>JBAIAC010000004.1:72420000-75362500 GCA_037349315.1 Chelydra serpentina
ATTCTCAGATTAAATTGCAGCAAAATAAATCCTCATGTTATGTCTCCTACTCTCTGCTCTATTGCTCATTTGTAAAAACAAACATTTGCCATGAAGACATAACTGCCAATTTAGGCTAACTAAGACAAATGAGATAATGAGGACAGTGGCAGCTTCGGGTTGACAAATCCAGAACAATGTCCGGCTCCAAGCTTTCCTTCCCTGCCAGAAGGTCTATATGCTAATACCAACTAATTTGCCAACCTTGGCCCTGTATTGTTTGACAATGGCAGAGCATCCCAATTTATTGCAGATGTGACATTAATTTGGATACAAACCATAGCTGGAACTGGTAATCTATGCAACCTCTTCACCCAGGAACCAATCAAAAACAAATGGAGGGAAAGTTTACTTAACAACAAATGATACAGAGAAAAAGAACATGGAAGCGGAAATAAATAACTATATAATTAAAACCCTCCACAGCACTTAACTTTCACCTTCTGAAATCCTATTTACAGTCTCAGAGATCATTTTCCTTTACTGCCCCTTCTTTAGTGCCAAAAGACAATTCAGAGTGTTTGCTCAAATTCCATATCCAAGACAAAAAGAACACATTAGACCTTATGCTTACTCAAAGAGCTGTAACACAGTGAAAAGCTTTTGATGTGTTTGAAACATCCAGTTTAAACTCATTTCTGTCCCAATTGTTGTAAAAAAAGTCTTAAGGAACTATAACTGTTTTTTTTCTTTTTCCAAAGCTTCATAAACAAAATAAATAAAGGGGCTCCTGATTAGAAATTTAGTTCCATTTTCATAAATGTCTTAATGGGAAAGATTGCATTTATATCAGTTCACTCCAGATACAACCTTTTAATATGGATGGAAAATGCATTTCATAGATATCAGGGGCTTTAAAGAACAAAAATTAAGATGTGTCAATTTATATGAATTCTTACAATCTTTTAAGGGGGAGGATGGATTGATGCTAGTGAGTTAATTTTTTTCTTTACCTTAAAAAATAAAATACATGTTAAGTTAGGTACAATCCTGCAGCCTTCTCTTGGGCAAAACTCCTATTGGCTTCAACCAAAATCATGCCAGAGTTGGGGCTAGAGAACAGGGACCTGTAAATGCAGTGTTAGTCTTGTGCCAATGCATAAAGGACCTAATCCAAAATCATCAAAGTCAATAGAAGACTCCTACTGATGTCAATGGGAGCTGGACAATGCATGTAATGATGCTTATGGATGTAACAAAGATGTTTTAACATCTCTATTTACTTGAGTAGAGGAATGGTAACTTCTGTGACCCGGGGTTCTATCCAGATCAGTGGCAAAAGTCCAGATAACTTCAGTCAGAGTAGGATTTGATCAGGGTCAAATTCTATCCTAAGTTTACCCAGATGTAATTTCATGCAGAGCACTTGTATAACTGATGGCAGAATTGAGACCCCACAGTTAACTGATGCAGTCACATTTAAGCAATGCTACAAAGGATGAAACAAAAGAATACTATTAAAATACTTCCAGATGGTGAACCTTCAAAATTAAAATTGGTACAGGAATGGAATTTTACTAAACATTTTGAGTTCTACAGAGAGTAATTAGAGAAATAAATTGCATTAGTTTTTCCTGTGCTCTGTATGCATGTGGGAAGTAGTTGTGATCTAGGAACAATATTGTGAGCTTTTGATTATGTAGTATGTGCCTGATGTGTTAAGTGATGTTACAAATTTGGTAGGGTAATATTTGATCGCAATAGAGCTGCTACTGACGTCAATGGGAATTGCATACATGGACCAAGAGCAGCAAATGGCCCTTACTTTAGAATATCTCACTGAAAAAAAATGTTTATTCGTTCGCTCACATTTTATCTAAAATTTGTCCATCCACAGATCATTCAAATAGCAATAAATATATCAGTGTCACTTTCCTCCTATTATAATGTAGCTATGCTAACATTCGCTTCTAACATGGATCAGGAAAATTAATCATGTTCTGTAAGTAATGTATTTTGAAAGAGAGTGTTCAGACTGGAGTGCATTTTGACTTGTTAAATGATCTAAAAATAAAATATAGGCCTTCTTTTGTAAAGGCATTATTTTAATGTCAGGTAATTATATATCTGACCAGTCAGCTGAAATAGACATTTCAACTGTAGTGCATTTTAATTTTGCTTTAACTGCATTCTACTATATTTTAGATCATACTTATTCTAGAAATGGCTCAATATGGGCTTAAAATGTTTTCCCTAGAAAGTGGAGATGAGATGAAAAATACATTCAAACTTAAAAATGACATAGTATAAATTTAACTAATGTATCACAGATTCTTGACTATTTTTCATAAAATATTAAGTTCTGGTGTTATTAATTATAATGATTGTTAGTCAACATATTTAATGCTGTAGAAGATACAAAATTAAGGCAGTTCCTGCTCTGAAACCCTTACAGTCCATAGACCTAATCCTTTAAACAGGGGTCGGCAACATTTTGCACCTGGCCCGTCAGGGTAAAGCTGCTGGCGGGCTGGACTGGTTTGTTTATCTGTAGCTTCTGCAGGCATGGAGCCCCACAGCTCCCACTGGCCGCAGTTTGCTGTTCCCAGCCAATGGGAGCTGTGAGAAGCAGCGGCTAGCACGTCCCTCAGCCTGTGCCGCTTCCCGCAGCTCCCATTGGCCAGGAACGGCGAACCACGGCCAGTGAGAGCTGCGGGGATCCGTGCCTGACGGGCCAGGTGCCAAAGGTTGCCATCCCCTGCTTTAAGCACTCATGCACTTGAGTAACTTTACTTACATGAGTGAGTACATTGACTTTAATAGAATTACTCACAATAATAATGTTACTCATGTGTATAGGGGGAAATATGGCTTTTTTGATGTTCTCAAGATACAGGGAAGCTGGTCATTCACACATAGATGCTTTAGATTGGCCATTACAGCTGTTGCTGTGGACCCTGGTTCACAATCCCAGTCAGGAACAGCATCTGGAATCTGGTCAGGTCCTTGTCCTTCACTGGTCGTTCTTAGACTGAGCAGAGCTGGATGGAACCAGGGACCTCTGGGAGCTTAGTGCATGAGTCTCTACCGCATAAGCTAAAAGCCAACTGGCTGTTATCTAAGCCCTGGTCTACACGGGGGGGGGGGGGGGGCAGTCTATGTAAAGTACGCAACTTCAGCTACATGAATAACGTAGCTGAAGTCGATGTACCTTGATCAACTTACTGCGCCGTGAGGACACCGCAAGTGCGACTGCCGCTGCTCCCCTGTCGACTCCGCTTCCGCCTCTTGCCACGGTGAATTACCAGAGTCGACAGTACAGTGAGTGGGGATCGATTTATCATGTCTACACTAGATGCAAAAAATCGATCTCCGAAAGATCAATCACTGCCCGCCGATCCGGCGGGTAGTGAAGACCTACCCTCAGGCTGTAGAGCATACTCATTTAACTCTCTCTTTACGTGGTCTCGGTGTCACTAGATGGGACAGAACACCACACCCAGGAAATGTGTAGGGTACACAGGCACTGCCCCCACAGCTCCCATTGGCATGATTCCTGGCCAATGGGAGCTGCGAAGCCAGTGTTCTGGGCGGAGGCATAGAATCATAGAATCTCAGGGTTGGAAGCGACCTCAGGAGGTCATCTAGTCCAACCTCCTGGCAAACTCTGCTGCTGCTGGATGAGGGAGGGGGTGCGGTGCCCTGAGACTGCCCCAGTAGTGGCCAGTGTGACTGGTGCAGGGGCTGCCTGAGCTGCCCCATAGCCAGGTGAACCGGCCGCTGCAGAAGTCACGGAGGTTACGGAAAGTCATGGAATCCCTGACTTGCATGAGCTCCGTGACATACCCACAGCCTTAGCTATAAGCATATGAAGACCCACACCCAGCTAAATTCCATGCATGCTATCTACGCCATTCATAAACTGTGTAGAGAAAGGCACTATCCAATCACCCCAGACCTTAGCCTGGCACCCCAGAAATATACTGTGTTACACTGCTCAAGACTCCCTTGCACAACACAAGTTCTTTAATAAGTAGAAGGCATAGAGATCAAAGATGGCTACATAAGAAATAAAACTAAATGCTACAGACTAAACAATATTTGCATCAAGCAATTTTTCACTCTAACACAGTGATCCCCAACCTTTTTGTGGCCAAGAGCACATTCATGCCAACAATTTTTCAAGACTTATTTTGTATTTGTACATTAAATAATATGAAAACCGTCATATTTAATATACATAATATATGAATCCATAAGATCAAAAAGGTAATTTTACATGTAAAAGGTATTAATTAAATTATTCAGCAATTATTCTTTCACCTTACCATGTGAATTTGCTCTTTTTTATTTACCTTTTTTTTGGGGTGGGGGCGCAGTTTTGGGCAGCGGAGAGGGAAGCTGCAGCCCCGCGCCTGCCGGGGACAGAGAACACCGGTGTCTGCAGCCCCAGAGTTGTCTGTCTCCGGCAGGCGCGGGCCCGTGGGGCAGCGCCGAGGAAAGCCACGGCCCCACGCCTGCCGGGGATAGAACACCGGCGCCAATATGAAACCATCCTCTTTTGCTGCTAGTTGCAGTTTACGCCACTTAAATGCGCCCTTTTTGGCTACTGCTCAGGACTTGCTGCCCACTTGGTCCAGGGGTTGCGAATTTGGATGGGTGGGGTTTTCTGGTCGGTAAGGGGTTAAGAAACTCCAGTAACCTGAACAAAACTATTTAGCACCCAGTCACAAAAATTAACCCAGCCTTGTTTGGGGCGCAGGCTCTGGGATGGAGTTTGGGTGCAGGAAGGGTGCAGGCTATGGGGAGTTTGGGTGAGGGATGCGGGCTCTGACTTGGGGCAGGGGATTGGGGTGCAGGAGGGGGTGCGGTCATGGGGGCTCTGGGAGGGAGTTTAGCACCTCAGCACATTATAGAAGAGAAAGGAGCTGCAGTGACGTCATATAGACAGAGAAACTGAGAGAAGACTCTTTCACATACTCCAAACCTGTGAGGCAGAGTTGGAGGGAGGGAGGGAGGGAGTGTCTGTACAGTATTTCCCAGCACTCAGGCTCCAGCTGGAGCAGTAACGTAGCCCCGCAGCACTTGTATACAATAGAGAGGCACTGCGGTGTCTAAGCATTGACAGTGTAGGAATTGGGAGGCCTGTGCCTTTAAAAACCCTGCCCAACGAACCTGCCCTCTGCTCCGATGCTGACATGCAGCGTCTGGTAAAGAGAACTGAAAAAGCCTCTGCCACCCCCACACCCCGATATTTGTGAGCACAGCAGGTGGCGGATCCCACGGAGTCACTGTTCACCCCTCTCCCCCTCCCTAAACAAGGCTTTTGTCCCCGCACAGGGTCTGGCAACGTCTCCCCCCCGGACTTAACCTCGGCTCCCACCCCCACCCCCGATTTTTACCCTTCAGCCCCTCTTCTGCTGCTACCTAGAGTAGCTTGATCCCCCCTGGCCAGTAAATTTCTGCCCTCTGCTCAAACCCTGGCACACCCCCCCCCACTGCAATGTGCCCCCCTTAATCCTTTTAAACCCCTCCAAAGAGGAGGCAGCAAATTGTAAGTAGAAGTAAGGGCAGAGAGAGGGCAGTGGCAACAGCGAAGGTTACTGCGCATGCTCAGTTCGGGTGAGCATGCTCAGTGTAACCAAAGTTGCTAATTGGGAGAGGTCGCTTCTTGTGTCGCTGCACCTGCAGCCTGCAGCCCTGGAGTTCTCTGTCTCCAGCAGGCACGGGGCTGCGGCTTCTCTCTGCTCTGCCCTGGCCTGCGGGGACAGAGAACACCGGTGCCCGCAGCCCCGGAGTTCTCTGTCCCCGGCAGACCAGGGAAGCATGGAGAGAAGCCGCAGCCCCGCGCCTGCCGGGGACAGAGATCACCAGCGCCCGCAGCCCGGCCTGCCGGGGACAGAGAACTCCGGGGCTGTGGGCGCCTGTGTTCTCTGTTCCTGGCAGGCGTGGGGCTGCGGCTTCTCTCCGCACTGCCCCGGCCTGCTGGGACAGAGAACACCGGCGCCCGCAGCCCCGGTGTTCTATGTCCCTGGCAGGCCGGGGCAGCATGGAGAGAAGCCACAGCCCCACCCCTGCCGGGGATAGAGATCACCGGCGCGGGCGCCCATAAATGCCCCGGCGGGCGCCATGGCGCCTGCGGGCACCGCGTTGGGGACCACTGCTCTAATAGATGTTACAGGCAGTTCACAGTTCCTAATACACTGACTGGATTCCCATTCAGCCTAGGACCAATATCCCCAGTTCAAAGTCTTTGTCTTCCTAATAGCGACAAAGGGTCGTGTAGCACCTTATAGACTAACAGAGGTATTGGAGCATAAGCTTTCGTGGGTGAATACCCACTTCTTCCGATGCAAGCAGTCTTCCTAATGACTTCCTAATGATCATCCAGGTGTTGGTATAGGGGAGGAGAGAGGCCCAGTCATGATGTCATTGTCTGCCTTTCATACTTTCCTCCAACTACTAGAAAGATCCTTGCTGTGTCACATGTGTTAGGCCACCTCTATCATGTATGTGCCCTCTGTGGAGTCTCTTGGATGGCCATTTGGAGAGAGGATTCACCTTAAAGGACCATCAACACATCTGACTGGTCCTGATGTAAATCTGTTTCACTAGATGCTCCTTTGTTGCCACTAAAAAGCTGTCTGTGGGCATCACCAAACCTAACAACATATTTCAATATCACACACGTAGCAGCAGTGCTTCATAACTTCAGCTACAATGATAACATACATAATTCAACAGGGTAGTAATGTTCAATGGATCATGACTTCTCAAATGATACCTCACAAGGCATACTCTGTACAAAACATATCATAATCATATCACATTGGTGAATATGGGTTTTCCAGGGTGCTATTTTGAGGTACAGTGTGTCACACTGTTAACAAGATGCAATTTCTGGGTTTTTTTTCCAGTTTGTTAGGAAATCACACACATGAAAATCCCTATGTTAAAGAATACTGAGCTTGCAAAGTCAAGTTCTCAAAAATTAGGAAATGTCACAAGTAAGATTGCCAGTGTGTTTGTGTTTCTTAGCTTTATCGTTTTAGCACTTTATTTTTGTGTTGTTGAGTCAGGACTTTTGTAAGCAGGTTCAGATAAGGTCTGTGCACTGACCTATGACCAAGAAGAGATGGTTTTATTTCTTCTCAAAATATTTGAAACTGCAAACTGATTGTGCTTATATATTTTCGGATCTGTGGACTTTTAAAACCCGATATTGCTGGAATGAATATGTTCTAATCAAATCCTACTGGGTGATGCCAGTGATCTCAAAAAGAGGGTGCCCCTTCTTATTTGGCTGGCAAAAGCTACTGAGAAGGAGGAACCAGCCAAGTCACCTCCTTCACAAATTGAAGGTAAAGAAGAAACCATTATTTCTAGCCCTTGGTTTGGGCTGCTGCTGCTGCCATTGACCCTTGGCCTCTAGACATTTGATCACACCATGCCTGATGACGAGGCCTGTCATGGGATTTACCTCTAGAGTGACCCATTGCGGTTGTGCATGAGTGCTCTCCTCATCCCTAGCATCTTTCTTTCGCAGAATGGTTTGCTGTAGAGTCAATCGGAAGAGGGGCTATGTTCCTCTGTTACAAGAGAAATTGACTTGACAAAAGCATAGCCATTTTTGTGCACTCAGCCTCCATTAACGGGAAGTGAGAACACTATGTAGTCAAGAATAACTTGAGCTTTGTATAAGCATATGAAATAGCTGCAGCTGCAGTTTTGCTGATAAGGATAGAAACTAAAAATTGAAAGAACCATGAGAATGGGTGGAAGTGTGGATAGCTGAACTTGGATCTGGGTGTTCCTAATTATGAGGTTTTGCTGATGTTATGACTAGGAGCGACTTGCTTATGTTAGGAAATTGTTAATTTTCAAGGGGTTACTATGAGTTATGTGCTTTGTTTTGAGCAACCTATAAAAAGATAAGTCAGAGTGTGTAAGTTGGAGAAGATCAGAGAATTTTTCTGTGACCTCAGAGGCTGACATCCCACTCCCCAGAGGATAGGAAGAAGGTTGCTCTAGACTACTGATACTTTAGACCCAATAAAATAATTTTTGGGAGCTTGTGGTGAAAGCACTCATGTTTGTGCCAATCATTTATCAGACAGAAGAGCTGTGTTCCCAGTGATTTATTCCTGAAACCATCTGGAGAGGGGAAAATAGAAGTTACCATAGTTTAGGGTTCAGAAAACCCTGGCTAACACCCCCAGTTACAAATAACAGGGTGGAAGTTTCTCTCCCGCTTCTGGGGGTTCACAGTAGTCCAAACCAAAAATGGCAAAATTAAACAGTTCTACAGTGCTCAAACCAGTGGGATTTGCCCCACTATCCTTGGCAGGCAACCTTGAAAGGTCAGTAGTCTGAGCTAGGGCTGAATTTATAACCCCTTGTCAGTCTGACGGCCCAGGCTGAGCTTTCTGAGCTCTGTGGAAAAAAGAAAGAAAAGAGAAAGAAGGTCCCTCTACTCTATCAGAAGGCCCAGGTAGCACAGGATCTCCAACAGCTCTCGTAGCCACTAGTCCTTGCACTGTGGGTTCAAGGAGATCTGTGACATATTATGCTTCCTTCTGAGTGCCACCCCTTACTGAGTTTGGTTCCAAACTTTTAAGGAGTTGCCCTTCTCCAGGAGCAGCAGATCTCACATGTGCACTGGATCAGAACAGCTTCTGCCCAGCAGAGCTCATTAAACTCGTTAAACTGACTGGGATAGGTGAGGTTCCCCTCACACCTCCTATGCTTCTCTTCACTACTGGATGACTACTGAAGGGTAGGAGTCTGGTGATATGCGACATTTAATATTTGACAGCTACAGGCAAGTAATTTCTAGCCAGCAAGTCCATCAGTGTTAACCTGCTGAGCTGAGAAAACCACTGGCTCATCTTTACAGCCATGTACCAGCTTCTTGCAGCAACCATTTTCTGTAAGTAAAAACCTTCTTTGTTTTTTCGCATTTTCAATTTTTATTAATAGATGCTACTTTAGCATTCTTGCACTTTTAAAAATATCTCCAGCTGTTGACATGTAAGTGTGAATGCAAGAGGTATGTGTGTACATAGAACTCACCAAAATTATTTGACAACAATGCCTACAGAATAGTTTTTCGTATACCCAAAACAGCCCTAAAGTAAACAACCTCAATGGCTACAAGATGATAAACACATATTTTACGGGTTTAGAGATATGTTTAATCTTGAGAAATTGTGTTATTCTTACCGATGTTATTCTTTTTAATTTTAAATGTAACAAGCTTTGTAATCTCAAATTACATTGTAATGTTTCATGTAACCCTATGCTGGAACAGAGGTAGAGATCAGCAGGCCTCTTTAATGGCATCAGAGCTATAGTCTCAATGTTAGCTTCAGCCTGGGAGTTATTTGATCTTTCCCATACAGTAATGTGGCTGGAATATAAACATATCAGTTGGTATTAACATTGATAATTCTCTGTTCCTTTGAGGCTTCTTCTAGTTTATGGCTTCTGTTGGCTCAACCAATGAATTACATGTTGGGTAAGTGATGTAGCCACTCTAACAAGGCAGCATTAGCTGGAGACATCAACCACATCCATCCACCACCAAGCTGATAAATAGGGTGGTCCATAACCAGAAGGCCTGCTGATTGCTCTTGAGTTCCACAGGGGCGGGATGGGGAGCTCAAGGAACTGCAGTGGTAACGATGCAAGCCCATGAGAAAAACATATCCTGTTGTTACAAAGAGGGATATTTTAGGTTATATGGTTATTCTGATGTGCATGTGAAAGCTGATCTGGAGAGACTGAGGGATACAGATCTCAGTTATCTATCTGACAAGAAATGCACCATCAATCCAAAATATAGTCCCCTATCACTTGTTGTCACTATTCCTTAGAAAGGTCATGTCTGATATACTGTCTAAGACAAGAGGCTAAACTATTTAGAAAAGTGGTGTCTTGACATTAGCTGGTGTAGCTGATGTAGCTTTGAGATGAAATTGTGAAGTAAGTTGTCTGGATAGTTGGCAGCACAGTAATGTGGCTAAAGCCCTACCTTCATGCCTAATAATACAGGGAGCAATGTCAGGCAGGACTGGAAGGCTTTGGGGCTGATGACTAAACAAAATTGCTGACTTCCCAGATTATTAGATAAAACTTATAGGGAATTGGTTTATTTCATATCATTTAATCAACCTGATAATTAGATTAATTTGATGATTTGATATTAACCTACTTTAATGTGATTTGTTTATATTTATTTCATTTCATTTTATGCTCTTTGCATAGTTATTTAGTTTAGCTAATAAATCAAGTACCTTCTGGCAGCATATTTCTTCCCTAAACATCAGAATGAGACCTATGAACACCCTGGGGATAGGTAACAGATAATCCTTTGACCTTTCTAGTGGTGGCTCTACAGTCCTCCCTCTTTGCTGAGCTTTAAAGCACAATATATCCCTATGTGATCTAATTGCTGTTTAAGATGGTCAGGGAGCACAAATAGTACCCTTTCTTGATACCTGGATGATGGGGTAACTCCTGGGTCAAGTGAAAGAACTGGAGAACAATTCAACTCTTTTGAAATGTTTTTATGTTCTAGTGGGATACTGGGTTTCACATTTTCAAATGGCTGTATCAAAAATGTCCGGTTTGTAAGTTTAAGATTCGTATTTGCCTCTATGTCCACACTTGGTGTTTGTCTGAACCTTGACAAGAATTTAAACTTGCATGTGGTATGTTTGTATCTGTTCTTCAGTTGTCTTGTACTGTGTAGTTCGGGCTATGCACCTCCATAGCTAGACACTTGTTATTGTACTGCAGTGGAATCTGACGGCTCAATGTGCAGAATATGAGTTCTGGGCTTAGGCTTCATTGTCAAGTTAAAATCTATGCATCTGGGACTAAAGTGATACTAGCAAACTCCTGATCCATGCAGATTCCATGTGATTCTTAAACATTGTTAGTTCTGACTGCATCAGTAAATACAAATTGTGATCAGAAATGTTATTGCTGTCATGTGGTGGACTATGAGAGTACATTGAAGTCATTTGCAGAATTATTTCGTTTTATTACTTTGTCTTCCTGCAGCTAATGTTTCTGGTTGTGCTTGAACTGGCTCATAGGATCAAGCAACACTACATATCTCTACATCTAACTATAAATTCATACTGCCATTGTAGCCCTGATATATGAAAGGCTATTTGCTTTTTCTAGAGAAAGTATAATTCTAACACTGATAATATTTTCTTTAATTCAGGGATAATTGGAGAAGAAGGATGGTCTTGTATTTAAGGCACTGGACTAGGACTCAGGAGAGCTGAGTTCAGACACTGGCTCTTCCATGGACTTCCTTTATGACTTTGACCAATCCATACAAGCCACTGTAATGACTGCTCTGGGCTCTTACGCAAGCTCTTTGTCAATTTTTGCCCCAGTTAACCATCAGTAAAATACTTGGTTTGTTCCTCTTGCCTATTTAGATAGTAATCACTTTAGGACAAACACTGTCTCTTATTATATGTTTGTAAAGAGCCTAGCACAATGGGGCTTCAATCTCAGTTGTGGCCTATAGGTGCTATTGTAATAGTGTAATAGACATAATAAATAGCAATAGTTCAAAACAGTACATGGATGTGCACCATTTCTTTTTTATCCTCCATACCCACCATCTCAACTAACAGCTGGAAACTGTTCAAAATCTCTGTACTTCTCATGGAATTTGCATCTAATAAAAACTGGGTTTGCTTTTGACACAACATATAGTTCATATTTTTTTTCAAAAATATGTTAGTATGCTGTTCACTGAAACTCCAGGTGTTAATGATGTTCGTGCTTTCATCACCAACCCACAATAGCACTGTTGTAGCTGTTCTTTATTGTAAAGCTTTTATTCAAACTCACAGTGAAAATCCCTTTGTAGCCGGTAATGGTTCAAGAGGCAGAGTGTAAACACAGTGATGAGTAATGCAAATAGCTATAGCATATTCTGTAACAAAACTGAGCCTTGAGCAATTGCTTCTAGACTTTTTACTAGATACATGCAGGAATTAATCATTGAACTACCACCCAAACTTTCACAAATGAAAAATATGACAGCTGGTTGACAAATTTTGAATTTTGAGATTTTTTTTTTAACAAAATAAAAATGAACATTTTTTCAATAATACTTTCACAAAATAGCTATCTCTTTTATGAGCTGCTCTAAAATATGCTATTGTGTCTCCAGCATTTTGTGTCATTGACTAGTACCACTGCAGTAAATATTATTATTTATATTGCTCTAGTTCCTAGGAGCTGATCATGGACCAGGACGGCATTGTGTTGGGAACTGTACAAACACAGAACAAAAAGACAGTCTGAACTGCAATTATATAATCATTGATTCATATTTGCAAACGTAGAAAATGTTTGTTTACATGTGAATTTACTTAGTGATTTTATATTGCACTCAGATAGTATTTGTAACTACTTTTATCCTAGGAGAGAGAAAGGACTAACTCAGGGATCGGCAACCTTTGGCACGTGGTCCACCAGGGTAAGCCCCTGGTGGGCCGTGCCAGTTTGTTTACCTGCTGAGTCCACAGGTTTGGCCGATCGCAGCTCTCACTGGCCGCAGTTCCCAGCTCCAGGCCAATGGGGGCTGCGCAAAGCAGCAACCAGCACATCCCTTGGCCCGCTCCACTTCCCGCAGCCCCCATTGGTCTGGAGCAGCGAACCGCGGCCAGTGGGAGCTGCGATCAGCCAAACCTGCGGACGCGGCAGGTAAACAAACTGGCCCGGCCCGCCAGGGGGCTTACCCTGGCGTGCCGCGTGCCAAAGGTTGCCGATCCCTGTGTTAAGCGAACCTCACCACAAACAAAAATGAAACGGACTTCATTAATATTCATTGTCTAGGTTGAAAGAAAAGCAGAAGGTAAGGAAAGAGAAATAAAGTAAAAAGAAACCTGGATTTTAAATTTATTTCAATTTTAATACCTAGGATGTATTTGCAATAAAGGGAAGGACATCTGCTTGCTTTCAAATACTGTTTTTAAATTGACTTTGATCCTTTACTAGGGTATATCCCCCATGTACAATCTATTTTATAGATGACAGAATTCTTGTTTAAAATAAATTGTTTCATTTCTCTTCAAAAGAGCTAAAATTTAGGCAGAATCGGTATAGGCTCACCAAAACATAAATATACAGTACAAATATAATGTTAGGCCTCAGTGCTGCAAGTGACTGGGGCCTAAGTGGACTGCTGTCAATTGCAGACTGGAGTTCGAATTGACATTGATATGGAACGATCATTGCCATGAGAATGATTTCCTTTTTATACTTAAAATGATATTTTAGTTTGTCACTGAAAACAAGAAAAAAGGGTGATTTTCACTAATAAAAACACTTTTAAATATATTTAACACCATTATAAATGCTGGAGGCAACACGGGTTTGGGGTGGAGGCTGGCAGCTTGCGACCCCTCATGTAATAACCTTGCAACCCCCTGAGGGGTCCTGACCCCCGGTTTGAGAACCCCTGGATTAACTTGTTACATTTTGTAGTATTCCAGACTTTACATTACAGCTCTTAATTATGATCTTATATCAGCATGTTATGCGCTTTCAAGTGCATCTCGATGTCTATTGTCTTTATTTAATTCATCATTCAGGTTTTACGTGGACCCATATTTTACCTTTAAACTTCAGAAAACAGAAAATACCCATTGGTAATGTAACAGTTTAACTGACTTATGTGGTATAATAAGAACACGAAAAAGCGCTTAAATAAAACATCAGCATTGTCTTTTTAAATTATCTTTATGCATTGATCATACGAGACCCCACTTTGTTTAAACAAAAAGATCACGTGAAGGTTGAACTGTAGACTTTACACAAAATAAATATGAGTATTTTAAAATGGCTTCAAATGATGGCATTTTTTGATTGGCGGTACAGATTCTGAAAGTGTAAATTAATTTCAGTAAGTATCTTTTCTAAAGCAATTAAAATTGCTCAGAGTGATCCAAGTTATTCACTTTAAATAATTAATAATTATAGCTAATATAAAATTTGGACTAGCAATTAGTATGATAAGTTTGTTGTTTTCAAAACTCCCACCATTGGCGATGTCTCATATACTCATAAGGGATAAGGATATGCTGAACTGTGTAATATCAAGTCTATCAGAGACTGACAGAAAGGCTGGTCCATTGCTATATTGTGAGTAACATTGGTCATTCACTAGTATAGCTTGGTTAATACCTCAAAAAACTCTCCTTACACATTTATTTGAATAAGAAATGGAATTTGCTTCAGTTGAGTTTGCAGCCTTTTTGTGCTTGATTTCTGTAAATATTTTAGTCAACAAATTTATTGGCAGAGATGTTTGTAGAAGTGAGTTTTAAGTTTATATTAGTGAATGTGAATTCTGAACTTAAAAACTTGAGTATTTGTTTTGATAATTCTGTATATCCAAATAAGAAACAAAATAATGTCACATGACTAGACCTGGTAAAAACCAAAACAAAATGAAAACAAAAACCAGTATATTATTTTGTGAACACTTTTCAAAATGTTTTACTGGTTTTTCAAAATTTCAGTATTTTTAGAAATGTTGTACAGCTTTGCACCTACTGAGAATACAAACACAAAAGTAATGATGGAAATTTTAGCCAACAATCTGAAAGGGCTTTTGGGGGGATCAAAATTTGAATTTTGACAAAACTTGTCATTAAAAATCAAAATTTATATTTCAACCAGCTCTGCACATGACCAAACAGAAAGAACCAACACATTTTAAATTCCAAATTTCAAATAAGGAATATGCAAAATGAGTTGCTTGTGAACAGCTTACAACATTTTCAGCCAAGAGGAAAATCTCAGGTTACCCATTGTTGTCAGATATGGCAACCCATTACAGTTGTTGATGTACTGTTTGTGGAGATTGTGTTCCTTACAGTACCTGAAAATGAAAATCTAATCAGTTAATACTAAAGTATATTTTCTTGAAATACTGTCTGTAAACATTAAATTTGCATTTACTTACTTTGGTAGATTAACACTTGGCTGTCGTTAGTGTTTTGCTGTATCGTGCTTTACCTGGTGCTATAAGATGATGTTTTAACACTTAAATTAATAAATGTTAGGGGCAGAAGAGACATTTATGATCAAAGCTGATCCAAACTGCTGCATAACATAGGTCATAACATTTGCCTCAGTAATTCTGCACAGAACCCAATAACTTGTGATTAAACTACAAAAAATCATGAAAAATGAATGATAGAGAATTCAGTGAATTAATTCACAAATCAATCTATGCACATATATTTGAATACTATAAGTACATACCTCATAACATTTGTTTTCCTGCCCCTAACAGAGTCCCATGACACTCATTCTAGGGAAAGGGCTATTTTAATTGTTTGGGAACTCCAGATCACAGATTTTCTGACTCAACATTCATGAAAGGGAGCAGTAAGTATGCAGAGACATGCATAAAAGGTGTTGACCATTGTGTGTACAAACAGCATCTGGAGAGTGAAAGAACTTTATGGGAGGATGTGGTTTGTCAGAAAAAAATCTCCATACCTGGAGCAGCAGCAGAGTACTAAAGGGAGACAAGGAAAATGGACTGATAATTCCTGAAAGTTGTATTGATATTTACTTGCAGTTATGCTATTGGGCCACTAGATGACTCTGAGGTGTATTGAAAGTTCCAGAAATGGCATGATATCTGTCATGAAAGGGAAACAAGGATGGTATGAAACTGCAAAGAAGTTGCTGAGGAAATCTTGTGTTACTTGTGTCAGTTTTCTTTAATAAATGCCTGAAGCTGAGGGAGCACTATGGGTTCTCATTTACAGACTGAGAATAGTCATCAACATTGAGAGTCCAGGTTGACAAGGACAGAAGCAAGGAAACCCCAGGATATCAGAAACACAACTCAAAGCAACTCAGTCAAAAATAATTTGTACTTTAAATAACCACTAGCCTTCAGAAGAGACCACGGACATTGGGTAATATTATTTGTCTCTGAATTACAAAACTGGAGAAAAAATGAATTACACTAGTATTTTTTTCTTTTATATTTTATTGCTGTGAGAAAGTACACTTATTAAAGTAAATGCAGGTTACTGGCATCTAGTGTGCTGTAAATACACATGCTCTACAGACACATAGTTAACTTAGAATCCACTAGAAATGAAATGTTACACGTGCAACCACATTAAGAAGACTGTACTTCTGAAAGACCCACAAAGTGTCTTAAGAGCTGGATCTGCATATTCCCACTAATCATGCCTGGGAGACATAGAGGAAGAAATCTGTGTATAATAGGCTTCAGAACCTTTGCTTGGCTAAAAACTGAACTTTTTGTCAATTATGACTTCACCTCTCTTTATTTCCACATTTGGAAGTTTTTATCAGGGCTTTTAGTAAGTCCTTGTTTATGACCTTCCTTTTTTGAGGAAAAGTCACTGAGAAAGTTGTGGCAAGGAAAGTGGTGTTTTCTGGAGTCCTTGGACTTCCTTGACTATGGTCAAGAAGGTTATAATGCTTTGTAGAGAGTAGAAACTGCATTGGTTGCATTTGTCAATTAGCTCTTCCTGGAAAAGGATAAAGTAAAATGTCCATCCTGATTTTTTTATATTCATCAGCAGCCTTTGATGCCACTCATTATGAGATTTTGTTGTCTCAGCTGTGAACCTTAGAATGAATAGTGTTTTTCTTGAGTGTATTTTTGTGTTTTCTTGTGTTTTTCTTGAGTGGTTTCATTCCTTACTTTTCAGAGGATGCAGCAAGTAGCAGGGGGCAGTTGCTCCTGTACCCAAAAGTCTCTCTCACACAGGATACCACTAATTTCTCTAGTTACTGCTGATTCTTTTAAAGATTTTTAAATTGTACACTGATTTAGATTATATGCTCTTTAAGATAGGATAGTGTCTCTCTAGATATCTTGGATGGCACCAAATACACCGTTGGCATTAAACAAATATTTTTGTACTATTTTCTTGCCTCATCAATACAAAATGATGGGAATAGGGGAGAGAATGTGACCCAATAACTTTTTGTCTGATTTTTGTAGAAACATAAGTCTGGGAGGGAATGTGCAAAATACCATGAATTTCAATGGCAAAATGAAAATATAGAATTTTGCTCAGTCTAGTTTAGATACTCTTTAGTTGATTTTGCCATATGTAGTTCTGTGTCCCTCAAATTCTGATTTCAGTTCTGATTTCAAAGTTCCAGATTTGTTTGAGTCTCCTATATCCAAAGCAAAACTCAAAGTGAAGCAAGCAAGTTTTGTTAAGTTCTGTTAATTATATATGCATAAAGGTTTGTGAAGGCACTACCCTGGCCAGCTATTACAAGTTTTTTTATGAGACAAACCACAAAACTCAATTTGGAAAAATTGATGCTCATCTACAGAAAGGAAAAAAAATGTTTTTGAGTTTAGATAAAAGATTAGTGGGCCCCAAACATGTTTTGTACAAAATGCAGCTGGTTTTCTTTCCAAGTTCAAGCCTCAAAAAATAAGGGCCCTGTTCAGATCTGTAATACCAGCTTTAGAGTAGAGTAACTCCATAGGTTTCAGTGGCATTATTCCTGTTTTACACTGCTGTGAGTGAGATCAGAATCAAGACATAAAATGTCAAATGACTGCAGCTCTAAAAAACAGGCTGTCCATAAATTATGCAACACATCAGGGGGTGGGTCCTTAATATTGCATGTTTGTTTCAGTGTTACAAGATGGGTCTTGAAAAATCACCAAAAAGTATTCTGTGTAAGTTTTGGACAGCCCCTAATCTACCGATTACAGAAATAGTAACCATTCTCTTAAAATAATTATGGTCTTTTGTCAGGTCATGATGTGTCACAAGGCAATTTCCAGGGAGACCCTGTCCTTCACAGAAATTACTCTTAGTTCTTTCCATAGGGAATTCTGAAGACATTTTAACACATTAAAGTGAGTTTAGTATTATTCCCCTGCATAAAAATATGCAAAACATGCTAACACTTTCCGACAGCATTGTAAGTGAGAAGGAATGAAAAAGAGGGATAATTCACTTCAGCACTAATGTAACATGAATATGAAATGATATAATATTAGCAGTCGTGTATGAACAACAATGTACACTTGTAGAAGCTATTATAATTTTGTGTAGTTGATACATTAAAGGTGAGAATTTCTAAAGCTCATCTAACTGGATATTTGCACTGAACAATAATTTAACTGTGTGCAGAAATTAGGAATGCAAATTGCACACACATTGTATACATAGCCTTAACAATGGGAACTTTGAAAATATGACTTTACAAGTATAGGTGCAGATCCTCAGCTGGTGTAAATTGCCATAGCTTCACTGACTTCAAGGCAGCTATGACAATTTGCACCACTTGAGGATCTGACCCAGAAAATATATAAATATAAATATAAATATTTACATGCAGGTCCTGATCCAAAAATCAGTTGAATTCAGTGGAAGGATTCCCATTTACTTCATAGGGCTTTGATTCAGTCCCAGCGTGGATACATTTTTTACTCTATTAAGATACAAAATAAAACAATCTCCTATCTATGATTCCTTTACATGCCCATATTCTGCAAAACAGAAAGCCTTTTATTTATTAAGCATTTTGATATTGCTAGATGAAAAGTTATCTAAAATAGAAAAGTATTATTATTATAATCATTCTCTAATTTAAATATATGGAGTCCTTCATGCTTTAACTGAGATGTGTTAATAGCAACAGTGCTATGAAAATTAACGGTTTAGAATAGCAATGTTTTCATTAGAATCACAGAATCATAGAATCTCAGGGTTGGAAGGGACCTCAGGAGGTCATCTAGTCCAACCCCCTGCTCAAAGCAGGACCAACCCCAACTAGATCATCCCAGCCAGGGCTTTGTCAAGCCTGACCTTAAAAACCTCTAAGGAAGGAGATTCCACCACCTCCCTAGGTAACCCATTCCAGTGCTTCACCACCCTACTAGTGAAAAAGTTTTTCCTAATATCCAACCTAAACCTCCCCCTCTGCAACTTGAGACCATTACTCCTTGTTCTGTCATCTTCTACCACTGAGAACAGTCTAGATCCATCCTCTTTGGAACCCCCTTTTAGGTAGTTGAAAGCAGCTATCAAATCCCCCCTCACTCTTCTCTTCTGCAGGCTAAACAATCTCAGTTCCCTCAGCCTCTCCTCATAAGTCATGTGCTCCAGCCCCCTAATCATTTTTGTTGCCCTCCGTTGGACTCTTTCCAATTTATCCACATCCTTTTTGTAGTGTGGGGCCCAAAACTGGACACAGTACTCCAAATGAGGCCTCACCAGTGCCGAATAGAGGGGAATAATCACGTCCCTCGATCTGCTGGAAATGCCCCTACTTATACAGTCCAAAATGCCGTTAGCCTTCTTGGCAACAAGGGCACACTGTTGACTCATATTCAGCTTTTCGTCCACTGTAACCCCTAGGTCCTTTTCTGCAGAACTGCTCCCCAGCCATTCGGTCCCTAGTCTGTAGCAGTGCATGGGATTCTTCCGTCCTAAGTGCAGGACTCTGCACTTGTCCTTGTTGAACCTCATCAGATTTCTTTTGGCCCAATCCTCTAATTTGTCTAGGTCCCTCTGTATCCTATCCCTACCCTCCAGCGTATCAACCACTCCTCCCAGTTTAGTGTCATCTGCAAACTTGCTAAGGGTGCAGTCCACACCATCCTCCAGGTCGTTGATGAAGATATTGAACAAAACCGGCCCCAGCACCGACCCTTGGGGCACTCCACTTGATACCGGCTGCCAACTAGACATGGAGCCATTGATCACTACCCGTTGAGCACGACCATCCAGCCAGTTTTCTATCCACCTTACCGTCCATTCATCCAGCCCATACTTCTTTAACTTGCTGGCAAGAACGCTGTGCGAGACTGTATCAAAAGCTTTGCTAAAGTCAAGAAATAGCACATCCACTGCTTTCCCCTCATCCACAGAGCCAGTTATCTCATCATAGAAGGCAATTAGGTTAGTCAGGCATGACTTGCCCTTGGTGAATCCATGCTGACTGTTCCTGATCACTTTCCCCTCCTTTCAGTGGTTCAAAATTGATTCCTTGAGGACCTGTTCCATGATTTTTCCAGGGATTGAGGTGAGACTGACTGGCCTGTAGTTCCCCGGATCTTCCTTCTTCCCTTTTTAAAAGATGGGCACTACATTAGCTTTTTTCCAGTCATCCAGAACCTCCCCCGATTGCCATGATTTGTCAAAGATAATGGCCAATGGCTCTGCAATCACATCGGCCAACTCCTTTAGCACCCTCGGATGCAGTGCATCCGGCCCCATGGACTTGTGTTCGTCCAGCTTTTCTAAATAGTCCCGAACTACTTCTTTCTCCACAGAGGGCTGGTCACCTCCTCCCCATACCGTGCTGCGGAGTGCAGCCATCTGGGAGCTGCCCTTGTCTGTGAAGACAGAGTCAAAAAAAGCATTGAGTACACTAGCTTTCTCCACATCCTCTGTCACAAGGTTCCCTCCCTCATTCAGCAAGGGGCCCACACGTTCCTTGACTTTCTTCTTGTTGCTAACATACCTGAAGAAACCCTTCTTGTTACTCCTAACATCTCCAGCTAGCTGCAACTCCAAGTGTGATTTGGCCTTCCTAATTTCACTCCTGCATGCCTGAACAATATTTTTATACTCCTCCCTGGTCATTTGTCCAATCTTCCACTTCTTGTAAGCTGCTTTTTTGTGTTTAAGACGAGCAAGGATTTCACTGTTAAGCCAAGCTGGTCGCCTGCCATATTTACTTTTCTTTCTACACATCGGGATGGTTTGTTCCTGCAACCTCAATAAGGTTTCTTTAAAATACAGCCAGCTTTCCTCGACTCCTTTCCCCGTCATGTTATTCTCCCAGGGGACCTTGCCCATCAGTTCCCTGAGGGAGTCAAAGTCTGCTTTTCTGAAATCCAGGCTCTGTATTCTACTGTTCTCCTTTCTTCCTTGTGTCAGGATCCTGAACTCGACCATCTCATGGTCACTGCCTCCCAGGTTCCCATCCACTATTGCTTCCTCTACTATTTCTTCCCTGTTTGTGAGCAGCAGGTCAAGAAGAGCTTTTCCCCTATTTGGTTCCTCCAGCACTTGCACCAGGAAATTGTCCCCTACACTTTCCAAAAACTTCCTGGATTGTCTGTGGACCGCTGTATTGCTCTCCCAGCAGATGTCGGGGTGATTAAAGTCACCCATGAGAACCAGGGCCTCTGATCTAGTAACTTCTGTTAGTTGCTGGAAGAAAGCCTCGTCCACCTCATCCGCCTGGTCTGGTGGTCTGTAGCAGACTCCCACCACGACATTACCCTTGTTGCTCACACTTCTAAATTTAATCCAGAGACTCTCAGGTTTTTCTGCAGTAACATACTGGAGCTCTGAGCAGTCATACTGCTCTCTTACATACAACGCAACTCCCCCACCTTTTCTGCCCTGCCTATCCTTCCTGAACAGTTTATAGCCATCCATGACAGTACTCCAATCGTGTGAGTTATCCCACCAAGTCTCTGTTATTCCAATTACGTCATAATTCCTTGACTGTGCCAGGACTTCCAGTTCTCCCTGCTTGTTCCCCAGGCTTCTTGCATTTGTTTATAGGCATTTAAGATAACTCACCGATTGTCCTGCTGTCCCAGTATGGGGCAGGAGCCCTCCCCTCTTGCACTCACCTACTTGTGCTTCCTCCCGGTATCCCACTTCCCCACTTACCTCGGGGCTTTGGTCTCCTTCCCCCGGTGAACCTAGTTTAAAGCCCTCCTCACTAGGTTGGCCAGCCTGCTTCCAAAGATGCTCTTCCCTCTCTTCGTCAGGTGGAGCCCGTCTCTGCCTAGCACTCCTTCTTCTTGGAACACCATCCCATGGTCAAAGAATCCAAACCCTTCTCTCCGACACCATCTGCGTAGCCATTCGTTGACTTCCATTATCTTAAGTATTTTATATTAATATCTTGCCAATGTAATTTAATTTAATTTAATAATAGAAATTAGAAACAGAAAATGTGTTCAGCCATTTTGTCCATCCATCCAATGTAAAAGTTGAAACAGGTTGTCTGACATATATTGGTTTTACATTATTAAATGAGTGTACAGAAAGGTCATGAGTAGACCTGGAATATTATAGAACTATTCCCAATCTTAATCATGTTTAAAATCTTTAGGAATATATATATATATATATACACACTTTCAAATCAAAATAGCTGAATGTATTCCCAGCCTTTTTTGAGTTATACAGGTTATGGTGCTATCTTTCGCCGGACACCTTATTGAAGAAAAGGCTGATCTGTTCAGAAGGCAGCAAGAACACTCAAAAACTAATAGCAAAACATGGATTTGTGGAGCTGCCTGGGGGCATGCAATATATCTCACTGTCTCCCACAAGTCAACAAACTCCATATTATCTTCAGTCCCTCCCTCTGTGTTGGGGCTACAAGTCTTTGAGGAATTTCCAGCCCCAGAGTCAGTAATTAATATTGTTATACCTGACCTCACCAAGTGGCGCACAGACTTCCAAATTCTTTTCTGTAGCACTGTTGGGATGAGTTACAGAGTCATAGATTTTAAAGGTCAGAAGCGACCATTAGATCATGAAATCTGAGCTCCTATATTACACAGGTCATAGAATTTTAACATCCAGTTAAATAACATCCAGTTATTCCTGCAGTGAGACCAAAATCTTGTGTTTGACTAAATGACAACTTCCAGAAAGGCATCCAATCTTGATCTGAAGACTTCAAAAGAGGGAGAATCCACCACTTCCTTTGTTAGCTTATTCCAATTGTGCATTATTTCTCATTTGAATTTGTCTGACTTCAGCTTCTACCCATGATTCTTCTTATGTCTTTCTCCATTACTTTAAA
Organism: Chelydra serpentina; assembly: GCA_037349315.1. Lineage (NCBI taxonomy): Eukaryota > Metazoa > Chordata > Testudines > Chelydridae > Chelydra > Chelydra serpentina. The sequence goes on from JBAIAC010000004.1 coordinate 72,442,837, forward strand.
GAGCCTGTTCTTCCTTGTTCTTCTTCCCTCTTCCCACTAAACACTTTGGTGGGGATTGGGAAATGGGATCTTGCTTGTTGTACTGGTATGATATGTGGATTTGTATAATTATACTATCTGATATTTTCTGTAAAATCTGGAATGGTAGCCATCATCTTAAATTAGTGTACTTTCCAGGAGTGGAACAAAGGACATTTATTGCTGATTCTTTTATTTACATGATGGTCATTTTATGGTTATGGCCTTTGTAGCCTGACTTGGATGTCATTCAAAGTGTCTCTTTCCAAAATATGTCTCATATAACTTCTCATGGCTTATTTCCTTGTACCCATTGCCATAGGAATCAAGGACCTTAAGTACTCAAAGACCCCAGCTAGTGCCAGCACCCTAGGGTAGCCAAGTTTAACTGTGCTGGCACTAGCTGGGATCTTTGAGTACTTAAGGTCCCTGATTCCTGTGGCAATGGGTACAAGGAAATAAGCCATGAGAAGTTATATGAGACATATTTTGGAAGGAGATACTTTGAATTGATCCATTAGTTTTCCTTCTTACCTCTCAGGAGGATGAGGGTCTTGGATCAAGATCTTAGTCTTCTCTTCCTGATGATTAGTGTGAGGTTGGCGGTTTGTAAGGGTACATCTTCACTACCCACTGGATCGGCGGGTAGTGATCGATCTATCGGGGATCGATCTATCACATCTCATCTAGACACGATAAATTGATCCCCGAACGTGCTCCCTGTCAACTCTGGAACTCCACCGCCGCGAGAGGCAGAAGCGGTGTCGACATGGGAGCAGCAGTGGTTGACTCGCCGCCGTCCTCACAACCAGGTAAGTAGACCTACGATATGCCAACTTCAGGTACGCTATCCCCTAATGCAGACCAAGCCTTAGGAATCAGACATGCATGGTTTAATTGAGGATGAGACCTTGACTGTGAATGCATGATTAAGAATGGTTTCTACACCACAAGACTCATTTTGTTAGCGCTGACTCTGGGCAGGTACTTGAGACAGCATGAATTGAACAGGCACTGACAAGGAGGTTGCAAGCCCATGCTGTTTGCATTAAACCTAATGTGTACAAGTGCTGATTTTAAAAGATCCTGCAAAACCCATCTATTTGAGTGGGCATTTTGGGTTGGGTCCAGCATGTAGAATATGGGATCTTGGGACCTGTGTTTATTTTTTTGAGTTTTGGCATCTCTGTGATTTGAATGCTTTTGAGGGATTTTTCTGTTATATCATTGATTGCTGGCTACTTTGAAGTTGGCTGAGCGAGGTTTGGCTTTCGTCATTAGTTGTTGTTTTTGTGAACTATGATTGTAAATTCTCTGCTAGGGCACTTACAGCCTTTGACTGGTGCCTCTTTACCCTATGTGTTGAAATTAAAACAAAGAAAGTACCAAATTTAGCAACTAAATAGGTTCTCTCAAATCAGATTGAGCTCTGGAAATCAGGAAGTCTTTGGGACCCTTTAAACTCAATTGGGATGGGTATGTGTAAGCTTGCCACATCGCCAGGCTGGGATGCCCCCTGAGATGGCATTGGGGAATTGGGATGCCCACCAAATGAAGCTGTTGGCTGCCTGGATTGTGGTCATGCAACTGCACAATTGATAGTTCAACGCTTGGTGAGGATTCAGCAAGTTAACAGGCAGTCTATATCTCAGGTTTCTGAGATTGAGGGCTGAGCACTTAAATCATCTTTGGCTCCCATCATCTGTCTGGAGCGAACAATAATAGTCAATGGCTCAGGTCCTGTAAAGTGAGGGCTGAGTACTTAAAGAGTCTCAGGCTCTAACCACTTGGGCAAGGGCCAGGCAAACAAACAATCAGTATTTCCAGCCTTCTGGCCTAAACGTTAGTATGCATCCATCCCTGTATACGGGGCTGGGGATAGGGAAACACAGGCCCACCCTGTTCCACCAGGTCCCAGCCATGGGCCCTAGAAATGATGGTCGATCCCACCACTGGCTCAGTGGGGAAACATACAGTCTCTACCTCACTTCTCTGGCACCCCATCAGGACCAAAGTTTCCCTGGGCTACTTCCTACCAGCTCCTGATGGCACTGCTCTGTCACAGATGGGACCTAGTTCTCCATCTTGTGGTCAGGCAGCCCTTCCTCCACTCTCTCCTTGGGGTCTCCCATCTCCCTGCTGAAGGTCATGGGCATAGCTGGGGGTTCAGCTCCCTGGGAGGGACATTTGCCTCCTTCCCCAATCCAGCCCAAACTGAGTCCAGCAGAGGGCAATAAACATGATTAGGGGGCTGGAGCACATGACTTATGAGGAGAGGTTGAGGGAACTCGGATTATTTAGTCTTCAGAAGAGAAGAACGAGAGGGGATTTGATAGCAGCTTTCAACTACCTGAAAGGGGGTTCCAAAGAGGATGTCTCCAGACTGTTCTCAGTGGTACCAGATGACAGAACAAGGAATAGTAGGGGAGGTTTGGGTTGGATATTAGGCAAAAAACGTTTTCACTAGGAGGGTGGTGAAGCACTGGAATGGGTTACCTAGGGGGGTGGTGGAATCTCCTTTGAGATGCTTTGAGCAGGGGATTGGACTAAATGACCTCCTGAGGTCCCTTCCAACCCTGATATTCTGTGATTCTATGAGCTGCAGGACCGTGCTCTTTTACTTCTGGTCCTGTCCCTGCACTTCCTGAGGGAGCGTGGTGGGGCTAGTTGTTCCCAACAGGGGGAGTTCACCCCCTCTGCACAGGAGGGAGGTCACTCTGCCTCACTACAGTATGATATATGACTTCACCCTGGGAAGTAAGCAGAGATGGGTAGCCGTGATATTAAAGTTTAAAAAGACCTATTAGATCATAGGTCCATTCTCCTACCAGTGCAGGACTGTCCAGTATAGTATAGTCCTTAGTTCTTTGCCCTGTTCACTTTTAAATGACTGAGGATGAGCATACCACTGCTTCTCTTTAGAAACTGTTTCACAATCTATTCAGTCTAAATGTTATTTTGGTTGGTGTGGTGGTGCTGGGGTAAGAGCCTAGCTTTCAGTGCAGGAGGATTTGGACACCATTCCAGGATGTGGTACTGACAGCAAAATAATGGTATCTGTCAAATTCAGGAAATCCTACCTTACAGAGAGATTTAAAAATCTCAGTTTATTTATCTCATTGAAAAGAATGTTAAGAGGTGACTTGGTCCCAGTCTATGAGTACCTACATGGAAAAAAGGTAACTGATAGTAAATGCGTCATTAATGTAGCACACAAAAGCATAACAAGATCCAGTGGCTGGAAGCAGAAGCTAGACAAATTCATACTAGAAATAAGACATATTTTTTAACAGTGAGGATACTTATCATTGGAAGTATTTATGTAAGGCTGTGGTGAATTCTCCATTCTTGACCTCTTTAAATCAAGATCGGACATTTTTTTTTTCTTCTAAAAAATATGCTCCGGGACAAGAAGTTGTGGGTTTGGTGCAAAGAAATGTGAAATTTTATGGGCTGTATTATACAGAAGGTCAGACTTGGTGATCATGATGGTCTCTTCATGCCTTAAAATGTAACATCTATAATTATAATTTGAATGTAGTTATTACACAGACATTACCAGGGGAATAATCCCTTGAAATCAGATGTTGAACCTTCCAGGAGTCTCATGGGATTTTCTATGCTCCAGTATTGATGGGGCTGCAGATGCAGAATAGTGACCTTCCATTTAAAACCTTGTTTAGCCTGTTAAAAATGCTTTTATTCACTAGTAATAAAACCCCAACATATTAATGGTTTGAACTAATCTATTGATTTGATAATTTTATTTAAAGGATCTGCCTAACCTTTCCCTTGTGTTCTTTACTTAGCCCTCCTGGCAGCAAAGGAGGAGACAGGTGTTTCACAGAAGTGGGGGAATAAAGACCATTAACAGTTAAGCTATTTAGCTTTATAATTACATAAACTGGATGTATAAGTACCACATAAGGAACTTGTTTCTACCAGCTGGGGCTGAGGGAGGCATGCAAAAATAATTGTTCTTCTGCTAAATTTTGCTTATGCAATTTTAAATTGCAGACACAATTTGTGTATGTGCATCTATTTTTATATTTAGTTTCTTATAACAAAAGTCCCCCAAAAGCCTGACTTCTTTGATCATGTGCTTTTGACAGGCAGCTTTTTTTCCCCTCTAGGCTAGCATCATGTTGTGATATGTCACTGCTGGTTGTGTCAGTCATGCTGCTCCACAGTAAGGGATGTGAGAGTAGTGCAGAAAATGATAGTTTAAATGTTCAATCAATTTAAAACATATGCCATTATACCATAGTACCAAAATACATGTTATTATGATACCCACAATGGATGGAATAAGGCCCAGTGTCCATATCCATGATGGGTACCTAAACTTAAATTACATACATAGGGCCTTTTAGTGGTAGTTGCGGGGACCTGAAGATATAATCACTTTTACAAGGAACCTGAAGTTACAGACCCTCCCCATGACCACCTCTTCTGTCATGTTTCCAGACATTGGCTCCGCTCCAAGGTCCGATGCACAACTGCTTCATATAACAAGTTTTGCAGGTCAGTTTTGAAATTAGAGTGAGGTGAAGTTTAAAAATTCAAATTTTTTTCAGTAATAAAAATTGCAGAAAGAGTGAGAAAGAGGAAGAGAAGAAGTACATAGGTGTCTTTCCCAGTGAATAAATAATATATGGAGTGGTTCACAGTCAAATTGAAGGGATCCCCAAGAATTATGTGGAATAACATTAGCAAGAGCAGGGATGATATGATGATCAGGGATGGGAACATACAAATGATATAATTCAGACAAGCTTTTTAAAGCTCCCGTTCATGAATTCATGAAAACTGCTTGTCCATCCCTTTTTGGAATTGGTGAACTTTTATAAGTGCCCAGAAACACCTAATGTTGGCACTAATCATGCATATTACATTGACTTGCTATAAAACACTGTGACATAACAGTAAACTTTTGAATGGTCTCTGTGGTATATTTTCTTGCTTTGGGTGAATGGAATACATACAGTGGTTGTTGTAGTACATCAGTAGAATTAGTTTCTAGGGATTAGCATAATGCTATTCTATGAATCCTCCATTCCATTTTACTGTTTTTGTGTGGCTGCTTGTTTATAGAAAATCCTATCAATCAACAGGGTTCATTAAAGGACTGCCTAAACAGCATAGTTCTGTATAATATTTTAGCATCATTTTCAAAACTGTGCATGGAAAACTGGGGCCTGTGCAATTTTTTATTCAGTAAAACACTCTCCTTTGAGAGGTAGACTAGATTTACATCAAAGCTGATTATGCCAAAATATGATCAAGCTACTATAAAAGTGTGTAAAAACATCTACACTTTTCATTAAAAAGGATCATTTTGATACAGAAGAGTTGTCTATAAGATAGCAAGAAAAATGTTTTGCCAATGCTATTCCAGTATAATGATATTCAAGCACTGGCTAACAACCTATTTCAATACGAAGTTTTGGAAAAGCAGTATGTCAGAGAAACTGACTTTCATGGCTACAGTGTTAACAAACAACACTAACCTGTTTCCAATAAAGCAAGGTCTATGGAAGAATGCAATTCTTCCCCCACAAGTAATATTAGAAATGTGTTTAGCTGAATATAAGTTTGTGACCTTAGTCCCCCTGAAATTTTGGCCTCTCACTAAATTATTCAGTGACTTCTTGTACTCAGAAGTATCATGGTGATGTGGTTCATTTTCTGAAAGCTAAAAGATCCTCTGAAAGCTTTTAACACGTAGTTAATTTTGTCAGCACTTAAGTTAGAGTGTGAAAAACTCATCATTGAGTTCTTGAGGGAAATGTGCCAAATGCCTGTGAATGTGAAGATGAAGCTTAGATCTGCTGGAATCAATGCTAAAATTCCCATTGACTTCAAAGGAGCCAGGATTTCAGCCCAAGTGGAAAAATGGTAGTTCAAGCTGTACCCATACTTTCCACCCATAGAATCTTGCAGCTAATAACAGTTAAAATTAAGGGAAATGATTTTGGGTTAGCTGGCTTGTCTTTGGTATTACTCCTCCTCCTCTAGTCTGTTTCCACAAATCCTCCTTCATTTACTTTTCCCTGCCCCCTTTTTTATATTGCTTTATGTATCTAATTTTGATGGCTGGTTGAGTCATTTCAGCTTGTTCTATGCACCTTACAAGAAAGGGACTAAAAATACATAGCATATTTTGAGCACCCAGTGCCTGTGGGGTTTACGAGAGTATATTGTATTAGCGTTTAATTGCTTTAACATTCCTTAATAAAATTTCATAGGCAAAGAAAAGATTCATAGGCTGCCTCAGACAGAAACATTTCTCTAACATGACCTCCCTGCACCCAGTGAGACCCAGATGAAGCTAGTTATAAAGGATGTGGGCTGAAAAGACATACACCTGAGAATGGGAAGTGGCAGCTGGGCCCTGGATAAACACAACTATTTTCTCAACCTCATTAGGTGATAAGTGAGGGAAGGTTTATACTAGCAGATCAGCCTTAGTAGTTGGAAAAAGCAACATCACTAAACACTGCTCGCTGCTTATGTTTCTTGTTTCATTCATGCCTACTTATATATTTTGGGGGTTTAATTATTTTGATTCTGGCTTTAACAAAGGAGCCTCGAGTTTGTATATGAGGTTATGTCCAGTTTGTAGTACATGTTATTATTTTTTTGGCTCAACCCTATTTAACCTGTAGATGGCAGTCACTACTACATTTACAAACCAGAATTATCCAGAATATAGCGGTGATTTACCGAAAAGGGCAAACTTGCCTATTACATTTCTTCATAGGTCATAATAGACAAAATTTGTAAGAAACAAATGGGATTCTCCAAGTGGTATGTTGGCCTGGAGAGAAGAGTATAACCATTACACATAAAATGGACTTGTGCACATTCTATGGACGTACGTTCCTAAGGCTGAATTAATTTTTATTTTTTTTAGAAGAGGAACCTTATATAATGATATTCACAATATTTAGTTTTAATAATTCTTGAGTATCCTGTCCCCATTTTTACCCTTTTATTATTTATTATTTGTATTGAGGTAGCACCTGGAGGAGAAGGCTCCTTTTCAAAAAGAGAGGGCCCTAACTCACTCATTTGTGCCTCACTTTCCCTATCTCTGATATTAGATAACAAGACTTATTACCCTTTGTAAAGTACTTTAAGCTGAAAGATGCCTAAATATTATACTGCCTACCCCTGAAACTAGATATGCCAACTTAAATAGTGTCAAACAGTCCTGGGGAGCAAGAAGAATCCTATTGAATTGGTTTAATACTAGGCCTTAAGGCTACCGCTTGTTAGACTGCAAGGGTTTGATTAGGGTTAATGAGAGAATATCATAACAGAATAATACACTAAATAAACTGTCAAGTATAAGTCTCTGCTAAGCAGATGCAGAATGAATATGAGCCATTATGCAGCTTTTCCCTCCCAACAGTAAATAAATAACTCTTTACACTTACAAAAAAAGTTGTTGACATAGAAAATCTTGGTCTTGCATATGCAATGAAATTGCCTTCAAAGCACATTTCATATACAGTAACTTCCTACTTTCCTCTGCTTGGTTCATGCTCAAAAACTACAATTAACAGGGTCTGTGATCATAAAGCCAAGGCAGTCAGCACTAATAATCCCCAATGTGATGGCTTTTTTTGCTTTTAACAATTGAAAATAGATGTTATAGGAAATAAAGTAAAGGGTTAAATTGCTTGGCAATATTGCCCCCTGCTGGGCATATATTATATATAATCATGCCAGCAGTCCTATTTGTTGGGTGAGCTATCTAGGGACAATATTGAGTAGGTGTAAATAATAAGGTGGGTGGTTGTTTTGGGTGAGGTTTTGTATTTTGGGGGAATTTTTTGTATGTTTTTGAAGGGTTAAAGAATAAATGCAAGGGAAAATGGGAAAGGAAATTAAAACAAATGTTCTAAAATACCCAGTTACCGATTTGATTCTTTTGTAATAGTAGATGACACATGGGAGATTATAGCAAATATTTTCTCTCTCTCTCTCTCTCTTTTTTTTTTTTTTGGTAATGCTGCAAACTCATTCCTGTGTTAGCATTCATTGCACATGATTATTGAAGTAGAACTATAAAGATTGACTGGTGATTCTGATTTCTTCTTCCTATCTCATTGATTGTGAAGAAAAGTTCAAATGACTATTATGCTGCCAAAAAATCTTTATTGTTGACTATAATTTGCCAGCACAATAAGCCATAAATACTGCAAGCAGGACAATCCTGACCACATTTTGAATGCTATGAATGTGAGAGAAGGATTAAGTATGTAAATACCCTGCATTTTAAATTGGAGCATCCACCCCCTGTAAAATGAGCCTTCTCAAGTGAGAGTAAACGTCTGCAAAGTGAGACAGCTTCACTTTCAAAATGGTCCGTTGTCCCAGACACACAGAAAGATAGACAAGGGATGTGGTTTAACTAGGCCTCCACTTTATTAACTCCTATGGGATAATCCATACAGTGCAGGTCATGACTCTTTCCTTAATAATTTCCACCTGATGGAGAGATGCCATCAGCTCCACACCTAGAAGAGCATCAGCTGATTCCACAACATGCCCCTCCCAGTGCTTAATTTGTTCCAGGGCTTGTCAGGACTGAGCCCCAGAACCTCTAGGCTTGGCAGTTCATAGCACCAGCACCTCTGGGCTTGCTGCATCAGTTATAAATGTAAAATAATTGCTTGAGCCCCAGCACCTCCATTACAAATTAAGCACTGCCCCCTCCTACCATGCCATGTCAGATTCAACTCACCACTGAGACCTGCCCACACATCAAAAATCAGCTCTTATGACCCTTCCTCTTGTTCCATGTAGTTTGCCCATCCATCCATGCCAACTCAGAACTGTCTTGCCAATGCAACCCAGCAGACAACTTCCAGGAGGAACTGGCCACATGCCTAAGAGTCGAATGCACACTATTATGTCTGCACATACCATCACCAACTCCTGTGATCCATTCACGTTATCCTGAAGGAAGGGATGAAGAGGAAGATTTTTGAACGTATAAACCACTGAATTATCCTACCGTACCAGGGGATCTCTATCCTTGCATACATTCAGATGCTACCATTGATAAGCATCACTTGTTGGGCTCCTATTCCAAGCTGTGTGGTGGTTGTAACCCTCTAGTTCTGAACAAAGGGGATCCCACTTCACTGCAGGACCTTCAGTAATACACGCTCTTCAAGGAAGCCCTATTGCACTGCTTAGGGGATTGTCCAACACTCAAAATCTCTTCATTTGCCCCCCAATAAATTGGGGCTGATCATGACTGAGGAGACAGCGGACATCAAGTTCAAAATACCCATCCCACTGGCACTCCCTGGGGTGTGAAATTGAAGATGGCTAAGCTTTTAGTTCATGCAAAGTAATCTCCTTGGATGCCCCAGTCCTCCTAACCATCTCTGCAATCTTTCACATATATTAACAGTAAGTAAAAATAGCCTGTCTCCAGACTAGCCAGCCTAGTGAGGAAGAGATCTTTGTGTTTCATTTACTGGCAGTACTTCAATGAAGTAAGCATGCTGTATCCTCTATTGAATCCACCCTGGCTTCAAATAAAAATGTATCCAGATGGCTCATCACCTGCAAAGCTGGTCTTAACCAAGCAGTACTTCCTGGGCTCCAAATTATCAGTGTCAGGTAGGGAAGAGATTTATGGCATGCCCTTTCTAATGATCTGTCTCTGCCCTTGAGCTGTGTGTATATGAGTAACCATATCCCCTCCTTTAGATAATCCTATGTTCCTTCCCTAGGAAGAGATTCCTAGGTGGTTTGTGAGTCAGGGTCCCTTGACTGAGGTGTCTCCTAATATCCATGGCTAACCTCTAAACATGGTCCTCTATTATGGGCAGTGGCCTTGTGACTGCTTGGACTTTTCTCACCCTCGTGTAGGAGTCACATGTTAAGCAGTAATCCTTAACTTTATCAATTTCTCAATTTCTGGCTGGGGTCTTAGCCACAGAAACATTTAAGTGTGCCTCTGATTCTGTGCTAAGGAAAGGCATTTGGCTCTCTATGATTTGTGTAGGCTTGCACTGCCCTCTCCTCACACAGAGTCATCTTCATGAAGCAACAACTCCTGTTTAAAACTGAGACTATTACCTGGGAAGGCAGGCACTTGCCACACTTTATGCCCCCTCCTTGCAGGGGAGATCTCTCTCAGTGGCCGTTGGTCTCAGTCCCTACATTCCCTCACTGAGCTGGATCAAAGGTATTTGATCTGTAACATTCTGTGTGCTAGGGAGACCCACACTAGGTTGGGTGCAGGGTACCAATGGGGTTCTTAATGTCCAGATGCTAGGATTTGGGTGTGATGCTGTATGACTGAAGATGATCATTTATATCATTGTTGCTACCACTATTGCACAATTGCACTAAATTTGATACAACGTGTACCATGTAAAGTGTCAATGGAAACGATAAAATCTGTCAAGTATGATTATCCTGATTAAATCCATGTATCATCACTTTATCTGAAGTTATGAATATTGGCTGTGTATTTGTATCTCCAATTTGTTTTGTACTTGAGGTGACACCCACAAGGTAGTTTATATCCAGTTTGGCCAGCCCATTGTGAATTGACTATTCAAACTTGATGGGCCATTAAGAAGAATCAAATCTCCAGATAACTCTTCCTGAAGATTCCTCAGACAGCAAGGAGCCAATGGTCACCCCTGTGATTCAGCAGAACGTGTAATGGCATGTGATATGGACGTGTGGCCTCGGACTCCGTCTTTGTCAGTAACTTTCCATACACGGGGACTGTGGGCTTTGTTTGGGACAGTACATTTCCATGCACATTGCAGAGGATATCAATGACACCTGAGATATCTCCATTTTGCCTAATTCCTGTCCCAATTCTCTGGACCATGGATTTACAACTAAAAGGAGTATTTTGAACAATAGATTGAGAGCCTTCCAATCTTTTGCAAGTTATTGGTGAGAATTTTGCAAGCCAGCAGTCTATTCCATCACTGCTACAAACCTGATTTAAGGACGTTGCAATCATTTGTATGTAAATGATCTATTAGCCATTTTAACTTTATTCTTTTCTTTTATTAATAAATATTTAGTTAGTCTACTAAGGATTGACTGACAGTGTGATATGTGGGTAAAATCTATAATATATATTGACTTGGGGGTATATGTCTGTTCCTTTGGGACTGGTAGAACTATATGTATGGTGAATTGGGTTTTCAGTAACCTTTCCCTGTATTAGACCTGTTTGTCTTGATGGGTGCCAAGGGCTGGAATGCCTAAAGGGGACTGTATTTGGCTTCTTGTTAAGTAGGTGGTGCTATAGAAACTCGTTTGTTACTGGTTTGATTAATGTAATTATGTGTGTGGCATTCTCGGTGTGGTCCATTCCAGCCATCCATTCACATTGGGATTTCAAACCATGGTTTTGACCCTGTCCCTCACAACTCTGTGGTGTGGGTAGAGCCCAGTAAGCCACCTTGTCCCTACAGGGGTGACTTCCCCTTCCTCAGCCTCTGCAGAGAAGAGGAAAGCATCCACACTCACCACCTTTTTCTTGCTGCTCCCCATTCCTTCTGCACGTGCTCTTGCTTGGGGTAAAGGAGAGAGATTGGCCAGGGTATCAGGTTCCCCCCCCACCTCCCAGGGACTGCTCACCCACCCTAGCTAAGGAGAAACTGCCAGTGGGGGAAGACACTAGTGTTTGCTGACTGCTCACGCATGTGCTATCAGTGCTGCCCTGACTCCCTCTGGTCTGACTCTGAGGTTGTTTTTAGCCAATCCTCACTGGAACCCTGCAGGGGGGATGGGGCATGTGCTGCTAAACCAGGCATGAGAGGGCCTTAGGCTGGATGAGCAGGGCTTATATACCCCCTTGGGGTGTGCGGGAGCCAATAGATTACCTGAGCCCCACCAGCCTACATGACCTGGCTTCCCTTCTTCCAATTATCCCCCTCTCCTAGCTCCAGAGGGAGGGAGACCCTTAAAGGAGCCACCAATCTTCTTTTCCACCGATCGAGAAAAAAAGCTTTGAGGCCAGGATTGCATTTTAATGACAGGTTGCATAAAACATAAAGTATCTTTGGACTGTGCTCTTTGGGTCATTATAAAGCATCCGATACAAGTTATAGTCAAAATAACCGCTAGCTGTCTGTCTGCAGTATTTCATTTGCCAAAGAGAGTATCTAGTTTCACACTGGCTGTGCATGTAGCACTCTTATTAGTAACTCTAAAAGGAGTTATTCATTTTCACAAGGGGTGAATATCTGCTAAATATTTTAGGCCCCCTTTGGGGGCAGAAGGAGAGTCCACCTGGCTGCTATATTACACCCTTTGATTTTTCGGCAGAAGCCAGGCAGATTTCTAATGTGTGTGCTGAAAATGGGCCCTTGATCATTCTGAGTTGCACAAGAATGTGGCTGATTACTCGAAACTACCTTCCTTTGTGACTGATGTAACATTTTTAAAACTTGAATGTGATTTATTAAGAACACATGTATTTGCACTATGGCAACAAATATTCCTTCCTCCAAATAATTAACAACTGCTGTTCATGTGCTTTGGGAAAACAGAGAAGTCAGAAAAATAAATATTCTTACAGAATAAATCAGGCACTCTTGAAAATGACATCAGTGTAATCTGAGTGAGTTATCTACAGACCAGTTTAAACTGTAAGGGTTTTTAAGCTTCTGAGCTGAAGCTTTTGTTTTATGGCAAGTTATTATACAGTAAGTGCATGAGAGACAACATGATATGATTTCAAAGACTAATCTTGACAGATCTTCAGCATTCAGATTTCTTGTTCTGAATACAGGAACAAGTATTTTACTTTGCTATATTTTTGTTTACCATGGTGAATTACCTTTCATTTTACTGAAAACACTCACAACTTTGCAAATAAATACATATAGGAAATTAGACTTTCTTCTTCATCATATGGTGAATGGATGAGTTATGACGAAGTTTTTGTTGATTCAGGCTAAAAGCAATGACAACCTTATATTACGGGGACAAAAAACAAAACCAATCCCTCCAACTTCTTTCTCTCTCTATATATACAGAAAGTGATAGTTTAAATATGAATCAATTGTGAAATACGAGACATTATACCATATCACCACATACTGTGATTCCTGCATTGGTAGGTTTAGGGTATGATGATAGATAGATAGATAGATAGATAGATAGATAGATAGATAGATAGATAGATAGATAGATAGATGTTAGTGTGTATGAACCATATATATGTCGGTATCGAGTGGAGTTAAATTGGCTATTCACCAGTCATGATATTGCAGCCATTATAAGCTCACACTAATGAAATCTTTAAAACATATCACATCATCAAGTACACCCACCATGTGCAAGTACTGATCACCTGTCTTGAATGTCATAGCATTGATCTGTGCGTATTGTTGCTTTGTAGGTGAAAGAGACTTTCATGTAAAAGCTACAGGCTACCCTTCCTGTGGCAGAGTTGCACTTAGTCCCTTCTCGGTTGCATCACATTTTCCTAAGGGAAAAAAATAATTGTGGTTTGTGTATACATAGAAAAATTATTTTAGATAATTTCAGGGTTTTTTAAAAGAATTATCTATAATTTTAAAGGGGACTATATTACATCAAAATAGTATTATACAACAGAGCCATTGATAATAATTATAATACATCAACTGATAAACTATATTTCTGTCCATAATGTAAAACAATATTTGGCCAATCATATATCTGGTCATGCTGCTAGCAGAAAAACACATTCAGTGCATCCCAGAGCATAAAAATATCACTGGGCCTGATCCTCAGCTGATTAAATAGGCTGATTAAATCTGGCTTCCTGTGTCTAATACATTCTTAATGAATTGTTGGCTGAATCAAAAGTTAGGAAGATTAGAATTTTAGTACATTTAAAACCATTAGATTCTTCAAATACCAGGACAACAATTGATGGCTGCAAAGGCAACTTGGGGAGTAAATTATAAGTCTTGTCATAATGTAAAAAAAAAAGTTCTCAGTCGTTTGTATAACAGGAAGTTTAGCTAAATAAAAAATAGCAAATTCTGCTCTTTTTTTTTACAAAATTATTATTTTCATGATTTACACCTTAATCAGTGGGTTTGTGTCTCTTGGGCCTCATCATGAAAAATTTGAAGCTGATGGCTCTGATAGATAACTTTCCTTCCTGCAATTATTTTTGAAATGTTATAACATCCTTGAAGACATTTATGAGTTTAACAAAATTCAACAAATCCCTTGCTTCACAACCCTTTTTTTTTGGTCTCAAAATAGCATGAGATGAAGACAATCAAAATGCCCTTTGTATAGGTAACATCAAATCAAATTTCCTATCCAACAATTCTTCAAAGTTCGGCAAAGTAATAAGAGGATTGTCTTTTTCTGCATCCTCCTTTAAGCCTATTACTTAGTAGGGAGCTCCTCACAGTCTTGCATTATTGTATTTGATAATTTTAGAGCTATTTAAATCTATCTTAATTTGATCTTATTTTTTTAATTACAACAGACTGATTTTTCCCATCTGCTCCACAGAAGTTTCTATGTTCTGAATTTTAGTAAAAAGAATTTCTCTTCTATTGTTTAAATAAGTTGATATAAAGTATTTAATATAACATCCTTCTCTTCATCTGTTGAAGAAGCCAGATCAATGGAGAGACTAGATTTGAGGGTGGGGCAAATGACCTTGGAGAAAAAGAAATTTTCTAATGAGTGAGCACCTTCTCTATTTTTTTTATCTCTAGAACTTGATTCAATTGCTTCTGTGTAAAAATGGGGAGAGTATTTTTTTGCAAAGATATTTGTGAAATTTAATTTCTTTTTAATCAATAAAAACCAAAACATCTTGAATGTTTAGCTTATTCATAATGGGCTAGATCAGTGGTTCTCAACTAGTGGTATGAGTACCCCTGGGGGTACACAGAGCTTTTCCAGGGCATACATAAACTCATCTAGATATTTGCCTAGTTCACTGTTTCTCAATCTGTGCCCCAGAGGGGTCATGTGATGGGTTTAGAGGGGTTGCAAGTGCATTAAGGGGCGGCATGCAGGGCAATTGCCTGGGGCCTCATGCCACAGAGGGCCCCGTGAAGCTAAGCTACATGCTTGAGCCCATGGCAGTGGGGCTCAGGCTTCAGCTTCAGACCCAGGTGGCGGGGCTCGGTCTTCGGGTACACTGAAATGTAAGTACCATATTTATATTCCAATTGATTTATTTTATAAGTACATAGGCACCTTTTTTTAGCGGGGCTTCTGAAATTAATTGGAAGTGTTCCAGTTGTGAAGATTCTGAGTGCTGTAATCCAGCCTTGGAGACTAAAACTCCCATGATGCCTTGGGGAAGAGAGATCTTCCAGCCAGAGCATGTGATGGATTCCATTTTGGAGAGGAGCTGAGACTGCTTTTGTGGAGCTCTGTCCATACCAGGAGCTGCTGATAAACTGCTGCTAAGAAGCTGCTGCTGAGAACCTGCTGGGCCTTTGATCAAGCAGGGAGCCTCCGAGGTGGTTGGTGGATTCATTGGAGCCAGGGCAGAGACTGTTGCTCTTCCTAGAACTGACTGAGGTGGGTCTGCAGTGAAGGCAGTGTGAGTAACCACCACCCTTGTTTGGGAAGGTTCTTGAAAGGAAAGGGGGACAGCAAAGAGACTTTAAGGGGTTTTCTGAATCTAAGAAGAGATGGAGTGTTCTCATCAAACCAGAACCCAGGGTTGCTGACATCTGGTTAAAACAACTTCAATCTTCAGAGGGATTGTGCAGTTTGGAATGATCCCAAATTTGAATTGTTCTGCCCCTTGTTGCCTTGGCTGGACTGATTCACTGGACCAACAGAGTGCTGTCCTCAGCTTCAAGATCTTAAAGCATGCCCACACAAGCAAGTGTTTAGAACTCTGAAATCCATAAGAGTATACACTTGGGGTGGGGTAAATGATGGCAGTGTAAATGCATAAAATTATTGACGGAAAAAAATGTTAATCACATTTTTGAATTTTTGACCAGATTTGGAAATTTCTATTTGAATTCCATCATATTAGGTGTACAGAATAATAGACAAAAACAAATAATTGAAATAAGATGGATGAAATAAATACCCACTATCTCCTCTTGCAAGTTCCACTAAATAGCAAAGACCATTGCAGTAAGCAGCAGAAAAATCTTTAAAAAGAAAAATCTAAACGATCAGATATTCTTTTGAGACAGCTTCTCTATGAGAATTAATGATATTGCTCAGATTGTACTGCTTTCTTATATATTCTCAGAGTGTCATTTTCAGAAGTACTCACTGTTGGGCTATGCCCCATTGAAGTCAATATTAAAACTGAAAGTTAGGCCAACCTAGGACAGTCTTTTTTGTATTTGTATAGTGCCTCGCACAATGGGTTTCTGATTCCATGAGGAGGGCTCCTAGGCATTATGGCAATAAAAATAAAAATAATTAATGGATTGATAGGTTTTAAGGCCAGAATGGACCATTGGATCATAGTCTGACCTCCTATATAACACAGGCCTTTAAATGTCACTCAACTAACCCTCTAATGAGCCCAGTAATTTGTGTTTGACTACAGTCAAACCTTCCAGAAAGCCAGCCTGGCTTGATATGAAGACATCCAGAGACTGGGGATCTACCACTTCTCCTGATAGTTTTTTTTTCTCCAGCAGTTATCATTTTCAGTATTAAAATTTTGGCCTTACTTCCAATTTGAATTTGGCTTTAGCTTCCAGCCATTGGTTCTTGCTAAGCTTTTCTCTACTAGAAAATAGTAATAAAAATAAGTAATGAATACATTAATATTAGAAATACAGCTCAGTGAATAATTTGTAGAAAATATTGTATTCAATTAATTTAGTCTGTTTTTCTGTTCCAAATTTACTCTTAAGCAGTTTGTGATTTTCTATAATTTTTTTAATAAGAATTATTCACAGAACAATTTCTACAAGTGTTTCTCGATCTATATATTATTCACATGCATCTTCTTGTAAAATTTCTGTGACTGTATAAAAAGCGTATATCACTGTTATACAATTGCAGTAGATCTGTACAAAGTCTGCCTTGTAAGGTATCCAAGGAAATGTTATAATCTGCCTAGTATTAATATCCTGTTTATACATCTGTATTATCATTGTATATGAAGTTATAAATCTTTGATGTGTTTGTATCTAAAACATGTTGTATTCCTGGGTAACATCCACAAGTTGACGGGCCATTAAGGAGAATCAACCCCTCCTGAGGACACTGCAGAGAACATATGGACAATGAAGGCCCAGTGATCCAGCAGTCACATAGAACATGTGATCACTGACTCCATGTTTGAGACGGTTACTTTCCATGCACGTGGGCTGAGAATATAAACTGGAGACTCTGACCTCGCCTCTTTACTTCTTTCCTGCGCCACATCTCTGGATTATGATTTCTAACAAAAGGAAGCTTTGAATAGCGGACTGAGGACCCCCAATCTTTTTGATGATCCAGAAAGACTTATTACAAGCTGACAGATTTAACATCGTTGCTATTATCCTGATCTACAAACTCTGCAATCAACTAATGTATATAAGAACATAAGAACGGTCATACTAGGTCAGACCAAAGGTCCATCTAGCCCAGTATCCTGCCTTCCGATAGTGGCCAATGCCAGGTGCCTAGAGGGAATCAACAGAACAGGTAATTATCAAGTGATGCAATGCTCATTCCCAGCTTCTGGAAAACAGAGGCTAGGGACACCATCTTTGCCCATCCTGGCTAATAGCCATTGATGGATCCAATCCTCCATGAATTTATCTAGTTCTTTTTTGAACCCTGTTATAGTTTTGGCCTTCATAACATCTTCTGGCAAAGAGTGCGTTGTGTAAAGAAGAACTTCCTTTTGTTTTTTTTTAAACCTGCTGCCTGTTAGTTTCATTTGGTGACCCCCTAGTTCTTGTGTTATGAGAAGGAGTAAATAACACTTCTTTATTTACTTTCTCCACACCAGTCATGATTTTATAGACCTCAGTCATATCTCTCCCTTAGTCGCCTCTTTTTCAAACTTAAAAGCCCCACTTATTAATCTCTCCTCATAAGGAAGCTGTTTCATACTCCTAATCATTTTTGTTGCCCTTTTCCGTACCTTTTCCAATTCCAATACATCTTTTTTGAGATGGGTGGACCACATCTGCATGTAGTGTTCAAGAGGTGAGTGTACCATGGATTTATACAGAGGCAATATTATATTTTTTGTCTCATTATCTTTCCCTTTCTTAATGATTCTCAATATTCTTTCACCTTTTTGAGTGAGTGGATGTTTTCAGAGACCCCATCATTTTATATGTATAGTTGGGATTATGTTTGCCAATGTGCATTACTTTGCATTGGTCAACATTGAATTTTATCTACCATTTTGTTGCCCAGTCACCCAGTTTTGAGAGATCCTTTTGTAGCTCTTCGCAGTCTGCCTGGAACTTAACTATGTTGAGTAGTTTTGTATCATCTGCAGATTTTGCCACCTCACTGTTTACCCCTTTTTCCAGATCATTTATGAATATGTTGAATAGGACTGGGCCCAGTACAGATCCCTGGGGGACACCACTATTTACCTCTCTCCATTCTGAAAACTGATAATTTATTCCTATACTTTATTTCCTCTCTTTTAACCAGTTACCAATCCATTAGAGGACATTCCTTCTTATCCCATGAAAGCTTACTTTGCTTAAGAGCCTTTGGTGATGGACCTTGTCAAAGATTTTCTGAAAATCTAAGTATACTACATCCACCAGATCCCCCTTGTCCACATGCTTGTTGACCCCCTCAAAGAATTCTAGTAGATTGGTGAGGCATGATTTCCCTTTACAAAAACCATGTTGACTCTTCCCCAATACATTATGTTCATCTATGTGTCTGACAATTTTGTTCTTTACTATAGCTTCAACCAGTTTGCCTGGTACTGAAATCAGGTTTACTGGCCTGTAATTGCCAGGATCACCTCTGGAGCCTTTTTTAAAAATTGGCGTCACATTAGCTATCCTCTAGTCATTTGGTACAGAATCTGATTTAAATGATAGGTTACAGACTACAATTAGTAGTTCTGCAATTTCACATTTGAGTTCCTTCATAACTCTTGGGTGAATACCATCTGGTCCTGGTGACGTATTACTGTTCAGTTTATCAGTTTGTTCCAAAACCTCCTCTAATGACACCTCAATCTGGGACAGTTCCTCAGATTTGTCACCTAAAAAGAATAGCTCAGGTTTGGGAATCTCCCTCACATCCTCAGCTGTGAAGACCCATGCAAATAATTTATTTAGTTTCTCCACAATGGGTCTTATTGTCCTTGAGTCTTCCATTAGCATGTCGATCGTCCAGTGGCCCCACTGGTTGTTTAGCAGGCTTTCTGCTTTTGATGTACTTAAAAAAATGTTTGCTATACTCTTTGAGTTGTTCAAATTCTTTTTTGGCCTTTCTAATTATATTTTTGCATTTCATTTGACAGAGTTTGCTCCTTTCTATTTCCCTCATTAGGATTTAACTTCCACTTTTTCAAGTATGCCTTTTTTCCTCTCGTTGCTTCTTTTACTTTGTTGTTTAGCCACAATGGCACTTTTTTGTTTCTCTTATTATGTTTTTTTCTAAATTTGGGGAATACATTTAAGTTGAGCCTCTATTATGGTGTCTAAAAAGTTTTCATGCAACTTGCAGGGATTTCACTTTTGGTGCCATACCTTTTAATTTCTGTTTAACTAATTTCCTTATGTTTGTGTAGTTCCCCTTTCTGAAATTAAATGCTACAGTGTTGGGCTGCTGTGGTGTTTTCCTCGCCACAAAGAGGTTAAATTTAATTATATTATGGCCATTATTACCAAGCAGTCCAGCTATATTTACCTCTTGGACCAGATCCTGTGCTCCACTTAGGACTAAATCAAGAATTGCCTCTCCTCTTGTGGGTCCCAGGACTAGCTGCTCCAAGAAGCAGTCATTTAAGGTGTCGAGAAACTTATCTCTTCATCCCATCCTGAGGTGACATGTACTCAGTCAATATGGGGATAGTTGAAATCCCCCATTATTATTGAGTTTTTTATTTTAATAGCCTCTCTAATCTACCCGAGCATCACTATCACCATAAGAACATAAGAAAATAAGAACGGCCATGCTGGGTCAGACCAAAGGTCCATCAAGCCCAGTATCCTGTCCTCTGACTGTGGCCAATGGCAGGTGCCCCAAAGAGAATGAACAGCCAGGTTATCATCAAGTGATCCATGCCCTGTCACCCAATACCAGCTTCTGGGAAGCAGAAGCTAGCGACACCATTCCTGCCCATCCTGGATAATAGCCATTGATGGACCTATCTTCCATGAATCTATCTAGCTCCCTTTTGAACCGTGTCATAGTATTGGCCTTCACAACATCCTCTGGCAAGGAGTTCCAGAGGTTGACAGTGCTTTGCATGAAAAAAATACTTTCTTGTGTTTGTTTTAAACCTGCTACCTTTTAATTTCATTTGGTGGCCCCTTGTTCTTGTATTATGAAAAGGAGTAAATAACACTTCCTTATTTACTTTCTCTATATCACTCACAATTTTATAGACCTCTATCATATCCCCCCTTAGTCGCCTCTTTTCCAATCTGAAAAGGTGGCCGTTAATATATCCCTACTGTTATATTCTTATTACTAGAGCATGGAATTACTATCCATAGAGATTTTATGGTACAGTTTTGTTCAAGATTTTTACATCATTTCATTCTACGTTTTCTTTCACATATAGTGCCACTCCCTGACCAGCATCACCTATTCTGTCCTTCCAATGTATTTTGTACCCTGGTATTACCGTGTTCCATTGATTATCCTCATTCCACCACATTTCTGTCATGCCTATTATATCTATATCCTTATGTAATATGAGACACTCTAGTTCACCCATCTTATTATTTAGACTTCTAGCATTGGTATATAAGTACTTTAAAAACTTGTCACCTTTTAGCTGTTTGCCATTACATGATGTAATTGAATGGGACTTTTTTTCATTTGAGTGTCTCATCAGAGCCTACCTGTATTTTATCATCTGCCATTCTCTCCTTCTTACTAGGACATAGAGAATCTCCATTAATTGATCCTCCTCCAAGGGATGTTTCTGTCTGAACCATGTGCTCCTCCACGCCTGTCTGCTTTTCCCTAGCCCTTAGTTTAAAAACTGCTCTATGACCTCTTTAATTTTAAGTGCCAGCAATCTGGTTACATTTTGGTTTCCATTTCCTGTATGGGCTCCCCCTTTCCCAAAAGATTCTCCAGTTCCTAATAAATCTAAACCCCTCCTCCGTGCCCCATCATCTCACCCATGCGTTGAGACCCTGCAGTTCTGCCTAACTGGCCCTGTGCATGGAACTGGAATCATTTCAGAGAATGCTACCACGGAGGTCCTGGACTTCAATCTCTTACTCCTGCCCAGCACTACACATAAGTCTATCTAGCTGCCTTGAGAGATCTTCAACCTTCACACCAGACAGGGAAGTCACCATGCAGTTCTCCCGGTCATCGCAAACCCAGCAATCTATAAAAAGAAAACAAGAAAGAAATACTTGTGGCACCTTAGAGACTAACAAATTTATTTCAGCATAAGCTTTCGTGGACTACAGTTTGCTTTGTCGGATGCATGGAATGGAACACTCAGTGAGAGGATATTTATACAGTCAGAGAAACATGAAAAGGTGGAAGTAACCATATCAACTGTAAAAGGCTAATTAATTGACAGGAACTGTTATCAGTAGGAAAGAAACTTTTGAAGTGGTAATCAGCATGCCCCATTACAGACAGCTGACACAAAGGAGTTAAGGGTATTTAACAGCGGGGGGAGGGGGGGAAATAAATTCAATTAACGTAATGACCGAGCCATTCACGAATTTCCCTCTGCTGCAGTTGGATGTTCTCCTACCCTGATATCAGAGGGGTAGCCGTGTTAGTCTGGATTTGTAGAAGCGACAAAGGGTCCTGTGGCACCTTATAGACTAACAGAGGTATTGGAGCATAAGCTTTCGTGGGTGAATATGAAAGCTTATGCTTATGCTCCAATACCTCTGTTAGTCTATAAGGTGCCACAGGACCCTTTGTCGCTTCTCCTACCCTGAGACTTTCATTCTCCTCAACAGCACAGAGGCTGTCAGACCGGGGTTGGACTGTTCTACTGTTCTACTGTGTCCCGGAAAGTCTCCTCTATGTACCTTTCTGTCTCCCTTAGCTCCTCCAGTTCAACCACTCTGGTCTCCAAAACCCGTACACAGTCTCTGAGAGCCAGGAGCTCCTTGCACTGAATGCACAAATAAGCCAATACATGCTGCAGTGGGTGCAATAAATTAGATAGTCCCTACTCTGTTCCTGGACTTGGGCCTGAATTATCTTTTTAACTCCTGAAGCTCGTTCCTTTGTTGTTGTTTTGTTTTTATCAGGGGGTGTTTTGGGCTTTAAGTTAAGGGAATATTAAGTATATCTAGATCCCCCCACCCTTGCACTCCCCTGTCTAAACTCCCTGTTAGCAGCTCCTGTTCACTAGCTCCTCTGGTCGCTTAGGGTCTTCCTGAGTAGTCCCGTCCCCTAGTTAAGGGTTGATGGGTGCTAAAGGGCTTAGGGATCAAAGCCTCATTAAGAAGCTCTTAGCTCTCATCCTAGCAGGCTGCTAAGCTCAGCACCCACACGGTCAGCACACAGTCCCCCAAAGAAACAGACTACACAGGATATTTCAGTCAAGCAGTAAGCACACCACAAACATAGACACACAAATGATAGACAACAAACTTACCCCGAGGGTCATGTAATTGCTCCTCTTTCACCTAGAGAACTCCCCCACAAAACTCTCCTGGTAGCTGCTCCTGTTTGCATTTTAACCCTTTAATAACTTTCTTCTTTTTAAAATATTTTTTATAAAAATACATTTTTATAAAGTTTTTAGTTTACTAAAGGATTATCTACAAGTGTGGTTTTTGGATAAGAGCTAAAATATATTTTCATGTGGGGTGTGTATCTGTTTCTTTGGAACTGGATGAACCTAATATATGTGATTTCTGGTTTTAATAGTCATTTATCACAGAAGTCTGGTTTGTCTGGGTGGTGCATGATGGGACTCTCTGTGGATTCATAATAACTATTATAGTATTTTGAAAGCACACATCTGTTAGTGGCTTGGTGAAATCTTGTGCTAGAATATACCACCAGTTTGGGGTACATGCCCTGTTTTCTGGCAGTCTGACCTGAGATTGGCGCTCTTAACTGTGTCCGATACCAGGCAGTGTGACAGTTTCAACGTTCAAAATGTGACCTGTATTGAATAGTTTTGCTGGACATATAGGTCACTTGATATATTTCTTTTCTCTGACTGAATGAGCATAACTCTTAGAATCAGGTTTCTGGGTGTGAATGCTTGCATTTTATGGATAGAAGGTTTCCAGTCTCAAATGTGCTTCTAGCATTTACCTAAAATACACCTTTCCCATGAACATTACTACCAGTAAAGTAATTCCCTAACATACGCGTGGAAAACGAACACAAAATTGCAGAGACACAATTGAGGTAAATTCAAGCTTTTAATCAAGTGAATGTATAAGGGAATTTATGGCGTTATGCGTGCAGTGCTAGTTAGTGGTTATTGCAATGAATCTGGGATTCAGTCCTTTTTTCAGTCTTTTGTCCTGTACCTCTCATTATATTTTGGCCATCCTGTCTTGTTGTTTAACTTACTTATTGCAGAAATATGCATTTATTTGATTTTTTTGGTACTAAAACTCTGGTTCACAAATGAATCATTTCTCTTATGAGTTACCATACCAGTCTTTTCTGTAAACCCTTTTCTTTTTCTGTCTCCTCTTTATAGGCATTTCTGAAATATGATGCCTGCTAATTCCCCCCCCCCCCCCCCCCCATTCTTGTTATTCTCTTGTCGCTCCATTATTTATTTATTTGCTCCAGGTATCTCCAAACTTTAGAATCAAGTTTAACATATTTTTTGTTGGTTTTAAAAATGTGTAAGAATTCAGCATCTTCTTATGTATGTGAATTACTTCAAGTATACGCTAATGCATCCCCAAAGCTAAATCTACAGGTTTGCTTCTTCAGCAGGTGGAAATTAGCATCTATTCAGAGATGTTAATGAACTATGATCTTTCACACCAGCAAGGATTTGGCTTACAGTTTACTGGGTCCTGATTTCAATAGAGCTATGCTGATTTACACCATCTTTGGATTGCGCCCCAAATCTTTTCTTGGAATACTTATTAATTGTTGTTAATGAGTCCATACACCTTTGTTGTTTTTGTTGCAGTAGAAATTCATGTGAGTATCTCTATATAAATGAATGAATGATAATATCCAGGAAACATAGCTCTAGCTGAATCTTGGGCTAGGTCTACACTAACCCCCCCTGTCGAACTAAGATACGCAACTTCAGCTACGTTAATAACGTAGCTGAAGTCGAAGTACCTTAGTTCGAACTTACCTGTGGTCCAGACGTGGCGCGCAGGCTCCCCCGTCGACTCCGCCAACTCCGCTCGTCGAGCTGGATTACCAGCGTCGACGGCGGAGCACTTCCTGGTTCGATTTATCGCGTCTAGACAAGACGCGATAAATCGAACCCAGAACATCGATCCCGCGCCTCCGACCCGAGAGGTAAGTATAGACGTACCCTATAAGCAAAAGCCAATATAAGGTGATCAAGCAAGAAGTACTCTTTAGTTTTGGCAAAGTACACATGCATACATCCCAATCTCATATTTAAACAAGAGACTAAGCATATTTTTCTTTTCTTATATGCACCATTAGATTTTTACTGCTTTGGTTTCATTCATTTTTGAAAGAAACACAATATACAATATGTTTCCCAAAATGCTCTGCACAAGATTTATCTCAAGAGTCTACAGAACAGATTTTATTTGATAATAAAATATTAGTGCTGAAAACTACTTGGCTGCTTACGCTACAGATTCATATACATGTTCTCAATTTTTTCAGAATCTCGTGGGTATTTTAAGTGACTTTTGCAGTGCTGGTTGTCAGTATCATCTTCATTCCAGACTGTTGATGACATGATATAGTGTTCCCCAGTTCCTGCTTTGGAGTTTTGCTAAACGTTAAGGGAGTGCTACAGAAAGAAAATGAAATCACAAGCCCCAG
Organism: Chelydra serpentina; assembly: GCA_037349315.1. NCBI lineage: Eukaryota > Metazoa > Chordata > Testudines > Chelydridae > Chelydra > Chelydra serpentina. Next base: position 72,467,965 of record JBAIAC010000004.1, read on the forward strand.
AAATAAGATATTGTGCTACACATGGTCAATTCTTGATCTAAAAGTGTGCTTTGTATTATAAGTCAGCACCATCAAAGACCAACTCATGACATACTATTACGGAATCCCTGAACAATTACATTTTCCACTGCACATAAATTGTACAGAAGGTCTTCTGGTTCAGTCACCTGCTTTGATTACTTATTATTTCTCCTACTGAAAATACTTTTCATCTATATAGATGCATTCATCTAAAGCTCTTAATAAAGATTAATTAGTTAAGCCTCAAACATTCCTATAAGGCAGGTCAGTGAGGTAGATACAGGCATCACTTAACCACTGAAAAGAATGTGAAACATGGCAGTCCTTTAAAGGGGCAAAGCTACCCTATTCAACATTATAAAGAAAAAAATGTTGCATTCAAATGACATTTGAAGGGGCGTGTGCAATGGAATGTAATTACCTAAGTGAAAATTTAGCCAGGAGAGTACCCCTAAACTTGTTTTTATTTGACCACAAATGGCCAGGACTTTGGGATTTACTTGTCTTCTGAAATACCACCACTGTAATTGCACAGTGTCCTTTAAAAGCATCCAGGGGGCATTGATCAGTGCTGAATCACAGGAAAAAATACAACATACCAATTCACTAGTGCTATTTCTTGCATCATCCAGCTTTTCCTTGGAGACTTTTCATTTGCATATTGACCTGATCTCCTCCACCCTTCTTAGTCTGTGCGATCTATCACAAACACAGTAGAAGATGGTACAGCTGCAGGCCTCCTGAACATAAGAACCTAAGAATTGCCATACTGGGTCAGATCAATGGTCCATCTAGCCTGGTACACTTTCTTCTGACAGCAGCCAGTGCCAGGTGCTTCAGAGGGAATGAACAGAAGAGGGCAATTTTGCATGAACCCATCCCTCGTCATCCAGGCCCTTTCTGGCAGTCAGAGGCTTCGGGACACACAGAGCATGGGGTTGTGTCCCTGACCACCTTGGCTAATAGCCACTGATAGATCTATCCTCCATTAACTTATCTAAATCCTTTTTGAACCCAGTTTTACTTTTGTCCTTCACAACATTCCCTTGCAACAAGTTCCACAGGCTGACTAGGTGATGTATGAAGAAGTAATTCCTTATGTTTGTTTTAAAACTGCTGCCTATTAATTTATTTGGGTGATTCCTGGTTCTTGTGTTATGTGAAGAGGTAAATAACATTTCCTTATTCACTTTCTCCACACCATTCATGATTTTACATAAAATATTATAGTATGGTAAGTACTAGTATAGTATAGTAAAATTCAACAAAACATTTATGTTCTTAAAGTCTATGAACATACTATGTTGGATGGGATAAGATATGTTGATGGTCACATGTACATTCCACCAGGGCACCCCTGGTTGAAGGTACTGCGGTTATGCCAAAATATCCTCTTAATGGGCCATTTCAACCACTTCAAAACCTCTTGTCTGGCCTTACACACCTTCTGGTGACCTAGAATGCAGACTTAGATCGAAGTGCATGCCAATTAAATGTGAATTGTGTGTCTTCATCAAGGACATATGAACCAAGCCTCTCAGCACCCTCATGGGCATAGATTCATAGATTCTAGGGCTGGAAGGGACCTCGAGAGGTCATCGAGTCCAGCCCCCTGCCCTCATGGCAGGACCAATTACTGTCTAGACCATTTATCTAACCTACTCTTAAATATCTCCAGAGATGGAGATTCCACAACTGCCCTGGGCAGTTTATTCCAGTGTTTAACCACCCTGACAGTTAGCAACTTTTTCCTAATGTCCAACCTAAACCTCCCTTGCTGCAGTTTAAGCCCATTGCTTCTTGTTCTATCCTCAGCTGCTAAGATGAACAAGTTTTCTCCCTCCTCCTTATGACACCCTTTTAGATACCTGAAGACCGCTATCATGTCCCCTCTCAGTCTTCTCTTTTCCAAACTAAACAAACCCAATTCCTTCAGCCTTCCTTCATAGGTCATGTTCTCTAGATCCTTAATAATTCTTGTTGCTCTTCTCTGGACCCTCTCCAATTTGTCCACATCTTTCTTGAAATGCGGTGCCCAGAACTGGACACAATACTCCAGTTGAGGCCTAACCAGTGCAGAGTAGGGCGGAAGAATGACTTCTCGTGTCTTGCTCACCACACACCTGTTAATGCAGCCCAGAATCATGTTTGCTTTTTTTGCAACAGCATCACACTGTTGACTCATATTTAGCTTGTGGTCCACTATAACCCCTAGATCCCTTTCTGCCGTACTCCTTCCTAGACAGTCTCCTCCCATAGAAACCCTGTCTAGACTGTGAGCAGCTATTACCATGGACTTCATCGTAGAACCAAACCAGATGGCCATACTGTAGTACTCACGGTTGTAGACCAGCTAACCAAGATGCCATATTTCATTTGTGCCCAACTACCCGCAGCCCAGGAGGCTTCATGAGTTCTCTAATAACATCACGTTGGATTGAGGCCCACGGTTTGTCTCATGTTTTTGGTGTTAGGCCTCCAGCTGCTAAACGTCTTCATTTTGTGAGTGAATCATCAGATGGATGGTTGGACAGAAAAGGTGGACCATCTGCAAGAGCAGTACTTCTGATGTGTTATTAAATATCACAAAGTCAACTGGTCTGTTCACCTTTCCTATGCTTAGTTCTCATGATCAACACTGATCATGCTGCCCCTGGCAAAGCCCTTTCTTTGCCAACTATTGGTTTCATCCCCATTTCAACCTTGTGCTACCCATGACCTTCCAAAATCCTATAGATACCAATACACTTTGACAGATGCATTACATTCAGGAAGATCCGAAGAGTCATCTTGATAAAACTAAGGGGGCCTATAGGTGACACGCAGGCTGCCAAAGACAAGAGGGTTTAGCTTTTGTGATGGGTCAGAAGGTATGGGTATTTTTCAAGAACCTCCACATGGAGAAGCCATGTCACAAACTGGACCATCAATAGCTCAGGCTGCAGAAAATTTGCCGACAAATTTACCTCATCACTTTAAAACCCATTGCTTGCCTGTGTCTCTCAAAATACACTCAGTCTTCCACATCTCCCTCTTGAAACTTGTTCCCTGGCCAGACACAATCATCAAGATTTGGTGGTGATGGGGGACTTCAACTATCCAGATATATGTTGGGAAAATAACACAGCGGGGCACAGACTATCCAATAAGTTCTTGGACTGCATTGCAGACAATTTTTTATTTCAGAAGGTTGAGAAAGCTACTAGGGGGGAAGCTGTTCTAGATTTGATTTTAACAAATAGGGAGGAACTCGTTGAGAACTTGAAAGTAGAAGGCAGCTTGGGTGAAAGTGATCATGAAATCCTAGAGTTCACAATTCTAAGGAAGGGTAGAAGGGAGTACAGCAAAATAGAGTCAATGGATTTCAGGAAAGTGGATTTTGGTAAGCTCAGAGAGCTGATAGGTAAGGTCCTATGGGAATCAAGACTGAGGGGAAAAACAACTGAGGAGAGCTGGCAGTATTTCAAAGGGACACTATTAAGGTCCCAAAAGCAAACTATTCCGCTGGGTAGGAAAGATAGAAAATGTGGCAAAAGACCACCTTGGCTTAACCATGAGATCTTGCAAGGTCTAAAAAATAAAAAGGAGTCGTATAAAAAATGGAAACTAGGACAAATGACAAAGGATGAATATAGGCAAACAACACGGGAATGCAGGGGCAAGATTAGAAAGGCAAAGGCACAAAATGAGCTCAAACTAGCTGCAGGAATAAAGGGAATAAAGGGAAGCAAGAAAACTTTTTATCAATACATTAGAAGCAAGAAGAAGACCAAGGACAGGGTAGGCCCACTACTCAGTGAGGAGGGAGAAACAGTAACAGGAAACTTGGAAATGGCAGAGATGCTTAATGACTTCTTTGTTTTGGTCTTCACCGAGAAGTCTGAGGGAATGCATAACATAGTGAATGCAAATGGGAAGGGGGAAGGTTTAGAAGATAAAATAAAAAAAGAACAAGTTAAAAATCACTTAGATAAGTTAGATGCCTGCAAGTCACCAGGACCTGATGAAATGCATCCTAGAATACTCAAGGAGCTAATAGAGGAGGTATCTGAGCCTCTAGCTGTTATCTTTGGTAAATCATGGGAGACAGGAGAGATTCCAGAAGACTGGAAAAGGGCAAATATAGTGCCCATCTATAAAAAGGGAAATAAAAACAACCCAGGAAACTACAGACCAGTTAGTTTAACTTCTGTGCCAGGGAAAATAATGGAGCAAGTAATTAAGGAAATCATCTGCAAACACTTGGAAGGTGGTAAGGTGATAGGGAATAGCCAGCATGGATTTGTAAAGAACAAATCATGTCAAACCAATCTGATAGCTTTCTTTGATAGGATAACAAGTCTTGTGAATAAGGGAGAAGCAGTGGATGTGGTATACCTAGACTTTAGTAAGGCATTTGATACGGTCTCGCATGATGTTCTTATCAATAAACTAGGGAAATACAACTTAGATGGGGCTACTATAAGGTGGGTGCACAACTGGCTGGATAACTGTACTCAGAGAGTAATTATTAATGGTTCCCAATCCTGCTGGAAAGGTATAACAAGTGGGGTTCCGCAAGGGTCTGTTTTGGGACCGGCTCTGGTCAATATCTTCATCAACGACTTGGATATTAGCATAGAAAGTACGCTTATTAAGTTTGCAGATGATACCAAACTGGGAGGGATTGCTACTGCTTTGGAGGATAGGGTCATAATTCAAAATGATCTGGACAAATTGGAGAAATGGTCAGAGGTAAACAGGATGAAGTTTAATAAGGACAAATGCAAAGTGCTCCACTTAGGTAGGAACAATCAGTTTCACACATACAGAATGGGAGGAGACTGTCTATGAAGGAGTACAGCAGAAAGGGATCTAGGGGTTATAGTGGACCACAAGCTAAATATGAGTCAACAGTGTGATGCTGTTGCAAAAAAAGCAAACATGATTCTGGGCTGCATTAACAGGTGTGTGGTGAGCAAGACACGAGAAGCCATTCTTCCGCTCTACTCTGCACTGGTTAGGCCTCAACTGGAGTATTGTGTCCAGTTCTGGGCACCGCATTTCAAGAAAGATGTGGACAAATTGGAGAGGGTCCAGAGAAGAGCAACAAGAATTATTAAGAGTCTAGAGAACACGACCTATGAAGGAAGGCTGAAGGAATTGGGTTTGTTTAGTTTGGAAAAGAGAAGACTGAGAGGGGACATGATAGCGGTCTTCAGGTATCTAAAAGGGTGTCATAAGGAGGAGGGAGAAAACTTGTTCATCTTAGCAGCTGAGGATAGAACAAGAAGCAATGGGCTTAAACTGCAGCAAGGGAGGTTTAGGTTGGACATTAGGAAAAAGTTGCTAACTGTCAGGGTGGTTAAACACTGGAATAAACTGCCCAGGGCAGTTGTGGAATGTCCATCTCTGGAGATATTTAAGAGTAGGTTAGATAAATGTCTATCAGGGATGGTCTAGACAGTAATTGGTCCTGCCATGAGGGCAGGGGGCTGGACTCGATGACCTCTCGAGGTCCCTTCCAGCCCTAGAATCTATGAATCTATGAATCTCCTTCTCTTGTTCAGGGCCAAGGCCTGTTGTCTGGGAAGTGTATAGCCCTGACGAACAGTCTTGGGAATCTGCCAGTCATGTACATGCCTCTGAACTGGTGGAGGCCTGCCACAAGATTCTCCTACACAACCTGGCCCTGTGATGCTCCAGGGTCACCCCTTGTGGTAGTTAGGGGTGATATGAGGAGCCATAGAACTAGAACCTGGGTCTAGTGGTCCCTGGGTGACTGCCACATCCATATCACTACCTAACAGCTATGACAGGGCAGTGATATATAGGCTGTGTTGCCCACAAAGGGCCTGATTGAAAATGTTTCTGGGGTCTCTGATTGGTCCAGGTGCTCTATTTATGCCTGATGGGGACACCAGGAAGTAGTCTGCAACTAGGAGGATCCCAGGCAGGCTGCTAATGCAGACCCTGCTCCTTCTTCTTGCTTTGGATCCTTGCCTCCAAATCTGGTTCTTACCCTCATTTCTGGTTCCTGGCCTCAGATTGTGGTTCTGACCAATGGCTGTAGCCTCGGGCACCTGACTCTAACTGTACATGCTAGGCCAGACTGCCAGCACCTTCACTGTGACAGTGAGTTGCTGTCATTCACACAAGAACTCTGTAGCATAATTGAACCCACATCTCCTGAATCCCAGTTCAGTGACTTAATCATAAGAATACCCTTATTCTCAAATAGTGACTTTTTAATAGAGACCTCTACCTATAAACCAATAAAAAACTATTTTAAATATACACCAGTTGTTGTTTGTTCTCTCTTCCACGCATCCTGTCAACTTAACATACTGTAGAGCTGGTGGAAGCTATGTAAAAATATTTGTATGGCTAATTAAATACATGAAAATCATTTACTTTTTATCTTAGGGAGACATTTTGTAATACAATGAGGTGTTGATAGTGTTTGGTTCTGGTACTTAGTGTGAATCTGCTCATTTTGATAGGTTAATAACTATAATTTAATGTCTAAAATATTGAATCTAGTTGTTGTAACAGCTTAAATGAGACATTATTACTCATACATAATGGCTTTAAGCTTTTTAAAAACTTTGGAATATTGATAGCAATGACACTAAGTTAGTCTATAAATTTGTAGAAGAAATTGTGTTACACTGTGCTTTGAAAGGACATAAATATCCACAGAATTCCTCACTTTCCTTGACATTACACAGTTCATGTGTCTTTTCACCATGGCACAGAAATATAAATAAACATATTGTAAATCTGAATGCACTTTGGCTTGAAATGCTGTTATTTTTAAACACAAATTTCAGATCTGTCACATTTCCAGCTTATATATTTGACACTCCCTGTCACTATGAAACTGATATACTGATCTAATAATAAAGTATGGGCAAAATTTATTGCAGGGCGTTAAAAGGGACTAAAATTTCATTTTCAAGTAGAGACAAAGAACGTCTTATACTATACAGTATATAGACTAAGAAACTGATATTTATTTGCCTGGTGGTGGAATGTTGCCTACTGCAGTAGGGCTTATTAAAAACACAATTACAGGCTGGCAAGCCTAACTTCACTACCAGGCAAAGTGGTTGAAACTATAGTAAAGAACAGAATAATCAGACACATACATTAACACAATATGTTGGGGAAGAGTCAATGTGGTTTTTATAAAAAGAAATAATGTCTCACCAGTCTATTAGAATTCTTTAGGGTGTCAAGAAACATGTGGATAAGGGTGATACAGTGGATATAGTGTACTTGGACATTCAGAAAGCCTTTCACAAGCAAAGCCCTCAGTAAACGCTCTTCAGCAAAGTAGATAGTCATGGGATAAGAGGGAAGATCCTCTTCTGGACTGGTAACTGGTTAAAAGACAGGAAACAAAGGGTAGGAATAACTGGCCAGTTTTCACGGTGGAGAGAGATAAACAGTGGGGTCCCACAAGGATCTGTATTAGGACCAGCACTGTTCAACATATGTATAAATGATCTGTTAAGAGGTGTAAATAGTGGGATGGCAAAGTTTGCAGAAGATACAAAATTACTCAAGATAGTTAAGTTGAAAACTGATTGAGAAGAGTACCAAAGGGATCTCCAAAAATTGCGTGACTGGGCAACAAAGCGGCAGATGCAATTCACTGTTGATAAATGCAAAATAATGCCCATTGTCAAGTATAATCCCAACTATACATACAAAATGATGGGATCTAAATTAGCAGTTGCCACTCCAGAAAGTGATCTTGGAGTCATCGTGAATAGTTCTTTGAAAACATTTGCTCAGTGTGCAGAAGCAGTTAAAAAAGCTAAAAGAATGGCAGGAATCATTAAGAAAGGGATAGTTAATAGGACATAAAATATCATAATGCCACTATATAAATCCACGGTATGCCCACTTTTGGAATACTGCATGTAGTTCTCTTCACCCCATTTTAAAACAAATATATGAGAATTGGAAAAAGTTCAGAGAGCTGCAATAAAATGATTAAAAAGATGGGGATTGTTCATTTTAGAAAAGGGACAACTAAGGGAGGATATGATAGAGGTCTATAAAATCATGAATGGTGTGGATAAAGTGAATAAGGAAGTTTTATTCAACCCATCAACATAACACAAGAACCAGGGGTCACCCAATGAAATGAATAGGCAGCAGGTTTAAAACAAACAAAAGGAAGTACTTCTTCACACAATGCACAGTCAACCTGTAGAACTCATTGCTTGGGGATATCGTGAAGGCCAAAATTATAACAGAGTTCAAAAAAGAATTAGATAAGTTCCATGGAGGATAGATCCTGGCTATTAGTGAAATTGTCAGGGAGTCAATTATTTTTGGGTCAATGGCTTTAGTAAAGATTGTCAGGGACCCAATCCCATGATCTGGATGTTCCTAAGCCTCTACCTGCCAGATGGTGGTACTAAACAACGGGATGGATCATGCAATAATTGCCCTGTTCTATTCATTTCCTCTGAAGCATCTGTCACTGTCCACTGTCAGAAGACAGGATTCTAGGGTAGATGGACTATTTGTCTGACCCAATATGGCCAAACTTATGTTCTTATGTTCAGGAAACAGTGACCTAGCTTTCAAAACTGAAAAATTGTGGCCTGAACCTGAATGCTTTTAAAATTTGGGTAATTTTAAAACTCCTATTAACTTTGCTGTGAGTAGAATTAGGTTAATAGGAGCTGATTCTTCTTCCATTAAAACCAATGACAAAATCTCCATTGATTTTCATAGTTCGGGATTAATCCCATAGTAAGGATTTCTGAAAATACTATTCTATGAGTTCATAATCTGGAAGCCCTCATTACATCCAGTGAGAAAGAGAGGCTGTCTCAGATATACATATCTATATCTGTTGACATTGCTAGGCTATATTCAATCTCATATATCTGTTAGGAACTTTAAATCTGCTAGGGTAGAACAATTTTGTATTGGTATTTACCTTTCACCTGTTTTTTTCATATGGTAGTTCTGCTTTTACAAAGGAATTACATAGAATCCAGTCCTCTGAAATGCTGAGTGCTTCCTCCTTTTCTGTTTGTCCTGTATAGTCACGTCTGTGAGATGTGAAAATAATATTTTAATATTGGTTACATATTGACAATATACTTGGTGCTGGACAAAACATCGAAGAAATTCTGTATCTTTGGACATAATAATAGAAATGAAAGTTATTTCAAAGCAGTGGGGAAACAGCAATTTTCTCTTAAAATACTAAGTTTCTTTCAATAAAAAATTTTCTTTTGTTGTACGATTCTCACTGCTAGTCCTTGAGAAATGAAGAAATCCATTTGACTTGTAGTACTTTGTGATTCTCTCTTCCACAGTGGGATATAGGAATCTCTGGGTTTTCATTTTCATCTAGTGAATTTGAATCAGTTTTCTACAGAATTGCATCACTAACTGATATGCTTATATTACTTAGCTTAGATGTACCTACAGTTGTATTTTAAGACATTTTTTCTAACTATATTGTGTTTATGCTTCTCTAGATATCGAATTATGCATCACTCAGATCATTTCCCCTGATGATAGACCTTCTACACATTGTTATGCAAGATAGGTCCAATTACCCAGACATCTGTTGGAAAAGTAATACAGCAAAACACAAAATTTCCAATAAGTTCTTGGAACTTATTGGGGGCAACACTCTGTTTCAGAAATCAGAGGTAGTAATCAGGGTGACAGACATTTTAACTTGCCCTGACCAACAGGAAGGAATTGCTTGCGAATCTGTAGATGGAAGGCAATTTGGATGGAAGTGATCATGAAATGATAGATTCCTCATGATTCTAAGGAAAGGAAGGAGTGAGAACAGGTGAATCAATAGACTTTGTTAGAGATGGAAAGATTGAGCAGGAGGACCCAGAGGTGGATTGAATAAACAGACTTCTTTATTGCGGTACTTGTTCCCCTCCTGCAATTCTTAGTTGCTATTTATTACCAAAAAAAGGAACCAAAATCTCTCTCCATTCTTTCATTTTTGGCTGCCCCAGCCAGGAACATATTGTCTGGTCCTTATTTAAAAGATATTAAACTTCATAAAAAACATGGAAGTACCCAAAGGGTTAAATGCTAAATACCAAAGCCACATCACACTAGCTGCCTGTGTCTAGCACAGGGGTCTGTCAGTGTAGCAAATTTGAATGAGAGATTCAAATGGAGTTTTAGTGGCATTTTTTTAATTTAAAAAAACAAATCAAAACCAATTTATTTTAAACTTACAAGCAGGATTTACAAACCATGAGTGTTGATCTCTGTCTTTAAAACCTTACATAATTACACACACAAATATTTTTGCCTAACACTCCTCTAATATTTTTTTACATAACTACCCAGATTACATTCCCATTTTGTGCAATCAGAGGCAGTCAAGACTTCATAAAACAAGGTTTAACAAACTGAGAGAACTGGTAGGTATGGTCCCAGTGTAAGGAAATCTAAGGGATGAAGGAGTTCAGGAGAACTGGCAGTTTCTCAAGGAGACAATATTAAAGGCACAATTGCAAACTATCCTGATGTAAAGGAAAGATGGGAAGAATAGTAAGGGATTGCTATGGCTCTCTAATGACCTGAGAATCTATAAGAAATCCTACAAAAATTGGAAACATGGACAAATTGCTAAGGAGGAATACAAAAGAATAGCACAAGCATTTAGGGACAAAATCAGAAAGAATAAAGGCACAAAATGAATTACACCTATCAAGGAACATAAATGACAATAAGAAGAGGTTCTTTAAATATATAAGGAGAAAGAGAAAGATGTAGGAAAGTGTAGGTCCACTACTTAAATGGGAAGGGGAGCTAATAATCAATGACATCAAGAAGGCAGATGTGTTTAATGCCTATTTTGCCTCAGTTGTCACTAAAATAATTGATAGTGACCAGATACTCAATACAATTATTGCTAACAACAAGGGAGACAGAATGCAAGCCAAAATAGGGAAAGTGAGTAGATTAAAGATTATTTAGTTAATTTAGAGGAATTTAGGTTGGCAGGCCTGATGAACTTCCTCTAGGGTACTTTATGAACTAGCTGAAGAAATCTTGGAACTTTTAGCAATTATCTTTGAGAACTCATGGAGGATGGGTGATGCCCCAGAGGACCAGGGCAACTATGGTATCTATCTTTAAAAAGGGGAACAAAAAGGACCTCGGGAATTATAAACCAGTCAGCCTAACTTTGATACTTTGAAAAATACTGGAACCAATTATTAAACAATGAGTTTGTAAGCACCTAGAGAATAATAGATTTATAAGGAATACCCAGCATGGATTTGTCAAGAAGAAATCATGCCAGAGCAACCTAATTTCCTTCTTTGAGAGGATTACTGACATAGTGGATGCGGGAAAGCAGTAGATGTCACATAGCTTGATTTTAGTAAGCCTTTTGACATAGTCCCACAGTACATTCTCATTAGGAGACTAGGTAAATATCGTCTAGCTGAAACTGCAATAAAGTGAGTGCATAAGTGGCTGAAGGCAGTAGCGTAGCCAGGGGGGAGCAGGGGGAGCGGCCGCTCCCCCACTGAGCAGAAGTGGCACCTTTTTTGTGCCCCGGCGCCTTTTGCTCCTGCTCTGCAGGCAGAGCGGAGCATTTTTTTTGCTCTGGCGCTTTTTGCTCCCGTCGCTTTTTGCTCCGAGTGCTTTTTGCTCCAGTGCTACCAGCGGAACTAAAAAAAGCACTCACCCGCCGGCGCTCCAGCTGTTCGGTGGCACTTTGGTGGTGGGTCCTTCACTCGCTCGGGGTCTTTGGTGCACTTCGGCAGTGGGTACCACTGAAGACCCGGAGCGAGTGAAGGACCCACCACTGAAGTGCCGCCATACAGCTGGAGCGCTGCCGGATGAGTACAAGGGGAGGCGCCTTTTTTTAGCTCCGCTCCCCCTGTGCTCTTAACCTGGCTATGCCACTGGCTGAAGGACTTTACTCAAAGAGTACTTACTAACAGTTTGCTGTCCAACTGGGAAAGCATACCTAGTGAAGACCTGCATGGGTCATTCCTGGATCTGGTGATAGTCGATATTTTCATTTATGACTTATAGAATTTGAAGATAACAGCCTGGGAGGAGTTGCAAACAATTTGGAGGACAGGATTACAATTCAAAGTGACCTTGACAAATTGGATAACTAGTCTGAAATCAATAAAATGAAATTCAATAAAGTCAAGTGCTTAGGAAGGAAAAATCAAATGCACAACTGCAAAACCGGGAATAACTAGCTAGGTGTAAGTACTGCTGAAAAGGATCTGGGGGTTATAGTGGAATACAAATTGAATGAGTCAGCAATGTGCTGCAGTTGCCAAAAATGCTAGTCTCCTTTTTGGGTGTATTAACAGGAGTGTCATATGCAAGAGACGTGAGGTGATTGTCCCACTGTACTTGGCACTGATGAGGCCTCAGCTGGAGAACTGTGTCCAATTCTGGGTGCCACTCTTTAGGAAAGATGTGGATAAATTGGAAAGAGTCCAGAGGAGAGCAACAACAAAGATAGAAGGTTTAGAAAACTTCACCTATGAGGAAAGATTAAACAAACTGGACATCTTTAGTCTTGAGAAAAGAAGACTGGTCGTAATGCGATCCTTGGGTTTGACAGAACACAGCTTGTCCTGTTGAGGAGCAATTTCATTTAGGCAAGTGTGAAGGTCATCTTCAACATTCTTTCTTGATCGGAATGTTTCTTCAACATTCTTTCTTTGTTTTTAATGTTGGCAAGGGCTGAGAATCCATTTTCTTGCTTAAGAATGATAAGTGGTAGCAAATGGAAGAAGGACTTGCAAAGTGTGGTTAGCCAGTTTGAGAAATTCACCAGACATGTCAAACCAGAATTCAGCAACAGGCATGGTTTCATGGTCACATTTCAGAGTACTGTTGTTTCTCATCTCAATAAACTCATCGTCCTCTTTAGGAATCATTTCAAGCAATTCCACATCAGTAGATAAAAAGGGATTTATGATCCACATCATTTCAGTATTGTTTAACATGTCGCTGAAGTAGGTTCTGAACTGGTAAAGAAGAAAACCCATGTGTTCTGTCATAATAGCACATAAATTCAGGTGGTTGGCCTTGACTTCGTCAAAGTTCAAAAATTCCTGACGGAGCAGAAACATGCTCACATTCCCTTTGTGCACTCATTTCTGCCAGAGATCCAGTTTCTCAATGAATGCAGTCACTTTGACAGTGCGACAAGAGTTAACTGGCGCTTTTGCATGCTAATATTAAGGTAATTCATGTGATCAAAGATATCAGCAAGAAAAGCAAACTGAGCACGACAGTTCCCCTCTGAGAATCTACCTGCTGATTTGTGCATTTTCTCTTCCAAAAATACCTTCAGATACCCACAAAGCTCAAAAACGTTATTCAAAACGTTTCCCTTGGAAAGCCATCTGATCTCAGTGTGCAAAAGAATGTTGTGATGCAATTCACCCATTTCTGCACACATTGCCAAAAAATGTGCATTTCATGGGTGTGCTTGGATAAAGTTAACAACTTTGATTGTCTTGTCAAGTACATCTTTCAGGTCATCTGGAATCTTTCTTATGACTAGGTTATCCCTGTGAAGCATGCAATGTGTTAGGTTTGTGAATTTTGCAACATCTGTAGTTTTTTTGCAACCCCATTATGCCTCCTCGTCATTGTAGCAGGACCATCTCTGCACACACATAACACTGCCCCCATTCTAGGCTGTTACTTGTCATGAAATTATCCAGACACTTAAAAATCTCATCACTTGTTTTTGTCAGCAGTGAGCTGCAAAACATCAGTTCTATTTTCCCATCACAGTTGCATTGCACATAAACCAACAGCTGAACCTTATCCAAAGATTCGTCCAATTGTAACCTTATTTCCCACTTGCTTTAATCTGTTTAACAACTGGTTTTTCACATCAGCTGCAACATCTGTAATTTGTCTTTTAATGGTGTTGTTTGATACTGACACATTCTTTAATTTATTAGCAGCTTCATCCCCAACATTTCATGGAACATATCAATTGTAACTGGCATCAGTAAAGTTTCAGCAATTGCATGTTGCTTTCTGTTTTTAGCAATTCTAATTGCAACCTTGTTAGGATGTTTTGAGAGCCTTTTCTTGTTCAGTTGACACAGTTTGTATACTCTTTTTTTTGTTTTAGTAAGCAATTCTGCTTCCTTTCAAAATACTCTACTGGCTTGTCAATGCTTTCTGCATGCAAAGACCTCAGATGTCTTGTAAGTTTTGCAGGCTTAAGTGCTTCGTTAGAAAGTATTTCTCCACAAATTACACACTGGGGTCTTGATTCTCCACTGACAGATACATACATAAAACCAAGTTTAATGTAGCTGTCATCATATTTCCTCAGTTTTTGTTTTTCTGAAAGGGGTTCAGTTTTTCTTCTTTCTTGCTCTTCTTTCTTATTTGAGATGTTTTCTGCTTCAAGAACTACCGACGTCGACTCAGTCGTTTTACGAATAACAAACGTATCCATTATAGAAGTAAAACAAATTACACAACTGGTATAAACCAGATGGGTGATTGGCATGTAATACATAAAAAAATGAGGAATCTCAGCTTTTACTTCAGTCATTTAAACATATCAGACTTGTATTCCTGTGCATCGTTCTCAAATTATTTTCACAAATTGAAGGTGTTTTAAATGATAAATTACAGCATTGCTAGGTGATATATGGACAGTGCCAAGTTGCTATCAACTTGGAATGTGCGAACTGAAAGTGTCAGAACATGGTGTATCATTGTTATTATGTAGTTGCTGGCATGCTTGCCGACCCCTTTGATTATACTGGCAGACCCCTAAGGGTCTGCAGACCACAGGTTGAGAACCACTGCTTTAGAGCCCATGATTGTGACTCATAGCATCATAGAACCTAGGGTTAGAGGGGACCACAAGGGTCATCTAGTCTAACCCCCTGCCAAGATTCAGGATTTGTTGTGTCTAAACCATCCAAGACAGATGGCTATCCAGCCTCTTTTTGAAAACCTCCTATGAAGGTGTGTCATTGTCATTGGGGACAGTATGAAGTACTCCCCACAGCAGAAAACAGCTCAATAAGTATCCTGTCCTCTGAGATGCTAGCAGATTTAGGCATAAAGTCTGACCATTTATGGGCCGCTGATTTTTGAAAAAAGGGTTGCAAATGCCCAATTGAATGCCATTTGATACCATAAAGTGGGAGAAGTGGGCCTCTTCTCTATATTTGTTGATTTGCATGTGTGGGGTTAATCATTAACATAACCAATGTCTGGCCAGTACATGATATCCTGTTCTATGTTATATTGGTATGATGACAAATTGGCTTTTGTGTGCTAACCCTAAGACAAGAACCTAAAGTGATGGGGAAATGAATGCTCTGTTGTACGCAGTGTAGCCACTATCCCATCAATATCATTTTTCTGTCCTAGTTTCTCCTTGCTTCCTTATTTCACTGACATCTATTGTCCCAAACTTGAGGAAGCAGGGAAGACTCTGCTTACACAGTATAACTGATGTATAATACTAAGATTTTGTATAGAAGCCTAACTCCCTACCTTCACAGAACAGCAGAACAAAAGTGCTGTAGGCAAATGGCTTTCCTCCTCCTCCTCCTCCTCCTTCTTCTTCTTCTTCTTTTTTTTACATCTCATATCTTCAAGCTGTTGATTTTCTTTTTCTAGCATATGAGTGCATATCTCCCCTTTCAAATGGTAGAGTGATTATTAGAGGAAAAGTTATCAAATGCTACTGGAAAAAGAAGTAGGGAAAAGTAAATTTTGCATGAGAGCAATGAAACCTGATTATCAAAGTTGCAAAGCTGACACTAGCAATCTAAAAGACAAAAGTTCTAGTAAATTTGACTTAGTGTCAATATGCCTACCTGCTGCCTACTGTGATAGACTATGGTCTCGTCATTGACTTTTATGCCATAATTTAACAAATAAGGGTTCATTCTTTCTGGATGGTGCCATCCTTGGAGCAAAACACTAATAGATCATCAGCTGCTGATGATCACTAATGATGAATCACACTAATATATCATTAACTCTGTCACACAGGTGGCTTCACAGATTAATTTCATCAGAGCAATGACCTGTGATGATGATGCATTACTCAGAGCATGGTGTTTTTTAGGAAGAATGGGCTTTGGTCATCATTTTCTAATCAAACTCATATTTAGATTTTCTGTGGCTTCATTCGCATACCTTGGGATAACACACACTGACTGATCAAGATAAACATGTGCACAGCAAATCCAAGCAGACCTGGTCTATACTAAAATGAGATCTCTTCAAACTCAAATAATACTATGACAAAAATAGAAACGTGAAGAACCATCTGAGGTTTCTTCTGGCCTGTTGTTAGCATCATCTTGTTGAGGAGGAAAGTGTTAAAGAATGCCTAATAAAAAAATAGTGTAAAAATATATAATAATATTTACTTTTCACTAGTTAAAATATACAGTAAATAATGTATTAAAATAACCTGAAAAAATAAGTGAATTGGGATATTGCCTGAATTCATGTGGATTATGCTTAAGACTTCTATCTCAGATAGGCTTGGTCCATGGATAAACTTTAGGCATTTATAGAAAGACACTTACTCAGACATGACTTTATGTAGGTGTTCTTAAAGAAGGAATAGATTTTCCCACTCTGAGTATGGTGCATCTTATTTGACCACGCCATTTTAGAACAGCCTCTCATAAGCAGGTTGACCAGATGTCCTGATTTTATAAGGACAGTCACGATTTTGGGGGATTTTTCTTATATAGGCACCTATTACCCCCCATCCCCTGTCCCGGTTTTTTACACTTGCTATCTGGTCACCCTACTCATAAGGAATCTACCCTCTGCACTTTCACCAACAGGGAACTGTGTTATCCTGAGGTATACTCCATTCCCAGTATGATATTTTGTCTCCTCCAGACACCTATTTGTTCTCCTCACTTTCATCTTTGCATCATCAGGTACCAGAGTTCTTGCCCTCAAAGACCAACTTTTTCCCTATGCTCACTGTCCAGAAGTCAGGCAGCAAGTGTCTGGAATCAGGTCCTGCATGGTTTAGGTTTAGGTCTAGGTCTTACTCTCACTGCTAGAGATCAGAGCACTAATTGTCAGGAGTTAGATCATGCCACGTTGGTGTTTTGTCATTATTTCTACAAACCTCTCTCTCTCTCCACTAAAAGGGTATGTTTCATTGGTGAGATTCTCTTTGTGCAGTATGGAACACTTGCTGGAAAGTGGGGTCATGTATGATACTGATTTTTGGGAAGTCCAAGGACATGAGAACATTGTCTTATGCAAGGTCTGAGTCAGTCCACCTTCATGTATACTGATGACATTAAATTTAATCATTAGTGTAATACTGTAAATATGTGAACATAAAATGTGGGATTGTAATTTCTCTCTGATGGTGAGTATTCTCTTTGCAAGGACACGTCACTTAGGTGAGCACTGGATCTAAATCTTCTTAAAATTTAAAAGTAAAATATGTATTCCACAGAGACTGGAGATGCTTTGTGAAACAATGAATTCTGTATGAATTGTTTAAATGGGAGCGAAAAGTTCTATTATAGTAAAAAATGACTGCAAAAATGGTATCATGGGGATCCATTTTATTGTCTGTCAAAGCCTGCAGATCAAACATGTTCAGTTTCCAAATCAAAAGATGTCTTTTCTTCTAACTGCCAGCACTGCAAACAAAACCTGTGTTCTGAGAGTCAAGGTGGATTCTTCTCTACTTGTGCAGACAAGGATAGGGGTGGAGGGGAGGGAAGGAGAAAGAGGGGAGTGGGGAATAGGGAGGAATTCCCCATAGTGATGCCAATACAATCCTATTGTTTCCAGAGTATACCTCCAGTGACCTATGTACAACCCATTCCCATTGTCTTCAGTGTCTTTGAAAAAGGTAATAGGAATGTAATAAAAAATGCAATCAATGATGCACAAGAAGGAGTAGAATTCAGCTTACTCTAACATAGCTATGCTGGCTCTTTGGTGCTAAGAGAGGTAAAAAGTAGTACATACTTTTCTTACTAAACTTAGCAGCGGGGACTATGAATGCACAAGGGAGCAGCTCTTCTGAGAATGAATGTGCTTTTTTTACACAACTTTTCCAAGTAGAACTGTACTTGAAGAAAGAAAAGTTTGCAGAGGCAGCCAAGGGATGGACCTGAAAATGTAATTTTTGAATGTAAGTCTCTTACACTGTAAGAGTGTGTGTGTGTATGTGTGTGAGTGCTTGCATGCGGGTGTGTGTGAAGGTTTAAGTATATATTGGATTAAATTTGCTATATGCTGTTTATTGTTTTTAAATTATACACAATGCAATCATTTTCTCTTCTGTTGTTTCTCCTAGATTGTGTTATCCTTTTGCTTGTTATGCTAACTGGGAATTTGTTGTTTTCCATTGCACAGAATTCCCAGCCAATTGTTTCTGAAGGATTGTCTCTAATAAAACTGGTTGGAAAATTAACTACCTTTGCTGGCACATGATGGCATATATCACATTAGTAGATGTGCAGGTGAATGAGTCCCTGATGATGTGACTGATGTGGTTGGGTCCTCTGATGGTGTCGCTAGAGTAGATATGGGGACAGAGAAGGCAACAGGGTTTGTTACAGGGATTGGTTCCTGGGTTAGTGTTCCTGTGATGTGGTGTGTAGCTGCTGGTGAATATTTGCTTTAGGTTGGGGGGCTGTCTGTAAGCAAGGACTGGCCTGCCTCCCAAGGTCTATGAGAGTGAGGGATAGTCCTTCAGGATAGGTTGTAGATCCTTGATGATGCCCTGGAGAGGTTTTAGCTGGGGGCTGTAGGTGATAACTAGTGGTGTTCTGTTATTTTCCTTGTTGTGTCCTGTATTAGGTGACTTCTGGGTACCCATCTCGCTGCGTCAGTCTGTTTCCTCACTTCCCTAGGTGGCTATTGTAGTTTTAAGAATGCTTGATAAGGATCTTGTAGGTGTTTGTCTCTGTGTGAGGGATTGGAGCAAATACAGTTGTATCTTAGGGCTTGGCTGTAGACAATGGATCGTGTGATGTGTCCTGGATGGAAGCTGGAGGCATGTAGGTAAGAATAGCAGTCAATAGGTTTCTGGTATAGGGTGCTGTTTATGTGACCATCACTTATCTGCACTGTAGTGTCCAGGAAGTGGATCTCTTGTGTGGACTGGTCCAGGCTGAGGTTGATGGTGGGGTGTAAATTGTTGAAATCCAGGTGGAATTCTTTAAGGGCCTCCTTCCCATGGGTCCATATGATGAAGATGTCATAAATGTAGCACAAGTAGAGGAGGGGTACTAGGGGTTGAGAGCCGAGGAAGCGTTGTTGTAAGGCTGCCATAAAAATGTTGACATATTGTGGGGCCATGCGAGTATCCATAGCAGTGCCGCTGATGTGAAGGTATAAGTTGCCCTCAAATCTGAAATGGTTGTGGGTGAGGACAAAGTCACAAAGCTACTAATGGGATATATGCCATCATGTGCCAGCAATGCCCCTCTGCCATGTACATTGGTCAAACTGGACAGTCTCTACGTAAAAGAATAAATGGACACAAATCTGACATCAGGAATGGAAACTTACAAAAGCCAGTAGGAGAACACTTCAGTCTCCCTGGACATTTAATAATAGATTTAAAAGTAGCCATCCTGCAACAAAAATAACTTCAAAAACAGACTTCAAAGAGAAACTGCAGAGCTAAAATTCATTTGCAAACTTAACAGCATTCATTTGGACTTGAATAGGGACTGGGAGTGGCTGGCTCACTACACAAGGAATTTTCCCTCTCTTGGTATTGACACCTCCTCATCAATTATTGGGAGTGGACCACATCCACCCTGACTGAATTGGCCCTGCCAACACTGGTTCTCCACTTGTAAGGTAACTCTCGTCTCTTCATGTGCCCATAAATTTATGCTTGCATCTGTAATTTTACTCCACGCATCTGAAGAAGTGGTTTTTTACGCACGAAAGCTTATGCCCAAATAAATCTGTTAGTCTTTAAGTTGCCACCGGACTCCTCATTGGTTTTGTGGATACAGACTAACACAGCTACCCCTCTGATGCTTGACATTAACGTAATGTAATTGCAGTAATCCCTGCATCAAGCCCATAACTTCTGTTTGAGTGACAGCATATTTTATAGAAAGATCTCTAGTCTTGATTTAAAGATGTCAAGTCAGGGGCGGCTCTACCAATTTTGCCGTCCCAAGCAGCTGCTGCTGAATTGCTGCTGTGGCAGGAACAGTGGCGGAGCTGCCGCCGAATTGCCGCGGCAGGGGGAACAGCGGCATAGCTGCCACCGAATTGCCACCGCGGGACACAGAGTGCTGCCCCATTCGGGATGCCGCCCCAGGCACCAGCTTGGAAAGCTGGTGCCTGGAGCCGGCCCTGCTTCAAGTGATAGAAAAGTTACCACATCCCTAAGTAAGTTGTTGCAATGGTTAACCAATTAAACTGGGTCAGCTTTGTATGTAGTTGAGTGTATACTCTGATATCCCCAGTTGGAATTTCATCGGAAAATTTGGAAGTCAAGTCACTTTAATCCTTTATTAACCTTTCCATTATATACATTGTGCTGGATCTGATAAAAAGGTGATTGCCATTCCCATCAACCCCTCTTCACTACATATTCTCTTTCTCCTCACCAGGTAGGAGGAGGAAGCAGAAAACTTCATGAAAAGACCCTTAGTCAGGAAGTGAGTGAGCACTTTTGGAAAACAGCAGATGCAAGGCTAGCTAGGAACTGCAGGGAAGAGAGATGCAGTAGGAAACCACATACAAACTAGGCTGCAGCAGAAGGCAGGGAACTTCTGTGGAGCAGGCTATTAGACATTGTAGCCAGGACCAGGTCTGTGTGAGACTTATGGGGAACAGCAGTAACTGGCCATGGAGCCAGTGTAGAGGGGCTCCAATGAGAGAGAGACCACTATTTGATCTTAGCTATAACATGCCTCATAGTCATGGCACACCTGGCATGCTACTAATACCTTCGAGGGTTGCTGCAATCTAGCACGAAGTAGCTATGGTGATTACATCTTTTCTTTTCTGCTGACTCTGTATGCCACTACAAACCTTGTTCAAGGGTGAAAAAGGCACATACTGAACGACAACTAGCTCTGCCAGATGCATATTCACACCAAACTGTAATGAAACTCTTGTTGAAGAGTTAATTGCCTGAGAAGAGTCAATCAAATTGGTTTTAAATTAAATTAAAACAAAACAAGTCTTGTTCAGGTCTTGCATGCAGTCCTGTATATATATCCAGTGAGAATACAAGAGTAGTGGTAATAGTAGCATGTAAGGACTAGGATCAATAGCTAACAGTGATGTATGACTTTGGCTAGACTTCAGTAAGATCGTAAAAGTTAACAGATCAATCAGGAAAAAATTCAAGGGCTACTGGCCGAAAGGTAAAATGTGATCCGTTAAAAGCTTTTCTTTTAATAGCAGAAGTGGTCTTTGAGTGAAACAAATCCAGAAAACTTTGCCAGAAACATTAGCCTCAGCATCCTTTAGGTTCTTTTTCATTTTGTAGGGTTCCTCCTCATGTTTTCATATTTTCCAAGTGCAGTTTGGGAAGATCTCTCTGAAAAATATTCCAACCTGAGAACTGCAGAATATTTCAACTGGGGTCCTTTGGAATCTGTAGCATATTCCAGGAGGTTTCCTTGAGAATTTTGTTATCTTCTCTAAAGGAGGAAATGTTAGTATTTCTGAGAGTTGAGTGTTCATTTATAAAATGATCAATCCCATAGTACATCTGAAAATCAATGGAGACATGAAGTAAGATTATCCTTCCACTTATACACTTACTCCATCTAATCCCATCAATCTTTTAAAACCTCTTTTGGGGTCAGATGATCCTCTCTTCCCCATCTTGTAGAAAAAGCTGTGGGTTTACAAAGAAGAAAACCTCTGAGGCTTTCTCAGTGCATTCCCTCAGGGGAGCCATATTTACCATCCCGCCATCTGTGGAATGAGCTGAATATTTTGCTTCCAGAGCCAAAAAATGCCACAATATCTATGTACTTGGTGAGAGATGCACTTCTTGTATAGGGCTATCCACATATAAATCTTGTGCTGCTTTACTAATCCCAGGGCCCTTTCCCCTTCTCTGTCTTCCTGGCACCACAGTTCCATTATACTCCCCTATCTGCTACCTAAGTAGGCTTTCTACAACATGGAAAACATGAGACAGAAAGTTAATACAGCATCAGTTTCCGTGTTCTCACAGGGTTAATTGGGGATTGAAACACTTTTCTTCTAGGCTTGCACTTGGCCTGCCCACTCCCCCTACTAGGATCCTAGATCCTTGGAAGGACTTCCAAGGCGTATGGAGAAGAAGCAGCAAAGCAGACCTCTTCACTACCTAGCTACATGGACAGAGGGATATCTGCAAATGAAGGGACCCTCTATGCCAAGATCAAGTGAAAACATTCTATTCTTAAGTTTTTCTAACTCCTCTGTCATTGTGATATCTACATGCCATAACCCAATACTGGAAGAGAATGACCTTCTTCATTATTAAGAATGTCCTGTTTTAATGCTGTCATCTGGTTTCTTGATTTTATATATAATAGTAACTGAAGTTTACTGGGATTCTAAATTATTTACCTTGAAATATTCATATGTATGTGTAGATTCCACACCCGCCCCCCATCTAAATCTTGCTGCAATCTCAAATTATTATTTTTTAAATGGGAAGTCCTTCTGGCCATGAGCAATCAAATAAGGTGTTTGCCATCTCAGTGATTACAGAGAAGAATTCTAATTCCTTATTCCTTATTTACTTCTGTCTGAAGTAAATGATGGGCAGAGAAGTCCTGGAGGAAAAGATCCCCCTACACCGGAAGACTGCATAAAGCTACAGTGACTAAATTAAACAACTTTCTCTTTAAATCTTAATGAGCAACATTGCCTCATGTGAGGTTATAAAATCTACTGTAACTGTTTAAATCACTTGAAAGAAATCATCCTTTAACACATAAATGCTGTTTAATGAATGGGGCTAATTGCTCTAATTTAACCCAACATGAAATATTTGCCAGATTGAAATTTCTGCCTGTGCTGGGGTTAGACTCTGTGGGATCCCACTGTCATTGTGACAATGTTGATTTTTTAAAAAAAATATTGATTAAAAGATGATTAAAGATATTTTCAGTAAAGGAAAATGAAAAGAGCAGAGGCATTAGATTCTTCATAAATCAAGATTAATCATGCAGTGCATTTCAATTAAAAATACAACAGATTTTCTGAGTTTTCAGTTTCAGTGCTCAGCATGGGGATGCCTGGGTTCTAGACTTGTGTTTTCCCTTTTGAATTAATTGCAGTGGAGCACTGTAGTTCTTCTGAATGAATTTCTAATGTGACTACATTTTCCTTGATGCTTATTAAATTGATCAATGGAAATGCCACAGAGTTATATTTTAATTTTCTTGTCTGATTATTTATATTAATGGCAAAATATTATTCACATAGAATTACAAGTCTTAGATATCATTGAAGTGACTGTAGTCTTATATTTTTGGAGCTACCTGACACTTAGCTTTTATAGCTACTGTGACTGCAACACTAAAGCACGCAGGAATAATTGTTAACTGTCATGAACACAATGTATTTCTAATCATATTCCATCAATGACATGTGTTTACCATTGT
Organism: Chelydra serpentina; assembly: GCA_037349315.1. NCBI lineage: Eukaryota > Metazoa > Chordata > Testudines > Chelydridae > Chelydra > Chelydra serpentina. The sequence goes on from JBAIAC010000004.1 coordinate 72,491,610, forward strand.
TAAATCATTTTGGCTGAAAAACGGAGGCTAGGCATTGAATATAAAAAGGCCATTCCTTCCATTTCTTTGCATTATTCATAAATGCAGTACCTTGTCAGCACTTAGAGTGTAATCAAAACATAAATGATGTACGAATATTTTGTGTTCATGTAGGATATTCCTAAGTTACACAATGCATTGTATTGTCTTTTTTGTTTTTGAGTCAGTATAAAATTTTAACTATGAATGTCATAAGTTCTGCTAATGTAAGGAATGCAATTGGTTCCTCTTTGTTTTCTGATAGAAAACAATCAGTCAACGTTTTACCAAAAAATAGACTGTTTTTACCATTTTGTATCATATCTCTTTCACAATAGTATACCCTTAAATCATATATCTTAGTATTACTTCTGAACGAAGACCGTTGAAAACTATTTTAAGGCATTCAGAGATAAATAACAGTATGAATAAATAAATAATAATTTGACAGCTTTTTCCCCAAAATAATGGAATGATTATAAACATGACTTCTGGAATCTAACAGCTCAAAATATTTGCCTATGAATTGGAAGTTGTGGTAACAGAACTCCAAATCCTGGTGAAATTGAGAAGGAACAAAGGAGAAACAAGATTGCACATGCTATAATTATATAAAAAGGGAAACAGGAAATGCAATGACTGGGGTTGGGAAGAGACTACTTAATGTCTACATTCCACTTTGATGATCAGGTGACAGAAAGATATTGCTCCTGGCATATAAACTGACTTGCTCATTACCAGCCAAGATTTTGAAAAGTGCCATCTAATTAAAAACTGTTTTAAAAAAATTAGTTTTATAGACGTTTTCTTTAGGTACACAAGAGTGCTACCAATGGAGATGTTAGTGAGATGTGTACTCAGAAAAGTTGTTAGGTTTTGCTAGTACAATAACAGCGACCAGTCCTGCTCCAGTGTGAAATTCATCCCATGCAGAGAGACAACACAAAGCACATGTCCCTCTGAAGGAAAAAATCCTGCACTAATTTCATTGGGACTGTGACGCTGGCAGACCAGGTGCCAGCTCATCCCAAGGACCAGGGCCTCACTGAACACTGACAAATGCATAGGTGGAAACCAGTCTGGCTTATCAGTGGGTTAGTATAATTAAAATATATATTAGTATTTCAAGAACATGTTTAGTGTTTAGACTTTACAAGATGCTTGTAGGATGCTGCATGTATTAATACTACGTATCCCATGATATAAAGTTGTATTGAATGTTTGTAGTGTAAATCTCTGTAATTATTTAATTAACCAAACAGGAAAAGAAGCATTAATTAGGTAAAGTGCTCTTCCTGCATACAATATGGTCCATTGAAGGCAAATGAGGCACTGTATATCAACAAAGGATACAGACCTTGTTGATTGCATTTCTAACTCCTTCCAGGAAGAGGAAACCAGCACATGAACTCGTCCCATCAGCTTGGATAAAAAATCCCTGACAAGGAGAAACTTGGTCTCTTCATGCTGTCTGGACATTGAGGGGCAAAGATTCCTTAACATAAGCAAAAAATCCCCATTCTACTTATTTTGAAGCTGATATTTCTTTTAAATCTAAGACTAACTCGTTGGTGTGGGTATGTTTCCCTTTTTAACCTTGTAAATAATTCTCTTATCTCTTTTCTTAGTTAATAAATCTTTACTTGGTTTGTTACGGGATTGCCTACAGGCATTGTTTTTGGTTTGAGATCTGAGTACAAATAACCTGGGGTCAGTGACTGGTCCTTTGGGACTGGGAGTAACCTGAATATAATTACGATTTTTGGTATAAAGTGACTATCTATCACAGAGTCCAGGTTGCCTGGGTGGCAAAATTGACTGCAACACCCAAGGGGACTGTCTGTGACTTCATTGTAAGACTCTTATGGTGCTTTAGGAGTTCATGCTTGTTACTTGGTTGGTGGAATCTGATTATACAACATACAACCAGTTTGGGGTTTCTGTCCTGCTTTTTGATAGTCTGCTATATGGATGACAACTCATGGTCATGAATCAATCCAGACAATATGACAGGGACTAGTCAGATGTATAAATATTTTCAGGTTTAGGGCTTATACCCAAGGTGAAATCCTACCTTACTAAAAATCACAGAGAGTTTTGCCTTTGACTTCAAAGAGCCAGGATTCCACTCAGGTGGAACATAAGTTGCATGTTGGCTTTTTTCTGGGCCTCTGCATGGGGGTAAATTGGAGATGATGCCTAGGTTATGGGCCTGAGTGACAGGCAGGATGATGGTGATGTCCACAGTGAATAAGAAAGGAGGTGGGGAAGGTGTTGGTGAGTGGGGAGATTAAAAGATCTGTTTTAGCTATAGTGTTGCCCTATCTTGCACACTAAACTCTACCACACACATCCGTAGACCAAATCTCCATAGATCACTAATAGAAGGGGGTCTGGGGTCTCTTGGTGTTCTCTCTTTCCATCTTGCTACCTCTGCACAACAGAATTGTGGCAGCTTTGCTAGTCATAGCAATTTCCATTACTATGGAGGCCTGAGAAGGATTTTGCCTATAACATGTGTGTATGCGGATGAACGTATAAACATTCATACACACTGAGAAATTCATATATGTATTTAATAGGGTTGGTGGAAGTTTTTTGAAATTTGCCATTTCAAAATGTTTTTATCCACATTTGTAATTTTATTGAAAAAAGTGCAAGATTTTGTGTAAAAAATACTTTGTGTTTCAACCAGCTCTAGTATTTAACCACAAAAATATAAGAAATCTGCTATAATGGGAATAGCAATAAACAGAGGATTAAAACAGAATGGGAAGTTTAAACTAACCCCTTATGGTCCATAATTTTCTTAGTTGAACACAAGAGACTGGATCAAAAGTTTCCACCCAACCCTTTACCTTAAAAATCTAGAATAAAATAAGAGTTAGAGGCAGTCTTGCACAATCCAAAGTGGGAGTGCAAAAAGTAGTTCAGTTAATTAAAGGGGAGAAAATGATGGACCTTGATATTTTACAGAAAGCTTTCAATATCTATAAAGTACTACTATCTAATTACATACAGTTAAAACACATTTCAAACCCTCAAGAAATGGAGGGCTTCGAGAGACCACTTTCAGAGATTGAAAAGGTGATAATGAATTCTAGGAGGCTCCAAGGGCATCATTTAAAAACAATGCAGTGAATTTATTAAATTTGAGACGGAAGATAAATGTAATTGCTTAGGGAAAGACTTTAGATTGGGATGTTTCCCTTTCAGCAGCGGTCCTTCATTTGGCATGGGGGAACTTCCACTTCCATATGTGTAACAGTAAAAGAAAATCCTTATAAATTACTAAATTCCACGGTAACACACACTTTCTCATTTAAAGAAATCTACAAAGATATATTTGGAGGCTGCTGTAGAGAGTGCAGTGCACTGGAATGAATGATACCTTTATCCATATTTGGTGGGAAGTCCCAAAGCACATGAATCAATTATTTTAAATCACATAATAGATAGAAAGAAATTGAAATTTAACAATGGACCTATTGGTCCAGACTTGGAACTAAAAAGATAAAAAGACCCCTCCACTGCAGAATACAGACTTTCTCTTACAACTTCTGATAACATCAGGGAAGAATTTTGGAAAATGAGAGATCCTAATGATAAAGTGTCATTGTTCAGGAGAACAGGGGATGCTCTTATGGAAAAGTGCACTGATGAGCTGAGAAAGGGGAACAGCAGTTTTTTTCACACATCCAGCTACCATTTCTAGAATATAATAAAAGAAGAGTAGAGAAACAAGGAGACCTTGAAATGTAGACATTTTATTTTCCTGTAAAACATTTATAGGCTTTACCCTCTGTTCTAATAATATATAGAATTAATACAATTGCTGGATGTCTAACGTCTGCATCTGTACTGCCTCTTCCTAAAAAAGGTTGTCAGTGTTTAAAATAGTTTTAAATTATTTCTCCTTGTATCTATTCAGTGTCACAAAATATAAATAAAAAGCTTGATATGCTGGAATAATGTGATATACTCTCCTCCTGATATCTTTTGCTAAAATACATCTCCTATAAATATTCATGACATAATATGACTTATGACTGGTTATTGTTTGAACTGTGTATTATAGAATCATAGAAGTGGAAGGGACCTTGAGAGTTCATCTAGTCCAGTCCCCTCCCCTCATGGCAGGACTAAGGGCAGGTCTACACTACCCGCCGAATCGGCAGGTAGTGATCAATCTTTCGGGGATCGATTTTTCGCATCTAGTGTAGGCAAGAGGCAGAAGCGGAGTTGATGGGGGGAGCAGCAGCAGTCGACCCTGCAGTGTGCTCACAGCGCAGTAAGTCGATCAAGGTACGTCGACTTCAGCTACGTTATTCACATAGCTGAAGTCGCTTACCTTACATCAAACCTGCTCCCCCCCCCGCACAGTGTAGACCAGGGCTAAGTATTATCTAGACCATTTCTCACAGGTATTTGGCTAACCTGCTCTAAAAAATCTCCAAGATAAAGATTCCACAATCTCCCTAGGTAATGTATTCCAATGCTTAACCCCCTGACAGTTAGGAAGTGTTTCCTAATGTCCAACCTAAATATTGCTTGCTGAAATTTAAGCCAATTTCTTCTTGTCCTATCCTCAGAGGTTAAGAAAAACAATTCTTCTCTCTCCTCCTTGTAACAACCTTTTGCATACTTGAAAACTGTTATCATGTCTGCCCTCAGTCTTCTCTTTTCCAGACTAAACAAACCCAATTTTTTCAACCTTCCCTCATAGGTCATGTTTTCTAGACCTTTAATAATTTTTGTTGCTCTTCTCTAGACTTTCTCCAGTTTGTCCATATTCTTCCTGAAATGTGGTTCCCAGAACTGGACACAATACTCCAGTTGAGCCCTAATCAGTGAAGAGTAGAGCGGAAGAATTACTTCTTGTGTCTTGCTTACAACACTCCTGCTCACACATTCCAGAATGATGTTCTCTTTTTTTGCAGTAGTGTTATACTGTTGATTCACATTTAGCTTGTGATCCACTATGATCCTCAGATCCCTTTCTGAAGTGCTCCTTCCTAGGCAGTCATTTCCCATTTTGTATGTATACAACGGATTGCTCCTTCCTAAATGAAGTACTTTGCATTTGTCCTTATTGAAGTTCATCCTATTTACTATCAGAGGGGTAGCCGTGTTAGTCTGGATCTGTAGAAGCTACAAAGAGTCTTATGGCACCTTATAGACTAACAGATGTATTGGAGCATAAGCTTTCGTGGGTGATGCAGCCGACGAAGTGGGTATTCACCCACGAAAGCTTATGCTCCAATAATTCTGTTAGTCTATAAGGTGCCACAGGACTCTTTGTAGATCTTATTTACTCCAGTTTGTCAAGATCATTTTGAATTTTAATCCTATCTTCCAAAGCACTTGCAACCCCCTCCAGCTTGGTATCGTCCACAAACTTTATAAGTGTGCTCTCTATGCCATTATCTAAATTATTGGTGAAGATATTTAACAGAACCGGACCCAGAAAGGCTCTTACGCAAAATAAGCTGCCACGAGATAAGAGGGAAGGTGCTCTCATGGATTGGTAACTGGTTAAAATAGGCATCGGCAACCTTCGGCACAGGGCTCACCAGGTAAGCCCCCTGGCAGGTCGGGCTGGTTTGTTTACTTGCTACATCTGCCGGTTCGGCCGATCGCGGCTCCTACTGGCCGCAGTTCGCCGTCCCCTAGCACATCCCCCGGCCTGTGCCGCTTCCCGCAGCCCCCATTGGCCTGGAATGGCGAACCGTGGCCAGTGGGAGTCACGATCAGCCGAACAGGCAGATACGGCAACTAAACAAACCGGCCCGGCCTGCCATGGGGCTTACCCTGGCAAGCCACGTGCCGAAGGTTGCTGATGCCTGAGTTAAAAGATAGGACACAAAGGGTACATATAAAGGGTCAGTTCTCAGAATGGAGAGAGGTAAATAGTGGTGTTCCCCAGGAGCCTGTTCCGGGACCAGTCCTATTCACCATAATCATAAATGATCTGGAAAAAGGGGTAAAGAGTGAGGTGGCAAAATTTGCAGATGATACAAAATTACTAAATATAGTTACAGTCTACACGGGAAGTCCACTTCCTAGACACCACGGTGCAAATAAGCGATGGTCACATTAACACCACCCTATACCGAAAACCCACTGACCGCTATGCCTACCTACATGCCTCCAGCTTCCATCCTGGACACACCACACGATCCATTGTCTACAGCCAAGCACTGAGGTACAACCGTATTTGCTCCAACCCCTCTGACAGAGACCAACACCTACAAGATCTTCACCAAGCATTCTCAAAACTACGCTACCCACATGAGGAAATACGAAAACAGATCAACAGGGGCAGACATGTACCCAGAAGCCTCCTGCTGCAAGACAAACCGAAGAAAGAAACCAATAGAACTCCTCTGGCCATCACTTACAGTCCTCAGCTAAAACCTCTCCAACGGATCATCAGTGATCTACAACCCATCCTGAACAATGATCCCTCACTTTTACAGGCCTTGGGAGGCAGGCCAGTCCTCGCGAACAGACAACCCGCCAACCTGAAGCATATTCTCACCAGCAACTACACACCGCACCATAATAACTCTAACTCAGGAACCAATCCATGCAACAAACCTCGATGCCAACTTTGCCCACATATCTACACCAGAAACACCATCACAGGACCTAACCAGATCAGCCACACCATCACCAGTTCATTCACTTGCACATCCACCAATGTAATATATGCCATAATATGCTAGCAATGCCCCTCTGCTATGTACATCGGTCAAACTGGACAGTCCTTACGCAAAAGGATAAATGGACACAAATCAGATATAAGGAATGGCAATATACAAAAGCCTGTAGGAGAACACTTCAACCTCCCTGGACACACAATAGCAGATTTAAAGGTAGCCATCCTGCAGCAAAAAAACTTCAGGATCAGACTCCAAAGAGAAACTGTAGAGCTTCAGTTCATTTGCAAATTTGACACCATCAGCTCAGGACTAAACAAAGACTATGAATGGCTAGCCAACTACAAAAGCAGTTTCTCCTCCCTTGGTGTTCACACCTCAACTGCTAGAAGAGGGCCTCACCCTCCCTGATTAAGCTTACCTCGTTATCTCTAGCCTGAATCTTCCCTGCACATTTATATCTGCCCCTGGACATTTCCACTGCTTGCATCCGAAGAAGTGGGTATTCACCCATGAAAGCTTATGCTTCAATACCTCTGTTAGTCTATAAGGTGCCACAGGACCCTTTGTCACTTCTAAATATAGTTAAGACTCAGGAAGACTGTGATGAGCTACAAAAGTATCTCTCAAAATTGGGTGACTGGGCAACAAAATGGCAGATGAAATGTAATGTTGATAAATGCAAAGTAATGAACATTGGAAAACATAATCCCAACCATAGGTTCCAACTTCCCCTCTGCCCTACAGGTGCTCTATCCCCTCCCCCACCAGAACCAGCACCCCTAACCCCCCTCGCCTTTCCCGCCCCACCGTCTCCCTGCCCCTGCCCCACCCCTTCTCCCCACGTGCCTGCCATTCTTATGTTTTTGTGTTCTTATGTTCAGAACTGATCCCTCCGGGACCCCACTCGTTATGTCCTTCCAGCATGACTGTGAACCACTGATAACTGCTCCCTGGGAACAGTTTACCAAGCAGTTATACACCCGCCTTTTAGTAGCTCCATCTAGGTTGTATTTCCCTAGTTTGTTTTTGAGAAGGTCATGCGAGAGCTTTACTAACTTCAAGATATACCACTTCTACCACTTGCCCTCTATCTACAAAGCTTGTTACCCTATCAAAGAAAGATATCAGGTTGGTTTGACATGATTTGTTCTTGACAAATCCATGCTGACTGGTACTTATCACCTTGTTATCTTCTTTAGATGCTTGCAAATTAATTGCTTATTTATTTATTCCATTATCTTTCCGGGATCTCCTGGTTAAGCCAAGGTGGTCTCTTGCCATACTTCCTATCTTTCCTACACTGTGGGATAGTTTGCTCTTGTGCCCTTAATAATGTCGCTTTGAAAAACTGCCAACCGTCTTCAATTGTTTTCACCCTTAGACTTCCTTCGCATGGGATCTTACCTACCAACTCCCTGAGTTTGCTAAAGTCTGCCTTCTTGAAATCCATTGTCTTTATTTTGCTGTGCTCCCTCCTACTTTCCTTAGAATCATGAGCTATATCATTTCATGATCACTTTCACTAAAGCTGCCTTCCAGTTTCAAATTCTCAACCAGTTCCTCCCTTTTTGTCAAAATCAAATCTAGAACAGCCTCTCCCCTAGTAGCTATCTCCAACTTCTGAAATAAAAAATGTCTCCAATAGATTCCAAGAACGTATTTGATAATCTGTGCCCTGTTGTGTTATTTTCCCAACAGATGTCTGAGTAGTTGAAGTCCCCCATCACCGAATCCTGTGCTTTGGATGATTTTGTTAGTTGTTTAAAAAAAGCCTCATCCATCTCTTCTGGCTGGTGGGGTGGTCTGTAGTAGACCCCTACCATGACATCACCCTTGATTTTTACCCCTTTTATCCTTACCCAGAGACTTTCAAGAAGTCTGTCTCCTATTTTCATCTCAAACTCAGTCAAAGTGTGTACATTTTTAATATATAAGGCAACATCTCCTCCCTGTTTCCCCTTCCTGTCCTTTGTGAGCAAGTTGTACCCTTCTATAGCAATATTCCAGTCATGCATATTATCCCACCAGGTCTCTGTGATGCCAACTATGTCATCGTTGTGTTTATTTACTAGCATTTTGAGTTCTTCCTGCTTACTCCCCATACTTCTCGCATTAGTATACAGACATCTAAGATACTGATTTGATTCCACCCCCCCAGTTCTGTCTTGTCTCTCTTTTATCCCTGCTATAACAGCCCATGCTCCCCCTAAATTCCAAACCTTCTCCTAGGTCTCCATGTTCTTGACTTACCTATGGGCTTTGGTCACCTACCCCTTCGAGTCATTTATTGTACAAAATGGCATCCTCTGTACAGCTTGTCCTTGAATGTGCCATACATACAAAATTATGGCTAGCATACAAATGTAGAAATGCATGCCTTACTTGAAATGGCACAGCACGTCACTGCTTAGAGGCCACATTTCTTTTAAGACAGCCTCTGACTATTTTGTTTCCTTGCTCTTCTACTGGAGAATTTCCTGCTCCAATGCCACATGGTAGGCTTCTGTGAAGAAAGTTGTTCATAGTCAATGGTCCTGCCAGTAGAATCTCCGTTGGTCCAGTACGCATACAGCCATTCACTGTTGATGGTCCTTGCTAGTTCTGTCACAGGTTCCCAGATGTAGCTTCTTAACTAGGTGTCAAATGTCTGCGACAGAATAAATACTCAAAATTGCACTAAAGATTACGTTTAAAATATGGAACTCATAAGTTGACACTGAGATATCCCCCAAGCTGTCACCCCAACCACATTTTTACACTTTTCCTTTCTCTGTGGCTGTGTCAATGAAACACACAAACAAGAGACTAAGTAGTGAAATATATGGGGGAGAGACTGAGGCTGGCTACAGAGCATAAAGTGCTGTCATGGCACAAAATAAATACACTGAGGAAATAGTTTTTTCCCTCTACTTATAATGTCTTTCAATTATAGTCACCTCAGGAGTTATTTGTAACAACAGTAAGTAGAACATTTCAGGTAGAAGAGTGATTTTTTTAAGTTGATGATTTCACTTTAACCCTTAGGGTCATATCCTGGCACCTGCATCTTCCTCCTTTGCATCACTCGGTCAGCGCCAAGGGGAGGGAGAGCTACCTTAATAAGGCAGCTGCTGATTCCCCTGGCATTAGAAGCATGTCTGGGCAGCTTGAGGAATTGACCAGAGTGCGCTCTGCTCCATTGTTCCCTGCCTGGCAAGCAGGTTCCTAGGACACCAATGTAACTGGATCAATCTTTAGGCTGCTGTAAGTTATGCCACAGGATCAGGAAAACAAAAATGTGGCTGACAGTCACCTTCCCCTCTTTTCCACCCCAGCTCTTGTGGTGACAACAGCACAGTTGGACCCAGGGATTTGGAACTTTGTTTCCATACTTTAAATTTCTCATTTTTTTCCCTACTGCTTAATTATTAGTTAAAGCTAGAGTATCAGAGGGGTAGCCGTATTAGTCTGGATCTGTAGAAGCGACAAAGGGTCCTGTGGCACCTTATAGACTAACAGAGGTATTGAAGCATAAGCTTTCGTGGGTGAATACCCACTTCTTCGGATGCAAGCAGTGGAAATGAGATGAAATAATGTCTAGTTAAAGCTAGACATTTTGTGTCTATACAGAATGCACAGACACCTGCCTCCCAACCTTTTAAGATTTGGGCCCCAGTGCTGCAACTTGTTGAGCTCAGGTGCACCGCTCCAGCCACATGAAGTTCCATTGACTTTAATAGTACTCTTCTTGGTGGTAGTGGTTTGACCAGGATAAGCAGGTGAATGATTGACCAAAACATGGGAGAGGGTTGACGGCAAGCTGTAACTTTATTAATTATACCTTGGAGAGGGGCACTATATAGCCAGCCCAGCTCCCACATAACAGGAATTTAACTGGTTCCAGGGTAGGTTACAGGCCTTTTACCACAAACCTCACAATAACTTGGGGTAGACCCTTGTGGTCTTCCCCATGAACTCAATCAAATTGTGAAACCTTTTTCTCCTGCCACCCCCAGCATAAAGGGGGTGGAGTGACAGAGAACACAAGGATGTGTTGAAGCGACAAAGAGTCCTGTGGCACCTTATAGACTAACAGATGTATTGGAGCATAAGCTTTTGTGGATGAATACCCACTTCATCAGATGCATGCAGTGGAAACCTCAGTCTTCATAGCCTTCAAGCTCTTCCCTGCCATATGAACTCAAGGTCCAACTGCACAATCCTGGGTCTCATTTACCTCTGGGAGCTGGACCTTTTAGCCTTTACATGCACTAGACACCAGCTACAAGTTACAAGTAGTCTGTAATCATAACATCATTATATCCTATTGTTTGTAACCCAAACTGTGCTACTGAGAGGCTGTGAAAAAGGTGAACCCCTCCCCACCTCACCAGGCTACATGTCAATTTTGCCCAATAGGAAAACTTCCTTCCTGACCCCTAAAAACAGGCAATCAGTCAGACCTGCAGCATTATAAGTGGCACAGTTTCTAATCTACAGCTAAGGGGATGGAGGGGGTGGCAGTGAATCAGAGAGTAAGATGCTTTTGTTAAACTGGTCCTTAGCTCAAATAGGCAAATTGGGGTGCATACAGCAGGCAATCAGATGGTTTCATCCCCTTTCCTCAGCCAATGGCTAAGCAGAAAACTCAAGGGGGGGGGGAGAGATGGGGGCCAGTCCCCTCTTCCTACCATGCATATGGTTAGACTTTTCTTATCTGCCTTCTGTCTAGTAAAAGTCTTCCCCAGCTAAAGGTGGTAAGAGGGTATGCAAATATGGGATTTTGGCCATACTTGTGTATCAGAGATGGTTCTTGATTTAATTGTCAGCTCCTATGTACAATTCTCAACTAGATAAAATGTTGCAGCTCAGAATGTTTAATATTTTATTCTATATTTTAATGGTCGTTTTATTATATTTTAAATACACAGAGCCTTGAACATCTCACTGGGATCTATTTCTGTTTAAATAGCTGTATTATTAACATATATTCTCCTAACCATTTATTTACTGGCTGTTTGATGAATTCCAAAGGTAAAATCCTGGCTTTATTGAAGTTAGTGGCAATGAAGCCACTCGAGGGCCAGGATTTCAGCCTAGATTGGTTCCTATACAATGTTGTTTTACTTCAATAGCCATATACCTAAGTGCAACACAACCACTCAGTTGTCAGTTTCCAAACACTAAAATGTCTGCTTCCACTCTCCATATATGTACACAACTTCCACAGACCCCAATGGGGCTAAGCACAGGCCAACAGATACACCTATTAGAGTTGTCAGTGAGCCAGAAACCCCATTCTCTGGTGACATATTCAGCAACGTACTTTTATACTTGCACTCTGACATGAAAACATATGTTAATATTAATATTTTATTCAGAATGAAATGAACACATGGAAATAGGACAAAAGCAAATAGATAAACTTGAAAATCAGATATCAGACCTCTGCTGGAAACCACAGAATAAGGTCAACATCACTGCCAAGGTCTGGGTAAGCAGTGGAGTCATTAACAATGACAAATTACCCTCCATATAATATTTTATTGGAAATTTGACACCCTGTAAGAACCTCCTGCTCTGCCACATGCAAAATGAAATTGATATAATTGTATTGTTCCCTCTTGTGTTGCAAACCCTATTTAATCATCTTCAGCTGAATTCCACCTGCTATGCAATGCTTATAGCAAACTCCTCACCTCCTGCCCCATCTCATAATTGTGAAGCCCACTTTCCACTGTGAGGATGCACAGAGCAAAGCTGCTGGAAGCCATGGGCCAGTTTGTATATGTGGTGCAAATATGGTATTAAACGAGTCGTGGCCAAGGGTGAAAATCCAGGTTGTGATTCTTGTTAAAATAAGCTGGTGCTGTCAATCTGGGTCTGAGTATTGTGATTTTGAGAGCAGATCTGTGGCTCTCTCCAGGTTGCAGATGTCAATTAGAAGTCAGCCTCTGGCACAATGCACATTACATGTTTCAGACAGGCAGATTAAACGGACAGGATCCAAGGACCTTTCACAGATCTTCAGTTCTGTGTGTAAAAGGAACCCAAAGGTGGATGTACAGATAGCCCCATAGGAGACGTGCATAGCTGAGTTGTGTGTTATTGGAGACATCTCTTATGGGGCTAATGGATTTTACAGGGCAAGAAAGCCACTTTATGTTAGCTAGTTTCCTTTGGCTTTTTTGCACTTCCCTAGGTTTGGCTTAGTAGGACTTTCCACATGACATAGTTTCATTTTGGTTTGATATACTGTACCCCCTTTTCTGCAACAGCTTCTTTCAGAGCCAGATCCAAAGCTGGTATAAATCGGCATAGCTCTGATGGGGTAGCTTCATCAGCATAGCTAAACGAATTTATTCCCCCAAGCATGTGGCCTGATATATGTAAGTAAAGTAACTTTCATTTTGCAAACCCACAGAATGCCAAATAAATGCAAATGCGGCTACTTTACCATTTATATATTTTTTTCTGGACAAATTAAATCCAACGAGTAAGTCACAAAGAATTTTGCCCGTTGTATATGTCATATGCATATCTTGATACATAAAAATTGAAATACTGTATCAAAAGGCGATATTGCTTTACTCTAGAGTAAATATTGAATGTGCGTAGCACTGGGCAAATATACTGTTTTCAACATCGTGTATGCAGTCTATACAGCATATTTTACCTTACTTCTGGTTTTTCCGCTTTCAGCTCCAACTCCAATCCATATCCGAATAACAAAAAGTATACTGAAATAATGTTAAAGGCTACTTCTGCTCTCTATAAAGTTATTCCAGATTTAAAAAAAAAATGAAATATGGAGCTGCCATGAAATGTATAGCAGCAGCATAGATGCTCTAGTACCTACACACAACAGATACTCTGCTAAGTCGACTCAACAGACATTACTGGCATTAGAGCTGATTTCAGTGAAGTCACTCCTGATTTACAACTGTGTAAATGAGATCAGAATCTGGGACTTCAGGTTTACTTGGAGTTTTCTTCCATTTGTGAGTTTTGTGGGTTTAATAGATGTACTATAGACACGGTAAAGCTAATAAATCCACAAAAATGATAACTTGGCAGTGTCCACTTGAACATAATTGAGCATCATTTAATATATATTTTTTTCAAATAAACCTAAACCAATTTTATTAAAACATTATAACAACATCTACTTTCAGGTTGAAACCTGTGAATATTGATTCTGCTTGAAAAAGGAATTGCAGAATGATGAAGCCTTTCAAATAGAAAAAGCTGACATAAACTTAACCATGGTGGTCTGAATGTAAAAAGTGTATTGTCCTATGATATCCAGTATTTATGTGAAACTGAAAATGGTCAGTTTTGATATAACTTTTTCCATGAAGACAAGCAGCACAGTCATGGGTCTTTTTCCTCATATTTGTTTTTCCTCGGCCAAATCATGTTCTCAGTCACCCCTGAGAACTTCTACTGACTTTAGCCCACTAGTGGAGTAATACCAGATGTAAAAAAGGTAAAAGGGCAGAATTTGTGCCAGGATCTACCAGCTATTTTAGCTGTAAAGACAGGGACAGATCCTCAACTGGTGTGAAGCAGCATGTCTCCACTGAAGTAAAATGAACTTTGCTGATTTACACCATCTGAGGATCTGACCCATACAAATGATGGGTGTTGCAGAATTGTATATAGTATGGATTAATTTGTGAAGCTCACTCCAGCAATACAGATTTTTTTTTGTTGGATGAGCACAGCAAAGAGATGATTGCGAGGGCATGTTCTTCAGCTGTCATTAGGTGAGAGCTCCTATCTGCTTGACTGAAAGAGGAAACCAATTCATTGAGACCACTGAAAAACCTGCAGATACAGTGCATTACTGCAGAATCTGACACTAGTTTTACAGAAAACTCACAGTGAGTTCGTAGATGTTTCCTACAAGGAGGATTTTATATAGCACGGTAATACAAATAATAAAAATAAAAACCTTTTTTAATCCACTCCTCTAAGTAGCTGAAACTCTTGGTTAACCAAAAGGCATTCATATCCTCTGACAACAACTCACATCATGCATAAGAACAACCATATGGGTCAGACCATGATCTATCTTGTCCAGTAACATGTTTCCAACAGTGGCCCATACCAGAGCTTCAGTGGGAGTGTACAGAATAGGACAAAATTATGCAGTGATCCACCCCTGTCTTCCACTCTGGCTTGTAATAGTGGATTAGGGATGCCCTGAGCACGGGATTATATCCCTGACCATCTTGGCTAATAGCCATTGATGGACCAAGCCTCCATGAACTTATCTATTTCCTTTTTTGGCAATCACAACGTCCCATGGCAATGAGTTCCACAGGTTAGTTGTGCAGTGTGTGAAAAAGTACTTCATCTTATTTTATTTAACCTGCTGCCTATTAATTTCATTGGCTGACCCCTGGTTTTTGTATTGTGTGAAAGGGTAGATGACACTTCTCCATTCACTTTTCCCACACCATTCCTGATTTTATAGACATCTATCATATCCCCCTTTAATTCTCTTTTTTCTAAGCTGAACAGCCCTAATTTTTTTAGTTGCTCTATGTATGGAAGCTGTTCCATACCCTTGATCATCTTTGTTGCCCTTCTCTGAACATTTTTCATTCCCACTATATCCTTTTTGAGATGACTAACGCTGGACGCAGTATTCAAGGTGTGGGTATGCCATGGATTTATATAGTGGCATTGTAATATGCATTTCTCTGCTTATCAAAAACCTTTTTCCCCCAAAGGCTTGGAATGTCTCTGAGACTCTTTGGAAAAAGAAAGGCTGGGTTCTATGCCCCATGAATTGTGCCAGATCTGCCTCTACGAAAGGAAGCCTCACTGAGCACTATTATTGCTAGACAAGCCAACTCACATGTGCAGAAAACTACAGGATCACAAAAATTTGAGATGCTTACTGTCTAGAATCACTCCTGGGTTACTTAATGGTAACGAAATAACCAAAAATATTGAAAAATATGGTGAAAAAATGCATTTGATAGACAAAAAAAGGGAATTTTAAAAACACTGAGTACCTACTTTGCGCCTTCTGTAGTCATTCACACCTGTCTAAAGACACATCAGAATAGTACCATTTACACCCACTTCATATTGGTGTTAGGCCTGAATTCAGCAATACATACTTATCTTTATGTAAATCAATTGTGAAATCAATGGGAGTTAGGTGCTTAGATGCTTTTAAAAATTCAGTTGAACACCTGTGTGCATGTAAACATTTTTAAAAAACAGGCCCCAGGTCACATATGAAAATGGGCTTGGGCTGAAGTCACTTACATCTTTTGAAAATATTATCCCTACCAAAGGTGCAAGGAAAATCAGGCTCTGATCATTTGTCTATTTACATTTTTAAGGATAATTTTTTTTACCTTTAAAATTGAAGTAATTTCAGTTTGCTTGAGGAGAACATTTAAATAAATATTCTTCATTTTCAAAGCTGGCTTGATTTAGAAACTAGCCTGCCTGGGGGTGATTTCTTTTGCTTGCTCTAAAATAACTTTTGTTTTCCTATAACTGGAGTTTTCCACACTTGCTTCACTTTCTCCCTTTGCATTTCTTTAGTGAAGGATTGTGAATGGCACATTTCAAACCCATTTTGTTCAAAGATGGCAAATGCTGTAATAGATACTCTGTCTGGAAGAAATATAAAAGAGGCAGTTATGTGTGGGATAAAGTTCTTTGTCTTAGCTTGAATACTGGTGCCACCAGCCTTATAAATCTCCAGTTTACAATGTTTGTATTGAATATAAAATGAAATTACGAACAGTGATAGGAAACTATGTCTTGCATTAGTTGGTCATTTCTTTTTGCAAATTATTTGTAAATTCAATTTACTCTGAAGACAAACTATTCATGAATAAATTTGTTAGATATTCGGGTTCTCCTGCTTTTTTTTTCTTGAAATATTTGATCCATCAGTAACTTCAGTTTCATCTCTGTGAATATGATTTGCTCTCTTTTTCTCTTTCAGAAGAAGCTGGGATAACACAAGCTGGTGGTGTCAAATCCTCCTGGATGCCACACTCCAGCCAGCACTCTCACCTCTGCAGATGAGAGAATTGTTCATTTCCCATGCCTACTACTTTCTTGGCCTCCCCACTTAGAGTGCAAAGAAGAGATCAGAGTCTGCTACCCCTTACTCAGGTAGTGTAGCATGTTTCTTCACAAGTAGTCCTACTGACTTAAATGAGACAATGAAATGAAACGCTCTTAGTAAGGTACTACTCTATCTGAGTGAGGATATCAAAATCTGGCACCACTGAACACAAATCCACAGTTTGATTAACTTATATACAATTCCTAGTTTATTTGATCTAGAAATCGTCCGATTTTGTCATTCATCAAAGGCCAGATTCTGCAACCTTACCCTCCTGCCTACTCCCATTGATTTCACTAGAATAAGCATTGATGCTGTTTTGTATTATATTGTTTTCATTTTTTTAATACCCATCATGGGTTGGATCCTCAGCATTGTTCCACTGATCGCAATGGAGGCCCATTGTTTAACCAGTTCTAGATCTGGCTGTGATGGTCAGTGCTCATTGGAAGTGTGGTGTAATGGTTTGTGGATTGTGCCCTCCTTAATGTGGAGAAGGATTGGTAGGGGACCCCAGGCCTTCTCACGCTACCGGTGTCTGGCCCAGATCCCTGTAAGGGTTAGCAAAGGTCCAGCACCCAGGAGCACCTTAAGGCTGTCCTCCTGGTCCACTTCCTACCACCCCCTCTAGATCCAAGTTTTACAATTTGTTGCAAACAGGTACTAACTGCACCTTCAATCTATCAAGGCCCAGCAGCTAGGCTCCTCTACTCTAGATGAAGGTCCCCATAGTGCCCCTTCTCAGGAGCTCCCCAGGCAGGTCCTTCTCCCGGCCTGGTCAGCCCCTTTCTGAGCTGTCTGACTTCCTTTTAAGCTCCCTCTTCTATCTGGAGCATGCTCTGCAGGTGTGGCGGGGCAGGGTTGCTTGGACCCAGAGGTGCTCTTTAACATCTTCAGTTCCAGTGCAGGGTTTATACATCCTGTCACACTGGCCCATACTATTTATTTTCTTACTGAACCCAAAACACTTACAAATGTTCCAACTGTCTGTCTAAGTGGAATGCTGTTTAAGTCTTGTTAAACTGATCACATAAGAAAACAAAGAATAAGCATGAGGCAAAGTTGGGGAGAACATGGTCTGATAGGTCACACCAGGACTAAGGAAATGGACTGTGTATTAAAATGTGTTAGCTCTCATGTGCTAACTAACATGTTTTTAAACATGACTTAACACCTAATGTAGAGAAATACAGTGTGATATTTGAAAATATGTCTAAAATCTTAGGGTCCTACACAAGCAGCAAGCATGTTTTTAAACATCACTGCCTTTGCCTACAGTAGGTGCTAAGTAATTTTAGAACACCATTTGCTATCCAAGTCTAGACAAGCCCACAGAGTATAAAATTGTAGCAGTGCAACCTGCACTCTCCAGTTCAAGAGAGCATTCTCTGCCCATTGCTCTAAGTCACAAAGCAGGGATGGTGCTAATTCCAGGGAGGGAACATTGCAGGCAGCGTAAAAGTGACTTGTGAGAAAAAGATCTCACACAGAAATATGCAGTGTTGTACCAGTCTTGATATTTTCCCTTCTGTTGCTGTAAATCTTGAAGATTGCATGATCCAGAGAAGGTTTTGATCTCTTAAGTAATCCACTTATTCTCCTGTGGAAATAAAAGGGGTCGGGGGGAGAACCTTTGAGAAGTTATTGCATAAAACCTTAATATACTTATACTATTGCCCATGGTCTATAGTTCACCAAATTTGGCCCTGATACAATGCTCAATTATGCCAGCATTATGCTAGTGTGACGTCATTCTGTGAATAAAATTGGTGTAAAACAATGATGAATTTATCCCTTGATAAGATTCTGAAATACAATGCTTTAGCTAGTGTCTTAACTTTAAAGTGAATTATTTTTTTAAAATATCAGTTGCTTAATTTTCCTGAGGATGGTTGGGATCTTTTTCTGCATATGTGCTACGTAACATTCAAAGTAATTTAAAAGGTGTGATAATAATATATATCAGGTAGGTTGTCTGTGATTTAAAGCCATGCTATAATACCTGAAGTAATACATATGATTTTTGGAGTTGGCCTACTCTGTATCATCTGGCTCTAAGTAAACCATATGATGCTTAGTGGTGATTTTCACCTTGGTCTCACCCAGAAATTGAATTTTCTCCTCACCAGGAGTTTTATTAGTATACTGCAAACCACATTTATTCATAGTAAATACTGTGCAAGGTGGGGTGGAATGAATGAAATTGTTTCTATAAAGGTTTTTGGATGTCAGAATGCTCCTGACAGTATGGTTAGAGTTCCGTCCCTGGTGAAGTCTAGTAGGAAGGAATTTAATTCTAGCATTTTATAAATGATGTCAGCATGTTTTCAACATTACTATAATGTTGTGAAAATGAGCCTGTGTCTCTTACAAAACAAAGGGTTAACTGACTTCCTGCCAGGTGACAAGAAAGAAGAGTGCCTATTACAAACCTGCTCGGTCACTAATATCTGTCAAGAGTGAAACCCTGATAATAATTTCAAGTTCACAGCTCTCATATGTCTACGCTCCTGGGAATTCAGTGCTATCGAGCAACAGCGCACAAAGCGCTGGACTGATTGTTCACAGCATTGTCTTTTATATGATAAGTTAGACTTTTTCCCTGTGCACCTGCTCTCCCACCCACTTGCTCAAAAAAGTGGGAGGAAACACTAACTGTTCAGTAATAAAGGTGGGCCCCTTTCTCCTTGTAACGGGAGCCACTCACCACTAGTATGCCTCCTCCTGGCTGCTCTGGGGATTAGCTTCTTCAAGGTCAAATGCCTCTTTTTATTGCTTACTGTGCACCCTGCTGCCTTTCTCCTGCCCTTCCAGGCTATCAAAGTGTCTCCATACAAAAGGGCAGGCTCTCCTTAATTTCCCTGATCATGTCACTTCCCCAGTGGCTGGTAGAGGAACCCAGGCTCATCCTTTACTTTAGGTTCCAGTCTAGGGACCCTATATCTAACAACTGTGATCTGCCTTCTCCTAGATCCCTTTGCTATTTTCCTGGACTCCTTTCTACATCTATTGGTTCCCTCCTCTCTGAGTTTACCAGCCCAAACTCCCTCCTCTCAGGCCATATCTACACTAAAAAATTATGTCAACCCATTTTATGTCGGCATACAGCCACTGCAGTTATTACATTGCTGGTGTGTGTGCACACTTGGTTCCTGGTGTTGGGGGTGCGCTTGTATTGACTGTATTGTCAGTATGGGCATGGTGTTGTGGCTCCTGAAAGCCAGCAACAGTCGATGTAAGCAATGCAGTGTCTTCACTGACACTGCATCGACCTAATTATATGAACTGTGACTTTACCCTGCACAGGGAGGTGGTGTTACTAAATCAGCATAAAGAGGCATTTACGTCAGCGAGAGCCACATTTTAAGTGAAGACACCTCCACAGATAGGTCGATGCAAGGCAGCTTATATCAACTTAACTGTGTAGTGTAGACCAGGCCTTAAAGAGTAACTGCAGACTACTTAACTCCATAGACCCAGTCACACCTCCCTTCTCTCATGGAGTGACTTCAGACAATTTCTCCTGCACCCCCTATCTACTGCCAATTTCCTGGTTTTATACCAGCCCCGCCTGTTCCTTCTCAGCTGGGTTCCATAATCAATCAGACTTTCAATCCCTAGCTCTCCCCTAGATGCAGCCTATCAGGTTAATTAACCTAATTAAACCTGCTCTGCCTTGTGTGGGGTAGATGTTTCCATCACACTCCTCTCACAGCTGTTTTACACCAAACCCCATTGGTTTCAATGGAGCAACTGCAGGTTTACACAGAATCAGGCCCAACCGCTCTTGGTGCTGAATATTCTGGAGCTTCTTCTTTTATTCTTCACATTAGTATTTAACTTCCTTCTCACCTTCAGCTTGTAAAAGACTGAGATAAAGTTTTTCTTCGAAAGAACTATAGTGTGAAATCCTAATGCCAGTGAAGTCAGGATTTTTCCATTGCTTTCTGTGAGACCAAGATGTCTTCCATGAACTCCTAGCCTAAGACTCCCTTTCTCAGTCATTAAAGCTAATGTATTATTATGGTTGACAATTCAGGTTCATAACAGAACTGCTGTTAAAGTATAGAAAGGAGATGGGAAGTAAAAGAATTAATATAGGGTCAATGTTACCATTTAGTTTATGGAGAGTATGATGGTTTTATACTGAATATTTATACTCATGTACTCTGTCGACATAAGTTCTTTGATGCAGTGCTTATAAAACAACTCTCCCCCCCCCCCGATTATCAAAACAATGGAAAATTGTCAAGTTTAATGTATTCCCTTAAAATATAGAATGCCACTTTAGGGTCTGTACACCTTTAAATCAACTTTGATTTTTCTTTGTACCTCAGGTTCCACTTCTGGCCAGGAAGGAGAATGTGTCAGCCTTGACTTCGACCTCTATGTCTGCAAAGCTGCCTATGGGTGGCTTAAGGGCTGAGGGTTTCTACATCCATTTAAAATATGACAAATCTGGGGAGATGGAGAAACCCATATAGAGTAGTCAAGTTTAACTTTTTATATCATTTTGTTTTAATTAATAAAATATATTTTCTACACTGTGAAAAATGTGCACAACATTTTAGAGACCAATAAAATGCAATGCAACTGCTTTTAGCAGCTTGCAGTCGAAGACCTTACTTTTCAAAGGGATCTTCTCATGCAGATTCTTATACTCTCATGGGTGGCGTCCAACCAAAGCCCATGCAGGCAGATCCTTTTGAAGGATGACAATATTACAAAAATGACTTCTTTGTTTCCATTTTCACCAAGAAGGTTGGTGGTGATTGGACGTCTAATATAGTGAAAGTCAGTGAAAATGAGGTAAGATCAGAGGCGAAGAGAGGAAAAGAACAAGTTAAAAATTACTTAGACAAGTTAGATTTCTTCAAGTCACCAGGGCCTGATGAAATGCATTCTAAAATACTCAAGGAGCTGACTGAGGAGCTATCTGAGCCATTCACAAATATCTTTGAAAAGTCATAGAAGATGGGAGAGATTCCAGAAGACTGGAAAAGGGCAAACATAGTGCCAATCTATGAAAAGGGAAATTAGGACAACCTAGGGAATTACAGACCAGTCAGCTTAATTTCTGTACCCAGAAAGATAACGGAGCAAATAATTAAGCAATCAATTTGTAAACATCTAGAAGATAATAATTTGATAAGTAACAGTTAGCATGGATTTGTCAAGAACAAATCATGTCAAACCAACCTGATAGCTTTCTTTGACAGAATAACAAGCCTTGTGGATGGGGGGAAATGGTAGACAGGCCATATCTTGACTTTAGTAAAGCTTTTGATACTGTCTCACATGACCTTTTCATAAACAAACTAGGGAAATACAACCTAGATGGAGCTACTGTAAGATGAGTGCAAAACTGGTCGGAAAACCATTCCCAGAGAGTAGTTATCAGGGGTTCACAGTAATGTTGGAAGGACATAATGAGTGGGATCAGTTTTGGGTCCGGTACTGTTCAATATCTTCATCAATGATTTAGAATAGATAATGGTATAGAAAGTACACTTTAAAAGTTTGTGGGCGATATCAAGTTGGGAGGCATTGCAAGTGCTTTGGAGGATAGGATTAAAATTCAAAATGATCTGGGGATCATAGTGGGCCATAAGCTAAATATGAGTCAACAGTGTAACGCCGTTGCAAAAAAAGAGAATATCAATCTGGGATGTATTTGCTGAAGTGTTGTAAGCAAGACACGAGATGTAATTATTCCGCTCTACTCTGCGCTGACTAGACCTCAACTGGTCCAGTTCTGGGCACCACATTTCAGGAAAGATGTGGACAAATCGGAAAGACTCCAGAGAAGAGTGAAAAAAATGAGTCAAGGTCCAGGAAACATGACTTATGATGGAAAATTGAAAAAATTGGGTTTGTTTAGTCTGGAAAAGAGAAGACTGAGGGCAGACATGATAATAGTTTTCAAGTATGTAAAAGGTTGTTACAAGGAGGAGAGAGAAGAATTGTTTTTCTCAACCTCTGAGGATAGGACAAGAAGAAATGTGCTTAAATTGCAGCAAGCGATATTTAGGTTGGACATTAGGAAACACTTCCTAACTGTCAGGGTGGTTAAGCACTGGAATACATTACCTAGAGAGATTGTAGAATCTGCATCTTGGAGATTTTGAAGAGCAGGTTAGACAAATACCTGTCAGGAATGGTCTAGATAATGCTTAGTCCTGCCACGAGTGCAGGGGACTGGACTACATGACCTCTTGTGGTCCTTCCAGTCCTACGAGTCTATGATTATACATTACGTAACAGATGTACAGCTTGACCTGCATAGGCACTAAATATGCCAGGATATGTTTGAATAATAGTAAATCAATTCCTATGCCTTTGGCCCACATTTTCTCTCCCAGAATCCAGCAGTGTACAGTGAGTTATTTATTGCTAGCTGTTTCCATCCACTCCAAGTATAACTGTGTTTTGGTAGCACTGGACTATATAGTTTGTGTGGGTGCTTTGAAATCCTTCAGGATAAAAATAAGTGGAAAATATCACTGTGGTGTCTTTCCCATACCGCGGTGATCATAATGAAAAGAAAACCTTTTTTTCTGTCCTCTTCATGTTTCAGCTATAGCTCTGAATGTTTATGTGTGAACACCGACAGTAGCTCACCTGAAACCTTGCTCTTTTTTTTGGCATATATACTATGGGGATATGTAAATTCAAAGCAAGTGCTATGAGCTGGAAGGTCCCTGTGGGAATTCCCACTAGTGATGGTTGGGGGGAAACATAGGTTTGCATGAAACAGAAACATATCTGAATCCCAGACGAAACTTTGAC
Organism: Chelydra serpentina; assembly: GCA_037349315.1. Lineage (NCBI taxonomy): Eukaryota > Metazoa > Chordata > Testudines > Chelydridae > Chelydra > Chelydra serpentina. The sequence continues at coordinate 72,515,169 of JBAIAC010000004.1, forward strand.
CCAAATTCAAACCGTTTCATAGGTTCTTGGTAAAATCCTTGCCCTATTGAAATTAGTGAATGGCAAGACTCCCATTGAATTAAGTGGGGGCCTGTATTAAAAGGAATTTAGCCAAATATCCTTAAGAAAAGCCGTTTGAGATTTCAGACACCATATAACTCAGGAACTATAAACAGAAAACAAAATGATAAGGACATATGTACAAAGTAAGACATTTTATTATTTATCCTTTTATAAACTGTATTGAATACATATGAAAGTTGTTAGTACTACCTTGTACTGTATGGGGGAAAAACCCCAAAGACTTTTAAAACTTTATGTAAAAAACTTTCAAAGACTTTACCATATTAAACATTTTAAAAATTGGATTTAAATTTTTCAAGTCTGTTGTGAATAGACATTTAAACATTGTTACGAAGTGTCCATGAATCAGAATGATCTCAATCAAACAGATATTTTAAGTCTATTAACTATATTGCATAAAATTAGCTCCTGGCCACACATCCCAATGAGGGAGACATTCCCAATAATGTGGTGCCGCCAGTAGCAGGAATGCAGATACAACAACAAATAAATTGTTACCACTGGAGGATATTCCCTGATGCTAATAACAAGCAGTGGTTCTCACTGATTAAAAATTTAAAACAAAATAAAAACATCTTGACATCTTTAGGAATAAAATATAGCACTTAAGTCACTTGCTGTCCACTAGTTCCTTTTATTTAGAATTTTTTATAGAATGTCTCCTTTTAACATCAGGACACATGGATTTAAATAGAACTGACTTGCATCATCCTTGCCCTTTCTTTGTTCCCTCATATTCTGAAATCCACATGTCCTTTGTTTATTAATTTTCCATGTAGGTGCCATTAAGTGAGTTGGGTAGGTGAAATTTGACATTTTCACACACTGTCCCATAGTTTGAATAATGTTGCTCATGAAGGCACCAGGAAGAAATACCACTTCTTCCTGCTAGCATTTGGCAGATTAATAAATAAGCAGTCCTTTAGTATTCAGCAATCAAAAAGTTGCTTAAGGGTTAGGAGGATATTAAGGCACCTTAGATTTTGCTAATACATTCTCAGACATGATCCATTTCTACTGAATTTCAACCCTCAACAAATTATGTAAGGTGATTAAGACATCATGGCTTTTCCAGTATGACTGCTAGTGCAAATGAAGGTTGCAGAAGATTTATTACACTCTTTAGTAATCATCATGCATAAAACCTGCCCTCCATCTAAGCCCTCCACTAGTGTGCTGTACCATGGCAAGAAACCAGCAAGTTATGAGAGCTGCATGATATTAATTAATAATTTAGCCTTTACAATAGTGCTGGCCTTTATCCTGGAAGAGCTTTGAGGGCCATGGCAGTTTATTAGAACATGTGCTGCAAGCAATTAGAAGATGTCATCTTCTTATGAGTTTGTTGCCCACACACCTATTCAATAAAGCATTTTCATGGCTTGTACTTGACTTTGGTTAGAATAGGTACAACATACTTGCAATGAAAGTAAGATATAAGCTAATAATAATCCTTTTGTTGTGAGACAAAACATGCAATGAAGTCACCTTTTAATTAATGAGGGATCTAAAAATGAGGGAAGACTGTAGATCATGAGTCAATTTCTGTTGCACAAATCATTAAGATTAAAGACAGTGGAAGCTGAGAGTGATACTTTTATCACTTGTAGGGACCCCCATTTTAAAATACTTTTGAGTGAAACGGTTTTAGTAGCCTCATAGAACGTCAGGGTTGGAAGGGACCTTAGGAGGTCATCTAGTCCAACCCCCTGCTCAAAGCAGGACCAATCCCCAATTTTTGCCCCAGATCCCTAAATGGCCCCCTCAAGGATTGAACTCACAACGCTGGGTTTAAGCAGGCCAATGCTCAAACCACTGAGCTATCCCTCCCCCCAGACTTTAATGGATGGTAATGAGGGTATTTTTGTTTTTTTAATAAAATGCAAGGAAACATCTTACACATGAGAGAATGATCCATAATCTAATGAGTGAGGAGGGAAGAATTTTGAATATGTCAATTTTCCCTAAGAATCCTATTAGCCTATTTTCATCATTATTTGCAACTTCTGACTTAATTTCAAACAGCCTTTTAAAAACAGGATTATTTTAATAAGTTAAATTGGTGTCATTGGTTTGTGTGCTTCATCTCCTCCCCACCCCAGACATTTTCCAACCATGTTTAAATAGGCACTTGGTAGATGTTGGGATCATAGGCCACCTGATACACCTGCTGAATTGTATTACAGATGTGCACTTTGAACACTTTGAATTCACACTTTATTTAAGGATACATTTAAAATAATTTATAAATGATTAACAGCGGATTGGTCGATGTTTTAATTAGTGGTTAATGGATTGCTAAAGATTCTAAGAATGGTGTGTAACTATCTATAACACCTTTTACTGATGTGTGAAAAACTGACACATACTGCTCCAGTGTAGAACATGCTTAGACAATCTGTTAATCATGTATCCCTTTATACCCTATTTATAAATGTATCCTTAGCATAAAATATAACCCCAAAGCCCACTCAAGTCAAGGAAAGACTCCCATTGATTTTGGGAGATGCTAGAGATCAAGCCTCTACTGAGCATGGTTGAATGAGTTGTTACTATTATCCCTTTTCATTTAACTCTTGGCCACCATATGTAGCTGTCCTACATAAGTGGTGGTGATGGGTCCGGGGAGACACAACATGTCCATCCTGCAGTCTGAGCACAGGAGATATTCCTGAGTTGATACATACGTTGCCAGAATTACACCCTGGTGGTCTCTTGTGAATTTCAATGACTGTGACTTGTGGCACTGGCCTTCTGACCTCTCCTGTTGTGGAGAGCATTTTGAAAACCAAACGGACAAAAGCATGAACTTCAGGTGCAGGCATCTGTACAGTTCACAGCACATTCCCTCCCTTGCCTCCCCGTAGTGTCCACACAACATTTTCTGGCAGGCAGGCAACACTTCTCACTGGCAAACATGTTTGATTCCATTGGTTTCTTTCTGAAGATAATTGGGAACTTGTGTACCTACCAGCTCTGTACCCGCAGTGCATGACTGTGGCTACATTTTCGCGCTTTTCAAAATGTGATATTTTTGTGGGGGGGAATCTGCATTTATATTATGTTACTGACATCACCAATAAAGAAAAGAAGCTGTGTATATATATATCTATATATATCTATATATGCGTGTGTGTGTGTTAGCTTTTGATGTTCATTTTATATTCTCTATGCACTGTTGCATTGGGCTTTTGCCATTCCTACTGTTTTTTCTTGCACAATGAATGACATATGTTCTTGATAGACAGACAGTCCTAGAAAGAAAGGACATATATGTTTAGACTACTGTACTTGTTGGTGCGTATGAAAAATGACAGGCAATGCTGTGTCTGTGGCTTGGGAGGCTAAACAACAAATACATCCTAACATGTAAAGAGTAGAACAGTTTAGAGAGGAGGGATTTTTCAGAGGGAGAGAAAAAGATAAGAGTTCTCTGCAGTCAACAGGGTCCCACCAGCTAGCTCTACAGAGCTGTGAAGAAGATAGAAAATGGAGGATATTACAAACAATGGGTGCCTACACCATACTTCCATGTCCTTGGTGGGCGTGGACTAAAACATTCCGTAGTAATGGGTGAAAACACTGTAACATGTGGCAGTGAGTTGAAATATTGTGAACACAAGCTGTGATGCTGGGGATCGGGAGAGGGATATGGACGAGGAAAATGGTGGGAATGAGTCCTGGCTTGGGAGGGGATTGATAAGTACTGTGGGCTAATGAATGGGTAAAATGAGACAAGGGGAAGAAGCGGTAGGAGAGAGAAAATGACTGAGGAAATAGAGGGAGCAAGAGTGAGAGAGAGAGAGAGAGAGAGAGAGAGAAGGATAGATTGAAAGGAAATGAGGTGAGAGGGAAAAACTACAAAATCACTAATGAAAAAATGTCTGGAGGGAAAAGAGAAACACAAAAAAGGCAGGGAGTTCTCAGAGAAAAAACTAGCATGCATATAAGGTGAAAAATAATACAAAATAAGCCCTGTTTGCAACAAAGTGCCCAATTTATGCAATGCTTTGAATCATGCTGTCATCCCAAACCTTCTCATGCCTCATCATCAAGTACTTCAGTTTAGAAATGTTTTGTTGATTAAAGAAAAGGAGGGAGGGATTATTTATTATATCTTTGTACTTTTAAAGCCAGATGCAATATTTACCATCTGTCCACCCATATAGAATTAAGAGAGAGAGAGGAAACTAACTAAAATATTTTTAAAAATTCTAATATTATCTTTTGTAAAATTGTTATGACTTTAAAGGGTTTCAGTAAGTACTGTCACATTTACAGCGTATATTTAATTACATCTACCCCCCCTACCCCTGGCCCAACATTGAAATAACATTACATTTGAAAAATCAAGCACTCAGAAGTTTGGAAATGCCAGAATTAAAGGTATATGTGCAACCTTAATTTGCCTCCCTTTGTATGTGTATGCATTATGCTACATTTATAACATTAACATATATAATGTAGGTTTTTGTATTTTAATATATATTTATTTCTGAATATATGTGTTTGTATATGTGCTCTAATGGACAATAATGAAGGAAAAAATATAAGTAATTTGTCTCCTTTGTAAAGAGTGACAGATAAAGCTTTCAAACTCCAAGCATGAAAAATAACATGGACAGGATTGACTGCAGTAAAATCAGCAGCAACTGTAATGGCAGAAGTATGAGTCACTTCCATTAGGTTAAAGTGGCTCACCAAACATTGGAATAACACAACCCAAAACAATAAAGATATTCACTGGACTGTCATATAGAAAATTGAAAAATATTTATTATGTACTGACTATATTGTATAACTCAAAAAATAAGGTCAAAAGGGCAATCCCTTGAATTAGTTATCAGACTTCCAATACTATTTTAAGTGAAAGTCATGTTCTCCTTCAGTCTTTTTCAGAGTAGATATTCAACATCACCTATCAGGAAGCTTGTTCTATTCTTTGTTGCTACAACCAACTACATTACTGAAAGTGTGCTTTGTCCTTACACATTTGTAGATATCTTCAGATAACAAAAAGCTATCTTAGTGAATGGTAACCAGAATTTTGATATTTCTGTCTAGTGGGTGATGAGGTTGTCATCCTCATCTGTAGGTGATTCAGGTAGGTGATTCAGATAGATGGCTGTCTGCAAAGAGAGATAAAAACTCATCAGGCTGCTTGGGCAGAAGAATAATTTGAGGGAGGTATCTGACTTCATCATCAGGAAAATGCTGCAGTTTTTAAGACATGGAAAAAGAGGAAAGATGGGAAGGAAAAGAAAATGGAAAAATACAAGAAATGTATTGAATACTTTTCTGTTTGGGGATGTACTACATTTAGATAAGATATTGTTAGCTGTCTCTGCTCAGTTCTATCATGGATTCCAAGGCAAGAGGTGTCCATTGTAATCACGTAGTCTGATCTGTACAATACAGTCTATAGAACATCCCCAAAATAATTCCTAGAGCATATCTACTAGAAAAAGCATCCAATCTTGATTTAAAAATTGTCAGTGCTGGAGAATCCACCATGACACTTCATAAATTGTTCCAATGGTTAATTGCCCTCATTGTTAAAAATTTACTTGTTATTTCCAGTCTAAATTTAAATAGCTTCAATTTCCAGTAAAGCAGTCACACCAGTGTAAAATACAGAGGTAAAATAACCTCTCTACTTCTAGTCAAGATTCCCCTGTTTATGCATTCAAAAATTGCATTAGCCCTTCTGGCCACATTGCGTTGGAAGGTCACGTTTAGATAATTATCCTCCATCACCCCCAACGTTTTTTCCAGAGTTACTGCTTCCCAGGATAGAGTCCCCCATACTGTAAGTATGGACTACATTCTTGTTCCTAGATGTATACGTTTACATTTAGCCATATTAAAATGCATATTGTTTGTTTGCACCCAACTTACCAAGTAATCCATATCGCCCTGTATCAGTGACCTGTCCTCTTCATTATTGACCACTCCCCCAATTTTATATCATATGCAAACTTAATCAGTGATGATTTTATGTTTCTTCCAGGTCAGTAATAAAAATGTTAAATAGAAAAGGTCAAGAACCAATCCCTGAAGGCTCCACTAGAAACACACCTGCTCAGTGTTGATTCCCTATTTATAATTACCTTTGGAAACATAACAATTAACTATCTTTTAATCCATTTATTGTGTGCCATGTTACATTTAGTTAGGGCTGACGATTACAGATTACAGTTAACTCCGACGATTAACTCAAAAAATTAATTGTGATTTAAAAAATTAATCGCAATTAATCACAGTTTTAATCAGCCATCATTCCAGAGGACATGCTTCCATGCTGATGACTCTCATTAAGGAAAATGTGTTAATAAAATTTGTGACTGAACTCCTTGAGGGGAGAATTGTATGTTCCCTGCTCTGTTTTACCTGCATTCTGCCATATAGTTCATGTTATACCAGTCTCGGATGATGAACCAGCACATGATTTGAGGACTTCAATAGCTGAGACATAGGTGAGAGGATTATTCCAGGAGTGGGTGGGTGAGATTCTGTGGCCTGCATTGTGCAGGAGGTCAGACTAGATGATCATAATGGTCCCTTCTGACCTAAAAGTCTATGAGTCTATGAGTCTATGTTGTTCATTTTAAAAACACCTTCATTGCAGATTTGGCAAAATACAAAGAAGGTACCAATGTGAGATTTCTAAAGATAGCTACAGCACTCGACCCAAGGTTTAATAATCTGAAGTGCCTTCCAAAATCTGAGAGGGACGAGGTGTGGAGCATGCTTTCAGAAGTCTTAAAAAAAAACAATACTCAGATGCGGAAACTACAGAACCCAAACCACCAAAAAAGAAAATCAATCTTCTGCTGGTGGCCTCTGATTCAGATGATGGAAATAAACATGCATCTGTCCACATTGGTTTGGACTGTTATCAAGCAGAACTCATCATCAGCATGGATGCATGTCCCCTGGAATGATGGTTGAAGCATGAAAGCACATATGAATCTTCAGCGCACCTGGCATGTAAATATCTAGCGATGCCGGCTACAACAATGCCATGAGTACACCTGTTCTCACTTTCAGCTGATGTAAACAAGAAGCGGGCAGCATCATCTCCTGCAAATGTAAACAAACTTGTTTGTCTGAGTGATTGGCGGAACAAGAAGTAGGACTGAGTGGACTTGCAGGCTCTAAATTTTTATAATATTTTATTTTTAATGCATTGTTTATTTATAATTCTACATTTAAAAGTTCAACTTTCATGATAGATTTCACTCCTGTACTTGTATTAGGTGAATTGAAAAATACAATTTCTTTTGGTTATTTTTGCAGTGCAAATACTCCTAATGAAAAATAAATATAAAGTGAGCACTTTACACTTTGTATTCTGTGTTGTAATTGAAATCAATATATTTGAAAACGTAGAATTCATCCAAAAATACATAAATAAATGGTATTCTATTATTGTTTAACAGTGCGATTAATCACATGATTAATCACAATTAATCATGATTAATTTTTTTAATCTCTTGACAGCCCTAATTTTATGTGATTCTACTTTTTAGTCAGAATGTCGTGTGGTACCAAGTCAAACACTTTACAGAAGTCTAAATATATTACAGCAACACTATTATCAACCAAACTTGTAATCTCATAGAAATACCAAGTTAGTTTGACAGGTTCTACTTTCTATAAACCCATGTTGATTGCATTAATCCTTTAATTCTTTGTTAAATTCTGTATCAGCCACTCAATTTACAGTCTATGAGAAAATATTCTAAATGAGATTTTGTGTGTAGTTTCAGAGTTGTGCTGATACCATATGGAAGTAATAAGCTGTGGCTCAAGATTAGTTAACTAATGTAACCATATACAGTATTCCTAACCTAAAGGGGTGTTATGTATCAATTGATGATGGAATCATAATAAGGTTGAAACAATTCCTTCTTGGACCTGAAAGTTACGGCGTGAAATCCTGACTCCACTTACATCAATGGCAAAATTTCCATTGACTTCAGTGTGGCTAGAATTTCATCCATGGGGGACTTTTTGTCTTATTGATTGCTCCTCAAGCCTCGCTCGCAGTCACAGGTATTGCTGGATACAGCACAACTCAACTATTACCCGACATTGCCACATCTCCCCAGCAGAAGCAACATGCTAGGATATCTTCCTTGGAGTGTTTTGTGTTTTGTTTAGAAAACAATATAGGTGTAAAGTCATAATAGGTTACACATGCTAGTGATAGCTATTATTGTCCATGAATTTTGCTAGTTACATTTGGTTCCTGTTCTGTGCCCCTCTTAACACATTTTTTGCTGGTGAAGAGATGGCTGGTCCTTAGAAGACAAAACAGGAAAATTCCTCCTGATATGGGGGAAGTGCCAAGGAAGACTTGAGATGCCTTCAGTCAAATTTTTAGATGTGTAATCTCACCCCTCCACTGTAAGAGCACTAATTCTTCCCCTCAACACACACCCTTAAATGAGCCCTAAATGGATGAATCCCTTGAAACTAATTTTTGCAGGGAAAGGCAATATAATAAGTTTGATGAGCTTTCATCAACAGGCTCTGCAACTCAATCCCTATTTTCTGGCAGAGTTGCTGAGAAACTTACCATGGGTATTAAAGAGTGATTTTAGTTATGTGGCTGCTTGTGCAATTGAGCACAATGTTTTGTCTCTGATGGAGACAAAAAATCCCACCTGATTGAGATATGTGATTACAGAGGGGTAGATATTTGATGACCTGAGTCTTTCCCATCTTCCATACTTCTAATATTAGTAACAACTATAATGCATATTGGACAGAATTTATGGTCTGGAAATGTACTTTCCCACAGCTTATTGACATATATCCGAGGCATTTTTAAAGAAATCTGAAGATACCATTAGCCTAGGCTAATAAGGTGAAAATTATTCATGGTCATTTTTTAAACAAGTTCTTAGTTGTCCATTTGGACAGATATAGGAAAAGTAAATGACCTTTTCCTTAGGGCAAAGGAAAAGATACATACCAGCTTGTTTCAGCTTTACAGTTTACCCCAAATTACTCCTCACTTTTAACTACACAGCTAATCTATAAAAGGCTAATGATACATTAGGTATCACAAGGATCTCCATTAAGGGATAATGGTCACCCAAAAGGTTAATGCTAGCGATTCTAGAAACAAAGGAATCAGTGTGGTATACCTCATTTACAGGAACATGCTGAATGGTGATATTCCTAATTGTCCCATCCCAATAAAAAACCATGTACAATATTTTGATCTCCATGCACTTTAGATATATTCATAAATTTCTTGGGAATATGGTATCTTGAGGAAATGGTAAATCCTATTAAATGAAATGACTTTTCATAGGAAATATCCAGCTAGTGGCGGTTATTATTAGCGAGAAGTGGGATTAACCCAGGGGTCTTAAACACGCGGCCCGTGGGCCGCATGCGGCCCACAGAGCCCTTCTCTGTGGTCCGCCGGGTTCCCCGCACCCCCCCAACCCCCCTCGAGTTACTTTCTGATGTTCCGCTGCCAGAACAGCTGTCTGGAGGTTTCTGGAAGGGAGAGAGGGGGGAGGAGTGGGAAGCGTGCATACAGGGGAGGAGGGGGGAGAGAAGAGGCTGGCCGCCAGGCTCCCCCCGCCCCCCCTCCCAGTTACGTCCTATGGCCACCAATTCCCCTCACCCCCATCCCCAGTTACATTCTGTGGCCGCTAAGATCGGTAAGATCCCCATTCCCTCAGCGCTGCTCCAAGGTTCTATTTTTACCCCGAGGCAGTTCCTGCCACCAGAACAGCTGTCTGGTGGCTTCGCGGTTTCTGGGAGGGAGGGGGGGGAGGAGCGGGGAGCCACGCGCTCAGGGGAGGAGGCGGAGAAGGGGCGGAGAAGAGGTGTGGCCTAATGGAAGGGGTGGAGTGGGGGCGGGGCCGGGGGCAGCGAGGGGGCAGGGTCAGTAATGCGGCCCGAGGGCCAATGCACTAGTCCTCATGCGGCCCTCATAGTAATTTGAGTTTGAGACCCCTGGATTAACCTGTGACAGAGAGAGACAGATGGACTGATGGCCAAAGATATATGGCAACAATGACAAAAAGCTACAGCTAGATGTATCTTTTAAACTTCTAAGCAAATACATTTACTCCCAATGCGCACTCTCAACCACCTTTTGTGAGTTTCATACCAACATAGAAAGAGAGACAGATTGAAACAGATTGCTGCCTGCAGAACAGGTTAAAGGAGAGAGTTATCATGTTTGTTTTTTATGCACCATGGCTAAGGCTGAAGACTAGAAGGAGTAAAGCAGAGAATGGGCTGTCTCTCTCTAAATACATTTTGTGGGAATGATGAATGGGCAGTGTATCCAATGCTTTGGGTTAGATAGAAAATTCATTTTAGGCCATTGTTATTTACTCTGTAGGCACCTGGAGCCTAGGTCAAAGCAAAGTCATCCCCTTACCATCCTACAGCAAGTACTCTGTATGTCCTTTCTGATTCTGAATACAAGCCCGGATGACTTTAAACCTTGGCCTCCATGGTTCTCTGAAATAGATCTAAAAAATGTGGCTAAGGAAAAAAACCCCAAATAAAATCTCCTCCCTTTCTATTTCGGTCCTAGACACAGACTCAAAGAAGAGCTACTTTTCCAAGATAGACACTCTGCAAATGATCCTGTCTCCTCTCCTTCTACCCTGTTGCCTATCCAATCTGGAGACCCTCACTATTTTTTCTTCATCTGGTTGCTCAGTCACAGCTTCAGCTGACTTTATGATGTGTTCCCAGGATATAAATAACCCCCAAATGCAATATTTTGCAAATCTCAGGGAAGTGGTGCAAAGTCAAGAAGCACAGTTTAAGAAAGCAGCACTAAGAGCACATCAGAAGCAATGGTCAGATCCAGGGAAAAAAGTAAGTGGCTGAAATAAACTTTTTTGATCCATAGAAAGTTTGAAAGTTTGCTCATCATTAGGATTAACCTCATCATTAGGTAGAGTATCTCATACAGAGAGGAAATTGAATGTAAGTGAATGTGTCATGAATGCTTACTATAATGCTTTTTGTACCTGAATGTTTCTATTATATCTTTTTAATAATCAATACTAAACACAACACATACAAATTAATATTCAAAATCTTAAAGTACCATTATTAAGGCATAGTTCAGTCATATATCCCTTCCCATTAACCTCCTCTGTTCCATGAGTCTCTACAACTTGAGTTGAACAGCCAGCCTATGTAGCTTGGGCTGAGATAGATTCCTGTCCTCTTTGGAACAGAGTCAGAGTGGGGTATGTAACAAACACTGACCAGCAAGTTACACATGTAAACCTCAGGGCTTCTCTAAATTGTACCCAGCTGCCTATTAACCCAGAGGCCATTCCAGCAGCTGGGGATCACTAGGTAGAGAGGCATCTCAGCCACAGCCCTTTCTTCCAGGAATATCTCCTATGCCTGATGCCAGAGGTTGTGGCACAGGGCTTCTACACTGGCTTTTTGCTAATTAAAAAACCCTTTTATGAAGGAGGAATCCCCAGGAAGCAAATTAAGATGGCTTGACAGTCCCTTTGTTATTCCAGTGTGGCACAAAGCTGTGGCAGGGAGCCACAAATCTGGCCCTTTCTTGAATTCTTTTTCAATGGCTCTTTGAAAATTAGCTAGTCCAGTGGCTCTACAATGAGGACACAGAAGAAAGAATGAATGTTACTATTAACATAGCTTTCTGTGCTTTAATATTTCAGTGGAGTCATTTCAGAGATATTGTTTTGTTTCTAGGTTTAAGTTGACCTATGAGACCAGGTCTGTCATTTTAGGATATTGGGTTACAAATGTATTTCATAAAAGCATAATAACCTCTAAAATTACTAAACCAAAAATAGTCGAAGAATTTGAAGCAGTAGAGACTGAGTAAAGATATCTATATGGGACTGAAGAAATTAGCAAAATGATGAAATGTTATGCTCTATAATTTTTTTACAAAATCATATCTGTGCTTCTACTTCAGATCTGAGATAGCACCATAAATCATAGAATCATAGAATCATAGAATCATAGAATCTCAGGGTTGGAAGGGACCTCAGGAGGTCATCTAGTCCAACCCCCTGCTCAAAGCAGGACCAACCCCAACTAGATCATCCCAGCCAGGGCTTTGTCAAGCCTGACCTTAAAAACCTCTAAGGAAGGAGACTCCACCACCTCCCTAGGTAACCCATTCCAGTGCTTCACCACCCTACTAGTGAAAACGTTTTTCCTAATATCCAACCTAAACCTCCCCCTCTGCAACTTGAGACCATTACTCCTTGTTCTGTCATCTTCTACCACTGAGAACAGTCTAGATCCATCCTCTTTGGAACCCCCTTTTAGGTAGTTGAAAGCAGCTATCAAATCCCCCCTCACTCTTCTCTTCTGCAGGCTAAACAATCCCAGTTCCCTCAGCCTCTCCTCATAAGTCATGTGCTCCAGCCCCCTAATCATTTTTGTTGCCCTCCGTTGGACTCTTTCCAATTTATCCACATCCTTTTTGTAGTGTGGGGCCCAAAACTGGACACAGTACTCCAAATGAGGCCTCACCAGTGCCGAATAGAGGGGAATAATCACGTCCCTCGATCTGCTGGAAATGCCCCTACTTATACAGCCCAAAATGCCGTTAGCCTTCTTGGCAACAAGGGCACACTGTTGACTCATATTCAGCTTTTCGTCCACTGTAACCCCTAGGTCCTTTTCTGCAGAACTGCTGCCCAGCCATTCGGTCCCTAGTCTGTAGCAGTGCATGGGATTCTTCCGTCCTAAGTGCAGGACTCTGCACTTGTCCTTGTTGAACCTCATCAGATTTCTTTTGGCCCAATCCTCTAATTTGTCTAGGTCCCTCTGTATCCTATCCCTACCCTCCAGCGTATAAACCACTCCTCCCAGTTTAGTGTCATCTGCACACTTGCTAAGGGTGCAGTCCACACCATCCTCCAGGTCGTTGATGAAGATATTGAACAAAACCGGCCCCAGCACCGACCCTTGGGGCACTCCACTTGATACCGGCTGCCAACTAGACATGGAGCCATTGATCACTACCCGTTGATCAGAGGAACATATAGTTCTGCATTGCATATTGCCATTAGGTACTTGGCTATTATATATATATAAATGTACAACAAACCCACAGTCAAAAAATGTACAACAAACCCACAGTTCTCCCTCTCTCAAGTAATTTGGATTTACGTTTAAATGTAAACAAGTAAACTTCCCCTGATGTAAACCCTCCCGTGGAGACAGATTCTGTTAAAAATGTAGAAACCATCAAGAATCACAGATTTAATCTATTTGTACAGGTAAATGTAAAAGTAAGATGATAGGGAGCATACAGGTACTCAGCTTGACGGCTTTTATTTCAAACATGTTTTTAGCCCATATTAATTGGAATTGCTTTGGGCTTTGCTAGACTGTGCTAAGGTTAACCACCTGGGTTATCCTAGTACACTGCAAATTCTATAATGTTATAAAAAATGCCAGTCATATTTCAGTGATGTTTATGTGCAGCTCTATGTTAGTTAAAGACTTTCTCTGTATCATTAACACACACACACTATACAGCAACTGGCTTCCCCCAGAGGATTATACTGAATTTGGTTAAACTACTGTAGCTGAAAGGAGACAGAAGCCTCAGGAAAAAATACCCAATTTTCATTAGTTTTATGTAAAGAACAGTAATACGTTTCTATTTTTGTTCTAACATTTTTAATCTCTAAAAATTATTTCTGATCACAAGGCTTTTTGAAAACATTTTGGTCCACATAACCATGCACAGTTCAAGGCACTTCCTAACACTAAAAATCACATTATTAATAGTTCAGAGAATCAAAAACGGAGAGACATCTACATTGTCATTATTGGCAGACTCACTACATATCTGCAAAATAAACTGGGTGATTCTTAGTTTATTATGCCTCCACTTTCAAGCCTAACCCTTCTTAGGGTACGTCTATACTTACCTCTCGCGTCGGAGGCGTGGGATCGATGTTCTGGGTTCGATTTATCGCGTCTTGTCAAGACGCGATAAATCAAACCAGGAAGTGCTCCGCCGTCGACGCTGGTAATCCAGCTTGACGAGCGGAGTAGGCGGAGTCGACGGGGGAGCCTGCGCGCCGCGTCTGGACCACAGTAAGTTCGAACTAAGGTACTTCGACTTCAGCTACGTTATTAACGTAGCTGAAGTTGCGTATCTTAGTTCGATAGGGGGGGTTAGAGTAGACCTAGCCTCCGATTTCACTTATCCAGTAACCCAAGTGTCTAGGTATCCAGAAACACATAGACTCTTAAGTTGAAGCCAATGAACTTTTATCATAGCTAAAGCTACGCTTCTTACTCTGGGACCTCCTGATGACTACCTCAGGCTCCCATTCTTTTTCTTTGTATGCATGATTTTATGTATGTATGTACTATATATGCTACTTAAATACCTTTATCAAGAGAAGGACATTTGTTTATGCTTGCATTTCTTTTAATGAAAACATGCTTCTGATGCTACATAAACCCCTTGTGAAGTTTGTATATTAATATTATTAAGTGATTATTCGGGTTGGGTAAGAGAGGATGACGACAGTGGCGTAGCCAGGTTTAGAGCACAGGGGGAGCGGAGCTAAAAAAAGGCACCGGGAGCAAAAAGCATCGGGAGCAAAAAAAGGCGCCGGGAGCAAAAAAAATGCTCTGCTCTGGCTGTAGCACAGGAGCAAGAGGCATCAGAGCACAAAAAAGGCGCTGCTTCTGCTCAGTGGGTGAGCGGCCGCTCCCTCTGTTCCCCCCTGGCTACGCTACTGGGTGACGATCCTTTTGTGGGATGGAGATTTGATTGAGTTAATTAATTTGCGTTGTCATTTATTGTATTCTTCATAGCTAATAGGTTTTATTTCTGTACCTAGATTATCATTTTCACATACAAATAAACACACAAATACATGAACTCAGTTTAAATAAGTGGTCCCTCCAGGTAAGGGCTGAAGTGTATTGGCAATGTAGTGCATATCGAGGTGGGTTTACTACAGCTACCAGGGCCGTGGCCATTCTGCACTTAGATGCAGAGCTACATTTATTATGATAGTTTAATTCAGCACCTTCTGTTAGTATCAAATGAATGACAATATTGTGAACTGTACCACTAGCACTCTTTCAACAAAAAGCTAGTGCGACTAGAATAAAATACAAGGTTAATCTTTGCTGGAAAAAGGAGGAAGAAAATAAAACCAGGAATGCAACTGAGCTGGGTTTGCTAGGAAGCAAGTAAAGAATAAAGCAAGGAGATCAAGAAGAAATATTGATTGGGGAATTGTACAGGGACTTTCTTACTGTTATTACTACACATAGCATTCTGGATATAACAACTTTTGTATCATATGTATTACAGTAACACCTAGAGGTCCCAATGAAGATTTGGGACCCATATGCTAGGCACCATACAAACACATACTAATAGAGAATCCCTGCTCCAAAGATTCTAAACAAACAAAAGGGAGGGGAGAGGTAAAGCTTTGTTGTTCTCATTTTACAGATGGGGAACTAAAGCACAGAGATAGATTTGTCCAAGATCACACAAAAAGTTTGGGGCAGAGTTGAGACCAGAACCCTGATCTTCTACGTTCCAGACCCCTGCATTAACCACAAGTTTTTCCTTTCTCTCAACAGCAGTCAAACTCATGTTCCAAGTTTTGCAAACTATCTTAATTACCAGAATTGCTTATGCAAACACAAGAGTATAGAGAACATTCTGATTATTGCATGCAACATCTGCAGTTCATTTTGATATTCCTTTCCAGGTCATCACGTTTTGCAAGATCTGCTGATACCAAATAACTTGCCCATACTCCACTCAAATAAATAGACCAGTCAAAATGCCACCCTTCACTGTTTATGCTTGAGTGATGTTAGAAGCATTACAAAGTCATTAATGTCTACCTGACACTCCGTGTTTAATATTCATAAAAATGAACAAACACCTTTTCCCTTCTGCCTGTGTCTTAGAGTACAGTCTGTATTAAACTCTTATTTCAGTCACTTCAGCGCAGAAAACTAATACAACGATTTGGATGAAATATGAATATATTTGGGACAGAATGGGTTTGGGGATAAAGTTGTATATGAGTGCAAATTACGTTAGCAAAGGCATGAGACATATGACAAATCTTCCACTTAAATGTTGGTTTAACATTACTTAAAAACACAGTGCATTTTCAAGCTTAAATTCCAAAGATGGCACCACATGTCGTTTCAGTGGGATTGAATATGGGATTCATTGGGGATTGCAGGGATCCCTTGAGTCCTGTTCCATTAACCCCTCCTCGTCCCATCCTGTTCATTGATTGTCTTGCCACTCCCTTCCTAATGGAGACTTGTTTCCCTCTTACAACTCCAGCCCAGTGATACAAGTCCCCTCATTGTTTTTTTGCATTCAAAGTGGCTATTTGCCAGATACTAAGGTCTAGCTATTTGAGATTCAGCAAATAGCACCTTTTGGGATTTATCACATCCCTAATATCTCGTACTAGGTGGTTTAAGAAATGGGCTCTCTTACAAATGGGTAAATTCATAAAAATATTCCATGCAGAAGCTTCATTCCATTGTCTTATCTGAGTTGAGACTGGAGCATGGGACTTTTCAATAACTCCTATTCCATAAACGTGTAGTCACAGAATAATAAAAGACATCAGTCTCAGCTAATCTGGTCTGTATGTCTTTCATACAGGCACATATCTGAACATCCACACAATATTCTTTTGTGGATTAGTAAGTGATGACTTTTGTTTTTGATAACCTCTATTAGGAGAACATGTTTTGGCACAATTTATGAATATTATTTTGCTTGAGACACAATGGAATTGCTTGTTTACCCATTCAATGAGACACTCTACACTAAGCCCCCTAGCATATCAGCATTTTCTGTGACTTTTTCTGCTTTATGACATCAAATTCAGTAGACAACATCTCACTGATCACTTAGTGCAATTGGCATTCTGCCACAATTACCGAATCCAGATAAAGATTTCTAGCTCTAGGGAGCTCTGAGGATAAAATGAAGCTTTTAAAAACTGCAAGTAATTAGTTGAAATGTTTATAGGAGAAAAAAGTAAGTGTGCTAAACTTTTTTTATCTGAAGTATTTACATTTTCTGACTGACACAGTTCTTTAATCCAGTTGTGTGTGGGTGTCCCAGATGTTGCATAAAAAGGAAGTGATACTAAAGCTTTTACATGATTGCTAATTGTTATAGTAATACATCCTAGAAATGAATGTTACTTTATCCTGCCATCTACCTGTTTATCAGGGACCTTGATTTTTTATATGTTATGCAAAGCTCAGTGTGCTATGAACTGCACACATACAATTATTCATATTTATTGAGATCCTAAGCACTTAGTCATTATACCTCTTAAAAAGAACAACTGAAATCAGATTAGATACATTGAAATAACCACCCACTTAGGATATAGGGCTAGTTTGTGACCTGAGACCTTAGAATGCAATAGATTGCACCTGTGCCAGTACATTGGCCTTCCTCTGAAGGCCTGTATGAAAAGCGGTAGTGTCATGATCCTGTCTCTTATTTCCCCCCCCCACACACACACACTTCATCTCTCTCTTTTTGGAGTAGGAGTGAGCAGACCTGTACTCTCCAGAGTGTAGGAAGCATAGAGATTGTTTATAAAGCGGTAATACCTAACACTGGATCAGAGACCCATTGTTCTAGACACTGTACAAGTAGATGGTCCCTGTCATGAAGATCTTAAAGCCTAATATTGTGAGTGTTCTCTGTGCAGCACAAGTGGGGGTTGGCATGCCAAAAAGTAACATATTATATCAATGACATCAAGCTATAAAGCATCTTACATTAAAGAAGAATGTGATAATTTTCTGGTTTATCACATTTCACTGTGAGTATACGGTCAAGTCCTTTTTTCATGCTTACCCCCATTTTCCTTTTTATTAATAAATGCGCAGTTCTTCATTCTCCCAGAAAGTTATTGGGAAGCAAGTTTTTATGCAATAGAGGTTAGTGGAGAGACTGATATTTCACTGATGAATGATGTACAATTCCTCTATGGGTGCACAAGGGAGTGGAGAGAAGAGAGAAAATGAAAGTCATCTTCCTTCCTCTGGTCCACTATGTAAGGCACAAACACAATCCTAGTCCATGGGCTGTACTAAGATGAGGCCCTGAAACATAAACCCTTGTATCAGAGGCTCAGTATGAGGCCTAATGCCTGAGCTATAGTATTGGTCAAGACTTTGCTAACATAAAGCAAAGTTAAGCTGTGAGGCAAAGGCAGGCCCTGCTCACAGAAGCTGGCAAGGAAAAGGCTGATGTTGCATAAACATATACTGTTGCACAATATCTAAAGTGTATTGGATACCAGAGCTATAAACAAATGGTACAAGAACATTCTTATACCATCCACATAGATAACAAGGACAGGGGCAAAAGGCTAATATGATGGATAGAGTTGTTTTGTTCCAACCAACATGTACAAGGTGAGAGGCGGCACCTTGCTACATAGAGGGGTTGTACCTCAATATGTCAGGAGTGATGTGTATCTTGTTTGTACCTGTGTATAAGAATACAGCCCTGGGGCGGTGTCTTTGTCTGGCCTAGGGGGCAGTGGAAAGTCCCGCCACTGACTGAGCTGTGTCCATTGCCAGGGAGCACAAATTTGTAGTATGCCCTGTAGAGTCTATAGGGTACTATTACTTTGCTTCATTTGACAATAAACCTGGCTCGGGTGCCTTCATACCTTACTAGAGTCTGTGGACATTGGGGGTTCTCTCGGGGTCTGCTGTGTCAGCTATCTGTGCAGAGCTGGGGCAGCACACAGGGGGAACACACGCATGCAGCCGACTGATATCAACATCAAACAAGAGCAGAGCACCACACCAGTGGCGTCTGACAACATGGGCCTGATCCAAATCCCAGTGAAGTGACTGGGATGAGAATTTTTGATGTCAGTGGGCTTTGTGTCAGGCACCATGGGATCTCTCTGAGCTCAGAGGCTTCCCCAAGCACCCATATCTACCCAAAAGTGGCATGAAGGGAAAGAATGAGATATGGCTATGGCCCTTAAAGCCTGAAAAACCTGCCAGTGGAACTGACTACATGGGTATAGCAGCAGTGGCATTCCCCCTGTGCTCCCAAGTACCTTGCAATTCCACAGAAATGTCTCCAAAACCTAATGCTGGGATGCTGTTCCTTGTTCTCCATCACTTTCTAAGTGCTGTGGGTCAATGCCTCTGGTTCAGAGCCTCAGATCTGACCAAACTGTGCTAAGTGAATGACCTAAAAGAGTGGAGCCAAGGTGGCTTAAAGTCTGCTCTGATCCTCTGGTCAGCAAGGGGCCAATCTGACTGCAAACATAAATAAGAGCCATGTCAGTGTCATTGTAACTTATTCTGGCTTGTCACCGCCTTCTGGGGGAAGGTGGCATTTTGTTAATTGAGGATTGCTAGAGCACTCCAGGACACCTCTTCCATCCCTCATATGCCCCTTACATTGGGGGAAGAGAGGGAGTGTTTTAGATCCAGGTTTTCCAGCTTTAAATAAGGTGGGAAATCCTTTATGTAATGGAATCTCCAGCTGCCCTGCTAGGAGACAGAGGATCCGGCTAGAAATTGAATTCTTATGATGTATAAAGAACTTGGGACAAGAGATCATGTAATTTTTACAGCAATAATTCACAACTGGATATGCAGTGGCAGGCAAATGTATGACTACTTTCAACTTCCATAGAAGTATGCCCATTTGTTCTCTTATGTAATAATCCAGTTCCACAGTGGGTATGCAGTGAAGGACTGGGGGTATTGTGAAGAACACTGAGCTCCAAGGATAAATGAAATTAGTTGGGGAAGAGTCAACATAGCTTTTTACAGGGAAATCAAGCCTCATCAATCTGTTAGAATTTAGTGAACATGTGGATAATGATGAGTTGGTGGATACTGTACACTTGGACTTTCAGAAAGCCTTTGACAATGTCTCTCACCAAAGGCTCTTAATCAAAGTAGGAAGTCTTGGGATAAGAGGGAAAGTTTTCTCATGGATCACTAACTAGTTAAAAGATAGGAAACAAAGGGTAGGGATAAATGGTCAGTTTTCAGAATGGAGAGAGGTAAATAGTGGAATCCCTCTGGGATCTGTACTGGAACTAGTGCTGTTCAACATATTCATAAATGATCTGAAAAAAGGGGTAAACAGTGAGGTGGCAAAATTTGCAGATGATACAAAATGACTCAGCCTAGTTAAGTCCAAAGCAGACTGTGAAGAGTTAAAAAAAGGATCTCACAAAATTGGGTGACTGGACAAGAAAATGGCAGATGAAATTCAGGGTTCATAAATGCAAAGTAATGTGCATTGGAAAACATAATCCCAACTATAAATACAAAATGGTGGGGTCTAAATTTCCTGTTATCACTCAAGAAAAAGATGTTGGCGTCATTGTGGATACATCCGCTCAATTTGTAGCAGCAGTCAAAAACGCTAATAGAATCTTAGGAACCATTAGGAAAAGGATATATAATAAGACAGACAATATCACAATGCCATAGCATAAATCAATGGTATACTCACACCTTGAATACTGTGTACAATTCTGGACACCCCATCTTGAAAAAGAGATATTAGAGTAGGAAAAAGTACTAAGAAAGGCAACAAAAATGATTTAGGGTATGGAACAGCTTTCATATGAAAAGAGATTGAAAACATTGGGACTTTTCAGCTTGGAAAAGAGATGTCTAAGGGGGGATATGATAGAGGTCTATAAAATCATGAATGGTGTGGAGAAAGTGAATAAGGAAGTGCTATTTACTTCTTCACATAACAGAAGAACCAGGGGCCGTCCAATTAAATTAATAGGCAACAGATTTAAAACAAACATAAGGAATTACTTCTTCACACAACACACAGTCAGCCTGTGCAACTTGTTGCCAGGAGATGTAAAGGCCAAAACTATCAGAGGGTTCAAAAAAGAATTAGATAAGTTCATGTAGGATAGGTCCATTAAGGAGCAACCCCATGCTTTGGGTGTCCCTAGTCTCTGACTGTAAGAAGGTGGGAGTGGACAATGGGGGATGGATCTCTTGATGCTGGCCTGTTCTGTTCATTCCCTCTGAAGCATCTAGCATTGGCAAATGTCAGAAGATAGGATAATAGGCTAGATGGACCATGGCTCTGACTGAGGGCTTGTCTTCACTACCCGCCGGATCAGCGGGTAGCAATCGATCTATCGGGGATCGATTTTTCGCGTCTCATTAAGACGCGCTTAATCGATCCCCGATCGCGCTCCCCGTCGGCTCTGGAAAACCACGTCATCGAGCGGCGCAAGCGGAGTCGACGGGGGAGCTGCAGCGATCGACGCGCCGCCGTCTTCATGGTCAGGTAAGCCGATTACGATACGCCGACTTCAGCTACGTTATTCACGTAGCTGAATCTGCGTATCGTAGATCGACCCCCCTTCCCTAGTGTAGCCCTGGGCTAAGTATGGCCAGTCTTAGCTTCTTAGTGACGAGGAAGAAGGATAGAATACAAATAATTGTACACTGTTATTCTAATACAAGATCGATAATTAATAAACTTTGATGTTAGTTCTTAAGATTAGAAGTTCATGCTTTTGCTCTCTTCAAATATTTATAATTCATATGGAATGCTCATAAATATAATGATGTCACAAGAGGCAGTTAATGGTGGGTAAATGGCTAAAATTGCTGTATTTTTATTTAGTGTTTGCAGCAAATAGGTAACAGGACCCCACTGACACAGCTACCAAGGATATCTTTCCTTCCTCCAGGCTCTGAGGAGAAGGAGGCTGATTTAGGAAGGGACTTAGCTTCTTCTACCCTTCCTGGAGGAAGGGCTCTTTCACAGCCCGTTGGAACTCCTGCACTACGGTTGCTTTCCACTCCAAGTAGCATTGTAGTTGAAAGGCACCTTCTTACCTACCTGACCTCAATTTCCCAGTAATATTTAGATCAGGACTCCGGTCCCTGCTAGGGAAAGAGGGGGCTTGGAAACAACATGAGGCTTTGAGTGTAGCAACCCCAGAAGGAGGAAGAAAGGGGTCATCATTCACTGTATATAGCATTCAAGAGATGCAAAACATCTGGAGCCTGATTCTGATCACTTCAGTTTTACATTGGTGTAACCTGACTGATTTACTCCTGAGTTACTCCAGTGGAAGTGACAGCAAAATCAGACTCTTCCTATTCATTGAATACCACATTCTGAAACACATCATATCTCTACTTGTATTATAATTATCTGTAAATGTATGGTCTGCTAAATAAAAGATTGTGATAACATAATCATGCCTTCTTTCCACAGGATCATATTCCCCCTTTCAACTCCATTACCTCATCATCAATTTAACCCCTAGAATAGCCAGATACCTATTTAAAGGAACATAAAATGTGGTCCCCTCAGTGAACCAATTCACTAAGCCGGAAGGACTGTTGAACTAAGCATAAGTCAATGGAAGATAAAATAGCACAGAAAAGAAGTAGGCAAAATACATATATTTGAATATTTTTGGAAGATTTTTTCTAAAACAAGAATTATGGTGTTGAGTCAGGGATGAAAGCATTGCCAGGAAACGTTAGTTAGAATTTGTAAATTAAAATCTTTGGCTGCACTTGGAGTATATAATTAAATGGGAGGAGGTGCTCCATTTAACTCAGCAATAATCAATGTACCTCTTTGGATTAACATATTTAGTCTTCAGACTAATACAGTAACTCATCTACAAAGGAACTAGATTATTGATAAGGAAAATGGAGCACACTTCCTGTTAGCCCTTAATTAAACTAATGTCACCATGGTAATGGTTGCAGTAATAAAAACATAGAGCCAGATCCTTAGCTGGTGTAAATTAGTGAAACTTTACTGACTTTCAGTCCTTTCTGTTGAGTGACAGCAATGCACTCTGATTGGCAACTACCAAAATTATTTTGATCAGAATGTAGTAATTTGCATAATCTCGGTGGGCCAAATTTGGCCTGGTTTTTACATAGGTGTTCAGTCTGAAGGTGAAGGTAGGAAAGACCAGTCAGAATTGCAGACAAGTGAGCACAGGGACTTCTCTGTCTCTACTCCCTCAGGAGCACATGGTACCCTGAGAGGGGGCCCGGAAGGCAAGAACCATGTTCTTGTCCCCTCCAAATTGGCCTGTGGATTGAGACTGGTGCAGCCTTTACTGTCCTTAAAATCTATGAAAGGCTGTTGTGTAACATGTATTTGTTTTAATTT
This sequence comes from Chelydra serpentina, assembly GCA_037349315.1. NCBI lineage: Eukaryota > Metazoa > Chordata > Testudines > Chelydridae > Chelydra > Chelydra serpentina. Next base: position 72,538,471 of record JBAIAC010000004.1, read on the forward strand.
ACATTGAGAGATTTCCATTCCCAATAAGGGAAGATGAAAATTAGGATGGAAGTAATTGACAGGCGGGGGCATTGTTATATAAAGCAAAAATAAAGGACTAAATATAAAATTAACAATATAAATAAATAATTGACCATTCAGCACTTTCATAGCCCACTTTAGTTTTGTAATTTTTTCATCTTCATTTAGAAACTCAATAGTTAATTTGAAAATTAATAATAATAATAATTTGAGGTGTTTGTTGTTAACTTGGTATTCACCATACCTTTTGGCCTTTGGAGTTTATAATTATGACTTCATCAGATAAAGGAAACACCTCCAATATCTTGGTTCTCTTTATATGGAGAAGCATGAGAGTTTTCAAGAAGATCCAATTTTCAGGGTCTAGTCTTTAAGATTTTTAAGGTAACATGACCAGTTCCTACTGATGATGGTGCCTCTAGTATATTTTCACTACTGCAACCTCTTTTTGAGAGATTTGGGCCTTAGCTGTGAATCCTTAAGGAAGGTGTTGCCAAAAATTGTTAAGTTCCTTTGAAGTAATACAAGGGAAAAACATTGAACAGCAACTAGCAAAAAACACAAAACCTAACAAGAATACATCAGAAGTAGTAAGCCTACCAATCAATCACTTGGGCCACTGGATGATCAAGGTCCACTCAAGGAAGACAAGGCCATTGCAGAGAGAAGCTAAATGAATTATTTTCATTAGTCTTCACTGAAAAGAATGTGAGGGAGATTCCCACATCTGAGCCATTCTTTTTAGGTGACAAATCCAAGGAACTGTCCCAGATTGAGGTTTCACTGGAGGAGATTTTGGAACAAATCATTCCATTAAACAGTAATAAGTAACCAGGATCAGATGGTATTCACCCATAAGTTTTGAAGGAACTCAGCTATGAGATTGCACAACTACTAAGTGTGGTATGTAACCTATTGCTTAAATCAGTCTTTGTACCAGATGACTGGAGGATAACTAATGTAACACTGATTTTTAAAAGACTCCATAGGCTACTTTCCGTGATAGGCAAATGGGTTGAAACTATAGTAAAGAACAGAATTATCAGACACATAGATGAACACAATATGTTGGGGAAGAGTCAACCTGGCTTTTGTAAAGGGAAATCATGCCTCACTAATCTGTTAGAATTCTATGAGTGTGTCAACAAACATGTGGACAAGAGTGATCCATTTGATTTAGTATACTTGGACTGTGAGAATGCCTTTGACAAGGTCCCTCAAAAAAGGCTACTAAGCAAAATAAGGAGTCATGGGATGAGAAGGAAGGTCCTCTCATGGTTCAATAACTGGTTAAAAGATAGGAAACATAGGGTATGAATAAATGGTCATTTTTCATAATGGAGAGAGGTAAATAGCAAGATACCTCAAGGATCTGTATTGAGACATGTGCTTTTCCACATATTCATAACTGATCAGGAAAATGGGTAACCGGTGAGTGAAAAAGTTTTCAGATGATAAAAAATTACTTAAGAGAGTTAAGTCCAAAGCTGACTGCAAAGAGTTACAAAGGGATCTCACAAAACTGGGTGACTTGGCAACAAAATGGGAGATGAAATTCAATGTTGATAAATGTAAAGTAATATGCACTGGAAAACATATCTTGAGATATCACTATGTATAGTTCTCTGAAGACATTTGTTCCATGTGCAGTGGTAGTGAAAATTAAAAACCGTTAGAAATGGGATAGATAATAAGACAGTAAATAATGTAATACCACTACATAAATATATGGCATGCCCACACCTTGAATATTGTGTGCAGTTCTGGTTACCTAAAAATGATATATCGGAAAATAATATATCAGAATTGGAAAAAGTATAGAGATGGGCAACAAAAATGATTGGGTGTATGGAACAGCTTCTCTCTGAGGAGAGATTAAAACGACTGGAACTTCTTGGCTTAGAAAAGAGACGAGTAAGGAGGGATATAATAGAGATCCATAAAATCATGAATGGTATGGAGAAAGTGAAGAAGAAAGTGTTATTCATCCCTTCACATAACACAAGAACTGGGGGGAACTCAAAAAAATTAATATGCAGCAGGTTTAAAACAAATATAAGAAAATACTTCTTCACACAGTGCACAGTCAATCTGTGAAACTCGTTGCCAGGGAATGTTGTGAAGGCCAAAAGTATAACTGAGTTCAAAAAAGAATTAAATAAGTTCATATAGGATAGGTACATCAATGGTTAATAGACAGGATGGTGAGAGATGCTCCAGGTGTCCTTAAATCTCTGATTGCCAGAAGCTGGGACTGGATGAGATGGGATCGATCACTTGATAATTTCCCTGTCCTCTTCATTCTCTGAGGCATCTGGCACTGGTCACTGTTGGAATACAGGTTACTGTGTAGATGGATCATTGGTCTGACCCTGTATGGCCATTCTTATGTTCTTAAAGAGGGCAGACTTGCTCCCTAGACAACTGTATACATGTTTCAGCTGAAACTGGTAATTCCAAGTTTGGGTGCTGGTGTTTTTAGCACAAGGGAGAAAATCTATCCTTCTACATTTCCAGACTAGAAACATAAGCAATACGTATTCCAAGAGAATGGAAAATCTGCCATGGTTCCCTTGCCCTGCAACAGAAATATAGTATCTTTAGGGCCTTCCCATCTCAGTCATAAGAGGTTTCCTTTGAGCCTGACTCTTCCCTGTACATTTATATCTGCCCCTGGACATTTCCACTGCTTGCATCCGACGAAGTGGGTATTCACCCACGAAAGCTTATGCTCCAATACCTCTGTTAGTCTATAAGGTGCCACAGGACCCTTTGTCGCTTCCTTTGATTTAACACTCCTTAGGGAAAGAAACGAATCTGCCCCTTTGATTTAGCCTGCCGAATCACTGAGGTTATTTACTCCTCCAATTCAGTTACTATTAATTCTTATGAGGTTGTGACAGCTGGTTCCTTGTTTGGAATGGCAGTATAACTCAGTAGTTAATATTCATCTTTCTGAACAGAAGGGTTTGGGCTCAAATCCTATTAACTGATAGCCAGCAATGATAGTGCAGTGCAGTACTAAGGGGAGGTTGTTACACCTCACAAAAGTATAGACTTTAGAATGTGATGTTACATCAGGATTTTATTTGCATGTTTTTGATGATTTTTCAGAGGCATGTTGAAATCCTATAACACTTTGGGATTTGGCCAACATTCCTTATCTTAATTAATACCATCACAGATTTATTAACACCAATATAAATATTCACAGATGTTTGTATGATGGTCCTGAATTCATAATGTTGTGTTTGCATAAATTGTTACATTACAGGCATGCAATTTGTTGCTGTGTAAAACTGGGATACAAGGTATATAAAATGCAAATGTAAGAAAGCAATATTTGTTTACTCTACTGTTATTACAATGAACAGAATAGTTATATAGCCTATATTAAATAGCGAGATGTTGCAAGAACAAAGAAGAGAGTAGGCCACCCTCCATTTATCTTTTGTTAGTCCACCATCAATTCATAACGGCACCCTTGTTCAATTATTGATTGGCATTGGGTCTTCATTGTAGGTTATTTTTCTTCAAGTAAAAATGATCCAGATGTTTAAGCAATATCCATCTGAGACAGAAGGCTTCTAGATGTTCTGTATATTCCCTGGAGTTTTGTTTCTATGTGGAATTTAATGGAATTATTTGAGGAAAAAGAAAACAACAGAAGTATTCCCTAATCTACAACCACATCTTTAAATAGCAAATTATGGATTTAGAGTAAACTTTCCTGTTTTCTACATTTCTAAATATGCAAAAAAATGATATTTCTTGTCATTTCATCAACACCCATTAATTCCTGTCTTGTAAAATGAAGCAACTGATCATCATTTAGCTGTGTATTTATGTGTACTATCTACTCTGGTGAGATCAGTGTTTTATTTGAAAGGTTCTATATCAGAGGTGAGCAGCGTGTAGCCCATGAGCCACATGCGGCCCATCTGCTGGCGGGCCGCAAGACAGTTTGTTTACATTGACCATCAACAGGCACAGCCGCCCGCAGCTCCTAGTGGCCATGGTTCACCATTCCCGGCCAGTGGGAGTTGCGAGAAGTGGTGTGGGCCACAGGGTGCCCACCACTGTTCTATATCCAAGGAAGCCTTGGGAAAAAGCCTTTTGATCATGGTCTTTGGGAGTTTGTAATGAGAGTATAGGTCATTTATACCCTAATCTGAAGCTCAGTGAAATCAATGGGGAATATATCCACTGATTCTGAATGTCCTTTCAATGAGTCTCTTAACTAACAATGTATCTAAAGCTACAGTAGCCTCAGTTGTCATTGAAAGTCAACATTTACTAAGAGTTACCACAATATAATGTGATAATTAGAATAGTTAACAACTCTGTTACCTCAGGCAATGTACTGATTGTCATATCTTTGGCCAGAACCTCAAAAGTATTTTGTGTCCTAACTTCCATTGACTTCAATGCATTTAAACGTTAGGGAATAAAGCATGATTTCACTAATAATTTGTGATTTAGAAATGATAGGGGAAATGTGATTTCAATTGGGAAATACATTCGCTTGAAACTGTTTCTAAATATTAGGGCTGTCAGTTAACTGCAGTTAACTCATGCAATTAATGCAAAAAATAATTGTGGTTAACTGTAGTTTTAATTGCACCATGGAACAATAGAGTACCAACTGAATTTATTAAATATTTTTGGATGTTTTTCTACATTTTCAAATATATTAATTTCAATTACAACACAGTATATGCAGTGTACAGTGTTTATTTCATATACATATTTTATTACTAATATTTGCAGTGTAAAAATGATAAACAAAATAAATAGTATTTTTCAATTCACCTCATATAAGTACTGTAGTGCAATCTGTTTATTGTGAATGCACTACTTACAAATGTTGATATTTTTATTACATAACTGCACTCAAAAACAAAACAATGTAAAACTTTAGAGCCTCCAAGTCCATTCAGTCCTACTTTTTGTTCAGCCAGTTGCTAAGACAAACAAGTTTGTTTACATTTACGGGAGATAATGTTGCCCGCTTCTTATTTACAATGTCACCTGAAAGTGAGAACAGGTGTTTGCATGGCACTTTTCTGGTTGGCAGATATGCCAGATATGCTAAACATTCATATGCCCCTTCATGCTTTGGCTACCATTCCAAAGGACATTTTTCCATGCTAATGATGCTTGTTAAAAAAATAATGTGTTAATTAAATTTGTGACTGAGCACTTTGAGGAGAATTGTATGTCTCTTGATCTGTGTTTTACTCGCATTCTTCCATATATCGAATGGTATAGTAGTCTCAGACCATGACTCAGCACATACTGAGGTTCAAAGGGGACTGAAGCCCACAGGTGAGTTAAGAACGTGGAGACCTGGGAGAAGGTTTGGAATTAAGGGGGAGCATGGGCTATTATAGCAGGTATAAAGGAGAGACCAGACAGAACTTGGGGTGGGGGAATCAAATCTGTATCAAATTCACATGCCTGGAACATTGGTATAGAAGGGTAAAGCTTGCCCAGGAAGAACAGGAAGGGAAAAAAGGGAGGAAGTGTTGTCTTATATATTAAAAATGTATACACTTGGACTGAGGTTGAGATGGACATAGGAGACAGACTTCTTGAAAGTCTCTGGGTAAAGATAAAAGGGGTAAAAAACAAGGGTGATGTCATTGTAGGGGTCTACTACAGACCACCCCACCAGCCAGAAGAGATGGATGAGGTTTTTTTTTAAACAACAAACAAACTCATCCAAAGCACAGGACTTGGTGATGGGGGACTTCAACTACTCAGACATCTGTTGGGAAAATAACACCACAGGGCATGGATTATCCAGTAAATGCTTGGATTATATTGGAGACAAAAAATTTTATTTCAGAAGGTGGATAAAGCTACAAGGGGAGAGGCTGTTCTAGATTTGATTTTGACAAATAGAGAGGAACTGGTTGAGAATTTGAAAGTGGAAGGCAGCTTGGGTGAAAGCGATCATGAAATGATAGAGTACATGATTCTAAGAACTGGTAGGCGGGAGAACAGTAAAATACAACCAATGGATTTCAAGGAGAACAGTAAAATAAAACCAATGGATTTCAAGAAGGCAGACTTTAGCAAACTCAGGGAGTTGGTAGATAAGATCCCATGGGAAGCAAGTCTAAGGGGAAAAACAATTGAAGACGGTTGGCAGTTTTTCAAAGCGACATTATTAAGGGCACAAGAGCAAACTATCCCACAGTGTAGGAAAGATAGGAAGTATGGCAAGAAACCATGCTGGCTTAACCAGAAGATCTTCAATGATCTAAAAATCAAAAAAGAGTCCTACAAAAAGTGGAAACTAGGTCAAATTACAAAGGATGAATATAAACAAACAACACAAGTACGTAGGGACAAAACTAGAAAGGTCAAGGCACAAAGCGAAATCAAACTAGCTAGAGACATAAAGGGTAACAAGAAAATATTCTACAAATACATTACAAGAAGAGGCAGACCAAGGACAGAGTAGGTCCATTACTCAATGCAGAGGGCAGGTGGGAGAAATAATAACACAAAATGTGGAAATGGAAGAGGAACTTAATTATTTCTTTGTTGGGGTTTTCACCAAGAAGGTTGGTGGTGATTGGTCATCTAACATAGTGAATAACAGTAAAAATGAGGTAGGATCAGAAGAGGCTAAAATAGGGACAGAACAAGTCAAAAATTACTTTGATGTCTTCAGGTCACCAGGGCCTGATGGAATGCATCCTAGAATACTCAAGGAGCTGACTGAGGAGATATCTGAGGCACTCATAGTTATCTCTGAAAAGATATAGAAGACGGGAGAGATTCCAGAAGACTAGAAAAGGTCAAAGATAGTGCCAAATGTATAAAAAGGGAAATAAGGACAACCCAGAGAATTACAGACCAGTCAGCTTAACTTCTATGCACTGAAAGATAATGGAGCAAATAATTAAACAATCAATTTGCAAACATCTAGAAGATAATAAGGTGATAAGTGACTGTCAGCATGGATTTGCTTGTCAAGAACAAATTGTGTCAAACCACCCTGATAGCTTTCTTTGACAGGGTAAAAACGCTTGTGGATCGGGGGAAGTGGTAGATGTGGTATATCTTGACTTTAGTAAAGCTTTTGATAGTGTCTCACATGACCTTTTCATAAACAAACTAGGGAAATGCAACCTAGGTGGAACTACTGTAAGGAGGGTGCAAAACTGGTTGGAAAAGTGTTCCCAGAGAGTAGTTATCTCTGGATCACAGTCATATTGGAAGGACATAATGAGTGGGGTCCCACAGGGATCAGTTCTGGGTCCGGTTCTGTTCAATATCTTCATCAATGGTATAGATAATGGCATAGAGAGTATACTTATAAATTTGCGGACAATACCAAGCTGGGAGGAGTTGCATGTGCTTTAGAGGATAGGATTCAAATTCAAAATGATCTGTACAAACTTGAGAAATGGTCTGAAGTAAATAAGATGAAATTCAATAAGGATAAATGCAAAGTACTCCATTTAGAAAAGACCAATCAGTTGCACACATGCAAAAAGGGAAATGACAGCCTAGGAAGGAGTACTGTGGAAAGGGATATGGGGGTCATAGTGGACCACAAGCTAAATATGAGTCAACAGTATATTGACACTGCAAAAAAAGCTAACATCATTTGGGATGTATTAACAGGAGTGTTCTAAGCAAGACACGAGAAGTAATTCTTCGGCTCCACTCTGCGCTGATTAGTCCTCAATTGGAGTATTTTGTCCAGTTCTGGGCACCACATTTTAGGCAGGATGTGGAGAAATTGGTGAGACTCCAGAGAAGAGTGACACAAATGATTAAAGATCTAGAAAACATGACCTATTAGGAAAGATTGAAAACACGGGGTTTGTTTAGTCTGGAAAAGAGAAGACTGAGAGGGGACATGATAACAGTTTTCAAGTATGTAAAAGATTGCTACAAGGAGGAAGGAGAAAAATGTTTTTTTCTTAACCTCTGAGGATAGTACAAGAATAAAAGGGGTTAAATTACAGCAAGGGAGGTTTAGGTTGGACATTAGGAAAAACTTCCTAACTGTCTGGGTAGTTAAGCACTGGAATAAATTGCCTAGCGAAGTTGTGGAGACTCCAAAAGCGGGTTAGACAAATCCTTGTCAGGAATGGTCTAGATAATACTTAGTCTTGCCGTGAGTGCAGGGGACTGGACTAGATGACCTCTTGAGGTCCCTTCCAGTTCTATGATTCTATGCTGTTTGTTTTAAGAACACTTTTACTGCAGATTTGACAAAATGCAAAGAAGGTAACAATGGAGATTTCTAATGAAAGCTGCAGTACTCAAACCAAAGTTTAATAATCTGAAGTGCCTTCCAAAATCTGAGAGGGACAAGGTGTGAAGCATACTTTCAGAAGTCTTAAAAGAAAAACACTATAGAATCCTAACCACAACCACCAAAAAAAAAAAAAAGGCAACATTCTGTGTGTAGCTTCTGATTCATAAGATGAAAACAGTGATTTCCCTACACCCCCCCTGAATTTTCCCAACATCCCCCCCAGTTTAGTTACATGCAGTGTTGCCAATTTAGTGATTGTTTGGGAATTTGAATTGAAATTGACACATTAATCCACACTTTAAAAGCATATAAAGTATATGATAAAATATGTGTATCTGAAAAAGTATAATAGATTTGAAAAGTATGAACACAGACTAGCTTCCTTATACAGATTTTTTTTGTGTGACTATCAGTGCATTCATTTCAGTGATGTTGGCCAACCTAATAATTTCAAATGATGATGTGCAAGCAAAGTCTAAATGAGCGCTCCCTGACAGCTAGTGATGAGCTGGGGACTGGGGGGAAAGGCTTCAGGGCCAGATTGTATTTACATTCACACCTAATATACCTAGGTATCCAGCAAACAGCTGTGTTGCCCAAATGATAGATTTTGGCTGGGTTTGGGTTACAAATCACTTGAATGCAGGGTGTAATGGAATGTTGTTGTTTTTATTGTATGAGTAAAGGGCAGTAGAACTGTCCTCAGCCTGTGCTGATTGAGGGCATCAAGAGAGAGGGTGGGGACAGGTGTTTTGCGTTATGGTCTGCCTGAGTCACAAGTACTATTTGACCTACGCCTCTCCACTGTTTAAAGACAGAGTTGATTAGGCTTCATAGAGAGTTTTTTTGGTTTGTTAAGTGACCACTAGAGCTGAAATCTCTGATAATCAGGTCTAAGTGCTTAGACCTGCTGTGGGACAGTGTTTCTGTGGATGAGATGGCCCAGTCTGCACTAGCACCGAAGATCTGAAATCACTGAGAGTCGGGTGGAACCGCGAGAGACCGACTCACAAAGGTCACAGTGGCAGGTGGCAGCAGAAGGTGACAGTGTGGGGCTATTGGGGCAGAGCAATAGAGTGAACGGTGGCATGACAAACAACAGCGGCCAGAGCATTGGACTTAGGGTGACCAGATGTCCCGATTTTATAGGGACAGTTCCAGTTTTTTGGGTCTTTTTCTTATATAGGCTCCTATAACTCCCCACCCCCTGTCCCGATTTTTCACACTTGCTTTCTGGTCACGCTAATTGGACTATGCTTTAGTGACCATTCTCCAGAAGCTCTATCTGTGACTGGGAAACTTATATAAATATAGAAGCGACAAAGGGTCCTGTGGCACCTTATAGACTAACAGAGTAAATATATAAATATATATTTCCTAGTAGGCCAAGATTTTAAAAATGCATTATTTGCCAAGATCATTATCTCACATCATCACTATCTCAAGAGGTCATTATCTTGGGGAGTTTCTGTACTAAACTTTTTTATTATTATAATTATTTTTAATGTAAGAATGGCTATATTGGGTCAGATCAATGGTCCATCTATCCCAGTATCCTGTCTTCCGACAGTGACTGTTCCAGGTGCTTCAGAGGGAATGAACAGAAGAAGGAATCATTGATTGATACATCCCCTGTCGGCCAGTCCCAGCATCTGCTCAATAGAGGCTAGGGACATTCTGATCATAATGTTGCATCCCTGCCAATCCTGGCTAATAGCCATTGATGGACCAATCTTCCATGAACTTATCTAGTTCTTTTTTTAACCCTGTTATAATTTTGGCCTTCACAACATCCCTGGCAACAAGTTCCACGGGTGACTGTGCATTGTGTGAAGAAATACTTCCTTTAAAACTTTGTTTTAAACTTACTGCCTATTAATTTCATTGGGTGACCCCTGGTTCTTTTGTTAAGTGAAGGGATAAATAACACTTCCTTATTCATTTTCTCCTCACCAATCAAGATTTTATAAGACTCTATCATATCCACTCTTAGTCGTCTCTTTTCGAAGCTGAAAAGGCCCAGTCTTCTCTCCTCATATGGAATCTGCTCCATACCCCTAATCATTTTTGTTGCCCTTCTCTGTACCTTTTTCAATTCCAATAAATCTTTTTTGAGATGGTGTGACCAGAACTACACGCAGTATTTAAGATGTGGGCATGTCATGGATTTATATAGTAAAAGTAGAGGAGCTTGGTTTGCCGCACTGATCAGCTAAGCCAATACCGACAACCTATATGAAAAGGCTGCAAAACACCATGCTTCTGGACTGCATCAACATGCAGAAAGCCTTATAAGCCAGTCACTGTCAAAGCCAATTTTAGAAGAACTTAATGAGACTGTTAAGAATGCTGGAGACACAACTCAGTTTATGTGAACCAACATGGCAACAGGGCTGCTATGTGATCAGGGCAGAATAGAGAATTTTGAACATAAAGTGGAATATCATATGATGAGTGAATGAAGATTTAACTTCAACTTCTTTATCATCACTAGTGGTTCGACCCAATCTTTGTGTTTCCTGGGATGAAAATAGGAATTCATCTCTTGCTAATCCCAGTCACAACAGCTACAGCTAAACATAATTTTTCCTCATTGAATAGAATTTTGTGTTCTGAAAGAAGTCGCCTTCTGCCTGATCATGGGCATATCATGAAGGACTGGAAGTAACGGACACACAAGAAGACACCAAGGAGTGCAAAATTACGACAAGAAACCAAGACTGATGTAGATGTAGTGCTTCATAGTAGGCTTGAGTAGTCAACTTTATTTTTTGTGATGGTTTTAAAACATGGGTTAAATCTAATGAAATGGTTGTGAAACATTTTTCAGTTTTTACTATAGTGCCATACAGCCAACCTTTGCCCTCACGGTCTCAACCCTCGTCGGCCCTCCCCCCCAACCCCCCGAATATTTCAACACCCCCCTAATTTCAATTCCTGGGGAAGACGCTGGATGAAAATGAATGTATTTGTACTAGGTGAATTGAAAAATTCTAGAGCTATCAAGTGATTAAAAATTAATCATGATTGATCACACTATTAATCATGCTATTAACCAATAATAAAATTTATTTAAATATTTTTGGACATTTTCTTCATTTTCAAATGTATTGATTTCAATTACAACACAGAATACAAAGTGTACAGTGCTCACTTTATATTTATTTTTATTACAAATATTTGCATTGTAAAAAACAAAAGAAATAGTATTTTTAATTCACCTAATACAAGTACTCTAGTGCAATCTCTTTATCATGAAAGTTGAATTTACAAATGTAGAATTATGTACAAAAAATATCTGAATTCAAAAATAAAACAATATAATACTTTAGATCCTTCAAGTCCACCCAGTCCTACTTCTTGTTTCAGCCAATTGCTCAGACAAACAAGTTTGGTTAGAATTTGCAGGAGATAATGCTGCCCCCTTCTTGTTTACAATGTAACCTGAAAGTGAGAATGGGCATTCACATGGCACTGTTGTAGCCGGCATCACAAGATATTTATGTGCCAGATGTGCTAAAGATTCATATGTCCCTTCATGCTTCAACCACCATTCCAGAAGACATGAATCCATGGTGATGATGGGTTCTGCTCAATAACGATCCAAAGCAGTGTGGACCAACGCATGTTCATTTTCATCATTTGAGTCAGATGCCACCAGCAGAAGATTGATTTTCTTTTTTGGTGGTTTGCTCTCATCTGAGTATTGCTCTTTTAAGACTTCTCAAAGCATGCTCCACACCTTGTACCTCTCAGATTTTGGACGGCACATCAGATTCTTAAACCTTGGGTCGAGTGCCGTAGCTATCTTTAGAAATCTGATATTGGAACCTTCTTTGTGTTTTGTAAGATCTGCAGTGAAAGTGTTCTTAAATCAAACAACATATGCTGGGTCGTAATCCGAGACTACCATAACATAAAATATATGGCATAATATAGATAAAACCATGGAGCAGGAGACACACAATTCTCCTCCAAGTAGTGCAGTCACAAATTTAATTAACGCATTATTTTTTAACAAGTATAATCAGCATGGAAGCATGTCCTCTGGAATGGTAGCCGAAGCATGAAGGGGCATATGAATGTTTAGCACATCTGGCATGTAAATACCTTGCAACACCAACTACAAAAGTGCCATGCAATTCCTGTTCTCACTTTCAGGTGACATTGTAAATAAGGAGCAGGCAGCATTATCTCCCATAAATGTGAGCAAACTTGTTTGTCTTAGCAACTGGCTTAACAAGTAGGACTGAGTGGACCTGTAGGCTCTAAAGTTTTACATTGTTGTGGTTTTGAGTGTAGTTATGTAACAAAAAAATGAAATTACACATTCACAATAAAGAGAATGCACTACAGTATATGTATGAGGTAAATTGAAAAAAATACTATTTCTTTTGTTTATCATTTTTATAGTGCAAATATTTGTAATAAAAATGATAATATGCAGTGAGCACTATACGCTTTGTATTGTGTTGTAATAGAAATCCATATATTTGAAAATGTAGAAAAACATCCAAAATATTTAATACATTTAGTATTCTATTGTTTAACAGTGTGGTTAATCACAATAATTTTTTTAAATTGTGATTAATTTTCGAGTTAGTTGCGTGGATTATGTGCGTTAATTGACAGCCCTAAAAAGTACTAATTATTTTGGGTTTTTTTACAGTTCAAATATTTGTAATACAAAATAAACATAAAGTGAGCACTGTACATTTTGTATTCTGTGTTGTAATTGAAATCAATATATTTGAAAATGTAGAAACCATCAAAAATATGTAAATAAATCGTATTTTGGTATTAACAGCATGATTAATCGCACAATTAAGTAAAATTAATTTTTGCAATTGCTTAACAGGCCTACTAAATATGGAAAAAATTAAAGGTAGAATTAGAAATAATACACACACACACACACACACGCACAGCATTAAAATAATATTTTTACGGTTGCAAAGTCAAGCCCACAAAAGTTAGGAAATGCCAGTATTAGGGTTTTCCATGACACCTTATGTTGGCCCCTTTGTGAGTATGCATTACGATACTGTCATTCACTGCTCTACAGCCGAAATGCTTCTGAAATAAATGTAGTCAAACTTTACTAATTCTGGGTCACTGAGAACGAAAATGATGCTTAAAATTGTTGATTGGCTCTAGTTTTCAAGAGATGCTATTGGGTCAGTATATACGACCCTTGACTTGGGAATGGCGGAGGATAAGTGAGTTATAAAGGGAAGGGATCTCAATTTAAACCAGAAATGACTAAAATACATCCTTGACTGGATCTATGAATGGACAGTACTTGCTTTTTAGGCAAAACAATGAATGAAGCAATCTGAAGCTGGTATTGCGTCATACATGATATAAATTGCATCATGTTATTCCTAGAAGTCATGGATGATGCAATCATAACGAAGCTTACATCACTCTGCTGAACAAATTGCCCTATATTAGCTCTAGAAATCATACAGTGTCGTGCTCTCTTATTTGTCAGTGTTTGATTTTGCAAAGGGACACATTTCTGTTTAGCCAAAGTGAGCAGAGATGCCTCGTACTTGTGTGAACAGTGCAGATAACTTCTGCTATGTTTGTGGTGAAGTGACTTTTGCATCACAAAAGCGCAGTCTAACCACTATTGCTAAGAAAGCCTATCACCTTTCTTTTGGCTGCAAAATTGGAGATCAGGACAAGAGGTGGGCCCCACACATATGCTGCAACACTTGTGCAACAAATCTTCACCAGTGGTTGAACAGGAAAAGGAAATCTATGCCTTTTGCAGTGCCAATGATTTGGAGAGGGCCAACAGATCATATCAGCAATTGTTACTTCTGCATGGTGCCTCCAGTTGGGAAAGGTGTGTCAAAGAAGAAAAAGTGGACTGTGCATTCTCCAAACATTCCATCAGCTATACGCCCAGTACCCCACGGAGAAAGACTGCCGGTTCCTGATGCACCAGAATCATTCTCACTTGAGTCAGACGAGGAAGAGGAAGAGGATGAAACTTCTGGTCCTGAACCATCAATGTCACAGGACCCACATTTTGTCCCATCCTCCTCCTCTGAACCACACCTCATAACACAAGGTGAACTGAATAACCTTGTCAGGGATTTGGAACTACCCAAGAGTAAGGCAGAGCTTTTGGGCTCCAGACTACAGCAGTGGAATCTCCTGGCAGGTGATGTTAGGGTTTCCATGTTCCATGACCGTCCAAAGGATCTTGTCCCATTCTTCTTCATGGAAGGTGATCTTGTAGCCTGCAACAACATTGATGGTGTGATGGCAGCCCTCAACATCATTCACGATCCAGATGAGTGGAGACTGTTCATTGATTCATCGAAGACGAGTCTTACAGCTGTTTTACTGCATAATGGCAATGTTTTGCCATCAATTCCAGTTGGTCATGCAGTCCATATGAAGGAAACCTATGACAACATGAAACAACTTTTGAGGTGCATAAACTATGACCAACATCAGTGGCAGCTTTGTGGTGATTTGAAGGTTGTTGCTCTCTTGCTTGGTCTGCAGACTGGATACACAAAGTACTGCTGTTTTCTGTGCGAATGGGATAGTCGTGCAAGAGATTCCCACTACATCAAGAAAGATTGGCCACTCCGACAGTCATTGGAGCCTGGGAGGAAAAGTGTTCAGCATCCACCACTTGTTGAATCAAGGAAGATTTTGTTACCACCCTTACACATCAAGCTGGGCCTAATGAAGAACTTTGTCAAGGCCATTGACAAAACACAAGCAGCTTTCAAGTACCTCCGTGGAAAATTGCCAAGGTTAAGTGAAGCTAAGATAAAGGAAGGTGTCTTTGTTGGTCCTCAGATTCATGAACTTCTTCGAGATGATGCATTTGACCATGCACTGCGTGGCAAGGAAAAAAAGGCATGGAAAGCCTTCCAGTTAGTGGCAATCAATTTTCTCGGAAACAACAAGGCAGACAACTACAGGTTGTTGGTGGAAAACCTCCTCAAGGCATACAAAAGCCTTGGTTGCAACATGTCACTAAAGATACATTTTTTGCACTCTCATCTAGATTTTTTTCCACCCAACTGCGGAGCAGTGAGCGACAAGCACGGCGAGCGATTTCACCAGGACATTGCAACAATGGAGAAACGCTATCAGGCAAATGGAGCCCATCAATGCTTGCAGATTATTGCTGGACAGTGACAAGAGATGCTCCATTTAATGAATACAAGAGACAAACCAAGAAGCGCTGAGTAGACACGGATTAGGACTAAACTATGTACATAATAGTTTTTTGCCTTTTGTTTCCTAATACATTTTATTTATATAACCCCTTTGCTGATTTTTAAAGTGTTACATAAACAGGACAGGTGAAATAGTATCATGTAAAGCAACCACAAACACATGAAAAGACCTAGGTTTACAATTTATGATTAAAACTCTACTATCTACACAATATACATAGACATAAAATGTAAAACCTTAAATATCTTAGAAACAGTAGCCAATCAGTTGTTTTAATTGTCATATTTGAATTCAGCACATCAAAATACGTACTGAATTGCACATTTTATCTCTGAAGCAGACAACGTCTCAAAAATTGCAGACCAGTGTTACATGATCTCATATTGTTTTTTCCACAGGAGCCCTGCCTCATTCAGTGCACAGGATGGACCTTCTCTGGGGATGGTCAGGGCTATGTAGTGAAGGAGTCTGTTGTCTGTGAGACCGCTGCCTAGTTATTTGCAGAAGTTGGAAGGTGTGAACTAAATGAGGCAGGGGATTGCAGGAAGAGAAATGATGACCTGATGGCTCATGCAGCTGAATGCTGCCCGGAAATATTGGACTTTCCCTATGTGATGCTAATCAAGTCACTTAAATTAAACTTTAACCAGACTGGGTGTGACGCTAGCAGAGCAGGTGCCAGCTCATGTCAAAGCATCGAGGCCTCACTGAAAATGACAAATGTATAGCTAGACACCAGTTTGGCTCGCCTGTGTGTTAGTATTGTTAAAATAAGTATTAGATTTATAAAAATGTGTTTAGTGTTTAAACTTCATGAAATGCTTGTAGGATGCTGCATGTATTGATCTTACATATAAAACCTGTATCCCATGTTATAAGATTATATTAAGTGTCTGCATTGTAATCCTCTGTAATTGTGCAAGTCATCAAACAGGAAAGGAGCGTTCATTAATGCAGAAATGATGGCTTCCTACAGAAAGTGTTAGGTATGGCCACAAGAAGGCCCATTGAAACCAAACGAGTCATTGTGAAATATCAAAGAACAAATACTTAATTGATTACTTCCCCCCGCACCCCTATGAAGGGGAGACATACAGATGAACTTGACCCATCAGCGTGAACATTGGGAGAAGGGAATAAACATCTCTGAAAAGAAGGAACTGTATGCTCCTTGAACTCTCAGGGGCAAAGATTTCTAAGCATAAGCAAGAGTTCCCAAGTGCTTGGCCTGGTTAGCCTTAAAGAACATATAGAACTTGCATATTATGACAGCGTCTATTACCTTTTTGGAACCTAAGACTTTAACTCATTTGTGTGTGTATGTTTACCTGATTTAACCTTGCAAATGACTTTCTTATTTATTTTTCTTAGTTAATAAATCTTTAGTTAGTTTATTATATAATTGGCTACAAGTATTGTCTTTGGTGGAAGATCTGAGGTACAACTGACCTGTTGTGATTGGTCCTTTGGAATTGAGAGTAACCTAAATATTCTTCAGAAGCGACAAAGGGTCCTGTGGCACCTTATAGACTAACAGAGGTATTGAAGCATAAGCTTTTGTGGGTCAATACCCACTTCTTCAGAAGAATATTCTTGTGATTTTTGGTGTGAAGGACCATTTATCACAAAGGCAGTCTTGCCTGGGTGACATGGTAGACTGGAGTACCCAAGGGGACTGTCTGTGACTGCATGTTAAGGCTGTTATAATGCTTGAGGAGTTCACACTTGTTACTTGGTTGGAGAAATCTAAGTTTAGAACACACAACCAGTTTGTGGTGCACTGCTTCTTAACAATCTGCCCTGAGGCTGATACTCATGCTCCCGAACCACTGTAGCTCATTGCCTGTCAGCTGAGAATGCCAACAAAGATGCTAGGGACAATTGTGGTGGTTGGTTTTGTGATGTTGACATTTATCTATGATAGCTATGCTGAAAACAGAAAATAGTTATCAGAGAGAAAAAAATACATAATCACTACCAACCTGGTCCTCCCTGACTGTGTGGTGAAATCCTGGCTTCCTTGAAGTTCGTGAGAGTTTTACCATTGACTTCAAAGGAGCTATAATTTCATTGTAAAAGCTTTATATCAACACATTTTTGTCTGATCTCCATTTCATAAGGATAATGTGTTCATTGTTTGTCATTCTTAGCTTTGCTACAAAAGTTAACATATTTTTCCTAGTAATATTCAAGGAGATCTAGGGCTAGTAATCAATTCCTGAGACCTAGTTTTACATAGTTTCCCACTAGATAATTATTACTATGAATTCTCACACTGGAATATCTGGAATCCCTTGGAACAAGTGTTAAGTAATGTGTTAATTATTTCACCTTCAGAAGATAAATTATAGTTGGGACCTATGCAGCTTTTTACTTCTTGAATAAACAAACTTCAATCAGTATGAAGCTTCCAGACACTTATTAAAGTTGATAGCAACAAAAATGTAAGAGAAATTTAAATTTTTGAAAGGCACATTGACCTTGGAATCCTTTTAACTATATGCCATCAACATAACTAATTGGTGTTTTCAACATATATACATTTAAATGTGTATGTAGTGAAGTTATCTACACGTGTAAATATTTATAGAAAAAGACTCCCATAAACCTGCCATAAAATCTGGCACATAAGCAAAAGTTTTCATTTCTACTAATATCTTCATGTTTAAGTTTGATAACATTATCAGTGATATCCATAATTTTAACTAGGTCTGCATGAGCTTTGAAGTGCTTGCCTCAGATTACATTTAAAGATGGTTTGAGAAAGCTCTGATTTGCCTTTGATTCTAGCCCACATTGAGTTTGTCCAAAAAAAACAAAAAACAGTGCTCAATCAGAACTTTGTTCAGAAGCTGAGCTTGGAAATCCTTCTTTTCAATCAAGCGGTGAAACCCAAAACAATATGGAAAAAAGTAAGAAAGTTACAAACCAATCTATATTTTGGATATAGACTTTGGGAATAATTACACTAACTTTGTATGTGACTTCCAATGAGAGTCAACTGAATTTCAATAAAGTATTTTAGCAGCAATAGTTTGCCGTTGAGTCCCATCAAAGCAGTATAATTTTTTTAGTAAAGCCCTCCATTACCTCAGGTTTATCAACATATGAATGTATTAGACTATATATTTGGGGGGTTGAGGAAAGAATATGTCCATCAAAACAGCCCAATGTTAGAAATGAAAATGAGATTCTCCACACCATAGGAAAGAGAAAAAAACACCTATATTACACATTGTGTATCTCTTGAAAAGATGCTGTCTTAAGTAATGCATGAGAAAAAAACTCAGATACAGTAAGCATGAGCAATAGACATTAAAATTATGTAATTGACTCAGGATAAGTACAGGCAAAGTTTCAGGATCATTGAAGGTATGAAATAATTTCCATGCTAAATCTTCCTGCCTTGCACAAAATCTATAAAGAAAATCTGAGTAATATGGAATATGAATGTTTTCATTTTGAATTTACAAGATGTATCAAACTCAAAGATAAGTTGTGTTTTCATTGTTTGTTTGGCTTAGAGTACCAGTTATTAGTGTCCATATTACTAGTGAACATTTTATCTTGAGTCTCTTTCATTCTATACCCAGCTAAAGAATTGCCTCAAATGCAGAGCTTATAGATCTTATTCATGAAGGTTTTAAATGACAGGTTACCCTTGAACATCTAATACATTTCTGGTAAGGATCTGCAGAAACCTTCTGCAAAGGCTTTCACAGTACCTTCAGGAGAGCTTCATGGAGATGTCCCAGGAGCATTTCTGCTCTATACCCACACATGTTAACAGACTTTTCCAGTAGCTGCACTAGCCACGAATGCAGCCAAAGTGCTCAGGTCAAATTACTCATTAAAAACCCATTGCTTTAATACCATGTCTGTTCTATTCAAAAGATATGTTTTGAACACTCACCTACTCCGGATTCATGGTCCGGGATACCGCCTTGGGAGGGTTGGTAGGGGATCTCTGTCAGGGTAATGAAGAGATCCTGGCTTTTGGGGAAATCGGCGTTCAAAGCACTGTCGACTACCTCGTCCTCCTCATCTCCCTCGTCATCTTCCCCATCCGCGAAAACCTCAGAGGAAGAGACTGATGAGAATACCCCATCGTCGGAGTCCACGGACAGGGGTGGGGTAGTGGTGGCGCTCCCCCCTCCCAGGATAGCATGCAGCGTGGCGTAGAAACGGCATGTCTGGGGCTGAGACACGGAACGTCCGTTGGACCCTTTGGTCTTCTGGTACGCTTGTCTCAGCTCCTTAATTTTCACTCGGCACTGCGTTGCATCCCGGCTGTGTCCTCTGTCCGTCATGGCCTTGGAGATTTTCTCGTAGATTTTCGCATTCCGTCATTTTGATCTCAGCTCTGATAGCACGGATTCATCTCCCCATACAGCTATCAGATCTAACACTTCTCGATCAGTCCATGCTGGAGCCCTCTTTCGATTCTGGGATTGCATGGTCACCTCTGCTGGAGAGCTCTGCATCGTTACCAGTGCTGCTGAGCTCGCCACGATGTCCAAACAGGAAATGAAAGTCAAACTGGCCAAACAGGAAATGGAATACAAATGTTCCCGAGTCTTTTCCTGTGTGGCTGGGCAGAGCATCCAAGCTCGGACTGCTGTCCAGAGAGGCGAGAGTGGTGCACTGTGGGATACCTCCCGGAGCTATTAGCTTCGAATTCCGTCCACAGTAATCCTAATTCGATATGGCTATGTCGATTTTAGCGCTACTCCCCTCATCGGGGAGAAGTACAAAAATCGATTTAAAGAGCCCTTTATGTCGAAATAAATAGCTTCGTTGTGTGGACGGGTGCAGGGTTAATTCGATTTAACGCTGCTAAATTCGATATAAACTCCTAGTGTAGACCAGGCCTCGCTCTCTTGCTTATTTCTGCAAATGCTTTGGGATACTTCAGGCTGGAAAGCACCATATAAATATAAAACCTATGTTGGGCTCTATCTACACTACCCACCACTGCTGGTGGTATGTAGTGTAGCTGCCTGCCACAGTGAACAGAGAGCCATGGTAGGGAATGTACTTGGTTACACAACCACATCCTTCAGACTTGTCTTTGCTTTAGTCACCATAGTCCTGCCTCACATCTATAATGCTATTAATACCTGTATTATGGGGTCGATGCAGATGTGTTCCTTACACACCACCAAAAGAAGTATGCAGTGTGGATGTACCCTATCTGGATTTTTTCTTAGGTATATATTAAGGTTGCACTCAACTTCTGAATGCTTGACTTTCCAACCTTAATGTTCTTTTAATGTAGAATTTTGGATGTTCATATCTATCTATCTATCTATCTATCTATCTATCTATCTATCTATCTATCTATCTATCTATCAAATTATACATTAAAATAACACACACACACATATATAACATCAAAAAATCTATATTAAAAGAACTTTAAGGTTGCAAAGTCAAGCACTCAAAAATTGAGTACAACCTTAATCTGGCTTCCTTATGCATGTACATCATGACAAAGTCTTGAATTATATGATCACATAGTATTATTTCCACAGTACCCTTACCTCATTAAGTGCACAGTGAACTGGAATAAAGCCAAATTAATATATCCTGGACCACCTCTACAAATACAGGTAGCTGTGGACCTACAATAAATTGACAATAATTTATAATTTAATAATTTAGAGAGATAAATCCTCAGAATTAGAAAAGCTATCTTAAATCACAATCCTATTACTCAAAAATAATTAACCACCTCACAATCTGGGCTGCAGACACACTTTCATTAGTAGGACAGGTTAATATCTTTACAAAGGTCAATTTAGGGAGAATTCCCAATCTTTTTAAAAGTAGCCCTTTATTTACTTTCCATGGAGGTCTTTAAGAAGATGATGTTCACATAATTTAGAAGGACCAAGAAAAGTAAATCAATACTGTTTCTTTTCCTCTACCTAGATGAGGCTTAGTACTACTTAATTGCTACTTTCTTTTTTTCACAAAACAGGCACCTCAATGGGAAAAAAAAGCATACAAGCAAAAAACAATTGCAACTTAATTTCACCTGCTGAATTGGTTTCCACAAACAAAAGGAATGGGTGGGGAACATTATGAGAACCTGGACTGATTTCATCACCCAGGGTCTAGAGAAATCACAGGAATAAGAGTCACATTTGCAGTTTGGTAGCATCCCTGATTACAGAACATAGCATAAATTCAAATTAGTTTCCACATACAAAGTGACCATTAAGGTTATTGTGTCCTCAAATTCCACTTTTACTTGTCATCTCTCAAGTTTCCTAAATCTGCATATTAATGAATAGGAGATGGATTATTAAAATTAGAACATTATTTTATTAATCACAGGTCACTCTCTTCAACTACAATAATAGTAAAAAATGAACTCACAACATTCAGATGGCTGAGCTGTGATGACCATAGCCACATCTGCCTGAAGGACAGTACATACATGTGCGGATAAAGAATTACATCACACTCTTATTTGCAACATATACCAAATCTAATGGATTTTTGGTCCAAAAATCTTAACACAGAATATGGCAGATGAGTGAGTCCTGGCCAGGCTCCTGTTGAAAAACTCACCACAGAACTAATAGCTATAAGCACGGCTTTGCACAGGACTTACTTTACACCTAGCAGACACACCTTATTCTCATGAGATCTTATCTCTCTGTCATTGAGGCATATACAAACTTGCCTTTGTTCTCTATGTTTTAGTCTTGTTCCACCTTTGTTGGAGGTGACAGAAGCAATAAAAGCCTCCAAATTCTCCATAAACCTGCATTTTGTATTCTCCATATAGACAGTGACCTTGTGGTATACAAATATTCTGACAAGCATAATACATCTATTTCCTCAGAGCAAAAAGATGTATTGCACTTAACAAGAAATTAGATACTCCTCTACAGTTTTCTCTTTAGACATCTGAAATCACAACTAATGTCACCGGAGAAAGCTTATTCCTGTTCCAGGAATCCCCCAGAAGAATTTATCTTTATCTGTGAAACCTATAGGGAACTTTTCCAAATCTCTGTTCACCACAGATATAACTAATAACAAAAGATATATAAAAATGAAGGGACCTGGTAGGCATTTTATTTTCCTTACATTAATTTTAATGTCATTGTTTAAGAAGTGTTTCATCATTAAACCTGTGATTCAGAAACCCTGGCAATTGCTTGAACCTTTTGGGATGCATTATGCCCTAAAGAGGCACAGTCACATTGGGAAAGGGACGGTGGGGGGGAAGTTTATCCTCGTGTCGGTACTTGTCTGCATTAGACGTCAGGCCCAAAGGTGGTTCAAGGTTTCTCCAACTGTACCATTACCATTAACCTTCAGTCTAGACTTCATGCAGCACTCCAGTGCATGAGGGAGAACAGGGATATGGTCATGCCACTACCCTTCTCAAACATGTTCCCTAGGGGCTGTTAAGTGCTGCTGGCAGCATTACTTGGTGGTACATCTTGTGCTGCAGATGGCTGAGTGCCAAATTATGGTTGCTTCCTAAACTAATGAGAAGAGTCGGGTTCCCTTCCCCGCTTCCCCCTCTAGTGTAGCTTCAGAGATGCTGTTATATACTTAGCCATTTAATAGACTTTATTGGCTTTTTATTCTATACATGTTTCTGAGAGACATTTGGATGGTTATTATCATGTAAGTAGGATTTACTCTACATATTAGAATGCCACATTCTGAATTTGTTTTTATAGGTTAATAACAAGGGCATTACTGAAATAAACTTGGGATACTTTAAATCTTTATTAGTATTTTATTAGGGGCACCAGGCAGAACTTAATGCCTCATTTTGCTAGGCACTGAAGGAAGGAGTAAAACAGCCAGTCTCTGCCCAAGAGGCAACAATCTAGGATTATGGAGCAACAAGAGGGAAAACTGCTCAGTATCTTAGATGCCTATAAGCTGATGCAAAAATTTTTGGGAATAAACAGGAAGAACTGGAAGCATTAGTACATAAGCTAAATTTTGCCTTAACTGGTATAACTGTGACTTGGTGGGATAAATCTCATGACTTGCACATTGGTATAGAGGGGTGTAGTTTGTTAAGAAAAGACAGGCAGGGAAAAAAGGAACAAGGAGTTGCATTATACATCAAGAATATATACACTTGTTCTGAGGTCCAGAAGGAGGTGAGAGGCAGATCATGTGAAAGACTCTGGGTGAAGATAAAAGGGGAAAAGACAGGGCTGATGTCATCGAAGGGATCTGCTATATACCACCAAATCATGAGGAGGAGAAATATCCAAATCATAAGAACTGGTAATAATGGTGTAACTACCTAGATAAAAGTAATATATGGCAAAAAAAACCCATAATATACATTGTCCTATTTTGCTCAACTCCCTCCTTCCTGTCCTTAGAATAATGAAATTTATCATTTCATGATCAGCTTCACCCAAATTGCCTTCCATTTTCAGATTCTCACCCAATTACTCCCTGTTAGTCAGGGAGATAGCCTTTTAAAACTTAATTCTGGTATAGAAAATAATAGGTTTAGCGAACCTGACATGAATAAAGGCTAAAACAACTGGACAGGTTTAGTCTGGAGAAAAAAAGACTGAAGGACTTTGTGTCCAAAAGTACTCCTGTATTCACACCATACACATTATTGTAATAATCTTTGTACAAAACATGCCTAGTGAGGTGTCATGTGAAAACCAATAACTTGTTGGTCAATAATATCATGGTGAAATGTATATAACTACATTATATGTAAAGTTTTGAATTCTCACTGCACAATGTTGTTAGCAATGTTGTTAGCAAACCCACACAGCCCTGACTATGCAAAATTAAACTGTTCTATCCTAAACAAGAGGAGGAAACACAGGCGACAAGGCAAATCTGCCCTTCAGCATACACAGGGGATAAGAAAGAGCATGGAGCCACCTTCGCCACCGGACCCCATGTTGCCTTATTTACTGCTAAAATAAACTTTGCATTGCTGGGTAATCCTCAGAAGAATCCATTTCAAAGTGTGACTGGACTATAAAAGTGAGGGAGTAACCCGTCCCTCCAAAGACATCCATCTCTCTCTCTCTCTCTCTCTCTCACTCACCTAAGAAGACAAAGGAACCAACCCTTCTACTTTGAGTGAGATCTTAACATGAGAATTTAGTCAGCCCTCTTTCTGGGAACATGTGGTAAGGATTCTACCTTCAACCAAGTCTAGCTTCTTAAGATTTAGCTGCTAGAAAGCATTTCATTTTTATTTCTCTTGTAACCATTTCTGACTTTAATGCATTGTATTTATTTAAAATCTATCTCTTTGTAGTTCAGAACACATGTTTTGGGGGAAATTTAGGGAGTGTGTTGGAGCCACCCTGCAAGTAGTAGCCAAGGGTGTTGGAAGACAGAGCGTGACTGGGGTGTTGCTGACAGGCTGTGGGGATCAGAGCTCCTGGGCTAGGGATGTAGCTGTATACAGACACCCAGGGTGTGACTTGCATGCTGTTAGGCTGTTTGTGAGCAGCCCAGGTTGGGAGCTACAACAGCAAAGCATTGTGAGGCACCCAGCGTTACGGGGCAAGCAGTACACAACCTCTCACTGGTCTGGATAGTACCCTGGAATGTGACAGACCCAATAACAGTCTTCGTATATGTTAAAGACTGGTGATCAATTGTTTTCCATGTATAATGAAGGTAGTGGAAGAAGTAATAGGCTTCATCTGCAGAATGGGAAATTTAGGTTAGATATTAGGAATAACTTTCTAAGAATAAGGATTATTAAGGACTGGAATAGGCTTCCACGGGAATTCCTGTCATTGGAGGTTTTTAAGAACAGGTTAGACATGCGCCAGGGATGGTCTAGGTGTATTTGGTCCTGGCTTAGTGCAAGGGATGGACAAGATGACCTATTGAGGTCCCTTCCAGTCCTATATATTTATGAGTCTATGGTTATGACAAATTAATGGTCAGTATATTTGCATATTAAGGTAGCCTCAGAAGTTTTATTATATACATAATAATAATCAAATGTCCTCTATCTGTACATGCATTATATATACTAATAAATTACTCTTATTGTGGGAGTCTCCAGACGGTGCTGGTACACATGGTTTTATACCCTTTTTTCTTAGCATGCAAGCATTGTTCAGTTTCAGAAGAAATGCTGCGTTGTTCTTAGTTTTGTGATGTAGTCTATTTTAGGCGTAGCTGTTGCAAGCAGCAAAGGTGTTTACTTTCCACCTTAATCTCTCCAATTAGAGTGAATTCTTGAAGCAGTGTTGCTCCTGAGAAATCAGCCATTGCTATGTGGGATGAGATTCCTGAAAGAGGATTTTGCCTGTATGCTGCTTGACCACCTCTGTTCACAGACTAGTGTAAAATAACATAAAATAAACAGTTTTCTCTAAGAATAGACCCATACTCTGTGTCAATGATTTATCTTACAATGGGAAGTCAACTCACAAGGTCCCAGTGTTTGTTACTACTTGGCTGTTAAGCTGACTCACTTAGGCCTTAAACGGATTACAATGAAATAGTGAACCCCAGGACTGAAATGGCACAGGCATGAAATTTTGTGTGGCACTTCATATATTTAAACAGTGAATTCAGATGCATTGAAACTTATTATGAGGGCATGCGGATTTCTAGTGCATTTTTCATCCAAAATGTCTCTCATTAGAGACATTTATCAATTATCAAATATAATTAGGATTATTTTGTTGCTGTTGGTGTTGTCATTTTGTACTACCTGCCTGCTTCCTCCTTTCCTTCCACAAATTTTCAAGGGCCCATGAGTTTACATTTAAACACTGAGAAAAAGCTTCCCAGACAGACAGACATTTGACGTGGTCACTGATCCTCAAACACTACTGTCCCACTGTCTGGAGTGGCTCACAGCCATGAGTGCCTAAATCAGAGCAGATGGTCATAAAACAGGACAGACGCCCTCAAACTGGTGGTGTGTTCTTTAATTAGATTTCACTAAGCCAATAACAAATGTGAACTCCTGGATCACTATACCAGTCTTACCATGGAGTCACAGACTGTCTCCTTGGACTCCCCAGTCTATCTTGCCGCCCAAACAAACTAGACTTTGTGATAAAGGTCATTTACACCAAAAGTCACATCAAATTTAGGTTGCTCCCAGTCCCAAGAGACCAGTCATTTACCCCAGATCAATGGGTAACTTACACCAAGGGCAATGCTGTTAGACAATTCTATAGTAAACTAACTAAAGGCTTATTTGGTAAGAAAAGGAAATGAGAGTTATTGAGAGGTTAAAGCAGATAAAATATGTGTACAGGTGAGACCCAGTCTATAATTCAATATGGTAGCAGAGATGTAGTAATCTGTCAATTTCCAAAAGTCACTCAGGGCTCCCCAGAAAACTTCGGGGGATCTCCATCTTCTCATTCAGTTATTACATCCTGTTAGAATCCAAACAGTCCAGAGATGAAGGGTCTTTCCCTGAATCTATACTTATAGTTTCTTTTAACAGAAAACGGGTTGGCAGGTGGGCTTTTCCTTTCATGACATAGAGTGAGGAATGCATTTTGAGTCTTTGATCTCCGATCACCACAAACAATGACCACTTGCTTTGAATTTAGCACCTTTCTATTAAAGTTCTTCATTTGCATTCCACAATACTTCTCTCTCATTTGATGGGTTATTTAGTTATAGGGGTATACACAATGTAAGTATTTGCTATGACAGGATACAAGTGAAAACAATGCATGCAACATCCCATTAGTTTTCATGAAGTTTAAACACCAAAAACACTCTTATACATTTAACAATCTCTTTGATCTATACTAATACACAAGTGAATTGACCTGACACTTTGGCATGAGCTGGCACCTGGTCTGCCAGAATCACAACTACTTCTGGCTGTCTTCCTCTCAAAGTCAGCCTGGAAGATGAACTTGCCAACAGCTGTTTACTCCCAGCATCCCTCCTGAAACTCTCTCAGAGATCCATTCCATCTCCTCCTGTCCCACAGCTCTCCAGTGGTTAAAGTAGAGTTGATTGAAATATGGTTGGGAAGGCAGTTGTGGGGGGAGCACTGCTTACCCAGCTTAAAGAAAGGAGGGAGAGCGCCCATCATTTTTAGCTGCATTTCCTTGCTCTTATTTGAACCCTTGCTTTCCTCCAATCACCCTAACATTCATTATCCTCTCTCCTCCCACTCTGCTCCTGCCTTACCCCTTTTTCTAAAACCCAGAACATGAGGGAGTAGACACCCCTCTATTTTTCCAGCAACCAGGAGGGTATACAGAGCTTCCCCAAACACTCTGCTTCAAGCAGCTGAATATAAATGTGGTGTAATCCCCACCCCCATCCCTTCCCAACTGCTAGAAGCAGAATATGTGGCACGCTCCAAAACCTATGCAGCCAGGTCCACTGACTTGTGTTGCATGCCACGATTAGACCTGCAGTAAATTGGAAAATAGACAATAATCTGAAATGTGTGTTGGAAATATATGCAGTAGCTTTCACTTAAAATGAATATCATATGAGGTAATACTGCAAATAATGCATTTTTGAAACTTTTTTTCAGAATGACATTCTTTAGTCTATTGCTGCCACAGAATTCCTGGTTTGCCTCAGAATTCAGCATCAGCATGCCACTTAAATCAGGGACTGCTGTACTGAATTTAGGTCCAGTCTGTTGCAATGTTTATAGTGTTTGCATATGTGTGTGGATTAAACCTCCTTCCCCCTAATCCTCCCCCCTTCTTTACATTTAAAGAATCAGAGGGGTAGTCGTGTTAGTCTGGATCTGTAAAAGTGACAAAGAGTCCTGTGCCTCTGAAGAAGTGGGCTTTCACTCACGAAAGATTATGCTCCAGTACGTCTGTTAGTCTATAAGGTGCCATAGGACTCTTTGTCACTTCTACATGTAAAGAACATTTTTAAGGCTGCTAAATCAATAATTCAAAATTAGAAACAACCAAAATTTAGACTAACAGATTCATGGGAGTTTTGCCATTGACTTCAATAGAATCGGGAGTTCACACACGATTTTAAGGTCAGAAGGGACCATTATGAGCTTCTAGTGGGGAGTCCTGCATAACACAGGCCATAGTATTTCATCTAGTAATTCCTGCATTCAGCCCATAACTTTTCACTGAGCGAGTGCAAGTTGTGACGGTGTTCCCATAAAACTTTATGGGGAGATGTTTATAAATGTATATATGATGTAACTGGAATATGTTTTATGCTACATGTGCCATGTAACATATCTCTGTAAAAGTTATGATCTACTGAATCTATTCCTCCTGTTTGTATGCATGTATCATTGTTGTAGTTGAAGTTATGAATATTAGTTGTATATTTGCTGGTTTTATACATAGCCTTTGTAAGAGCATGGGATCATCATGTCCTGAGAATGGAATGGGCAGGTAAAGAGCCCAATCAAGAAGCTCTTAAACAGACAAAAGGAGTCCCAGACACCAGTCCACATCTGAGCACGGCCAAGAATGTCAGTGGGCTAGTTTCTGAATTGTGCATGGACATGTGACTTGCCCATGTGATCCCAAAACTCCAGGGTAACATGATGCTACACAGGGAGTGGGGAGGAGCATCCATCCAGGGGAGAAAGTCTATTTAAACACCAGGGAGGGCCCTCCATGTGGTCTTCAGCTGGCTAAAGATAGAGGCTCTCCACCCCCCAAGGACATACCTGAAAGAGACTGAAGAAAAGGACAAAGACAATAGGGGGTGTGAGTGATTGCGGGGCCCAGGCTAGGAGTTCTACAGCCTGTAAAAGAAAGAGACTAGAACTGGTGAGGTTTTTATCTGTGTTGAGTTTGATTAGACATAGACTTGCGTGTTTTATTGTATTTTACTTTGTAATTCACTTTGTTCTGTCTGTTACTACTTGGAATCACTTAAATCCTACTTTCTGTACTTATTAAAATCACTTTTTACTTATTAAGTTACCTGGAGTGCGTGTTAGTACCTGGAGGGGGCAAACAGCTGTGCATATCTTTCTATCTTTGAAACAGAGGGCGAACTATTTATGAGTTTACTCTGTATAAGCTTTATACAGGGTAAAACGGATTTATTCAGAGTTTGAACCTCATTGGGAGTTGGGCACCTGGGTGTCAAAGGCAAGGGCACTTCCTGAGCTGCTTCCAGGCAGGCCTATAGCTGTTAGTTCAGACGTGGGTCTGTGTTTGCAGCAGATCAGCAGATCTGGCTCAAAACAGACAGGATTCTGGAGTCCCAAGCTGGAAAAGGCAGGAAAGCAGGGGCAGATGTAGCCTTGGCATACCAGGTGTCAGCTCCAAGGTGGTTTCTGTGATACCAACCCGTCACACAAGTATTTTAGAAAGTCATACAGACTTGAAGACTTCAGAGGATATATCCTTTCCAATGGTAAGTTGTTCCAATGCCATTTTACCATTATTGTTAAAAATATGTGTGCCTTATTTCTAGTCTAAATTTGCCTAGCTTCAGCTTCCAGCCATTGGATCTCATTAAGGTTGCTTGGTGATTAATGAATATATAAATAGACAAAAAAATCAACTAAAAATAAACAAACAAATAACTAAATAAAATGTGTGCCTTGGAATCCCACCCTCAGTTTTCTAGTTAGGTTCCTAAATTTAGCTTTCTTCTAACTCCATCCTGCTATGAAGCATAGTCGTCCTCATCAATTCTTCAGAAATTCTGCACAAAAATAATTGTCTCAAAATGGATAGTTTTGGGTTCACTTTATTGTAATAGAGTGTTGTATTTTTCACAAGAGGTAACACATTGGCTAAGACATCTAATCTACACTAATGAGCTCTAACAAGGATGAGGCATATTTCTCTTTACTTATTGTTTTGGCATTAGGTGGTTGTATTTGTGTGACAAGCACAGATGCTTTTTGTTAATCAGTATGAAGGGTTAGTTTCATTAGAACACTGACGCCCACTTATCACATGACTTATGGATGAAATAGCCATCTGTACATATCAGAAAAATAGAGATATTATTCCTTGTGAAATGCAGAACTACTAATTAATATATTTACAACAGTCTGTTTTTATCCTTTTCCCTTGCATAATAAACCCCCAACCATAGATGGCACTATATTAATGCACTTACAGCTTCACCCTATAGAAAATTCAAATACTAGCTTTTATTTGGTGGGAGGAATAGTAGATTGGATTTCAATCAATCAGACCTTAGCATTAGAGTTGGTAAACTACGTAATTTTATACTTATTTTTACATTTTCAATCTTAACGCATTACTGCTGAAGCCAAAATTGTGTATTTCACTAGGGTCCTGAGATATGAAGATATATTTTACTAATTGTTGGTTTTTCCTGTAGTTTTAAGCCTGAACTGGTTTCTCAGTCAAATCACGTAGGTGAATCGATGAAGAAATAATTTGAAGAGGTAAAACTTGATGAACAATATGCAGCATTAATTCATGAAGAACAGATCATGTTATGCAAGCCCAAAGCCCAAACCTTTAATGCATATAAAATCCTGTAGACAAAGAGGGATGCAGTAGATTTAATATATGTAACATTTAGCAAAGCTAATGGTATCCTTATGTGTGAGATTCTAATAGAGATTTCAGTATGAATCTGGTAGTAGAGATACAAAATCATCTAATGGCATAAAAAACTCAAACATAAATAATTATATTAAGGAGAATTATCAATAAGGGTACCACAGGATCAGTCACAGAGGTCAGTAGTGGGCTCATTCACCAGACTAACGTTGTCATTAATGAATTTGAAGTTGAGGTACATTGTACATTGATACAATTTGTTGATAGGTATTTTGAGACCACAGCTCAGTATAGATATCTAGGGAGATGATACCACATTAAGACTGATTGTAATGGAAATAGAAGACAGCCAAAGATTGCAGAAGGATCCTTACAAACCTTATCAAACTTATATATAGAGGCAAGTGGTATTTAACACAAAGAAGTTTTTTTGGTTGATCACCTGATTCTATCTCCTTCTTTTGATTGAAGAAGCTACATTTGATTTTTATTCCCACTCTTAATCAAGAATAACAATGCTTAAATTGTCAGTATGGAGCTGAAAAGGTACAGTACAATTTTCCCCCACTCCCAGAAAAAAACAAACAAAAGCAAACAATCTGAATGAGTCTGGACACTGAATTGCAGAAGTATGGCTTGATATGCAAAATAACTACAACTGGCATGTAATTGATCAATTACACCTTGTCATAAGATGGGGCCCTCAGAGCACATAAATTACTTTAGATAAATACAAGGTAATAAATACACTTAGGAAATTATAATATTAAGCAGAAGTACAAAATTAGCAAATGTGTAAGTTCTAATATGGGTAATAACTAATAGCAAACCAGATCTCAGAGCATGAGGCTGTTGCCAAAAATGTGATTGCTGTATTGTGATGTGTATAAACAGGGATATCATGCATAAGAACAAGGGATAGAGCCTTGATAACATAAAATGTAGAGTGCTGTGCAAACTTTTGTGGTTCTCATTATAAAATAACGTAAGCAAGAGAGAAAAAGGGTAACAAAAATGATAGAAGAAATGAAGTGTGTAACCTAAGCAATTGATTGTAGCCCTTCCAGTATATACAACCTAGAGAAAAGATGACAAACAAGAAAATATGTTGTGTGTGTGTGTGTGTGTGGGGGGGGGGTATACAATAAGTATCTGTAAATTCCCAAAAGGATAAAGGAATTATCTGAGGGATCAGATGTCAACGAGAAACAGCCTGAAATGAAAAGATGGTACAAATTTAACCTAGAGATTTGGAACAATTCTCTAATTGTGAATTCAGTTAGACCATGGACTAACTGGGGGCACAACTCTAGAAATGTTCAAAATTAGATAGAAGGCATTCGAGAAAGTGGCACCCTTAAGCCAATATGACCAATATGCTTCAATTGTTCCATCATTTTTGATAATTTTTGCTGAGTTTCACAGAAATCCCTTTAGTTTGTCACTACCAGTTGGGTAATGCCATACTCTGACCCGAATAGAGTACTCCAGTTTCAATTGCACCAGAGCCATAGTCAATCGAGAGGAGGGATGTTCTCATGGTTAAGACACTGAACTGGGACTAAGGAGAATGGGGTGTTCAGTTTCAGGCTCTACCACTGATTACCTGTGTGACCGAGTGCAAATCATTTAATCTCTTTGGCTTCAGTTCCTCATGTATATGGTGATCATAGTATTTCTTTTCTGCCTCACTTTGTCTATCTATTCTATTTAGACTGTAAACTCATTAGGCCAGGCAGTGTCTCTTCCCATGTGTTTGTAAAATATCTAGCACAATGGGTCCTCAGTCTTTATCTAGAAGATGTTATAATGCAAATGAAATAATAGTACAGAAGGAGGGATTATTGCCTTTTTGTTTCATGATTTGATGCTTCATAAATACAATCCAAAATCAACTGAAAAGTGCTGTCTAATGTACTAGCCACTGTTACTCTAATGCTTCTTTCAGCATTAGTGCTGCCCAGATTTCTCCTTCCTGTTAAGTACATGTCTTCTGAATGATTTTCCTCTGGATGTTTTTGGCTGCAGTTTTCTAAGTCGAATCCTCTTTTATTATTTTTTGCAATAACTGCTGTCAACAGCAAACACCAATAATGACTATCAAAACAAATATATTGTAGAGTCATAAGTTCATAGAGTTTAAGGCCAGAAGGGATCATTAGATCATCTACTTTGACCTCCTATATACCACAGGACATTAACTTTCACCCATTTAACCCTGTAATGAACCCAATAACTTGTGTTTGACTAAAGCATAACTTCCAGAAAGGCATCCAATCTTGATATGAAGACAGAAAGAGACGAAGACTCCACCACTTCCTTTGGTTTGTCCTAATTGTTAATCACCCTCGCTATTAACATATTTGCCTAATTTCTAATTTGAATTTATCTGTCTTCAGCTTCCAGTCATTGGAAAAAAAGACAAAAAAGAAATGTTACAAAACAAAAATATAATAATTATAAATATCTTCAATAATACATATTTATAAAATAGTATTCTATCCAGTACCTGTACCAGGGGCATGAAAATATGCCAGAAGGACTGAAAATACTGTGTCCTCTGTGTTATGGAAAAATACAAAAGCAATGGAGCTATGCTTACATAAAGCTGGAGTATGTAGTAGTGAATCAAGCCAAGAGTCCTATCTGCTTACTTTGGTGAGAAAAATGAACTTGTTCTGGAAGTTTCTCTTGCTGGCACTGCAAAGCCAGCACAGCTGCAGAAGCGGCATTCTGTTTTGCATCAGTCATTCAGAAAATTATTTCAGTTACAGCCCCAGCCCTCTCTGTCTCTGGTAACAGAGGGGGGCTGAGTGGGAAGAGAATGAATGGGGAACTGGGAGACAGGGATTAATTACTGGGCAGGATATTAGGGGGAGAGGGGAGGGAGAGCTCCTGCAACAGGAGCCCAAAATCATGCATTATTTACAGAATCTTTATTATTTGTGTTTCTTGTTATACAGTCATTGACCATCAATGATCATTGGACTCTGTCGTGCCATTTTTACAGAGTCACTAAACCCTCCTCTGGTTCAATTACCTTCAGAAATTCTCTTCTGTTTATTCCCTTCATCATTTGATTTCTCATTCTCCATTTAACACTACACAGTTTCCCTATTAGGCTAATAAACCTATGACATCTGATGGGGGAAAAAAACACTTTCTCTGCTCAGAGACATGATGTAACAAGGTGACTTGACTGTCTTCAATAAAATTGTACCCACTAACACAAAGGCGTCTGTATTTGGCCACAGATACTTATTTCCTTTCCTAAACCAGGACCTGATTCCTTTCACCTTTGCCTGGCAAAGCCCATATTATGGGAACAAATTGCTCAGAAAACTTGTAAACGTTCATTGGTATTTCTGTGTACATTCTGTACCTCTAGGGCCTGGTCCAAATCCTTTGAAGACAGTGTAAAAACTTTCATTGTCTTCAATGGTCTTTTTACCAATTGCATCTTTTAAACCCCTATTTGTGTGTGCATCCATGTTAACTGCAAGCAGAAATTAGGAAAGTGTATGCCTATGTGTGTGTTTGTGTGTGTGTGTGTATGAAGGCCCTTGCCAGAAGAAGATCTGATTAAACTACCAAAAAGAAGTTGGAACTGAGGAACCTGACTTGCCAATCCAAATCATATCATTGGTCCATCAAATACAGTATCTTGCCTCTAACAGCCATCAATATTTGAAGCTTCAGAGAAAGATAAAAACCCTCCAAATTGTCTGACCAATTATGCAAAGCTGTACATATGACAGAGAAATCCTTCAGAGCCCTGCAAGGGTCTCTTTATCTCCTGAAACATGGTATTTTATTCCCCATATCTTAACACCCATAAATGCATATATTTCTGTCAGTTATAAAATTATCCAGTTCTCTTGCAAACTGAACTTCAGTATTTCATTGCATTAAATTCTATGATAATAATAGCTACTTTTTAGATAACACTTTTCATCAGTAGATTCCAAAGTGCCTTACCAAGGAGATCAGTATTGTTGCTCTCATTTTACAGAAGGGAAACCTGAGGCACATTGATTTCCCAAAGTTACTCAACAAGCCAGTATTAGAGCCAGGAGCAGAACTCAGGTCTCATTTCAATGTCCCAGGTTGGGACTGAGTCCCAGGCCAGTGTTCAATGCACTACAACACATCGGTATTTTCATTTTGTTCTCCGACATTTATGTATCAATTTATCAAGGCAATGGATCAGTGTCCTTGCCGCACCACCCGCCAGTACCCGACGGCAGTCAGGGAAGCTAATGATCCAATCAGCGAGCTGAATTCCATGAGCACCAGCTCAACGAATCCTGGCACTGTCATCACCGACTACCCCAACGTGCAGCCTGGTGACTTCTATGTCATTGGTCCAGCTCTATGCATGTTACAACTCAACATGGAGGGTTTGCCGGCTGCCAACTGTGATTTACTCTGCGTTCTTGCTCATTGACATACTATCGACATCATTTGCTTCCAAGAGACATGTGGCAATTGCTGAAGCTGGGTGGTTCAGCATCAACAGCTTCAACCTGTTGTGTCATGTGGCACACCTGAAGCACGGCCAAGCCACATATGTTCGGTCCGATATTGCAGATGCCATTCAGCTGATGTCTACTGATTTCTGTGACACCATCCAGGTTGATGGGTTCTGGCTGACAAATGTCTACAAGCCTCCAAGCATGAGCTGGAACTAACTGGTTCTACCAAGCCTGCCACACCCAGCTGTTTACGTCGGAGACTTCAACAGCCATCACACAAACTGGGGGTATAAGGAGGTTGACACCAATGGTGAACAAACAACCTTGCCCTTATCCATGATGCTAAGCAGAGAGGCACGTTCCATTCTTCTAGATGGGATCCTGACTTCTCTCCTGACTTGTGCTGGGTCAGTTCAGTTCATGGCCATTCTCAGCCTGCAACATGCCAAGTCTTGGATAACTTCCCACACAGCCAACACAGACCATCGCTGATCCATATTGGGCTACAGCTCCCAGTTGTCAAGAATTCCAAAAAAGAAGCGGTGGAACTTCTGAAAGGACGACTTCGAAAAATACTGGGAAGCACTGGAGAAGAGTGTGGTGACAACATCAGCCCGGCATATCTCGGTAAATGAGACCAACCGTCGCTTCTGTGGTGCTATCTGCAAAGCAGCCCGCAAAGCCATCCCATGTGGTTGCGGCCTGGTCTACACATTCCCTTTCTCGACACAGCGAGCTACCTTGCTCAAGCAGTATGAGGCATCTGGTGACAGAGATGTCACTGACCATCTAATCAAATCATTGGACGCTGCTCGCCATGCCAAATGGGAGCAGACATCCGATAGGATGAGCTTTACCTGCTCCAGCTGCAAGTGTTGGAGTCTGCTCCGATGCCTTGGAGCAGCACAGCAGCCACCTGCACTCTGCTGACCCTCAGTGACACTCAGCCAGGTAGCTGGACACCTACTTAAAGTGGCCAGAGCACCTTTGGAGAAACAGGTGCGAAGACAAGTGAGGAATGAATGGCGTATGTTTAAATGTGTACATGAAATCAGAAGATGTCCAGAACCATTCACTGTAACAGACCCTGGGTAGCATCAAGTGTGGAACAGCTGCTGGCTATGCTCCAGAATTCCTGAAAAATCTTGGACCCCCGTGATCTGCTTTGGCTTGTGAAATTCTTCACCAGTGAAGGCAGGCTACCGAAGATATGGTGCACGGCAAAAGTCATTGGCCTCCTAAAGCCTGGAAAGGACCCAAGTCAAGCATCAAGCTATCATCCCATATCATTATTGTCATTGTGCTTCAAGGCACTGGAGTGCTTGGTTGTACAGCGCATATTACCCGACGTAGAGAGAATTTTGAGCCCTGACCAAGTTGGCTTTCACTGAGGCTGTAGAACATGCGATCAAGTACTCATGCTGATCACATTTGTTTAAAATGGCTTCCAGAGAACCTTGAAAGCAGGCACTGTTCTGATCGACCTAACAGAGGTGATACGGTATGGCACACTGGCCTGCTTGTGAAGGTATTATGGATCCTGCTATCTGGAGTCACAGGTGTCATTGAACTGTTACTCCACGATAGGCAGTTCAGAGTCCATATGGGGGAGAAGATGAGTGCTTGGAGATGACAGAGCAATGGGTTACCCGAGGACTTTGTGGTTTCTCCAACCCTGTTCAACCTTTACATCAATCACTTGCCAACAATGGAGTCACGAAAGTGAATTTATTCATGAAAGTTCATTTATGCAGACGACATCTGTTGTGGAACCCACGCCCGGACGTTTCATGAGCTTGATGCCACCTTAAACCGGGACATGATAAAGTTAATGGACTTCTGTAAGACTTGGCACCTCCAGCCACAAATCATAAAAACAGTCTCCAGTTTGTTCCATCTTCATCACGCCATCGCAACCCGAGAACTGAATGTTTATTTCAATGGTCAGAAGGTGAAGCATGAAGTAGAACTGGGGAGGGATAGCTCAGTGGTTTGAGCATTGGCCTGCTAAACCCAGGGTTATGAGTTCAATCCTTGAGGGGGCCATTTGGGGATCTGGGGCAAAAAAATAATAATTGGGGATTGGTCCTGCTTTGAGCAGGGGGTTGGACTAGATGACCTACTAAGGTCCCTTCCAACCCTGATATTCTATGATTCTATGATTCTATGAATTTAGGTGTGACCTTAGACCACAAACTGAGTTACCATGCCCATCTGAAGAAGACAGCAGCTAAAGTTAAAATGTGCAACAAACCTCAGAAAACTGGCAGGTTTGTCATGGGATACTCATGCTCCAACTCTGTGGATGTCAGCTCTTGCCACCTCGTATTAGGTGGTGGAGTACTGCATACAGTATGGAGCCGATCATTACACACTAAACTCATGGATACGCAGTTACATGCTGCCATGCGTATCATCTCCAGCATTCTGCATCCAACTCCACTTCTACGGCTTCCAGTTCTGAGCTATATTGCTCCTCCTCATACCAGAGAAGAGATTGCCCCTAGCAAGTTACTGGAGAAAGTACACGCCAACTCAGACCTGCTGCTGCACAATGACCTTTTTAAACCACCAGCTGCACGTTTGCAGTCACGTTGCCCATTATGGTCTCATCCACCATGCCAGGATGTTAGGGCGGAAACACTGTGGCAAGATTTGTTATAATCCCCAACCAGACCCTTGTCACTGACCCCACAATTTGCCCGCCTGGTTTTGATCTGTCTCATCGCCAATGGTCCCTGTTGAACAGGTTCCAGACCGGGCAAGGTCTCTGTGCAGCCAACCAATATCACTGGGGCCTTTGTGACAGCTCTTTGTGCAGCTGTGGCGCAACACAGATGATGATGCACATAGTCGATGAATACCTGCTGACTAGGTTCAGCGGTGGCCTAGAAGAACCGCATCACGCCACTAAAGATGCCATCGCTTGGCTAGATGACTATGCACATGCTAAATAAATTTAAAAAAATCAAATGATCCTTTGTTCTTGTATTACAGATCAGTGAAATGAAGGAAGTGAACAATTTCCACTATACCCTCCATAATTCTAAATATCAATATCAAATATGTTAATTTACCTTTTTCATACTAACTACTATCATTGTTGTTGTTTTTGTTGTATGTAAGACCCACAATATATCTAGCTGTCTTGGCGGCCCTTCTCTGGACCTTTCCAATCTCAGATATATCTGAAGGTCAGAGGAACATAACTGGACACAGTACTTAAAAGAAATGCACACCATGGCTGAAACAGACGAACCGCCAGATTGAAACATCCCAAAGTTAGCATGTTTAAAAACCAGATCCAAATTATACAATATAACTTCATTTCTGTTTATTATAATTGGATTTAATGCTGACACGTTTTGTGTGCAGTATAATCTTATCCTGACTTTTAATAACCATCCCTAGTTTCTTTGTTAGAAAGCTGACTATAGTTGGATGTTTAGCAATTGCCAAGGAGAACATTATCTGTTTTCTCTACTGGAATAGTTATGGGTGATCAGAAAAAAGGCCCTTAGATTCAACTGGTGTTATTTGAAAATATAAGTTACTATCTGCACTCTTAATGATACTCTCCCGAACAGCAACGTTAGCATTAGACTTATTCCCCTCTTCCCTCCATTATTTAGATTCATGCGTTGGAAATATTCAAAGGTTGAGCTAATCTAACACTGCTTGTGTCTGAATTTGATGTCAGCCTGATTGAGAGGAACAAAGGACAGGAAGGAACTGCTAAAGTTCTGCGTACTACCAGAACATACTATTTGAAGCAGTATTGTTATTCACAAACTTTTTGAAGTAACTGCTATTGTA
Source organism: Chelydra serpentina (assembly GCA_037349315.1). Classification (NCBI taxonomy): domain Eukaryota; kingdom Metazoa; phylum Chordata; order Testudines; family Chelydridae; genus Chelydra; species Chelydra serpentina. The sequence continues at coordinate 72,577,758 of JBAIAC010000004.1, forward strand.
CAGTGAAAAGGTAGAAAATTTTAACCAGCATCAGGACTTAATAACTTTTAAAGGACTTTTTCTTAACATCTGAAGCATGATAAAGAAGAGAGAGCTGGGGAGAAAGTCATGCAGCACAGAGCAGATATTAAGAGGTAGGAGTCAGAAATCTTGATTAGACTTTAAAAGTGACCCTTGGGACAAATAATTTAAAAGGGAAAGACAAAAATTGACTTGTAGGGAAGTGATCAAGACCTATTTTTGTTTCTGAATGAAATCTGACTCATGGTTTAGAAACACATTTTCACTCCAGCATTACTAGTACCTGTGTTTTGTTGATCAACTGTACGTATGTTATCAGTTTAATAGGCACTGTAGTAATGATAACATTTCTGTTTTCATTGCATTCCTAAAGTTGTTCATTTCCTAAGCTACTGGGTGCGTGGTTTCTTCAGTTTTTGATAATTAACTTCTTCTGTTTCTCAACATTGCTTACAGTAGCTTGATATAATTATCTCCAGCTACGCACCTGTTTAAACACAGTCATTAAATGCTAAGGTGTGTCAGTAACGGTGCCTGATGGTTGAGGTGAGTTTCCAGCTGGGTGTCCAGCAGTCAGAAGGAATCTCATGCTATGCCACTAGGGAACCTAGTGGGGTATATGAATGACAGGTAATTGCGAGGGAAGTGAGGAGTGCACAATTAGTTTCTTGGAAGGGCCAACAATACTAGAGAGGATATTAGGATGCTGTTAGAGTAGTTCATTACAGGAAGAATACCATTATGGATGCTCAGTGCTTCATTTTGAAATAACAATAAGAAAATAGGCTTCAAATTGCAAGCCCAATGGACACATTTCTAGGTCTATGCCTAGTTTTGTTTTCCAGCCATTTGGTGCAAGGGGGATGGTCTACTGGTAAAACTTTGTTCTTAGTCTCATTTTACATGTATTTGTATTTATCCTACCCAAAGTTTAGAGCAAAAATCTGAAAACAAATATAAATGCCTTTATAGAGTTAATATGAAACCCCAAGATTGACAAGACGATTCATGGATGGGATACCTGTGTATTTTCAGGTCAAATGCACCCTGAGTTAGTAGTGACTGGCAGCTATCGCCATCTGATAGTTGTTTAGTGCCCTTTGTGAAATGACTTAATTGGACTCAGGTCAGTTTATAAGTGTTCACCTCTCCAAAACTGCCATAACAAATAGCACTAATTAAATTATAACTACTCTTTCACTAGATAGGGTGGTCGCTTTAATGCCGAGATGAGACACATGTTAATGCTAAGGAAATTTGCACAGTTACTCTCTCTGGTATACTTGCTCTATGGATAAACAATTGACTGTAATAATCCAGGGCTGCCAAATGAGCACCATACAAACAAGTGTAGGAGAATTTTTAGGCACCCTTCATAAACATTTACAATGGTTTAAAACAGGGAACCTTTCCCAACATTATCGTGGGCAGTGTGGGTTGGAAATTCTGGCAGCTGAGGAAGAGACGTTGAATGGTGGTGATGGTCTGGTGGTATTGGAGTAGTTCTCAAGCTGAGGTTGATAGTTTTTAGCAGGGTTTTCAGGAAAATATAGATGGGATGTGTCAGATAGGTAGGCTTGTCACATGGGAATAATGGAGGCATTTTTGACAGTTCGAGGAATCAACTTAGGAGTGATTATGTCTAACTATTGCTCGATAAACCTGTATTTTCCTCTTCCTTTACACATCAACTGTCCTTCCAACTTCTGCAATCATTCACTTCCTCCCTCTTTCCGCCACAATCTCCTTTGCCCATGGTGAATCCTGGTGCCTCCCCAGATCTACAAGAATAAACTTGGATCTCAGCTGTGATAGTGCTCGGTTTCAGAAAGCAACTTCCTATTTAATTGTTGCATACAATAGCATACAGAGTCTCGGGTCTACCAAAGTGTCAGCTAGCACAAACTGGTAAGTGCTGGAATCGGGAGCCCTTCTACTTCACTGCATGTCAAAGCATGTAACTGTTCACCGGAGGACTTGGAAATTATACAGCTTCACTCCAAATTAACGTTCCAGGTTGTTTAGTTCACTGGATGAGACTTGCATGATTTCAAGACTAATGCAACTCAATTTATGAAAAGAAACATTCTACTATTATCAATTCCATTCCTGGAGGAATGGATAGGCCTATTTATAATACATTAATAAAGTAAACTGTAAAATGCAGAAAATATGTAGATATTTGACACCTTTTCAAGGTAAGCATAACTTTAATAACTGCAACCTTTGTCATTCTTTAGTCCTATGGTATATCTTCCAGTGACACACTCAGTTGAATGTAATATAGCACAATTGTATTCTTAAGAGCCATAAACGTATAATAAACAAGGTTAAATACATTGGTCCTGATTAATTCCACTGTCATTCATCTTGAAGTGTCATTGACACCCGTGCAAAGCTGGTGTCAAGTGCCTCCAAATCACAATTCTCCACTCACAGGCATGGTAGCTTAACGCCCACTGTGCACACGTGTAAATAACATAAGATGCCAAACAAAAGTGAATCAGGCCCATAGTGAACGAGAGAAAAGATTTGAACCAGGTTTTCCCACCTCTCAGGAGACTGCTCTAACCAGTGATCTTATGAGATATTGTGATGTGAGGCCTCCCTGAATTGTGATGTGAGGCCTCTCCTGTAGAAGTTGTTTCAGTTTGGATAAATAAATAGAGTGACTGGAGCAGAAGAATGGGCCCCTGGGTCTCTCATGTATCAGGTGGATGCCCTAACCACTGGACTACAGAGACATACATACTCTCGCTCTCATCCAGTGATGCTTTACATATTTATACCCAGTGTACTTAAAGAGTCACTGGGCCAGAGAATGAGCAAGAGAGAAAATGACTGTGTGACCTGGTGGTTAGGGCACCCACAGGGGTGATCCAAGGCTCAGGCCTCCTGCTCCAATCACTCTTTAATTATTTATATAATTTGGAAGAACTTCAATAGGAGAGATTCAGGGAGCCCCACATCAGAATATTCCCCTTTTCCCTGGTCTGAGAGATGGGAGGCCCTTGTTCAAGTCCTTTCCCCCTATGAAGCATAGTGGGGGAATAGAACACAGGTCTCCCACATCGAAGATGAGTGCTCAAACCACTGGGCTAAAAGTTATAAAACAGACAGTGGTATCACCACTTCCTCCTGTGGCAGCCAGATACTCAATGGGACTTGATCCAGAGGGGACCTCTGAGCATGCCTACCAGATCAGGCTCCACACACAAGTTAGGTGGCTGAATGCCTATCATCTCCATTTTTGAATCTCTCTGGGACTTAGGCAAGAGATGGGCATCAGGAAGCTTAGAGTGAAGCAGCAGTGTGCATGCCCAGTGGCAGAAACTCACGTGCGAAACTAGGGTTGATTGGGAGTTTTGTGGAGTGCAGTGCAGCCTAAAACTGGGATTTAGGCTCCTCAACTAAGACTTAGGTGGCTTAATTTGGAGTTTGGTCATCTAAGTACCTTTGTGAAACCTTGCCATAAAGACTAATTTTCTAAGACTATACATTTCAGTTTCCCTATCCTTCATTTGTTTAACAACATACTGTCTGCTACCAGCAAAGTATCCAAGCCCTAACACTACACAGCTATTAAAATGACTCCATTATAAATAATGGCTCTTTATACACTCTTTGTACAGGGTTAAAAAAAAATTAAAGACTCATTTCTGCCCATTCTTATGCCAATGTAGTTTCTATTGACTTTAATAGGAGATGCAGCTACATAGGTGAGGGCAGAATTAAGCCCTAAGTAGTTGTTATAGTCCTGAATTTTTGCCCATACATATTCTTTGAAAATGTTTGAGAGAGGAAACCTATTTCTTCATGAACAGAGAACAGAGGTAGGTGCAAGAGGAGTAAATAGCCCCTTTCTGTCATTTATGCATCTCCTAATGGGCTTGTATTTGCCTCTTACAAATAAAGACACTTGCACTAATTGAAAGGCCATTGTTTCTTTCTGATATAAAGATTATTAGATAGACTCAGTGGAACATTTTGGCTTGCAAAGCTTGTGAAGCAGGCACAAAATCAGTTTAATCACATAATTCAACTGGTTTGATCACTTGGTAATGATGGAGTGATGCAAAGTAGCCAGAGCAAACTAGTTATTTTAACCCATGATGTTACAAGCTGCCTTCATGTACAGTACACTTGCATAGAATCCTCTTTCCACTGTCATCCAATGCCTTACCTGCAATATCGGCCATGATAAGGAAATACCAGACTGCTTTTCCACATCCTTTTCCTGTTCCAAACAGCATACAGCTGCATCTTGTGGTAAGGTGTCAGGTTCCTTAGATTTCTGCTGGGAATCCTCTGAAAAGAAATTAGGTTTTGTCTTCTGGAGATAAAAGGGTTGATATATTTCCATTAAAAAAAATCTTTGCCTAAATTACTGCACCATGGCAGCTGCTGTAATATGAATGTGGCTGGAAAATAGAAGCAAAAGTTTTTATTTTCAACTCTGCCTGTAGCTCTTAACATGTATTCTACATTCACTGGTCCTTAGAAGTGTCAGGTAGCTATTTGCTAGTCCTGCTCGCTCTCTCTCTCTCTCTCTCTCTCTTTCTTTCCAAACCGTTCATATTCAACACCAAATAAATAGGCCTGTTTATGAGCATGCAAATATGTTTCTCTATCAAGTTTTCATATTGCAGCAACTGATCAAGAAGGGAAAAAATACACTTGTTAAAAGAAACTAATTAGAAAACCAAAAAAGGCATGAAAGCTGTGGATGATACAGGTAATCATAAATATTTACCAGTCACCTGGTAAATTATCACATTTCTGTTGAGAAATTAAAGCAGGCCTGAGTTCTGATCTCTTCACAACAGCCTTGCCCTGGTATAATTCCACTCACTTCAGTGAATTACTTCTGCTTTACATTGGTGTAGTGAGGAGAGAATCAAGGTCCTCAAGAAGAGCCCTAGATTTGGCGAAGGGTTTGCACAGTGAAGCAAATGGGGGAAATAAGGGATGACAAACCCACTGTTCTTATGAGGGGATGATGGTGGCAAGAGGTGATTTGGGGTTTAGAGCACTTTAATAAAAAGATTTGTTCTGCCCCATAGAAGGTAAAGTACCTCTGTTTATTGAATTACATTTGAACACTGTTAGTCAAAAAAGGAAGTGAGGGCAGCATCTTAACTGGAGGGATGCAGAGGGAGCTCGACAATTAGGAATTCTACCTAAGGAGCTTGTCAAATTACCTAAAAATTATTCTACCCTCTTTCAATGGCTCTCCTAAATAATTTGACAAAAGAGATGACATTTAAAAGCAGAGGAGAAGGTGGGCAGGAAGATCAGAGCAGAAAAGATGTATTTCTTGTGCTGCAATCTAACACCATCATTTTTCTTAATTATTCCTGACATTTCACCTATTATTCTGAGAGCTCCCTCAGAGCATAAAGGGGAAAAAAGTAAGTTGCTTTTTCAGAACAAAATGTGGAATAGGTATTCTTTATTATTGGCTTTTATAGCTGGACCCTGCCCTTTGATATGCAGGGCTACAGTGCCACCTATCATGTAAAATTAGCTATTGCACTTGCAGATGCATACACAGTAGCGGGATTGTGTAAATTGTGCTTTGTGTGTCAGAGAGCAGGATTGAACCTTTAGTCTAATAAGATAATTTTATGTCCATATTAGAGGAGAATATTGGAGACATGCTGAAGATGGGTACTTCATAACCAAAGTATTGACCCTTTAAACATTGAGAAAGCACCTTACTTTGAGCTTTATTGCCAACATATATAATGTGTGTGTATGTCTCTCTCCCTCTCTCTCTCTCTCTCTCTCTCTGTTCTTTTAATTTAATACATTCCTTTAATTAACAGAGCAAGACCAAAATTGTTGGAGAGTATTATGCCTTTATATTTAACTTTTAAAATTCAATGGAAACTGCAGTCATTAATTTCTAGACACTCTGGGGTGCTGCTGTAAGACAAAGTAAGAACAAAGATTAAGAAACTGTTCAGCTGAACGAGTGAGAAAGCGAAATGCAAGGCTATGAAAAGGCACCTACAGTTTTCACAGGAAGGTAAATAAAAAACCCCACCAGTGGTATAAAATATTATCTTAATAAGGATGCCTTCACTCCACTGCTTTTTGTATTTCTATACTTCAGTGACTCATGAATTATATGCAAGAAATACATTTCTAGCTAAGAAAATTACAGTAAATGGGATAATCACTTTTTCCTAATAAAAAAATCAGTCTGCTGTCTAATAAGGATTAACTATTTTAAAAAATATAGTCCGGAACTAACAAATTCACAAAAGCCATAACAGCTAATTTCTCAATGTACAGCACATGCCACAGATTGCCTATGTCAGAAGCCATAATGCATTTTACACTGATTTTTGTTATTTAGGCCATATTGCTCCCTCCATCACATGGATGCATCCAGATTAGGGGGCATACTCCCCACCTCCACGCGGATCTGAATCCGCGGGAAGGTTGGCAGCTGTTGCCTGAATCATTCTCCTGTCCCCCAAGACCACAGGAGATATGGTAAGGAAATTCCATGAGTGCAAATTCACAGAGCCCCAGATCATCTTCTCCATGGGTAAAACCCAAGGAAGAAAACTCTGTGGAAGGAAATCTCTATGTGGAGCCTCTCAGAGAAATTTCTCCTCTCTCTCAGAGAAATTTCTCCTCCATCCCATTGTGTGTGGGAAGAAGGCCTCTTAACTAGTTTCCCACCCTCCCATGCATTTCTCCCTCTCCTCCCCCACTCCTAGGGACTCCCTCTACCCACAGCAGTCTGAGACATAGGTGTGGGGAGGGGAATAGGACTCTGTGGAAAAAGATAATACAGCCTTTGGTTATCAGTTCCATGTAACCTCTGCAAAGCTTCCCACCAGAGTCAACCCACTTCTGCACCCCTCCCTCTCTGCACCCCTCCTTCTTATTGCAGCCCAACACCCACAGAGCTCTAGGGTTGGAAGCAGGGATCGTGGTGCTGTGTAGGTGGCAGAGCACACATTCTGCCCAGGATGGGGAGAGTCATACATGGATCTAAGGGCCACAGTCTGCACCACAGTGGGTATGTCTATACAGCCTGCAGAAGCATGTGTCCCAGCCAAGTTCAACTGACTTGGGCTAGCTGGACTTGTGTTAGTGCTCTAAAAATATCTGTGTAGACAGTGCTTTGAAGCTGCAGGTTGGGCTGGAGCCCCACCCCTAGGCCATAGAGCCTGAGCTCCAGCCCAAGCCACAACTTCAAAGTGCTGTCTACACAGATATGTTTAGAGTGCTAGTGTGAGCCCTGCTACCCCAAGTCTGTTGTCCTGAGCTGGGAGGCTGCCTGCTGTGGGCTGTGTAGACATGCCCAGTGATTTTTCTCTATGTGGAAGGAACCGTGCCTTTGTTCTTGCCTTTTCCTCCCCTTTTTCCAAAATGAATATTTACAAAACACACCACTGTAGTTCACATTTGAAATATTGCTTTGAAGATGAAAAATTCTGTGAAGTGCTTAATGTTATTCTAGTATCATTTAAGATTTTTTAAAAAAATATAACCAAAATGCAAAACAAATGTGAAATAAGATAATATTGCTAACCAAACTCTTGATTGACCTGTGGATCAACTGAATAGTTCGGAGTAGAGAACAGTGTCATTATGCCAGTACGCTGGTCATTTTATTTTTAAGCCTTCATGTTTAAAGGCTAATGTACATTTTTATAATTTTCTTTCCTCTAATGTGCTCACGGGCCCTAGAGGTAAGCACTGATATAAGTTTCCAAATATATATATTTTAGAAACAGTGTGTTGGTGTAGGAATCTAGGTTGTTACATCTACTATATTGAAAAATTTATTACAATGCGTTTGATTTACCCAACCATCCACAATGTTTCTTCTAATCTAAGGCCTATTTAAAGACATGGCAGGATGTTATTACCACTGTATAAAGAATTAGCAAGACATTTACAGGAACATTGTGACCAGTTCTGTTGTCAACACTTTGTGAAGAATGTTGAGCAATTGGATAAGGTTCAGAAAGGAGATAAAAGAGCAATCTGGTGTCTTGAAAACCTGCCTTACACAGAGAAACTAGAGAAACTCAATCTACATACATATCTGGCCTGCATATTAATAGTCTTTTGAAATATTAGATAACTAATTTTTAAAACCACACTGTGCATATAAAAGAGGAAAATTAAATTTGCTAAAAGAAATGTCTTCTATGGTCTTGTTTGCTTTTTTTCTCTACAGGAAAAATATGATAAATAAAATAAAATATAAAACTACCCTCTTCTAAATTGGAGTGTGTAACCAAAAGTGCTGACAGATACTGATCTCTGGGCCAAATTTTGTGCAACTCATGCATGTGAGAACTTACACATGATGGTGAACACCACTAAAGTCAATGGAGTCTTTTGTTATCACTGCTACCCAAAACAGATAACAGTAGCAAAATCAGATGCAGGGCTGATACAAATGGCACTGTTGCATTGCGATATGCAGAAAGAGAAGAAGTTTTGTCTGAGGACATAGACATGGCAGCAAATGTCATGAAATTATCTCGATTGTTTACCTTAGAAAGGAGATAAATAAAAGGGGATATGATAAACTTATATAAAATAATAAATGGTATAAATGAGGAAGATAGAGAGCATCTGTTCTCTCTGACTCAGAAGACAAGGACGAGGGAAAATAGAAAGATGTCAAGTCAAAATGATTGAAGGAAATACTTTTTCACATGGTGTGTGATTAAACTTTGGAACTCTCTGCCAGAGGATGATGTTGAAGCTAAGACCTTAGCAAGATTCAAAAAGGGACTGGGTATTTATATAGATAACAAGAATATCCACAGTTATAACAGTTAATGCTTAATCATACTTTAGAGTTTAAATCAATCTCTGACTATTAGGGATTTAGACAAGACCTTTGTGGGGGGCAAATTATCCCTTATCTGCCTACTATGGTATTGCTACATCTTTCACCTGAAGTATCTGGGCCCTGTCAGAGATAGGATACTGGACTAGATGGGCTGTGGGTCCGATCCAGTCTGGCAATTCCTAAGTGTCTGTGTGTGTCCCATTCACAGCTCTTCCACTGACATATTTTGAGAACCTGGGCAAGTCACAAACTATTTTTGCCTCACCTTTCACCCTGTGTAAAGTATAAGAATGATATCTCCTCATTTCAGCAAATGTGAAGCTTAATCCATGATTGAAAAGTACTTTGAAACCATTGGTGGAAAATTTTATTATTTAGAATCATCCTTAAAACACAATAAAGTAAACATAAATTTGGTTTGAGGAAACACACTTTTTGCAGAGCCATGACTGTCCTAAATGACAACACAACAACGGTAACTGTTGTGTGGCTCTAAAATAATCAATTCCCTGGGATTTTTACTGCAGATTTGTTTTTAATGAGGTTTGTGCAATCTTGACATTTGAAAAAAAATTCTAGCCATTGGTTTTATTATTTTCCAATGTGATTAGATCTGTAAGGCTACCAGAATGGTAGGCCCATACACAGTGATCCCCAGCCTGAGAGGTATAAGGCCAGTGCCTGCTACAGGTAAAAAGTATCAGCTACCATAGTGTCAGAGAGGCTGACGATGCCCTTGCTCTGTGAATTCACCTAGAATAAAGAGGAAAATAACCTGCCCTACATTTCTGTTTCTGTTTGAAATAAACTGGCTACGCCCCGCTCCTCACTGGAATTGAGCCATTTCGTGCTGGGATCTGGTGACTTTTTAATATACCACCTTTTGAGTAAGTTTGATACAGAGGGCTTCAGTCTTACTTTATGTCTATGGGTATTCAGTGCTACTTATCTCGTAAAAAGCACCTAAAGCTCTCGTACACAACGTGTCTAGGCTCACACGTCAGAGGGCAGATTAATCTTCAAAATTGTCAGTTGCCTGCAAAGTTAAACAAGCTGTAATAAATGAGAATGAAGGAACCCTTATATCACAGAATGTACACACATGCTTTGTATACACTTTCTGAAAAGTGAGTGGCTACCGCAGTTTTCCCTTTGTGTCCTTCAAAAGAAAATATCTCAATATCAATATTTTTAAAGAAAAAAATGACACAGAAGATACATGGTCTACATTTAATGCTTGTATTTATATTTTTATTAATTTTTAAATGATTGGATTCCTATTTTTTTTTTGGCAGTAAAGCCTTATAACTTGAGGGTTTTTCACCTCAGGCAAAGTACTTCTGTTTGATTTGTCTTCTACACTCGTCTTGCTTTTAACAATATGAACTTTTTTTCAGAGAAGTGCAAAGCTGTGTTTGACCCCATAGGGAAAAAGTTTTCTTTTTATGAAATGTGTACAAAGTCCTTAATAAGTTATGTCCCTCAGAGTTGTACTGTATATTATTTCTTCAGTGACTATAGTTAAATTTCTGAGTCCCCAGATGCCAACATTTTAATAAAAACAAGACATTTTCAACAAAATGTCAGTAGCAAAGTGATCAAAGTGCTATGGGAGCAGTTTGGCAACAGTTTGAGCTTTGAATTTCTTAGTGACTTTCCAAAACATTCACTTAAAAAGCATTTATTGAAGCTGAACTGCCTTTATCAGCCTGATCAGAGCTCCATAAAGAGCATGCATGATTCAACTGCCTTTCCGAGCATTAAAAAAATATAACTTTGATATATGCTTCACAAGTGCAGCACAATAGTTTTCATGCTCACGTTTGTTAAGATTTAGTGCCGCCATTAAAGAACAGAAGGGCTCTTTGGTGGCAATCCTCAGACATACCAAATATCCCAAAGCACAACCTTCTACAAATCAGAGATTAAGGTACTGACAAAAATTTCCACTTGATTGCAGTTTTTCCTCTTAAACCTTATATCAGGAGTGACTATCTTTTAGATCAAATCTCTCAGGGAGGTGAATAGCTAGGGTATTTTTCCTCTTGGAGAAAAATATCAACTGAAAGATAAAAAGAGACATTTTATGTGCCTTGTCCAGGAGCCAGTCAATTTATTAAAAAAAAAAAAAAAAGCCCCTCTTTGTGTGCCTGACCTATACACAGTGTTTGTGGCATGTCTCTTGTCAAGTATTGATCACTTAAGACTTTACTGTTTGTCTACTGCAATGTAGCTAATAATCTCTTTTTATTTAGTTTTGTGGCTTTGAATTCTTAACATGGCCTGGCTGATTTCTTTGGGACCTATTAGATCTTGCATTTGCTGTGTAAACGGGCTATGGAAATTAAGCCTGCTGAAGCACTTTTCCTGGGCAAACAGTCTTTGTTTTCCATCAGTTCATGTGTCAAGTGGTTTGCATGCAGATAGGGTACATTTGGAAGCAGCAGATGCCATCAATCTTCATGACTTTCTGATACATGCCATTTCACCCCTAAGTGTTTCAATGGGAGAATGTTCGGGATGCTTGAGCAATCAAGCCATTCCCCTTGACTGACATAAAACCTTCTCATCCAGCTCACCTCAGCACTCTGGGGTCACTGTGGGGTACATACTGAGAATGGGGCTTTCAATAGGAAAGACGTGCTTCCTTTCCCGGCTCATCCCAGCATCTCCTCACTAAACGCCTTTGTAAAAATTCAGTGCTTTTTACTGCTTTTCATACCAGGATAAAAAGGTTGATTATATTTTATTTACTTAGTTTACTAAGGCGATTTTTGAACATATGTGAAATGTTAACATGATCATTATTCCTTCTCCTGCCTAAGGTTCTTGACTAATCTCCTGTGGAATTAAGAAGAGCTAGTCAAATGGAAAAAAAACAAACCACATTTATGAGGCCAATTATACATAACTCACCAGCACTATAGGATGACCTGCACAAGAAGAATTAAATTTCTGCTTTTTTCAGTAAGAATAATAATACCTGCTGTATGGTGGAATAATTAGTAGGTTCAGCTTTATAGTAGCTTTCCACTCGCACCCCCCAGCAATATGCCCTACACTGATTCATTTTACATAGGTTGGATTATATTTCAAAACTAATGAATTGAACAATAGTGTTCAAGGGCCCTATTCAACATTAATTATACACAGGTGTCTGCACAGTTTGCAGGGCTATTCTCTTAACCCCAAACAATTTCAGTTAAGTCATGGAATCTACAGGTGCCTCACACATAATGTCTTGGGTCAGGGTGAATGTCTACCAAACATCTAGCTCTGCAACCCATTAGCTATCATGAATATTTGCACTATGGAAGTATATAGAGACCCCAACTGAGTCTGAGGTCACATTGTGCTAGACATGGTATAGACACATAATGAGAAAACCCCCCTGCACCTAATGGCTCACAATCTAAACAGGCAAGTCAGACAAAAGGAGAGTTATTATCCCCATTTTACAGCCGTGGAACTGAAGCAACTGATTCAGGGAATTTCCTCAGAGCACACTAGAAGTGTGTGGCAGAGCCACAAACTGAACCCAGATCTTCTGAATTCCAGTCCATTGTCTTCACCACAAAACCATCGAAGTAATATTTTCTCCTTTCAGTAGCCAATCAAATGTTCTGAATCCTAAATGAAGGAAGAGAACGGGCTCCTGCAAAGAATAAAACAAAATAAACAATAAGAAAAGCATATATATATATATATACACACACACACATATATATATGCTTTTCTTATTTTTTGTGTGTGTGTATATATCTATGAGGTATATATATCATAGGTAAGCATAACTTTTTCCTACCTTCTAATCTCTATAGTCTGTTTCTTGATGTCTGACACCTGACTATTGCTTCCTTGATGCTTAACTTGTAACTCTTTCTGTCTTTTACTTAACTCCTGATGCTTGAGGTTCTGATACCTGAATAGCTGATGAAGAGTGCAGTTTTTTTCCTGGCAGGGAAGGGTGAAACTGAAAAGATTTGAGCTTCCTTTGGTTAGCAAGAAAAAAAACTAATTAAAATGATAGCTGATACCCAGTTTGTGGAACATAGATACCTGATGAGGATATTATAAATGTATGTTCTGCAGCATTATTACAGATTGCTTATTTGGTGCGTTAACTAGTGTACATGACTTTTCAAACATACAGTTAAATAGGATCCCAGACCCAAGAAGCTGACTTTAGACAGACACAATCCAAACAACATCAGAATTAAAGTGGGAGGAGATCAAAAATGGAAGACTGAGCAAAAGAAGTACTTTCTATTAATACTTATTAAAGATACTGTAACATAGAGAAGCCTGGACTGAAATCAGGGGCCTTGTTTTGCTAGGCACTGTACATGCACATAGTAAGTGACAAGCAATGCTCTAAAATACTTACAATCTAAATAAACAATGGAGTTAAAAGGCCAGGGAAAGAGAGTATCATTCCAAAGGTGAGACACTGGGGAACAGAGCGAGTGAATGATTTTCCCAAAGTCACAAATGGAGTCTATCACAGCTGAGACCTGAACCGAGATCTCCTAAGCCAAAGTATAGTTCCCTAACCAGGAGATCACTCTTCTTACTGGTTTTTAAAGAAAGATATATATGAGATGAGGGAGTTTGTTAAATGGGTGGGAAGAGGAATGTTGCTTCACACTAAGGGCAGTACTACAAAAAGAATCAAAGTGAGACCGAGTGAAGGGAACGCAGGAAACATTAAGGATAGATGACTGAAAAGAGAGTAAGGCCTCGGTATAGGAAGAAACTAGACCAGAGATGTAGGCTGAGGCAATGTTGTGGAGACTTTAAAGAGGAGAATGGTGAACATGAATTTGGCAAGGAAAGTAGTGAAGGCCTGGAAGAGGGGTAGTGGCAGGTTTGGATTTTCAGGAAACGAGGATGATTTTCGCTGGCACACTTTGACTAGATTAGAAAAAGGCTAGGTGGGAAGGCTAGAGAAGAGGAGGTTAAAATAATGAAGGCAAGATACTACTAAGACATAAACTAGGATTTTAGCGAGTAGGGCCATAAAGGGAGGGAGAGATTTTTAGACTTAGTGTGGAAGAAAAAACTATACAACTTTGCAAGACCTAGCTTTGAGTATTATATGCCTTGAAATCCTATTATCAGAGCTCAAATACACATGAGATGATTTCAGTGTGTTTGTCTTGAAACCAAAGGCTTCCATCCATAGTAGTGATGTCAATCAGCCTCTGTCAGTCCACCTGAGTATATCAGTCTGCTCTCATCAGATGCACAATTCAAATTTTGAAGGGACACTGTCAGATTAAATAAGTCTCTCTCTGTGTTTCTTCCTGTAGTACACATAGTTCTAATAAAAACTGAAATAAATTTAGATTCATATTTACTTTAACTATTTATGATATTTGGCTACTTGGGCAATAACCAAAGACTAGTCAGATCCATAGAATCATAGAATATTAGGGTTGGAAGAGACCTCAGGAGATCATCTAGTCCAATTCCCTGTTCAAAGCAGGACCAACACCAACTAAATCATCCCAGGCAAGGCTTTATCTAGCCAGGCCTTAAAAACCTCTAAGGATGGAGATTCCACCACCCAACTAGGTAACACATTCCAGTGCTTCACCACCCTCCTAGTGAAATAGTGTTTCCTAATATCCAACCTAGACCTCCCACACTGCAACTTGAGACCAGTGCTTCTTGTTCTGTCATCTGCCACCACTGAGAACAGCCTAGCTCCATCCTTTTTAGACCCTCCTTCAGGAAATTGAAAGCTGCTATTAAATCCCCCCTCACTCTTCTCTTCTGCAGACTAAAAACCCCAGTTCCCTCAGCCTCTCCTCGTAATTCATGTGCCCCAGCCCTCTAACCATTTTTGTTGCCCTCTGCTGGACTCTCTCCAATTTGCCCACATCCCTTCTGTAGTGGGGGGACCAAAACTGGACGCAATACTCCAAGTGTGACCTCACCAGTGCCGAATAGAGGGGAATAATCACTTCCCTCGATCTGCTGGCAATGCTTCTGCTAATACAGCCCAATATGCCATTAGCCTTCTTGGCAACAAGGCACACTGCTGACTCATATACAGCTTCTCATCCACTGTAATCCCCAGGTCCTTTTCTGCAGAACTGCTGCTTAGCCAGTCGATCTCCAGCCTGTAGTGGTGAATGGGATTCTTCCTTCCTAAGTGCAGAACAATGCACTTGTTCTTGTTGAACCTCATCAGATTTCTTTTGTCCCAATCCTCCAATTTGTCTAGGTCACTCTGGACCCTATCCCTACCCTCCAGCATATCTATCTGTCCCCCCATCTTAGTGTCATCTGTGAACTTGCTGAGGGTGCAATCCGTCCCATCATCCAGATCATTAATAAAGATGTCGAACAAAACCAGCCCCAGGATCGACCGCTGGGGCACTCTGCTTGATACTGGCTTCCAACTAGACATCGAGCTGTTAATCACTACCTGTTGAGTCCGATGATCTAGCCAGCTTTCTATCTACCTTATAATCCATTCATCCAATCCATACTTTTTTAACTTGCTGGCAAGAATATTGTGGGAGACCGTATCAAAAGCTTTGCTAAAGTCAAGAAATATCACATCCACCACTTTCCCCATATCCACAGAGCCAGTTATCTCACCATAGAAGGCAATCAGTTTGGTCAGGCATGACTTGCCCTTGTGAATCCGTGTTGACTTTTCCTGATCACCTTCCTCTCCTCCAAGTGCTTCAAAATGGATTCCTTGAGGACCTGCTCCATGATTTTGCTGGGGACTGAAGTGAGGCTGACCGGGTTCTCTTTTTTCCCTTTTTTAAAGATGGGGACTATATTTGCCTTTTCCCAATCGTCTGGGACTCGTGAAGTTCGCCACGAGTTTTCAAAGATAATGGCCAATGGCTCTGCAATCACATCAGCCAACTCCCTCAGCACCCTTGGATGCATTAGATCTGTACCCATGGACTTGTGCATGTCCAGCTTTTCTAAATAGTCCTTAACCTGTTCTTTCACCACTGAGGGCTGCTCACCTACCCCCCATGCTGTGCTGCCCAGTGCAGCAGTCTGGGGGCTGCTCTTGTATGTGAAGACCAAGGCAAAAAAAGCATTGAGTACTTCATCTTTATCCACATCATCCGTCACTATGTTGCCTCCCCCATTCAGTAAGGGTCCCACACTTTCCCTGACCTTCTTCTTGTTGCTAACATACCTGCAGAAACCCTTCTTGTTACCCTTCACATCCCTTGCTAGCTGCAAATCCAATTGTACGTAGGCCTTCCTGATTACACCCCTGCATCCTCTAGCAATATTTTTATACTCCTCCCTAGTCATCTGTCCAAATTTCCACTTCTTGTAAGCTTCCTTTTTGAGTTTAAGCTCACCGAAGATTTCACTGTTAAGCCAAGCTTGTAACCTGACATATTTGCTCTTCTTTCTGCACTTTGGGATGGTCTGTTCCTGCGCCTTCAATAAGGCTTCTTTAAAATACAGCCAGCTCTCCTGGACTCCTTGCCCCCTCATATTAGCCTCCCAAGGGATCTTGCCCATCAGTTCCCTAAGGTAGTCTAAATCTGCTTTTCTGAAGTCCAGGGTCTGTATTTTGCTACTCACCTTTCTTCCTTTTTTCAGGATCCTGAACTCAACCATTTCATGGTCACTGCTGCTCAGGTTGTCACCCACTTCTACTTCCCCTACCAATTCTTCCCTGTTTGTAAGCAGCAAGTCAAGAGAAGCACAGCCCCTAGTTGGCTCCTCCAGCACTTGTACCAGGAAGTTGTCCCCAACACTCTCCAAAAACTTCCTGGATTGTCTGTGCACTGCTGTATTGCTCTCCCAGCAGATGTCAGGGTAATTGAAGTCCCCCATTAGAACCAGGGCCTGTGATCTGGAGACTTCAGTTAGTTGTCTGAAGAAAGCCTCGTCTACCTCATCCTCCTGGTCTGGTGGTCTATAGCACACGCCGACAACAACATCACCCTTGTTGCTCTCACCTCGAAACTTAACCCAAAGGCTTTCAATGGCTTTTCTCCAGTTTCATACTGGAACTCTGAGCAATCATACCACTCTCTTACATACAATGCAACTCCTCCACCTTTCCTCCCATACCTGTCCTTCCTGAACAGTTTATACCCATCCATAACAGTGCTCCAGTCATGTGAAATGCCCCACCAAGTTTCTGTTATTCCAGTCACATCATAGTTCCTTGATTTTGCCAGGACTTCAAATTCTTTTTGCTTTTTTCCCAGGCTTCTTTCGTTTGTGTACATGCACCTTCAGAAAACTAGCTGATTGCCCTACTTTCTCAGTATGAATCAGGAGGCTTCCTGTCTTGTACCCTCCTCTTTTTGTTTCCTCCTGTATCCTACTCCCCCACTTACCTCTGGGCTTAGGTCACCATCCCCTGGCTAACCTAGTTTAAAGCCCTCCTCACTAGGTTATCAAGCCTTCCCACGAAGATGCTCTCCCATCTCTTCATTAGGTGGATCCCATCTTTTCCTAGCAATCCTTCCTGGAACAGCATCCCATTGTCGAAAAATCCAAAGCCCTCTCTCCGACACTACCTGTGTAACCACGCATTCACCTCCACAATTCAACGGTCCCTACTTGGGTCTTTTCCTTCAATAGTAGGAAGGAGTAACAGTCCGAGGTCTTGATCAGTCTCAGCAAACACTCCATCACATCCTGGATTCTTGCTCCAGGCAAGCAGCACACTTCTCGAGTCTCCTGGTCTGGTCGGCAGATGGAAGACTCCATCCCCCTTAGGAGGGAGTCCCCGACCACCACCACCCATCTCCTCCTTTTGGGAGTGATGGTCATGGAACCCCCATCCCTAGGACAATGCATCTAATGCCTTCCAGCCGATGGGGTCTCCTTTTGATGCTTTCCTTTAGAGGGATCTTCTAAATCCTTCTGCACAGTAGTACCTGTGGAGAGAGCCTGAAAATGGTTTCACACCTCTATCTGCATTGGGGATACATAGGTTCTCCTCTTTCTTCTCCTGGAAGTCACCTGCTGCCAATACTCTTCCCCGTTCTGCACCGCACTCTCCGATTCTTCTGCATGTTTTGCTTCCAGGACCAAACACTGACTTCTATCTAGAAAATCTTCATTTTGTCTGATCAACGCAGGGTTGATACCTGGTTGTCTAGTCCTCTAACCTTCTCTTCCAATATGCAGACCAGGTTGCACTTCATAGAGACAAAGTCGCTTCTGTCCTCTGGGAGAAAGACAAACATTACACATTCTGAGAAAGTCACAACAGCTGATTGCTTACTATCCATGTCTTCCTTCTAAGAGGCTCCTCAGATGTTGTATATACTGCTTACAGGAGCCTGAAAGGCAGAAACACTCTGGGCGAACTCCCCACAGGTGAACTCACAGGCAAACTCCCTCTGATTTCTGTCCTCTGTTCACTGCCATGTCCTGTCCACTTTAGCTTCCAGCCAGTTTTCGGTCAATTTCATTCTGGTTCTCCTGTACTAGCACAATAGTGCAAATCCCTGGTTTTAAATTAAATGTTTTGTTTTAGAAATATTTTATTACAAATTAAAAATAAACAAACAGAAAAATAATGAAAGCATTTCTACTGCTCTTAGATTTTGTTAAAACAAGTGAATTTTAGAACAATATTGACTAGACATGTAATGGGGTTTATCAATTTTACAAGTGTCCCTTTTTACATTTGTCTTGTTTGAACCTCCTTTGTATTTTACAGGTGGAAAATTATTATTTATTATTTGTATTCAGATAGCACCAAAGGGCCCCAATCATAGATAAATGTCCCTTGTGTTAGACCCGGTACAAACACAACAAATAGACAGTGCCTGCCTCGAAGACCTTGCAGTCCAAGTATAAGATAAGATACAACAGGTGAATACACTAGATAGATGGGGATAGTGCAAGGAAATATGAGACAGTACTGGTCAGCATGAAAAGCAGTGGCCACAGAACACCCACAGCCTAACCATTCTCATGTTTTCTCTAGGCATCACAACAGAGAAGAGTTTTAAGGAGGGATGGGAAAGAAGATAAGGGGTGGCTTTATGAGTGTTTATAGCTCTTCCATACTTAATGGGTGGTGCGGGAGAAAGCATGAAGGTGTTTGTTTGTAAATTTAACAAAGGAATGACAAAGGTGGGCATCATAGGCAGGATGGAGGTAGGAGCTGGCATCTCAGTAGTGTTTCAGAGATGATATGTAGGGTGTGGCTAGATCATGAAGGACCTTAAAAGTGAAGACTCAGGGCAGGTCTGCACTACAAATTTGCATTGGTGCAGCTATAACGCTGTAGTGCTTCTGGTGAAGATGTTCTTAGCCGATTGGAGAGAGCTCTCCTGTCTTGGCTTAATAACTCCACCTCCATGAGAGGCGGTAGCTATATCAGCGTGAGAAGCAATCCCGCCAACCTAGTGATGTCTCCACAGGGGATTATGGTTGGTATAACTGGTTACTCAGAGGTGTGGGTATTTCACACCCCTGAGCAATGCAGTAATATCGAAGTAAGGGTGTAGTGTACACCTGGCCTCATAGTTTGTGTTTGATGTGGAGAATGAGGGGTATCCACTAGATGGATGCAGAGAGAGAAATGACATGATCGAAGATGCATCCTCATTCCACTGGTAAAGTCCTTGGGGATTTGTATTCTACAGTAGTGAAAGGATATGCAAAGGAAAATAAAAAATAAGAGATCTGCAGCCAAGTGAGAGAGACATTTTTGTTTACTGAATCAAGATTAGGCTCTGTGGGTGCTGAATTGAAATCAAATTTCTGTTAAATAGCGCCCCAAGAAATCAATTGTAACCAGCATTTTATGACCAGTGTTCTAACAGCTTGAGGCAAAGCCAAGGGCAGTTAAAACTCCAACAAATTAGTTGTTAACTGTGCTAATGACTGATTTTGTTGGGATTATTGCTGTTATAAACAGTAATCAATCCAGGTTTACCACTGCGTCTCAGAAAAAGTTTTCAACAGAAACATTGTATGTCTGCGTCTCTGCACTTCAGATTCTACTTAATACGATAACCTGAATATTACACAATGCTCAATTCCACCTTCACTTCCCAACAAAATATGCGTATACAAATGACATACACAAACAATAGTTATTACTTCACAATACAATGTAGTTACATGAGTTAACAAATCCATAAGCTAAGACAGTCAACAAGCTGTCATGATTTTCAATAAAAATTTACAAATTAAAGGGGGAAATTTATGAGTTAGATTCACGGGTTCAGTATGCATGCTTATGCCCCTCTAGCACAGCTGTAAACCTGGTGTGACTGGCTGGCTAAACTGGATTGATAGCTGCTTTGTAGCAGGTAACTATGAATCCATCCCACTTTGTGCTGATGCTGTCCCGAAAACCTTATTACATGAATAGTCCTTGTTTACATATACGTCCATTATGCATTGTACACACCACCTAGTCTCAGAAATAGAATTCCTTTCAGAGTTTCCTGGCAAGCAAGGGAAATGCACTAGCTGCTACATCCCAATAGAGGGAATAGCAAACTGTCACTGCTGTGGTTGGGTTTGCTGCAAGGGTTGGTGGGAAAAGGGACATGGCCCTAACTCCTCCCCATCCCCACTGGTATAATGTGCAATCTGGCCCTTAAATAAGGGTAATCTCTGTGGTTATTGGTTTGCAGCATTCACATCCAGGTGTATGACAAATGTGTTTTTTTTCTGCTCCGAGCTTTATGATGCAGTAAAGCCAATATCAAGGATTTTTAAAATATTATATACAGTGGGTCAGATTCTGGTAGCAGTTGGTATCAATTGAGTTACTCTGGATTTACACTGAGACCACAATCTGGGTTTGCACTGATTTTCATATTTAGCTGACCACATGTCTGCCTTCTAGATTAATTGTAAAGTCACTGATAGGGATTAAATATTGAAATGTTAAATGGAAAACAATAGCAATTATTTTAGAGATGCATGTGATGCCTTGTTCTAATTGGGTTTTTAAACTCATCCATATTAAAGCAAAATGATCAGCCTGGCACTTGGAATCTCTTAACAATTAAAATATGTTGTGAATTAAAGGGCATAAGGCTGTTGCAAATCAATATTAATCTTGGTAAATACAAATTGATAATTTGTGTAAAACAAAACAAAAACAAAAACCTAAGTGAGCCACAATAACAAAGCAATGCAGCCCTATTTATACCGTACATGTATAAGTGAGGTTATATAATTTAGTGGCAGATGGTGGTTTATTTTATTTTTTTTAAGGTGGAAAAATGTGGATTATGCCCATGACTCACAAACTGTGGATTTTTTACATCCTTGGATTATAAAATGAACACGCTGAGATGTTAAATTATTTAGAACAAAGTAAAGAACATGGAATTAACAAGACTTGTACCAGACATCACTCTGACTTCTTTGCTTGTATGTTGCAACCCTTTCCCCCACCATTCATCTGTTTGCCTTTAAGATCCTGACCCTGCAATGAGTTCCTCACCAGCAATCAACTGTATGGAGCCCAGTTAGCTTTGATGGGCATTCAATAAGCATAGCGATGTGTCAACATGATGTTCAAAGCGGGATTGGGACTTTGGGTGGGATTCATAAAAGGGACGTACCTGCCCAACTCCCATTTAATCAGTGGGAGTTAGGTGCCTAACTACCTTGGTGAATCCCACCCTTTATGTATCGATCTTTCAAACACTACCACACCTGAATAGTGTCGCTGAATCTATTGAGACCACTCACATGTGTACAGTTATTCAGGTTTGTGTTTGCAGAATTGGGACATTAGGTTATTGCAAACTCTTTGGGTCAGGCACTGGGCCTTGCTATGTATCTGCTGCACCTGGCACATTTTAGATGTCACTGCAATGTAAATAATACTTCACAACCAAAAATAATTTAATTTAACGTTAGTTAAGGTTGCTCTCATCAATGAATTAAACCATAAAACACTAGGAAATTTGAAGTAAAGGATTTAAAAGTTTCAAAGTCAAGCACTCTCATTTTAGGAGATGCCAGAATGAAGTTTGCCTGTGAAACCTTAATTTGCCCCCCTTGTGCATATACATTATGGTACACCCTTTATCCTGTAAGCTACTGTAACTCCTGTTGACATGGATAGCAGAGAGTTAAAGTGAATAGACTGTGCCCCTCCATCTGAGGTACTAGCTTGATTTTGCTTATGAAATATCAGTCATTTTTGGAGGATAGTCAGAATACTTTAATGTGCAAACTCTGCCTGAAGGAATTTCTGTACATTGTCTATTAATGCAAAGGAGACATTAGTGCATATGTCTTAGGGCAGAATTTGGCCTCCAGAATTCCTCTTCATTCTGCACCTTTAAATAGTAGAACACACAAATTCTTGGAAGCGAAATAGAATTCTTAAAACAACTGCCCATACTCCTAATATGCAACATTAATTTTATATACGTTCCCAATAAATTGTCTGTAAAGATATGTGAGTAGTTGTTGAATTAGGCCAAGAAGCTATGTCTCAAAATAATCGTTTGTGAAATGAGAAATGATTTATCATAATCTAAAATATATCTACTACACTTATATTAAATTTTAACTCATATTACATAGAGCTCTGGGTACGAACGTGAAGCTAATTGCAATTGTATAATTTTAATATTAATATAAATTGGCTATATTCTCCTCTGAGTTACATCAGTGTAAATACAAAATAATACCACTGAATTAATTTTAGTCCAGATTTACCCCTGCTATATTGAAAGCAGAATCTGGCCAAATACATTGTAAAAATGCAAAGTATATGGCAAGGCTATTTTAATAAATGTGAAAAAGGGATGTTATTTGTGACTGTGAAATGTCATTAGAGCAAAAGTGCCTTGGAAGCTGAATGTTTCTATTTATCAATTAATATAATATAATATAATATAATATAATATAATATAATATAATATAATATAATATAATATAATATCTTCAGAGATAGTCACAGTTAACCAATAACCTCTACTTACCCTAACATGGAGGGAAGATCTTTATTGGAGTGGAAAGACTGCCAACATAGTCATACACCTCTCTTAATCATTGGATTTCAGTTCTGAAATTATTTACCATGGTTTTGTGATATGCCCAATCAGTCACAGAATATAAATATATAAATATATATATATATATATATATATATATATATATATATATATATATATATATTAGGTCCCACAGGTGACCTAAATGAAATGAGGGTTTTATTTATATATATATATATGTATAAATAAAACCCTCATTTCATTTAGGTCGCCCCTGGGACCAAGACTCCAAAAGAGAAAAGCTGGTGCTTTAGCCACTTAATCACTTTCATTATCTAGGGTTTTTTTCTTAAAGAACTTCCTTAGCTTTCTTTTATTTAAGCTTCTAATTGAATCACTACTTACACAATACTGTACAAATGAAATGAAAGGTCCTTACCAAATAAACCAGAGTTCGTTTGTTTGTAAGACTCACTCTCAATAGAATGTGAAGGAAATGTGTCTAATTTCAAATTGTTTTTTTCACCTCGAGAAATATGTTCAAACAATTTAATCATGGCTGAATATTGGTTTTTTGATTGATTGATTTATATTTATTTAGAAGGCTGAAAACTTCTATTCTCTCTCTCTCTGTCTCTCTCTCTTTTTTTTTTTACAAGATCTGAACGTGTTTTTTTAATTTTAGGGCATCAGTTTTCAGAGCTAAATTTCCCATAAACCTACTTTGTTTCTCTGTGCTTGGATTTTATCCAAATTGTTTTATGCAGAACTAATTCAAGCATCCAGTATGTTAAAGTAATCCAAGTCTTGGAGACTGTCTATGTAATTACCAGCGGTGCTCTCATTCTAACTGGAAAAACTACCTTCAGATTTCTACTACAGTAGATTATCTTTAGGGTATTAAGAGTTTGGATGGCCTTTCCAAATTATAATTCTATGCCTCTGTTGTGTTGACACTTTGGCCAGGTCTACACTAGGACTTTATGTTGAATTTAGCAGCGTTAACTCGATTTAACCCTTCACCCGTCCACATTAGGAAGCAGTTTATTTCGACATAAAGGGCTCTTTGAATCGATTTCTGTACTCCACCCCGACGAGGGGAGTAGCGCCAAATTCGACATGGCCATGTCGAATTCGAGGAACTGTGGACGGAATTCGACGCTAATAGCTCCGGGAGCTATCCCACAGTGCACCACTCAGTGGACGCTCAGGACAGTAATCTGTACTCGGATGCTCTGACCTGCCACTCAGAGAAAGCCCCGGGAAAATTTGAATCCCTTTTCCTGTCTGGCCATTTTGAATCCCATTTCCTCTTTGGACATTGTGGCGAGCTCAGCAGCACTGGCAACGAGGCAGAGCTCTACAGCAGTGGTTTCCATGCCATCGCAGAATAGAAAGAGGGCTCCAGCATGGACTGATCGGGAAGTTTTGGATCTGATCGCTGTGTGGGGAGATGAATCCGTCCTAGCAGAGCTCCGATCCAAAAGACAGAATGCCAAGATTTATGAGAAAATATCCCAGGCTATGACGGAGAGAGGATACAGCCGTGATGCAACGCAGTGCCGCGTGAAAATCAAGGAGCTGCGGCAGGCGTACCAGAAGACCAAGGAGTCCAACGGACGCTCCGGGTCGCAGCCACACACTTGCCGGCTTTACGAGGCACTGCATGCCATGCTCGGTGGTGCTGCCACAACTACCCCACCAGTGTCCGTGGACTCCGACGACGGGGTCTTATCTACGGCCACGTCGTCGGAGGTTTTCGCGGACGGTGAAGATGAGGAAGGAGGGGAGGAGGACGAGGCACTAGACAGCGCTCTCACTGCTGAATTCCCCGAGAGCCAGGAACTATTCCTCACCCTGACTGAGCTCCCCTACGAACACTCCCAAGGCAGCATTCCTGACCAGGAATCAGGCGAAGGATCATCAGGTCAGTGTTTTAGACATTTATTTGCAATACAATAGGCATGGTGTGTTAGCACTGTGTAACTGTGGCTTAATTGGCCTTATGCGCTTCAACTTGGAGTCGCTTTCCCGTGCAACTATTCGAAAAGTCTTTCAATATGTATGGGGATAGAGGAGTAATCCCCATCTGAGAGCTCCGCGAAGCTCTCCTGGAGGTACAGTGAGAGCTTGTTTATCACGTTCATGGGGAGAGCGGCCTTATTGTCTCCTCCATGGTAGGATACTTTCCCGCGCCATGCAAGCTGCAGGTACTCTGGTATCATTGCCTTGCATAGCATGGCAGCATACGGCCCCGGGGTTTGCTGGCATTGACGCAGCATGCAGTATTTCTCTGTCTCGGTAATCCTCATCAGAGTGATATCAGTCATGGGGTCCTGGCTTGAATGAGTGGTATCATTAGTATAGTAAATGCTTCCTTTTCCCTTTAAAGAAAGACACCCGGCTGTTTCCCTT
The DNA here is from genome assembly GCA_037349315.1 of Chelydra serpentina. Classification (NCBI taxonomy): domain Eukaryota; kingdom Metazoa; phylum Chordata; order Testudines; family Chelydridae; genus Chelydra; species Chelydra serpentina. Next base: position 72,602,979 of record JBAIAC010000004.1, read on the forward strand.
AACGCGTGGTGGTAGGGAGTTGGGAGCCAAACCATTCGTACTTAGCGGTGCGCGGGCAGGGAGAGTTCCCGGGACCGGCCACGCTAGGCGGGGGAAAGGGTACGCGAGCCGTTCAGACAGAGCGGTTCGCGGGCAATCTTGGTTCCCGGGAGCGGCCACGCGAAGGGGGGGGGTGAAGGGTAGGCCAGCCGTTCAAACACAGCGGTTCGCGGGCAATCTTGGTTCCCGGGAGCGGCCACGCGAAGGGGGGGGGTGGAAGGGTAGGCGAGCCGTTCATGCTGAGCGGTTCGCGGGCACTTTTGGTTCACGGGAGCGACCACACGGAGGGGGGGGAAGGGTAGGCGAGCCGTTCATGCTGAGCGGTTCGCGGGCACTTTTGGTTCCCGGGAGCAACCACGCGGAGGGTGGAGAAGGGTAGGCGAGCCGTTCATGCTGAGCGGTTCGCGGGCATTTTTGGTTCCCGGGAGCAACCACGCGGAGGGGGGGGAAGGGTAGGCGAGCCGTTCATGCTGAGCGGTTTCTGGGAATTTTTGGTTCCCTGGAGCGGCCACGCAGGGTGGGGGGGGGGGGAAGGGTAGGCGAGCCGCTGTAGATGAGCGGTTTGGCCAGCAGCAGTTCCTGCCCGCCGCCAGGAACAGTGATTGAGACATGGGAGTAGAGCACTGCTGTGAAGCAATCTCTCAGCAGTCCTAACTCATCACCTTACCATGGTCTTCAGAGAGCTGATTTTCAGTGTTCGGCAAGGCTTCTGGGATCCATATACCGGGAGCCCAGACACTCAGCATTAAGGCCTAATATTTGACCTTGTAGTACGTGAACATGTGATAGGCACTGTGCTTGGTCCTATTCACGGTGAAAGAGTATGGGCATTGTTCTGGAAAAAGTATCTTTCTGAGGAATTCACTCCCTTTCCCTCATCCCACAGCTGCGAGTGTCTCCCGCCCTACCCGTGTTTCTCCCTCCCATGGGCTACTACAGATAAGGCGGCGCAAAAAGAGAACCCGGGACGACATGTTCTCGGAATTGATGATATGGTCCCGAAGGGAGGCGGCACAGCGGAGAGAGGACGTCTCACGGTCCGAGCGAGTAGCCAGGGAACGAGAGCAGAGGGCTGAAGCGCGCGAGGACAGGTGGCCGCAGGAAGACCAGCAGGTGACCCAAACTATGCTGGGACTAATGAGGGAGCAAACCGACACGCTCCGGCGCCTGGTGGACATTCTCCAGGACAGGAGACAGGAGGAAAGAGCCCCTCTATATGTTCTTTCTAACCGCCCACCCCCGCCACCAAGTCCAGTGGTTTACTCACCCAAAGTCACTAGGACGAGGGGAGGCAGGGTCCGTGGAAATATTCACTCCACCCCTGCAGACTGCTCCAGTAGCAGAAGGCTCTCATTCCCAAAACCTTAGATTGGCCCTTACCCTCCCTCCAGCCGCACCCCTCAACACCTCCCTGCCCAGGTTCCATGTTAAAGCAATGCTCAGTTTAATAAAAATGGTTTTTTGGTTCATTGTTGTTTCCCTGACTGTCTTAAACAGGACCGTTTGTTTTTCGGGTTAGTGGGTAACGGGGTTTGTAAGTGCAGACGACTGGCGCCTAACCCAGGGTACAGACAGGGGAACGGATCAACTGAAAGGCACAGTAAAAATTGCATGCAGTAGGCACACTTGTCATTCTGGGTGTGGGTTTTCATGTTCTCTACGGGGGGTTGGGGCTTGGGTGGTTCGCTGTCTGGTGGGGGAGGGTGGCCGCTGATCTTTAGTGGCTGGCAATAGCCTGCATGATAGATCCATGCACCGGGGGATCCGTAGCCGATATTCACTGCGAAAAAGTCACAGAGACGCCACCACACACACATGCGAATAGGAGGGGTTAATGGCTCCCTTTAAACAAGCAGTCCAGCACTTAGGACTGCTCTGGGAGCAGGAGCATGTCATTCCCCAAGCTTTGAAGCGTACTTTCCCACACTCCACCCGCTCCCCAACCGCGGTATGCGTCCACGGTTAAAACCGTAACTGGGAAACCAGTACCGGAGACGGTCCAAATAAACAACGTTTCCTTTATTGTGCTTTTAAAGCGTTGAACGAAGGAGGGGGAAGGGGGTTGGTAATGGGAGAGGATGGGCAACGGAAACTGTGTAAAGAAACAGGGGAATGTTCAGTATCTGTTTAAAGAAGTGTAACAGTCACTGGTTACCCTGGTCAGTCTGGAAGCGAGCTTTCAAAGCTTCCCGGATGCGCAGCGCGTCCCGCTGTGATCTTCTAATCGCCCTGGTGTCCGGCTGAGCGTAATCTGCTGCCAGGCGATTTGCCTCAACCTCCCAGCCCACCATAAACGTCTCCCCCTTGCTCTCACAGAGATTGTGGAGCACACAGCACGCTGCAATCACAATGGGGATATTTTTTTGGCCGAGGTCGGAGCGAGTCAGTAAGCTTCGCCATCTGCCTTTCAGACGGCCAAAGGCACACTCCACCACCATTCTGCACTTGCTCAGGCGGTAATTGAAGAGCTCCTTTTCAGTGTCCAGGGCTCCCGTGTATGGCTTCATGAGCCATGGCATTAGCGGGTAGGCAGGGTCCCCTAGGATCACTGTTGGCATCTCCACATCCCCAACAGTGATTTTGCGGTCCGGGAAATAAACCCCCTGTTGCAGCCGTCTAAACAGACCAGAGTTTTTGAAAACACAAGCATCATGAACCTTGCCTGGCCATCCAACATTGATGTTCGTAAAACGTCCTTTGTGGTCCACTAGTGCTTGCAGCACCATAGAAAAATAGCCCTTTCGGTTAATGTACTGGCTGCCCTGGTGCTCCGGTCCCAGGATAGGGATGTGTGTCCCATCTATGGCCCCACCGCAGTTTGGGAATCCCATCGCAGCGAAGCCATCTATGATCACCTGCACGTCTCCAAGGGTCACTACCTTTGAGAGCAGCAGGTCAACGATTGCATGGGCTACCTGCATCACAGCAACCCCCACGGTAGACTTGCCCACTCCAAATTGGTTCGCTACTGACCGGTAGCTGTCAGGAGTTGCAAGCTTCCACAGGGCTATGGCCACTCGCTTCTGGATAGTCAGGGCTGCTCGCATCCGGGTGTCCTGGCACTTCAGGGCAGGGGACAGCAAGTCACAAAGTTCCAGGAAAGTGCCCTTACGCATCCGAAAGTTTCGCAGCCACTGGGATTCATCCCAGATCTGCAGCACTATGCGGTCCCACCAGTCAGTGGTTGTTTCCCTTGCCCAGAATCGCCGTTCCACAGGATCAACGTGACCCATTGCCACCATGATGTCTAGGGGCCGGGGTCCCGTGCTTTCCAAGAGGTCTATGCCCCTCTCAGAGTTCATGTACTCCCGGAGCTTCCGTTGCCTCCTCTCCCGATTTCTCTCCATCTGAGTCTGGAAAAGGTGCGCGATAAGGCGCGAGGTGTTGGCAATGGACAGAACATCAGCGATAATCGCGGAGGGCTCCATGCTCGCTCTCCTGTGGCGTCCGAGCTATCAGTCACCGGAAAAGGGCGCGAATTCATTGCCCGCCGGCGCTTTCACGTAGGGACGGCGGGAGTGTGGGTCGAGTGACGACATTTACGTATAACCACCCTTGACACATTTTCGGTCCCACAAGGCACTGGGGGCTACACCCAGAATTCCAGTGGTCAGCGGGGACTGCGGGAACTGTGGGATAGCTACCCACAGTGCACCGCTTGCAATGTCGACGCTTGCCCCCTTACTGTGGACTCAGAAATTCGAATTAAGATCCTTGATGTGGATTCGCACGATCGACCTTGCAATATCGGTTTCACAAGTTCAGTTTAACAAAAATCGAACTAGTCTCGTAGTGTAGACATACCCTTTGAAATACTTGTTCTGTTTTCCTTTTCAAACTGAAGATATTTAGGCAAAAATAACTGATCACAATATAGCCATTTCAAGCAAGACTGGCTAGGAAACAAAAAATTTGTGATGAAATTCAAGGTTTTAACATTTGGTTTCCTTCCACACCAGAATGAAGTGGAAACCTTTTCAGAGCAAGATTCCCCACCCCAGAATAGCCAATAGCCTGAATACATAGTTGGGATAGAGGAGACCCTGATTTAGGTTTATATTCTGCCTAATTGGGTGAGTGCTCCAATCACCAGATTATAGAGCCAGTCTCTCAATTGTTCCTGTTGGAACTGTTCTACTGTGTATAGTGATTAAATATTCATTGGGACAGAAAAAACCCAGACTCTATTGCCTGGTGATTAAGGCCCTGCCTGAATCAGACAGAGAAGGGATTTGAATCTAGTTTTCCCATATCCCAGTTGAATGACTTAACCCCCTCCCACCACCTTCAACCCCCTTACCCTCTCTGAAATTCTATCCTGGACTTGAGAAATGTTCCAGATGAAAGTTTTGTCAAAAACAGATCCAGTTCCATGAAAAGTTTCAGTTTTGATTTTCTGGAATTTTCAGACGAAAAACTGTTTTACTGAAAAATTCTCAACCAGCTCTGCTTTCAACATACCATAATGTTCAGTATAGGTAAATGCCAACAGCTTAAATGAATTATCTTACATAAATATGATACTTTCACATTTTGACAGCAGAAAGTTGGGGTAGGGAGGAGTAGAAGTTGGGGAAGGAACAAGAAAGGGAAAGAGGACGGGATGAAAGGATAGTGTTTTAGATCCAATGCCACTGAAGTAAAACAAATTCATTAGGGATTAGGTCCACTGTCACACCATTTTTCATATTTATTATGTATCAGAGGGTGGCTGGCAGCGGTAAATGAAGTTTGTCCACCTTCCCTCTGTCAGAGCAAGTTCTCCCATTTAGCCATGTAAGAGGGCAGGGCAGTTTCTGGGGCTATAAAGGATCAGGGAGAGAGCTTGTGAGAGGGAGTCCCAAGGAGTCAGAACAGACTGGTATAGTCAGGAAGGGCAGGTGAGAACAGCTAGAAACCAGGGCACTAGAGGAGTCCTGAAAGGATCCAAGGGTGGCTCCTGGGAGAATGCTGAAGGCAGGAGAACAGCAAGAAGGGTTTTCTGGCTGGTGTCCTCAAGCCAGGGAGAGGGGTTTGGAAAGGGCTTAAGGTAGGAGGAGGTGTGTGTCTCACCCTTGGCTCTGAGCTGCAGAGCAGGAGCCAAGGGTGAGACACAGTTGATGGGAGGGGAGCAGCAGAAGAGCTGACCCGCTGATGACTCTAGGGTCAGAGAGATGGACCCAAAGAAACAGTGAGAGAGCCAGGATGAATGAGGAATGCTCCTTTGGCAAGGATGCTCTCAATAAAGAGCATCCTTGGGGGGTTCTTAATTGGAAGAGCAGGGTTGCCTTCCAATTGGAAGGGCTGGGGTGGCTGCCCTGGTGCAAGGACAAGAGAGGACTGACAGAGCAGCCAATCATGGTCGAAATCATGGTACACATGCTGGTGTACAGTATGTGGGGTATTAAGAGACGAGAGGTCTTGGGTTTTAATGACTACTTGGACTGGTGTGAGAAATAGTTTGCCTGCTTGGAACTTTTGTTATGCCCTGTTTGTTCTATGCTGAAATAAACCAGCCCCAAGGAGGGGTAGTTTTGAGACAAGAAAGCCTGAAGTGAAATTATCGGCTCACCTGACAGGGGAAACTGAGACAGCATGCCTGTTATGTTGCGGCTTGCTGTAGAGGGGCTCTCCAAGTAGAACTACCCTATGACAATATGAAACTGAATTAGGGCCAAATTTTCAAAAACAGCTTTTAAACTTATTCCTAAAAATCAGCTACTTAGATATTGATATCCTGTTTGGACAAAATTCAGCCCAGTCTGAGCCCAATGTAATCCTTCAGTCCCACTTAATGCTCATCCATAAAAATTATTTTATTTACACCAATAATCTTGAAAATGTGGGAACCAACATTCCATGGGCATATCTGTCAATGGAAGCAGAATTATAAATACTGCTGGGGAAAGCTAAAATAGGCTGCTGGACTCGATCATCAACTTGGGGGAAAATAATTGGCCACATCCAGATCAGATCAAAGCCCTTGTTTCAGGGCTCTGCTTATTGTTTAATATGAAAAAGGAAAACATAGTGTTGATCTTGTCTCATGTATGGTTAGAACTTGCTATAAGTAGAATGACACTACTGGGGTATAATATTGACAGGGGTGTACACTTATTAGGCTGAAATATATTTATAAGGGGGCAGGTAGGGAACACGCATTACTGGATTATTGGGCTTTGCTATGGTTAAAAGCTTGTTTTATTGGTATGAGGCCTTGTGGAAATAGTCATGCTAAAGATGAAATTTCAGTCAGATGCTTGCAGGCCCAAGAAGTTAAGTCTAGGGTATTAATTCTGCACTCTCATCCTGAGAAGATAAACAAGTAACCACAAAGGGCACAGCACACTGGAAATTCTGCAAGAAGGGAGTTTTTGTGAAGGGCTGTAGCAATCTGGTTACTAGGCAAAAACTAGGTAGTTGGTGAGACGGTGTGCCCCATAAGGCTATATGGGGAGATGCTTATAAATGTATATATGATATAACTGGAATGTGTGTTATGCTACGTGTGCCAAGTAACATATCTCTGTAAAAGTTATGATCTACTGAATCTATTCCTCCTATTTGTATGCAAGTATCATTTCTGTAGTGGAAGTTATGAATATTGGTTGTATTTCTTGAGAAAGGAATGTGCAGGTTAAGTGCCCAATCAAGAAAAACTGAACAGACAATAGAACTTGCAGACACCAATCCACATCTGAGCTTTGCCATGAATGTGGCTTGGCTGGTAAGCAACTGACTTGTGCATGGACATGTGACTTGCCCATTTGACCCCAAAACTCCATTTTGTAACTGGATGCTACACAGGGAGAGGGAGGGGTGTCCACCCAGAGGAGAAAGTCTATTTAAACCCCTGTGAGACCCCTCCATTTTGTCTTCAGCTGGCTAAAGAGAGAGCGTCTCCAACCCACAACGATATACCTGAAAGAAACTGGAACAAAGGATAATAACAATAAGCAGTGTGAGTGATTTCTGGACCCAGGCTAGGAGGACCATAACCTGTAAAAGGAAGTTTACTGGAACTGGTGAGGTTTTTCTCTGTATTCAGTGTGATTAGACATAGACTTGTGTGTTTTATTTTATTTTACTTGGTAATTCACTTTGTTCTGTCTGCTACTACTTGGAACCACTTAAATCCTACTTTCTGTACTTATTAAAATAACTTTTTACTTATTAATTAACCTGGAGTACGTGTTAGTACCTGGAGAGGGGCAAACAGCTGTGCATATCTCTCTATCTGTGATATAGAGGGTGAACTATTTATGAGTAAAACAGATTTATTCAGGGTTTGAACCCCATTGGGAGTTGGTCACCTGGGTGTCAAAGGCAAGAACACTTCCTAAGCTGCTTCCAGGCAAGCCTACAGCTGTTAGGTGATGTGGCGCATACCTGTGCCTGGGTTTGCAGAAGGCTAGTGGGTCTGGCTCAAACCAGACAGGATTCTGGAGTCCCAAGCTGGAAAAGGCAGGAAAGCAGGGGCAGGAGTAGTCTTGGCACACCAGGTGGCAGCTCCAAGGGGGTTTCTGTGATACCAACTCGTCACAGTTGGACAGCAATAAGAATAGAAATTATTAAGAAATAAATGACATAGGTTATTAATATTATTAAGAGTAGGCATATTTATAGAGGCCTGGAATGTTACATATGGATAATAGGAAAGTATTAATCTTGTTATGGTCATGGAAATTGATCGAACATTATGATGTGTCTGTGAAGTAACATAAAAGAAGGGTACAAAAGATACTATTCAGTTCCTCTTTTTTGGGAGCTTTTCAGGTTCTGGAACTAGTGTCAGCTAGATCCCTGTCCTTCTGAGGTGCTCCACAACTTTGTATTCATCTATTTATTTCTTCTAAGCATTGTAAATATGCTATGATACATTTTTGGCATAAAGCTTTTGCTGAGTATGTATTTTGATATGATTGTGTTACATTAACAAGTAGAATTATATGGTTTTTCTGTAAGGATATAGTTGATTATATCACTCCAAACCCGTAATGGAAGCAAAACATTTGTAAGAGAAGTGTGTGATTATCAATCAACATCATAATTGTAGAAACTTTAAAGTTTCATTATTCACAGGGCTACAATGGAGTGATAACATAAGGTAACTGTCCTATTCCCAACATCAGTTGTGGACTCCCTGGCCTCTAGCAGCTTAGTGGTCAGGGTTTCCACCCAGCCTAGGGATGTCTGCAGAGCCTCCTGGCCCCTTGAAGTTCTCTTCTGCATTGCCTGCAACCTGGACTGCAGTTACAGGACAGCGTTCTTCCAGCCCACCCCCCGTCTCATGGAGCTGGGGCCCTCATCTCTATAACGTAGCTGGTTGTTATCATGCACAATTTGACATTGCTCTGCTGGGTCAGATGATTCCCAGCAACTGCCTTCTGAGCTCCCTCTGCAACACTGCTAGGTGCTCCCCAAGCCCTCTGCCACCGAAAAGGGGCAGAATGCTCCATTACAATTCCATATTAGGAGCTGGGACTGCTATGGCTACAGTATTGCCAGCTGAATTATGCACTGTGTGCAATGGAAACATGGAATTTCTGGTGCATTTAGGGCCTTGCATGCCAGCCTAGATTCAAGGCAGATTTCTGTTAGGCCTTGCACATAGTTCCATTGATTTCAACAGGTCTTCTTATGTGCCTAAAGACTGATGGAATGGGTCTACTTTGGGCCTACCTTTGCAACCAGAAGGGCTAGAAACATTAAAGCTAGAACATTTATTGACTAGAAGACAATTTTTATGGAACCATTAGATGCTGAGACTAGCTGTTGTAGAATATTAACTGTGCAGAGGAAAGAAGTGTCCATGCTGCAGGCTGAATGAGATCGAGACTGAAATTTGTTGTGAATATAATGATTATTATAATTATTTATTGGTCTTTGCCTCTGTGCTTTATTTTGTTCTATGACATGTGACAAGAGATACAAAACCATAATTGTCAGAATTGTACAAATCTAGTTACTTCACGGTACATTGCAAAGAAAGGATGCACACATAATTCTGACACATGTCTAGGTTCAAATGATAAATTTGTTATGAAAGTAAAGATGTGAATTCAGTGAGCTGTGAAGATGTGTGTCTGTCTATAAATTTACTATGTATACCATTAACCAGATAGTAGTTTGAGCAAATGAATAATATACTTGTAAATCAGATAACTGGATTATCTATCTTCACAAAAGAAATTTGAAATACCATGCAAAGGAACACATTCTTTCACTCAAGCCATGGCCTATTTCAGTCAATAAAAAAACCCACTATGCATGCAAAGTGCAAAGTGGTGATTGCATGCACAATATGTTCGTTTCTCTATTGTGCAAAAGCAAACTGCTTGTTTTGCATGCAAAGTTATTTGTTTTCACCCACACATACACATTTTGCACAACCAACCAGTTGTTTGTGCAACTGAGATTTTGTTGAACATCTAACCTAGGGCCTTCTCCAGAAAGTTTCTGAGCATCTCTTGTCAGCTGCTCAGTATCTTCTACTCCCAGTGATGTCACTGCTACTCAACAGCTCTTGCACTATCTCAGAGGATCAATCCTTAACTGTGTAATAATATATGTGCATATATGGCATGCTTCTACATCTGTTGAAGTCAATGGGTCTGTTGCTATTTACCATATTGGGTGAATGATGAGATCCATAGTGTTTTGCATGGCTTCCAGCATTAGCAATAATTACAGTACTTCTCAACAGAGGAAAGGATTGATGGACTAAACATACACATTTGAAGAAGTGGAAAAACAAACAAACATGGTAGATAGCAGCATGCCAAATTCCCTCTCTTTTACACAAACAACTAAATAGGCCACATGTCTACATGGTATGATGATGAACTGAGCTGCTATTCATACTCTGACCAGAAAGGTGATGTGTCGGGAGAAGTTACTCCTAAGGAACTCTATGGGCAAGATTGTGCCTTGAGGGCACAGCCCTGCATTAGCAGGGCTGGAGATACATATTTCAGCAGGAAGCACCAAGATTTATTCTGAATGACACAGTCAGAATTCTTCCTGGGATTCTCAGGGCATTGCTTGTAGCAGCAGTACCGTATTTTTTCAGTGGGTGCACAATATACACTGACCTCTCCATCCTACAACTAGCCATCTCTAATCACTGGCTTAGAAGGACGTAGGATCATAGATTTAGTCTCACTCTGCAACTTTGGGGAAGCTAGTGCCACTGCCAGCATGCTGCAGTGACTTTGTTCTCCAGCCGTATTGTGGCGAGTCCTTGGCCAAGAGATGGAGCACAGCATGGACGTACCTGGGGACAGAAATTAGGATACATAGGCAGTTTTCTAATGATTTAGTACTTGTCTTTTCAACCTAACTTTCTTTGATTGCGGTTTTGTTGTGTGTCATCTGTAAGTATTGTAAATGTAACAGCATTTACACGAGCTGAAGATGTAGCCCATTCAATCTAGCAAGTGTAGAAAACCTACATATACAATTATATTTAACTTATTTGATTTAACTTTGATGAGCATCTGCTACCTGGAAATGTCATGTTCAGTATAAGAGGGAAATCCTGGCAGATGATTAGCTGGAAATATTGTTGTGATGAGCTGTTCATCCTGAATATCCTCAGATTTTGTAACAGATTGAATTTACATCCTGATCAGCTGCAAATGAAATCACTTAAAGCTATTGCTCACTGCTGATAAGCCAAATAGCATGGGAAAATCTTGGCTTAATTTAGTGTCTGATCAATAGTTTGCATTTTGCTTCTGCTCAGAGGAACATCAAAGTACATTGGCTAGCACATGCCTAAAGCCCACCATAAAAAATCCTACTCTAGGATCAGGGATACGTGTTGCAATGGACCTGTCTGCCATTATCTCTGCTAGTCCTTGCTGCACTAAGCACTTCCACTATGGGCAGCAGTTAATCCTTAGAAAGTATGTAAATAAGCTTAGCTGCATAAAGATATTTTATTTCAGGGAATATCAAGAAATATTTTCCCTTGGGGTAACTAAATCAATATTTACCTTTGATGATAATAAATCTTAATGTTCATCTCAACACAGTTTAATGTCTAACTCAATGGACTGGTCACATACAAGTGTTTTGGTCTGAATTTATCTTATTCTGGGCCACATTTTTGCAATCCTTAGGCTATGTCTACACTACAGGCCTTACAGCGACACAGTTGGACAACTGCAGCTGTCCTGCTATAATGTCTCCCGTATAGCCACTCTATGCCGACGGGAGAGAGCTCTCTTGCCAGCATAATTAAACCACCCCTAATGAGCGGCAGTAGCTATGTTGCCGGGAGACGCTTTCCCGCCGACATAGTGCTGTACACACCAGCACTTTGTCGATGACACTTACGTCTGTCAGGGATGTGTTTATTCACACCCCTGACCGACAAAAGTTTTACCGACAAAAGTGCTAGTGGAGACAAAGCCTTACTCACACTGGAAGACTAGTGGATTTAATCCAAAAGGGTTGCACAACTGGGCCCTCTGTCCATCAGTTGTGATATCTGTGAAAATAACCTTCTCTGTCCCAAGAAATAAATAGCAGAGAGCGTGTGGTCTTATTATCACCAGAAGTCCTAATTTAACATTTTTAAACTTAGATGCTTAACTTTGGCACCTCAAACCATACTTAGGTCCACCCCTCCCCCACCACACCTAGAACTAAGTGGCCTGATTTTCAAAGATCCTAGGAACACTCATCTCACATTAACAGAAGTGGGAAATAATGGGTGCTTGCTTAGCACCTTCTATAATCAAGCAATTTTTAGTTAGGTGCCTAAAGGAAAGACTCAAGCGCCTAAAGTTAGGCACCTAAAGCTTGAGATTTTGGGCCTTGCAGGGATATTTTCAAATTGTAGCCTTTGCCTATGACAGAGTTGCCTCAGATAGCAGGTGGCTGGGTTTGATGACCCAGGAGTCCTACATTCCTAGTTCCTCTGATTGTTTGTGCATTTAGGGAAGATTCTCAGGTAACAAATTGGCATAACTCCATTGACTTCAATGGAGCCATATCAGTTTACACCAGCTCAGGATCTATTCCCAAAGGTATAGTTTATACACACACAGACACACACGATTTGTGTATACAAACATAGTACATGCACACACGCGCGCACCCAGTTTATTTAATGGCCTTCATCTGTCTCCTCCCTTACAGATGAGGGAACTGTAATGTAATGAAGGCACAGAAAAATAAACCTGGGAATAAGGAAATAAATACAAAACACAACTGCTTAATAGATCCTTCTATTGCTCTACTACCCAGTCTAATGATGGATGCTATTGTGTACTTGAAAACACTGGGTGGGAATTAAAAAAAAAGTATATTTTGCACAAATTCTCATAGAACACACAAAAAATCCATGAGATTGTTTTTTGTTTTGTTTTTTTTGGGTGGTGGGAGGGAATGTCTTCATATTGCAGTGAGAAATCTAGAAACTCTTTCAGCATTTTAGAAATTCTTAATTTAAATTGACTGTGCGTTTTGGAATATGATATTTCTGGTAAGACCAGTAAAGCAGAAGAATGCATCAGAAATTGTTCGTGCTGTTCAATTGAGTTGATTAAGCAAGGAAAATAGTGTTTACCTATAACCTCAGCAATCTCAAAATCCTTCACCAAGGAAAAAAACACTTCTTTGAATATTTACCTTAATTTTTTGGTTTATTATTATTATGTAGGAAAATAACAATACATGATAATCACCTTATAAGAGAGTTTCATAGTGCCAGTCTTCTGTGCTGTCAGCTGGTTTAACTGTAATCCTCCTAGTTAAGCATCTCTTCTGTAATTAAGTAGCTTCTCCAAACTGCTTGAAAATTAATAAACTAATATTTCTCAAATTATTTGCACCTAGAGCCTATTAGATTCCAAGCAATTTCAGAAAGATAAAATGGTCACTTCCTAGAAAAAATATGGCTCAATAGTGGAGTAGGGTTGATATTGTATCACATATTGTTCAGAAATTTCATGAGGGCAAGGATAGGATTGGGAACCCAGGTAGCAAATTAGATTGATGTGTTGTCCTCGATATACTGGCATTTTCATTTCTGAAGCCTACCGAGTCCAAAACAAAACCATTTTTTATAGTTGTTCAAAATCCCAAGAGAAATGAGTTCAGGTGGTCTCAGCCCAGTTTCTCATGTACAAGAGGACACATCAAAAAGCTGTCTTGGGTTGATAGTAATTCATCACTCTCAGCTGTGAAAAGCCATGGGATTATGAGCATAAAAAAAAAAAGTACTGCTAACAGCATTTTTTCCACCAGGTAGGTCTCGCTAGCCTATGTTACATGAATATATGAGCAGACCTAGCTACAGAGGAAATGAAGACCATGTCTCTGTGATTATCAGGCACTGTTCTTAATTGACCTTCCTTTCTCTATTCCTTGCCTGTGACAGAACCTCAATATAATGAGACAAAATCTCAAAAGGATTGTGGAAATAGGAGAGCAAGAACACAAACCATAGAAACTATAATTTCCGAAAGGTCAGATATTGAAAAAATATAAATCATTGAAGAACACAGATGAAATGTTCAAAATGTAATCAAGCAGCATGTTCCTATGTATTTTGTAGTTCTTTCCATTTCTTAAAACAGCCTCAGGAAATGTAGGGCCCTTGAGAATGTTGCATCCTCAATAAGCCTTTTCCCTCTGGTTTATCTAGGAAGACAGAAAGGAGATTATTGATTTGATTATGTTCAAGTTAAAAGATTTCTCTGGGGAACATCTATATTAAGAACAGTGTTCAGTTTTCAGCAGCGTCAGAAATACACTTCTGGAGATGCGGCAATGTCACACCAAGATGTGCAAAACTGTTCGCAATGGCTGTTTTTTATCCCTGCTGTCCCCCCAGTCCTCCAAGAGTAAGCACATTTCATGTAGCTCTGTTGGAAGGCATGGGTTTCATCAGCACACTGACCAGAGTGTGAAAGCACTGCACCAATTGAGATTTCCCAAAGCTGTGGGCCAAAATGACAGGGCGCAACCAAACTTATTAAAAGCCTTCATTAAAATGATTGCTGTGGCCTTTTGTAATAGGGTGCCTGCTTATTAGGTGAGATTTGTGCGCAGCATCTTACAGATATAATTACAGCTGGGAACTTCTAACTTACACCACTGTTTCAGGATCCCTTCATTTTGGGCACACAAGATATAAGCATAGGTGTAAGCATCCTACAGAGATAAGGTAGGATGGGGAGGAGCTGAGGAAAAGAGGAAGAAGATTGCCTCAGATCCATAAAAGTACTTCAGCACCTAACTCCCATAGAAGTTACGTGCCGAAGTACCTTTAATGATCTGGGCCAAAGTCTTTTAAGCAAGAATATGTGTTCCATTCAACTGACAACGTCATAATCAATGTAGGGTGTGCAACAATGATTGCCCGTTAACTAACACAGAAATAGAGAGATGATTTTAACAGCAATTCATTATAGTATCTGCCTGAGAAGAATGAGCTTAACTAATAATAAAACAATGAATGTTTGTTATAGAGACAGAACACTGCAGCCAACCCTTGAAAGTGCTTATTCTGACAGTGTGTGATGTTTAGAAACAGCACAATATAATCTCTGAAAGTATTTGAATATATGTAAAATGAAGTAATTAATATCCGGTTCACAAAACATGCTTTTCAATAACCAGGATGCGGGCAGTCTTTCTAAATCATATATTTGAGTTAAAAATCCAGGGTTACTCAGTATCTTATCAGCAAATAAGCAATTTCCCCAGTAGATAGGAAAGAAATTCTCAGACTTACTTTGCAAATAGATCTTGAGAGAAAAGTAATTTTCACCCACAAACACATAAGATGGGGTAAGTAATAATTCTAATAAATTCACAGTATCAGGTATACATCTCTCATGGCAATATCCATGAAGAGGAAACCTGTACATGCCAGTGCCACACTGTTTGGAGTGGCTCATGACTGTGAATGCCTGTCTCAGGGCAGATTGTCAAAAGCAAGGCAGTCACCCCAAACTGGTGCTATGTTCTATACTTAGATTTCACCAACCCAGTAACAAATGTGAACTCCTGGATCACTGTAACAGTCTCATCATGAAGTCACAGATAGTCCCCTTGGACTCTCCAGTCTATCTTGCCACCCATACAAGCTGGACTTAGTGATAAAGGGTCACTTACACCAAAAATCACAAAATATTCAGGTTGTTTCCAGTCCCAAAAACCAGTCACTTGCTCCAGACCAACTGGTATCCTATATCTTATCCAAAGACAATATCTGTAGCCAATCCTGTAATTATCTAAAGCTTTTTTAACTAAGAAAAAGGAATTAGAGTTATTGAGAGGTTAAAGCAGGTACAATATATGAACAGGTGAGTCACAATCTAAAATTTCAAAAGGTAGCAGAGATGTAGTAATCTGCCAGTTTCCCAAAAGTCTTTTAGGGCTACACAGAGTAACTCTGGGGATCTCAATCTTCTTGTTCAGTTATTCTGCCCTATTAGAATCCAAGCAGTTGAGAGATGAAGAATTCTTCCTTGAGTTGATATTATAGCTTCTTCTCACAGAACCCTAGCTGACAGCAACAGTTCCTACACAGGTCCCTTCTTCATGGACGGAGAGGGAAGAACACACTTAACAACATCTTTTATCCTTGATCTCGCACACTGGCTCATTTGCATTTAATCAGCGGGATTTAGCATCTTATTGTAAGAGACAATCATTTACATTACACATGACTTCTTTCTTGTTTGATGGGTTAATTAGTTACAGGGGTATATGCAATGCAAATGTTTGCTGTTACATTATAACAATATATGTAGCACCCTACAAGCATTTTATAAATCACTAAACACATTCATATCAACTTAACATGTAATATTTACTTTGGTACTGGAGGGGGAGAGGAATAGCTCAGTGGTTTGAGCGTTGGCCTTCTAAACCCAGGATTGTGAGTTCAATCCTTGAGAGGGCCATTTAGGGATCTGGGGCAAAAATCTGTCAGAGTGCAGTACTTGGTCCTGCTAGTGAAGGCAAGGGACTGAACTTAATGACCTTTCAATGTCCTTCCAGTTCTATGAGATAGGCATATCTCCATATCAAAAACAAAAAAACAGACAGGTAAGCAAGACTGACTTTCAGCTATGCATTTATAAGTGTGAGGTGTGGGGCATTGGCATGGTCTACTCATGTCACAGTCAGTTTCCCAATGGATTGGGTATCCCAAGTCAATGTGATCCAAAGAACAAGACCTGGCTTTTTTATAATCCAATGCGTTTGACTATAGCCTTTTTTTTTTGATGCAATGTTACCATGTTATATTTTTTTCTTCTTGTAACCCTTTTGCACGTTAATGTTTTTTTGTATTTTTTGATAGTTAACAATAACTCTCAATCACATTTCTTTCTTTCTTTACTCTTTAAGGCTATTTACTATTATAATTACTAATACAAAGGGTCCAAAATGGTGAAAATATTTCACAAAAAATTGCAACCAATTGTGAAGAAAAGATTGTGTGTGCATGATGTGCACACCACACACACAAGCACACAATGTATGACATTTTTGAAAAATTTCTCACTGTTCTAGATATTAACTCTTATCTTGTGTCCTGCCCAACCCCTTACACAATGTCTTTCTTTTAACTCTGGCTGTACAGCCATTGTCCTAGTTATCCCTTGAACTTCCAGTGACACAACCTCCCTTACTCTCTGATTCAAACCCCCACTCACACACTGAGCAGTCACATGCCCAAGGTATGAAAGTAGTTACTAAATTCAGGATAGTTTATCCAGATGGCAATTCACAATTTAGGTACTTACAGAACATAAGCATGGCCATATTGGGCCACACCAATGGTCCACATAGCCCAGGTCCATCTATCTTCTGACAGTGGCTGGTGCTAGATGCTTCAGAGAAGTGAACAGAATAGGGCAATTTATCCAGTAATCCATCTCGTGTTGTCCAGTTCCAGCCTTTGTCAGAGGTTTAGGGATATCCAGAGCATGGGGTTGTGTTCCTGGTCATCTTGGCTAATAGCCATTTATGGACCTATCTTCCATGGACCATTTAACCCAGTATTTTTGGCCGTCACAATATCCCCTGTCCAAATGGATGGCTGCTGCTACTAAGCTGGATGTCTCTCCACCCAAACTCAAGGGCCTTTTAATTTTCACTTTCACAGCAGTCAGAAAGGGCCTGCTTCTGCACCCAGTAGCATCAACAGTACAATGTTCATTATGAGTCTTGCCAAATCTCACAGTTTTATCATGGGTTTAGCAATATTCTGTGCTTTTCCATTAAAGTTCTCCTGGAGTCCTGCCAAATCTCAGTTTTGCTTTTTTAAAGAAAGATAAGTTTTTATCCCTCATTGTTGCAGAGAAGACCTTCAAAACGCAAACCTGAAAGTGTGCAAACCAGAAGATAAATAAAAAGAACCCATCAATATTCATTTTTAAATCTCATGATTCTGAGGGACCAGACTCATGATTTTTGAATGAATGGGGTTGATAAAACTTCCTTAAGTGTAGTGGAAGCTGGAGTGGGCTTTTAGAAAAGAGGAAACTGGGATAATATGGGGAATAGGAGTACAGGAGAAATTTTTTTAAAAAAAAGACAAAAATGAAGGGGAGTTCCTAAGGTCTTGCATTATTTTAGGCCCTGATTCTATCAAGGGATCTGCATTGACAGACCATTATATTCATACAGAGATACATTGATTTCAAAGAGTCTTTATGTAGATATAAGGAAACACTTATGTGGATCACTTTACAGCACTGGGGCCTAAAACTATACATTTAAAAATGCACATTTAAAATAAGGTCATACCAGAGAGAGTATAAACAACTTAATATCTTTTATTTCTAGTGTTTTATTTATAAACCTTCCCACTACCAAGTCATGTACTTAGTAATAGGATAACTATACAAATATCAGTGTTGGCAATTGTATTTAAAATAGTATAAATACTCAACAACATATAATTACAAAACAGTTGTCTGTAATGTGTGATAGTGTAGTCATGACATGTCTGGACCTTGTGCATAATTATGCCCCAGCCACAGACAAATCATTATTTCCCAGTAACTGACTCATAGAAATGTAGGACTGGAAGGGACTTAAATAAGTCACCTACTCTAGTCCCCTGTACTGAGGGAGGACTAAGTATTATCTAGACCATCCCTGACAGGTGTTTGTCTAACCTGCTCTTAAAAACTGCCAGTGACGGAGATTCCACAATCTCCCTATGTCATTTGTTCCAGTACTTAACTTTCTTAGTTAGGAAGTTTTTTGTCTAACCTTAAATCTCCCTTGCTGTAATTTATGCACATTACTTTTTCCTCAGTGGTTAAGGAGAACAATTTATCACCCTCCTCTTTTAACAACATTTTACATACTGTTACCATGTCCATTCTCATTTTTCTCTTCTCCAGACTAAACCCAGTTTTTTCAATCTTTCCTCATAGGTCATGTTTTCTAGATGTTTATTTATTTTTATTACTGTTCTCTGGATGTTCTCCACATCTTTCCTGAAGTGTGGCACCCAGAACTGGACACAAGTCTCCAGTTGATGCCTTGTCAGTGCTGAGTAGAGTGGAAGAATCACTTCTTGTGCTTCTTGTGCCTTGCTTATAACATTCCTGTTATACATCCCAGAAAGATGTTCTTTTTTTTTCTTTTTTTTTGCAAGAGTATTACATTGTTGACCCATATTTAGTTTGTGATCCACTATAACCTCTGTTCCTTTTCTGCAGTACTCCTTCCTAGACAGTCATTTCTCATTTTGTATTTGTACAATTGATTGTTTCTTCCTAAGTATAGTACTTTGCGTGTGACCTTATTGAATTTAATCCTATTTAATTCAGGCCATTTCTCCCGTTTCTCAGGATCATTTTTAATTCTAATCTTTTCCCTCAAAGCACTTGCAATCCGTTCCAGCTTGGTATTGTCAGCAAACTTTATAAGTGTACTCTCTATGCCATTATCCAAATAATTTATGAAGATATTGAATAGAACTGCACCCAGCACAGATCCCTGCAGGATCCCACTCAGTATTCCCTTCCAGATCAATTGTGAACCATTGATAACTATTATCTGAGTATAGTTTTCCAGACAGTTGTGCACCCACCTTATAGTAGGTTTATCTAGGCTATTCTTCTCGTGTTTGTTTTTGAGAAGCTCATGTGAGACAGTATCAAAAGTCTTAATAAAGTTGAGATATATAATATCTACCTCTTTCCCCCTATCCACAAGGCTTCTTACCCTATCAAAGAAAGATGTTAGGTTTTGTTTTGATAAAACTATGTTGACTGTTACTTGTTACCTTATTTTCTTTTAGGTGCTTCTAAATTGATTTTTGAATTTGCTCCATTATCCTTCTGGGTACTGAAGTTAAGTTGACTGGTCTGTAATTACATGGGTTGTCCTTATTCCCCTTTTTTACAGAGAGGTAATAGTTAGATGTCTTCAGATCAGCAGGGCCTGTTGAAACACATCTAGAATAGCTAAGGAACTGGCTGAAGAGATCTCTGAGCCATTAGCAATTATCTTTGAGAACTTGTGAAGGATGGGAGAGATCCCAGAGGACTGGAAAAGGGAAAACATATTACCTCACTGTAAAAAAGGGGAATAAGGACAACGCATGTAATTACAGACCAGTCAACTTAACTTCAGTACCCAGAAGGATAATGGAGCAAATTCAAAAATCAATTTAGAAGCACCTAAAAGAAAATAAGGTAACAAGTAACAGTCAACATAGTTTTATCAAAACAAAACCTAACATCTTTCTTTGATAGGGTAAGAAGCCTTGTGGATAGGGGGAAAGAGGTAGATATTATATATCTCAACTTTATTAAGACTTTTGATACTGTCTCACGTGAGCTTCTCAAAAACAAACAAGAGAAGAATAGCCTAGATAAACCTACTATCTGTGGGTTTATATATCTCTCTCTGTGTGTGTGTGTGTGTGTGTGTGTGTGTGTGTGACCGACCTTTCTGCCAGTCAGAGCCGGCAGCAACCAGAGCCAGGTTCAATATCTAGGAGTTCCTTTTCAACAATACTGGCTCAAGCCCCTACCAAGGAACCTGGGAAAATTAAACACCATCCCTGGGTGCCTCTGAGAGGCAATACTTCCCCACTCACAAGCACAGAGTCTGAGTGCAGGAAAGAAACTTTTAATGAAAGGAGAGAAGTCACCCGACATTAATTAGGGAAAATTCCACAAGCAAGATTCATCAACATAAAACTGTGAGCCGGATACCCACCTCCAGAATGCATGGGGCAGAATCTTCTGCCTCATGTTCTTCTGTTCTACAACCAAAAGTTCCTTTTATGTGCCCCTCTCTATTCCCTCACCACACCCCACTCACAATGGTTGTCCTTGGTCAGAGAGGACCCAGGTTCAGAGCTGCATCTATGTGAGTTCACCTCCCACCAGGGGAAGAAGGCACCTTGCTTGCTCCACCATCTGAACATTTGCTCTTGCTGGCCACCCTGCCAGCTGCGGTTCCTCTCTGCTGGTTGCCCTGTCAGCCACGGTTCCTCTCTGGTGACCTCACCGCCCTGCCTGCTGCTGTTCCTCGCCACCTGGCCACCCTGCTAGCTGCTCCTGCCAGCTGACTGATTGCCACTTTGACTGGCCACCTGCCTCTCTGCTGTGACCTCTGTAGGTCAGTCTCTTAGTGTTTTTTAGCTCTCAGCAGGCTGGGCAGAGACACTCCCCCACTACAAGTGATTTGAGCTCTTATCGAGTACTTGAAATAAGAAAAGGCTCCTAATGAAGCCTATTTAGCTCTATCTTTGAACAGTGGGGAGGAACAGGTTAAACCAGACCGGGGATCCTTAGGGAGAGTCCACACCTCCTGTCTGGGACACCAGTCCCCATCCCTCTTACTTTAAAAGGATCTGGCATTTGAGACCCTGACTTAATGAGGTCCTTTAAGCTGAGGGTGACCCCCTTATTAGGGACATGTTAAGCACAGTTCTGTCTCCTTTATTCATGCAATAAAGACAACAACATTGACAACAATATTTCACTACCCCTGCATTCAGTACTAAAGTGATTGTAACCCAGCACCAGCCAAAGTTGATCACTTTGAGTAACACAGCTCTATTTGCTGTATATCTTGGCAGAGTAGGTGTGTTCCTGTAAATACAGTTTGCTCCTGAAGTGTCTCCCCATCCCCAACTAGCTGTCTGAGGAATGTTCATTCAGACATTGCTTTTATATATATATAAAAACCCATCCTTTGTCATTTGACCTTGTTTTCACTTCTTGTATGACTCTTTTTTGAGTTTTAGGTAATTGAAGATCTCCTATCTTTCCTATACAATGGTATAGTTTGCTCTTGTGTCTTTAATAATGTCTCTTTAAAAAACTGCCAACTCTCCTGAACTCTTTTTTCCCCTTTAGAGTTGCTTCCGAGGGGATCTTACCTACAAAGTTTCTGAGTTTTCTAAAGTTTTCCTTCTTGGAGTCCATTGTCTTTATTCTGCTGTTTCCCCTCCTACCATTCTTTGAAACATGAACTCAATCATTTCATGTTCACTTTCACCTACACTGCCTTCCACCTTCAGATTATCAATTAGTTCCTCCCTGTTCACCAGAATAAAATCCAGATTAGCCTTTCCCCTAGTTGCTTTCTCCACCTTCTATAATAAAATGTTGTCTGCAATGCATTCCACAAACTTGTTGGACAATCTGTGCCCTGCTCTATTATTTTCCCAACAGATGTCTTGGTAGTTGAAGTCCCCCATCACCACCAAATCCTGTGTTTTGTATGATTTTGTTAGTTGTTTTAAAACAAGTCTCATCCATCTCATTTTCCTGGTTAGGTGGTCAACAGTAGACTCCTACCATGATATCACCCATGTGTTTTTACCTTTTTATCCTTACTCAGAGACTTTCAACAGGTCTGGCTCCCACTTCTGTATTAACCTGAGTGCAAAAGTAATTGATATCTTTTCATGTACTACTGTTTAATTGAAGCAATGCCTAGTTGTAAATTCTTTTTTTCATTATTTTGTATTTCAGAGGTAGATGCTGATGTGGAAGGTGTGGATTTGCAAATGCTAGTGATAGCATGAGTGACATTGGCTGTATGAAACTGCCAGTGGAACGGACACCCAGGACATACTTAGTTGTGATTGTGTTAACAACAACAACAACAAAACTAGTTGTCTCTTTTTCTCTACTTATTGCTATCAAAATACATTTGATCCTAACCCGTCCATTCAAACAATGAATAACCCTATTCTGTAGTTTTGAGAATATGTGGACTGTGGCTTTCAAACGGTAGCTGGAAGCCAGACAGGATAGGAAGTGGGAAAGGTTCTACGCTGCATAGAAAGAGAAAGAGTGAGAGGGAGGCTTTAGAGATAGTACTGTTTTCCTCATTCTTATAAAGTTCCATGTTCAGTGATAGAAGAAAATGACTGTCTGTCATCCTTAAACAGACATTCTTTAACCTCTACTTTTCATGGCAATCTGAAATGATGTCAGAAACTGATTTATTTTAAACAGCATAACTAAGAAAAGAAAATACCAAACTTCAATCCTCAACCAGGTTTCTAGTTTGATAATCCTGCTGCTTGGTCTGAGTGGAAGGAACACTTCATCAGATGCTGAACTGCAGGAATGCTAACCACACA
Source organism: Chelydra serpentina (assembly GCA_037349315.1). Taxonomy (NCBI): domain Eukaryota; kingdom Metazoa; phylum Chordata; order Testudines; family Chelydridae; genus Chelydra; species Chelydra serpentina. Next base: position 72,625,600 of record JBAIAC010000004.1, read on the forward strand.
TGCTGACAGAGACTCAGCTAGTGTAAATTCACACCTGACACATCGATTCTTCCCTCAACCCATGACATTCAAGCAACACAACCGCAAACCCTGCTGCCCCTCTGCAACACATACAGCTCTGCCCTGCTGCAAACATAACGTATCACATCAACTCTCTTACACCGTCATTGGCTCTGCCTGTAAGTTAAAGAAAAAGACTCACACATTCTTTAAACACATTAAAACATAGATCTTTGGTCTCAATGGGTACCCACACTACTGTAGTGATGCTGGCACTACCGCTGGAGCTTGGGCTGCCAGCAATTGCTTAGTCTAATATTGTTTTAAAATAAAATGTTAGCAATCACCACTTCATTGGGGAGTGAGGGACGGGGAATGTATCATTGCAGAGCTATCACACTCAATCTTGGATGAAGCATCTTAATAGAAACTTTTGAATTTTTACTTTATTTGGAGAGTTTTATGCACTTTGGATTCAATAAAATAGATGGGAATTATAACTTGTCCTCTTTAGCATAAATCCCTACCACTCTGGTGTTCCATTCTTTCAGGCTCTGGCACTCCTGTATATTATCTGCAACCTTCACCACAGACTCCCAAGTCACACTGCCTCAAAAGTCTCTCAGTAAACCAACTTGCTCACTTTTACTGGCTTTCCCCGCAGAGTCGTCTTCTTGATCAATACGGTCTGTTCTCTCCCACAAAGAAAATGTGTAACCATAGCCACCTGACAGAAAATTGCTTTGAAAAGGAATTGCTACTTTATTTTGTTTGCGTGTGTAATTTTTCCTCCACAATTCCTGCTCTGTTTCCCTACTTCTGATGTCCCCTTGTTCTTGAGTTTGTGCCTTACTCAACCCTGATTCTTAGCTTATTCCTGCTGAGCAATGTCAGCTGCTAACGCACAGGAGCCTCTCCCATAGAGACTGCAAATATGCACCAGAGTGCTAAATTGTACTGCTGCTATCGGCAGAACACTTCACGCTTCATGGCCAATTTTCATTCCAGAAGAAACAGATTGCTGATAAAACAGACTGATATGCAGGTGAACATACAAATTAGAGCACAAATAAAAGTGGAGGCTAAACATATGAATCACCAAAAACAAACATTTCTGGTTAAACACATTATATTGTAGGGGCCGGGAATCTATATTAAAGCAAAACAAGTAATTACAAAGCTAAAAGGAGAAATTTCTAAGGGCTCTGTGCTCCCCTCCACAGAGCAAAGGGAAGCAGAGAAAGTGAAAGAAATAAGGGGAACCTACATGAGACCCTCCGAACCGACAATGTGGTTAGGGGCTTGGGCTTTTACGGGTGAGAGGCAGAGCCAGGAAGAAGCTACTTTATATTCTACTTTGCCCAGAAACCCTTTGGAGCTTTTTGGCTAGTTAAGGCTAATGCCACTACGAGGTTTACTTTTTGGGGGTGTGAGTGAGGTGGGCGAAGTTAGGCTACAGGAGTGACTAATGGCAGCCTGATTCCTGAGGACGTTGCCTGGTGGGGAAGGAAAGCTTGGAGAACAGTGTGGAGGGACAGGCCCTCAAGAGGGTTGCCCTGCGATTGGTTGGGGCTTATTTTTTCTGTTAGAAAACTATGTAATGAAGTGTGTTAGTCAAATATATATATAAAACAAAGTTAGCAAAATGAATATTACATATACATATATTATAGAAAACTATAAAGGAATTTTTGCATCTGCAAGTTTCTCTGCTGATGCAGCACTCCAGAACTTAGCTAAAACAGCTTCAGGGTTGTATAAATCATGAAACCTGGTTTGTGTCTCTTACCTTGGTCTGTGTAAATTGCAGGGTGAAACAGTGTCATGAGGGAATTGTTAACATCAGGTGCCCCCCAAGACAAGCTACCAAGCAAAAGCCCAAGGCCAAAAAACAGACCAGTAAGATATATATAACTGGAAGGAGCTGGTGGGATTAACAGCTGAGAACAGATGATAGAAGTACACAGATAAAATTAAGTTTTAGTAGGATAAGCAAAAATGTCTCCGTTTGGGTTAGTTATTGTGATTTATGCATAAAAATGTGTAGTCAGGGGTTTAGCATGGATAGGTACACAGATGAGATAACTTAATAACTGAGTCTGAGTAAAGTTATGGAACAGGGTATAAAATATAGCGATTGACAACAAGAAAGTGCAGAAAACACATGGGAAGAACGAGTAGTGGATTAACCACTGGGCCAACGGGGACCATGCCCAGGGTCCCCGGTCCATTGAGGGGGCACCTGGAAAAATGGACTCCCCACACCCCGATGCACTCCTGGAGTGCCAGGAGGGAGAGCAGGTGGACTGCGGGTAGAAGGGGTGGGGAGGGGCCCCCATTTGCTCTGGCCCTGGGCCCCACAAACCCCTAATCCACCTCTAGGGAGAACATAGCAGATACCAGATATTTGAAAAAGTCACATTCTCCCCAAGAGAGGTAACTTGAGCAATTATTTTCCCTGAGATATCTCTTTTTGCATGTATATATAACTCAGAGGTGATAATAGCACTGACTTAAAACCTACAAAATAAAGGCTACAACAAACAATTTAAACTTAAATTGGAGTGGATCTTGTTTGTCATCCAATGTTTCCATGGAACCTTGGGGTCCATGGGGCTTAGGGACCTTTCCCTCACCCTGTGTAGGGAGCATTTGGTAGAAACGTTATGTTACAAACCTTTCAGAGGCGTTAGAGTCCATTTCCACTCTCCAAACTAGTTTTACCACAGAAATTTAGGATTTTCCCCTAACCTTATTCTGAGATTCTGTTTTCATCTACATACCATGGTTTGCAGTGGTAAAACTCCTTTTGGGCCTGGCGGGCCTTGCACAGGCTAATATCTAGCTATTTACAGAATAGTTTATAAAAACAATTAACAGCCTGAGGGTTTTTCTTTCCCTCCCAAACTGCTCACTTTGACGGTTGGCTATTAGTTACTAGAGGCGTGTCATTAAACACCCTTTAGCACATGGTATTGTTGCTACTCCACTACTTCATAAGTGAAACTGTTGAAGTAAGGCAATGATTAATGATGAACAGTGGATAGCTGTATGAATTTTTAGACAAGTAATCATTCATGCCAAACATTTGTGAAACTTTTGAGAACATTTTAACGTTTGTACTGGTGGCCCTCTGTGTACTTTCAAACAATGAATGAATAATACGGCTCATAAATGATAGTGAAGTGAACTTGCCACATTTATCCATGAGAACATTCAGAAAGCTTGCTTTGTGTTATTCATACAGCTCTTATCTGTACAAGAACTTTCACTTAAGAAAATGTTCAAATAGAAAAGTTTGGAGTTTATGGGGGAGGAGAACATGACATGTTGGCATGTCGGTTTCTCTCTGTGTGTGTGTGTGTGTGTGAGAGAGAGAGAGAGAGAGAGAGAGAGAAAGAGAGCTACACATCTTCAGACAACAGCAAGAAGGTAGGGTGATTCTACAAAACCGGACAGCAATTAAATCTCTGCAATACCAAGATAATGTTTTCAGATATTTTATTTTGCTTTTTTTCAGATGGGTGTGTTTTCTGCATGCTAGAAGACTCCATAGCTGAGGTCTTCAATCTCAGGTTTGGTGATGAAATGCCTAAAAAACAGGTGGCTTCCCAACACAGATACCTGTAACAAAGAGTTCTAGGAGGAAGTGTTGAATCTTGCCAGAGCCTACATTGTCAAGGTCTTTAGAAACCAATCTTTAAGTCAATCTTAAAGTCAAGACCAAGACATTAAGTCAATCTTAAAGTCAATTCACCATTGTACAGTGAGCCAATGGAAAGAATCCATGGTCACAGCTGCTCCATCCTGTTAGCATGTATGTTACTTCAATCTGCACTAGCTGTAAGTGGCATAGAACCCGTACTGAGAGCCCTGCTAAGACTCAGGGCTGGTCTACACTAACCCCCCAATTCGAACTAAGATACACAACTTCAGCTACGTGAATATCGTAGCTGAAGTCGAACTATCTTAGTTCGAATGAAAAGGTACTTACCCGGGGTCCACACGCGGCGCGCAGGCTCCCCCGTCGACTCCGCCTACTCCGTTCGTGGAGCAGGATTACAAGCGTCGACAGGGGAGCACTTCCTGGTTCAATTTATCGCGTCTAGACAAGATGCGATAAATCGAACCCAGAAGATCGATTGGACTCCTCAGACAGGACGCGTGAGTATAGGCGAAACTGAGCCTCACAGACGTGAAATATGTATTGTTGTTATGCAGGATAAATAAGTGGGCAGCCTGATCAAACCACACAGCTGGAAAAAAAACACAATTGCCAGATTGTGTCTAAACCATGGCTTTTCAGAGAAAAGGGCGTGGCTGAAAATAACACCAAGGTTTTTAGCCTGACTCACTGCTTCTAAATGTGCCCTCTCAATAAGAGGGGATACTAAAGAACAAAGTGCCTGCTCATAGTAATAATCTTATCCTCTTATAAAGCTACTGACACATTCAGTTCAAGTATAAAAGTGTCTTCTAAACAGCTGCCACATCCAGGCTAAGGACTATCCTAGCAAACTATCCTAGGCAGAGAGCCCATGGGAGCACGATTAGCATCCTACCTCTATCCACAACTTGCCAACACTCAGATCTATTAGGCTATAGAATATTCCACCAAAGGAAGTAGTGAAAGCTCCAACACTTAGGACATTTTCAGCTAGACTGGACAATGAACTGGGACAGTGTTTTGTTGGAACAATCTTGCTCTGTCAGGGGAACAGGCTGAATGTCCTAATACAGTAGGTCTTTTCCATCAGTTGTGTGATCTTATCAACTGATTTGTCCCACCAGCAATTGGCTTTAAAAGACATCATCAGTTTCAAAAAAATCACACTTCTGTCGGACATATTTTTACCTACTACTGGCACCTAGGATTAATATAACTGACAACATTTTCTCTATAGGCAGTTTCACTAATCATTATAAGCATTTCCCCTTGTTTGTGTGAATCTTTCACACTGCAACTGGGGAGAGGAAAACATTTGTAAAACCAGGAAGAGGTAATATCAGGGAACTGTGGGCAAGCATGCTACCCTAAGCTACTTTTAATTCATTTTCTGAAAGGGCTAGATTTCAAGTTGGCACTGTCCCTTTAAATTAAACTCAGTCTGTGGTGCTTATTCCATCATGTGGTGGTAGTCCCTTTTCTATTTTTACAGATGTAACTGCACTTTAAAGTGCATTTCCACCACTCTCTCAAAGGAGATCATTTAGGCCTTGCTATTCCTTTCACTAAATACATTTTCATATCTTAGACATAGCTACTACTACTAGATACTATTAATATATTAATGCCTTTTTACAATCTTTTCTCTACAGTTGGGTCTTTCATCGATATTGCAGTTCTGACACTCCTGGTTTCTTCCCCTTCTTATATTGGCCATGTACCAAAAGTATTTCTTCTAACAAATGCTTTCCTTGGTCCTTTTCCAAAAGAATTCACACTATTTCTTTTCCTCCTCCATCAGACTCTTCTCTGTAACTGTATTGGTACCCAAGTGTTAGAATAACTGCCTTCCAGCAATTGTTTCATTTTGTTTTTCGACCCAGATATATATCAACTCTATTGTTTCTTTCTAAAATTTCAGAGCCCATTCTTTGAAATTTGCAGAATGGAAGATTTCATACCGATAATCTCCTTACTTCTAGTAGCATCTCCCACAATTATGAGACATCTGGGCTACTCTTCTCCACACTGCAGCTCAATGGAGGTGGTCCAAAGTTGCAACATTGTGTGAGCTGGCCAGTCACCCTGCACCGGCTTGTTGCCAGATGAGTTATTCTAAAGCTGTGCAGAACTCCTAGAAAGATAAAAGTAACTTAAACAGGATCACAATAACAACAGCTATGCATAACTGGCACATGGCCTGCGTCACAATGGTCTAACACAAAGAAAAGCTCTGCCCCTTTGGCATAATGCCATCCAGGCTGGGTAGAATTGTGGGAGACACTGCTAGCAAAAAGGAGATTCTCACTAAGACATCTTCCATTCTGCGGCTCAGCGACTCCCACAATTTTGAGACATCTGGAAAGTAGTGAGCAGAGTTTGGGGTGGTAAGGTAAGAAATTCAGGAATAAAAGGAAAAAGGAAAAAAAAAGAAAGAAAGAGCACCTTCAGCTCTCCAGACAGGCATTGGTAGCAGGGACAAGAAGATCTGGAAAGCATAGGGGCAGGCCTTTGTGGACATTTCCATCGACAGTCCACCACTCTAGGGAGCTGCGTACCTGGACTTACATTCTCACTTGTTCTTTCATGAGTTCTGGGTAGTGGTTCCACACTCTCAGAAGGAAGGTCTGAGGCACCTGATGTGCGACCTTGCCCACAGAGTGATTCCTGTCCAGACTCCAGAAGGCCCAGAAGCTGAAGACACTGTGCTATAGTTTGGAGTAAAGTAATAAGATCCTGGATCACCTGGAAAATTGTGTGTGATTGATAAATGTTTGCTATCAGGTCCACTCCCAGGTGAGAGATGCTGGTTGAAAGATTCAGGGATCTCTTTTTGAAACTGAGGATGAAGCCATGAACTCTTGGGAGATCCAGAATACAAGGTGTAGCTTCGTGTCACAGTTTCAGGGTTAACTGCACTTTTAACCACCCACCCCAGGTCTCAAGGGCAACTTCTTAAGGTTTCCAGCTCCCAGCCAACACCTCTCCTGGACAGGTACCTGTGTCTCCCTCCCTCCTGACCAGGAGTTCAAAGGCTGCACAGCTACTTGATCTAGAGTGTGATATCCCCAACAAGTCCATCTGGCTAAAAGGCCACTGTGCTTTGCACCTGTGCTTTGCTTTCTCTGTGTGGTCTATGACTAGTGTATTGCCAGCAGTTACAAGTTACCACACAGCACTTTCTAAGCAAACACATTTATTCTTCAGGTAAAAGCACTAGAGAAAATATATAAAAACAATACACGGTCCTGTATGCATACTAAAAGCTCATCTGAGGTCACCCATCTGTCTTGTGGGACCCTAGTAGGTTAAAGTCTTTCAATCTTTCCATATGAATTGCCCCCCCTTGGACAAAAAGTCTGGCCTGTCTTCTGGATCAGGAAGAAGAGCCATGAGCCAGTTTAAGCCTGGGATGTTTATCCAAAAGGGATTTTTTTATTGGTCTCTGGAGAACCAGAGTACTGAACTAGTACATGTGAGCATCCCAGAAAGTGGTGCCTCCTTGGAGGTGTTATATTGCCCTAATTAGACCGTACTGTTTTATCTTCCAGAGAGGCAGTGGTAACCCTCCCCTAATGGAGTGCATGCAGACCCTGGCCCACAATGATACATAATCCATTCATATGTTTAATACAACATAGTCTCTCAAAGATATTGCAGGAAGTTGCCCTATCTGTCACACTTTGTGCACCTCAGCTTGGGATGGGGCTCTGATCAGAATGTTATTGAGGAAGCGGTACAGGTGGAAACCTGCACTGTAAGCTTGGCTATGAACATTACCATCACCTTTGTAAAGACCCTGGGAGCAGAGGAAAATCTGAAGGAGACAGTTCAGTATGGTTATGCTTCCTGTCATAAATGAAGCTCGGGAGTCTGTGGTGTCATGGCCTTATGGCGATGTGGAGACAGGCATGTTCCAGATACACTGATGTCAGGAAGTGTCCTTAAGATAAGGAGGACACCACTGAGGCTAAAGTTTCCATGGAGAATGTTGTCTTATTCATCCATCTGTGGCACTTGACGATAGCTCTGATCCCCCTGCCCCTGCTCCCATGCATTTCTGGACAATAAAGAAGATGAGTATAACCCACAGAATCTCTCTTCTGAAAGCACACTTTCTTATAATCCCTATTTCCAGAAGATGAGAAATCTCATTCTGGATCATTTCACATTTTGTGGCATCATTGGAAATGGAAGACTGGATGAAGAAAGAATGAGGTGGAGCCCTCATCTCGAGGAAGTACCCATGGCTCACTATCTCCCTCCCCCACTTGTCTGTTGTGGATGCACCCTGCTCTTCTGTGAAGTGGGAAATTCTACCTCCTAGCTTCAGCTCTGGGCATAGGCACATTTGATCATAGTCTGAAGGTGGTCTTGGAGGCTGCAGAGCTGCCACTGTCTGGACTTTCCCCAAGAAACCTTAATTCCTGGACTTACCCTTGGAGAATCTGCTGTCCCTTCACTGGTACTTCTGTGAGGAAGATGACAAAAGAAGTGTCTCTGTCTGAACGTATGTTTGTATTCTCTCCTAAAGGCACTTTTCTGAGGATGGGAGGGACTGCTTGTTTTCCGCCACCATTTTGTCCAGCTTTTCCCCAAATAGGATGGCGCCTGTAAATTTTCCTGAGCATAGATCCTGTTTAGAATAGGAATCCACCTTCCCAGGGTAGAGCCAAACACAGCAACTGGCCACTGAGAAGGATGCTATGGCTCTGGCTGAAAACCTCATTGCATCAACTGCAGCATCAGCTACAAATGCTGGTGTTTAGGAGATTTCTTTTTATTTTAAAAAGGACGGCTAAAATCAGGATGATCCCTGTCTCTTAGGATACTGAGATCCTCGAGCCAGGAGAAAGATACTCTGGTAAAACATGTTGTTGTGAGAGACTCCTGTCAGGGTTCCCTCCCCACTCTGGACTCTAGGATAAAGACGTGGGGACCCGCATGAAGAGCTCCTAAGCTTGTTTCTACCAGCTTAGGTTAAAACCCCCAAGGTACAAAATTCCCTGCACCCTGAGAAATGCTTCTCTCACTGCCACCATCAAGTGTTTTAAACAGGAATCCGGGAAAGGAACCACTTGAAGTTCCCCTTCCCCCCAAAATACCCTCTCAAGCCCGTACACCCCCTTTCCTGGGAAGCTTGAGAATATTCTCCTAACCAATTGGTTACACAGTGATCTAAAAAACCCACCCCCGGGGTTTTAAAAACCATAGAAAACAGTCAGCTTCTTAAAAGAAGGATTTTATTAAAACAAAGAAGGTAAAATCATCTCTGTAAAATCAGGATGGTAACTATTTTACAGGGTACTCAATTTCTAAACTCAGAGGGATTCCCCCACTGGACAAAACCTTAAAGTTACAGAAAAAAACCCAGGAATAACCCCTCCCTCTAACACAGGGAAAGCTCACAAAGCAAAACAAACAGAAACCTACTCACAAGGCTGACTAAACTTACTTTAGAAAAGTGAGGTTTGGTGAGAAGATGACTGGTTGAGGAGATTGATTTTCTGCAGGTACTTCTGGTCTCCCAAGATCACTCTGACTCAGACAAAGAGCCACACACACCTTCCCCTCTCCCAAGATTTGAAAGTATCTTGTCCCCTTATTGGTCAGATGCCAACCAGGTCAGGTGTCAGTCTGGCTACCTGTATTTCTTAACCCTTTACTGGTAAGAGGATTTTACAGCACTGCATCCGACCCTCTCCACCCTCCCTTTATATTTATGACATGCCCCCCAAATCACCAATAGTGTGAAAAACTGGCTGTGATTTCTTCCTGGAGCTCTAAAAGAAAACAAAATTAATAAGACACATGCATCTCCAAATATACTAATAACTGGATAAAGACTAACAATATTTCCCACATTGCAAGGACGATTTTAACCAGTTGGTTCTGGGAAACTTTCATGGGAGAGTGCATCAGCCACTTTGTTAGAAGCTCCTGAAATGTGTTATATTTCAAAATCAAAATCTTGGGGACCTAAACTCCACCGAAGAAGTTTTTTGTTATTTCCCTTGGCAGTATTAAGCCACTGTAATGCAGCATGGTCAGTTTGCAGGTGGAAACGCCGTCCCGAAACGGTGCTCAAAGACCTTCTGGAGATGCTCAAGGTGTTCGGCCCATAAGTCTGAAAATATGGCCACATCGTCAAGATAGGCAACTGCCGAGTCTCCTAATCCCGCTAGAAGACTATCTACCAGTTTCTGGAATGTGGGGGTGCATTCCGCAGCCCAAAAGGGAGCACATTAAATTCATACATAAATTCATTCATAAAGCCCTACATGGGTGATGAAGGCTGACCTTTCCTTGGCGGATTCATGTAGCGGTACCTGCCAGTACCCCTTGGTTAAGTCTAAGGTGGAGATGAACTGGGCACATCCCAGTTTCTCCAATAGTTCATCTGTGTGAGGCATTGGATAGTTGTCTGGGCAAGTCACAGCATTTAGCTTACGGTAGTCCACGCAAAAGGGTATTTCCCCATCCAGTTTGGGGACTAGAACCACTGGAGAGGCCCATGCACTGCTAGAGGGGTGGATTATACCCATCTGTAGCATGTCTTGAACCTCCCGTTCTATAGCAGTTTTGGCGTGAGGAGCCACTCGGTAAGGTTGGGCTCTAATTGGGTGGGCATTACCTGTGTCAATGGAGTGGTATGCCCATTCAGTCAGTCCTGGGGTGGCTGAGAACATCGGTGCGAATTTAGTGCACAGCTCCTGGATATTTGCTGGCGCTGCATACGTCTGAGGGTCATTGAGAGGTTACCTCTTCCACGCCACTGTCATTTCCCCCTTCATAGTAGGCACCTTCAGGCCACTCAGCGTCTTCTCCTCCCTGGGCAGTAAACTGACAAACCTTCAATTCTCGGGGGGGGAAAGGCTTTAGAGAATTAACATGGTACACTTTAGGCTTGAGAGTTGAGGTGGGGAATGCTATGAGATAGTTAACAGCTCCCAGGTGTTCTTGGACCGTAAATGGCCCTTCCCATGACGTTTCCATCTTATGGGCCTGGAGCGCCTTCAAGACCATGACCTGGTCTCCTACTTTAAAGGAACGCTCTCTGGCATGTTTATCATACCAGGCCTTTTGCTCTTCCTGAGCCTCTTTTAGGTTTTCTCTAGCAAGGGCTAAAGAGTCTCGGAGGGTGTTTTGTAGGTTGCTTACAAAGTCCAGAATGTTAGTTCCCGAAGAAGGCGTAAACCCCTCCCATTGCTGTTTCACCAACTGTAATGGCCCTTTAACCTCGCGGCCATACACAAGTTCAAATGGTGAAAACCCTAAACTGGGATGTGGTACAGCCCTGTAGGCAAAGAGCAACTGCTGTAACACTAGGTCCCAATCGTTGGAGTGCTGATTTACGAATTAACGTATCATGGCTCCCAAAGTTCCATTAAACTTCTCCACCAGGCCATTTGTTTGATGGTGGTAAGGGGTGGCAACCAAGTGGTTCACCCCATGAGCTTCCCACAGGCTTTTCATGCTCCCTGCCAGGAAATTAGTTCCCGAATCAGTAAGTATGTCGGCGGGCCAACCTACCCTGGCAAAAATCTCTGTTAATGCCTGGCATACACTTTTAGCCCAGGTGTTGCTCAGAGCTACTGCTTCTGGCTATCGGGTGGCAAAATCCATGAAAGTCAGTATGTACTGTTTTCCTCTGGGTGTCTTTTTCGGGAAAGGACCCAGAATATCCACAGCTACCCGCTGAAATGGAACTTCAATTATGGGGAGTGGCTGGAGAGGGGCTTTGACCTGGTCTTGGGGTTTTCCCACTCTTTGGCACACCTCACAAGACCGGACATAGGTAGAAACATCCTTGCCCATTCCCTCCCAGTGGAATGACCTTCCCAAACGGTCTTTGGTTCTGTTCACCCCAGTATGACCACTAGGATGATCGTGGGCTAAGCTCAAGAGCTTTACCCAGTACTTAGTTGGAACTACCAACTGTCTCTGAGGACGCCAGTCTTCCTGGTGTCCACCAGAAAGAGTTTCCTTATATAGAAGTCCTCTTTCTACAACAAACCGGGATCGATTAGAAGAGCTGAGAGGTGGTGGGTTGCTGTGTCCCATCGTCCAAGCTCTCTGGAGGCTTTCATCTGTTTCCTGCTCGGCTTGGAACTGTTCCCTCGATGCTGGAGACATCAGTTCCTCACTGGGTTGTGGACTTGGGCTGGGTCCCTCTGGAAGCAATGTAGGTGATGGGGTTGTTTCCGTTGACTGTGAACCGCTCTCCGCTGGTGCACAATGTGGTAATTCAGGCTCTGGCTGAGCCTCTTGTATGGAGTTATCTGCTGCTGCTGCCATTGCAGGCTCGGTGGTGCCCTCTGGTGTTGGCAATGTAGATGGGGTTGCAAGCGCTGGACTCAGTGCTGGCAATGGTTCTGGTGCTGGTTGCTTCGCCAGTTCCGGTTCCGAGACTGGCTTTGGTTGAGTTTCTGTGACTGGATCTACAACGGCTGTTGCAGTCGTTGGCAGGGTATCTGGTTCCACCACCTCTATCTGGGTCTCTGGTAGTACAGACGGGGTTCTGGTGGAAGTCTCAGGAACAGAGGTAGGTGTGACAGCTTGCTTAGCCTGGCTGCGGGTGACCATTCCCACCCTCTTGGCTAGCTTCACACAATTGGTCAAGTCTTCCCCCAGGAACATGGGAATGGGATAATCATCATAGACTGCAAAACTCCAATTTCCTGACCAGCCCTTGTACTGGACAGGCAACACGGCTGTAGGTAAATCAAAAGAGTTGGACTTGAACGGTTGAATCGTCACTTGTGCCTCTGGGTTGATTAAGCTGGAGTCCACTAAGGATTGGTGGATAGCCGACACTTGTGCTCCAGTGTCCCTCCACGCTGTAACCTTCTTCCCGCCCACACTCACCATTTCCCTTCGCTCCAAGGGTATCTGGGAGGCATCTGGGCCTGAGGACCTTTGGTGTGACCCCGGTGCAATGAACTGTACTCTGTTGGGGTTCATGGGGCAGTTGGCCTTCACATGCCCCAATTAGTTACATTAATACATCACCCAGCTGACTGGTCAGTGGGGCGAGGTGGGTTGCTGGAGAATGGGGTGGTGGGGCAATAAGGGGTCTGGGGTTTTCCTTGTGGGGCCTTGGGCTGCCCCTGGTGATGTGGTGTGGTCTCGGGTTTTCCTTTCTGGTATCTCCCCAAACTATGACCAGGGTTGTTCCTCTCTGCTTCCTGCACCCCTTGTGTGCCAAATTTCCTTGCCCCTCTGCTGATCTGGGACTGTTTGTATTGATCAGCATAAGCAGCAAGATTGTCTGCTGAGTCCATTTTCTTATCCCATAAACACTGTTTTATATCATCCTTGGACATATTCAGGAATTGTTCCTGAGCCATCAAATCACACACCCCTTCAAAGCTAGTAACACCCCTTCCCTTGACCCATTTATTTATCAGATCCTTTATCTGGTTTACATAAGCTACATTACTTAGTCCAGGCGCTCGGATAAGGGTTCGAAATTTTACTCTGTAAGTTTCAGGTGTAACTTGAAATTGTTTTAAAACCAAATCCTTGAATTTCTCATAGTCAGAAGCCTGAACAATAGGCATGTTATTGAATATGTCCAGAGCCCTTCCAGTCAACTTTGCTACCAATGTGGTCATTTTGTGAGCATCAGGAATGTTATGGAGTGTGCAGAGTCTCTCAAAGGTGAGAAAATATTCAGCAATATCACAGGATTCATCATACGGTGGACATAGTCGCTCCCATTTGTGGATTGTTGGGGAAGGATTGTTAGTGTTATTCGGTAGATTCCGCTCCATCCTGGCCTTCTCCATCTCCAGGGCATGCTTCCTCTCTCTCTCCTTCTCCTCCATAGCATGTTTCCTCTCCTCCTCAGCATGCTTCCTCTTTCTTTCTTTCTCCTCCTGAGCATGCTTCCTCTCTCTTTCCCTTTCATCAATCTCCATCTGTCTAAGTTGTAGCAGTCTTGCATGTTCTTTATCTTTTTCATTGGTTTGCAGTCTAGATAGCTCCAGTTTAATAGCTGTTTCACTGGCAGTCATTTTAGCCTTTCTGTGTTTAATCTGTCTTAACCTGAGAGAGATAGAAAAAAGAAAAAAAACTTGCTTGGGTTTTCCCTGTAGGGGGTTAACTACCTGCTTTCATATGTAGATACTCTAGCTCCTAGCAGCCTAACACCTCCCCACTCCCTGCTTCCAAGCAGCTACAGGGAAGAGCCAGAGAGAAAAAAAAAATTCTAAACTCCCTGTGTCTGGTTCAAAAAAAAATTTCTGGTTCAATATATCCCACCACTCTGCCACCATGTCAGGGTTCCCTCCCCACTCTGGACTCTAGGGTAAAGACGTGGGGACCCGCATGAAGAGCTCCTAAGCTTGTTTCTACCAGCTTAGGTTAAAACCCCCAAGGTACAAAATTCCCTGCACCCTGAGAAATGCTTCTCTCACTGCCACCATCAAGTGTTTTAAACAGGAATCCGGGAAAGGAACCACTTGAAGTTCCCCTTCCCCCCAAAATACCCTCTCAAGCCCGTACACCCCCTTTCCTGGGAAGCTTGAGAATATTCTCCTAACCAATTGGTTACACAGTGATCTAAAAAACCCACCCCCGGGGTTTTAAAAACCATAGAAAACAGTCAGCTTCTTAAAAGAAGGATTTTATTAAAACAAAGAAGGTAAAATCATCTCTGTAAAATCAGGATGGTAACTATTTTACAGGGTACTCAATTTCTAAACTCAGAGGGATTCCCCCACTGGACAAAACCTTAAAGTTACAGAAAAAAACCCAGGAATAACCCCTCCCTCTAACACAGGGAAAGCTCACAAAGCAAAACAAACAGAAACCTACTCACAAGGCTGACTAAACTTACTTTAGAAAAGTGAGGTTTGGTGAGAAGATGACTGGTTGAGGAGATTGATTTTCTGCAGGTACTTCTGGTATCCCAAGATCACTCTGACTCAGACAAAGAGCCACACACACCTTCCCCCCTTCCAAGATTTTAAAGTATCTTGTCCCCTTATTGGTCAGATGCCAACCAGGTCAGGTGTCAGTCTGGCTACCTGCATTTCTTAACCCGTTACTGGTAAGAGGATTTTATAGCACTGCATCCGACCCTCTCCTCCTTCCCTTTATATTTATGACAACTCCCTTTAGGCAACTGAAGAGGCCTCAACATCTTTGCTCAGAGTGGCTTCTACTTTTCTATCTATCTGGTCCTTAGGGTAGAATTCCCCTTCTGAGGGGATAACCATGTCCCTTGCTAAGGATGAAACAGCAGCAGCAAGTTTTGGGACGTCAGCAATAGAATTCTTGGCTCATGTAGCCTGTGGAACCTCAGGTCATTTTTGCTGATATGTTTATCAGGCTTGTCCCACTCCTTTCTAATCACATCCTCAAAGTAAGAGTGCAATGAAATTGCAGCCTCAGGGGAGGATTTAGAGGGAAGGAATTTGCTTTGAGGCTTACTGTTAGGACACTGTTCATACTGGATATATATGGTGGATACAACCTTTCTCTACATAGCCTCAAACTTTTCAGGGGGGAAGAAACTTTGTTGAGTTTTCCCCTGATCCTGATCAGATTCAGAGCCCCATAAGGGATGAGGAGGAGGAGGAAGAGTCAGAGGGCACATGCCTTCTGTTTTTTTGTTTGTTTTCTCTTCCCCTTTTTGCTCATTTATTGGTTGCTTCACCGTTTTAGCTGACCTTACAAGTGAAGGCACCTTGCTGTGGCTCTAGAGAGATTTCTATCTGATTCCTCACCTGCAGGGTCTGAGTCTCCTAGATCAGGGGAGAGGGATTTATTGCCCAAATCCTCCAGATTGAATTGGGAGGAAGTGAAGCCTTTATGAGCCCTGCTTCTTTCCCCAGGGCATTTAGATTGGGGTGTGTGGAGCTGTCACTTCTGAAAGCTTGTTCTCTTTAGAGTCCAGAAGCACCCTGGGACTTATGCCCTTGGCCAGGTGGATGTGGTTCTCCTTGTCCTTCAAGCTTCTCCTCGGTCTGTTCTGCGGCTCTCGATCTGGTTTTCTCATGTTGGAGTCATGGCTGCTTGGGCAGGTAGGGGACCCCACATGCCTGTTGAGCGTGTATATCTGTGCCCTAATGGACATAAGGTTGGTTGTCTGGGTGCAGGCAGGGCACAACTTTCCACCTGCTGAGCGTGGGAAGGCTCAGTCTGGGAGGGAGGCAAAGGAGCTGACAGGTGTTATAGGACTGGAGACTGGGTGGTTGTGCCTAATGGTCAGAGCAGGAGTCAGGCCTAGTGGTTAGAAAATGAATCAGTAGTCAGGAACAAGAGCCCAGGATAAAAGCTGGAGTCAGGAGCCAGATACCAGAGTCAAGGTCACAGCCAAAGTCAGAGGCGAGGAATCGGTGCTGAGGGTCTGAACTGGGTAATCTGGAGTGTAGCAAGGCAGGGGTCAATGAAGGAGAAGGGCTGGGTGAAAGGCAGGAGCAGGATTGGGAACTAGCAGCCATAGGAGCTATCAGAGCTAAGGGCAAATGCTTTGAGCAGCCACTGTTGCTGCAGCAGGTCTGCTGACACTTCCAACTAATCAGGTGACGTAGCCAACTGGGCAGCCTACTATAGGCCAGGTGTGTTTGTGAGGTTACCCATAGATTGGCTCTAGTGCAGAACCTCATTCTTCACAGTGGGGAGATGCTACAGTGGCAGTTCCAGGTGGACTAACCACCAAGCTGCTGAAATTTGGCCCAGGGTGAAGGAGGAAGGGTTAAGAAAAAGATTCTGCTTGCTACTGCCTGAAAATAGAAAAGCAAACAGGGGAACAAGAGAATGCAGAAGTAATAAAACCATGGGCTGACTACTGGCGTGGAGGCAGAGAATATGTTGGCAAGCAGGAACGGTGGGGGGGGGGGGTCAGGCCAGTGCAAAGGTTGCTGCAATTTTAGACCGTGTTCATGAGCTGCGGTGTGGAAAGGAGCAGCCCACGTGTCCAACCATTTTGGGAGATGCTAGGCTGCAGAAAAGCAGTCAACAACTCTCTTTTGACATCTGCTTTATTTACACAATGGAAACCTAAAAAAATGTGCTGCAATCTGGACTTGGTGATACAGTCCTGGGCAGTTCTAAAGAGAGAGATACTCTGCCAATTATCATTCAGTACAAATCTACTAATTTTCCTCTATCATTGGTGTCTCTACTAGTGCACAGATTGTCAGTGCTTAAGATGAGTGAATAATTGCTGAAAACATATATGCTCTCTATACTGCTTCTAGTGACACCACTTTTTCAGTAACTTTTTTTTATATTTACATAGTTTCCATGTTGTTATAATTAATATAACTGAATGAATTATATCTGGGATGTCATCTGTGGTTCCTACTACCACACTAATTGGATTCCATGAGTCTCCACTGGTCAATTACTTTTTCCTTATGTCAACTTCCAAAAGTCTAAGACAAGTGATTCCCTATATCTGTATCCCCCACTGTCCAATCAGCCCAAGCAGGGCCTCTGAGCTGCCATAATAGTGAAAAAGCACTCTTGGAGTTGAGGCAGAAAGATGGTCCAAAATATTTTATAAAATATTGTGTATCTCTTTTTTCTTCCTTTCTGAGGGTCAGAGGAAAAAGTAGTAGAATGAAGTATTCAGTCAGCATAAGGTCTCAGATTCATTTCAGATACAATCAACAAAGTTAGTCACATTCTGAATACTTCCATGTTTTTCTTTGAATAAGCAGTGAACACAGTTGGTATCAAGTACAGAATTATAGATCCAAAGCTTTTTGATACCTAACACTAGTAACATTAATAGACTGAGTGTTTGAATAACCAGCACATTTCCTCAATCATTCATAAACCATTTAAAACACATTTTACCATCATACAGTTTAATAAACTAATAAAATTAAGCTTTTGTGTGAATTCACCCTTTGAAATTCTTACCAGAAAGCCACATCCATTAACCATTGTATGAATTAGGTGATTGCTGTGGTAGAGAACAAAACATTAGGAATTTGCTCATTGCAAATGCAATATGCATGGTAACTGGAGTAGTCTTATTTTTGTTCTTATCGACATGAGCTGGCTACTGCAGGTTCACAGCAGGCCAAATCCTGCAGTCCTCACTCAGGCAAAAGAATTATTGAAACCACTCAGCGTTTTGCCTGAGTGAGGACTATACAGTTTTATACAGCAGCAGCATTATTTAGTTTAAATAGGCTAAATTTTGGACTCAGATATATGTGCACAACTACCATTGATGAGTGTGTGGGAGTTGCATATCTGAGGTCAGAATTTGGCCCTAAGACTCCATTTGTTTAGAAAGCCAGGTAATTCTCTCCCACAGAGTTCAGTCACAGATGCTTAAATTTCTTTCTGGTCAGATTTATCAGAGTTAAGTAGCTTGAATTGACAGAAGCAAACTGGTCACAGACTATGTATGATTTCCAGGCTGGGGCAGTGCTCTAATGAAGGTTTTGTTTTATGTTTTATGCTTCTACTTAGAATACAAAGTATTCTTGTATTGTACTTGTTTTCAAAGTAGAAAACAAAGATGTGGTGCTTTGTTTGCCAATGTGCCTTCTAGAACTGCAGCAAGGCATTCTACTAAAATAGGATGCAGTCAAATGATTGTTCAAGTGCATCTGGACTCATTTTTAACTACCTCTCACTTTCTAAAAAAAACATAAAATTGTTGTGTTAACATTAGATGTTTAAGATTTCTTTCCTCTGATAGGTAGCCATTCACCCCCCCATGCAGATAGTTTCATTTATCTCTAGCTAGGGCAGGTCAAGTAGCAGCAAGGGTATTAGAGAGCAGTTGGAGGGAAGGACAACAGCCCTATGATCCACTCAGTGAGGAGTAAGAAGCACCCTTTTTCGTCCAGAATCCAGGTGGGCAGGGAAGAAACTTTTAAGGTGGGCAGGTGATAGGATATAGGTGGAAAAACAGGATGATTTCATGGAGAGCGTTCCTGAGGAGGATCTTACTGAGATGAGTGAATCCCCCACCTTGAGATGGATTCACTTGAGGGAGTGGGGGAGACACATGTGTCCCACCTGACTCCCTTCACTCCTAGCAGAAGATAAGAGACACTGGGAGGAGGTAGAGAATGCCACTGGATGGTGCCAGTGCATGAACACCCTCATTTTCTTCAGATCACTACCATCTGAGTCATTATCAGCTTCTTCTCTTATGGAGGAGGTGACCCTGCTTCCCGACAGTGCATGTAATTTCTTGAGCAGAGGAAAGAGGTCTTACCTCTGATAAAAGAGCCTCAGTGGTAGGTTCAATGAGCAGCATGTGAAGCTATCAGTAACATACATATAGAGTATTTAAAACAACAAGTCTGACCATTTACTCACCCTGTCCTCACTTATGTCAACAGAGGACCCACAGCACTGGAGTTACATCTTCACTCTGAGCCAGATTTATACACGACTATATAGACTGATCAACATTTTTTATTTCAAACTTTGGTGAAAATGGCTTATTATTTTGCAACTGAACTTTGCTGCAGAAAAATGTCAGTGCTTTTAAAGTCTGATTTTTGACTCCCCAATGCCTCCCACTCCCCACAAAATAAAAAATGTTAATTTTTTAAATGATTTTTCCTTCAAGTTTTTGGTTCTCTCCCTTTTTCCCTCTTTTCTCTCCCTTTCTTCCTCTTTTTTTCATGTTGGCAATGGAAACAGGAAGGGGAAATATGAAAAACTGGAAACCTAAAACATGTTCAAAAACGTTTCGGTTTTTGTTTTGCAGAATGGTCAGGCATTTTTTAAATGTTTGGATTTTTTTTCAAAATCACAAAATAGACTTTTCTTTAAACCAGCTCTGTGTAGGACATCAGCCTTGGCTTTCCCAAAGAAAGACTGATCTTGTTACATATATGGGATCCGGTCTTCTTGCAAACATACATGAGACTTTACTCCCTACCATGGGAAGTCCCGCTGCAGTCAGGGAGTAGACACTGCCCTCCAAAGTGTTTGGACAAATGATTTTGAGGATCGCTCTCAAAAAGTCATTTTTGTTCAACTACTGTGGGCTGTTCCCCATGTTGGCTGAAGGGAAAAAGGGAAATACCTGCCAAGTGCAATACCTGTGCACTTGTGACACTAGTTAATCTCTCAAGCCTACATTCTCACTCAATAAGCAGATGTAAGCCAGGATGGACTCCTGGTTGTACACTGAAGAGTTCCATTTAAAACTGGTTGTACTTTTTAAAATTAGGCTCATCAGCATAAATACTAGAGAATGTCCCCATGGTCTGATGCTTTAGTGGACCACCAGAAGAGCATTATTCTTTTGGGAAATGATGTATTAAAGGGCCATTGAGCCCTAATTGCCTACCTACCCAGACATTCGGTTCAGGGTTGATAATTAGTTGCCTGTATATCCATCCTACAGATTGTTCCCAGAATAGCATAAGTGCTGTGAGCATGCCAGGCCTCATCACATTAAAGGAAAATTGAAGAGCAATGAAAGGATGAAAATTAAAATTACATAGGACAGTCATGTCTTGTCACCCTCTTTGTAAGTGCCATAACCATAATGAGTAAAATCAGTGGCTTTACAAGTTTCTTACCATTACTCTTCTGTCTTCTTTGCCAGTGATACTAGTTTGTACTAATTATCATTTTCATGTCAGACTTTTTGTTAGATCTCTTCCACCTTCATTTCCTCTCATTTAATGGACTTCTGAAAGAAAGTAAAGTTAAAAACTTAAACGATTTCATATTCTTTGATAACTTATGAGAGTTTGAATATTTGTAAGTTATATATTCCAAGGAAGGCAGCAACTAGAAACCTATCAAAGATTATTTCCTTCTAATGGTGTTTCTTATTAAAATTAACATCCCAAAATGCACTGACTGGGGAGAGATGCTGATGACAGATGCATTTTATATATATAGTAACTACAGATGTATTGTCCTTTTTGCTTCCTCCTTATGTTCTGAAGGAAAGGGATTGTAACTATGTGGGCTTTTTCATGCATTCTCTTACAAAAAATAACACACTGCATTGAATGTATTTCTGGAACAGTTTTAGCTGGAAGTTTCCTGAACTTTGTGGAAATGTGCAGGTTGTATTCAGATTTTTCTAGTCTGGGATTTGAAATCCTTTTGCTTTTAATGGTGGGTAGGTAGTAATAAGAACTGTGCAGCTTTTTGTGCAAACTTCAGTGGTATCTATTTACATGGGGTGGATGGGATTGTTTTTCTCTTGCTCCCAGTGAAATGATGGATGAGGGTGAAGAACCGGTGTTCCTTTTAGATCTTATGATTTCCAGACCAGATCAGGGTGCAAAATGTGCAAAAATGTTTTGATTTTGTTTTGATCCATGTGTCTTTAACAATTTTTCTCTGAGCTTTGTGCTTGAACAAAACCGAAATCTGAAAGTGAAAATCCACTAAAACCACTGGATTCTACCAGGTTTCATGTTAAAACCATCTGAAACATTTAATTGTTCACGTGATGTGTCTGAATGTCAAGTAGTAGGAAAACACAAAACAGGAAGGTTTCATGTGGTTTGGGGTTTTACTGCAGGAATGTTGCACAACTTCACTAGTATTTATTAATTATATATTTCTATCCATTGATACCTCCGACTTGGTTCCCATTCCAATCATGCTGTGCAGAGATATCATTTCTAAAAGTACCTCCTTCTACTTTAAATACTGGAATGGAATGCCAAATACCCTTTCCCAATCAGTGGGATAAATTTAGGAGTAAGTACAGTGTATGCTTAGCTATGAGTGTTAGAAGACCACAGACCTTTCAACAGTAGGTCTCTCATCTGCTCGAATGTGTGCATTCCCCAGTACTGTCTGTGTGGTATCCAGTTATATTGTTTCTATATAGCCTAACATTGGATAGGAGATATTCATATAAGCTGAACAACAGCCTCTCTTTAATAAATTATGAACCCTGAACAAACAATATCTGGTTCATCTTACTTCAAAATCCCACTCTACAACACTATTCACATAGAATCATAGAATATCAGGGTTGGAAGGGACCTTAGTAGGTCATCTAGTCCAACCCCCTGCTCAAAGCAGGACCAATCCCCAATTTTTGCCCCAGATCCCCAAATTACCCACTCAAGGATTGAGCTCACAACCCTGGGTTTAGCAGGCCAATGCTCAAACCACTGAGCTATCCCTCCCCCCGCATACTCAGGTACCTATCTTAGGTTCTTATATGGCCTCCATCACCTTAGTATGTAAGTGCCCTATGGTCTTTAATGAATGTATTTTCACAACACACCTGTGAGGTAGGGAAATGCTATTATCTTAATTTTGCAGATTGGGAATTTAGGTACAGACTAAGGGCCAATTGCACAAAGATATTGAGATGCACGTAAATCCACCATTAAGGCACCACTGACATTTTCAAAGATACTGCTCAGCTGCTGCCTCTGAGGCAAACCCTTAGCCAGACCGGGGCTGCTCACTCACCTAAGACTTATCCCACCCAGTACAGCCTGGATTGACCCATCCCTCGGGCATGCTGAAGCAGCACTTCCCTGGGCAGCACCTGAGTCAGATGAACCCAAGGCATGGGTATTTCACCATCACCATCAGAGCAGCAAGGTAGTCTGTGCAACAGTGCCGCTTGGCTAGGAACTATCCTGTGGCCTTGTGGTGTTACAGACTGCCTAGGCTATCAACCTGCTCTTGAGCCTTTAGCTGATCCTACCCAAGCCTTGTTCATACCCTATATCAACAAGAGGTTGATACAGGGTACGGACAAAGCTTGGGTAAGAACAGCAACAGGCTCAAGGGCGGTTGGTATCCTAGGCAGTCTGTAACATTACAAGCTAGTTTCAGGTCCCAGTCACACTTGAAGTAGGCTTATCTTTGGATTGCAATTTCAGCACTACCCTCAGCCCATTCGTGACTCTGTCTGGTTGCTACCTTGGTACCTGTCTTGACCACCCACCAGACCTGACTGCCTAGAACCAAGAGCCTGACACTGCCCTCGCTGAATCTGAAGACCAACAGTCCTGAAGTGGGATTCTGAACAGGGCCGGCTCTACCTTTTTTGCCACCCCAAGCAGCGAAGCAAAAAAAAAAAGAAGCTGCCACTGAAGTGCTGCCGAAGAAGAAAAAATAAAAAAGCTGCTGCTGAAGTGCCTCCGAAAAAGGAAACATGAAAAAGCTGCTGTAGTAAGATGAGGCCCTGAAACATAAACCCTTGGAATCAGAGGCCCAATATGAGGCCTAAGGCCTGAGCTAAAGTAATGGTCAAGACTTTGCTAACATAGAGCAAAGTTAAGCTGTGAGCCAGAGGCAGGCCCTGCTCACAGGAGCTGGCAAGGAAAGGGCTGATGTTACATAAACATATTCTGCTGCACAAATATGTATTGGATACTGGAGATATAAACAAATGGCACCAGAACATTCTTATACCATCCACATAGATAACAAGGACAGGGGCAAAAGGGTAATATGATGGATAGAGTTGTTTTGTCCAAACTAACATGTACAAGGTGGGAGGTGGCACCTTACTGCGTAGAGGGGTTGTGCCTGGTTACGTAGAGGGGTTGCACCTCAGTACGTCAGGAGTGATGTGTAACTTGTTTGTACCTGTGTATAAGAATTCACCCCCGAGGAATTGTCTTTGTCTGGCCTCGGGGGCAGTGGAAAGTCCCGCCACTGACTGAGCCGGTCCATTGCCAGGGGGCACAAATTCCATAGTATGTCCTGTAGAGTCTACGGGAAACTATCACTGTATTTCTCTTCGACAATAAACCTGGCCGACGTGCCTTCGTACCTTACTAGAGTCTGTGGTCTTTGGGGGTTCTCTCGAGTCTGCTGTGTTAACTATCTGCGCAGAGCTGGGGCAGCACACAGAGGGAACACGCACGCAGCCGACTGATATCAACATTGAACAGAGCAGAGCACCACACCGGTAGCCATCTGACAACAGCTGCCACCGCAGTGCTGCCGAGGAAGGGGAAAAAAAAGAAAACCCGGAGTGCCGCCCCAAGAACGGCCAAAGTGCTGCCCCTTCTGATTTGCCGCCCCAGGCACCAGCTTCCTTAGCTGATGCCTAGAGCCGGCCCTGATTCTGAAAGTAGGTGATCCCCACCTATTTGGCCAGCAGGGCCTGATCTTATAGACATGCTCAGAGCATGCCTAAGACCTGACACCTGTCACAAAAGATAGCCAGGGGCAAGTAGGGTGGGAATCTTTCAGGGTGTGTTAGTCTCGTGATGGCTAAGGCATGAAGCTGGCAGGTAGGAGACTCAACTCTGAATCTCTGCTCTGCCTTAGTTCATATAATTGAACAAAGGCCTTTTTAATTGGAGGTTAATTGTACCAGAGCATGAAATTCTGACTCTACAGCCCAGCTCAGATTATGGCACTACTGTGGGAAACCCATGTTCAAATCCAATTAATATTTATACAAAATAGAGCAGCTTTAGCAAGAGAAACTGAGAGAGACTCCACCCCAGAATACATTGAGATTAGGGCACATACTAGGGGTGTGGGTTCAAGTTGCTACTCCAAACCAGGCAGAGTAGGGACTTGAAACCAGCATCCCTGGTGAGTGCCTTAACAAGTGGGCTACTGGCATCAGCCTTGCTGGCTTTTCATGAGTAAGGCCTGGGTTTTGCTACTAGGGCATGGGCCCCTAGGACTCATGTCATAAATATAAAGGGAAGGATAACAACCTTTATGTATGCAGTAATATAAAATCCCTCCTGGCCAGAGGTACAGAATCATTTACCTGTAGGGGTTTATCAGTTCAATTAACCTAGTTGGCACCTGACCAGAAGGACCAATGAGGAAAGAAGGTACTTTCAAATCTGGGTGGGGAGGGAAAAGGTTTTGTTTGTGCTCTCTTTGTGTGTGACCTCTCAGACAGAGAGAGAGAGACTAGGGCAGGAAAAAACATTTCCTAACAAGATCCTGAAATGATACATCTAAAGTTACAGAAATTGTAAGTAATAGCAAGGAAATGTGTTAGATTATCTTTTGTTTTAGCATGTGAATTTTTTCTATGCTAAGAGGGAGTTTTATTCCTGTTTTTTGTAACTTTGAAGCTAAGCCTAGAGGGGAATCCTCTGTGTTTTAAATCTTTTTATTTGCCCTATAAAGTTACCTTCCACCCTAGTTTTACAGGTGTGATTCTTTTACTTTTTTTAAAATAAAATTCTTCTTTCAAAAACCTGATTGATTTTCAGTGTCCTAAAGACCCAGGGGTTTGATCTGTGCTCACTTTGTAAAAAATTGGTTAGTATATTATTCTCAAGCCTCCCCAGGAAAGGGGGTGAAAGGGCTTTGGGGGATATTTTGGGGGAGATAAGCCTCCAAGTGGCCCCTTCCTAAATATTTGTTTAAATCACTTGTTGGTGGCAGCAATACCATCCAAGGACAAGGAAAGGAATCTGTGCCTTGGGGAAGTTTTTAATCTGGTGGATTATAAATTTAGGGGGCTTTCATGAGGGTCCCCACATCTGTACCCCAGAGTTCAGAGTGTGGCGAGAACCCTGACAACCCATATCATTGGTGTCAATCGCCTAAATACCTTTGAGGATCTGGCCTAATCTGTGCCCCTTTCCTGTACATTTCACTCCTGTCTAGCTTTCAATCATAGAATATCAGGGTTGGAAGGGACCTTAGGAGGTCATCTAGTCCAACCCTCTGCTCAAAGCAGGACCAATCCCCAATTTTTGCCGCAGATCCCTAAATGGCCCCCTCAAGGATTGAATTCACAACCCTGGGTTTAGCAGGCCAATGCTCAAACCACTGCACTATCCGTCAGTTCCCAGTTTATCTTGCTGTCTTCTTAGGACCTTAGGCACCAAAACACAGTGCTTGGGGAGCCTGGACACCTGAATCAGGGGTGAGGATTCCACTAGGGGTAGGTACTGAAACTTTTGTGAATCTTGATTTAAGTGACTTGGCTAAAGTAACAGAAGAAGTTTGTAGTAGCATAATATCTTGATGCCAAAGAAATTCCCCAATCCACTATGCCAGGCTTCATTTCTATAATGTAGTCTCCCCATGTATGAAGATACCCCAAACTTTCAGTAGGTGCTCTTGTTAAATCTCTAATTCTTGTCTTTGGCAGACTGTCCACAAGGAATCATATATGGGGTACACTGGAATTGCTAAGGAATAAGAAATGTATTGATACTGATTATGGTGACGTTATGGTTGTGATGGCCACGGGAATTACATTCTGCCTGACACTTCAAGCAAAGACAGCCAACAAACACCTGGGGGATAAAACTATTCACATGCAAATGAACTTTATTCTAGCCACGTTATATGTCATAAGGTTATCTATTTTTAATTAACATTTATTTAGATTCAAAGGGGCTTTTGTAGGGATGGTATATGTTAAGTGAGAGGAAATGAAAAACAAACCAGCAGTCTAGGGAAGCATATTTCCATTTAATATTGAATAAAAGGGACATCAAATGGAAGAGGGGATATTGGTCTCAGTGCTTATTGTATGACCTCTGCTTGATTAGAAGTCACCAGGTAATAGCGGATGTTCACACTTAAAAAATCAAAGAGACCTGACAGAATAATGGAAAGGGTTCCCTTACACAAAATGCAGGGTCTCTCCCTCTGAGAATCTGTAATGCTAACACAAATAGGGAGAGAACTTGTTAGCCTGGGACATGCTATTATACAGACCTGAGAATGAATCTAATTTGATACCAATTACATATCTTTAAGTCAGTTTCTCTTGATATTCCAATAAGCATTACTTTTTGTTAAGATGCTTTTGGGCTGAGAGTGATAGTGGAGGATTCTCTGCAGACTATTTTCACAGACAAATAAAATGAACTTTTGAGTTCTGATGAGAGGCAGGTGATGAGCTCTGCTCCAGAGGCAACTGACCTTGAGCACTTGGTCGAAGGCCCGGGCCAGAATACTACATATTCTCATATGGTGCTACCAACAAGCTGATCACATGGAGAGAACCTAGAGTTGCGAGGAATGGCAGCAATAGGGGATTGCCTTTCTCAGATGTTTTTGACACGCTGATTCATGCCTGCAAGGAGTTTCCCACTGACTTGACTATATTCAGGAACTCTAGATATAATAAAACCACAGAAGATTTGGTCTGACTTGTGAGGTCTCTCTGTAATTGATTCCACCATCCAAAAGGCAGCCTCACGACAAGCATGACATGAGGAGAGCCAAAGAAATCTGTAAGGATTATGTTCTCAGTTCTGTGGGAATTATGCAGAGACTTTTCTGTGTTCTCTTACCTATGGTTAACTTGCTCTATTTACATGCTGACAAATAATATATAAAGGGGAAGGAAAATTGTATCATTAAGACTGCATAGAATGAAATGCTCAAAGGAAACAGCAAAGGCTGAGAAAACAAATGAGACAGGCAGATGAACATGATCAGAAGAGCAACCAACTAGCTGGAGAAAGCAACAAGAAGAAAAGCAAGAACAAGCCAGAGCAAGATGGATTCATGTCCATGATTCAGGACCAAGCTCTCAAGTACTTTTAAAGAAAATTCCTGAAGGAGAATTGTTTCGAAGGCCTACTTTGGAGAAATACAGTGCTGTTGAATTACAAAAAGACCCTCTCAGACATCCTACAGAATGAAAGAATGGAATGAAAGAGTTCCTTATCCTTTTAAAAGGAATATTCTGGGTTGTAGTGGTATTTTAAAGGGAATGTAGTGTTATAAAACGTGCCAGGCTGTGACAGCCTTGGAGACTAAAATTCTTCACTTATCAACACAAACACACACATCTGCAGAGTAACTTCCCCCATGATGGCATCCCATCCATGTATCTTAACCCCAACCCAGATGGGTTACAGCTAATAGTAAGAGGGTAATTAAGTCTTCATGTTAGTCTTCATCATCTTAGTAGTTTGCTAATTAGTGGCTGTTGTGTTTTGAGTTTTTGTGTGTGTGTGTGTGTGTGATGAGCGTACTTGTCCACAGGGATTTGGCTAATACTATCAATTTATATTTCACCTACAGTAGGCTGCCAAACAGCTGTCAGGTGGTAACATTTTTCATTCATTGCCACTCTCAGCTGGACTCAATCTGGTGATGACCTAGAGGTGAGAGTCTCCATATCCTGACCTATGTACCACCTGATCCCTCACAGAAGTCTTAGTCTTCCTGAGTATTTCTCTGAAATACATGGTTTGCAGTAAGTTTGTGCAAGGAAACCAGAAAGATAAACAAAATAGGGAAGCACAGTAATTAAGAAGAAAACCAGAATATTGCCAATTTATAATCAGAGTTGTGCAAAATATTCACTGAAATATTGAAAAGACTTAAGATTTGACTCTCTTCATCTTCACTGATCTGCCATGAAAATGCAGAACTTGGTGCAAAATTTTCACATCCAGTGAAAACTTCATCAAAATTGGGTACATATTTTTACATTACAAATATTTTCAGTTCACCTTTTCTTTATAGAGCAAGGTTAGTTATGATTTGTCCTTTATTTGAAGTCACATGAAGTCATACTCCACAATTGGCTGTACCTACCTCACATACTCAGCAGAGGCCATTTTAGCTTGTTTTCCTCAGGGCCATATAGATGTTGTATGGCAGAGGATGTATGTCTAAAAGATACAAGGAGTGGAATGTGAAACAAGTTTGTTATCTACCAGTGATGCCAGCTGGAGATAGCAGGCCAAGATAAAATCATTTATAAGAAAAAAAGGTAAAAGAAATACAAAAAGGAAGAAAATTCTTGAAGAGGACATCTTATTAAGGACAAATTCTATAGTTAGTTAAACCCATCAATGGCATTATTCCATTTCGACCCTGAGTTATGTGAGAGCACAACATGAGTACAATATTCAAAGAATTACATGACTGATAAACATTTAAAGCACTGCAAAGACCAGTAGAAATGACTTTTGCATTGTTTCTATGACCTAGTGGAAACAAAATCTCTCTTTAAAATGTTTTATGTCATTCCTCTGACAATTAAAAGATACTATATTTCTGTAGTCCTTCCCCCCCACAAGTTGTGGCTTAAATCTGCTTTCCAGTGCTAGCTACTTGGAGTCGCTTTGTTTCTTTCCTCTCATGGATTGGGTGCTGGGTTCCTTTTAGTGATGCCTGGTGCTTCCACCTAAGGTGACTCCTCTTATGACTGAGACACAACGCATGTGTACCTTGGGAAAGTGAGTAACTGCTGGCAAGGAGCATGAAACCCAGGACAGAGGAAACAATAAAATACCTCTATACAATTCCCAGCGAAGAAACAACACACCCAAAAATAATAATACATGAAAAGGGGACTTTATTGGGAGCAGGAAAATAGGATCTGGGGAAGGAAAGGAACAGGGTTAACTAATAAGTACTAAATATCAACACATTTCTCCCCTCCCCACTTCCCATCCCCCAGCTCGCACCCTGGCACCTTCCCAGGCAGATGGTATGCCGAGGATGAGTCCTGAGATAAGTGTTGCAGCATTGTGAATGTTGGCCGATATAAACAAAAAGGGTCTAGGACAGTGGTCCCCAACGTGGTGCCCGTGGGTGCCATGGTGCCCGCAAGGGCATTTATGTGCGCCCGCCTACTGACAAGGGAGCACTTCCGCCGGACCACCCGCCACTAAGGAGTGCGGCCGCCGGATAACCAGCCGCTGAAATAATGGCAAGGAGCGTTGCCACCGAAATGCCGCTGCTTCTCGGCGGCATTTCGGTGGCGACGCTTCTCGATGACGCCGCTTCTCGGCGGCATTTTGGCGGCTGGTCGTTCGGCGCCCGCCACACTCTTCTGGGAACATGAATATGCTATTGCAACAGAAAGGTTGGGGACCACTGCTCTAGGAGGTCTTGGCTGGCTCTTGATAGCTAGCACTGCATCAGATCTCTGCCACTTTGGAAGCTGGACTCTACAGGGCTGGAACTGCCTGACCCATGCATCATATACCACAGGAATTCAAGAGTTCTTCTAGTCCATTCTGTCCCCAGTCCTGACTCCAAGCATGCTGGGAAATGGTGTCAGAGGGCTCTTGTAGCTATCATTGCAATAGTTCATAGGATAGTACACACTAGAGCAAGGGTGGGCAAACTACGGCCAGCGGGCCTGATCCGGCCTGTCAGGGCTTTGGATCCAGCCCACGGATTTGACACCCCCATGGTGCCGCGGGCCCCATGCTGCTCTGGGAAGTGGCCGGCACCACGTCCCTGCAGCCCCTGGGGGAGGGGGACCAGAGAGCTCTGAGCCCTGCTCTTGCCTGTGGTAACCTCCCCCGAAGCTCCCATTGGCCGGAAACGGGGAACCGCAGCCAATGGGAGTGTACTCACGGGCGCGCAGAGTTCTCTGCCCTCCCTCCCCCAGGGGCTGCAGGGACGTAGTACCGACTGCTTCCCAGAGAAGCGCAGGGCCGGGGCAGGCAGGCGGGCAGCCTGCCCTGGCCTTAGTGCACGCTGCTGCCGTCCCGGAGCCCTTGCACCTTCCATCCCTCCTGCACCCTACCCCCTGCCCTGAGCCCCCTGCCACACCCCGCACCTGTCCTGCACCCTAACCCCGTACCCCAGCTCTATATTCATGGCCCTGCAAGCAATTTCCCCACCCCGATGTGGCCCTCAGGCCAAAATGTTTGCCCACCCCTGCACTAGAGGCTCAGTCTCAGCATTCCAGGATCTGACAAACTCCAAGTGCTGGTTGTGACAGAGTCCCCAGTATGTAACCTGAAACTGTAGGACTGCTGTGCCCCCTTAACTCTTCAGCCTGGGTAGTCTCTCACAATGCTATTTCGGTGACAAGCAGCTAACCCCTTCAGATGGTGTGATCACTCAGCCATCAGCATGTGGAGACTCACACCCAGTGAAATTGCATGAATGCTCCAAACAACTTGTGAATCATGATGGGAGAGGCACCATCCAATCACCCCATACACCATCCTTGCACCCAAGAAATATACTCTCTTACACTGCTCAAGCTCAAGACTCCCTTGGAGAGTGCAAGCTCATTAATTAGTTCTCCAACAAAGAGTAGTGGACATGCACCAGCCCTTGCTAACCTGAGCTGAGATTCCCCAAGCAGTTAAACCAAAACCCCACTGTTTTATGTAAAATATAAAACACATTTATTAACTACAGAAAGAGAGATTTTTAAGTAGGGCCGTCAAGCAATTAAAAAAATTATCATGATTAATCACGTGATTAAAAAATTAATTGTGATTAATTATGTGATTCATCACACTGTTCAATAATAATAGAATACCATTTATTTATATATTTTGGGGTGTTTTCTATGTTTTCAAATCTATTGATTTCAATTAAAACACAGAACACAAAGTGTACAGCGCTCACTTCATATTTATTTTCTATTACAAATATTTGTGGTATAAAAACAAAAGAAATCATATTTTTCAATTCACTTCATACAAATACTGTAATACAATCTCTTTATCATGAAAGTTGAACTTACAAATGTAGAATTATGTACAAAAAATAACTGAATTCAAAAATAAAACAATGTAAAACTTTAGAGCCTACATGTCCATTCAGTCCTACTTCTTGTTCAGTCAGTCACTCAAACAAGTCTGTTTACATTTGCAGAAGATAATGGTGCCTGCTTCTTATTTACAATATTACCTGAAAGTGAGAACAGGTGTTCAGGTGGCACTATTGTAGCTGGCGTCGCAAGATATTTACCTGCCAGATGTGTTAAAGATTCATATGTTCCTTCATGCTTCAACCACCATTCCAAAGGACATGCGTCCATGCTAATGAGAGGTTCTGCTCGATAACAATCCAAAGCAGTGCAGACTGATGCATGTTCACTTTCATCATCTGAATTAGATGTCACCAGCAGAAGGTTGATTTTATTTTTTGGTAGTTCGTGTTTGGTCGTTAGTTTGGTAGTTTCGACATCAGAATGTTGCTTTTTTAAGACTTCTGAAAGCATGCTCCACACCTCATCCCTCTCAGATTTTGGAAGGCACTTCATATTTTTAAACCTTCGGTCGAGTGCTGTAGCTATTTTAGAAATCTCACATTGGTTCTTTCTTTGCGTTTTGTCAAATTTGCTGTGAAAGTGTTCTTAAAATGAACAACATGCGCTAGGTCATCATCCAAGACCGCTATAACATGAAATATATGGCAGAATGTGGGTAAAACAGAGATGGAGACATACAATTCTCCCACCAAGGAGTTTAGTCACAAATTTAATTAACGCGTTATTTTTTTAACGAGCATCATCAGCATGGAAGCATGTCCTCTGGAATGGTGGCTGAAGTATAAAGGGGCATATGACTGTTTAGCATATCTGGCATGTAAATACCTTGCAACGGCAGCTACAAAAGTGCCACGCAAATGCCTGTTCTCACTTTCAGGTGACATTGTAAATAAGAAGCAGGCAGCATTATCTCCCGTAAATGTAAATAAACTTGTTTGTCTTAGTGATTGACTGAACAAGAAGTAGGACTCAGTAGACTTGTGGGCTCTAAAATTTTACATTTTTTTTTTAGTGCAGTTATGTAACAAAAAAAATCTACATTTGTAAGTTGCACTTTCACGATAAAGAGATTGCACTACAGTATTTGTAGTGAGGTGAATTGAAAAATACTATGTCTTTTGTTTATCATTTTTACAGTGCAAGTATTTGTAATAAAAACAATAATATCAAGTGAGTACTGTACACTTTGTAACCTGTGTTGATATTGAAATCAATATATTTGAAAATGTAGAAAAACATCCAAAAATATTTAATACATTTCAACTGGTGCTCTATTGTTTAACAGTGAGATTCAAACTGCCATTAATCATGATTAATTTTTTTAGTTAATCACATGAGTTAACTTCAATTAATCGACAGCCCTAATTGTAAGTGGTTATAAGTATCAGGCATAGAGCTCAAAGTTGGTTTGATAGGAAATATAAAATAAATTTGTGGTCTAAATTCTACAAACTAAGCAGGATTTTGATCAAGTAGTTTCTCATCGCACTCGATGTTACAGAGATGTTATCATTCTTAATACACAGACTGGATTCCTTTCCCAGACTGGGACCAATCTCCCTAGTTCAAAGTCTTTGGGTAGGTCTACACTTACCGGCTGGATCGGAGGCGTCAGATCGATGTTCTGGGTTCGATTTATCGCGTCTTGTCTAGACGCGATAAATCGAACCAGGAAGTGCTCCCCCATCGACGCTGGTAATCCAGCTCGACGAACAGAGTAGGCGGAGTCGACGGGGGGAGCCTGCGCATCGCGTGTGGACCCCAGGTAAGTACGTTTTCATTCGAACTAAGATACTTCGACTTCAGCTACTTTATTCACGTAGCTGAAGTTGCGTATCTTAGTTCGAATTGGGGGGTTAGTGTAGACCAGCCCTTTGTCTTCCAGACTATCTTCCAGGTGTTGAGATGGGGAAGGAAAGAAGCCAAGTGATGTTGTCACTGTCCCTCTTTTATATTTTCTTCCAGCTGCTAGAAAGATCCTTGCTGTGACGTGGGGTTAGGCAGTCCTCAGGGTGTGCGTGCTCTCTCTGAGAAGTCTCTCTGAGAGTGGATTTTTGTTGATGGACCATCAATGCCTCTCTGGCCAGTGATAGTTGTTCCTTTGTTGCTTCTGAAAGGCCAGCTGTGGGAGTCTCCCAACCTCACAACATATTTCAGTAGCACATATAGCAATACTTCGTAACTTCACATACAATGATAGTACATACCATCCAACAGGCTACTAATGTTCAACAAATCAAGACTTATTAAATAAGATCTCACAAGGCATACTTTGTACAAAACATATCCTAATCATATCACAGTGGTGAGTATGGGGGTTCCAGAGTGCTATTTTGAGATAGAGTGTCACAGGGGTTACGTTTCCATTTGGGCATTTCTAAACCACCCATCCCCATAATACATAGACAGTCAAATGGTTTGCATTTCCTTTGGTGGGATTGCCACTGAACCTGGTTTTATTGTGCAGGACTAAGCACGTCTGGCTACACTGCCCTGATTGTAGTGCTGTGATCAAGGCAGTTATCATCTCCCATACAAAACAACTTGAATTATGAGGCTTTGTGTCTATAATTTGATTAGAAATAAAGCAAAACTTTGTGATTTTTGTCATTATTATGCTGCTGTGCAGATCCATGGAGCCACTCCAGTGAGACTCTTTCAAATTAACGTTCCTTTCAAAGAAAAACTTGAAGTCAGCAAGACATGGTTAGCAAGCTGGGACTGGGGCAATGTAATCCATGGTTATCATGAGCTACTCTAGTATCACACAGCTATGCAAGAGGCCAAGGGTAGGAAATGCTACCGCTATGAGGCTGTATTCATTTGTAAACACACTCAGGATTGTTCTTTTTCATCAAATATGTCATTGGCATCTGAATCCTTTTACGAAAAAAAGGAGTTGGTGCTGGCAAATGTCTAACTCACTGCATGATGATGTAGTACAGCAGTTACAATTCCTAAACAGAGTAAGGGATATAATATAGTGCCCCAGAGTAATCTTTCTCTTTTGCAGAGATTGGCAGGCAGCCAGTTAGACACTCAGTAGAGTTTTCCATTGATCCTTTTACAGTTTATGGAATACATAGACACTGAATTTGGAGCAGTCTAATTCTGTTGCTAAGGGTGTGTATCCCAAGTAGGCTGTTATAAAATATTAATCTCAGATATAATTTTTTAAATATCACTAAATATTTTTCAAAGTTCAGATAGCAGAAGCAGAGCCACTACTATACTCTTGTATAGAAGTAGTTACAGCTGGTTGAAAGATTTCCACAGGAACAGTTTTTTTGTAAAAAAATATGCTGTTTTGTCAAAACATCATGATGTTTCACAGGAACATTTTGATTTTGACAAAATATTTCAATGGAGAGAGTGGTGGTGGTTGTTATATTCCTTCCTATTGTGGTTAGTGCTTTCCTTCCTGTCACCAGCCCAGGATTTCCCTCCGCAACGACTCCTCCCATCATCTGCCAGGGAATTTCCCCCCTTTCCCATCTCCCTCCTGCCACCAGCCCAGGGATTTCTCAGGATGGAAGGAACAAAATTGGGGACATAGGGACTTGGGACAGATGGTCAGGGTGGCAACGGTACATTCCCAAATTGGAATATTTGCTTCTGCAGGAAATTCCAAGGGTCAATGTTTCATTCCAATTTAGAACAAAACAAAATCTCAAACACTCAGAATATCCCCGGGACAGAGGTTATATTTTCCACCCTGCTCTAGTATTTATATGCCACAATACTTAGTACTTACATTTTCCTTAATAAATGTGCCTCACAACTAAGAAACCACTAACATTCCTTACTTTTTCAAAAAACAATCATCTTTTTTTGATTTCCATATTAAAAGATGCCAAAATCATCTAATTAAAGTTTACTTTATACTTTTTGTAAGATGAAAATGAAAGTGAGACTTATAGATATTGAATAACAGCCAGGGGACTAATTCAGCACTGTGTCACTTTAGTTTTGCATAGTTTTAAGTCCATTCATTTCAATGGAGTGCTACCAGCATAAAACTGGAGTAACCCAGACATAATTCAGGCTCCTGGTGTGGAGTACTCTATTTTCTAATTTATGCAGTACAATTGCTGTGGGGAAATTCTGCTTTTTAGTCTGAGAAATGTTAAGTGTTTGTAGGATTTCTATGGTTTCCATAGATCATTGGGCCCAGACTTTCATGTAGAGGTGTTTCTCCACTACTCCTGTTTCACACAGATAAATCATGGTCTCAGTACCTACTGTGATCCTGCTCTCCAGGACATTATTAATGCTTCTGCCTCTCAGTTGTGCCATGGGCTCTGGATAGAGGTTTTCGCTATATAGCCCCATTCATCACTTATGGGGGCTGTTCCCATCACAACCCGCATTGGAATACTTCACTGGGGGTGCAGGGATTCCCTAGTGGAAGCCATTAGGTTTTTTTTCCTGTGTGGATGGAAGAATTCTCACCATTTTATCTCTCCTCTGTGAGAGCGTTGAGCAAAGATAATATCTGTATTAGGTAGCCATTTAATCTCTTTGTAGGGTGTTCCACCATCTCAGTTTCCCCACTACCTTGCTCCTTGGGTGCGTCTCCCCAAGTTAGTAGACTGGTAAGGAGATTTATTACAACTTTCTGGCCACATCTTCACAAGAGTGTTCTCCACAGAAAAGCAAAAATCTAACCCTCAAAATACAGTTCCTGCAACCCTTCCTCAGGCTCAGCTTGCACTTACCCTGTTATGTAAGGTCTGAAGCAGGACTTCCCCCCGCCTCCCATTTTCCCTTGTTAAAATCCCCATTGTGAACCCCAAAAAACAAGTAGTACTGTCACTGGGCCTCCAGTAATGTCACTTCTCCAACTCCAGCTGCCATATCACCTTCCAGGGTTCCCTTATTGGAGATACTCACCAGCAACTTCTGCTCCTGGAAGGACTCACACTTTTTTTAGGCTGAAGCCAGCTCTTTATATATACATATGGTTCCTTCTCAGTCTATATGTGATCCAGGACTACATTTCCCATTAGACCTTCCTGAGGAACCACTATATTTTCCCAAATTCTTCTCCTTAAAGGGCAAAGGTCCTTAACAGGTCCTTAACAGGAGAACTGTGATGTTCACAGGCATTCCCAGAATGAAGGCCCTGTTACAATATCACACTGATATAGATCTTGTTCATATTTTGTTAAAGTATATGCATTTTAAGGGTATTCTGATGCTTTAATATACACTTTAATGTTTTCAGTGCTTTTTTAACTAAACAGTGCTGATTAGAGTACAGTCAGGGCTGGTTATAGAGGCAGGAAAGCACGGAGGTTGCCCTGGGCACCAACTTCCAGGGAGTTCTGTATCATTGTGCTGCTTAGATTTTTGTGTTTGTTTTGTTTTGTTTTTCTGCTCTGCTCTCATTGGTGGTCATTTTATACCACTAATTGATAAACTTTTCTTTCTTTCTTTCTTTCTTTCTTTCTTTCTTTCTTTCTTTCTTTCTTTCTTTCTTTCTTGTGGTTTTTGTTTTTATTTATCTTGGCTGCTTGTGGAGTGGTGGAGGGGGCACCCAAACGTTTTTCCACATTGGCTGACAAAATGGCTAGGGCTGTTCCTGAGTACAGTTTAATCTGATTTATTTTTTTCTAATAGCACTAAAATACATTACAGCTACTGCTATTGCTTTATTTCATTAGCAGGTTTTTCATAGGCTAAATTAAGAAAAGTGGCTGATGTTGTACATACAACAACTGGAGAGTTGCCATAACCAAAGTATGCAAACTACAGTAAAATCATCTAAACAGTCCATTAGATTGATAGATTCCTTGAGATAAATCTAATTTTGTTTTGTTTTATGCTTGCAATAGTCATTGATAGTTCCTTTTTATAAGCTTCATATACATCTCACTATTTAGCTCAGTTGAGGACATTTGATCAACAGAAAAGGCTCCATACATGCATTGACTGCCCCATTTCTTCCACAAATGAATCAGGAGATCTTTTGCATTAGGTTTTAAATATCCCTGAAATAAACTTTGTGTAATGACAGACAGGGAAACCCAAGTTTAGTTTATAGAAAAAGGATCTACATTTTGGATGAAAGATGAAAGAAAGTACACATAAATACAATTTGAGAACATTGTCCCTCTGTCAGATGATAAAAAATAATTGAGTAGGAGTTACAATTGTGAATTTAAATCCCCCCCAGTTAATATTTTTTAGAGTAACTTGGTATTTAGCTATTTTTCATCATTTTATCTAGATTTGAGATTTAACATTTTGTTTATATAACACACACACACATATATATTCATATATATGTATATATTTCAAGACTGAGACTATAATTTAACGTATTGCATAATAAAATAGAAATCCATACAAAATTCAGAATAAAATCTTGCTAACTCTAATATTGCCCTAAATGGACTAAACACAGCTAAATCATAAATAAGATGCTCATAAAATTTTACATGTAGATTTGACCTGTCATTTATCTTCACCGAGTGTGTATCACACATAGTCACCTTTCCTAAGAGTACATGTTTTACATTCTGCTAAGGAAAAATAGCTGTGTCTTATGCTCATTAAACACATTTTTTTTCCAATCTGTAATAAAATGAAGCTTAGCAGGGAACAAAATATTAACATTAATTCATAATGAAACAATCTCAGATTTCAATGTCATTTATTTTTTTTATCTAAGATTGTATTGCTTGGTCTACATTAGGGAAGATGTGTATTTTTTCTCTAGAAAGTTATGCAGCAGTGCCATGACATTTCCAAACCTCAGACATAATACAGCCTTTATAGTGAAATGAGGTGAAAGTTATGATAAGAATATGACATAAAGCCGATTTAGGTGATGACTCCTCTGGTACTTCGAAGCTACACATTTAAATGAAACACTGAAAGCTTTAGCTAGCTGCAAACGTGGATTAACTTTTTTCTGAAGAAAAGATTCTATCATGGGAGGTAAAAGATTACAGGCATCATCTTGCACCAAACCTTCACAAAAACCCACTACTTAAAGATTGCAACTGTTAAGATTATTTTCCAGAATTTCCATCTTTTGTTGAAACATAGCATTATCTCAGATAATGATTTTAGAACTTTCACCCATTTATTACAACTCAGCCAACATTCCTAAAGTTTTATAATATGATGGCCAGATTGGTAAAAGTATGGATTTATTCCATATCGTATAATAATATGATAATAATTATAAATACTAATTTATTCCAATTATATCATATAATAAAATAATAAAATATTTGAGATGACAACCAACAGAAGAAATATTTGAGATGGTAACCAACAGAAACCATTAATGGTCATTGCAGATGCACACACTGATGGGTAAATAGAAAAACAGATGAAAACTACTAATGGGTTGTTAGCAATTGACAATCAAGTCCTTGTATTCACTGAACTCAAATAGCCAAAGCATGCTCAGGATTTAGGACAAATAAATCATCATGTGATGGGTAGAGATGGCTCAGAGTTGGGAATTATGCAGCAGCTGAGGGCCAATGGTTAGATATAGTTTGGCAGACTATAAAAATAAAGAGGGAGAACTTCTGGCCCCCTGAAGTCAGTGGGAGTTTTGACATTCATCCAAAGTTGTTTTGGGGTTGTTGGGGTTTTTTTTGGCTGGAGCTGTGAGAATGGTATTATGTCTATGGAAACCTTGTTGCTGCTTTTGCAATTTTTATCCATTGTTGCTGAAATCAATAAAAGGGAACTCTGTGCACATGGTAAGTTTAAATTTTTTTTTGGTCTGATCATTTCTTTCTAATTAAGAAATGCTCCTCCCCCTCCAGTTATTGGGAAGGAATTTTGATTGATTGTAGGGGAAGGACAAAGACACAATAGTCAGGTGCGGGGAGGGTGAAATGAGAGTGTGCATGGCTGGTTTGGGGGTTTGCCGCCCTCTATCAGGTCCACAGCCTTCCTTTAGTTGGAGGCATGGGCTAAGGGACTGGCTCTTGTGAGTCAAGACACCACTTGACTACTTATGTTGGCCCAGGCTTTTCAGAGCTTAAGCCTCTTGTTAGATGCTCTCAAGACAAGTTTGTTGAAGAATAGTTGGCCCAGCCCATATCAACAGGGTGGAAAAACATGTGAACTGTGAAATGGCCAGGATAATTCTGGGGGTAGGTAGTTCAGTGATGGCACGTGAGGACATACAATATACTAAGCACAAGCTGTTTAGGGATGATGGAGTCCATCTGTCAGGTGCAGGGGGCTGACTTAGGACTCTGTAACCTTAAGGAATGGACCAGGTAGGAAATAGCTACCGGGAGGTATTGGTGAGGGTGTGAAGATACTAATTGCTGGTACCTCTAGTGGCCAGAGAGGATAAGGAGAAAATGCTATAGTTCTCAAAAGTAAATAAGACCCAGGAGTATGCTTGTCATCTTTTTGATTATGGCAAAAAGGAGACCTGAAGTCTTTGTGGACTGAGGTCCTCCCTTGGTAACTTTTACCCCACCCAGAAAGTGAAGAGGATTCAGAAGGGAGCTGAGTCATAGGGGTGGGCCCGGCAGGTCTACTCTGAATTATTGATTGTATTGTGAGAGTCCCAAATACGGCACTGGACCCAAATGAATGCCTGTTAAGAGACAGAGGGAGGTGGGGTGTATAATGACATTCCCAGTGTAGAATAAAGAAAGTCGTGACCTGCCACTTAAATCCATCCCATTTGTCTTTCATTCATTTGCCTGCATGTACTGATCAATTACCTATGGATTTTAGGTATTGAGTTTAGTTCTGAGAGCCTTAATAGCCAAACTTTGTAAAGGTGAACTCTCTCCAAGCTTAGCAGTTTTTAGATCACTGGATGAGTTAACCATACCTGTATTACAAAATGTTCCTACTGTGGCTTCATTGGGAAACAAAAAAAATAGTGCAATTGTTTTAACAGTCAGAGTAATTAACCATTGGAACAATTTAGCAAAGGTTGTGGTGGATTCTCAATCATAGACATTTTAAAATCAGGATGGATTTTTTTTTTCTAAAAAAATATGCTCTAGTTCAAACAGGAATTAATTCAGGGATGTCTTCTGGCCTGTTTTATAGGACCCACGGAGTTCAGACTGGATGATCACAATGGTTCCTTCTGGCCTCAAAAATCTATGAAATTGACATAAATATGTGGCCATGTAGTTTGGCTGTTCATTTGGATCCTGGTATGGATGGAGAAGGGGAGGATCATTTATTCCCAGATTAATTGTTTTAAGAATTGCACTATCCCAGTACCTTTTACAAAATTCACATCTATCCCGTCTTTATGTTGTAACTGTCAAGTTTTTAAGAACACCCATTTTTGATGTGTTTGACTGTTACTTCTACAATAGGTAAACATATGTAAACTACCACCCTTATATAAAATACACTGAGTGACATGTTGTGAATGTGATAGAAAAATAGACCTCATATTCCACCACTAGCTGTGTATATCCTACCTTTCTCTTGGCATTTTTATGTGCTTCTTTGCAGTGTCTAGACATGCTGAGGGAGAAGTCTCCAATAGCTCCAAGGTCACTTTCAAAGTTCTCTTGCTCTAGTTCAATTCCATTCATTCTGTGCTTGACTTTATGAATTTTGAACCCTGTGTGCATTGCTTTATATTTGTCAACATTAAATTTCATTCTCTTTGTCAGCCCATTTACAGAGTAAATCCAAACCCTTTTCAATTTCACTTACTGCTTGCTTTGTGTTCACTTGCCTCCCTTCCCCCTAACATAATTCTCTGTTATCACATCAGCAATTTAATTATAGTACTTTACAAATGGCTTTTTGTGTGTTTGGGTAATTAGATTAAAAGAAAATAAGTCTAAATAATGACCCTTGGATTTGGAACCCTTTTTAATATACCTTAGGAGTTCGATAGAGCTCCTCTTACAAATGGTCTCTGAACTTTTAAAAAACTCTTGCATTAATCTAGTAATTAGTGATCCCATTATCCTTTCCTGATTCCATCCCATAGTTAATCATTCAAATGGGTAACAAGAAGACTCATATTTTCAAAATTATATGCACCTAACTTAAGCAGAAAGTTAATTTGTTTGTGCATGGACATTTGTGGTAATTATGCACAAAGGGTCATTTGCACCTCCACAATAATAAATATCTGGGGATGAACGAGTCAGACAAAAATCTTGCCCGTAATCCATGTTATATATATAAAAAGAAATTCATACAAAATAAATCTAAAAACAGCTACAAAATAATACTGTATATTATATACAGTGCCCTTATTAATATTCTGAAAAGGAAATTTAAAAAAATAGGAAAGAGTTTTCATTTCTATATTAACAGTGGGATAGTTACCTCCTAATGAATTGTTAGAACATATAACAGTATTGACTCTGTTTATGACAATGCCATACTATTAGTGCTACAGTTTCTTTTTAGAAGCTACTTCAATTATGTCCCCATTTCTAGGAGCATTCAAATATTACGGGAAAAAATTACACTGTGGACTGAAATTTCACACACAGTCTCAGAAGAAAGATTTGGAAGGTTTGCTAAAATTTTGTTTGGCTCTTTTGGACATATAGTGGTATGAAAGAATGATATTTGGGTGACTTACTTTATTGTTTGTTTCTTTGGTTTGATTTTTACACATGGCTATAAAAAATGGCCATGTTTAGAAGCCTAATTTTTAGAAACAAATTGAACACACAATAGCATACCTGCATTGTATCTGCATTATTGCATGTAGTGAGCTTCTATGTACCTATGGCTATGTAAGCATCTATCTTGCCACGTGCATGTGTAAAACCTGACTTGTGTTCTAAGCAGAGATGTACTTATGCAAGTTTATGTACAATCGTTGCTTGAAAATAAGGTCCTTCATTGTCAAATTTGCCACGGACATCTCACCACTTAACTTATGATCTGATCTTGTAGTCCTTACTCAGGCAAATCTTCTAGTAAGTGGGAGCATTGTGCAGGATTGGGCCTTAGTGCCCAAATAAAATTTAACGGTCAATGTCTGCTCAATGAGATGTTGAACATTTAACATGTTCAATGAAATGTAGTTTAGAAGCAGTGAAATTATAGGCTGTAGGATAGCCTTGTATTTTTTAATATGAAGTATGTGATTTTTCTGTATTAAAAATAAATTATGGAGGTGTGATGCTCCAGACAAGCTATTCAATGTGTTCATTTAATTAGAGTAATTAACACTAATTGGTTGGAGCAAAGCCCTAATGACCTATCTTAACCTCGACCACTCCAAACATTCACCTCCCACATCCTCTGACTTCCCTTGTACTCTCATGTAGTCTTTGATCAGTAATGTCCCTCCTGGCATTCATTATCAACAACCATGTACATATTTATTTCAAATATCAGGAATTCTGGGGGGGTGGAAGGTTGTCACACTTTGAAACTCAAAACTATTATTGAAAACACCTACTATTGGCAAAAATCCCACTTAAATGTGTTTGCACACAATGTGAGAGAAAAGGACAGAAGCCATGACTCTTGGGGCCAGATACTGGCCTCCCATAGGCCTCGCGTGCAACACCTGAGTGCCACCAACCAGTCTTAACCCTGGCACAGCTCATGATCTGGGCCATGGCCTTTATAAAAGAAAAGTTAGAGAGAGTGAAAAATGGAGAAAGGGTTTCAAGACAGTTCTTTTGGGCTGTTAGATGACTCTAAATTGTACACATGGTGGGCAAGGCCGGTGCAAGTAAGTTTTGCGCTCTAGGTGAAACTTCCTTGCACCAGCCCTGTGCCCCCCCCTCTCCCCCCCCCCCCCCCGCAGCAGTTAGCTCTCCCCCGCCGCAGTGGCTCCCCACCCCTTGGGCTGCGGCAGCCTCCCCACCGCCCGTGGCGCCTCCCCAGCTCCTGGCTCCACACTCAGCTGCGGAGCCGGGAGGCGGGAGGCAGCTGCGGCCAGGCGCCTCCCCCGCTGGCTCCTGGCTCAGCCGCAGAGCTGGGAGATAGGAGGCAGCCGCGGTGAGCCACCCACCCCCCCGCCAGCTCCCGGCTCCACGCTCAGTCGCTAAGCGTGGAGGCAGGAGGCAGCTGCCCGCCACCCCCCTAATCCTGGCACCCTAGGTGACCGCCTAGGGTCGCCTAGTGGGAGCACCGGCCCTGATGGTGGGATGACCTAATTAAGAAAAAATAAGATCCTCACCCTTTGCCTCAAATGCAAAATAAATACTTTTTCTTTTCCTTATTTATTTGAACATGTAATACAAAGAACAGTTTATTCAATAGAACTTCACTGAGAGCCAGATGCTGATACTCTTATGCATGTTGAAAAGCATCTTACTTTACAAATAGCCCATTGATTTTATTTGTGGAGAAAGGAGGCTATCCCACATGAATAAGTTTATCAGAATCTGGCTCTAAACTGAGAAACAAGTACAATGAATGATCAATTATAAACCACAATAAATAAGTGGAAGACTAAGGAATATATATTTTATATATAATATAAATTAATCAACAATAGATCCCACAACACTAGTTTTTTCATAATCTATATGAAAAGGTGATCACACAATAACATTAGAGAAAAAAAGCTTTATTAAAAATCCAATAAATAAGAATTTTTGAGATATCTTTATCCACAAAATTCAAAAGTCTTTTATTCTTATTCCACTTCCTTTCGGACTTTGGGTGTTAAGATCTTAACTTCTAAAAATCTTTTGGCCACAAAGTCAATGAAAAATAAAAGATTACCCTTGAAAATAGCCTGGAACTTTGGAAAGTAAAATATGGATGCTCAATATTCAAAGTTGTCCTTGCATCTTTGGGATAACATATGTATATCACTTAAATGCACCAGCCTTTTCTTTGCTTTCACAGCCTGCAGAATCCATTCTTTATCAAATACAGCGAAAAGGAAAATGAAGGCGTGACAGACAATGAGAAAGATCAGACAGTTGCTTTCTTTCATCTCCATCCTGAGAGTAATCCTGATTATTTATAGATAAAAATGATATTCAAAAAAAATTTCCACTCCAATTTGTGGATCAGATTGTTCATCCAAACTTGTCTCCAAAAACTCTGGGGCCTTTAATAGAAACTACACTTTTGAATCTCTCTCCTGTGTATTCTCCTTAATTAAAGACCCAGAGGCTGATTTTAGAATGTCGAACTCAGTTTTAATAGTTTCTTGATCTTTAGTAACAAATTAGAATTCACTTTGAAATTGTTCATCACACCCTTCAATTTTTACAGCTTTTTGTAAAACCCTTCACCCGTCCCTCATTAACTTTTATGTCAT
This sequence comes from Chelydra serpentina, assembly GCA_037349315.1. Taxonomy (NCBI): domain Eukaryota; kingdom Metazoa; phylum Chordata; order Testudines; family Chelydridae; genus Chelydra; species Chelydra serpentina. The sequence goes on from JBAIAC010000004.1 coordinate 72,669,865, forward strand.
TTAATATAAGCTCCAAAGAGATACTGAACCTCCTCCCTCTTCAAACACATTCTACAATCAGACTAATTCAATGTTTGGGGAAAGAAACCTGCAGCTCCCTCCCTCATTCTATCCATTGCTGACTTGAAATATGGATCTAGGGGGTTCTGCTGGATCTATCTAATCTATCTATCTATCTATCTATCTATGGTTTGCTGCTTCCCTGGGTACTTTTTCGTGTACTGCTAGCACACATACCCTGTACCCACAATAAATGTCCACATATGCTGAACTAGACATGGGCTAGTGAATATGTAAACCAAATAGGTTACTAATAATTGATTTGTCAAGGCTTAGTGGTCCACAGGGGTTGTTTCATGAACAGAAATATTGGACACACGGAAAAGATCCATGATGCCAGGGTACTTAGGAGGTTGGGTTGTACAAAAGGAGGGAAGAAGGGATTTTATTCTCTGAAAATGACATGCTTATATACTGTGTTTATGTGATTACATTTATTTTGGGGGACCCCACATACCCATTCCTATCTTGGCTCATGAGACTTTATCCTGACATCACCAACCGAAGAGAAAGCGAATTCAGCTACAGACTGAGTAGTTGCAGAATGGTGGTAGAGTGTGTCTTTGAGCATCTGAAAGCCTCCTGGCAATTCTCCAAATCTGTCTGGCTGCCATTGTGGCCAACACAGTTTGGATTATCATGGCATGCTGTGCCTTGCACAACAGATGTGAGGCTAAAGGGAATACACATGGGGCAGCCTTTTGCTGGCAAGACGTTGGGGCTGCCAGCCCAAAATGGCTGGAATCAGAAGAGCAGAAGCAGCACTGGGGGGATGTTTGGCTTTCAAACCTCCCTCCCCCTCACCGGGAGGGGGATGCACTGTTTTCACACACACACACACACACACACACACACACACACACACACACACACACACACTCGATAAGCCCGCAAACTCATGCCAGGGCTGAGTAGGGAGCAGCTCAGCTGCTGCTGAAGTGTGGCCTAGAGTGTAAGCTGCAAGATATGGAGCTATACTTTGTTCAGAGTTACAAACATTTCAGAGTTATGGACAACCTCCATTTCCAAGGTGTCCGTAACTTTGAGGTTCTACTGTAGATAGACTAGAGCTTTGAAATGCAAACCTGTATCATTAGAGAATTAGAGGTAATACTAATTGTATGTGTTTACTTATCTTGTTAGATAATAACCATGCAAACAGACGATTCCTATCTGTTACTATATTCTATTGATACAAATATTTAGATGAAACTTGGGTATAACAATATCATTCTCCATATGTCCTTTGAAGTCTGTAGTGAACTGTCTATGAACCGCTTAATGTTGATGACCTTATGTTGATGAATGCAACTAGTTGTCTGTTAATATAAGAAATAGGTAATTCTACTTCAAAGCCACAATGCTTCACACAAGGACTGCATGATGTCAAGAGCCTGATCCTGTTATCTGAGATCTGCTTAAGAGATGTTTGAGTTGCAAGACTGAGGTCCCCAGCTCCAGACTGAGTCACCCTGATGTTGGTCATTGTACTACAACTTATGGAATAATTCTGAAAGAACTCTTTGCAACTCGAAAGCTCACCATCTCTACTATGAAATGGACCTAAGAACTTTACTCATATCTGTATGTATAATAATATTTAACCACAATACTCTCTCTCTCTTTTTTTTTTTTTAAATAAATCCTAGTTTAGTTAATAAGAATTGGCTGTAAGTATGTATGTGGGTACGATCTGAAATATTCATTAACCTGGTGGGTAATGTACCCGATCCTTTGGGATTGGTAGAATTTTTTATATAATGAACAAGATTTTCAGTAATACTCATCATATTTCACCTGCTATCTCGGTGGGAGCTCAAGGCTTGGTTGCTTTAAGGGAACTGTATTTCTGGCTTCTGAGTAACCAGTAAGCTATTGTAGAAGCTGTTTTGTTGCTGGCTTGGTGAATCTAAGTATTAGAAATAACCACCAGGTCTAGCGATTGTCTGCCCCATTCTTTGCAGTTTGCCCTGATTGAGTAATCTCTGTGTGGCCCCCCTGGAACACTGAGCACACATGGTTTTTATACTGAGAAGAGCTTTAATGCACTTTAAGGGCATCAATGAGGGATGTTTTTGTTATATGTTAACTGCTCTGTTTCAGGTGGTTTTATGGGAAGCACTTAAGCATTGTTAATTTAAAGAAAAAAGGTTCTGTAAGAGACTTCCCATATTCCTTCCTCCCAATGTTTCTGTCTGTGTTGCTCACAGCACTTACCAGGAGCTATGCATAATTACTCCCATGACATGAGTACTCACATGGTTTCCAGTGGTGACTGTTTGGTAGGGTAGTGGAGAAGAGATCGTAAAAGCTCCATGTGTCCCAGGGCTTCCTCCAGTACTTCCTCCGAGGCCTCTGCTGCCTCCCTCATCCTGCCCCTCATTCACATCCTGTCCTACGATGAGGCCATGTGGGCAAGAAGGGCAAGCCATGAATCATTTCCGCCTCTGTACTGGCAGCCTTGGAGAGCCCCACATCCAGTTCATTTTAGCAAGGGAATGTGCTAGGTCCCTTCTTGCCATGATTATTGCAGTTTGGTACAGGAGCCTGAGGTGGTTCATGCACTCCTGACACTGATATGGTGTCCGGTGAATGCCTGCTTCCTCCAGCTTCTGTGAAATATCCCAGGAGAGGACTGCCAATCCGGTCAAAGTGATGGAGGATGGTGTACACTGACCACACATTAATCAGCACCCAGGTGTACTCCAGAGACCAGGAGGCTGGTCATGGACCATGAACACCTGTACTGATCAACAGAGTTAGCAGAAACTGTTCTGAAATGCTCGGAGCAGGTTGCTATTACCACTGGTGAATGGGAGTCAAGGACCTTGGGTATGGGTCAGGCAGCAAAGGGATCAGTGCATTGTGGGAATGGCCCTGGAAGAATGATATTGGTATATGATATTGATATATGTGGCCTGGTACATGCCCCTCGTCCCCATCCACACTGCACAGTAGAATGAGTACAGGACCATGCCGCAGTGGAGGTGGGTACATAGCAACAACCCTCATGTATGCTAGTTTTCATGCACTAGACAGTCTCTCAGGAACATGCCGCAGGACTTCAGATGTGGACAATATGGGGGTTATAGCACAACAATGCTTAGGTAACCATTTTCTATCACAAGACATAAATGCAGCCTCTCTGGCTTCTATTACTGTAGTATATGAGCACAAATAATTAATGTGTTTATCCTAAAAATACTCCTGCAAGGTAGGGGACTTATTATCTGCTGTAACCCCCCTAATGTCCACATCTGAAACCTGAGGCACAGAAAGAGATACTTAAGGGAGAGATTTTCAAAACTTGTTAGGTGCCTAACTACAACCGCCTTTCAATGAGAGTTCGACCCGTAACTCACCAAGGCTATGCATACACTCCGCCTATGTCGGTAAAACTTATGTCGCTCAGGGGTGTGACTATTTCACCTCCCTGAGTGACATAAGTTACACTGACATAAGTGCTAGTGTGCACAATGCTATGTTGGTGTGAGAGCTTCTCCTGCTAACATAGCTTATGCCACTCGCAGTGGTGTTTTTTTATGCTGATGGGAGAGATCTCTTCCATCAGTATAGAGCATCCTCACCTAACGTGCTGCAGCAGGGCAGGTGTGCCAGAGCTGTAAGTGTAGACATGCCCTTAATTGCTGTTAAAAATCCCACCCTAAGTGACATAGCCATGGCTCACAGTGAGTCTATGGAAGAGTTGGCTAATGAAACTTCTCCTGTGAGGCAGATCTTGACACCCATACTTAACTTGGGTGGTGTCTTGCTTCTTGAGCAATCTTGTTGAAAAGAGTGGAGCTACTTGTGAGTAAAGCATATTACTTGATGTTAGCAAGAGAGACATCATCGGCACAGGTGTGAATTTCTTTTATTGGGACCCATTATTATGCACTTGCTACAAAAACAAATCAAAACCCTGAACCTTTATCTCAAACACAGAGAAGAACTATTCTTTCATAAAAATGAAACAACTCTGAAACATTCTAGTGACACATAGAAAACAAAAACCAAGAAAGCTTTCTTTCAACTGATCTGACCCTCTCCTAATGTCTCTGTCATTTGTATAAAATTCAGTACCTTACAAAGAAAAAAGAGAAACGTTTTCCCCACACTATGCTACATTTTTAATGATGGATTTTAATTTTGTATCTGAATTTTTACAGCTACAATAACTCAAAGGTGCAAATGCTAGTAATCATATAGTTAAACATGTAATATTAGACATCACGCAGCTACCCTAGCTTCTAAATCATATCGTGTGCATACACTTAAATGCACCCTTAATTTTAAATCCAGAGTTGGTTAAGACCCTTTAAAAATGCCTCAATACTGTTCTCTCAACATTTACATCTGATAGACTAGAGAATCAAATCAAAGTTTAGGCTTTAAACTATCACAATTCAGAGAAAAATGGGAAACGGCAAAGCCTGTTTTGCTGTGGGATGGTAAAACTCCTCCGAGAAGAATTCCCAAGTAACAGAGAGCCTCTGCAAATGAATATGCTCTTTGCAAAGTGAGTGCATGGTATGAACAGATTATATCCTCCCCTGACTAAACACAGCTACATTTACAGCAGTTATCTACTAAATATTCAGGAGGAATAAAGAACTGACTGTTTCCTCCCCACTTCCTCCTCTGGACTGCTGCTACTGCCGAAAATGCCCCACCTGTAACCATACTTGCCGCTGCTCCACCAGTCACAATGACAGGGAGTCTAGAGTAATGTCATCTAAAATCCTACTTCCCATGCTCCTGCCAGGGCTCAGGTGGGGTGGTGATACAGGAGTCTCCATGTTATGGTGGGAAGGAATGAAAAGTGCAATATTATAAATCATGCACAAAAATTAACATTTTAGCAACTGGGTACCATGGTGATTGGGTGTTTTAAAAACATGGAGAGGGAGAGAGAACATTCTGAAAGTTCCCTCTAGCAATGTTAACTGCAATTCATGTTTATGTTTTGCGGTTCATGTTTCACAACAAACAATTGTTCTGTGGCAAACCATAAATGACTGGCAGAAATCTCTGTGACACGAATCTGTCAGAGTTTTCGTCCTTGCCGAAGTCCTCTTCTTGTAAGGTTTACCATGAGCTGTCTATTGGATCCACAGTTTGTAGCATGAAGTTTGTTGGCTTTTTAAAGAAAATAAAAGAAACTGCTGTTATTTCATGGAGTTCCTGAACCAAGAGAGTGTACATAGGCCTGACTCAATCCCCACTGAAATCTATGAGGGGATGTGTCTACACTGCAGTGAGGGGACAAGCCTCCCAGCTCAAGTAGACAGACTCACACTAGCTTGAGTTGAGCTAGCACACTAAAAATAGCATTGTGGATGATGTGGCTCCAGTGGACACTCAACTAGTCAAGCGAGCTCAGACTTGGGGGGGGGGGGGCGGGAATGTCAGGTCACCACTGCTTGAGCTGCAACAGCCACAGTGCTGTATTTAGTGCACTAACCTGAGCCCCACTAGAGCAACTGTTTACCTGGCTCCCTCCCAGCTCATGTTCCACTCAAACAATGGAACTATCATCTGCCAGAGTGAGTTTTCTTGGCAGGTGCCACAAGACTATAGAACTTGTTCCTGCAACACAATGGAATGACCATGACTCTCAACAGATTCAAAACAAAAAGTACATCATACTTATTTAAGTATACTCACAACAACTAAACCCCTCTATTTATGTGGTATAAGGATAACATAGGTACTTGTAAAACATAATTAAATTAATAAGTTGATCAGGTAGCATGATGATCAATGCAGCATGATACATAGATAAAATGAATCTGCAGCCTGATAGATTAGAAGTAAGGTCGTTGTATGGAAAGTAAAGGCATGAAGGGACGTACGGTGCTGGGAACCTGGGCAAGTATATACATGAACTTTTGGATGCTTATCTGAATCAAACCCAACCTTTTAACTTTGTTACTAATGATTCACCTGCGCTTCAAAAATCTTGTAGATATGGAATCAACTTTTGGTTCTCTTATGTCAGTTACATTTGTCATATGTATGCTATGCTCATTTTGACTATTGTTCATTCTTCTTCTATGGACTTGTAAATGTGAGATTATGACACTGCTGCAAAGGCTGGGAAACAAAATAACTTGGTGAAAACCAGGCAGTTCACTTGAATAATTCCTTTTTCTTAGATGTTAGTAATATAGATATATCAGCTATGCCTTGCAGCCAACTTCTCCTTGAGTATTGCACTGTAATTTATGGAATAATAATATGCTGTTCTGTGAACAAAAAGTATAATTGTTGTATCTGTTAATGGAATCTGAAAGTAACAACAGGTATTATTTCAAAATATATTTAGTGCTTAATTAAACTTTTTTTCCTGCTTGCATACAATATATTCTATAAACAATGATGCATCAATATTTCATAAAATGCAATTATGCTAACAACTGAACACTGTGCATCATTAACTAGCAAAATCTATCTACAATATAAAATTCATTATTAAATAAAATATATTTACAAAATAAAAAACATGTTACTATGAAATGAACATAATATGATTAAAAGTAAGATTTATGGTATTTCTCCTCACCGATATGCCTGATCCAACAAATCTCTACATTTTCAAAGTATTTTTGAAAGTTTAAATGTACGCGATAAATAAGAATATAACCACTTTCATTCAAGAATCCTAAATCACTGTACAAATACTCATTAATTGAGTCTCACGACTCCCTTCTGGAGTAGAGAAGTCTTATAATACCTGTTTTACAGATGTTTACCCAAGATGCAAAATGTATTTTCAATCCCCCTGCACAAATTGTACTGTGGCAGAAAGAGAACCCCTCCTAGTCATGCACTCCTAGTCCAATACTACATTGTCTCTACCACTTGCAACCAATAGTTTTAGAGGCTTAACAAAATATGAATCTCTCACTTTAATTCATTTTAATTAGGAATTTATCTAAAATATTACAAGAAGGTTTTGGTACCCATAGATCAGTGGTCCCCAACCTTTCTGTTGCAATAGCATATTCATGTTCCCAGAAGCGTGTGGCGGGCGCCGAACGACCAGCCGCCGAAATGCCGCCGAGAAGCGTTGTCGTCGAGAAGCGTCGCCGCCAAAATGCCGCTGAGAAGCGGCATCACTGAGAAGCATCACTGCAGAAATGCCGCCAAGAAGCAGCAGCATTTCGGCAGCAACGCTTCTTGGCATTGCCGCTAATCTGCAGTATTTCGGCAGCTGGTTGTCCGGAGGCCGCGCTCCTCAGCAGCGGGTTGTCCGGCGGAAGCGCTCCCTTGTCAGTAGGCGGGCGCACATAAATGCCCCGGCAGGCACCATGGTGTCCACGGGCACCATGTTGGGGACCACTGCCATAGATGATAGACATAGATTCACAGATGGTCAGAAGGTACCATTTTAAGGTCAGAAGATACCATTGTGATCATCTAGTCCAGTGATCATCTAGTCCTGCAGCTCCCATTGGCCAGGAATGGTGAACCACAGCCACTGGGAGCTGCGGGAGCCCGTGCATGCGGATGCTCAATGTAAACAAACAGTCTCGCGGCCCGCCAGTGGATTACCCTGATGGGTCGTCTGCGACTCGCGGGCCGTAGGTTGCTCACCACTGATCTAATCTGACTTCCTTCATAATACAGGCCATACCATTTCACCCAGTGATTTCCTGTAGCAAGCCCATAACTTCCAGATGAGCTAAAGCATATCTTTAAGAAAGATATTCAATTAATGTAAAGAATTCAAGTGATTGACAATATACCAATTCCCTTGATAACTTGTGCAATTGTTAATTATCCCCACTCTTAAAAATGTACTTTATTACATAATTATGAGTGCTGCTCCTATTGCAAGTGGCAAATTACTCTGATTATGGATAACGTTGCTAAGTGTTGTTGATGTTTGACTGCATGTGTTCTCTCTGTGTGCTGTCCCATCTCTGCACAGATACTTGGCAGAGCAGTCGATTGCACTGCCCAATAACCACACAGTAGTTTGTAGCAAAGGAACTCAGTCAAGTTTATTGTCAATGAAGCACCATCCTAATGTTCTGGGTCAATGGTTAGATGTACACTAACATATGTATGCCCATTGCAATGCACTAGCTCTGCTAATGGTGGGACTTTCCATTATCCCTGAGGCCAGCCAAAGACACTCTCGCTGAGACTCCATTTTATACCCCAATACAAACAAATTATGTATTGCCCCCCTGATGTATCTGGGTGCCACTCTCTGACGTATGCAGGTGCCACCCTCTGACGTATCTGAGTGCCACCCATTACCTTGTACCTGTTGGTTCGATCAAAACATCTCGATCCATCATGCTGTCATTCTGACCTTATCTTTAGGATGGGTCAGCGTGTTCCTGTTCTCTTTGGGGAATGTGTTGGTATTGAGGTATTCTGGTACCATCTCTTTGGATTGAGTATATGTTTTGTGCCTAGCACTTTCTTAGGAATGTGTGTTTCTGCAATATCAGCCCTGTTCTTGCCAGATTCTGGGGGCAGGGCCCGTCTCTTGCTCACAACTTACCTTCTCTTAACAAAGTTTTGATCACTACTTTTGCCCACGCCCCAGTCCTCATACCAGGCTTCTGATACAAGGCTTTATGTTTCAGGCTCTCTTCCTACTACAGATAATAGTCCATAGCTTTCTTCCTCAGAATTTGTGGGGATTAAATAGGATCACACATCTAACCAGAACTTTATATCATCCACCCTCCCTCAAATAGTTTGGCTGAATAGATTGTTTAAATGATAAAAAGACTACTTTTTTTTTTTAAAGTGCACTCAGAAAAAGAAGCCAGCCAACCTCCTCTTTTCATACAGACCTTTGGTTTTACAAGTGATGTAATATTACAAAGTATCATATCCATTTTTCTATAGGGGTAAAGAAAATAAATTTGTAAATTTCAGGGAATGGAAGTATAGCGTAATTGGATAAATAATGAGTAAGGTTAAATGTTTATCATGGTTATTTTTAGTAAAAATCACAGACAGGTCACGGGCAATAAAGAAAAATTCATGAGAGCCCATGACCTGTGCCTAACTTTTACTAAAAATAACTGTGACAAAATGGGGTTGAGCCTGAGCCCTGGTGCTGGGGGTCCAGTGCCCACTGCTGCTGTGGCTGAAAGCTCTGGGGTCCCCTGGGCATCCGCGGCGGTTGGGAGCTCTGGGGTTCCCAGATGCCTGTGGTGACTTGGAGCTGCGGGGCTGGCATTGGGAGCTCCGGGTCAAAAAGCATGGAGTACTTCAGCTTTTTCCACATCATCCATCACTATGTTGCCTCCCCCACTCAGTAAGGGTCCCACACTTTCCCTGACCTTCTTGTTGCTAACATATCTGTAGAAACCCTTCTTGTTACCCTTCACATCTCTTGTTATCTGCAACTCTAATTTTGCTTTGGCCTTCCTGATTACACCCCTGCATGCTCAAGCAATATTCATATACTCCTCTCTAGTCATCTGTACAAGTTTCCACTTCTTGTAAGCTTCCTTTTTGCGTTTAAGCTCAACGAAAATTTCTGTGTTAAGCCAAATTGAGTGCCTGCCATATTTGCTATTATTTCTGCATATCGGGATGGTTTTTCCTGCGCCCTCAATAAGGCTTCTTTAAAATACAGCTATCTCTTCTGGACTCCTTTCCCCCTCATATTAGCCCCCCAGGGGATCCTGCCCATGAGTTCCCTGAGAGAGTCAAAGTCTACTTTTCTGAAGTCCAGGTCTGTATTACGCTGATCTTCTTTTTTCCTTTTGTCGGGATCCTGAACTTGACCATTTCATGGTCACTGCTGTCTGGGTTGCCACCCCTTCAGTCCTGGAAAAATCATGAAGCAGGTCCTCAAGGAATCCATTTTGAAGCACTTGGAGGAGAGGAAGGTGATCAGGAACAGTCAACATGGATTCACCAAGGGCAAGTCATGCATGACCAACCTGCTTGCCTTCTATGAAGAGATAACTGGTTCTGTGGATATGGGGAAAGCAGTGGACGTGATATACCTTGACTTTAGCAAAGCTTTTGATACGGTCTCCCACAGTATTCTTGCCAGAAAGTTAAAAAAGTATGGACTGGATGAATAGACTATAAAAGAAATAGAAATCTGGCTAGATCATTGGGCTCAATGGATAATGATCAATGGCTTGATGTCCAGTTGGCAGCCGATATTAAGTGGTGTGCCATAGGGGTCAGTCCTGGGGCCGGTTTTGTTCAACATCTTCATTAATGATTTGGATGATGGGATTGATTGCACCCTTAGCAAGTCACAGATGACACTAAGCTAGGGGGAGAGGTAGATACTCTGGAGGGTAGGGATAGTGCCCAAAGTGACCTAGATAAATTGGAGGATTGGGCCAAAAGAAATCTGATGAGGTTCAACAAGGACAAGTGCAGAGTTCTGCACTTAGGAATGAAAAATCCCATGCACTACTACAGGCTGGGGACCAAAGGACCTGGGGATTATGGTGGATGAGAAGCTGGATATGAGTCAACAGTGTGCACCTGTTGCCAAGAAAGGTAAAGGCATATTGGTCTGAATTAGTAGGAACATTGCCAGCAGATCGAGGGAAGTGATTATTTCCCTCTATTCGTCATTTGTGAGGCCACATCTGGAGTATTGTGTCCAGTTTTCGGTCCCCACTACAGAAAGGATGTGGGCAAATTGGAGAGAGCCCAGCGGAGGGCAACCAAAATTTATTACGGAGCTGGAGCACGTGACTTATGAGGAGAGGCTAAGGGAACAGGGCTTATTTTTAGTCTGCAGAAGAGAAGAGTAAGGGGGGGATTTGATAGCAGCCTTTAAGTACCTGAAGGGGGGTTCCAAAGAGGATGGAGCTCGGCTGTTCTCAGTGTTGACAGATGAGAGAACAAGGAGCAATGGTCTCAAGTTTCACTGGGTGGGGGTCTAGGTTGGGTATTAGGAAAAATGATTTCACTAGGAGGGTGGTGAAGCACTGGAATGTGTTAGCTAGGAGGGTGGTAGAATCTCCATCCTTAGAGGTTTTTAAGGCCTGGCTTGACAAAGCCCTGGCTGGGGTGATTTAGTTGGGGTTGGTCATTTTTTGAGCAGGTGGTTGGACTAGATGACCTCCTGAGGTCTGTTCCAACCCAAATTTTCAATGATTCTATAATAAATACGTTCAAGAAATAAAATAATAGATTCTATGATTTAATGGAGCTTTTCCATGCATAACTTCTATGGTTCTATGAAAACAGCTAGTTGACCACATAATAACATTAATATTTTACTAAAGAAAAGTTTATATATGACTAAAGCAATAATTATACAGTAACCTAACTTTGTAGGCAGAATCACACAGTCCAGAGAAAACTAATACACAAACCATTTTAATCTTAACCTTTGTCAATGTACTGCACTGTGCTAATTTTAATGCTGTATTTTAGTGAAAAATGTTAAACACCACTCGAATAGTAATGGCAGATAATTACTTCATTAAGATTAGTCAAATGATTGCAAAGTTATAAAGCAGTGGGTAGGTAAAAATCAAATGACTGTGAGAAATGACTCTGTCATGTGAGAAACAGTTTTTTGACTAATTGTAGTCCTGGCCTTCATTATAATCATGTAAAGCAGGAATCACTGATGCAGAGAAGATGTTTTGCCCTCTTTGCTCCTGCTGAATCAAATTCAGATGCATTTTTGCGTACCCAGGTCTCCTGGCAGAACCTGACAAACAGTAACACTCCACTAGCTTATGGTCTTATCTCTTGAAATCCATGTATTTTTTATGCATGGAAAAGAAATGCGTGGGGTTTTTTGTTTGTATGTTTGCATAAATGTGGGTCATTGAGCAATGTGTTTACAACTCTGAAAATGTGGAAATTCCTGTAAGTGATACAGAATATATATATTTTTGAGCTGTAAAAAAAACAACAACCAACAACAACAGACACTCAAACACAAATTAGAATTCTATGCTTTTTAGACTCTTTCACTATAAGTGGAAACAAGGGTATCATTTATTTCTCCAAATTGATCCTGACTAACACATCATAGAGTTAGAGTTTGAGAAGGACTCTAAGTAGAGTAGTTTTGTGATACTACAAGTAATATCACCAAAAATTCAAATAAGATCTGGACCCTTTTCATAACTTACCCCATTGGGTCTCAGTTATATAACGCCCTATGTACATTATGGGACATCATGCCATACAAAATGAGCACAGTGGTCCCTTCTGCCTTGCAATTGATGAGTCTATGTCATCAGTTTTTAAAGGAGTCTGCATTAAAATCAATAAGTTTCCCTAAATGTTGATAGTCTGCTGTGACCCGGTGCTTAAAACTGTGCTTGCAACAATAAATGGACGTTGATAATGAATGACTTTGAAAGGTGGATAACATCACCACAAGATTTTACTCACAAAGGTTTCTTCCTGCCATTCTGTGCCCTGTGTCCCCTTGCTGGTTTTGTGCCCTGTTGTTCCTTTCTAGGTTCCCAAGCAGTAGGGTCCCTTAACGGAGGGTCCACACCATGTAGGGGCTCTGTGTAACAGGTGATACAGATTACCTTTTCCATGTAAACTCTGTCTGTTGGGAGAACAATAGGCATTCACACCCTACCCCACCCATGGTCCTTTGAGGTGCAGGCATGCTGCCTTGGAGGTGGTTGACCCTTTCATTTGATGCAGAAGGGTTGAGACCTGTGCATAGACAGTACCCTTTAGGTGGAGACATAGGATGCCAGAATTGGCCTTTTGGGACATAGGAACTCTTCAGGTTTATCCAGGGCCGGTTCCAGATTTTCAGCCGCCCTAAGCAAAAAAAAACAATTTAAAAAAATGGCCGCAACCAAACAGCCGAAGCAAATAAAATGGCAGATGCTGAACTGCTGAAGCAAAAAAAATGGCCACCCCAGAATCCTCCAGTTTTTCTTTCGTCCATAATGCTAAAATATGAACCCAAGTCAGATCCATAATTTGAACACATTTCAGAACTGTGAGACGTGTTTGAATTTTGAACATTTCAAAAGTTATTTGTAAATAAGTGAAACTCTTTTCTTGTTGGCTAAATACAACCTGCAATGTGAAACAAAAACCCCAGTGTTGACAATTTATATCTTAAAAATCATAATTGTGCAAGGACATGTAAAACCAGCAAAGTTCATAGAGAACTATTTCAGTAGATAAGATTGCTCTAGCTAAGACACTTATTCTTCATCTGTAAATTCTTCAAATTAAGCTGAAGTCAGCTTCTTTCTTTCTTTCTTTCTTTCTTTCTTTCTTTCTTTCTTTCTTTCTTTCTTTCTTTCCAAGATTTGCATTGTGAAGGAACACCTCTTAAGGTATGGTGATAAGTCAGCACAGTAAAACTCATACAACGTGGCTTCATTAATTTGTACAACTAATAAAATTATTTAAATGAAAATAAGAAAGAAAAACTTGTAGCACCTTAGAGACTAACAAATTTATTTCAGCATAAGCTTTCGTGGGTTAGTACCCACTTCATCGGATGCATGGAATGAAAATATACTTCAGACAGATATTTATACAGTCAGAGAAACATGATGGTCCAGGTGTATAGACCAATCTTAAGAGGCTAATTAGTTGAGAGGAAACATGACAGCAGGGGAAGAAAAAGCTTTAGAAGTGATAAACAAGATGGTCACACAGGTGTGAATGAGGATCGTTAACTTAAGGGAAATAGATTCAATTAACATAATGGCCGAGCCATTCCAAATCACGATTTAATCCGGAGGCAACGCAGTCTAGTTTGCATATCAATTCGAGTTCAATAGTTTCTCTTTGAAGTCTGCTTTTGGAGTTAATCTGTCGCAACACTGCTGTCCTCAAATCTGTCATTGAGTGATCAGGGAGGTTGAAGTGTTCACCTACTGGTTTTTGAATGTTATGATTCCTGATGTCAGATTTATGTCCATTTATTCTTTTGCGTAGAGACTGTCCGGTTTGGCCAATGTACATGGCAGAGGGGCATTGCTGGCACATGATGGCATATATCACATTGGTAGATGTGCAGGTGAATGAGCCCCTGATGGCGTGGCGGATGTGATTAGGCCCTGTGATGGTATCACTTGAATCGATATGTTGACAGAGTTGGCATCGGGCTTTGTTGCAAGGATAGGTTCCTGGGTTGGTGTTTTTGTTGTATGGTGTGTGGTTGCTGGTGAGTAATTGCTTCAGGTTGGGGGGCTGTCTGTAAGCAAGGATTGGTCTGTCCCCCAAGATCTGTGAGAGTGAGGGATCATCTTTTAGGATAGGTTGTAGATCTTTGATGATGCGCTGGAGAGGTTTTAGTTGGGGGCTAAAGGTGACGGCTAGTGGTGTTCTGTTATTATCTTCATCATTTGGACCCATGGAAAAGAAGCCCTTGAGGAATTCCACCATGATTTCAACAATTTCCATCCCACCATCAACCTCAGCCTAGACCAGTCCACACAAGCGGTCCATTTCCTAGACACCACTGTGCTAATAAGTGATGGTCACATTAACACCACCCTATACCGGAAACCTACTGACCGCTATACTTACCTACATGCTTCCAGCTTCCATCCTGGACACACCACACGAGACATTGTTTACAGCCAAGCTCTAAGATACAACCGCATTTGCTCCAATCCCTCAGACAGAGACAAACACCTATAAGATCTCTATCAAGCATTCTTACAACTACAATACCCACCTGCTGAAGTGAAAAAACAGATCGACAGGGCCAAAAGAGTACCCAGGAGTCACCTACTACAAGACAGGCCCAAAAAAGAAAATAACAGAACACCACTAGCCGTCACCTTTAGCCCCCAACTAAAACCTCTCCAGCGCATCATCAAAGATCTACAACCTATCCTAAAAGATGATCCCTCACTCTCACAGATCTTGGGGGACAGACCAATCCTTGCTTACAGACAGCCCCCCAACCTGAAGCAATTACTCACCAGCAACCACACACCATACAACAAAAACACCAACCCAGGAACCTATCCTTGCAACAAAGCCCGATGCCAACTCTGTCAACATATCGATTCAAGTGATACCATCACAGGGCCTAATCACATCCGCCACGCCATCAGGGGCTCATTCACCTGCACATCTACCAATGTGATATATGCCATCATGTGCCAGCAATGCCCCTCTGCCATGTACATTGGCCAAACTGGACAGTCTCTACGCAAAAGAATAAATGGACATAAATCTGACATCAGGAATCATAACATTCAAAAACCAGTAGGTGAACACTTCAACCTCCCTGATCACTCAATGATAGATTTGAGGCCAGCAGTGTTGCGACAGATTAACTCCAAAAGCAGACTTCAAAGAGAAACTATTGAACTCGAATTGATATGCAAACTAGACTGCGTTGCCTCTGGATTAAATCGTGATTTGGAATGGCTCGGCCATTATGTTAATTGAATCTATTTCCCTTAAGTTAACGATCCTCATTCACACCTGTGTGACCATCTTGTTTATCACTTCTAAAGCTTTTTCTTCCCCTGCTGTCATATTTCCTCTCAACTAATTAGCCTCTTAAGATTGGTCTATACACCTGGACCATCATGTTTCTCTGACTGTATAAATATCTGTCTGAAGTATATTTTCATTCCATGCATCCGATGAAGTGGGTACTAACCCACGAAAGCTTATGCTGAAATAAATTTGTTAGTCTCTAAGGTGCTACAAGTTTTTCTTTCTTATTTTCATTTTGCAGACACAGACTAACACGGCTACTACACTTAAACCTAAAATTATTTAGTTGTTTATTAAGTCTTTCAGCTTTCCAGATGTTTGGCACCAGTTGTTGGTACTTCGCAGCTGTTTAAACTTTACAGTGAAGGACTATGAGTATGGTGGCATTTAATTTTGCCTTTAAAAAAAACCCTCAGGTTTTCTAAAATATCCTAATGAATAAAAGATAAAAATGTAAAGAAATTGACTTCAGTCAATCTTCATGTATTATTCAATACTCTTCTCTGTGTGCGCAGTATCTAGATACTATTTAATTAGCTACCTTGGGCAGAAAAGCCCTGGTTTAGAGTGTTCAAAATAATAGGTTTCAGAGAGCAATTAAAGGTAAATATGGAATTAGGTTGCCTAGTGCAAGGTAACAAGCATCTGGCAGCATTTCAGTTATAGTCCTATATATTATTTAATTGCAAATGGAAAATAGTCAATAACCCAACGTTGAACTGAACACTGTAAAACTCACTTTAATTCACTAACTACTTAAAAAAAAACCTTTATATCTCCTGGTTGTTTAATGAAAAATATATTTTCTACTAAATCAGCTTTTAGTTATATGAGTCTTAGAGATTTACTGTCTGTGAATGACCAGAAAGTGTTTTGTTGCACACAGGAGCAACCACTTTCCAGATTGCTATAGAAAACATCTGTGCTCTGCAGGTTGACACTTGTTTTCTGTTTAGTTTGGTTGTTCCTTGTTTCCATCTACCTCCTCCTCCTCCTCCTCCAAAAAAAAAAATCTGATATTTCCCTTCTTGTGTGTTTCCTGGATGAGGGTAACATTATAGCTCAGGTATGATTAGTTTACTGATTCTAGGTACATATATCTGTGTATTCATACACATCACATACAATAGGCCAGATTCTCAGCTGATGTGAATTGGCATAGCTTCATTGCCTGCAACAGAGCTATGCTGAGCATAGATATGTTTATATTACTAGTATAAGATTGTTTAAAAAGTATATGTACAGATTAAAGAAGTCTACATGACAGATATATTTTTCATTAGGGGCCTTATTCATTCTTATGGGGGAAGGGAGGTGTAAATTACATCTTTCTGGTGGTTCTCTGTGCCTAGAGGCATACATGTAAGGAAGGGCAAGTGGTGGTACTGCTGCCTTTCATCTTTCAGGGATTCTGCTGCGAAGAGTAGCTTTATATTCTGTTGGAGGCATAGAAGCCCTATTGGAACAGCCTGCTGAAGAATATACTGAACATGTGCATCCATAGCTGCTCCAATATTATCCTCACTGCTGTCCAGCATGGCTACTCAACGCTTGGGCTATACTAACCTCCTAGACATTCAGTTACCCTTGGCCTTGCATCTGAGCTCACAATTTCAAAAGTTAAAAGGTCCAGAAGTCCAAACCCCAGCTCTTTAAAAAAATACAAGGCTGAAATATCTGAAGAAGTTAGGAGCGTAAGAAGTTGTTTCCTTTGCTTTCTCTAGTTACTGAAAATCACGTTCTCCTTAATAAAGGTTTGCTATCTTTAAATGCTTTGATTTTCTAGCCAGCCATACTATGAACATAAAATCTTCTGCAATCAGAATTTCATGCAGTTTTTTTCTCACAATTCTATTTCAAATCATCTTTATGTATGAAATTTACAAACATACCACAGTAAACCACAGGAATTCTAACCTAATTTGAATAACTAAAGCCATTAGTCCATTATTTAGGACAGCTCAAACACACAATTTATCACCTTATTTCTGAAACCAAAGATAGGGTTACTGGTTAAGCAGCAACATTCTGATTATGGGAGATTATATAGTCATTGAAACATTCCCGATCATGAAAATACATGTGGCATCAAAACAAATGATCTTTACAGATCAAAATGATATGACAAGCCATTGATCCTGTCCTTGGGTATAAAATGATTTCAGGATAGCTAATACATTTTTAGTTATTAAGTACATATATTTCTTCTACTGGTGCATAACTGTAACATTTACATACCTGTATGATGCACACCAGGAGCCAGGATTTCATCTCATGTGGCCATATTAGGGAATAAGAAATGTATTAATATACTTCTAAATAGCTCTAAAATAACTCGTTGTGGATCTAAAATGTTGTTCTTGCTTAGGGCAATATTTGCAGATTTTGGCTCTTCTATTTCTCTCATTTCCTGCAAACTATAGTTAATTAAAGACCAAAACCATTATTCTATTTTTAATTATGATGATGCAAAATCCTATGTTGGTTTTCATAGTGAAAATAAAGAAGATTGCACTCTGAATATGGCTAATAGTTCTGATATTGATCCAGAAGATTCTTTATTAGAGTTATGAGATGACTGACTGTAATTTAATATCTATTTAATGATTATTCTCATGCTATTATGAACAATGATAATTACTGTATAAAATTAATACTATGAGATGAGTTGTGGGTAACATATGTCATTGAAGACTGAGCTTTCTAGCCAAAACAGTGGTGTGAAATGTTGATATTGGCTTCTGTAATCTTTTTCTGGAATGATTTGTCATATGTTATGAATTAATGTTGTAATTACCATGAAATGATGAATTGGAAACAAATGATATAACATTAACCATTTAAGTGCCACTGGATGAGATGAGAAGTATCATGTTATTGCACATAAAAAATGGGTCAGTAATACATCTTGCACTGCCATCATCAGTGAATGTGTAAAATCTTACTGAATTTCACTTTTCTCCCTGAAACTGATCAACTTAGAGATAGAAAGTATGAATAATAAAGTGTGTCCTGATTGTCCTAGAAATTGTTCATAATCTGCCTTGTGAAAGAAAGGCAATGATTTTTATTTATTTATTATGTACCAAGGAAAGAATCAATGTTTCTGAATTTCTTCACAATTATCATTTACTATATAATAAGTTCATGATCCTGGAAACTAAGCTGAAACCAAAAGGTGATTTCAGTGAAGTAAAAAGGAGTACTCGTATGAGTAAGGACTACATACAGAGAAACATTTGTATGATCAAGCCAGTAAACTGTGTTACAGAGACTATAGGATTACCTCATGAACAGCATTTGTGATTGCACATGAGATATAGAGACAAGACAAATACTTTATGTCAATATTTGATGCATCTTGATAAATGCATTCCTGAAACACAATAATTTTCAGTATGTTTATATATGTAAGCAGAGTCAGGATGAGCTCTACCCTGACATCTGGTGGTGAGTTGTGGAAAGGGATGTCAGGGGCTAATCTTGTTTGCATGGACACACCCACCCTGCAAAGCATGATGGACCGCTTGCCCAAATGGTCACCTTGACTGCTGTGGGAGCCCCAGTTTCTCTGTTATTGGGGCAGGAAGACTAAAGTGTTGTTACCCTGATTATGTGAATCAAGGACAGTGGGCTTTTGTTATGAGGAAGGGACTCGCCCTTAGCTAAGCAGCACTTGCTAGGCGAGGGACATGGATTCCAAAACCCAGTGAATTGAGAGAGGTTGGGGACAGGTATTTGTATCTGGTGGCATGGGCCTCTTCTGAGGGTCCTAAATGTCAATTGCACCTCCTTCTCTCTCTCCACTGTGGAATATCAGAGCTAATTTTGAGTTCCTTAGGAGTCTATTCACAGGCTGCTGAGTTGGAATTACTCTGGACTAAGTGTGCAAATGAGCACGAAGGCTCCCCTAACTACAAGCTGAAATTGTTATGAGCTAAAATCACTGAGCACTTTGTTAAGGAGTGGGGGAGCCAGAAGATCTATTGCTGAGCGACTGGTGGCGCGGAGCTGCTGACGGAGCGGGACAGTTAGCGGGACAGCCGGAGCGGCTTGCAGGATGGCTGACGGAGCGGAGCTGCTGGCGGAGCGGAGCAGTTGGCGGGACAGCCGGAGCGGCTTGCAGGCCGGCTGATGGAGCGGAGCTGCTGGCGGAGCGGAGCAGTTGGCGGGACAGCCGGAGCGGCTTGCAGGCCGGCTGACGGAGCGGAGCTGCTGGCGGAGCGGCTTGCGGGACGGCTGAACGGAGTGACTCGTAGGATGGCTGGCAGAGCCGAGCGAAGCACCATGAAGGGACGGGGCAGTCAGCTTCGAGCCACGTAAGGTGCCCCTTACCTCTCCCCTCCCCATTTCTACCCAGACTGGAGGGGGTGTAACACTCTGCAGATGAACTTTTGAACTCTGGGTCTGGACTTTTGGGACTTTGGGTGATTTTGGGGGGTTGATGGACTCAAGAACCAAAGGGAAAGGACATGGCCAATTTGCTGGGGTGGGTCATTGCTCACAGTTTGGTTTACAAATCCTAGATGTGGTGTTTCCCCAGCAAAAGGCCGCATTGTTTCTCTCTGTCATTAAAAGGTTTTTCTACACTCAGACTCTGTGCTTGCGAGAGGGGAAGTACTGCCTCTTAGAGGCGCCCAGGGGGGGTGATATATATTTGTCCCAGGTCACTGGGTGGGGGCTCGAGCCGGTTTTTGCATTGTGTTATTGGAATGGAACCCCTAGATACGGAACCCGGCCCTTGTTGCTGCCGACTCTGACTGGCAGAAGGGTTACATATACGTATCACTGAAAAAATATGTTCATAATTCAGAATAAAGTCTGGGAGAGTTGCCTTGCAGAGATTCTTAGCTCCTGGGTGAATATTTCCATGTAGAGGCATAACCTTAATGAAGTCAGATTGCTTGAATAAGGCTTGAGTAAAAAGTGAGTGAAATTCTTAGAATTTGGCCCTAAAAGACTAATTTTTCTTTATGTTAAAGGACCAAATACTTAATAGCATGATAAAAAGGGATTTTTTCTCATTTTTAAAATCTAATAATTGCAAGTACCTCTGTACTGTTTGTGCATATAAAACTTCATAGATTAGCATAGGTTGGGGCATATCTACACTGCCTTTAAAAACCTGTAGCTGGCCCATACCAGGTGCCTCAGGCTCATGGTGCTCAGGCTAAAGAGCTGTTTAATTGCAGTGTAGCTGTTCGGGCTTCAGATGAAGCCCAAGCTCTGGAACTCAAAAGAGTCCACGCCCACATGTCTACGCCTCAATTAAACATCTCTGTGAGCCTGAGCCCCATGACCATGAATCACCTGGCATGGCTCAGTCGTGGGTGTCTCATAGCAGTTTAGACATACCCTCTGAGGTCAAATGGGGCCATTGTGATCACGTGGTCTCAACTTCCGTATAACGCAAGACATTGAATCTCACCTAGAAATTCCTGCATGAAGCCCAATAACTTTAGTTGAACTAGAGGACACCTTTTAGAAATAACCTTATACTCCCCATTACAGGAATAAATGTTGTTTTGAGGCTGGGGGCAAACAGATTTGTTAATGCCCCTAAAGTTGGTATTTCCTATTCTCTATAGCAATATCTGAATTTACTGAAAGAAACAGAACACAAACAGTAAGCTTCTGTTTCTTTAAATTTCAAATAGAAACAAGAGCCTTTCTAACTTTTAATTTAAATATTGTACAGATACTTATGTAATTAAATCTCTAAATATCTACACATTCCTTTCAAAGGCATCTTGCACATTATCTGAGTAGGACTGCAAATATAGGAAGAGCTCATTCTCAGGATTGTCTGATGGACATAACATATCTGGATTTATACTGCCTGCCAACCTGTATTCCCAGAAATGAAAACTTGCAAGTTATGTGCCTTTGCATTTATAGAGTAAGAGCAACATTACTTCAATCAGAGATATGCCAAACACTTGGACATTTTTTGCTGACACCATCATATGGTTTTATCACTAACTTCTGATCTCTGATTAACTTCTATATTTTCAGGCTAAAGGAAACGGTTACAGAATGTTGCAAAGAAAATCATGATTTTGTAATATGCTGTATAGTTGTACTGTACTTTAAAAACTAGCAATGCAGTTATTACCTTTTTGTTTACAGTAATCATAGCATGTCACAGCAATGCTGTGTTACAATGCTGATTAGTGCATACAATAGATCAGTATTCCTTTCATAATGAAATAACCATTATTTAATTTGTATTTAGCAAAAATCCTATTTTTCTTGTCTGTTACACCAGAAGTTAAATGCATTTTCTTTAAACAACTGAAAAATATATGGAAAATTATGTGTCCTTTAGAAAAGAAACAGAGAGAAATGTCATCTTTGTTGCCAGCGGGATGCAAAAACATGACAGATTCTCTATTGCCAATATGCAGGAACTGGTGACAAAGCCTGCCTCTCTCTGTAATTCAAATTCACTATAATAATCCTGTAGACTAACATGGTGTAATTTATTTTGGAATATTAAATGGAATGGGAGTTACATGGGATGTAAATAAAACTGTGTGATGCTTGTAATTTACCTAGTGAAATGAGTTCTATTAGCAATATGTGTCTTTTCTTATGCATATTTTCTTATTTGTCTTGCCTTGTTGACCAGAATCAACAATCTTCTTTTGTCCTCTTGTGAATGTGTATTTAGTATTTGAGGTTCCATAAACCTGTAGTGAAAGATATTGTAAAAGTGTGCATTGAATTCTATAATAATGTATAACAACTATATAACAATGTCTTTTTAATTTATTACTGAGGTTTTGTCTGTAAAAATCTGCTTTGAAACAAACAAGTATACTTTTCTCCTGAATAGACTTCATGGCTAATCACAGCACAAACAAAATGAAGTGCTCACAGGGAACCCTCTTTTATTCCTTTTTCCAATTCTGATTTGAGAAAAGGCAGACCATCATGTCAAAAGCATAGCCTTAGGGAGATGTAGAAAATTAGAGCCAAAATAGCAAGATCAAGATCAAACTTGCATACCAGGTAAATACTGTTATTTCAAGAGGGCAGTGGGGGAAGCCACAGTGAAGTATTTGGGTTGCTCAATGAATAAAATGTTTACACATCAGGACCATGGTTGAAGTCCATATTGTGGTCCAAAGAAGTTGGTGGTCTTGGTTCATATCCCCAATGGATGGGAATCTATATTACCAAATCATCAACAGGAATACAAAAAACCAAAACACCACATGATTTTGGTGTAAATCAACAAATCTCTGAGTATGAGAGGTCTGGGACTGAGCATACACAGAGCCTTAGGCTATGTCTACACTACCCGCCCTATTTGGCGGGTAGCTATCGATGTTCTGGGATCGATTTATCACGTCTCGTCTAGATGCGATAAATCGATCCCAGAGCCGCTCCCCGTCGACACCGGAACTCCAGCTCCATGAGCGGAGGAAGCGCTGTCGACGGGGGAGCCTGCCTGCTGCGGTGTGGACCGGGGTAAGTATCTTTTGAAATCGATCTAAGATATTCGACTTAAGCTACGTTATTCACGTAGCTGAAGTTGCGTATCTTAGATCGACCCCCCCCTCCCTCCAGTGTGGACCAGCCCATAGTTCCCCCTCACTGCTATAGAGGCTGGTTCTAAAGGTGAGAATTCAGTTCAGTGGCAAAATTCTCTCATATTTATTGAGTAAAAACGTAGGCCAACATCTTGCAAGTCGCTCCTAACCTGATTTTGAAAATGCCATCAGGCACCTCTTCAGATGCCTAAATACCTTTGAAAATCTGGCCATTAAAGATTAGCAGCAACTGAAATGCAAGGCTGCAATCTCACAAGCTAAGGAGCCTTGTAGCCACAGCCTTGCACCTGTGTAGAGTCCCTTGAGGTCAATGGGTTCCATGTGCATTCCAGACTTTGCACCGAAACCTTACATTTAATTCTTGCTTGTCTTTAACTCTTCAGGAGCCCAGAAATTCATCCATGGGTCCATGAAAGAAAATGAAAAAGCCATAATAATCATCAGTCAGTATTTAATTATCTTATATGTAAAACTGATAGTTTAAGAAAACAACAATTTATTAATTTTAGTAGATGTTGACCAGTAGTTTAATAATATCCCATCCATTTAAAAAACACCATGTTATTAGAAGAATTTGTTTCCTAATTACTGATTGCCCTTATCTCCAGTTTTTGTATATTTTCAAACATAATTTATGTAGTGAATTTAATTTTTCCATATGTCTCTCACTATCTGAAATGAGTTTTTTTCCCAACTTGAAAAGGCTGAGAAGCGTGTCAGTTTTGTCAAACAGAATAGGCAGCCAGAGAAAAAGGTCAGCTTTTTTCTTTCTAATTCATTTTTACCTGTTAGCATTTGTAATACAATGAACCCAAATATACGTCTCACACTATTCCATTTCAGACTGTAACATACCAGTCCACGGGAATCTTTTAGAACATAAAAGTGAGAAAACAACACTGACCTTGTAACCACTTCCATCAAACAGAAAAGGTATAATTAGAAAAAGGTATAAATAACTAGGGACAGATTCTCAGATTGTGGAAATCAGCAAACTTCCATTGATGTAACTTTATGATAAAAGACATGTACTGAGATTCAGTGCTACTGACTTCTAGTGGAAAGAATTGTACAAACGATACAGCATACAGTCACACTGCAGTTTACGAGTTAACCTTGGGCCAACCTAAATGTTTTCCTTATCGGATCTTGTTGCATGGACAGGGACTTAAAATAAAATATTGATAAGGTACATTAGACCAAAGTCATTGTATTGCCATACAAATAAGAAGGGTCATTTTATAATCCATATGTTGTTTAGCCAGCAATCTGAGCAAAGATTGCACAAGGGGTGAAATATGTTTGGATTGTCCCCTTTTCAAGAGAATCCTGGCAGCAGCCTTCTGCACCAGCTGGAGTTTATGTAGCATCCTACTGGGCAAGCAGCCAGTAGGGAATTGCAATAATCTAATCTTGAAATAACAAAAGCGTGAATGACCATTTCAAGGTCTGACTGTGAAAGCCATTGCTGCAACATCGCAAAAGTTCTTTAAGTAGTAGGATGAGAACATACCCTGGAGCTTAGATGTTTCTGAAGAGATCAGTAAAGGAAGGCATCTAAAATAGCTTCCCAGATCTTTACTACTAAGGTAAAAATGTAATTTCAAATAGGAAATTAAAAAAATAGATTTGGTTAGGGCTGAAAACTATAAATAAGCTTGAGAAACTCTTCAGACCTTCATTTGTGGATCTATAGCAAGGAGGATGAAAGTAGAAAAAGCTTGTATATCTGTATATAATCTTCATGTTTTTTTCTAACTAGCCAATAATCTTTCAAATGTTGGTTAGGGAGTATCATACTGTTTATATTCAATGCAAAAAACGAGAAAGCCATATTCTCAACTGGTTGAAATTGACATAAATTTTTATTTCAATGGTATTATGCTGATTTGTATCAGCTGAGGATCGGGCCCACAGTTAATGCAACACTACGGGTATGGCTACACTATGAGATAGGTGTATGATTCCCCTGCTTGTGTACACATACTCGTGCTAGCTCTTGTTTAACTAATGTGAGTATAAATAGCAGCATAGCTGTAGTAACACAGGTAGTGGCAGCAGAAGCATGACTGGGCCATGCCAAATACAAACATGTCTGCCTGGAACCAGTGAATATGTAGTTGGCATGGCTGAGGTCTGGAAAAAGTAACCAGAGTGTTACTTTCTCTGTCATATCCTGGGACCAGCTTGGCTACAACATTACAAAGAGGCATTAATTAATTAATTAATTAATTAGTAGTAATAATAATTATTCTTCAGCGCATATTAATAATATTAATAGTATTTGATGGATTGTATATAATCCTTAGAAAAATGATAGAACATCAAGTTTGCACAATTAAGTACACAAAAGTCAGTAAATATCAAAGTTAGAGGAGTCTTGTTAACTGAGGGACCAGCTGAGGAAGAAGGAAACTGGCTTCAAAGAAAGAAGGAAAGAGAAAATGAGAAAGACACTGGAACTCAGATTCTGATTTCATAATTTAAAGAAGAGGCCATGGGCAGGAGGGGGACCTGAACTATGGGGACCTCAACTATGCCCTAACTCCAAAGAGTGCTCTAGAATGGTAAGGAAACTGAAGCAAGGAACTGTGGGTTTTATTTTGTCTAAGCCTGTATAGTACTTTTTGCTACCTAAAGTAAAGAGTGATTGTTTTTGGCAACTCTTTAAAAGCCTGTGTTTTGGTTTGTTTCCGCTACAATGTGTCCCTGAAGATATGAACTATACATCCAGAATGCCCAGGAAGCTGGAGTTCTGGGAAAGGTGTGTTAAAGTTAATGGGGAGTCTGAGGCCTCAGCTTTGGTCCTGGGGGCTGGGCAGCTGGGCCCTGGGGTCCATTTCTGTGAACCTTAGGGACAGAGAGAGAGCCTGTGCCCAGGAAGTGTACCAGAGAGGCCAAAGAAAGAGAAAGGGATGCAGCCTACTGAGACTAAGGGCTTGTCTTCACTACCCGCCGGATCGGCGGGGAGCAATCGATCTATCGGGGATCGATTTATCGCATCTCGCTTAGACGCGCTTAATCGATCCCTGAACACGCTCCTCATCGACTCCGGAAATCAACCTCGGTGAAAGGCGGAAGCGGAGTCGACGGGGGAGCGGCAGCGATCGACTCGCTGCCGTTCTCACGGCCAGGTAAGTCGATTACGATACGCCAACTTCAGCTACGTTATTCACGTAGCTGAAGTTGCGTATCGTAGATCGACACCCCCCCCTAGTGTAGCCCAGGGCCAAGGGAAGGTTAAGAGCACAGGGTCCTAGTGTGTGAGATGCAAACACCTCAGCCTGATTATTGTCCAGCAGAGGGAGCTTTACCATTGCTGTGTGACAGAGAGAAAACTGCAGGATACTGTGACTATGCCGTTAAAGATCTAGGGGGTAAATGATATATTGTAAAATGAATAGCATTTGAGCATATAATTAAAAATGTATCATAATGCATATGACGGTGGGTGGAAAAAGGGCAACCTTGGTTCTGGCTTTGTGTGACCTTGATTTTTCTATATATTGGTCCAGTTTCTCCTGGAAACCTGAGATGCTCGGCAATAAGGAAAGGAAGCACTTTTCTTTGCACTTGCCCGGGCTGTGGAGCTCCTAAATGCATGAGACTGGCACTCCCTGCTGCATACTGTACACGTTTCCAGTGACCCTTCCTCAGCTCCTTCATTCTTAAATAGTCAGCATTTGCCTTCACTCAGCTGTTTCCCCTGATTTACTGCAGTGCCTTTGACTGGACAGTGCAGTGTAGCTAAGTTAGCTGTGCACCTGCGTAACACATCCTTCCTTTCATATGCATGTAAGCATTTAGAGAAAAAGCCTGTTGTGCATGCTCAGTCCGGCCTGATCACAGTGCAGCCTGTGTTGACTTCAGTGAGCTTTGGAGCAGGCTTTATATGTTTTTAAAAGGTTCATAAATTAGTCAATTCAAAAGCAATTAACGAGAGTGGTGGCTGTTGTATACACTATCACCTTAGGAACTGGAGATCTCAGATCCACGCCACCCTATGTGATTTCACAATGATGGAGATTGGATAGGAAATAATACTGTTGATCACAACAAAGGTGGGGTGGGGGAGAAGTAAACCAGCTAAGCACAATAACTAAAAAATAACTACCAATAACTGCTGAAGACAGTAAAGATGTACTTATGACCAGTAGGGACAAGTTCTACATATATAGATCAAGCAAACTCTAAACCATCAGAGGACCAAAGTCAGCAAGGAGGAATAACTTATTACAAGCCTTATTTAGCAGTGTTGGTGCAATGATCAAGCTCTGGAATTTTTCAAATAACTAGATATGGCAGTGGCAGGACAACAGCTGCCCACTAATGATCCTTTTTAGAATCTTTGCCAGAAAAGGAAGGTTTGCTATAAAATGTTAATTGGAAAATTCTTTTATGGGTTATTATTTTTATTTAAATAATGGGGTAATCAGTGCAGTATTGCAAAAAGCCAGAGCTGTCTGAGACCTCCGGGAGACATTAGAAATCTTGTTGCCATGGGAATGTTAGGATTAAAAAAGAAAAGCTAGTGCTAACAACAAAATAGATTGTTAGATGGATTCTACTTATTGCCTTTTGACATCCAGTTATCTCTCACAACAGATTGTCCCTATACTCAGACATCAACAACTTTACATTTTCTGGGTGCAGACCCATTCTACTCACCAAATAGGCAGTGAGACCCATTTAATCTTTTTTTCCCTAATACTGATGAATACTCTTGAGCATATGGCTTTATAATGTTGTCAATTGAAAATGAACAAATGTATTATACTGCTGTGATTTTCGAGAAAACATCCTTTATATTGAATCGGCATAGAACCACCCCTTCTAAGAAATATAAAAGTATAGTCTTAAAGGCACTCATACAACCTACCATCGAACTGGTCTCTCATTCATGGATAAAGATTATTGGATAACATGAAGAATGGCTTACACTCCCATAGCACATTTCACTGTAAGGCCTCAGAGTGCTTTACTAAGATTATTTAATTAAGCTTCACCATACCTCTATGAAACAAATACTACATACCCTATTTTAAAGGCAGAGAGAAGGTAAATGACTTCCCAAAGATCGCACAACTTGGTGACAGAGCTAGAAATAGCACCCAGAGACAAGATCCTCAACTGATGTAGATTGCCATGGCTCCATTGACTTCCAGTGCAGTTACACCAATTAACTTCAGCTGAGGACATGGCCCCAAGAGTCCCAATCCTCTTTCCCCTCCCCACAACTGCTAGATGCCATTAACTTCCTTGGTGGTCTGATACGAGCACTTACATTATGAAAGCTCTACATATTTTTGGCATAATTTGACATGATTTTCAAGATCTGCTCAAGACACATTACGTCTGCCCTGGAACTGGAAAGTGAGAAATGATGTTGCTTGATAAAGCTTTGAGGGGAAGCTTTCATAGCACTGGACTACATGTAATGCTTGATCTTGCTTCCACCAGTGTAAATGGGAGTCTTATAACCATCTGCATAGGGAAGAGGATTGATCCATAGGCCAATGTTATCTGCGTGTCTGAAGACCTTTTCTTTCATGTTCACTTTATTTGTAGGAGAATATTGTGGAAAAATTAAAGACCGAGGAGGAAATAGAAACCCATTTTAGACAGATGTATGGATCTCTGAACTTCAACTCTGTTTATTCCATATAAATGAGATGTGCGTAACTTGTGACATTTAATAGTTGCTACACACTATCTGTGTAATCCTAGTGCTCTATGTTTTATTCAGTGCTCTGAATTCAATAAAAAGTAGTGGAAAAAATAAATACAGTGAATAGAATTTCTCAGATGAACAGATGCTAGTAAGGGGCTTGATGTAAATATAAATATTTTAGAGGAACAATGGATAGACAGTTGGGAATGACTGGCATTGATTTTAGCTTTGAAAAATAAATCTGCAAAGTACTGATATAATGTTACCAATTTATTGGATAAATTCACCATGGCTGTAAATATTCAAGATGTTGTTCTTACTTGTTTAATAATAAAAGACAAGATGGCTCAATGCTTTCCCCTCTCCCTCTCCCGACAACCTTGGCTGAGTGTTAAATTGGAACTGTCCTCTGGGCAGAGAAGAAGGATCATGTGATCTGGAAGTACACTCTGCACCAAAACTGCAACTATCACCAAAAAACAATAATAGATAGAGGAGGTCAGAATCCCAACCAAAGTTGTGATGAAGCTAACTACTGGTTGAGGAGACCAATGACTGCAACAGATCACTGAAGGAAAGGGGATGAAGGTCACATTTGCTTCACACACAGCCACTTGCGTGGTATGAAGGACATGCTGTGTGATAGTCTTCTCCCCCCCCTAGGGGTGTAAAACTTCACAAGGGCTACATGGTCCTAGGAGAGAAAAAGGAATGGATATATCATAGGAAGTTGCAAGCAGAAGGGGAATTTATCTGCATGATATCTCCTCCCAGACAATGATAAATTCCTCTCCCTGTTACTTTTCAATATGAAACTCTGGAGCAGGCTGTCTGAGTTGGTTAGTTTGCTACAGGGTTTGCTTCTGCGGATTGTATCAGAAAACTGATGGCCTGCTGGGTCAGATCACACATTTCCAGAGTTGAGGGATGTCAATTTGGAGTTTCCAAAATAATAAAAACAATTGGATAAAAGAAAGTACCGTGACATTGACCATAAGGTGGTGCCATCTGTTGTTGGCAAAGTTATTCATATTTTTTTAAGTACTCATGTATGTATTCAGATTTGTTCATTGAGCATATCAAAGGCTGTCGGAACATGGCAAAAATTATATACAATACTTTAAAAAAATGAACACCAGGTGTTCAAGGCCTATAAATTATATACCCTCCTTCCTATGTATCTTCTGCAATATCTTCCTAGCTATAACAACAAGTCCTAACTCAGCCTCCCAGATCCCTTTAATCAACTCTTGACACAATCCTGCCAGTCAAACCTCTCACTTTCCAGGGAAAGTCTCAGCAAACAGATGGGTCTCACAGCATGTCTTTGAACTTACAAAATCATATCTTCAGTGAAATGAGGAAGGAGGTGAAGGTGCCTCTTAAAGGACACACTGTCCACAACTCAGAAGAAACTTTCAACTCAAGTTCCTCAGGTAATCTTCACTGTCATGATAACACAGAAGAAGAGAGGTAATCTCAGGAGGGAGAAGGGATATCATCTTACCGATTGGTGGCTGATTTCACAGCTCTCACTGAGCCATGAGGAGCTTGAATGTGCCCCATAAGCTCTGGCCAACAGTATCTAAGAATAAAGCATTTTCTATTAAAAAACTATTTCTTTACCACTGGAACATCATGCCATAAACCTGCCAGCCAGGCCCTTAGGTTGTCGGGGTGTGGAGTAGATTATCTAGCCATCCAATTTCTACCATCATGGTGGTCTGACATTCTGAGCGGTGTGCGCCTCAGACGAAGTTCCAAAGACAGGGCAGAACCAATCACTGGAGGAAATCCTAGCATAACATGGTTGTACATGTACCAGACAGTATGGTAACAAGCACCTGCTTTCCCCTAGTGTTCCTCTTGTGCTGTGACCTGCAGAGCTTAACTATGGTCTATTTTCTAAAACTGCACGCTACTCAGGCTGTACACAGAAAGCTGCAAGGTCATGCCTCTGCCTGTTATAGTACCATGTGCTAATAGGTCATTATTATATGTTGCTAGCACATGAGCATATGATATGTCTCCAGAGATTCTTCCTCCTCCTATCTTTCCTGTGACCTGTTATATTAACTTAGATGGGCCCAGAGGGGGCCCCTGAAACTGTCCAGCATAAACAGTATTAAACAAGATTCAGGGTTTGGTATACAGAGACCTCAACCTGCTTAGTATTATGACAAACATATTAGGACATTCAGACCTAAGATTAGGAAGTTATTTCTTTCTTTGTTGATTGATACACTCAAAAGGGAAAGAATCAAAATGAGGCAAAGAGCACTGAAAGTGAAATTGAGTGATTATGCAAAACAAACAAAAACTATCAAAGTCCCTTTTTGAGAAACAGAGGATATTGGTTAAGGTTTCTTATTCAGTCAAACAGGCTTCTTGGTGGGGAAGAAGGGTTTAATTCTGTTGTTCAATTCTGCGTCAGGAATGATAGTCAATTTACTGCTTTAGACTGAGGAATGCTATTGGCTGGCACGTTGGCCCTGACAGCTGTTACTCCCATCTCACCTCCCCAGTCAGGGACATCATCTGGTTTGTCTGGTCACATCCCTCTCTTCACTGGTTCTTCTCAGGACAACCAGATCTGGATGAGCCATCTCATCTCACTTTGCTGGTGCTGTGCAGTGCAATTGATTTCAGAACTGGGTGTAAAGCCAAAAGAGAGAGAGATAGGACAGGAGAAAAATAATGGGAGATGGAAAGGAGCCAGAAAGGGAGGGGAATACATGTATCAGGCTGTGATCCTCACTGGGACAGTGATGATGGTCAGGTGCCACACTGGTGCATCAATGTCTGGTGTCATGGCAATGATCCTTCTGCAGCAGCCATTGAGATGTCAAAATAGTTCCCCTTTTCTTCCCCCAAGTCTCTTTTTAAAGGCCCCAGAAAAAGCTATTGATGGAATGGTCCATCCTTTCATTATTTTGCTCATCAATTACGCCTAATTTCCAAAGCACCAATTGTGGTCCATTCAATTCCAGTCTTCTACTCCTCTTGTTTAAGTCATGATCATATACAGTCCTTGAGAGATATCAATAAAGCCTTTCCATTTACATTAATTCAGTCTTTCTGTCTCCTTGTTACATCTTTTCTTAAACAATGGATCACTGTAGCAATTCATGAACCTCTACCTGATTTTTACCAGTTGGGCTAATAATTAAGTCTAGGTCTACTAGGTCCCAATTATTAAAACACTCTTTTCCCTCATTCACCTCAAAACAAACAGATACAATGTTGCCGCCTGTTCCTTTCCCGAACTCCCTACCAAAACCCTAGCTGCCTCTTCCACCATCCCTCACCCCATTTTCCTTGTTGTTCATGAGCAAAGCAGGCCTGGTAGCCAATGGATGTCGAGCTATAAACTTATTCCACCCATAGAGGGGTGCCTGCTCACAGAATCCATGTCTGCTACCCAGCCCATTTGCAAGCCCTTCAGCACTCATATGGTCTGCTCACACCCAGTCTTCCATTTTGAAAATATTATGTGCACATATAGCCTGTGCGTGTGGAATATTTGCGCATAAGGGGGATCAGTGGTCACCCAAACTTCTGAAAATTTTGCCCATGGAAACTATTTCTATAAAGGTACCTGATGGCAAAATTACAAAGGCTATATTTGATGTAACCAAGGTCCTACCAAATTCATGGTCCATTTTGGTTAATTTCATGGTCAGAGGATTTTAAAAATTGTAAATTTAATGATTTCAGCTATTTAAATCTGAAATTTCATAGTGTTGTAATTGTAGGGGTCCTGACCCAAAAAGGAGTTGTGGGGGGGTCACAAGGTTATTATAGGGGGGCTTATGGTACTGCTACCCTTACTTCTGCGCTGCTGCTGGTGGCAGTGCTGCCTTCAGAGCTGGGCAGCTGGAGAGCGGCAGCTGCTGGCCAGGAGCCCAGCTCTGAAGGCTAAGCCACCGCCAGCAACAGTGCAGAAGTAAAAATGGTGTGATATGGTATTGCCACCCTTACTTCTGCACTACTGTCTGCTGAACTGGGCCCTCAGTCAGAAGTCACCACTCTCCAGCCACCCAGCTCTGAAGGCAGCAGCATAGAAGTAAGGAACAGCCCACAACATTTTGGCACCTGAGGTGGGCGCTGAAATGACGCCCCCATGCACCCTCACTTGGGCCAAAACTTTGAAAGGTCTCAATTCTGCCTTCTTCCTGTTCTACTCATCTCATGGTAATGCTCTGCTACCTACC
Source organism: Chelydra serpentina (assembly GCA_037349315.1). Lineage (NCBI taxonomy): Eukaryota > Metazoa > Chordata > Testudines > Chelydridae > Chelydra > Chelydra serpentina. The sequence goes on from JBAIAC010000004.1 coordinate 72,702,792, forward strand.
CCAATAAAGGAGAACTAACAACTTGAAATGCCTTGTTCAAAAATTTTAAGTAACACTTAACTTTCAAACGCCCGAACAGCAAATGTAACTTTTCTTGTCTGCATAGTAAATACTGGCATTTTTATCTGTTTGAATAATAAAAGTGGTGCTTTCTGTGCTTTCTTGGTTGCAAAGATTTGAACTGCTTCCTGAAGGTCCACAGTCTGGGCCAGCTCATGCTCTATTGAGATGGTTGCAAGGCCGACCAGCCTCTCCTGTGTCATTGTGGGGCGTAGATGTGTTTTTATTAACTTCAGCTTGGAGAAGCTGCCTTCTTCACTGGCAACTGTTACAGGTAATATTAGAAGTGTGCAAAGAGCAACAAAAGCATTTGGAAAGAGGGTGGTCATCTTATTTGTGCACATATATTCCAGAACAGCCTTTGGAGTTGATCCTGCTGAAATGTATCTTGAAAGGGCTTTCAGTTCATCACCTAAATCACTCGCATCAATATCGCGCATGTCATCTTGTGTCAACACTGTCTCTAGTGCCCTGCATTGCTGGTGCAGGTCTTCTTCAGGTATAGTGAGGAGTTTTGTAATATCATACAACATCTCAAATATACTGCTGTGTTCCTTGAGCTGCATGAAACATTCTTCAACTGAATGTATTGCACAATCTAGCACCTGGTTAAAGAATTCAACTTTGAATTGTTATTTGGGGTCTCTTATGGGATTATCCCGTGCCTCGTAATCAAAATATCTTCTTCTTTGGTGACTCTTGTATTCTTGAATGGGTGGGAAAATAGCTTCAGTGTGAAGTTCCTCTGCCAAATGCTGTGCACTCTTCAGAACGTTTTGAAATCCCTCATCTGACCAGTAAGACTGTAGGCATGATTTTGCTTTTTCCAGTTGTTCCATTGCTCCAGATATATCAAGGTCAACACCTTGGAGTCTCTTGCTTACAACATTTATTTCAAACAGCATGTCATGCTACAACACTAAGCCACACAGAAATTTGAATTGATGTATGTTTCTAGTGATTCCATTTCGCTCTGCCACTGTTCTCCCATGAACCATTCCTGTCATAGCATTATCCTCCATAATGCCAACTATGGCATCATCTATCTTCCCAATTTGGTGTTTGATAGGCTTTATCGCCTCCAGTCGACTTTCCCATCATGTGGCACTCAGTGGTTTCAGTGTCAGAGAGGACGTTTCCAGATGTTGCTTCAAAATTTGCCATCGATGAGTTGATGCAGATAAAAATACATAGATGCTTTGAATTACATTACAAAATTCAGCAGCCTCACTACAAGCCGATGCTGCATCACTGACCACCAAGTTCAATGAATGAGAACTGCTTGAGACAAAAAAAGTTTGAGGGTTTTACTCTCAGATCCATGTCTGCACTCCTCTGTTCTTTCCTCTCATGTTGTCACCATTATCGTAGCCCTGACCTCTCATGTCAGTTATCGCAATTCCCATATCTTCCAGATTTTTAAGAAGCACATTTGTCATACCAGCTCCTGTAGTATCATCAATGTCAATACATTCTAGAAAATGTTCTCTGACAGTCTCCATTGTAGGGACATTTTCACTAGGTTCTGTTGTTACAAAACACACCATTAAAATCATGTGTTCCATATGGCTGATGTCAGGTGCACAGTCCAGAATAACAGAGTAATATCTTGCTGACTTCAGATCTACCACAATCTTCTGTTTGATTTTGTTGCCAGTAACTGTATGATCTAATTTTGAATTGTTTTTCCAAGGTAGTGGTGTGTGTACATTTCTTGGGTAGTGACTCTTCTTAGATGCTCCTGGAGTACAGCATCAAACTCGGCCATCAGCTCCACAATTTTAAGGATGTTTCCATTGTTTGGCACATACAGCTGATTGGAAGTGCCACTCAGTGCTAGGTTTTGAGTAACAAGCATTCTCACAATGGCAATGAGCCTTTTCAGAACATTTTGCGACTAAAGAGACTGATGCAATCTTCCCTTGAGGCTGATCATCTATGGTGGCCTTTAACCTTAGTCTCATCTCAAGCTCTTCCCACCTATGGAAAGCTCTCTGGTAATTTGCTGCCTTCTCATGGCATGCCAAATTTCTAGCCAGATGTTTCCAGTCCTTCATTCCTGTAGAACCCAGTGTGACTGGAACATTAGACAGGAAGAGTTTGCAACCAAAACAGTATGCAGCATTCTGGGTTTTGGGGTACATAAGCCATGGCCTCTCCACTTTGTCATCATTGGGGATTTCACACCAGTAATGTGTTGGATGGAAACATCTATTTTCGTTGTCTTTGGGGAACATGACGTTTTTCACTTGCTGTGGCCCATGCAGTACAAGGAAGTCCCTCAGGCTACTGTTCAAGTGGGTCCACAGTCCTGGATCATTGAGACTTAAGGAACTAAACTCAGCAGCAGCTGTTTCTTGCACCTCCACCACACTATTCTCTGATCTACACTTTTCTTCAGGATTGTGCATGGTTACATCCATTTGAGATGGAGATATGGATGCTGCAGTAGCTGCCAGGTCACCTGCACTCTGACTAACTGGACGATCAGGCATCTCCTCACCACTCACATCCTCACTGGGGCCAGAAGGCTCAACGTGAACATTTGAGTCTATGGATCTCAGGAGAGCTCCTTCCTGCTTAGATATAAAAGCTTCCATTGCTTTCTTTCTTTTTCTGAATCCTGCCCCAGAGGGCATTTTCTTCTTTCACTCATAACTGCTGTTCTGTGCTAGCTATAGTGGCTCTCGACACTCAATTGAAGGGGACAAATAAGCACGCTGTTAGCTGGGCCTGAGAGAGGGAAGATATCAGTGTCTTAAGAGCCTAACTGGCTCCTACTACTTCAGTTGACTGCCTGTTCTCCTCAAGTGGGTTCAGGAAAGCAGCAGGAAACAGCAATCTCCCTGAGAAGCTGGTGTTAATCAGTCCAGGCTCCTGGGGGTTCTAGAGAGGTACATAAGAGGCTCCTCCTCCTCTCTCTCCCTGCAGCTCCTGCTGCTTTCTGTTATTCCCTCTCACCTTTTCTCCTGCCTGCCTGTTATGTCTCTTGTGCCCTCCTTTCTCCAGCGCAGCACTCCACTATCTTTGTGCATCTAGAGCAGAGAGAATACATATTTACCAGCATCAGACAAAATTTTCTACAATCTGGGTCCTATTGGTGCTTCCCCACCCCCCAGTCTGGCACCTGAGGCAGCTGCCTCAGTTCGCCTCATGGATAGACCAGCCCTGTTGCCACCCTCACTTCTGCGCTGCTGCTGGCAGGGTGCTGGCTTCAGAGCTGGGTGCCCAACTAACAGACGCCGCTCTCCGGCCACCCAGCTCTGAAGGCAGCACAGAAGTGAGAATGGCAATACCACAATCCACCTAAAATAACCTTGTTACCCTCTGCAACTCCTTTTTGAGTCAGGACCCTGAATTTGAGAAACGCTGGTCTCCCCCATGAAATCTGTATAGTATAGGGTAAAAGCACACAAAAGACCAGATTTCACTGTCCGTAACATGTTTATCATGGCCATGAATTTGGTAGGGCCCTAATCATAACCAATAAATTATTCCGTACAATATCTCACTGTAGAATATTAAACCCACCTACTAATTTACCCAAACTTCTTCAATCTCATATTAAATATAAATCAAACACACATTTCAGATGCTATAGGAGCTACAGCAAAGAAATTCACTTCTTAGATTAATGGCTATACCTTATATAGTAATTAACAGCTCTTTCTCTTTGCAACCACTATCAAGTTCCTTGCAACAGTCAACTGTTGTAAGGCTTATTTGAGAAAACCTGAGACTGAACATTCTTTTAAAATATATTCATGAGTACGGCTTGCATGGTAGGATGTTAATCAGGGGCACTGGATGTAAAATGATAATTAAAGACATTTAAGGTTACATTGGCTTTGTGATCTGACCTAAAAATATCTAGCTGTTTTTGTGTGCATGTTATTTTGGACCTTGCCCTTGCAAATTATTTTGACCTTCTTTAAAATAACCAAAAGATATCAAGAAATAAACTTTCACAAAAGAAGGAGAGAATCACCACGTGTTTGTCTATCACACTGGCATTAGCAGAGTTTAGATGTAAATTTACAAAACATGTAAATTTGGGGATTATCTCTTAACTGAATGTAGCTGCTAGGGAAATGCTGGGTTTCCCTGGGAGCATATACTGGGAGGCTTTTTCCATACCCATCACACATGTGAAGGAATCCGGCATCAACATGACAGTATAATTTTCTGTTCTACTTAGGCTCTTATAGCTGAGTCCAGTGGAAGCCAGCTAGAGTACACAGTAGTGCTCCATGATCCCAAAGGAGCAAAGCATCTTTGTCCAAGATGTGTAGACAAAGCATTAGATGTCCCCACCTCCTCCCAGGAACCTCCTAATGGATAGACCCTTTATCAAAAGCTATGTGCTCCCCATAGAGGATCCATTTCAACAAGGCACTTAAATGCATGCCTGTTGTTAAAGAACAGAGAATGAGGGGAAGAAAGAGAATCCGGGCAACTACAGATCGGTCACCCTCACTTCAGTCTCCGGCAAAATTCCAGAGCAGGTCCTCAAGGAATCCATTTTGAAGGACTTGAAGGAGAGGAAGGTGATCAGGAACAGTCAACATGGATTCACCAAGGGCAAGTCATGCAGGAGCAACCTTATTGCCTTCTATGATGAGATAACTGGTTCTGTGGATATGGGGAAAGCAGTGGAAGTGATATACCTTGATTTTAGCAGAGCTTTTGATACGGTCTCCCACAGTATTCTTGCCAGCAAGTTAAAAAAGTATGGACTGGATGAATAGACTATAAGGTGGATAGAAATCTGGCTAGATCATTGAACTCAACAGATAATGATCAATGGCTTGATGTCCAGTTGACAGCCAGTATTAAGTAGAATGCCACAGGGGTCAGTCCTGGGACCGGTTTTGTTCGACATCTTCATTGATGATCTGGATGGTGGGATGGATTGCACCTTCAGCAAGTCACGGATTATACTAAGATGTGGGAAGATACTCTGGAGGGTAGGGATAGGGCCCAGAGTGACTGAGATAAATTGGAGGATTGGGCCAAAAGAAATCAGATGAGGTTCAACAAGGACAAGTGCAGAGTCCTGCACTTAGGAAGGAAGAATCTCATGTACATCTACAGGCTGGGGACTGACTGGCTCTGCAGAAAAGGACCTGGGGATTACAGTGGATGAGAAGCTGGATATGTGTCAGCAGTGTGCCCATGATGCCAAGAAGGCCAACGGCATATTGGGCTGTATGAGTAGGAGCATTGCCAGCAGATCATGGGAAGTGATTATTCCCCTCTATTAGGCACTGGTGAAGCCACACCTGGAGTATTGCATCCAGTTTTGGTCTCCCCACTACAGAAGGGATGTGGACAAATTGGAGAGAGCCCAGTGGAGGGCAACGAAAATGATTAGGGGGCTGGGGCACATGACTTACAAAGAGAGACTGAGGGAACTGGGGTTATTTAGTCTGCAGAAGAGAAGAGTGAGCGGTGATTTAATAGCAGCCTTCAACTACCTGAAGATAGGTTCCAAAGAGGATGGAGCTCGGCTGTTCTCAGTGGTGGCAGATGACAGAACAAGAAGCACTCGTCTCAAGTTGCAGTGTGGGAGGTCTAGGTTGGATATTAGGAAACACTATTTAACTAGGAGGGTGGTGAAGCACTGGAATGTGTTACCTAGTTGGGTGGTGGAATCTCCATCCTTAGAGGTTTTTAAGGCCTGGCTTGACAAAGCCCTAGCTGGGATGATTTAGTTGGTGTTGGTCCTTCTTTGAGTATGGGGTTGGACTAGATGACCTCCTGAAGTCTCTTTCAACCCTAATCTTCTATGATTCTATGTGAGTATTCCCACTGATTTTAAAGGAGCTACCCAATTTAGGCATGTGTTTAAATACCTTGCTGAATCCAGGCTAAGGCTCCTTTAGGCCTTATGATTGTGCTTGACCGGCACAAGCAGAATGTTTCAAAGCACCTCCACTCATCTGCTACAATTCTACAAACCCTTTAGTTATTCTGCAGGGAAAGAAAGGGCACACATTTGTCCCTTGATGTTTGTCCATGCTGCTGTGGTACATTCAACTGCAGAGAAACATTCAGTGAAAGATGCTCCAAAGTATTATCAATGTTTGTATCTGGTGTATGGAGCTATAGACTTCTGGAGACAGAAGATCCTCAGCTGCTGTAAACTGTAATACTTCAATAACTATGACTGTTTACACCAGCTGAGGATCTGCCCCTTGAGGTCTTGGTTTTCTGGGAGCTCATCTTTTAATTTGACCTTTTCTTATGTGTGGAGACTGCAATCATGTTGTCCTCAACATGGTTGCATCCTGCTACACAGAAGACATGCACAAACACACACAAGCAGTGACACTTTACTGCTATTGTGTCTTGTTGCTATTTTCCTTAGTCTAAAATGAAAGTCATTTGGAGTGAAAGCAGGCATTTCGATTTTAAATGTTTCGTATAGGGACTGTCTGTCATTCTGTGTTTGTATACTCACTAGCAGAATGGTGACTTAATCTTGGCTAGGCCTCGAGGCCCTACTGTAATATGAAATGAGTTATGAAAAATACATACAACTGCCCTGTTAGTGATGTGGACTTAGCAGCCAGTTTCAGAACTCTAGTTAATGCTGTTTCTCATGACCGCGCACAGTTAAGAGGTCAGGCTCAGAGAGGATGATGGCATTGCTTTCTAAACACCCTATAAACTACAAAGAAGGTTAGCAAAGGCAGATGTTCTTTGTAGCACAATATTTAGGAGAATAAATATGAGTAATTTCCTGTTCTTTTTGCAGATTTTATTTGTCAAGTGGAATGAAGATTATTTGTCAAGTGGGCTTTTGCCTAAAAAAAGGGCGGAAAAGTCAATGGAAGCTGGGCTGTAAGGAAATTTAAAGAGGGTGAGTTTGCTGGTTTTCGGTGATTGTTTTTTTACTATCCCTCAAATCCTTTTCACAGCCTCTTTAATATTTTGTTTGTATTCTCTTAAGTGGAACCACAAGTTAGATAGATACAAGTGGGGCTATTTGAACATTGGCATGTAATGGATTTGGGGCAGATTTTATAGTCTGAGATTGGGCTCTGTATTGAAAAGGTCAAAATACGCTTTAGATGATATAGAAGTAAGAAGCCTTTCCTACACTTGGACATAGCCCTGATTTCAGCCACTAGGGTAGCTGAATTGGTACAAACCTCTAGCTAGACAAGAAAAGCTGCAATTTGCAGTAGTGAAGCTTATCTCTGCTTGGGATAACCAGGGTAACCTGTTCTGGTGGAAATTTCGGCTTTTCTTGTTTAACTGGGGGTTTGTACTGATGCAATTATACAATTGTATATGTAGACAAGGCCACCAAACTGTTTTGGATTAGTTTACAATATACAAACATATACGTAGTTAAATGAATCAGTTATCAGAATCCAAATAAAACAGAGACAACATTTATGCTTAAGTAAAAATAATATGGCGAAAAACTATGATAGCTATTTACTTATAATATCTAACTAGTACATTTTCACAGAGACAAAACATGTAAGGCAAATTTCTCTTCTGGTGATAAAACACTTCTGTGCATTTTGATACCAGATAGAGTCAGTAGAATATTTTCCATTCTGTGCTGCCTGATTTTGAAATTGAGTGTGAATATACAGCTGTGGCTGAGGTTTCTATATCTGCACATTATCTAAATTTGGATAGTATTTAATCCTTACATACTTTATGCCCACTTATGCATCTCTAACTCACCACTTAAATGCCAGCTCCTGTCCTATTTTACTACCATGTAACCACAAATATGTCAATAGGATTGCACAGAGACAGCTGAGGGCAGAACTTGGTCCTTTCTTCTTTTGTTATGTTTGAAATAATGAGTGCAAAGGCAAATTAGCAAAGCAACTGTTCTATTAAGAATCTCAGTCTAATGACACGAGCTGAGAGCTGCAGTATTTTCTAAAATAGGCCAGTGGAGAATAAGTTTATTCAGTTATTTTTACCTCTTCGTCAATCCAAAATGATGGACACATTTACAAAATGTTAATAAGAAAGTCATGCAGTGTATTTGGATCAGTACTCCAAAGCTAAACACCCTTCTGCCCTCTGCCACTCTTCCCTGCTCCACTTCCTTCCCACCACACCTCCCCATCCACTCCTCAGAGAAGCTTTGCAGCATAAGGTGAATCTCTCCATCCATGACAGTTCTTCATTAAAAAAGGAAGAAGAGGGGCCATCCAGCCTGAAGATTAATCTCCCCAACCCCAAAACATGATGGCTGGGGAAGCGGCTCCCCAACAGAAACCTGACAAGGCAAAATAAATAATAATAATAATAATAATAATAATATTTCCTCATACAGCAACAGAGGAATCACGGAATTGTCTGAAACTCCTTGATAATATTATTTGTTATCAAAACTGTTTCAAAGCCAATCTAGTCTATTCATCAAGGGTTGGACAGTAAGTTATCTCTAGTACTCTATAGACCTTTTTAGCTCGCATTAGCTTCATTACCCACAGAAGGAAGACTTGCTATAGCAGAGTTGTGGAGAACCTTAGCATTTCCTCCCCCTCAAATGACAGCTTTTCACTCATACTTGTGGAACTAGGGTGTGGGATTTTTTTCAGTTTTCCATTCAAGAGCATACAGCCATTATGGGCTTGATCTGCAGGAGGATAAGTACACTAGTCCTGATTCAGAAGCATACTTAAGGGTGTATTTCTATATCAGCAACTGAGTAGTCCTGTTGACTTTAATGGAGCTTCATAAGGGCACAGCAGTTTACCCTTGCACAGTCAACTGCAGGACTAAACCTTACATGTGATGATCTTTCACACCATGTTTAAGCCCATTGCAGATGCTTTACAGCTCCCCTCCCTTCTCCCCTCCCTCCCTCCCCTGCAACAAGCAAGGTTAATAACGCAAGTGCTGACACTTAGCAGCATGCATGAAGATGCTTCAGAACTTTGAATATTGCAAAGTTCCTTACCAATGTGGTGTTCTTTATGAGGCGAATAATTATCACTGTACAGTAGACAGGAAAAACCACACTTGGAAATCAAAAATGCAAATTGCTGAAATTTGTTTGTTGAAATGTGATTACAAATACAGTATATAAAAGTCTGCATTTTGGGACTCTGAGCTGGGAATAATTATTCTTATTTGTGAATATTTCTCTTGCATAAACAAACATGTTTTGGTTTCTAATGTTATTTTTCCAAAAAGAGCATGGAAAATGATCGCTAGAGAGGAGCAGAGCTGTGCTGGCAGGAACGTTGTGGCCTATGCAAAAGCAGCCCAAAAACAGAGCCTGATCCTGACACATGCTAAGTTCCCTCAGTTGCCACTGAAATTAATATGAGCTACAATAGATCAGCACGTTTTGCAGTATGTGCTCAGCACTTCATACGTTTGCTCGCACACGGGCTTTCTCCCTTTGAAGTCAGAGACAGAACTCCTATTGACTGCAGTGGTGAAAGAATCAGGTCCTTAGTGGGAAATACTCAGACACAGGCACAGTTGCCAGATCTCATTACGCCATGCTCACAAGGTGAGCGTCTTCTTTCTGTTGTTTTTTTTAAACAAGGCAATGTTAGGTACAGGATGCATTTAATTATTTATTTATCTGTAGGAAGAAGGTATTCTACAACTTACTATAAAAAAGTTACGGGTGTTCAGGTTTTTCTGAGCATGAAATGAAATTGGTTTTATTGTGGCACTTTCTGCTGCTGTAGGTGCCACTGTCCAAAGGGTCTGCAGGTATTTAAAAATACATTGAATACAAATCATCTCTGCATTAAATGTACTTTAAAGTATATAATGGTATAACTGACATAGATATAATGCTCCTTAATTTCAGAATAGCAGTTGTCGAGGGTTGACAGATGACCTAGGCAATATGGTTGTCATATTTATTTGTAATGCATTTAATTAATGTTGCTCAAACCAGCTAGACCAAACCAAACTTGGACAAACCAAGTGCAAGCAACAGTTGTGTAAACAGAAGGAATCCACTTTATTAATGAGAAAAATAAAGGCAACACAATACATTGATAATGGGGAACAAAATCTGTATCACATACAGGTTTGCTGTTCCCATGATATTCGGTGTAAGTGTCAGATACGTACAATGAGAGAGGTCAAATTTTGGTTTGATCTACAGAATAATACTGTGTTCAGAAGGTTCTGGGTATTCCAATTATCAGCAAAATAAACAGAACTTAAAGCTCACAAATGAAATGCCAAATCTAGTTTTATGAGGAAATGCAGAAAACCGAAAATGCTCAATCCTTGCTCCCTTTTCCTCCCCATATCAGTAGATTATGATGATGATGTTTGTACCAATGGCAAATAGATTGTCATCATATTTTAATGTTCTCCCTTCCAAAACCCTGGACACATAGGTGGCATACCCTGGAAACCTTGTTTTAAAATATTCCCAAATACTTGTAAAATATACAATTGTATATACCCACGTCTCTCCATATTCTATAAAGGAATAATGCTAAATTCAGAACTGGAAAAAAATATTACCAGCCTGGAGCATGTAAACAGAGAACAAAAATGTGCCCTTATGTAGCACCTTTCCTCCTAGGGTCACAAAGCACTTTACAAACAGTAATCACTCAGTTAAGCCTCACAGCAAGCCTGAGAAATATGCAGTTACCATAAGGATTATTATCTCAGCTTTACAAATTGGTGAACTGAGCCACAGAGAGGCTGCGAATTATCCAAGGTCACACAAGAAATTAGCCAGAGTCAGGACAAAAGAACCACAGAGGGATGACTCCTAAGGTCCAGCTCTACTCAGTAGGCCACTTTGCCTGCAGGTATTTTAAATCTTGAACACCACATTCTGCAACATCACACAACCAGCTACAGTATAGACTTCAGAGTAGCAGCCGTGTTAGTCTGTGTCAGCAAGAACAGGAGTACTTGTGGCACCTTAGAGACTAACAAATTTATTTCAGCAAAAGCTTTCGTGGGCTACAGTCCACTTCATCGGATGCATATAATTCTATGCAGCTGACCTAGGGAATATGGTTGCCATATTTATTTGTAATGCATTTAATTAATGTTGCTCAAACCAGCTATAACAAACCAAACTTGGACAAACCAAGTGCAAGCAACAGTTGTGTAAACAGAAGGAATCAACTTTATTAATGAGAAAAATAAAGGCAACACAATACATTGATAATGGGGAACAAAATCTGTATCACATATATAATTCTATGCATCCGATGAAGTGGACTGTAGCCCACAAAAGCTTATGCTGAAATAAATTTGTTAGTCTCTAAGGTGTCACAAGTACCCCTGTTCTTTCAGCTACAGTATAACGATTCTACATGATGGCTATCAATGCTCTCTGTTTCCCTTTTGTCTGGAGTTTTTAGCTCAGCTGCCAGCTGGGTTAAACAAGTGTTTGAGTGTCTGTTAGCAGACTGTACCTTCTTTACCTCCATATCTTATATAACGTGTGTGATCGGAAAAAACATTTGGCGGGGACAATACGGCATAAGAAGTTATGTTCACTCACAGCATGCATGAATTTTCTGTGTATCCCTGAATTTGGTGGGTTTTTCCACCCCTCTTCCCCTGGGTGACTCCTGTTTTCCCCTTGGAGCTCAGCCACAGAAGAGGCCTGTGAACTTTCTGGTTAGTGCTCAGCTTTTGCTGCCCGATTATCATTCACACTGTTCAGTGTCCTTGCCCTCCCTTTCCCTATAGGTGGCGCTGCTTCACATCACTTCTCTCAGCCAGAGTGCTGCTCTGGTGTTGGCCTGGAGGACCCTACAGTCTTGGGAGTACAGCACTAAAGATAGCAGCAGCAACAGGACTGGCTGGAAGAGACCCACAGAACTACAGAGGCTAGGCAATGGGGCTGGCTGACTTGGGAGCGAGTGTACAGGAAGAAAATCAAGTAAGTGGAGCCTGTCTGGTTGGGGCAGTTAAGAAAGGTGTTGGTTGTCTGGGTGAACCTAATAGGTGGAATATCTGGCTGGGGATAGGAAGTTCTGATACAGGGAGCATGTCTGAGAGGAAGGGATAAAAAGAGGGGAAGAGGAGGATGAAAAGAGATGGGAGGGAAAGATCAGGAGCCAAAAGGGCAGGAGGGAATAAGGTTGGAGAAATGAGTGTCAGAGCAGGAAAGAGAGCAGACACAAGGTATTAAACAGAAAAGGAAAGGAAGTCAATAGGTAAAGATCAAATTAAAATAGTTAACAATGTACAATACTGAATGGGAAAATACGTTGGTGGAAACAGAAAAAGAAAACTAGAGAAAAGCAGAGAGCAATGCAGGAGGAGAAAAAATAGAAAAGAAGAAAGGATTATAGTGTTAGGCAAAAATAAAAGGACAGATAAGAGACAACAAAAGTAAGAGTCTTGGTGTTTTCAAAATGAGGCCTTTTTCACAAGAACTGATTTTTTTCCCCACACATTTTAGACATTTTTCCACATCTTGTCACACCTGGGCTGGTTTGCATGTTTAGAGATATGCTTATCATTTGATAAACTAAGTGAAAATTAAGTAAAAGAAAGCTACAGATAAATCTAACTGCCAAGTTGGCATTGGCATGGTCTTTTTTGTGTTATAACTGATAAAACACAAATTATTATATATTTGAAATGTGTATAAAATAAACCAGAATAATAGAAAATATACATGCCGAAAGCAAGAAATCATAAATATAATGTCACTTTCTATAAAGTTTTACTCAAAGAATCACGTTAGTGCCTATTTAATAATAATACTGTCCTTTACACAATGTGGTAACCCCTGCTTCCACCAACAGTAAATTAAAACCCAGATTGGGAAAGAGGAATAAATATTTTATGGAGTATCAGTAACCACTCTGTAGTTAAGATTGAAGCTAACTTCCTGTTATAAACCCTTATCTCTCTTTTAATGCTGTTGTGTGGGGGTTTTGTTTGTTAGCTTTTTTTTTAATTTGTTCAGTTTACTAGCTAGCTATGTACTGATTTGGTGCATAGATGTTTCAATAATTTGACTGGGCTGTCTAAGTGAAGGTAAAGTTGAAAGGACATTCATTGTTATGATATTGCAGGTGAACTTTTGATGCCTCATGGGTGCTGCAAGGAGAAGAATTATTTTCCTGCACAGAATTTGTGAGCTATTCCACTAATCCAGCATCCAGTTTAAAGTTAACTGGTAAAAGGACATACTTTTAAACTCACATAATAATTATACTGTGGAACTCACTGCCACAGGATTTACTGAGCCCAATAATTCAATACAGTTCAAAGAGGGATTAGACCCTTATGTGGATAACAAGACTATCCAATGTTAAAACACTTATTGGAAACAAAGAATTATGGAAAGTCTAAAAACCTGAAGCCCAACCATTCTAGCTCTTAGGGATTAGAATGAGATATGAATAGGGGACAGACTATCCCAGAGCTATCTACCGTGGGTTTCTTGTCACTGAAACATCTGGCTCTGGTCACTGTTAGAGACAGGATACTGGACTAGATGCACAAAAGATTAGATCCAGTATGACAATTCCTGTATTGGATTGTCCTATAAGTAGGATAGGTGAGAGAGCTGGCAACATTATAGTGAAATCAACACTACTCTGCTCAGTTCATTGCTTCACAATATCATTATGAACAGCCTCTATGAGCCTTACACTATGCTGCTGCTCCAGAATCTAATTCTGTCAGATAAATAGAGTTGTAAAGGATAGGTGGGAGTCCTGCCTTCTCTCTCTGAACTCCACCCTACTAGTTCTATTAGACAAAAGCAGAAGATGGAGATTTTTTACAAGGTTCTGCAACTTCAGGACAGTGAGACTGTTCAGACTTGTGTCAGTTTCACTCTATAGGGGTAGGGACATAATTTGGGTACAGTGCAAGGAGGAGCCAAGAAAAAAGAGAGGAGGAGAGGAGGAAGAACACAGGAAACTCCCTTGTTCTCTATGGCAAAGAGCAAGGTAGATGGGAGAATACAAATCTCACACATTTACTAGCCATGCTTGATTTGACAGATAGAGATCTAGATCTAGATCTAGATATAAAGCTAATAAAGAACTCACCAGGAGCTCCTGCACACTCCAATGCAGATGGATAAATAACTTCACTTGGCATCCACTGATTTATCTTATGAAGTCCTAAGAATGGGTAACAGGGGACGGGCAGTGTCATGAGGAGCAGAAAGGGATAGATTTTGAGGGCAGGGGAACAAAACAGGCAGGTTTGTAGATGCCAGAGCTCCTAAGTCATACTTCACTTGTATGCAGGTTCTCCTGAAATCCTCCACCTCTCAAGACGGTTTTTGAGCTCTTTGTGGTCCTTATTTCTGTGCAGCAGGACTCTTATCCTTGCTGTTCTCCTTACTGTCTTGAATTTTTAGAATTTCCCTCCTGCTCAATCCTTTCTAGTGCCAGAGCATGGCAGCAGGTGCAAGAAAACCCTGTGCTCCCCTTTCTGGTGAGAATGCAGGGAAAGTAATGTGGAAACGCAGATGTGGAAAGTAACCTGAATGTCGGGTGCCAAACTGATGAGCAGGGACATGGCAGAAAATGGCAATGTCTGATCGATAAATCTTCCTAAGTGCAAATGTTGGGTACTCTAGTGTGTCTGTATCTTTAAAAGTGCTGTATGTGTTACAGTAGTCCCGATCAAAGATGTGTCTAAATCCCCTAATTGGCTTTGAAAACTTCATTTTTTAAAAATGTATGAAAAACTCCGCATTCATTGATAGCTTCTTTTTTTTTGCCACATCCCCAGCAACCCTTCAGTTAGTCATCTGCATCTATGCAGCAAATGGAAGTATCATGTATGCTGCTGAATATCAATTTCATGTTGTTTAAATTGGTGAGGTGCAAAATATATTTTCCCCATAATGTGTTCCAGCAATCACATTATAAAACAGTGTAATCTGAATATGAATAGGAACTTAAAAAAAGAAGAGAGTACAGAACATTACTTGTGGGTGTTTATGCACCGGTATAATACACTGAAAGTGTTTAAGAAGTTGACAGGAGAAGACAAAGTTTTACAGAGTGGCAAGATCATTTCTCTATTTTAATCCCATGTTACTATATTCCTTGAACTCCAAAGAGAAAAAGATATAGGAAGCCAATTGGGATTTTGTAATCTCAGTAGCTGGGGAGTAAGAGAACTCCCTCCCATCCTCCACCCTCTCCTTTAAGTCCGTCCTTGACAGACAGTTCTTAGAGGCATAGTCCTCCTCCTACAAAATATCATGAAACTGACATGGCAAATTCACACCACAGTCACTGCTTCCTACTGCTCCTTATCCAATCTATCCTATCTCGCCTGTCTGCACTTGGTCTATGTAAGGCCAGATTCTGCAACCTGACCTCACTCGGAATTATAGTTACTTGCATAAGTAGTTGTACTGACATCAATGTAACTGGTTGTGTGGGTAAGTGCTATTCATAGTGATTAAGAGCGGCCCAGTCTGCCATCTAGATTGTATGTACTTTGAAGCAGGCCTCTTGTCCTCATATTTGTCTGCAAAGTGCCAGGCTGTATAATTCATTAATTATAATAATACCCAATTTGTAGCTTTAGAGCTGCACATGGTTGTGCGTAGCCCTTTCTTCTCCAGCTTGAACAAGACATCACACAGAGTTCTCCTGACACTAACGAAGCAGTGCCCTAGGGAATAGAGTGACTGCATAAAACAAAACCTAGGGACAGACAAACACCCTCCATTACATTTGTATTTGCACTGGCATCCAACCAAAGTAAGTGAAATCTCTGGCTTTGATGTTTCCACTCATACTGTAACCTTTATTTAGTTGTTTTGATGTATGTTATCATTCTACTTCATAATAAATGTGTTTATATTCTTAATCGCTTTAATCATTTTACGGCTCTCTGTGACTCTTTCTGAGATTGAAGTGGTTCTTGGCACACTGCTGCTCTGAAGTCTTCTTTGAAATCCTTTTATTTCAAATGTATTTCCACGGGTAGCAATATTTTCATATCTACTACATAGCTGACATTAAAGCAATAAATACAGAGTGGCAACCCCCCAAAATTCATAGTGCCTTTAAGTATATATAGTTGGTGTCCCTTATAAAGTGGAGGTGATGATGTGAGCAAACAGTGGGAAATGATACTGCTGCAAGAAATGAGAAGAGAATAGTTACCTGCTGCAGTGTGTTACAAGAGGGTGAGGGGTGGGAAAGGCAACTACAGGAAAGATGTTAGTCAAATATAAAAAGTCATCCTAAGTCAATCCAGTTTCACCTACAGATGATATGGTGACCTCCACTCTGATCTGTTCTAACGAAGTAGCAGAAGGAAGGGCATTAACAATGTCTCTTTCCTGCCTTTGATTGTGTTCTCTGGATCTCAAGACACTTGCATATCACCATACTATGTGTCGTATGCATTAAGCAAACCATTCTACTGAGGTTAGTTGTGGATGAATGAGATTGGTTGTTACATATATCCGGCATATTTTGTATTGATTAAAAGAATTCTGAAGTCCTTTTGAAATATTCTCAGCCTCATTCAACAGGGTGTTAATGGAAGAAGCGTGTAATCTTTCTGGTTCATGAACTGTACACTTCCAACAGCACATTCATCTATACCTAGAAGTAAGGCTATGGGTTGTTTTTTCCTCCCAATTTCTTCATGAACTTCTTTTTATCAAATGACAAGAAACACTAATTGCCCAGGGATGACAGATACTCCAGGAGGTAAACCTGCTTTTTGAAGGTCTCATGCCATTACTTACTTTGCTTGCTTAACCAAGGCACCTTAGAGACTGTTGACCACAATGGAGTCACGGTAGCCCTCATCTTTCACATAGATAGGTTAATGGATTTCACAGAATGTTCATGCCTGATATTTGGAAAACATCTGTGATTTGTCTTTGCTAAATGTCAGGTTGCCAGAACAAACACAGGAATCCTTAGTGATGCAGAATATGCTATAAGCAACAGAATCAGGATATGCTTCCTGCGAATCTGTTGAATGTTATTTGTTCAGGAGAAGAAGGAGAGGGTAGGATGGGTTAACGGAGAACAGAAGATAAAAAACACAAACAACAACATCCCAACAGCAATGAAAGGTGACTAATGGATGTGAATTCAGATATTTCAGTGCTAACGTTGAAAGATAACAAGAAAATTCCATTAGTATCATATTTTTATTTCAGCAGGCTTCAGCAGGATCAGCAGCTCAGGACTCCAGAAAACAAACATTTCCCATTCTCAAAGCATTGACAAGTTATTGTGAGTGATATGTATATATATAAGGAAAGGGTTAAAGAAAGAAAAAGGAAGGATTCAAGCACCAGTGAGGGGGTCGTAAAGTACCTGCTTGGAACCCCAGGAATATCATTTGCTTTCCTATTCTGGGCTCCTTATCAGAGAACAGTGTGTCCATGACCTTATAATGGCATTAGAAGCAATGTAAAGGAAAGCACATTTACAAGGGTTGCATGTTTTTCAATTGAGAGCAAAGTTTTACATCCCCCTAGTGGGTTTCTTCAGAAGATATGAGCAATAACCACAAGCTGGTGAGACACGACGTCACATCCTATGAAGTGGGATGCCATAAGAACTGCATGTCTGCCACAATTTAAAGTGCTGTAATAAAATAAAATAAAATAATTCAATTACATTACATTAGATTAAAATAATATAAATAATAATTAATTGTATTTGTAACAGGACAATCTGTCCCTTCGAAGGTCAAGGGGGCCAAGAGCAGCCAGCCCTGTTCTGGAAAGGAGTCTAGCTGTCAGTGCTGGGAATCATCTGGACCTGCTGGACAGCATTTAGTGATTGAGGCTGATTATTGCCAGCCAGGGCATATAAAGGAGGTGAGGTACTAGGAGAGGGTTGGGACTGTACTCTCCTGTAGCTGGAGCAGAAGGCAGTGAGAGGGCAGGAAAAGCCTGAAGACTCCTCCTAGCTGGGGGAAGGTCCAGTTCACTAAGCTACCAAAGACCACACTATCCCACAATCTCAGTTGAAGAACAGGACTGTAGCTTTTTGTTCTTGTTCCAGTTTCCAATGTTTGTGTGTGTTAAACAATAAGCAGAGCCCTGAGGAAAAGACTACAAACTGAACGAGGCGTGGCTGATTGTGCCAGGCTCATGATCAGGTCCACCAGTCTAAAGTACTTCCTTAACATTTGGAGGGAGTCGTGCTCCATTCAAATCAATGGCCAAATTCCCATTGACTTCCAGGGGAGTTAAATTGGGCTTTACATTTCCAACTGCTACTTATTCAAAGGCTTATTCACAGGCTTGTATTACAGCTTATTTATAGCCTAAATTGTAGCAAGAATGTGATAGGTAGTTAAAAAGACAGCAGCAGAAATATCAAACACATAAGAAAGGAAAGGATCAATGCACTAAGAAATGCTGTACTCTACCCATTCATATGGTATTTCCAGATATGACAGAATCTTGCACTAAAGACTGAGAGACCCATTGTGAATTACCGAATGTTGTGATGTAAGCAGGTTAAAGAGTGCGATAATCGAACATGTACAAGACAAGTAAGCATATTCTTTGTTCATTTACTATATATTATCGAGTTTAGTTTTAATCAATTGTTATAGCACTTCACAGTACACAAGTAAAAGTCCTATAATACAGTTTGTAAAAACTAATGAAATGGTATTAAGATGTAAGCAGAGTCAGGATGAGCTCTACCCTGACATCTGGTGGTGAGTTGTGGAAAGGGATGTCAGGGGCTAATCTTGTTTGCATGGACACACCCACCCTGCAAAGCATGATGGACCGCTTGCCCAAATGGTCACCTTGACTGCTGTGGGAGCCCCAGTTTCTCTGTTATTGGGGCAGGAAGACTAAAGTGTTGTTACCCTGATTGTGTGAATCAAGGACAGTGGGCTTTTGTTATGAGGAAGGGACTCGCCCTTAGCTAAGCAGCACTTGCTAGGCGAGGGACATGGATTCCAAAACCCAGTGAATTGAGAGAGGTTGGGGACAGGTATTTGTATCTGGTGGCATGGGCCTCTTCTGAGGGTCCTAAATGTCAATTGCACCTCCTTATCTCTCTCCACTGTGGAATATCAGAGCTAATTTTGAGTTCCTTAGGAGTCTATTCACAGGCTGCTGAGTTGGAATTACTCTGGACTAAGTGTGCAAATGAGCACGAAGGCTCCCCTAACTACAAGCTGAAATTGTTATGAGCTGAAATCACTGAGCACTGTGTTAAGTAGTGGGGGAGCCAGAAGATCTATTGCTGAGCGACTGGTGGAGCGGAGCTGCTGGCGGAGCGGGACAGTTGGCGGGACAGCCGGAGGGGCTTGCAGGCCGGCTGACGGAGCGGAGCTGCTGGCGGAGCGGAGCAGTTGGCGGGACAGCCGGAGCGGCTTGCAGGACGGCTGACGGAGCGGAGCTGCTGGCGGAGCGGAGCAGTTGGCGGGACAGCCGGAGCGGCTTGCAGGACGGCTGACGGAGCGGAGCTGCTGGCGGAGCGGCTTGCGGGACGGCTGAACGGAGTGACTCGTGGGATGGCTGGCGGAGCAGAGCAGAGCCGAGCGAAGCACCATGAAGGGATGGGGCAGTCAGCTTCGAGCCACGTAAGGTGCCCCTTACCTCTCCCCTCCCCATTTCTACCCAGACTGGAGGGGGTGTAACACTCTGCAGATGAACTTTTGAACTCTGGGTCTGGACTTTTGGGTTGTTGGACTTTTGGGACTTTGGGTGATTTTTGGGGTTGATGGACTCAAGAACCAAAGGGAAAGGACATGGCCAATTTGCTGGGGTGGGTCATTGCTCACAGTTTGGTTTACAAATCCTAGATGTGGTGTTTCCCCAGCAAAAGGCCGCATTGTTTCTCTCTGTCATTAAAAGGTTTTTCTACACTCAGACTCTGTGCTTGCGAGAGGGGAAGTACTGCCTCTTAGAGGCGCCCAGGGGGGGTGATATATATTTGTCCCAGGTCACTGGGTGGGGGCTCGAGCCGGTTTTTGCATTGCGTTATTGGAATGGAACCCCTAGATACGGAACCCGGCCCTTGTTGCTGCCGACTCTGACTGGCAGAAGGGTTACATTTTTGGGGGCTCGTCCGGGATCCCTGGGTCAGTACCCCTCGCAAGCACTTGTTGAGTGATCCGCTACATTGGGAAATAATTGTGTTTATATTTTGAGGAAATTACTGTTTGCGTAATGGCTACTATGTCAGGTTTGTTGGGCCCCGGCTCAGCAGCCTCTAGGTCAGGGGCTGCAGCCTCGGCCGATGATTGGGCAAAAGCACTGGGGCAAACATTGGAAAAGGTTGTGCTGTCCTATGCTATGTCAAACTCTTGTCGTAAGTTAAGGTCATTTGCTGGGGGGGAGGAGTTTGAACCCTGGTTAGAGCATACCACTGAAATGCTGCAGGAGTGGGCTGTACCCGATGCAGAAAAGCGAAGATGTCTAATAGAGAGCCTTGCCGGCCCAGCATTAGATGTGATTCGCACTCTGAAGCTCATTGACCCTGGGGTCAGTGTGAGGGACTGTCTAGAGGCTCTTGATCACACATTTGGGAGCGTAGAGGGCCCTGAAGATAGCTACTGCAACTTCCTTAATTCCCGACAGCAAAAGGGCGAGAAGGCTTCAGCCTATATACAGAGGCTGGAGAGACTGCTTCAGAAAGCTGTCATGAGGGGAGCAGTGACTGCTGAGCAGATGGATCAGACCAGACTGGCTCAAATTGTAAGAGGAACTCAGTATCTGAACCCGATTCTACTTCATCTGCGGCTAAGAGAACGACGGGAACATCCCCCAAGTTACTCCCAGCTAATAAAAGAGGTCAGAGAGGAGGAAGAAAGGCAGGCTGCCAGTGAGCTTTGGGAAGCCCAAACATTGGAGCCGGCCAGCACAACACCACTGCAAACTGCCAGTGTATTGATGGTGAGCACCAGAGAAGAACTTGCTCAACAAATGCAGGTCCTGACGGAACGGATAGCTGAGCTGCAAAGCACCATTGCCCGAGCTAAGGCTTCCAGGGGTAAGGAGCCTCACACTGGGGCAATGGAGAGGTCAGCATTTAAAGCCCCCGTCCCATCCAGGCGAAGGGGGAAAGGGCAAATTTTCTGCTACCGATGCGGTCAGGAGGGGCACAGTGCTGCTAGGTGCCGGAATGAAGAAAATCCCTCCTTAGTGTATGGAAAGCTAAGGATCAGTTGGGAGAGATCCGCTAGCTGCCAGAGGGTCCAGGGACGTGGACCACCCAGGCCTGCAGGATTTGAAGATTCCCACAGAAAAGACTGTCCATCTGGGATCCCCACAGGACTCATAGGGCCTCGAGCAGAGGTCATGGTGAGGATTGAAGGGGCGGAGTGTAAAGCAGTGCTTGACACTGGATCTCAAGTGACTATTATATTTCAGTCATTCTACCAACACATGCTTAGGCACCTTCCTATACAGCCACTGACTGGTCTTGGCCTATGTGGCCTCAGCATGGATGAATACCCCTACCAAGGATATGTCATAGTGCACCTGGAATTCCCAGAGGAGGTTGCGGGGGTAAGAGAAGCGATAGACACAGCTGCATTAATATGCCCTGACCCTAAAGGGACCTCTGATGTGTCTGCACTGATAGGGACCAACTCCAGCCTCTTCAAGGTACTCGCGGATTACTGCAGACGACGGGCTGGGGACCAATACCTGAACACCCTGATGATCCATACGCTTTGTGCTGAAGCCTATAGGAAAATTGAGAGCGCTAAAGAGACATCTGAGCTACCGATTGGATCACTGAAGTACGCGGGCACAACCCCCTTAGTAGTGCCTGCCAGGACAGAGCAAGAAGTGCTTGTCATGAGCACCTGGCTGAAAGGCAGTAATGGGGCCTTAGCAATGGTAGAGCAGTCGGTGAAAGGAGAGCTCCCTGAAGGAGTGCTGGTCCCCAGTGGAATCATAACCTTACCTGCTAAAGCTCAGGAAAAGGTGACTATACTGATTGCTAATGAAACAAGTCGTGATGTTGTTGTGAAGCAAGGACAGAAGATAGCAGACCTCTTTGAGCCTGAGTCAATTGTAAAACCCCGGGGTGAAACTCAAGTTCCGGCTATAGACCCAGCAAAGTTTGACTTTGGAGACTCACCATTGTCCGAGGAGTGGAAAGATCGCCTGAGGAAAAAACTTTGTGAAAGATCCAAAGTGTTCTCATTGCATGAGTGGGATGTGGGATGTGCAAAAGGAGTGGAGCACAACATCAGACTACATGACTCTCGACCTTTTAGGGAGAGATCTAGGAGGATTGCCCTCTCTGAGATGGAAGATGTGCGACGTCATCTACAAGAGCTGGCTGCAAATGGCATCATTACAGAGTCCCGCAGCCCATATGCCTCACCCATTGTGGTGGTCCGTAAAAAGAATGGGAAAATCCGGATGTGTATTGACTACCGCACCCTAAACAACCGTTCTGTGGTTGACCAGTACACTATGCCTCGAGTCCAAGATGCCTTAGACTGCTTGCTGGGAAGCCAGTGGTTCTCTGTGTTGGATCTCCGGAGTGGATACTACCAAATCCCCCTGGGAGAAGAAGATAAGGAGAAGACAGCCTTCATCTGCCCATTAGGGTTTTATCAGTTCGAACGCATGCCCCAGGGGATTTCAGGAGCACCCGCCACATTTCAACGTCTTATGGAGAAAGTAGTGGGAGACATGAATTTACTGCAAGTGTTAGTTTATTTGGATGACCTGATTGTGTTTGGAAGAACCTTGGAGGAGCATGAAGAAAGACTACTTAAAGTGCTCAATAGGTTGGAGGACTATGGTTTGAAGCTCTCAATAGATAAATGCCAGTTCTGCCAAACCTCAGTGAAGTATGTAGGTCACATCGTGTCCCAAGAGGGTGTGAGTACCGATCCCAGCAAAATAGAAGCACTCACTACCTGGCCACGTCCCAGTAACTACAGAGAACTCAAGACCTTTCTTGGATTTAGTGGCTATTACCGCAGATTTGTGAAGAACTATGCTACGATTGTAAAGCCTCTGAATGATCTTACCAGGGGATACCAGTCTGGAAAACCCAAATCTAAGACCAAGAACAAGGGAGGATCCCGAAAGCCTCCTGTGCAGAGACACTATGGCCCCTTCGAACCGTTTGGGCCGCGGTGGGATGAGAGGTGTGAGAGGGCATTTCAAGAAATCATTGCTTGCCTAACTCATGCTCCGGTCCTAGTCTTTGCTGACCCCAGCAAACCGTTTATCCTGCATACTGATGCCAGTTTGGAGGGTCTGGGAGCAGTACTGTACCAGGAAGTGGAAGGCAAACGTAAACCTGTAGCCTTTGCCAGCCGAGGACTGTCGGACAGTGAAACTCGCTATCCCATTCACAAGCTGGAGTTCTTGGCCTTGAAATGGGCCATCACTGAGAAATTCCGAGACTACTTGTATGGTGCTCAGTTCCAGGTGTGGACAGACAACAACCCACTGACTTACGTGTTAACAAGTGCCAAGCTGGATGCTACCGGACAGAGATGGGTGGCCGCTTTGGCTAGCTATGACTTCAGCATTCAATACCGATCAGGGAGAAGCAACGTGGATGCAGATGCATTGTCCAGACGTCCAAAGGCACCAGAAGTCTCTATGATACCCATGGATGGAGTGAGAGCTATTTGCAGTGTGAGTCGTCGAGAGCCAGAGGCCCATTGGAGCCTTCAGGGATGTGTTGCAGAAGCTCTGGGCCTGCCCCCTGAAAGCGTGCCTTCTGCTTCGGTGAACTACATAGCATTGGACCAATCTCCATTGCCCATGCTCAGTGAGGCTGACTGGCAAGAACCCAGCTGCAAGATGTTGACATTCGTGATACACTACTTGCCAAAAGGGAGGGGCGAGGCCCAGCTGCGGTTGTTCCACCTAGCCCAGAGGGTAAACTACTATTGAGAGAATGGACCAAACTAAAACTGATTCAGGGAGTGCTACACCGAGTGACCATGGACCCTTTACAAAAGCAGCGAACACAGCTAGTGCTGCCAAAAGAGTACAGAGCCCTGGCCATGAGGGCCCTGCATGATGATTTCGGACATCTAGGGATGGAGAGAACCCTGGAACTTATTCGTAGTAGGTTCTATTGGCCCCGGATGGCTGAAGATGTTCGCAGGAAATGTGAGACATGCGCTCGATGTGTCCAAAGGAAAACTCTGCCCACAAGGGCTGCATATCTCAAGAATATCACCAGCACCAAACCTTTGGAGCTAGTATGCATTGATTTCTTGTCTCTAGAAGTAGACAAGAGGAATGTCGGAAACATTCTAGTAGTGACTGACCATTTTACGCGGTATGCGCAGGCATATCCCACACGTGATCAGAGGGCTATCACTGTCGCTCGAGTACTGTGGGAGAAATATTTCTCAGTTTATGGATTCCCAGCCCGGATACACTCGGATCAGGGGCGGGACTTTGAGAGTCACCTTCTGAAGGAGGTGCTGAGGATAGCGGGAATTAAAAAGTCTAGGACAACGCCTTATCACCCGCAAGGTGATCCTCAGCCAGAGAGGTTCAACCGAACACTATTAGATATGTTGGGGACTTTGCGACCAGAGCAGAAGGCAACCTGGAGCCAGCATGTCGCATTTCTGGTGCATAGACTTGTGCTTTGGTGTATCAGAGGATGGAGATAGCTACGAAACTCATCAGCAATATGTAGCCCGACTACGAGAAAAGCTGCGGGATGCTTATCACTTGGCTACATCTGCGGCTCGGCAGAACGCAGATCGCAACAAACATCGATATGATGCTAGGGTACGTTTGCAGGAGCTCCAGCCAGGGGACAGAGTCCTGCTGCGAAATTTGGGTATTGCTGGCAAACACAAGATAGCTGACAGATGGAAAGCAATACCTTACCTGGTGATGGAGAAGCTGGGAGACCTGCCGGTCTACAAGATCAAACCTGAAGAGGGTCCAGGGCAAATAAAGACGGTGCACAGAAATCTCTTGCTCCCTGTGGGGGAGTTGGTTGGCACCCCTTATGAGATGGGCCACGACAGGGCAGCCGGGCAGAACAGAAGTGCCAGGCCACAGCCGCCATCCAACACGGACAACGGGCCCTCTGAAGCTAACCTACCCTTATGCAGCATGTCAGAGAGTGAGGCCGAGGAGGAAGACACAACCCTGGTGTATCCTGGAATGAAGACAAGATTTCAGTCTCGATCAGCTGAGCCAATAGAGAGCTCCCCCTCTTCAGCCCTAAGCCCCATGGCGGAGGTATTTAGGCCCGTTACTGGCGCCCCTGTGCCGCCGATGGGACCCCCCTTTGATGATGCACACAGGTTATTGGACAGTGAGGACATCCAGGTGGAGGGGGCCCTAGACCCGTTGGACCTTCCGCTGTCGGAACCAGAGATGCAGGGGCCTATGCCAGTAGCCGAGGGATCCTCAAAGGAAACCTCTCCATCCGTCACTCAAGAAGATGTCCCTCCTACCCCTGCAACAGAGACTCTCAATAGAAGGGACAGGGTAATAAGACCAGTAAAACGGTTAACCTATGATGCACCTGGGGTGATTAGCGAGGAGCCAATACATTTAGCGCACAGATTTGTGACAGCTGAAGTGGGTTTTCTGAGGCCCTTTGGAGGAAACCAATGAGTTGGTATAAAGGGAGTGCGATTTGTCGGGACGACAAATTCTCGGCTGGGGGGAGGATGTAAGCAGAGTCAGGATGAGCTCTACCCTGACATCTGGTGGTGAGTTGTGGAAAGGGATGTCAGGGGCTAATCTTGTTTGCATGGACACACCCACCCTGCAAAGCATGATGGACCGCTTGCCCAAATGGTCACCTTGACTGCTGTGGGAGCCCCAGTTTCTCTGTTATTGGGGCAGGAAGACTAAAGTGTTGTTACCCTGATTGTGTGAATCAAGGACAGTGGGCTTTTGTTATGAGGAAGGGACTCGCCCTTAGCTAAGCAGCACTTGCTAGGCGAGGGACATGGATTCCAAAACCCAGTGAATTGAGAGAGGTTGGGGACAGGTATTTGTATCTGGTGGCATGGGCCTCTTCTGAGGGTCCTAAATGTCAATTGCACCTCCTTATCTCTCTCCACTGTGGAATATCAGAGCTAATTTTGAGTTCCTTAGGAGTCTATTCACAGGCTGCTGAGTTGGAATTACTCTGGACTAAGTGTGCAAATGAGCACGAAGGCTCCCCTAACTACAAGCTGAAATTGTTATGAGCTGAAATCACTGAGCACTGTGTTAAGTAGTGGGGGAGCCAGAAGATCTATTGCTGAGCGACTGGTGGAGCGGAGCTGCTGGCGGAGCGGGACAGTTGGCGGGACAGCCGGAGGGGCTTGCAGGCCGGCTGACGGAGCGGAGCTGCTGGCGGAGCGGAGCAGTTGGCGGGACAGCCGGAGCGGCTTGCAGGACGGCTGACGGAGCGGAGCTGCTGGCGGAGCGGAGCAGTTGGCGGGACAGCCGGAGCGGCTTGCAGGACGGCTGACGGAGCGGAGCTGCTGGCGGAGCGGCTTGCGGGACGGCTGAACGGAGTGACTCGTGGGATGGCTGGCGGAGCAGAGCAGAGCCGAGCGAAGCACCATGAAGGGATGGGGCAGTCAGCTTCGAGCCACGTAAGGTGCCCCTTACCTCTCCCCTCCCCATTTCTACCCAGACTGGAGGGGGTGTAACACTCTGCAGATGAACTTTTGAACTCTGGGTCTGGACTTTTGGGTTGTTGGACTTTTGGGACTTTGGGTGATTTTTGGGGTTGATGGACTCAAGAACCAAAGGGAAAGGACATGGCCAATTTGCTGGGGTGGGTCATTGCTCACAGTTTGGTTTACAAATCCTAGATGTGGTGTTTCCCCAGCAAAAGGCCGCATTGTTTCTCTCTGTCATTAAAAGGTTTTTCTACACTCAGACTCTGTGCTTGCGAGAGGGGAAGTACTGCCTCTTAGAGGCGCCCAGGGGGGGTGATATATATTTGTCCCAGGTCACTGGGTGGGGGCTCGAGCCGGTTTTTGCATTGCGTTATTGGAATGGAACCCCTAGATACGGAACCCGGCCCTTGTTGCTGCCGACTCTGACTGGCAGAAGGGTTACATTTATAAAGCCTCACTACATCATCAGCTATTAATTCTTGGCTGTGATGTGGAGAGAGAACAACATTTTTTGTGTAGTTTGAAAGGAAAGATTTGATGTTATAGATAGCAGGCTGGGGGCGGGGAAGGTGGTGGTTCCCTTTGATGCTCTACCTACTGCCAAAACACATCTCCATACACACAGCTGATACAGATGCCTCCACAGAACTCCCATGCCAATATGATGCAGATCCCCACACAATACAGATTCCCATCACAATTACTGTCACCCTTCTGCCGGGTGAAGTCAGCAGCAACAAGGGCTGGGTTCAACATCTAGGGGCTTCTTTTAACAACACAAAACAGAAGCAGCTCGAGCCCCCACTCAGTAATCTGGGAAAACTAAATACCCTCCTCTTAGAGGCAGTACTTCCCTACATGCAAGCAGTGAATCTGTGTACAGGAAAAGAGAATTAAGCATTAATTTGGGAAAACACACAACTATGTTCAAAATTATGTGACATAAGCAATCCCGACCCCACAGTACATTGGGCAGTGTCCTTTGCCTGAGTTTCACACCTTGCAATGTAAAAGTTCAACAAACAAATGTCCCTTTAACACATCACTCCTTTTCCCTCCGCTGCACCCCACTCACATTTGTGTCTTTGGTTAGCAAAGTCCCAGAATGCAGAGGTGCGTTCACAGGGGTCACCTCACATCCTGGGACATGGGTGTCAAGCAATGCCTCTGCTGCTGCCTCTGCAAGTGGCTCACAACTTGTGATAAATGAAAGGGGGGTGGCTCCCTTTTATGGACACCCAGCCAGCCAGTTAGTTAGCTACAAAATCCCTGTTAGTAGCTGTTTTCTATTTGCTTTGCCTGTAAAGGGTTAAAAAAGCCCGTAGGTAAAAGGAAGGGATTGGGCACCTGACCAAAAGAACCAATGGGAGGGCTAGAACTTTTTAAAATTAGGGGAAAAAAACCTTTCTCTTTGTCTGTCTGTTGTTGTTGTTCTCCAGAGAGTGGAAACAGGGCAGGACGGGGCTGGAGCTATTCTGTAAAAAGTTGTGAACCAGAAATGAAAATCACCAAATCATGCCTAGATATCTGGTATATTTCTCAATTTGAAACCTCAGATATCTAAGTAGATCAGGAAATGTCTAGAAAGATGTGATTAGGTTTATCTCTTTTATTTCTGTAAGGCTTGTAGACTAATCTTTGATAACCCCAGGTGCTTTTGTTTTGCTTGTAACCGTTAAACTGGACCGCAAGAAAACAGTTCTTGGTGCTTAATTATTATATTTACTCTTTTAAAATCTAGCAATAGCCTAAGTTCCAGATGTATTTTCTTTCCTTTTGTTTTTAATAAAATTTATCTTTTTTTAAGAACAGGATTGGATTTTTTGTGTCCTGCGAAGTTTGTGCATATGTTGTTTAATTAGCTGATGGCAACATCTGATTTCCTTTGTTTTTTTCTCAGTTCTTCCCTGGAGTGGGAGGGTGAAAGGGCTTGAGGGTACTCCACAGGAAGGAATTCCCAAGTGTGCCTTCCTGGGTCCAAAGGGTTTTTTTGCACTTGGGTGGTGGCAGCATTTACTCATCCAAGGTCAGAGAAAAGCTGTAACCTTGGGAGTTTAATACCAGCCTGGAGTGGCCAGTATTCATTTTTAGAATCCTTGAGGGCCCTCACCTTCTTCACTCAAAGTGCCAGAATGGGGAATCAGCCTTGACACAACTGTTGCTGTTTCTCTATTGCTGCTGCTTCTCTGCCACCACTGGCAGCTGTCTCTCTGATGTTGCTAGGCACTGTTGCTTCCTGCTCCCACAATGTCATGTTCCGAGGTTCCACCATTTAACGCAGCTCTTTGAGCAGGTAGCAGGGAACCTCACAGCCAGTGCAGTCTTTATATTCACTGTCCCACACAAGATTTAATGCTTATCTCCTAGAGTAGCTCAGAAGTGAGGTCAGCTCTAGGAATCACCAACCAAAAACAAAGACTTTCCATTGAGTCTAATCATCTTATCATTAAATGCTGAAAATGGGCAAGTCAGAATCCACACTAACATGTAGAAACACCTTACCCCCCCCGCCCCCACAGCTGGCATTTGGGATCCTTACCTCCTGCTTTGCAAGTGAGGTTCAGTTTAGGGTGACTCCCTCAATCAGGGCAATCAGGAGATGATG
Source organism: Chelydra serpentina (assembly GCA_037349315.1). Taxonomy (NCBI): domain Eukaryota; kingdom Metazoa; phylum Chordata; order Testudines; family Chelydridae; genus Chelydra; species Chelydra serpentina. The sequence goes on from JBAIAC010000004.1 coordinate 72,731,977, forward strand.
CTTCTGGAAGTTGCTATGCAGGATCATTTGGAAATCCTTCAGTTTGGGATGATCTGCTCGCTACACTTCTCCATAATCCTTAGCATTTCCATAATCCTTATCTGGCTACAGCTGCTACTGGGATGCCAGCTGACTGCAGGCCTGAGTTCTACATTGCCCCCCTCTAGGGTGCCCCCTGTTGGCCTGGGTTTGTTGGGATGGGCCAAATGACAGGGTGCCACTCGGTTGGAGGCATGGTCTTGGAATGTGGGTCCCCAAGATCATTCTTCTGGGACATAGCCATTCTAGTCTACGAGGTACCAGAGGGAGCCACTTCTGATTTTGGAGTCCAGTATCTTGGGGATCCACCCTGGAGGGGACGGTGGTTGAGCCCAGTGAGCAAAAGATTGTCAGTGTAGGGTTTTAGCAAGGATACACTGGGTATATTTTGAGGGAAATGTAACTGAAGCTTCATAGTCACTGGACTAATTACCTGGCTGATGGAATATGGTGAGTTCTATCAGTGGTCCAGTTTATGACACAGCTAGTTAGTGCAGAGGTTTTGGGGTGAGAGCCACACTTTTTGCCAGACGGTGAATGCCGGGCCTTCCTGGCCCTTGTGGTCAGCATATCACATGTAGTCCTCTTTGGCATTGTCCAATAGGTCTTGAGTTCTTCTTGAACTTAATGGATCTGCTGCACCCCAGTCAGCAGCCACAGGATTGGTGGAGTTGATGGGTAAGGCCAGGTGGATACAGGGGTGGAAGCCTCAGTTTGCATAGAACAGACTCTGCCCAGGGGAGACAAGGTCATCATTGTTATAAGCAAACTCTGCTTGGGGTAGGAGTCTCAACCGGTTGTCCTGGTGGAAATTCATGAAACGTGTTCCAACATTTGATTTGCTTATCTGGACTGACCATCAGCTTGTGGTGAAAGGCGGTAGATGTATAAATGCGGACTTCAAGCAATCGTAGGGATTTGTGGCAAAACTGCAACACAAACTGTGGACCCCGAACAGTCGTGACTCACTCCAGGAGCCCATGGAGATGGATAACATGATTAACCAGAGCTGGGCTGTTTCTTCGCAGAGGGCAGGTGTGCAATGGGAACAAAGTGGGCCATTTTCAACTGGTTAACCACAGTGAGAACTACAGTGTGTCCGTTAGACATGGGGAGCTTGACTATGAAGTCCAGGATAATGACCTCACTCAGAGCCACCAAAAGGAGTGGGCAAAACAGAGGGTTTTAAGGTGCTCCAAATGGCCTGCTAATGGTGAGTATGACATAGCCACAGTTCTTCTTCCAAGAGGGGTCCTGACAGAACATAAAAGCGGCCCTTGTCATACAGCAAGTTATCCTGACCCTGGTGTTGGCCATGGCTTGCTGTCTCAAGCTCCATAGGAGGGTGTTCCTTCTCTGTAGCTGAATGGATGAGTGACATGAGAGCTTGGGAAACTGTAGCATCCAGGAAGTTTCAAGGGCTAAGAATCTGTGGGACCTCTACATGGGGGTGGAGGGGTGGTCCTGGCTGGTGAGATATTTTCCTTTTTAGGACAAGGCATCAATGGTCTTGTTCTGGGGACTTAGGTGGTACGTGATGGTGAAATTGAAGTGTGTGAAGAACAGGGCCCAGCTAGGCTGACATTGGTTCAATGCTTTGGCTCAGTGGAGGTGCTCTAAGTTTTTATGATCCCTGAATACCTGTACTGGGTACCAAATACCCTTCAGAGAGTGGCACCACTCTTCAAAGGCCACTCTGATGACTAGAAGCTCCTTTTCTAGAATTTTGTAATTCTGTTTGGAAGGAGAGAGCTTCTGTGAATAGTAGGCACAATAGTTGAGATCCTGTTGGGGACCACACATTTGAGAGACTATGGCCCCATTTGCCACATTGGAGGCATTGGTCTTGATGATAAAGGTTTGTGCTGTGTCAGGATAGACAAGAATTGGGGCTCTAGTAAAGATCATATTGAGCTGGTTGAATGCCTGTTGGGTCTCTGGAGACCAAGTGAGGGTGGACGTTTTTGTGGAGAAGCACTGTCGAAGGGGGTTGGCCTGAAAACCTGGAAATGAAGCAACTATAACAGTTAGTGAACCCCAGGAAGCATTGCAGCTCCTTGATGGGTTTTTTTGGGGGGTGCACAGGTCCATACCACCTTCATCTTCTTGGGGTCCATTCAAAGGCCCTGGACAAGATGTAGCCCAGGAACTCCAAAGAGCACCGGTTGAAGCTATGCTTTTCCAGATTTATGTACAGGTGGTGTTGGTGGAGCCATTCCAGGATTGACCAGACATACTGGGTGTGTTACTTAGGACCCTTGAAAAAATGTGGATATCATGTAGGTAGATTATGATGTACTGGTCTAGGATGTTCTGGAAGACCTCATTCATGAATTGCTGGAATGTTTCAGGAGTGTTTGTGAGGCCAAATGGAATTACCAGGTAGTCATAGTGGCTGTATCAGATTTGAATAACCATCTTCCACTTGTCCCCACATTGGATACAAACCAGGTTGTAGCCCCCCCGCCCCGCGAGGTCAAGTTTTGTGAATACCTGGTCCAATTGTACATAGTCCAGAAGTTCTGGGATGAGTGGAAGGGGGTATTGATGGCCCAGTAATCCACACTTGGAACAGGGTTCATCTTCCTCTTTAACAAAAAGAACAGGGTCCCCAATGGGAGAGGTAGATGGTCGTATGAAACTGTTGGCTTGGTTCTCCTGGACATAAGAACACAAGGCAGCTAGCTCGGGTTCTGACATTGTGTAGAGGCAGCTAAACAGCACGTTGGCCCCTGTTTGAAATTCAGTTGGGCAGTGATAATCCCAATCTGATGGTAGGGTGTCGGCGTTCTTCTTCTCAAAGACGTCACAATAGTTGCTATACTTGGGGAGCAGTGTCAAAGATAACTCTGGTGGTGGTCCCACCTGACCCATAGCCAGGGTCCATGAGTGTGTGTCTGGGTTCTGGGGTTTGTCAGACAGTGTGGGTAGGGGTACTTGCTGGCAGATCTTGGAGCAGAAACTAACCTGCTTCTCATACCAAAGAATGTCTTGATCATGAGCCACACAGACCATTGGAGGTCCCACCTCAAGGCATCTGACAGGCAGCAGCCTTATGGCTCCTGATTGGCTCCCTGCCCTATATACATGCAAAGGGAATTCCAGGAAGTGTCAAGAAAACAATGTGGATTTCAAGTAGCTGCCATGACCATTCCTTCTCCCTGCTCTCAATATCCTGGCTTTGACCTCTGCTTGATTTGGACTTTGTCTCCTGACCCACATCCTGAAACCTGACTTGAACTCTGATCGTTGATATCAACCATGGCCTGGAACCTGATTGTGATCTCCTCTGCTACCATCAGGTTTGACCCAGCTCTGATTCTTGATCCTGACTTTTCTTGTTAGAATCTTGACACTGGATGGGGAACATAGTGGACAGGAGGAGCTGCTCCTAAGCCTACTCTGAGCTAGTGCACTACCGTCCTATGCTTTCAAAGAGGAAGCACTAGCTGCTGCATGTTCTGAGGGACCAGGATCTCCCTCAGCCTATGGAGCAACTCTGATTGGTCAGTGGGATTGATACAGGAGAGAAAGGGGCAGGACAAGATAGTGGTGGGCTCAGAGAGCAGCGGCATATGGATGCATAACCAGCCGTGTCCAAGTCCTGATGGTCATCACTTAACAAGAAGCTTGACTCACAAACACAAAATCAAATATTGATGTAATGACTTGTAGAGAGCTTGAAATATTTATTTGGGAAAAGGTCTTCAAAGGAATATTTTCAAAAAATTGAGATATGGAGTGCAACATATAGGTGTTATGCTATCAATCTTGATCTTTAAAAGGTAAGAAATGCACCACTTTCTAAAAGAGTTCTTTACATGATGTCCTGTGGCCTATTATTTTATACTGTACATCACAGAACAGAGCATTCTTTCAAGTATTGACTGTCCTATGACAGTACTTTCAGCACATTTCAGTCACTTTCTGTCTTTATTGTATATCACATGACCCTTCAATACTTTACATAGCTCACTAACTGCTCTAACCTAAGGATGGCTCAGGGCTGCGGATTAAGTTGCAACCTGGACAAGTTTTCACAAATTTTAGGTACTTTATGTTCTGATCCATGGTTTTTGTTTGATCAGTTCCTGATTCAGTTCTATTCCCCCAAATATCATCAATGTAAGGGTGATCAGGGGTTTTACTTGGTTCATCTCTCCACCCAGTAAAGACCACATAAAACAGACACATACCACAGGTTAAATTTCAGGTGAACTTATCTTTTCATTCGTGGAGTTTCATTTGTGGTGTTTCTTTGATCAGGCTTAAAAGGTTTGATCCAAAGAGAATTGAAATCAGTGGAAAGATTCACATTGACTTCAATGGGCTTTGGATGAGATCTAAAGCGATCAATTTCTATTGTATGTGAACTTAGTGCAACTATGTATTTGTTCTCCTTTGTCCACGAAGTGTGCATGTTTCTTTCTAGTTTGAGCTATGAAAAAAAAAAAAGAAAAAAGAATAGCCATTAATCTTAAATGTAAAAAACCCCAACAACACTGATGCAAATGCAATGATACTACCACAATACCACAATTCAGTATACTTGACACATCTGCAATTGTTACCCCAAGAACAGACTCAGAGGTCTCAGAATAGTCATCCTATTTCTTGCTTCTGGGTTCCCAAGATGGTGACCTATTAATCTGTTCCTGCAAGGTGAAAGAAGGGGGCCCACCTAGTGGAATTGCCAGGGTTTACCAAGGATCTCCCTATGCCCTCCAGGAAACTCCCCAGAACAGACTAGATCACGGACACAGAACCTCTGTTCAAAAGATTGATGCCCAGGCAGTACTTTTCCAAAACAAAGTATTTTCTTTATTTAGTGTAACCAACCTTTCCTAATACAACAATTAATCTAAACTTACGTTAAAACGTAAGTACCTTAGCAAAGGTATACATGTCAAAGTAGCCAATACTGTAATGGCATACAGTTGGAATGGCATAAGTGATTATGTTCTGCACGAGGTGATCAGTGATATGGAAGACACTGACAGCAATCTTAATAAACTCTAAGCTTTATTCATAGTAGCATAGACATACACACCACAGACACTCATCTTTATCATGACAAGCATACACATTAATTAACCCTATTTCTATTCTATATCCTATCCTATGGCTGATGTCCTTACTCTCCATAGTTTTTTTACCCCTCTCTGCTCTGACTTTAAGGATCATTCTAATATGTCTCAGGATCCTTTTCTGCTGTGTCCCAGCAGCCTGTTGCTGCTGCTGTGTCATCCTGCAGTTACTTCTTCCTTGCTGTTCTTTGGTCTTTCGTGTTTCTCTGATCTTCTCATTATTCTTCTTCAGCTCCTAACCTGACTTCTGCCTGCCTTCTCTCTGCCTTATATGCAGTTTTTGGCCTGTTCTGGTTGTCTTATTTTTCAATCCTATCATTAGCATACCTATCCTCCAATCACCTTCAGACCCTCTCTGATTGGTCCACACGTATACGCCGATCATAACTGCTAAATCTGGCTGTCAGTCAAAGCTGTTGCCTAAGTTTACTGAGCAGGCCTGACTGACCCCTCCCTGCAGTGTTGCAGTGACCTTTACCTGACTTCAGTCCACACTCTTCTTACCAACGCTAAGCAAGTTAGCCACCAGTCAGAGGCTAACTTGCTTAAACTGCCAATTCACTGTCCTTGGCTATGTGCCAACATTGTACACACACTTACAATTACCAAACTTTTAAATGATAAACAATTACCTTATTTCTCTCATGTATACTTACTTGTTAACTCATGCATCTTAATGTTATGATCTACTGCTACTGATCCTTAACAATGTAATTATTTTTATTCCAGTTTTTCTCCTCTTTTCAGTTTATGGTGGCAGAGCAAAGTTTTCCAGTGCTGTACTTGGAAACAAAATAGAGCAGCTCAAAATCCTTTCCTATCAACATAAATCACTTATAGCTTATGTTAAAATATGTCAGCCTTCAAAGGTCTTCTTTTTAGCATCCTTATGCCAAAGAGAAGTACTAACTTATTGTCAGGAAACTAAGCATACACTACCTTCTACAGTCCTAATTGTTAGGCATTTTACAAAAATAAAATAACAGTCTAGCAAACAGTGAAAATCAGAGCTTGGTCTTTGCAACTTCTTGTAGAACAGGACTGTTTCCTATCAGCCTAAGCCACCTCAAATGGTTGTTGAGAGGCCAAGGCCCCGTGGCAATGGCTCACAGAGCTAGCCAGCTGCAGAGGGGAGAATAAGCTGCACCTTCCTAAGACGCGATGCAACAGACATGATCATTGTTCACTCTGAGTGGTGGGACGTCATATGTCACCCTGGAGTTCTGCATCTTCGCACTCTTGTCGACTCAGGACTAGAAGACACAGTTATTTTGCTGTTAGTTTGTATCCACTGTTGATGAGGTTGGGACAGTATTTTTGTTACCATGGTTTGATTTAGGAACGTCAATTCTATGTCACTACAAATGTCGGAGTTTCACTTTTTCTACATATAAAAACAAATAAAATGAAGGAAAATATAAGAGGAATAGAGTGTAGCTAAAGAGAGACGGGGGAGTTTGGCGCGTTTGTGATCATTCATGTGTAACTATAGTATACATTGCACTAAATATGTACAAGACTGACAGTTCTAGTCCTCAATTATTAGAAGAAAATGTTTCACTATTAGAGAGTTGTCTCACCACTTCTTGATATTGCACTTTGATAGTTAAAAAAAAGTCAAAATAAAGCCAGACTTTCAGTCTAAATAATTCTGAGAGAGGGAAAAGTGACTCTGAAAAACATGTATTTGAAAAATAGGTTTCTGATACATTAAGCATTTTAAAATTAATAGCAGCTATTGTAAAAAACAAATTCACTCATAGGAAAGAACTAAGAAGAACTACAAAGCAGACATCACAAGTGCATAAATAATTGAGTATTTTCACCAGTTTCACAAACTGCACCATTAATTCACCATGGCCATTGAAACATTCCCAAATTATGCCCAGCTTGGAAAACACAGAATTAGTATTTCTTCTAGTCACCATTGTTTCTGGAACACCACCAAACGTCCTTCACAGCTCGCTACTTATTTTTTCTGTAACTTGCAAATGGCTACTTCAGAGACTCCCTGGCCATTCTCATCAAGCAGCCTCCAGCTTCAGTTTGCAACTAGCTCAGTATTACCCTGTCCAGATGGGACATCACACAAGTGGCAACTGTCAAATGTTTTGGTAATGCCAGTGCCACACGCACTGCTGCAAGATGCTCAAAAGATGTGGACACTCGTATTGCACCAGCAGCTGCTCTGTTTCAGGCCTTTCTGTGGCTTCAGCGAGGACATGTTTGCCATGAAACTGTGGATCTGTAGAACCTTGGATATACCAACTCTGTTATATGGAAGTGAAATGTCGGCACTGAGGGAGGCTGAAAACTCTGGGCTGACATTTTCAGTTCTCATCATTTTTGTCCGCTACTCCATATTAAGTGACAGTACACGACTGGAAATGAGAGTATTTGAAGTCAAACCTAGCAGCTGCCTCCGTCAGCAATGTTCAGCTTTCTTGGTATGGAAAAATGATTAGAAAGGAGGAGAAAAAAATTCGGAGGTGTATTTAGCAAGGAGTGCCACTGCACAGCTGGCGATCATGTGAGGGCCAAAAGCTTTTGGTGGCATGATAAGACTGCCAGTGACAGACATGAACCGGAAAGAGATTGAGCCAGGTGGTTTCAGTCTGCAAGGAGGCCATGTTCCTTTGGGATTTGCGAAGGTGGTGAATTTAGGGACCACTCGCCTGAATAAGTGCTCACTGACATCACACTGGCACACTGTGGCTATTAATCTGAGCAACTATTTATTTCGATAAACAAGAAAGATTGTGCATGTGGGTTATCTTTCATTCCTAAAATAAACATTGAAGTTCAACCATGGAAGACCAAATAAAACATTGAGGACCACAGCAACAAAAAATGTGTTTTCTTTTGTTTTAAAGTAACCAGGTATGAACAATCAAAAACCCTGGGTGAAATCTTGGCTCCACTGAAATCACTAGGAGATTTGCCTTACTTCTGTGGGGCCAGGATTTCACTCATTGTGTCTAGGTCAGAACATCAGGAACAATGGAGGTCACAAACTGGTGGCCACAATAATTACTGACCAGAGCATGGAGGGAGAGGAAGTTTGTACAGTGTTTCCAGGGATGGAACACTCTAACTCAGGGGATATGTGAGTCCTCCAGGAGAGATCAAGATCTTTAACGTATATATAACAACATACTGTCACAGAATGTCTGGACCCTTTAAGTGAAGGTTCAAGTGCACCTGTAACAAGTTTAGCACACCTCCCAAGGTAGGGAGGATGACTAATAATGTGTGATAGAATGTTCAGGTGGCTGAATCAGGCCTAAGGAAGAGGCGTAGAGAGAAAAAGGGGGTGTTGGCATGGGGTCATGGGTCAGCAGGAAGGAAAAGACACCAGCAAGGAATGAGGGCTGCCTGCTGATCACGTCCCAGTTCAGGAAGGCGTAATATTGAGAAGGTGCAGTCAGCTTAGGGAAGCTGATCTAAGGCTGCAGTTGATGGGAATAAGCACAGCTCCAAGGAGGGGAATACTGACACTCTTCTGTTAGGAGAAGAAAACTATGAAGACCCAGAGAAGACAGATCATCAGGTTGGAGGACCTGGGCTAAACTAGGGACTGGGTGGAAGAGCCTGTTTGTGTTTGAACTCTCAGAGGAGCTTCATAGAAAAGACAAGAACCTCAGGGTGGAGGGACTGGGCCCAGCTTGAAACTGGGGTGAAGACTGTGGAGGTTTGAGTTCTATTTATGAGAGAGACTTTGTGTAGGTCTTATAAATTGGACCCACCCCCAAGGGGAATATTTGGACTTTGTGCACTTTTTAAAGGGCCCTACGTACAAAGGGAAACTGAGTCAGGGTGATGTAGTACCACCCAAGGCAATGAGGGGTTGCTTGGGAGGCTGTGACCTGTTTTCAAACTGTAGAACTGGTTATTTATTTATTTTTAAACACTTTTGAATAAAAAATGGTTTCTTTTATAAAATAATGTTGAAGGAAAATCTTCATTTCAATCAAAATTTTCAAGTTATTCATTGATAGACCAAAATCCCCCAAATGTCAGTTTTCCATTCTTTTTTTTTTTTTTTTTTTTAAAGAGTAATGAAGGGCCAGAGCCAGTAAGCCCTTTTATGCAGGTTCTTAATGATTTCTAGCTATACTTTGAGCTGGAGGTGTAAATACCTGAGCTAGCTCTGATCAATCTAGTGTGCTAAAAATAGAAGAGTGGCTGCGGTGGCACAAGCAGTGGGAGGGGCTAGTTGTGCCCAGTACATGCCTAGCATCTTGGAAGGGATCGTAGTTGGAGCAGCTAGCCCATCCAACCACTTGTGCTGCCATGGCTATGCTTCTAATTTAGTAGGCTAGCTTGATCAGGGGTAGCACGGGTATGTCACCTGAAGATGGAATTTACCTCTCTTGATTGAAGCATAAACATACCCTAAAATGAGATCAATGGAGAATTTATAGTCTTCCTCTCATACAGGGTCACAGCTGGTTAAAACTTGAACAAGAGTTTGTGGAAAGAGAATGCTATCCAGTCCGTGAGGAGGAGCATACAAGTTAAAAATAACATTACTGATATGTATGACCCACCTGTAAAAACTGCCCCTGTATGATCTCCTCTAAGAAAAGGAGTTGTCCCTCTATACCAAAGGAGGAAATAGCTTCTGCAACACCCATATTAGAGCTATTGTTCAAAAATATGTCTTTTCCCTTAATCTTCTCAAACAGGTTGTCCAAGTTTGGAAGCTGGATGCATTTGTTTAAAAAGAACTATGAGAACTGGCCTGCTTTAGTTTAAAAAATTCCAACAGCTGTATCCTTTCCTGTCCAGCTGTGCACCGGCAGATGTTTAGGGAGCCATTTGGAAGAAAGACCATCAGAGTCAGAATTAAAGAGGCAAAAAATAGGGTGAGAGATGGAAAGTGAGAGAAGCAAGCCATTAAAGACCCTGTCTGTCCTTAACATTTAATCTGGCAAACCAGTTTCTTTAAACAAGAGTGTTTTCTACAATCTAAACTATCAGATTAAATCCCTCGAAATAAAAGCAACAGAGTTTTTAAAATGCTAAAAATCAGCAAAATAAGCCTTAACACCTCATTCTCCTTTAGTGACAGTTTAAAACACTTAGAACATCACCTCTGTACTATTCAGGCCCTTCTTAGCCAGCTGACTGACTGGGAGAATACATTCAAGTGAAATGTCAGACAGACTTTCCAATTTCTTCATTACCTGACCTTCAAGTTCTCAGTGTGACTCCAGTTTTTCAGTAACAAGACTATCACTCCTTAGGGAATATGAGCAGAACGAGTTTTCAGAACACTACCAGTATTGTTTGTCTTGGAACAGAGTCATGGCAGGTCCTCCCCTGCTAAAGAATGGGGACAGAAGACAACAATTCCCAGAGCTAAAACAAATTGCCTAGAAACAATGAAAAGGAAGAAAAGCATAAGCACAGCCACCAAATACAAATCCTAACTCTAGACAGAGTTTCACTGTCACACTATCCTGGGTTAGGAAGAGAGAGACTATGTTTGATTTTCAGAACAGGTTCTGTAATTCTGCAGCCTACAGCAACAGTGGTAGCTTCAGAGCTGGACCCAACAACCCACCAGCTCCAAGCTCTACTTCAAAGTCAGGCCCAGCTTCATGTGCCTGTAAGGGCATGGCTGGGTGAATGGCAACTTCAGGTCCCCAGAGAAAGGACCAGTGTGAGGAGAGAAGCGGCAATGCCACACTAGGGACATTTCTCTCACTTGACAGAGGCACAGTCATTAAAGCTGGTTGGGAATTTTCAGCGAAAAAGAGAAACAAACATCACTGAAAATGTTAAGAAATCATTTCCCTTTCTATTGTAGCTAGCTGCCTTTGATGTACAGATGCCACCACTCTTTATCTCCTCCGTGCTGCTTTGGCCTTGGAGGTCTTAGTTGGACAAGTCTGAGACACACATTACTGTATCATGAAAAAGTCAGTGAACAATATAAAATAATCGAGTAGCCTGGTTATGGCTAACGTCAAAGGGACCAGATTGACTCTGGCCTTCCTGAAATTCACACCACAGTGTCATGACCAGCTTCTGTTGGAGTGAAGCACACAGGCACAGTGAGCTGCACTAATGCTGGAAACACTGAATAAAGGAGCTGGGCAGGGTTAAGAAGAAGGTGTCCTCTCTCTTTGTCCGCTGTCCAGGGTAGCTGATCCAAGGTAGTGGATCTCTCAAATTGATATTTATGCTTCCAGAGCTCCAGAAGAATTTCTGGCTAACTCAGACATCAGCAGCCTGTCCACACCTCTTTTCTAATGAGACCTGTGCTTTGACTTCCTACTCTATGCATGATCTTGTCTGTTTCCTAAATTAGTCATCATATTTACTGGAATCTCTTAATCTTTCATGATTTAGATTATCAATTTTGAGGTATCATGCAGAATTAGAGAATGACTGTCAGTATGGTCAAATAATCCCTATCTTTAAAATTCATTAAATACAGCACATATAAAGATACGCGGTCAAGCTAAGCTATTCATTAATAAGAAGCACTAAGTAGACATGCTAACATTAAATTGTTCTTCATATGGTAATAAGTGATATTTCTTATTTTCGTAACCATAGTGATGAAAAAGGTTGATTTCACACCCACTGTGAGATTTTCAGACTATTGCAAAGCCACTAAAGATCAATACTAGATTAAATGGACTCTTATACAAGATTGATGTCTACAAAAAACAGTGCACAGTGCCACAGCTATGTCATAAGGGTATGTTTTTTTATGTTTATTCTTTGAGAAAATCATCTTCAGTTTTACTTTTGTCCCGACACTTCCAAGTGAGAAACTTTGGCAAAGAAGCTTGACAGACATTTTGGAATCCGGTATCCCATCAGACTTGTAACTTTGACAGATGGTAGGTAGCTCTGGCCTTGCCTCAGTTAATTATGCCATATGGCTGCTAGAGATTGAGTGCAATGCCTGTGCAACTTGTCTTGTGGGTCAAGAACTTTCGGTCTGTTTCGCCTGAAAAATTAACAGTGAGTAGAAGCTACTGTATTAAAGGCTTATGATGGTGTAAAAATGTTCAAGTATGAGAAATTTTTTTTGATAACTGTCTAATTTCAGTACTGCTGAGTAGTAGAAGACATTTTGGAGGGAGATGGGGGATATCCATCATGCATTACCGTATATACTCGATCATAAGCCAGTTCGTTTATAAGCCGACCACCCCAAGATGGATAGGTAAAAATAGCAAAAACTGTATGATCCTTTCATAAGCCGACCCTATATTTCAGGGGTCGGCAAACTTTGGCTCCTGGGCCATCAGAATAAGCTGCTGGTGGGCCAAGACGGTTTGTTTATCTTGACTGTCTGCAGGCATGGAGGTAAACCTAAGTAAACAAAATGTCTCGGCCCACCAGCTGCTTACCCTGACGGGCCGGGACAGAAACTGGTGCGGAAATTTTTGGGGGGGAACAGAAGCTGGGTGTCAGGGAAGTAACCACTGTGACCACACCCCACATGACCTCCTCCCCTAGCCCAGGACCCCACACTCTCCACATCCCATCCCTTCCCACCTTAGCTGGGGCGGGCCAGGGGAGGATGTCTTTGGCCTGGCTGGAGCTGCTCCGACGGGCTGGGTGGGCAGCATGGCCACAGCGTGCTCTGGCAGGCAGGCCGGGTGGCACAGCGGCAGCCTGCCAGCCCTGGAGCTGCAGTTGCTTCGGAGGCTGGCGGGAGAGCAGCGTTGGCCAGAAACGGAGAGACTCTGGCCCCGCCTCTTCCCTTCTGGCTCTGCTGGCTGTGCTGCCTCTCCTTGCCCCTTCTGTTGGGGGGAGGGGCTATGTCCCAGCTCTCCCTCTCTCTATAGCTGTTCATAAGCCGACCCCCTTTTTTTTTTGCTTCCCTTTTTTACTAAAAAAATTCAGCTTATGAACGAGTATATACGGTATATACATTGCATACTACTTTGTAGTGTCACATTTCTTAAATGCATGAAAACTTTTCATAGCATTGAAGGTATTGTTACTTTACAGACAACAGTCTGATTGAATGAACCCAGGTTTTGTCTTAGTTAATATTATTCAGCTATGTTTTTACAGCAGAAAAAAATCTAGAGATAATAAAAACATAAATCTTTTACATAGAGCTGTGGGAAATGAACACTAAAATATCACTATTCTTATCATTACCAAATTCTAGAATTTAAAAGATATAGTCTAGTTTCCATCAGAGGCAGAGATGAAGCTGCCATGTTTACATTACGTAATTCTGGTGCAATTGTGAGAACTTCATATTTTGACATGTCTGATCTTTCATTTTATAACAGCTGACTTTCCAGGAAAAAACCCCACACTATATTATTCTTTTTCTGGCTAATGCAAGGACAGATTGGATACTGTGAATGAAAATCCATAGTTTAAAAAGGTGTAGATGCAAAGTCTTTGCAACTGGCAAATGCACTCTTTTCTGCCTGTTTGTTGTGAGTATAATATAATATACTATAGTAATGTAGTATTGAAGTTTTTGTCCTACTTTGCTAAATGTAAATTAGGGCTCAATTGTGACAGAACAAAGAGTATTAGTCTCAAATTGCAGAGGGGAGGTTTAGGTTGGATATTAGGAAAACCTTTTTCACTAGGACGGTGGTGAAGGATAAAGGAGTTTGAGGCGCAAGTGGTGTTCTTGTCTATCCTCCCTGTGGCAGGAAAAGGCTGGGGTAGAGACTGTCGAATCGTGGAGGTCAACGAATGGCTACGCAGATGGTGTCGGAGAGAAGGGTTTGGGCTCCTTGAACATGGGATGGTGTTGCAAGAAGAAGGAGTGCTAGGCAGAGACGGGCTCCACCTGACGAAGAGAGGGAAGAGCATCTTTGGAAGCAGGCTGGCTAACCTAGTGAGGAGGGCTTTAAACTAGGTTCACCGGGGGAAGGAGACCAAAACCCTGAGGTAAGTGGGGAAGTGGGATACCGGGAGGAAGCACACGTAGGTGAGTGCAAGAGGGGAGGGCTCCTGCCGCATACTGGAACAGCAGGACGATCGGTGAGTTATTTTAAATGCCTATACACAAATGCAAGAAGCCTGGGGAACAAGCAGGGAGAACTGGAAGTCCTGGCACAGTCAAGGAATTATGATGTAATTGGAATAACAGAGACTTGGTGGGATGACTCACATGATTGGAGTACTGTCATGGATGGATATAAACTGTTCAGGAAGGATAGGCAGGGCAGAAAAGGTGGGGGAGTTGCGTTCTATGTAAGAGAGCAGTATGACTGCTCAGAGCTCCAGTATGAAACTGCAGAAAAACCTGAGAGTCTCTGGATTAAATTTAGAAGTGTAAGCAACAAGGGTAATGTTGTGGTGGGAGTCTGCTACAGACCACCAGACCAGGGGGATGAGGTGGACGAGGCTTCTTCCAGCAACTAAGAGAAGTTACTAGATCACAGGCCCTGGTTCACATGGGTGACTTTAATCAACCCAATATCTGCTGGGAGAGCAATACAGCGGTGCATAGACAATCGAGGACGTTTTTGGAAAGTGTAGGGAACAATTTCCTGGTGCAAGTGCTGGAGGAACCAACTAGGGGAAAAGCTCTTCTTGACCTGCTGCTCACAAACAGGGAAGAAATAGTAGAGGAAGCAATAATGGATGGGAACCCGGGAGGCAGTGACCATGAGATGGTAGAGTTCAGGATCCTGACACAAGGAAGAAAGGAGAGCAGTAGAACAGAGACCCTGGACTTCAGAAAAGCAGACTTTGACTCCCTCAGGGAACTGATGGGCAAGGTCCCCTGGGAGACTAACATGAGGGGGAAAGGAGTCGAGGAAAGCTGGCTGTATTTTAAAGAATCCTTATTGAGGTTGCAGGAACAAACCATCCCAATGTGTAGAAAGAAAAGTAAATATGGCAGGCGACCAGCTTGGCTTAACAGTGAAATCCTTGCTCATCTTAAACACAAAAAAGCAGCTTACAAGAAGTGGAAGATTGGACAAATGACTAGGGAGGAGTATAAAAATATTGTTCAGGCATGCAGGAGTGAAATTAGGAAGGCCAAATCACACTTGGGGTTGCAGCTAGCCGGAGATGTTAGGAGTAACACAAAGGGTTTCTTCAGGTATGTTAGCAACAAGAAGAAAGTCAAGGAAAGTGTGGGCCCCTTCCTGAATGAGGGAGGGAACCTAGTGACAGAGGATGTGGAGAAAGCTAGTGTACTCAATGCTTTTTTTGCCTCTGTCACCACAGACAAGGTCAGCTCCCAGGCGGCTGCACACTGCAGCACGGTATGGGGAGGAGGTGACTAGCCCTTTGTGGAGAAAGAAGTAGTTCGGGACTATTTAGAAAAGCTGGACAAGCACAAGTCCATGGGGCCGGATGCACTGCATCTGAGGGTGCTAAAGGAGTTGGCCGATGTGATTGCAGAGCCATTGGCCATTATCTTTGACAAATCCTGGCAATCGGGGGAGGTCCCGGATGACTGGAAAAAAGCGAATGTAGTGCCCATCTTTAAAAAAGGGAAGAAGGAAGATCTGGGGAACTACAGGCCCGTCAGTCTCACCTCAGTCCCTGGAAAAATCATGGAACAGATCCTCAAGGAATCAATTCTGAACCACTTAAAGGAGGGGAAAGTGATCAGGAACAGTCAGCATGGATTCACCAAGGGCAAGTCATGCCTGACTAACCTAATTGCCTTCTATGATGAGATAACTGGCTCTGTGGATGAGCGGAAAGCAGTGGATGTGCTATTTCTTGACTAGGCAAAGCTTTTGATACAGTCTCCCACAGTGTTCTTGCCAGCAGGTTAAAGAAGTATGGGCTGGATGAATGGACGGTAAGGTGGAGAGAAAACTGGCTGGATGGTCGCACTCAATGAGTAGTGATCAATGGCTTCATGTCTAGTTGGCAGCCGGTATCAAGTGGAGTGCCCCAAAGGTCGGTGCTGGGGCCGGTTTTGTTCAATATCTTCATCAACGACCTGGAGGATGGTGTGGACTGCACCCTTAGCAAGTTTGCAGATTACACTAAACTGGGGGGAGTGGTTGATACGCTGGAGGGTAGGGATAGGATACAGAGGGACCTAGACAAATTAGAGGATTGGGCCAAAAGAAATCTGATGAGGTTCAACAAGGACAAGTGCAGAGTCCTGCACTTAGGACGGAAAAATCCCATGTACTGCTATAGACTAGGGACTGAATGGCCGGGCAGCGGTTCTGCAGGAAAGGACCTAGGGGTTATAGTGGACGAAAAGCTGAATATGAGTCAACAGTGTGCCCTCGTTGCCAAGAAGGCTAACGGCATTTTGGGCTGTATAAGTAGGGGCATTTCCAGCAGATCGAGGGACGTGATTATTCCCCTCTATTCGCCACTGGTGAGGCCTCATTTGGAGTACTGTGTCCAGTTTTGGGCCCCACACTACAAGAAGGATGTGGATAAATTGGAAAGATTCCAGTGGAGGGCAACAAAAATGATTAGGGGGCAGGAGCACATGACTTATGAGGAGAGGCTGAGGGAACTGGGATTGTTTAGCCTGCAGAAGAGAAGAATGAGGGGGGATTTGATAGCTGCTTTCAACTACCTGAAAGGGGGTTCCAAAGAGGATGGATCTAGATTGTTCTCAGTGGTAGAAGATGACAGAACAAGGAGTAATGGTCTCAAGTTGCAGAGGGGGAGGTTTAGGTCAGATATTAGGAAAAACTTTTTCACTAGTAGGGTGGTGAAGCACTGGAACGGGTTACCTAGGGAGGTGGTGGAATCTCCTTCCTTAGAGGTTTTTAAGGTCAGGCTTGACAAAGCCCTGGCTGGGATGATTTAGTTGGGGTTGGTCCTGCTTTGAGCAGGGGGTTGGACTAGATGACCTCCTAAGTTCCCTTCCAACCCTAATCTTCTATGATTCTATGATTCTAATTACATACTGACCTGTATTACGGTGGTGCAGAATCACACAACACTTCTGAGGGTCTTCCAGTAGTGCCTTAAATTATGTCACTAACGTTTCTCTCTCTCTTCCTCTTCACGCTGAGTGAATTGTGCCTGCAGCACAGTGATTTGTTTTGGTAGGCCTTTATTTTGTTTGTTTTAATGTGTTTATGTTAGAGACGGCAGGGTTAAAGAACAGTTCCTTGCACCTGCAGCAAATGTTGGTGAGATTTGTGATGGCCCTTAGTTATTGCGAGAGTTCATTGCTGGGTTCTGTCATGGGCTGTAAGCACTCAGGACTACAGCTGGTCAGAAATTTTCCAACAGAATGGTTTTCTGTCGGACAATGCAGATTCATCAAAATCAAAATGTTTCACAGGAATGAGTCAGTTTTGATTGTGAACAGACTTAGAGAGGAAACCAGCCAGTGTTTTCAGCACCTCCAGTCTCCATACTGTGCAGCTGGGAGTACGGCAGGTCTAACAGCCTCAGCTCAAGCTATCGCTCTCACTGTTTGATGGCAGAGATCCCGGCAGCCCTGGAAACCTGGAAGCCCAGGCCTGAGCTACAGTTCTCATGGCTTCTGGGTTGCAGGTTTTTCAGTAGTTCTGGGTAGCTCAGGGAGTCTTGTCAAGATTAAAAAAATCAGAATTTTCCACAGAATGGGCACTCCAGCAATCTGACCAGCCCTATTCAGGACTGATGAAGTGATAGCTCCTTTGGGTAGCATCTGGCAGCTTCAATGGATGCTGATGGGAAGGTTCTCACGGCCTGTAATACAGCCTCAGCATAAGCTTGGCAGATTTATTTTTATTCCAAATTATCTGTTTCATCCTTTGTTTTTTATCACTGGTACTCAAGTTTCTGACCCTCTCTCTGGCACAGTGTGTGAGAAAGCCATGGCAATCTGTGTGGGCAATGGGGAGGAAGGGGCCATTTAGGGACCAATGTGCCAGTGGTCAAAGTTAGCATACAATGATAGTGATTCACTAGATCCTGAAATCTTTATCCTGTGGGTGGAGTGCTGTTGTCCTTTAACGTGGTTTTTTTTTCTAATTTGGTTGAGTCTAATAGTCTTCATGGTAGAATCAAGATCATGATTTGTTGTTGTTGCTATCTAGGACTGGGGAGACCTCTGACCACTGCCTTAGTGATGTGATGGTTTGTCCAAGACAGTGGTTGGCTCAGTATTAACATTGAATCCAAAGACCAGGTTCAAGGTGTGCCTATGTGAGCTAGATTAGAGACGACCTGCAAAAGTTCTATGGAAGGAAGTGAGGAGATGATATTTGGGTTATTGCATTTGTGGCTTTATCAACAGGAATGGTGAAATCTCCCAGAATGGCAAGTCTAGTTTATTGCACCAACATCACTGATAAGGTCACAGATAGCTCCTTTCTGAATCCTTTCATTTTAAGCGGTCAGTAACTGAGCCAAAAATCTGTCATCTTTGGCTCTGGTCTGTATTGTTAAATGAATGAATTCCCATGACTCTTTGTCCTATCTGAGATGGGCTAAGTAACCTTGCAGGGGTTACATAAATTAGATAATGGATATTGTATTGATCAGCATTAATTTTAGTTCAAATAGCTTTGCTCTGCCTTCATTAAGCCCATATTTAGGTAATGGTTTTGTGCAATGGATAGGTAGTGGAGGCCTGGTATGCAGTTTTTCATATCTGCTCTGCAATTTCCCTGGATAGTTCCTCCCAATATGGGCTGGGAAAGGTGAAGGACCTCACTGAATTGAGGAAAGGTAGTCTGGTTCACTAATGCCACAAACAAGACCAGCCTGGACCTCTTTAGGCACCGTGACCTGGCTCACTCCTGGGAATGGAACAAGCTGGAGCAGTCTATTCCTGGAGTAGCAGTGGTCATGCTGGAAGCATGGTGGGTAGAGCCTGCAAAAAACAACAACAAAAACTTCCACTGCAAATTCACCAAAAACCAAAATATTTCAGCCAAAACCCAAAATATCATAATTTAGAAATGCTGTAATGGTGCCTCACGGGAAATGTAGTTCAGATGCCCCATGCTCCCATTCTCCTCTATAACCCAGGCACCATGGTCAAACTACATCTTCCATGATGCACTGTTTTGTTCCTTCTTGGAGAGGGAAAGTGGCCTATCATCGGAGTCCCTGGCTATGGTGCATTGTGGGAGATGTAGTCCAGCTGGGGATCCTTGCCAATAGATGAGAGTGAGGAAATGAGCCATGCAAACTATGTCTCCAATGACACATTTTGGCATCACTACCAAACGGAACTATTTCAATTTTCAGGTATTTGGTTTTGTTGGTAAAAAAAAAACATTTTTTTGGAAAGCAGACTTTTTTTTGCAAAACATTGCATTTAATTTATTAAATCACTGGGAGTTAGAGACGTTGGGTCTTCTCAAAATCCCACCAGGTGTCTGTCTGCATTCAAAGGTGCCTAAAAACCATGAAAATCTAGCTGAGGGCTTGTAGCAGGGCAGCTACCCCGTTCCTGAGAGAAAAAAACTAGGCTGATTGGGAAAGCAGCCACAGCTGGGGCCATGTCCCAATCAGGCCACACCTGGCCCTCTTATAAGGGCTCAGGGAGGAGGTGGGTCAGTCTCTCTCTAGCTGTAGAGAGAGAAGGACCTGGCTGCCTGGGAGAAAAGTGGAGCAGGAGTGGAGCAGGGCTTAGGAAAGGCCAAAGGAGCTGGGGAGCTCTAGGCTGGCAACTCCCTAGGCTAAGGCCTTGGTAAAGGCCTATGCAGGTACGGGGGCTGTGAGGTGCAGCCCAGAGATAGGCAGAGGCAGCTGGTCCAACCTCCTTGCCAGTGATGAGTGGCCAATACACTGCAGTCTGCCCCAGTGAACAGGGGCTAGATGATGACTGGCATTAGTCACTGAGGCGAGGTGGGGATAAAGGGCTGGGGATTCCCCTGGGAGGGGAGACCCAGAGTGTGGGGGTACTGATGGGGAAGAACCCTGAGGTAAAGGGGCACTGGGGTCTGTGAGGGATATGGGGGCCAGCAGCAGGCGAGACACTTGCCGGGAGGAGGCACTCTGTATGCTGGAGAGCTAATTCCCAAGATGACCATCAGGAGGTGCTGTGCCGGTGAGTCTTCACTACAGGGCTCCTTCCTCATAAAAAAGGCATGAGGTTTTGGCAGCCTCAATCCTGGTTGTGGTTCCCCTGCTGGAGGGAGGGGCTGGGAGAGGACAAAATCTCTCTCATTTCTCAGTTTCAAATTTTCTAAATGGGAAAGCTAACCCCTCCCCCGTTGCTGCGTCCTCAACCGTGGGAGAGGAGGGAGAGAATGCCAAAGGAACAGATACTGGGCTCCTTTAAAGGTGCTCAAGATCTCCTGCCCCTTGCAGTGGTGCTTGTGGCATAGGTGGTGAGCTGCTCACTCCGGTTGCTGCTGCTGCCGTGCCCCTGCCTGAAGGTGAGAATGCTATCACTGGGGTTTGCGACTGTACAATGATCACTACACTTACTGATATGTAGAACTCTAATCTTTGAGATTCCCCATATAGCCCATTGTTAAATTGTGCATAAACTTACTAAGTTATTACCACATTTGATGTTAAAAATACCTAAATACATGACTAATGCGAAGTGCAGATTAGATTTTGGCATAAACACATTATGGACATAAAACCATCCTCACATCCTTTATAATTACATTTTCTGCCTGCTTTCTAGTAGGTTGAATGTTTACATCTTCATAACATTGTACAAATGCTGCCTACATTCACAGCGAGTTTTATATTCCTCCTTCATGAACTTAAAAAAAAAAACATTTTACCCGTCTCTTTCTACAGAGGTCCGCAGGAGTGAGTTGACTAACAATTTCTGGTTTGATTGGGAGCAGAAGAGTCAACCCTACATAGTCACAGTAACTGAACCTTGCAGTCATGTTGTGGAATGTTTTTCCTCTGTAATATGCCACAATACAAGGACTATTGGCACCATTGGAATTGGGAGAAAAGCTATACATTGAGTAAAAAAAACTGATATAATGAAGGCCAAAATGATGTGTGCTTAGAAAAACCCTTGTGTATGGTTTTATAATACAAAAATCATTCATCTAGTGTTACCTGCACAAAAATAGGCTTATATTACTATTACTTTGACCTCTTTTCAATACCCTTACCACTGGTTATTTGGTATATCCACCTGTTATCGCTTATCATTAATAAAAACTGTAAGATCTTGGTCCATGACTTCTTCTTTTTACTTGTTTATAGAATACCTTGAACAAAAAAGCCCCAGTGCCTAAGTAGGACCTCTGGGTACAAGGACATTATATTAATTATATACTAATTACTAATAATTAATGAAAACAACTTGATTCTATATGTTAAAAGTACTTGCAGTAGCACAAAAGGAAGTATTTGCACTTCCTAACTTTCCCAGAATTGCCAATACAACACACATACAACCTATAAAACTCATAGTTGTTTGGTGACCTCCATTGTCTTCAATAAAATTAAAACAAGGCAAAACAGAAGGATTCTGTTTCTATCCTGGTAACTTTTTATGGTCTTGGGTCACACAAAAGATATATCTATATCTAATCGCCATTGACCCCAGTTCTTAGGATTTCTCTGGTTGCTCCCACAGGATTCCACATCCAAATTCCCCCTGGAGAGTAATTTATTATTAGGCATGGATACCTGTTTGTTTAGTGAGTAATCCCAGGTGGCACAGACCCAGTACAGTGACTGTGCAGCACCTCATTTTTTTGTCTCCTGAGGTAGGCAGCATCTCTATGTAATTCCCAACTGCCAGAACAACCTTTCAGGGACATAGATGCTTGTCCAGCCACAACTTACAGCAGCCGAAAGTTCCTGGAAGTTACTTTGGGAACCAGAGCGGTTTTGGTTGGTCCTGGGGATGGGGGAATGCAAACATGGTTTAGAGCTGCCTTTTCTCTCTTCCCACTTTAGTGGCATTGAGAATATCTTTGTTGTAACTACTGAGGCCCAAGTCCATTATCTGGAAATAGTTACAGTGCCTCCTAACCAATTACTTACTATATGGCTTGAACTTCGGTCATTTGAAAAATACATTACATTTTAAAGTGGTAAAGAGAAACGCAGACAATGCAAAAATCTACCAACCAACTAGCTTTAGTTAAGACACAACTCAAATGTATAGTATAGAAAAGTCATATTACTTTATCCTGTATATAGTGCCTTCTATATTTGGTCATAAGAGGTCTCCTCTAAAATGACAGAATAAAAAATGGGACAACAAACTATTACAC
This sequence comes from Chelydra serpentina, assembly GCA_037349315.1. NCBI lineage: Eukaryota > Metazoa > Chordata > Testudines > Chelydridae > Chelydra > Chelydra serpentina. The sequence goes on from JBAIAC010000004.1 coordinate 72,754,205, forward strand.
TTGCAGTATGTTGGCAAAAGTCATTGTGTGTGACAGTGAATCTTAATCTCTTCTGGTGCTATATACTCTTCAAAGATGGAAAACCACTCTGAAATTCACAGGGGTTTTATTTTGATATCCAGGAGATGTCATTGCACAAACATATGTTGATCTTTCTGTTGTTTATTTTTGGAAAACACACTAACTGCTATTTTGAATCTCATTCACATAATCTGGCAATGCTGCATCCCTAAATCTGTTCACTTCTTCCTGCACAGTGATTTATTAATTGCCATGGATGCCTCTTTATTTAGAGTTATGTAGTAGCCTTTGTTTGTGCACAGAGACATACTTAGGCTATTTCATTCAGAATTTCCTTAAACCATTATATGAACAAGAATTAAATTACAAATTACTATGTCATGGGTTTATGGGTTTACAAGGCTCATGAAAAAATATGGAGACTTGGTGGTAATTCCACATTTTTGACTGATATTTGATGGAAGATACTATCAATATTAAGACATTGCAAAAAGTACATTTTTAGCATCAGTTTGTCAAAGATCAATATTTTGTATGAACTACAAGGAAGAGCACAGAACAAAGAAAATGGACTTTGAAAGAATATGTTTGCCTGGGAAGGTATTTGCACAGTGAAACAAGCTACGCAAAGGAGACAGAGATAAATAGATCACTATTAGGAAATTATCCTTATAATTATTCTTTTGGCTAATACCGAGTGTAGATTCAGTTTAATAACTGATGTGTCCTAGACTGGGAGGGCTGCGAATGACTGTATCCGGCACATATGGGGGTAAATGCATACCGTTTAACAGATCTTCTCCATCTGTAACGTCTATGATATTAAGATAAAGGAAACTAAGAAAGGATGTGTGTTGTGAGGATTGAGTCCAAAGGCCACCACTGTTTCTGAATGGTGCTTAGAGCTAGTCTTTGTCAAAAGCAAGGAAACATCATCTTAGATGCTGTCCCAATATCCACTGCACATCAGGCATTTCATAGGAAGCTAGGACTAGTACTACCCAGATTCAATGAAATGAAAATGGGAGACTGCATCTTAGAGGTGCAATATGAAGATTTTAATAATCATTAATACAGCAAATTGCTGTTTAGTAATACTTAGGGGTGATGGAACCGACCTCAAATAAGGCTTACACAGAGTTGGAACTGTTGGAAGGTTCATTTTTAAATTATTTTGAATAAGAAAAATCATGTATATTTATCATCATGCCTTTAACCAGTGCTTTACAAATTTTTAATAAGGCATCTATTGGCCCAAATAAATTATAATGTATAGCTCAGATTGTGGTTGGTACATCAGAGGAGCCTTCCTTCACACTTGCATAGTCCACATAAACCTGGCCAAAATTAAAGTCCAAGCACTCAAGGGGAACACAGGGACCGCTCCCTTTCTGTATTCCTGTGATGCAATCCATCCCAAGAGGTAGGGAGGGTTAATGGCCTCCCCTTACTTTGTAGTAACCTGAAGAGCCTGCCTGTCACATTGGAGTTGGTGCTTATTGCATCAGGAGTTCTTATTCTGTGCACTGAGGAAGTCTGGAAGGAAATCTGTTTCCATCAGTCATATCCTCCAGACAGGGGGCAGCTCCACTCAGCCTTTTAGTCTGAGCTGTGTGCAATATGTTACCTAGGAGAATCAAAATGAATTACTTTGCTGTGGATAGTTGCCAGATTTTCATGACTACAGTCCCAGTTGTTCCTGAACTGTGCTGACTAAGGACTATTTTAAATTTTGGTCACAGTCAGCCCGTGTGTCTTGAAAGAAAAAGAATGGCTGATATGGTAGATAAAGGACTGAAACATTTGTCTTTCATCAACATCAGCTAGTGTAACCTCATGTTTCAATATAGCTTATGTCAATTTATGCCAATGGTGAAATTCTGACCACACTGAAATCAGTGGCAAAACTTGACTTATTGACTTCAATTGGGCTAAGGATTCACTTGGCTCAGTACTGGAGAACTGGTGTTCTCCATTTTTTCTGCTCCTGCATTATCAGCAGTCAAAATTGTTTCCTAGAACATGGCCTCAGTTAAACACCAATTACAACAATCAGTGGAGTTCAGCAACTTTTCCTGGAATAATAGTAAGCTTCTTTAAACGTGCTAAGGAGCAGGATCATTCCAGTTATTTTTAAAAGGAATTCTGTTCTACACTGTATGCTATATGCTTTAGGATCTGGCCCTGGCCTTATTGAAGTCAATAACAAAGCTGCCATTGAGTTCAAAGGTGTAGAGTCAAACCCTTACTAAGATCAAAAATGTCTGTGTGGAGATAAAATGGAAGCTCTGAGTTCAAAGGTCTTTGAAATACAGTGGAACCAACTGTTTATGGCTTTTAGAGTCTTCCACATTACAGGAAAAGTACTATTATTTTCTTGAAATCAAAAGATTTAAAATATATTACACCACGCCAACATCCGCCCTCCTACAATCAAATCCAAAAATTACCCCCCAAAAGTAAGTAAGTAAATCAATAAATTAAATAAAGACCTCTAAATTGATGAAAATCAAAATGTGTTTTTAGGATATTGCAGTGCAACACAGGGACATGGGTTAGAAAAGCAGAGGTATTCTGTCTCCAGATATATTACTTACATTTCTGTGTACCTGGCCATTGCCATGGAATTTAAGTGAATATGTCACTTACATTGATTTCACTTGCTCACTGTAAATTCCAGTTATAGGCATTCATGTGGGTCTCAGTGTATGGGATCAATGTGCACAGATCAAAAAGAAGGTAAAAGGTGAACAAATTAAATAGAATATAATACGTTTTAAAGGAGGGAAAGGTTTCACCCAATTTGCCAGCTTTTTGTTTAGTTTATCGTAGCCCCCCCCCTTCCTTTTTAACATACTGTGTAATTCCTTCTCAAGGAACAAATCTAGGTGTCTTTGGATCTCAGTTATATTTATTGTTTCCCATGTCTTGTACAGTAAATTATTCCATATTTTTTATCTTATGAATTGAACATTTTTCTCCTAAACTCCCTAGTTACTCCTTGTCTAATATGTAGACTATGTCCTGTGTTTTTGAGCTTTTAAAAGTACAATTAAACTTCAATTTTTCCTTCCTAATTTTTACAGATCGAGCCCAAAGTAAAACTCTGATCTGTTCTCAAGAAAACTTTGAGGTATGAATTTGATCTTAATTTCTTCACTTAACCCCAAACTCCATAATAGGCCAAACAAGATCCCACAACCAGAACTCTGAGAAAGTTTAGATCTGCATCAAACTTTGGGGTTGGGACTAGCTCCAATGACTTCTGTGAGGTCACCTCAAAGTATCTTATTTTCCAATCAGAATAACACTAACCCTTAGCATTTCTTCACAACTTAGATTTTTGTGACCTGATAGCTCAGCTGTGTACTTCATCCTCTCAGGTGCAATTATATCCTTCCTATTCTCTGCTCCAAACACTCAAGATAAGAAGCCAGGTTAATTATACCCATCTTTGGTTTAATTTATGCTTTAACCTTGGATTTGACATTTATTCTGCCATCTCCGCCTCTGCTCTCACCAATTTATTCAAACTTGTGGCCTTAAAACAAAATAAAAATGATAAATCTACCTCATGGTCATTACTTATATCTCAGTTTTCAATCCCTTAATGAAGTGCTGGGCAGTTGAGATTGTTATATGCATATGCATCATTTGAGGATTACACATTTAATAATGACTATGAGATGACTACTTAGCAATAAATTAATAACTACTTATGAACAAAAATGATTATGCCAAATTTATGTTTTAAAGTAATTTTAACTGGAAGGGAATTGACTCAATTTTCTAGAGATTTAAAGGTGGTAAATGGATAAATTCAAGTATCTCAAATACCTTGTTAGAATAAACTGACATCCATTTACTTTTAATAGTCCCTTTCGTTTCAATGATTTTCCCCCACATGGGATGATCAGAGGATTGGGCCCATGCATGGTTATCAAACAGAATGTAAAAAGAAAAGACAATGGGTTTATCCAGAAAAATCTGATCAGTTATTCAGGTGGCTCCATTTTCAAAAGCTGCCTTTGAAATTATTTTATTAACCATTGGACTCCAGATGCACAGTGACAGAAAAAGCACCCAAGTGCTTCTTGGCAATATGATGGGGCGGGGGGGAATGGCAATATTTGTAGAATGTAGTCAAAGAAAATAAACCATGCCTTCCCTTTATAAAAGCTTATTATTTCAAAGCGCCAAATTCTGATATGCTGACTCCCAACTGAGTAGTAGTTTATTTCACAAGATGTCCTTTTAGGTCAGATTCTGCCAGCCTCTTAAAGGTGCAGCATAAAAATCACAATCAATGGGCCAGATTCTGATAATCTTACTAACCTTGTACTTTCTTTCCTCCACCAGTAATTGCACTGAAACCAAGGTTCTGGAAAATGTTAGCACTTTTGGGTGTTTGTCAGAGCTGGATGAACTATTTTCTGTAAACAACTGAAACCAATGGCACTACTTAGAGTAAGGTGCTTCTCCAAGTAGCAGAATCTGGTCCATTGGAATCAATGTGTGTGACCCATTGCCTCAAAGAGTCCATTGTGAGGCCCCAGGGGGCTGTCTAAATTGCAGCAGCCTGTCCCAGATATTCTATGTGCGGCAATGACGCCCAGAAAGCCCACTGCATTAACTGCTGTGGCTCCACCTCCAGCTTATTTTTCCCACATTAGGCCCACCTCTGATACCCACCACACTATGCCAGGGCTTGAAGTATGGGCCCCATAAAGAACTACAAGCTGCCTCGTGTCAAGCTTGTGCCAGGGGGAATTCTCCCTGGACTGGATCTGGGTCTCTAACTATCCTTTTGCAAGGTTACTAGTAGAGGGGAGAATCTCTCTCAATGGGATTACCTGCCAAATGCTGCCAAGCCACTGCTTAATAAAAATAAAGGGATTAAGATCTGTCCTAATTGTAATTGCACCAGAGGGAAAAAAATATCACCTACACACTCCTATCAGAGAGAGATGCCTATAACCGAAGCATTTAACTTTCTCCCCATCTTTCTTTTTCTTCTCACTGCCAAGCTCTCCCTTTACATCTCCAGAATACGCCCCTTCCTCTGTATCTCCACTATTAAAACTCTAGTGCACATCCAATTTGTCCAGCCTTGCCAGACAAAGCATTCAACAATAATGACCCAGGCCTTCCAAAATCATGAAATTGGCTTAAGAATCATGAGATTTTAAAAAAAATACATTTTTGATAGTTTTTATTTGGATAGTGGCATTTCAGTTATATTCTGGGCTTGTTTTCAAGCTATTCTCCATAACCAAGAGTGCTAGAAACTGTTTTTTTTTAAATGAAATATGAGATTCTTCCATAGTTTCAAAATTCTAGGAGCTTGCATTTTAAGAAAAGCATAACATGTCATGAAACTCCTGATAAAATTGGAAGAGATGATGCCTGATTCTCTCATTTGGTGCCTGATCCTGAGCTACTGAAGTAAAGAGGTGGCACTACCACATCCACAGGCCAAAATTTGCTTGTAAATTGTAGGTTGAATTATAGTTTTAATTGGCTCTTAAATTATTGGAACTAATTAATTGATCCATAGAGCTCTTTCCTTCAGAGAAATGATTGTCCTCAGAGGTTTAGTGTCCAGTAGGCATGAGAAGACATGAACCAGAGGTCATCAAGACCAAATTTGGTTGGATCAGGTTCTATTCTTGACATTGAAAACATTTGTTTTCTTGCATTGGCTATGGGGGAAAACATACCTTGTTGGCATTATTTATATATGATATTAGCATTTATTCTATCATCTGTGCTTACTCTTAACCTGAAAGGTGGCATTAAAGTAAAAAAATAGATGGGAATTGTTTTTCATTTATTTTGCATTAATTCTGTTGCTTGGTTCAATCGACTTGAAGGTTATCACCATGAGTACCTAAGAAGGCTGATTTTAGCCTTAAGCCCTGACAGTTACAGTATGCCTAACTGCAAGGACCGAGGGGTTGAGGATGAGGGTAGATTCATTTATAGGACATCCCACCTCTAATAAGATCCTCTTAGAGTAATAACTTTCCAAGTGCTGGCAAATTGTTTCTAATGATTGGCCATAGAGCCGAGGTCCATGACCATAAACTTAATAGAGCCCATATAAATACCAACACTATCCCTTTCTTGGGAATTTCTACCACTTTTTTTTGTTAAGCTAGGAAAATGCATCTAATAGCAAATGAAGTTGCACTGCGGGGATTAAAGATTACTATTAATATTCCAACCTAATGAGGTAACCAAACGTTGTGGTGTGATGTGTGAATTGCAGCCATGGGCTGTTATTATTATTATAGATTGATGGACCTTGAAGCCTGATAACATTATGCTCACTTTATAACTGCTAGTCTTTTATTAGACAGCTTTTTTCCCTTCATTTTTGAAGATATTCAACCTTGGATCATGCAAGGATCCCAAATGGAAATGTATTAAAATATACAGTAAATAATAATTTAATCATGTTTCTCTTTGAAGAAAAGTATGTAATGCATAAATGACCCCAAGGATGTAATATTTTAGATGAATTTTTCAGTTCAATATTTTCCAGTAGATTGGATTTATTCCTTATTTGATTTGCATATGAGCCTCACGCTATATAAAATGTATACTTTGAAAGCTACAGAGCTAATGATGCTTCCAGTTCTTTTTAAAAAACAAGAACTCTGAATTAAAGATACACCACATACTTTTTATTTAGGGTAAACATGTAAAATTGAATCAAGTTATTTATTTTAAGTTAAATTAAATGACATCTGTCAAACATACTAGGTGTAGCTTAACTTTACACCTTGACAAATTCTGCTCCCAGAGATGATTTATGAACTAGAGATGGGTGACTTGGCTTGGCTTATCCTGCCCTTACTCTCAGCTCTGTATCCCACCTCTCTGATCTACTGATTATGATTTAATTCCCAGTTAGCATTCTGTGGATTGGCAGAGTTCTGCCTTGTGACCAGACCCAGAAATATTAAAGTTATGATGAGCACCCTGGTGTGCACGAAGGAGTCAATTACATTTAGGAAAGGCATTCTGTCGTTGTAATATTTTTGTTAGCACAGTTAGCAAAATCACAACATTCCAACCCAGCAAAGAAGAGAGAGAGAGTGAGAGGAGTATAAAGCTGAAAAAAATCAGTTTTCAAGGGAAAAACAAAAGTCCGTGATTGCTGCAAATTGGAAAAAAGTGGTTTAATTAAAACCTGAAACATTTTGATGAAAATGAAAATGTTTCATTTTTGTTGAACTTTTTGTAGGAAAAAATAATGTGTTGCTTTAGTAGAGACTCAGTCAGGGCCTTGTTGTGCTAGACATGACACACAGTTAAAGAAATGATAATCCATTTGTTCATAATCTAAACACATGACAAGAAACAAGAACTGGATACAGCAAACAGGTTTGGGGGGAGATATAAGGCTACAATGAGACAATGTGAGTAGTGAAATAAGCAGCAGGCAGAAGTGCTAGAACTACACATTCCTGGAATTATTTTTATAGTATTTGAGACAGGACACTGTACTCCAGAGGGATTTAAATAAGGCCTGATTCTCAGATGGTATAAATAGGCTTAGCTCCATTGTTAACTGCCCTTGTGTATGTTAGGTAGCTTAAACAGCCAAATATGCATCATCAAAGAGGTTGCTAAATGATGTAGAAGCAGGGCCAGTGCAACCACTAGGCGACCTAGGTGGTCGCCTAGGGTGCCAAGATTTGGGGGGCGGCAAAAAGTGTTGCCCTGCCCAGGGGCTGGGAGCATCGCGCTTGCGGCAGCGGTGAGCCCCAGCCATGGAGGAGCCGGAGCGGTGCGCGCAGGGAGGGCAGCAGCCCTGCAAAAGCGGTGGCACCGCTAGTGGGGATCAGCCGCACCCCCCACAGGCCAGATCGCCAGCCGGCTGCTGGCATCGGGGCCTCCAGCAACTCTAGAGCTCCGCCCCTCCCCTCCTCCTCCTCTCCTGCCCTGCTCCCCACTCCTCTACATTCCAGCACGTCAGGGGAGCGCAGCCGGCAGCGTGTCTACGATAGCGTGCCGGGCGGTTGGAGAAGGGGCAGTGAGTCTCTGGAGGGGGCAGTCAGGGAGCAGAGGGGTTGGATGGGTCAGGGGGGTCTGTCAGGGGACGGGGGTGTGGAGAGGGGTCTGGGCAGTCAGGGTCAGGGAACAGGGGGGTTGGATGGGTGGGGATTCTAGGGGGGGCAGGAAGTGGGAGGGAGTGGATAGGGGGCGGGGGAGGGGGGGCACAAAGTGGAAGTTTCGCCTAGGGTGCAAAATATCTTTGCACCGGCCCTGTGTAGAAGTAAACTTTACTATCTAAAAGAACTGAGTGATAAAAGAAAAATAGTAGGGAGAGTGGCAACCAGTGACCATGAACAACTTGATTTAAACATAATAAGGAATATGAGAGTTCTCTGACTTCAGCACTAAAAGAAGTATGGGCTGGATTCTCATCCACCCTAAGGCCAATGCTCACTGCTCTAGTAGCATAAAATAGACTTCAGAGTGTGTAAATGTAATTTGCTCCCATTACGAGGCCTCTAGCCAATTCCAGAGTGTAAAATCATCTTAATGTAAATGAGAATCAAATACTTTGTTGCCACGAAAGCAAACTTGGGGGGAATTAAGAAATTTTGGGACAGATTTTCAAAATAGTTCATCTCTTGGTAGCTACCTCCCATTTAGGCATCTAAATGAAGCGGTCAAATTTTCAAAAAAATATTCAACACCTAGTAGTTTCTGTTGGGAATAAGTGAAGCTAATTCATGTTGAGCAGTCCTGAAAATCTAGCCCCTAAAGGCTCAGTTTAATAGTTCTTCTTGAGGCAAAACTACTAGTGCTTGACTGAATAAAGAGTGTAGAATAAAGAGTGTAAGATGTTAATGAGTAAAATGCAGTCACAGGCAATATTAAAGAGACACTGAGCTTCAACAGCTGTATATAGTTTTTTATTTACTGTTGTTACAAATAACTTGTGGCTATTGTAACTGTAATCTAAGTTTAGAGAAAATATTTTAATTCTATTTTTAAATTTTATTTTGTGTACTTCACTGTTCTTTGTGAATAGCTAGTTTCAATTTTCTCCAGGATATTTGGTCAGTCAATTTCTTCTTCTATTTGTATGGATCTTTTCAACAGCAAAAGGGGAGAACATAATTTTACAAATAAAAAAGTGATTATATAATCACAAAAATTAGCACTGGGTGACTCAGTGGCAGATGTACTATCTAAAACCAGTTTGAAATCATTTTAAAATGGAGTAGATATCAAGTTAGCAGTGCCCCTTTAAAATCCTCCAGTTTGAAAGCTGGCTGGGGAATCCTAAGAAACAAGACAATTAAGTTGTGAGAGATTCTCATTCCTTTCAGTGAGCAGCATTCACGAAGCAAAATGTGACCAGTGGGGCTTTGCAAAATATGCTCAAAGATCTGATGTTAGAAGAAACACACACACACACACAAATCACTGTAATTTAAGGGCCTGACCCAGAGTCTGTTGAAATTCTATAGAAAAACTCCCATTGGATTTAATGGTTTGTTTCATGCCCTAAACAGAAAAGAGGGAGTCAGCCAAACAAGAACACACTGAGTTAGTTATGGCTCACAAGAAAACAATAAGGGCAGAAAAAGAGTAAAAGGAGTTGTGGGGAGCAAGAGGGATTTTTATAAAAATATCGGAAGAAATAAAAGGTACTAGAGAAGGTAAAAATAAGATTCAAAAATGGATGAGATACTCAAATTCAAGAAGCAAAATAAAGATAAAGGGTTAGGTTAGCCCAACTGAATTCAAAGGGTACAATGTATAGCCCCCTGCACTCACATTGACAGCTGCACCACTGGAATGATTCACCCTATTATTAATATTATTTATTTATTGCAGTATGTAGGAGCCCCAGTCATGGACCAGGATCTCATTGGGCTAGGCCTTGCACAAACACAAAACAAAAAGGCAGTCTGTGGGTCAGTCATTGGTATGGGACAGAAAATTTAAGTTCTGGCCAGAGCTCTACCAGAGTCCCTCCAGTGATGGCTCTCTGGGAGCAGTGCTGAACCTGCCCACTTTGGGGCTGTACCAGTCAGCTACATTCTCCCTGAACTCTCTTCTTGCTGACATTCTGTTACCAAAGGTATGGAGTAGAAGTAAAGAGAAAGAAATCAAGACATTGCCGAGATTCAAACTGGGTGGTCAAAGTAGCTGAAAAGGGAGAAAATGCTAATAGCAAAGTTTTGGGTGCACTGGGGAAAGGGGGAAAAGAGAAAGATGCTACAAGGAATTTACAAGAAAGGGAAAGATCAGATTCTAAATAAAAGCCTCCTGCCTTTTCTTGTAGTCAGTGGATGAGAAGCCAACCTAAGGAGTCACAAGTCTTAAGTGAAAAATGCAGGCTCCTATTTTAGGTTTTTAGTCATTTCTTTGTCATTTTCACATTCTGATACTGCGACAAGGGTGAGGATGATGCTACAGAAGTTTCTCTGATTGCTAAAAATAACTCAATCAAACCATTATTCTCTGGAGCCTGGCTGGCTGCCATGTATCTAACTTGGTTGGCTGCCAAGTGTCATGCCCATACTCCCACACAGAAATGTTTGATAATTTAATCTACCAAGGATTTAATTTAGGCTGGTAATGAATGAAAAATGAGATTTAAAGGTAGCCAAGGGGTAAATTCAATGACTTCAAACAAATACCCCCACACAGAAGAAATTACTTCAGTTCTTAAATGATTTAGCAAAGGATTTTCCCTAAGGACAACATTTTATTTTTCTGTTTTTTTATTTTTCAGCTAAAATGCCTTTATAACTATATTATAAACAGTTCAGGTCTCAACAAACTGTGAAAGGTAAAATATGCAATTATTCCCATATAAAGAAAAAAAGATCTCTGCAAATGACCCCTCTTGTCATCCTTCAGGATGGCTTCCAAATTTGCGACCATGAAGACAGGATATTTTTGCTTGTGTGTACTTGTGTGTGAGAAAGAGAGAAAGTGAGCATCTTCTGCAGCAATCTGACTATTCTTCTGAGGAAGTTGACATGTTGTAGAGCCAGAAACCTTTTATGGGACATATGCAACTCAATGCCACCAGTACTATATTTGGACTGAATAAAGTGTTATGGACCAAGTTCCATTCTAAGTTGTAGCCTGATTTAGGATGTTAATAATATTAAGTTAATTGATTAATTTAATTTTAATTTAATTAATAATAATAATGTATTATTAATATTAATTAGTGTGGGTCTTAGGCTCGCCAATCTGTTTGCTCAGAAGATAAAAGTTCTTGTCCCAAATCAGGCTCCACAGAATTTACCAAGGACACTTGGGGGTATGACAGGAAGCTCACAGTGAGACAAATATAGCCTTAAAGACTTGTTATTAAAATCAGTGAAATAGTAAGTAAATGGTAAAATAATCAGAGTTACAAAGTTACAATTGCATTAATGCTATTCAAAAGATATATATGGTAATATAGTATTATATGGTACAAGGCTTTGGTTAATATACTCACACCCTTCGTTGATAACCTGGTGGTAAGAGACACAGGACCAGCCTTGCAGTTCAGGTTTCTCAATTCTTGAGCGAGGGATGCAGTGATTAGAAGAAACTAATGCTCAGAGCTATCAAAACTAACTTAGGATTTACTTGACTAACAAAGTTAAAATCAAAACTTAATAAACTAAGAATAAAACTTAGGGAGACCAAGCTTAGCCTAGTTCCCTTGAAACTTAAAGTTTAAGAAGAACAAGTATAGCCTACTAATAGTAGTAAGTAAGATAGAGTATGTGAGATGGAGTACTCTAGCGAGGTGGGTCACTTCTTTTATAGGGCACAAGTGCCGGAAATCCTTTCTCCTATGCCCAAATTTCATTCCTCACCCACAAAATGTTAGGGTACACTAACCCCATAGGCTAGTATGTTTGTGCGTATTGATGGCATGTACATATGCACATAAGTTTCCTTGTGGTGTACCTGTTAAATCTGTGGGTACAACATTGAAAAAACCCTTGTGCCATTCTCCATTGTCTGTTGGTCTAGATATAAGGTCATAGACATAGGCGTGGGTACTTAGCTATTTAGGTAACAAGATATAGGTCAACTTTACTTTCTGGGTAAAAGATCTTAATATAGATATGCTGACTTTACCTTAGCTTAACATACAGGATATGGCTTGTAGGTCCTTTGCATTACAGCCAAACTTACTTTAATATAAATCTATAAACCTATTACAATAAACCAAATACTTGAACTATAAGAAAAGATTATTTATATATTTATAAATATATATTTAAATGTATATATTTAAATATATATTTTTATATATATAATTTAAATATATATTATATATATAATTTTATATATTATTTATATATATAAATACTCTTTTCTTATAGTTCAAGTATTTGGTTTATTGTAATAGATAGATAGATAGATAGATGGATGGATGTAAGCAGGTTAGTCCTAAAGATAGATAGATAGATTAGATATGTAAGCAGGTTAGTCCTATAGGCTACAGTGTAAACCCACCAGCTGGAATGGAATTGAACTAATGCAACTGTGGCCAGAATCTGGCCATCCTTTGTAAATTATGATGTGCATTTTAATCTATTAATTCAGGCCTTTTGTGGAGAGATGTATAAAAAGCTTGGGAAAGTTCTTGCCATTTCCCTCACATCTCCATTCTTTTTTCCCCTTTCCAGTTACCCTGTCTACCCTTCTGAACACTATTTTGCATCAGCTCTGCAGAAGCTCTTATGTACAAATATATAAACCTGATGGAAGAAGTCATAACCTTTTCCTCAATTCCAGGAACTCCCAAAGTATAAAGCTATATAAAACGTGTGTCTCTAGGCAGAAGGTAGCCTGGAACTTAGTGAGACACATGCATAACTACAAAAGGGATTACATTGTGGCTCATTTATTTTAGTTAGAACATCAATGCAACATGGGCATTCTGGAAGACAACAGGTGCCTCAAAGACTAGTAGTAAAGTGTCAAAGGAACACTTTCAGTGCCATAGGCCTTTCCTTTGGACCGCTAAACATATTTTAATTGAGTAAAGCTATGGCATTTTTATTTCTGCAATGATTTTTTTTCACTGCTACATCACTAATAACAAAATAAAATCATAAAAGACTATTTTTGTGGTCACCCAGTCTTTGGCTCCTCAGCTCCTCTGTCACTGGGCACATGCTATTGCAAATACATTCAGGTGTGATATTTTTATCAAAACTCATAAGGTTAAAATTTTTCTCTCTGAACAAGTTAGATCCCTCCTCTAGTGGTATTGCACTCAGTGCAGAAAGGATACTTCCATAGAAACCACACTGCCAACAACAAACGGAGAATATACAAGAGAGCTGCATTGCAGTCAAGAGAGCCACAATGTGTATCAGGAAGGAGAATTTCTCAAGTGCCTGGTTTACAAGAGGGTTTCAACTCAGCCACCATTTTTATGGACACAATTTTGCTCGAGCAACATATCACATGCACAAATGGTACCACTTCGATATCTAACTACTGATTTCTGTGTACAGTCAAGTAGTAGGATATCCCAGTACAATGCTTGCAGTTAACTGGAGGTTCTATTATTTCTGGAAATAAAACTCAGCCTTTAGAAATGTCTGCCTTTTAGAATTAGAAAAAAATTAAAGTGTGTTTGACCCCCTGATCTAAATGTAATTTGTGTTAATTTTGATGGACTGTCATTAACAGAATCCATTTCAGAAAAAAAAAAGTAAAATGGAAAAAAGAGAAGAGATAGGAAAGAGAAAAGTGAATTTCTTGTAGTCAACATTTATGTCATGTTTTTCAGGTAGCTAAACACTTCAAATAAGTTAAATTCCTGATAGGCTGCCACTTCAACTTTGTTAGAGTAAAAGATGCTGTAAAATGACTGGACAGAGAGAATTATAGTCTGTAAGAAATTTCTCTCTCAGCAGAACACCAAAATGAAACAATTATTTTCTACAGCTGTGACACCATGGAATTTAAACCCTTTTCAGAAAGATAAAAATGGAGCACAAGTGACTGGCACATCAATGTACATCCTATAAATTAAGGACAGCATATAGTAGAAAATATCTAAATGATAACTAACCAATTTGGGTCAATGACCAATTTATGTGAAGATCACTTTAAAAATAAGTTCTATAAGTTCTTATTTTCAAATGTATCAGTACAAAAATCAAAATGATGTAAGGTTTAGGCTAGTTTGGAATTTCAAAGTCCCTTGGGGCCTGAGTCAAAGCCAGTTTAAGTCAGTGGAAAGGCTGCCATTGATTTCAGTGGGCTTTAGATCAGTCCCTTACTCTGCAACCAAGAACAAGGTCAAAGTACCAGTGTTGTACAACGCATGACCATAAAAAAGACTGTAACTGAAATTGCGAAGACTCCTGTTTTTCATTTGTAACATCTGCATCTCAACTTCCACTTGTGAATTCATTACATGTACTGGTTTTGTTTTACACAGAAGTTCCCAAACCGTGGCCTATAGAGCACTTGCTGGTTTTTCTTAAAGAGTTGGCTGGTCACAGGGTATTGGCTTATTTCCAGATGGGTGGGTGAGATGAAATGTAGTCACTGACAAGGAAGTAACAGAGAGAGAAAATTCTACTCTTGTAAGTCGGCATACAAATTCGTCCAATGATATTTGCACGTGACAACCAAATTTGGTCCATAGAGAATCTGAATATCTTAGAAGATATTTTGAGAGTGAATGGGCTAATCACAGCTCTTTTCCAGGGTTATATACTTATTGATCCCTGAATCTTTTTTAGATGCCACCAGATCTCCAGTGTGATGTCAACTTCTATAAAGTAGGTCAGTGTTTATGGCTAACCTCAATAAATACAGCTTTTTCTTAGGGAGAGAAAGTTTGTGCAGCCTTTGGCTGCTGAAGCTACCTTTATGTCCCCAGAAACCCACTGTTACAATTTCCATCGAATACAGTGACACTTTTGATTAATTGCTAGCTTCTCCCCTGCTGAACTCAGCCAACAAGACACTTATGACTCCAGCAGATGTTTCTGCACTTTAGGCAAATTACAAAGTTTTTGTATTCCCCCCACTTCCTTCAGCTGTAACAAATACTTTTACTACAGTCAATATCACAAAGAGAGGAACAAGATGCTGGCTGACCAATGCTGGTGCTGGATTGAGCCCAGGCCCCATTACAGGATACCTTACTAGCCCATGGGGCCATGCAGGCGATGCAATGCTTTAGAAAGGAAGTGTTATATACATCAGTGTTGTAATTCCAATGGGATCACTGCACTCAGACAGGGAGAGGATCTGCCCCCCCACTCCTCAGGACTCCAAGAGTTCTCAGGAAGGTGTCTCATCTCTTTTTAACTGTACTTATCTGAGCACATCCCCCCCAAAGGCCTGCAGAAAGCTGGAGCTAGGAAGAGATGAATATCTGGGAGGGTTTATTTCTCCTACCTCTGCAAGCAGTAGGGAAGGAATAAAGGGAAATCATTACCAGGGCCTGAGGACAGCAGCAGGCCTTCATTGGATTCTTTCATGGCCTGGAGGCAATTTGCCATCCAGAGCAGGATTGGGCAGCCTGCCTGCAGGGGTTACTGCTAATCTCTACTCTATAGCAGCATGTGAACAGTGAGGGGATCAGTATTTCAAGGATCACTCCCTGGTGCCTGCTGTTGGGCCTTTGTACAAACCCTTTGCTATGTGTTTGGTTCTCCTGATCCCTGTACCTCACACGTGCTATTTTGTCTTAAACCCTCTGGTTTCCTAGGAGGGTCAGAAAAAATGTGAGCGTTAGCCTGCTTTTACTACATCTCACTGGATATTTCAAAATACTTACTCTTCTGAATAACACTTGATTCATACCAGCTGGGATGTCCTTCACAATTATAAATCGCCTCATCAGAGGTGTATGAAGGCGGTACATTTATTCCTGGAAATGCTGTCACTTTTCAGAGCAGGTTGGGATGTGCTGTCAATTTGCCTTTTGGCAAAAAGAGTATTTTTTGTCGCACTACATCACCAACCTTGTCTTATTTGTGAAATTTTGTTTTGGAAGTGGTTCATTTTAAGTCCAAAGTTTACTGTGAAGTGTTACAAAGGGATCTCAAAAAACTGGGTGACGGGGCAAGAAAATGGCAGATGAAATGCAATGTTTATAAATGCAAAGTAATGCACATTGAAAAACATAACCCCAACTATACATACAAAATAATAGGGTCTAAATTACCTGTTACCACTCAAGAAAGAGATCTTGAAGTCATTGTGGAAAATTCTCCAAAAACATCTGCTCAATGTTTAGCTGCAGTCCGAAAAGCCAACCAAATGACAGGAACCATTAAATAAGGGATAGCTAATAAGATATACCTATCCCTATCTCATAGAACTGGAAGGACCTTGTCTGCCCTCCTTTCTTACCTAGTCTTCCAGGGCTTCCCAGGTGTAGAGAACAAGTCCTGGGCTAACTCACAGAAGACCAGGAGAGGGCAAGTTACTTTGGTATTTTTTTGCCTTTCTCTATAATTTTTCCTTTTCTAATATAGTTTTTTGAGATGGGGTGACCTGAACTGCATGCAATATTCAAGGTGTGAGGATATCATGATTTATATGGTGACATTATGATATATTCTGTTTTATTTCTGGGGAGGGATAGCTCAGTGGTTTGAGCATTGGCCTGCTAAACCCAGGGTTGTGAGTTCAATGCTTGAAGGGGGCCATTTAGGGATCTGGGGCAAAACAGTACTTGTGGCTTGATAAACCTTGTGGGAGTTGCGATGGTCCCCATAGATACACTTGGCTAGTTAGGTAGGAATCACATACAGACCATTACATTAGTAGACTCCAGAAATGCCCTCATGCTGGTCTCAGGAAAACTAGTGGGACAGGAGCAGCTGTCTTGGGCCAAGTGCACCGGAATAACCTGTGTACGTGATGCTGTCAATTATTATCTGACCATCCCTGTACAAACTGAGATACAGGGAAATACCACAAGGGTGAGGGTGAGGGTGAGGGGGGGGGGGGACCCAACCCTCCCATATCTGGTCCTTATAGGACAAGACTTCCCAGGGTTTGGAGGCCTAATTCCCATAGATGAGTCAGAGGAGGTTAATAACCCTGGGATTGATACAATGACCAAAGTAACTTGCCCTCTCCTGGTCTTCTGTGAGTTAGCCCAAGACTTGTTCTCTATCCCTGGAAGACTAGGTAAGAAAGGAGGGCAGACAAGAAGTTGGGAATGGGGATCTTGCCCAAAACCAAAAGGCTGCCCTCATAGGGAAGAAATTGTGTCCAGCTGGCATGGGAGTGACGCAGAGGGTCAATGAGCTGGAAGCTGGACCCAGTTCCACGGAGACCAACCCTTAGAGGGAAACAGAAGTAGGTCACCTAGAGTTTGGGCATATTGGACCCTCATTTGAGAATTTTGGGCAGGATCAGGCCAATGATCTTTTCAGCTACAGAATAATATTAGAAAGGAGGTAGTTGAGGGGAATAGGGTCCTGGTGGAGGGGAAAGCCAAAGGTCCAGGTCCATACTTCATGATAAAAAGGGCCCTATTATATAGAGTAGTTTGAATGCAAGAGCAAGAAGTGGAGCAACTCTTGGTACCTCGAAGGAACCAGAGGGCAGTGTTGGACCTAGCTCACCGTCGTTTGTTTCAAGGACACCTAGGAATAGGTAAGACCTTCAATCCAATCCTACGTAAGTTCTTTTGGCCAGGAGTTTATATGGAAATCCAAAAATATTGCACCTCCTGCCAGAGTGTCAATTACATGGCCCCTGACCACACTTAAGGTCCACTTTAGTACCTCTGCCAATTATTGAAGTCCCATTTGAGAGGATAGCCATCCTTTTGAGAGGAGAAGTCAACCAGGGGCCATCAGAGTGTGTTCGTTGTTCTGAACTACACCAGAGGCCGTACCCCTATGAAACACGATGTCCAAAACGATAGCCAAAAAGTTAATTCAATTTTTCTCTAGGGTGGGGATTGTTATACTTATAAGAAGCACATGGAATCTTTTAAAGGGGATAAGGCAATATGCCGCATTTATTGAGAGTACAATTTAAGCATTAAAATCAGCATGCTTACACACACACACACACACACACACACACACACACACACACACACACACACACACCAAAAGGTTCTGCATCTGGATTTTATAGTTACCAGTCCTTAGTGTTGCTCAGTCAGTTCCAATGGCCCCCTGAAACTGCACACAAGGGAGAGGAGCTGGGCCTCTGTCAAACGTGTTCAAAGCTCCGATGTTGATGCAGAATGAACCCAAAGTCCCATGGCAATAAGTTCCCATACAAGTCTATGGATCTTTCTGTGTCACACCGGAGCAGTCAATTACGAGGTATTTAAGGTTGCTTTTAATTAGCATTATTTTGAGTTTACTGGGAGGATCCGCAGCTGTTTCTTATCTGTCCCTTTGGCTCAACTCCCTATCTCATCCTTGAGCTGTATGCTTTTGCTTTTAGGGTCGTCAATCTGCCATCCGGGTGCTTGATATTAAAGTTGGTGCTCTTGACTCCTCAACTCCCTTCTTGACTATCCGGCCCAGTTGTCCTTTCTCAGTTAATTACCATATATTCTTCACTCAGACCAAACAGTAAATAAGGCAATTACCGTCATAAAACTTCTATCCTTTTAAGAACAACTGTTAACACAATCAGTGAAAAATAAACTCAGAACAATTTCTTCTTACTAATTCAAGGCTACAATTTCTTCTTACTAATTCAAAGCTAGCAAAACAGAGTATGAAGCAAAATAAGCAAAATGGAGTACAGTTTTATTTGAGACAATTTCTTTCCATGAGGCTTTTGGCCTACGGGATACCCAAAGAGATCTTGACGGATCAAGGAAGCCCCTTTGTGTCAAAGTTGATGAAGGACTTGTGTACAATGCTCCACATATGGGCCCTGAGAACATCAATCTACCATTCACAGACTCAAGTATCAGAGTGGTAGCCGTGTTAGTCTGGATCTGTAGAAGTGACAAAGGGTCCTGTGGCACCTTATAGACTAACAGAGGTATTGAAGCATAAGCTTTCGTGGGTGAATACCCACTTCTTCGGATGCAAGCAGTGAAAAATGACTGATGGCCTTGTTGAATGCTTTAATAGGACTCTGAAGAACATGATATGAAAAGTGGTGATCTGGGACAGGAAGAACTGGGATACCTTACTACCCTACCTGATTTTTGCTATAAGGGAGGTTCCCCAGACTTCAACTGGGTTTTCCCCTTTTGAGCTGTAATATGATCGCCACACTCATGGCATACTGGGCATTGCCAAGGAGAGCTGGGAAGAACAGCCTAACCAGGGAAGAAACATCATTGAACACGTAATGCAGATGAAGGATAGGATAGCTCAAGTCACCCTCATAGTGTGGGAACACATGGAGAGGGCACAAGAGGTCCAACGGACCTATTACAATCACTGAGCGACAGCCCAGAAACTCCAGGTGGGAGATTGGGTAATGGTGCTGATGCCCACAGCGAAGAGTAAGCTCTTGGCCAGATGGCAGAGGCCATGTGAAGTAATAGAAGCCGTTAGGGAGGTCGACTATAAGGTTTGACAGCCTGATCACCAGAAGACAGAACAGATCTACCATGTCAATCTATTGAAGCCCTGGCAAGACAAGGAAGTTCATCTGGTCACCCTGGAGTTGCCACCCTAAGAAAATAAACATCAGGGACAGGTGGGAATATCCCCTGAATTGACCCCCTGAACAATGAACAGAAGTCATCAATATGATTGAACTGAACCACAAGCCAGGCAGGACCACAGAAGTTCATCATCATATCACAGATCCTGGAATAAAGGTGAATGTTAAGTCCTACCGGATCCCAGAGGCGAAAACAGAGGAGATCAGGACTGAAGTTAGGAGAACGCTGGAGCTAGAAGTCATTGAGGAGTCCCATAGTCAATGGTCCAGTCCAATCGTCCTCGTACCGAAACCATATGGCAGCATGAGGTTCTGCAATGACTTCCAAAAATTAAATGAGGTGTCTCAGTTCAATGCTTACCCCATACCTCGAATGGATGAGCTAATTGACTGATTGGGAAAAGCCTGATTTTTGTCCACCCTTGACCTGACCAAAGCCTATTGGCAAATCCCTCTGGCCAAGGAAACTAAAGAGAAGACTGCATTTTCTACACCAGAAGGATTGTGCCAGTACACGGTCCTCCCTTTTGGATTACATGGGGCTCCCACAACCTTCCAGCGACTCATGGATAAACTGGTGCAACCACATGGCAAGTATACAGCTGCTTAACTTGATGATGTTGTCATACATAGCCCAGACTGGGAGATGCACCTAGAAAAGGTGGAAACAGTACTGGATACCCTGAGGAAGGTGGGTCTCAGTGCAAATCCCTCCAAATCTGCAATAGCGCTAGAAGAAGCCAAATACCTCGGGTACATTGTGGGGAAGGGCTTAGTGAAGCCCCAGCTGAACAAGTTAGAGTGATGCAAAGTTAGCCCCGACCGATCCAGAAGAAACAGGTCAGAGCATTCCTGGGGATAGTTCGGTATTATAGGCGATTCATTTCACACTTCACTACCAGAGCGTCCCCGTTGATGGATCTGATGAAAGCCAGGAGCCCAGACAAAGTGAAATGTACCTGAACAGTTGAAGAAACTTTTACAGACCTGAGGACCGCCCTTTGCAGTAACCCAGTGCTAGTAGCCCCAGACTTTGAGAAGGAGTTTATACTGCAAACCAATGCCTCTGAAGTTGGGTTGGGAGACATGGTTTCTCAAATGGTAGGAGAGGAAGAAAACCCAAGCTTATTTCTTACCAGGAAACTCCTGCCCAGAGAACAAAAGTATGCTGTGGTAGAGAAGGAATGCCTTGTGGTAAAGTGGGCCATGGAAACCCTCCATTACTACCTACACAGATGGAGATTTACCCTCATCACTGACCATGACCATCTGAAATGGATGGACCGGAAGAAAGAAAGAAAGAAAGAAAGAAAGAAAGAAAGAAAGAAAGAAAGAAAGAAAGAAAGAAAGAAAGAAAGAAAGAGAAAGAAAAAGAAAGAAAGAAAGAAATGCAAGGGTAACGAGATGGTTCCTGTCATTACAACCCTTCCACTTCAGAGTTCAACACAGGTCAGAGACCATGCATGGCAAAGCTGATGGCCTGTCAAGGGTGCACTGTTTTTCTACCCGAGTAGCCCAACCCCATGATGTTGAGCAGGAGGGGGGATATGTGACAAAGTCAGGCCACATGACTGCAAGAGGGTCCTGAAAGGCCAATATATTAGCCATAGAATGTTAAAGGCCCTTTTTCCTACAAGCTGAGAAGGGGTTACCTCAGGTCACTTAGGGACACCTGAATCCAATTAAGGGCTGCCTGAGGCCTTTAAATAACCCTCCTCTGAGGGGGAAGGGTGTGAGAGAGAAACAAAGAAGTTGCTGCCAAGCTAGTGGCAGCAGGGAAATAGGCTGTTCCAGGCTGAGAGGCTGTGCTCCTTCCCATAGGGGAGACAGCCAAACCTGAGTGCCTGCTAGGGGAAGGACTGACCCTGCAGGACAACCAACAGGGTGACACCTTGCCCCAGTGAGGGGGGGCAGTGAAAGGTAACCCCAAGCTTTTTGTTTATGAGCCTGTTTCCTTTTTGTTTGATGGAGGCTCATGCTTTAGGCCGACCCTCAGGCCTACTCTGAAAATACAACCAATGGAGCACAGAAGGGGGAAGGCAAACCCTGCCTAAGTAGATTGATTACCCCAGGCCTACCATCGCCAGATGGGGAAGCGCTAAGGCTGGCGAGAGAAAAGAGGTGCCTTGCCACAAAACGTATTACTTCTATGCTTTGCATGAGAAGAATAGGAGATGGAAGTGTGTTCTTGTATGAATGCATGGTAATTCTTCAATGCTAAGTTTGATTCTTTGCCACCACACTACCCTTTGGTCTTACTCTTTACATTTCATAAATTAAAGATCTGAATGGTTTGGCATCAGGATAGTACCATTAATGTTGCATGATTTTCCTGTTGTGTGTGAGACAACTTAGGCAGAGAGTGGCCAGTCCAAAAGGAGCTCTTGCTTACTTTATTTCACATTATTCCTTGCCAACATTGCTACAATAATACTGCGAATGTTATTCCTTGCATATTTTACATCACTGGCCATTTTGCTTGTTGCTGCTGTTTTCAATGGCAGCAAAACTGTCTTAGTAAATGTCCATTTTATTGGTGCAAATTGCATTCACTATAAACATCCTGCATTTTTAGCAGTATGTGGCTATATCTAGAAGATAATAGCTCATTTAAGTCTAAGTGACATTTATTAATTTCATATTGCTTAGCAAAATTATTTTCCCCTTGTATGAGATTTTCATCCTTTTTATTCTGTAGCTCTCCATCTATTACAGCATAAGATCTGTTACCTGAGCTATTCAGCTTTGTAGAATGTCAGTATTTCAGGTCCATTCAATAAAAACCTCTTTCCCCTTAACACTCTTCTGATGATACAATTACGATATAGCACATTTTGATATGATACAGCAACACAGAACATTTCCCCCTTCTATTTTGTTTGCTTTCACTATCTCACATTTATCAATTAACACAATGGCACTGCATTAGTATGTAATCTGAAAAATAAAAGGAAGAGGTTAGTAAATCAAGTACTGGGAATATAAGAAAACCCAAAAGAAACCAAAGCTAGCAACGATATTTTGGCTCTGAGGACATCTCCAAGCTATGGAAGAAGTGGAGGAAAGGTTAGTTGGACAACAAATGGCTGGGGAGTAAAATGCGCACTTATACATTTATGTGTCTATAGATATAAAAAGGAAAGATGAAGAGGATGAAAGAAAAAATGAGAGGAAATGAGCTAGACTATACAAGGTCAATGTCTAACAATGAGAACCAACTCCGTTGAAGTCAATGGTAGCCTTTCCATTCACTTCAGTGGGAGTAATATACGGCACTAACATATGGGAACACACTATGGCCTTGGCTACACTTGCAGATGTACAGCGCTGTTAGTTAAACCCGTGTTCGTACAGCTGAGTAGGGAAAGCACTGCAGCCTGTCCCCACTGGCAGCTGCCAGCGCAGTAAGGTGGCTACATTTGAGGCATTTGCAGCTGTATTGGGAGCGGTGCATTATGGGCATTCAAGTGGCTGCAACGTGCTTTTCAAATAGGGGGGGTGAGGGGGACTTTGACAGGGAGGGTTTTTGGAGAGAGAGTGGATTTTGGGGGTATCCACAGAGTGTCAGCTCATTATTTCCACACCTCCACATCCCCTGCCTCTCTCTCAATCACTGAAAGCAAACAGCAGGGGCTTTGTTTGTTTTTTTGTTTGTTTGTTTTTGTTTGTCGTGGTGGGAGTCTGCTACAGACCACCAGACCAGGCGGATGAGGTGGACGAGGCTTTCTTCCAGCAACTAAGAGAAGTTACTAGATCACAGGCCCTGGTTCTCATGGGTGACTTTAATCACCCCGACATCTGCTGGGAGAGCAATACAGCGGTCCACAGACAATCCAGGAAGTTTTTGGAAAGTGTAGGAGACAATTTCCTGGTGCAAGTGCTGGAGGAACCAACTAGGGGAAAAGCTCTTCTTGACCTGCTGCTCACAAACAGGGAAGAAATAGTAGAGGAAGCAATAGTGGATGGGAACCTGGGAGGCAGTGACCATGAGATGGTCGAGTTCAGGATCCTGACACAAGGAAGAAAGGAGAACAGTAGAATACAGAGCCTGGACTTCAGAAAAGCAGACTTTGACTCCCTCAGGGAACTGATGGGCAAGGTCCCCTGGGAGAATAACATGAGGGGGAAAGGAGTCGAGGAAAGCTGGCTGTATTTTAAAGAAACCTTATTGAGGTTGCAGGAACAAACCATCCCGATGTGTAGAAAGAAAAGTAAATATGGCAGGCGACCAGCTTGGCTTAACAGTGAAATCCTTGCTCGTCTTAAACACAAAAAAGCAGCTTACAAGAAGTGGAAGATTGGACAAATGACCAGGGAGGAGTATAAAAATATTGTTCAGGCATGCAGGAGTGAAATTAGGAAGGCCAAATCACACTTGGAGTTGCAGCTAGCTGGAGATGTTAGGAGTAACAAGAAGGGTTTCTTCAGGTATGTTAGCAACAAGAAGAAAGTCAAGGAACGTGTGGGCCCCTTGCTGAATGAGGGAGGGAACCTTGTGACAGAGGATGCGGAGAAAGCTAGTGTACTCAATGCTTTTTTTGCCTCTGTCTTCACAGACAAGGGCAGCTCCCAGATGGCTGCACTCCGCAGCACGGTATGGGGAGGAGGTGACCAGCCCTCTGTGGAGAAAGAAGTAGTTCGGGACTATTTAGAAAAGCTGGACGAACACAAGTCCATGGGGCCGGATGCACTGCATCCGAGGGTACTAAAGGAGTTGGCCGATGTGATTACAGAGCCATTGGCCATTATCTTTGACAAATCATGGCAATCGGGGGAGGTCCCGGATGACTGGAAAAAAGCTAATGTAGTGCCCATCTTTAAAAAAGGGAAGAAGGAAGATCCGGGGAACTACAGGCCAGTCAGTCTCACCTCAATCCCTGGAAAAATCATGGAACAGGTCCTCAAGGAATCAATTTTGAACCACTTAAAGGAGGGGAAAGTGATCAGGAACAGTCAGCATGGATTCACCAAGGGCAAGTCATGCCTGACTAACCTAATTGCCTTCTATGATGAGATAACTGGCTCTGTGGATGAGGGGAAAGCAGTGGATGTGCTATTTCTTGACTTTAGCAAAGCTTTTGATACAGTCTCGCACAGCGTTCTTGCCAGCAAGTTAAAGAAGTATGGGCTGGATGAATGGACGGTAAGGTGGATAGAAAACTGGCTGGATGGTCGTGCTCAACGGGTAGTGATCAATGGCTCCATGTCTAGTTGGCAGCCGGTATCAAGTGGAGTGCCCCAAGGGTCGGTGCTGGGGCCGGTTTTGTTCAATATCTTCATCAACGACCTGGAGGATGGTGTGGACTGCACCCTTAGCAAGTTTGCAGATGACACTAAACTGGGAGGAGTGGTTGATACGCTGGAGGGTAGGGATAGGATACAGAGGGACCTAGACAAATTAGAGGATTGGGCCAAAAGAAATCTGATGAGGTTCAACAAGGACAAGTGCAGAGTCCTGCACTTAGGACGGAAGAATCCCATGCACTGCTACAGACTAGGGACCGAATGGCTGGGCAGCAGTTCTGCAGAAAAGGACCTAGGGGTTACAGTGGACGAAAAGCTGAATATGAGTCAACAGTGTGCCCTTGTTGCCAAGAAGGCTAACGGCATTTTGGGCTGTATAAGTAGGGGCATTTCCAGCAGATCGAGGGATGTGATTATTCCCCTCTATTCGGCACTGGTGAGGCCTCATTTGGAGTACTGTGTCCAGTTTTGGGCCCCACACTACAAGAAGGATGTGGATAAATTGGAAAGAGTCCAACGGAGGGCAACAAAAATGATTAGGGGGCTGGAGCACATGACTTATGAGGAGAGGCTGAGGGAACTGAGATTGTTTAGCCTGCAGAAGAGAAGAGTGAGGGGGGATTTGATAGCTGCTTTCAACTACCTAAAAGGGGGTTCCAAAGAGGATGGATCTAGACTGTTCTCAGTGGTAGAAGATGACAGAACAAGGAGTAATGGTCTCAAGTTGCAGAGGGGGAGGTTTAGGTTGGATATTAGGAAAAACTTTTTCACTAGTAGGGTGGTGAAGCACTGGAATGGGTTACCTAGGGAGGTGGTGGAATCTCCTTCCTTAGAGGTTTTTAAGGTCAGGCTTGACAAAGCCCTGGCTGGGATGATCTAGTTGGGGTTGGTCCTGCTTTGAGCAGGGGGTTGGACTAGATGACCTCCTGAGGTCCCTTCCAACCCTGAGATTCTATGATTCTATGATTCTATGATAAGAGAGAACTTGGTGAAACGGAGCCTTCCCCCTCCCCCCCGCTGTTCTCCGCCCCCCTCCCCCCCCGCCGCCGTCTCTGTCCAAGGCAACTTTGCTGCCGGTGCCGTTTCAAAACAAAGGCAGCTTCCGGAGATCAGTAACTGCGTTGTTCCTCGGCTACACTGAAAGACCAACGTTCCACCCACTTCGCAACAGTCGTTATTCCTCTCGGGGAGGTGGAGTACATGCAGCGCTGTATCTGAGGAGATACAGCGCTGCACGTGCCTTGCAAGTGTAGCCAGTTAGTGAGTTACAGCGCTGCATGCAGTTTTATTGCGCTGTAACTCGTAAGTGTAGCCAAGGCAAACGTGATAAGGACCCATATAAGGAACATGCTAATAGGAGTAGGAAGATTTTATGTTATATATTTAGGGTCAGGTTTTCAAAAGAAGCAAGTGAAGCAGATTTTCAAAAGCATTCAACTCCCATCTAGATGTCTAAGAAATGTGGGCAGATTTTCAAATGCATTCAGCACCCAGTGGTTCCCATTGAAGATAATGGGCTGTGTTCTTTTGAAAATCTGCCCCCATCATTTGGGTGCCTAAATTAGAGCTGAGCTTTTTTGAAAATCTGACCCTTACTTTATACCATAAAAGTAATATTTTCCACAATCCTGTTTTCATGATTTAGTATATCTGATGTAAATAATGTAGAGTAATACATGTGAGAACACCAGGTCTGTGTGGGATGGTGTTAGATTTAGGTCTAAAATGAGGACCGTTTCTGCAAATGAGGGGCAGTTGAAGGGAACAGTATGTTCTTAATTTCCAAAGTAGTATTTCCATATGTTAGACAAGTTTTAATTTTCATATTTTTATTCATTTTATTTTCTCTTGTATAATTAAGCTTAATTATTAAACAATGATCCCTAGTTTTGTGTTCTTTGCCTGGAGTTTTCCAAGCTTTTAAAGTGAGATTCACAGGTGTTGACAAAGAGAAAGATCTCCTTGAAAAGAGTAAAAATCATAAACTTCCCTCCCTCAGGGCTCGGTTCATTAGCTGTTATCTATGGTCTTTCACATTACAGAAGCTGTGGAAAGCTGCAGATCCTGGCTCAGCTAGAAGCAATCCTATTCAGATATTTGTTATGTCCGAAGCCCATTAAAAAAACAAAACATTTTTTTTCCTTAGCAAACAGTGCAGGGTTTGAGTGAGAGGTGGAGAGCATAAGCGATGAGTTCTCCCTACTCCCCATGGCTGAAGATGCTAAACTCCTTTAAAGGAACTATTCTCTGTATGTAAAAAGAGTTAGTTTCAGGAGGATACAGGGAACAAGCTGATTAGTGTATTTACAAAATGTTGTGGTTTTGGTAAATATAAAATATAATGTTCTTTTGCAGTTGTGTTATGAGTGGGGACTAATTTAGTAACATTAATTCAGAGATAAGATTTGTGTTTGAGAATATAAGGATTGTGTGTGTCTTTACTCAATAGAGAAATGGCCTGTCTAGAGCACTTTAACACACCCACCCCTCCTGCCCTATGTGATCACAAACATTATGATAGTGCAGAAGGGTTAAATCTGCTGGAAACTAAATGGGGAAAAGGGGGAGAGTGGCTGTGCAGGGATTCCCATATGTAACTCCCTAACTTGGAAGCAGCTTCCCCTGTCAGTTATTTACCTAGTGTGTTGCTCAGGGGTTTGACTATTCCCCCCACCACACACCCCCGAACGACATATGTTATGCTAGCATAAACAGTGCTATGCACAGTGCTATGTCGGTGGGAGTGCTTCTCCTACCAACATATCTACCGCCGCTCATTGGGGGTGGATTAATTATGTCAACGGGAAAGCTCCCATCGGCATAGAGCAGCTACATGAGATATCTTACAGCAGCGCACCGATGTAAGCTCTCTAGAGTAGACATAGACTAACTGCCCCACCCATCATTTGGTTTAAAAGAAGTGTCTCCATTTTTTTTTCTTAAGAGAAGCCAAGGATCACCCACCAGCACTTCTAGCTTAACATACTGGAACTTCCCCTCACAGAAAGGCATTTACATCACCTTGTACTTATTGCTATTGTTAGATGTTTGGCTGTTATATTAGATCATGATTCCTATAGAGGACAGCTTGGTTACTTACCAGATCAGCGGTCATGGGTCACCAGTGTTGTTAGACATTTGGCTCTGTGTGTGTGTGCTCCCTATGTGCTGCCCCAGCTCTGCCCAGACAGCTGGCACAGCAGACCTCAAGCAAACCACCCAATGACTACAAAATTCATTAAGGTACGAAGGCACCAGGCCAGGTTTATTGTTGGCAAAGCACAGTAGTAGCACTTGACAGACTCTAGGAGGATACTAAGACATGTATGCCTGTGACAATGGACGCAGCTCAGTGAATGGTGGGACATCCCAATTCCCCCCTAGGCTGGACCAAGACACTCTCTCAGAGAAACCTCTTTATTCATAGATTCATAGATTCTAGGGCTGGAAGGGACCTCGAGAGGTCATCGAGTCCAGCCCCCTGCCCTCATGGCAGGACCAATTACTGTCTAGACCATCCCTGATAGACATTTATCTAACCTACTCTTAAATATCTCCAGAGATGGAGATTCCACAACCTCCCTGGGCAGTTTATTCCAGTGTTTAACCACCCTGACAGTTAGGAACTTTTTCCTAATGTCCAACCTAAACCTCCCTTGCTGCAGTTTAAGCCCATTGCTTCTTGTTCTATCCTCAGAGGCTAAGATGAACAAGTTTTCTCCCTCCTCCTTATGACACCCTTTTAGATACCTGAAGACTGCTATCATGTCCCCTCTCAGTCTTCTCTTTTCCAAACTAAACAAACCCAATTCCTTCAGCCTTCCTTCATAGGTCATGTTCTCTAGACCCTTAATCATTCTTGTTGCTCTTCTCTGGACCCTCTCCAATTTCTCCACATCTTTCTTGAAATGCGGTGCCCAGAACTGGACACAATACTCCAGTTGAGGCCTAACCAGCGCAGAGTAGAGCGGAAGAATGACTTCTCATGTCTTGCTCACAACACACCTGTTAATGCAGCCCAGAATCAAGTTTGCTTTTTTTGCAACAGCATCACACTGTTGACTCATATTTAGCTTGTGGTCCACTATAACCCCTAGATCCCTTTCTGCCATACTCCTTCCTAGACAGTCTCCTCCCATTCTGTATGTGTGAAACTGATTGTTCCTACCTAAGTGGAGCACTTTGCATTTGTCCTTATTAAACTTCATCCTGTTTACCTCTGACCATTTCTCCAATTTGTCCAGATCATTTTGAATTATGACCCTATCCTCCAAAGCAGTTGCAATCCCTCCC
This sequence comes from Chelydra serpentina, assembly GCA_037349315.1. NCBI lineage: Eukaryota > Metazoa > Chordata > Testudines > Chelydridae > Chelydra > Chelydra serpentina. The sequence goes on from JBAIAC010000004.1 coordinate 72,783,401, forward strand.
AGTTTGGTATCATCTGCAAACTTAATAAGCGTACTTTCTATGCCAATATCCAAGTTGTTGATGAAGATATTGAACAGAGCCGGTCACAAAACAGACCCTTGCGGAACCCCACTCGTTATACCTTTCCAGCAGGATTGGAACCATTAATAACTACTCTCTGAGTATGGTTACCCAGCCAGTTGCGCACCCACCTTATAGTAGCCCCATCTAAGTTGTATTTCCCTAGTTTATTGATAAGAATATCATGCGAGACCGTATCAAATGCCTTACTAAAGTTTAGGTATACCTAATTTATACCCTAATACAAACAGGTTACGTACTGCCCCTCTGACATAGTTAGGTACTGCCCCTTGACGTGGCTAGTTATCACCCATCTTCTTGTACACGTTGGTTCAATTAAAACGTCTGTATTTATTACACTGTCATCCTGATCTTATCTTTTACGAGGGGTCAGTGTGTTCCTTTTATCCTTGGGAATGTTTTTGTACCATCCTTAATATTGGGACCTTCTGGTACCACTCTTCTAGAATGTGTTTGCACAAGTACTTTGTGCCTAGCACTTTTTAAGAATGTGTGTTTTTTGCAATATTAGCCCTGTTCTTGCCAGATTATGTAAATTTGAAAGCAGGCAGAGCCTGACGTTTGCTCACAGCCTGGCTTTTGCTAACTTTGCTTTATATCAGCAAAGCTTGCCCACTACTTTAGCTCAGGACTCATACCAGGACTTTAATATAAGAGCTTATATCTCAGGCTCTCATCGTACTACAGCTACATTGCCAGGTAATTGGGGCTGAGCTGTCTTCTTCCAGCTCATGTATAGATCTTAAGTACTAATTAAAGATCCACTAAAGTCCTTCCACCTTGGACAAACAATCAATTACTGTTAAGATGCAAGAGCTACTTGACCACACTGCCTTGAAGTGTCATCTGAATTAGTATAGTTGGTATTTGTTGCCCAGGGTTACAGCAATCTTCATTCCTGCATTTGGTAAATTTAGTACAATAGTACTATCTTGTCCTTCATTCTAGGCAAAATTGTCCCTGAACTTTGCCTTGTTGTTCTTCACCAGCAGCTAAGCCTACTGCTTCTCCTTATCTCCCCATCAGCAAGGATGGACCTGTGTATATATTCAAATGTTTTTTCAATCTTCTTTTCTCTGCAAAAAGCATTTTTTCACCTAAGATGGCTACTAGTGAATTTCCACTTTTGCTTGAAATTTCACACAAGTAGTTTTTTCATGTTTTCATTTGAATCAACATGAAAATTGTCCACTTATTAAAAATACCACAGAAAAGCAACCCGTTGAGTGTGTGAAATAACCTGAAATGCAATGGAGGTACTTTGGGGAACATATTACCCCCAAAGTTTATATTTTTTCATAACTGTAATAGATTCACATGGAATGTAAACTTAGTTAAGTTATATATATATCTCCACATCAGGGCCTGATTCTCCATGGCAGTGCACTATGTGTAGTGATTTATACATTGTGCAAAGTGGGTTTGAAACCAAACCAGAGCAGTAGCAGTCACAACCACTTTCAACATTGTATTTAAGAGAAACAGACCCCAAATCTCAATGTTCCAGCTCCAGGAGCTCCCAGGAACGTTGGGCACAACATCAGTGATTCTGCCCGTGATGGTTCGGGCTGCCTTTGGTTGCATCTATGGTTTCAGCCACATGGTTGGAATCCTGAATTTCTTTCATAAATTATAAGCAAAATTCATTTACATGACTTAATTTGGTTTCATGGAAATGTCATTTATGGATGGTGTAAGACTGACCTTTTTCCATTTCACTTAACCTGAGTCCTGCTTGTCCACTCATGCTACTAGTTGTTCTAGTTTAGAGTCCACAGTGTCCACTGCAGAGTGAGCAAGTTCCATTTTTTTTAAACCAACTCCTATAATTTTCTTCTTGACTCTGTCCAGAAAGAAACATGTCCACCCCGAAGTTACCAAGCAAGGTGGCCAACTACTGTTTGAACTAGGGTTTTACATCAGTATTATAGGGGTTCTTTTCTGGTATTCTTGCTGATATAAAGATGAGATCACAGTGACATTTAACAGGAGAAGAAGGTGCAAATAAAGCAAAGGATATGGATGAGCTATGCAACTGATAACAGCATGGATTTCCTACTCAGCAAATGCCCCCCTCCTATTAAAAAATATATTTTGAGCTGTGAGTTCATTTATTCTCTATGCCAGATGTCATCAAAACACAGCCCCTTTCTATATGTCACATATTTGCTTTTATGTTAGCTCCCCATTCATATAGTACTTTGAGAGAGAAGGAAAATATAAAGGCTACATTAGTTCATTGCAGCCATGGAATGTTTGTGAGACTTTTCCAGGACATTCATTCTATGATATTTTCCTTTGCAATTAAGGGTGCAGTTATGTATATGGCAAAGCCAGGAACTCCGGTGAGAGGGAGCATTTGGGAATGCCTACTGTGATGTTCTACATCTGCTGAAAAACAGGGCATCCTCCCCTCCCCCCAGTTTCCCCTAAAGAACAAAGATGATCATCTAAGGCTGCTGAGTCCAGGAGGCTCATGCAACTTTATTGGGCTAGTATCTATGGAGGTTATTTTTTGTTTAAACAAGTCCTAAAGGATTTGTAAAGCTCAAAGCGTAGTAATGATCTTCTGTATTTGAAAACTAATAAGATTTTCTTATTAGGAGTAGCAACAAACTGGGGCTACAACACTCTAAGTGACTGAGCTGCACTTATTTTTCTACTGAAGTTTCAGGTAAAATGTTCATATCATGTTTGTAATCTTTTTTTCCCTCTCTTCTGATGGGAGCAGGAGGTGTGTACCAGGTAATTCTCTCTTGGTTATGAACTCTTTCTTTTGTTTCATTAATGAATTTCTCTCTTTGATTTGAAACTATATTTAACTTGCAGCATTTTCAGATCCATCAGCAAAAATATTCAAAACAACAACAAAAACATATGTTAATGTGAATAGTGAAGATGCTTTGATTGTTTTCTTCACTAGGTCAAATAATAGAAAAAGAGGTGTAAAATTAGGTTATAATCCTTGTTAAAATACAAGCACTTGAAACATAAAAGATATCCTTCTCTTTGATCTGCAAAATGAAAAAGAGGGGAAAGGTTTATCAGCTTCCGTGGATTTTATTTTTGCTATGGAGAACTTAACATAGCTTTAGATTTGTTTCACTTGAAAAGCATGTCATAAAGCATGGATTCAGACATGAAGGTTGCTATTCACAAATTTACTAAGCAAAAAAGGAAGAAAATTTTTTAAGATTTCTTAGCATCTCTTCAAGGGAGATGTTGTGGTACCTTTATAATTCCTGTGGAAGAAACAAATTGTATTTTCAGATACATTTTTCAGAGCTTAATACCACCCTGATCTCTATTTATATTTAGTTACTCTAATACTAAGGTAAAGTTACAAAAATGTATTGGAAACCTGATAACAATGGAATAAAACACTGATAGGTGAAATATCCTGAGCCAGATCCTCAACTGATATAAATCAGCAAATATTCATTTATTTCAACTGAGCTATATTGATTCACATCAGCTGAGGATCTGCTTCCATGTTAATAACTGGCTGCCCTCTTTTAAAAAAAATATTGGATGTGATCAACTAGTATTATATACACTGTAAGGTTAGATAGGGGGTGATTCCCTTGCTCCTGTACACATATTCACACTAGCTTCTATAGAGTTAGTTGAGTATAAATAGCAGTGTAGGGATGGTAGCATGGGGAGTAGCAATGGAGCCATGGCTTAGCCATGCCAGGCACAAAGCCACCTGATACCCTTTGTGAGCAAAGTTATGCATGTGCTTTACGTGCGTGTAAACGACCAGGAATTAAATAATTCCCCTTTATGACAGTGTTCTAAACAGCTGCAAGTAAAGCAACATATCTTCATCTACTGTCATGGTTTTCCTCCATCCTTGAGCAGCCAGGCACCCTTCTTGAATGAAGGTTGCAAACTGGGAAAAACCTTTGTAGAAATCATCCCAATTGCCAAAATGCCTTGCACACAAGAAAGAAATGGCTGAGACGATGGCTTGTTCAATATTTGCACAATGCCTAGCAAAATGGGGTGTAATTAATAAATTACATTAAAATCCATGTTAAAATAATTGTATTAAGGTTGCAAGCATTCAAAATTAGCAAATGCTAGAATTAAGGTTGTTTGTGTTTTATGTACATGAGAGTATTCAGCATGGGTAATTCCCAACATGCATTGCTCCAGCACCAGCTGCTGGGGCACTGTAGCATAAATGCTCTGACATCATAGAATGTGAACTATGAATATATTAACATAGCTGTCCCAGAAAACAATACTGTTGTGTGGATGTGCTGAACAATCAGGTATGCCTGCATATTAATGGTTGGATATTCATGTTCTAACTGAAAAGTGGCCATGTACAGCATGGGTATGAGTCCAGAAAGTTCTCCCATTAAACCTTCCACAGATGGATCCTTACTCGCCAGATTTGTCATACAGGGACAGCATGTTTTAGAATAACATCAGCAGTGCTTTGCTGCTGCAAAGTGATGTATTAATTTCCGAGAGAAGTGAATCTCTCTGAAACATGATGCAGAATGTATCTCTAGGGTTCTTTGCACTCTTAGTCTGCTTTCCAGTTCTCCAAATTCAGATGAAGTACTGTACCTCCACACTGATTAGCAAGGGAGACAGAATGGCCTAGATCCACATAGTTACTGAGGCACCTAACGCCAGATGTAGGTGCCTAAGTCCCAGTTTTAGGCTCCACTGTGGTCCAAAAATTCCTGCTACGCTGCCACCTAACCTGATAGGTGCCTAAGCACACTCAACACCTAAGTTTTCAGGACAAAAAGTCCCCTAGGTGCCTATATTTCTGCTTCTGGACATGCACACTGTGGCCTTCCTCTAGGCATCCAGATGCCTATCTCCTGCTGAAGCCTCAGAGCAATTCATGAACCAATGAAGCTAGGCAGAGGAGCGCCTATCTTCCCTGTATGGCCCAATCCATTAGCCATGCTCAGAACATACCTAACAGATCAAACTCCCATTCGAAATCCAGCTGGTGGCAGTGCCACCCTCCTTACAACTAAGGCACTAAGTGGTTAATGCACTTAACTGTGAGGTGGGAGACCCAGGTTCAATTCCCCCCTCTGCCTGAAGGGGAGAAAGGAGTTGAACAAGGGTCTTCAACCTCTCTGGTGTGTGCCCTATCCACTGGGATACAGGATATTCTGATGTGGGGCTCCCTCAGTATCTCCAATTGAAGATGTTGCACTGAAACATTAGGAGACTGACTCCATAGCCTGGTGGTTAGGGCATCCATGGGGGAGACCCAGGGTCCTGTTCCAATGACTTTTTATATACAGTGAAAAAGTTCCAAGAGAACAGATTGGGCACTCCAGGTCAGTATATCCCATATCTCAATGGCTAGAGAACCCTCCTGAGAAGTGTGGGAGATCCCCATTCAAATGTTTTCTCCCCCTTCAGGTAAACCTGGGTCTCCCATGTTCCAGGTGAGTTCTCTAACTTCTGACCTAAAAGCTATAATCTGGGCACCACTATCTCTTCCTCCTCCTCTCTGTGGAGTGAGGCAGGCACCTAACTCATTCTCACAAGAAATGTCTTAGATGCCTATGCTTCCTGATCCCAGATGTGGGGTTCCTGGCTATGGACTGGAAGCAGAGATTGGTGCCTCTCTGCACACTGGACTTGTGTGTCTAACTCCATGGACACCCCCCCACACACACACACACTGATATTTCCCATGGGCTAGCTTAGGCGGCTCCCCAATAAGTATGCTGGTTTTTCTAGATCACATTCCTGGGTGCCTATCTCTCCACATTCATTGTCTAGGTGCCTAACTCAGGCTTTGTGAATCCCAGCATTGTTCCAGTGAATTTCTGGGAAGGTAGAAGTAAGTTCCCACAATGCTGAGTTGCAACACCTGCGTCTATTTGTGGATCTGGACCTATGTCTCCATCATTACCAGAATGTGGAGAGACCCCATAAGTAGAGCTACATGGGAGTCACAATTCTAGCTTCATGAAGTTTTGTAAAAAAATAATAAACAAATTCCAAACCTATATCAATATCAGTTATGCTTCCCTTCAAAAATCTCTTCTCTGTTGCACTGAAGTGGCTATTTCAACACAACCAATAACTTCAATGGCCTTTGGGTCAGGCTTTCATGGACCCAGTTATACCACAGAATAGCACCTTAATCTACGTTTGTGAAGGACAATTCTGTTTAAAGAAATAAATGCCTCTCTTCCCCATAGTTGCAAATCACTCTAGGGGTTAGGTAGGAGATAGGCATCCAGACACTTAAAGGAAGGCAGCAGTGCACATGCACAGAGGCAGGAACACTAAGTGCCTTCTGAACTTACTCTGGAAAACTTAGGTGGAGAATGAGAGGTTTGGCAGGAATTTTATGGATTGCAGTGGAGCCTAAAAATGAGACTTACACAGCTAAATTCAACACATAGGTGCCGGAGTATCCCATCCCTACTGTACAGTAGTACAGATCATTGTCAAATGATAACAAGTCCATTCCCCAAAGGCTTGCTGTCTAATGGCACATGTATGGGTAAGCAGTACAGGAAAGGATGGAACATACATTGTAAAGTGAAATGGCATAATGCCTTCCATCTTAGAATAACAAATTAATTTTGAAAGGGCTCGCAGCATAGAAAAGATGAATGTAACCATATTGCAGTTATTGCCAAATAAATAATACTAGCCCATAGTACAGGGAGAAGGGGGAATCAGAGGAGTAATTATATATATTACTTGTAGTTTTAATATTATATATATAGTGACAAAGTTCCTCCTCTACCTTGGTGAGTCCTGTGCTTATTGGCGGATTTTGATCGCCTCGGAGATCTTCCCCTCTGGTAGAACCCACGGTCAAATTCCTCCTGTGTCTGATCAGGAGTTGGGAGGTTTGGGGGGAACCCGGGCCCGCCCTCTACTCTGGGTTCCAGCCCAGGGCCCTGTGGATTGCAGTTGTCTATAGGGTTTCCTGTAACAGCTGCGTGACAGCTACAACTCCCTGGGCTACTTCCGCACAGCCTCCGCCCAACACCTTCTTTAGGCTTACTGCAGGACCTTCCTCCTGATGGTCTGCTGATGCTTGTACTCCTTAGTCCTTCAACTCTTCTCACTCTCAACTCCTTGTGTGCCTCTTGCTCCCAGCTCCTCGCACGCAACACCACAAACTGAAGGGAGCTCCTTTTTAAACCCAGGTGCCATGATTAGCCTGCCTGTCTTAATTGATTCTAGCAGGTTCTTCTTAATTGGCTCCAGGTGTCCTAATTAGCCTGCCTGCCTTACATTGGTTCCAGAAAGTTCTTGCTTGTTCTAGTGCAGCCCCTGCTCTGGTCACTCAGGGAACAGAAACCTGCTTCTCCAGTGGCCAGTATCTCTGCTCCTCATTCTCTTGAGGTCGTCCTGCTGGCTGGTTGCTCCCCTGGTGGCTGCTGCTGTAGGGGGGACCCTGCTGGTGTGACCCCCAATGGGGGAGTGTGAGGCCCCACTGTTTTCATCATTTTGGGGGCCTCCCCCGGCTAGGTTGCTGTTGCCTTGCTGCTGCAGAGTCTGTTATTGCTGCTGGAGCTGAGGAAGGAGTGGAGGAAGCCTTGTTCTGTGGAGGGGGATTATAACATCTTTGCTTGTGCAGTGGTAGGTGCCTTTGTTGTGGGGAATTGGGGGAGTGGCGTGGAGCCCTCCCCCTGGCCTGTCTGCCCCCCCCCCTCCTACCACCGCCGATGCCCCCTTCGCTTTTTCACCTTTCTACCTGTCTCTTGGCTCTATTCTCCACTCCCCAGCCCAGCAGTTTGCTCTGTCCTTCTTTCCACTCCAGGACAGTAGCTGCAGCGAGCAGGCATTTGTTTGTCAGGCGCCTGTGAGTGCGCGTTTCCCTTCCCCTCCCTTGGTTTTGTCCTCCCTCCCTTGCTGCATTTGGCTGGTGGGCTTCCCTTTCCCCCTGCTTCACCCCCTGGCCTGTCCTTGCAGCTGTTTGCCCCCTTTCCCTTTGCTGCCTGTCCTGCCCGTTCCCTTTCTGCCCACCCTGTTTGCTCTGTTTTGCCCTGCCCTGGTTTTTTTGGTCCTTGGTTAGTTTGTTTGTCCCGCCCTCCTGATCAGACCATCCCCTTCGTTCCGACCCTTTGCTTTTTGCCCCCCCTCCTGGTTAGCCCTCATTGCCAGCGTGCCCACGTCCCTTTTTCAGCGCCTGGAACACCCCCCCCATTCTGTTATTTCCCTCACCGATGTGCACTCCATTATGATGTTTTAGTTTTCCTTGCCCTTCCTTAGTGCAGCCGGGGGAGCCGGTGTCCTTTTCATCTTGTGCTAGGAGTTGTGTCCCTTGTTTTTCCTTTGTCCCCTTTTGTTGGCGCCCTCCTGCCCTGCTTTCAGCCTAGCGGGTGGGGTGTGGTAGCCGCTCCCCCACACCTCCCCTCCCTTCCCCCCCTTTCTTCCCTCCCCTCATTCCCTTCCACCTGCCCTAGAGGCTGTCCCCATCGCCCTTCTCCTGTGGTGGGTGGTTCAGGGGGTGGGATTTCCTTGGCCGCTCCTGCGGCTCCCTTTCAGTCCCCCCCCTCTCGCCCTTCCACGTGATGGCCGTCCCGACTGCCACTGCTGGGCTACCTGTCCATCCTGCCCTTGAGGCACCAGCGGCGGTGAGCACGGATAGGGACCTCAGGGACTCCTCAAACTCCGTTGCTGCTGCTGCGACCTCTGCCGCCTCCGTGTCCGAGACTGCCCCCCTGGCCGGTGGGAAGGGCCGGGGGACGAAAAAGGGCAAGGGCCCCGCCCGGAGGGCGATACCCCCCGGGGCGGTGGCTCCTTTTCCCGCTGCGGCCCTGTCAACGGCCGCAGCCCCCTCTTCTCCCTTACCTGTTGTTCCCTCCACCAGCTCTGGGGGTGCTGCTTCCTCGGCACCCAGGGCGTACGCCCAGGTGGCTGCGACCCCTCCGCTCACCGCCTCGCAATCTGCTCCAGCCGCTTCCCGGAATACCATTCCCGGCGGCCGGGGCCCCTTTCCCACCCTCACCAGGGAGGAAGGGGTGCGTTGCCTCCTGGTGCCGGCCTCGCCCCACGTCGAAACCTACGTGCGGGCGTTGGCACGGGTGGTGGGGCCCACGGCAGTGGTGGCGGCCTCTAAGATGTTTGGGAAGGCGGTGTTCTTCCTGGCGTCAGAGGCCGCTGCCCAGGATGCGGTGGAGAGGGGCTTGGCGGTGGGGGGCGTTCACGTCCCCCTTGAGCCATTGGAGGACCTGGGCGTGTGGGTGGTTTTTTCCTCTGTCCCTCCCTTCCTCCCCAATGCTGCCCTTTTGCCGTTCCTCTCCACCTTGGGGAGGCCCGTGTCCATCCTCAGCCCCCTTTCGTTGGGCTGTAAGGACCCCGCCCTCCGCCACGTTTTGTCGTTCCGCCGGCAGGTGCAGGTTCAAGTGCCACCGGCGGCACGTGGCGGGGAGGCGTTGGAGGGGTCCTTTCTGGTGCCCCATCGAGGGGCCCAGTACCGGGTTTTTTATTCTTCGGGGGAGGCCCGGTGCTTTCTCTGCCGGGCGGCGGGGCACGTCCGGAGGGACTGCCCCCTGGCCCAGCTTGGAGGGGCACCTGGGACCCCCGCTACCCAGAAGGGCGTCGGCTCTTCCAACGCCGGCGGCCCTGATCGCCCGGACCCTGGGGTCACCCCTCCTCCATTTGTGACCGCTGTCATCTCCGCTCGGGTGTCGGGGGTGGCCCCCCCGACGTGCCCAGATGAGCGTGCGGGCCCCACCGCTGAGGTGGATAGTAGACTGGAGCCCATGGAGGAGAGGGTGGCAGGGCCGGTAATAGAACTTGAACGGGGCCTGCCCCAGAGGGAGTTTGTCCCTTCTCCTGTTGTCCCGCCCTTGTCTTCCCTTACCCTCCCATTATCGCCCTCGCTCCCGGGCCCTGACCCGGCTAGCCAGCCCCCTCCTATGGGGAGCTGGGAGTTAGTATGGGGGAGACGCCGTAAGCGGGGAGCACGGGCCCAGCATCCCCCCCTAGTTGACGAGGGGGAGGGGACCCCCTGTAAAACCAAGAAGGGGGTCGCTGGCGCCGGGCTTTCCGTTGACCCCCTTGCTGGGGTTGTCACTTGGAGTCGGCCGAGGTCGCTGCAGCTGAGGAGGCGGGTAGCACTGCCTCCCTTATGGAGTCTCTTCCTGAGGGGGTAACGGACGGTGCCCACGTTGTCCCGCTGCCATCTGTACCCCTTGTGGGTGCCGCGGCGGCTATTGCCCCCGCTGCCGTCGAGGGGGAACCCGTGGAGGTGGGTGGGGAGTTTACTTCCATCTTTGATGAGATCGAGGCCCTAGGCTTGACTCCAACCACCGAGCGGGTGTATGTTCCCCCGCTAGGGGGCCTCGGTCAGGGCGCTTGCGATCTGTCGCCCCCCACCCCCCTTTTCCCTCGCCTCAGGCGGATGTCCCTGTTTTGGCCATTGCACCGCCCCAGGACCTGACCATCTGCCCGGCAGCAAATGGTGACCTGGCTGGTGCCGCCGTGCCCAGTGAGGCGACGGCTGAAGCCAAGCGGCTGGGCTCTGAGCCTGTGGGTGTTGTGTTTTCTGCAGTAGGGTTGCGGCCCTCCCTCCCCACGAGTGCTGTTATCGTAGGTGCCTCATTCAGTGGGGCACCTAGGCCTGGTGTGGTGGAGGCGTCCCACTCCCTTGCTGTCCCTCAGCCCATAACGCTGGGTCAAGGGGCACTGAGACCCGGTGGTCCTGTCACTCGGGCCCCTGATTTTGTCCCTGTTCCCTGCCCTGACCCTGTTCCCGTCCCAGATCTGTGTCCTGACCCCGTCCCCAACCCCACCCCCGTCGACCCCGTCCCTACCCTCTATTCCTTTCCTTCTCCTGTCGTTGCAGCTCCCGGGGTTGCCTCATTTTCTTTTTATGAAGGCCCCCGGGAAGCGGTTTTTGTCTTTCCTTCTCCTGGCCCATCCTGGGCTGCAGTTCTCCCTCCCCCACGTTTCCTAGGGCCACATGTTGTGTCAGGTGGCGCAGCGCCAGAGGGACGGGCGTTGCGGCGGGGCTCTGATCCCTGCGTACCTGTCTCGATGGGCCACGAGGCCAGCAGGGGGGCCCAATTGGGGGACGCCCCGGGGGCTGTGACCGCGGTCCCTGCCATGCAGAGGAGCGAGATGCACTCTTTCTTGGAAGACACTCGTGGCTCCACGAACAGAGTGCGTCTTGCTCTTCAGCACTGGGGTGATTTTCATCTGGTTCTCCAGACCGTGAGGGCCGTGTTGCAGGAGGGCAAAGGGACCGGGAAGCAAGGCGCAGCGGCTTAACAGTGGGCCCGCAGCTTCCGTGATGCCCTGCTGTCTTTCGGGGTCGGTCACGGTTTGCTGCGGGGTCCAATGGGAACCACTAGCGCCCCTGACCGCGAGGATCATCCCCAGCCTTCCTCATGTCACCGACCATCTTTGCAACTTTAAACACTCGGGGCTGTAAGCTGGGTCTCCACAGGTGCCGGGTGCTCTCCTTCCTTCGGGAGGGGGGGGTACTCGGACTGCACTGGGTCTCTGCAGGGGTTCTCCATCTTCCCCTGGAGGAGGGCGGACAGGGCCTGACGTGCATGCGCACGCAGGTCCACGTCTTCCTCCTCCAGGCCCTGCAGAGGCTCCTTTATAGTGCAAGTGGCTCGGCGTGGAGCACGTTGGCGCGCGCCTTCCTCCGCCGCCTGCGAGGGCTCCGATACGACCGGCAGCTCTTTTTCCTCCGTCCGAGGGATCTTCCGCGAGACCTCTCCGAGCTGCCGGTCTTCTACCAGGACCTCCTCCGTGCCTGGAAGCTGGTTTCAGCAACCAGGTCCTTTGTGGCCACCGAGGGGGTAGATCTCCTCGCGGAGCCCCTGCTACACAATCCCCATCTTCGTGTGCAGGTGGCGGAGTCCCCCTTGGTGTGCCGGAGGTTGGTCCTGGTGGGAGTCACTAAGATCGGAGACCTCCTGGACTATGACCTGGGGGGTTGGGTGGACCCCCGGGCGCTTGGTCGGCGCATGGGGCTCTCCACCCTTATAACCCCCAGGCGCGTACTCCAGGAGGTGGAGGCAGCTCTGTCTCCCGCGGCTCGGTCTCTCCTCGAGCGGGTCCTGCGAGAGGGTGCGCCCCGCCCGTCCCTCACTCCAGGCCCTCCGGATCTTTCCATCGGCCCCCTGCCCCGTGAGCCTTCCCGGCCTCCCCCTCCTCACATATCGAGCCGGCTGCGTACAATGCAGCCGGTTCGTTTCCAAACCGCGCCAAGGGACCATCTATACGCGCTCGTGCTGCACACGCTCCATTTCCCCACCCTCATATCCCGCCCAGACACCAAGTGGCGGGACCTGTTACCAACAGTGTAGGGTGGGGGACCCCGGTGGGCCAGTTTGTATTCTACCTTAGTCCCGCGGCCCGCCGGGGATATCAGCTGGCGGCTCCTGCACGGAGCAGTGAGCACGGGCGTGTACTTGGCGCGGTTTACCCCGGTCCCCGAAGCCTGTCCCTTCTGTGGCGAGAGGGAGACCCTGGCGCACGCGTATCTTCAGTGCGCCAGGCTGCAGCTCCTCTTTCGGCTCCTCCAGAACCTCTTATTGAGGTTCTGGCTGCACTTTTCCCCTCACCTGTTTATTCAAGCACACCCAATTCGAGGCCCCACAAAGTCGCGGGACCACCTCGTCAACCTCCTCCTAGCCATGGCCAAGGTGGCCATTCGGAACACCACGGAGGAGAGGTTGGCAGGGGGAGGGGTCTGCGACTGTGGTGCTGTTTTTCGTTGTTTTATCCGCTCACGCATCAGGGCAGAGTTCCTCTGGGCAGCGTCCGCTGGCTCCCTCGATGCTTTCGAGGAGCAGTGGGCGCTGTCCGGGGTTCTCTGCTTGGTGTCCCCTTCCGGTTCCTTAGTTTTAGCCCTTTGACCCTCACGCCCGTTCCTGTTCTTTTATTTGTTGCCTCCCGGATTTATTTGGGATCTAGGTTTTGTGGATCCCTCCCCTTAGGCTGAGGGGTGGGATCCTTTAGTAGTGGGCGGGCTTAGCCCGCCCACTTCCCGGATACCAATAGGATCAGACTTCTGTACCCCACTTGTCTGGGTCTGTCACTATATATATATATATATATATATAATATAAAATAATATTAAAACTACCTTGATACTCTATTTTAAACCTATAAAGTCACAATATACTCTAAATACACAATTAAGTTTTCTCACTCTATTCTTAACTCATGCTGCTATGCCTAGATATTGCAGCACATGTTTTGTGTAACTTGATGTGCTGTTATTAGCCACCTGCTATGACTTAAGAATGGAATCAGATGTTTTTGCTTTAAATTTGTCAGTTTTCATGGGTTCCATCAGGTCCCTTATCATTATTTTAGAAGAAGCTGGAATTTAAAGCTGTACTGGAGAGAGGATTCATCTTTGGAGAGAGGGAAGATGTGTCCTCAGGGGCACACTTAGCCCCAGGATTGTTTGGAGTATTAATGCTTGTGCCTTCAACCTGGGGTTATTAATGGATCCAGTCTTATTATTAACTGAAGCAATAAAAGTCTGTGGAGCTGCAGAAAAGACTGGCTGATCAGGAAATATAAAGAAATCATCTGCTGTGGATGTCATAAAAATATCTCCTAGAAAGAGACCATTTTTGATATCAAGCAGACTGTTTCATTTGGATTTAAAGGACTTCATATTAAGAAATCAAATGCATACAGTATACGAATGATTTATTACATTTTCCAACAAATTTCAGAAAGAGTGAAGAAAAACCCATCACATATTATATTAATGAGTAGTATTGGCTTAGGAAAACTACTGCAGGTAGCAAATTTCTTCCAGCTATGCCCCTTTCTTGTATTTCTATATTCCCCAGATTAGATGCAAGTCCAGTTCTGTGGAAGCCTGGCAGAGGGCTTCTTTTGAGTCAATAGGACATAGAGGGATGCTGTTACACTGCCTCAACTTTCACCACCTTCTGATTAATTTTAGCCCAAAGGAATGGGATTTTCTTTCCTTTTATACCTTCCCTGAGAAATATAAGAGGGGATTGTGTTAATAACCAGCAGCACTTCCTAAACCATCTTTCTTTGAAGCCCTTAGAATCATAGAATCATAGACTATCAGGGTTGGAAGGGACCTCAGGAGGTCATCTAATCCAACCCCCTGCTGAAAGCAGGACCAACACCAACTAAAGCCACCTGACCAAACCTTTTCTTAGTTAATTTGTTTGATCTGATGGCATCATAACACAAAGTAGTATGGCTACAAACACTCCCTTCAGAGAGAAGAGTAAAATGGTATGTAATGTTCCTGCTCTAAGAGAAAACAGCCATTTAAAATGCCCTGAAAAGAGAATAAAAATGGCACCTTGTAACAAAAAAATGGCACAAATATTGAAGGATAAGGAAATAAATATGAAACCAGGACAGGTCATAAATTCCATCATGAGTGTGTATGTGGACTGGGGGGATTCTAATGTTTTTTACAAAAAAAAAATTGGGGAAATGGATTGTGATGGATGTTAACTTCTTACCACAGAAAAGGCAAAAATTATCTCTGGACCTAAAGCATGACAGTGGGAACCTAAATTTTGGTGTCTGAGTGTAGATACTCATTGGGATAAGCTTTATTGGGGTCTCCAGTATAGCCAAGGCTTAGTAAGTTAAAGTGAGCTCTGCTCTGAAATGTGACTCTGTAAAAATGTGTGTCTTAGTCATCATATATACAGACTTTAACTAAAGAGTAGGAGCCAACACAGCTAATCTTGAATAATTTTTAACTCTATTCCTCTTTTCTATTCAACTTAGTGCATCATCAGCAGAATTGGTTACAACCAGTTACATCTGACTAAAGCTCTAAAAAGCAATGGGGTTGCACGCCTGTCACTGAGGGCAGAATCTGAAGACCAAAGGAGTATACAGGTGTAACTGCATCTTTGTTAGTAGTGGTGATGTGGGAGGTAGAGAACAGACGTCCTCACTTCAGGTTGAGTTTGCAGAGCTGGCAATTGGAAACCTCCCCCAACTTTTGTGAATGGAGCACATTTGATGCAGAAATCATTCAGATATAATAAACAGGGGACCCCCATGAGAGCATTGTTGCTGAATAAGTTGTCCAAGTAAATCAACACTTTAAGACAATTTAGCTGAGATATGAACAGGCAGGCAGAAAATTATAAAGGCATGGGGAAGAGGGGTGGCCATGACATTGATAGAATGTGACTTCTTGAAACTAGTGACAGACTTTGAATGGCAGATCACTTCTGGGCCCCAAACATGATAATTTTTTTTATCTATTTCGATGGCTGTATTAACTATTACTACCTACTAACCTTGAAAGGTGCATTTCTGAAAACATCCTAAATATGTAGTTTTCTGTGATTCACTCAATGGCAAAGTTACTCTTCGGCCAATACAGGCTGTGTTAACGTGCTTTGATTTGTTAACGCTGAAAGAGAATGGGATTTTTGCAGTTTATTAAACAAGTGAGTGGTTAAAATCATTGTCTTTCACACATATAAAGAGTGTGTGTGCATATGTAGTATGTGTTTTGCAAACCAAACCCTTTAAATAAAAAGCGCTATTTGCTGATGTGCAAAACCTTACAGCTCAAAAGCTGTTACTGTAAATTTGTCAAAATTCCAAGCTTTGAGAATGCCATGAAGGAATGTGAAAAGGAACCATTTTAATGTTCTGGTTACCTTTACCTTTTATGTGACAAGTTGTTTTCACTTAGATGACATACAGGGAAACAGCACTATGAACAGATGTTTCATGAAGCAACTGCAGATGTAAATCAAATATATTTTCAAGCATATTCAATATTCATTTACTCTTCTTCTGACATTACCTTTTGGATGAAAAGAAGTAGTGAGAGAATAACTATTTCTTATTTTTAAAACTGTCAATAATTATTTCACAATATGTAGATTACTTGATTGAACATAAAGCCCTCAGTCAGCAGTCCAATTCAGAGGATTGAAGGGAAAACAGGAGAGATGTTTTTGGGAGTTAACTTGAGACTGTAAATCAGCAGGCTAAGGGAGACTGGACATGTCCAGGGGCTAAAGCGTGTGATCTTTAGAGGGAAGATAAAAGATACAGCAGATGGCTGAGTTTTGTTATGGTCTTGATTGGGGATGACCATATCCTATCATCATAGAAGGCATTAGAAGGCTGCTTATCTACCTACCTTTGGCAACTCTGTGGCCCCTGTTCCCATAATATCTGAGAACCCTATAATCTATAATGTGTTTATCCCCATTTTACAATTGCAAAATGGAGGCCCAGATACTCGAAGGTATTTATGTGATTGGCTCCCATTGCAATCAGAGGCTAAGGACCAATTTTACAAAGATATTTAGGATCATAAAGATGCAGAAGCTTTTTAAAAGTGCCTAAGCAGTTCAGGTGCTTAAGAAAATCCCTGTCTGCATCCTTAGGCATCTATCTGCGTCCTTAGGCTCAGGAAGTATGACTTGAGAGGCTCTGAACACAATTTTCCCAGGCATGTTACAATTATATGAACATATCTGCTAGAGACCCTTGGTGCTGTTTTGTGTACTCTATATGACTTTCTGAATTTATATCACTGTATTAAAGAGTGGAAAGAGGTCATGAAAGTATCTCTTTGCTATTCATTTCACTCTTCTGTGGTAGTAGTAACAATATTACATAGCCCTTCACCAGTAAGTCTCAAAGCACTTTAGAAAGAGAAGGAAGCATCATTATCTATTATTATACATTCAGATTCCAAATGGACAGCTTAAAAGCATTTATTTCCCATAGAACGTCAAATGGGTCAACATATTAGTTAGAGCTGACTGAAGAATATTTAGTTATTCCACTGGAAATATTGATGAAAATGGGGAAAAAAAAGTCTCAATTGAAAATGTACATGGAAATACTTGACTTTTAGTGGAAAAATCAAAAGCTAAAAACCTTTGGTTTAAAACAGAACATTTGATCGGGTAATGCCACCATGTGCTTCATGGGAATTGTAGTTTGCATGCCTCATGTCTCCATTCTTCTCCATGACCTGCGCTCACTGAGCAAATTACATCTTCTAGGAAGCACCACACTCTCCCCCATTGTTAAGCTATTGCAGTGAATCTTGGGAGTCCCTGGCCGTGTGTACACTGAGAGATCTGGCCGTGGTGAGGAATCTGTCCCAGAGAAGAATGGTGACAAGAGACACTGTGACAGCATATCCAAATCAAAAAATTTCTGTAGAAAGCTGACTCACTTCGCGAAAGTTAGTTTGCTCAAAACCCTAGATTTTGATTGAAAAAAAATAGCTTTCAAAGAATTTTTGACCAGCCCTAATTTCATTGGTAAGATAAAAAAACCAAACACATAGGCTTAAATAACAAATCTCTACAGAAAAAAAAAAGATTAATTATTAAAGAGAAAACACAGAAAACAATACTACTCCAATACCATCTTTCTCTTAAAGCAACAACAGTTGAATAATGAGAATAGAAACAATGCTAACAGTACTGGAAAAAAATTCCAAACCTGGGTGACTAAGGTTACACTCCTAAATGCATAGTTAGACATTTTAAATAGAGTACAAATAGCTGATTTTGTAAAAGTTAAAATCCACTGAAGACAAGGGAGTGGTTACTTGAGTGATTTATAATTTACCTCTCGGTAGAGAACAATCTTGCTCTTGCAGGGGAAGGTAGTAATCTAGATGAGCTAATGATTTTTTCCATGTCTAATTTCTGATTTTATAATTCTACGTTTATCTTGCATCATAAACTCCTTCTGCAAACCCACCGTACCTGACTTCATTCCTCCTCTCAGTTTCTCTCTGTTCCCTGCTTTACCACTTCCAGTATCCTATCTATACCTTGTTGTATAATTCCACCTGTCAATACCTTAGCACCTTCTACTATCTTGTCTCCCTTCCTTCTTACCCATTATTGGGCCTTGCCCCATCTTCTTTTTTCATATCACTGTGGCCTGCCCTGCCCCTTCCGCTTCATTTCCAATCCCTTGTGTACTATCAGCATCTCTAATGTTCCAACCTTTCCAATTTAGTCCCTGTTCCCTCATTGAGATATATCCAGGAGTATCAAAGATTTTCCCTTTAGCACCATGTAAGTACCACATTAAAACTCTATTACTGGTAATGGAGTTAATGTAAAAGTGCAGATTACCTATAATTTATGACAAAGTAATTCTGTGTGTTAGGCACAGTAATGAATCACCATTTTAATTTAAATGTATTGGACACTCACCAAACTTCCAAAGTGACAGTGTGTGTCTTGCTTAAAAGAATTTTCAATCAGTATAAAAGCCATGACCATTGGAGTCCTAACAATCCTATCCCAGAATAATTTCAGAACAACAGAGTTATTGCAGCAGCTGGTGTTTGGGATGTCTGGTGACCCAGAGGAGGAGAGGGTGATATCAGATGATATCTTTGATTTATATCAACCATTGAATCAGCTTCCAGTTCTTTTATAGCTACAGCAGTTAACTAGATTTTCATTCCAGAGTTATGAGTTTTAGAAGGGGTTAAGGAGTAAATTCCCTAGTCATATTGATCCCAACCTATGGTATACACACTTTAGCCCAAATTCATTCCTGGTGTAAGTCTGTTGTGGGTTTTTGTTTGTTTGTTTTTTCAAAAAGATATACTGGGAAGAAGTTTTGACCAGGATTTTTAAACACAATGCATTATTCACAGATCAATCACAGTCCTGAGAGATACTAAGTATATATTGAGGTGCTCAGTGGTCTCAACTTCCAGTGAGTTCAGTGTCAAGTAAAGGGGGTTAGCACCATGCACCTCACAAAATCCAAAACCTAAATTATCTGAAATTAGAGGAAATTATACAGGGACTTCATAGAAAAATGGAAAATCTGGAATTAGCCAGTAAAAGAGCCCGTGTGTAAATATTTCCTTTGTAAAACAGCACCATAACCATTGATCAGACCAATAGAATTTCTGAGCTCTGTGAAAGCTAGAAAGCTTGTTTCTTTCACCAACAGAAGTTGGTCCAATAAAAGATATTACCTCACCTATCTTGTGTCTCTCATAACAGACTGGTCAGACAAGACACCAATGTTTAAATGAAACAAATTTCTGCTGATGCCAGTTTGCTGCTTCGTAGCCCAAGCAAGATTTTGGATATTTATTGTCAGTGCTGGCTCAATACTTTTGTTCCTCTACATTTGAAAATACTCAAATGGGTTCTAAGACACGCAACTTATAAATCTGAGCATATGGACAATGTAATCACATGGAAGTAAAACCATCCCACCGATGCAATTTTCCTCTTTCATTCTCTTTTTCTGGATTCAATTCTAAGACCTTGTTAACTGAAGCCAGGCTATAAATTATTAATATTAGAATTAATAGAGATCTGTTGCCAAGGGAGTAACCGAATAAAATGCTTTATATTGTGCTGATGTGCACTTAGAAGTTTCTCCCCACCCCCTCCATCTATTTTCTTTCTTTCTTTCTTTCTTTCTTTCTTTCTTTCTTTCTTTTCTTCCCCTACCCATATATATGTCAACCAATCATTTGGGTGGGGGGGGGAGGATCTGAACAACTTGCTTCTTTTCCTGATGGAAGTTGGAACTTGGTAATAAATTCTCCTGAAAGTTTTATGTTTTCATAACTATTACACTCAATAAGTATGCATTACATGCTATTAGCCTTAGCTAGGTGTTCTAATCTAACAGTTCTGCACCATGTTCACATTAATATGCAAATGGAACAAGAATACAAAATTAAATGGAAATGAAAGTTGGAAGTTAATTGACATTTTTGTCACAGGAGCTCAGAGAAACACTATTTATGGTTTAATGGCAAAAAGCTAATGTGTCATCCTAGGGAGGGCTACATCAATCTCAGCTAAGGCGACTTTACCGAGCTACAGTGCAAAGTGCTGTTTGTGCATGCAGGTTTCCAGCTCCCCCTATGCAGGTGGTCCCATCACTGTAAACCTACACTAAATTGCTGCCATCCATTATACACAGTGGTTGCCTGGATGGTTGCCTAGCACAGACTTACATAGGCCATCTATTCCTGTCAGAAATATGATATGTCACTGACAAAAGCTTAATTACACCATTAATTAATAGGACAATTTTCAAAATGGTTTTCAATGCAGCTTGACACTCATTAGTGCCATTTATGAATAATTTTGCCCAGGGTATAATACTCTACAAAGTGCAATTTAAAAGGGAATACATGCTTAAAACCTACCTATCTGTGAAACCAAAATAAATTCTTTGTTGAATTAGGTCAGGGCTTTTTCATAAAGGGTGGCTATCAGCTGAATGCTTTTAAAGGTATTTCTTTTTTATATTAAAATATCTATGACATTGTGCAATGAACTGCATCATTTATTTTGGATTGAATTCATTTGAAAGTCAGGCAGTCACCCTGTCTTCCCTTATTGGATCTTTGGGCCGGATCCTGTAAGGTGCTTGTGCAATCTCCATTCTCATTGAAGCCGATGGGCTTTGAAAGTGCTCTGCAAATCAGGTTAGTAATCACTTTATGTCCATCTAGGACTAACCTGTGGCTTTTCCCTTATATGACAACATAAAGTGTATGGAAATGGACAAGGAGCCTTCTCCCTTTCCATATGCCATGTAAATAGGCCCCAGATTTGAGGGCCATCTGATTGGGGGAGAATAAGAACTGCTACTAAGTCTATCCCCTTAGAACAACTGGCAAGATAGGATAGGTGTGGGGAAAGGTATAGGCATGGCTCTACACCCCTATGTGCTCGTTAGCTAAACTGGGGGGTATGCTGTATCCCCTAAAGGGGGAGGAGTGCCTAGTTGTCCTCCTGCCATTGCAGCCAGGAATGTCCCTGAGGCTTTCTGCTTTTGCAAGGCACAATGCCTTCTTGTGCTTTGCCTGGTATGGGGCAGCCCCTTACCATTCCTTCTTGAAGACTCTGCTATTAGCAGTGTCTAGATCTAGATCCTGATTCAGAATTTGCTCAGGTTGAGAAATGAATTCACCCACCCAGCAAAGGCCCTGACTGGTGTAGAATGCAGAATCCTTATACTTCAACACCACAGGCTGTGGGAACTATCATCCCTATGCTGTGCTCTTGTCTTTATTGGTTCTTCAGGAATTGGAGAATCAAATTCATAGTTTGCATCCTGATATTTAAAGTCCCCCATAAGGCAAGTCCATGTTCCCCAAACAATCCTTTCTTATTTCCTGTGGACAACTTTTCTGATAGCAAAAGTTCATATCAGTTTATTGGCTATACTGAACCAAACTCAACTGCAAATGTACAAAAATAAGAGGGTGAAGGTTGCCGCACAAATACCTATAATAAACAAAATATAGCAAACCCTATCTTAAGGGATCAGCAGAACTTAGCTGTGTAACAGAGATGATCTACTAATAAAAGTGGAGATACATTTGGAGATACTTTGGGTGGGGGTGGTCCAATAAGAGAGGAACTATACTAATACATAAGGAACTAAAGTGACCTGACCTTGAAAAGTGGAGAGTATCCAGCAGCTTCTATGGGCTTCAGTATTACTAGACCAGTGGTTCTAATCCTGGAGCACTTGCTTGGCTTTAAGTACATGAATAGTCCATTGATGTCAATATTAGCAATGCTCAGGGAAATGGTAAATAACAACAAATAATGTAAACTGTTTCATAACTATCTTTCTCACTTATGAGTAGAAATATGATAGAAATAATGACTCATCAGTGTAGGGAAATTGAAAAGCTAATTGGGGCTTTAATCAAGTTAGTTGAAATTTAAGATTTCCTCTGTGAGGAATTGAATATATTGTAAATTAGGGTTTTTTTCTAAAATCTAGTTGTTAAAATGAAATAGTTGCTTTCAACACTACATGAGCACTAATGTTCAAATACAGAGGAAAATACCATTCTAGTTATAATAATAACTTCCTTGGTATTCAAAGATAGAAGAATTTTTTCTTCGTGTCAAACATAAAGCTTTGTTGTACTTGACAGAAACGGTGAATGTGGTTACATACTGTTCTCCACGTACCTCAGATGTTTGAAAGCCTGTGTCTTTTCTAACTTCATAAAAACCTAAAGGAGGTATTTATGTGCTAAGTGGTACCAAGAGCATATTTACAGGGAAAAAACACATTATTTTTCTCTCAATTTCTTGGCAGTGTTCTTGCTTCTGTTTGCTGTGGAATTCGTTTGAGCGAGACTGTGTTACCATTTTCCAGTAATTCAACATAGCCAACTATATATATGCTATGACAGAAAATAAAAAAGGGACCTCTGAATGAGTGGCACTCTGAGGTGTATGCTGTTCTGCACTGGGGTGACTTGTTCAGAGTTCAGATTGCTTTATTGCATCAGTACTCTCTTTTAAAATGCCCCACTCCCAGCCAGAATCCGTGTATCAGGCTGAGTGGAATACTCATGTTAATGAGCTCTCCAATTCTTATGCCCCATTTCCTCTCCTCCCCGTGTATCCAAAGAGCAACAGAAAACCTGGGAGTTATTACAGCTGTGGTTTTTATGCCCCAGTAGGTGGTAGGAAGATACTGTAGGGTTGTTGTTGGTCTCTCTTCCTGATTAGTTTTGTTTTACATCAAACCTAATCATACTTGTGTTGGTGGCTGCCTTACAACAATATTTGGAGATGGTTCTTGTTACTCATTCAGGGCAAGGGCCTCTACCTCTGAAATACTGTAACTGCACCATCTGCTCCAGAAACTCCCTGGAAAAGCACAAGAACAAATTTGTACAGACACGTGCCTGGAACCCCGACCAGGGACATTCTATCTGCTACCCAAGATCCATAAACCTGGTAATCCTGGACGCCCCATCATCTCAGGCATTGGCACCCTAACAGCAGGATTGTCTGGCTATGTAGACTCTCTCCTCAGGCCCTATGCTACCAGCACTCCCAGCTATCTTCGTGACACCACTGACTTCCTCAGGAAACTACAATCCATCGGTGATCTTCCAGACAACACCATCCTGGCCACTATGGATGTAGAAGCCCTCTACACTAACATTCCACACAATGATGGACTACAAGCTGTCAGGAACAGTATCCCCGATACTACCACGGCTAACCTGGTAGCCGAACTTTGTGATTTTGTCCTCACCCACAACTATTTCACATTTGGGGACAATATTTACCTTCAAGTCAGTGGCACTGCTATGGGTACCCGTATGGCCCCACAGTATGCCAACATTTTTATGGCTGACTTAGAACAACGCTTCCTCAGCTCTCGTCACCTAACACCCCTACTCTACTTGCGCTACATTGATGATATCTTCATCATTTGGACCCATGGAAAAGAAGCCCTTGAGGAATTCCACCATGATTTCAACAATTTCCATCCCACCATCAACCTCAGCCTAGACCAGTCCACACAAGCGGTCATTCTGTTGCAGCCTATATTTCACAAGTCAGAAATCCTGTGGCTCACCAGGATTCAGAACCCTTCTGAATCTGACCTCACCTACTGCTTCCCCAGCCAAAGAGTGGTGAGTTTTGGACCATAGAATGGGATTCAAGAACAGCAGGTGGCTGTATTTCAAACAAAGAGATGGAATCGACCCCTTTTAAGCCCTCATGTAGAGCAGGTATCAGAATTCTGTGTATCCGCTGATGCTCTAAAAGTTCAGTATTGCTGCCAAAGTGTTCACGTGCATTGTCACGGTACTCATTATCCATAAAATTGAAACAATGCTTTGCTATACCACTCACTTTATTGGAGTCTGCATTATTTTGGCTTGCTGCTCCACCCAAACTGTGAAATTGTCTATGTTGATTGTATGACCTGATGGCTGAGTTGTTCAAATTTTGCATCTACATTTGCCAATGCAGATTGTGTACCATCTGACTTCCTGTTATTTTCTTCAAGGATTATCATCATTTGTGAATGTGAATAACTGTCTGTCCCCTTCTTGTCATATAGTGCTAACTCCTGACTAGGTATAATACTAGGTTATAAGAAATCTTGTATACTTACACTTATTTTATTCTACTGGCTAGTTACACATTAATTGAAAAAATATTTAAGTTTTCATCCACAAAAGCTCTTGAAAAATAATTATCGAAGAGCTCTGCCACCATAAATTCACCTTGATCTGCTAATAACACTATTGAAGCCTTATAGGTAATAATTATGAGTTTTGTTAAGAATGCATATTCTTTCGAGATATGCTGCAGGAAGTTGAGGAAGATGGTAATGATGTTTTGGCACCTTTTTGAAGAATATATTCGCTATTATACACTGTTTACTGAACCGGTAATCAGTATACCTTTAGGATATTTTCAAAATATCTTTAGTATTTAAAAGCTGATGTTCAATGACAGGTGCTTGTGTCACTCAAATTCATATAAAAACTCTGGAAATGTGCCTGCATACCCCCACACGCTTCATTTCACATTTATTTCACAAAGTAACAAAACCTTATTTTGTTTTTATATCTTGAATAACCTTTGCTCTGTTGTCAAACTGAGTTGATTCTGACTCTTCATACAATAGTTTCCAGAATCATGATTTCTAATTATAGTGGTATTGATCCTCTTTTTCTTATCTGTATCATCACTAGTTGCAATGAATACATTTAAATTCCTGTATTGATGCAAATTTTTTAGGACAGTTTTGACAATAAATACTTTTTTTTCTGACACATCCTCTCTTTTCATGCCCTGATTCTTATACATGGCCCATTTTGTAATCTAGCCACTTATTGGATTCATTTTTCACAATTTAGGGTTTGCAATTGGCATTGTGTGCTTTTAAAAATTTACAGTTTATGGCTTAAAAACTGCTGCTTTGCAATTCTCATCTACATATCTAAGGAACTAGTTCTGCCACACTTATGCACCATGAATAAGTAGTACTACTGTGAATAAGAGCTTTTAAGACCTGATCCTGTGAAATGCTGAGCCTTTCCAATTCCCTCCTTACTGTACCTGTCCTATACCTATCTAAAACAGTTTAATACACAGTACCTGGAAAACACATACATTTTTACATTGGTTTATGGAAAAGATCCGGTCCAGGTTCACTGATGCACTCCAGCAGTTTTGCACTGATCCAGCCATGCAAAGATATTAAAAGCATGGTTTTGTTAGGTTTATGGCAGCTTTGTATAACCAAAGTAGGTCGAACATACTGGTGCATTTGGCCACTAGTTTTCAATTTGCCTGTACCAATGAAGTTACAAATATGCAGATAAAAGGAACAGTTCAGATTCTGCCATACTTACCCACAATAGTCAATACCTTACTCCACAAGAAGTCCTGTTGATTAAATTCATTGAAATTGAACCCAGCTATCAACCTGACCCATTAAGAGTGGATGTATGGAATCAATGGGAAAACTTCTATGGACTTCACTGGGCTTTGGATCAGAACCAGATAATGCTAGCACTGATTTTTCCCTGTCTTTTATTACATGACCACATTCTGGTTCTCAAGTACACTACAATAATTATTAAATATTATTAATAATTAATTAATATGAATACTATTTTTATTATTGGTAGAGCTGGTAGTGCTGCTTGGAGTTAAGATTGCCTTACACCATCTTTTATAAAACAATGGTTTTCAGCTGCTTAACTTAAACCATTTTGGCTTACATTTTCCATGCTGGGTGTCTGTGTCAGTGCTTTTGTTTTGTTTTGTTTAATTTCAGGTAAACAGGTTCAGCCATTTCTGAGAATGAGATTAGGGTATCATTGTTACGAAAAATTTTCTTACAACTCTTTTTGGAGAAGCGCTAGCACCTCCAAATATCAGCGCAAGGGCTTAACTTGGTAATGGAACTGGAGAGGTCACGCTGGTGACAAGGATGTGCCTTTTGCCATTCCAATAAAAATTAGCCTCTGGTTTAGACAAGTTGTATGTCTCTGAAAAGTCTCAGTTTGCATGAACCCAGTAGAGACATGTTAGACTTTGGCAGCTAAATTCTCTAAAGATTCTGTCTATACTGGGCATGTTTCACCCAAGGGATACAAAAGCTGAAAAGGACTTTTCTTGCAATTGTTCCTCCTGGTAGCTGTGGACTGAGAGCTGAGACATTGCCTCTTCTCTTCTCTCCATGCTCAGTGTTCCCCTGGCTATGCCCAGGCAGCAGGGAAAGCTATCAGGGTGGTTGCCCTGGGCACTAAATCCCACTTTTTTGCTTGTGCCTTTTGGGTGTATGTCTATGTATGTAAGGGTTATTGGGGGAATACAGAAAAAATATATTACACCATGAATGACAACACACCTAGAGCCAGCCCTGCTAGGCAGTGGGGAAGACGACGAGGAAGCAATTTGACAGAGTGAACAAGAGCTGGGTACATGCATATAAAAATGTGAGAGGGATAGTAGGGGATTGGCAGAGCCAGATGCTGGGAAGAGCATGTGTGGAAGGGTTGGGATACAGTGGGGGAGTATATAAACATACTGGGAGAGGGAGGAAAGAACTTTTGTTGGGGACGGATGGGGGAGGGGAGCAGGAACCAGAGTGGAAAGGGACAGAAAGACTTTGCGGAATAAGTCCTGAAGGGTCACTCCCCTATAGAACCTTATTCAGTGAATGAGTGTTCACTAAGTATTTCTTTTTACCCTCCTCAATCAGTGTCCAGCTCCTATCTCCTTTAACTCACACCATACACTCTGGATTAAATACAGAATTATTATTTTCCTGTATTTCTGTGCTGCTCCATTCATAATATATATATTCGTTTAGGATAAATGTATGTATATATATAAACACATTTATCCTAAACAGACATTAACAAACCCCTGCGAGATTATGTGATATTATCTCCATCTTACATCTGGGACAAAAAGATTATGGCCAAATAGTCAGGTGTCTGTGTATTTTGGGTGATCCATTTGAGATGTCTAGTACCTGATTTTTCCAAGTACTTAGCACTTTATGTGTTCAAAGCTCAGCTCCAATTGATATTAGCTGCAGTTTTGAGTGCTCAGTATTCCTGAAAATCTTACCTCAGTTGTCTCAAGTTGGGCATCTAGAAAATGAGGAATACACAATTAGTAACCACCTGTGAACATTTTTTTAAGTGACTTCATTTACATCAGACAGGAACTCTGTGTCAAAGGCAGGGATAGAATCCAATTCTCCGGGGATACATTCAACTGCCTTCACTGCGAGACCCTTCTTTCTCTTCCTGCAGTCCCCTGCCTCATTCATCCTGACTTATTCACTACACACCTTCCAACTTCTGGCACAAAGGAGTCAGGGATCCTGCAGACAGCAGTTACATTCTCTGCACAACCCAGATTCATTCCCTCAGCACTGTCCAACCCATGCACTGAATGAGGCAGGGGTTCTGCGGATAAAATAGTATGTGATCATAGCATCAAAGACTGTATCATAATGCAAAAACAACCTTAATTCTGCCATTTCCTAACTCTTGAGTGCTGGATTAGGCACCTGTAATTTCTCTTAATGTAATTTATTATCTATATTGCAATACTTCTTAGTGGCTCCAGTCAGCAATCAGGACCCCATGGTGCTAGGCCAGTGGTTCTCTAACTGTGCGTCGGGACCCCAAAGTGGGTCAGGACCTTATTTTAATGGGGTCACCAGGGGTGGCATTAGCCTTGCTGGGGCCAAAGCCTGAGCTCCACTGCCTGAGACCGCTGAAGAGTGAGCCCCACCGTCTGGGGTGGAAGCCGAAGCCCAAGAGCTTCAGCTCTGGGTGGTAGGGCTCAGGTTACAGGCCCCCTGCCTGGAGCTGAAGCCCGGGGGAGTTGGCTTTGCCCCCCCACACCCAGGCTGGTGGGGTTTGGGCTCTGTCTGGGATAGCAGGGCTCAGGTGGGCTCAGGATTTGGTTCCCCCCCATCCTCAGGTCATGTAGTAATTTTTGTTGTCAGAAGGGGGTCACGGTGCAATGAAGCTTGAGAACCCCGTGCTAGGCAATGTGCAGTCACTGACTCAGAGACCTAGAGCTCAGCATTTTTTTCACACAAATAGCTCATTTGCTGAAAGATGCAGAGGCAGGTTGACCAAAATTAGTCATGAAGGGGCATTTTTTGGCAAAAATGGTCACTATTTCCAACCCCCCCTCCATTTTCCATCTACCTCTAGATGAAACAATGTGGGGAAAACTCCACAAGGATTCTGGTCATGTAGGTCCCACCCACCCCCACCCCCCCGCCAATTTTCCTCCTTAGTTGAGTTTTCCCAAGGGAGAGGGTGATCTGTCCTCCCAGGAAGTACGCTGTAAGTAGAATCACCGTCAATGAAAGAGTGAGCTCTTACAAAACCGCTAATTGGAAAAATTTGAAAATCGTTGCCCCTCTGCCATAAAATTGTTGTGCTTTTATTACATTGCAGATCCGCTCATATGTTGTGATAGAAGTCCACTACTCATATCACATAGTCATCATCCTGTTGTGCAGGATCACAAACTAAGAGCTTGATCCTCTGTGGTGAGGTGCTCAGTCTCTCCTACAAGGTGCTGTGCCACCTCAACTCCTAACTTTTCCACAATCACCCTTCTGAGCATATCAGCCATCTCATGCTTCTTATAGTTATAAAAAATAAAACCCAGCAGCAGCTTTAATCGTGTTTCTACTGGCAGAGCTGGCTTGGAGAGATCTTTGTGAGTGTTGTTTATTTGTTTGCAGTCAATACCATGAAGACTGACAACCTTATTATAGCCTACATCTATAGGTTGGCTTAGGAGCCGATCTCACTTCTGCTTTGTGGGGAAATGACTTTTAGATTGTTTAATACTCATTTTGGATTTGTTAACACCTGTTTAACACAGGGTTGTTAGCTGCAATCACACTTGAAAATGATAGATGTTTAAAGTCAGCCCACTTCTAATGACGGATGAGTTCATTTAGTATAGACACTTACACTTGCTCTTATTTTAAAATGTGAACCTAATAAGCAAAGTGGAAGACTGGCTTGGGTATATTTACAATTCTGTGGCTACATACAAATTATTAGGGTGATATTTCATTATCATTGCTATTAGAACAATTGAGAAAATGAAGACTGCTATAGATACAATTTTTTTGACCTCCATGATGTGAAGAAGAGGGCAACGCTTCATGACTAAATACAAAGTTCACAAAATGATCTGATGACTGATCAGTATTGTAACTAACAAAGTACTTGCTGCATTCACAGCTTACAAATTTCATACTAAATAGAATTTCATAGTAGCTTCTCATATTTTGGTCATTTATAATATGATGTGTATACAAGTACCTTTTTATTATTTTATTAAATTCCCTGTTCCTATGTAATCACTTATAAACAAGGGAACTATAATTGTTACATGAAAATACTATTATAAGTGCAAATATTACAGAATTAATTAATTATAAATTAACAGCAACTTTTTTAGAACAAAACTGAAATTGTGTTAACTGGAGGCCTGAGCCCACAGACCCTTTGCAGGCAAATAGCTGTTTAATTCAATGGGAGTTTTGCTTATGCTAGGACTACACGTCGTGACCTAAAATATGTTATGGAATCCCTTCTGGAAGAGTCTGTACGGCTGGTTTGGTTTGTCTTCGAAACATTCCAATAGTACTGTAAGTGTTATCCTTGGTAGTAATGTCAAATGTTCTGAGTGGAACCTGTCCAGAAAAAGAGAAACTAGCCCTCCAGAACAGTTATTAATATGACATTAAGTCAACTCTTCTGGCAGCCAATGAGTTATTGGAATAACAAAGCATGCTCACCAGCTGACAGAATTGCACCTGATCTGGCAAATTCCATAGGTCTTTGGAGATGAGCCAACTCTAGTTTGAGTGTCTTTGGAAAGATTTGGGTTGGGTCATTTTTCTGGTTAAGCAGTTACTTTATTTGCAGCTGCCCATGCTGATTTATAAAATGATTGTCCCAGAGCTGTGGGAAAGATGAAATCTTGGCTCCATTAGCTACTGAGGCCAGCACTCTGAGGCTATTTCATGAGGAAATGCTCGAACAAATCTGTGTAGATGATGTTCTATCTGACCCATTTCCTATCACTAATGGTAGTAAGCAGGGATATGCATAATTTATCCACTCTTGTTTAATCTCTTTTATGCAGTATTGCTTGATGATGCTACAAGAAACCTGAATGCCAGTATCAGGATACATTTCCAATCCTCTGGAAAATGATTTAATCTGAACATTCTGTGATCTTCCATGAAGGTCTTTGAGGCAATTGTTCATGAGCTACTGTATGCCAATGACTGTGCTCTAGAAGCACATATTCTAGAAGAGATACAACTGATTATGTGCAGATTTGCAGAGTCTTCAGAAAGGTAAGGGATGACAATCAATTTGAAAAAGACAGAGGTCATGTATCAACCTGCACCAGGAAAACCCTACATGAAACTAAGTTACCATCAACAACACACAGCTGAAGGCTATTACAGACTTCTGCTATTTTGGTAGTATATTGTCAAATGGCGTTACTATAAACAAGGAGCTGACAGGTCATATCAACAAAGCAAGTTCATTATTTGGCAGACTGTCAGGTAGCATCTGCCAGTAACATGGTATTAAGCTTCATACCAAGTTAAAAGTTTATATAGTGGTCATGCTGTTCAACTTGTATGTATTCTGAGAACTGCTTCTGCATCACATTAAGCTTCTAGATAAGTTCCATTTATGACATCTGCATGCTATACTCCGTAGCCAATGGCAGGATAAAGATACCAATAATGAGGATCTGGAACATAGTCACTCTACAGCATAGGCGCTTACTCCATGGGTGCTCCAGGGCTGGAGCACCCACAGAAAAAAAATAGTAGGTGCTCAGCATCCTCCAGCCACAGCTGTTTAGCACTGCCCCCGCCAAACAGCTAATAGAAGGCTCAGGGAGGAGTTTGGAGGAGGGTGGAGAGCAGCGAGCGGTCACCTTGACAAGGGGGTGGAGCGAGGGTGGGAAGAGGCAGAGTGAGAGCAGGGCTTTGGGGGAGGTGGCGGAGCGGGGCAGGAAGAGGAGGGAGGAGGCGGGGGACTTGGGGTGGAAGGGGTAGAACATCCCCTGGGAAAATTAAAACTCAGTGCTTATGCTCTATAGGGTTTGAAGCCATGGTTATCACATTACAGTTGTGCTGGACTGTTCATGTGTTGAAGATAAAAGACACAAGAAGGACAAAGCAAACTGAAAGTGGGCAACCATATATGAGGCAGCCAGAAGAAATGCTTCAAGGACACTCTGAAACATAACTTGAAACAGGACTGCATTGATGTTGACAGTTAGGAGTCATCAGCAATAGGTAGATCACACTGGTGAGCAGTAGTAAACAATGGGGTTACCCAGTTCAAGATTAACCACAGTCTGGATCTTGAAGCACACACGCTGAGTTGTAAACAGCAGAAGACTCAGCAGGCACAGATTGTAATCTCTTCCTCAGCAATGAGCTACCTATCCACTTCATGTGGAAAGGACGGCCACACGTATATAGGCCTTTTTAACTGCAACTATACTCAAAAAATGTAAAACCTTCAACAGCATCATCTTTGGTCAGTAACTACAACAACAAGAAGTTCCAGTGTCTCAGTAAAGATTTGGATTGGGTCGCTTTCATGGTTAAGCCATTACTCTATTTATAGCTACCCATACTGATTTATAAAAAGATTGTCTAAAAAAAAAAATACTCAGAACTGTGTGAAACATGAAAACTTGGCTCCATTAGCTTCCGGTTATACATGATTCACAGTAATCTGGTGGTGATTACTGTGAATCATGCCCATCATCTCATAATTGTCTAAAAGAATTGACTTTGCTGACACAGTGTAAGTAGGCCAGCTGTTCTTTTTGGTGGGAGAGGAGAACGGGGGGTAAAATATAAGATATGGCTAAATCCATTCAAGTGGCTGCGAAAGTCCCAAAACAAAAATTTAAAGTCCATCCGTCAAGGAACCTGAGCTATAAATTCCTAAGTAATGAAAAAAACCCAATTTTCTGTATAAAGTAATGCATTAAAATATTAGTAAGAATTCTGTTTTATGTTCCCAAATGACAATAATTTAGGAAATAAGAAATACAGGCAATCATTTTGCTATTTAATAGAGAATGTGATGGGTAATGAAGCAAGATTACAATTAAATTCTAGCATGCTGTGTCCTACAGGAAAAATCACCTCTAATGTTTCCAACCTTTATCAACTGGCAGAACTACAGTTGTGAATCTCTTAAGCGGTTACCCATTTTGTCTGCATGGCATTGACCAGTATAGAAGCTGCAAGACACTAAAATAATGAATAATCTAGATAATTTAAATATGTAACACTGCGTGGTGTTTATAGATTGCAGAAATACTCTGGTTTATAGTTTTAAATGGTAAACAAAATTATGATCAAGATTTCCCAAACATTGATTGTGACATACCAGGGTACAATCCAGACCAATTAGTAGCTGTATTACCTCTGCCCTGTAACCTGCAGTGCCCTTTACAATGCCTTGCTGCTATAGTCTCCAACCTGGACTGCTCACAAACAGCCTCCAGCATGTAAATCACTCCAAACTATGTCTGTGTGTGCTGCAGCCAGCCAGCCATGCCTTGTCTCTTACCAGCCTTAAAGATTACCACCTAAACACACTCCTAGTCCCAGACTTCCTCACAGAAATGTATGGAAAGCACAAATATATTAAACCCATTATTCTTTTAAAGGAATCACATGCACACAGCTTGTTACCCCAAATAGAGTTACCTTGACACTTCAACCTGAACACACTGGGTTAGATAAAACAATATAACTAGTTTATTAACTACAAATAGATAGATTCCAAGTGAGTACAAGTAATGAGGCATACAAGTCAAAATGGTTACAAGAAAAATAAAGATAAAACACTTATTGGCGACTAACTTAACAAACTGTATCGGATTCAAAGCAAAGTTTTCTCACCACATGCTTTTAATAGTCTTAGGGTATGTCTACACTGCAATTAGACACCAGCAGCTGACCCATGCCAGCTGACTCAGGCTTTCAGGGCTTGGGCTGTTTATTGTGGTGCAGGTGTTCTAACTTGGGCAGCAGCCTGAGCTCTGGGACCCTCCCACCTCGCAGGGTCCTGGAGTGCAGGCTGCAGCCCAAGCCCAGACATCAACATTTAAATTAAACAGTCCCGTAGTCCAAGCCCTGAAAGCCCAAGTCAGCTGGCATGGGCCAGTTGCGGGTGTCTAATTGCCGTGAGACATACCCTTACTAACTACATCAGGACCCCTCCCCCAGAGTCTAAAAGCTGCTTCCTTTGTCTTTTCAGGTGCAATGAATGCAATTGGCAGGAAGGGGGGTGGTGTCTTGAGGTATGTGTCCCTGCTTTTTATAGTTTCAGTCCCTCTCTTGAAAAAATATTCCCAGCTGGGAGCCAGGGGACAGACTGTCTGTGTGGAAATAAATTCCATGCAGTTTCTTAAGATGTAGATTTTTTGTCTCTGCCCTCTCTCCTGCCAAAGAATGGCCACTTAGCAGGTAATGGTCCATCAGCCTTATTTACACCTCTCTGAGACATCAGCTTGCCTTTTGCCGTAAGGAACTGGTTTGGCCACTCCCCAGACTTATTTGGAAAACATACTTTTATTCATGATTTCAGCTTATGTTCATAACTTCACATATAATGCTGCTGTGTGCATTTTGCCATGATATTATTGGTCAGTAAATTATGAGTTTTCAAATGATACCTCACAAGGCACACCTTATACAAACATTATTACAATAGTGTAAAGGGTGTGAACACAGGGGTATATTCTGTCACAATGGTTCCTATAGTTAGGCACCTAAATCCATATTCAGGCATCTAATTGGATAGTCTGATTTTTTTTCCAGAAACACTGACACTTGCACCTCGTGAAGTTAATGGGAACTACAAATACACAGCAGCTCTGAAAACTTTCTTTTATGTGCCTGACTTCAGGCATCCACATTTAAAAGCATCAGCTCTGCTGTATTTTGTAAGGGCTGGTCCACATTAGGGGGGGGGGGTCGAACTAAGATACACAACTTCAGCTACATGAATAACGTAGCTGAAGTCGAACTATCTTAGTTCAAATTAAAAAGCACTTACCGTGGGTCCAGACGCAGCAGGCAGGCTCCCCCGTCAACTCCGCTTACTCCTCGCGCAGAGCAGGAGTACCGGTGTCAACGGCAAGCACTTCCGGGATCGATTTATCGCGTCTAGACGAGACGCAATAAATCAATCCCAGAAGATCAATTGCTACCCGCCGAATCAGGTGGGTAGTATAGATGTACCCTAAGATTTTTCTCTAAAGCATATACTCCAATAGAGTGGCAATTCAAATTTCCCAGACTTGTCTACATTTGTAAGCCCTTCTCTATATTTTAATATACATCCATTCCCTGTCTACCTTCCCATTTCACAATACTGAATACCTTCCCTGTGAAACCTTATATTCACCATGCTTTATTTTCTTGAACATCACAGTAGTCTCCTTTTCTCTTCCTAAAGCTAACCTCAATTATGAGCCCATTAGTGGTTCTCCCTGATGCCATTGGGTCCACTTTGCTGAGTTATTCCTGTTTCATGCTCTTCTCTCTACTCTGCACAGTAACACATGTACTAACATGCAGAGCTGGAAGGGGAGAGCAGAACAGTGGCTACATAAATAAAAGGAGGACCTCTCCTTTCCTCCTACTGTTTTCAAAGGAATGGAGGCTCTTGCTCTGCTGCTCTGCTTTTCATCCTCCTCCACCTAGCTTCTTAGTCTCTTATATCAGCACAAGGGATGGAAAGAGATCCCAGCAACGTCACTCCATTTGGTCAGTGCTCCCTATGCTATCTCAAGGATGTTAGCAAGTACGAAGAAAGCTCTGTTTACTCTGCTTGAGACCAAGCAGGTAAGAGGCACACTGATCAAACACCTAGATGCCATAAGAGACCTGCAGTACTCTGAAGAACCACAGGTTGAGCTACATCCCCAGGTCCAGTGTCCATGCAGCTGTCCATTAATTTATCGTGTGGAGCCTCCACTACACATGCATATGTGAGAAATGTGGATGGGACAGCTCTACTTGTCTGAGTTTTTCTGATTAGAGGATGGCTCCTGGCTGGCCAGAGGAAATGGAAGAAATCCCACCCCCTGACTTCTGGCTGCCAGTCCACTTGGGCCACTGGGAGCTGTGAGTGGCCATGTCTGCGGACGGTCCATGTAAACAAACTGTCTCATGGCCCGCCAGCAGATTATGCTGATGGGCCATTTGCAGCCTGTGGCCCGCAGGTTGCCCACCACTGATCTAGAGTCACATTGATGGAACAAAGCAACAGAACTGTCTAAACCACTTGAAAGCTGGATGATCCTAAATCAATACAGGAGTGTAGATAACAACAGAGAGGAACTGCTGAAATGAAAGGTCTACTTAACTTTTCTATTAATTCACAAAAGTTATCAAAACAATTCCATATTTACAAATTAAATTAATATTAATATGTATTTGTGTCCTTGGGGAGATGGCTGCTGACTAAACCCAGTCAGACAAAAATAATATGTAGACATGGAAATACACACAAGCAGGAAACAAATGTAAATTTTTCGGCAGCTGGGTTCTGCAACTGCCGAATCCCAGAAAACTGAACATGTTGCTTATTACCTCACCAAAAAATTAGTTTGCTCAAATGTATTCTCACATCCATTGTAATATCATGGTTCATTCCATAGAAAGCATAATTAATCAAAATTATACTTTTATAACAACGTTCTCTTTCCAAAACTAAATGTCAGTGCAATTGAATTTGTAACCTTTTCGCTTTATTCCATAGAGCAGTGTACTATATCATTACAGCACTGCAAAATTATTGTTGTTTATGTTAATGTACATTTTTCTTAACGTTCATTCATTGTGTTCTGCACCTCAAGCCAGTGGTTATATTCTATCCTGTATTTTATAAAACCTATATCACTTTCTCCTCAGGGGGACTGAATCATCTATCTGCCGCCCTGACCGGGAAAACCGAGGGGTGTTCTGCTTGCCAGGGGCTAAGATTCATGATGTGACGGAGAGACTGCCGAAACTCATCAAGCCCTCAGCTTGCTATCCCTTCCTGCTTCTCCACGTGGGCACCAATGATACGGCCAAGAATGACCTTGAGCATATCACTGCAGACTACGTGGCTCTGGGAAGAAGGATAAAGGAGTTTGAGACGCAAGTGGTGTTATCGTCTATCCTCCCTGTGGCAGGAAAAGGCCAGGGTAGAGACCGTCGAATCATGGAAGTCAACGAATGGCTATGCAGATGGTGTCGGAGAGAAGGGTTTGGATTCTTTGACCATGGGATGGTGTTCCAAGAAGGAGTGCTAGGCAGAGACGGGCTCCACCTGACGAAGAGAGGGAAGAGCATCTTTGGAAGCAGGCTGGCTAACCTAATGAGGAGGGCTTTCAACTAGGTTCACCGGGGAAAGGAGACCAAAGCCCCGGGGTAAGTGGGGAAGTGGGATATCGGAAGGAAGCACAAGTAGGTGAGTGCAAGAGGGGAGGGCTCCTGCCCCATACTGGGACAGCAGGACGATCAGTGAGTTATCTTAAATGCCTGTACACAAATGCAAGAAGCCTGGGGAACAAGCAGGGAGAACTGGAAGTCCTGGCACAGTCCAGGAATTATGATGTAATTGGAATAACAGAGACTTGGAGGAATAACTCACATGATTGGAGTACTGCCATGGATGGATATAAACTGTTCAGGAAGGATAGGCAGGGCAGAAAAGGTGGGGGAGTTGCGTTGTATGTAAGAGAGCAGTATGACTGCTCAGAGCTCCAGTATGAAACTGCAGAAAAACCTGAGAGTCTCTGGATTAAATTTAGAAGTGTGAGCAACAAGGGTAATGTCGTGGTGGGAGTCTGCCACAGACCACCAGACCAGGGGGATGAGGTGGACGAGGCTTCTTCCAGCAACTAAGAGAAGTTGCTAGATCACAGGCCCTGGTTCTCATGGGTGACTTTAATCACCCCGATATCTGTTGGGAGAGCAATATGGAAAGTGTAGGGGACAATTTCCTGGTGCAAGTGCTGGAGGAACCAACTAGGGGAAAAGCTCTTCTTGACCTGCTTCTCACAAACAGGGAAGAAATAGTAGAGGAAGCAATAGTGGATGGGAACCTGGGAGGCAGTGACCATGAGATGATAGAGTTCAGGATCCTGACACAAGGAAGAAAGGAGAGCAGTAGAACAGAGACCCTGGACTTCAGAAAAGCAGACTTTGACTCCCTCAGGGAACTGATGGGCAAGGTCCCCTGGGAGACTAACATGAGGGGGAAAGGAGTCGAGGAAAGCTGGCTGTATTTTAAAGAATCCTTATTGAGGTTGCAGGAACAAACCATCCCAATGTGTAGAAAGAAAAGTAAATATGGCAGGCGACCAGCTTGACTTAACAGTGAAATCCTTGCTCGTCTTAAACACAAAAAAGTAGCTTACAAGAAGTGGAAGATTGGACAAATAACCAGGGAGGAGTATAAAAGTATTGCTCAGGCATGCAGGAGTGAAATTAGGAAGGCCAAATCACACTTGGAGTTGCAGCTAGCCAGAGATGTTAGGAGTAACAAGAAGGGTTTCTTCAGGTATGTGAGCAACAAGAAGGAAGTCAAGGAAAGTGTGGGCCCCTTGCTGAATGAGGGAGGGAACCTAGTGACAGAGGATGTGGAGAAAGCTAGTGTACTCAATGCTTTTTTTGCCTCTGTCTTCACAGACAAGGTCAACTCCCAGACAGCTGCACTCCGCAGCACGGTATGGGGAGGAGGTGACCAGCCCTCTGTGGAGAAAGAAGTAGTTCGGGACTATTTAGAAAAGCTGGACGAACACAAGTCCATGGGGCCGGATGCAGTGCATCCAAGGGTGCTAAAGGAGTTGGTCGATGAGATTGCAGAGCTATTGGCCATTATCTTTGACAAATCATGGCAATCGGGGGAGGTCCCGGATGACTGGAAAAAAGCTAATGTAGTGCCCATCTTTAAAAAAGGGAAGAAGGAAGATCCGGGGAACTACAGGCCAGTCAGTCTCACCTCAGTCCCTGGAAAAATCATGGAACAGGTCCTCAAGGAATCAATTCTGAACCACTTAAAGGAGGGGAAAATGATCAGGAACAGTCAGCATGGATTCACCAAGGGCAAGTCATGCCTGACTAACCTAATTGCCTTCTATGATGAGATAACCGGCTCTGTGGATGAAGGGAAAGCAGTGGATGTGCTATTTCTTGACTTTAGCAAAGCTTTTGATACAGTCTCCCACAGTATTCTTGCCAGCAACTTAAAGAAGTATGGGCTGGACGAATGGACGGTAAGGTGGATAGAAAACTGGCTAGATGGTCGGGCTCAACGGGTAGTGATCAATGGCTCCATGTCTAGTTGGCAGCCGCTATCAAGTGGAGTGCCCCAAGGGTCGGTGCTGGGGCCGGTTTTGTTCAATATCTTCATTAACGATCTGGAGGATGGTGTGGACTGCAACCTTAGCAAGTTTGCAGATGACACTAAACTGGGAGGAGTGGTTGATACGCTGGAGGGTAGGCATAGGATACAGAGGGACCTAGACAAATTAGAGGATTTGGCCAAAAGAAATCTGATGAGGTTCAAGAAGGACAAGTGCAGAGTCCTGCACTTAGGACGGAAGAATCCCATGCACTGCTACAGACTAGGGACCGAATGGCTGGGCAGCAGTTCTGCAGAAAAGGACCTAGGGGTTACAGTGGACGAAAAGCTGAATATGAGTCAACAGTGTGCCCTTGTCGCCAAGAAGGCTAATGGCATTTTGGGTTGTATAAGTAGGGGCATTTCCAGCAGATCAAGGGACCTGATTATTCCCCTCTATTCGGCACTGGTGAGGCCTCATTTGGAGTACTGTGTCCAGTTTTGGGCCCCACACTACAAGAAGGATGTGGATAAATTGGAAAGAGTCCAGCAGAGGGCAACAAAATGATTAGGGGACTGGAGCACATGACTTATGAGGAGAGGCTGAGGGAACTGGAATTGTTTAGCCTGCAGAAGAGAAGAATGAGGGGGGATTTGATAGCTGCTTTCAAAGAGGATGGATCTAGCCTGTTCTCAGTGGTAGAAGATGCCAGAACAAGGAGTAATGGTCTCAAGTTGCAGAGCGGGAGGTTTAGGTTGGATATTAGGAAAAACTTTTTCACTAGTAGGGTGGTGAAGAACTGGAATGGGTTACCTAGGGAGGTGGTGGAATCTCCTTCCTTAGAGGTTTTTAAGGTCAGGCTTGACAAAGCCCTGGCTGGGATGACTTAGTTGGGTTTGGTCCTGCTTTGAGCAGGGGGTTGGACTAGATGACCTCTTGAGATCCCTTCCAACCCTAAGATTCTATGATTCTATGATTCTTTGATAGGATCAAAGAAACTAGAGATAGAAAAGACACATTGGGTCATCTCGTGCATCCTCCCTGTAAGGGAATATTTTTCTCTACAGTGTATTTTCTGTTGTGTCCACCATATATTTTTAAATATCCTGGGTGTGGAGGATTCCCTCTCTTCTCATGTGAGTCTATTCCACTGTTTAGTAAATATCTTTGCCAGGAAGCTTTTCCTGCCATTCAGACTACATTTTTTCCCTCTCAATTTCTGTTACTCTTAGGTAGACTCACTGGTATAGTATTATCCTAAGTAATTCTTCCCCGTCCTGGATGTTTGCATCCTTGACATATTAGTATGGCCATAACTCCCTTCCTCTCACCCCGTCCTATGTGATATTGATATTTTAGATGAGGAATGTATATATGTCATGTTTGAAGGGTATTATAATTCTCTGCCCTCCAACCTTGGTTTGAAAGAGCCTACAAATCTGGTCTTTAGGGCATGTTGCATTGCTCAGCAATTTCCATAGGCTTTTGAGGAGGTGAAAACAGTAGTGGGCTGGTTGGGTACTTCTGATCAGGGGGGCTGAATTGTTTTGTTTTTTCCCCTGGCTACATTTTCTTTATTTAGGTTCTTCTATGGCTTAGTCAC
Organism: Chelydra serpentina; assembly: GCA_037349315.1. Taxonomy (NCBI): domain Eukaryota; kingdom Metazoa; phylum Chordata; order Testudines; family Chelydridae; genus Chelydra; species Chelydra serpentina. Next base: position 72,823,283 of record JBAIAC010000004.1, read on the forward strand.
TCTATGGCTGAGCACTTCATATACGTCAATGATTTTATTTTCACATTCCTGTGAAAATAATTATTTCCATCTTTTACAGAGGAGGAAACGAGATACAAATAAATGTTTGTGATAATCTAGGGAAACTCTTAAGTGCGTGGAGTACAATAAGTCACTCGCTTAAGTTATATATTCAGTATCAGAAGTAAATATTGCACAATCGAGCCCTAAATTTTCATACCCCACTATTTTTATACATTGATGTTATGTGAAGAACCCCTAAACATTTCTTTTGGACAATCATTTATCTTGAAATGACTATATACAAATGCAGACAATTCAGGTTTAATGGTGACTTTTAGCTGTTTTCTCCAGGCTTTAACTTAACAACCTGACTGTACCGGTAGATGTAACCTCAAATAATCCAACTGGTTCAAATGATTCTCATTTTATTTTCCTGCATTTAATATTATGAACTACAATGCAGTGGTGTTATTTTACTCATTTTCCAAGAAAGCACTTGGATCATTTAATGTAATTTTATGTTTTATGTGCATTGAGGTATTATGAACCACTAAAAGCTGAAGTAACTGACTGTCTTATTATAGAACAAAACAATAGCATGGCCTCACAATTATAGGAAAGCACTCTTGTTAACGGCCTCTCTCCAACAGTACATATAAACAATAATGACAAACAGCAGTACTTACCTTATTAATACTTCACTGCTAATCCATCAGCTTTAACTAAGTCTCCGGTGACCTAAAACTCTCAAGATTTCAGCAAGGCCCCTGCTTTAACTTGCACGCTTCAACAATTTTATTATGTTAGCTTTCTTTCCACATACATAATTCACAGATAAACTGATCCATTGGGGAGCTGCCTTGTCTTCCGTATTCAGAAGATTAAATTAAGTCTTAGTCTTGAGCAAAATGAAAAAGGAAGTAACAACAGTAAACATGTATACAATATGAAGGAAACAATATTGTGCATCACAAGCAAAAGAACCAAATGTGGTCTCAGTATTTGATAACTTCCTCAAAACTTAAATGATATTGATGAATCTTTTATGAAGGGCACAAATGTCTTCCCAATTGGAAATCAAATTCAATTTAATTCCTTAGTTAGCTGCTCAGGGGGAGAAATACTTGCCTTTTTTTCAGTAATTCAACTTAATATCAGGTTTGAACTGAGCAAGAATGTAACTGCATTCACTATGCAGTTGTAAGGGAACAAGTCTGACCTCAGCACTCCCAGGGGGCTTCCACTGAAATTAATGGGAGCTGTATGTGGGCAAGCAAGGCTAAACCTGGGAACCTGCACATATTCCAGAAAACAGGCTTGGAAGAGGTTCATGGGACGCCAACAGGCAGGAATCCTCAACTACAAGCTTGGATGTAGGTGCTAAATCTGAGATAAATTGCTTCAACTCTCTTCATCAGATTGTGATCTTAATTACATGATCTCCAACCCTGCTGAGGTCAGTGTGATAGGAGGTCTAAGTCAGGGCTCTCTGCCAAATAAAGTCAGTAGAAGGATCTAGTGCGCATCATTTTTGAAAATCAGGCCACTTATTTAGATAGCCCAAACATGAATTTAGGAGCTTAATGTTAGTCACTAACTGTTGACCATCAAGGCCACAGTATTCATAGTATATACTGTTAAATATTATGACAGAACATATATCAGATGTCCAGTCCAATCTTGGCTGCTGTGCGAACTTTGAATAGGCATTATTGCATTTTTAGTCTCAGCCATAATCTTGAATACTCTGAATTACCCTGAAGTGAAAATAAAGAGGAGGTAAAACATTTTGAGGCCTCTTTCTCTGTAGATAAGCCTAAAGTTCACCAGTAGTATTTTCTTTTCCCTCCTGCAGTTCCCTTTTTCACTGCAGTTCCACAATGGTTCTATTATATACCTCTCCTATCAGTGATTTCCATGTACAGGCGGGGTACTACAGGGTGTAACTCCAAATACTGCCACACATGAATATGAAGTAGGAAAATAATTGTATTGCACTATTATTTAAGAGATAATGTGATCATATAAATGTGGTATTTTAATTCATACACCCAAAAGGACAGAGCATTAATATTGGTATTTCCTAACACTTTGGTGCTTGGCTATTCAAACTTAGCATTGAATCAACTTAGTTTTTGCCATTTAATATTGCATTTATATCTTCCTTTTGCAATGAATAGTCTACAGTGACAAAAATCTCCTTTTGTAACCTTCAGGGAAAATATTCATTTTATATCAATGTTTTCAAGGTTAAGTACATAAAAAGGAGCTGAATAGCCTTAATAGCATAATTCTGTTTTTAAATTCATGATTACAATCTCGAGCTGAAGTGTCATGCTCTTGCAGTCAAAACATTGTACAAAGTAGTGGATGTTTTTTTTATTTCCCCTACTGATATCCTTTCTTCACTTTGTAATAAAAAAAATAGTTTGAACATGTAATCATCCGTTATAAAAATTGTAACAATTGTAAGGTATACCCTGCAGAAAGACAAAGGAAAAATATTACATTTATCATTCACCTAAGGTTGCCACCTATATTAAAATTAAAAAATGGAAAATTAGGGACCCACCTGCAGACAGCTGTTGTACTTATGGTGGTGAGACTGTCAGATCAATTGCTTTTTGTTTCATGCTTCTGTAGTTGTACTGTAATTTCTTTAGACCTGTTCTATAGTATAATTCTGTGGCTTATGTGTGTGGAGGAGGATGTGCAGAAATTCACCAATAGAAGAATCCAAGATAATACATTATAAAAGGAATACGTACCTACATAAACATATGCTCCAGTTCAATACTGGACAGTAGGTTAGCCCACAGCTTTCTTTCTTGTTGTCTCTTGGATACAGTTAGCTGTTCCAAATCTAATGCCCAATTATTTATTACAACACGAGGCTCCTTGTTGTAAATGCATAAATATTTACTCTGGTATATCTCCGCTGATGGGTTCTTCAGCTTCGTACAATCAGAAAAATTATAGATGATGTCAAGATAAGGTATTACTGCACTTCATTAAGCCAATTTCCTTGCCACTGTGGGATAGTTTCAACAATATATTTTAAGCATAAGAATTACCATACCAAATCACAGTATTGTTCCATCTAGTCTAGAGTCATTTTTCTGACAGCAACTAGTGCCTGATGCTTAAGGGGAAGATATAATACATCTTATATTCCATAATTAAGGAATAAGCCACCTAAAGGGGAAGGTTACTCTTTACCACCATCAGTTAGTGTTTATGCCCTGAAGCATAAAAGTTCATATACTGTAGTTAAAATCAAAACAACAACAAAATATCAAGACTATCTAACGTTATTCTAATGTTCTCATTATTCATATCCATACCTTGTGGTCATGAGTTCCAAAGATTAATTATGCAGTGTGTAAAGATAATTTATCTTTTATCAGTTTAAAATGTAATCTAATTGAATGTCTCGTTGTTGTTGTGTCAGTTTTACCAATCTGTAGTTTCTGAATTCTTCCTTTCTAACTTTTTTTTCACATGCCATTGTTACATCCCGATTGGATGCTGCAGCAATTCTCTCTCCTCCCATATCAGGGCACAACTGTGGCTTTTAAGCAACAGCCTCTGCTGAAGGCCAGTATTCCTCCTGTGGAGTGGATTCTGTGGCTCTGCCAGATGCTACTCTTGCAATAGCATGTGCTACCTCACTATGACTGTTGTGGCAGATGTGCGACTGTGGCCTAGTCATCTTGCCATCCCTAGATATCTACGGATGGTTTTAGCAAAGAACAGTGCCTTTACTCCTCCAGTGGATTGTGTCTAGCCCCTAAATGGAGGGTGTGGTGGTGGTGGGGTGCTAATTACAAACTCCCCTCTCTTCCCCATCCATGCAAAGCCAAGCACAATCCAGCCCTTGTTATTACTAAAGGGTTTTTATCTTGGAGATGGTAGCTGTTGGTTCTCCATTTCTGCATTGTGATTTTCTGTCTTCCAAATAAGTGTTCAGTGTGAATCCAGCTTTCTATTAACCTCTCCTTAAAAATGAGTTGCATCTTGGGAGAAGGCACCTGCAATGTTCACACTTCTCACACATTCGTCACATCATTTGTTCCTCTGCTGCTTAGGAAAGCTATTAAATATATTTTAGATGCTGCTGGCAGTCAAGAACATTAAGAACAAATTCAATCCATCTTGCTTTTAGACAGGAATCCATATCATCTGGGGCCTTCTATTCTGTTACTAATTGGCACACTGATGGATGCAATTGATAAGAAATCATCTGTTACTGAATTGCATGAAGTTGGCTTGACAGAATATGGAGCTAAAATCACTGTCTATCAATACTCTACATGAAAATTCCTGCACTGATTTCAGAGTCCTGTGAATAAACCGCATAATAGTATATTGTGAGTACTGCAGTCAAAAATGTGTTGCAGCTATTGAAAACTGCATTTTTTCCTGGCAATATTTGATTTTCCTTTTTCATTATTTTCACTGATATGCTAAGCAATACTTGACTTCTGAGCCCAGATAGAGAAAGCATTGCAGCTTGGCAACATAGGACTTTATTTCAATGGGGAATGATTCCTCTGAGGTCCTCCTAGTTTTCTGATGTTCCCCAGCATCTCTAAGAAACAAATTCTGGTGGTTTAACTCCTCTGCCTGTGTTTTTAAGCAATATTTTTAAACTGTATGGTTTTGCACCCAGCCCAGTGTCATGACCCCAAATGTCTAAAAGCAGGGTATGTGAATTCCCAGGTATGTGAATTCACCCAGCATCTCACTACAGACTGCGAAGTGCTACAAAAGGATCTCTCAAAACTGGGTGACTGGGCAACAAAATGACAGATGAAATTCATGTTGATAAATGCAAAGTAATGCACATTGGAAAACATAATCCCAACTATACATATAAGATGAAGGGGTCTAAATTAGCTGTTACCACTCAAGAAAGCCATCTTGGAGTCCTTGTGGATAGTTCTCTGAAAACATCTGCTCAGTGTGCAGCGGCAGTCAAAAAAGTGAACAAAATGTTGTGAATCATTAAGAAAGGGATAGATAAAAAGACAGAAAATATTATATTGCCTCTTTATAGGTTCATTGTATGCCCATATCTTGAATACTGCATGCAGATGTGATCGACACATCTCAAAAGAATTTATATTGGAATTGGAAAAGGTTCAGAAAAGGACAACAAAAATGATTGGGGTATGGAACGGCTGCCATATGAGGAGAGATTAATAAGACTGGAACTTTTCAGCATGGAAAAGAGACAACTAAGGGGAGGGGGATATGATTGAGGTCTATACAATTATGACTGGTGTGGAGAAAGTAAATAAGGAAGTCCTATTTACTCCTCATAACACAAGAACTAGGAGTCACCAAATGAAATCAATAGGCAACAGATTTAAAGCAAACAAAAGGAAGTATTTCTTCACACAACACACAGTTATCCTGTGGAAGCGATAGCTCAGTGGTTTGAGCATTGGCCTGCTAAACCCAGGGTTGTGAGTTCAATCCTTGAGGGGGCCCTTTGGGAATCTGGGGCAAAAATTGGGGATTCATCCTGCTTTGAGCAGCGGGTTGGACTAGATGACCTACTAAGGTCCCTTCCAACCCTGATATTCTATGATTCTATGAACTCTTTGCCAGAGGATGTTGTGAAAGCCAAGATTATAACAGGGTTCAAAAAAGAACTAGATAAATTCATGGAGGATACATCCATCAATGGCTATTAGCGAAGATGGATAGGGATGGTGTCCCTAGCCTCTGTTTACCAGAAGCTGGGAATGGGCAACGGGGGATAGATCACCTGATGATTACCTGTTCTGTTCATTCCCTCTGGGGCACCTGGCATGGGCCACTGTCAGAAGACACGATATTGGGCTAGATGGACCTTTGGTCTGACCCAATATGGCCATTCTTATGTACCAACTGACTGGGAAGAGAGACCATGAAACCTGAAGCTACATCAGGAATGCTTCCCTGTGGCACTGATTACAGGAACATCGGGACTTCTGAATGGTCAGGGCTTACTATTTAAATCCAAAGAAAGGCACAGGATGTTGTTGACACACCTTGGTGAATTCCAAGTTTGATGCTGCATTGGCCCCTGCCTTTTCACCTGACTCCTGATCCCTGCTTTTGTAACTCGCTCCTGCTTCCTGCCTTATTGTTCTGCTGCTCCGTTTTTGGGCATGAGGCTGTTTCTGCTGTTGCTGCAGCTCAGCTCAGCTGCCCCTCTGCCACCTTGGTTCCACTCTGACAGCAGAAGCCTTTCTCTCTTGGCCTCATCTCCAGATTGTGGTGAGTCCTCCCCTCCATTTTGTTTCTTTGGTTTGTTTGATGGTTTCTTTTCCCTTCCTGTGGTAGATTGCTCTGTCTGTTTGGGTGTTGTTATTTTTTTGTCCCTTCCCTCATTCATTTTCTCCTGCCCTTCCTCTCCCTCTCAGATGAGCAGACAGGATCCCTTGTGATTCCTTTCTCCCCCAACACTCTTTTGGCCTTGCCAGTCTCTGCCCAAAGAGTCCCCTTCCCTTTTCCCCTCACTGTTTTTGGCTCCTGCTTTCCCACTTTCTTTTTTAGTTTGCTCCCTGCCTTCCTCTTCCTCAAATGTGCAACCAGGAGGGGTGGACACCTAATGAACTCCCATTGTTTTCGTTTGGTGTTTCCTTTTCTCCCTTTTTTGTTTGGCTCCTGCTGTTAATGGGGTTGTGAGTGTCGTTCCCCCCATTTTTCAGTTGCTGCCATGGCAGGTTCCCCTACTTCATAAGGCTTCTTGCTCTGCTCCAGCTGGTGGTGGAGCTGGGAAGGGAAAGAAGGATACAGAAAGTTACCCAGCCAGTGTTTTTGCCTCACCTCTGGATACTCCCCTCAATAAGGCCCCACCATTAGTTATCACATTTCAGGGCAAAGGCAAGGGCCCTGTCAAGAAGGCTGTTGGGGGTAACTTCATCTTTCCTTTAACCAGCCCTGGGGGTCCTACTCCCCATGTATCCCAGGCATATGTTGTGGCTAATTTAACATCTACAAAATCACCATCTGTCACAACCTCCACTAATTTCACCCATGACATCTGGGGCCCCTTCCCCAGCCTCACCAGGAGTCACAGTGTTGGTTACCTCCTAGTGGACACCTTGATCCACAAGTCATTGGGAAATCTCCCTCATTCCTGAATAGCTGGGCCCATCCAACTGGCATTTTAATAACGGCTCGTTAGTGGATATTGGCTTTTCTGGAGTCATTCTGGGAGCTTTGGCTGGCCTGGCAAGGGCAGAGGCATGCCTTTCCTTTGGCACAGAGATGATGGGATGTGGGGGAGGTGCGTGTGAGGCTCTTTTACCTTGACTACACCTGGGGGACCAGCTGGAGAAGGGATGTGGCAATGAAGCAGTTCTGGAGCTGGACATGTGCCTAGCCGCCAACCTTGAAAATCTGTCCTGTTGCAGACTGTGTTGGGAGACATGGGATTAGCTCTGGGCCCTTGAGAATGATTGGGCCTGGGGTGCTTTTGTCTGGTCCTTCAGGAGATGGATCATTGCTCCCCCTTCATCTATGCCTTTGAGATGAGAAGAGGTGCTAAAAACACATCACCTGCCACCTGGCAGAGGACAGTCTCCCTCTTATGGATCTAGAGCAGATGAGAGAAAAAGTGAGACGCTAGCAGACCAGGTGCCAGTTCATGTCCAGGCCTCACTGAACACTGTCAAATGCCTAGCTGGAAACCCATCTGGCTCACCTGTATGTTAGTATTGTTAGAGTTGTAAGACAGTGTTTGGCATTTAGATCTTATGAATAATTTTTAGGATGCTTTGTGGATTAATCTCATTATCTGTACCCTATGTTATAAAGCAATAGCCAATATTAGCATTGTAAACCTCTGTACCTGTGTGACTCATCAAACAGGAAAGAAGTCTTCCCTAATGCAAATGTTAGCTTCCCACAGAAGATGTTAGGCTCTGTCCACTGAGAAGGCCTTTGAAACCAAAGGAGCCATTGGGATACATCAAAAGGAAAAAAAATGCACTCCTCATTCCCTCAATGACCAGGGAGTGCTCATCCCATCAATTTGGGCTCTGGGGAGAAGGGGATAAAAATCCCTGACAAGGAGAAACACTGATCTTTATGTTGCTTGGACTCTAAAGGGGCTAGAATCACTAAGCATAAGCAAAAGGTGCTCCGCTGTTTTGCCTAGGTTAGCCCTAAAGAACATATAGAGTTTGCTTCTTATAGAAGATTCTGTTGTCTTCTGGAATCTAAGACTAAGGCTGTGTCTACACTACAGACCTTACAGCAGCACAGCTGTACTGCTGCCGCTGCGCCACTGTAAGGGCTTCTTCGTAGCAGATCTCTCTCCCGCCGACTTAGCGCTGTCCACACCGGCATTTTTGTTGGTGAAACTTATGTTGGTCAGAGGATTTACTGACAAAAAATCCTAGTGTAGACTTAGCCTAACTCATTTGTGAGTGTACATTTACCTGCTTTAACTTTGTACATAATAAAACTTTAGTTCATTACAGGATTGGATACATGCGTTCTTTTTGAGAGATCCATGGTATAATTGACCTGAGGTATGTGACTGGTCCTTTGGGACTGGGAGTAACCTGAATATTGTGGGGTTTCTGTTTGTTTGTTTGTTTGTTTGTTTTTTGGTGTAAGGTACCATCTATCACAAATAAAAGTTTGCCTGTGTGGCAACATAAACCAGAGTGCTCAAGAGGACTACCTGGGGTTCCATGTTAAGATTGTTATAGTGCTTTAGGAGTTCACACTTATTACTTGGTTTGTAAAATCTTTTTATAGAACATACAATCAGTTTGGGGTTTGTGCGCCATTCCCAGACAGTCTGCCCTCAGGTTGGCATGCATGCCCGTGAGCCACTCCAGACAAAGCCTGACAGGTTTTCTATCCTGACCTTTTCTTTTGGGATCCAACTGACTATGAAAAAGTTCAGATTTTGTCATGGATACTTTTAGTAAAAATTACGGACAGGTCACAGGCAATAAAAAACAACAGAAGCCTATGACCTGTCTGATTTTTACTAATACTATCCCTGACAAAATGGGGAGGGAGGAGGCTCCAGCACCCACAGCAGCTGGACACAGTGAATTTTCTTTATGATTTCTTTATAAATCATAAATAATTTGAACAGTCTCTCTGATGCCAAAACAACTGGGAATTTTAAAGTTACTGCTACGCAAGGTTCTTCAGGATAACAAAATCACTGGTTTGCTTCAGAACATCACAATTAATTCCACTATTTTCACATCATCAGCTGCAATAAAAACTGATCTTTAAAGTTTTTTTCCTTCCCAAAATGTAAAATGAATTAAAGAGCTGAAATTTCAAGATGATTATGAGTCCCTGAGGGTGTTTGACAAAACCATTAAAGCATGGGATAATATCATCTTTAGCAAACCTGTACTAAAAACTAAATTGTTAGTTTTATTTTTCTAACAACATCCTGATAAGAATGTCAGTGGAAGCGTTGCACAGACGTATAACTGCTGGAACACTTTAATATGAAGATGTACAGTTTACAGACCAGTCTCAGGTAAGCCATAAGCTATTTTTGTTTGTTTGCTTTTGTTTTTAAACCCTGCCTCCTTTTTTTGTGTTTCCAACTCTGAGCCTGCAAGTTATTCTTTCTGGACACAATTGTGTGAAAACAATTGCATGTGGATGCAAATGATGGACTGCAATATGAAATTATTTTTGTGAAACATGAGTTAAATATGCCATGTTGGTCCCAGGGTGTTAGAGAGACAAAGCGAGTGAGGTAATATCTTTTATATGTCCAACTTCTTGGTTCAATAAAAGAAGTTAGTCCATGTGATGGGGTGTGCTTAACTCACCGGCCATGCAAGAACTGAATTAGGCCAGGTGGGCCCAATCAGCTAATTAGGTTGCAAACAGGGAAGCTATAGAAGGAAGGCAGTTAATTAGAGAGAATCTCACCTCTGAGGGGCAGGGGTGGCTTCTACAAAATACAGGAAATTGAAAGCAGAAGGGGTGGCAGGGAGACGTCTTCATTCATTCCCTGGGAGAAGAGAGGCATGTTTGGGGGCTGCAGAGATGAGTTGTCTAAAGTTACTCCTTAGTAGGAGGGAGCGAAGAGACTGGCAAACCTAGAGGAGTTGGGATTCCAGGAGGTATGGAAGTGGCTCAGGGAATGGCAGCAAGGTGTAGGGAATGGACCTTGGCTGCTGCAGAGGGGGTCCCTGTGACAGAACCTAGAGCAGAGGGTTGGCCCGAGATTCCCCTGCTTGCCACTGTGAGGCAATGAAGCAGGAGGCTGCTGGAGAGCAGGAACCTTGATACATTTCCCCTCCCTCCCCCTCACCCCCGCCACGTGAAGGGGAACCCATGATAGTGACCCGGCTGGAGGGCTGAGTCATGAAGAGGACGTTGTGGTTCTTGGAGTGAGAGAGGGGCTGCAGAAGGGAAACTGATAAGGTGTAACCACTGGAAGGGGTGTTGGCCTGACTAAGCTAATCCCCAGTATGACCAGGAGGTGGCGCTGTCTACCTTTTAGTAGTGCAACCCCGTCACAGTCCAGTAAAACATATGAACTCACCCACCATCTCTCTAATTAGTTAAATATGCTTATTAACTTATGCCACAGAGGAGGAAACAACTAAATCAAAAAATGTCAGAGACAAAAGAGCATCAAGGCCTGTAACTTACACAATGCCAGCAGCATACTTTAATGCAGTAGGGCAAATCTCCATAGTGTATTGACTTCTTAGTGATACAGTCAGTGTCTCTACTCTCAACAGCCTCAGTTAGAAAAAGATGTACTGATTCACTATGCATCGAGTATAAAAATGACTTCCATTGCCTCTGTTTGACACATACAGAGTAATAGTTGTGAATACCATCTAAGGCTGCTGAAAATATGGCTATGGCTATCTCATTTGAGCAACAGTGTGTGATTATGCAAGTACAGGCAATCATGCAGGAAACTTTGTTTAGATGGGAACTAGGTAGTGCAGCAACCATTTACTTCTGGAGACCAGACTCCAGATCCTGACATGGTCATAAGTGAGGGGGGAGTTGGTAGCCTTAACCTCGTTCCTATTGGCTCACATAAAACCATCACATATCTTGCCACAGTTCATTATGCCTGTCAGACTTTCCTGGAGAGAGACCCAATGAGTGAAAAAGCCAAGGTATTGTTGGTTAATGCTCAGGTCTGCTGGCAACATGTGTTTAACTTACTGGACAATCTGCCTATACAATGCCTGTCTCAAGCCAGTGTTTGGTCTCTCTTTTTTCATGAACAGCAAATGTAGTATAATACTGTCACTGATCGGTCTATCAGCCTTCACAGAGAAAGCGCCGATCACAACACGTCAGACGTGTTGTTCTAGCCAGTCCTCCAACTACCCACTGGCCAGGCTGTCAGTAGCACCGGACACCCGATTGACATAGCACACAGCAGCCTAGAACTCCTGAGCGATCTGCCAACCACAGGCTCCCAAGCAGCTGGGATTACAGGCACGCGCCACCACACCAGGCTGATGTAGTATAATACAATTTTTTAAATATATTTTGGTAAAAGATCAGCATCCACATACATTTACAAATTCTACAATTAAGGCTAATATAAATGAGTTGTTTTCTAGATATTATGAACATAAAGTAAATCTGTAATTTTCACCTAATATGGACTGGTACGGAAGTCGCAGTGGGAAATAGCTTCTCTGAAAGAACCCAAGACCTGATCTTTCCTGCAAGAGATAAGAAAGAGCTATCCTCATCCCCATGGAACTAGGGTTTTTTTTATTTCTGTACAGTATATTGATCTTACTGCAATTGTGTACGAGGGTTGGCAATTATTTTATATCTCAGAGATCCACCTGTTCTTGTTAGATTTACTCTTTTATGTTTCAGGTTTGGGCTTTTTTGTTAATTCTTATGCATTTACATATATTTATTGCACTCATGGTATGTTATATATTAACTCTATCGCCCACTCGTGCAAAATATAGAGCGGGGGGGAGTGATGCAACATAGGCAGGTTGCAAATCAAGAAAATGAGCAAACAGGACAAGATTATCTGTTAAAGTATGTGGTATCCTAGGAATAAAACATAAGTTTAGAGTTGGCATTTCAAAATGAGAACATACTTTAAAGTAAGTCAGAACCATAGACAGCACGTATTCGCCTTTGTAGTGCATAGTTCAACAAAAAATTGTTTTGTTTCCACTGCCATGAGTCTAATACTATAATGTAGCCTCTGCCACTGATCTAAACTCACCAATTTGTCTACACTGTTGAAGGTGCAAAAACATGTGAGTGCAGGAACAGCTAATGAACAGAAGGCACATATCTAGGCCAGTATAAATGCAAAGATGACAGACTCAGTAGAAGACTTCTTCATAAAGTTAGTGGATTTTTAGAAGAAGTTTTTCTGTAAGAAATATTTAATTGGGAATTAATTCTTGCAGTTCTATTTATTAGAAAATTATTTCTAATCAACCTTTGGGAAAAGTTAATACATTTCTGAAAGACCACATGAGGGTCTATGAATACATTATGTTTTAATTGCCTTACACTTCAGAATATAATGCAAAGTTAAAATGGTTAAATATGCATTTGGGCAAAATATTCATTATCCGTATCAGGGATTCTTTAGTGTACTAATAACAATAATACCTATTAAAAGCATATTAGCCTATGATAAATGTATATGTGTATATATATATACATACTCATCATATATATAATGAAAGCAATATATGATGAGTTGCTCAACACAAGTTGTGCATGTGAATTCCATCCCATTAATATTTTCAAGAGTTCAAAAGATTTTCCTGCTTCAAATCAGGACAAAAAGTTGAAATCTCTAAAATATTCAAAAACAAAAAACTGCTTTGTAGGGCCAATTTTGGAACACTTCCTTTTGATTTTGACCTAAAAAAATCTGTAAAATTAGCTCACACTTCAAACAAAAAGTCACTTTGAATTAGAAAACAGGAATTTTTCATTCTGAAAATATTGAAATGAGTTTTGAAATTGCCAATGTTTCTTTTGAGTCAGGAAATTTGAACACAGCTCTGTTTCACAAATAGTTTTAGTTTCATTGAAGTGACATTTTTTGATTGGGTGGAAAAAAGATACATTGGAAAATTTTCAATCACCTCTACTCAACACATTGAAAGATCCAGTCCATAACATATGGAAACTGCTGATTATATATACTAGTATTATCTAAAGCAGATTTGATAGCTTAAATATTTGCACACATGTATAAACATTTACTGATTAAGTTTGTGTGGGAAATATCCCATGCATTTTATTTTTGTGTATGACTTACTGGGGGCAAAGAAGATAGAGCAAAATTAATGTATTATTAGCACAATTCTTAACTTAGCACTACCAGCCAGATTTAATTGCTATGATTTATTTTAACATGTTCCCTACAACATTCATAGGGGCAAATCCTCATACCTATGCAGAGTACAAACAACTCAGCTATGCACAGTGGTGTTATGCAGGGACTAGAGAATATAGACACTTCCCTCTGACTTTCTGAATTAGAACTGATTAAAAACTCATCCTATTTATATTGATGTGTCTAACGATACAGCTGAACTAAAATTTTCAAAACCACCAAGTCGCATTTTCAGAAGTGACTTTGGCATTCAGGAGCTCCAGAGGTGCTTTGGATACTTTTAACTCAGTCAAAAAATTCAGATCATTTTTAAGGCCAGAAGGAACCGTTGTGGTAATTTTATCTGATCTCTTGCCTAGAACAGATAACTGGATTTGTAAGAAAGATGGGGTATAAGCAACTGCTTAATTGATGACATATGCCACCTTTCTCAAGGTACTCCTAATTTTGATTGCTTAACTAAAGAAAAGATTGAAGAGTTAAATTTAATTTTATAGAGTTTTATCAACTATCCTTAACAACAACAAATAGTATAGGATATAAGAAGGCAAACATAGTATTGGACTACTTTGGTTATGTATATTAGAAAACTGGTCTATATAACCATTCAAGTTTTCAGAATCCAAACACACAACCACAATAGAAAATAACACTTACGCTCAGTCACAAATTTGGGTAGGTAACTTTGTTTACATTTTTGGCTAAGAGTCTCTCAGACTAGAGCCTCATTTGTGGCAAGTGGTTATCAACACCAGCTTTGTTAAAACAGAGGGAAAACAATCCAAACTAGATCATATGACAATTTGGTCAATTACTTATATGTTCATTTACCAAGGTCTTCTTCCCAATTGGTCTATAGTGGTTAACCCTTTTATCTCTATTTCCTAATTAATTATATTAGCCCCTAGGTCTGATTAATACTCCTGCATTTATGACAGGCTCAAGAGACTGACAGCAGTTCAAGAAACTTGCACACTTGGTCTCATTTTATGTAGGTCCTAGATCATTTTATTAGGTCTTAGAACATAAAAGGTGATATGAAGCCTTTAACATTCACATGTTCTACACTCTTAGGGTACGTCTATACTTACGCGTCCGGTCGGAGGCGCGGGATCGATGTTCTGGGTTCGATTTATCGCGTCTTGTCTAGACACAATAAATTGAACCAGGAAGTGCTCCGCTGTCGACGCTGGTAATCCAGCTCGACGAACGGAGTAGGCAGAGTCGACGGGGGAGCCTGCGCGCCGCGTGTGGACCCCAGGTAAGTGCTTTTTCATTCGAACTAAGATAGTTCGACTTCAGCTACGTTATTCACGTAGCTGAAGTTGCGTATCTTAGTTCGAATTATGGGGTTAGTGTAGACCAGCCCTTAGTTAACAATGGTAGCTTATTCAGTTTTATATCTACTTAATAACCATCTTGATTGGAACCTGTTACAATAAAAGAACAAATACTGTAACTCTGTGACAATCTTTAAACACATACACAAGCATGTACTCTTCCTTAATAATTAGGTACCCAGTTTCAGGAAGTGGCCAATTGATTGATTAGTTTATCAGCAGATCTTTGCTCAGCTGTCAGCTTTTAGCTCAGTTATGGTTCATAGCTGGAGTGACACTGCAAACACAAGTGGAGTGAAGGATGGACATAGTCTTTTCCTGCTGTGGTACCAGGCAACCCAAATTGCTGGAAAATAGAAAGAGAGTTAAAGGTGCCTATCTGAGATAGTATCAGAGGGGTAGCCGTGTTAGTCTGGATCTGCAGAAGTGACAAAGGGTCCTGTGGCACCTTATAGACTAACAGAGGTATTGAAGCATAAGCTTTCGTGGGTCAATACCCACTTCTTCGGACCCACGAAAGCTTATGCTCCAATACCTCTGTTAGTCTATAAGGTGCCACAGGACCCTTTGTCACTTCTGCAGATCCAGACTAACACGGCTACCCCTCTGATACTAACAGAGGTATTGGAGCATAAGCTTTCGTGGGTCCGAAGAAGTGGGTATTGACCCACGAAAGCTTATGCTTCAATACCTCTGTTAGTCTATAAGGTGCCACAGGACCCTTTGTCACTTCTGCAGATCCAGACTAACACGGCTACCCCTCTGATACTTGAGACCATGCAAGGCACTGCATTTAGCCGTATGGAGTGGAAATCCATCAACCTCATGAAGAAACTTGATCCGAAGAAGTGGGTATTGACCCACGAAAGCTTATGCTTCAATACCTCTGTTAGTCTATAAGGTGCCACAGGACCCTTTGTCGCTATCTGAGATAGGTACTTGATGTCACCAGGGGGACTCCCAGATAGAGAGCCCAAGACCTCAGTCATCTTCCTTGCAGCTGTCTTTGGCTTTTGGGAGTGATGTGCTGAAGGAGATTGACCATTTTATCCCATATCTCTTGGGTGGTTCAACTTGGTTCCCCCTCTTGCTTCAAGCAAGCATGTCCAGTCAGATGGTGAAGCTATGTAAAGCAGTCAGTAGTGACTCAAGAGTGGGAATATCAATCTCAGGACAGGCTGTTAGGAAGCATGACACAAACTCCAAATTGGTTGTTAGTTCTATACTTAGATTTCACCAACCAGTAACCAAGTGTAAACTCTTCAGACACTGTAACAGCTTAAACAGGGAACCACAGACAGTGTTCTTGGGTACTCTGATCTATCTCACCATCCAGGTGAGAGTACCTTGTAATTGGTGGTCCCTTAAACCAAGAATCACAATAATATTCAGATTATTCCTAGTCACTTAGCCCAGGTCAGTTGCACCTTAGATCTTACACCAAAGACAAGGCTTATAGCCAATCTAATAATAAACTATAAAAGGTTTTTTTAAGCAGGAAAAAGAAACAAGAGTTATTTATATGCTTACCTGCTTTAATCTTGTATACACACAAATGGGTTACAATTGTAATTTTCAAAAAGTACTAGAAGCTTCTATAATAAGAAAATGCCATATGAACTTTCGGGCTAACCCAAATACTGACTGAGGATTTCTTGCATATGCCTAGTAAACCTTGCCCCCCAGAGACCAAGCAGCATAGAGATACAGTGCCTTCTTTTTGGAGGTTTTTATTCCCCTTCTTCCTTGTGATCTGAGCTGCAAACTCTTCCGATGGGAGGAATCCACTTGCATGGCTCATCTTCATGGGGGGGGGGGGGGCGAGAAAGAAAATCAACCAATGCTAATTGTTATTTTTAATGTCCCACAATAGTCTGTCTGATGTCAATGAACCTTTTCAGTTGCACAGAATGTAACACCTCCTGTTGGAGATCAGCACTTCACACTAGTCCAGGTCTTTCTCCTGTGTGGTGATTTACACAGTCCCAGAGGCTCACAATACAACAGCTCAAATATTACCTTACAATATGGGATGCAGACATTATAAGTGAGATTAATGCATGCAGCAACTCACAAGCATTCAACAAAGTCTAAACACATTCTTATAATTCCAACCTCAATTTTAACAGTACTAACCCACAGATGAACCACACTGATTCCACCAATGTGTTTGTGAGTATTCCATTGAGACATGGGTACTTTAGCATGGTCTGGCACCTGGTTTTCCGGAGTCACAACCTATTCTTCTGCTGAAGATTCAAAATGTGCACCCAAAATGAGTTATCCTCTTACCATCCAATCAGGAAACAAGACATAAGATTTTGAGTTCTTGCAACTAGGGCTGGAATTTTCCAGTCTTTTTGTGCAACATATCTTCTCATATTAGCTTGTGTACAACCATCTTGGGACATACCTCGAACACCAGCTGGCTTGCTCCGGTCAGCAACGTACATCCACAAGACACTTTCTGTTGACCCCTTTGTGGTGCACTCCATGGCCAACTTTGAAGTTATGCTTGGTTAAGTTGCAGTTTCTCCACCAACACACTGCTAGTTGCTTAAATGTCATCCCATTTAAAATTCATGTAATTTATGCAAAGTTCCTTCATAATATTTGATGATCATTAAACTTGTTTTAACAGTCCATTATACAATGCAAAGTCACTTCAAGAACTGTGGTTCTCCAGCAGACTGGAAGCAGAAACTGTGGTTCTGTCTGTTGTATAAATCTTCCTTTTTCTGCTATACTTGTTTTAACCATGGAGAGAACTTGGTATTTGTGGCTCAGCTGAGTTTGTGAGTTATTAACCAAACAGTTACACTTCTCATTGTTCCTCTTATAAATACACTATTCAGTTTCAGTTCCTTTTATTTACTGCCTCTTTCCAGGTGTATTTCACTAACTTGATAGCATAAGCATGCTTGATTGCAAACATTAGCCCTGCTTCTTCACTTTATCACTTAAACTAAAAGAAATCAGTATGAACACAAGCCCTTTCTTTCCTAACAGTCTTGCTTATGAAGAAAACCCTATAATTAAAGTATACAATATTTTGCCCAAAGCTGTATGACTTATAGTTGACTTCCCATTTATACACATCTTAATCAAAATATTAGATGCCATCAAGTTCCCTGTTTTACTACTGTGTCTGACACATCATATAATATCTTAATGTTTGATATTAATTTAATTTTTAATCCACTCACTCATTCAAAGACTGGAAAAAGGGGAAGTCTCTTTAGTTATGCCAGTGGTACACTCTTGTGAAAGACTTCAGCAACGCAGAGTTTGCTCAGACTATTGAAGAAATCCAGCTGATAGATCTTGGGTTTCTATTCTCTTAGCCCTGTGTTCTATTTTTTCATCATGACTGTGATGCCTGGGCAATTCTTAAGTAGTAATAACTCAGAACTTTGAGGCCCTAGTTACTACAGACTTCCTTGAATTAATTCCTGCTTCAAGTCCAAAACATGTAGCTGAACTAGAGAGTATCTTTTGGGAAAATAATCTAGTCTTGATTTTAAAATTTCCAGTGCTGGAAAATCCATCACAACCCTGGGTAAATTGTTTCAATGGTTAATTAGCACCTCTGTTAAATACATGCCCTGTATTTTCAGTCTAGTCTAACGTCAACATCCAGCCATTGGAATCTTCATTGTGATCGTGTTATACCTTTGTTAGCTAGTTTGAAGAGTCCTCCATTATCACATTTATGTTCATCATGTAGGTATTTATAGATTGATCAAGTCACCCTTTAATCGTCTCTTTGGTAAACTCTATAGATCAGTTGGTAAACTCTATAGCTCAAGTGCTCCGAGTCTCTCACTATAAGGTATATTTTGTAATCCTTCAATCATGCTCACAGCTCTTCTCTGAACCCTCTCCAATGTATCAACATCCTTCTTGAGGTTTGACAAAATATATTTTCCATAACACATGTTAATTAGCATTATTTATATTGTCCTCTTTAAACTCTTCATTAATTGAATTTTGTACCCACCATTCTATTATTTTGACTAGGATTGAAGTTAGATGGACAGACCTATAACTCTCCCAGTCATGCCATTTACCTTTTTTAAATAATTGGCACATGAGCTTTTTTTCCAGTCCTCTGGAACTTCCACAGTGTTCCAAGATTTTTATCGAAAATAAACAATAATGCTTTAGAGAGCTCTTCAGTCAGCCTTTTAAAAACTCTTAGATCCAGACCTGTTGATTTTAAAATGTCTAACTTTAGTAGCTTCTCTTTAACATCCTCCTTTGCTGCTGTTGGAATGGAAAATATTTCATCATCATATGATATGACTACATCATCTGTTTTTCCCCTGAATACAGAATAGAAATATGTATTAACATGCCTGACTCCTCTGCATTATTAAAGACAAATCTACTATTTCTATTTAATAATGAACCAATACTAACTACTGTTACAGTTCTTTTGTTGTTTATATACTTAAACTCCTTCTTTTCCTTAACTCTGCTGGCCACAGATTTCTCCTTGTGTCCTTTGAATTCCCTTACCAATTTCTGACACGTTCTAGCTTCTAATTTATATCCCTTATCCATTTTTTGTTATATATTACTTTTTATTTCTAATGCTGTTTTCACTTGCAGTGTAAGTCAGGTTGTGTGTTTCTGGTTTTGTTTGTTTGTTTGTTTTATGTGTGTTGTGCATTTTGTGTTTTAAACAAATTTTGTCTTGATGGCTTTTTGGGCATTTAGTGAAATGTCATTAAACAATTCTCAATTATTATTCACATTTTTATTTTGAAATTATTTCTTCCAACTCATTTGGCTCATGATTGTTTTCAGCTTTGTGAAACTAACCCTTTTAAAGCAACGTGTGGGTCTCTTTATTGCTGGCTGGTACTCTATTCAGTTTGTACATAACAAATGTAATCAGGTCATGATCACTTGAAATTAATTCTAAATTAAAAAAAAAAAGATATAGAATAATTTTTTTTGAGGCAGGGGCAGGGATTCGTATTTCCCAACCATTTCTAACTGGAATCTTCCCACCACGCCCACGTACTTCCCTATAGTACTGTAACCACAGGACAGCAGAAGCCCTAGTCTGTCATCCCATTACAGCATCCTTCTTTTTTTCCTTGAGGTGTTTATCAGCATATAATCTATGATTCTGCATTTGCTGCGTTCCCCTTTGGTGTGTAAAATGATTAGGTTAATCATTGCACCACCCAACAATCACTATCCTGCCTGTCATAGCCACAAAATATCGCTCCGTGCTCTAGTGCCGGACTTCTCCGTGGACTACCTACTCTGCTCTTTTACAGCCTCCAGCATGTAAATGACTCCTACCTATGTTGTATAAGTGTGATAGCCAGCCACTCATGAATTACATTGCATAACAACACCAGAAAACTCCCATTCCCAGACGATCCGCAGAAAACTGTGTCTTCAACTGCCAAACAACCTCTTGGACCATAGAAGCTCATATAAAATCCATCATTTTATTAATTGAAATACGCACAAATCCTGTTATCTCAAATAGAATTTCCCAAACACTTCAAACCAAACACACACTGGTTTCGATAAAATCATAAAAACAAGTTTATTAACTACAGAAAGTTAGATTTTTAAGTGATTACTAGTAATGAGGCATAAAAGTCAGAATAGGTTACAAGAAAATAAAAGGTAAAATGCAACTATCTATCTATCTTAATAAGCTAAATGAATTCAAAGCAAAGGTATCTCTCACCACATGTTACAGCAGTCTCACTGGCTGAGCTCCTACAGTAAGGATCCCACCATCAATCCAAAAATGTTTCTTTTGTCCTTCAAAAGTTGTTGATGCTGTGAGCAGAGAGAAAGGGAGAGAGTTTTTGTTGTGTCCCCTGTTCTCACTTCTTATACTTTTTTTCTCTTTGAAAAATCGGCTCCAGCTGAGGTTCAGGAGACAAAATCTGTAGGGAAGGGAATCTACAGCTGTTCTCTTTGCCAAGATATAAATTTCTTGCTCACACCCTTTGTCCTGCCAAAGAATTGCCACTTAACTCAGTGATAGTCCATTTGATTTCTTTGACACATGGATGAGGTGTCATTTTGCCTTTTGTTTCTGTGGAACTGGTCTGTGATGGTTTGAAATATGTCTCAGTAACATCATGCAGTAGAATCTTAATTTTACATATAGTGTTGCCACACATTTTACCAGGACAATGATGATCAGCAAATTGAGTTTTCAAATGATACCTCATGAGGCATATGTGATATACGAAGCAGGAAGGAGTAGCTCTCTTTGATGGACATTCAGCCAGCCAGTTAGCTGTAAAATCCCTCTTGGTCTGTTCTCTGCTTGCTTTACCTTTAAAGGGTTAACAAGCCCACAGGTTAAAAAAAAAAGGAGTGGGCATCTGACCAAAAGAGCCAGTGGGAAGGTAGAACTTTTTAAAATTGGGAAAGAAACTTTCCCTTTGTCTATTGTTGTCTGGACTGCAGGGACATGGAGCAGTAATGCTGTAACCAGCTTTAAGCCAGGTATAATAATAGATTATCAATTCATACTTCGAATGTACATATCCGGAGACTCAGATATCTAAATAAAATTAGGGACTGTCTAAAAAGACACAATTAAGGTTATTTATTTTATTTCTTATTGGCTTGTGGACTCCTTTGTGCTAACCCCAGATGTTTTTGTTTGCTTGTAACGTTTAAGTTGAACCCCCAAGAAAGCTATTTTGGGTGTTTGATTTTTGTAATTGCTCTTTTAAAATCTAGCAAAAACTTAAATTCCAGATGTATTTTCTTTCCTTTTGTTTTTAATAAAATTTACATTTTTTAAGAACAGGATTGGATTTTTGATGTCCTCAGAGGTTTGTACATATGCTATTTGATTAGCTGGTGGCAACAGCTAATTTCCTTTGTTTTCTCTTTCACCTCTTCCCCAGAGGGGTGGGGGTGAAAGGGCTTGAAGGTGCCCCACAAGGAGGAATTCCCAAGTGCTTCTTCCTGGGTCCAAGGGTTTGGGTTTTTTTGCATTTGGGTGGTGGCAGAATTTACCAAGCCAAGGTCAGAGAAAAGCTGTAACCTTGGGAGTTTAATACAAGCCTGGAGTGGCAAGTATTAATTTTTAGAATCCTTGCAGGCCCCCACCTTCTGCACTCGGAGTGACAGAGTGCGGATTCAGCCTTGACAGCATACTTTATACATAATTTTTCATAGTCTTGTAAAGGGGGTGAACATAAGGGTACAGATGATCACAACTAGACCTTGGTAGCTCTCCAAGTGTAGCCCACTTATCTAACATCCTGGCCTTTCTCTATGCACAGCAAAGCCACTCTTGTTATTCTATGCTCAGCTATCTCTGAGCCCACAGGCAGGGAGTCAAGATTTGCCCCATATAGTTTACTGTTATATTTTTACTTCATATGTGGTGTTCTACAAGGTAAGCGCCCTGTGGTAATCAAATAATGTTTAAACACATTTTGAAATGTTTAAAACTATTTAATAAATGCAATCTCCCCAAGTCATTAATAGTACTTCCTCAAGGTTCATTTCTCGTTGATAATCTCTCTTGTTCTCTAGAATATCAGGGAGTGGGGTGGAAACTCTATGATAGGGAGAGAATGCCTTAAGATATAGTGGTCACAGTCGAAGGTTATTGTAACAGAAAGAAGGAAATCTGTCTTAAAAATCATGGGCCAGTTCCTTATCTCGTAGCTTTATTGAAGTCAGAACTATACTGATTTACATTAGTTAAGGATCTGGTCTTTGGTTTAATATGACAGTGACCCATTAATGTCTCCAGAAGCACCTGCACTAGCTTGTTGCTTAAATATTCTCTTGTTCAGAACTAAAAACAAAATCATAACTAGACTCATTATTTCCTTCACTGGAGAATAGGATAACATAATTAGATTGTAAGTTCTTCAGTTCAAAGACCTTCTCTTTGTTATGTGTTTGTGTAGCACCTAGCACAGTGAGACTCTGGCCTGTAGGTGCTATTGAAATACAAATAAATAATAATAAATAACAATAATAACACTGCTCTACAGCCAAAATGCTTCTGAAATAAATGTAGTCAAACTTTACTAATTCTGGGTCACTGAGAACGAAAATGATGCTTAAAATTGTTGATTGGCTCTAGTTTTCAAGACATGCTATTGGGTCAGTATATACGACCCTTGACTTGGGAATGGCGGAGGATAAGTGAGTTATAAAGGGAAGGGATCTCAATTTAAACCAGAAATTACTAAAATACATCTTTGACTGGATCTATGAATAAATCTATGACTGGGTTTGGACTGTACTTGCTTTTTAGGCAAAACAATGAATGATGCAATCTGAAGCTGTATTGCGTCATACATGATATGAATTGCATCATGTTATTCCTAGAAGTCATGGATGATGCAATCATAACGAAGCTTACATCACTCTGCTGAACAAATTGCCCTATATCAGTTCTAGAAATCATACAGTGTCGTGCTCTCTTATTTGATTTTGCAAAGGGACACATTTCTGTTTAGCCAAAGTGAGCAGAGATGCCTCGTACTTGTGTGAACAGTGCAGATAACTTCTGCTATGTTTGTGGTGAAGTGACTTTTGCATCACAAAAGCGCAGTCTAACCACTATGGTTAAGAAAGCCTATCACCTTTCTTTTGGCTGCAAAATTGGAGATCAGGACAAGAGGTGTGCCCCACACATATGCTGCAACACTTGTGCAACAAATCTTCGCCAGTGGTTGAACAGGAAAAGGAAATCTATGCTTTTTGCAGCGCCAATGATTTGGAGAGAGCCAACAGATCATACCAGCAATTGTTACTTCTGCATGGTGCCTCCCCCAGGTTGGGAAAGGTGTGTCAAAGAAGAAAAAAGTGGACTGTGCATTATCCAAACATTCCATCAGCTATATGCCCAGGACCCCACGGAGAAGGACTGCCGGTTCCTGATGCACCAGAATCATTCTCACTTGAGTCAGACAAGGAAGAGGAAGAGGATGAAACTTCTGGTCCTGAACCATCAATCTCACAGGACCCACATTTTCTCCCATCCTCCTCCTCTGAACCACACCTCATAACACAAGGTGAACTGAATGACCTTGTCAGGGATTTGGAACTACCCAAGCGTAAGGCAGAGCTTTTGGGCTCCAGACTACAGCAGTGGAATCTCCTGGCAGGTGATGTTAGGGTTTCCATGTTCCGTGACCATCAAAAGGATCTTGTCCCATTCTTCTTCATGGAAGGTGATCTTGTAGCCTGCAACAACATCGATGGTGTGATGGCAGCCCTCAACATCGTTCACGATCCAGATGAGTGGAGACTGTTCATTGATTCATCGAAGACGAGTCTTAAAGCTGTTATACTGCATAATGGCAATGTTTTGCCATCAATTCCAGTTGGTCATGCAGTCCATATGAAGGAAACCTATGACAACATGAAACAACTTTTGAGGTGCATCAACTATGACCAACATCAGTGGCAGCTTTGTGGAGATTTGAAGGTTGTTGCTCTCTTTCTTGGTCTGCAGACTGGATACACAAAGTACTGCTGTTTTCTCTGCGAATGGGATAGTCATGCAAGAGATTCCCACTACATCAAGAAAGATTGGCCACTCCGACAGTCATTGGAGCCTGGGAGGAAAAGTGTTCAGCATCCACCACTTGTTGAATCAAGGAAGATTTTGTTACCACCCTTACACATCAAGCTTGGTCTGATGAAGAACTTTGTCAAGGCCACTGACAAAACACAAGCAGATTTCAAGTACCTCCGTGGAAAATGTCCAAGGTTAAGTGAAGCTAAGATAAAGGAAGGTGTCTTTGTTGGTCCTCAGATTCGTGAACTTCTTCGAGATGATGCATTTGACCATGCACTGCGTGGCAAGGAAAAAAAGGCATGGAAAGCCTTCCAGTTAGTGGCAATCAATTTTATCGGAAACAACAAGGCAGACCACTACAGGTTGTTGGTGGAAAACCTCCTCAAGGCATACAAAAGCCTTGGTTGCAACATGTCACTAAAGATACATTTTTTGCACTCTCATCTAGATTTTTTTCCACCGAACTGCGGAGCAGTGAGCGACAAGCACGGTGAGCGATTTCACCAGGACATTGCAACAATGGAGAAACGCTATTAGGGCAAATGGAGCCCATCAATGCTTGCAGACTATTGCTGGACAGTGACAAGAGATGCTCCATTTAATGAATACAAGAGACAAGCCAAGAAGCGCCGAGTAGACACTGAATAGGACTAAACTATGTACATAATCGTTTTTTGCCTTTTGTTTCATAATAAATTTTATTTATATAACCCCTTTGCTGATTTTTAAAGTGTTACATAAACAAGACAGGTGAAATAGTATCATGTAAAGCAACCATAAACACATGAAAAGACCTAGGTTTACAATTTATGATTAAAACTCTACTATCTACACAATATACATAGACATAAAATGTAAAAACTTAAATATCTTAGAAACAGTAGCCAATCAGTTGTTTTAATAGTCATATTTGAATTCAGGACATCAAAATACATACTAAATAGCACATTTTATCTCTGAAGCAGGCGACTTCTCAAAAATTGTAGACCAGTGTAATAAAAGAATAAATGAATGAATCCACAACTTGTCTTAATCTTTGGAGAAAAGGGCAAAATCTAGATGACTGAATTGTACTTTGAATTTTTAATATACCTGTGCAACTTTGGGGAAGCAATATTTGCAGTCTCTTTTTGGCAAATTCTGAATCATTTTTTAGTTCAGCCATCTTCTCACTTGATTGCTCATTTTTCACAGGCATTGGTGTGAGTGAAATTTTGTTCAGATGAATATTTGCTGAAACCGAATGTTGAGCTGGCAGTGGAGATACCTTTGATTGAAGAAACAAAATTTGTTTTGTGATTAAAGTGAATTTCTTTTGGGTAGAACCAGAATTGTTTATAATTGATTAGCTTGTCCAGTCAGAGAAAATAAATGATGTCAAGTACTCCTGTTGTGTGATTGGACATTTTTTTGCTAACAGTTCATGGCCAAACATAGGCTAAGCTTTATTTGTGCAAATGGTTTGTTGAATAATTGTGAAAACAGTTTTTAAAAAGTAAACAAACAAGATCCTGTTCTGATCACCGAAGAACAGAAAAAGGGACTAAGCCTGCCATATAAATTATTCATTGCAAATTGTGTGCCCAGCTCTAACTGTAACACGTTGTTTCAATCTGCAGATTTCTGAAAGTGCTATTTCTCCCACAGGTAGGGCAGACTTAAAATGAAATACATCAAACACTAGAAAGGCAGAAAACATCATTCATATGAAGATCACTACATATATTAATCACCTTTATGAGCGAAATGGAAACTGATTTGATAGTGTTTTCTCACTGTTGGCTCTAAATAAACCTGAGATGGCACACGTTGTGTTCTGACCACACACTATCTCTCACACAATTAAAGTAGTCATAAGAGCTTCATGGTACCTTCTGCTTTTATAATCAGAAAAGGAGCTGCAACTTGCCAGCCCTCCCAATGTGGAGGGAAATTCTGTGGAAGCTCCTTTGTTAGTGGGGAGCAGTGGGGCAAGTAGGGCGGTACGGTACTGTATGCCATACCAGTAAGATATTTATAGCTGGTACTCAATACCGGAAAGACACAGGAGGAGCAGAACGTGGGGCTGCCAGCAGCTCCTCCAGCGTGGCTGTACCACCCCCCATCCTGTGCTTCAGTGGGGATGCTGTACAGACCCCAGACAGGACTCAGGAGAAGCAGCTGCGTGGAAGGGCTGGGGGAGGGGCTGGGGGTGGTTCTGCTCCTTTTCCCGCTGTGGTTCCGGAGAGCCCTGCAGTTCACAAGTCTCCAATGCACCGGGAGGAGGACAGAGGTCCCCCACCCCAGGTAACGTGGGATGGATCACGAGGGGGAGAGTGTGGGGCCCAGGGCTGGGGGCAGGACAGGGAGGAATCACAGGAGGAGTCATGTGGGGCGGTCACGTACACCCTCCCCTTCAGCTGGTGCAGCATATCAATAATAAATGAATTCTACTTGCACCATTGATGGGGAGGGGTGTGGTGGAGGCCAGAAGGGATGGATTTGGGCACCTGTGATCCCTCCTCCTCCCTCACCAAGTCTGTACTGGAGAGGTGTGGTGCAGGGAAGCAGCCTCTGAATTAATTCATACCTAAAGCATTGAGCTCTCCAAAAGGTAGTCTAGTGATATCAGTGGCCAGAAGAACCCTAGCCTTCCAAGTACCAGAGATTTTATAAATTGTAGGGCTGATAGAGCAGTCACAGAAGCAACACTACAGCAATTTGGACTCCCTTTTAGGGGGCTTCGTAGGCACTGACTTGTATGAAGTGTCTGGCAGCAGGACTCGAGTGGAAGACATGCTGATAGAAGGCCAGAGAAAGCTGGTAGGGGCTAGGTATCAGTGCAGAGGTAGCTGGCCTCCATGTGAATGGCCTATGCCTCTGTAGATCTCCAGGAACCTTCATGGATCCATGGCTCTAGAGGATGGAATGCCTGGCTAGTTTCATGGGCAAGCTCGAGGGTGTGGTGTAAAATCCCTCTTGCCTGATGGAAGTCCAAACTTGCAGAGGGAAATGAGCTAACATTTAGGGCTGATTCTGACCTACTTCCCCAGCCCCTACACGGCATTCCTGGGGTGTAAAGCAGGAGAAATGCCCTATCTACCCATTCTTTTATTATCCAATTTAGTTTTAAATGTGCTAGGGAAGGGAGCATCCACCATTTCACTAGGAAGATTACTGGTAAAGGCTTATAGATTTTGTTGTCAATATTTTTTTTCCTAATGGTCAGCCTAAATTTTACTGTTCTTTAGTTCATCCCATTACTCCTGGTTATTACTCCCTTCCCATATGCTAAACTAGTCTTCTCCTTTCTTGGCATTTCATAATTATGTAAGTGTAGATTGTTAACTCATCTTCCATTTCACTGCTTTCTGGATTTCCAGGTGGAAACTTGCTGAAGAGGGGTCATGATGAGGGGTGAATGTTAGTGGGAAAATTGTAGATCTGTTTGATTCATGTTTGTTTGTTACAGTATTTATATAGTACCAACTGTGTGCTAGGTGGTTTGACATGTATGATGACAAATAGGTTCTGAAGAGCTTGTAAACCAAATAAACTATATGAAGATGAAGGATGGAGTAACTGGTACATAATTAAAAGCAGAATACTGGCTTTTGCCTCACCCTTGGATGGGCACAAGAAGCCATATGCTCCTGTCCACAATTGCAGTCCATGCACTTCTCTGACATCATGAACTGCCCTCTGATTTGGGGTCATAGGCTTGCTCCACTCGTCAACAGTTAAGGCAGCAGACTGCATAAGGGGAGAGTTTACTGTAACTTCATAAGGGTTATGCTGCAGGTACTGGATTCCAGGCACACAGGGACTCTGGGATGCATCTTACTTTTCTTAGGCACAAGGTCTTGTAGAGGCGCCTATGGGACAGAGTAGCACCCACCTCCCATAACGCTAGCCTGTGCAAATGGCAACAATCTGGCTCCAAGTGATTAGGTTGTGAAATTTAGTACATCTTGTTAGTTCCACAATTTTTGTTTCGTTCATTCTTTGTGTGGGTTTTCTAACATCTATCTTCTTCATGCTTCATTGTGAGAAGGCTAGAGTGATAGAGCCAGTTTTCCCATTCCTAATTTGTTGCATGAAAAAGATGAATCATATCTGCTTGAATTGGGCACTTCTTTGAGATAAAGGTCACAATTTGCGCTACAAAAAAGGAATTCTCTTCTTCCCTGAAATTCAGCTTCTTAAACTTGGTGACCATGAAAGACTGATTTATATTGCTATGGTAGAGTGGTTTATGCTGTGCCTGAAATTGAACAAAAAATAAAAAAAAAACTTGTTTTCAGTGTGCAGCAGAACTAATTAAAAAAAACGTTTGAAACCTTGAAGTTGGAATGGAAATAGTTAGCCCTGAAAAAGCCCATGATTCTAGCAAAAGAAAGTCATCTGTAGCTCAATGGAAAATAATAGAGTGTGGCCTACTTTAAGTGACATACGGCTATGCTGTCTGTCCAACTGAATGAGGAGAAAACATTTTGTTAAATAAGACTAGTTTCTAAATTACTAATCTTCATGTTGCAGCCATTCAGTTGTAATTTCAGTGACACTGGAAATAGTCTTTTCCTTTTACACAACATAAAATAGGGACAAGAATTTTCTGAGCAAAGGAGAGATGTTATATACATAGAGAACAATTTAGGCCATTTTATAGTGCTGCTTCCTGAGGACAGTTTCTGTGTCTATCTACTGAAGAAGTAAGGCTGTAGCACCAGTAGCGTAGCCGGGGGGGAGCAGGGGGAGCGGCCGCTCCCACACTGAGCAGAAGCGGCACCTTTTTTTGGTCCTGACGCCTTTTGCTCCTATGCTGCAGCCAGAGCGGAGCGTTGGGTTTTTTTGCTCCCGACACTTTTTGCTCCCGGTGCCTTTTTTCAGCTCCGCTCCCCTTGTGCTCTAAACCTGGCTACGCCACTGTGTAGCACCCATGTGTGGACTTGAGTACTCTTAAAAATCACTGTAGATTAGACTTGTGTAAAACTTTTGTAATGAAGCCTAAAACTTCTGCAACAAAACTCAGCTTGTGTTGGGTCTGCTGGTGAAAGCAACTGAAGCTCACATGAAACTTGAGCTCAATTTTGTAAGGTGCAAATCACTCTCAATGATGGGCTGAGTGTCCTGAGGAGGATCTGTCCCTTAATGAGGAGTGAGCAATGATTTCTTTCAGTGGGTAAAAATCTTTTAATGTGTGCTAGCTAGGTATGAGCATAAAGAAGACCTAAAAAAGCAGTATATGATTTAAGAGGACAATATTCTAGGCTGGGTTATTTTTTTTTGAGTCACTGCTAAAATAAAACTGCTTGCTATGTCTGGATAAGGCAATGCTCATCTCTAGTTTTCTCCAAGCTTTAGTATGAGATCAGAGTGTGGGTTCCTGGCTTTAATTCTGGCATTTCCTGCACCAATTACATGGGTGATGTGATGCTTTTTTTGTAGATTCTATGGGAGTAGTTGAATGGTTTGCAACTAGAGAATGACTATAATTGTTCACTAATATATAGCCCACACAACTATGTACAAAAGGGTAAATTAAACAGTGGGCTTTTCATAAGTTTATACCACACCCTCTCCATTTGTAATGTTTTATACAGTACCTCGAGGTTTCTTTTTGTAAAAGGCAGTGAATATTTAAAATCTATATTGATCTCACAAATAGTATGTATCTTGGGGATATCATTTGTAAATATGCATGTAGAAATTTTGAAGGGGCCAACTTGCCTGGCCTAATTTTGAACCTATTCAAACATCATCCGTTGACTCAGACATTATTGGGTTTGCTCATTGCAAAGATTATAGAATCAGGAGGAGGAGGAGGGGAGAGAAAATTGCAATAGAAAGAATCAGGTAAAAATAGAGCACAGAGTGGGCTGAGTGAAAAACAAATACTGGGAGACTGAAAATGGGAGCAGAGACACACAGAAAAAGAGAATGCTAATGGAAAAAAATGCATACAGCATATAGGGCCCGATGACATACCTTTGATTTCAGCAATTCAGGCTTATTGGTAGACATAAACCATGTCAAATTTTGAAAGGAGTATCTAATACTTTTTAAAACAAAAACAAACTCCTTGCAGAAGGGATGGGGATGAGGGAGAGAGAATGGTTCATGAACTCAAATTAGTTGTACAAACTCCAAATGTACTGTAATCTGAGGTCCATAAACCCTCACTCTGAGAACTGCTCATTCCTAAATTAAAAGCACTAGATTAAGTGATAAATGAGTTGAGAAATGATTAAATGAAGTTTAGAAAAAGCTTTGGGTCATTACAAATATAATATTGGGGCATCTGGTCACCCTAAAATTTTACATATATAAAAAACATTTTAGGGTGACCAGACGTCCCAATATTACCAGGACCGTTCCAATGTTTGGGGCTTTGTCTTAAATAGGACCCTATCTAAATTTTTCACACTTGCTATCTGGTCACCGTATATATATATATATATAGAGAGAGAGAGTTTGGTTTATTAGTGATTGAAAATACTTATAACATGTATCAGATATAAGTTGTGTGTGTTACATGGATGGTTATATGCTATGGTGATAAGTAACCTGCTGGACTCGAACAACTAACAACTACTTTTAACCGTTCATTAGAACATATGTTGATTGTGTATTAACTCTTTTTATAAACTTCATATGTCTTTATTATTATTTATTTGCCAGACAAAAATAAGATTTTAATATAAAGTTCCATGTATGAAAAAGTTTATAATGTGATCTGAAAGACAAGATGTAGTTACATATAACATAGCAAAGCAACTCTCATTATACACCCATAAAAACCCACTCTCATTATACAGTACATAAAAACAATGAGTCTGAGCCTGCATTCCCTGCTCAGGCAAAAGTGCTATTGGATGGGGAAGACTGCCTGAAAAAAGAATGCAGGCTTAAGCTCTTAGTCAGGGGTCCAGGGGCAAACATAATTCACAATAAGTAGTACCTTGCTCTTTGTGTAGTCATAGTAATGGGTAATTTGTATACTACTACTCCCACTCAATATGACTAAGAGTAACTGAATCTGGCATTTCAGATGTTCTGGTTCAGTTCACAGATTCATAGACTTTAAGGCCATAAGGAACCCTCACGACTGGCTAACCTAGTGAGGAGGGCTTTAAACTAGGTTCGACAGGGACAGGTGAGCAAAGCCCACAGGTAAGTGGAGAATATGGGGACCTGGGAGACAGGTCGGAAATAGGAGGGGGCATGGGCTCTAATGATAAAGAGATAGGAGGGTCAGGGCAAAACTGGGAGGCAAGATCAAATCAGTATCTTAGATTCCTGTATACAAATGCGAGAAGTATGGATAATAAGCAGGAAGAACTGGAAGTGCTAATAAATAAATTCAACTATGACATTGTTGGCATCACCGAAACTTGGTGGGATAATACACATGATTGGAATGTTGGTATGGATGGGTACAGCTTGCTCCGGAAGGACAGCCAGGGGGAAAAGGGAGGAGGTGTTGCCTTATATATTAAAAATGTACACACTTGCATTGAGGTGGAGATGAACATAGGGGACGGAAGTGTTGAAAGTCTCTGGGTTAGGCTAAAAGGGGTAAAAAAGAAGGGTGATGTCATGCTAGGCGTCTACTACAGGCCACCTAACCAGGTGGAAGTGGTGGATGAGGCTTTTTTTAAACAACTAACAAAATCATCCAAAGCCCAAGATTCGGTGGTGAAGAAAATAACACAGCAGGGCACAGACTATCCAATATGTTCTTGGACTGCATTGCAGACAACTTTTTATTTCAGAAGGTTGATAAAGTTACTAGGGGGAAAGCTGTTCTAGATTTGATTTTAACAAATAGGGAGGAACTCATTGAGAACTTGAAAGTAGAAGGCAGCTTGGGTGAAAGTGATCATGAAATCATAGAGTTCACAATTCTAAGGAAGGGTAGAAGGGAATACAGCAAAATAGAGACAACGGATTTCAGGAAAGCGGATTTTGGTAAGCTCAGAGAGCTGATAGGTAAGGTCCCATGGGAATCAAGACTGAGGGGAAAAACAACTGAGGAGAGCTGGCAGTATTTCAAAGGGAAACTATTAAGGGCCCAAAAGCAAACTATTCCGCTGGGTAGGAAAGATAGAAAATGTGGCAAAAGACCACCTTGGCTTAACCACGAGATCTTGCAAGATCTAAAAAAATAAAAAGGAGTCATATAAAAAATGGAAACTAGGACAAATTACAAAGGATGAATATAGGCAAACAACACAGGAAGGCAAGATTAGAAAGGCAAAGGCACAAAATTAGCTCAAACTAGCTACAGGAATAAAGGGAAACAAGAAAACTTTTTATCAATACATTAGAAGCAAGAGGAAGACCAAGGACAGGGTAGGCCCACTACTCAGTAGGAGGGAGAAACAGTAACAGGAAACTTGGAAATGGCAGAGATGCTTAATGACTTCTTTGTTTCGGTCTTCACTGAGAAGTCTGAAGGAATGCCTAACATACTGAATGCTAATGGGAAGGGGGAAGGTTTAGAAGATAAAATAAAAAAAGAACAAGTTAAAAATCACTTAGATAAGTTAGATGCCTGCAAGTCACCAGGACCTGATGAAATGCATCCTAGAATACTCAAGGAGCTAATCGAGGAGGTAACTGAGCCTCTAGCTATTATCTTTGGTAAATCATGGGAGACAGGAGAGATTCCAGAAGACTGGAAAAGGGCAAATATAGTGCCCATCTATAAAAAGGAAAATAAAAACAACCCAGGAAACTACAGACCAGTTATTTTAACTTCTGTGCCAGGGAAAATAATGGAGCAATTAATTAAGGAAATCATCTGCAAACACTTGGAAGATGGTAAGGTGATAGGGAATAACCAGCATGGATTTGTAAAGAACAAATCATGTCAAACCAATCTGATAGCTTTCTTTGATAGGATAACGAGTCTTGTGGATAAGGGAGAAGTGGTGGATGTGGTATACCTAGACTTTAGTAAGGCATTTGATACGGTCTCGCATGATATTCTTATCAATAAACTAGGGAAATACAACTTAGATGGGGCTACTATAAGGTGGGTGCGCAACTGGCTGGATAACCATACTCAGAGAGTAGTTATTAATGGTTCCCAATCCTGCTGGAAAGGTATAATGAGTGGGGTTCCGCAAGGGTCTGTTTTGGGACCGGCTGTGTTCAATATCTTCATCAACGACTTGGATATTGGCATAGAAAGTACGCTTATTAAGTCTGCAGATGATACCAAACTGGGAGGGATTGCAACTGCTTTGGAGGATAGGGTCATAATTCAAAATGATCTGGACAAACTGGAGAAATGGTCAGAGGTAAACAGGATGAAGTTTAATAAGGACAAATGCAAAGTGCTCCACTTAGGTAGGAACAATCCGTTTCACACATACAGAATGGGAGGAGACTGTCTAGGAAGGAGTATGGCAGAAAGGGAACTAGGGGTTACAGTGGACCACAAGCTAAATATGAGTCAACAGTGTGATGCTGTTGCAAAAAAAGCAAACTTGATTCTGGGCTGCATTAACAGGTGTGTTGTGAGCAAGACACGAGAAGTCATTCTTCCGCTCTACTCTGCGCTGGTTAGGCCTCAACTGGAGCATTGTGTCCAGTTCTGGGCACCGCATTTCAAGAAAGATGTGGAGAAATTGGAGAGGGTCCAGAGAAGAGCAACAAGAATGATTAAGGGTCTAGAGAACATGACCTATGAAGGAAGGCTGAAGGAATTGGGTTTGTTTAGTTTGGAAAAGAGAAGATTGAGAGGGGACATGATAGCGGTCTTCAGGTATCTAAAAGGGTGTCATAAGGAGGAGGGAGAAAACTTGTTCATCTTAGCCTCTGAGGATAGAACAAGAAGCAATGGGCTTAAACTGCAGCAAGGTAGGTTTAGGTTGGACATTAGGAAAAAATTCCTAACTGTCAGGGTGGTTAAACACTGGAATAAACTGCCCAGGGAGGTTGTGGAATCTCCATCTCTGGAGATATTTAAGAGTAGGTTAGATAAATGTCTATCAGGGATGGTCTAGACAGTAATTGGTCCTGCCATGAGGGCAGGGGGCTGGACTCGATGACCTCTCGAGGTCCCTTCCAGCCCTAGAATCTATGAATCTATGATCCTCTAGTCTGCGCATCATAAGCCACGGAACCTCACCCGCCCACTCCTGCAATAGGCCCATAACCCCCGGCTGAGTTACTGAATTCCTCAAATCATGATTTAAAGACTCCAAGTTACAGAGAATCCACCATTTACTCTTATTCAGACTACCAAGTGACCTGTGCCCCACGCTGTGGAGGAAGGGAAAAAAACCTCAGGGTCTCTGACAATCTGACCTGGGGGGAAATTATTTCCCAATCTCAGATATGGTTATAAGTTAGACCAGGGGTTGGCAACCTTCAGCATGTGGCCCATCAAGATAATCCACTGGTTATGTGCTGGCTGCTGCTTCCCGTTGGCTGGGAACGGTGAACCACAATCACTGGGAGCTGCGGGAGGCTGTGCCTGCGGACGGTCAAAGTAAACAAAATATCTCATGGCCCACCAGCGGACTACCCTGATGGGCCACGTGCCAAAAGGTTGACGACCCCTGAGTTAGACAATGAGCATATGGGCATGACCCACCAGCCACACACCTGCGAAACAATTTTCTGTAGTAACTCAGACCCTGCTCCCCCCAATCTAGTGTTGCGTCATCAGCCATTGGAAATATATGCTAATAGCACTCACAGATGGCCCATATGCCATTGCAGGCAACGACATCATATTAAAGTCAGTCTTGAAACAAGTTAGGGTTTTTGCCTCCTCTATGACCCTTGGCAGGCTGTTCTGTTAAACATCACTGACTTTTCCAAACTATCAAACTTATACAAAATGCTTTGATCTGAAAATTAGCCTGGAAAATATGGGAAGTTAGGGAGGATTATTAGACGTCTGGCACTTTCTAATTTTATCCTGCCAAGATATATCATGATATGTCTCCTTTGATGATTCCACTTCCAGTCCTGCCTCAACCTAGGACATGAAAAGCCACAAAAATTCATTGACTGAACATATTGAAACTCAAAGGTTCAGTTCAGTGAAACTTCTGGGTGAAGATAAAGGTCCAATATTTTTCCCAGACCTGGTTCAACCATCCTTAGCTCAGATACAGCTGCTCAGCCCTTCCTAACATAGTTGCAAAGGCTAGAAGAGAATTAACTACCCCCTTCCCACCTTGTGAAAACCACAGATGGGAAAATGTTGCAGAGGAAGAGGCTTAGTGACTGACACTTTCAAACTATTTCTCAAATGTGTGAGTTTCACAAATTCAGTTTGAAATATACTTTGGAAAAGTTACAGCTGGTCCCTTTGCCTCGTGCCCAGACAGAAAAGAAAAGAGATGACAAGGCAGCAATCCCCACAGCCTCCAGGTCCTTCTCCCAACAAGTCCTAGTCTCCCCTGTCTCTTACTGTTCTGGTAAGATGTTTTTGGGACATTAATTGTAACTTCCCCTCTTTTAATTTCTAAGGAGTAGCAACTGCCATCTACTCCTTCCTGTCTTTTGGGAGGAACTGAGAGTAGTAAAGGAGGTAGTGTGGTCTAGAGAGGATTGCACTAGGACACAGAAGACCTGGGCTTTTCCCCAACTCTGCTACTGGCTTGCTAGGTGACCTTGGTCAAGTCACTTTGCCTCATTGTCGCTGTTTCCCCATCTGTGAAATGGGGATAAATAATATTTACTACCTCATTTGTAAAGTGCTTTAAAATCTACCAATAAAAATGACTATATAACAGCTTGATATTTATTATGCAAGAGCACCCAAAAAGGGCCACTGTCCACCTATTTCTAGAAGACACTTTAGAGGATGGACACTACAGCCTACCATCTGGTAGATCTTATGAACATTTGCCCTGTAAGCTCTTTTGAGGGGAAACACTCTAGCATGCACACTAGATTCAGGGAAAATTCTACATATGGGAAATGTCTGAGTGGTATTTCCTTCTAGGCTACCAGCTGTTTCCCTTGAATGCAATTCTCTCTGGCTAGAAAGTGAATGAGTGTTTCCTAGAGCCTTTCTGGGAGTTTGGGGAAAGGGAGTTGAATTTTCTGGAATCCTCGGTCAAACAGCAAAGATAGGGATGGGGACAAACACTGTCCTTGGAAGAAGGCTGAGGTGAGGATGGTGCCATCAGCACCCCTTCTCTCTCAGATGACCTCATGAAGATTTCTGGGCCTGTCGTTGAGGGCTTTGGGGTAAAAGGCAGCGGTTCTCCTAACCTTCCTATGAAGGAGGAAGCTAGGGTTTCTTCTCTCCCTGTCCCACTTGGTGAGAGAAGAGGGCAGAGATGCTGCTTTCCTCTTGCTCATAGGGGACGAAGGAAGGGTTTTGGTGGATATCTTTCTTTTCCACCTTACCTGTGAGACATATTGGAGTTATGCTGTAGGGAGTTCTTCTCACTGGGGATATGGAGAAGGACCTGGGATGTTATCATTTCCCTCCTCCCACGGGGGTCAGGACAGGGTGTGGGTATGAGCCCCCTCCCTTATTTATGCTTGGTTGGGTGGAGAGGGAGCACTCTGGTCAGTGCTACTTCTGCCAGACTAATTCACAACTAACGTTTCACCAAGGTCTAAGCAGAACATAAACCTAAAACAGTCCCAACCTCTGTTTCTAAGTTTGAACCCATGTTGTCTAAGTGGGTACACAATTAGGTAAACTACACACATCCCTTTGGAGTGCCAACCTCAATGTGTTAGAGTGTATATGTGGTGCACATAACCAAAGTCAAGGCATTTGGATGGGAAAAGCAAACTTCAGGTGAAAATAAGCAATGCCAATTGAATGCATCCATCATTTACTTAGCTAAATGTCCATTTTAGTCCTC
This sequence comes from Chelydra serpentina, assembly GCA_037349315.1. Lineage (NCBI taxonomy): Eukaryota > Metazoa > Chordata > Testudines > Chelydridae > Chelydra > Chelydra serpentina. The sequence goes on from JBAIAC010000004.1 coordinate 72,860,372, forward strand.
TAAAAAAAATTAAACATGTCAGAATAGAGCAAACACTAAGGAAGAAAAATGCAGCTATTAGTCCAACACAGCAGATTACAGACTTCCATTAGGATCAATTAGATTTTCTCTCATATGTTCAAAAATTGTGAATAAAAAGAACAAGATAATGAATACTTTACATTTATATATATATATATATATACACATTATACATTTCATACAGAAAACACAAACTTCAATGTGTTTCATACTGTTAAAGGAGCAAACTCTAATATAATGTCCATGCCTAGTGACATCTCTTAAGTTTGATGGTTGTTTTCAAAAAGTTTCATCAAAATCCATTAATCTTTTAGAGTTCTGCATGTATTTAAGTAAATCGACTCTTCCTGTGTATTCCAGCCACAAACATTGTGCATAGAGAACTAAACAACTGATCAGTCTTGGGTTGTTTTGGAGATATCTGAGAGATCTAAGAAGCTTGACAAAAAAATGTTCAGCAGTTTTTGAAGTTATAAACCCTGAATAATTTTTCATGAATAGACAGTAGGACTTTTTGTTAGGTTCAATTACCTGATCTATGCCTTTGAATATAGAGGAGGTGCCGTGAAGCATTTAACTAGAACTAAATTTACAAAGGTTGAAAGTTCAAGCAAACATTAAAAGCTTTAGGCAGTCTAAGAGAAAGTGCCTTCAATTCACTATGGTCTCTAGAAATGAGTACTGGCTTGGGAACTAGATACTCTGCAGTTCTATTGCTATTTTTTCCTAGTGATTAACCATATTTTTTAGCACTTTTTTTTTTCAAAAATGAGCATCTGAAGCTCCTGTTGATGTCAATTGGAGTCATGGGTTCTCAGCACCTCTGGAAATCTGGTCATTTGACTTTAATTTCTCTGCCTCTGTTTTCCATCTGGAAAATGGGATAATTGTCTTGGGGAATTTACATTTGTAAAGTCATTTAAGATCCTTGGATGGCCAATGCCGTAAAAATACAATTTGTTATAAGATTACATTAAGCTTTTTCAAATACAGTTAAAAATTGCCTTCCCACATGATTTTTTCTTCACATTAGCTTGAAGTGAACTTTTCTATTGGTATATTATAAACAGGGCCGGCTCCAGGCACCAGCTTGCCAAGCTGGTGCTTGGGGCGGCAGGTGAGAAGGGGGCGGCAGTCCGAGTCCCGCGGCGGCAATTCGGCGGCAGGTCCGCTCTTCCCGCCACTGAATTGCCGCCGCGGAACTCGGACTGCCGCCCCAGTCTCGCCTGCCGCGGCGGCAAAGGGGCGGCAGGTGCGCCGCTGTCCCCTTGCCGCTCCGGAATGGGCAGACGTGGCGGGGCCCCGCCCCCGACGCAGGCAGACGTGGCGGGGCCCCGCTGCCGACGCAGGCAGACGTGGCTCCGCCCCCGACGCAGACAGATGTGGTGTTTCCTAGAGCCTTTCTGGGAGTTTGGGGAAAGGGAGTTGAATTTTCTGGAATCCTCGGTCACACAGCAAATATAGGGATGGGGACAAACACTGTCCTTGGAAGAAGGCTGAGGTGAGGATGGTGCCATCAGCAGCCCTTCTCTCTCAGATGACCTCATGAAGATTTTTGGGCCTGTCGTTGGGGCCCCGCTACGTCTGCCTGCGTCGGGGGCGGGGCGCCGCCACCCCTGCTTGGGGCGGCAGAATTGTAAGAGCCGCCCTTGATTATAAACCCCTTAATAATGTGATTTGTAGTGGAAAGGCTGACACCCCTTTAACTATAGTAGCACTATCAGACACTACTCTAATAATTGAACCATATCAATAATTTCAACACAAAATCTCCTCCGGAGGCAAGTTGAGAATTTAGCAATTATGTCTCCCCAGGTTGCATTTGAGATCTACAATTATTTTTTCTCTGACAGGTAAATAACCAGTTTCCCTTAATTAGACTAGATTATGGCAAATGAAAGAGTTACTGAAAACAGCAATGGAGTGGAATGTTGTCTTCCATCAAGAGCTGTATCATGTAAATGTCTTAAGCTGTCTAGTTACCATGATAAATAGGTTGTGGTACATGCACAGTTTAATTACTAACACTGAAATATGCTGAAATTGAAGTACTGCACATGGTAAGAGCTATTAATGCTAAAATGACCCATTTAATAGTGACCTGTGGTATCAAAGTATGGATTTAAATTGGTAATTAATAAAAGTCCATTTCTGAAAATGCTAACACAAGAGCTCAATAAAAATGCTAACTAGGTCTCAAATACCACAGACACTTTATTGACATTTTAATACATATTACTTATGCTAAATAGTTTTGTAGACTCAGAACTAAGGATGAGAGGATAACAATAGGCATGTTTCTCTGCTAGCAGTTAGCAGATCAGTGGTAAATTTAGTGGACTAGTTCACTTTTGTATGTTTTAATCCCTCTTATAATGGAGAAACACAGTGTGATTTCTTTTTGAAGCGGCATTATACAAAATGAACTCTTTTATCTCAGACTGCAGAGGACAAGAATTCTGATTTTCTTTAAATAAAAAAACTAAGTAGTGATCATGAGACTATATTTTTAATGTCCAGGAGCTGAGCAAAATGTGCTCTGCACTGAATGATCTAATGGCTTAAAGGAGTGCTCCTGGTATAAAGAGATCAGGTGTCACATAATCTGCCAGGCTACCTCCATCTATAGATCTTGGCCCAAATCCACAAAGGGACATAGGCATTGTGACACTCAGCATCACACCACCTTACATTTAGGTGCCTAGAAAAATATCACAGGTTTATAACACTGTAATCCACAAAGCCTGAGTTAGGTACCTAGGCTCCCAGTACAATGAATGGAGAGAGAGATCGGCGCCTCAGTTTGCAATCCACAAAAATCAGCATGCTAGGTGGGGAGCTGCCAGTGGGAGATGCTGACAAGATGGGTGTATCCTAAGCCCCAGCACTCTCACGGAGATAAATTTACTAGGAGGTGCTTACATTTCAAGCTGGGTGTGTGAGGACCAATTGGATAATCTGAGCTAGCGCACTAAAAATAGTGTAGCAGCTGTGGCATGAGTGGCTAGCTGTCATAAATACTTGCCTATGGTTTCAAACGGGTATTTACTTGGCTAGCTAGCCCGGTTGCTGGTGTGGCTATGCTCTATTTTTAGTGCCCTAGCTCTATCAGAGGTAGAGGAAGTATGTCTCCTCAAGCTGGGACTCACCTCCCAGCTCAAAGTGTAGCTGTACCCTAAACCTGGGCTGCAGGGTGTCACCAATCTCTGCTAGCAATCCATGAACTGGAGGAAGATAAGTATTCGTCCATGTGGGGCCCAATTTGGTAGGCCTCCTCAAAGGCTGTCTAACGCCACATGAAAAAGCAGCAAAGGCCTCCCTTCAGCCAAGTGTTCAGGTGACTGCCACAGAAGGTAGAAGAGACCTGCAGTTCAAGTACCTCTTCCTGGCTGTGGAGAAGAAGGGATCTGCTATTTCACAGATATGTGGTAGGTGGGACTATGCTGTTGGTCTCTCCTGTTGAAGTTGTTCCACTTTAATTAAGATGAATATTTAAATAGTAATTGGGTCAAAGAAAGTGAGAATGACTCTACGCTCCAGAGATTAGAGCACTCATCTGAGAGGTGGCAGAGTCCTGTTCAGACCCTTTCACCTCATCAGGCTGAGAGGACACTTGAACCAGTTGTCTCCTACCTACAGCATCAGTGAGTATTCTTACCACTGGGCTAAAAGGTTATGAGGGAGGTCTAACTTCTCCTTTCTTCTTTCCCTCTCTCCCTACCTGGACCCTGATCCGTTTGGTATGTGGAAGTAGGCAGCCAGGCCTGCTGACCGGGAGGGTGGGGAGAGGGCAAAGGGGAAATTGTCCAGGGGCCCGGGCGCTGTGGCGGCTGAAGCTCCCGGTCCCATTTAAATCGCCCAGGTGGACTGCAGGGCACCTAGGCGCATACTCCCGAGTCCCAGCGCCCGCCGGGGCTGCAGAGTGGCTGAGACTCCGTTCACGCTGCGGGAAAGCGCCGGGGGAGTGAGTGGCGCTGGAGGGTGGGCAGCCGGAGGGTGAGTTGGGGCATCAGCCCCAAGCTGCACCTGCAGGGGAAGAGGGGGCAGAGTCGGGTGGAGGAGCCGGCCCCGCTGCGGCAACCATCGCTGCAACTTTACATCCAGGAGCAATACTTCGAGTTGAGGGGAGCCGGGCTGGGAAGAGAGCCAAGGAGCCGAGCTCGGGGGATGGAGCCGGGCACGGGACTTCAGGGAGTGGGGGGGAACAGGGCTGGGAAAGGAAAAGAGGAGCAAAGAGGTAGGCAGGGACAACTGGGGGGAAGGAGCCCAGGGCAGGTGGGAGCAGAGCCGGGAACAAGACTTCTTGGGGGCCGACTAAGATCGGACTCAGGATCCAGGAGCCGCTGGTCCAACATCTGAAGCAAAGCCACTGGCAGCGCCCCGCTGGGCGCCGGCCGGGCTTTGTCTGGGATCCGCCAGGGAGGAGAAGGGCAGGGTGGGTCTGGGAACAGTGTGGGGTGTGTGTTTCGGTGACAGCGCTGGGCTGGGGGGTGTCTATTTTGATTGGGGGCTTGTGACTGTTCTTTGGGGTTATGTGGCTGATCTCATTAGGGGATTATCACTGGTATTTGGGGGTGATGGGGTGATTGGAGTTCGGGGCTGGTAGTTGGGGGTGGGGATGTGTTGCTGTTGGGACTGTTGTAAAGGGAACAGTGATGGAGTCTCACCAGAGGATTTATTTATGTTCACTAACAATAATCCTGGTGGATGCTCCATCACTGGCCATTTTTAAATCAAGATCTAAAAGATCTGCTGTGGGAATTGTTTGGGGGAAGTTCAGTGGCCTGTGTTATGCAGGAGGTCAAACTCACTGGATGATCACAATGTCCCGTCTGGCCTTGGAATCTATGAATAAGAATGTAACACTCCAAAAAAGACCTTCAACTGGTGCATGAGTAATGTGTCAAAGAGGGACATACAAGCCTTTGGGGATTATCCTGTGAATTTTCATACATCCACAGCTGTGGGTTTATAAAGCCCAGGAGCACACAGTAGGTAAATTTAATCATTATTTAGGGGACTGGTTAATGTTAGGGCCCTCCCTCTCCCATATATTAGTACTCTGTTTGTTTCAGCCAGACTTTTAGTTGGGATTTTCCTTCATGTTCTGCATGGGAAATTGGCAGAGGGATGGGCATTAGCTGGAACACAATGTCACAATGAATTTGGCTCAGGGAGATTAAGTGTCTTGCTTAAGGAAACCCAATGAATCAGTGGCACAGGCAGAGATAGAACCCAGTGTGCTGCTCTAACCTTTAGGCAACATTATATTAAGTGTTCCCTAAATTTGAGGCATAAAGGGCCATATTTTTAAGGGAACCTCAGTTTTGGCCCCTTTTCAGATTGTTGCATATGCAAATGATTATATGTGCAGAACTGTGTGCCACAAACATAGAGTGTTGGGGTTTTTTCACTGTAGGTATTAGGAATGGGTCAAACAGCTTGACTGCCTTTCAGTGTATTTATTGTCATGTCTTGGAAGTTCATGTTTATTTCTGGGAAGAGTTTTTACACCGAGATGAAGGATGGTCCTGGGGGGTACAGCCGTAGGAACTCTAGGTTGAATTCTCTGCCCTAGACTTCCTGCCTCCCACGGCTGGAGTGTGCAGTGTAGGGATGCCTATGATGGCACAATGCAGTGCCCATGGCAGGGGAATTCTCTGGCTGCTGGTGGGCTGGTTCTGGTTCGGGGGAGGGTGGGTCAGAATGCCACCTTGGGTAAATCACTTAATCTCTCTGGGCCTCAATTTCCTATCTGTAAAATGGTGATAGCACTCCTTCCTTTGTTTGTCTTGTCTGTTTAGATTGTAGTCTCTCTAGGGCAGGGAACTGTCTCCGTGAGTGTGTACAGCACCCTGAACAATAGGGCCCTGATCTCAGTTGGGGCCCATAGGTGCTACAGTAATACAAATGCATAAATAATAACAGCTGTAATGGTTCCCCACTGGGACCTGAGTTATGGTATTTGCAGCATGCTCAAGTACCTTTGGATACATTCCTAGTTTTTTGACTGGTTGTCTGGAAATACCTTTAAAAATCCCAACTGTTATGTGAACTAAGTCATAGTTAAAAATATGCTTTCACATAAGGTTAGCTGGATAAATTGACATGCTTAGAGATTATAACCAAGTCAGATAATTGCAACACAACTTGTAGGTCTGAATTTGGTTTTGATGTGAGGGACCATATCTCACAGTGAAAGATGATTCTGAGTGAATTTTGGCAGGTGAATACTTAAATTATTGGGACAGAACTTCACTGTTCAATAATTTCAGTGATCTGTTAGCAAAGACTGTTTCTAAAGATACAAAGGAGAGAATGTGTTGCTGTACCCCATTTATTGCCAAACTGCAACAGGTATACTGTAAGTACATCTGTCTGTATGTTAAATAAACTTTTCTCACAACGCTTTTAAAATAATTTTTCCTTTAATGCTTGATATTTCCCTTATTTTGTACCTACCAACTATCTAGTGATGGTCATAGTAAAACATCTCAAGTGTATTTGGTAGTATTGTGCATTTTGGTGGACTCTAGCTGCCTGTTCCTGTACATCACAAAAGCAGGGACAGGAGGGAGATTTTCTCTGCTAAAGTATTCTATGGAACAGTATATTAAACTGAGACCTAGAAAACTATGAGTTCAAATCTCACCTCACCAGACAGCTGTTATGTCTATGTATTCCACAACCCTTATTATTGAGTAATGCTTCATAATCCTACCTGAGAAGACAGTAATGACAAGATTATTTCAGGCACTGCTGAGTACCCAGGTCATCTCAGATGTGACCAGTCCAAGTCACATCCAGTGAGCCACACTACCTTTTAGAATGACAATGCCAACTTGGTATGTTTATCTCTTTGTTGTACAACTGCAGATCTAGTCACTACACAATACCTGTCTGAGATCCAGGAAAAGAATGCAGGATTCCTGATCCTAACATTCTGATGCTGTCTACCAAAGAGATATGTAAAACCCTGGCTACATATGTGTTGTGATCCCTTCTATGGTTGGTCTACAGAAAGAAAATCAACAGTTACTTCTGTAGACCAAGTGCTAGGAAAGGTAAGACCCAGCATTCAAAGCTGGCTTGATGGTCATGTGGCGATCTTTACCTGTTGCATGTACTGACATTTGGTTTTGTGGCAAATTGCCGGCACTACTATGATGGGTCCCGCACTTTCTCTTCTTGTGGGGGGAGGCGGGGGGGTTCAGGGCACCATTTCTTGCCCCTGAACTGGGGTATCAGCTGTCCCACTAGTATCCACTCCCCTTCTGTGGGAGAGGGAGGGACCCGGGCCCACCCTCTACTCCGGGTCCCAGCCCAGGGGCCCTAGGATAGCAGGTAAACCACATGTACTAGTGATTCTTTGTCCTGGCTACTTCCCTCGCCTGCCCTTCAGCTTGTGGGGCTTCCTGCCTTCCTTCTGCACAAGCCAAGTGTCCCTTTACCTAGGGTCTTGGTCTTCTTAGTCCACCACAGCACTTCTCCAAACTCTCCTCTGCTTTCCTCCAAACCACTCTCTGCTCCACCACAAAATCACTCTGCTTCAACTCTTCCAAACTGCTCTTTGCTCCACCACAAAATCACTCTGCTTCAACTCCTCCAAACTGTTCTCTGCTCCAACTCCTCCTCCTCTTCTTCTTCTTCTTCTTCTTCTCCTCTGTCTGCCTGAAGCAGGGGGTTTTATTAGGTTCCTGAGAGGGCCTTAATTGACTGCAGGTGCTCCAATTAACCTGTAGCCACCCTCCCTAGTCTCCAGGGAACCACACCTTCATTAGTCTAGGGCTTATATATTTCCCCTCTCACACTCTACTACTGCCCCCTGGCCCTCCTGTATCACAGTTTGTTGTTTGTTTTATTTTTGTCTCTTTCGTATAAAATGATATAGTTAATACACACAGAGAAAACAGCCTTAAAACAGGTTGTATAGTTAAAAATTAATATAATTTGTCATTTATGTTATGACATGCAAGAAAATATGCATATTCCCCATTTCTGTCATTTCACACATTTTTACTGCTTGTGTCACACACTGGTGGGGCTGAAAGTTGAGTGGTATGAAGGCAATGAGATTCTGACACATAGTACACAAAAGACAGTCCACCAAATGATATAGTTGTTTAGCACCATTTCCTTCCATCTTTCCCATAAGGGTTATCCCTATTTGGAGAAAAATATCTTCCTTGTACTATAAACTCAAAGGCAGTATGAAATTACCTTGTTAATATAAAGAATGACTTTCCTCAAACTTGTTTCTAAAACTACTTTCCAAAAGCCCATTGACCCACTCTTCCAAGTGATTAGATTCACTACAAGCAAGTTCTACACACTCTTAGCTTTCATTTCCAAAACATTTTCCTAGCCTTAGGGCTATTATGAGGACAAAGACTTACAAATGGGAACTGGAACTTGAAAGGCCTGGATTCTGTCTCCATCCTTGTCACAGACATCTTGTGTGAACTTGGACAAGTCATCCTCTCTGTGCCTCCAGTTCCCCGTCCATAAAATGGGGATACCTCCCATCCTTTGTCTGCCTTGTTTATAGACATTGTACTTTCTTCAGAGAGGGACTCTTTCTTGGGGTATTGTAGCCCTTACAAATAATGACACGACTGATTTTGCCACACTTATACTCAGAAACTCCTCTCTCGGATTAATGTGACCAGCAATATAGTATAGAATCAATTAAAATCTTACAAAGAAACCAAATAATTATACTACAGCGCTGCCTGCCCTGCGGAAACAACACCTCTTTCCCCAGCGCTGGGGTGTGGAAGCCTGTAGAGGGGGAAAGAAACAGCACGCGTAGGGTGACCAGATCACAGCAGTAAAATAGGACCCGCCCCCTCCCCACTCAGCCCCATCATCACACCCCTCTAAACCCCCCTAGGGGTCACTATATTACTGCACACGACAGTCAATCAATGCAGGTGTAGATAAATCTCTGTATTATGCATTTTTGTATAACTTTTATATGACTTTGTATTGAACCTTGGTAATATATTATAGCGGGCCCTTAAGGTAGTATAATTAAGGTAAAAGAAAAATGTGTTTTTGCTAGAAGTAGAATAAGATCTTTCCCCCACTTTGTATTCAATTGCCCTGTTGAATGAATGAGGTGTGAATGAGGAAGGCGTGGAAGGCAGGCACCTCCAGACAGCAGCAAACCTTGGAGAGGGGATGGGAACCAGACCAAGGACAATCAAACTTGTCAAGTGGGCTGACTAGAGAAGAGCAGACATACTGACGGCCTCGGGGGTTAGAAGCAAGCACCTTCTGTTGGGAACACCCTCTTTGCAGTATTGGGACAACCCCCAGCCCAGAGACAAGCAGCAAAAAGGACCAATGGACACAGTCCTAGATTTTGAATCTGGGAGATTTGCCCCCCTCCAGCCACCGACTCGCCGCTTGCCTCCTCACCCCCTCACCCCTCAGTATAAAGCCTCACCACCATTGCCCGCCTGCTCAGCTCATCATTCCCACCCCCCCGCTCACCTCCTCAGCACCTCCCGCTGCTGGCTCACCTTCTGCCCTGTCACTGCCCACCCACATGGCTCGTCATCCCCCACCCCGCCTGGCTCGCCTACTCACCCCCCACTGCCCGCTTGCTTCCTCAGCTCCCCCACCGCCGCCGGCTCGCCAGCTCCCCCCGCCGCCAGCTCACCTGCGTGCCCACTGCTGGCCTCTTACGTTCTGCCGCTGCCCCTGCCCCCTGCTGCTGGCTCACCCTCACTCCCCAGCCTGCCACTGGCCTCTTCACCAGCCCGCCCACCTGCCGGCCAGCCAGCCGGCCATTGGCTTTCCCCACCCCACTGCTTGCCTACTCACCCCCCCCCACCCCGTGGGCCACACAGTGAGCCCACATACTCACCCCCCCTTCCCCACAGGCCGCACGGTGAGCCCATATGGGCCGCATGTGGCCCCCGGGCCGCATGGTGTGCAGGCCTGTTTCAGACTAATAAGTAAAACCTCAATGCCAATCATACACCCGAAATAACATTGTATTTCTTGCAAACAGAAAATGCAGGGGAAGAATCATAGGTCAACAATATGGACAGCACCTAGCACAATGGGGCCTTGAACTCAGCTGTGGCCTCTGGATTTTACTATAATATAAATATTTAATAATAGCCTGCAATCCCAATGTTCTCTCATTGTGGAATCACTTAAAATACTGTGGCTTAGCATGACATTTCTTGTAATTTTCAATGTGTTTACACTCATTTGGACTTGGCTATTTGCCTACTCATTGCTTCACTTCCTTTCTACCATCTGAGAGTGAAAAGTGATCAGCAACGTCTATACAAATATGTACTATGTACCATCCATTATTTACTGAGCTTTCCTATCAAGAGCTGCTTCTTACAGGTATGGAATGACTAATAAAAACCTAAACACTGTTTTGATATCTTATCAGCTAGAATAATAGTGTACTAGGACAGTGGTTCTCAAACTTTTTTTTCACAGACCATTTGAAAATTGCTCAGCATTTGGCTAATTCTGCTCCCTTTTGAGAGAGTGGTACTACTCGCAGAGAATAAAATCAAGTATGTATCTGGTTTTTTTCAGGGTTAGGATCTATATTTCATATCATTCCAGAAAATAAGCCCTCTGTAAGCCAGTTAAGGGGATACTTTATTCTTAACCATATTGTGACACTCTGTACCCCAAAGCAACACCCTTGCACCCCCCACATTCACCACTTTCATATAATTATGATATGTTTTGTACAAAGTATGCCTTGTGAGGTATCATTTTAAAAGTCTTGATCTGTTGAATATTAATATCCTGTTAGATTGTCTGTGCTATCATAGTATAGGAAGTTATGAAGTTTTTCTATGTGTGTGTTACTGAAATATTTTGTGAGGTTGGGAACACCCACAGCAAGCCTTTCAGGTACAACAATGAAGATGTCAGACAGTGTGGATGGCCAATTAAGGGGAATCCACATTACCAAGAACTATGACAAGATCTTTATACAATGAAACTCTTCTCAGGGGGAGCATGTAGACAATGGACACTGTTTGATTCACATCATAGCAAAAGACCTTTCCAGCAAGCTGGAGGAACCTATAAAGGAGGGGAAATGACAACATCATTTGTCCTCACTCCCCTCACAACTCAACATCTGGAAACACTTCTGGAGAACAAAGACTTTGAATAGGGGAGGTGGTCCCATGCTGGAAAGGAGAATCTTAGCTTGTGTAGTAAGGAACTATACTATCATGGTAAGAAAATGCTTGATTCAAATTCTGTCTAGTTTATAGAACTCAGATTGCAATTTTACCTTATACAATAACTCCTCGCTTAACGTTGTAGTTATGTTCCTGAAAAATGCGACACAAAGTTAAGCGAATCCAATTTCCCCATAAGAATTAATGTAAATGGGGGGGTGGTTAGGTTCCAGGGAATATATATATATAGACACACACACAGTATACGTTTTAAGCAAACAATTTAATACTGTACACAGCAATGATGATTGTGAAGCTTGGTTGAGGTGGTGAAGTTAGAGGGTGGAAGAGGGTGGGATATTTCCCAGGGAAAGCCTTACTGCTAAATGATGAACTAGCATTCGACTGAGCCCTCAATGGTTAACACATTGTTGTTAATGTAGCCTAACACTCTACAAGGCAACAGGAATGGAGGGAGGGGAGACAGCATGGCAGACAGAGACACACATCCTCTGTGTGTGTGTGTGTGTGTGTGTGAGAGAGAGAGAGAGAGAGAGAGAGACACACACACACACACACACATTGTATGCTGACCCGACTCTAAGTACATTGCCTTTTTAAATAGATAAGGAAGTTGAGAGAGCAGCTGCGGCAAGCAAGCTCCCTCCATCCTGAGCCCTGTCATGTCTCCCCCCTGCTCTATGGATGGGGTAAGAGGGGGGAGGCAGGAGCAGGGAGGCAGACACCCTGATATTAGCACCCCTCTTCCCCCCCCACCCCTCTGCACAGCAGCAGGAGGCTCCCGGGAGCAGCTCCAAGGCAGAGGGCAGGAGTAGTACATAGCAGTGGGGGGAGGGACATCTGATTGATAGCCTGCTGAGTGGCTACCATACAGGGAACTTAGAGGAACAGGGAGCTGATATGGGGGCTTCCGGTCCACCCTGGTTCCAAGCCCCCCCACAGGTAGCTGCAATGGGCTGCTCTTCCTGCAAGCAGTGGACAAAGCAGGCGGCTGCCAAACATTATACGGGAGCACTTCGCAACTTTAAACTAGCATGTTCTCTAATTGATCAGTAACGTAACAATGAAACAACATTAACCGGGATGACTTTAAGTGAGGAGTTACTGTATTTCTTAGGTAACCAACTTTGATCTGTACACTTACTACTGATAATTACTTAACATTTATCTTTCTGTTGTTAATAAATCTGTTTTATATTTTAACTAAAACAGTGTGTTTTGCTCGAAGTGCTTGGGGAATCCACTCACCGTGCACATCCTCTCACATTGAGGGAGGATTGGACTGAGTGAAAAACTTACACTGGTCAGGCTTCTTGCCAGGACAAGACAGTATAGCTCTGGATTCCTTTAGGGTGGGGAGCTGTGGGAAATTGGCTGGAGTCTCTATATTGTTGGTTCATGAGTGTCTGGCAAAAGCATTCACGTAACTCAGCTGGGTGTGTCTCTGCCTGTGGATGTCCGTGTTAAGAGCAGTACATGGAGAGGTTTGCAGCTTGTCACAGCATCACAGTGTGAGAGGGATCCCAGGTTGGTAAGACAGAGAACTAACCAGTACCCACTTCCACATTGCACCCTAGGGAATCCGTCACACATATCTCACACAGTCTTGCAAAATAAAGCATGTTAGAGAAAACAATTACTGGAACCCTAGGATTATACACAATTCATTTTGATAGGTAACAAAGTATTTAATCTCTACAGGAACAGTTATTAGATGTAGGCAGATTTCTTTCTGTGGGATTTGACATCACTATATTCTTGCCCAAGACAAGAGTGCTACCTATTGAGCCCTACTAGTAATTGAGATGTAGTCCATTGACAGTAAACAATTTTAGTGTAAATTGGCTTAGCCCCACACAAAAACACTTCAAGATACAGGGAAGAAAGAGAGAAAATGACTGACTTCACTTCTCACAGTGGAAAAGGCAGCAACTCGAGTTTGTAAACTAACCCAGGTCATATTTTGAAGTATCAATATTTTCTTAGTAACTGACGTTTGTGGATCTTCCAACCAGTATGAAATATAGCATTTAGGTCAACTAACCTTTCCAATTTCTACTATTGGAAGGGATGCTTTTTATAATGCATACGAAGAAGACATTTCTTTGGGAAAAAAGAGAAATAATCGGGAGGACACTGTTGAAGTTTGCAGACTCTGACTTACAGCAGTCAAACAGATCAGACTGTCAGTGTTTATGTGGTTCCAGCCACTCCTCTCCTCAAAAAAATGTTGCCACAGAAAGCTAGGTCCAAGAAGGAGATAGTGATGTTTACGCTGCTTCATTTCCATTCTATCATAAAATAAGGCTTCTTATTCTCATTTGTATTATCTTAAATCTTAAGCCACATAATGAAGTCCTGCTGGCTAGTCACTTTCTCCTTGAAACAGACTTTAATTTTATCAGATAACATTTATACAGATTTTATTTATTCAGATGTAATACAGGTAAGGAAAGATGTTTTTTCCTCCAGAAACTTTTGAGTAATAATAAACTCTTCTAAATAAGATTCTTTGGCATTCTTTAAGGACACTGTAAAATATTCAACTGGATTGTCTCTCATGTGATAGATTTATCATTTGCAGTTAAAACATTATTTCCTGAAGCCTGCCTTCCCTCTTGAGAGAGAACAGTTTCAAGTACAATATTGCCTGTAAAGTGAATGAGTATAGGTTATTAATGGATTATATGTGTCACTTTATCCAAAGGAGAGAGAGATCATTTTTTAAAGTGAAATATATACTAAAGCATGGTGAAGCAAGTTGTCAGAGAACTAGTCATGTACATTAAAAGTTAGAGATCTCTGAGAAAGAGGTGTGATCGTTATGGTAATTTTTCTTCCTTCACTGTTATAATTATTATAGCCTTCATTGTTTAATACCATTAATGCGTTTTGAGGTGCTAATATATTCAATATTTATTGTGAACTTTGCAAATCTGACCTCCTTGATTTATTTCTGTGGGCTATAAAGTAAAACATGCCACCTGCTTCTGTCTAAAAGAGAAAATAATTGTTTGGAGAGTGTTTTTGATGGAAATACAGTTAACCTTTTGCTCTTCAGGACGGTTATGGTATCCACCTGTAAGGAGACCTCTTTAACAGCCTTGTACTGTACTTGTTCTTTTCCCTTATTGTCATATAGCAGTGATGAACTACTATATTTTCCTTTCCAAATGTTTTTTCACATTGTTCATGGCATGTCAAGAAAGGTCAAAAGTCACATCATCTTCTGTCACAATCTGACATTAAGATAATTTGAAACAGTATAAAAAATTCCACTACCAGTTTGAAACTGGATTAAAAAACAACAACCTGGAAACAAACCAACAAACACCCCAAACAACCCCAACCTTATTTATAACCAAGACTAAAAATGGGTTTGGTTATTGGAAACATTTCCAATAGGTACAACTATAACAAAACAAATAATCCTGTATTAAAACCAATGTATGAAACTACAGGCTAGTGGACAGTGTGCCAACAGTTATTATTCCATCTCTTCCCATGATTTTTTTTTAGATTAGATCTGATCATGTTCACCTATGTTGGCTTTATTGGTCTGATTTTTTCTATCTTCTATCCCAAGAATTGGTAACCTTTGGCACGCGGCCCGCCAGCGTAAGCCCCCTGGTGGGCCGGGCCAGTTTGTTTACCTGCCGCGTCTGCAGGTTCGGCCGATCGCAGCTCCCGCTGGCCGCGGTTCGCTGTTCCAGTCTAATGAGGGCTGCGAGAAGTGGCGCAGCCCAAGGGATGTGCTGACCGTTGCTTCCCGCAACCCACATTGGCCTGGGACAGCGAACCCAGTGGGAGCCGAGATCGGCTAAACCTGCGGATGCAGAAGGTAAACAAACCAGCCCGGCCCGCCAGGGGGCTTACCCTGGCAAGTCGTGAGCCAAAGGTTGCCGATCCCTGTTCTAGCCATACTATCTGGTACCTCCAGTCATGGTGGAAGATTCTGTGTAACCCAGTGTTTTCTTTATAATACTCCAAATCTAACAAAAACGTTGGAAAAATCACCAACCTGAGATCTGCAATGCAAAAGTAACGCCCAAAGTATCTCTTTTTCCAAGGCTCTGGAACGTTACAATTAATGCATAAATCTGCAAAGATCAGTATAAGGCTCTTCAACGGGTATGTTTAGTTGATAAATCAGTCATGGATTTTTAAATGTCTATATAAAACCACTGAGACGAAAATACATCTGTATCCCAAATATCAGGATAATTTAGTTTAATAGTTCAGAGCTAAACTATTGATACTCTGAGCCACAGAATCACAGAAGCATAGGATATCAAGAGGGAATCTAGTCCATTCCCCCACACTGAGGTAGGATTGAGTATATCTAGAGTCTGCATTCTCCATGTTTTATTATTGCAATCGGAAACACAAAGCTGGCACAGGTGCATATTACTACTTGTAATTTACTCACTAAGGGCTAGTCTACACTTACCGGATAGATCGGAGGTGTCGGATCGATCTTCTGGGTTCGATTTATCGCGTCTTGTCTAGACGCGATAAATCGAACCAGGAAGTGCTCCCCCGTCGACGCTGGTAATCCAGCTCGCCGTGAGGAATAAGCGCTGTTGACGGGGGAGCCTGCGCGCCGTGTGTGGACCGCAGGTAAGTCTGAACTAAGATACTTCGACTTCAGCTACGTTATTAACGTAGCTGAAGTTGCGTATCTTAGTTCGACATGGGGGGTTAGTGTAGACCAGCCCTAAGAGCCATATTCTACCAGCTTTACTCATGGTAAGTAGCACCTTACTTTGTGTGGATTGATTTCAGTGAGAGCTCTCAGGATAATTTATACCTTGACCTAAAAAAGGGTTGCAGAATCAGAACCCATATAATTGACCAGGGTTTACATATGTAAGCATGAAGCATTCCAGCCAACTCCCAGTGTAATCCCTCTCTCTTAGGCCATGTTTACATGATAGCTGCTACAGTGGCACAGCTGTAGTGCTTCAGTTGTGCCGCTGTAGCACCACAGTGCAGCTGCTTCCTAGATCAAGGAAGGGGATTTTCCGTCCCTGTCATGAATCCACCTCTCCAAGATGCAGGAGCTAGGTTGCCAGAAGAACTCTTCTGTTGACCTCTCCACATCCAAACTAGAGGTTAGATCAACCTACCTACAGTGGTCAGGGTGTGACATCTTTCATAGCCCTGAGGGTAGTAGCTAGATTGATCTATTTTCTACTGGCCCACTGCTGAGCTTCTTAGCACTTTCTGCCATCCAACCGGAAGGAAGTTTTCTCCACTCCCCTCGCAGGATAGTCCCTGAATCACATGGAGTCCTCCTGCTCCCTGCAGGCCCCTCTGCACAATCCTGGGCAGACTCAGTTCCTTGCACACTTTCCCAACTGCTTTGGGCTCCTGTTGCAGACACATCAGCCTCCAGGGAGGCACCATTTGCCATCAGTCCTACTCAGCTGCCTGACTGCAGTCAGGCTTCTATCACTGAGTGAGAGCTCTGCTTCCTCATCAGGGGCTCATTGAGACAGGTTCAGCCCTCTGAACTCCTCCCTCCAGGCTTGACACCTACTGCAGGGGTAGCAGGCAGGGCTGATTGCTGTCAGGTTAACAGGTCCTGCAGCAAAGCTAGTCTCCAGTCAGCCCTATCAATACAGCTGGCATGCAGGTAGCTGCCTGATTAACCATTCAGCCGGATTGGCTGCAGAGGCCAGAAAGCTGGTCTGTTAAACCATCACCAACAGCAGCTTGCTGACTTCTCAATGCTCATACACACCACTGTGCCTTCTCCTGTGTTACCTGGTTCCTGCTGTTTCTGCCTTTCACCCAGCCTTGCCTCTGTCCTGCTCCTGCTTTGAACTCTTCCTTGCCTGCCTGCAAACTCCAGTTCCTGACCTCCACTTTGACCCTTAGCTCTGGCTCCTGACTACGGACTCTGGCTCTACCCTTGGCTCTCGTATCCAGTTCCTGCCTTTCAGCTTTGGCTCCTGACCACTGTTCCCTCTAAGCTGTGCGCGTGTGCACGCACACACAGATTCTAAACCCCGCGCACACCGCAAAACACTGCACGCACAAACATTTGCACAGAAGCACAACAATTTGTATAGAAAACATTTTTTGCACACATGGCCTGTCAAAAATTAGAGGGAACATTGCTCCTGACTACTGATTATGGCTCTGACCCTGACCACTAGGTTAAACTGCCCTTGTGCCATTGACTGACAGATTTGCCCACAGACTCTTATTAACCCCTGCAGGCCCAGTGTGAAGTTGGTACATCCCATCACAACAAACCAACATTTTCTACTTCTTTAATCATTCTTGTGGATCTTATCTGAACTTTCTTCAATTAATCACCATCCTTCTTGAATTGTGGATACCAGTAATGGTCTCAGTAGTCTAGCAGTGGTCACACCAGTGCCAAATAGAGAGATAAAATAACCTTTCTACTACTATTCAATATTCCCATGTTTATACAACCCAGGACTTCATTAGCCCTTTTGGCCACAGGGTCACACTGGAAGCTTGTATTCAGCTGATTATCTACCATGATCCCTATGTCTTCTTCAGAGTCACTGCTTTCCAGGACAGAGTTTATTTTTCACTAGAGGTATATATTTACATTTAGATGTACTAAACTGCATATTGCTAGCTTGCACCTAGCTTACTAAGCAATCCAGATAATTGTATCAGTGATCTGTCCCCTTCATTATTTACCACTCCCTCAATTGTTGTGTTATCTGTGAACTTTATCACTGATGATTTCATGGTTTCTTACAGGTCATTGTTAAATAGCGTACGAGATCAGTGCCTGGCCTTATGCAATTTAGCACTTTATCAATGTGTTATGCACAGCCACTTGATAATGAGTATCCATTTACAATGATATTTTGAGACCTCTTAGTAAGCTAGCTTTTAATCAACTGAATGTGTGCCAGGTTGATTTTAGTTCTTTGTAGTATTTTATAATCAAAGTGTCATGTGGTACCAAATCAAATACCTTACAGAAGTCTAAATGTTATATCAACACTATCACCTTTATCCACCAAACTCATAATCTCTTCAAGTTAGTTTGACAGGAGCTACTTTCCATAAGTCCATGTTGATTGTCATTCATTATGTTACTCCTTTAATTCTTTGTTAATCAAGCCCCTTATGTGTTACTCTATTATCTTGCCTGGCATTGATGTCAGACTGGCAGATGAATAATTATCCAGATCATTCCACTTAACCTTTTAAAATATTGCCACATTAATTTTCTTCCAGTCTTTTGGAACTTTCCTAGTGTGCAAGACTTATTGGATCAACATTAATGGTCCAGCAAACACCTTAGCCAGCTCTTTTAAAATTCTTGGATGCAAGTTATCCAGACCCGCTGAGCTAAAAATGTCTAATTTTAGTATCAGAGGGGTAGCCGTGTTAGTCTGGATTTGTAGAAGCGACAAAGGGTCCTGTGGCACCTTATAGACTAACAGAGGTATTGGAGCATAAGCTTTCGTGGGTGAATACCCACTTCTTCGGATGCAAGCAGTGGACATTTTAGTAGTTACTGTTTAAAATCCTCCTGAGATGTTTGTGAAATGGAAAGAGTGTTATCCTATGATATGACTACATCATCTGTTTTTTTCCCCAAACATAGAAAAAAATATTTGTTGAACTTTTTTGCATTTTCTGCATTATTATTAACTCTATCATTTCCATCTGGTAATGGACCAATGCTATTATTAAGATGCTTTTTCCTAATATACTTTAAAAACTCTTTACTGTCATTAAATCTGCTGCCCATAGATTTCTCCTTGTGTGTCTGTGTTTCCCTTACCAGTTCTCTAAAATTCATTGCTATCCGCCTCTACTTTGTTCCATTTGTTATATATACACATTTTAATTTTTTTATAGCTTCTTTTACTTCCCCTGTACTCCAGGTCAGTTTTTTTAACCAATAAGGCCTTCTTCCTCAGTTGTGTGATTGTGGCTTTTGGGTCATCTAGTAAAGTGTTCCTAAAAAATTCCCAATGATCATTCACATTTTTCTGATTAAATTCTTCCTCCCGGATGGCTTGGCTCATAATTGTTTTTAACTTTGTGAAATTAGCCTTTTAAAAAGCAACAAAAACATATATATGATTGATCTGCACTTTATTCTGTTTACACATCTACAACCATCTACTTTGACCATGTTCTCTCAAATTTGGAAAGATATGCCAGTCCTTTCTTGTTGTCCATCAGCACTCATACATTGCTGTCCTGAGGTATATTCATGAAAGGGGGAGCTTTCCAAAATGACAGCAACTCCAGGTTGAGTACTCTCAAAGACCTTACTTCTGGATCCCAAACACTTCTGGCAAATGGTGATCAAAAATCCACTCTCATGTGGATGCATCTCATATGGATGCAAATGATGTAACAAATGATTGAGGCCGAATAAGGAACAGATTTCTCTTCCAAAAGTCTTTAAAATTTTTATAATATCATCTTTGGAAAGCTGAGAACCAGCTCTTATTTAACTGAGGTTTTTAACTTATGACGGGGCAAATGATTAATTCTATGAATACAACACACTTGCAGTCTTTCTTTTTGACACCACAGCACTTTACACTTCTGTAAAATATGTTGTGTGCCTACCCCTCTGGAATTTCTAATGTAAGGTTTCCAGACTGACTGTGAATCACAGCTATTGTTTCCAGCATAAAGTACCAAAATAAATGTATTTAAATTTATCTTGGGAGACTCTTCCATGGTTACATAGATCACACACGGCTAGACTTCATTATTATGAGCTGTTCCATAAAGGCACACAGGGTGGAGATAGACTGCCCCAGAGGGAGGGTCAAGAGGCAGAACGCCTCCCATAGCTCATCAGTTGCACTGCAGGGGGGGAATAATTTGCTACAGCCCTTTAAGGGGAACAGCTAGTGGTTAAAATAGATTGAAACAGGAGTGGGGAATTCTTATCTCACCAGCTCAGAAGAAGGGGGAGCTGTGAGACCACTGTTTACCCAAACTGGGGGCAGGGCAGCAGAGGTGCTAGAACGAAGGGTGCTGGGGGTGCTACCATACCCCTTGGCTTGAAATAGTAATAACAACCCAAATACATGGTTTCTGCCTTCAGCACCCCCACTATAAAAATTGTTCCAGCACCACCGCAGGACAGAGAATTCCTCCTCTCCTAAAAGCAGAGAGAGGGGAGCAGTGCTGAGAGCAGTCTCCTCTTGTTGCAGGCACATAGAGGCAGGAACCAGGAACAACCAGTGATGGCATCAGCACAGAACTCGATTCAGCTTTTCCCTGACCATAAGACATCAAATGTACACCACGTGTAATAAGTTTGCTTCTGAGTTGCTCATACCCGTGCCATCCTTATATGTGTAAGGGGACTGTTATCCCCTTACTAACATTCAGAGCTCCCAGTACCAGAAGGGGAAGGGTCGATGGGACTGACAGTCCCCAGGGGCAATGGGGAGAGGCCAATGCTCCAGGTCAGCTCTGATTGACAGGGCGGGCAGGCGAATCAGGGAGTCAGGAGGTCAGGGTGAATCCCGTCCTCCGTGTGAGCTGAAGTTGCCTGAGTCAGAGTGAGTGGGGCCGAGCTGAGGAGAGGGCAGAAGCCAGAGGCCAGAGCTGAGCTAGGCCAGATCTGGAGGGGCCAGAAAAGCAGCTCAGAGACACAGACCTGCCCTGGGAGCAGAGCTGCAGCCCAGAGACACAGACCTGCCCTGGGAGCAGAGCTGCAGCACAGAGACACAGACCTGCCCTGGGAGCAGAGGTGCAGCCCAGTGAGACAGACCTGCCCTGGGAGCAGAGCTGCAGCACAGAGACACAGACCTGCCCTGGGGGGAGAAGCTGCAGCAGCCAGAGCCAGAGGGCCCAGGGCAGCAGCCCAGGGAGCTGGAGGCAGAGCAGCAGCAGCCGTGCAGAGGCAGAGCGGTGGAGCTGGAACTGGAGCAGTCCGGAGCCGGGTGTGGTGAGCAGCTGGGGAGAGCGAGGGGGACCCTGGGCAGTGGGCCCAGCGCAGGGAGAGGCCTCAGCCAAGGGGCCCTGCAGGCCAGACTTGCAGGGGGATCTAAACCCCGACAGGGCGGGGGCAACGCTGGGAAGAAGGGTCCTGCCACCCAGAGCCTGAGAGCGTGTGGCCACCGCCGGAGCAAGTATCCAAGCCACAGCGTCCCTGCAGCACAGCCAGGGCCTGAGAAGGAGCCTGGGACTTACAAAGGAACAGACTGAACTGCCCTGACATTTTAGAGACACTGTTGAGATGTTCCCTGCCACAGAGCGGGGTGATGTGTTTTCATTAGCCTTTCCCATTTTTCCTTATTCCTGTTACAAATTAATTGTTAATTAAATAATTTGCATTTGCTTTCAATTGTATGCAGTGATCAGTGGGTCAGGGAAGCATCCTGTTTAGAGAGAGTACCCCGGAGTGGGGACACCCTACCCCCTGACCTAGGTGACCACAGCAAGGTTGGGGGTCGAGCCCCCCAGGAATCCTGGGCCCAGCCTTGTTGGGGGTTACGAGGACTCTGCCAGACAGAAGAGTGCAAGGGGAGTCCTCAAGGGCAGGGAGGCCTCTGGGTAAAGGAGGTGGGAGCGAGGACTCAGATCCTTCCGCTAGCCCATTTCACCGGGGTAGTGCAGAGACGAGGAAAGTTCCCCACAAGAGCGGGACTATTCCCCCGCTTACATAATTGGCGTCACGAACAGGATCCTATTCACAGGGTCTACCCCATTGGTTTACTGGTTGCATTCTGGTAGCACTGTCCAGGCCTGGTCAAGAAACCTACCATGGCTGGAATTGAAGAACTACGGGCCCAGTTTGCTGAACTTCAGCGCAGATTGTCAGACCAAGCTGAGGCATTACAACAAGCTAGAACAGAACAAAGAGAAGCCTTATCACTGGCTAAGGCTGTAATAGACCAACAGGCAGCAGAAGCTAAGAAACCCCCTACTATTTATGTCCCACGGGAGCAGAAGGTCACAGAGTTTGGTGGCTTCCCGACAAGACCAGGAGACATTACAGTAGAGGAGTGGGTCAAGTCCGTGAAGACGGCGCTGCGTGTGCTAAGAGTACCTGAGGAAGATCATGTGGACTTCATAGAGGAACACCTCAAGGGCCAGGCCAAAACCACAGTAAAGTTCATGGCAGTGGCGGACAAGAAAGATGTGGAAAAGGTGTTTGAACTCCTTCTAGAAGTGTATGGAGACAAGGTACCTATTGGAACTCGACTAAAGGAGTTCTTTGAGAGAAAGCAGGATCCCGGTGAAACTGTCCGGGCATACGCATATGATCTCCAGGAGAGAATGAGTAAAGTGGAGCGGCGAGACCCTCGACGAGTTCCAGACCCAGATACAGTTTTGAAAGAGCAGTTAGTGCTGGGGCTCCGGGACGACTCCCTCCGCCGTGAAATGAAAAGGAGGTTTAAGGAAGAGCCCAGTAAGAAGTTCCATGAACTCATGCAGGCTGCCATTATGTGGTCAGAAGAAGAGGAAGTTCCTGTGGCAGAGACAGCCAAGCCTAATCCCCATACACGAAGTGGGGGCCTAGTGAATGCAGCTGCTGGGGAAAAGGCCCTGCCCCAAACACAGCTAACATTGGAAAGCCTAAGTGAAGCTGTCCAAAAACTGGCTGTCCAACAGAGGGAGATGCTGAAAGTGATGACTGAGGTGATGAAAGGAAATACCTCCACTAATGTGCCAAAATATCCAAGAGCTCCAGGATCCCGAAGATCTCCACTGAAGGATGAGCTAGGGAGGTACATTTGTTACACCTGTGAAAGGCCAGGACATACTAGCCGAGATTGTACACTGAGAAGGAGACCGGAGTCCCGGGCACCTGGAATCCAAAAGACACCAGGAGCGAGTAGCCCACCATCAGGGAAAGGCCGAGTGGGGACAGAAGGGTTTCTACGGCTGTCCCTAGGAAAAGGGCCTCATGTCAGCAGTGAGGAAGAGAGCCCTGATGATGATAGTGTGTTTGACGACTTCTGCGGCCGAGCTTTTGGGGACTGCTTGACAGTGGAAATAACCATAGCAGGGGTGAGAACCCGCTGTTTGATAGACACTGGCTCAGAAGTCACCACTATTTCTGAATCATATTTCCGAAACTACTTAAAAGAGAGAGATCTGACCATGCATAATACCCGATTTGTACAGCTAACGGCAGCTAATGGACTTGCGATCCCTGTCGTGGGGTGCCTTGAAGCCGATGTAGGGTACATGGGTCAAACAATCCCCGGGAAATGCATCTTTATCCTAGAGGATACAGCTTCAGAAAAGACTTTAATGGAGGACAGAGTACCGGGAATTCTTGGAATGAATATTATAAGAGAGCTGAAAGAATTACTGTTGGTAGGAGAAGGAACCCAGGAGATGAACCGTCATGGGCAGCCAAAGAAGGATGCTATACTGAAGCGGGTACTAGCCCGAGTGGAGAGACATGGGCGTTTCCCGGGTCCCATGGGACAAATTGGCTTTGTTAAGGTGGCAGGAAGACAGAAGGTGGTTATACCCCCCTGGAGTGAGAAGATTATTGATGGGCGCTGCCGGATGCCAAGTGACCTTGATGGATACAGAGTGCTTGTCGAGTCAACACCTGGGGCTAGTCTCCCTAATGGGCTTCTGGTTGCAAATGTACTTGCTAATGCCAGTAAGGGAAAAGTGCCAGTCAGGCTGTTAAACTCAAGTGAAAAGGCTATAAAGTTGTGTCCCCGAACCAGGGTGGCAGAGGTACACCGACCTGAAGGAGTGGTGCCCCCAGTGAGGGTGGCCCTGGAAGAAAATGGGGAAGAGCTGCGGGTGACAAAAGTGGAAAAAGGAACACAGGCTATCACATCGCAAGTGGCACCCGATGGAGAGCTACCCATTCCAGTCCAAGTGGACCTCCAACAGTTAACCCCTACACAGGCCAGCCATTTGAGGGCGCTACTGGAGAAACATCAAGAGGTCTTTTCCAGGGATGAGCGAGATTTTGGTTACACCACCACAGTGACACACCAAATAGCCACTGGAGATGCTGTTCCGATAAAACAGAGACACCGGCGGATTTCACCACAAGTGTTCCAGGAGGTAAAAAAACACATTCTGGACTTAGTGACTCAAGGTGTCCTTAAGGAAAGCCACAGCCCCTGGGCATCACCTGCTGTGATTGTAATAAAAAAGGATGGTGGGGTGCGATTTTGCTGTGACTACAGGAAACTGAATGAGGTAACACACAAGGATGCCTACCCGCTACCCCGGGTGGAAGAGTCACTGGATGCATTAGGAAGTGCAAGAGTGTTTTCAACCCTCGATTTAACTTCTGGTTATTTCCAGGTTGCAGTGGAAGAACAAGACCAGGAAAAGACAGCAGTGACGACTCCATTTGGGCTGTTTGAATGGACACGTATGCCATTTGGCTTGTGTAATGCACCTGCTACATTCCAGAGACTAATGGAGGGGGTGTTGGGAGACTATATCCTAGAGACTTTGCTGATATACCTGGACGATGTTATTGTGTTTTCCAAGGATTTTGAGAGTCATATGGAAAAATTGGACTTGGTTTTCACACGACTGAAGGAACACGGATTGAAGCTGAAGCCAAGCAAGTGCTGCCTACTACGTGAAAAGGTCAAATTCTTGGGCCATGTGATTTCGAAGGATGGAATCCAGGTAGATGAGGAGAAGACCAGGGCGCTGGAAAATTGGCCGATCCCCAAGAATGCCAAGCAAGTGCGGCAGGCTCTAGGTTTTATGAGCTATTATAGACGATTTGTCCCAAAGTTTGCGCAGATGGCTGCACCTCTATATGGACTAGTGGGACAACCGGCCCAAAGGAAGGGAAAGGACCACTGCTTTGTGTGGGATGATGCCTGTCAGACAGCTTTTGACGAATTAAGACATCGGCTGATGTCACCACCTGTGCTTGCATATCCCGACTTTAGCCTGCCATTTATAGTGACAACTGATGGAAGCCTGCACGGCCTAGGTGCAGTGCTCAGCCAGAAACAAGAGGGGACCGAGCGTGTGATTGCATATGCGAGCCGAGGGCTGAGGAGGTCAGAAAGAAATGATAAAAACTACAGTGCTTTTAAACTAGAACTGCTGGCCTTGAAGTGGGCTATCACTGAAAAATTTAAGGATTACTTAGTGTACTCCAAATTCACAGTAATCTCAGACCACAATCCACTCCGATACCTGGCAACAGCTAATTTAGGTGCAACGGAACACCGGTGGGTGGCCCAACTTGCTGAGTTCACTTTTGAAGTACAGTATAAACCTGGAAGGCAGAACATCAATGCTGACACCCTGTCCAGACTGCCTCTGGAGGAGGAATCGGAAGAGGGCAAGGATGTGGAGAAAGACTTCCTAGTCATTCCTGCAGATGTTGTGCGGACGTGTTTGTGGCTAGAGAATCCAAAGCCCAAGGACAAAGTGATGGTAAAGGACACAGTACAAAACCTGGTAAAAGGAGAGAGTGCAATAATCTCGGGATACTCATGGGAGGAGATTCAGACTCTGCAACGAGAAGGTGACGTTGGACCTGTCTTAGTGGCAGTCATGAGCCGAAGGAGGCCAGACCGGAGATTTGGGGCCAGATATCCCCAGTCTAAGAAGCTAGCCAGACAGTGGGAACGACTTAAATTACACCGTGGAGTGCTATTCCGGGTAACATATCATCCCCGAGATGGCGAAGAAGTGTGGCAATTAGTGGTGCCTGTGTCACTACGTCGTCAAGTTTATGAAGCCAGGCATGATCATGGGGGGCATTTTGGAGACAGGAGCACTCTTGAGGTGATAAGGAGAAACTATTACTGGCCCACGATGGGTAGTGATGTGCAAGCATGGGTCCGTCAGTGCAAACGGTGTGCCCTAGCCAAGGATGTGTTTCCTCCCAACCGAGCCCCTTTGACCTGTACTAACGTGACAGCCCCAATGGAGGTCCTAGCAATGGATTACACACGGCTAGAGAGATCTTCAGAGGGGTATGAGAATGTATTGGTTCTCACAGACATGTTCACCCGATTCACTGTTGCAGTTCCGACTAGAAACCAGACGGCACGGACAACGGCTGAAGTCCTCATAAAACACTGGTTTGTGTACTATGGTTGTCCAGCACGGTTACACTCGGATCAGGGGAGGAATTTTGAATCAGAGGTGATATCTGAATTGTGTGAGCTGTATTGCATTGCCAAAAGCCGAACAACACCCTATCATCCACAAGGAAACGCTCAGTGCGAGAGGTTTAACCGGACAATGCACGACATGCTAAGAACACTCCCGCCTGAAAGAAAGCGAGCCTGGCAGGAGCATCTCCCTGAGCTGGTGTTGGCCTATAACAGCCATGTCCATTCGTCGACAGGTTACGCTCCTTTTTATCTTATGTTCGGGAGGGATCCCAGGTTGCCATTGGATATTCTGGACAGAGAGGGTCCTGAAGAGGCTGAGGTGACCAATTTGGATGACTGGGTTAAAGGTCACCATGACAGGCTGAAGATAGCCTGTGAAGTTGCTCTCAATACAACTAAAGACACAGCCCAAAGCAGGAAAAGGACTTATGATCGCAAGTCCAGTGGGGCTCTTATCAGGCCTGGTGACCGTGTACTAATTCGTAACCATAGACACCGGGGGCGTAATAAAATACAGGACAAGTGGGAGTCAAATCCCCACATTGTAGTCGCTCACAACAATCCCGAGCTACCAGTTTACATCATCCGGCCTGAGCGAGGAGGTCCTGAGAGAGTAGTACATAGGGACCAACTAAAACATTGCACTCTTAGTCCAGTCAGGGACCATAGGAGGCATAGATCAGCACACCCTGAGGAGACAGAAACCAATTGGCGAATGGTTCTAGTCCCACAAACTGAATACACAGGGGAACAGAGTGGGGCAAACACAAACCCTAATGAGAATGGCCAGATTCCTCAAGCTGACCCACTATTACCCGAGAATAGGGAAATAGAAAATATGAATAATGAACCACCATTTTTAAGAAGGTCCCAGAGGGCTAATAAGGGTGTACTGCCTGTTAAATTTAGAGATGATTATGTTATTGGTTCTATGTAGTGTTTTAATTAATATTATTATGTATAGTATGAAGAAGTAGATGTGAAATGTTTAATATGTTAAATGTTCTTTTGATGTTAATGGGTTTGATATCATGTGGGTATATGTTGTTAATAATGGGTCCGGAGGTATTAGTGTAAACCTTGTGGTTGTGGCAGAATTTTAGCAAGGGGGAATGTAAGGGGACTGTTATCCCCTTACTAACATTCAGAGCTCCCAGTACCAGAAGGGGAAGGGTCGATGGGACTGACAGTCCCCAGGGGCAATGGGGAGAGGCCAATGCTCCAGGTCAGCTCTGATTGACAGGGCGGGCAGGCGAATCAGGGAGTCAGGAGGTCAGGGTGAATCCCGTCCTCCGTGTGAGCTGAAGTTGCCTGAGTCAGAGTGAGTGGGGCCGAGCTGAGGAGAGGGCAGAAGCCAGAGGCCAGAGCTGAGCTAGGCCAGATCTGGAGGGGCCAGAAAAGCAGCTCAGAGACACAGACCTGCCCTGGGAGCAGAGCTGCAGCCCAGAGACACAGACCTGCCCTGGGAGCAGAGCTGCAGCACAGAGACACAGACCTGCCCTGGGAGCAGAGGTGCAGCCCAGTGAGACAGACCTGCCCTGGGAGCAGAGCTGCAGCACAGAGACACAGACCTGCCCTGGGGGGAGAAGCTGCAGCAGCCAGAGCCAGAGGGCCCAGGGCAGCAGCCCAGGGAGCTGGAGGCAGAGCAGCAGCAGCCGTGCAGAGGCAGAGCGGTGGAGCTGGAACTGGAGCAGTCCGGAGCCGGGTGTGGTGAGCAGCTGGGGAGAGCGAGGGGGACCCTGGGCAGTGGGCCCAGCGCAGGGAGAGGCCTCAGCCAAGGGGCCCTGCAGGCCAGACTTGCAGGGGGATCTAAACCCCGACAGGGCGGGGGCAACGCTGGGAAGAAGGGTCCTGCCACCCAGAGCCTGAGAGCGTGTGGCCACCGCCGGAGCAAGTATCCAAGCCACAGCGTCCCTGCAGCACAGCCAGGGCCTGAGAAGGAGCCTGGGACTTACAAAGGAACAGACTGAACTGCCCTGACATTTTAGAGACACTGTTGAGATGTTCCCTGCCACAGAGCGGGGTGATGTGTTTTCATTAGCCTTTCCCATTTTTCCTTATTCCTGTTACAAATTAATTGTTAATTAAATAATTTGCATTTGCTTTCAATTGTATGCAGTGATCAGTGGGTCAGGGAAGCATCCTGTTTAGAGAGAGTACCCCGGAGTGGGGACACCCTACCCCCTGACCTAGGTGACCACAGCAAGGTTGGGGGTCGAGCCCCCCAGGAATCCTGGGCCCAGCCTTGTTGGGGGTTACGAGGACTCTGCCAGACAGAAGAGTGCAAGGGGAGTCCTCAAGGGCAGGGAGGCCTCTGGGTAAAGGAGGTGGGAGCGAGGACTCAGATCCTTCCGCTAGCCCATTTCACCGGGGTAGTGCAGAGACGAGGAAAGTTCCCCACAAGAGCGGGACTATTCCCCCGCTTACATATGCCGAAAGAGGCACAGCTGCTTCCGAGCTGCTTCCTGCCCTCTGCTTTTAGGAGGGTGGAATTCTCTGTCCTGCAGTGGTGCTGGAACAGATTTTATAGTGGGGGTGCTGAAATCATGTCTCAATGATAAATAAGCAAGTCACCATTCAGTTGTAATAAACAGCTAATAAAAACCTATGGACCGGGCTCTGTCACCCTTACTCACATTGAGCAGGACCTTTTCTCAGCAATTAGTTCCATTTAAACTAATAGGACCGCATTGGGCTGAATTCCACAGTGACACTATGATAAATTCTGCTTTATGATCTGCAAAAGGGATATAGAGATGGTTGGCATATAATGATGGCACGGGTATGAGCAACTCAGAAGCAAACTTATTACACGTGGTGTAAAGTTGATTCTTGCGGTCAGGGAAAAGCTGAATCGAGTTCTGTGCTGATTCCATCACTGGTTGTTCCTGGTTCCTGCCCCTATGTGCCTGCACCAAGAGGAGACTGCTCTCAACACTCACCCTCTCCTCTTTTCCTATCTCTATATCCCTTCTGCAGATCATAAAAGCAGAATTTATCATAGTGTCACTGTGGAATTCAGCCCAGTGGGGTCCTATAGATTTAAATGGAACTACCTGCTAAGAAATGGTACTGTTCAATGTGAGTAAGGGTGGCAAAGCCTGGACCATAGGTTTTTATTATCTGTTTATTACAGCTGAATGTTGACTTGCTTACTTATCATTGAGGCTTGATTTCATGTCCTGCTAGTTCCTCCCAATTTGAAAAAGGTCACTGGTAATCAAAGATTTTGGTATCAAATGCTACAAGTCTTAAAACTTCTACTTGCCGAACAGGCTTTGTCTTATTTTAATTTTATTTTCCTTTTAACATGATAGAACAGGAGAGCATCTTTGGTTTTGTTTTGTTCTGGTTTTTGTGTTTTTTGTTTGTTTAAATCTAGAGGCAGCAAATTGAAAGGATGAGCGTTAATCCTGTGTGAGTCTTGGATTACATCAGAACAACAGACTGGGTTTTTAGAATGCCCTTCTTCACCTTGTTGTAAATCTAAAAAGCCAATTTACAGCAACACACAATTTTAAAAGTTGTTTCAGTAATAGTCAGCAGTCAAACTATTATAATTTAAAGTGACTACGATGCCCTAGAGAGTACATTTTACAAGACAGCTAAAAATTATTGAAAAACAATGTGAGTTAAGGGCTTTCTGCCACTGTGTTCATGTTTCTGGGAAAAAACACAGTGGCAATAATGCCTAATAAGGTTGCATGCTGTTGTAAGATTTCACTCAAAAAGTTAAGCCAATAGATAAAGACAAGGTCATGGTAATGCTACTTTTCTGTTTGCATGACTATAATCCGTCTTTAACAGAATCCCATCCTGTTGTTTCAGCATGTCTCATTTGATGGAAAGCAAGGATCCCTCTGTTGAATTCCAGTGGCAATGATTAGGAGCATCAATTTACTGAGATTTCTCTAAACCTGACATCATATTAGTTTTATGAAACAATAAGTGCTAATTTATTTCATACATCTGACAGCACAGTGCATGAACATATTTTGGTTTTGTTCTTTGTGCAATTGTATGCATGTTCTTAACAATTTCTCCTTTTCATGTTAGTGTTGTTATGTGGTCATATCAGGTGAGAAAGAAAAGATCACTAAATCACAGCCCTACAAGAGAGCCCAAAACTGACATATGAAAGAAGATAAGAAGCTGTCACTAGCAGCCTTTTAAAAAAAAATCTCTTAAAAATAAAGATGAGGAAGTTTTCCTTCAATCCTCCAAGTTAGTGTAGGGAAATGGAATAAGAACGTCTGGGCTTCACTAAGTGACCTTAGACAAGTATTAATGTACTGGTACCTCTTTTGCCTACGTATAAAAAGCATAGGGCAAACAAGTTCAGGAGGGAGGGGTAAGGGAAATAAATGAAAAGGGTTAGAAATGATGTCTTTCCAACCCTTTTCACATGATGAGTATGTTTAACCACACATGTGAAGCCTTCATTTAGCTCCACTTAGCTTTAAAGAGGTTTCTAAATATTGATTCTCACCTGCTTGGATATCTCTGACAAAATAAAATAACTAACAATGTAAAACTTAAATATGTACCAGCAACCACTGTACAAGCTCACGCTGGAACGATTGGTCTATGGACACCTCACCATCATTCCTAAACTTGTCTTCTAATCTACTTCAGTTCATACAATGGTGACATGAAGTTTGCACCGGTTTTAAGATTTCATGATCGGTTGCAGTAAAATGGATGTAATGGCAGTAGTTATCTTTTAGCATGACTGCAATAAACAACTTTTTAATTGTACTATTAGTGTTGTTAATGGCACAGTGAAATACATTCACTCCTGCACCTCTGGTTTGTTGGAAGTAGATTTCTTTGCAGTGTGCGAGGCTCAGATATGCAAAAGAGGGGAAGTACACATTGATGGCTTTGAGGTTTTCACATAGATTCTAACCCTTCTGGTAGTTAACACAACCTTCCTTCTGTATATCAACACATTGTTTGTATACAGCCCAAGGCTGCTGCTTCTGAAATCAAATGGCAAAACTCCCATTGACTTAAATGGAAAAAGGATTGGGTCCCTAATTTGTTAAACTGTGAATAGATAGATCAAAATAACAAATCATTGTGTGAGACAAGATGTGTGAGGTAATATCTTTTATTGGACCAACTTCTGTGGGTGAGAAACAAGCTTTTGAGTTTACATAGAGCTCTTCTCTCTGTAAGCTCGAAAGCTTGTCTCTCTCACTAACAGAAGTTGGTCCAATAGAAGATATTACCTCACCCACCTTGTCTTTCTAATGTCCTTGGACCAACATGATTATAAAAACATTGCATACATTACAGTATGAACAGAGGTAGAAACCTCTGTAATAATCGTAACATGGTTTTATCTGGGATTTTGTTCTTTTAATTGCTAACCCCTTTAATCAAGTTTGACAAAAACACAAACAAGCAGCTCAGTCATGGTAGCTTAATTGTGAAATGTGTTATCTCAGTTTGATGGAATGTTGAAGTACCCTGCATCTCTAGTAGGTAAATTACCTTCTAAATTAGGGTTCTCAACCTTTAACAGTTGAGGAGAATCACTTTTTTCTGTTGAGTGTTAACAATGTGAGATGTCAGAATAACAGAATCAAATGGAATTATTTAATAGAAGATTATTACTCAATTATTACAGCATTATAAAGAATACAAAAGAAAACATACTTTACCACCCTCTCTAAATGGTGAAAGAAAGGTAGGTTGGTCCATTCCTCTGTGGCTGGTGGGATACTAGCAGTGTTCAATCTCCTAACTCCTAAAACTTCTTTCCTTTTATAGGGTGAGAGACAAATAAATTCCTATGTAGGGAGGGAAAGCTCCTTTATCACAATTAATTTCACTGTGCTCTGTTTTTGATATCACATTTTACTTATGGGATTTCTTTTATGGCATCTCTGTTTATCTGATTGATAAGCTAAATGGATTTATAACCCAGTTATTATTATTAAAACTCCTATTGCAATAAGCATTTGCTAATGAATTAAACATTTCAATGGGGTATTTCATAAATCATAAAAAAATCAGTTATAACAAATATTCATTATCAATCTCTGAACATAATTGTATTATAAGCATCCATTATTAATTCCCCAGTCTTGTTTATGATAACATACTTCTGTAAACACATTTCATTAGTTTTGAGGAATCCTTTTTACTGGACATCTGAGCTCTCACAGAGTTGAAGGCAGAGAGATCAATTAGGTACAGCTGAATACTTAATTACATAATATCTCAGTAATGCTTAGATACTAGGTTCAATTTAAGGACACAACATTTTAGCTTCATAGGTACAGTGGACCAATTTTATAGACACACAACATAACAAGGATTTTGGTTAGCATATAAAATTATGAGAGTTTAACATCCAAAAAAATCATAAAAAGTGAATATTTACTAACACATCTAATGAGTCACGGAAGGCCATCAATATTATGTTGAAACATTTGCCTCATGTTCTTTGATCAATGTGTGATGACATTGCACCATGTCAAAACTCTGTATCATCTCATTCTGATGCAGAAAGTTAACAAATTACCATCATCTCAGTTCTTTTTCCCATTGTGGCTGCTCAAACTGTCTTATTTCATTATATCGTGTGTTAATCTTTATTGCTGTATTATCTAAGATAAGCTTTATACTACACTTTCAGGGTCAGTTTGCCTGTTAGCACTCTGTGTGGCTGATGATATATGTTTTAGGCAGCTTCAGTGGTGCTTCTGTGATTGGTGCTCTGTTCACCCTCTCTGGGACCCAGGCAGAGGAAGAAGAATTCTTATTTGAGTTACCTCATGCTTAATCGCATGGCCACGTGGTAGGGGACGTACTGACTTCCCTATAGTTATGAGCCACAGAGCTGATTGAAAATTTTCTGTCAAAATGTTTCTTTGATAGAAATTAGAGTTTCTGCAAAAATTAAATTTTCCATGAGAAAATTTCAATTTTGCAGAAATGTTCTGATTATCTTTCAGGAAAATCAGAATAAAATATTTCTTTTTGTGTCAGGTCAACTTGATTTGAAATACGTTAGTCTTTGAAGCTGAATAGAAACCTTTCCTTTCACGTTAATTTGACATTAATTTGTGTCCACCTGAGCTACCATGGTGCCTTATGGGAGTTTTAATCCCTAACTCCAATATTCCCATTTTCCTCTATGGACCATGCTTCCAGGCTGGACTACATCTCCCATTATGCAGTGCAGTTTCCTTTCTAATTGCACTGTCATAGTACATCATTATTTTTTTTTTAAAAACTAGAGTTTCCTGTAGAATGGCATTTCCAATTTTTGAATTGAACGTATGAGTGAGCCTGTGTTTGGGTTGTTTGGTAAAGGTATAATCTTGTTTTGGTGGTGTTAGAATAAATGAAACACTTTCACACTTAGTTGTTTTTTAAACTACCAGTTTTTTGGTCTGATTAGCTGGTGTTATGCTTCTTTCTTTTTCTTTCTTTCTTTCTTTCTTTCTTTCTTTCTTTCTTTCTTTCTTTCGGATAAGTATTTCACATGAGAGTCTAATATCTCTGGTTAAAGCTAGGCACAGTGTGGGCCTGTCATATATTAACTTCCACACAGCTATGCCAAAGTGTACCTCAGTACTGGTCTACATGACCATGTTGTTCCAGTTCTATAACTTTCCTGAGCAGATACTGCCCATGGTGCTATATGGTGTGGTGTTTTTGTATTTAAAAAAAGTCAGATATTTATTAGAAGTATTCAAATTGGCACAATTCTATATTATAACTTACATTTTATAGTGCTTTCCATTCAGACATCTCAAAGTGCGTCATATAGGAGGATGATCATCTACATCATCATGAACATTTTTCAGATGAGGAAACTGATCCATAGTTAAGTGACTTGCCCAAGGTCACACAGCAGGTTAATATAGATGATAGGTCTGCAGACTACAAGATCCACCCCATAACCACTGTACCATAAAAAAAGAAGAATTTTAGCAATTATATAATTACTTCAATAGTAATAATAGCCACATTTTGCATTCTGCAACAGAAGGGACAGCACAACAGAGAACAATCAATTAGAATCTTTCAGCTTTTCATTTTCTCTCAATAAAAACAAAATGAGAAGAATGATAAAATTCCAATGAGATCGGGAATCTCATTTCAGAAAGCCCAATTAAAGTATACAATTTCACCTTGAAAGAAGTGAAATTTGACTTTTTCTTTCTGAGTAAGTCATTGTCCTTGGCAATGATGATTTCCTAACAGATAGCCAGTCAAAAGATTAATAGAATTAAAATCTGTGCAGAATAAGCCTGTTCTTGCTGACAGCTAACTTGTTTTTTTCTCTCTATATTCCATTTGGAAGACAGTAAACAGAAACAAAGCCTGCAGCAATACAAAGGAAGCAAGCACATTAAAAGAGGGATTAGCTTCAGGAGGCTATGACAGATGTAAAGTGCTTTGCACACATTGCTATGTGATGTTCAACATATGTTGTCAATTAAAAATTGCTTAAGAAATATTTAACAAGGCAAATCTAACATACCCCTAGTTTGTAAGAATATATTGAGTTGATGCATCACTGCTTCTCATTTTTATTTTCCTGTTTTACTGTAAGCTAAAGAGAGCACCATTTACAGCATATTTCCTAAATTAATTTACTGGCTAAAGTTGTGTTATAAATATGTGTATTGGAAACCTTCATTAATCTACCTTTTTAGTCAGATGCTGATTGGATAACTTACCAGAAAGGGCCTGATCCTCCACACCAGGTAAAACTACGGTACTGGAGTAAAGATGCATTCCCTATATTTGGAAAAGAGAATCACCACCATCAAGATTTCATAGCATTTGATACATTCTGTACAAAAAAATCTAATGATGCTTATTGGGGAAATTGCCACAGTAATCAGCTCAGTGTAAGCAGGGTCTAAATGAACTCTCCCTTCACAGCTAGTTTGGGAGGGGGAGAGACTTCAGGAGCAAACTGTATTTACATGAATACACCCACTCTGCATAGATATCTGGCAGACAGGAGTTGTATAGCTCCAAGTGATCAGCTTTGGCTGGTGTTGGGTTACAAATCACTTTAGTATGGAATACAGAGGTAGTGAAATGTTACTATCAATGTTGTTGTCTTCATTGTATGACTAAAGGGGAGCAGAACTGTGCTGAACTTGTCCCAATTGAGGGGTCACCCTCAGCTGAAAGGGACTTGCTAAGTCAGGGGCTTGAATGCCAGACACCTGTGAAAGTAAGAGGAATAGGGACAGGTGTCCCAGCCAGGAGATGTGGACTCTCCCTAAAGGTTCATTGTCTGGTTTAACCTGTTCCTCGCCACTGTTCAAAGATAGAGCTAAATAGGCTTCATTAGATGACTGGTGTGGTTAAAGGGCTCAAAGGAGAGCTGAAAGCACTTGTGGTGGGGCAGTGTTTCTGCCTAGTCTGCAAAGAAAACCACTGAGAGACTGATATGTAGAGGTCACAGAAGGTGACTGACAGGTGGCCAAAAATGAGCAGCTGGCAAGGCAGTGAGCAGAATGAACAGCTGGTGAGGCAATGAGTACCTGATGGGGTGGCCAGTGGAGAGGAACCGCAGCTGGCAGGATGACCAGTAGAGAAGAACTGTGGCTGAAAGGGCTTCCAGGTGGCAAAGAGCAGTGGCTGGTGAG
Organism: Chelydra serpentina; assembly: GCA_037349315.1. Taxonomy (NCBI): domain Eukaryota; kingdom Metazoa; phylum Chordata; order Testudines; family Chelydridae; genus Chelydra; species Chelydra serpentina. The sequence continues at coordinate 72,896,291 of JBAIAC010000004.1, forward strand.
GTGACCATCCAGAGCAAGTGCTCAGATTGCAGAGCAAGCAAGGAGCTTTCTCCCTGCCCCAGGGAGTGTGTAATTTTACCAGGTTACCTTGTGGGGGCTCGAGCTGGTTCTGTGTTGTATTGTTGAAGAGGAACCCCTGATCTTGGTTCACAGCTTGTTCAAGGTATGCCCCTGGCGGGCCGTGAGATGCTTTGTTTACCTGAGTGTCCGCAAGTACGGCTGCTCTCAGCTCCCAGTGGCCATAATTTGCTGTTCCCAGCCAATGAGACCTGTGGGAAGTGGTGGCCCAGCCCACGCCGCTTCTCTCAGTTCCCATTGGCCGGGAATGGTGAACTGCGGCTACTGGGAGCTGCGAGTGGCCGTACCTGTGGATGCTCAGGTAAACAAAGCGTGTCGCGGCCCGCCAGGGGCTTACCCTGAACAAGCCATGAACCAAGTTTGGGAACCCGTGATCTAGATAATGAACCCGGCCCTGGTGGCGGCTGGCTCCACCTGGCAGAAGGGTTACATCAGTATATACCATGTAAGCTACAGGAGAAATTATTCACTTCCCTGTTCCAGCCATTGCACATCAACTATGTTTAACCCTTTCCTATATTTAATTCCTCCCTCCTAACTTTCTATCTTCCTCACCCCTACCTAGTTTTATTCAGCCCCTACCTCACACACACTCCACCACATAGGGTGACCAGACAGCAAATGTGAAAAATCGGGACAGGGGGTGGGGGATAATAGGAGCCTATCTAAGAAAAAGATCAAAAAATCAGGACTGTCCCTATTAAATCGAAGCAACAAAGGGTCCTGTGGCACCTTATAGACTAACAGAGGTATCGAAGCATAAGCTTTCGTGGTTGAATACCCACTTCTTCGGATGCAAGCAGTGTTTTCCACTGCTTACATCCCTACCACCACATAACCCCTAACCTTTCTCCCCACACCCTCTGTCAAGTACCAAACTCCTCCTACACAAATGTGCCATTAAGGCCTTGATCCTGTCCTCACTGAAAATAATAGCAAAATGTTTGCTGCGTTCTGTGGTTCAGGAACTCTCGCTAAAGCATGGACTGCTGATTTAGTGGGCTCCTGAAGCAATGAAGGTGGGTCCCTGTTGCTGCTCCTACAACCACTCCTAAAGAGACCTTAGTCCCAGCGAAAGAAAGGGTCTTTCTAATCTCTTCCCCTGGGAATTAATGATAGCTTCTTCTCCACGGGATGGTGCTTAGACAGAGGAGACCACTCGTGAAGTTCCATGATCGGCAGTGGAAGCTGTTGGGGTGTCCATGGAGGGTTGTTGGTGGCTGCCTCCTACAAATGATCATACAATAAATAAGCCCTTTCAGTTCAATTCTATGGCACCACATAGAACAGCCCTGAAGCTCTTGTGATGGAATTTTGTTTTCAATTTGAAAAGCGATAGTGCTCATAAAATAAAACCTTCAGTGATTTCCTCCAAGAACTGTTGTATTCCTTAAACACATAGTGCAGACTGCTGCATACATCATCTTCTGATCAAACATCAGCCCAACTCCTGAATTCTCTGTAAATATGATAAAAAAGTACTTGAGAGGTATTCAGATGACTGTGAAGTGCCTGTGCCCTTAAAATGTGATGTTGATATGGGAGCTCATACTGAAGTTTTGTGGTGATGGATGTTTAAGTATAAATTGAAATATTAACCAAGTAAAATGAAACACACTCAAGCATTTTGATATAATTTAATTTAAGGGATCAGTATAGAACAAATTAGATTTCTTCTCCAGAGAGTAGGCAAAAGTAAAGAAACTGATCTATCTATCTATCTATCTATATTGGAACTGCTGAAGAATTGTCTATATTTTCTGTCATTATTTTTCTCCTTGTTCACTTTGGGAATTAGTAATTAGCTATGATAAAAAGGGAAAAAATGATGTGTGATTATGATGCTGATCAGAAAAAATGGCAACTGTGGTTTGAGGCCAACAAATAATTCACCAAGATATACTCCACAGATTTAGCCTCTGGTTTGTGTTAAAAAAATCCATGAACAAATTTATTCAATATACATTTTAGCAAGGTTATTTTTAATCTATGTATTGATCACTGCAAGTTTTCAATACTGGATATTGAACTACATTGGTTAGTTGCATTGTTCAGATAAACCACATAGAATTATTTGTGTTTCCTGATTGGCTAAGCATGACTTACACATGGCTATCCGCACTCCCTGTATGAGCGATAGACCCTCACCGCATATCAGCTGTATCCTGATCCCGCCCACCGCCTACCCCTCCATTGAGGACATCACAGTCCGTATGCGTTATGTGTGTTGCCCAACCCCAAAATACTAACATCCCCCTATACTCTGTATGTCACCCCCAATGACCAACAACTGACACTTCAAATTGTTTGTATTGTTTATTTTTAAATATTCTCTAATAAAATTTTAAATCAAGAAGAGAATTTGAAGCCACGGGGGCTTTGAAACTCTCAGTGCAAGGCAGCAGGATATGGAATAGATAAAAACGATTAGGGAATTGTATTCAGTATTTTAAACCTTTTTTTTCCTGGACCACACAGGCCTGGCCAAAGGCATTATTTATTACTAACAAAAATTAGACTACTCTGAGAATATTAGCTGTGTACAGAGTTTTATGTGACACCAAAAAGTTGTAAGTGTGTGTGTTGGTGTAAATGCAAGGGTAAAGTCAGATCCTTTTCCCACTCATTTAAACTGACTCTTTGTATTTTAGTTGAAAAGGGGGGTGGTTGTGTTGTTTCCTTTGATTACTACAAGATCTTCAATGTTCTTAAACAACTGGACGGCCTGATGGTCTTTTGCATTGTTTGTTTGTTTTTGGAATTTTTAAACTTCATTAGATTCTCAAGTTTATCAAGATTCATTTCCAAACTAACAAATATCTCCAGTATGTATTTAGGAAAGCATGCCATTTTGATGAATATCTGTATCAAATTAATTTTTCAGTGTGAGGACTCCATGTCTTATGATTATCTATATTCTAGCTCCAGTGTTAGTTTATGAAATTAAATGGTCAAATTCATCAATGTCAATGGAGCTATGCCCACTTACTCCAGGACCAATGATTTGATATCTTCCAAAAATGTATCAAAGAAGCCATTTTGGATTCCTTGCTGCTGTCCCTATTTTTATTTTCTATCTTCCTTTTATCAAATACTGATATGACTAAACCTAGTATAATAGCAAAAATGATTATTTTTGTAATATGTTTAGATACCAGGATCCTACCCTCTACGTAAGCTTAGTTTCACCATTTTTACTCCTCTGCTCTTCTCGATAACTCAGTCCAAACTCATTACTCTTATTATGTGGAAGCAAAATTGTCCTCAACAGGTTTGTTACATGCCTACCATAGCTAGGGAATCCTTGCTAGAGAGATGTGTAATTTTGGTATTTTTGTTATGCTTATTGCCACCTGGTGGCCAATGTGAGAGTAGCTATTTACTTTTAGAAGCCCTATGGCTGTACTGAGGAGGGTCGGCTCTAGGCACCAGCAAAGCAAGCACATGCTTGGGGTGGCACATTTCCAGGGGCGGCATTCTGGCACCGGCATAGGTGCTGACTCCGTGGGTGCTCCAGGGCTGGAGCACCCATGGGGAAAAATTGGTGGGTGCTCTTCACCCACCGGCAGCTCCACGTGCCACCCCTGCACCGGCTCACCTCCACCTCCGCCTGCTCCCCTGAGCGCGCCGCAGCTGCTCCGCTTCTCCCCTCTCCCCCTCCCTCCCAGGCTTCCCACGAAACAGCTGTTTTGTGTGGCAAGCCTGAGAGGGAGGGAGGGGGGAGAAGCGGAGCGGCAGCACGCTTGGGGGAGGAGGCGGCGGTGGAGCAGAGGTGAGCTGGAGCAGGGAGCCGTTCCTTTGCCCCCCCGGGTTACTTCCTGTGGCCCTCCCCATGCCCTCCCCAGCTCACCTCTGCTCCATCTGCTCCCCTGAGTGCACAGTAGCGCAGCCAGGTCCGGAGCGCAGGGGGAGCGGCGCTATAAAAAGGAGCCTCCCCCTGTACTCACCCGGTGACGCTCCGGGTCTTCAGCGGCACTTTGGCGGCAGGTCCTCACTCACTCCGGGTCTTCGGTGGTACCCGCCGCCGAAATGCCACGGAAGACCCAGAGTGCCGCCGGGTGAGTGCAAGAAGCGGAGCTTAAAAAGAAGCGGCGCCGGAGCGGCCCCCCAGCTCCCCCCCGGCTACGCTACTGAGCGCGCTGCCACTCTGCTTCTCTCCCCTTCCTCCCAGGCTTGCCGCACAAAATAGCTGTTTCGCGGCAAGCTTGGGAGGGAGCGGTAGGAAGGGAAATGCAGTGCGCACAGGGGAGGAGGCGGGGCTGCGGATTTGGGGAAGAGGTTGGAATGGGATGGGGAAGGGGTGGGGTTGGGATGGGGCCATGGCCGGGGGGAGGTGCAAATATTTTTTTGCTTGGGGTGGCAAGAACCTAGAGCCTGCCCTGGTACTGAGCAGGCTACAATAGACTGACAGGGAGGGTTGGGGGGGAAATGGAAAAGTTTTCCAAGATAGAGGCTGATTAGCTTTCAATGGGAACCTGTGATGGAATAAAAGGTCTCCTTTTCAGTTCTTATGTATTTTGGGTCTCTGCATATTGTTATAAACACTCCTTATCATGGCAGAGCACTCTTCTACCACCATCATCATTAATAGACGAAATCGCCAGTAGCTTCTGCAGAAGAAATATCTTGCCTCAGGATCAGATACTGATATACTCTTCAGGTATTTTAAGCACATTTACCAACTTTCACGTGGTAAATAAGCAGCCCAACTTTCACAATAACCCCCAAATCAAGATAATCCCATTTCAAATCAAGGCCAAAACAAGCCAATCCCTAAGAACCCCTAAGAACCCCGACACTCTATGTGACTAGATCCCCCCGGTGTGCAGTCTAGGATTGTGGTGGGTCCTTTGTGCACCCTCTCCCCCATGCCCCTGCTTTCCCCTTGCCTCTGCTTCCCAGGAGCCAATGAAAAAAAAGAAGCAACAAGCTACAAGCCATAAAAGCAACAAGCTACAAGCCAAAAACTCGCCAGCAAGCAATTCAGAAGCCAATTAAACCAAAAACAAGGCCAATTTCTGCATTTTTTATCGCGGGTTTGGCATGTCTGATTCTAAGACTTGCTTTTGACGCTCACTCTGATGGATGATTTTTGTACCTGTTTTGTGACAGTCACATATTAAGCTGAGTTTAAGGAGCAACTCAGAGCAGCTAGCAAGCCAAGTACCCAGGGTGTGTGCTGGGCTTGTACTACCTATGCTGAAGCCTATGCTGTGCTGTCTTTACTACTATTGTTACCTTTGCTAGCTGGATTCAAGCTAACCCCATATATAGCTTTTGCTTTGTAGACATAATCTCATCCGACTGCTAATGAAAGTGCGAAATTATGCCACCTGCAAATGGGGAACTGAGGCTGATCTACAACTCATTGTGTTATAAGTGAATTTCCTGTACATGATAAGTTTTGGTTACTACCTACTCTCAATTTGAATCATTGATAAAGGAGTGGTCACATCCCATTCATTCCATCAAAACAGCCAGTTTCTTATGCACGGTGTAACTTGTGCTTAGCAGAAAAGTTTGTAGGGGGAGGCGATGGAGAGGGTGAAGTGAGTGATTCTGAACTGACAAAAGATTTCTCTTCTGCCTTTTTCATTATGTGCAAAACTTTCTGCACACAGTTCTCACAGTAGAGACTGTCATCTGAAACTAAACTGGTTGTGCTGTGCTTTGAACTTTCATTATTTTATTGAAAAATCTAAATCAGAAGCTTTGTTTCATCTGCCAGTATAGATATCTAATAGAGAGTGGAAAGTTTAAAGTGGCACAGAAGTTGCTGAACAGGTAGTGACAGCTGAGGTTGCACTGAATACTTTCCTTGTTCAGAATTGAGAGCTGTCAAAACTTTCTGTCTAAACCTGGGTGATGAGTGCACCGTTTTTAACCCTTTGGTGAGTCTTCCTCTAGTCTTCCCCTTGACTGTATTCAATCATATCTCAGGTACACTGTAATAGCCTTGGAAAGGCTCAAAAAATGGTAATCTGCAGTGGCCCAGGAGTGCAAAAAACAAGCACAAAAATAAAAGCATGCGTCAAGTTTCTGAAAACACAATTCCAGTATCTGAGTAAGCAGAGAAAATCTAAAAGGAAAGGTGTCTAAAGTGGAAGTGAGAAAATAAGAGCTTTAACCTTATTTACCCCGCTTTATTTTTGTGTTGTGTTGTTTTTTGTTTTCTCTTAATAAATTTCATTTCTGCATTTCATTCTGTAATACAGGTAGTCGTATCTTACGCGGGGGTTCGGTTCTAAAGTCAGCACATAAGGCAAAAATTACGTATAGTCAAACTCTCATTGAGTGGAATGGCGGGCGGAATCGCCCCCACTACAGGTACAGTATTTAAATGTTATTTTTCTCTTTTTTTCTTTTTTTTTTTGCTAAGCGCAAATAGTTGAATTTGTGTAAGTTAAATGTGCGTATGATGCGACTTCACTGTACTTGAAAATGATTTCCTACAGCCAGATCCTCCTTTTTCAGTCATGTAGTTTCCTTGAATGATTTTGGTCCTTTTTCTTTTTGTTTTGCTAATTGCTGTCTAATCAACCAAATTCAGATATTGTGTAGTCCAAGGAGGAGGAAATTAATTGAAAATTTGGAATATAAACAATCTTTAATTTTCAGTTTCTATTTCTCAAAAAATAGGTTTCCTTCCTAATTTGTCTTTGTTTTTAATTTTGTCGGTTTTGCTTTGTGTGTCTGAAAAAATCACCTTCAGGAAATAAAAAAAGCATTGGAGAAGGTAGTTCCAGTCCCTTTAAAGCTCAGACCAGTTCACAAAAATGTAGACCTTGATTTTGCTAATTTACAATATATAGGTGCACAGCCTCAAGGAAGTTAATGGAGCTCTATGGAGGAACAAATATCAGCCCACACATTGCATAATTCAAATTCAGGAGCCTGCTTTGTCATGAAGCTGAGGGCCAGCGGGTTGGAGGATTAATTTCATCATCCAACTTCAGCATATTTCATGTTTAAAAAAGCCTAAGGACACAAGCTTGATGTAGATTAAATGAATTTTGCCCTTTCTGAACTGAGATATGTGAAGCCAGAGAACTTGTTTTGAAAAAAATTTCTGGACGTTTTCCACAATTTTGTTTTGCTTACTTTGGTGAACCTGAAATCTTTCATTTTTGTTAAACTTTAGAAAATAAATTATCTGTGAAAACTATTTCTCTTGAAAACATTGGTATTTCTGTTAGGGATGTAAAATGTTAACTGGTTAACTTATTAACCAATAACCATCAGTCTTATTGGTAAGGTATTCAGGTTAACATTTAAATTCCTCTGCTGGACTCCGCTCTCAACCTCCCCTCTGCTCCTGGGATCCCATCTGCCGGACCCCACCCCTGCACCCAGGTCCTGGCTGCTGGTCCCGCCGCTGGGGATCTGCGCAGAGCGGCAGCAGAGCCTCGGGCATGTGGGGTGGCAGTAGAGCCCTGGGCATGCGGCAGCAGCCGATACCCCTGGAGCGGGGCCGGCAGCAGAGCCTAATGGTTAAATGTTTAACTGGTAAAATTTTAATAGTTTAAACCTTTACTTCTTTTAAAACGTCATTTACATCCCTAATTTCTGTTCAAAATTAAATCTATGTATGTGCTTAATATTTGCAAGAATAGGGCATGTTTTCAATTTGGGAATTTCAAATTTAACTGTAAATGTTTTGAACCGGTCGAGTTCAGAATAACCCTTCCTGTGAGTTATTTTACTAATTTGCCCATATAGACAGTATTGTTTTGACTGTGGAAGACAAGGACCAATATGAAAAAAATGTATTGAATTGTGAGGGAGAACCTCATGGTAGATTTTGTGTATAATGCACAGCTGTAACTGAGGGCTGACTCATAGCTTTTAAGACCCTAATCCTGAAAACCTTTAAACCTCTACAAATCTTTATGAAAGCAATTCTTCTGGCTTTAGTGAGACTACTCACAGGAGTAAAAATCACGCATTTGGTAGGGGTCCATGGAAAGACCCCCTGGACTTTAACAGGGTTTGGAGTGTGGCAAAATTAGTTAATTTATACATTTCATTTTTATTTTTCATTACTAGTCAGTTGACATCACAGGATTATATGGCAATAAGGGAAAAATTGTCCCTTATTATTACCTCTTGCTTTCTGCTACCTCCCCCCTTTTCCCTGTATTTCCTTTTCTCATTTTCTCTTCTATCTGGGTCTTTCCTCTTTTATTTCCCTTTTTAAAATAATGATCTATTTCTTCCTTTGCAGGCCAGAGCTGTGCCCTCTTTCTCTTTGTTCTGTCCTCCCCCCACGCACTGTTCTTTACTCTCTCACTGTCCCTGTTCTGTTATCACTCCTCAGCTTTTCATCCATTCTGGCTCTTGTCTTTTTGCTCCTTCCGCATCACAATGAAGTTATAGAATGTTCAGACGTTTTAAGGTCAAAAGCCATTACAAATTGGGAAACACTGGGTTCCAACTAAGCGGTTTCAAATATTAAGGTGAAGTGAGAAGTTTTTTTTAGAAAGAGAAATATTAGACTCTCTTTAACACTTATTTATAGATTTAGAATACTTTTCATAAATAAGAGAGAACAACAAATAGAAATGACGTATTTGCATGGGAGGTTTAGGTCTAAGACTTCATATCACTTACACAGTGATCAGAGAAGAGAAAAGAGACCAGAAACCAAAATAAATTGGATGCAAGTAAGATTTTGCAAGTAAGTCTTCAGTTCAACAGGTCAGAGATGGAGGTGTCCAAAAATAAGAATAATGATCAAATTCAGATTGCAGTTGGTTTAAAACAAAATAAAAAGGCAATATCCCTTTCTTTGCAATGTTATCTCTTAATGTGTGACACAAAGGTTAAGAGATACATTTAATCAGCCAGAGAGGAAACATAATAAAATGCTTAATTAGGCCACCAGGAAATAAATAAAAACAATTTCAAATTAATTATTAATTTGTAGCAAAATTTCATGTAAAAGCTTTGTCTTTAGACACAGTTCCAGCAAAAATAAAAAAAAATGGAAATTACTGCATTTCAATTTATAAAGTAATAACTGTTTTAAACCGTTATTATTTAATCTGGGCAGGTAATGAGAGAGGGAGTGAGCATTTTATCTAGATGCTACCAGACTACGCCACATAACGTTAATGTAATAAGTGACATTTATCATTAAACATTCAACAAGGTTTCTAGAATAACCTGAAAATAATAATTTCATTTCTCAGTTTTGTTGTTAGAGGTTTTAAGCTGAGTCGCAGTTATTTCTTAAAACGAAAACGTTAACTTCATCTGTCAAAGAACAGCAACAACATATAAATTGGCATTAACAGCTGTCTTCCTGCTTTTGATGTAATGACAACTGCCATTAAAATTTCATTTTAATTAAAATATAAAATACTTTATATAAAAACAGATTCTGTCCTATGCAACTTAAAAACTGGTTTACATGGTAGTAAAAAAATATGTTAAAAATAAAATGCATTTCTTTGACGGCAATCTGTTGTAGCATTCTAAGCTCTGTGCAGTTATAGTGTCCAAGCAATACATCTTGATTTAAAATAAAACATGTCTATTTAAATTAAAAGAAACCAGGATAGATTAGGATAGATTTTCTTTTACAAGTTTAGTGCCAAATTTTCCCCCTCCTCTCTTTCCTCTCCTCAGAACACATGTCTCCATTGTATAGTAAGTGAGCTTCTAAAATCTCCCCTGTCTTGGGCTACATCCACACTACCCGCCCGATTCGGCGGGTAGTGATCGATGTTCTGGGATCGATTTATCGCGTCTCATGTAGACGCGATAAATCGATCCCAGAAGCGCTCCCCATCAACTCTGGAACTCCAGCTCGGCGTGAGGAGTAAGTGGAGTCGACGGGGGAGCCTGCCTGTGCTGCGTGGACCCGAGGTAAGTACATTGTAATTCAATCTAAGATACTTCGACTTCAGCTACGCTATTCACGTAGCTGAAGTTGCATATCTTAGATCGATCCCGCCCCTAGTGTGGACCAGCCCTAGGTTATTTTAATCTCAATTTTTTATCATCTAAAGAGCCAGAGAGTAGGTGCTCTGATACTATAGTGATAACTAAGCTTGGTAGAAATGCCTCGCTAGAAAGAGCCACTTGTCCATATTTACAGTAGCAGATCTCTAAAAGAATAGAGGCTCTATCCCCAGCTGTGCTGCACCTCAAACATCCCCACCCTTCCAGCATAGGGGCAGTGAGAAGATAGGTCAGTGCCAGAGGTGAAAGTAAGCCAGTACGTTCTGGTACGGTGTACTGGCAAGAGCCTGTACATAGCTGACCGTACTGGCAGGTGGCAGCTTCCCCAGGCCGGCAATTTAAAAGGGCCCTGGGCTCCCAGCAGTGGTTGGAGCCTCTGACCCTTTAAACTTTTGCCAGAACCCCATGGTAGCAGTAGCTGCGGAGGCAGCTGGGAGCCCTGGGATTCTGGTGGTGATTTAAAGGGCCAAGGGCTCCAGCTGCCACCGCAGCATACTGCTACCCTGGGGTTCCAGTGGTGATTTAACAGGCGCAGGGCTCCTGGCTGCCGCTACCACAGCCGGAGCTCCAGGCTCTTTAAATCACCATTGGAGCCCCAGGGTAGCAGTGGTGATTTAAAAGGGCCCGGGGATTTAAAGCCTTCCCCCTTCTGACTGAGGCCCTGCCCCTTCCGCCTGGGGCCCCGCCCCCTTGCTCAGGACCCTTAAATTACTTTCACCCCTGGTCAGTGCAGAGGTCCACTACACTAATCCTCCACTGGCATAGGATTCCCTAAGGATCTTGTGCTAGTGGCGCTTCTTGCAGCTGTTTGGCAACAGCTTTCAGTGCCTTGGGGCTGGAGCCAGTTCTGAGAATGGCAAGGCCATTACCAGCACTCTGGAGTTCCCCCATGCATCCCAGAATTTACTCTGGCCCAGGAGAGAATTTGAACCAGTGAGTTGCATTTTGAAAGTTGTCTAGGAATCAGTGATGGGTATAAGGGCACTACTTCTTCCTCAGCTGCCTTTTATGCAGGTTAGGTGTGCTCTGAAGGTATGTCTACACTGTGATAAAAGCCACACGGCATGGCTGTAGCTAGCGCTGGTCAGGTGACCAGACAGCAAGTGTGAAAAACTGGGCCAGGGTGGAGAGTAATAGGCACCTATATAAGACAAAGCTCCAAATACCGGGACTGTGCCTATAAAATTAGGACATTTGGTCACCCTAGCTGACTCAAGCTTACAGGGCTCAGGGTGCGGGGTTAAAAATTGCAGTGTAGATACCCTGAGAATGCAGATCAGGCAAAACACACAGGGGAATGCCTACTTTAAGGATCCCACCAGGCCTTCAGTGCCAAGCAGCCTAGAACAGTAGGATTTAGACAGCTTTGAGCATGCTCGCCAACAGAAATGTAGGTGCCTACCGAGTGAGGTGGCAACTGAGCAGGGGTTTTGAGGATCTAAATTTTGGACTTAGGCACCTAAAACTCTTTGTGGATCTAGCCCAGGTTGTCCTGCTCAAGTGCCCAGTCTCACTTCCCTGTATGTTAGTCTTTCATAGGCAAATGCTTAGCATGTGGAGTTTTGGTGGGCAGAAAGGTTGGCTGTCGTCTGTATTAGAAGGGGAGACCTGGTATTTAAGCAGTAGTTTCCAGACCGTGAGAAAGAATATAGAAGAACTTTAGGGTTGGTGTGGGAAGCTTAAATTGAAATTCCTTAGTTTAACCTATTTAATGTTTTTGTTTTTATACTATAGCATTCCAGTAACCTTTTTTTAATGGTAACTATATTCTCAACTCTAACAAACTCTCACTGAAGTATTTTGTCTGGGAATTATTATATTGGTAAAAATACAGTAGGTAATAAATGTTCTCCTAAAGTTTTATTGACCTAGCATCTGCTGCAACTCTCCCTGGTAGAGAGTGAATTGAAGGATCCTTCAAAGTGGAATTTTTTTGTAATACACAGTTAATCAAATGATTGATGGGCATGTAGTCACTTAGCTTTCCTCCTTCTTCCTGCACCAGTGAGAATTTGTTACTAGAGCAATATTATTGATGCCATATTAATACTGGAAAACTCACTGCTCATGCATCTATTTTAAGTAGTTCTATACACCCGAAGAAAGTATAGTAATATAAATATAATTGGACTCTGACTTATGTGAAAGCAGTACTCTCCAATATGGAGTTGTTGCCATATTGTTCTTGTTGGATTCTTTTGATTTATGATAGCAGCAGATGAGTACAGAAGAGGACAAAGAATGAATGCAAAAAGGGAAGGTCAGTCCCTCAGTGAAGAAGACAGAGATTTGCTGCTCTTGTATACAACCTCATAAGAACTCATCAGTAGGTGCTAATAGTGTCACAAGTATCAGAGGGGTAGCCGTGTTAGTCTGGATCTGTAGAAGCGACAAAGGGTCCTGTGGCACCTTATAGACTAACAGAGGTATTGAAGCATAAGCTTTCGTGGGTGAATACCCACTTCTTCGGATGCAAGCAGTGGACTCCAGTCCATGAAAGCTTATGCTTCTATACCTCTGTTAGTCTATAAGGTGCCACAGGACCCTTTGTCGCTAATAGTGTCACAGTATTTCTTCTGTCATCCTATGCAAGGCAACTGACTGCTGCCTCTTTGGTGAATGCATCTGTATTGCATTTGGAATTTACTTGTTGCTGAATATATTCAGTTATTATTAAGGCTCTTCTGGCGTTGATCAATAAAGGGAGAATCCCTCTGCTGTAAATTTTAGATGTTTTCTTTTTCCTGACCGCTGCACAGCCATTACTTCAGCAACCAAATACAAGTTTTGAGTGCATTTTTTGGGGTAATAAAATAAATCAGAGGCCTTGGGAATGACACAACCTGTCCCTCAGCAAGGAGAAGCTTCTGTTATTTTGGGTCAAACACTTGTTTTTTAAAATTCTGCTATTATTAACATTTTTCAGTTTCCTTTAACCTAAGAGCTTCTTTCCCCTTGCTGTTCAAATATATATTTCAAGCACTAGCTTATCAGCTGGTGACTTTGAAACTGCAGTAACTATGGACATTAACTTGCACTGGTAGAAAAACAGCTGTGATAACAGAAAAGGAGCTGTGGGTTTATAGGCTCTCAGGAAAGATTGGGACACAGCTTTCCCATGACAAAGGAGTTAAAAGAACATGACAATGCAAAAACAAAACTCTTTGGTAAGCATCGGTCTGGCTTTGATTTACCTTGGTGTTGTGAAAGAACCAGGCATGTCACCTGTACAAAATAATGTGGAAGCAGCTGGATGCAAGCCAGACTGGTTTCTGAAGGATTAATGCCACAGGCACATACACTGAAGCTGGCTTTAACAATATCCACTTCATTTTCTGCAGTGAGTTTATTGTCTCTTCTTTGCTTTCAGTTTGAGACGGGTTATATAAAGAAGTCAGCACACTGCTTTTTTTAAAATAGAGAAATAAAGGGCACACTGACCACTCAGAGATGGATTGCGAGTTGGACTATATGCCTGTGCAAAGACTTAAAAGAGTGCAGATGTGCAGGAATTAGTAAGGGCACACAGTCACTTGCTTCCTGCCTAGAGCACATGGGTGGGGAGTGGACTGTACCTCAGCTACAAATCCCTATTGTCTAGCTATCACAGCTGAACTATCACAGGAGGGTGAGGAGTAGCACGTTTACTGCTGATATAGGTCAGTTGTAAATTACTACAGCCAGCCACTCAAACACACGGAGGAAGGGAGAAGAAAGGGAGGCACTATAGCTCAGAGAGGTGTCTCTGAATCACAAGGCCACCTGGCCAGGCCCAAATTACTCTCCATCCCTTCCTAACATCACCATTTAGCCCTGACCTTGCACTGTTAATCAGATGATAAACTACCTAACTTTTGGTATGTTTTTTTCCCCCTCTGCAGTCATGGCTTCTGCACCAATTACAGCATTAATGTAAAGACATCTCTTGATAAGATCACACTAGGATATCAGGAAAATTAAAGCTGTCAAAAACATACACAATTAAAATTTGTAAAATTAATGGGCTGCAAAATAGTAAAGGGTTTGCAGTAGGCAGTCCAGATGATCAGGTCAACAGGAGACACTATTAAAGTGATCATGATAAATGGTGACAGGTAGTCATTTCCATACTGAAAAATGTATTTTTTGTGAAACTAAGTGCAATAATGGGACATCTTTGTAGCTGAGATATTGATATGTTTCTATGCCAGTTTATTACCAACAATAGTGTGAAAATCCATCACTTGTGTGCAGTGAAGAGCCAGGAGGAGTTATTGTTAATTGAAATGATCAGATAGAGAGTACATTAGGGTCTACCAAGCATTCTAACAGCTGGGATGTTTTCAGACATTGATTGGGAAGTCCTCAAAGGATCTGTGATCCATCCCTTGGTTTTTTTATTATTATTTTTAACAAAAAACAATATTCCCAAATTCGTTTTTGACTGTCCCTTTGTCTTAGGAATTGAAACTGGTCTGTTTTTTCCCAGAACTAGTTTCTCTAGGCAGGAGTATGCTGCTTTGATTTATTTATTCATTCCATTAATCCATATATAGAATTTCATTTATTATTGTACCTATAAAAATGAATAAGCCAAGTTTTAACTCTTTTCTCACCACCATGTAATAAGAAAAATCAATCACTGTGTTGTGAAAGAGAATAACCTGACTGCAAAGACATTCATTAGTAAAACAGTGTTGATAAAAACATGTTGTTGAATTCTACAAAGGAAAAACAGTTTAAGAGGGAAAGCCCTAATACCTAAGGAGAGGCCAACTATCTATGCAGTGCCATGTGCATCCACTTGAATTTTACGTGTCACACAAAGGAAAGTGATTGACTATAGGACAGAAGAAGAAGAAACAGGTGACTTTTTTACATGAAGAGATGACCTCTGATTGCTGCCACAGGATCCACCAGTTTTTGTGACATTTTGAACTCAAATGCTAATCTCATCTTTTATGTTACTTTTTAAGCTTCTACCAGACCTTTCAACAAGTACAGGGGGAAAAAATCTGCACAAATTCCACCACAAATTTTCAATGAATTTATTCATCCCCTGTTCCCGTGCCCTCTAGAAAATAAGTTTGTGGGTATGAATGTCTGTAGAAATAGCGAGTTTTAAGTTAATATTATAGAAAGCATACTTTGAAATAGTAAATGAAAATATTTGCACTAGAAACCTGCTTCTAAGAGTTACACTCATCCAATTAGGAAACAAGATCAATA
Organism: Chelydra serpentina; assembly: GCA_037349315.1. Lineage (NCBI taxonomy): Eukaryota > Metazoa > Chordata > Testudines > Chelydridae > Chelydra > Chelydra serpentina. Next base: position 72,911,543 of record JBAIAC010000004.1, read on the forward strand.
CCATCTGATCTAATGTGTCCTACCAAAGCGAACCAGCACAGCTCAGTCAAAAATCTAATACTGTGTATTTGCAATGAACTGCTCTTATGTGATACATCAAGACTATTTGCTGGGATGCATTGAGGTCTGTTGGGTAGAGCCCTGGACTGGGGCTTGGGAGACCCTGACTCTATGTCTGATCTTCTACTATTGGCCTGTTGGCTGATCTGGAGGAAGTCATTTCCCCTCCTTTGCTTCAGATTTTCCCGTCTGTACAATGGAGATAATGATATTGACCTCCATTGTAAAGAGCTTTGGAATCTGCTAATGGGAAGTGCTATACAAGAGCTACGTATTGTAATTATTGAGTAAATAATTGAAGATACCAGATACATTTGAAAGGAAAAACCTTAAGCAGTTTATGGCCAATTGTCAAACAGAAATACAAGCAGATTGCATCATATAATTTACTTCCTGTGAATTATTCTCTTACCTTTTGCTTTCAGTAAAAGTAACCTTTAAAATACAAACTAAGCAAGAGGCTGAAAGCTTGTTACCCTGATATTCCTTTATAATCAGGAGACCTCCCTTCATGGTTGGCCTCTGGGACCCATAAAGCCCAAGGCTACTGATTCCCTGACTTCTTGAGAGTGGGATGAGAGACCCAAAAACCATTTTGCTAGCTGTAGCTGAAGGGAACGGAGTAATGAGGCTGCCAGTTCTTGTATGCCCCTGGAAGCTTAAAACAGTTTTTTTGAAAGTCGGAAATTCCATTTCTCTTTCTTTCTCTAGACAGTAACTATGGACATAATGTTTATAAAACAGTCTTGTTTAGAGCTTTTATCCAGTGAAAATACAGTGCAGGAGGATTTAGATAGCGCTTTCCACATGAGCAATGAAATGTATCTTATTTATACAGTAAGGCTCCGAACTTGAATACATGGATGCTTAACTTCACACATGTTACTAGTCCAATTGAACTCAGTGGGAGAACTCCTGTGCACAAAGAGCAGCACATGCATAACTGTTTGCATGATCAAGGTCCAGGGGTTTTGGCTTTCATCTCTGGGTCTTTTCTAATCTATTTTCTAGTGCTGTCCCCTTTACAGGTTTCTCCCCTTATTTCTTCAACAAGGAAGAAATAACGTACATTAAAGCAGGAACACAAAGGAGAAATTCAATAGTCCTGTTATTATTACCACCTCGGTCAGTGTTCTCAGAAGTCTCTACCCCCATCCATGCAGTCCCATCCTCTCCTCTAGATCTCAGCCCAGGTACCCAAGTTGGGGCAGTCAGAGACTTGTTTGTGTAAATCTTCTAATGCTTCCTACCTTGGGGCCTTGCAGAATTATTTCCTGCCTCATAATCTTCTCTGATCCCCTCTGGGAAGGAACTGGTTTCTCTGGGCAGTGTCTGCCAGTCTAACCTTATGGAACCCCATCACTGTCTCTATCTCTCTGACAACCACCTGGTTCTGGCTTGGAGGCACCCTTTTATCCCTGCTGCTGTTAGCCTGCCCATAGGCGGCAGCTGGGGAAGATGATTGTTCCCTTTTTTAATGCTGATGTTACAAGGCAAAATGCAATTTACTCTTAATTCTATTTTCATAGAAGAAAGCTACTTGTGAGGTTTTCCCAAAGGTCTTGTGTATCTCCAGCTTGGTAAATATGAGCACAGTGTCATCTTATAGTCCCTGAAGTTTCAAAACTCTATACCGTTTCAGTGTTCTTTGATTTGCTGATGGTTCAGATCATGTGAAGTTGTTTGCCCCTCTCCCCAGAGATTAATAATTTGTATTTTCTTAGCACTTTTCATTCCAAAGCATTTTAGAAACAGAGATACCCAGGATGAATGCAGTGTAGTTGTTGCTGTATCAGTCCCAGGATACTAGAGAAACAAGGTGAGGTAATATATTTTATTGGACCAACTACTGTTCATGAGAGCTCTGTGTGCTCGAAAGCTTGTCTCTCTCACCAACAGAAGTTGGTCCCTCACCCACCTTGTTTCTCTAATACCCATAATGAGTCAGATTATGTCTTCCACTTCTTGTGCCCATGCAAACTATCCAGAAGATGCAATCTCAGTCCCTGCATCTCTCTGTATATTAAATGGGAATTGAGGACATTTCGCAGTTCACAGGCTCGTGTCCTATATTTTCAGACTTAAAAATTACATCTTATGTTTCCATTTCCAAAACCAAATCATCTTCCAGCAGCTCTTCCACATTTGCTTGCCAAGACCAAAGTTTGGAGTTAATGTTCATATATACACACCCTTACCTATTTAATTGTTATATACGCGTGTGTATGTGTTTATGTATATGCATATGTAACTTCTGAATAGCCTTGAAATTTTTTACAATGCAGGCAATTGTATTGGTTTTATCAAAATTCCCCAGGGTGAAACCACTGGATAAATATATTTTAATTATTGTGTTTGTTTTTATATCTCTATAGATTCTCCATCTTCATCAAGTCCAACTGAAGACGTGTAAGAGTGGGGGTAGGGAACATCTACAGTGTACTTAACACAGTTCCATGTTTTGCATATCCATATGCATAGCTCTCTTTGGCTGTCTAGCAGAATTTTTGGAGAGAATATTTCCTTTGAGAGATCTCTCTTCCTTTGTCCTTGCTTTTCCTCCTGCTGTAGTATGATACAACACTATATCAGCACTTGATGGTCAGACCCATCGCAGTGGCCCCCATAATTGGCAATAGTCCCCTTCCACTTTTGATCTGCTTTAATTCCTGATGTACATGGTATATCAGCCATCACATCACAGTGAACCCTTCACTGAAAGAATTACTGTACCTGGATGTGAATATGTTTTATAACACAAAATATCTAAACAGGCAAAAATAAAGTCACTGATAAATGCACACTGCCAGAGGTCTAGAATCAGAAAGATATACAATAAATAGTCTGGCCCTTTTTCTAGCATAAATCTTCAAGACTCATTGCTGTAAATGAAATAATGTTAGCTGCAAATTTGACAAATTAGCTCGTGTCTATGATTCATTTATCTTTTATGACTAGAGACCTGCTTTGGCAGAATAGTCCCATCAGGGGCTACACACTAAAGCAACAAATTTACCTTAAAATTAGGAGTTATTTCCCAATTAGTGTATGCCAGCTGCCCAGAGCTACTGCAGTCCTGTAAGAGGAAGTCCCTTTAGGTATGTATGATAGCCTACATTTGATATACTTTCAATTTTTGCATATTTGCTTTTGCCTGTATTATTTTCTGAAAATGTAATTCATTCATAATACATAATTATTTGCTTTGGCAAAATTTGAAGCTGCTACTAATAAGCAAGTAAATGGTGCTATTCTGCCAGTGTTTATGTCTTATGGTTGGAGAAGGGATGGGGACTGAGCATTTCTGGATACCATTTCTGAGTCTGTCACTGACTAACTGTTTGTCCCTGTTCTAGGTTCTTACCCTCTCTGTACCTCAGCTTCCCTAGCTGTACGACAGAGATACATAATTTATAGTTATTTGCATTAACTGTATCACACATTGGAAACCTGTGAGAGAATTGATGGGTCCACGGGATTATCAGGCAGCAAAGGGACACTGAGGCCCAAATCCACAAAGGTACTTGAGATGCCTACAGGGTTTGGTGGCAGTCAAGTAAGCAGTCCTGGGATAAGAGGGAAGGTCCTCTCCTGGATCAGTAACTGGGTAAAATTTAAGAAACAAAGGATAGGAATAAATGTTTAGTTTTCACAAAAGAGAGGTAAATAGTGGTGTTCCCCAGGGGTTTGCACTGGGACTAGTGCTGTTCAACGTATTCATAAATGATCTGGAAAGGGGGTAAACAGCGAGGTGGCAAAATTTGCAGATAATAAAAAATTACTAAAGATAGTTAAATCCAAAGCAGACTGCGAAGAGTTACAAAGGGCTCTGACAAAACTGGGTAAGAAAATGGCAGATGAAATTCAATGTTGGTAAATGCTAAGTAATGCACATTGGAAAACATAATCCCAACTATCCATGATGGGATGTAAATTAGATGTGACTACTCAAGAAAGAGATCTTGAAGTCATTGTGGATAGTTCTCTGAAAACATCTGCTTAATGTGCAGCTGCAGTCAAACAAGCTAACAATGTTAGGAACCATTAGGAATGGGATAGATACGACAAAAGTATCATAATGCTTTCATATAAATCCATGGTACACCCGCATCATCATAGGGTTTACTCACTGCTAGCGGCACCTCCTGCTGGCCATACTGGGAATTTGTTCTGCCAGGCTTGCACACTCTCCCTCCAGTGGTGTCTTCCCCCATCCTGTCTTACTCTGTGGTCCTGCTCAGTCTTGGATCTGCAGTCTTCTCTTCGTGGCTTTGCCCTTTGGCCAGGTCACTAAGGTACTCCCTTCCGAGGGAATTCAAAGTCCTTCCAGGCCTACTGTCTGTCTAGCATCTCCAATGCCCTCTCCACTTCCCAGTGCCTTGTAGGGGAACACACACCCTCCATCTACTCTGGGTTCTAATCCAGAGACCCTATAAACAAGCAGCCAAGGTCTCTGCATGATATGATCTGTTATTGCTGTTTCCCTGGGCTTCTTCCCCAAGCTCCCCCGGGCTTGCCAGCCTTCCAATTCCCCTCACTTAGGGAGTAACTGCTGCCTACTTTCCTGCCTTCCTGCAGCCTTTCCCAGCAACTCACCCTCCCTGGGCTTTATACTGGCCCTGTCTGTTCCTGCCCAGCTGAGCCTACTTCTAATTAGTGGCATGCTTCCTGGACCTGAAGAGTTTAATGTGCAGTTGGCACCTACCAAATTGAGAGTGGCTTATCAGCTATCCAGAACTAAACTTTTGTCAATAAATCTAAAATACTAAGGCACTGATAATCCTGTCCTGATCAAAAACATTCAAAAGAAATTTTGTTGCTGGGAATTTCCATCAAGATTCCTTCACTTATATATTCAGTGGTAGAGTTTACCATCATTTCCTTTCACTATGGAAAAGCTAGCGTTCCAGCCCCTGGAAAACATCTCCAACCTCACTATGGCTACCTGCCAGGTTGGTTCCATAGGATCCCTGTTGCCAAGAACACTGCATGGCCCTTCGCCATGAAGGTATCCTATTCCCTGATGGAAGGACTGCAAAATACTTAATACAGCCTGAGGTTATGTTAACTTTTTCAGAGAAGTTTTGTGGGGTCAGAGAAGGAATGATGGCAATCCTCCCCGCACCCCCAACCTGGATCCCACCCCCAGCCTGTCCCAACTTCAGTGCATAGAGATATCTCTGTAGAGTCCATGGAGTGGCAGGGGGCAGCATTGTGGAAACCAAATACCCCCCTTGAACTCTGCACAGATCTGTTTGGTATACGGGATGGAGGAGGAGGGCAGAGTCTGATTTGGGCCTCAGAGAAAGTGAAGGCACTACTACAACACATGTATGAGACTATCACCATCCCTCTTGGCCTACCCTCCCCCAAGTCATCAAGAGACTAAGAAGGTAGGGGGGAACTTCCAAAGACCATTCATAAATTGTTTTTGTTTCTTTTCAAGTAATCAACACTGAAAGGGACAAACTCTTACTTAGTTAAATCAAATATCTTATTTTACAGCAGTCTTGTGGTTGTAAAATTCTAGCCAATTTACTTACATTTGAGCTAATCATATTATACCTCACATTTATATAACTATAATTTCAATTGTTGTAATTAAATAGACTACACAGTAACAGATATTAAAAAAATGTGAAGAGCATTCCTGTAACGATGCTGGTTCTGGCAAGACCCAACTGAGAGTGCCAGTTCAGGACAAATTGCTTCAAGCAGGGCAATTACAGCCCAAGGCTGGGGTTTTTCCACCTTCAAGGCAAACTAAACCAGCCAGACAGAGGAGACTTTGGTTTTACCCCACTGGCTAACCACAAGTCACACAAGCAATCCCCTTAGACACTCCAGTTTCCCAGTCTCACCATCAGTGCCACTCGTTATGGGGACAAATGGTCATGAAAACCAATGCCCCAGTAAAAGAAAAAGGTCCTCCCAATCCCAATGGACCAAGCCCCCAGATCCAGGTCAATATACAAATCAGAGCTTACCCACAAATCACACTGTTGCCATTCCTTTAGAATCTAAAATCTAAAGGTTTATTCATAAAAGGAAAAAGGTATAGGTGAGAGCTAGAATTGGTTAAAAGGAATCAATTACATACAGTAATGGCAAAGTACTTGGTTCAGGCTTGTGGCAGATGGAATAAGCTGCAGGTTAAAATCAAGTCTCTGGATTACATCCACAGCTGGGATGGGTCCTTCAGTCCTTTGTTCAGAGCTTCCATTTGTAGAAAGGTTCCTCCAGAGGTAAGAAGCAGGAATGAAGACCAAATGGAGATGAGGCAGCTGCCTTTTATAGTTTCTTCCAGGTGTAAAGATACCTTTTTGTCCTTACTGTGGAAAAATCACAGCAAAATGGAGTCTGGAGTCACATGGGCAAGTCCCTGCATAATTTGCTGAGTCACAGGCATGTCTGCCTTCTCTCAATGGGTCCATTGTATCGCTGATGGCTCTTAATGGGCCATCAGCAGGCCTGGCGGAGCTGATAGCTTGTCCTGGTCCCAGAAACACAGCCCCAGTTTGAAATACAGACAGTATAAAGCCAATGTTCATAACTTCAACTACAAAACTGATACATACATATAAATGGCATAATCATAACCAACCAAGCATAACCTGGTCTTAGACACCTCATTTGACCCCCCTTTATATAAGATTTGGTGCCACTACAGGACCTCGGTTGTAACAATGATATATATAGTCGCAGTTATTGTCAATAACATCATAGTTCCTCACAGTTATTACTTAACCTAGGTCAAAGGCATTTTCTTGTAAAAGGATCCCTATTGTTTTCAAGCCAGTGTATTCAAATTTAAAAGCCTGTAGCAGAAAAATGATTAAAATAATTCACACGGTCATGAATAAAAATCCTTCCCAATTTAATCCCAGATAGTTGTATTTTCAAATAATCCATGCACTTGAAAGATAGTAAACACTTTGGGGAAGTATTTGAACCACTTTTTGTGTTTGCACAAAAAGTAGCACATTGTAACACTACTGGAAGGTAATATATAATACTAATTGGCTGTCAATCTTGTGGAGAGGTCTCATGTTGCTGTTTCAGCAGACTGGCATTTGGATGCTATCACTAGAGTGAATGGCACAATATAAAAAGCTACAGACAGCAGACACTTTTTTAATAAAGGGCTAGAATGTGCCCTTTGGGTACCACCATGTGTAGGGAGTATAATAGAGCCACCACATCTCAGAAAATGACTTAGAAAACTGAAACAAGTGTTCTAGCTGAAACATGAATGCTAAGCACATAATCACTTATGGAGCCTGTGACTCCCAGCAGTGAGTCCTAGAGCACAGCCACTGTGCCATGTCTTAGGAAGGTGCAGCAAGCACTCTCATATGCTATGGATCTGCAGTTGTGGCACTCTTTGTATATAGTAATTACATTACTGTCAGGCCTCAATCCTGCCATGTGTTGCAGGCAGAGCAGGCACTGTTGATACTAAGAGTAAGCGCAGTAGGAGAAGAGCAGGAAGACGGTGAATATCCCTTTGTTATTGTATTAAGAGAATAAATACTAAAAATCCCTCATCTTCTTTCTCTGTTCTATTAATTATTATACATACCTCTTTCTTACTCATTTCCTCTCTATACTGCACAGTCCCAGTCTTTTCAGTCTCTTCTCATATGAAAGTGTCTCCAGCCCTCTAATAATTTTCAGTGCTCTTCTCAAGACCCTTTTAATTTCTGCTTTATATTAAATTGAAATAGGATGACCAGACCCAAACTGTATTTCAGGCAAGGGACTACCATTTATTTATATATTGCTATGTTATTTTCTACCATTTCCTTTATACATCATAACATTTTGTTTGTTTTAAGACCTCCACAGTGCATTTAAGAGAAGTTTTTTGTTGATCTGTCAATGTTGCTGCCTGGATTTTTCTCTTGGGTGGTTACAGTTCATTTAGAACTCAGACATGCATGAGTAGGTCACATTATTCCTTCCAATATGGCCTTCCTCAACAGTCAATTTCATCCACTTTCATGCTGCCCATTCACCAAGGCCCTTTTGAATTTCTTCTCTCTTTCTATGTATCTTGACTAATCCAAATACTTTAATATTGTCTTATGTTAATTTAACCACCTCACTATTCTCCCACATCATTAGTAAATGTATCCAATGACATATACTATCCTAGTACAAAACCTTAACTCATCCCATGTTTACCATGTTGAAAACCATCTATTTATTTCTGCTTTTTTGGATGAAACCCTGGCCCCAATGGAATCAAAGGGAGTTTTGCTATTGACTTTTATGGAACCAGGTTTTCACCCTTTGTTTTCTGTCCAGGCCTGTCACAGCTGAAGACTGAGCCCAGACGACATAGCTCTAAATATATGTTAATGCATATGAAAGAGAAAAACAGAAACAAGAGAATAACTTGTGTCAGCTGATGAGCTATCAGCCAGGGGAAGCAAGGGAGAAAATCTTCTTCCCAGCACTTAAGAGGGAGGCATGGCCATCAACTAAGAAGGGTGAGGAGAAGAAAGGAAGGTGAAGAAAATCAGGAGTCGATCAAATGAACCTGATATTTGTGAGCAGAGGAAGGGGAAATGGGAATGTTTAAGAGGAACCAGGAAGAAGGGAAAATGGAGAGAGATCATTTAGATATATGAAGGTGATGGCTATGGAATAGCACACAAATGTATTTTAATGGTGGGAGTGATAACAGATTCATGCAAATTAACAAGTTTGCAGTTAAGGATCAGCTCCTGCACTGGTTGTCTTGGTGATCATTATTTCTAAACTACATTGTATTGTACCCAACATTCTGTACTATCAGAAGTAAAAGTTAAAAATAATCACTTTTGTTCCGTAATGAAAAAACATTCATCTTATTTCACAACAAGCAAACATCAGCACCAGTAAAGATAATGGATGAGCTGTACTATAGACAATAACATGAACAGGGAAGTACAAAAATTCTTGGTCAATTATTTAACCTTACAGTTAGATGATGGATAACCCTTAATAGCATAGGATTGAGTGGAGTGCTTGGCATAGAGGTTAGTCTAAATTAATCTTTTAAAAATGTTTTTGTTGGGTCGTCTGACAGGCTCCCACTCACTGCAAAGTCCCAGAATGCAGTGCATAGTCTCTAGCGTTTTTATTTCAATATTGCCATTTTGCAACCTTTTGGATATAACAAAATATAACAATAATGCTTTCTTAGGCACTGCAGTGATCAGGAGCTGGCTAGCAGCATGTCAAAGGGATATCAAAGAGTTTAAAACAATAATATTCAAAAAAGCCCTCACCCTTTTCAAATCAGAGCAATATACTTACCAAATATTCTTCCCCATAGTGACAAATAGGCCAGGTACCTTGTTCTGAAAGCTCGGATGTCTATACACGAAACATCATGATGTGCTGGAGTGATGAGAGACAACTAGTGAAACTTCCTGGGACCTAAAAAGAATGATTATAAAGAATAATTTATAAGAATGATTGCCTTCTGAACTTTCTTGTTTGGGGCCTTCTGCACATAACTATAGGATTAACTCATATTTTGACATAAACCAATAATTTTGCAATTCACTTTCAAGGCTTTTTTTGGCTTTTGGAACTTCCCTAACATTTTAGTTCTCTCCATTACCTTTTCCTGAAAAACTAATTTAAATGCAATAATCTTTTGATTTATAGCTTACAGCCGGGTCTGTTGGGCGTATTAATAATAATACAACTTTTTCAATAAGAGGAGAGAGAAGTCCAGTGAAGTTCTTTTCAGAAAGGACAGGAAGTTAACCTTACAACAGGAGAGACATGTTCCATAAGTCATCACCCAAACAGAAGAAAATGACAAAAACCTCTTCCTCCATCTGATTCATTCTCTCATTTGATTAACTCACTGCTTCCAGTCTTTGCTGGCATTATGCTGCCTTGTCATCAGCACTTGTCCTCAAGATCCTTGCTTCTAATTCATAAACAGGAATCTCAGGTAGGAATAGAGAGGGTATTTTAGCTCTGTATTTGGAACTGGCATGACCTCTGCTGGAATCCTATATTTTGTTCTGGTACCCACAAATAAAGAAGGATATTGATATATTTGGAGAGGATTCAGAGAGGAGCCACGAGAATGATTAAAGGATTAGAAAACATGCCTTAAAGTAAGAGACTACAGGAGCTCAATCTATTTATCTTAACAGAGAGAAGATTAAAGGGTGACTTGATTCTAATCTAAGTGCCTACATGGGGAACAAATATTTATTAATGGACTCTTCCGTCTAGCAAAGAAAGGTATAACAAAATACAACGACTGGAAGTTGAAGCTCAGCAAATTCAGACTCTAAATAAGGTGTACATTTTTAAGTGACAGTAATAGTAATTCTGTTGATTTTGGTGGCCTTTGCGCTTAGCATACACAGGCTCAGGAAACTGGTATAGCAGTGCAGCAACACATTTAACCACTAGAGGAGATGGACAAGAGGTCGTGCTTTTTCTTCTAATAGGCTATGCTGGTTTTATCAACCATCACAGAGATCTCTTATTGATTTCCCTGGCTCCTTCCACCTGTCACCATGCCTTGGTGGGTCACAGCTGACAATACCAGATTCAGGACAAACTGCTGAGAAATGGGGCAGATCCAAACTGGTGGTTATTCTTTCATAAGATATACCAAGCCAGTAACCAAAGTAAACTTCTGTCTCACCACACTGGTTATCAAGAACTCAAAAATGCAGTCTCTTTAGGCATTCCAGCACTGTTTCAGCACCCAGTAACTAGACTTTATGATGAGTGGTTATTTAAAACCAATTTAAACAAACAAAGGGTCCTTCTAATCCCAAGAGGTCAGCCATATATCCAGGTAAATATATAACTCAGATCTCACCCAATAACACTGTTGCCAATCCTTTAGTATCTAATATCTAAAGGTTTATTTATAAGAGAAAAGAATAAGGAAAGAGTTTAAATGGTCAGGAAACAAATACATACACTCATTGAAAAGTTCTTGTATCAGGTTTGAAGAAGTGATGGAATAAAACTGCTGGCTTTATAATGTTGCTGGTAACATCCAAAAGATTGGAAAGTCCCAGTCCATTGGTTGGAATGCTCCTTTTAGTGTAAATCCATAGTCCAGTGGTCAGAGCAGAGAGGAAGCAAAATGGAGATACTTCCAGAGTCTTTTATATCTTCACCCATGTGGAGGGGATGCTATCAGTTATAGTTTGTGGGAAATTACAGGCACAAGATGGAGTCCAGGGTCACATGAGCTAGTCACACACCCTTGCATGATTTTATGACTCATAGAAGCAGCCATTACCCATATTTTGGCTAACGTGTCCACGGGCAGGCTCACCGTGTGGGGACAAGCTTCTTCCATGGCCTCAGTGTCCTTTGATAGGCCATCCAATGAATGGTTCATTCACAATGTGCTGGCCAGACTGGATGTAAATTATCTGGTGGGTATTACCCCAGGAGCAAACACATTTGAAATAGTGGCACATAGTCAATATTCATAGCTTTATATATAAAGATGATGCATGCACACAAATAGGATAACCATATTCAGCAAATCATAACTTTTTCATTGATGCCTTACATGACACATTTTATATAAGATTTGTAGTAATTGTCTAACAGTGGCAATATTAGTTATATAAATGGTCATGTTTCAATCATACAGTAGCACACAACCCCTCTCCCATTTTGCTGTTATAGGCTCTGTTGTACACAATTATTATTATTATTTTGGGGGCGGGGGGGTTGAAATGTAGTGACCTTATTGTGTTAGCAATGGAGATGTTCAGTCATAATATTAGAAGCAGTAAGGATGTCTTTAGCTGGGCCATATGCCTCCCAGGGCTAGCACATGATTTTTGGTCACCTGTGGTTCTGAGTTCATTGACAGGGGATTGTGTGTGTTAGTATACATAGATAAAATGTTGAAAGTTAAGGATACGATAGCAATACATATGGGTGAAAGAGTTAAAATGAGACCAAAAAAAAAAAAAAAAAGGAGAAGGAAAAGAAACAGAGTAAAAGCTCCCTGAACCTTGAGGAGGAAAGATGAGAAGTAAAAGTAAGTGCTGGGGGGGGGGGGGAGATAGATACTATAGATAATTAAAGTGGTACAATGCATGAATGAGAAATGATCTCCTCTGTATCTGCATGAGTATAGGCAGAGCTCCCCCATAAGGTGACAAATTAAAGCTTTGCTTTCACTCTTCACTGGCCTTCATGTCTCTTGGGGTACTGATTGGCATGTAAGAAAGCACTGCTTCAATGGCTGATTAGGTACAAATCAAGAGCATGATCTGTAAGCTATTGAGGGGACTGGATTAATAGCATAATGAGTCTTTTCTGCCTTTGCCAATAAAGTGTTGGAAATAAAATAAAGGGAGAAAGAATGAAAATTTGATGAGAAGGAGAGACTGAAAAAGAGGAAGAAAAGGAGATAGTGGGGAAGAGGAGAAGGAAAAAAACAAAACTGCAGAGGTGGGGGATGTTCTAGACTCATGCACAATGCAGTGTGGGAGGAGAAGAGTGATGTTAACATGAATTACTAATACTCCTGTATGTATTTGTGGATCAAGAATAACAACAGCATCCTAAGATCAGATCAGTTTCAAATCTTTAAAAATGTTAATGATTCCCAATGCATTTATTTCCTTCATGAAATTTCCTGGACTCAAAATTGAATCTGTGGAAGAAGATTATTGCCCCCTGGGCAATCCCCGCTGGCTTTGTAACCATGTGCAATGCCTAGAAAGCACTTTAGAAATATGAATAGTCAGAAGGATAGGCAGAGAAAGAAGATAAACATCAAAATGTTTTAAAAGTTTGTTACATTACAGTTAAAGGTACTGAACTTGAACTGCAAATATACTTAAATTGCATTCCATAAAAACAGAATCCAATAAGAGAAGACAAAAATGGTTTTGAAAATGAGGAAATAAGGAACTTTTCTGGATATTGATCAATCATGATGACTAGAATTGAAAGGGCACCTGTAAAGAGTGATGATTAATGTTATGAGTACATGGTTAAGATATGGAGATAACACACTCTGGAGATTTGACAACTGCTTTAAAAGACCATACATTTAGATATTTATGTTGTCCTGTAAATTAAGCACACTGCTTTGCATGTATGTGCACACAAAAGCATACACTCAGGCACATTATTTGTCCCAATGTGTTCAAAAATCGCAATAAGATAGGACAAAGAGACCATGAGGAGAAGAGAGTGATAGTGTCGTAGAGCAGATCGATCAAGGTGCAGGACCAAAAAGATAAATCAGTGCAACAGGATCTTTCCATCAAATCTGATTTTTGTTTATTGATTTTTGTTAATGGATTTTCTTAAGCAAGAACCTTTTATTCCAAACTGAGATTGTCACATGCATCAGAAAAGAACTAAAACTATAGTTTGGGATTTGAGTTTTACTATGAAAAACTGGATTGATTCCTACATTATGGAGTGACAGGAAGGTCTCCACAGTTTAGGTTGAAAATCAATTCCCTTTAAAAACATTGTTTTTCACCTTTCCCTAAATTCTACAAACAACAGCCTATAAGGCTAAAAATTGGTAGGTTGACCTTGAGGTATAATTTTTCTACTATTTTTCACATACAATGGGGAATTTCACATACAATTATTCTGGGAGCTCCAGTATTATGATTCAACCCTCTCCACCCCAAATCTAGTGGGTGCTCACTATAGGACAATTCTTATGCCATTTTTGCTCATCCATCATTCAAAAAGAACATAGCGTAGAAACATGAAAAACACATGGGACTGCATGAGTGGCATGAACCCCATAGTCTGGAAGGAAGATATTTGGGGCGATCTTTGGGATTCACAGCTGCAGCTAGTCAGTCTTAATATGACAGATGAAGAAGCTCACCTGGCTGTCAAGGCATTTTCAAAGAGCTGAAACCAGATGGCCATTAGAGGGGGCCTGGGAATCATCTTTATCTCCCCATCCATGTCTCATTACATCTGTAACTTCGCATTTGAAGCAGGTTCATTTGAAAGGAACCTGCAGTGAGGAAGCTAAGGAGGTGTACTGGAAGTAGGAGAGGACAATTTCTGGAGAAAGAATACTTAAAAGTGTAAGAAGAAAATAGAAGGAGTGTGGTTGGCCTTGTGACAATGTCTTCCATTTCCCCTGCATACACCCTTCCCCTCTGCCTCCTGAGTCTATTCCAATTTTCAGGCTCCTCTCTGAATGCTTCCCCACTATGGAGCCCTGTGGGATGAGCAGGGAAACTGGTTAAAAGAAAGCAAACAAAGGGTAGGAATAAATGCTAAATTCTCAGAATGGAGAGAGAGAGGTAAATAGCAGTATCCCCCAGTACAGGTCTGCACCATGACCTGTACTGTTTAATATATTATAAATGATCTGGAAAAAGAGGTAAACAGTGAGAGAGCAAAATTTGCAGATGATACAAAATTACTCAAGATAGGTAAGTCCAAAGCTGACTGCAAAGAGTTACAAAGAGATCTCAAAACAGGGTAACTGGACAAGAAAATGGCAGATAAAATTCAGTGTTGATAAATGCAAATTAATGCACATTTGAAAACATAATTCCAACTATACATAAAAAATGATGGGCTCCAAATTAGCAGTTACCACTCAAGAAAAAGATCTGGGAGTCATTGTGGATAGTTCTCTGAAAACATTAACTCAATGTGAAGCAGCAATAAAAAGTGTTGGGGATCATTAGGAAAGGGATAGACAATAAGACAGTAAATATCATAATGCCACTGTATAAATCCATGGTACACCCACATCTTGACAGCTGTGTGCAGTTGGTCACCCCATCTCACAAAAAGATATATTAGACTTGGAAAAGGTACAGAAAAGCACAACAAAAATGATTAGGGGTATGGACCAGCTTCTGTCTGAGGAGAGATTAAAAAGGTTGGAACTGTTCATCTTAGAAAAGAGATGACTAATGGAGGACATGATAGAGGTCTACAAAATCATGAGCGGCGTGGAGAAAGTAAATAAGAAAACGTTATTTACCCCTTCACATAACCCAAGACCCAGGGGTCACCCAATGAAATTAATAGGCAGCAGGTTTAAAACAAACACGAGGAAGTACTTCTTCACATGACACACAGACAACCTGTGGAACTCATTGTCAAGGGAAGTTGTGATGGCCAAAATTAAAACTGGGTTAAAAAAAACATAATACAAGTTAATGGAGGATAGATCCATCTACAGCTATACCATGGGGTGTATATATCCCACGCCAGCCAGCAATCAAAGAGTTAATACAGGCACTGCTGGCCACTGCTGATTGGCTGTCTCACAGCAGCTGGGAGGGTAAAAGGGCAGGGCAGGGCAGCTCCCAGAGAAGTGAGCAGGCTGGAGAAAGGAGCTCTTGCCATCAAGCTACTAAAGATCTGCCAAAAGACAACATCCCAGAAGGGGATGAACTGATTGACAGGCTGGAGAGCCTGCAGGGATCCAGGGGAAGGTAGGAAGGAGCTCAAGGAACTGTCAGATTCAAAGAACCTTGATGCAACTTATCTAGCTCAAAGACCCTGAGCTGGAACCCAGTGGAATGCACAGGCCTAGATTCCTCTACTAACCCACTGATGGGCTTGGGAGTGAAGAAAGGGTTTTCAGACTCCTTGGGACCAAAAATAGACTGACAGCCCCACTAGACTATATGCGCCCAGGGCCTGTGCCATGGTCAGAGGGGGTGCCATTGCACTGATGCATCACCTCACAGGCTATTATCCAAGATTCCCAGGGATGCAACCCCATGCTCTGGGTGTCCCTAAGACTCTGATTGCCAGATGATGGGACGGGACGATATGAGATGGATCACTCAATAATTGCCCTGTTCTGTTCATTCCCTCTGAAGCATCTGGAATTGGCCACTGTCAGAAGACAGGATAGTGGGCTAGATGCACCATTGGTCTGACCATATATGGCTGTTCTTATGTTTTTATGAGGAATAATAGGGTTGTGCTAGTAGGACTGTGCGGGGGTGCTAAAGGAAAGAGTGGAGTTGTTGGGGGACAGCTGGTCAGTAAACACTGTTTTTCATGTGAAAAATGTCAACCAAAAAGGGATTTTTACTTCAAATTTTGACATTTTTCTTCTAAATTTTTCAGGATTTTATTGACAACTCAGTGATTTTTGACAATAAGATTTTTGTTTTGTTGAAACAAACATTTTCTTCCAAAAGAAAATATTTTGATGGATAATTTTGGCCAGCAGTAGTTGGGGGTCTCTTAGGGGCAGCAGCCATTTCAGGAAAGCAAGCTGGGATGGTGCAGATGGAGCAGGCGAGCACAACGGTGCCCTGTCTTCTCCATCTGAACTGTTTGACCCAAATAGACACAAAGAAATGTTGGTCACAAATCAATATTTCAAATTGGGGTAACTTTATGATGACTCCACAACAATTAGAGCAATTTTCATCCAATTTTATAGAAGATAAGTTCTCCTTTGCCTTTCATGTAAAGGCATCTATTTTCAGGTCAAACCAAGTTTGTTGGCTGACGTTATAAGTGGGGAAAATAAAAACAGAATACCACAGACTGCCAGGGGTTAACTCAATGGTGGGCAACCTGCGGCCCACAGGCCGCATGCAGCCCATCAGGGTAAACTGATTGCGGGCCGCGAGACATTTTGCTGACATTGACCATCCGCAGTCATGGCCCTCTGCAGCTCCGAGTGGCCGCAATTCGCCGTTCCCACCCAATGGGAGCTGCGGAAAGCAGCGGCCAGCATGTCCCTGCGGCCGACTTCTTCCTGCAGCTCCCATTGGCCGGAAACGTCGAACCACGGCCACTGGGAGCTGCGGGGGGCCATGCGTGCAGATGGTCAAAGTCAGCAAAATGTCTCACGGCCCGCAATCAGATTACCCTGACGGGCTGCTTGCGGCCTGCAGGCCGCAGGTTGCCCACCACTGGGTTAACTGAACTACCCTACAATATACAGTGTATAGACTATATGTGAGAGCCAGTTTGGAATGGCCCCAATTCACTTAGCTGCACTCTTAGCTATAGAGAGTTTGTCATATCAATGTCATACCTGATGTTTCCATACTGCTGTTTCATGTAAAATACAATTATCATAGGAGGTAACATTTTGATTATCCTGCATAATGTGTTCAGACTTTTCTGTCTGGATTGCTCTGAGAAATATCTTGTTCCAACTTTAGAATGCACTTTGCCAAGAAGTTCTGTTTGGGCTCTTTGGAATTTTTCTAGTATTTCAATCACGTAATCCAGAAATACCTCTCCTATTTTTTTTCTTTTCCTGCTCTTTTTTGTGGGCTGTTGCCCTTGAAGGTTCTAGTTAAACAGAGAGAGATGATTGTACTGTAGTACTGTACTATATGTACTGCACTATATCTACTGTAACATGACTATACTGGTAGTACTGCAGTACTAGCAGAGTGAGTGAAAGGGTCAACTCTGAAATATCCCATCTCTATTACTCTTAGAGAGAGAGTCATATGTTTGGAAAAATGTGTCTGCTGTCGCTAGTGGATATTCCATGTTAGAGATCTTTTTACTTTTACTGTATAAATAGACAACTCTTGCAAATTGGGTTCCTCTGTGTTGAATGTCTGCCTGATTTTAATATTTGTTATTGGAGGAAAATGTACTTTTTAAAACTCAGTCTAGAGAAAACCAAATTACTGGTTGTCAACATAAGCCTGAATCTGTGGGTTTTAATATTCCTTTGTTTGGTGTCAGCAGCCACTATGGCTTTTCATTTTAAATGTTATTTATTTATTTATTTACTATTAGTTTTAAGTTGTAAACACAAAAAGAATCTATCCCAGGCTCTAGGCCCCTTTGACAAATAGATGAACAACAAAATGAAACATAGAACAAAACAAAACAAAATGTAGCAAACCAACAGCCTTTTTCAGCCAAAGAAACCAGTTAATAAACCCAACACTTCTCCATCTCAGTTCCTGCAAATGCTTCATTTTCCCAATAAAAATCCATATTTCCACCATATCCCTTACTATTAACCCCCCTTAAATTCCTTCCCAAATTTCTCTACTATCCTTTGAGTCTCATCTTTCTTACCTTATAAGTCATTGTCTTCATCATCTGCAGACTATTACTTCTGTAGGTTCTTATGTCATTATCTCAGATGTTTTGATACATGGAGCCCATCTTATTAATTCTCACTTGAATTGCTGTAGCTCCCTTCTACTTCATAATTTAAAAGCACCTCCATGGTATTAAACTCATTAATGTAAACATTGGGTTAGTCACTGGATACTAGTTTACTTGTGGCACCTGAGAGACGAACAAATTTATTTCAGCATAAGCTTTTGTGGGCTACAGATGCATCTGATGAAGTGAGCTGTAGCCCACGAAAGCTTATGCTGAAATAAATTTGTTCGTCTCTCAGGTGCCACAAGTAATCCTGTTCTTTTTGCTGACACGGACTAACAGTGCTGCTACTCTGAAACCTGGATACTAGTTGTTACCCATTTAAATGCCCAAATCATAGATTTGAAATGAAATGGAAGACAATGGATATAAGAGCAGTTTGAGCTACTGGACTAAGTCTTTATGATTATTTCTAAGGCCTGGTCTACACTAGGAGTTTATGTCGAATTTAGCAGCGTTAACTCGAATTAACCCTGCACCCGTCCACACAACGAAGTTATTTATTTCAACATAAAGGGCTCTTTAAATCGATTTCTGTACTCCTCCCCGATGAGGGGAGTAGCGCTAAATTCGACATGGCCATGTCAAATTAGGGTTAGTGTGGACTGAATTCGACGCTAATAGCTCCGAGAGCTATCCCAGAGTGCACCACTCCATGGACGCTCTGGACAGCAGTCCGAGCTCGGATACTCTGAACAGCCACACAGGAAAAGCACCGGGAAAATTTGAATTCCTTTTCCTGTCTGGCCAGTTTGAATCTCATTTCCTGTTTGGACATCGTGGCGAGCTCAGCAGCACTGGCAATGATGCAGAGCTCTCCAGCAGAGGTGACCATGCAATCGCAGAATAGAAAGAGGGCCCCAGCATGGACTGATCGGGAAGTCTTGGATCTGATCACTGTGTGGGATGATGAGTCCATACTTTCGGAGCTGCGATCGAAAAGATGGAATGCGAAGATCTACGAGACGATCTCAAAAGCCATGACGGAGAGAGGATACAGCCGGGATGCAACGCAGTGCCGCGTGAAAATCAAGGAGCTGCGACAAGCATACCAGAAGACCAAAGAGTCAAACGGACGCTCCGGATCCCAGCCCCAAACATGCCATTTCTACGAGGCACTGCATGCAATTCTAGGTGGTGCCGCCACCACCACCCCAGCAGTGTCCGTGGACTCCGACGATGGGGTCTTATATACGGCCACTTCCTCAGAGGTTTTCGCGGACGGGGAAGATGAGGAAGGAGATGAGGAGGATGAGGCAGTCGACAGCGCTTTCAACTCTGATTTCCCCGACAGCCAGGATCTTTTCATCACCCTGACTGAGATCCCCTACCAACCCTCCCAAGGCGGTAACCCGGACCATGAATCAGGGGAAGGATCAGTAGGTAAGTGTTTTAAACATTTATTTTGAATAGAATTGGCATGGTTGTGATGGGTTGGGGTCACAGAGACCTACTTGGTGCTGCCACCTGGTGTGCCAAGGCTACTTCTGCCCCTGCTTCCAGGCCTTTTCCAGCTTGGGACTCCCGAATCCTGTCTGTTTTGAGCCAGATTCCACTGATCTGCTGCAAACACAGACCCAGGTCCGAACCAAGTCCACTCACCACTGTAAGGCTCCTGGAAGCGCTCTTGCCTTTGACACCCAGGTGTCCAACTCCAAGGAGGTTCAAACCCTTAATAAATCCATTTTATCCTGTATAAAGCTTATACAGGGTAAACTCATAAATAGTTCGCCTTCTATTTCAAAGATAGAAAGATATGCACAGCTGTTTGCCTTCCCCAGGTAACAACTCGTACTCCAGGAAACTTAATAAGTAAAAAGTGATTTTAAT
The DNA here is from genome assembly GCA_037349315.1 of Chelydra serpentina. Taxonomy (NCBI): domain Eukaryota; kingdom Metazoa; phylum Chordata; order Testudines; family Chelydridae; genus Chelydra; species Chelydra serpentina. The sequence goes on from JBAIAC010000004.1 coordinate 72,931,559, forward strand.
AAGTACAGAAAATAGGATTTAAGTGATTCCAAGTAGTGACAGACAGAACAAAGTGAATTACTAAGTAAAATAAAATAAAACATGCAGGTCTATGTCTAATCACCCTGTGTACAGATAAAAACCTCACTAGGTCCAGTAAACAGGCTATCTTCCTTCTAGCCTGGGTCCAGCAATCACTCACCCCCCTAATGTCTTTGTCCTTTTTTCAGTCTCTTTCAGGTGTCCTTGCGGGGGTGGAGAGCTTCTTTCTTTAGCCAGCTGAAGACAAAATGGAGGGGTTTCCCAGGGGTTTAAAGAGACTTTCTCCTCTGGGTGAACACCCCTCCCTCTCCCTGTGTAGCATCCAGTTACCAAATGGAGTTGGGGTCACATGGACAAGTCACCTGTCCATGCACCACTCAGTTCCTTCTCAGTCCAGCCACATTCCTGGCAAAGTTCGGATGTGGATTGGTGTCGGCAAGTTCTATTGTCTATTAAGTATTTCTTGATTGGGCACTTAACCTGCACATTCCTTTCTCAAGAAATACAACCAATATTCATAACTTCAACTACAGCAAGGATACATGCATATAAATGGGAGGAATAAATTCAGTAGGTCATAACTTTCACAGAGATATGTTACATGGCCCATGTAGCATAAAACATAGTCCAGTTACACATATACATTTATAAGCCTCTCCCCATAAAGCTTTATGGGGTACACCGTCACAATGGTATGTTAGCAATGGGTTTTTCATGATTAGTTTGCCCTAGGCGCGTTAGTTTTTAGTCGTTGCCAGTGCAGCTACTCGAAAAGTCTGTCAACACGTCTGGGGATAGAGGAGAAATCCTCCTGGGACATCTCCATGAAGCTCTCCTGGAGGTAATGTGCCAGACTTTGCATCAGGTTCCTGGGGAGAGCGGCCTTATGGCTTCCTCCATGGTAGGAAACTTTTCCGTGACAGGCTAGTAGCTGGTACTCCGGTATCATTGCCTGGCAAAGCATGGCGGCATACGGCCCCGGTGTTTGCTGGCATTCATGCAGCATATCGTCTTTCTCTGTCTCCACAATCCTCATCAGAGTGATATCAGTCATGGTGTCCTGGTTTGAATGAGGGGAATTTTAGTATGGGGACTGGTTGCCTGTTCCTTTAAATAACTATACCTGGCAGTTTCCAGACACACGGTGGGGGCGCGGAGGCGAACCGTTCATGCTGAGCGGTTCGCCGGCAGCATGCAGGGACCATTCACGGGTACAGCCGCGCTGTGGGTGTGACAGGGGGAGAGTTCATGCTTGCCGGATTGCCGGCAGCAGGAAATGGCCAACGATAGGAGCAGTGCTTGGAATGTGAAAGGATGGTGCTGCTGTAAATTAAGCTTTCAGCAGCCAAAAGTCTATGGCTTACCATGGCCTCCTGCTAGCCGAATTCCGTTGTCCGGCCCCGCTTGTGTGCTCTGTAGGACCCCAGGCACTGAATACAAAGACAGAAAATTCGACCTTGTACTGACTGCATATGTGATAGGTAGAGTGCATGGTCTTGTTCACAGGGAAAGACTATATTCATTGTTCGCGAAAATTTATCTTTCTGAGGAATTCAATCCCTTTTTCCCATCCCACAGCTGCGAGTGTCTCCCGGGCTACCCTGGCATCCCCCTCCCAGAGGCTAGCGCTGATCAGGCGGCACAAAAAAAGAACACGGGACGAGATGTTCTCGGAACTTATGGTCTGTTCCCGAACTGAGGTGGCACAGCGGAGAGAGGACATCTCTCAGTACCGGCGAGCATCCAGCGAACAGGAGGAGAGGACTGAAGCTCGTGAGGACAGGTGGCGGCAGGAAGACCAGCAGGCTACTCAGATGCTGCTTGGGCTAATGCGGGAGCAAACGGACACACTCCGGAGCCTTATAGATGTTCTGCAGGACCGGAGGCAGGAGGACAGAGCACCGCTTCATTCTATCTCTAACCGCCCTTCCCTGACACAAAGTCCCATCCCCCCTCACCCAAAGTCCCAAGACGGAGGGGCGGCAGGGGTGTGGAAACAATCACTCCACCCCTGCGGACTGCTCAAGCAGCAGAAGGCTCTCATTCCCCAAGATTTGATGGGTCCTTTTCTTCCCTCCAACCGCACCCCGCCCTAGCCACCCTCCCAGTTTCATCCCATAACTGTGAAGTCCTTAATAAAAATTACTTTTCTGTTAGGTATTGTTTCCTTGATTTCCTTGTAAAGGACAGGGGGGAAGGGGGTTGGTAATTGGAGATGATAGGCACCTTTACCAGGGTACAGACAGGGGTGCAGGTTCACCAGAAGGTCACACTCACATTGCAGCCATTAGGCACCCTGGTCAGTCTGGGAGGTGGTTTTCATGTTCTGTGTGGGGGGGCTCTGTTTTTTTTTGTGGTGGGGGAGGACGGTTACAGATCTTATGCAGCGGTCCGTAGCCTGGATGACAGAGCCACGCAGCAGGGGATCTGTAACTGCCCTCCCCCGCCACAAAGTCACATAGCCCCCCCACACAGAGTCCCAAAAAGCAGGGGTGGCAGGCTCCGTTGAAACAACCGGTCCACCACTGCGGACTGCTCTAGGAGCAGGAGCCTGTCATTCCCCAAGTTTAGAAGTGTCCTTTTCATCCACCCGCTCCCCAACTGCGGTATGCGTCCTAGTTTCAACCCTTTACCGAGAAATCCTTAATGAAGAAGACGGTTTTAATGAACAATGTTTCATTTATTTTATTTTTAAGGGTGTGTGGGAAAGGGGGGAAGGGGTTTGGTAATTGGAGAGGATAGGCAACATTAACTGGGTAAAGAAACGGAGGCAGGTTCAGCTTCTGCTTAAACAAACGTAATAGTCACAGGTTACCCTGGTCACTCTGGAAGCTAGCTTTCAAAGCTTCCCAGATTCGCAGCGCATCCCGCTGGGCTCTTCTAATCGCCTGGGTGTCTGGCTGCGCGTTATCAGCAGCCAGGGGATTTGCCTTAACCTCCCACCCCACCATAAACGTCTCCCCCTTGCTCTCACAGAGATTGTGGAGCACACAGCAAGCTGCAATCACAATGGGGATATTGGTTTGGCAGAGATCAGAGCGAGTCAGTAAGCTTCTCCATCTTCCCTTCAGACGTCCAAAAGCACACTCCACCACCATTCTGCACTTGCTCAGCCGGTAGTTGAAGAGCTCCTTTTCACTGTCCAGGGCGCCTGTGTACGGCTTCATGAGCCAGGGCATTAGCGGGTAGGCTGGGTCCCGGAGGATCACTATAGGCATCTCCACATCCCCAACAGTTATTTTGTGCTCCGGGAAGTAAATACCATCCTGTAGCCATCTAAACAGACCAGAGTTCCTGAAAACGCAAGCGTCATGAACCTTGCCCAGCCACCCGACGTTGATGTTGGTAAAACGTCCCTTATGGTCCACCAGTGCTTGCAGCACCATTGAAAAGTAGCCCTTTCGGTTAATGTACTGGCTGCCCTGGAGGCCCGGTCCCAGGATAGGGATGTGAGTCCCATCAATAGCCCCACCACAGTTTGGGAATCCCATCGCAGCGAAGCCATCTATGATCACCTGCATGTTTCCCAGGGTCACTACCTTTGAGAGCAGCAGCTCAATGATTGCGTTGGCTACTTGCATCACAGTAACCCCCATTGTAGATTTGCCCACTCTGAATTGATTCGCGACTGACCGGTAGCTGTCAGGCGTTGCAAGCTTCCAGAGGGCTATGGCCACTCGCTTCTGGATAGTCAGGGCTGCTCGCATCCGGGTGTCCTGGCGCTTTAGGGCAGGGGACAGCAACTCACAAAGTTCCAGGAAAGTGCCCTTACGCATACAAAAGTTTCGCAGCCACTGTGATTCATCCCAGACCTGCAGCACTATGCAGTCCCACCAGTCCCTGCTTGTTTCCCGGGCCCAGAATTGCCATTCCACAGCATCAACATGACCCATTGCCACCATGATGTCCAGGGTGCGGGGTCCTGTGCTTTGTGAGAGGTCTGTGCCCATCTCACAGTCAATGTCCTCACCGCGCTGCCGTAGCCTCCTCGCCCAATTTCTCAGCATCTGCCTCTGAAAAAGGTGGACAATAAGGCGCGAGGTGTTGACAACGGCCATAACTGCAGCCATGATCGCAGTGGGCTCCATGGTCGCAGTGCTGTGGCGTCCGCGCTGTCAATCAGTAGAAAAGGGCGCGAACTGATTGCCCGCCGCCGCTTTCACGGAGGGAGGGCCGGAGTGAGGGTTCACTGACGACAGTTACCCAAAACCACCCGCAACACATTTTTTGCCCCAGCAGGCATTGGGGGCTTGACCCAGAATTCCAATGGGCAGTGGGGACTGCGGGAACTGTGGGATAGCTACCCACAGTGCACCGCTTGCAATGTTGACGCTTACCCCGTTAGTGTGGACTCACAAAGTCGAATGACTGTTCTTAGTGTGGATACACACGTTCGACTTTGTAATATCGGTTTCACAAATTCAGTTTAAGTAAAATCGAACTACTCTCGTAGTGTAGACATACCCTTAGAAGATGAGGGTTTCTGAGAAATATTAGGTTACATTTCTGAGCATTATGGCCACCTTAAGAACCTACAAAGATCTAAAAGCTTAATACTTCAGAAAAAGTAGAATGTTTAAGGAAAAATTAACTCACCCTGAGCCATGTATATCATCCGGTGCCCATTTTGCAAACTGATCTACAAAGACAGGCCGTCTGTTTTTCTGTAACGTCCAATTGAAGTAAATGGGATTCTAAGGTGACACAGGGGTCTGACTGCATGGATCAGCTTTCAGGACTGGCACCACATTCATATTTTAAAATGACAGACCTGATTTTTGGAACTGGACAAAGCATGGAGGAGGATACTGCTGGGATTTCAGGCTGTTTCCTGTCTTTGTGCAAAAGCACTGTTTTAGCACTAGCAACATCTCCAATCCAGGTGTGTCATTCAGTCTACATAAATATCTTCCTAGCAGTTTGTAGGTTAACTTTTGTTGCAATACTTAATTACATTTTGATAACATAAACCTTACATTCTTAAATCCTCACATGAAGATATTTTTCTATAGCGTTTCAGAATTACAGTAAAGATGACACTATAAAGCCTAAAACAAATATGTATATGAATTTGTCACATTATATAGCTGAATGTTTTATTTAACGTGACCATCATGAAATATGCTAACAGCTATGCCAGGTGCTAACAAAAAATATTTTAAAAAAATTAATATGTATTTGCTAAATTGAAAGTAGTCATTTATTTGGCATACTGCTTGCACCAGTCCTCTTTTGAGACTTTATTAAAGTTCTTAATGTTAAAAAGATGTTTTATTTTGCTTAAGAAAAAAAAAGCAGTACTTAAAGGCTATTGCTATTTATACACTTCCATTAAGAAGGAAATGAGTGGAAATGCTTTCAATTGAAATGCTAATAGGAAGAAAAAAATAACTTAATTTTCCATGAAGGAAAAGTCATTTCTGCTTATTTTAAGTATCTGTATGAAACGGTATTCTTCACATCAAGAGGATTTTTTTAAAAAAAAATAATAAATCCATATTTTCTGCTCTTACTAATCAATATGGCTTTCGTAGATAGTGTCAACTGTCATGAATACTTGTCATTTCTTTGCATCTCTTCAATAAAGGCATGTATATATGGTACATAATTTATATTGACTGGAATTGAGGTTACTAATAATAGTGGAAAACTATTTTCTTATGCACTGAAAAATTGACTGAACTGTAGGATATAATGCCTAAGGAAAAATAGGGGTAATGCAATTATGGCCTGATCCAAAGCTCATTGACGTCATTAGGGGTCTTTCATTGTTTTTAATGGGCTTGGGATCAGGCCTTTATTGCACACCGCAAGTAATTTTTTACTAAAAAAAAAAAAAAAAAAAAAGACACAGTTGTCAGCTACGAACTAAAAATTCCAGACTACTGTATCCAGGCTTATTAAACACATTACATGAAAAAAGACAGAGTATAAGGCCAGAAGGGACTACCGGATCATCTAGTCCAGGGATCGGCAACTTTGGCACATGGCCCATCAGGGAAATCTACTGGCGGGCCAGGACGGTTTGTTTACCTACAGGGTCCGCAGGTTTGGCCAATCGCAGCTCCCACTGGCTGTGGTTTGCTGTTCCAGGCCAATGGGGGCTGCGGGAAGCGGTGGCCAGCACATCCCCTGGCCCGCGCTGCTTCCCGCAGGCCTCATTGGCCTGGAATGGTGAACCGCAGCCTGTGGGAACTGCGATCGGCTGAACCTGAAGACGCTGCGGGTAAACAAATCATCCCGGCCCGCCAGCGGATTTCCCTGACGGGCCATGTGCCAAAGGTTACCGATCCCTGATCTAGTCTGACCTCTTTTGTGTCACAGAAGAGCAGCATTACTTAGCATCCACTCACTAAACCCAACAACTAAAATTAATCCAAAGTATTACAGCCCTCAGGAGACTAAACTCTTGTGTGCCACTGGTACAGAATAGGAGGGACCAAGATACATGAGTTCCCAAGGTCCCTGTAATGCCAGGGAATTGATTATGATCCAGAACTAGTGATAGACCAAGGCTCTGAAAAGGACTCCAAAGTTTGGTTTTCCATCTGTAATGTTGACCACCATCTACAGATTTTTTTTCTAGTTGCTCCCTTTCCTACTAAAAATGTTTGGAGGTCTTACATTTTTGACAATTCAGGCCATTTGCAATGTTTAGCTGATGGAAAAAGTGATGATAAAATGTGGCAACTGAGGCTATTCAGAGTCACAATAGTGACTGTTTGACTGTTTTGACAGTAAGTTTGACTGTTTTTTACTTCTGTTGCCCCAGCTGATTCAGCATGTAACAGGGAGAGTGCAGTGGGTTGTGGTCATTATTATGTTTCAACAGAATTCTTCAGTTTATATATATATATTATATACACACACACACACAATAAATATATATATACACACAATAAATATATATATATACACACATATATACACACACACATATATATATATATATATATATATATATATATATATATATATATAAATTGAAGGCCAAATATATATAAATATATAAATTGATTGTATAGAGATAACTAAGAGCTGAATTTGATCTAAAGAACCTTGATTACTGGGGCTAATACATGAGAAGAAAGTAACTTAGCTTGCAATGTAGATCCAAGGTGATTTTTTATGGCTGGCAGTTGGAGGAAAAACAAAAAGAGTCTGCTTGTAAACTGAGAGCATTTGATAAGGAAACCATTGAAGGTCAATAAACATAGAACCACACAATACAATTTTACAGAATCACATTTCAGAATAGAACAGTGTTTTACATCAAACCCTCCCTCTTGCCACATACAAAGGAAGACAACATATCTGTGATGAATGAAAAATATATTTTAATGGAATTTTGTCAAGATGCTCAATGGCATGTGTAACATTATTGACATAAACTGTGATCATATAGATCATTGTTGCAACCAAGGTCCTATAGTTGCACCAAATCTTGTACAAAGGAAGTCAAGTAAGGTGTCTATGAATAGGTTGTAATTTGCTGGTTATTATTATGCTGTTTATATGTGTGTATCGTTTTTGTATGTGAAGTTATGAATGTGGGCTATGTACTTGTATCTCAATGTGTTTGATTCTAAGTAGCATTAGTGAAGTGTTTGGTCAGCTTCTTGATTAAGTGCCCAATCAAGAAACACTTAACTGACAATGGACCTTGGGAGACTCCAATACACATATGAGGAGCCTTCCTGGGAACATGGCAGCATGTGAGCAATCACTGCTCTACCTGTAAAGAACTGAGTCATACATGAACATATGATTTGCCCATGTGACCCCAAAGTCCATCTTGCTGCTGTGATTTTCCACAGTAAGAACAGAGAGGTCCTTCCACATGGCAGAGGATATAAAAGGCCCTGGAAACCCCTCCATTTTGTCTTCAATCCTGCTTCTGACCTCTGGAGGAACTATGCTTGAAACTGAAGCTCTGAACAAAGGACTGAATGACCCATCCAAGATGGGATGTTTGTACTTCAGAGACTTGATTGGTTTAAATCAGCAGTAATCCCATCAAGCCTTAAACAAGCCTGAACTAAGAACTTTGCAATTGTTGCATGTATTTGATTCCATTTAACCAATTTTAACTCTCATCTATATATTTCTTTCTTGTTATGAATAAACCTTTAGATTTTAGATTCTAAAGGATTGGCAACAGCATGATTTGTGGGTAAGATCTGACTGGTATATTAACCTGGGTCTGGGGCTTGGTACTTTGGGATCGGAAGAAACTTTTTTTCTTTTACTGGGGTGTTGGTTTTCATAACAATTCATCCCCATAAGGAGTGGTGCTGATGGTGATATTGGGAAACTGGAGTGTCTAAGGGAATTGTTTGTAAGACTTCTTGTTAGCCAGTGGAGTAAAACTGAAGTCCTCTCTGTTTGGCTGGTTTGGTGTGCCTTAGTAGTAAAGGACCCCCCACCCCCCAAACTTGGGCTGTAACTGCCTTGCTCTAAACATTTTGCCTTTAATTGATACTCTTAGGGCTGGTCTACACTAACCCCCCAATTCAAACTAAGATACGCAACTTCAGCTACGTGAATAACGTAGCTGAAGTCGAACTATCTTAGTTCGAATGAAAAGGTACTTTCCCGGGGTCCACACACGGCGCGCAGGCTCCCCCGTCGACTCCACCTACTCCGTTCGTCGAGCTGGATTACCAACGTCGACGGGGGAGCACTTCCTGGTTCGATTTATTGCGTCTAGACAAGACGCAATAAATCGAACCCAGAACATCGATCCGACGCCTCCGATGCGATGGGTAATTGTAGACCTACCCTTAGTAGTGTCCCTCCAAAGGCCATTTTGTTACAGTGTGACAGCAGGAGTTGATACCAGAGGTTAGCTGAATATGGGGGCTAGCAAGAGTAAGTGGGGATGGGTAAGGAAGGTGGAAAGGCTAGAGTTGGAAGTGAAAACTATAGAAACAATATCATTTAGGGAACTAAGGAAGAACAGGAGGGTTTTTTGTATAAGCTGATTTTTTTAAAAAATAGATCCAAGGTAACATTCTCTCAAAACAGCAGGGGTGTTCCCTCAAAACACAAAGGGATGTACTAGGAATAATTTCACCATCAAATTGTTGGTTTAAATCTGACAAATTGTTGGCTGGGACAAAATTAATTAACAGTAAAATAGGAAATAATTTAGAAATACAAATAGTATTATTAATTTTCTGTGGCTCAGTAGCCTATTTGAAATTATATGAGGGACTCTGTCCAGCGACTATGAACATAACAAATCCATCACAACAGCTGGCATGAATGTGTACCCTCATCTGGCAGCTGCTGCAGAAAGTACAAGGACTAGATATGCAGGCATGGAGAATGAACTGTGAGGAAACTACAATTCCTTCTCTACCTGCTCTGTGTACAAACAGAACACTTCATTGTCCAAGGCAGTCAGGTTTTATGTAGTTCATGAAGAATTAAATTTACCTTTAAAAATCCTAGTTAATGGCTAGGGAGTGAAATGGGTACAGTGTAGTACTGTAGAATTGTGCTGTATATGATATGAACTGGAGGCTTAATACCATGGGAAGTTTTTCTAGGACTTCATACTAAAAGTTATCTGTCCTAATGAATGTCCACATTTTTAATTAATTCGGCCAGTTTGGATGTTTGAATGAAATCTCTAAACTATTTTGAGGCACATCCTTTGCTACTGGGTGAAGGCTCAGATTATGAGAGATTTAGGCCATGTCTGTGCTGGGATTTTAGCTACCAGGGTACCTGCACTGATGCAAACCACTGTTTTAGACATGATTTACACCAGCCCAGCTTATCTGGGTTTTAAATCATGGTAACTGCACCAGTGCAAATCATGCTGCGCCAGTGAAAAATGAGTCTGTGCTAGGGGTGGAAGCCTGGATGTATTAAAGTCAATAGACGTTTTGTCATTGAATTAAGTGAGCTAGGATTTCACCCTATCACAAGATTTTATATTGCACATATTCTAAACTACACAGCATACTGTGAGTTTTAGACTTAACGCATTGCAGAATCAGTTAGAAGTTGATTGACTTGCTTTTTAGTTTCTGATTTTTAAATAGCGAGCACCTAATGATTTGGTTTTAAATAGTAAAACACAAAAATAATTCTAAAATAAATTGCTTTTGTAACAGTGAAGCACATTTACAGAACACTAGCATCTGAGGGAAGGACTCCATGTTTTGTCACTTAGGCCTGGTTTACAGTACAACCATTTTGATGTAAGTCTACTTGGTCAACCTAGCTGTGCATGTATGTACAGTAAAATGTGTCTTTCGCCAATATAAGCGCCCTGCTGACACAGTAACACCAGCTCCCTGAATGAGAAAAAGTCATGGTTGACCTATTTAGGTCAATGCAGTGTGAGTGTAGACCCAGCATTAGTTGTGTCCACCCTAACAGTCTTAGGGTGACCAGATGTCTCAGTTTTATAGAGACAATCCTGATATTTGGGACTTTTTCTCATATAGGCACCTGTTATCTCCCACCCCATCTCAATTTTTCACACTTGCTGTCTGGTCACCCTAGTCCTCCAGCAGCTATCCTGTGACAGTGACAGCTCTGGTCACAATTTTGAACTGCACTGCCTGAGGGTCTCAGAGATTGGAAGCCTGCCTTCCCTCGTTTAAAACCTCTTGCATGTTTTTGAAATGCCTTTTCTTGATATCCCACCTTGGGAAGCACACCTAGCAGCTCACCTTTGTTGTGTGGACTTGACTATGCCAGCTCACACACACAGAGCTACTAGATGTGCTCCTGCCTGGAGCAGACAAGAAGTCGTGGATCTTCTCATGCTGCGGGGAGAAGAGGCTGTGCAAGTACAGCTATGGAACAGCTGTACAAATATTGACATCCCCATGGAGATTGCACAGGAGATGTTGCAATGGGGGCATGACAGGGAAGAACAATGATGCCATATGAAAGCAAAATAACTTTGACGGGCATACTATAAGGCAAGGGAGGCAACAAGAAACCCAGTACTGTCCTGCAGACCTTTCACTTTTACTATGAACTGCATGCGTACTTTACAGTGACCCCACCAGCACCCCACAGATGACTGTAGATACCTCAAAGAAGCCTGAGGTGGAGACCCTGCCATGAGAATTGCGAGGGTTGGGGAGAAGATGCAGCGTGGGACTCAAACCATGCCTCAAACCAGGAACTGATTGAAACTGCTGGAGTTAAGCCTGTCCGAACAGGTAAGAGCAAATGCGCCCGCTGATGAAAAATGGAACCCACCCCATCCACAAAGTCACAGAACAAAGGTAGAGTTGGCACCCACTTTTCCATTATTTGGCTTGATGGACTAGGTATGGGGAGGGCTCATGAGAAGCACTTTATTTATCTGAATTAGGATAACCCTTTTATCTTCTTGAGGGATCTCAGTAAAACTTTCATGGAGATACTCTGCAATACTTTCCTGAAGATATCTAGGGATGGCAGCTTTGTTTCCTACACTGTGAGAGGAAACTTCCCCATGTCACAATGCAGTGAGTTCAACTGGCACCGTTGCAGTAAACAGTCTAGCAGTGTATGGGCCTCGGTAGCTTCAGGATGCCAGTATCAGCTAGGTTCTCTGTGCCTTTGTCACCCACAAGAGTGAGATAACATCCAAAATCACCACTGTCTATGAACATCATCATCATCATCACCACATTCCTATTATGCCTCTGGCATTTAGGGGAGTGACGAAGCTCCTCCACTCATGTCTGTTTCTGGCAAGTCTTTCAATGGTTCCCCAGCTGTGCCCCAGGTTTTTTCAGCTTTACTTCCACAGCTCTTCCCCATGTTGTTTTTGGGTGGCCTCATTTTCGCTTGCCTTCAGGTGTCCATCTTATGGACTTGTGATGGAATAAGTTTCCATCTGAAGCACATGACCAACCCATCTCCAACGCCTCCTGGCAATGATGGTGCTTAGATCTTTTTGGATGCACTGTGTCAATACATCTTTGTCTGAGATTGTTCTGGGCCAAAAGATACAGAGGGTTTTTCTGAGGCTGGTTGTATGGAATGAAGACAGTTTGGACATGTCATACTTTCTCATTCCCCAGCACTCTACACTATAAAGTAGTGTTGAAAAGTATGCAGCTCTGATAAATCTTGAGTTTGGTTTTGAATGATTTCCAGACTGTATTAAGCTTCTGAAGGTGTTCCTGGCTTTATTGATTTTGTTCCTGATATCCTGGCTTGTTCCACTGTCCTGGCTGATGGTGCTGCCCAAGTATGTGAATGTTTCTATATTAGAAGAACATAATCCCCTATCCGTACTGGTGATGGTGAGGCAATATTAAAGGTTGTGATATCTGTCTTATTGCAGTTAATTTTCAGTCCAATTTGCTGGCTGAATGCATTGAGTTGAGTTGTTTTCTCTTGTATGTAGTGTTGGGTATGTGATAGGAGAGTGGCATCATCTGCAAATTCCAGGTCTTCAAGGGATGAGAGGAGTATCCATTTAATGCTGCTTGGCATGTCTTCTGTTGTACGCCACATTACCCAGTTGATGGCAATGTTGAAGAGGATTGCAGACATGACACACCCCTGACATTGATTATACTGAAAGGAATTCCATATGCCCGCAGAATGTGTCATAGGCTGGTCCTGTGAATGCTATCAAAAGCCTTCTCAAAGTCAATGAAATTTATGTAGAGTTGCCGTTGCCATTCTAAGCACTGTTCTATTATGTTTCGTAGAGTGATGATCTGGTTTGTGCATCCACGCCCTTACCAAAAGCCAGCTTGGTCTTTTCTGAGAATGTTATTAATGTCTCTGATATATGCTGGACTATGATCTTACACAATACTTTGTTTGGCACAGATAAAAGTGTGATACCACGCCAGTTATTACAATCCCTAAGAGTTTCTTTCTGTGTTATCTTCACTATAACCCCATTGGTCCACTCATCTGGCACTTTTGCCCTTTCCCAGACTGATGTAAATAGAGGGGCCAGGATAGGTGCTGCTAATTTAGGATTTACCTTGAACAATTCTGCACTCAAGTTATCCTTGCCAGGAGCTCTCTCATTTTTTTAAGGATTTGATGGCTTGAATGGTCTCTTCCTTAGTTGGCGTGTCTGTGTTGATATCAAGATCTTCTTCTGCCTCCTGGATGTTTGCTTCCTCTTTAGGTGGCTCCCTGTTCAGCAATTCTTTGAATGCTCTGTCCTGTGCATTTCTTGTTCTTTCTCGGTTGTTAGTTTCTTGTTTGTTCCTGATGAGAGTGTTTGTTGGTGTCTGCTGTTTACCACTGATCAGCCACGTCATTTTGTAGATGGTTCCTTGTTAACCATGAGCAGCTGCATCCTCTGCTTGGATTGCCAGATTATCAATATTATGCCATTTGTTCACTTTCACAAGGCATTTGACCTCCCGGTGTGCCTTAATATACTGCTAGTGGTATTTGTACTTTAGCTTCTTGGATTTTGTGTCTAAAACTTTTTTCTTCAGGGCTCATCTGGTTTGTATGGTGTGCCAGGTGCTGGGTGTATTCCACTCCTTCCTTCTCTTCTGCCTGTAGCCTAGACAGGCTTCACATCTCTCTTTATAAATAAATGTTACTTTGTCCTACTTCTTGTTGATCTCCTCATCTGCATTCCCTTCCTCTTCATCAAGGTCTGCAAGTGCTTGAAACCTGTTCTTTAACTGCAGAACGAAGGCATTCTGTATTTCAAGGGACGTTAGCTGGTTCAATATTATTACATCTATGTCCCTTGTTTGGTGTACCCACACTTCTCAGTATTAGCTTGATGGAGGCTGTCACAAGGTGGTGGTTGCTTCCAACATCTGCACCCCTTCTCACTTTCACATCTATCAGTGAGTGTCACCATTTGCCATTGATCATGATATGGTGAATCTGGTTCTTATCTCTGCCATTTGGAGAACACCAGGTCAGCTTGTGAATTTCATGATGTTCAAATAGGGTTCTGCTGATGACTAGGTCACTCATATTACAGAAATCAACAAGCCTTTTTCCGTTTTCATTCACAGTACCACACCCATGTCTTCCCATTGCTCTGTCGTTGTTTGTGTCGTCCTTACTGTCCTTGACATTTTAGGTCTCCCATGACGATAGTTAGGTCATGGCGAGGTACTCTCTCTATCTCCACCTCTAGTGTACGGTAGAATTTTCCCTTTATTTCTTCATCTCTGTCATTAGTCGGATCATAGCACTGAATCAGGGTGATATTATTATGTTTCCCTTTCAGTCTGGCTCTCATAAGTCTGCTGCTAATGGATTTCCATTCAAGCAGGGAATGCTCCACTCCCTTCTTCAAAAGGATGGCAACACCCTCACGGTGTTGTCCATCATCCCGTCCAGAAAACAGCAAAGTTTCTTCCAAGGCTGTTGTTAATCTTCCTGATCCCATCCATCTGCTCTCGCTGACACCCAGGTTGTGTAAGCTGTAGCATCTCATCTCTGCTGTGCCCTGAGCTAGCTTCCCTGCTTCATCCATTGTCCGTACATTCCAAAAAACAAGTTTGGTTTTTGTCTTGGTGTTGAGCGCTTCAGTCTTCATGCCAGTAGCTTCCTTTTGGCTTTCACCACTGGCAGTCATACGGGTCATTGACTCCTGAAGGCCATCACACACAGTGAAATGGTCGATTTCTCTGTCACTGTTTCTGTAACATATTGTTGTCTATGGGGCAGGGTTATTTGCTCTGTGCCTAACCCCCAACCTGGAGGGCCAGGGTGTTTATTTTGTCTGGCCCCTCCCCCACAGACCAATCCGGCATGGTTGAACCTACCAGGAGCAAAAAGCCCCCCGCCGACACAGACTCTGGGGATCATTAGAGCATGCAAGCTGTCCCACCACGACAAGGCATGGACAGCAGAGTACAGAATGTCTATGAACACAATGCCAATATTCACTGCACTTTCCGCATACCCATAGTGAGGGAAGGGCACCCACCATTTATAGCTTCCATGCAACAGAACACCCTGCCTCCTCTCTGCTAGACTATACTCAGCACATTTTTTTTCTGCAGTGCAGTTTTGACACTTATCTTTCCCTTTCTCTTATGACTGTAAGTCTAATGGCGCATCTGTCCATAGCTTCTGGTTGGTGGCCTTGAAGGGTGCCCCCTCCATGCCTATTCAATGCCCGACCTTCACCATGAGGAGAAAGAAAAGATCTAGGGAGGATATGTTCTGTGAGATCCTCCAATCCTGAACGGCCTCAGACCATAAACAAAGGAATTGGAGGGGGCAACTCAATATGACCATGGAGTGAGTGATTGCTGAAATAGAGACAAAAGAACTGAGAGCCACTCTGGGAAATGCATGAAGACATCATGGATTTGCTCGAGCAACAATCTCAAATGTTGCAGTCACAGCATTATTGATCTACATGCCGAAAGACATCAGACTCAGCAGCCTTTCCAAACTTTGGAGAACTACATGGTGGCTGCTATCTACACTCCCCTAAAAACCAGGTGGCAGCATAGTATACATCCTTACCCCTACTACTCCAGTCCAGAGAACAAAGAGAACAATAGCTACATGTGAAAACCACAGGTTGGTTTATACGTAACCACAGCCTACTACACTGTAGTAGCTTTTACATACATAATAAATGTTTACTTCCTGTTTTTACTTGGGATTTTAAAGTATGGCTCACCCTGTTGCAGTGTCAATAAAACTTTTTTACCTTTGTGTGTTTGTTTGCACTTTAATTTAATTTTGTTGCCTGTTTCTTTGCACACAATGAAGTTCTCTTTTTGGAAACTCAGAATATCTCTGAGTTTACACCAAGCATTACAGAATTCATAGCAGAAGGCAAAGACCTACCCATATTTAATCTCAGTAAGTACACATGAGTTACACTATTTCATAAAAGCCTCAGACAACAGTACTGCGGCTGACTGTTAAAATGCTTTTGTAAGGCCTCCGTCAGCCACATAGTTCCACAGTTGGCTCTTCTTACAGTCCTTGTGTCTGGCTGTTCAAATGCAGCAGACAGCCAGTCCACCTCCCCCTCCATCCTGGTGGTAGCTTTTCCCCCTTCACCCCACAGATATTATGGGATACACAACATGCAGCTATAATAATGGGTATGTTTTTCTCACTGAGGTCCAATCTAGTGAGCAAATTATACCAGGTCCCTTCAAACTGTGAAAAGCACATTCAACAGTTATTCTGCACCTGCTGAGCTGATAGCTAAATCTTTCCTAGGTGCTGTTGAGATGGCCAGTATGTGGCTTTATGAGCCAGGGGAGCAAGGGGTAGGCTGGGTCCTCCAGAATCACTACTGGCTTTTCAACAGTACAAATGATCATCTGCTGGTCAGGAAAGATTGTCTGTGTTTGCAGCTTTTTGAAAAGGCCCACTTAATGAAATAGGCCAGCATCATGTACTTTTCCTAACCAGCTGTTGTGATGGATTTGTGATGTGCATATTCACTGGACTAAGTCCCTCATATAATTTCAAATTGGTTACTGAGCCACAGAAAAGGGATCACCGACAACCTGCCAGAGCCTTTTTTGGAGTTGGGATGATCTCTGGTAAACTTATTGCCATGTGTGTAGGTTCTTTTATGGTTTTAATATATGTTCACTGTAATGCTTTCATCTTAATAATAAATGTGCTTGCTTAGAAAGGGCTTATACCTGTAGGCAATTAGGCTGTTTATAGCCTCGAGGAGAAAGCAAAGGGGGCCTGCTTAGGCACCCTGACTTGCTGGGGAATTTACAGTGAAGACAGGGAACTGTGCAACCTGAAAATACCCTGGTCAGGAGGAAGAGAGACACATCAAAAAGAGGGGTTACAGCTGGAGAGCTGGAAGCCTTAGAGTAGGTGCCCTTGAGGGACCATAAAGGAGGAATACTGGTGCAGTTGCTCTGAACTGTGACAGGTAAGATGGAAGAAGGGATTAAGAATGGGTTAGGGGCATGGACAGTGGATCCATTACTTGTAAACTCAACAACCAACCCCCCATTTGCCCTGCCAACCCCCATATAATATACACATAGAAAGCCAAGTGGTTCAGAGGGGGAGAAGTCAATTTGCCTTGACTCTTACAGAGCACCTTTATGAGGGCTATGTGCATGGATGAAGTATTTTCCCCTAAGGGGATAGGGGTTTCCCCCCCAATGTATTTCCTCCCCCCACTCCTCTGCCATAACACCCTCCTAGATGATTTACTTTTACAAGCTAAGAGCCATCAGCTAGACCTGTCTTTTCATCATTTTTTACTTTTTCAGCTTTGATTTCACATCTGTAAATATTAACAAAGAAGACTGAAGAGGATGTGTCACTATTAAACTGTGCTTCATTTTTTGAAGCTTAAGAGGAAGGCCATGGCAAGTAATACAGAATATGCCCTAGAGGTAGCATTTCTCTAAGAGCACTAAGCTTTTGTCATTTAGCCTGACTGAGCTAACTTGTAGAAAAATGAACATCTGTCACTATATTTCCACATTGATGGAAAGGAGCGATGCAAAAATGTGTGGTTAATAAAGTGTATTTTAGCTTTATTAGCAAAACATCATTCTAGTCTAGACCTTAAAATACAAACTGTGTCTTTAAAATGGTAAAAGTGTACAAACATTCTCTCATTAAAGAATTATTAGTATTTATTATTCATATTTCAATTCTTGTAATATTTATTATAATATGCTCTGTAATTATAAATAACACTGTGTCATCTTATATATCATCTTGTATATCACCAAAAGAACCCAAACCGTACCAGCTATGCTGATTGTTATTAATAATACTTAGATCATACGTAGAGCTTTTCTTCCATATGGTAGATTTCACAATGCTTTACAAAAGAAGATGGCTGTATCAGTTTCTCCATTTTACAGATGGGGAAACTGAGGCACATAGCACTGACTTGTCTTACCTAAGTTTATACAGCAGGTCTGTAGCAGAGTTGAGAATAGAACTCAGATTTTTTTGTCTTCCTGGGGTAACTCTTTAACTGGTGTAAATTGTTCATTTATTTTAATAGAGCCATGACAGCTTCCACCAGCTAAGGATCTACTCCCATCCATCCCCTTGGTATCCTAGTCCCTAGGATCATGCTGCCTGTCTAATCTCATATGACTAAACCATACAGTAGTGTAGCTAGGGGGGGAGCAGGGGGAGCAGCTGCTCCCACACTGAGCAGAATTGGCGCCTTTTTTGTGCTCCGATGCCTTTTGCTCCTGCGCTGCAGCCGGAGCGGAGCATTATTTATTTTGCTCTCGGTGCCTTTTTTTGCTCCCAACACTTTTTGCTCCTGCGCTTCAGCCGGAGTGGAGCATTTTTTTTGCTCCCGGCGCCTTTTTTTTGCTCCCAACACTTTTTGCTCCTGCGCTGCAGTCGGAGTGGAGCATTTTTTTTTTGCTCCCAACGCTTTTTGCTCCTGGTGCCTTTTTTTAGCTCTGCTCCCCCTGTGCTCTGAACCTGTCTACGCCACTGAAACCATATCACAATTTCTGGCTGTACTGAGTTTCAAGGTTGGTACTTCTTTTAAGCATGTATGCCATGGATGTTAACAAGAAAGCAGGTTTTTAGAAAATACACCACTGGAATGAGTCTTGACTATTTACACAGTATGGTCATGACTTTTTCGGAGGAACAGCTTTATTTCTAGACATAAGAGTACACCCTTGACCAAACACATTGTTTGATAGCTATAATTAATTATAATTCATTCTCCTGAGAGGAGCATGTAAAGTATGACTTTAAAGATGCTCTGTTGTGTTAGAAAAGGCACCAGTTCCACATGAAATATGTGGTGGTAAGTATAAGGGACTGCTGCTGGCCTCTGTTTGCTAGACTGTGAGGCAATGAAAAGTTTGATAATTATTGGAAGAGATTTGCATGTTCAATTGACAATATTACTCAGCCAGTTTCATTCCTAAAAATCAACTTTGTGGTATTGTCTATTTTGTTATTGTTGGCATTAATAAAACAATCCATATAAAAATCTCAGCTATAAAACCAGCGATCAGCAATGATCTTTCAGGATGCCAGGGCACTTTGCGCAAAAGTAGGAACAACAGTGCTATCGTGCTGCCCAAATGTTTACATGGCTTGTGACATTGGCCCATATTCATGTAGGGGTTTACACAGATGTAAAGACCACTGCCGTCCGCAAAACCCCCGCTCAGCTGCTGCTCAATCCTGTAGGCACTCAAAGGCAGCTGAGTCAACACCTACCTGTCCACTGTAAAGTTCACTAACTGCCTAAGTTACTGCCTCTGGGCATGCACATTGCTGTTTCAGGCAGGCACCTGCCTATGACTAAGCCACAGAGTAAGCCTTTAACCAGTTAGGCATTCTCCTTCCTATCTCTACCTTTTCTGCAGGGCCCAATCCAGTAGGCATGCTCAGAGCATGCCTAACTCTGCACATAACACCCAGGGCTAGGCAACCTCCCTTATAAACTTTACCCAGGTTATGATTATAGTATTCACCTGGGATGGGCGGATACCAGTTCATTTCCCCCTCTGCCTCATAAGGGGAAGGGACAAAAACAGGGCTCCTTCACCTCTCAGGGGAGTGCCCTAACAATTATACTGTGGGATATTCTGATGTGGCTCTATCACAGTATCTCTCGTTGAAGCCATTCCACTTTGTATTAAATAACTGAACATTAACTGGGCCAGACAAAGAGTATGAATGATTCTGTAGTTTCCTGGTACCCACCTGAGAAGTGTGGAACCCCTCTTAAAATCCCTTCTCATCATCAGGCAGAGGAAATAATTGAATGGTGTCTCCCTCATCTCACATGAGTATCCTAATCACTGGACTAAATGCTATTTAATCCCCACTGGCTGTTTTTGCATGGCGTTATGCATCCACCCGAACTGTTCCCACAAGAAACAGTTTAGGTGCCTGACTCCAGGAGAGGAGTTCCTGACTGTGGCTCACTAGCACAGATAGGTGTCTTCCTGAAGCCCAGACTTAGGCATCTAACTCTGTGAGAGGGACAGAACTTAGGACACATCACTATCCTCAGCATCTGCCATTGGCCTATTTAGATTGCTCCCTGCCTAGTATGGTGGCTTTTGTGGATCCTATTCTTAGATGTCTGTCTCTCCCCATGTGTTGTGTCGGGAGCCTAGGCACCTAACTCAGGATTTGGGAATCGTAGCAATTTTCTAGGCACTGTCAGCTCCTAAATTCCTTTGTGAATTTCAGGCCATTCTGCTTACTTATGTCCTCCCTATAGCTTCACTTCAATAGGTTCTTCATTTCCTGTCTTACATTATTGTATAGTGATGCCCAAACTACTGAAAGCCTGCAACATACACCTCTAGAACAGGCTGCATAGTGGTAATGAGTGAAATGATTCCTACCTATTCTGTAGAATACTTTGGGTTCCTCTCTACAAAACAGTGTAAAATAAATGTAATATTATTGGGCCCATTTTTCTCCCATAATAGTTTTGCCCTTGACTTCAATGGGAACAACATCAGTCTGCTTTTCCCAACTCAGAAATGGAGGAAGCTGGGTTCAATGGAACTCACCAAAGCTTGCAAGGTAAAATTAAGATTAAGGTAAGGGCAAAAATGTATAGGTTATTTTTGTATGTTTTATTTCATTGAAAGTGATTGCTGTTGTACATTTATAAATGTGTTTTTTGCTTGGTTCCCAATTATGGGAACAAGGGAGTTTATTAAGCTGAACTGTGTAATGCCACCAAACTTGTAGGTAACTGTGAATCTAATATTGTGTAGATTCTCAGGGAACTCTTTTTGAGAAGTGGGATGGATCTGAGCTATGTTTCTTTTTGCCTTTGCAAAAACAATCCTATAGGATTTTCTGATGGATTAAAAGAATTTCTAGATGACTGTAAAGTAATCCTATAAACCTAAATCACATGCAACATTGTCCTATAAGATTTGCAAGGGACTAAAATGTTATACTGTAAAATCTGTAATGCTTCCTCTAGAAGCTATAAAGTGATACAAAGCTGACCCTGTAGATATTGATATAAATATCTGTCACAAGACTCTTGGAAGAATGTATAAATAATTGGCCTAGTGGTTGTAATTCTCCAGCGTCTTATGCTAACTCAAGAGCTATTTACCTTGGTTTAAAGGGCACTGTCAATCTATTTAAACCTCAAATTGAACTTTCAGAAAGAAAGGCAATTCTTCTGTATTATCTCTGGAGGAAACTTTTAATTTTTAACTAACATTTTATACAGTAAAACCATTGCTTTGGTCTGCAGTCCAAACATAACTGTCTCTGTGATATATAAATACAATGAAATACAAAACATCCAGATTAACAGAATTTTACAGTAATGGACTCAGCCATTGATCCTAGAATTACAGCCCTGCTGGAGATAGGAAGGGAAGGAGAAGGTGCACCACTTGAGAGGCAATGTCTGGTGACATCAAATCTGTGGTAGCCAAAAGATGACCTAATGGGGAAAGCATGAATTTATTTATTGTCTAATATTGCAATAATTTCTAGGCACTTTAAGACATGAGTAGGACATGTGACTTCATCAGTAGCCCATTGAAATTAATAGGAATATTTCCATTGAGTTTTATTAGCTTTGAATCAGTCCCACAGCGCCTGCCCTGGAGACTTGAATAAAATTAGACATCAAAAGATGCAGGAAAGGGATACAACATACAAACAAAGCTTCAGACTCTAATACCTGTACTCACATTGAGCAACACCTTGCTCCACAAGTGGTAGTCAGGGGAAGTCTGTCCATTTACTTCGAAAGGTGCTGGGTCAACCCCCAAATGTGGAGAGTAGCTTTGTGGATTAACTCAGGAAGAATGTTCCCATTCATGCCCGTGGCCCAGACTACATATTTGGAAAAAGCATTGTGATGGCTTGGTATATGCCTGTGTCAGGGTTCCCTCCCCACTCTAAACTCTACGGTAAAGATGTGGGGACCCGCATGAAGAGCTCCTAAGCTTAACTCTACCAGCTTAGGTTAAAACCCCCAAGGTACAAAATTCCCTGCACCCTGAGAAATGCTTCTCTCACTGCCACCATCAAGTGTTTTAAACAGGAATCCAGGAAAGGAAACCACTTGAAGCTTCCTCTCCCCCCCAAAATACCCTCTCAAGCCCATACCCCCCTTTCCTGGGAGATTGAGAATAATCTCCTAACCAATTGCTTACACAGTGATCTAAGAAAAACCCACCCCCGGGGTTTTAACACCATAGAAAGCAGTCAACTTCTTAAAAGAAGGATTTTATTAAAACAAAGAAGGTAAAATCATCTCTGTAAAATCAGGATGGTAACTATCTTACAGGGTACTCAATTTCCAAACTCAGAGGGATTCCCCCTCTGGACAAAACCTTAAAGTTACAGAAAAAACAGGAATAACCCCTCCCTCTAACACAGGGAACACACACGAAGCAAAATAAACAGAAATCTACTCGCTATGCTGACTAAACTTACTTTAGAAAAGTGAGGATTTGATGAAAAGATGACTGGTTCCTTCTGACTCCAAGATCACTCTGAGTCTGACAAAGACCCACACACAAAGCTTTCCCCCTCCCAAGATTTGAAAGTATCTTGTCCCCTTATTGGTCAGATGCCAGCCAGGTCAGGTGTCGGTCTGGTTACCTGCATACCTGGGGTTGGTCCTGCTTTGAGCAGGGGGTTGGACTAGATGACCTCCTGAGGTCCCTTCCAACCCTGAGATTCTATGATTCTATGATTCTATGATTTCTTAACCCTTTACTGGTAAGAGGATTTTCTCTGCATCAGACCCTCTCCCCCTTCCCTTTATATTTATGACAGCCTGTATCTGCAGGCTCCATTCTGTTTTATGAATACCATTTTGACTGTAAACTGTGCTAAAGCTTCAGAGGGGTAAAGCTTTCACTCTTGCACTGAAGCCTCCTCTTTGTGCTGAGACACTGTTGGAATAAAGCGCTGCAGCTAAACCTACTCAGTCTCCTGACAGCCTAATGAGCACAGCTGGGCTGCATCAGCTAGACCGCCTGACAGAATGCCCCACTTGGTCAGCTGAGGAAACTAGCAGGCTTGCTCTTCAGTTCAGAAGCAGCAATAGTTCACTGGATGTTTAGTGCATTTGCCTGTGGCTGAGAATAGTACCTGTGTGTTCCTGGCTGTGCTCCTGGTTTGCCCTCTGTCTTACCTCACTCCAGGTAACCCAGCTCTGATGCCTGTCTCTGGCTCTACCCACTAGGCATGATTACCCATGTTCCAGTCCCTGCCAGACACCCAGGAGTTATTAGGAGAAATCTTAACACCTAGAAGAACAGCTAACTATGAGAAAGGCATCAAGAGTCCTCAGCTTAGATGTCCTGCATTCAGATAGCTCTACTGTAGGAAAAATAGGCTGGCTTCAGTCCAGGAGAACTAGCTTTCTCAATTTCGACCCTGGGGAGACTGGAGCAGGAGTTAAGCAACTGATCACCTGCCAAAGGTTTTGAAACAGCTTGGGGAAGGTAATCACCTTACAGCGGGGTCCAGAACTCTATTTAAGGACTGGCCCTTCTCAAGCCTGGTCTCTCTCTGACCAGTCAGCCATCAGTTGACAACAGGAATACTGAGCAGGGGCCATGATGTTCAGGAAGGTTTCCTAAAAGGGCACTAACCAAAACCTAAGAGGCTTTCAGAGAGGTGAGATTCCTGGAGAGAGAGGTTTTGTGTGCAGGTGTTAGTTTTGATTAGATCTTGTAACTTCTGTGCTTTTTCAATGAGTAAAGTGTGTCTGATTTTAGTAGTTCCTTGGAAAAGTCAGTTCCTTGTTTTACCTGTCATGTAGTTCCCAAAGAGTTAAACTGTAAACCAGAGTACTCATGAGGGTGGGGCTTTGGGGAGAGTGTATTGAAGCTACTCGGGAGACGCGGGGAGTAAGCAGTGTGCTTCACGCATCCGTCATGTGGACCACGGTGCCCACATCCCAAGAATGGGTACTAGACATGGGATCTGCACGCCATGAGCATGCTAGAGAAGCTGGATATAGAAACAGTGGATGGACACTGCTCCGACCCGGTAGACTTAGAAGCATCTGGGATTCAGAAGTTGGGTCCAGTGCAGAAGCTTAAAGTCCAATCACAAGAGGGTGCTCAGCCAGAGCTGTAACAGGTGTGTCTATATTTTCCCCAGCATAACAGTCTAACTGCAAGCCAATGTGCTAGCGGCTATACCATAGCCACATCTGCTTGCGAAATCAGGGTTTATAGAAGCATAGAAATGCAGGGCTGGAAAGAACCTCAAGAGGTCATCCAGTCCAGCCCCTATGCTGAGGCAGGACCTCATATACCTGACAGGTTTCTCTAACCTATTCTTAAACACCTCCAATGACCGGGATTCCACAACCTCCCATGCTCACCTATTAACTATCCTTATTGTTAGAAAGTGTTTCCTCATATCTAACCTGAATCTCCCCTGCTGCAAACTAAGCCGATTACATCTTGCCCTTCCGTTGGCAGACATAAGAACAATTGATGGCAGTCTTCTTTGTAACAACCTTTTATATATTTGAAGACTTATCTGATCCCCCCCCATAGTCTTCTTTCAATCAACATGTCCAGCTTTTTCAACCTTTACTCTTGGGACATGTTTTCTAAACCTCTTAATATTTTTTGTTGCTCACCTCTAGACTGTCTCCAATTTCTTCATATCTTTCTTAAAGTGCCATGCCCAAAACAGGACACACTACTCCAGCTGAGGCTTTGCCAGTGCCAAGTAGACTGGGATAATTACCCTCCATGTCTTACATACAGCACTTCCATTAATAGAATGACATGTGCCTTTTTTGCTGCAGCATCACACTGTTGAATCATATTCATGTTGTGATCCAATATAGGCCCTACATCTTTTTCTGCGGTACTGCTGCCTAGCCAGTTATTTCCCATTTTGTAGTTGTACATTAGATTTTTCCTTCCTAAGCGTAGTATTTCTTACTTGTCTTTATTGAATTCCATCTTCTGGTTTCAGACCAATTCTGAATTCTAATTCTGTCATCCAAAGTGCTTAGGACTCCTCTCAGCTTGGTGTCATCTGCAGATTTTATAACATGCTCTCTACTCCAACAGCCAAATAATTAATGAAAATATTGACTAGAACTGGACCCAAGATAGATCCCTGTGGGATCCCACTTGACATGTCCTCCTACTTTGACAGCAAACCATTAATAACTCCTCTTTGAGTATGGTATTTCAGCCACCTGATAGTAATTTCACCTAGACCATATTTCCCTAGGTGTGTTATGAGAATGTCATGGGACACAGTGTCAAAAATCTTACTAAATTCCAGATGTATCACATCTACTGTTTTTCCCCTGATCCTCTAGGCTGATAACTCTGTTGTAGAAGGAAATTAGGTTGGTTTGGCATGATGTGTTCTTGAGAAATCTATGTTGTCTATTACCTATCACTCTATTGCCTTCTAGGTGCTTAGAAATTGAGTGTGTAAGTATCTGTTACTTGTTTCAGTATCCTTCCATGTGAATTAGTCTGTAATTCCCCAGGTTCTCTATGTCTCCCTTTTGAATAATAGGTACTATGTATGCCCCTCTCCACTCTTTTGGGCTCCTCACCAGTCCTCCATGAGTTCACAAAAATAATCACTAATATTTCAAAGATTGCTTTGTCTTCCTTCAGTACTCTAGGGTGAATTTCATCAGGCCTCATTGACTTGAATAAATATAAGTTATCTAAGTATTCTTTAACCTGTTCTTTCCCTGGTCTGGATTGAGATCCTTCTTCCTTGTTGTTAATATCAATTGTGTAGGGTTGAGTCAGGGTTCCTCAGTTCATATTCACATTCAGCTGCATGATCCATCCCAGCAGAAGTGGTAGATTACTTCATCTAGTGATCCAGTTTCCAAAAGTCTTGTCTCACTGATGGCTGAAATATTGATACCCCATTGATGTAGTTCTCTATCAATTCTGGCTGTTTTCTAAAATTCATGGTCTTTCAGTTCAAGTCTGGTTAACATAGTGTGAACATTCCAACAAACAATGATTAGTTGAGAGCCAGGAAAGAAGAAAGGGAGGTTTTTTTTAGCCCACCTTTTCTAGGGCCTTCCCTGAAATGGGGCAAGCAGGCCACCCTTGGACCTCTGAGTGGCTGCTGATGTCTGGGTCCTTCCCTACCAGAACGAGCAACCATCAAAGCACACCTTTGATGTGTAAACCTAGGCAAAACAAAGAAGGAAGGGGTTGCCATAGGCCTCTACCTTCTCTCTCGTCAGGGACTATAGAACCCCAATGGCAAGATGAAGGTCAAGACGATTGATATAGCCCTGCTGCAGCTTCTAGACAGAACACCACTCCAAATTAAAATAATCACCCCTCTTATCGCATCCACCAACAGGATTCTGGCTCATCCACTTTTCTGGGGACATTTCCTTCAACCAGGGGGTCCAACTACCCCACACTTGGGTACCATTGGAGCTTCCGTGGGTGAAACAGGTTTATTGACCAGCATCTGTCACTTGCAATTGCATTGCTGGCTGCACTTTCTACACATCTGGTGGCGAATCCTGGAGGGACCGGCCAGTCAGTGGCTCCTATTTCTTGCCCATTAATCATCCTTAGTTTATTTTTCTTTAGAAAACCTAAAATGGCAGACTCAGAAAGGTGGTGTAAGCTAGATACCTACCTTTTAAAGACCACAGAGAAGCCACTGGTGCACTATCACGTATGTAAGATTGGATGTTAATTGCTGTGAAATCCATCGCAGTGGATGCATGTTGTCTCTTAAAATGATGGAGGTAGTTTTAATTAGTCTTTCTTTATTATTTTAAATGTTGAATACTGACCATATTCTTGGTGCTGTACATAAAGGAAGACATAGTCCATGGCCCTGAGGATTTTCATCTGTGTTCTGAATACAATGTGGAGTATCTGCAACAATAGAATTAAACAAGCCAGACAGAGTACAAACATGGTTTACAATAGTTCAAACACCTTGCTTTAAATGAAGGGTTACTTTTCAAGACTGTCAAGACTGTTTTTGTTTTTAAGTAGTGCCATTCTGCTTCCTCCATTGCGTAACTGAGTCATCCTGGTTATTTAACAAACGGTAAAGTGAATAGCCATGAAAATACTTGTATCTTCTTGCCCCACTTCTTTAATGTTTTCCTGAAATAAAATATAGAAAAGAAATTTTAACTCAGAGCCTTTTCTAATTTTAACCAAGAGCCTTTAAGCAAAGTTTCCTTCCTCTTTATAACTGAGAGTAAAGCATTCTACAGAGCAGAGGCCTTAAGTGGAGCTTATGTAGTACCCTGAAATGGAATATATTTCACTCATAGAAAGAGAATATTGCATAGACTTTAACTCTAACTTTTCACACATGGAAAATGTAGTTCACGTGTGTGCAATGTCCCATTCTTTCTTTTGTGATTGAATCTCACTATATTTGTACTAGCTAGTAGCAATTGTTACATTATAATCACAGATTATTTAAATGAAATTACTTAATTAGTAACAGAGGTTAAACACGGTAGTTACATATACTTAAGTGATAACAGAACAAAAATTGACCTTATTACCACATCAAGCTCCGTTACTCAGCTGTTTTTGTAGTATATTTTGATAATATATTTAGGAATAATTGTTATAGTCCTAGTGTCACAATCACACCTAAAGAGAATGAAGGGTGCAATCAAAAGCTGCAGTGGTAAAACTCCCTATGGGAACCTGCAGAGGACCTGAAACAACAGCAGGGCCAGCTCCAGGCACCAGCTTTCCAAGCTGGTGCTTGGGGCGGCATCGAGAATGGGTCCCCACCCCCGATGCAAGCAGACGTAGCGGGGCCCCGCCCCCAACACATCCGCCTAATCACATCCGCCACGCCATCAGGGGCTCATTCACCTGCACATCTACCAATGTGATATATGCCATCATGTGCCAGCAATGCCCCTCTGCCATGTACATTGGCCAAACCGGACAGTCTCTACGCAAAAGAATAAATGGACATAAATCTGACATCAGGAATCATAACATTCAAAAACCAGTAGGTGAACACTTCAACCTCCCTGATCACTCAATGACAGATTTGAGGATAGCAGTGTTGCGACAGATTAACTCCAAAAACAGACTTCAAAGAGAAACTATTGAACTCGAATTGATATGCAAACTAGATTGCGTTGCCTCCGGATTAAATCGTGATTTGGAATGGCTCGGCCATTATGTTAATTGAATCTATTTCCCTTAAGTTAACGATCCTCATTCACACCTGTGTGACCATCTTGTTTATCACTTCAAAAGCTTTTTCTTCCCCTGCTGTCATGTTTCCTCTCAACTAATTAGCCTCTTAAGATTGGTCTATACACCTGGACCATCATGTTTCTCTGACTGTATAAATATGTCTGAAATATAATTTCATTCCATGCATCCGATGAAGTGGGTACTAACCCACGAAAGCTTATGCTGAAATAAATTTGTTAGTCTCTAAGGTGCTACAAGTTTTTCTTTCTTATTTTCATTATGTAGATCAGTATTTCTCAACCTGGGGCTCAGGAGCCCCAATGGGGGGTCACAGGATGGGCTTAGGTGGGTCGCAAGTACAGGGCCAGCATTAGAGGGTAGCAAGGAGACAAATTTCCTGGGTCCCCACACCACAAGGGACCCCGCAAAGCTAAGTTACATGTTTCAGCCCTGAGTGGCAGGGCTCGGGCCTCAGACTCCTGAAAGGAGTCTGGAAAGGTTGAGATCCACTCACAGGCGCCGACTTTCTCTGGCGCCGGTGGGAGCTCACGCCCAGCGTCGGGGGCGGGGCCCCGCAATGTCTCCCGGTGCTAAGGTAAGATGGCGGCGGGCCCCAGGGTTGGCGGGGAGCTGGCCGCGGGTCCCGGGGATGGCGGGAAGCTGCCGGTGGGTGCGGAGCACCCACCAATTTTTCCCCGTGGGTGCTCCAGTCCCGGAGCACCCACGAAGTCGGCGCCTATGGATCCACTGCTATATGGAATAAATGGCCATTCATGCATGTCCATCCATAGATGTGCATATGGTTTGTGCATGTCTAAACAGCCCCTCTGAAAATGTCTGTGCATACCTTCTTTTCACACACTCACTTTGCACATGCAGATCTAGAGCTGCATGCATTCAACTTTCTGAAAATTAGACCCATGAAGTTCTGGCACATGGGGGAGCCTGTCTGTCACCCTAGTGAACTAATATTTATTAACAAACAAAGATAAGTGTCTTTTATTTATCTAGAGGTCTTTTTTTTTCCTTCTTGCCCAAAGTGCTCTAAATAATCAATCTAGACTGTTGTAAGTTATGATTAAAGATGTTACATTTTTTCCTGGCCACTGAAAATACTAATGGATAATTGTCATTGTAAACCCTGTAGAACAGACTGGATCACTGTGTTCAAACCAAGATCGGTCTCTGAAAAGTGCTAGTCATATATGATGAAACACTCATTTGCTAGAGCACATCTGGGGATTTAAGTACCCTTGCACCCAGGAAGAGAGAGTTCTATAGAATATGTCAATCATTGACTTATATTCTTCTTCACAGCATGATTTTTACACATTATGTGCAGCTGCAAAAAAAAAAAGTGAAAAGAGATTCACAGTTGGTGCTGCTGTGCGAAGTTTGTACTGCTACAAAGAGAAACTCAGTTTGTGCTGTATGAAAGATGAGAGATAAACTTCCATCTGTGCTGTTATATTTTAAGAAGAAAAATTCTGACACAAATAATGGCATGGTGTGCTCTGTACTTAAAGTAGATTTTTGTTTGTATTCCTGATTATAAAGCAGTACTTCCAAGGTCAATTAGCATCTATGTTTTCACAAAGATATGCAGTATTTATCTTGCAAAGGGTTTAACATCTTATTTACTTTCTATAGTATTGAAGCATTTGAAGAACCAGGGCCCACTTCTCTAACTTCAAATTCCATGCATTCTCTAGCTATGCACATCATAGAACACAGCCCCTTACAGAGCATGCAAAGTTCTGAAATTCAAGACACAATAACAATTCAGGGAGCAATTCTGCCCCCTCTACTCTCAGTTAGGGTGACCAGACAGCAGATGTGAAAAATCAGAATAGGGGTGGGGAGTAATAGGAGCCTATATAAGAAAAAGACCCCAAAATCAGGACATCTGGTCACCTTACTCTCAGTGAATAGTACCCTCCTTTATGAATGGACCTATTGATTACTTATGGAGTAAGGGACAGATTTTAAATGCAAATAGGCACCTTATATCTTTAAAAGTCTGGCTCTAAGATGCTACTCAGAATGAAAAAGGGTGTTAAACTGGGCCCCTTAGTAACTGCATGTGAGCTTAGTTGCCTATCTCATAGAACTGGAAGGACCTTGAAAGGTCATTGAGTCCAGTCCCCTGCCTACACTAGCAGACCAAGTACTGTCCCCTGATAAATTTTTGCCCAAGCTTCCTAAATGGCCCTCTCAAGGGCTGAACTCACAACCCTGGGTTTAAGCAGGCCAATAGCTCAAACCACTGAACTATCCCTCCCCCCAAAGGAAGTGGTCCTGAGTGCCTGCCCCATTTCTTTGGTTAACTTTGCTAATATCAAGTTGATGGTCTGTGATTGGGAGAACTCCTGTCTATTGCACAATGGTGTCCTGGTCTATGACTAGGGTTCCTAGACACTATGGTAACAAAAATAATACATAATAAACAATATCCATTCTTTGGTAGTTTACAGAAAGTTGCAGCAGATAGCGAATAACTAAATCACCTGGGCACATTGCAGATATTTGTGATAAAGATATAAGAGTTCATACTGTAAACTACAAAATCTTAAGTCTGATCCCTTAGGAAATGAATGTTGAACCAGTTAAAAGAGAGCTGTGTTACCGTGGTAGCTATGCTATTTCCACCATAGATATGCAAATGTATCAATTCTCAGTGCTTTGAGTGAAGATAGTTATAATAAAATATGGGATAATGAGACAATCTACTTACACCTGTTCTATTTTTAGTGTCTTAATACTGAGACTTTTATGTTTTCTTTGTATATTACATATATTGTGAAAAGCCTTACTTTGTCCATTTTAATATATATTACATTTCAGTAGATTCTTAATGAAAGGGAGGATTATTTTCTGAAAATAATACAACTAGACAATTGTCTGTATTTAAAATTTAAATAGTTTTCAAGGTAAGAATGATTTTCTTCTATTAGAAACTGTAAAAGATTACAAAAATGCAGGATTGGTATAACAACAATTTTGCTACAAAAGACGTCAACTTATAATAGTAGACCAACATTCAGTACTTTTGTCACATGCTTGGAAAGAAACTTAGGAATTTAGTTATGTTAAACTGATTTAGCAAGGCTCTATAATTGTTCATAGCTCATCTTAAATAGTCTTGCACCATAATGCAACAATGTTAGATTTTTAATGGGAACATGTTAGACAATTATTAAGGAAAGTTGAAAAAAACTTTTCAGGCTGATGTGCAATCATAACATTTTTCTGGTTGATAGCAAATCAATTCCTCCCACTCAAAAATACTTGTGAACTAGTCTGAGAAACAATAAGCACATTTCCACCCTTTTATTTTTTCACGACCAAGTCTCCCCCCAATATTTTTCCTTCTTGTCAACTTTTCATAGACTCATAGACTTTAAGGTCAGAAGGGACCATTATGATAATCTAGTCTGACCTCCTGCACAATGCAGGCCACAGAATCTCACCCACCCACTCCTGGAATAATCCTCTCACCTATGTCTCAGCTATTGAAGTCCTCAAATCATGGCTTACAGACTTCAAGATGCAGAGAATCCTCCGGTAAGTGACCCGTGCCCCATGCTGCAGAGGAAGGCAAAAAACCTCCAGGGCCTCTGCCAATCTACCCTGGAGGAAAATTCCTTTCCGACCCCAAATATGGCGATCAGCTGAACCCCGAGCATGTGGGCAATACTCACCAGCCAGACACCCAGGAAAAATTCTCTGTAGTAACTTCTAACATCCCATCACTGACCATTGGTCTTATTTACCACTGATGGCAATTAGTTGACCTTTGACTAAGATCATGTTACCCCATCAAACCATCCCCCTCCATAAGATTATCTAGCTTAATCTTGAAGCCAGATAGATCTTTTGTCCCCACTGCTTCCCTTGAAAGGCTGTTCCAGAACTTCACTCCTCTGATGGTTAGAAACCTTCATCTAATTTCAAGTTTAAACTTCCTGATGGCCAGTTTATATCCATTTGTTCTTGTGTCCACATTGGTACTGAGCTTAAATAATTCCTCTCCCTCCCTGGTATTTATCCCTCTGATATATTTAAAGAGAGCAATCATATCTCCCCTCAGCCTTCTTTTGGTTAAGGTAAACAAACCAAGCTCCTTGAGTCTCCTTTCATACGACAGGTTTTCCATTCCTCGGATCATCCTAGTGGCCCTTCTTTGTACCTGTTCCAGTTTTAATTCATCCTTCTTAAACATGGGAGACCAGAACTGTACACAGTATTCCAAATGAGGTCTCACCAATGCCTTGTATAACAGTACTAACACTTATCTCTACCAGAAATACCTCGCCTAATGCATCCCAAGACTGTATTAGCTTTTTTCACGGCCATATCACATTGGCGACTCATAGTCATCCTGTGATCACCCAGGACTCCGAAGTCCTTCTCCTCTTCTGTTACTTCCAACTGATGCGTTCCCAGCTTATAACTAAAATTCTTGTTATTAATCCCTAAATGCATAACCTTACACTTCTTACTATTAAATTTCATCCTATTACTTTTACTCCAGTTTACAAGGTCATCCAGATCTTCCTGTATGATATCCTGATCCCTTTTTGAATTGGCAATACCTCCCAACTTTGTGTCATCTGCAAACTTTATTAACACACTCCCACTTTTGGTGCCAAGGTCAGTAATAAAAAGAATAAATAAGATTGGTCCCAAAACTGCAGTAGGGGTTTCCATTTGTAGTGGGAACCAGACCTGGAGAAAAGGGATTAAAAAGGGTTATCCTTGAAGCATTTTAAGTTCTACCAAAAGCATTTTCTTACAAGGTTATCAACTAAATCTTGCAGATTCCAGAGCTCTGAATAATGTGAATAAGCACTGGACAAACAGCTGAACTATTTTTTGATAATGGCCCATCTTTACTATAGTTAGAAGAACCCTGAGAACATGCCATTCCAGTGGTTGAGATCATGTTGGAAAGTCTCTGAATGTCAATTGAAGAGGGCAGGATGAGAGATGTTTTCAGAGGTGGGCCGTCAGTTCTGTAACTCATAACCTCTGCTTCTGTTACAGAACCACAATCTGTTAATTTTCAGGGCATGGGTCAAGGACTATATTTGTACTTTTTTTTTTCCCCGGAAGGGGTTTGTTAGCTTAACCTATTCTAGTTGAGTGAATATTGCTGGTTAGTAGAGGAATGTCTGTAGGTTGCTACTGTTACCTTTCTTATTACTGTTTTAATATGTATGTTTATGGTGGCAGCCTGAGGTCCTGATTAGGAGTCCAGTGTGGTAGGTGGTCCACAAACACACATGAAGAGATGGTACCTTCTCTGATTCACATTTTTTCTGGCCCACTACTCAGTCCTTCAGAACTCTGGATCCTTAAAGTGTTGAAGCCAGTTTTTCAAGTTTTCCTTTAAAAACAAATAAAAAACAGTATATTATCACATGTAGAACAGGAAAAGCCTCTTGTTTCCCATTAAAAATTCACCACTTGTAGCTGTTTTTTTAGCAGACATTGGTGGGCTTGCTGTTTGACACTCCTTTCTCGTATATATATGTTGAGAAGGGAGGACTAAGAGTAACTGGTAGTGTATTGCCCTGGCAAGAAGTGACTTTGGAAAAAGGACAAGCCTAGGTTTTTGAGTAGAGAGCTTTCTTCCTTGCTTAGTCTCAGGGATAAGGGTGATAGGCAGATTGTTAAAAAGGAAGGAAAAGTTATTTCAAGCACTCAGTTGTGTTGACCTGAATTTAATGGGTTAGTTGTTATGGCTTGCCACTGATTGTATTTGACCAGAGGATTTATAGGTTTTTATTTAATTTAGACTACAGAGTTTCAGAACTTAGAGAGTTTTATATTGGGAGAGGACTTTTGGGGTGCTTGGCAAGAGCACATACACTGAAGACAATACCAAATTGATAATAAATGTTTATTGAAATTAACATAAAAATAAGAAATGCAATGAAACTTATAATTGCAAAACAGTAAAAGAATTTTAAAACTTTTGGTGGAAAAATGTATTATAAGTATCTTAAGCTAACATACTTACACACTTTTTTGAGGACCCTGTAATAGAAGGTGAAGGACCAGCCTTACATTTGGCATGCCCAATTACACGTGGCAATTGGTGTGCAATTATTAAATTGGTATTCCCCTAATTGTTTTAAAAGGCCTAAAAAAATCTGTATATTTAAATGCATATCCGTATGTATCCATTACCTTTTAAAATGTTTTTTAATGTATTTTTTGACAAAAAAATTTTAAGGCTATATTGCAGGCAGCCTTTACAGGCTCTGCCACCTTTTTTTACTTATTTTTGTTTTTACACTTAATATACTTAACGTTTAAAATAACAAGGAGGAAAACTTAACACTATAACTTAACTTTAAATTTTACAAAACTAATAATAGTAATAAGAAATATACCCCAGACCAGTTTAACAATACTTTAAACAAGTCACAAAAGAAAGTATTGAGGTAGGATTTTTTTTTTGATGGCTAATGTGTATTAGCAGATTGAGAGGTAAAATCCCTGGCGGGACCTACTGAACAGAGGGGCAAATACTGCTCAGAGACGGCTTAAGGGGGCAATCCGTAGGAGCTAAGGAGACTACTAAGGGGGTAACTGGAACCGTACAAGTTTTGAGCTAACCACATTAATTAAGTTTGCCGCCACCACGAGTGTGGGTTATTGGGCCCAATGCAATTGCCTTATTAATACTTAATACTTAAAAAAAAACACCCCTTATTGCGCGTACACTACCATTACTTTTAATACTTGGCCACATAAAACAAACGGACATAAAACAGTTAAACCATTTATAACCCACAAGCTGCAAGGAGGGGGAAAAAAAAGAAGTATTATACGTTTTCTGGGACTGATGCCCAGAATTTGTTTGTTATAAAGGAAACTGTTACCAGGCTATGTTTAGTGACTAGGTTACACAGAGTTTTGCTTTTTAACCTCTTAAGTAAGTGCTTGCCACGTACACCTTGAGACTCCTGGCTGGCTCACCAATTTGTTGACCTGAATTTAATGGGTTAGTTGATTGCATTTGACCAGAAGATTTATAGGTTTTTATTTAATTTAGACTACAGAGTTTAAGAACTCGGAGAGGACTTTTGGGGTGCTTGGCAAGAACACGTACACATGCCTGATTATGGGATGGTGCTGGCTTTCCCAATGGTTAGGAATGTTGAATAGTTATACTATACTGCACAAGCTGATAGTGTGATAGAAGATGGTTTATAGAGTATAGGTGAACTGGAAAAAGTACTTTAAGAAACCGAAGCTTTAGGAATTAGAAGAGCCTAGCACGCCTGCACACAGAACTTTTTTACAAGGTATTTTATAGCATTTTGACCTATATAATATAGACCCAACCTTTTAAACACAATTTTTATTTTTGTACCCTAAGAAAAGTACGGGTACCCTTTTTTATAGGTTAGTGGATTATGACACTTACTTTTAAAATATATTAATAAGGATTATTTTACTTTAAAACTGCCAACCTAGGCTTTTTTGGTGACCTTTAAGTTGTGGTGTACCCTGCAGTTACCAACTGGTTGTAGATGCTGGGTAAACCTATGATGTAATGTGGATAAGGGGAAGGATTTTTTGGGGGGAAGGGTTTTTTTAAAGTTTAGGGACCATTTGCATTTGAGCCAAAGGTTGCCAGCCTTTATGCTGACATATTTATAACTGATTATATTTTTTGCTATATAGCAGATTTTGCTATATAGCAGGCCGGTAGGCTTTTTGCATTTTAGCATTTTAGTAAAACTTATTATTAGGAAATACATGCCTTAACACATTTTAAATTTTAAGGAATTAATACTGATAAAAATATAAGAATAAAATAGATTTATTTTAGGAAAAGAAACATATTAATTAATACCGCTGGCTAAATTAGTAAAATATCATAGCTAGCAAAATAATCCTATAGGCTACAGTTGTCCAGCAGACTATTTTGTTTTTGTACTGGGGAAGTTTATTCGTTTGTATACCCTCTTTTTCATTAGTTTTATATGCACTCAATGTAAATCATGAGATCCTGCTTTTTCCCCAGGTTTGTGTCTCCAGTACGATTTTCTGCTAGTACTTATTTTCTTTCCTGGGTACTGCAGACTTAGTACTGCATATGCTTTTTTGAGAAAGGGCAAGTTGGAGGGAGTGGTAGAGGCAAAGTGGGCTAGAAAGCAGAAATAAGTTCTCTTTACACGATGACTCTCTGAAGAAACGGCAAGCAGAAGAAGCTTTACATGCCTCAGGAATGTGGATTAGAGACCAACTCTGCAATGAACATATAGGAATGGAAGAGATGATATTAAGAGAGATATATGTAAACCTTTCCAATTTAGGGAGACATGAGGATACTGCTCTGACTAGGGGAACTTGTTATAAACTGGGGGGAAGAGAAGGAACTCAGTGACAGGTACAAAAAAGGACTATGATGTGGGATAGTGGTAACTTAATTTTAAATGTTGTAAGTTATTTTTCTGGCCCATAAATAGCACAGTTGCTTCAGTTTTGTCACACACAAATAAGACTACGTGATTTTTTATTTTTTCCTCTGACTCTTAAATAAACAGAACGCTGGTTAGCCTTCCATTATCATTTAGCTGTTAGTATTGGTGAACATGTGCTAGTTGTCTTCCCCAGGAGACAATAGAGATTCTATTTTCATAGGAGGAAAAGCCAATGGGTGGCATCCAATAGCAGTTCCAAGGTCACATATGGACTTTGGAGAAGCTGCCAGCCCTGTCCTAAGAGACAGTAACATGGCACAGGCTTTCTCCTTGAACTGGGGATTCTGCCTAAGCATAGGGACTCTGGCACTCCAGTACTCTCAACACTCTGGGGAAAGAAGAATGTCTATCCACTCTATAAGCCAAATGCTAACACATAAGTAGTAAACATTTTGTTAGTATTAAAAAAAGAAATAAACATGAACATTTTCTTTAATAGAGAGAGCAAGCAAATTCTCACTCAATGACATCATAAATGTATGACTGGGGCTAAAGGGAGTCCCATTATAATGGTAATGTTGAAAATATTTTTTTCCAGGCTTTAAAGGTCTCTGATGCACATAATCTCCTCCTCCTCCTCCCCCTGATTTGTAGAGAGACTCTTTAGAAAAGATAATACAGCCCTAAAAGTGCGGCTGACATTTTAAAATGCAAAAGATAAATACTGAATTGCTGATTCAACAGATACAGGCAAACCTCGAGAGAGGAACCCGTCTTCCTGTATCCTTCATGGGAGTAATACTTTATTAAAAATGAACATACCTTCATTCTTTATCAAATTCTGTTTCCTTATAGATTGAAATCAATATTCTTTACTAAACCAAGAATAATATAAGTGGTTTATATGGCAGAATAAAAAACAGACATCCCTTAACATGCTGCACTTAGATACAAATCAAAAAGGTATTACTTTTCTCAACCTAAAAATTATTTTTAGTCAGCCCACTTGGAGTATTTAACAACACTTCAACGATCAGAATTGTAGTCTTTTTTTCTTCTTCTGCATTTGTACAGCACCTAGCACAATGAGGTCCTCGTCCATGACTAAGACTCCTACATGGTATGGTAATATACATAATAGTTAAAAAGGCCCTAACTTATTCAGAGCACAGCTTAAATGATGCACAGTAAATGAAGCAGGGGGCCATAGTTAAAATGCTAAGGAAAAATAATATAATGTGTAAAACATTACTACATTATTTTTTATCCTTAGCAGTCAGATTATGGATATATATTTACAGATCATTTAATAAGGTATATTTAAAAATAAGTGTAACTGAATGTCCATAGAAAAGCTAATTATTTATTGTTGGTTGATAGCAGTTCATCTTCAATGCCATTTTCTCTTCCATTCTAATAAGTTGCGGAAAAATAAATGTTGCATATCTTCCTGTTTCACTATGCATTGTCTAATATGTGCAATGAATGAGGCAAGGGATCTGCCAAAACAAAAGGATGCAATCATGAAATTGAAGTGTGTATCATCATGAATAAGGTATAAAGAGCACAAAGCATAGGTTGTACAAGCATCCTTTACTTTTGGCACTTCTTGACTTTTGGGTGCTTAACTATGTAATCTTATTGTTTTCCTAATGCATTTTTATAGAATAGAAATATTTACACAACAATTTGGAATGGATTCAAACAAGCTAGTGATAAGTACAAAACAAGGACATTATGAAATGTGGATTTTCTTACAGTAATAACCACCATTTAGAAACTGTTATAGTAAGGTATATAGAGTCAAGAGCTATATATTTAGACAATGAATAGTTAATGGATAACTGACCAGAGAAACTGTAATGGGAAGGAGACAATTTGTTATATACATTGTTTATGTCCTCAAAAAATGAATTCCACTCTTCATGCAAGGAATAATCCACAAATATACAATGGTAGTACTGAGAAGAACACCTGTGTTACTCACCAACGGGACGTAGAGAGACGGTTGGACCAGCCAAGGGCATTGAGGGGACTGCATGCTGCTTTTTTGGTTAGCTGGAGAGCTCCACTCGTGAGTGCTAGGAAGTTCACTAGCAGATGGGATGTGGTAGTGGCATTGCAGCTGTGAGGGCTAGCTGGGTTGGGGGACAGAAGGCAAGAAGGCTCAGTACTAGCTCCAGGGTGCCCTAGCCAGACCCAAGACCAACAAGCCCATCTAACAAGGCTTCCTTCATCCCATGGAGCCCCTCCTACCAGCTCCCAAACCAAAACTCTGCCCTGAAGACCTAGCAGGAGCCGCTTCCTCCAGGCCAGATCCAACATCACAGAGACACCGAGGCCCGAACCCTGCTCTCTAGAGAAAACCCAGCTACATCTCTACCATTTATAGTTCCTAGCTACTAACTCCCCAGCTACAGATGCTAGCCTTCCTCCCAGACAGCATCTGCCCATGTACTCCAGCACTCAGAGACACCCCTGAACTCACTCAACCCCAGCAAAAACCAGCACTAGCTGACATACCAGGATGCAAACCAAATAGCACTCCCCCTTTCTAAGCATGTACCTACTACAGAATCCACCCAGGAAACCCAGATACCAGCCAGCACTCCCTCCAAACACACACCTACCCCAACCTCCCTAGACACTCTGTTACCTCCCTATCGTCTAATTTTTGTGCAGGCCATTGTCCTGCTATAAAATAAAGTACATGGTCATGTGTAAATTACTTGAAAATTTCAACCCAAAGCTTTGCAGGAAAGAACATAGAGAATCCAGTGTCGTGTTCTATCTCAATTTTTTCCCACCTCTATGAAATTTCATCTGACTTGGTCGCCCTCAGGTGGGTAATCTGTCAACAGGAATAATTTAGCTGAATTATACTTGGTCAATGTGTAATAAGGCCAGACTCACTAGGGTTCTATCCTGCAAGGTGCTGAAAGTATTAAGATCGCTTTGATAACAGTTGGAGAAGAGGGTGCTCAGAACTGAGTACAAGGGCTTCATTACTTTACAGGACACGGCACATCAAAGTCAATGGGAGTCAAGGACACCCAGCACCTTGCAAGGTCAAGTCCTATGCTTCTAATATGGGGATATTAAGCAACAAGCCACATGGTGTGGAACACTGTGATGGTAATCTGTTCTCTGTTTCAATAACTTATGCATATCCTGTGAGGTGCTGAGTGCCCTCACCTCCCATTAATTTCAGTGGGAGTTGAGAAGATTCAGCAAATGCCACGGCTAGATCTTAGTTGTTTGGAATTCAGTGGAAAGTATTTTAGTACCTTTTCAATATCATCTTCAGCTTTATTCCCCTCTGGGAGTCCAAGAAGATGCATATTAAGGAAAACTTGTCATGATAAATTAGAGAAGCTTGACAAAGTCCATTACTGTGACCTTTTTTGTAAACCAGGATTCCAATTTGCTAAATGTTATCCGCACTTTTCTCTGTTACTCTAGTATGACCAAATATTTTACTTCAATTCTACTTTAAGGAAGTCCAGCTGGATACTAATTTTACTCCTTTGACTTTTTAAAATATTTTCTTCTTTCATTGTTTTCAAGAGATAGAGTTGTTGTGACTATTTTCTCCACTGTTTTTTGTTTCTTCAATCTCAGAATTTTTCTCCTTGCTTGGCTGGAGCATAAATGACAGTAACTCTACCTGACTCTGCTTTTTGTTCACTGTGGACCAGGCAGTTTGCCAGTTTCCATTCTCCTTTAAGAGGCCCTGTTTCTCTGATCTTTACTGCAGAAACGTATTTAGTACTGATAGAAAATGGAGTGGAGATCACCACTGCCTTCCCTCTATTTTACAGCTGTTTATTTCAATACCTACTAAAGAGTTGGAGGAAGGTGGGGGAAATGTCAGGGTTTTCTTCTCTATGATGCTACTTGTCTTGAAGCTCACTACAGAGAGATGGAATTTCCATTGCTGCCTTCATAATAGTGAAATTTCATTTGTTGCCAAATTCACAAATTCTTGAATAAGTGGATTGGACAAATCTGAAGATGATTAGTAGTATGGGTAGCTATTTCTATGGTGGCATGTGCTGGTGTCACCTTAAAAATGATTTTTTAGAAAAAGACAAGTCAGTATCTCAAAGAGTTTCTTTGTAACCCAAGGGCCTCATCTTGTTATTGGAAATGATGGCAACCCGCCTCCTACCCATGACTTCAGTGGAATCAGAATCCAGCCCTATATGAGTAGAGCGTAGGATTGTAAACACAGAGATAAAGGCAATAAAGAAAAGGGTTAGAGTAAAGCTCTCCAGACGCTTCTTTATATAAACATCTAGTTGGTTTCTTTATAAAATTAACAATACTGTGTACTTGTTGTTAATATTATTTACATTTAATGACCAAGGGAGAAAAGTCAGGCATGACCAGGGAAATGGAGTTGAGCATATGAGGATAATTGAAAGGAGGGATAATTGAGGGGTTTGAGGGAGGAAAGGGAGGCGGACTGACATAGGATCTGGTTTTGTGGTGTGGGGGTTGACACGGGAAAAGGCACCAAGGCCCAGTCTTTCAAAGAATTTAGGTGCCTAACTTCCACTGAATTAAATGGGATTTAGGTACCTGAATACCTTTGAGGATCCGTATCCAAGTCACTTGTGGGGGAATAGACTAAGAAAGAATTAAGACATGTCAAGATGGGAGTGTAAAGCACAGGAGGAGATGGGAGATGAGAGGCAAGGGATTCAGTCCCTGGATGTGATGGAGCAAAATTCAGCGCAGCTGGGAAGGAAGCAAAGGTGTATCTAATCCACCTTCCACAATCTTAGTCTTGGCTGGGAGGGCAAACTGGTGCCAAGCATAGGTAAGAGATGTCTAAGGGCTGCTGTATCCTGCACTGGCTTGTAATGGCATGTGATGAACCCCTCCCATCCCTATACACACAAGTTCTCTTGTATTCGCAGTACATCACAAAAAGATTCCTCAGCCATTTTGGGGGCAGCTTTAATGTTAATGTGTACTGCTCCCCAGTGGCATAGAGTAGCCCTAACGCAGGACAAAATTTGGCCCAAGATGTAGCAATACAAGGACTCTATTGAAGTCAAAGATGACGTCTGTGAATCTGATGCAGAAGAATATTTTAGGTCAATGCAGGAATTCAGAGAGAGGTGGAGACAACACAGTTGGTGACGAAGAAGATCTTAGCTGCATGTTAGATGGGCTTGAAGGTTGTCTTGTGAGAGACTACAAGACCAAACAGCAGGAAGTTGCTATAGTTTAGGTTAGAGATAAGTGGGGAATGAACAATGGTTTCTAGCAATTTTAAGGAGCATTCAAATAGTGTAAACTTATAGTTTCCTTCAGCTTTATTCCTAGGTTAAAATGTCTTAATGCAGCTCCAGTTGATCTTATGGAAGATACTCAAAGATGGGGATTTATTTTTTTAAAGAGACTGATTCCACTGCAGTTATACTGAAAACAGTTTTGCTTATGTAACATGATGAACACCCATCTAAAAGAGTAAGTGATGTTTCTTGCAAGGTAGATCTGGAGATAATTTTAAAAATCTATACCTTTTAAAAATGCTTTGTACTCATAGAGCAACTAATGAATGGAGCTTTTCAGCAGCATTATAATATAAATTAAAATAAAAAGTATAAGCTACTGTATGTATTATCCTGGGAGAACAATAAAAAATACCAAAATATGAGCTGGAAAAGACCTAGTCATCCAGTTCATCTCTAATTTCAATGATTGCAGAATATTAGCTGGCTTTGTTATTTCAGAATAAACAGGGACTGACTGAATGGAAATATTTTGTGTCAACATAGATAAGATGAACAATTGTAAATGAATAGGTCCTTCCTTATAAGCTCTAGTCATTCCACATTCCATTTTGCAAGAAAAAAAATCTAATGCTGATGTAAAAGCCATTTTGCAATTCTTTTTCTCCAGGAAGCATTAATGAGTGTTAATCTGTAGTGACCTACACTGAAAACTTAAAAAGAGGGTTTTTTTTTGTTTTTTTATTTTACCATTTTTCATGCTAATGCAGTTTGTTTACTCCTGGTTTAATGCTGAGGAATTAGCTGTAAAACATTTCTGAATGTGACACATTTATGGAAATCATTCTTATACATATGTAATGGAGGGTTCTGTGGTTCATCTTTGCTTATAATGTGTGAACCTGGTTGCCATTTGTCATCTAGCCTGATATGGGGACTAATATGGATTAAATCTGCCATGTAAAGTCATAAAATTAGAAGCTTATAGAGATAAGGGACAATGTTAATTCACTGAATGCTAAGCATAATTGTTTCATTTTGATTGTTATCAAATATTTGGTTTAATCAAACTTGTACCTATTGGGGCCCTGGAAAAAAATAAAATGTCAGTGTAACTAACAAATGACCATAACCTTCCTGGAAAAGTAAGCAAACTTGTAGTAAAACAATTTTTAACACTATTTACAATAGAGGTGCCAAAGGTGGCATCTCCTGCAAGAGATTGGTTTGATCCCAAAGCTCTGGACACTCATTGTCTTTTCCTAATGAATATATCTATGTTCATCTCATATTTTACTTGGCTTCCTTTCCTGTGAACAAAGTATTCATTGATATTCATTATCCAGCATATACTAATAAGGTTGCTTGTCCATGAATATTCAGAAACATAGCTTATGTGAAACCATAAATATGCATTATTCAACCATGCAAGTCTCAATGTTGAGATATTGCAGATACTAAAGTATCAAGGAACACAAAACAAGCTCATATTCTTAAACATTACTCAGACTTAGTGAAATATTTTTTTAAAGTTGGATACCAGTTATCTGAAATGTTAGTGAAGGCCTGACCTAGAAAGAAAATGTAGTTTTCTTTAAGTTTTGCTTATGTGACAGTTGTGTTGCCTAGTAATGGAACCCTTGAAGTCAATGGAAGTTTATCTTTTGAGTTCAGTGGGAACAGGATCATATCTCCAGTCCATACTCAGGTAAAACTGCCATTGACTTAAAGATTTAGGATGAAATCCTGATACCAATTAGATTAATGGCAAAACTTCCAATAATTTCAACAAAGCCAGGATTATATCTTTAGATCTCAGAGCCAGATTCTGATCTTTATTTATGCATATTTAATTTGGGAGGAATGCAGCTTTATGCTGGTTTAACTGAGATCAGTATCTGTACAACAGGTCCATGATTCAAGGAAGTATCCTGATTTAAGAAAGTATTTAAGCATCTACTTGAATCCTGCTGAAGGGAAGAACAAGCTTAAGTGCTGTCCTGAATAGAGACAAAATGTAAGCACATGCTTAAGTGCTGTTTTGAACTGTGGCCTACTGTCTGATTCTTGTATTATACTATGTTAAACTGCATGCCAACCTGACCCTCTGGCAAGACACCAAAAACTTCTAAAAGGGAACAATACTGAAGTGTCTGTTGTCTTTGAACAAAGATAACACTGCCAGCTCAAATTTTAAAAAATGACATTTATTTTTTTCAATTTTACTATATAATAATAATACTACATAATAGCATTTGTGATCTGTATCTTTCTGGAATGAACTATAAAGTGTCCCATTCTACTAACAGCTTTATCCAATCATTTCTGTTTTTGCTTGTTCTTTGCAGCAGCATGGGTAGTTCTGAAACAATCACAATATGTGACTTTTAGTAGTGATTAGAGTGATTTAGTAATGAAAGCATCAGATAAATATTTAGAAATTTCACCAAATATTACAGGTATGCTAAACTTGTTTATAGACAGTTACTTGCATAAAGATTTATTTTTAAAACAAAACTTATTTGAAAGGATTTCCAACAGAGTGCTTGTGGTAAAAGAATAATATTTCAATAATCTAGCTTTTGATCTACAACTTTACATTATCTGTGGTTAAT
Organism: Chelydra serpentina; assembly: GCA_037349315.1. Classification (NCBI taxonomy): domain Eukaryota; kingdom Metazoa; phylum Chordata; order Testudines; family Chelydridae; genus Chelydra; species Chelydra serpentina. Next base: position 72,975,979 of record JBAIAC010000004.1, read on the forward strand.
TTAAGTCTAATTCAAGTAATTTATTCTCATTATCTCTGTTACTTTCATGCTACTATTAGCATTTTCATTGTAACATAGTGTTTAACATTATTAGGATTTGAATTTCTATCATGATTTTTCCTATAATATAACTTCTATCGTAAATGGGAATCATTTTGCAGTAGCAGCTAGAATAAAAACCCTTAAGGTCTGTTTCATTTAATACCCATTCATGCTCATGTATAATTAAAATTACTCACTTTCTTTTTTCATTTCATGTCCAATACATGCATACTCATCCCTTCAGTGCTCAAGTTACCTTAATGGTTCCCTTCGTTAAAACCCTATTTGAATATAAGCATATTAAAAAAACCAACACCACCCTCTTAGGAAAAGATGTGTGAGGGGATTTAAAAGGTGCCGGAAAAATGGCACATATCAGGCATTAGCTTACTCTTCCCATGTTCATCGAAAAATAATCATCCTTGTTACCGTCCCTTATAAAATCCACTCTTTCCATTTCCTGAGGCAACATTTATACCATAAGAGCACAAACTAGCCCGAATAGAAAACTATCAGCTATTTATGTTAATATGCATTGCATTTAATGTGAAGTCCAAGGGCCCAATCTTGCAAGGTGTCAAGTGTTCCAAACAAGTGTTATGTGCCATCAACTCCCAATGACTGCTCTGAGAGTTGCTGCTAATTGGGTATGGCTTTGATATATTGTAGGGATGGGGGCTTTTGAGGAGGGTAGGGAGAAATCTAACGAATTCTGTATTGCTGTTAATTTTTTAAAATATAATTTGATCCTTCCTTTCAGATAACCTTTATTGGGTGTTCTGAAGATCTAAGTTATCAGATCCTCAGCTGGTGTTCAAACTGAAATAGCTCCTTTTGTTTTCAAGTCAATTGAAATACCTTTCAGTGGCATCTATTGCTACCTTCTAATGATACCATCTAATGAAAGCATTAATAACTTTTAACAAAAGAGAATGTATGTTGCTTGGCAGAAATAAGAAAAACAACAGCTATGTACAATAACAAAAATATATTTCTAGATATATCATGTACCATGCTGAAAGTTGAAAAAAATATCAGTTTGTTTAAAGCAGAATTTCCTGTTCTTGGTTTTTCTGCTTTTATTCTGTTCCCTGCCAAGCTTTCATAATCAAAGATCAAAATCATTGTATGTCTTTGGATTTAGATGATAGGAAATGCTTTCTGGCTTCCGAGTTTACAAAGAGGAAAGATAGCTCTGTTAGGGCCCGACCTCAAGGCAATATAAAGATTCCCAGTAAACTTCCCAATGGCTTTGGATAGGTACACAAGAAGATAGGATTTGCTACACTGGATCAGGCCAGTAGTCCATTTAATCCAGACTCTCACAGAAGCCAGCACCAAATGCTTCATTTGAAGGCACAAGATTATTTTACCCACAGTATAAATACAGATGCCCCTCATGCAGCTCTCATCCTAATCCCAAATAGTGACAGGCAGGTTTATATTTGAAACATAAGTTTATTTTACCCTTCCAAAACACGTTTTTGTATTAACTGCTATGCAAAATAAGGACAAAGGTATGTCTATAATCTTGCCATTGGTTCTGATATTGATCCAACAGAATCTTTATTGTTTGTTTTGTTAAACTGAGTAACCTAGTATGTGTTTAGCAAAATATGATTGTGTCAATCTGAGCAATTCAATTGCTTTTTGAGATTTTATCCATACGATTTTTCAGATACATTTCAGTTATTTTCCTTTTGAGTATCCTTCAATATATCTGTCTTCAAGGACAGATTTTGAAGTCAAAATAGATCTGTGAATTCCTAATGTTGATCTGTTGGAAAAAATGTTAAGTCTCTGGTTATGAACTATGTAATTATGCTGAGAGTTGATATACAAATGTACATGTGTAGGGGGGTGTGTGTGTGTGTGTGTATGTGTGTGTGTGTATGCATGCGTGCCCACATATGCTTCTGAAATGCTAAGGATACAGCTTCTATCTATCTTTAGTGCCTCAGTTTTAGTGGGTTAATTTTTAAAATAACGTTTCAAAGCAATTTTAGTTCATTTTCCCTTTTTTCCCCTATAGCTTCCTTTTTTTCCTATAGTAAGTCAATGATATTAATTCTTTTAGAATGGCTTCATAAATCTCCCAAATCTCCCAAATCTCCCAAAGAGTATTTGCTTTACTCTATTCAATACCTGTAGGGGCTTTAGACCCAGATGAACTAGGTACCAACCTGGGCCACAATATTTTGAATTTCCTGTCTCCTGCAAAGGTAGAATTGGGCCCAAGGTACGTGTAAGGAGAGAATTGAATTATGGAGGCTCATGGGATGAGGGAGGGAAGAGACCCTCTGCAGAAAGAGAGATGTAGAAAGGTAGAAGAAGAGAAAAGCAAATAAAAGACAGGGGGAAAGGAAAAAAAAAGGAGAAAAAGTTGTGGGAGTGGGAGGAAGAGAGAGAGTAGAGACAAAATAAATGACTGGGGAGATTATGCTAATAGGATTGTTAGAGTACAGTATGACATAGTCTGGCCAGCCCTCTTTCTATCCTTGAAATATTCCTGCCACACCCCAAGATGTCAGAAGGGGGGAGGATTGGAGCTTGCTATGCCAGTTCTATGCTAATGCAGGATGTGATGCTGGCAGATGTGCCAGCTCATGCCAAGGGCCTTAGGCCTCAACTGAACACTGACCAATGCATAGCTGGAATCCAGTCTGGCTCTCCTGTGTGTTAGTATTGTAAAAATATGAATTAGTTTTATATAAATGTGTTTAGTGATTAAACTTTATGAAATGCCTGTAAGTTGCTACATGTATTGATCTCACTTCTAATATCTGTTTCCCGTGTTATAAGGTAATATTTAAATGTTTGCTCTGTAATTGTAAAAGTCTTTGCTCTGAAACTGTAAACCACCAGTCAGGAGAGAAACATTATGAAATGTGAAATACCAGTATGCCACAGGATCTGTTATCTCCTGCCCAATTAAAGAAGTCCCATAGACACCAGACAATCAGTGTGGAACATCAGAGGACAAAATACTTTGTTGATTTCTCCCCTGCACATCCACAAAGAGGAGACATGCAGGTGGACTTGTCCCATCAGCTTGAACTCTGAGGGAAGAGAATAAAAATCCCTGAGAAGGAGAAAACTGTAACTCAGGAGCAAGGATTACTAAGCATAAACATAAGATCCCCAGTGCTTGGCCTGGGTTAGTCCTCAAGGACATATAGATCTTGCTTATTAGAGAAGCTTCTATCATTTTTTTGGAACCTAGAAGCTAGATAGAAGCTCATTTGTGTGTGTATGTTTGTCTGCTTTATCCTTGTAAATAACTCTCCTTTCTTTTTCCTAGTTAATAGATTTTTAATTAGTTTTTTATAAGATTGGCTACAAGCATTGTCTGGGTCAAGTGCCTGGTCCTTTGGGACTGGGAGTAACCTGAATATTGTTGTTGTTTTTGGTGTAAGGGACCATCTATCACAAAGGCAAACTTGCCTAGGTGGCAAGATTGTCTGAAGTACCCCAGGGGATTGTCTGTGATTCCACGGTTAGGCTCTATAGTGCCTGAGGAGTTCATACTTGATAGTTGGTTGGTGACATCTAAGTATAGAATTCACAGCCAGTTTGGGGTTTGTGCCCTGCTTAACTGTCTTCCATGAGGTTGATACTCATGCTTTTGAGCCACTCCAGACAGTGTGGCAGGAGGAATCTTAGCCCTGGTCTACACTACGAGTTTCGGTCGAATTTATTAGCATTATATCGATTGATCCGTGCACCCGTCCACACAACGAAGCCCTTAACATTAACTTCTAGGGCTCTTAAAATCGATCTTGCCACTCCACCCCCAACGAGGGGATTAGCGCTTAAAGCGATATTGCCGAATCGATGTAGGCTTAGTGAGGACGCAATTCAACGGTATTGGCCTCCTGGATCTATCCCACCCAAGGCGTGCTCAATGCAGGAGAAGGGACCTCTGGTGAGTGTACCTCTGTTAAATTAATACATGTTTTATAAGCAAGCGTGTTTAATGATTAATTCGCGGCCAGTACAGCTACAGCTACTGGAAAAGTCTGTTAACATGTTTGGGGATGGAGCAGAAATCCTCCAGGGACACCTCCAGAAAGATCTCCTGGATGTACTCCCAAAGCCTGTGCAAAAGGTTTCTGGGGAGGGCAGCCTTATCCTGTGCTCCATGGTAACACACTCTACCATGCCAGGCCAGTAGCACATAGTCTGGAATCATTGCTTTGCAAAGCATGGTGGCGTATGGTCCCGGTGTTTGCTGGCATTCAAGCAACATCCGTTCTTTATCTGTCTGTGTTATCCTCAGAAGAGTAATATCATTCATGGTCACCTGGTTGAAATAGGGGAATTTTATTAAGGGGGTATTCAGAGGGGGTCTGTCCCTGCTGGGCTGTTTTCCTGTGGCTGAACGGAAATCTTCCCCGCTGTGACCCACGCGGTGGGGGGAGGGGGAACAGCGAAAATCTTGGATGTGTGTGTGTGTGTGTGGGGGGGGGGTGTCGATTAGGTTCGCGCTGCATGTTAACCCGAAATCCGCCGTCCCTCCCTTTTCAATTGCCAACCAGTTTTAAATTGCAAGCCCAAAGGCTGTTTGTTATGGGAAATGAGGGGGTTGCTGTTTGAAAACAATCCCACATGTTATGAAGGTTAAAGAAGCCTATAGACTGTGGCTTACCATGGCTGCCTGCAAGCCAAATTCTGTTGCCCGCCGGACCTGCTTGTGTGATCTCTCACACCAAACCGGCAGACCCTCAATATAACAGGCAAAGTGCATAACCAGCGGCCAGCCGATTTGCCTCAACCTCCCACCCTGCCATAAACGTCTCCCCCTTACTCTCACAGATATTGTGGAGCGCACAGCAAGCAGTAATAATACTGGGAATATTGGTTTCGCTGAGATCTAACCTAGTCAATAAACTGCACCAGTGAGCTTTTAAACGCCCAAATGCACATTCCACCACCATTCTGCACTTGCTCAGCCTATAGTTGAAAAGGTCCTGACTACTGTCCAGGCTACACGTGTATGGCTTCATGAGTCATGGCATTAAGGGGTAGGCTGGGTCCCCAAGGATAACTATAGGCATCTCAACATCCCCAACAGTTATTTTCTGATCTGGGAAGAAAGTCCCTTGATGCAGCAGCCGAAACAGACCAGAGTTCCTGAAGATGCAAGCTTCATGTACCTTTCCCGGCCATCCCACATTGATGTTGGTGAAATGTCCCTTATGATCCACCAGTGCTTGCAGCACTATTGAAAAGTAACCCTTTCGGTTTATGTACTCGCTGGCTTGGTGGTCCAGTGCCAAGATAGGGATATGGGTTCCGTCTATCGCCCCTCCACAGTTCAGGAACCCCATTGCTGCAAAGCCATCCAGTATGAGCTGCACTTTTCCCAGACTCACAACCATCGGTACCAGCAGCTTGGTGATCACCCTGGCTACTTGCATCACAACAGCCCCCACTGTAGATTTTCCCACTCCGAATTGATTCGCGACTGACCGGTAGCTGTCTGGCGTTGCAAGCGTCCACAGGGCTATCGCCAGTCGCTTCTCTACTGTGAGGGCTGCTCTCATCTTGGTGTTCTGGTGCTTCAGGGCAGGGGAAAGCAACTCACAAAGTTCCATGAAAGTGCCCTTACGCATGCGAAAGTTTCGCAGCCACTGGGATTCATCCCAGACCTGCAGCACTATCTGGTCCCACCAGTCTGTGCTTGTTTCCCGGGCCCAGAATCGGCGTTCCACTGTATCAACAAGCCCCATTATCACCATGATGTCCACCTTGCGGAGGGGGCTTTTTTGAGAGAGGTCTGTGTCCATGTCCTCATGACTGTCCTCAGGGCGCTGCTGTCGCCTCCTCGCCTGCTGTAGCTGTAGCAGCTCCTGGTTCTTGTTCTCCATATACTCCTGGACAATGCGCGTGGTGTTCATAATGGCGATAACGGCCGCGGTGATCTGATCGTGCTCCATGCTTTCCCTGGTATGCTGTTTGCAGGACAGCAGAGTGGGAGCAGAAGCGGTGGGTGGAATACAATGGTGTCAGCAATATGGCGCCCGCAAGAAAAAAGGCGCGAAAGGATTTTTGGCTCCCCCCTCAGTTGCTTTCATGGCGGGAAGGGGGAGCAAGGGTTAGGCTCATTTCTTTCTAGCAGCAGATGGTACAATATGCCGGGAAGCAAGGGTAGGTGCCTTCCCTTCTAGCTGCAGATGGTTCAATAGGCTTGATATCCATCATCATCTCCTGGCCCCCTCAAGGATTGAACTCGCAACCCCAGGTTTAGCGGGCCAACGCTCAGACCGCTGAGCTATCCCTCTGCCCGTGTTCCAGGCAGTACTGAATCTCCCTTAAACAAAACGTAAAAAAGAGAACAACCACAATCACTCTGGTCACTCCCATTTATGTCCAAGCGCCCCCAGCCAGCCACACCATAGGCCACCGGCCAGGAGCACACAAATTTCAAGCATATTGTATGATCTGCAGCTGTGTAGTCCCGCGACTACAATCATGTATGGCCTATTGCACCATCTGCAGCTAGAAGGCAAGGAGCTTATGTTGTGTAGTCTCACGACTACCAGCCTCAGGCAGAATGGCCCCCTCAAGGATTGAACTTGCAACCCCGGGTTTAGCGGACCAACGCTCAGAACGCTGAGCTATCCCTCTGCCCGTATTATAGCGCGACTGAATCCCCACTAGACCTAATGTCCAGGCGTACGCTGGAGATGTATGGTAATTGTGAGCTGAGCAGGCTTCCATAGCAAACCCGGAAACCCTGGAAAAAAGGCGCGAAAAAGATTGCTTTCACGGAGGGAGGGAGGGACGTTTGATGGCTTGACGACATGTACCCAGAACCACCAGCGACAATGTTTTCTGCCCCATCAGGCTTTGGGATCGCAACCCAGAATTCCAATGGGCGGCGGAGACTGCGGGAATTGTGGGATAGGTACCCGCAATGCAACGCTCCGAAAGTCGGCGCTAGCCCCGCTACTGTGGACACAGTCCGTTGACCTCATGGTCTTAATGCTCTTTAGTGTGGGGACACACACAATCGATTCCATAAATTCTGGTTTTAAAATATTGACTTCTATAATTTCGACCTAATTCTGTAGTGTAGACGTACCCTTAGATGCCTCTTTACAGCAGCTTTGAGTTATTGGAGGGATTTAGCGTAAGTATGGATCTAGTGTTCAAGCATAAAGAATCTAATCTCCCTTGATACAAAATCAGTGGCAGCATAATTAAACCCTTCAGGAAGTACAAAAAGAGGCATGCAAGATCAAGCCTTACAACACAAGATCAGTTGAACAGTGTGGCTTGGCTAAGAAACTCAAAATCATCACATTCAAAAGCCAGTAGGTGAACACTTCAACCTCCCTGATCACGCAATGACAGATTTAAAGGTAGCAATTTTACAACAGAAAAACTTCAAAAACAGACTCCAACGCGAAGTTGCTGAACTGGAGTTAATATGCAAACTAGATACCATTACCTTAGGTCTGAATATTGACTGTGAATGGCTCGGTCATTACGTTAATTGAATTTATTTCCTTCCCCCCCCCCCCCCTTTAAATAAGAAATTCAACTTTTGAAAACTGTAAAGGGATGAAATTCTGTTTTGGTCCATGATATAATTTGGGCACTTTCCAAGAATTTAATATTAACACACATAGTGTCACATTTGTAATAGGATGCAATCAAGTCTAATTTTACATTGTACTATTTAATTAATCAGTCGGTACCTGTAAATAAATTGTGGGTTAGACATGCTTTTTTCATTCTTTTTTCCCTTGAAATAATTAAAAATGAATCAGTGGAATTAAAACTTAAGTGCAACCTACATGTATAAGAGACTGGCTTCCTTACAATGCTTTACAAACATTCTGTATCTGGAATTTCAAGACAGCTATAATTGCATATAGCAAAGGAATTCATATACAGTCTTTAGTTTGAAAGGAAACCACTAATTATAGTATATTAGACTATTTCATGCTTAAGGGATGAAAAAGCTGAGGAAATAATCATTTGTGTCCCTTAAAAATCTCACCTGTAGTTTTCATTATCTGAAGGAGCGAAATAATTTCATCTCTCCTTTTTGCTTTTAAACCAGCTCTCTTCAGTTCTTGTATCTTTTTATTTAAATAGTTTATTTCACTGGTTTTGTTTCTCTTTGCATTACGGAGTGAGGGGATTCTGTCAAATATTCACATTCAAATTACAGTATAAGTTGGATATTGATTGTTTTCCTTTGATTTGTGTTAGGGTGACCAGATGTCCCGATTTTATAGGGACAGTCCCGATTTTGGGGTCTCTTTCTTATATAGGCTCTTATTACCCCCCACCCTCTGTCCTGATTTTTCACACTTGCTGTCTGGTCACCCTAATTTCTGTTGTGCAATTCCTAACCATTCCCATTTGGCTTCAGTTTTCATTTCAGATACATTATCAGGCCTGCTGACAGGAATTCCGGGCCCCGGGGCCGGAGCCAGGGCCATCCTGGTGGTGAGTGGGGTGAGGGTGGAAGCGACGAATACATCACTTCTGGGACCTCCTGTCACTTCCAAGACCGACCCTGTGCTGGTCTGTGGGGCTCCCAAAGCACAGGGTCTGGCCCCGGAGCAGTTGTGGATGCCTAGGAGCCCTGCGGCCACCCAGGCGATTTAAAAGGGCATGGGGCTTCTGGTCACCGAGCCTTTTTAAATCACCCAGGGCCATGGACAATTTCCCCCTTTCCCCATTCCTGTCGGTGGTTCTGTACGTTAGCCATCATTAGAAGTTGCTAAAACAACGAACACTAAGGCTATGTCCACACTAGCACTTTTTTGTCGGTCAGGAGTGTGAAAAAACACCCCTCTAACTGACATAGGTATCGCCCACAAAAGTGTTGATGTGGACAATGCTATGTCGGCAGGAGATGCTCTTTGCCGACATTGCTACTGCCGCTTGTTGGGGGTGGTTTAATTATGCCAACAGGTAAGCAGTCTCCCGTCAGCATAGAGCGGCTACACAGTAAATATGTAAGTTGTGACAGAGTGGGATATATTTGGGGCAAATTGTGAACTTCAGATTGATATCATAGCCTCCATTTTGGATTAGGATATCCATTTTTTGTTATGTGCTGAACTCGTGTTTAACCTTTCCCAAGGCAAGCTTATTGAACCACATTCCAAATGGTCACCCTCCCCTTGGAGAGGCTTAACATCTCCTAGAAGGATGATCTCTGAGAAGACATCAGTCAAGGAGCCATTGACTTTGATTATCTCTCAGCTACTAACCCATCCCCATGAAACAATGAACTATCCTACACAGGGGGAAGGGACAAGCAAACCTGTGGAGCACATCCAAAAAGGGACAGAGACTATATTTAAGGGAAGGAGGAATGCTTCTCTGTTAGGGGAGCTGTCCATCAATACCAGCTAGAAGAACTAGCTGGAGAAAGCGAGATAGGGAGAGACTGTGCCTATCCTGAAATGCTGAAGACCTTGGACTCTCAGACTAGGAGAGGGTGCTCAGGACTCTTGTTACTTGGCAAAGGTTTGTAACTTGTAACTCCTTGTGTTTACAAGAAACGTTTCTGTGGTTAAGAAATTCCTTGGCTAAGCCTATATTCCTTGCTTCCCTGCCATGTTGTCCCCCAAAAGGGTTAAACTAGAAGTCAGAGAGCCCAGAGCCAGTTGAAACTCAGAAGGAATATTCAGTTGGTGGCAGGGATGGGTTAGAGGTTTGCTTGAGGAAGGCTGAAGCACAGGTTTTTGGGTGTCCCAAGCAAGGGATCTGATGAGGTGTCTGAGTCTGGGAATGTGCCCTTGACAGTCAGATCTAGAAACAAGGACAAGACTTCACCCAGCCCCAGTTGATTTTGGAAGCATGTGAGTGAATCCAGCTACTGGGTCCTACAACAGACTGTTGTTCATCTATACGGGACTGATCAGGTTATGATACAACTATGAAACACACATACTGTCATCAAGTGTATGCTGCATAAATGTGAATAATATATCTATCATGACACTGAAGATTTTTTCCCCCTCCTCTCTGTTCTTTCTTCTCTATAAACTAATGACAAAAACAAAAGCAAAACCAAAATGCAAGTTGGGAACGCTCTGTAATTTCCATTTAAAAGTTACCTTTGTGTGCAGTATACAGACAGTACTGAAGATTGTAAGGTCAGATCAATATGTTGTTTTCTTTTTTAAACTGCAGCCTGCTGTTTGAGGTTCCTGTGGTAACAAATATAGAGCATTAACCTTGGATACAAAATATCCTCAGAAAAATAATCCTTTACACAGCTATAAGGATAGGGCTGTTTTTAAATGAATATGCGAGCTCAAAGGCCTAACCTACATATCTAGAGAGTCAATAAATCAATCTGTCTTGTTCTGGGCTCTGACTATTAAATTAATATCTTTGCTGATTATCTTCTGCCAGGAATTCTTTGATTTTTCTTTGGCCAACCATTATTTAGAGAGGTCACAGCAGCAAATAATTTCTTTTAATTGACCAGCAAAAAAATCCATTGGAGTAATTTGACAATTAGATTTCTGTTCTCTTGTCAGCTGGACTCATCTCCTTTTCACTCCAGGTAAGCACCACTTGGTTGTTTGTGAGCATCCATTTGTAATGCTTACAAAATGAGCTCCTGTCAGCCTGTATCAAAAGATATTACTTTTTTCCCCCCAAATGTAGCCCTGTACACAAAGCACAGGCCATTTGATAAATGACATTTGTCACTGCAAAAACTTGAGCATTCTTTTAATAAAGCATACCGGTGAACAATCTTAATGATAGTAAGTTATTTTCTCCCAGATAAGTGTTGCAGAGAAAAGACAGCACATTGAAAAGGACACACATGCCATCATTGCCCAGCAAAAATACCTTTGATTTAAACACAGAGAGAGAAATTCTATGCTTTTAGAGAAGAAGATCCATGAGTTTCAGTTTATGCATAGATCTCAGCATGAGGCAGGGAAGAACTTATAGGTCCTGTCCTTTCTTTCTTGAAGAACTGGGCTAAGTCTGCTATTTAGACACAGGAGAATGCAAAGCCACATCATCCCAAGGGAGGTCTGTAGGAAGGATTCTGCTTTAAGAATGGTGTTTGACTTTTCTGTCATTCAGATTTGATGTCTATTTAAAAGCATATATGCTCCAGCTCAATGATAAGATATGGATGAGCTTGATGGCAGAATTTCTAGGTGAAATTCTCTGGAATATATTATGGAAGACATCAGACTATGTGATCAAAATGTTCCCTTCTGACCTTAAAATCTATGAATCTATAAATGCAGAGGATCCTATAATATGACCCAATGGAATTTGGGTTCTCTGGGTTGGAAGGTTCATGGTGAGAATAGGAGGCAGCAAGTCTGGGGGGAACCGTCTGCTGTCTGTGAATGCTGCCCCTTATTTTAGTAGCTAGCTATTACAGTTAATGTTACTGTAACCCCCAATAACTCTTGGCCCACTACTGAACCTCATAAGAGAGAGGAAGGCCTTTGTTCAAACATAGGGAGGGAAGGCAAATTAAAGCCAATACCAACAAGAAGTGGTGGGAGCACAACTGAGCAAAGTAACTCCATGAATAAAGGACATGAAAGTCATAAGATTTGCCTACAGATTGGAAATAATGTTGTGTTTATAGGCCTTACCCCAGGCTTCTTCCATGGGGTCTCCCCGGAAACGAACATGCAGCAAAACTCAGTAAGGCAGATTCACTGTTGCGGGGAAAGAGGTGAGACAGCTTGAACCCCCACTTGACAGGAGCATCCAGGGACCAGTGAAGTCCCCAACACAGACTAGAGAGCCGTCAATTTGCATGTTTGCTCCAAAGGCTGTGGTAGGGCATTGCAAGGGTAAAGAATCGCTGAAGAGGATGTCTGCCCTTGTGACATCCCTCCCTAGCTGCAAAGGGACACTCAGGCAATGATGCATTGGGGCCAGTGAGTTTAATTTAACAGAGGCTTCTGAGAATCCCCCCTTTCACCCTTCCCTGCTAAGATTTTTCTGCAGAAAGGCCTAATGCCTCCACACCTGCTCTGCCATTATGTGCATTGTTCCCACCCCTAAAGTCAGAATGGGCTTACAGTTCAATTCCAAATCACAAAACATTTATAAATAAGTATACCAGCTCCTTATCTGTGCTCTTGTGACATACCTTGTTGTTTGCCCCAGATGAAGCTGATGGCTAAACACAAACAACCTCAGAGTATTAATTAATAGTACAAAAACATGTCACTTAAAGGGCACACATCATGTACATCTCATCCAGCTTTCTTTGTAACAGAAAGTGCTGTCAGATCAAGTAGAGAAAATATAATATGGTGTCACCTGGACATAGATTCAAACCACAACAATGTGAAGTTCAATTAATGATGTGCCACTTCCTCAAATGATGTAGCTCATCTGTGAGAGACAAGGTGGGTGAGGTACTATCTTTTACTAGACCAACTTCTGTTGGTGAGAGAGAAAAGCTTTTGAGCTTACACAGAAAGCTTGTCTCTCTCACCAACAGAAGTTGGTCCAGTAAAATATATTACCTCACCCACCTTGTCTCTATAATATCCTGGGACGGACATGGCTACAACACGGTGTCGGCCATCTGTAACAATTAAAAAGAGAGAGACTAATATCTCCCAATAATAGGAAAGCCTTAATCTGGTTTCATTTGTTTTTACTTTTCCTCCTCTGCTTAGGGAAGAAAGAGTAGCTAGGGTCCCAGATCCACACAAAAAAAACCTTAGGCACTTTGATGCTCAGGGTATGTCTATATACAAGCACTACATTAGCACAGCAGTGGCACTGCAGCTATGCAGCCGTAGTATAGACACTTGCTACAATGAGCGAAGGGGGTTTTCTGGGCAGCAGTGAGTGGTGGTGCAGATGAGCTTCCCCAATTAAATATACAGATGGGATTTGGGTGGGTTTGTACTTGCAGCATCTAGCTACCTACTCTGCTGCTGCCCATACTACTGCAGCTGCATTACTATTTTTAGCCTGCTAGCTCAGATGACAGCTAACATGAGTATGTTTATGGGATCTTGGAATCACACTCCTACCTTGTAGCATAGGTATAGGCTAAGGCAGCTGAGTACCTGTCCTAATTGGAGCTTAGGTACATGAAAAGTGCCCAGGACTCTAAAGTGAGGCAGCACTGCTCATATTCAGAGTCACAAACATAGGCATCTAGGGAACATTTACTGCACAAACTTAGGCACCAAGCAAGTTCAGGCTACTCAAAGGTTAAGCAGCAGCCGGGCAGGAGTTTTGTGGTGGGTTGCAGTGGTGCCTAAAATTGGGGCGTAGGTGCCTAAGTAACTCTGTAAATCTCACCCTTCTTTCTCCAGCTGCAGAGAGAAAGAGAGTTTATTATCCACTTCCTAATAACCGGCTGCATTTTAGTTTTTTAATCAAAATTTGGTGTGGTATTTACAGAAATCGAAGTATATTACGTCAACACTGTCACCTTTTGAGACTCTAAATTATCAATTTAGATTCCTAAAGTGGGAGTTAGAAGCCTAAATCCCTTTGTGGATCTAGCTCTTTATTCATTGGTGGGTAAATATACTTTTTAAGACTGTGGCTTTTACATGTACTTTATTGAATTTCTGTCTTGGATACAAAATGGTCATCAATTGACCCAAAGGTCAACACACATATTTTTAAACCTTTTAACATTAATGAGGAACAAGCTGAGAAAACTGTTTTTACCCCTGTACAAAATGCTGTTTTTCATGGGTTTAATAGCTTTAACCATGCTGCTGTAGTGATTCAGTGTAGGATTAAGTTTTGACTTAAATTCGTCAGCTTTCTTAGGGTGTAAATTATGCCTTCTCCTTTTTACCCCTAGCTCCCAGGGCAGCAGAACCAGCACAATTCTGTAGCACAGAAGGTAAGGTGAGGAGGTTTTCAATCCCTGTTGTGATAAAAGAAGGGAGGAACTGGGGAGGGGTAGCTCCCTTTTATGGATACCCAGCCAGCCAGTAGCTATAAAATCCCTCTTAGTAGCTGTTCTCTAATTGCTCTACCTGTAAAGGGTTAAAAAGTCTCCCTGCTATGCATAAGTAAAAGGAAGTGAGTGGGCACCTGGCCAAAAGAGCCAATAGGAAGGCTAGAACTTGTTTAAATTGGAAAAACAGACTCCCCTGTCTATCTTTGTCTATCTGTTGTTGTTCTCCTGGGGAGAGGTGGACAGGACTGCAGCTATGCTGTAAGAAGCTTGGGACAAGTATGAAACTATCATCAGTATCATACCTAGAAACTACTCATTTAAAACTCCAGATATGTAAATAGATCAGGAAATATCTAGGAAGATGCGATTAGGTTTATCCCTTTTATTTTGTTATGGCTTGTGGATTCCTCTGTGCTAACCCTAGGTGCTTTTGTTTTGCTTGTAACCTTTAAGCTGGACCTCAAGAAAGCTATTCTTGGTGCTTAATCCTTGTAGTTGCTCTTTTAAAATCCCAGATGTATTTTCTTTCTTTCTTTTTTAAATAACATTTATCTTTTTTAAGAACAGAACAGGATTTTTGTGTCTTAAGAGGTTTGTGCACATGTTGTTTAATTAGTTGGTGCCAACAGCTGCTTTTCTTTTCTTTTTTTCCTTTCTCAGCTTTTCCCCAGAGGGTACCCCACAGAAAGGAATTCCCAAGTGCGTCTTCCTGGTCTTTCAACGGGGTTCTGCACTTGGGTGGTGGCAGCATCTATCAATCCAAGGTCAGAGAAAAGCTGTAACTTTGGGAGTTTACTACAAGCCTGGATTGGCCAGTATTAATGTTTAGAGTCCTTGCGGGCCCCCACCTTCTGCACTCGAAGTGCCAAAGTGGGGAATTAGCCTTGACACCTATCCACTGCAGAACACAGCTCTGCAGCTCCACATGAGCTGCCTACATGGACAGGATTTTGGCATTTGACAAATGTATCTGTAAGTATATGGATCCATCAGTCAAATCACATATATAGGGTTCACAGAAGCCACTTACTTTGGTAGGGGGTTACAGGCACCATGAGAAACCGTGGAAGGTGCTATGGGTATGTCTACACTGCAGTTAAAAATCCATAGCTGGACTGTGCCAGCTGACTCAGGCTCATGGGGTTGGGGCCTAAGGGGCAGTTTAATTGCAGTGTAGAAGTTTGGGCTCAGTCTGAAGCCTGGGCTCTAGGACTCTGTAAGAATTAAACAGCCCCTAGCCTGAGCCCCAGAAGCCTGAGTCAGCTGGCACAGTCCAGCTGTGGGTTTTTAACTGCAGTGTAGACATGCCATATGTCACTCATCAGTGAAGATTTCCTTCCCCCCAACACCATTTCCCCTGAAACTCTCTAGCACATAGCAAGTTTATTTGGGCAGTGAAACAAGTCTATAACCTCATAATTTTTAAGCCAGTCTTATGATTTCCCAGGGCCTGACTCATGATTTTTAAACAGTTGAGGTTGACAATACTGCAAGTCACAATAAGTCTTTCAGGTAAGAAACCCCAAATGTTCTCCACAGCCAAAACAATGTCAAGCTGAACATTTTTTGCAGATTTAAAACAATGTGATTAACTTCTTTCATTTAAAAGAAAACAAAGAACCTTAGCAGTTCCATGGCCTAGCTGAAACTAAAAGCAGGGGCATTATGATATTATGATAAAGGATGTTTTTGTTGTACTTTCAGCTCAACTAGAAGTAGAAAGTAAGATTTCTAATCCAAGTATGTAGAACCACAGAGGTCGAATAAGTTTCATTTTATCATCTGGATTCTTTTTTGTAGCAACCTATGACCTCTTGTGATTTGTTCATTAGAATTACAAGGCCCTCACAGTCAGCAGAATATAAGGTGCCTGTAGTGTTCACATTTATAATCTGTGGCATATGCTCAATGACATCCTAATTATGTTTTAGACATTTATTATCTTCAGTAACCTTACCATAGTATTTTGTTCTCCCACAGCTTCCAGGAGGAGACCTTTCTTTCCAAGTACACATCACAGGAGTTATGCTCTGAATGCTTTTTTCACTCTATTGTGTTTTCTTGAACTTTAAGTAAATCCATACTCATTAGAGATGGATTCACACACAATCTGTATCTACCTCTGGATTCTAAATACTCCAAAATTCACAGATGTTTGGATTTCAGGTTTTGATTCAGACATGTCTCTACCCTAAGCATTGTCCTCTCCTTTATTCTGCTTGCAGATTATTGTCATGCTGTCTGAAGTGGTTTGTGACCGTGAGTGCCAGCCTCAGGGCAGACTGTCAAAAACAGGGCAGACACCCAAAACTGGCTGTATGTTCCATAATTAGATTTCACCATCCCAGTAACAAGTGTGAACTCCTGAAGCTCTATAACAGTCTTACTATGGAGCCACAGATGCCATTCCAGTCTAACTTGCCACCCAGGCATGCTGGACTTAGCAAAAGTTGGTTGCTATTCACCAAAGATCACAAAAGACTCAGGTTTCTTCCAATCTCAAGAGCCCAGTCACTTACCCCAAGTCAGTTTTTACCTCAGATCTCACATCAAAGACAATGTTTGTATCCAATCCTATGGTAAACTAACTAAAAATGTATTAACTATGTAAAAGAAATGAGAGAGTTATTTATAGGCTAAAGCAGGAAAACACATATACATAGATTAGTTATAGGCGGTGGGTCCAAAAGGTGACAGAGTTGTAGCAATCTGTCAGTACTGAATTTCTTTTAGGGCTAATCCAGGTTGACCCTGGGGATCTTTGCTTCTGTTTCATAGCTCTGTCCCTGTGAGAGTATAACAGTCAAAGAAAGAGAGATGAAACATTTTCTTGTCCCTGTCTTTATATCCTTTTTCCAGAATTTAAGATGATAGAACAAGCCCTTTCGACCATAGCCTGTTCATGGGTGTGCAGGGCAATTAGCAAAGTCTTTGCATTATGATGTCCCACAATGGCCCATTTAGTCTTGAGAGTCCTTTTTGATTATTAGAAGATGATCCTTCTTGCCTGGGTTCACAGGTTCAAAGCAGACATTTTAACAATCATAAAGCAAAAAAGCAAGTATTACCTTTTAGCATGTGATAAAGCTATAATAAGTGAGATGCATGCACGTGGCAATTTATAAGCATTTCATAATGTCTAAACACATTGTTATAAGTTCAATACCCATCTTAACCACACTAACACACAGGGGAGCTAGACTAGTTTCCTGCAATGAATTTGTCAGTACTCGGCTGAGGCTTAAAGCCTGGGCAAGAGCTGGCGCCTGGTTTGCCAGCATCAGTTATCAACAACAGAGCAGTAACTAAAATACAAAGAAATAAACACCTCCCCTCCATCCATTCCCAATAACTCTAAAGCACAGTGAACAGAGAAGATCCAATAGCCTAGTGCAGCCAAGACAGAATTCCACAAGCTCCTCCATTCCACTCGAAGTCTATTGATGTAATTACTGTTATTTTTCCGATTATCATCACCATTCATATAGTAAAGAGCTTAATTACAGTAAATATGGCTTTTGAGGTAAACCCAGAAATTACTTACAAGACATCATTAGGATGTGTTGTTATATTGTATATCAACAGTACAATCCTTTGTAAATTAATGACTCATGTCTTAAAAATATGTGATTACATGCAAAGCCAATATCGAGCACATGCAGTAAACATTTTTTGAAATTCTAGTGACTCTCTCAGAACATAGTGTTTATTTGTTCAAGGCAAACGTGAGAGCTAAATTGTACTGCTAATGCATCTAAAAATATCTGTTGGAGGAATCTAATGAGGACAGAAGGAAACACAAGATAGTGATGATATGCTACCAAAAGGGTTTTCAATCTAAAGTTTCCTGAATCAGTCAGCAATATATGCCCTTTCTGATGGTGGGTTGGGTAACTGGTTGGAGAATTGGCAGAGCTGTACTGACTGCTATCAACTTCCCCAAGCCAGCATGAAGGATTTGGGAGGGCACAAGACTCCAGGTTACTTCCAAGTACCAGCCCTTCAAACTGAACAAAATCTAGGGAGGCAAGGGCAAAGTGAGCTACAGCAGTTGTAGGACTTCCACTCAGTGGAAGTCTACATCTTGTCTCCATTTCATCTCCTCCTCCTCATGCAGTATTAGAACTAGCAGCATGGGGTGATCCTCTGGGAAGACTCCATGCTACTTCCTCCAGGGTGGCAATGGTGAAAGAGACAGTTGCAGCAGTGGCTGTAGCCAAGTCATTGGTAAGTGCAGAGAGGGTACAAGAGCTCTCTGAGTGAGCAGCACTTGGCTCAGTTCCAGCCTCACAGAGGGCTGAACATTTTAACAATAGAATGTGGCCTGGTGGGAACAATATTTAGCTGCTGCACCTCATTGTAACCAATTTGTGAGTGCCATGGTCAGAGATCAGACCAGTGTGTGTAGGGCTGGTTCAAGGGTGTGTTCACAACGAGATTCTTAACATGCATTCTATATTTCCCTGACTCGCTTTACATGAAAAGTGTGTGATGTTTAGGGTCCCCCTTTAGCCTCCTGCTGTAGAAGTGGAGGTCAGCTGCTTGCTCCTTTCCACCCTCGAGACGGTCTAAAACTCTCAAGTCTATCGTCACAAGGAAATGTACTAGAGATTTCTTTCTTTTTTTTTAAATGAAGATTGAGATTCTCCTTCAAGAGGCTCAAGGGCTGTGTGTATTATCAAAGGAGTCAGATGAACCTCCCTGTAAGGGATAGTTTTCTTGTAGATAGTGTTCAAAATTAAGATTCCTAATTATATTAATTGCAGTTGCTTTCAATACATTAGTCATTCTGTCTAGGTTCACCTACTGCACCCATTGCAATGGTATTTGGGCACTTCCACCAACATGCACCACGTAAAATTAGGAGAATCAAAATTATTCCAACATGCAGGGGTTGGAGGTGTAATATGGGGTGGCCCAGGTATGAGTAAAATAGGACACGTGGATCTGTCACCAACTGCCGTTAAGCATGCTATAGAAAAGGCCTGCAGGACCTACAGGGGCTACTGTATCCCTGATAGTGCAATAAATGGGACTGAGATGGAGAGCTCCAGTCCAAAGCTTATTTACTCACACTGTGTGCTGGTAACAGGATTTTGACCTTTACATGCTAATCCTCCTCCATCAAAATATAAACAATACATAGAATACTTTAACAAGCACTGCAGCTAATAATAAATGCATTTAATCACTGTGGGCCAGATTGACTGCAAGACCCTTACTCTCACTGATGTGTGGTTACTCACATAACTAGTTCCAATGAATTCAGTGGGACTATTTAGGTGAGTAACTGCACATCAATATGAATTAGGGGCTCATAATCTGGCTTTATGGTTGCAAAACCAAATAACCACTCTTCTAAATGAGGTTGCCAAGAATAAAAGAATCAAGATAAATGATCTGATTCCTGCATTAGCTTAACAGCTGAACAATTTAAGGAAGTATGGATAAAAATAGGATGAACTGATCAAAAGCCCATTGATATAATATTTATAACTAACATTGTGTATACTTTCTGTAGCTCATAATACATACCACTTTAACTCTCCTATATTCCCTTATCTTTAATAACTGATACCATCCCTTTTATAACTGGTCTAAGAAAATACCTTGTAATGTCAGCAATTCCATTTATCTTCAATGAAAAGTTAGTAATTAAAATACTGAAGTCTTTCAGGTAATATGGATACTTATAAGTTCCATTTGTTAGCATCTTTGCCCTCAGTCCCAGTGTGTCTGATTTCCAGTCTCCATCTCATATCCTCCTGTCTATGTTCCTTTCTTGATAGAGAGAAGCCACATTGCCCTTGACCTCCCCAACCCAAAAGACGCCCCCTTGACCCCCTCTGAACCTTCCTATTGCTGCCACCACTCCCTAACCAGAACCCGATCTGTCAGGCTGCCCTGATGTTCTGTCACCACCCACTCCAATGGTCATGGCGGAGATGGGTTCCCCTCAGTCTCAGTTTGATTCCCCAAGCTGACCTTGTACTAAGGCAGAGTGCCTGGATCATGTACAGACAGCCACTGCCAGGCATGGGCCCTCCAGCCATTCACCAAGAAAATCTGGACAAAAGAGACATTGAGAAGTGGTGGGTTGTCCCCTACCTTTTCTTTCACAATGAAAGCTCCTTCCCCACAGTGCCACCCCTTGAAAGCCAATCCCATTCTCCCTATACAGCACATTTTATAACAAACAACTAATTTAATCACATTTCTTTCTGTTCTCCAAAATGTGTCTGCAATCTCACCTCTGGCCTCCATCTTTTTTTCCCTATAAATTCCCCCTCTCGTACTTTCACATTGCAATTAAAATTTGTTACACACACATTCTGGAACCTGTCATCCTTTCTCACCAATAACCATTAAAGCCAATGGGTACCTGCTGTGGCCTAGAACATCTCCCGCAGAAGATATTTTGGCCTCTTTCAAGGAGGGAATGGTTGCTTCTGTGCACATGCCCTTGGGTTATGTTGGTGTCAGTCCTTGTGGGGAGTCATTGGCCATGGCTCTTCTGACTTCTCTGACTCCTCAGATGTTAGATGGTAGTTGTTGTTGTCATTGTCCTCCTCTTCCCCCTTGTCTGTCTGTAATTAAAGGTATTCAGTTTCAGTTAAAGGTATTCCACTCTGCATCACAATGTTATGCAATGTGAAGCAGGCCAGAAATATCTTAGGGACAGTGTTGGGGCTCTATTGTAATGGACCACTGAAGGCATGGAGACACCTTCATCACAGCTTTAGGATGCTGAATGCTCTCTCAATAACTGACCAGGTGGCTTTATGGACACAGCATACCGCTCCTCTGTTGCACTAGTGGTGTTGATGATGGGGGTGAGGAGCCATGGGCGTAGGGGGTATCCTCTGCAATATGTGCAGGGCACTAGCATATGACTAGTAAGATACCTGTCCCCGTGGTAGGATTACCTGTGGTGGGTGGGCAGTGGGCAGTGGTGACCAGGGCTCGTATGACTTGGTCACCGGCAAGTAGGGGTATGTTGTGTCTGAGCATGAGCGAGGGAGAGGAAGTTGTCGGACGTTTACCTAGCAGCCACCCATGGGGGAAACTGTCCCTGAGCTAGCAGTTCATTCACTCCAGATTATGACCACATATATACGTGGCATGATCCTGGATCCTTGTCCACAATGTCTGTGAAGATCATCTCTGCATTAAGGTGGCCACTGTGTTCGTGGCCCAGGTTCTATGCTTGCGGTCATAGAGGTGCACATTGTGCTGGGGGTTTTTTATATTAACATAAATCCAGTCTACAGTTCCTAGCACACATAGGAAGGTTGCACTGTGGTAGACATCTACCATGTTTTGCCTCTAGTTGTCTTGGTCAGAGGGGAACTGGATGTATTCTCCCACATAGCTGAAGACTACTGTAGTACCCTTGAGGCCACAGTCTGGATGATTCCAATAATCTGGGTGGTGATGCTATGGAAAGATCCTGAGGACAGTATGCCAAGGATATGCTGATCCACGTGGGGATGGAGCATTTGTGGCACATGCATGTGTGGTAGAGCACATTGCATTGGAGGTAAGGGGGTTGGCTGTCTGCCCTGGGGTTGGGGCACCTTTTCTTCCATTCATAATACTCTTGGTGTTGCTGACAGAGCAGGTCCTGTAGGCAAGATAGGCACGTGGACTCCTATCCCCAGGTGCTTTGTGTCTCACTCCAGTGAGAGATAGGAATCCACACACATGGAGTGAGGCAGCAGCATGCAGGCCCACAGACAGAAATGTAGGCACTTGGAGAAATTTACATTGACATTTTAGGGAACATCTACCCTGAAAGGTTAGGTACCTACGGGGTTAGGTGGGGACTTTTATGCATTGCAGTGGTGCCAAAACCAGGATGGTACCTAAAGTAGGTACTTAGCTATCTAACTCCTTTTTGTGCTTTTAGGCCATAGTGCTTAGGAGACCTGGGTTAAATATGTACAAACAGTAACTATAGAAAGTTTGAGAAAACTACGACCCTCATTTGACTCTTGTATGATCAACAATCTTTTTCCAAATGCAGTTTTGTCTACTTTTTATTATTTTAGCAAAACCTTAAAAAAGAATTAAAATAGAGGAAGAGACTCTGTGGAGACGGGGAGTGGGGAGAGCAGATAGTATTGATGTTCCAGGTCTGTTAGAGTTGCCATAATATCTGTATTTTCCAGGCTGCTGGTGTATGTCTTTTGATATATCTCCAGAATGTTTGCTCTTTTTTTTTAATTTGGTGACAACATTGTACACCTTCATATCCTGGCCTCCTTCAAGGTCCTTGTGCATTGTTTATTGTAGGCTGCAAAGAGAATCCTCTCACATCTTGGGGTGGAGGGGAGGAGCAAAAAACTATCCTCCAACAATGCAGGGTTAGTGTTAAGAGTTACTTTTACTTCAAAGTGTGGAGCAGGTGGCTGGCTGAAACACATGGAGGTTAGAAATCAGAAGGAGCATAGTGACTCATGTCTCTCTATTTGAATATAAAAGGCAGCTCCTAGCTCTTAATTTTCTTGTATATGTTTTGTTTATGAGGTCTTATAGTCTTTGAGAGGTAATTTCTGTAACTCATTAAAATAATTACTTGATTCATATGTGCAGTATGTGGGGCTTTTTTATTTTGTACCATTTTAGCTCTCATTGCGCTGCATGATATGTTTCCCTTTGAGTCAACCTCATGCATTCGTTTTTGTTGACATTTGCTTCTCATATACAAATAATGTTATATGTCCATAATCTTACCATAAAACAATATAACATTAAAAAACACACCTGAATCTAAAGTTCTACTTTATTTAGGTTAAACTTTGCTGTGTTTTCCACAGTTCATGAGGCAAAAATTAGAAATTAATATTTATGGGTTTTTTTGCCTACATACGGCTCACACTTCAGTGAATTCATATCTATTTTTGTTATTCTTTTTGCAATTTATGAAAGTCCAAAGTGATCCCAAAGAGATCATGCATATTTGTATCTAAATAGCATTAAAGCTTTACTCAAGTTTGTCTGTGTGTTTTGTTTGTTTTTTAAAAAAGCTAGAAAGGGGGTCACTGTTGTCTGATTTTCATCCCTTCTGCAAAGGTAGGAAGTGTTGCATACTAGGATCCAGCCAATTGTTCATATTTTGTTATTTGGATTACCCAATTATTGCTCCACTCAGGCACTTAAAATATTTTGCCCTTAATCTTGGGCTGCTCTCCAGCCCCTTTGTTTCTTTCCCACAATGAACAGTGATCCTACACCTTGTGGATCCAGCCCCAGGGGATCTTCCTGTGTAGCAGGAACCTTGGATAGTGCAAAGCTGCTGTAGCAGCTCCTTACACCCCATCTGCCCACTGTGGCCAGCACATGGGACACAGCTGAAGAAAAGGTCAATAGCCAAGACATTCCTGCACTCCATATGAGAAAAATACTTTTGGTGTCAGTGTTTACAGTACTGGGCCATCGAGATGAAGAAGAACCAGAATGTTTAATCTGAATGACTTGAACTATTTGGGAGTTTAGGCAATGTTCACCCTTGCAACGAAGGAGACCACACATGGGAGTAAAGTTATGCACCTTTCTAAATGTCTGCAGTTCTTTATTTTATTATTATTTATATTTATTTAGTTCCTGGAGTGCCAGACTGAACTTCTAGGTGGTCGTATTCAAGGGACTTCAACGATAATGGCTGCCAGATCCCTCTGACACTATTTCCCAGTATGCATTGAGTCAGGGTGAGGATTGAATAGACTAGAAACTCCTGCCGAGGCCAATAGGGAGGCCTCTGCATGGAATGACCGGGACAAGCAGTTTGCTGGGCCACTGATGAGACAGAGCTGTTCACCACCTCAGTGGGAGGGGACAGCCTGACTCAGGCTATTCCTACCTTTACGGTGGCAGGTAGAATGCAGGCACTACACATGTAGCTACATTCCCCCGTGAAAGGAATGTGCTAAATTCCTTCCTGTAGCAATTATTAGAGACTGGTACAGGAGCCTGAGGTGCTTTATGCACTCCTGGCACTGGGATAGCATTGGGTGAATGCTCACCTCCTCCAGCCTCTGTGAAAGGTAGCAGAACAGATGTATGTTCCTGCCGATCTGTGCAAAGTCATGGAGGATGGTGAAGTCTGATCACATGGTGATCAGCACCTGGGTATGCTTCAGAGACCAGACAGCTGCTCTTGGAATTTGATTTGTGATCACCTGTGCTGATGAAGAGAGTTCACCGGAAAACTAATCTGAGGTGCACAGTGCTGGTCACTACTACTTCTGGCAATGAGCAGGGCCGCCGAGAGCGGGTTTGGGCCCCGGTGAAAAAATTTTTTCGGGCCCCCCAGCAAGGGTGGACCGGCTAAAAATCTTTACACCTACAGCAGCTCTTTTCTCTCTTTCTTTTTGTTCTTTCCATTTTTTTGCACCAGATTTGTGATGATAAGAATTGAAATGGGGTAAAAAAAGTTATCTAAAATAGTTATTTTTAATTCACTGCAATATAAAATAAATGTGTGACCTCATTTTTCTGTTAATAATAAATATGATAATATTCATACCTGTTGAGAATATTAAGGTCCTAATGACTAATATCAATAATATAAGCACCCACACGATTGTTGCTGAACTAACCATACACTTTAAATGTTAAACTTGTATGTGTAACACAACACAATGTGTATCACACAACAACTTTGTTGTATTTGCACGGTGTTCACTTACGAAAACATACAAATGCGACTACGCGTAATAAGATGAGACTGCACTGTCATACTGTCAAAGCACAGAAGTGAATGTTTGTACAGAGTCGGAAATACTTGGAAATGCTCGGTTCATGGCACAAGTTCGCAAGCCGTTATTCAGAATTGTGCGTGCATCGAACATGAAATATATATTTTGTTAAGAATTACATTAAAATATCATTATATTCTGTTCTTAATATGTAATTAGTAGTTCTTTGATTGATTAGAGTCTATATTGGCTGATAACTGACAGAATTGTGTATATCATAATTATTTTCTTTGAAATTCACCGATTTTACAATGGATGTCAAAAACAATTGACAAATAATGATACTACTGAGAAAGACAAAACCATATGCAACATAGTCGGGCCCCGGACCCCCTCCCGGACTGCCGGGCCTCGGTAATTTGTACCAGCTTCCCCTCCCCCCCCGCCTTTGTCGGCCCTGGCAACTAGTGGTCAGGGACCTTTATACCTTTGGGTAAGGGTCAGGCAGCAAAGAGATCAATGCATTGTGGAAATGGCCTTGGAGGAATATTCATACCTGTGACCTGGTACACACTCTGTGTCCCCATTGACACTGCACTGAGCAGGTGTGAGGCCATGCCACAGCAGAGGTGTTTACATACCCACACTCCTCATTTGGGCTAGCTTTCATGATGTGTGCTCTCTTTCAGGAATGTGCTTCAGGGCTTCAGATATGGACAAGAGGGGGGTACAAGAACAGTACACCAGCCCTGTTGAGACCAGTGTATAGTGTCAGAGTTCTGACCTGGTACCAACTACTGAGATCCAGATGAGTCCATGGGACTCCAGACCAGGGACTCAGATGAGGCCTCCACAGGACTCCAGACCAGGGAGCCAGCAAGCCTAACAGGCGGGGACATTGCCCCATCCAGGGGCAAAAACACAGTAAGAGTCCCTTTCTCTTTAAGCCAGTCAACGTTCACATCCGTGCAGCACTCATCTCACGACTCAACCCCGATGTACCATCTGCCTGTGTTGGTTCCAGAGAGGGTGCTGGGTGTTGGGAATAGTTGTATGTTTTGGGAGGTGGGGAATTGGTTTATGTATTAATGTTGAGTATTTACTAGTTAACCATAACCCTTTCCTTCCCCAGATGCTATTTTCCTGTTCCAATGAAGTCCCCCTTTGTTATACTTTTGGGTGTGTCATTTCTTTACTGAAGTTTTAGCTCAGGAAGCAGAAGCCATTAATCCCCAGGTCCAAACTTTGATTTCTGCTGCTGGCAACCCATCCAGGGGTATGTGCATTACACATGTATTGCGGTGTCTGACCTTTTCAGAAATATTATGGCAAAAAAGAGCTGGTTCTGCCATGCAGTACATTCCCATTCAAATATATATCTAAGGAATCTGCCTAATAATAAAATAGAGCTTTGGTTGTTTTTATTTAGTAACTGAAAACACTATCACAATTGTGTCAGTGTTAGTGGACATTCATTAAAGTTTCCCATGTTGTGAACAGACATGTGCAGTCTTGCTTTCAATTATGGGACCAAGTTACATAAGGATTGTGTACTCATGACTTGTTAAACAGAAGAATATGCATTATGCCATTTCTGTAGACTTTACTAGTCTGATTTTCATTGTTTGAATCTTTTGCTTTTCAGTTTTTGAAAATAGACGTGATAGTCACAATCCAGCATTGACATAACTGTAAAAATACATTTTTGGCTGTGGAAACAAATAGTTTTATATTTATGACATTGTGTACGACACATTTTTGCTCTTTGAAAAACAATAAGATTTATTAGATCATTTTTCCTTTGCTGACAATGCTTTATATATGGTTAAAATACAGATAAAAGAAGCTGTGCATACCAATGCAAGGCAAAATCCAATAAATAAAACAAAAGCTCCACCAAGAGTATGATTGCAGCAGTAAAGAGATTCAAAAATAGTCGATAACAATAGCAGATTGATTAAGTTTCATTAAAGGTATGTCACACTATAATAAGTCATAGAACCACTGACAAGAGTTCAGGTAAAGAGAAGATAGCTATAAATTGCAACAAACACGGTACTTCAATATGAAAGCACCCTTTGAAGCAAATGAGGTGGCAAATAACATGCAGAATAATGAATATGAAACAGCACTAAACAAAAACAATTCACAGCAAAGCTAAAGATGTACACATTCCTGAAAAGCTTACTGTCATGTAATCCAGGATTTATGTATCCAACTTGGTCAGGTACTACCAAAATACATATAAATATCTAGGCAACAATATCTACAAAAAAAAAACCAACTGAGCTAGGAGTTTCTTATCAGAAGAAATTACTCCATTATGAATACCAGGTTAAGTACCGGGTGTCCTCTCATCTACATATATCACCGTACCTAAACAATGAAACCAGTGGCGGGCGGGGTGGGAGGGAAGGGAATAACACACAAACCAGAGGAAAAGGAATAGCAACAAAGAATGACTGAATATTTTAGCTAAATCCTTGCTAGATCTGCCTCACAATGAGTGTTATGTCTATGGGTCAGCTTCGTCACCATACACACAGTCTGGAATCTTAAAGCACTACCTGGCTTTCAGAAAGTGAGCTTGCCAGTGAACTGCTGAGGATCCAGGAACCTAAAAAAGCCTCAGCTCCACTGAGAGCTCCACTGAGAGCCTCCAGTTCAGAGAGCCGGGGAGTCTGAGAGTCTGTTTGATCGTTCACTGGCTGGCAGGCAAGTTGACTAGCCAGCCTGCCTGCCTGATTTCCCTCCAAAATGTTGATGGAATTGATGCATTCCCACTGTACATTTTGGTTCCATCAAATCAGCAATATCTGATGGCAAACTGTTATGTTGGAAATTTCTCAACCATCTCTACTTATAATCTCCAACTCCAAAGGGCAAAAGGTGCAGGCGAGTCATTAAGGGAAATGTGGGAATAGGGGATGAGGCAGAAAGTCTTTCAGGGAAAACCTTAGAACCTTCCAGGTCAGGGGGAGGCCCAAGTTAAAATTTATGTCTGTCATTCTTAATTTAAGAATAAAGGAAAAGGCCAGGAGGGGAGGGGTGAGTTCTATACACTTACACAATGTATCTGTGTGAGTGCTCACTGTACTGAGATCAGGGACTCAACCTGCTCAGTTGGTGTTGAAAATTTAGCCCACAGTGCACATTACTAAGGTAAGCTCTAAGCCTAAATCACATCCACCAAGGAGCGGAGAGCTCTAAGGCTATATACATACAGCAGGGGGGTTCTGATGATATCATGATAACCATGACAACAAAATTCAGAACCCTACAAGGTATGTACAGTGTTCCTCACTTTTTTCCAATGTAGCAATTATTATATTAGTTGACTCGCACAGAATTAATTTGTTTGTTTTACACAGACACAGGACTTCTTCCTCTTTGAAAAGTCTCCTTTTAGGAAGTTTTTTTTTTCTGAGAAGAAAATCAAATACATTTTGAATTATTTACAGTTTGATTTCAGGACAGGTTAAGATATGATTTATCACTGAGTGTGTGTGTGTGTGGGTGGGGTTGGGATATGATAGAAAGAAGATAATATTTAATAAATGCAAAACTGACTGTCATTTACATAGAATACTATTTTCTCTTTGAGTATATTCCTTAGAGTTTACCACACAATTCAAAATAACTTTCAGAAGGGATGTAGATTAAAAACATTTTTCAGACACAATTTCCATACACGTTATTTTTGTTTGAAAAATGACTGTCAAGTATTTGCTTCTCCAAATAGCTGGTTTGTATTTGCAATCAGGTAGTTTTGGGGGCCAATTTTGCACAACCCATGGCAATGGGAGCAGGATAGAGGCCTAAATATGCAAACATTGAGCTATGCACCTGAAATGTAGAGTTTGTTGTCCTTTCCCTTTCCTTCACTCTGTTTTTCTGTCATTTGTATATTTCATGTTATTTTCTTCTCCTTCTTCTTCCGTTTCCACCTGCAACATTTTTGTAGAGTGTATAATTTTTCATTCCTTCTCTGCCTCCATTATAATATGTCTGTTTATCTGTGTTACATACCTATGTGATATGCAGTATGAATGTAAGTGCACCACTCCCCTTCCTCCCTTATTTCTATGATATGTGCTGCTTCCATCTTAGTCCTCCCTTTCAGGTCTCTCCTTATCCCTCCATTTCTTTTCACAGCTCCCCAGTCACCCCATCACCTACACTCAGTGCCTGCACACACAAATCCCATTATTCAAATTTCCTCCAGGTACACACTGCCGCCTCTCCTCTTGCAGACAAACAGACGCACACACCCTTTCCCTTTTATAGACACAAACTGCCAACTGAATTCATTTCAATAGCAGAGTATTGACATGACAAAGCGCACAGGTGTTCCCCAGTTGTAAAAATGACAGAACCCCTTGGGTCTCTGGCACAGATAGATAAAATACATTAAGCATCTCCTCAGGATAGTGTGTTTGGGGTTTTATCCTTTGTGTCCATTTTTTATTGATGCTCATTTTGTGGCAGGGTGCTGTATAGCACTGGCGCTAGCTTAGCAGTCTCTTTCTCTTTCCATAGGGTTACGCATAGTTTTTTTGGCCACTGCTTTGTGATGGAAAGTGCGGGATCATTTCTGATACTATGAGAAATGTCCTTTATATTCTGGACCCTGCAATAGGAAAGCTCTTTCTATTTTAATCCCTGCTCTGTCACACTGGCCTCCCAGCATTTTTCTCTCAATGTGCATTGTGCTTTGCATCTGCTGGTTTTCACTTCTACTTTATGTTCATTGATTGTGTATTTGGCTAACTGCTTGGAAGCAGAAGAGGGGGAAATGTGATGAAGAGCAGGAGGATCCACATAAGAAAGAGGGAGTGAGCTAAAGCTGGGAGAGCGTTTGGGATTTTTTATTTTTTGCCTTGCTCTCTCTCCTTTTTTTTTTACCACCCAGTCAGTCTTTGTGCCATAGGCATCAAGGGCCAGCCCTGTAGAGAGAATACTGTCTGCATTTCTGGTACATATAGTATGCCTGTTTAGCCTTATTGTCAGTGTGCTGCACTTCTTAGCCTGTGCCTATATCTCTGTGCTTGTTTCATTCTACATCTTCTCTTGGGCCCTGCAGCTATTCTGCTCTTGGCTCTTGTTACCCGGGGTTCTTTCAACCCAAAGCTCTTGGTAACTTTTACTCTGTGCGAGGTGGTGTCAGGAAATAAATCAAAGGAGACACGGCCGTCCGACCGATAGATGGCTGGCACAAACAGGACAACATAAGAGTGCTTTCACTTAAAGAAACTTTATTTAGTCTCAAGCACTTACACACGTCTGCAACAGGTTAGTAAACCCTCCCCGTCCAACCCTCGATAATTACCGAAGCTGGGTGTGGCTCACGAGTGGCTCACGACAGCTTTCTGATAGCCAATCTTCTGTCTGCTGGTGGGGACCACAAGATGTGTCCTGAGGGAGAGTCCCTGAAGAGTCCCTCCCAAAGAGTCCAACTACCTCAAACTTTTCCCCCTTATTTATACATTAGTAATACAATGACATGTTACTTAAATAAAACTCATTAACCAAGCAGTTTCAAAAATAAAGCAAGAGGTTTCCTTCTGATCATCAATTAACCAGATGTGGGTTTTTTTTCCAGAGTTTGCGTGCCTTGAGGCCCTGACAGACACATTCCTGAGGGTACATATAGACAAGTGTCCTGTTTTTCTAAAATACATATATCAGCAATTTCAACATAATTCTTAGCAGGAAGGATGTGGGGTCAAGCTGCCCTTTCTGTAGCACCCAAAACCCCCTCCCCTCCTGCCTTGGTTATGCCAAGGCCGCTGCATGGCCAATTTATGGCCTGCTGACTTGGCTACTTTTAGCAATAAGCAGTAGTGGTTCAGGCACTTTACTGGTTTACCAAAATCTCCCCGTACAGATTTCATCCTGAATTTTGTGCATACTCAAATTTTGCAGATGTCAATGCACAAGTATTGCAGAATTAGGCACCCCTCTGTCCTAGCTGATCCCTCGGTCTCGTTCTTTCATGCTGAACTCTCTGCTTGGAATAGCCTTTTACACTACCTCCAAGCACCTTCCCTCTCTCCCCTTCAAATCCTTCCTAAAAACTCACCATCTTACTCTGTGTAGATCTCATCACAATTGATACATCAGTAATCTTGCATGTGGACTGTTGTTTACATTAGTCTTTCGGCTCTTTGCAGTAGACACCCTCTTTACAACTTCAGTAAAGGGTGGTGTCTATCTGCGGTGCCCTCTAACTGATCAAATATCTGAGTTGCACTCTTCAACTTTGTCCCCAACTAAACCTCCTCAGCAACAAGAGACTTTTAAAGTAGTGAAATATGTTATTTGACCATACAAAAAGTTAAGTGTTTCACAAAGGGCATGAGGCTCCACTATAAGTGCAGTAAATAAATGATGATATTTTCTATAATCAGGACCTGTGTGCTCTGTGGAAACCTGGATTTAAATTCTGTGTCATGTGTCTTGGATTTTGCAGCACTCTGGTGCTAAAGACAGGAAATTCTATGGTAACTTAAGCTATATTTAAAAAAGGAACTATGTACTGAATAAATTATAACAATGACTAATATAACACACCCATTTATCCCTTTGTTTAATCGAGTTTACTAAAACCAATGCATTTTATGCGGTCCTCGTATTTTCAGTTGTCAGTGTTCCACAAGTCTTTTTGATGACAACATACAACTATATCATTTAAAATGGCAGGAGAGAAAGCCGAAGATGTTAGTAACTGAGTAAAGGACAGTTTTCTGGGTTTTTTTAATTTTAAATCAGGAAACTAGCTGGATTTTAATCTGAAATTATCAGCAGCAAAACAATTAATTGTGCTGACATTTAAATTGTAACCTTTAGGTTTCAGAATCAACACACAGAGGTGAATGAGGCAGTTCCCACATCTCAGAGATACTGTTTCAGCCTCTCTGCAGACTCAGGAAGATGACACTATTTATAGTCACTACATTTAAAAAAAGTTTTCTGCAAAAAATGTAAGGACTACAAGTATATTGTTTTCTTGAGAAAAAAAGTTTTGCTTTTGATGCACAATTCCACCGTAGAATCACACAATACATGATATCCTGTATATAGTATACCATCCAGAATAACTTAAACAAATCCCATAGAATTGGAAACAAAGAGAACAATATACCTGTATTTCAGGTACTTTGCATTGGCTTCCCATTCATTTTGGGGTGCAATGTGGGGTTGATCTACCAAGCCCTATGTGTAGGGCCCAACCAAATTCATGGCCATGAAAAACGTGTCACTGACCGTGAAACCTGGTCTTTTGTGTGCTTTTACCCTATACACTACAGATTTTACGGGAGTTGCAGGGGAGTCACAAGGTTATTTTAGGGAGGGTCATGGTATTTCCACCCTTACTTCTGCCTCTGCCTTAAGAGCTGGGCAGCCGGAAAGTGGTGTCTGCTGACTGAGGGCCCAGCTCTGCAGGCAGCAGTGCAGAAGTAAGGGTGGAAATACCATCCCATGCCATCCTTACTTCTGCACTGCTGCTGGCGGCAACTGTGCCTTCAGAGCTGGGCTCCCGGCCAGCAGCAGCCCAGACGTAAGGGACGGACGGACGCACGCACACACACGCACACACCCCCTTTTGGGGTTAGGATCCCTACAATTACAACACCATGACAGTTCAGATTTAAATAGCTGAAGTCATGAAATTTACGATTTTTAAAATCCTATGACTGTAAAATTGACCAAAATGCACTATGAATTTGGTAAGGCCCTAACTATGTGTCCTGGGTACCTAAAAGACCCCTACCTCTTTTCTGTAATTTACCCCAGCAGTTGAGATTTATTGGCATGCCTGAGATAACTGTCCTCGATATATACATCAGAGCAGACTTGAATTGTCAATGGAGTGCCCTCAATTCCGGAAATCACTTCCCTACTTTCCCAATACAGCCCAAGTTTGCTGACCTCCAAGGTATGTTGTAGGTTCTTTTATTTATTCAGGCATTTTAGAGGACATCTAGGGGAAGTTTCAGTTTATTGATTTTGTTTTATTTTGTTTATGTAGTGGTTGTGATTTGGAAGAGATTTTAATGATTCCCTCCCACCCCGTATAATAGCATTTTTTATGGCCTAAATGTCCTCTGCCTTGCACCTTTTATTGTCAGGTACACCTCTGCTAAACTGGTATAACATGATGGCATTCTGATTTGGTAGCAATTTATGCTCACTTTGCACAGATATAAATAATGACACAAGGTGTAAGGCAGTGGAAAATCCGACCCTTAATGTTCACAATGTGCCTAGCAATTGTGATCGGCACTTACATAAATTGAAATAAATAGTCAATGAGGATGAAAAAGGAACTTGGAAAATGATAACAATAGAGTTTTTAATTCATATAAACTGAATCTATAAAAATAATGGGAGAAAATTGGATTAAGTTGTATAGGATTGAGAGACGATGATGGAAATAAAGGAGCTAAATGTCACAGAACCATTCCAGATGCAATACGTTCAAAATCAAGATGGGCATGCAGGGAAAGGACAGGGCATTATGGGAGTTTGGGAAAGACTATTTAGGCAAAAAGGTAATTAATATGTGCAATGGACTACAAACACAAATAGAATTTCCTACTGTGAGCATATTTATCGTAGAGTTAGACAAGCCTTTACAGGGGAAAAAATTACAAGTTACAAACATTAGACAGACTTAGATGAGCTACTTTGCTGCCTTTCATTCTGACATGTTATTGTATGAATGGGAAATATTTTCCCACTGCAACCAAATTAAGCCGCTAGTACATAATTTATTTCCAAGCAAGATTTTCAAAAGTAAAACTACCTAATGCTCAATGTACTATAGTTTTTTTGATACTGTTAATAAAAAATCCAAATTGTTTTTAATTTTTTTCCAGCATCATCCACATGTCCAACACTTTATAACCCTGCTCAAAACTCTGACAATCAGCCTGACAACACAGTTAAACAAATTCAATTCTACAGCCATTTCCTAGGTAACCAACCACAGAAATAAATTCCTCACAGTGGGGGAAGAAACAAAAAAAAAATCTGCATCATTTCCACATTTCTAATACTACTTCTGGTGGGTTTAAAACATACTAATTATCCACACAAATTCAAGTTTGTTTGTTAAGTGAATCAATCACTCAACAACAATAGCCCTGGGATTGTCGCAAAGAAATAGTACAGTATGTTGGCAGAGAACATTTACAAATCAAACATCAGTTTGCTGGGTATTTGGCCAAATATTCTTCTGTTATTTTTAATCTAATTAATCTTACTGCTTTTGATTCAGCAGAATCAATTGTTCCAGAGTGTTTAGAATGTTAATTGGAGAGTTTATGTATGGTTTGAAGCTTCTGACTTGTGCTTAGTGTCTATTTTATTTATAGGCTTTTGCATATCTCTTTGTATGTGTATTTTATGTATTTGATATTCCTGAAATACAAATGATAAAAAATGAAATTAAATTGTAAAATATTCTCCAAGCCTGATTTCGTCTGGCATCTTAATGTAGGGATGTTTTATACTGTACCAAGTTGCTAATGCTTGCTCACTAACTCTCAATTGCATTATTGTGGTAAGCAGATTTCTGACAGCCATCTGCTTAGACCTTACTACTTTATACTAATCAGCCCATTTGAAATTAAAATAATGATAAAAGCAAGGAAGTTAAGATGAAAATTGTTAAGCAGTTGAAGCTATAATTCTGTTGTTTGCTGTGTGAGTTGCTGCTGTGTTTGCTGATACTGCAAGAAGACATTATATTACAATGCAGAACTGCTGCAAAATGTGTGCATAGCTTGCTATATGAACAGGGAATTCACAGGGGCCTCTAGTTTATATTCCCTTGTAATTAGTACACAAGTATTTGCAATTCTTTTTATCTCTTTAAAAATACTGAATACATTTACTGTAGAAATAAAGTATATACTCACCTGTAGATAGAATATTTTTTTCACCAAATAAATTCAATCAAATCCTGTGGAATTAAGTAAAATATGGGTTAAACATCTTTGAGCAATTGATCTCTCTAGACCCAGCCATGTTTTTGAAACCGTAACTTTTTACGAACACAACACATGAAAAATAGTTACTTTTTAGTAAATGGAAATATGTAGAGATTAAATTGTCTCAGGCTGTCAGAGTATAAGGATGCTGGATGGTTAGTGACCCATAACTACACAGTGCATTCTCATTTATGTGATTCCATGAACTCCGTTCGGTTATGGGTGACTGATTTGCATAATCACTGTGTGCTTAATTCTCTATGTGCGTCAATGCCATGTGACCAGAAACAAGCATTCGCAGGACAGAAGCAGGATGCATCCATTACTCCTACGAACATGTCTGAAATATACAATGGCTGTGTTGAATGAAGGCAACACTCTGATGGAGTGGTCCCACCTAAAAAGTTTCTTCTGTTTGGAAAGATTCTACCAACTGGAGAGCTGTTGACTCTACTGAAAACATAGAATACCAATAGAATGGATGTTTCTCAAACTACCAGAAACTTTCAGTGAACCCACAGCATGTAGAGAAGCAGTTCTGACAAACTGATTGCTGCTAGTGCTAGATTTTCCTAGGTGCATTCTCCAAATGCCAGCTCCAGCATAGTGAGATTAGTCCTCTTTTCCTCTCTCTCTTTGTCTTTCTTTCTGTCCCATCCTAAAGATTACCCAGTCCAATGTTTTTTGCCAGGAAAAAGCAGCATGTGTACTTTTGAAAATAAAAGAGATTTGCTGGCAGGTTTTCTCCTTGGAACACATTAGTGCTTGAAGAGGCCATTTGCTTCCCTCCTCCACAGCCTCTATTCAACATTTTATTTGTCCCTGCTGCAACTAATGAAATTATCTGGCACTCGATAATTGCATTAAAAAGTTGGTGTAATGAAAGCCAGCATATCCTGGTTGCGAACAGTCAGGCATGCTGTTGATGGATACTGCACTTACTATGCTAAAAAGATGCTCAGAGTAAATACTTGAGTGGGGACAGGTTGGATGTTGCACAACTACATGGAACAGGGCTCGCCACAGATCCTTCATGACTTGAAAAATACAGCAGAGGGTTTGTACCAACAAATACAACACTGGTACTGCTGATATCCATCCACCATCTGTTCAAATCTAGCTTCAGCTGAATACTCCAGGCCACGATGGGTGACTTTGACAAGTTCAAGGTCCTCCAAGCTGTTCTATAGGGAACTCCCACACTCTAAAATGCAACTGTTACACTCTTGCTATCCTCTTTGCTGAGTAGCATGATGCGATCTGGCATTTGAAGCAAAACCTGCCTGACTTCACTCTACCACTATGTCACTTAGGTTTAATTTCATTTGTTTGTGTACTCTTTCTAAACACCAGTCATGACTGCTACTTGGAGCAGCTAGTCCTGAAACCCACAAGGGGAGAAGATGCAATTCCAGATCTAGTCCTAAGTGTCACGCAGGGTCCGGTCTAAGAGGTGACTACAGCTGAACTGCTCCATAATAGCAACCATGATGTAAATTAATTTTGCATCCTTGTAGGGGAAAAATACCAAAGAAACCTTCCACAGTAGCATTTAACTTAAGAAAGGGGAAACTGTACACAAGTGAGGAAGTTAGTTAGATGGAAATTAAAAGGAACAAGAGTGAAATGTTTGCAAGCTGCATGAAAACATTTTAAAAAACACCATAATAGAGGGTCAAACTAAATGTATTCCCCAAATTAAAATAATTATAATTAAAAAAACAGTAAGAGAACAAAAACATGGATAAACTGAAGAGAAAAAGTGGAGGTGTAACAGGTTCGTCTGCCCCCTCTTCCGGCAGGCCACTGCTGGGTGGCCCAATAAAGTGCAGGGAGGCTTCCTGTTGTGCTGCACCCATGGTTTTATTTATATACCTTCGCCCACCACCAACATTGAGTTCTATATACAAGGCTTAACAGGGTTTGTTCCCTCTTCCCCAAGCAACCAGCCCTCAGTCAGCAGCCTCAGTCAGCAGCAGCCCTGATCTTTCCCCTGGCTGCTCCCTTTATGCTGGCTTGCCAGGCCCGCAGGTGGAGCCAATCCCCAGGCATCAGGCCTGTCCCACCAGCCCCAATCTATTCCCCTTGATTGGAGCTGGCTGAGCAGGGGCTAATTAGGTGCTTTGCAGCAGCACCCTGCTACAGGAGGTTAGAGACAAAAAGACATCCTTTAAACACTGGAACCCAAATCTTAGTGAGGAAAATAGAAAGGACCATAAACACTGGTAAATCAAGTATATTAGGCTGGTCAACAAAGAATTTGAAAAGCAACAACAATGTTTTTAAATACATCAGAAGTAGGAAGCCTGCCAAACAATCAGTGGGACTACTGGATGATCAAAGTGCTAAAGGAACATTCAAGGAAGATAAGGTCATTGTGGAGGAACTCAATGAATTCTTTGCATCAGTCTTCACTACAGAGGATGTGATGGAGATTTCCATACCTGAGCCATTCTTTTTAGGTGATAAATCTGAGGAACTGTCACAGATTGAGGTGTCAATAGAGGAGGTTTTGTCACCAGGACCAGGTGGTGTTCACCCACTAATTCTACAGGAATTCAAATATGAAATTGCAGAACTTCTAACTGTGACATCTAACATATCACTTAAATCAGCCTCTGTACCACGGATTCCCTGCATCCCACCAGGGGGGTGTACACTTCCCCTGGATTTCCCCAACACTCCCCGTCCCACTTGTCAACAAGTTATATGCAGTGTGGCCAATTTTGTCATTAGTTGGAAATTTGAATTGAAATTGAAACATTAATACACACTTTCAAAGCATATACAAAATATGATAAAATACTTCTACCTGAGAAAGCATAATAGGTTTGAAAAGTCTGAACAAAGATTAGCTTCATCACACAGCTATTGTTTTTTATGCCAATGTTGACAGTGGAGTGAACGGTGGCATGATGAACAACAGTGGCCAGATTGAGCGGCCGGAGCAAGTGGCGTGCAGCTGAAGGAACGAGCAAGGTGCTTTTTCCTCTCCCACTCCACCAGGTGGGAGCTGAACTCATGGGAAAGCAGCTCTGAACTCTGGTTGCTCCAGAGTGCAGCTCCAGAATGTGGACTTTGCTTCAGAATGTGTATGGGAAATTTATATAAATATACATTTCTTAGTAGGCCAAGATTTTTAAAATGCATTATTTGCCAAGGTTATCTCACAATGTCTCCGTCCTGGTGAGTTTCTGTACTAAACATTTTTATTATTATAATAGACTTAATTTTTACATAAGAACATAAGAACGGCCATATTGGGTCAAACCAATAGCCCACCTAGCCCAGTATCCTGTCTTCCAACTGTATCCAATGCCAGGTGCTTCAAAGGGAATGAACAGAACAGGGAATCATCGAGTGATCCATCTCCTGTCGTCCACTTGCAGCTTCTAGTGAACAGAGGCTAAAAACACTCAGAACATGGGGTTGCATCCCTTGCCCATCCTGTCTAATAGCCCTTGATGGACAAATCCTCCATTAACTTATCTAGTTCTGTTTTTACCCCGTTATATATTTGGCCTTCACAACACCCCCTGGCAAAAAGCTCAAAAGGTTGACTGTGCATTGTGTGAAGAAGTACTTCCTTTTGTTTGTTTTAAACCTGCTACCTATTAATGTCATTGGGTGACCCTCTAGTGTTTGTATTATGTGAAGGACTAAATAACACTTCCTTATCAACTTTCTCCACACCAGTCAAGATTTTGTAGACTATCATATTCCCTCTTAGTTGTCTCTTTTCCAAGCTGAAAAGTCCCAGTCTTTTAAATCTATCCTTATATGGAATGTGTTCAATACCCCTAATCATTTCAGTTGCTCTTCTCTGTACCTTTTCTAATGCCAATATATCTTTTTTGAGATGGGGTGACCAGAACTGCACATGGTATGCAAGATGTGGGCGTATATAGTAACAGTACCATGGATTTATGTACCATGGAGCTTGGTTTGCCAGAACTATCAACAAAGCCAATGCTGACAACCTGCAAAACACCAAGCCCTTGAACTGCATTGACATGCAGAAAGCCTTGTAAGCCAGTCACTATAAAAGCCAGTTTTAGAAGTACTTAATGACACTGTTGAGAATGCTGGAGACACAAACACAGTTTACAAGAACAAACATGTCTATTGCATCATACTTTCTGTTTAAGCAAGAGATACCACACACTACAAACTAGAGGCCAATGTTAAATCCATTGTCACTTGTTAATCCCGAAGCTGGACACTGGTTCTGAACAAGACTGGAAAATGCTCACTATCTTTCTGCAAGAAGCAAAACTGACTCGTTAGAAGCATGTGGTGCAACAGTGAAAGACTCAGGAGTTGAAAAAGTGAAGAACTCTGTCACCATATTAAAAAATGTGCATATATGGCTGATGAATGCTCTGGGGCAAATGGGCATCAACTATTAGGTCATTGTGGTTAGCTTCATGTCAGTGGTAGGCCAGTAGATGCATTTCTAGATGTTCAGGTTATAGAAGATACATTGGCTGCATCTGTGACAACACACATCTTAGAAGAGTTAAATGTTTGTAAATTGAACCCCAAACAGATGGCTGCTTGTGCATTTGATGGAGCTGCAAACTTTTCTGGATGACATAGTGGAGAACAAGTTTGCTCAGAGAAAAATGTAACCCTAATCTCTCCTGTACACACTGCAGAGGCCATCTATTCCATCTAGCTCTAGTACGAGCTGCAGTAACTTCAAAAGACTTTTAAAAAGCCATGCATGTACTGATTTCATTATACTTTTTTTTTTTTCAGCAAGAGTCCAAAAGGACTGAATGTCTTGGGAAAAATAGAAGATACACTAGGACTGAAATTCAAATTATTCCAACCTGGGAAAACCTGCTGGCTTTCTCATGAGTGATTTTTGGGTGATATCTTAAAATTACTGCAACTGTTATTACTGTCTTTGGAAAGTATCTACAGAGATGGGACGGATCTATGTAGTGAGGCTGGTGGACTACTTTTGCTACTAAGTTCAAAGAAGACTATTGCCATTGACTCTCTTGTGAATCTACTGATGAAAACTCGGGTCATAAAAAAATGACTTGGGTCATAAAAAAAACTTGGGTCATTGTAGCGGGGTGGATACCCGCTCCTGCCCGGAGGGGTTGGAAAGAGCCCTGGGAGAGGGCTGAGACTCAGAAGCTGGGCTGATGAGCAAAGCAGCCGCAGCTGGGGCCAATTTAATCAGGGCCCAGCTGGCCCTTATAAGAGAGCAGTGGGCCTGGAGCAAACTCTCTCTCTGTCTTTAGAGAGGGAAGGGCTTGGCTTGGCTTGGCTGCAGGGACTTGACCAGGTACCTAGGGTGGAGCAGGTCTGGGGAAGGCCAGAGGAGCTGGGGAGCTCCGGCCTGAGAAAACCCCAGGCTGTGGCCTAGGGTTAGGCCCCACTAGGTACTGGGATTGTGGGGGCAGCCCACAGGTAGGCTGAGGCAGCAGGTCCAAACCCCCTTTGCCTGTGATGAGTGGCTTATACTGCAGTCTGCCCCAGGGCGCGGGGGCTAGCTGGTGACTGGCAGTAGCCTACGACTGAGGCAAGGTGGGGATAATGGACTGCGGGTTCCCCTGGGGAGGAGAGACCCAGATCTAGGGGTACTGCCAGGGGGCAGCACCCCAGTTAAAAGGGCACCGGGTCCTGGGAGGGACACGGGGCCAGAGTGGTCAGGCGGACCACTGGCCTGCAGAGGGCGCTCCAGAGGCTGGTGAGCTAATTCCCGACTGAAACCAGCAGGAGGCCCCGCGGTGGTGAGTCCTGACCCCGTCACAGTCATAAAAAAATGCCATCCAGGCATCTCCTATAACAGTAGTAGAGCTTTGTCCAGCAATTGAAGCTATGCTTGCATCAATTAGCGAGAGATCCATTCAATACATACTGGAAGAAGCACAGACTTCAGTCCAGAAGTTGCCTAATGAAGGCATTACACCAAATCCTTAAGTGAAGAGGACGAGAAGTGTTTGTTAAGCCTGTGTACTTTTTCAGCTGACTTGATTCTTACAAATCTGCATCAGTGACTTCTGGATTCTACTCAACTTCTAGGTAGGTTTTACGGATGCCTGTCTTATAAAACACTGACCATTGAGTGGAGTGAAGCACTACCAGCAATGGGGCTGCCATGTGATCAGGACAGACTAGAGAACTTGAACACAGAGTCGAATGTCATACAGTGAACAAACAAAGATTTGACTTCAACTTTTTCTTTATCATCACTAGTAGTTTGACCCAAACTTTGTGCTATATTTCCTGGGATGCATCCTAGGAATACATCTCTTGCTACTCCCAGTCACAACAGCTATAGCTGAGTGTTCTTTTTCCTCATCAAATAGAATTTTGTGTTCTGAAAGAAGTCGCCTTCTGCCTGATCATGAGCATGTCATGAAGGACTGGAATTACTGGACACATGAGAAGCCACCAAAGATGAACGCACTACATTCGAGAAGTACATTAACAGAGTTGCGCAAAATTATAAAAAGAAAACAAGAAGGATGTAGATATAGTGCTTCATAATAGGCGTGAGTAGCCAACTTTAATTTCTGTGATGATATTAAAACATAAGGTAAATCTAATAAAATGGTCATGAAACATTTTTCAGTTTTTACTGTGGTGCTATATAGCCCACCTTCATCCTCACAGTCTTACCCCTCACTGGCCCTCACCCCCCATGTAAATTAGAACTCTCCCCCATTTTAATTCCTGGGGTAAACACTGCTAGTCTGTACCAGATGATGGAAGCATAACTAATGTAATGATAGGTTTCAGTGTAGTAGCCGTGTTAGTCTGTGTCAGCAAAACGAAAATAAGAGTCTCTAAGGTGCTACAAGTTTTTCTAACAAATTTATTTATTTAATAAAAGGCTCCAGACATGATTCTGGCAAACTGAAGTTCAGTACCAGGCAAATTAGTTGAAACTATAGTAAAGAACAGAATTTGAACGATAGTAAATGAACACGATATGCTGGAAGTCAACATGGCTTTTGTTAAGGGAATCATGCCTCACCAATCTATTAGAATCCTTTGAGGGTGTCAAGAAACATGTGAACAAGGGTGATCCAGTGGATAGAGTATACTTGGACATGCAGAAAGCCTTTCACAAGGTCCCTCACCAAAGGCTCGTACGCAAAGTAAGCAGTTATGAGATAAGAAGGAAAGTTCTTTCATGGATCAGTAACTGGTTAAAAGATAGAAAATCTACCAATGTGATATGTGCCATCATGTGCCAGCAATGCCCCTCTACCATGTACATTGGCCAAACCAGACAGTCTCTATGCAAAAGAATAAATGGACATAAATCTGACATCAGGAATCATAACATTCAAAAACCAGTAGGAGAACACTTCAACCTCCCTTATCACTCAGTGACAGACTTGAGGATAGCAGTGTTGCGACAGATTAACTCCAAAAGCAGACTTCAAAGAGAAACTATTGAACTCGAATTGATATGCAAACTAGATTGCGTTGCCTCCGGATTAAATCAAGATTTGGAATGGCTCGGCCATTATGTTAATTGAATCTATTTCCCTTAAGTTAACGATCCTCATTCACACCTGTGTGACCATCTTGTTTATCACTTCAAAAGTTTTTTCTTCCCCTGCTGTCATGGTTCCTCTCAACTAATTAGCCTCTTAAGATTGGTGTATACACCTCGACCTTATCATGTTTCTCTGACTGTATAAATATCTGTCTACAGTGTATTTCATTCCATGCATCCAATGAAGTGGGTATTAACCCACAAAAGCTTATGCTGAAATAAATTTGTTAGTCTCTAAGGTGCTACAAGTTTTTCTTTCTTATTTTCGTTTTGTTTAAGAAGTGACCATCATGCACTGTCTCAAATTTTGCCTGTGGCTTGAGGCCAGAAACAAAGGGAAGAGAATGGAGTTTATACCCCACTCCATGGCAACATGCAGCTTACTCATGCAATTAAGGTACATCAGCACAGAGTGCAATTGTAAATGAAAAGACCTAATGGAAAATACTGAACCACATTTTATTTTTTTAACATATTTTTTCTATAGGGTCATATTTGAGGCTTTTCTTTTGCCCTCATATTTGTATTACTAAGGCCATTTGCTTACACACCTGATCTCTCGATTTGGAGTTAACCCTTCGCTGCCATTTATTCTTCACTTGAAGTAGCAGGGTTAAATTTTCAAAAGCACCTAAGTGTCTCTGGAGTTAAAGTCCCATTTTCAACAGTAACGAACACTTAGGAGTATAAGACTCATTGATAGTCAATGAGACTTAGACTGTCTAAGTCACATTTTAAAATGATACTTTGGCTCTCCCATTCAAGCTGTTTCATTTTATGAAGTAAGTATAGAGTCACTGGGCCAGAGAGACCATGTGAGTGGCTCTATAGCCTGCTAATTAGGATACTCACTTGGGAGACCCATATTCCACTCCCACCTCCAATGGTTATTTCACTATCTTATAACAAGTGGATAAGCTTCAAGAAGAGATGGAGAATAATCCACCGTAGAATACCCCATAGCCCAGTTGTTAGAGCAGATACTTGCATTCAAGGCCCTGACTAACATCAGGCAGAATGGGAATTTAAACCTATGTGTCCTACTTCCTGGCTGAGTGCTCTAACTCCTGGACTATTGAGGGCTTGTCTTCACTACCCGCCGGATCGGCGGGGAGCAATCGATCTATTGGGGATCGAATTATCCCGTCTCGTTTAGACGCACTTAATCGATCTCCGAACGCGCTCCTCGTCGACTCCGGAAATCCACCTCGGTGAAAGGCGGAAGTGGAGTCGACGGGGGAGCGGCAGCGATCAACTTGTCGCCGTTCTCACGGCCAGGGAAGTCGATTACGATACACTGACTTCAGCTACGTTATT
This sequence comes from Chelydra serpentina, assembly GCA_037349315.1. Taxonomy (NCBI): domain Eukaryota; kingdom Metazoa; phylum Chordata; order Testudines; family Chelydridae; genus Chelydra; species Chelydra serpentina. The sequence goes on from JBAIAC010000004.1 coordinate 73,019,479, forward strand.
TACGTAGCTGAAGTTGCGTATCGTAGATTGACACCCCCCTCCCAGGGTAGCCCAGGGCTGAGTAAAAAGAGGGTGGGGATGACTCCTCTTCAGATGGTTTTTTTCCCTCTGAGAAAGGGCTGACCTAGCTTAGGTTGTGAAGGAGGAGGGAAGGGAGCTGCCTCCTGTTAGATGCTTAATTCCCTTTGAGGGTTGAGTCTTAGGTTCCTCAGCACTTCCCATTGGATAGCTTAGGCAGCTCCCTGCTTAGTATTCAGGTTTTTGTGACTCCCAGTCTCAAGTGCCCTGTCTCCCCATCCATTGTAGAGGAAGCCGGGGGACCTAACTCACTGTGCATTCCACTGACATCAGGCCACCTCAAAGTGAGACATTTCAACACTGAGTCTGAGTCCCCTTTGTAGATGTAATGCTTAGCTGCTTCTGAAACTTTTACTCAGAACCTTCATTTTGTGACACCAGCAGCATTTTCACAGAACTAAATGTGATGTCATCATCCTAAGATTATGAATCCAAACAAGCACTAAGCAGCCAAAGCAAATGAATGCCTACACAATCAGAATCATATTTTTATGCAGTTTTCTCCAGTCATAAAAATCCAGCACATGAGAAATACAGAAAATATAGGCAATGTCAGCAGAACGGTCTGTAAATATGAAGGTTTTTTCCCAACGTTTACCATGATTACATCAGCAAATTTTAAAGTACTATAGTAGATCTGCCACAGTCTGCTCCAGCATGAGGGACTAATGGCCAGTTTGTTAGGCTGGCCAATAAAACAAGAAAACTTACCAGAGGCCTCTTGATATAATAGAGTGGTTACTCCATTCCCATGACATTCCAGCTAGCCATTTTGGAGCAATTTATGCAGTGGATTCAAAGGCAAGTTTAAAACCATTTCTATTTCATAATCAATTGAAATAAAATGGGCTTACTGCTGATTTGCAGCAGTTCAGAATATGTTAATTTAGGTTCTTACTCCACTGAAAAGCACCTGTGATTGCTACCTCGTGAGCACTGATAATGTGTCCTCCCAGAGCCATGTAAAAAACTCATACAGAGAGCAAAAACAGCCAAATATGCATATTGTGTATTTTGCTGCGATATGCTGTGCATCGTTCTGTTATATTCTGCAACTCAGCAAGAAAAGATATCACATTCTAGGAAGGAAAAATGAAAAAAAAAATCTATAAAGTAGTGTTCAAGCACTGGAGACACAAAAGAGAATTTTGTTATAATCAATATATGTTAGTGTGAGGAGCAAAGCTGGAAGAGAAAGGAGCAGGAAGCTAACACAGGATTTTGGTTAATATCTAGGTGGCCCCAGAATAGGTTTTATAGTAATTTGCAAGCTATGCTAGAAATGTCTGTACATTTAGATGTCTCATGAATGTATAATACTTAAAAGCTCAATCAAGTGTTCTCTTTCTGTCTTCTTTTAAATTATTTTTGGTTAAAGTTGTCATAAGCTTTTAAAGAGAAGGAACAAATTTGTGGAGGGAGGGAGATACAAGGTTACCACCCAAATGTCAGAAAATACTACATAATTCCTAATATTAAATAGTTTACCAAAATCAAATAACAAAATTAAATAAATAAATAAATAATAAAATAAAGAGAGGCTCTGGTATGAGAAAATTATACCAAAAGGCAATTTTCTATTATAAATACCAGTCATTTGTACAATGACTGGACTTATGTTATCCCACTGAAAACACCCTCGACTGCCCTTAATTATTTACTAACTTAGTTATTACTAGTTACTTACGTGGCACCATAGATGCGAGCAGCAATATGCAAAACAAATAAAGATAGATTCCTAGCTTTAGCTCTTAGAAGTTCATACTATAAGGCTCTGCTCCCATTGAAGTCACAGGCAAAAGTCCCATTTTTCTGCTGTGAGAGAAGAATCAAACCCTAAATTCAGAGCAGAACAAGTAAGTGCGAGTAGAATTTGCCCATTGTTTTAACCTACTTTTGATCAAAACAATGTCAAGGGTTAACACTGTATATGTTAAAACTTATTTAATCCCGAAGAATTAGTCAGGAAAACAATATTTTGGCCACCTTTCTTGTCTGGAGACAGGCCATGTGCCCAAAATGTCAATCTTCATACTAATACTCCTAGAATAAAGTGTTTTATTCTATACAGTAGAGCTTCTTGAAGTTACTTTGAAGGGGATTCATTTAAATGTGGTGTGTCTAAGGCTCTCTTTCTAGCATGGAGCCATAGTCTATCCTCACTCTTTGAGCAGTACTCCCTTTGATGTTAGTTATCAGTGTTTGTGGCTTACAAAAGGTATTGGCATGTCAAAGCAAGTGAAATGGTCTGAATTTAGATAAGGGAAATTATTTTGTTAACAAAAATAAATCACATTAGTATTTAGGCTGACATTGTATGCCTTAGTCCCCCACCACAGACACATTCAAGTGGATTCCTTCCACAGGAGGCCACATAAAATCTAGCTGTGGTCTCACCCTAAGTAATTGGCAAGGCAAAGAATAATGAGACAAATCACAATTATTTTTCAGGATATTCAGACCTATGGCAGAATCCCACAAGAGCAATTCATAAAGTCAATAAACTTTGTGACGTATGGTTGAAGGACTGAAATTATTTTTCCCCTCAATAAATCCAGTGTTCTTTATCATATGTGATATGTGATTTCCAGGTGACAGTTCATGGCTGGCAAAACTGACTAGTCATCATTTCTACTACTGTATGTGTTAATGAGCTAATTTGAGCTAATAGAACATTTTTTACTATGAAATATAATGATAGGTTTAGTAGCAGAGAGAATAATGCTAGTGACATTCTTAATACTAAAATTGGGCAGAAAATGGTTTTCCTTTCTCACAAGAATTTTTTGAAGTTCCAGAAAAAATTCCTGTCCCAAATTAGTTCAAAACATCAAGCTCTCAAAATTTTCATGAAAAAAAAAGCAGATCGGGTCAGTCAAAACATTTCATTAATTTCAAAATGTTTCATTTCAATGTTGACCTTCTAATTGTTTTTTTTACATTTTTAACTATAATGTAACTGAGATTTTTAAACAAAAAAGTTGTTTTGATGCAAAAATGGAACTTTTTGTTGTGAAAATTGAAACTTTTCAATTTTTTTCCAAAATAGTACATTAATCAGAACTACCTCTTTCCTGTGAATAAGTTTAGTTATGATGAATCGGCATTTTTTCAAAAAATTCCCAATCAACTCTACTCAATACACACAACCTCAATTTGGGAAGGATTGGGCTAGGAAAAGTGAAGAGACCAATATTCTACAATAGGAACTTTATAAAAATAAAACCAAGAGAAAATGGTCAGTGTGTGTTTTATAGTTTCCAGCTATGGAGAACTTGGCTTTTAAACTCATCTGTACAGACCCATGCTTTCTGTAAAAAGTTCTCTTTTTAACTCTGGAGGTAACCTGAAAATGAAACAAAATGCTTGGTTCACCAAAAAAAAATTAAAAAATAAAAAAAAATTGGGTAAACCCCCCAATTTTTTTTTATTTTTTTCAGTTCAGCCAGCAAAGTGAAAAACCACTTATTCACGATCTCTAGCAAATAGTAAGCAAAATAATTTGTGAGAAAGGTTGGTGAGGTCTAAACAGAACTTTGCTTCAGGTGTATTCATGTACCTTTTTATTCACTTGTTCCATATTCATGCAAACATTTGCTGTGTGAGTGTTCACAGAGTGCAAATTATGGCCAATGTCCAAGATCAGAGGGGTAGCCGTGTTAGTCTGGATTTGTAGAAGCAACAAAGAGTCCTGTGGCACCTTATAGACTAACAGATGCATCTGAAGAAGTGGGGATTCACCCACGAAAGCTTATGCTCCAATATGTCTGTTAGTCTATAAGGTGCCACAGGACTCTTTGTCACAAAGGCTAACGTTTTTAAAACACCTGAATGGCTTGATTTAAATGTAATATTCACTAGATTTTTTAAGTTATTTGATTTCAATAGGAATTAGGCACCCAGTTGTATTTTCAAGACATTTATGCACCTATCTGGCTCTTTAGGAGCCTAAATACCTTTTAAAAATCAAGCCTTTAGGAAGAAGGGCCAGTCCACAAAAATACTTAGGCTCTGCAGTGCTCAGAGTTGCAATACCTAATACCTAGGCACCCCAGCACCTCAGGAATTTTCAGCCCTGCATTAGGTGCCCAGGTTCCCCATATAATGCTGGGAAGACTTGGGAACCTAAGGAAAAAATGTGCAGAAGACCCCAAGAAGAATTAAATATATCTTAATTAGGTCAGGCAGAAACAGTCTTTAAAGCCCAGTGGTTAGGGCACTCACCTGGAATGTGGCAGAATCAGGTTTAAGTCCCTGTTCCAATAAATTATGTATATAATGCGGGAAAAAATCCAATAGAAGAGTTTGAGAGGCTCTCTCCAGAACAGCCTAGTAATCATTCTCTGGCACAGGGGTTCAAGCCTTTGCTTTAAATCAGGCAGAGTAGGGATTTGAATGTGGGTCTCCCACATCAGTGCTCCAACCACTGTGCTATTGCTGTACTATGGGGTGAGGTTCTTCCTCTCTCTCCTGCTCCTCCCACTATGCTATTGGCTTTTCAGGGGTTGAGGGTCTTTCTCTCTGGTTTTTCATGACAAAGGGATGTCCTAACTTAGTCACATAACTCCATGAGAAGGGCACACATCTGTGGATCCTAAGGGGAGGGATGTAGCTCCTTCTAACTCATCAGTCAGGAGCCTAAGGCCCAGATCAATGGGAATTAGGCACCTAAATACCCTTGAAGATCTGGGCCTAAGCCTGGTTCCTTTCCACTGCATTTCAAATTGGTTAATTTAGGCAGCTCCTTGTTCAAATTACTGGTTTCTGAGAATCCATTCCTTAGGCACCTACACCTCCTCATGAATAGTATGAAGAACCTGGCACGTAAGTCAGGACTGAGAATTCCACTAAGCACCTAGGAGCTAGGTGGTGTAATGCCTAGAGTACCCTTGGAAATCTGCCTCTAAGTGCCTCACCATTGAAAATGGGAGGTGGGTTCCCAAATCACACTGGTGCTTTTGAAAATGCTACTGAAATTAATTTTATTTTGTTCAGAATGAAAATAATTGATACATATTAAGGAAGTCAACCAGGCAGCGAACAGAGCCAGTCCCATGTTAACAGAAAACCTCACATCAAAGAGTTAACAAGAAATCCACAAGCTGACATTTGTTCACATTACGTATTCAAAGAACTTTAAATACTGAACAAATCTGTAAAACTCACACTCTAGCTTTTGCCTCATTTAGAAGGTAACACTGACTTTGAACTGTAGCACTAAACAGAAGTTAATTATTGAAACAAGTATTATTGTAACCAATCCACTAAGAAGGCCAAAGTTGATGGCTAAACTGGCCTCTTGTACAACCAACCAAATTCTGCAGACAATGAAATTAACTTTGCACATATTTTGAAAATCATCTCTGTGTGTGCCAGTTATAGCATATTATACAGAAATGGAATTGCTCTAGCCAATCAGAGCAAAGAGAAGATGTACAGCTGTTGATGCATAACCATATAGTTTTCCCTTAGCTAGGCAATTCTCTGCACACTAGTTGGTTGTGGTTATCTGATTTGCATAATCACTGTACAGTTTTTTCTCAATAGTTCAAGCTGTTCAAGCTGTTTACCAGCAACAAAGATGCAGTTTCAGCTTCTCATTCTCTTCAACCGATATAGACACATTCTAAAACTTAAAAAAAAATCAAAGAAAATGGAGCTAACACCTGAAAAATAGTTAAATCCCTGGACTTAAACCCATCCGCACAAGCATAAAAAAAACACCCCCTTCCCCATCTTCTTCTTGACCATACATATCGACAAGGCTCTTGTCCCCACAACAGCTATCATATTTCTGTTTCCACTTCTGTTTGCACATTGGGAGAATCCAAACCCCTCCCTCTCAGTTCAGTTTTGAGAGATAATACAAAAAACTCAATTATTCTGGAGAGCAGAGAAGGGCCTTGCTGATGGATGGGGAGGCGGAAAGTGGAACAGAGGAGAGGGTGGGGAAAATGAATGAGATGAGGATTCAGAAACACTCAAATGATAGAGGTAGGTGGACAGCAAAGGCCAGAAATCTACCTCGTCACCCTGTTGCATTTGGATACAATAATAAAATGTTTATCCGCTACCATCAATTAAGCTCTGAGATCATCTTAATCCTTTAGGTTCACTTAGCTACTTTCAGATGTCTCCAACTCCACTGCTTGGTAGAGGCTAAAGTATTTTAATGAGCCATTGTTTTTCTGTGTAATTCTATCCTTCTCATTAATCTCTCCCCGCCATTTTGGAAACGTAGGCTAGATTTTGACTGCCCCTGTATGGGTGCACAACAGAGAGGGAGAAGGCCCAAGGTGTCCATTTCCCACACTTGCAGACCAGTGCAGGAGCTAGTTAGAATGCTAGTGCTTGCAATAGCAGACTCAAGGCAGGAATGTGCTACACCCTAAAGATGAAGCCGGGTGGTGTGAGGGTGAGGCCTCACCAATGCACTACTTAGTTGTCAGAAGCCAATGCTTGTGGGAAGCGCCCAAATCACCTCTAATAAGAAAACATAAGAACCCTTACAGTGCAAATTCCTCATCAGCATGACTGGAGGCATTATGATTGCCTTAACAATCCATATGCAAAATTCCTCTGCCATTGACGCTCAGGGTCTGCATATCTACACTTTCCTAGCCTTAGCATTTTTTATGGCTGCAAACCCTAGAACAGACCCCGTAATGGTAACTGATTATAATACTTTCATATTGTGCTTCGTTATTATTTCTTGGAAGTCACCCATATACTCTGATGATTGATTCCTTTTGAGAATTTAAAGACACATAGCTGATCATGTAACCACTTTTTAGATTTCTCAACTACACTGTGTTTCTATTGATCTTTTATCCTTTTCCCCTTTACCCAAATATTAAGAGAACTATATTTCTCATGAGAACTATTCCCTAGAGGATCCAGACATATGGCTAAATCCCATATAACTGACAGTCCACAAAGTCAACAGAAGTGGTGTTTTTGCAAACGCCGTTTATTTTGCAAATCAGAGTGGATGTTCATCTTTAAAAAAATCAAAGAAACAAACATGCATTTGCAAGCACAGACACGGTTCTAGTACTTGTCTTGCCATTGCCTCTCAATAGAATATTAACTCTTCCTTCTTTGATGCAGCAAGTGCTTCCTGTCATGTTGACTTTATGAAAGTGTTGGCTTTTCCTCATTTGCTTTTCAGCTTTTCAACAATACACATCTACTGACTTTTAAAATTAATTTATTATTTTGATCTACAAAATAATACTTGTGGACTACTTTAGAGGGAATATTGAACATATTTTCAGATACACTGCTGAGTACATAAGAACATAAGAATGGCCATACTGGGTCAGACCAAAGGTCCATCCATCCCAGTATCCTGTCTACCAACAATGGCCAATGCCAGATGCCCCAGAGGGAATGAACCTAACAGGTAATGATCAAGTGATCTCTCTCCTGCCATCCATCTCCACCCTCTGACAATCAGAGGCTAGGGACACCATTCCTTACCCATCAGAGCAAATATCCATTAACGGACTTAACCTCCATGAATTTATCTAGTTCTCTTTTAAACCCTGTTATAATCCTAGCCTTCACAACCTCCTCAGGCAAGGAGTTCCACAGGTTGACTGTGCGCTGTGTGAAGAAGAACTTCCTTTTATTTGTTTTAAACCTGATGCCTGAGTAGCTTCCTTTTATTTGTTTTAAACCTGAGTAGCACCTTTTCTCTCATTTTTCTCTGTCCTGTCAATTACTTAATTAACATCTTTGTCCTGTACCACAATTTTAGTGCCTTTAATTTTTCTTCTTTCTATTTTAGAAACTATCTGCAGCAGATGTAGTGTATGTGGATTTTATTCTGTTTATCACAAAATTTTACTGAAAAATTAATTCAAACTCTTTTGGAGGGAAACACCGTCGTGTTTTTGGTTTGTTTGCTTTTTGTATTCTGTGTTGTTTTGTACCGAACCATAGAATTCCTTATGTGTTTCTATCTTTAGTATTATAGATTGGCAGAAGCCATCTAAAATCTGTGTTCTCTTTGGCAAAAAAAAATATAGAATATATGTGTTGCTCACCTTCAGCACGTAACTTTTCACAGATTCACAGGATATTCAGCCTAAATTTCCCCACTCTTAGTTTCATCCCAGTACTCCTGTAATAGCCCAATGTATTTTCCATCTCTAATATCTAAGATTCTATTTGTTATTATTAAATATGTATACTTCAGTAGCCCACAGAGCGCCTAATCAGGATTGAAGTTCCATTGTGCTAGGCTCTGTACAACCACACACAAAGGCAAACCCCTGCCTCTCAAGACCTTACAAACTAGGATTCTATCCTATTTATGATATCAAAACCTTTCTTCATTTCTCTGCTTGTCTTAATCACACAGTTGGGGAGAGACATCGGAAAGTGGGTTAACATAGCTGACACTCAAATGAACAAACAAATGAACACTCAGAATGAGTTTATAGAAACAAATAAGGACCATACTCTATCAATCAACATAGGGTGAGCAAATCTTATACTGTACCCTGATAAGTTTCCATGCATTATAGTTTCTGATTGTTTGCTCTTTCAGAGAGGACATTTTTTCCCCTGGTTTCCTCATCTTATTCACTTTTTGGCAGTTGTTCATATTCTATGCTTTCTTTTTAGTATTGGCTCTTGTTTAATTCACCGATTTGATTTGTTTCTGGCTCTCTAACTCATAATCATGTTTTTTCTCTTCAAGATCCATGCTAATTATTTCCTCACATGAGTTTCTGCTACTCTACTTTTATGTTCCAACTAGTTTGTGACTTTTAACTTCCTATGGTCACTTCTAATATTTACACAGGGGAAGTTAGACATGTACTATAATATATGCACTTTGTACTTATTATATTCTCCATGAAGATTTGGGGGCTTTTTCATGTCCAGTTCCTTGATTTTTTTAAAATGAAGAACATACTCTTTGTTTTTAACAAATTCCAGAAACTCCTCTTTTTTATCGTACTACTCTGTAATAAACTATTCCTTCAATGTGTTGTTCTTTTGCTGTTTCTTGACCATACAGATGCTAAACTGTATTCTTCTTTTGTTTGTAAATCAATCTAGACTTCTATACAGAATGCTGATTTCTTTATTAGGTAATTAGTAGTTGAGGAATACACTTGTTTATTCTTGTTTAAACTTTTTGTTTTGGCTTTATAAAATCTTCTGGGTTAAATTAAGCAATTATTTACCATGTAGCTTTGAAACACATGACATATCTTGCCAGTGACTTGCACCATTTTTTGTTCCTACGTTTGGATAGCCTATGCTTATATTCGGGGCTAGATTCACAGTGAAACTTAGGTGTGAGGACACCTTGCATTTTGGCACTTAGAAAATCACGGGGATTCATAAACCCTGAGTAAAGTGCATAGGCTCCCTATACAAAGAATAGGGAGAGATAGGTGCCTCAGAATGGATTCACAAAAGCTAGCATGATACGTGGCTCCCCCTCTAAACTAGCCAACTGGAGTTGCCAATTCAAGGGGTATGGCCTGAATCTTGCTCCTCTCAGAGAGTTCCGTGCCTAAATCCAGGGTGAGATTATTCTTGCAAAGAATCTATTCTAATCTAGTTGAGATTATTCACTGCAAACTTCTCTTGGTGTTAGGCACCAATGCCATTTTTGCAAGAAGCCAGAGGTGAGGAAGAATTGCTGCTTCTTTGTAACTTTTAGCCCAGTGGTTAGGGTGCTCACCTGTGAGGTGGGGAAATCCCCAGTTCAAGTCCCCTTTCTGTTTGAGTGGGGAAAGGGATTGGAATTGGGATCTGCCATGTCTCAGGTGAGTGCCCTAACTATTGAGCAATAGGATATTACAAACTGCAGAGCTCTCAGTCTCTCCTGTTAAAGCTGGATGGATCAATAATGAAAAAGCATTTGGGGCAGAGAATAAAAGGGAGCATGAGAATGACTCTTGTGACAAAGTTCCTCCTCTACCTCGGTGGGTCCTGCGCTTATTGGCGGATTCTGCTTGCCTCAGAGATCTTCCCCTCTAGTAGAATCCACAGTCCAGGTTAACTCCTCCTGTGTCTGATCAGGAGTTGGGAGTTTTGGGGGGAACCCGGGCCTGCCCTCTACTCCGGGTTCCAGCCCAGGGCCCTGTGGATTGCAGCTGTTTAGAGTGCCTCCTGGAACAACTGCACGACAGCTACAACTCCCTGGGCTACTTCCCCATGGACTCCTCCCAAGTCCTTCTTTATCCTCACCACAGGATCTTCTAGCAGTATGCCCTCTTACTCTCAGCTCCTAGTGCCTCTTGCTCCCAGCTCCTCACACGCAACCTCCTTCCACAGCTCCTGACATGCGCCCCTCACTGGGAGGCTTTTAACTAGTTTCAGCCAGCCCCCTGATTGGCTGCAGGTGTCTCAATTAACCTCCCTGCCTTCTGGAAAGTTCTTAATTGGCCCCATGTGTCTTGATTAACCTGGAGCAACTGCCATAAAGTATCAGGGATTTGTTTAGCCTGGGGCTAACATACTGGTTCCTTACCACTTTCCTATAGCCCTCTGGCCTTGCCCCGTCACACTCTGTAGCCTGGTGGTTCAAGCACACACCTAGGAGACCAATCATCTAATCCTCCTACACCAGGGATTGGCAACCTTTGGCACATGGCCCATCACGGAAATCTGCTGGCGGGCCGGGACGGTTTGTTTACCTGCAGCATCCACAGGTTCAGCCAATCACACCTCTCACTGGCTGCGGTTCGCCATCCCAGGCCAATGGCAAGACACACCTCTCCCCAGGATGTCTTAGCAACAGTCCCAACCTCAGTTCTCCTTTGCATTTATGAGTGGCTAATGCATTCTAGCCACTTTCTTCCTCTCCAGCTTCCCCACTCATATCCCCTAAGACAAATGCTTCCTGGCTGCTCCAAGACCTCTACCACCTGAGGTGATTTAAGCTTTGATTGCTTAGTATGAGGACCCACACCAGAATCCCTTGGGTAGGCTGCTGCTCTTTGCAGTTTCAGCCAAGACCCCAGTAGTGTAGCTGAGGGTAAACACAGGAAAACTTCTCATTTGGGAATATGGAGTTTTCTTTAGGTTAGTTTATCTCCCCTCCCCTGTTTTAACACTACACCACTGCTAAACACCTCAGTGCCACCTCTGTACTGTCTACTGCCTCAGCTCTGTTTATTACCTTGAATCCATCCACTATCTTGGAATTTCATCTGTTATGAGTCTTCTTACCACTAGGGAGGCCCTCCGAATGGAAGGCAGAACGAGGCTCTCCACTCAGTATTTACTGATGCTTTGTTCAGGCACTACTATTTGACTGTGCCTGATTGCATTCTCAGGGTGACCCCTAGCCCCAGAACATTTGGGGGAGTTCTTTTGTCTTTAATTTTTCAACAGGGACAACATTTTATTACCCAAACTCAAAACATAACTATATATTTTTTAAAAATACCCCAAACTGTCACATTACTGAAATGCAAAGGAGACCTGGCCCAGTAGTTATTTCCTCTGGCTCACCAACAGATACCACCAGCAGCTTTCTCCTATGGTGTCTCTTTCCACCTGGAGTTCTCAAGCAGTTTTCTCTCTGGTCACTAACTGTGACAGGGGTGCCTGGTGGGGCCACACTGAAAATGCCATACTCAGGGAAAACTGAAAATCGGGCAAACAATCCCCCAAACTGGTGGTTTATTCTATAATTATTCACCAAGCCAGTAACAAAACAGCTCCTGTAATATCACACTGGTTAACAGGAAGCCAAAAACAGTCCCCTTTAAGCCTTCCAGCCATCTAGACAATCAAGTTTAATATAGTGAGAGGTTACTGAAAACCTGATTCACCATATGTGAAGTCCACCAATCCCAAAGGACTGGACATTTACCCCCAGGTCAATATGAGTCTCAGATCGTACCTAATAAACACGCTGATGCTAATCCTGTAGTAACTAAAACTAAAGGTTTTAATAATACAAGGAAAATAAAGAAAAGAGTTGCAAATGTTAAAATATCAATATACATACAAATATGTGTGAAGTCCTTAGGTCAGTTTAATAGGCGAGATGGTGAGACTGCAGATTTGTTAAAAATCTTTCTGGAATCAATTTAAAAGGTGAATTTAAACCCCACAGGCAGTCCAGGTGTAGAGTCTGTTCAAGTTCTCCCATGGGAATTCCAGAGTAATCCAGTAATCCATGATCATGACATACAGAGGCATTGCCGGGAACCCCCAGATGAGTGGATCCTGACTGGCCATCGGGTGAAATTTGTCTGTATATTGGAGGTTGAGAGCATAAGAGATTTTCTTGGTATATGTATTGTGTGTGTGTAGCTAACAAATAGATGTTTAGAGCACAATTATGTTAGGCTCTTTCACTGGGAATAGGCTTCGCAGATCCAGAGAACCCTGTGCCTGAGGGAAGGCATGGGTAATTAAATTGACCAGGTTTCCTCCTGAGCCCTGTGAGTAAGGATGGGTGCTTTGTACCCTGAGCCCTTGGAAGGGAAAGGATGGGGGTGCCCTAAATTGATTGGGTCATGAATTGAGCCCTCGCTAGGGTATAGATGGGGTGCCCTAAATTGAACGGGTAACAGGTGTAACTGTGTAATATTTAATAAGCACTCAGAAGGCAGGTTAATTGGAGACAAGGTATTTTTTAACAACTGCATGAGCAGCCAGCTCAGACTGAGTTTGTGCAGGCTCCTGAAAACTTCTATTTCTGTACTGGGTATATTCAGAGGCTCAGTGCAGGCATTATCATAGTCATTTTAATCCTACCATTACATCATCTCATTAGCACCGTCACTCCAAGACTCCAAGACGGTAATTTGATACGTACACTTAAGGCTGAACCCATAGATACATTTATAACTTTATGCCTCTTTCTACTCCAGCCTTCAGTACAGCTAAGAGAACGGGAATCTCTGTGGAATGAGGGAAGATTATGTTGAATCTCTTATACACCTCCCATACAGACAAAAAGGGTCTGTTTATTAACAGCTGGTCATTCTGACATAATAGTCATAATATGGATAAACGAGCCAGATTTCAGGTTTTTCAGTTTTTTGATCTGGGTCTGCTAAAATACATCTTTAGTCCCTCCTCCCCCACCAAAAAACCCCCACTATTTGAGTTTGATTATGTACGGCAAGCCAAAGAAAGCTAGGATCTTTAAAAATGTTTGTTAAAAGTAAAAGTAAATATTCCTTTTTCACATCCAGTTACTCTTTAAGTATAGTAGCAAGCCTACTGCATTGTCTGGTCCAGAGTCTCATTAAGCTTTCTTAGCCCCAAGAAGAAATACCAATGCAAAAGGCAACTAAGCTGAACACGACATAAAAATAAACCACATCTCCCCTTAAAAAAATTCAATGGAATCAAAATACCCACATTAAGCATTATTCTTCACACTATTCAGGCTTTGCAAGCACATTGTTACAAAACTGGGTCATGTTGCTTAAAAAGTAAAATTGTATATTGCAACTGGAAAAGATGTAGACAATTATAACTAGAAAATATATCAGTTAGCTGCGAGAAAGTAGGACAATTATACTTAGTTTCTAGTCCTGACTAAAATGCTTATAAACCATACAAGTCAAGAATTACCTATTAGCCAGCATACAAATCTTTGGAGCACATCCCTATCTCAGGCATGTGCTGAATCAAGAATTTCAAAGCTTCTAAATATTAGTATCTGGCTTTGCTGGATATAAAAGAACAATTCCTCTCAAACATCTCTGCCTTTTTTTACAGAACTCTAAAATGCTTATTTACTCACAGATCCGAAAGAGTATATAGCGAAAAAAAATATATCCTCACAAAGAAAGGCACTACCAAATTGCTTTGAGCACTGATGGTGTTACTAAATCTGCAGTTTGCATGTTGTGAGCATTGTTTTTAGGATCTAAATTCTGTTTCCCAATATTACAAACAGATATTTTGCCATCATGTTTTCAAAATTACCCAGTTGCATATTTTCTCGCTAACCAACATTCCAAGCAGTTTGAATAGAGCACAGTTGAAAGTAATTTACATTCCCTTTCTCCCCTCACCCACTTACAACACAATTTCATAACCTGAATCATAATATTTTGTTATGGTTAAAAAGGCTACGACTTTTTTAGCTTGGAAAAGAGGAGACTGAGGGGGGATATGAGAGAGATATATAAAAGTATGAGTGGTGTGGAGGAAGTGAATAAGGAAAAGTTATGTACTTGTTCTCATAATAGAAGAATGAAATTAGTGGGCAGCAGGTTTAAAACAAAAAAAAAGGAAGTTCTTCTTCACACAGCGCACAGTCAACCTGTGGAACTCCTTGCCTGAGGAGGCTGTGAAGGCTAGGACTATAACAGGGTTTAAAAGAGAACTGGATAAATTCATGGAGATGAAGTCCATTAATGGCTATTAACCAGGATGGGTAAGGAATGGTGTCCTTAGCCTATGTTTGTTGGGGTGGGGAGGGGGGATGATGGATGGCAGGAGAGAGATCACTTGATCATTACCTGTTAGGTCCACTCACTCTGGGTCACCTGGCATTGGCCACTGTCAGTGGACAGGATACTGGGCTGGATGGACCTTTGGTCTGACCCAGTACGGCCTTTCTTATGTTCTTATGTTGTAACTTTTCTGTGAATCATTACTAAATTATAGGTCACTGGCACAAATTTCAGTAGCAAGAGAAACCTCTTATTGAAGGCATGTCAGCTAAAATGTCTACATACACTTAAAGAGTGAGGAAAAATCAGAGAAAGGGTCCCTGGTGTAACTCAATGGATTAATACATTTGGCCCATTATGTATTTTACAGTATGTATAACTGGCAATTCAATATTTTAATGCATTCCACACAATTTCATTTTTGGTGGGAATGGTGATGAGGTGGGGATTAATTATATTCATTTCTCTCAGTTTTCACATTAGCATCCATCAGCATAATAGCTGAGTGTATGTTCTCATTGTTTGCTTGTAATTTCTATTCTTGAGGTGGTGGAACACATGAAAAAGTCACTGACTGAGAAATACATCATTGCATAATAAAATCAGAGGGATAAAAGAAATCTGACAGATATAGAGATCATAGAAAAAAAGGAAATTACATTAGCATATACGATACAAATATTAGTCAAATCTATTGTTTTCTTTTAAAATAAAACAACAATTTAAAGTATTGTACTTTAAATGTCTTAAATTTAAATTTAGATGTACTTAAAATAAAACTTCTGTATGAAAAGTGTTCATCTACTTTTGTTACAAACAACTCTGGAAGTCTCAGCTCTGCAGACACAAAATGGTTAGCTTAAGTATGTTAGTAGTCCCAGTGAATTTTTTTCTTCTATTTTTAAATGGGCAATTCCCCTGTAAGGGTCAGGTCCTCAGCTGATGTACATTGGCATAGCTTCACTGCACAACACCAAACACATTTTTACAAAATACACATAGTTAAGGAGTCCATCTGGTTCCTCACAGGCATGTAATCCTTCATTCATTCACTCTCACTTTAGATGATTTATACCGCCCACCAAACATCAACTTTCCCCAGTTTTGTTTAATTAAAATATACTGCTAGATAGTCATTGTATTTGAAAAACTTTCAGCCAATCAGTAATCAAGAAAGTAACAAAAGCATGTGTCTGATTTTGCCTCAAAAGACTTATCAAAATTAAACTTTTAAAGGTTCTAAAATTATGAAGAATATTATGGTGAACATCATTTTGGATTCTCACAAGAGATCATCCAAGTGTCTGTTCTATAACATTTATTTATTTTTTTTTAATTCCAGTGTTAATAAAAAGCAAAGTTTAACTGTAACAGTTGTTTACAGCTGCTTAAAAAATAAACATCTCGGATACCAGAGTTAAGGGTGCCCTAAAAATACCTATATATTTAAATGTATCTGTTAGTATTCCATTATTGACCACAAATATGTATTCTGTTAATGTTCTTCAATATGTCGTATGTGAGTTGCCAAGAGAGTCATAGAAAGAGAGGAAATGTGAATACAGTTCAGGTATGTTAATATCGTGAGCACCATGGATGAAAAAAAAAAGACATATAGTACTTTAAAGACTTTGCTTTATATAGAGCTGAACTGACTTCTAAAGGAAAATGAGAGCAATGTTAATTATTTGTTTTCCAACATTTAAAAGTAAAAACTAGTAAATATATGTATGCCACTCACAAACATAGTGATTTGTATATACATTTTCATAATGTCTCACTTCTATACATGTGTCTGAGCACCTATAATATGGATGAACAATTTGCATTGGAGAACTCCTAAACTTGGGCTTGACATTTTTTTGGATGGCTGTGAAGTGTATTTAATAAGAAATAAATGATGGAATATTAGATTTAGGGCATCTGAATAATGATTCAATCATACATAGAATCTCCATTTTATAAGTTTGCTGACTGGTTGAACAGCAGTTCTTTGCATAGCAAATCTTGTGGGAAGAGGTACTTATACTTTAATTTAAAAAACCCCACAACATTGTCAAGTACCAAAGCTCTATTGGGCAACTGAAATATTTGCAATGGAAAATCCCAATAGCACAGATCTGATCCACACAAATTTAATTAATTTCTATTATCCAAATAGAACAGATGAATTAGAAAATCTGTATCTGGATGAAAACTGCAGGGGCAACCCCAGTACACATATGATGAAAAACAGGTATAATATTTTTCAAATCAAATAATGCCAGGGTTACTTGGTTGAATTATGCTCCAATAAAGTCATTAAGCTGACCTATGAAACTTCAGAAAACATAGGAAGTTTTTGTTTCTCCCTTTTTATCAGGTATAAACTCCGCTGGGTTGAGAGAAATCCATACTTGGTATGTAAGAACCAAGTCTCACCATCAGCTTTAATGAAATGTAAAACCCCATTTCATAGAGTACTATCAAAAATTTAAACAGTGAAAGAAAGACTTAAAAATGATAGTAGGGGAGAATATAAAAGGCAGCACAGCAGGTGATTGAGGGCACTGTTGCCCTCTATGGAGTTTCCTGACAACTATTGAGACAAAGCTGGTAATGGCCAACATTAATGATATAGAGCAGTTTTATAGGGACCAATCCTGCAAGGAGCACAGCACCTTCAGCTTCTACTGATTTCAGTGGGAGTTGAGAACACACAGCTCTAGGACCCATATACTATTAAATTATTATTACTATAAAGTACAACTATTGGAATAACACAATATTTTTCTTGACACACTGCAAGCCAACAGTACCATTAATCATATTTTAATAGCCATATTTGTTCTGGGTATCTTACACCATGAATAGCCCTATTCATTTAAATGGTTATACTCACAGAACAAGGTACCACTCAATATGAGCAAATGTATCAAAATCCGCCCATGTGAGTGATTCTTTATCACCAAAATTTTCTTATTTAAGGTCTTCACTTCATTAGGACAGTGGTGGTAAAACTTTACTTTCCTTGACTACCTTGGCAGTAAGTATTGCAGTGGCATAGTAACTTTATGGACACCAGTAGTGTGGCAGCAATAGATAATTGATAAGAAGGCCTCAATGGGCATTACACCAATATGTTTATTGCCTGCAATACCTGGGTTATCTTTCAGTGCCAAAACATTAAAGAATGAGGGAAAAGAATTATGTCACCATATGACTTTGCTCATTCAAGATCAAACAACTTTATTAATGTTCAAAAAACAGCTAAAGAAGTTGCTAAAAATTCCCCTGTTATAGGCATTATAGTGTCTTTAAAACAAGAAGACTGGAGAATTAAAGGCAAATATTTTTAAACCTGGGTGGCTAAAATTAGGCTCCTAAATCCAGATTCAGACAAATGTAAGTGGCCTAATTTGCATAAGTGCTGAGTACACACTAATTCCACTGAAAGCAATGAAAACAGAAGGGTCTCAGCACCTTTGAAAATCAGAACAAGAAGTGCTTGGAAAATGTGAAGATATATAAATCAGCTCATCCAAATGACATGCATCCTGTGAGAATTAACGGAATTAGCAAATGAACTTACTGTTACAGTGACACGGTTTACTTTATTTCATTATCTTGGAAAACTGGAGAGGCACCAAAGTCTGAGAAAAAATATCTAGACCTGGAAAGTCAGCATGCAGAAGTAACCCACATTATTCATAGTGTCTTCCCAGAATAATACACGAGCATAGTGTCTTCCCAGAATAATACAATAGCAAACCCAATTTTCACTACTAGTTTTATTTCCAAATGATACTCTGGCATCTGGGCATCATTTGCTATTGCAATCTGAGACAGCATGTTGTGCCAGCTCAGCAAACAAAGTGTAGCATAGTTTCTCAGTATCTCATGAGAGACTGTCGTTCCATTATAGCAGGGGTGGGCAAAATACGGCCTGTGGATCAGAACTGGCCCATCTAACATTTCTGCCCGGCCCACCATGCTCTTTCATAGAATCATAGAATCATAGAATCTCAGGGTTGGAAAGGACCTCAGGAGGTCATCTAGTCCAACCCCCTGCTCAAAGCAGGACCAACCCCAACTGTCTGCCCCGTCACCATCTCCGGGCCGCTAAAAGTCCCATGGCACAGCAGGCAGTTCATACTGCTCCCAGAAACAGCCGGCTGCTGCTGACATATCTCTGCATGCCCCTGGCAGAGAGGGAGGCAGCTCTCTGTGCTGCCTCCAACCTCAGCACCATCCTCACAGCTCCCATTGGCCGGAAACTGGCCAATGGGAGCTGCAGAGGCGGTGCTTGCGGGCTCAGGCAGCGCACGAAGACTTGATCCCCAAGGGGAGTGCAGAGATGTGCCACCAGCAGCTAGCTGCAGCCACTTCCAGGAGCATTGTGGGGCCATGGCATGCAGGCAGCCTGTCTGAGCTCCCCGCTGTGCCGCCAGCCGGGAGCCGCCTGTGGTAAGTGCCTTCCAGCCAGAGCCTGAACCTTGCACCCCTTCCCACACCCCAACCACCTGCCCCAGGTCAGAATCCCCTCCTTCACGCAAACTCCTTCCGAGACCCTGCATCCCTCCTGCACCCCAATCACCTGCCTTAGCCTGGAGCCCCCCTCCTGCACCCAAACTCCTTCCCAGACCTTGCACCGCCTCCATTAATATAGTAGAAATGTGCAGCCCGTGATGACTTACCAAAATTCGTGGAGTGGCCCCCCCTGAGAAAATTATTGCCCACCCCTGCATTATAGAGTGATACTTTAAACCCGTGATAATCAGAATGAGGATTGCAAGCTGCAAGTGGCGCTTTAATGTGTCTCCTGTGGCTCTTTGCAGCACATGATATACGACACTCTGTGATTTAATTATTAACCAATCAGGATGTTTTTACTATATTATTAACCAATTGTAGCTGATAAAATAAAAATACTTGGCCGGTCATTTTTCTGTGAGAATAATATATAAAACCAAATATTTCCCCTGTCAGAGTGTTTAAATATTAATACATAGAACTATAGTAAATGAAACAATAAATTCACACTACTGTGGCTCTTTTGGTCGCTAATTTGGCTCCTGAACCTGAGTAAACCAACCCCACATATAGGACAAAAAGTCTCATAAGGCATAGTAAACTGAATTCTCATCTGTAACATGAGAGCTAGGACTCCGATATTTTTCTCATTTTGTTCCAAAATTAGAAGTTAAAAGGGTGAGAAACAAGGAATAAATAAAGGGCCAGGTAAACGGAAGGGTAAAGGCAAATGAGATAATAACACTTTCCCTACTGGTTTTCTTTATAGCGTATGCACGACATCCCTCAGGTGGCACGTGACCAGGATACATCACCAAATTTGGTCTGCTGGTTGGTTCATTAGCTTCTCCGGCTTGGGATAGTTACTGACGAGGAGTGCAACATGAACGAGTGAACTGAAATGCTATCTCTGCCATACAACTTCTGAGTCCAGTTCAGTAGAGCATCCCTATATAGGAAAACACTTAAGTTTATTTGCTTAACTTGAAGTCAATGGGATCTTGGCACCTTCTTAAATTTAAGAACACGCTTAAGTGCTTTCCTGAATAAAGGCTTCTCTGTGCTTAGAGAAGAAAAAACAGCACAATTATTCAAAGACCCATGGGAGATAAGTCAACTCTTTCCAAATGTTATTGAGGACTGAGAGTGCCAATATACTAGACATACTGTGGAAAAGATATATTTCACCCCAAAAAATCATTATACAAACAGTTCATGAGTCTCATATAGGAGAGACAGTGTATCATTAATATACATGATGACCATTATCAGATGCATAATGAATATTCTGTCTCATTTATCAGTGCCAGTTTCATGGAAATTTACTTGGCCAGATCCTGAAAATCCTGCACATGATTTTTAAAAGGAAGATCAATGCTAATTTTCTCTAGAACCATGCTGTTAACTTTGTCTCATACCCTCCCTGTTCAACTTTCCCATTTGAAGAGAAGAAGAGAGAAGAATTCTGTGGCAGGTTGATCTGAAAACAAAATTGGTGGCTATAGTGATCTGTTCAAAGACTACGAAAGCTGGAAGATGTCCCAGGGGAGAAGGATTTGCATAGGTGAGGTGGTCACTGGTGCATGAGACTATGTGATTAATAAAACAAGTATCACACCACAACATCTGAGGGTATGCATACACACATTCTTCATATACATATATAATACTGTTAAGAGGCCAAGCAATGAAATAATGGATCACTAGATGGAAATAACAAATTTACAAATAAAAGCAAATACATCATGTTGTATATAGTCAGTCTGGGAAACTCACCAGCATAGATTTAAATCCAGTAACTGGATTTATAAAACTGGATTTATATAATGATCAATAACAACATTTTTAATTATGCTTACTGAAAGGGGTAAACAATTCCATGCATCAGGGCATAAACTGATCAATACAAAGATCCTCAAGTAATTTTGCCTCATGACAACATTGTGCAAATTGGCCTGGTTTTGCAGGGTTATGGGAGTAAAGGTTATCTTCCTCTGAAACTTCAGATACATAGTATCAGAGGGGTATGAGAAAACTGCTGAGCTTCAGTTTATTTTCAAATTTGACACCATCAGCTCAGGATTAAACAAAGACTATGAATGGCTAGCCAACTACAAAAGCAGTTTCTCCTCCCTTAGTGTTCACACCTCAACTGCTAGAAGAGGGCCCCATCCTCCCTGATTGAACTAACCTCGTTATCTCTAGCCTGACTCTTCCCTGCATATTTATACCTGCCCCTGGACATTTCCACTGCATGCATCGATGAAGTGGGTATTCACCCATGAAAGCTTATGCTCCAATACGTCTGTTAGTCTATAAGGTGCCACAGGACTCTGTCGCTTCTACATAATATCCCACTAAAGGATTTAGGATGCTAAACTTGAAAAAAAAAACAGTGGTTTTATATCTTTAATGCCAGCCAACTGGGGGTAAACCACACAACTGATTGCCTCAAAAACCTCTGCCATCACTTAACTCACAGTCAGCTTATCGATACCAAACTGGTTGGCAATGGACCTACAGCAGTTTGGGGTAGCCAGCTTCCAGCTGGTTATAGCAACCTGCTTCTGAAACAGCAAGGGTGACCTCAGTTGTGTCTTTTTATGCTGGAGGGTGGGGGAAAACTGCTCAAAGATCCAAAAATGTAGCTTTCTTCATGCGAAAGTTCTGGACCCACTGCTGGCCATCCCAGGTCTGAATGATGATGTGATCCCACCTGTCAGTGCTTGTGGCTCTGCAGCAGAAATGACAGTCTACATAGGGGGCATCAGCGTTTCTGCCAGTTGTAGTGAGCAGCATTCTGCCATGCCAGGGCATTCCTCCTCTTTTGCCTGCTACTCCTTCTCTCCCTGCTGTTCCATCATTAAAGCCTTCAGATACCTTTGGCGGGACATAAAATGCCATTGAAATGTCCACCAGCACCACCACCACACCTGCCAGTTTCCTGATACAGGAGTGAAAGCACAAGCAAAAGTTCTTCAAAAGACACCTCCTCATTATTGCTGGCTCCAGGAGCTGGGAATACACAGACCAAACGCACTGATCAGCAGGCTGTGTTAGCGCGCTGTTCAAACTTCTTGTAATGTGCAGGGTGGGCAATAAAGTTTTCTCACAGTGCATTATAGTCAAAAGGCTAGAGTGGCCACATTTCAGGAGGAAGCTAGGGACTCTGGGATATTGTTGGTTTGACTTGGGTCTGTGTGCTGCAGTGTCAACACCAAAACCCCAGGTTTGAGCACAGGTTAGAGAAGTCTTAATGTAGGCTTAAAAAACAGTGTAGATGCTCAACCAGGGTTCTTTAACATGAGTCTGCTGACTCAAGTCCCACTAACCCTGTGCTTACACTGCAGTGTAGACATACCCATAGAGATTGAATAATATGCCCAGAAAGCCCCACTGAAGTCTGTGGCAGGGCTCCAAACCTCCTATGTTTCATTCCAGTGCCATAAGATCATACTGTCATTTTTTTTCTTTTTAAAAGTACTTTTATTATTTATTGATCAGCTCATGGTGATTTAAGGTATGATTGATTGGTCTATAGTTTGTTTGTGGTCTCTGACCCATTCATTCCTGAAACAACTGTGCACTTAAAGCATTCTTGATTAATGAGTGACCCTGGCTACAGTATGTATATTTCTGACTGTTTTGTATCCAAAACGTATTTGAGCATATTTGAAAGGACATTATGTCTTTGCATGAAGGTGATCATTTCCTTGTCTCTGTGGTTTCATTGTACATCTATATGAATAGTAAAGTATTTGGTTCATACCTTATCTTCACTGATAGAAAAAAAATATTCTTACAAGTATTTTGTATCCTGATCATTAATTATTTATCAGTGACAAGAAGTTAAGAGCTGTTAATAAGCCTCTAAAATTGCCAAACCTTAAATCCAGTACACAGCCTGAGAAACAGGGCCGTGTTCTGGAAAGTTGCATGAAAGCCACTAGTAGCCCCCACTGCTAGTTTGCCTTTCACTCCATCCAGGCTGGAAATACAAGATAGTTCCATCTAGTCACAAAACCACTAGCTCCATCCCCACTCTCCCAATCTCCCATTGCATTGGGCACAAGATGCTTCTGGGGAGCTGAGCTCCACTGCAAACAGGTGATTCTGATCTCCTTTGTGAGATACCCAAATTCTGCTCCACTGAGGTGCAAAGCTTCATCAGTTCTGCTGCAGCTGAGGCCCTATCCACCCACACAGGGGGTTCGACACGTTTGTCCTGAGAATGTATTTATTATTGCACTAGAAGGTGCTCATTGTAACTTCTTTCTTTTGCACCCTCTCTTCCTTTGCTCTATACATCAAAAACATAAGCAAACTAATTTCACAAAACTGAAAAAAAGGTTCCAAACGTGTTATATTACATATTCTCTGAATCCTAGATTGTGAATTCTCTGGAGTCGGGACTCCTAGATTGTGACTTCTCTGTGTTACCTGTCAGTACAGTGGTGTCCTTATTGTGGTCCTTGGGCTCCCATATCAGCAACTTTTGTGGGAAAAGAGTAAGACCGAAGCTGAGAGTCCTTGTCCAAAGTGGCATTCAATCTCAGTTATAAATACTTGAGTGCTGCACTTAAGGGGCAATCATCCTCTCTTTTCCTAGGTCAAGTAGCTGGTGTCACACAGTCTGAGTAATCCCCATCTTCTGCACAGTAGCAGTAGAGCCACTCTATGGTCGCTGGTGCACTGTCAAAGCTGCAGCTACAGCAGTTTCCATTTAGCTTGTATTCACACTTAGGAGGGCATTCTTCTACCCTTGCCCCTCTCAATTTCCCCTTTTTGGCTCTGACCGGGAAGCCTTGCTGAGTTGACCTACGTTGTATGCAAGAGGTAGAGACCCCACCAGCAGGTTAATCAAATCCTGCTTCCTCGTGCAACAGAACTATATTAGTTTATAATGCAGCCAGGGCTGTGGAGAGGCTGAATTTGTCCAATAATTCATACTCGAGACTTATTTTTCCACTATTTTCTAGAAGTGGAAGCCACTGAAAAGTTTCAAAGTGGCACAGTGAATCAAAGTCATCCTTGTGACACAATCAATGTTTCTGAACTAATGTAAGATACAGATGACATCACAGTATAAAGCAGCTTTTCAATGACCCAGACTCTATTTCAGGCACTGCTTCCTATTTATAAGTATCCTGAATTTCAATCATATTATCAGTTACCTGCTGAGTCTGGCAACATATCTAATTTCATGTTAAACCACCTGACTGCCTTTTCTGTAAGAAACATTTTCCCAGTGTTATTGTCACTGACCTAGCAAAGGTTAGCCATAAATCTCTTTCTCAGCAAGGGTGCTGATAGTTTAAGAGCTTCACTGATAAGCAATACTATATTTCCAAGATCATAACCAAAACAGTCTGAACAATCGTATCTTCTTGAACAGTATTTAGATAGGATTGTGTAACTCCAACAGGCTAGTGTATGAATCTGCACAATTTTTGTATATCTGGGTCTGCTGAAATATTTGTCTTACTTGAATATATGCAGCTATTTTTCTGTTGTTATTGACTGAATATCCATCCACATTACCTGATGATAATCATTACCTACCTGTTACTGTTTACCTGTACATTAAGGACTCTAGAACTATTTTCCCTTAGCATGAAGGTCATATTTATTTTAATAGAACAGCCCTCAAACTTTTGCTATGAAAAGGGTGCTATAACAATTTCCTTGGTATATCACAGAATTTGGGAAATAGTACCTGGGATACAATCCTTAAAAACGGAGAGTTCAGGATTCAAAATCAAAAGCCAAAATTTTGCTCCAACTTGAGACACATGTACTCCATATAATTATTGAATTCTGAGACCCAGTATCTGAGTTACAGCCCAAGTGTCATCTCTATTTCTGTCTGGCTTACATAGGCCCATTCACACAGCATCTGAGTAAAGACAGAACTGGATAATCTGAAAACAAGGTCTCAACAGTGAAGTTTCAAACCCTCAAAGAAAAATCAGTGCTCATATATTTTTTAAGTGTCGGGTTTTTCGATCACTCATAGTGTCATAGTAGGAATAATGTTCACAGAAGTGGACTATATTTAAAATAAATGGCTTTTGTGGTTATCTAACATCTCAGCCTTTAATCACTTGAAAAAGCCATTTAATGTTTTTTGTACTCCAGTATTCAGGAACAGTAGCCCTCAAAACCCATAATAAAAATAACATGAAAAAAGGAAAATAACACACTCTTCAGTTCATGGCATGGCCATTTGTATGTTCCAAAGGCACAGTATATTACCATAATTTAAAAAAAATACTGTGCCATATGCTGCTTTCCATTAAATGGATATAAGTCTGTAGTGCATTGGCCAGAAATCTCAGGGACTTTAATGAAGATATTCCCAATTAATACTGGTATAATTAAAAACAAGATTTGGCCTCATTTTGGGTTTAATTCTACCACTCTCAATCACACTGAGTAGCACCTTACTCTACAAGTATTGTCATTGAAAGTATTGCTTTCTATAGAACTGCTTGAGAGGAAAGATAATATTAGGTGTAAAGAGACAGAATCTGGCCCTTAATGGATGTCACTAGGTAAAATGGTATATTTTTAAACACATATTACATATCATGTGTTAACTTATACTTTGAAGATTTACTGCAGCCAGTTAATGTGTTAAATCTACAACTTTCCTTGTCTACACTTGGATATTAAGATGTTAGCATATTAAAAATACACATTTTTTCCTGATGTATGCATGGCCTATGTGTTGCTTTAAAAGTACAGTTTGAATCTAGTGTACATATATATTTTGGACATCTCTCAACCAAATTCTTAATTAGGATAAGAATGTTAAGAGTTTATGTTTAGCTTTATTTGGAGTTTGGTTTGTATTCAGCATTTCATCCATTCAGACAGTATGAACTAATTCTGTATAACTGTATAAATCAAATGAGAATTTTGAAATCATAAATAATGTAGTTCAGGCCCAATGTGGTTTTTACTACTTTTTGTCCCCAAGTTAACCAATTGAATACAGCATGAGGTACTGGGTATATTCATCAAAACTTATTTTCAGTGCTACCCTATGTGCAGGATGTGTCACACAGATGTGCCAACATTCCAGGGGAAGATTTGTACTTCAGATGAATGCCAAATCATTTTTTTGCAGCAGAGAAGCTGTAGTGGAAAGCAGTATCAAGAAGGCTGAAATTTCAGGAGCCTGCTGGATTGTGAAGTCTTTTGGAACTCTGGGGAAACTTGCATTGCAGCACTGAACTTTAGCCAGAGAACTGAAAAAAGATTTTAAACTATCTTGTTGCTGGGTGGCCCTCCCGTTCCCATACTGATGGAAACTACTGTCAGACTCACTGGAAATGGGATAAGGTGCTTTAAGATAATCATCACTTTACAAACACCTGTTTTCCTTTCATGAAATGGTCATTATTTTAAAGCACCATCTCCCATAATCTGTATTCTGTTTCTATGGGAACAGGGATAGAATAGCTGCAGAGTTATAGGAACTCCTGTACATTTCAGTGACTCATGCTCAGAGAAATCCATTTTGAGTAGAAAGAGAAGTCCAGTCTGAGTTTACCTGTAATGCCTTTGCTCATGGATTATGCCAAGGGAATGAGGAAATATTTTCCCTGACAGGTGCTGGAGTGTTACGTTCCATCTGTCACCATCCAGTATAAATTTTATCTAGGACCATATTTCTGTTTGGAATTGAAAAAAAAGCATATTGCTTGATCTTGAAAAGTGGCTTCTGATTTTCATTAAGCTGCAAATCATATAGTTAGTTACCACGGGTTAATATTTGCACACATATTTACTAACACATTGCACACACGCAAAAAAGTCCTTGGTGAAGAGTTTTAAAAGTAAGCCCATACTTCCCAAAATTAGGAGAAAAAATATACAGAAATAGTGATTTTCATTGTTCACTACAGACAATTAAAAACAATTTCAATGGGGAGTTCTGCTTTAAAACAAAACAGAACAAAAATTATGGCATGAAACTACATGACCCTTTGTCCCTGAACAATACCCCTTAATTCCCAAGGTCCTTGAGAGTATGTAATGGAGTTACTCTATGAAGAAGTAGGCTTATTCAATTTTCCAAGTTCATTTGTGGAACAATAAATTCATTGAATGCATCTTCAGGCTTAAGACATATTGCTATAGGTTTGCTAATGTTGAAGAGTGTGTCTCATCATAATCCTGTCTTTGGTCTCAGGGCCTCATCCAAATTCATTGAGTTCAACCGAAAGGTTCCCACTGAATTCAATGCACTCTGGATCACACCCACAATACTTAAATCCTTGAATACTGCATACAATGAATGCCGGAGGGCCTTGCACAAATATTACTGCTTTCTAGGGGCCACATGGGCAGCACTCACTTTACATGTGTCATATGTCAACAGGTACGTGTTTTCATGTCATATTAAAGAAAAAGCCATTGAACAACAAAGGGGTTAATTCGAGTTGGTCAAAAAATCAAAATTTGTAAATTTCATATATTTGAAAATTAATGAAAATAAGGAGTGAAATCCTGGTCCTGTTGAAGTCAATAGCAAAAGAGCTTACTAAAATGTTCTATCTCAGAATTGAGCGTAAACTATATAATAATCAAACAACAGTTGAAATAATTCCTTCTGTGAGGCTAAGCCTATGCTTTACATTGTATTCTAGTATGTATTATAGAATGGGCGTGGGGACGAGGAAACCAGGGTTAGAACATGATCCTGAGGAAGAATGCAGGCATGCTGATCTAGCAGAATGCTGCTTCTGATCTAGCTATTAAAATAACTATTTTATAGTATTTTAAAATAACTATTCATATGGGTTTCTATTTTATAGCCAAACCAATAGATGTGTAAAATGGACCCAATATGGCACCCTTTAAAGTTTATGGTAACCTGTTTCGGCCAGAATTTCCATTTGCTCTGATGAAAACACAGAGTAGCTCTAGTAATGGCAATGGAGTTACTCTGGTTTGACATTAATGTAGCCGATCTAATCTAATTGAACCTGAACTTCCCAATTCCCTGGCTCTTTTTACTATCCGGAAGACCCTTGACATTTCTTTTCCACTTGGCCTTAGGATTGTCACAACCTGGCCAGTCCTTCCCTTTGGATGAACCCCAGTTTGTTGTGCCTGGTCTAAACACTGACTCCCATGTGGTTCTAAATCCTCTGGGTTGGGGTAGTGACTGTTGACTATCCCTAGTTCTGGGTCTCTCAGGCCCACTTCCAGGTGCAGACCCTATGCCTGATACCCTTCTTAGGCAGTGGGACCCTGCCATTCAGCTGTGTAGGCTCTGGAAACAGTGACATATCCCTCCCCAGCTCCAATTGCTTATATACATTCCCGCAAATGTATTATACTGGTTGTCGGAGCTCAGGTTTCTAGATAAAGCCTTCAGGGACAATGTGGCAGGAAAGCAAGAAACACAGACTTATCAAAGGAACTTTTTTTAGACACAAACACTTTACTCTTAATAAAAGAACAAGAGAGTTACAGATTGAAGGAAAACAACAAACAATCACAATCATCACATTCTGCTACAGTCTGCTTAAATAAACATTAAATTAAAACAGACTGATGAAAAATAGTTGAGAGTAGAAATGTATTAGACTTCCTGGGATCCTGTTACTTTTAAATGTTCCTCATGTTTAGAGCACGATTTTCTGTTGGGGTGATAAATTAGCACATCCTTGATTGACTGCATCTTAGGCCTGGTCTACACTAGGAGTTTATGTCGAATTTAGCAGCGTTAACTCGAATTAACCCTGCACCCGTCCACAGAATGAAGCTACTTATTTTGACATACAGGGCTCTTTAAATCGATTTCTGTACTCCTCCCTGACAAGGGGAGTAGCGCAATATTCGACATGGCCATGTCGAATTCGGGTTACTGTGGACGGAATTCGACACTAATAGCTCTGGGCGCTATCCCACAGTGCACCACTCTGTGGACACTCTGGACAGCAGTCCGAGCTTGGATGCTCTGACCAGCCACATAGGAAAAGCCCCAGGAAAAATTGAATTCCTTTTCCTGTCTGGCCAGTTTGAATCTCATTTCCTGTTTGTACATCGTGGCGAGCTCAGCAGCACTGGCAACGATGCAGAGCTCTCCAGGAGAGGTTACCATGCAATCCCAGAATAGAAAGAGGGCTCCAGCATGGACTGATTGTGAAGTCTTGGATCTGATCGCTGTGTGGGGAGATGAATCCGTCCTATCCGAGCTCTGATCCAACAGACGGAATGCAAAAATGTATGAAAAAATATCCAAGGCCTTGACGGAGAGAGGCTACAGCCAGGATGCAACGCAGTGCCACGTGAAAATCAAGGAGCTGCGACAAGTGTACCAGAAGACCAAAGAGTCAAACGGACGCTCCGGATCCAAGCCCCAAACATGCCGTTTTATGCTGAGCGGTTCAATGGCAGCATGCAGGGATCTTTCCCAGGAACAGCCACGTGGTGGGGTGAGGAGGAGGACCGTTCATGCTGAGCGGTTCGCCGGCAGCTTGCAGGGATCTTTCCTGGGACCAGCCACGTGGTGGGGACGGGGAGGCGAACCGTTCATGCTGAGCGGTTCGCCGGCAGCTTGCAGGGATCTTTCCCGGGACCAGCCACGTGGTGGGGGCGGGGAGGCGGACTGTTTATGCTGAGCGGTTCGCCGGCAGCTTGCAGGGATCTTTCCCGGGACCAGCCACGAGGTGGGGGTCGGGAGGCGGACCGTTCATGCTGAGCTCGCAGGGACTGTTCACAGGTACAGCCACGCTGTGGGTGTGACAGGGGGAGAGTTCATGCTTGCCAGATCGCCGGCAGCAGGAACTGGGCAATGCCAGGAGCAGTGCTTGGAATGTGAAAGGAGGGCACTGCTGTAAAGTAAGCTTTCAGCAGCCAAAAGTCTATGGCGTACCATGGCCTCCTGCTAGCCGAATTCCGATCTGTACACTAAGACCCCAGGCACTCAATATAAAGACAGAAAATTCAACCTTGTACTGAGTGCACATGTGATAGGTAGTGTGCATGGTCTTGTTCACAGGGAAAGACTATATTCATTGTTCGTGAAAATTTATCTTTCTGAGGAATTCACCCCCTTTTTCCCATCCCACAGCCGTGAGTGTCTCCCGGGCTACCCCTGCATCCCCCTCCCAGAGGCTGGCGCAGATCAGGCACCGCAAAAAACGAACACGAGACGACATGCTCTTGGAACTTATGGTCTGTTCCCTAATTGAGGTGGCACAGCGGAGAGATGACATCTCTCAGTACCAGCTAGCATCCAGCGAACGGGAGGAGAGGAGTGAAGCTCGTGAGGACAGGTGGTGGCAGGAAGACCAGCAGGCTACTCAGACGCTGCTTGGACTAATGTGGGAGCAAACGGACATGCCCCAGCGCCTTGTAGATGTTCTGCAGGACCGGAGGCAGGAGGACAGAGCACCGCTTCATTCCATCTCTAACCGCCCTCCCCCGCCACAAAGTCCCATCCCCCCCTCACCCAAAGTCCCGAGAAGGAGGTGCGGCAAGGGCCGTGGAAACAATCACTCCACCCCTGCGGACTGCTCAAGCAGCAGAAGGCTCTCATTCCCCAAGATTTGATGGGTCCTTTCCTTCCCTCCATCCACACCCCACCCTAGCCACCCTCCCAGTTTCATCCCATAACTGTGAAGTCCTTAATAAAAATTACTTTTCTGATAAGTATTGTTTCCTTGATTTCCTTGTAAACGACGGTGTATTTGAAGGGGGGGAAGGGGGTTGGTAATTGGAGATGATAGGCGCCTTTACCAGTGTACAGACAGGGGGCAGGTCCACCAGAAGGTCACACTCACATTGCAGCCATTAGGCACCCTGGTCAGTCTGGGAGGTGGTTTTCATGTTCTGTGTGGGGGGGCTCTGTGAGTTTGTGGTGGGGGGAGGGCGGTTACAGATCTTATGTAGCGGTCCGTAGCCTGGATGACAGAGCCACGCGGCAGGGGATCTGTAACCGCCCTCCCCCACCACAAAGTCAAATAGCCCCCACACACAGAGTCCCAAAAAGGAGGGGTGGCAGGCTCCATTGAAACAAGAAGCCCAACCCTGCGGACTGCTCTAGGAGCAGGAGCCTGTCATTTCCCGAATTTGGAAGCGTACTTTCCATCACTCCACCCGCCCCGAAACCGCAGTATGCATCCCAGTGTCAACCCTTTACTGAGAAATCCTTAATAAAGAAGATGGTTTTAATGAACAATGTTTCATTTATTTTATTTTTAAGGGTGTGTGTGAAGGGGGGAAGGGGTTTGGTAATTGCAGAGGATGGGCAACATTAACTGGGTAAAGAAATGGAGGCAGGTTCAGCTTCTGCTTAAACAAATGTAATAGCCACAGTTACCCTGCTCGCTCTGGAAGCTAGCTTTCAAAGCTTCCCGGATGCGCAGCACGTCCTGCTGGGCTCTTCT
Organism: Chelydra serpentina; assembly: GCA_037349315.1. Lineage (NCBI taxonomy): Eukaryota > Metazoa > Chordata > Testudines > Chelydridae > Chelydra > Chelydra serpentina. Next base: position 73,050,881 of record JBAIAC010000004.1, read on the forward strand.
AATTGCCCGGGTGTCTGGCTGTGCGTAATCAGCAGCCAGGCGATTTGCCTCAACCTCCCACCCAGCCATAAATGTCTCCCCCTTGCACTCACAGAGATTGTGGAGCACACAGCAAGCTGCAATCACAATGGGGGTATTGGTTTGGCTGAGATCAGAGCGAGTCAGTAAGCTTCTCCATCTTCCCTTCAGACGTCCAAAAGCACACTCCACCACCATTCTGCACTTGCTCAGATGGTAGTTGAAGAGCTCCTTTTCACTGTCCTGGGCGCCTGTGTACGGCTTCATGAACCAGGACATTAGCGGGTAGGCTGGGTCCCCGAGGATCAGTATAGGCATCTCCACATCCCCAACAGTTATTTTGTGGTCTGGGAAGTAAATACCTTCTTGCAGCCATCTAAACAGACCAGAGTTCCTGAAAACGCGAGCGTCATGAACCTTGCCCGGCCATCCGACGTTGATGTTGGTAAAATGTCCCTTATGGTCCACCAGTGCTTGCAGCGCATGGAAAAGTAGCCCTTTCGGTTAATGTACTGGCTGCCCTGGTGGTCCAGTCCCAGAATAGGGATTTGAGTTCCATCAATAGCCCCACCGCAGTTTGGGAATCCCATCGCAGCAAAGCCATCTATGATCACCTGCACGTTTCCCAGGGTCACTACCTTTGACAGCAGTAGCTCAATGATTGCATTGGCCACTTGCAGTACAGCAACCCTGACGGTAGATTTGCCAACTCCGAATTGATTCACGACTGACCGGTAGCTGTCAGGCATTGCAAGCTTCCAGAGGGCTATGGCCACTCGCTTCTGGACAGTCAGGGCTGCTCGCATCCGGGTGTCCTGGCACTTCAGGGCAGGGGACAGCAACTCAAAATTCCAGGAAAGTGCCCTTACGCATACGAAAGTTTCTCAGCCACTGGGATTCATCCCAGACCTGCAGCACTATGTGGTCCCACCAGTCCGTGCTTGTTTCCCGGGCCCAGAATCACCGTTCCACAGCATCAACATGACCCATTGCCACCATGATGTCCAGGGTGCGGGGTCCCGTGGTTTGTGAGAGCTGTGTGCCCATCTCAGAGTCAATCTCCTCACCGCGGTTCCGTAGCCTCCTCGCCCGATTTCTCAGCATCTGCCTCTGAAAAAGGTGGACGATAAGGCCCGAGGTGTTGACAATGGCCATAACTGCAGCGATGACCGCAGCGGGCTCCATGCTCACGGTGCTGTGGCGTCCACGCTGTCAGTCACTAGAAAAGGAGGGCACGAACTGATTGCCCGCCGGCACTTTCACGGAGGGAGGGCCGGAGTGAGGAAAAAATGACGACAGTTACCCAAAACCACCCTCAACACATTTTTTGCCCCAGCAGGCATTGGGGGCTTGACCCAGAATTCCAATGGGCAGCGGGGAATGCGGGAACTGTGGGATAGCTACCCACAGTACACTGCTTGCAATGTCGACGCTTGCCCCATTAGTGTGGACTCACAAAGTCGAATGACTGTCCTTAGTGTGGATACACATGTTCGACTTTGTAATATTGGTTTCACAAATTCGGTTTAAGTAAAATCGAACTACTCTCGTAGTGTAGACATACCTTTAGAATGAAATGAGAGAGAGTAGTTGGTGTGAAAAACTCAGGTCATAATACACCTTCAGAACAAGATGGCAGAATATAAAAATACCCTTAAACCTGGAAACAAGATGTCAATGACAGCTAGAGAAAAGAGAAGATGTGGCCAACATAGAGAGGAAGAAATTAGACAAGTACTTCAACACTGATGCCAAATAAATAACAAACCCCACCAGAGGGGAGAATCTCATTCAATTATGAAGTTCCCGAAGAAGAGGGGATTTCCTCACCTTCAAGAAATAAAACTTTGACACAGTTGACACAATTTATTAGATGTTTAAGAAAGAGGAGTGTGTGACTTAGATCATTACAAGAAAGGAGAGGGGAGAGTAACATGTGTGAAACAAGGTTGCCCCAGAATTATAAGCATCAGACAGGCCCTGAAACGAAGGAGAAACCGGATATTATAACAGACTGCAGTAACCCATTACCTCTATATTAACAAAAGCTAAGAACTGATTGGGTACATGGGAATTTCAACAGCTCAAATGGCCCAAAATATAAAGACTAGTTAACCTTCCTGGCACCTCCAGGGAAAAGCTTTTGTGATAGCAGGAAGAAGAGGGCTACATTTTCAAATCGCTGATTTTTAAGCATTAGAGATAGATAAATTCTGCAAAATAATGTTTACACTAAACAGCTGTTTGCTTCTATTATATTTGTGCCCCTTTTCATATACCATTCATAAACATTTAGTCAAATAGTTTTAGATTTGCATGAAAAATGGCTGATCTTCTTTAAAATGCCTGTATTCTCATGTGAACATGAATATTACAGTGTGAATAAAAGCATATCAGAGAGGCAAGGTAGGTGAGGTAATATCTTTTACTGGACCAACTTCTGCTGGTGAGAGAGACAAGCTTTCAAGCTTACACAAAGCTCTTCTTCAGGACCTGAGCTCTGTGTACCCTGGAAAGCTTGCCTCTCTCATCCACAGAAGTTGGTCCAATAAAAGATATATCACCACTTTGCCTCCCTAATGTCCTGAATCTGACATGGCTACGACAACACTGCATACCATAAAAGCATACGGTATTGGCTTTTTAAAATATATGCTATACTATTCATTTTTCAAACATTTAACAAGTTTCACTCAGACAGCGAGGGAGGAGAAAAAATGCCATGTGATATAGGTGAGCAATCACAGACCATGAAACATTAATAAATCATAGTGAACTTTAATTTTGGCTTTTCCCTAGCAACCAATGGGCAGAAATGTGTTCACATAAAATTCCCCTTGAACAATCATAATAAATGTATCAGAGTCTCTTCAATATTAATTCATTAACAGAAAAGAAGCTAAGTTCACTAGATAAATTATTTGCTATGAATACTTTGTAAAGTTCTACTAAGCATATTCGTACATAGATTGTATTGTAGTAGGAGCTACTATGCACTACAAAAATAGAACCCTCTTCATTCCAGCATAAAAAAACTTTTGCATGCTGATTTGCGATGGGAACAATTTTTGATATCTTGAAAATGTTCATGGGATGGAAAACCTGTCTCCTGCCCAGTTCTAATACATAGTTTGTAAATCTGTCTCACAGGAGCCTAAATCTCTTTGAAAGTCAGTAGGATTTAGACTGCTTACCCATATCATTGCTTTTTAAAAAGTTATCCCCAAATTTGAGAAAACCTTTACATTCTAAAGAAGGGATACACTTTTAAATAAACAGATTAGAAATGTGGTAAATGCACAATCACATATACATTTATATATATTAACTCTGATTTATATGTCTAACTTCATGCATCCACATTTGAAAAGTTGGTCCATTATTAGTTATTGAGATTGTACCATAATACAATGTTAGCACATAGTTCATAACTGTTTTGATTAAAAATAGATTGCATGTGCTCCTGTTTAGCTATATGTTATTTTGTTACAGATATTTTTAGACTCCCCCCAAAAAGTTGGAAAAGGTTTTGGCATGCACATCTAATCCACTTGTAAGATCCTCCTGGTGCTAAGATGGAGTCATTCCAGGTGATATAGTAATCTAATAAAGATCTGCATTTTATCATCTCTCTCTCTCTGGGCATGCACAGGCACCCATGCATACTCACAAAGAGGTAGCTGGATGTCCAACCTCTTGTAAATCTGAATGAAGTACATTGATTTTGATAAACTGAGCTATTGAGAAGAAACACTGTCTCTACCTGGGAAGTCCAAAAAAAGTCAGTAACCTACCACTCAAAGAAGCATAAATACTTATATGCATTTTGCTTCATCAAAAAATTAAGTTTCCAGAACTGCTGCATCTGATCTTATAAGGAAAACAAATCCTTTCACTGCATCAATGAGTCTGTCTTTTTCTACGCTGTGCCAAAACTAAGCCTAGGGCTACACTAGGGGGGGGGGGTCGATCTATGATACGCAGCTTCAGCTACATGAATAACGTAGCTGAAGTCGGCGTATCGTAATCGACTTACCTGGCCATGAGGACGGCGGCGAGTCGATCGCTGCCGCTCCCCCGTCGACTCCGCTTCCACCTTTCGATGAGGTGGATTTCTGGAGCCGACGGGGAGCGCTTTCGGGGATCGATTAATTGCGTCTAAACGAGACGCGAAAAATCGATCCCCGAAAGATCGATTGCTACCCGCCGATCCGGCGGGTAGTGAAGACAAGCCCTAAGTTATTGTTCTGTTATCAACTTCTTTTGTAATGATACATTTTCTAGTTCTTACTCCTCCAAGCAGAGGAAGATAGCTGCAAAGAAACACCTATTTCACCCAGAACTGCTAACTTGTTTTAAAAAATATGTAAACTGTTGTAAATAACTAAATCATGACATCTCTAATCTCTTTTGGTTGCAAAGTCTCTACATTGTCAAGGTAGAGAAGAGAGAAGAAGATGTTGTTTTATTTTTGTTTTTTTCAGAATAGCAACGTCTACTTTGATTTCAGATTATTTGTATCCTTTCCAAAGTTTACCATACACCATGACTTATGCCCTTTTATTTTATATCCACTTTCCACAAATTTAGGACAAGCAAATATAATTAAAAAAACTCTGACATTCAAATTCCTAGTACTTAAAAAACTTAAAAATCTTAGGAGCATAAGCTGCTTTAGCCTTTAAAAGCAGGAAGCTTAAAACTCCAAATCAGTTTGAATTCTCTGAGCCAATCTTTGTCTGTTAGAAAAAAAATGAACAGAGGCACAAACTAGATAACAGCCTTTTATGGGGTACAGAAATTAAAGTAACAGAATTACCTTTCAAGGAGATCCCCGGGGCTTTAATGTAAAAATAGCTATTATTTTATTAGACAAGGCTTTAATCCACAGTCCGCTCAGTTATACTTCAGACTTCTAAAAGATAATCAATGTCTTCACTGGAGAATGGCTTGATAGAAAAACAATATGTTTGGAGAAGCTGGGGAGCCATCTTGTGGTGATTGTGTTTAATCCTCCAAAATGGGAGTTTATCTTTGGGTGAAATTGTTTCATTATCAAGTCACTCACAGAGTAACTATTCTATCCCTTTATCACTCATAACAAACCACAAGTTTTGCTGGTAATATGACTGAATGTCTTAAGAGTGGTACAGTGGGAAGGTGAATGGCACAGAGAATGGCTAAAACCATTCCACATGGTCACTTTTCTGACTTTGCAGTTGATCTTTTCTGAACGATTTTTCATACACATTCTTTCTTTGGCAATACACTATATTTACCAAATAGAGAATGTCTTGAGCCAGAAAACCATTCCTTGGGAGTAGATTTGCACTGCTACTGATTTTATAGTGTATATCCTTGAGTGATTATTCCTTTTTCATGGAAATTTTCTGTAAAGAGGTTAAGCTCTGTTCTTTCTCATGGGAGGAGCTTAAACCAGTTCAGCTCTGAGGTGGAAAGGCTGGGGTTATATTTTATGTTAGAGTTGCTGAGGTGGAAACAGCGGGTTAGAGTCAGGAGAGCTGGAGGTCTATATAGAAGTTTCTCCCTGCAATCTTATGAAGGAGCAATATTAGGAATCCCAGGACACAATCAAGAGCAAAGGGAAAAGATATATCTGTGCACTAGTTGAGAGACCAACTCTGTTTGAGGTTAAAAAAAAAGAATAGTGGTCTCCGTGTAACACTTAGCTTGTCCCTTGCTGGAGAAAGCCTACTTAGTGATATCCAGCTACCATCTTACCTGCCTTGGTTAGCAGCAATCATCTTTATGAACCATTCCCGGAGGTCAGTACTTTGACTGTGAGGGGCACACTGCTGAATTATCTGTATTTTTAAATTCCCTAAAGGAAATAGTTTCTCCTAGGCAGCGTTTCTTATAGTCTAGTTATCACTATAGCACATCAAAGGCAAAAAATGAAGATACCCAGCTATCAAATAAGGCATTTTCTTAAGTTATACCATAGAGAACATACCAAACTACCTTCCTATATTATACTGGTCAACTGCATTCCAAGAAACAATAAGCACCTGTCAACATATAATTTTACTTTCTGTTTTAGGCCCTATGTAGAATTTCTTAATTCCATTCTATTTAAACTGAATGGGGTTTCTTAGATAGGTTAAAATTCTAATCTGATGAGCATCACATGTATTTTTAGCAATGGATTCTATGCAGCTCCCTCTGCCTGAATTTCATACTACAAAAAAGAAACCTCCCGTTGAGGGCTGGTTCAGACAGTGGAGCCAGATTTGCAGCAGCATGGAGACCAGGGCAGACTGGAATTCTAGTGTTAGGTATCCTACTCATGCTATGGTGCTGCACAATGTTAAGGGAAAAACTACTTGGTGGCAAATCAGGTTGCCTCTCCCTTTTATCACAGACCTGTCTTTGGCCCATTTTCTCCCATCCTCCTTTTTTACCAGAAAAACTCGACACACTATTCCCCTAGTGATCTTTACAAATGCACTAGATCTGGATACATTCTATTTTCCTTATTACCCTGCAATGGAAAGAAACATACATGCATACCCAACTCCATAGCTTACTGAGCAAAAGAATGTAAAGCAGATGGAATTGTAGGCGGTCACAGAGTGAATCTTTTGCCTCCCAGTCAGCGGGCTCAGTTTAAAGAATTTGCAGGGACTTGTTTTCTTGAACTGCTTCTGTTGTCAGGCTCTTCTATATATGCTCAAACTCATGAACCAGCAATCATCAGATTTCATTGAGAAACTACATTTTTGGTTTTATTACCACTTTGATGCTCACGTGTATCTGCCATTAAACTAAAATGGAAAATTTTCACATTGTGTGTTTATGGTGGTCCATCCCCTTTCTCATAAGCAGCAGATGGACAGTCCTTGCAATAAGAACTCTCTTTCTTGGTTTGGCAAAACTGTATTAAGATGGAAACATTTGAATGAGACAGTGTTTATATTTTGAATACACCATGATATTTCCAGGACTAGTTTGCTAGATGATTTCTATTAGGAAAAACAAAACACAAAGGAAGGAAAATGAAGACACTGAAAGATGAAAGGAGGAAGAAATAGAGGGAGCTGAGAGCAAGAGGAAAAACAAGGATATAGAAAAAAATGACTGGTAATGAACATGAGAGCACATGGAGAAAAGAAGAGCAGAAGAGACTAAACCAGGCAACAGAGACAGAGTAGAGAAAGATAGAGTTGTCAAAGAGCACAGTGGATAAACACAGAGACAAGGGGAACGAGAAAGAGGCATACAGTCGTGAAAAGGAAATAAAATACAAATGAGCAGAATGAAAAAGAGAGTAAGAGGCAAATATAAAAGCTACAATTAAATAGTGCGTGTAAAGATGGACATAACTTACATTAGGTGACACCTAGAGAGACCAGACTTTGGGAGAAAAGTATAGGAAGATAAAACATTAGAAAACAATACACACAAAATAAACAGGCTATGTAGAATAAGTGAGACAGTACCGATATTTGGGACTTTTTCTTATATAGGCTCCTATTACCCTCCACCCCCGTCCCGATTTTTCACACTTGTTATCTGGTCAGCCTAGACACTAATACATTTTGTTAATTCCGTTTTTATAACAGGGAAGTGGTGAATTTTATTTTGACTCCTTATTTTGCTAAATTGTCTAAAGCTGCAGAACCAGTCATAGTTTGGGTTAAGTCTTATAACTAATTTTATATTTATAAATCCCTACTTTTTATTTAGAACCTCAATTCTCTTAAAATACCACTCTTCCTTAGGATTTGGTTTCCAATTCGTTTCTCTTATTGCTATGTTATGCTTATAATTATATAGTCCCTGGGGGAAGAAAAGTGCACATTACAAATCAACAACACAATCTGTCATAATTTGGCATGGTTGTCAATCTTTGCTTAAGGGACGTGAAGGAATGGAAAAGCAGGCGTGTTGCAGGTCAAGATAGAGGTGAATTATGGAAACTTGCAGATCACTTCTTCCAGTCTGTCTGAATCTAGCTAATACTGCAACGTCTCATTCTAGCTAGAACTCTTACAACAGTCATTAACTTTTATGAGCACTAATCTCACCCCCATTTTTTAAAAATTGCATTTATTAATGAAGCTCCATACATACCTTACATGGTGGTGACAGTGTGCTGCAATTTAGATAAACTTTTCACCTATTAGGGCGACAGGCTCCTTGTACTAGAAAAGCCATCACCATGTTTAATTGATTTCATTTAAATGAATCATTTATTTTAATTTATAAAACTCTATAGGCACACATCCTGCAGTCTAGGCAGTCATTACAGAAACATATACAATTGACTGTTTACACATAAGAAATGGTGTATATCCTCCAGCAAATACAATAATAAAATGAACTCCTAAGAAACCACTGCAACTTTCAACCCATCTGACTGGGCCAAGAAACCTGGGAATAAATATGGACTTTGCAGCATGGAAGGTTAACAAGTCTCGGATTTGGCCAACCAAATGTTCGCTAGAATTCTCATGGCCTTCTGATGGTACTCACATTACCATGTGGCCATTCAAGATTACCAAAAGAGACCTGACAATTATTTTCAATGTTTAAACACAGTATAGACTTGGATTTAAATTTCTAAAAGTAACTAGTGATTTGGGATGCTGGATTTTTTGGGTGGGCATAAAGGGACACTTTAAAGTGACCTGAATTTGAATTAAAGATGTCTCAGATTAATCAACCAAAATTTGAGGCACTCCAAATCATGAACATTTAATAAATATGGTTTCCTATAAGATTCACAAAATTTACTATCATTTGCAATTTAGGCTCTATGATGTAGAGACTAGCATTTACTTCAGCACTTGGGAGTTTTGATTGACTATCAAAAAACAACAACCCTGCCTACCATATTATCTGGGCTCTATCTACATTATCCAAATATCATTACTGGTCTGCTAAGGGCATATTCATAATCTCTAACTGTACTCCTGTCATTAGGAGTCATTTCACTAATTTGCCTGGTAATAGATGCGCTCATATACAGTTCTAGTGATTAATTCATAGAACTAGTTGCAAAAATGGTAAATAACTGCATGGCAGTTTATATAAAAACTACCTTCACTCACGAACTGTCATAAGAATGTTGATACAGTCTTAACTAAGGCAAGGTGAAACCTAGACATCTGATTATAGTTCATATTTACAAAACCAAACCGACCGACGCAAATATATGCTCAATAGAAAGCTGTGTGGCCTGATTTTCAAAAGCACCAAACATCCAATAGCTCCCATTGACCTCAGTGGGAACTAGTAGGTGCCCAGCAGCATGACTTAAAACAAATAAAGAAACAAACAAACAAAAAATCCAGTACAGTTCTTTGTAAAAAACAAACAAACCACCTTTGTTACTATCACATTTAAGGTTGTGAGAAACTAGGTAGGATTGAGAATAAAAGATTAAGAAGAGAGAGCAATGTTAAATTTCACTTCCAAGATTTCCCCTGAGAAGCCAGTACCCAATTTACATAAAATAAAATGAAAATGACAACAGTATTTAAGTTTTGGTATTCAATATTACCTTTCAGAAGTAGCCATCTCCCAAGCTGCTCTGAAATGCTTGCTCATTATGACCATTTTCCTCCTATATATCTTATAATTAATGCCTTGCACCACCAACGAGAAAAAAGATTGCAAGCTATTGCTCCTGAAATGTAAGGATCAAGAGAGGATTTTCCTTTTTATTTCTTCTTGCCATGGCAGAATGCAGGCTGCAGAGAACTTCAGCAGGGATGAGAGATGAAAGCCTCTGATTCAACTTAGAGTGCAGATTGCCTCTCAGTTTAGATTGTTTGCAAATGACAGGCGTAGGTAAAGAAGTCAGCTTTGTTAGCACTGAGCCCATTTATTATTATATTTGAAGTAATTAACTTTGAGCGTGTGAGCCCTAATTATACAGGACAGAAATATTTATTCTTTCAGTACTCATTTCTTTTAAAAATGAAAAGAAGGGGCAGCTCAACTGCAGCAAAAACATACACAGAATTCACTGTTACAATTAAAGTGTTTCATATTGATAATACAAGATGAGTCACATATCAAATCACAGACAATATCGTCTGTGCCTTTATGGGAACCTGTCTCTCACTGCAAGCAACTCATTTCCGGTACTTTATATCCATTAAACAAAGACTGCGATGTAAAGCTTAAACATAGAAAGAGGCAATGTTATGTAAACAATTCCTAGGCAGAGCACATGCCAAAACATTTGCTTTCCTGCAGGAAAAGTCTAGATAAGTGACTCTCAACTTTTCCACACTACTGTACCCCTTTCGGGAGTCTGATTTGTCTTGCATACCCCCAAGTTTCACCTCACTTAAAAACTACTTGCTTACAAAATCAGACATAAAAATACAAGTGTCAGCGCACACTATTGCTGTAAAAATGAGAAAGTAGTCAACTTTTCCATATAATTATAAAATAAATGTATTAGAATATTAATATTGTACTTATCTTTCACTGTTGTGGTATATAGAGCAGTATAAACAAGTCATTGTCTGTATGAAATTTTAGTTTATACTGACTTTGTTAGTGCTTTTTATGTAGCCTGTTGTAAAACTAAGCAAATATCTAGCTGTGTTGATATACCGCCTGGTAGACCTCTGCATACCTTCAGGGGTACACGTACTCCTGGTTGAGAACCATTGGTTTAGATTACCAGTAACTGCTACTACATGAAATTAAAGAAGAAATCCAGAAAAGCTCTGTGTCAGCTCTATAGCGTATCTCTCTTACCAACAGAAGTTGGTCCAATAAAAGATATTAGCTCAACGACCTTGTCTCTCTAATATCCTAAGACCAACATGGCTACAACAACACTGCATACTGTATGAAATGTCAATTGAGTCTTTTCATAGGATGAAGATTTTCCAGTTTACCTTTTCCAGATTAGAAAAAGTTTACATTGGCTATTGCATTCTTTAAAACAAATTAAACTTCCTTGCTGCACCCGTCAAATTTAAATTTTACAATTCAAGCACATTGTTGGCATATTTAGGCAGTCTACTGGTTGGACTACAGGACAAGGAATCAGGACTAAGCTCAAAACCCTGAGTGTATGTCTATACAGCAACTAGACCACCACGGCTGACCCATGCCAACTGACTCAGACTTGCAGGGCTCGTGCTGCGAGGCTGTTTCATTGTTGTGTAGACATCCGGGCTTGGGCTGGAGCCTGGGCTCTAGGAAACTGCAAGATGTGAGGGTGTCTAGTTGCCATGTAAACATACCCTGAGGGTCCATTTTTCTGCGATATTGAGCACCTGCTGTAAGAATATGAGTACAGTTTATTTAAAACCTAGCAAGAAGTCACACAACAAGGGTCTGTGGAAAATTCTAGGCAGATGCTGTGCAGTAAAGCAGTGATTGTGTAGCTTTAGGAATAATAATATTTTTATCAATCTAATTAAAAGTTTTTGTTCAGTGTCACAATAAGGTGATTTTTTTGTGATTCTTAAAAATGGTCACATGATATCCACAGCTCTCATTGACTTCAGGCCCAAGGTGTCAACATTAGGGCATCCAAAATCAGAGATCCTTAAAATTCTGTCCTAGATGTCTATGTACATCAGTTTATGCTTCTGTAAAATAGAGGGTGTACTGTAATAAAACATACCACGGGATTGTTCTGAGGTTTAATTCAAGGCTGTAGAGTGCTGTGAGGTGCTTAACCCCCTGTTGTAAATCACCATTTGCCTATACTCAGTAAAGCTTGCTAGAGATTTGCTGCTAAATTCACTGAATATTCCATCTGCACTGAGCATGTTTGCTAGTGTCTGCAGCATCAATTTGAAGCAGCCACCCTGAACTGAACTTTTGCAAGGGTTACAGAGAAAACTGATTTTCATTCTCCATGCACTCTTTGAATTAGGGGCGTTGTACTGGGCTGGTAGCCTGGAGATTATAGGTTCTGGACTGACCTATTTTACTAACGTTTAATAATTGTATACAACTCTTATTATTGAGCAAGACCTAGCACATGGTGAAGTTATACAGTCACCACTGGCAGAGCTGAAAATAGAATCCAAATCTATAATTTATCAGACCCAAGCTTCATCTGCTTAGCCCCCTCGCCTCTAAGATTGTAGTTGCTATATCTATGTGCTTGGCTAGGTTATCAATAAAATAGTACTATTCATCCATGTGTAACATACTGTTTCAGTGTGTTTGGTGTCCTCTAGTGATTGGTTAATAAAAGATAAAAGCCAACTTCTGCTACTAGATGTTAGAATTAGTTTTTTAGTTCAACTGGGAGCAGTGTGTGCTAGAGTGTGGAAGGTCCTGGGTTCAACCCCCTGCTGTTGATGTGCTGAGGCGTGAGATTATTACTGTTGCATATTTATTTTGTCTTCAAAATAAATACTAGGAAATTACCTGAAAAAAAAGAAACAAGTATATTAAAATTTAGAAATCAAGTATCCAAGAGCTAGGCAAAATGTTAGAATAACGATTGCCTGTGCACATAAAATAGGAAGCATAAAAGATATACCAGTGGCTCCTTCACACCAGTGTCTTGTCTCTGACAGTACTGGTACTAGTTGTTTCACACGAAGGTGCAACAAACCCCAAAGAAGACAATTATGGAATAAGTTTCCTATAGGTATAATCTTCCTAACCCACTTCAAACATAATTTACTCATGGCCTGAAGAATAAGGGTTGAGATTAGAGCTGGGGGGTGGGAAATCAAATGTTGATGTTTTTGAATAATATTTTCAGTAATTTTGAATTGTGCTAAAACAAACTGACTGAAAAAGACCACAATGATGTGGTTTTGTTTGTTTGTTTTGTGTGAAAAACACAACAAACTATAAAAATGATCATTTTCTGGCCAGGTTTAGGTCATTTCCCATATACACTGTTTTTTTAAAGAAATTTATCTCTACATGTATAAACATGTAATCCTTTTTTGACTATTACTAAGCTCTTGGTCCCAATGGTATCCAATGGTGTCAATGAAATCAACGTATTAATTAGATATCATATGAAAAAGTATTTCCTTTTATCAATTCTAAACATACTACTTTTCGTTTATTGTCCTTCATTCTTGTATTATGAAAAAGATATATAGGAATGCCTGAATTATCTTCTCTTACATACCTACACATACCTCTGTCAGAGCCTCTCTTATCCATCTCCTCTCTAAATGAAACAATCTGTCGTTTTAATTTCTCTTCATATGAAAGTCATTCAATGCCTCTAGTCATTTTTCTCACCTGCTTCTGAGACCCATTTATTTTTCTCCTATATCTTTTTGAGATATGGTAACCAGAAATGAACATAGTATTCCAGGTGAAAGTATATAATTGATTTATATATTGCATTATAACATTTTCAGTTATATTTTCTATCCTATTCCTTATGCATCCCAACAGTTGGTTTAGTTTTTTTGACTGTCATTGAACATTGAGTGGAAGTTTACCTGGAGCTGTCCACAATTATGGTCTTTCCCCTAAATTGCTACAGTTAATCGAGAACCCAGTGGAGTGTACAAGGTGTTTGCATTATTTTTTCCAATGTGCATTGCCTACATCTGGCAACAATGAATTTCACCTACTCTCATGCTACTTCTCTGGGCTTTGGAAACCTTACTCAAGTTGCTGAGCATTAGCACACCCAAATGGGCCTGCTTGTGTAAATGCTTCAGAGTCGTCTATAATTCAGAACAACCTAAAGGCCATAGAGATCTAACAAAGAGAAGGACTCTGAAGAATTTACTCATGCAAGCAGGCCCATAGACTTCAATGGGACTATGTGTGTGAGTTAGTGCTCATCAACTTGAATAAGGTTTCCAAAATCTGTCCCAAAGCCCTTACTCACATGGAGTAATTAGTAACTTACTTCATGAACAGTCTATTGAAATCTGTAATAGTATTTCAGGAACAACAAATTCCTCAATGTGAACAAGGGTGATAGAATCTAGCCCTAAAAGATTTTGTGCCACCTTTAAATGCTCACCCCATTGCTCTGCACTGTATGATCTTTCTCTTCCAGATCATTATTAAATATATTTTGAACAAACGGAAATATCTGCAGAATGAAAAACTGTGTATCATTGCTAAAGTATAACTGTAGGGCTTTTGTGTTTACTCAGTGACTGATTCCTTAGGGGGTCTCTAATCAGATGCAAACTATTTTGTGTCTTACTTTTTCCTTTCTTTGCTTGCATACTACTTAACCAATTACAATCAGATGAGTCCAGGTGGTAATCAGTTCAGTATGAAATTGTTTTCACACTATAATTTTGATCGATGTTACATGGTAATTACCACTGTAACATCAGAATTAACAGCAGGGATAAATGACTGTACTCACTAGCCCCAGAGCAAGATGACCTGATGTATTACCTTCTTGAGTAAGCAAAATGGTTCTTCCCTGGCTTGACATTCATGCACATTTGAAGTACTGAGCACTTTAAAGTAGGAAAAGAATTCAATTCATACCAAATGTATCAGACATGGATAAATAATAAATGAAAGGCTAGTCAGAGACTACATGAATTTGAACAGATTAAAAATGCTAACCTCTTGTTTACATAAACATAGTAGTTAGCGGACATATTTTCCTCTTAACATGATAGACTATTAACTTCTTGGGGATGTCTCTCATACTAGGCCAATTTCTGTGTGAGGGCTGCATTCATAAATTTCAATTAAAATATTAAATCCGGTACCTGATCTACAGCTGTGGAGTGTTCAGAATAGCTCAGGAGAAAAGGGATGTGAAGGTGGCTTCATGACATCTTTGTGCTACCCCAGTTCTGATGGAGTCCTGGTACTGGGCTAGTCCCTGCCGGAGGGCTGCTCTAATGCTTTCCAGCTGCTAATGTCCTAGGTGGGCCTTTCCAGTAGTTAGGAACCTCCAAGACATGAGAACATCATGGTTATGCCCCCTTTCCCTGGCCACGTATCCTGAGCTAATAGCTGAGACGATGACTGGCATAGGAATCCTTCAAGCTGCAGCCAGCCCCAGTCCTGCTTGTTTCATTAGTGTTTAGTCTAAATTCAGCTCCCATTAACTCCAGGACTGAATGTAGGTCCCTATAGTTTTGCAGGCTGTCTTAAAAAAGCAGTGACAGATTAAACAAAGGCTTGTAAAGATTTGTGCAGCTAAAGGTTACAAGGACTATTTTAATTTATCATAGCGTGCAAGATGAGAGTTCACCCAAAGACTCTGTTTGTGAGACACTCATTCATTATCGTGTGTGGTGTGGCATGCAAACATCCACTAAACTGCACGTGCTGCTTTTATCATTCATTTCTATTGAAGTCTCTGTACTTAGATCATGTCACGTTATAGCACATTCAGGGGTAATGCAAGGATTTCTAATCTACCTCCACTTTGTGTGTCTCTGAAAACAGTCTATCTTGAGGTCACAGATACTTCACAGATAAGGCAGTTTATTTCATTTTGAAGGTTTAACTATACAAGGTCACTTATTTCTCCTATGAGTTAGATGTTACCATGTAGCCAATAATGGAAATGTTTAATGATGAGCTGCTAATGTTACTCACTGCCTGATTTATCAGAAAAATATTGAATCACTTATTTATAGGCCGCCTGACTTTGTTGTTGTAGGACATTTTTCACTTGTACTGTACATCCAATTAGTGCCCTTAATAATGTCATGGCATGCAGTTTTTTCTTTGAGAATACTTTAAATTGTGTTCTTTTGCTTAGGAAGTGTCCATTTTTGGTGGCTGAGCTTATTCTCACTGACTGAATTAGCAGAAAGTCTGGGTTGAATATAGAACCAGGGTTTACGATTTCCATCCTTGAGCTCTCAAAAAGAGAATGAGTTGTTACATTCCTCTGATGTCCAAACAGATGATCACTGGGCATTGAAAAAGATATTTGGTTGCTGATTGGTATGTGTTTCTAGCTAGAAAATTCAGGAGTCACCAGTTATCTCCATAAAGGGCTCTCTTTCACATTAATTAAGAGTCAGATTCTGTCTGATCTTTCTCTGGGTGAATTGTGGGGTGGGCAGGAGGAACCTGCAACTGAACATTCAACAGCCCGGTCAGCGGTACTGACCAGAACCACCAGGATCCCCTTTCGACCGGATGTTCCGGTCAAAAAACCAGACACCTGGCAACCCTAAGGGTGGCAGAAGGCAAAACCCCAGCACAGGGAGATGCAGAGGGGGTAACAGCTACCCCTATGGGATGATTACCTGCCTTGTTAACAAAAATATGATAGGAGGGAGAGGAACTTTGTATTTCATCTTCTCCAAGAGAGTATGTCTCAAAACCTGCTTCCCAGGGCTCTGTTCTTAAAGGCGCAGACAACCCAATGCCTAGACACAGCAGCTCCTCTCTATCTCATATAATGTATTGAGGTGCTATAGGAGACTTTATTCAGTAAACGTATCAGAGGGGTAGCCGTGTTAGTCTGGATCTGTAGAAGCGACAAAGGGTCCTGTGGCACCTTATAGACTAGCAGAGGTATAAAATATTTTACATACATCCCCCCAAAAATGTGTCACACATTCTGCGTATTTAAAAGAATCCCTTATCAGTTTATATGTCTGCATAAAGTCTCATAACAGTTCACAAATGTGTCTTATCTGCTGCTGTAATTCCCTGAACTGCACTTCCTTTCTTGTAATCCATTTTAAATATCATAGAATCATAGAATCATAGAATCTCAGGGTTGGAAGGGACCTCAGGAGGTCATCTAGTCCAACCCCCTGCTCAAAGCAGGACCAACCCCAACTAGATCATCCCAGCCAGGGCTTTGTCAAGCCTGACCTTAAAAACCTCTAAGGAAGGAGATTCCACCACCTCCCTAGGTAACCCATTCCAGTGCTTCACCACCCTACTAGTGAAAAAGTTTTTCCTAATATCCAACCTAAACCTCCCCCTCTGCAACTTGAGACCATTACTCCTTGTTCTGACATCTTCTACCACTGAGAACAGTCTAGATCCATCCTCTTTGGAACCCCCTTTTAGGTAGTTGAAAGCAGCTATCAAATCCCCCCTCACTCTTCTCTTCTGCAGGCTAAACAATCCCAGTTCCCTCAGCCTCTCCTCATAAGTCATGTGCTCCAGCCCCCTAATCATTTTTGTTGCCCTCCGTTGGACTCTTTCCAATTTATCCACATCCTTTTTGTAGTGTGGGGCCCAAAACTGGACACAGTACTCCAAATGAGGCCTCACCAGTGCCGAATAGAGGGGAATAATCACGTCCCTCGATCTGCTGGAAATGCCCCTACTTATACAGCCCAAAATGCCGTTAGCCTTCTTGGCAACAAGGGCACACTGTTGACTCATGTTCAGCTTTTCGTCCACTGTAACCCCTAGGTCCTTTTCTGCAGAACTGCTGCCCAGCCATTCGGTCCCTAGTCTGTAGCAGTGCATGGGATTCTTCCGTCCGAAGTGCAGGACTCTGCACTTGTCCTTGTTGAACCTCATCAGATTTCTTTTGGCCCAATCCTCTAATTTGTCTAGGTCCCTCTGTATCCTATCCCTACCCTCCAGCGTATCAACCACTCCTCCCAGTTTAGTGTCATCTGCAAACTTGCTAAGGGTGCAGTCCACACCATCCTCCAGGTCGTTGATGAAGATATTGAACAAAACCGGCCCCAGCACCGACCCTTGGGGCACTCCACTTGATACCGGCTGCCAACTAGACATGGAGCCATTGATCACTACCCGTTGAGCACGACCATCCAGACAGTTTTCTATCCACCTCCAGCCAGTTTTCTATCCATCTAAATATAGTTTTGCTCCTTCTAATGGTTTACTTTTTTAAATGTTTTTTATTACTCTTAACACGCCATCATTTACCTTTGTCAATACTGTGCAAATGGATGTCACTGTGCTGTTTAATTTATATTCAAATAATCAGTGAAAATATTTATAAGTATATAGTTGCTAGTAGTTTTAGCAATGGCATCTGCGTTTCTAGTATAGCACTTCCCAAGCTTTTAATTTGGAATTTTTAATTCTAATTTTTTCTTTTTATTTTTATAGCACATGTATAATGTGTTGGATCACGTGACTTCCAGTCTGACTGATTTCCTAGTCTGGGGTCAAAACTTCTTCATTTTCCATTATATGTCCACATCTTGAATACTGCATGCAGTTCTGGTCACTCCATCTAAAAAAATATTAGAATTGGGAAAAGTACAGAGAAGGGCAAAAAATGATTAGGGGGGGGTCTAAAATTTAATGTGAGGAGAGGTTAAAAACACTGGAATTGTTCAACTTTGAAAAGAGATGACTTAGAGGGGATATGATAGAGGTCTATAAAATCATGAATGGTGTGGAGAAAGTGAATAATGAACTGTTATTTGTCTCTTCACATAGCACAAGAATCAGGGATCACCCAAGGAAATTAATAGGCAGCAGGTTGGAAATAAACATAAGGAAGTATTTCTTCACACAACGCACGGTCAACTTTTAGAACTCGTTGCCAGGGAATGTTGCAAAGGCCAAAAGTATAACTAGGTGTGAAAAAGAATTAGACAAGTTCCTAGAGGATAGGTCCATCAATGGGTATTAGCCAAGATGGTCAAGGATTCAACATGATTCTCTGGGTTTACTAATAATTGCCCTGCTCATTCCCTCTGAAGTATCTGGCACTGGCCACTGGCAGAAGACAGGATGCTCAGCTAGATGGACCATTGGTCTGACCCCATATGGCAGTTTTTATATTCACTGGTCCTTATTATGAGCTATATATAGGTGACACAGTAAAGCCCAAAGAAAACAACAAAAGAGGACCTAATTAGGGCATAGAACTGAAATTTTAAGAGACATAGTTTCATATTTCAAAACATTATCATTTCTCTGCATGGTGGCAGGGTAGTTGGTTTTGGTCTGACAGTTAAAGCTCAACAGTGGTTGTAGGGCAGAAATTGAGAATACAAAAAAACAAAAACAAAAAAGTTTGAGTTGAATGAGTTTGTTCCTACAGGAATATATCTTTAATGTGCAATGCCCTCCAAGAACATCTTCCTTGTCTACCAGATTTGGACATACCTAGAACTCAAAAGATGTATAATACAGTTCTTAAACAAATTCACTTCCCTCTGATGGTATTATCAAAAAGGATCTCTGTTATTGTTACAGAAGGCATCTTATACTGATTTTCAAAGATCTACTACTCAGAAAAATGATCTGAACATTGGCCTTAAATTCGTTAATATGTTGTCAGATCTGTGTTTATTTGTTCTGTTAAAAACATGTTGTGACTTTCCTTCTTTGTACAACAATAATGATATAAAGGAATCACATGTCCAAATAACCATTTTTACTAAATATATACAACATGCAAGGGCTACTTATATATACACACTATTACTTTAGCTAGTTTAATAGGAGCTGTTAGACTACTCAGCAGATTATAGATTTTAACCCAGTTAGATTCAATAAAACCTCCACCTTTCTGTCATCAGTTATTCTAATGCCCATTTTATACTGTTCCAATTTCTCAGTATATGTGGGGTAGTCCTCTATTGAGCTACCAAACAAATGCATTGTCCCCAAATAGCCAGACATTTTTAACCCTTATCTTTTGAATGAACTTTGTGACTTTATCCTCACCCATAACTATTTCACATTTAGGGACAATATATACCTTCAAGTCAGCGGCACTGCTATGGGTACCCGCATGGCCACGCAGTGTGCCAACATTTTTATGGCTGACTTAGAACAACGCTTCCTCATCATGTTGGGTAATGGACAATAGAGAAAGCAAAAAGCTGTACAGTCCAAATGGAATTTGCAGCCTGACACAGATACATAGAGTTTACAGTTCATAAACTATACAGGCATATTCCCAAATCACCACAGCAGGCTGCAGCAGAAGCCAGGGAGCTGTGTGTGGAACAGGCTCTGACTGTCAGATACTGCAGCTGGGATCATGTCTGTGTGAGATTTATGGGGAAGCAGGGCATGGAGCTAATGGAAAGGGGCCTAATCCTAATCCTATTCCTAATCACTACCTGATCCTTTCTTGTAAACCTGCAAGGTCCTATTTGCTTTGAATAAAGCTGGGACTGGAGAGGGCACCCCAAGTACCAGGCCTGGAAAGCCTTAAACTTGATTGGACTGTCCCCAGAGGCGCAAATAAAAACTGTTATAATTCCACTTTGAGTTGTAACTGTTTAAGCCACTGTACCTAGGATACCTGCAGCCATTCCCTTTTGTGCCAGCCCTAGTAAAACACCCTTTCACTTTAGTCACATATCTGACAGCTGATTGAGGCAAACCAGGGTTAATACTTTAAGGGCCTAGCAGCTGAAGTGCTTTCAACACTTGTCTCCAAATCGTGGTACACCTGGCATGCTACTGGTAGTTTAGAGGTTTGGTGTACCAAAGCATTGAGCAGCTGAAATAATTACACCCACTCACCTGTGCATACTGACCTCAGGTCCTCAGCTTCTTTGTTGTTGTGGACTGCTTGCCCAGCATGGCATTATAACTGTTTCTGTGTCCTAGCACTCATTCCATCATTGGGCTTCAGTAGACAATCCCTCATGGTTGACTCTGTATACAGACTCAATTCTTGTTTCCATGCTTACGTCCCTCCATACTGCTTGTTCTTCTGGTTTTTGGGTGCTGCTTTTTCCCCCTGTTAATTACACTCTTCCTTTCTCTGACTAGGTCTACACTACCCCCCCCTATCGAACTAAGGTACGCAACTTCAGCTACGTGAATAACGTAGCTGAAGTCGAAGTACCTTAGTTCGAATGAAAAAGCACTTACCCGGGATCCACACGCGGCGCGCAGGCTCCCCCGTCGACTCCGCCTACTCCGTTCGTTGAGCTGGATTACCAGCGTCGACGACGGAGCACTTCCTGGTTCGATTTATCGCGTCTTGACAAGACGCGATAAATCGAACCCAGAACATCGATCGCGCGCCTCCGACGGGACGCGTAAGTATAGACCTACCCTGAGTTTCACTAGACTGGCCATTGCCGTGGTGATGTTTCATACACTACATGCTGGGTAATCATGGAAAATGTGGATTTTTATATTTTTTAATCAGAGAATTGGGGAGGGAGGTTACCACGGTAAACTAGGATCCGAGGTAATAACACAAGAGGATTCTATGTTTCTAAATATAAAGTGGCTATTTAGTAAGACGACTATTTATAGATATGCTGCAACTGCAGCTAGCCTTCAACCTATGTCCAAACAGACTGACTTCCTAGTGCCTTCTATAAACTTTTCTCTCTTGCAATGTGTGTTCCTCCCCTGCAAGTTCCATGCTGGTTGCTAGACCACCTATACCCCCAAAGTGGATGTACAGATCTTGTTGCAGAACTCCGAGTCTTCATGACAAATCCCCACATTTTGGAAATAATTTAATTTAGAATAAACCATTTTATTGTATTCACTCAGGTTTTTAATACTATTTTGTGCATCTCCAGTAGAGAGGAAAATATTTGCAATCAGAAGCATGAGTTTTTGAAAGGCTCCTTTTGTTTTCAGTTGTCACTTCACTGCAGACCTGAATAATGAAGAGAAAGAGAGAAGTCCTTTCAATCTACAGGGAGCTCCACAAAGAAAGGTAGAAGGCATCAAAGAATGCATTAGGAACCACAGTGGGTGTAAAGTCAGAAAAAAACAGAGATGAACAAAAGTATTATCATAAAAACACTGAAAAGATCAGAAAGATGTGGAAGGACTGAGAAAAGATAAGGAATTTGAAAGATCAAGGAGTACAAAAAAGAGAATCAATAAACAAAATCATTAAAAATTCACAAAAAAGTGTACTACAACTTAACATCAATTGTCAGGAAACTTACAACACTTCTGTGCGGAGATTATAAGGGGCTGTCAGTGAGACAGGTTATATTTTCAGGCATGTTTAAGAGACAAAGTGCATGAATAAACATAGTCATTACTGTGATCACGAAGAAAAATATTAATATAAAAATAAAGATTATGTAGACACCATTACAGATATTATCTCAGTATGTGTCCAACACAAAACTCAACACAATAGTTATGTGAAACACTTGTGGATTGTAGTTCTTTAAATAAAGGCAAGGTATCTTACTGTGGTTACATAAAAGGTATTTTGAAGATTTCTTCTGAGTTTTTATTTAAAATATTTATGAACATAAGCAATGTTCTTGTTGTGCTTCATGTTGTTGTTCATCACAGAATTATTGAACCTGAAGACTTTGAAATAGGGTGACCAGATGTCCTATTTTATATGGACAGTCCCTATATTTGGGGCTTTGTCTTATATAGAAGCCTATTATACCCCATTCCTTGTCCCGATTTTTCATGCTTGCTGTCTGACCACCCTACTTTGAAATAACTTATAAATTGCCATCATTATTTATTGTTTAAATCCCATTTTAAGGTCTGTCTATACAGCATTTTGGAACAAGTCTCTCAGCCTGGGTTGACCAACTTGGGTTAGTGGTATTTGCATTCATACTCTAAAAAATAGCTGTACAGCGAGCACTTTGAAGTTGTGGCTTAGGCTGGGGCCTGTGATATAAAGCCTAGGGTAGGCTTTAGAGTTCAAGCCCAAACAAACCCCGTCTTCAAAGTGCTGTCGATACAACTATTTTTAAAGTACTAGAGTAAGACCCATTAGGCCATCTCTCTCAATCCAGGCTGGGAGGCTTGCACCAAAACGCTTTGCAGATGTTCCCTTAGCCACCTCCCCCTCCCAGTGCATTGTGTAGGGAGCCTAGGTACCTAACTCAAGGCTGTGAATTCCATTATGTGACAAGGTGCCTAAAAGTTAGGTTAGCTCAGCACTGGAGCACCTAAGTCCCCTTGTGAATCTACTTCATAGGCCTCAGTCTTTACCCAAAAATACACTATCCCTTAGCAGTTGCAAGTATACCCAATAGAAGCACATGTAGATATATGCACATTTTAAGCTCTACTGCTGTTTTGGTTTGAGAAGAGCAGCAGAAATGGAGAGTGTTTCTACTATTCATGGGGCAAAAAGTTTAATGTTAAAACACACTTTTTCCTTTCATGATATGAGATTATGCTGCATCAAACCATGAAGCAGGGTGAGATTCTACATAACCTAATGCAAGACATTCTCACAAAATTTGCCACATTTCTGCTGCAGATTTCTTGCATTTTTATAGCTATTTCTGTATAGTCAGGCCTTGCAAATGAGAAAGTAGAACTATTTGCTGACTCAATTCTAATCAAGTATATTAGCCGACATCTTATCACTACAAAGCCTTATCCAAAGTAATAATTTACTTTGCTGAATGTTCAAATAAAATTTTGACTGAATCTACAGAAGCACTGCTTTATTCTATAGAAAGAGGAAAATACAGAACATGCTGACGCTTTAAGAAAATGAAATCTTTTAACCCTTTTATCCCTGAACTCTTTGTTAACTTTAGCCTACTTTTAATGTAGCAGCACTTAGAGATTAACTATATAGAGTCACATTTCCCCCTCTGAAAGGAAGTGAGAAATTCAAGTTTCAACTGAGTGAGCTTCCTGTGATCTCCACTCATTTGATTAGGGCTTGTTCCCCTGAAGAAGAAATTCAGAGATCTCAGAAAATCCCTCTGAGACAAGTGATTTCCAGGTAGAGGCCCTTTGCCTCCCCAATGCTTCCCAAACCCACTGGCCCTTGGATAGCATGGCTTCTACAGGAGTCATGCCATCAAAGAATTCCATGGACAATGGCTGACCCCGGAACCATACTCATGGGTGGAGAAGTGATACTATTTACTGATGACTTAGTCAGCAATAAGTGAAGATGGGTTCTGCCTTATTTGTATTTTTATTTTTTGAGGGATGAAGAAATCTAGTAGAGCTTCTCTAACAATCCTGCTCTACCTGCCTCCACCACCCCTTTTGCTGAACATTTGACCTCACTCCAACTTTCTTCTTTTTAAGTTGTCCTGAGTAATCAGTGAATCCAGTCTTGTAATGGCCCCTTTTGACACCCTGTACCTCAATTTAGAATCTGGAATCCCCATATTCACTACTATCATATAATTATGACATGTTTTGTACAACATATGCCTTGTGAGTTATCATTTTAAAAGTCTTAATCTGATTATCATTAATGTCCTGTTGGATTATATATACTATCATTGTATGTGAAGTTATGAAGTATTGCTATATATGTTATTGAAATATGTTGTGAGGTTGGGAATGCCCACAACCAGCCTTTCAGTTAAAACAAAGGAGTTCCCATCACTGGCCAGACTGGGGTTAATGTCTCATCAACACCCAATCCACTATCCCAGAGACCTCTTGGAGAAAGCATGTATGACATGGGGGCAGACTAAGCCACATCACAGCAAGGATCTTTCTACCAGCTGGAAGAAAGTATAAAAGAGGGATAGTTACATCGTCACTTGGTCTCTCTCTCTCTCCCTCCCACTCTATCTCAACACCTGGAATTACATCTGGAAGACAAAGACTTTGAACTGGGAAAGACTGGTCCCAGGCTGGAAAGTGGTCCAGTTTGTATATTGAGGAACTGTAAATTGCTTGTACCATCTGTTAGAGTGAAACACTGCTTGATCCAAATCTTGCTTAGTCTGTTCAACTTAGAATTTGGACTGCAAAATTATTTTATTTTGTAGGTAATCAACTTTGATTTCTGTGCCTGCTACTTACAATCACTTAACACCTATCTTTCTGTAGTTAATAAACGCGTTTTCTATTTTACCCAAAACAGTGTAGTTTTGGTTGAAATGCTAAGGGAATCTCAGCTCAGGTTACAAAGGCTGGTGCATATCCACTTTCCTGGGAAGAAGTGGTGAACTTATTAATGAGTGTGCACTGTCCAAGGGAACCGTGAACAGTGCAAGACAGTATATTTCTGGGGTGCAAGGCTGGAGATCTGGGGGGAATTGATTGGAGCCTCTCTATTGATGGCTCATGAGTGGCTGGGAGATCATTCATATAACTCAGTTGGGTGTATCCCTGCCTGTGGATGGCTGTATAACCCACTGTGGGTTGTTTTATATGTTCTAAGGTCTTAGATCCTGTCACAATTAAAGTCACATATATCCCTCTCCTTAATTTCTGTGGGCTGGTGCTATTATAATAGCTGCCACACGCCACCCTGAGAAAGCTGCACTTTGGTGGTGAAGCCCTATCATAGAAACTTTAGCTCAATATAGTTTATAATTTGATTGTTGCTAAATGCAATAATCATTGTCCTCTTAGTGTTACCTTGTGCTCCCCTGTCTGCTTATTATATCCACATATTGTGTCTCATCATATATGGAAACTGCAATATCTTTGGACTGGAAGACCAAGTGCAATGAGACCTTAAGATCTGATATGGGCACTCAGCACTATCACTATACAAATAATTTAAATACAACTTCCATTGTAAATTTCATTTTTAGTTGTTCCTAAATTTTCAAATACATTTATTTTGGTCTTAAATTTTTAGCTTTGGTTTATTCCACACATTTATTTTTTGAAGACTGTAAAAGTAAAAGGCATTCAGCCATATTTGAGTTTTGCATGTGAGTTTCTACCATGTTCTGATCTCAAATTTTGCACATGCATCAAACACAACTGAACAAATTTTGTTCAAACTTGGATTATTTTTTAGATCTCACATAGATCTATGCACCAAGATAGGTTCAAAAAATTGACTCAGTTTATGGAAAACTGGTTTAAGGTTACAAAGTTTGGATAGGTTTTACTAATGGGTTTCCTTTGACATTTTAAAGTTTAGAATTTTGAAGCCCGATTCCTTTGTTATGATTGGTCTGTTTTGGATTATACTTTTTTTAACTCCACATGTCACCTTTTTCTCAGGACTTTTGTATATTGTGTACCTATAGTGGGTACTGGGATGGGCAGGATTAGGCCTGCCCAAAACTAAAGGCCCCCTCCAAGTGTGGAGGAGGATCCACTATGTCAAGTTGGCAAATGATTATAGGGGACACCACATTTGATCATTTCTGTTCTCTGTGCAACATACTGTGTCTAGCAAAAACATGGTTAAAAATATCTTCATTGTTTTTCTTGTAGACACTTATGCATATCTAATTATTGATTTGTTCCACAAGGTCAATTAGGAAAAATAGGAAAAAGAATGCTTTGCCTTTAAAAATATTAGTGTTGTGTGCTTGAAAATTATTGATTTTAAAATGTTGGTACAAATACAAAATCACAGAAACTGAAAAAGGTTATTAAATTATATTGTGTGTATTTATAACATCAGCTTTTCATTGCTCTTTTATTATTTTGTGCATTATACTGAGATAATTTATGTGTCGCAACCCAGCTATTTATGTAAAGAATGTTGCATCTAAGTAGAAGGAATTTTGTCTAGTGTTCCAAACCTGATTCTCATTTGCAATTATTTACACCCACTTAACATCCCCTTACAATAAAGTAGTGTAAAGGGACTTTTGTGTTTCAGTCAGTTTCTGTGTTTCATTCCTGACTCTGCCATTATCTCCTTATGTAAGCTTATGCAAGTCTCTCAACCTAACTACACCTCTTCCCAATTTGTAAAATGAGAGTAATAATTCTTAAGTAACTTTGGAAAGTACAGCAAGATCTGGGGACTAAAATAGCTAGTCTTCTTCAAGTTTTGGTCCCTATGTGTGTTCCACTGCAGATGTGCATGTGATTCATACATGTGATACCGGAAGATTTTTGCTAACAATGTCCTTTAATCCACACCTGCACTCTTCCTTCCCTCCTTCTCTGAACCTACAATATCAGGAGCGTTGTGGATTGACCACCTCTCCAGTTCTTTTCCTTGTTGAACCTCATCAGATTTCTTTTAGCCCATTCCTCCAATTTGTCTAGGTCACTCTGGACCCTATACCTACCTCCAGCGTATCTACCCCTCCCCCCATCTTAGTGTCAATCCGCAAACTTGCAGAGGGTGAAATCCATCCCTGCATCCAGATCATTAATGAAGATGTTGAACAAAACATCCCTCAGTCCTTTGTTCTCCAGCTGGGAAATGCAGCTGTGCTTGCTGCAGAGAGTTGAGGCAATCTATGGTGATTTTTTGCTAGGTGTCAATGACCAGGCAATTGGATTTACCATTGTCTTTTCAGATTCTCCATTCATATGGGACCCAAGACCTGCACATCTATGCCCAATCCACACCTGTGTCTTAGCCTGCACCATTAACAAATAGTCACTTTGCACCCACTAGGTAACAATGCAACATATAGGGGGAAATGAGGCACACATGGGCTTCATTAAAATATTACAAAAAATTCCCACTTCATCACACTCCTATTCTGTCTCACCACCAGGGTAGGAAGCTTTCTCAGAAGATTAGAGAAAAATCCCTCTCCAAATCCACCTCTAAGAGGAAGAATTCTTCCCTGAAACCTTCCGAGCCAGCTGATTGTTCATGCTTGGAAGGCTCATGGGCCCCTAAGGGTCACAGTACCAATCCACAGGCTCTGAAGAGCAAAGGTGCCTTGGCACTAGCTCTGTTGACAGGACCTGGATTGTTGGTATGAAACAAGAAGAGATATGAGGCACAGCTGGGAAAACTATCAGTACCAGCCACACACAAGCACTGAGAACCCCATGGACCATAAATACTATTGTACACATATAAGAAAGGCATCAACTTCCAATGGCCATTCTGCACCAGCTATAAAGATGCACAGGGAAAAGGGTCTTCACTCCCTAATGACTGAGGATATACACACTACTCCAGTGAATATCATCCTTCTGGATCCTATTGTACTGAATCTTTAAAAGAGAGATCCTGACACCTTCAGTCCATGGAATCTACGAGAGATGAAGTCAATCCCTATGCCTTCTTATAGTCTGGGCACTTTGGCATCTATAATACTGATGGCACCATCATTAGGACTAGAGCCTACTTTTTCCTCTTAAGGAAATCTGACAAGGCACAGAGATCAATATCACCTCCATGGAGAGATATGAGCCAAAACAGAGGATCGAGAATTTCCTGGGTGCTCCCAAGACTCCATAAGATGGTGGGAAAATCTCATCAAGAGGTGCTATAGACCCTTGCTATAAAGCCCTTCACAATAGCATAACTTGGCCTAGAGCAAATGTGGTCCCCGGATCCCACCTCCAGCCCCACCTGCTCTGGTGGGGGGCTGAGAGCAGATACAATATAGACAAGATTTTCATGATCTTCCCTAGTGTCTAGCTTGGTGGGAAAGCAGAGAGCATGTGTTCATGGGAATACCCTTCTCTCCATCTCCACCCCAGAAAATATTGATCACAGATGCACCCCTGATAGGATGGGGCATCCAACTGAATGAACATCAACACAAGGAACACGGACTCCTGAGGAGTCCAGGATGCACATAAATTTCCTAGAACTGAGAGCTTTTGGAGAGACCTGCAAACAATTCTTACTACTTATATAATCCCAGCACATCCAAGTAATGTCAGACCACTGTATTCTACATTAACAAGCAAGAGGAATGAGATCAACCTCCCTTTGCACAGAGGCAGTCAATCTGTGATTCAATCACCCTATCAGCAGTATACCCCCTGGAAAAACATAATACACTATCAAACAGGCTCAGCAGGCACTTCTCCATCAACCATGAATGGGAATTACATGATTCCATGATAAACAGCATATTCAGACATTGGGGATCTCCATCCTGGGCCCTGTTTGTGTCACAAGAAAACAGGAAATGCAAGATATGCTGCTCTGATGGTGGATCAACGTCAGGACACCAGGAGCAATGTCCTCCTAAACTCGTGGATAAGACACGTAACAATATGCTTCCCCCCACCTCCTAGACTACTTTCATCTTGAGTTTTCAGGAATATCCAACAGGACAGGGAAGTGATTTTCCTCAGTTTTGTTTCCCCAGATGTAAGCCATCAGTATCCAATCCTTCCCAGACCTCTTGACACAGAACATGGACAAGATCAGATATTCCAGCATTTAAGCATCCCTCCATTTCATGCCCAGTATTTGGATGGGCATTGAACCTAGAGCAGATATGTTCAGTATCATTAAGGAATTGACCAGAAAGAGTTACTTAGCTTCATGGAAGATATATTCATCTAGGTCCCAAGAGCACCAAATGCCCCAAAAGGGTTAGATAATCCTACCATTTTAGACTACCTTTTGCCTGAAGACCCCAAGTCTTTCCCTTAACTCTCTATGAGTACACTTGGTGATTAGCACCTCTCATTGTCCAACTGACAATCACTCTATTTTCACCCATCCAGTGACTGTACATTTTCTAAACCTTCCCTCTCATAAATAAACATGCTCCACCATGGAATGTAAACTTGGTCCTATCAGCATTAATCGAGTCCCTATTTCAACCTCTAGTGACATGTTCATTGATGCATTTATCTGTGAAAGTCACCTTTCTAGTGGCTATCACTTCAGCTAAAATGATGGGAGCCCATATAGCTGAGCCACCATACACAAATTCCATGAGATAAGGTTTCATTGAGGCTGCACCCAAGATTCACCTCCCAAGGTAATCTTGAACTTTAACCTAAATCAGATAATACACTTACCCGTGTCACCACCCCCCACCAAAAAAAACCACATGCTACCAATGAGGCTCCATTCCCTGGACATATGCTGGGCATTGGCTTTCTACCTACAGAGAACAAAATCATTTAGAAAATCATCTACACTGTTCATGTCCTTTGCAGAACAGAAAAAGGGAACAGCTGTCTCTTCTCAGTGACTTTCTAAGTGGATTTTTGGCTGTATTCTGCTCTGTTGCCATTTAGCAAATACTCCTCCTCCACAAGATGTGAGGTTGATACAAGAGGCATCGTCCATGTTATTTTTAAGATGCTCTGATCCTGTGTACAAATTTGCAGCATCCAGGAAAGAGGCATGCATACAGCTGCTGACAGAAAACTGGAGAGGGTGTGAAACAGTCTAAAAAACCTTATCTCCCCCAGTTAGAATAACAAAGGTTGTGACAGTATCATAGTGCTTTAGCTTGCATGAAACAGTAGTTATTTTTAGAATTAAGGCTTTAGATAAGGAATAAATAATGATAGTTTTGAGCTGAAAACGCAAAATGGAGGACTAAAATCAAATCAACCACTAACAGATAAGAAATAGGGGTGAAATAAAGTTCATCAGGTATGACTCAGCTCACCCCAAAATACCTGAAGGGAGGAGTAAGGAGGAGGTTCAGCTCGAGTGACAGACAAGACTGATTGGCTGAGCAGTTGCCACCCACACAGGGAGTACCCATGCTAATCAATGAATTTGAGAAAGCAACCAATCAGAGAAGGGCAGAAACTGAATATAAGGCTGACAGCCAGCAGGCTTGTGTATGAGGAAGCAAAGAAGATAGCAGCAAAGGAAGACATCAGAGTGAGAAGGCAATAGAGTGCAGACAGAAGAGAGCAACACCAGCAATGAAAAGAGGAGAGCAAACACAAGAGGGCAGATGACAGATCAGAAGGACCCAGATGGTTCAGAGGACTCAAGAAGCCAGAACAAAAGTCTGATTTTCTGTTCTATTTTTAGAATGTTTGGGTGTACCTGTAAATAAAGCTGCATGCCTGTGTTTAAATGCAATCCAGCCCACCCATTTTGTGATCTTTTAGCCAGTGCTCACAGGATGTCAGTGTTAATAGTGTTCTCTTATGCATATTGTGACAGACCCAGACCACTGCGGTACAGGAGTCTGGTAGAAAGCAAATATACTGGCCACTGGATGAATAGTTTTCTGTTCCCTAAGTGACCAGAGCAGGGGCTGCACTAGAGCAATCTGGAACCTGCTAGAATCAATTATGGAAGACAGACTAATCGGGACGCTTGGCTTAAAAAGGACCTCCCATCAGTTAGTGGAGGGCGTACAAGGAGCAGGGAGTAAGAAGGCGTGCTGCTGGAGAACTGAGGAGTACGAGCATGATCAGGCTTCAGGAGGAAGATCCTGTGGTGAGGATAAAGAAGGGTGTTGGGGGGAGGCCATGGGGAAGTGGCCCAGGGAGTTGTAGCTATCATACAGCTGATACAGAAGACATTGTAGACAGCTGGTATCCACAGGGCCCTCGACTGGAACCTGGTGTAAAGGGCGGGCCCAGGGTCCCCTCATCTCCCCCCCCCTCAATTCCTGGTCAGACACAGGAAGAGTTGGGGGGGGGGGTGAGGATAGCTCAGTGGTTTGAGCAGTGGCCTGCTAAACCCAGAGTTGTGAGTTCAATCCTTGAAGGGGTCATTTAGGGATCTGGGGCAAAAATTGGGGATTGGTCCTGCTTTGAGCAGGGGGTTGGACTAGATGACCTCCTAAGGTCCCTTCCAACCCTGATATTCTATGATTCTATGACCTGTTCTGTGAGCAACACCAGAAGGGAAGGTCTAATTTGGAAAGGGATCTGGCCTGTCCCTGACCCACTAGGTAGGATAACAGAGACTGCAGAGATTGTTCTCCATTTCCCACGTGCTGGCCAGTGATGTTAATTGAGTGAATGGCAGGTTTGAGCCTCTAGCAGAAGCGGACAAACTGAGGGCTGCCGTGAACCTCTGAGGTGAGCAAATGCACCAAAAAGCACAGGACCCACCAAGGCAGAGAAGGAACTTTGTCACAATATGTATAGAAGGTTTGCATGTTACATTGTAAGAGGTTTAGTATGGTATTGTAGTAAGGCGTTATGTATGTATGAAGGGTCTCTATGTATCTTAAGTATTACATTGTAACTGCTATATAGTCTGTGTATCTTGTGTATTTTATTCTATTTGCACTGCTTTAGTGTATAATTTCTAAATGAGGTGAGCTATTTCCAGTAGACAGGAAAGTGTTAGTACCATTATACAAGGCACTAGTGAGACCTCATCTGGAGTATTTTATGTGCAATTCTGGTTTACCATGTTTAGGAAAGATTAATTCAAATTGGAACAAGTGCAGAGAAGGGCTACTAAGATGATCTGAGCAATGGAAAACCTACCTTATGAGAGGAAATTCAGAGAGCTTGGCTTGTTTAGCCTAACCAAACAAAGGCTCTGTGAGAGATGATTGTTCACTATAAATACATCAGAGGGATAAATACTAGGGAGGGAGAGGAGTTGTTTAGGTTAACACGTAAACACCTTTGTTGAAACAAGAAAAAATGGATATAAACTGGCCACCAACATGTTTAGGCTTCAAATTAGATGAAGGTTTCTAACCATCAGAGGAGTGAAGTTCTGGAACAGCTCTTCCAAGGGGAGTAGTGGGGGTAACTGGCTTCAAGACTGAGCTTGATACAGTTCTGGAGGGGATGGTATGATAGACTGCTTAAAAAGGTAGATAGCTGATCTGCAACTATGAGTAGCAAATATTCCCAATGGCTGGTGATGGGATACTAAAAGAGGAGGGCTCGGAGTTACTACAGAGAATTATTTCCTGGTGTCTGACTCTTGGGTCTTGCTGAAATGCTCAGTGTCAGACTGACTGCCATATTTGGGGTTGGGAAGGAATTTTCCCCTGTCAGATTGGCAGAGACCCTGGGGTTTGTTGCCTTTCTCTGCAGCATGGGACAGGATTAAATTAGTGCAAATGGTGGATTCTCTGTAACTTGAAGGCTTTAAATCATAATGTGAGGACTTTAGTTACTCAGCCAGAGGTCTAGCCTTAAGATCAATGAATCTGCAGAGTGATACCTGGAGCCAGAAGTAGGAACAACACTATTTTACACATATAAAAGAAAATGTTTATAATGTATTATTAGTAGTTAGTAATTACCTGATACTACAAGACTTCACACACCACTTTGCAGAAGGTAAAATATATTGAACAAAGAACAGATTCCGTCACTTTAGAGATTACAGTCTAATGGCATGGATGGTTACAGTGAACAAACAAAAAATAAAGTGGCATGTGGTCTTAAGGCTGGAATAGATAGATTTTCAGTAGTTATAGGAAGTAGGGGAGAGAGGGTGCTTTTCTCTAAACTAATGAAGCTTGAGAATTTGCTCTTTTCATTTGATGTGTCCCAAAAAATTGTGGGGGGGGCGGGAAATTGATCAGCATAAGGATTATTTGAGGGCAGATTCTTTGTACAGGAATCAGTACAGGGTATGTAAGCCAAAGAAAGTAAGCAAATATTGTTCCAGATGTCCTTCCATATTTGGGTGTAATAATACTTTCAATATATAGGGTTTGGTCATGCAAAGAGCTCAGTGCCCTCAAATTCTGTTTGTAGTCAATGGGAATTGAGAGTCTTGAACATCTTACAGGATTGGGCCTATGCAGAGTTTTTCAGCAGAGATGGTCAAAACTTTCCCATTTAAACACATTTTAAAAATAGTTTTTGATCAAATGGAAATTTTCATAAAAACATTTTCTCTTTTGTCAAAATCTTGCAGTTTATCAGCTAACTTCTCCCCAATAATAATAACAATGTTGGCTTTCTCAAAACATTTTGTGGTGGGCCGGGAGGCGGGGGGGGGGGGGGGGGGGAATAATTTCCTGACCACTACTGACTACTTTTTGTCTATAGATTGAAGTTAGAGCTGGTGATAAATTTGAAATTGTCCTGTGACAAATCCTGATATTTCTATGTGTGTTTTTAATCCTGAATCAGGATGAACAGCTGAAATATCAAAAGTAGAAATACAGACATATTTTGTGGAATATAGCTTTTAGAAAAAATATTGATTCAGAAAAATTCAGTTTATTGACCTGAATTAAAATATTTCATTTTGGGTCAATTTTACATTAACTTGTGTCTGCCAGAACTGCCATTGTGCCTCCTGGGACTTGTCGTTTGGGTCCCTTGTTATCCCCAGGGTTTTGGGGGTAGCTGGTCAGCTCAGACTTTCTGTCTCATGGTGTGCTGCTGTCCCAGAATCCCCATGATGTGCTGCAGCAGTTCATCCAGAAGGGAGACCAGGATGAGAAATGTAATCTAGACAGAGAGCCCAGCTCATGGAGGAAAATGGGAGCTTGAGGCATCAGAACTACAACTCCATTGACGGACTGCAGCAGTTTAGGCAGACTCAGATGAATGTTGAACTCACCTGCAACTAACAAAAATTGATTCAGTTTGACAAACTGAAATCTTTTAAGTGAGATTGGCCAAACCCAAAATGAAATAAATTAGTTTTTCCCAATGGAAAATTTGGTGATGGGGGTTAAATGGCAACATTAAAATTTTACCGCAAGTTTGTTTATTTTTGATGGAAACTGCATTTCCCATCCAATAAAACCTTTCAACAGAAAATTTCCAACCAACTCTAATCAAAATGATTTAAAAGGGAAGATAAATTTAAATTACTTTATGACAGGCATTTGTATAAGACAGCAAAGAAAATCACTATCAGAATATTAGATGTTAGAATGGGTGCCAGGATTGGGTTCTAACTTTCTAGAACCTTCCCCATTATAGAGTTGATCATAACATTTTGCACGCAATGTGCAGTTGCTACAGAGCCCTACTGCGATTTTAAGCTACTGTACTGAGATTTATAGGATGTCACCATCCCTGACTCATTATGAAACAGCAATTGCTCACTAATCAGGGGGTCAGACCAATTCCTATCCTAACCCATGGAAATTCTTACTGATCGGAAGACAGTGGTCCTTATCTGGCACCCAAAAAGGTGTGGAGAGTGTGGGGGGAGGGCAGGAAACATTACTAATGGACTGCTGAAGGGCCTGAGGAGGGGACGGCCTGCCCTACGACAGAAGAAAGGGATCAGACCACAACTCGTTCCCAACCCCACAAAAAATAGGTCAGCTATTTTAATGTGTGCGGGAGTGGTTGGAAGGGGCTATTCTTTGGTCTAAGGGTAAAGGTGGCAGCTAGACAAGCAGCTAAAGGAGGATTCATTAAGTGATGGGTGGTAATGGAATGTCCCTTGGAGTGCTAATAGACATGTTTCTGGCTGCTGTCCCTAATAAAACTAGAACCCAAACTGATTTCAGCTGGGTTCATAGTTCTCACCGAGCATTTCAACAGCCTGGGGGTAAGGACATGTCTTTTTATGGACTGCCTCTATGGAATACTCTTCATCTTAATATTTGGCCAGAGATGTTTGTGACATCCTACAGAACAAAGCTAAACTACTTGTTTCCCTTTTGGTGGATGATGGCTTTGGTGGTGGTATCTATTGGGCCAAGATGCCTATTTTTAATTATGTTAAAAATACTTTGCTAAACATTCAGAGGGCTTCAGGTACGGTGCTTACTTTTTGAATGGTAAAAATTATACCAGTAACTGAAAGGAGTTCAGTCTGTGCGTGTGTGGTGGGGGAGTGGGTATGGTTTTTTTTGTTTGTTCTTGTTTTGGGGTGTTGTTGTTATGGTTGTTTTTTGGTTTTTGTGTTTCAGTTGGTGTTGGTACTGCATTACATTATCTGTGCTGTGGAAACATGATGTAAACGGAGATGAAAATGGAGAATGAGAGTTTAAACAACTTTAAAATATAGAAAATGGAGTTTTACCAGTTTACCCCTGTAGATTTACATTCTTAAAACACGCAGTAATCATTGTTACGATACCATGAAAGTGAGAAGTTCCATGATTTCAATACCAGGTTTTCTTTTTTAGTAATTTCCCACACACACGTTTCCCTCATTTGGATCTTCTTCTTACAGTTGCTAATTAACTTCAGAGTGGTGTTTCCGGCCTGTACAAACACCATATTTATATCCACCGCTACTTGTTGGACCAGATCTAAGGTTTGTGGCCTCGATTAGTTGTCATGATTTTCAATGAGATCAGGGCTCCTAGTTGAACCTTTTATAATGCTCTGCTTTTTTGTTGCTTATTTGAAGTGGTGAACACGGTCTTATTCCCCTTTTAACAAGCTATTAATGATTTATTTATGTATTTATTGTATGGATTTTTGATTGTGAGCTCCTCTGTGCTTCTACTGTTCATTCCTTTGCATTCATGAAGCACCTAGCATACAAGTGTTACAAGAAACAAATAATTTATCATAACAGCATCTAGCCCTTATATAGTGCCTTTCATCTGTACATCCCCAAAGTATTTTAAAAAGGAGGTAAGCATCCCTGCCCACATTGTACAGATTGGGAAACTGCAATACAGAGGTGACTTCTCCAGATCAAGGTCACCCAACAGGCTAATAGCATAGACAGAAATAGAACCCACAACTCTGGAAATCTGTGCACTATCCATTGGGCCACACTGTCTTCCCATTACTCCAATAAGGGAGTAGGCTTGCAAAATGAGGAGCTGGAGAAAATGGAGACTGAATGCATAAACCAAACAGTTATATATAGTCAAAAGAAAAAGTCTAAACATGGACTGCAGTTTCCCAAATGTTTAAACACTTCCAATCTCTTAACTTCAGCTAGTAAGATTTGTACTGGTTCCTAATCTCTATCATCCTACTCCTTTGGAGTTCTTCTCTGAAATAAATCCAAAACTTCTGCTGAAGTGCATTAATACAGCAGAATACCCATGCTGCCTCTGTTCCTGCTGACTGATTATTGCTGCACCTGTGACCCCTCAAATTAGTCACAGCTGGGCTGGATGGAGCCTAATAGCAACCAATTGTCAGAAAGTAGCTGACAGATTCAGTCTCTCCTGCTGGATCATGTTGGAGAGGGAACAGATACAATTCTCCCTTCTGCTTCCTAGGTAAGGGATTCTACAGACATCATCTTGGAGGAAAAACAAATTAAACTACAGATTTCCTTTCAGTGGGAGACATTATTTTTTTCTTCCAACTGTAGCTAAGATGCTGCCACACTGTATGACTTAATTAATCCCTTAAATATAGTAGTAAACAAGGTACCAAAGCCAGAAATCTGCAGCAACAGAAAAGAAAAACAGCAATAGTTTAAATACCTTTCATAGACCATTCATATGACACTTGCTCGCACACGCACACACACACACACACATTCACAGTGTAGAGAAGTAACTAAAAATAAAAAGGAATGTTCCCAGGGCCTTGGGTAGGGTTAGGAATATTGCTTCTTATTTGTCTTGACTTTCAAATGCTCTGATATCAGGGAAATCATACATATTGTTTGTCTTTCCTCCATGGATTCAAAGAATCTCCAGTGGGCTGAGGAAGGTTCTTTATAGAAGTTCTAGCCTGAAGAAGAAAGACTTTAGGAGGAAGATGACTTCCCTTATTTTAGTTAATACTGAACAAGGAATGTAGAGGGAAATGAATTTTCTGAGCCTCTGTACCACTGTCACACTACAGGTGTGTTTTCAAAAAAGTCAAAGAAATGGCAAGAAAACTCATTCCTTACCATGCTCTCCCCTGAGAGCCTTTATTCCTCAGACTCCTAGAAATGAAAGAAGAAATAATGTACTTAGATGTATCGTTACTCTTGTATGTTTATTGTGCTGCTTTAATGCTACAAGGAGCAATCTGTGGAATTTCAATCACATAAAAACAAAACATAAATATAAGATAAGAATTGAGCCACCTAACTGCAAAACAATGTGTCATTGCCAGCACATCTGGCATCAGATCCAGGAGATGAGTGTGTATAAAAAATCCTGATCTCCCATTAGTCAGTTTTCTGAGCTCACCCATTGCAAACTAACTTACCACTGGTCATGACTGGAAAAAGCAAGGGAATACCTACTAAATCAGTGGCCTGAGCTGCCCTATTATATGCCATCATATTGTTGTGGTCATGGCAACATCCCAAGCATGTTATTAGAAGTACTAGATAGAAGGATAGTTCCATGGACCACCTAGGAGGGTGAGTTTATATCTACCCTTGGTTCTCACAGGACTGGGGGTAGAGTGACCAGATGTTCCGATTTTATAGGGACAGTCCTGATTTTTGGGTCTTTTTCTTATATAGGCTCCTATTACCCCCCACCTCGTGTCCCGATTTTTCACATTTGCTGTCACCCTAACTGGGGGGGAATATCCATCCCCAGCATTTCCTTATTTTAGATAACTTATTACTTATACTGAATAACAGGAAAAAAGTAAAATGAAAAAGAAAAAACAAACTAAGCATATCCAATTAATAATGAAATGAGTTAATATGTAGATTAATTGGATGACGATGTTGGGTTAATCAAGTAAATCATTATATCAAACAATTCCGATAAGAATTAACAATCTGGGAGATGGCATTCCATTTAGGAATCAGCCCAAATATTGGGCCATTAGTCTGTTTAGTTTAACTTGTACTCCTGTCAGAATCTTTGTACAAAGGGGAATACACCAAACTGCTAAATTCTACCAAATTGTGGGGGGAGGGGGAAACCTATTTGAAAAATCCCTAATATAATACATAGCATAAAACTAGAAGTGAAATCATACAAAAATCAAACAATCACTCACACATTTGTCCATTATGGGGGGAGGGATAGCTCAGTGGTTTGAGCATTGGCTTGCTAAACCCAGGGTTGTGAGTTCAGTCCTTGAGGGGGCCATTTAGGGATCTGGGGCAAAAAGTTGGGGATTGGTCCTGCTTTGAGCAGGGGGTTGGACTAGATGACCTCCTGAGGTCCCTTCCAACCTTGATATTCTATGATTCTATGTATACATAGGAAAGCCCCTTATTCTAAAGACTTCTGCTTTTTACACTTTGATGTTCAGTGGCTTAACTTTGCTCAGAACCTTTAACAAAAACATCTAGGGAGAATCGAAAATGTTTTACTTTTAAAATCATGGTCTGAGGGTTCAGTTTTTTGCTAGACAGCCCTGTGGGTCTCACAATGTTATGGGGAAGTAGTTCTTTCCTGTGTAGTAAACTTTTAAGTGGATTTTGTTTTTGAAAGCAATTTAATGTTTGCTGATAACTATGATTGGTGCTTTGTCAGTGTTGGCTTTTAAGCTTTGTTCTGGTCTGCTTAATTTTTTGAAATAACTTATTTGATTAAGTGATGTCTTACCACTAAGAACTTGACTGGCTGCGTGCTGATAACTGGTTCTTTCTCTCTCTCTCTCTCTCTCTCTTTTTTTTTTTGCACTTGTTTAGTCTTATTTTATCATTAGGATTAAAAATTTGTAGTTCAGATTCAAACCTAATTATTTTTCTTTCTCTCTTTTTTTAAAGGTTTTTTTAAGGTTGTCTCCTAAGGAACATGAGAAGGCTCAACAGCTACAACACCAGACCTATGTGATCAGATAAAGATGGTCTTTGGGAGGAAGTCGGTGGCTCTGATTTGTTACCTAATCCATTCCTAACATATTGAGTTAGATATTCTGGGGGAGTAACCTTGTAGGAGATGAATGCCTCCTTGGAAAAAAAATGGTCACCATTAAATATTTGGAGTACAGGTTGGATAGTAAATTTAATGGAGTTAACTTCAGAGGCCCTGATCCGTCAATGGACCTTGTTTGGGTGTATCCCTGTATCTGAAATGGAATCCCATTGATTTCTGAGGCCCTTTTAGAGTATGGGAGCAAGCCTATGATATACAGTTCCCCCTGCATTGCAGAGCATCTGAAGTTAGTGAGGTAGAGACATTTTTTAGAGTGGTCTCCACTTACTCAGGAATCAGTTGCAGGATGAGGTAAAAGCTCCAAAACAGCCAATGAGTACTGAGCGTAGAGGTAGCATCCCCTGACAGCTCCCCATATCTATTTGTTGTTTTGGCTAGAGTGAAGGGTTTGTGTAACAAACCATCCCTGATTCAATGTTCACTGAAGTGAATGGAAAGATTCTGGTTGAGTTTAATGGGATTTTGGATCAGACCACATAGGAGGAATAAAGACCTATTTCAGTATCTAATCAATAGGGGGGCCCCATACCATTTTGAGATTAGCATCACAAAATGATACTATCAGGATCAGCAACTAAAATTAGCAGACAGAAAACTGGTGATCTAGAAAAGGGGGTGAACGATGAATGAAGCAACACTTATGTTAAAGATTTTTTAAAAATGAACTACAGAGGGGACTCAATAATAAAGATATACTTATGGTCAGCACAAAGAGAAATGAAGTTCAATGGAAATTGAAAGGATTAATTTGAACTACTCAGACATTACTGGGCATTTAATTATCTGTAATCAGTCAAGTAACAGACATGGATTTCATTGTGGACAGCTCTCCAAAAACATCTTCACAGTACACAGGTGAGGTCACAACAGCTAACAAAATGTTAGGATTTATGAAATCTTAACATGTAATGCTATTACAAATATTAAAATGCCATTATGAAAATCACTGGTCCATTTTCCTGGTTAACTGTTTTCCATTCTGGTCACCTCATTTCATAAAAAGTAAAGGCAGAAAAAAAGGTGACAGGTGACAAAATGGTTAAAGGTACAGAAAGACTTTGATATGTTGAGACTGCAGAATATGGGGCTGTTTAATTCAAAGACATGTTGAAGGGGAGTTGATGGAGATATATAGAATAAATGGTATGGAGAAGGTAATTCAAGCATTTCTAATTTTGCTTTCTCAAAATGCAAGAACAAGAGATTTCTAATAAAACTTAAAGGTATCAAATTTGAAATAATAATAATTAATAATAAGGAAATTGACCTGTGGAACTCATTGACACATGACATTGCTGAGGCGAACAGCAGAGCTAATCAGATGAAAACTTTTTTCATTGGAATTTGCCAATTTGTCAAAATCAAAAGTGCCTGGAAACAAAGTGCTGAAGGAACACATTTGAGGAACCTGGTCTTCCAGGTTCATAGCATCTTATCAGCCCATGCTCTCCCATGGTTTCCTGGTTGCTCAGCACCCCACTTGGTGGCCTGAGAGGGAGCTGAGAGCCTAGAAGCCAGGAAGCCTTGGAATTCCAGGTCCCAGGCTCCAGTTCCTCAGCAGCCTGGTGTCACAAGGATATTTCTACACAGCAATTAAAGACTCGTGGCTGGCCTTTAGGTCAACTGACTGAAGAGTGTGGGGCTTGGGCTGTGGAGCTGTTTAGCTGTAGTGTAGGTATCCAGACTGAGGCTGGAGCCTAGGGTCTGGGATCCTGCAATGGGAGAAGGTCCCAGAACTACGGCTTCCTCCCAAGCTCAAATATCTACACTGAAATTTTACACCCCTGCAGCCCAAACCCCATGAGCCCAAGTCAGCTGACCCGGGCCAGCCATGGGTATTTAACTGCTATGAAAACATATCCTTAGGGTCCATGGTTCCAGGACAATCTGCCATGCGGACAGACCCTGAATCAGGGACCCTTAGGCTTCCAGGTCCCCTGGCTCTAGGGCAGCCTTCCAGGCAGACTGCCTTGGAGTCAGAGCCTTTCATGGAGAATGTCAACATTTAGGGCTTTTGTCATTCAGAACAAAACAAAACGTTGAAATAACTAAAGCCTCTATGACATGGAATTTCCTTTCTCTGCCGGGCATCAGCCAAGAGTTCCAAAGGATTCAATAAAGGATTGAATATTATATGGATAGTGAAAACATGGATAGCTACATTAAATATGATTTTTAGAAGGAACGTGCACCTTCATGATTTAGGACATAACCCAACCATTAAACTGATGGGGATTAGAAAGAAGCTCCCCTTATTGGTAGATTACTCCATAATTGTCCATTAGGGGCATCATTGTAATTTTCTTCTTCTTGGTGAGATGAATCAGTGATGTGATCAGGTATGTCAGCTCCTGATTGCTGACATTTATACTAACACTGTCCACCACAGCAATATCAAGTCACTTCTCTGACAAAGATGGAAGTGTGGTATGGAAAAAAAAATTGCCGTTTCTTATCACAGAAAACTGAAATAAAAGGGTGCTTAATTGATTTTTGAAATAAGGGACTTTGTTACTGTGAAAGCCATACAATATCTTTACTCAATTCACCAGAAATATGTGTCACAGTTCCCAAGGTAACTGCACCCCTAAGCCCTTTGTGGCTTGCTTTAGAGCACTGCTCTCAGGCCTGTAGCCAGCACCTTTCTTGGGTCAGGACCCAACTTCTTCTCTCTCCAGAATGGGGACTACGGCTGCAATTCCTCCTTTTCACTGTGATCACTTTAGCAAGTCGAAGTTTAGTTCAGCACCTGCTGTCTTGTTCTCACTCAGGGGGGAAAACAGTGTTAGCTATAAGAACAGTCATACTGAGTCAGACCAAACGTCCATCTAGCCCAGTATCCTGTCTTCCAACCGTGGTCAATGCCAGGTGCCCCAGAGGGAATGAACAGAACAGGTAATCAAGTGGTCAATTCCCTGTTGCTCATTCCCAGCTTCTGGCAAACAGAGGCTAGGGACACCATCCCTTCCCATCCTGGCTAATAGCCATTGATAGACCTATTTTCCGTGAATGTATCTAGTTCTTTTTTGAACCCTGTTATAGTCATAACTTCATAAAGCAAAGTATTCATTCACACAAAAGCGTCATGATTTTCAAGATATATTTTCAGTGTAAGAGATTATAAGCATGCCTGGCTTGCCAGATATCACCCATCTTTCGCATGGTGACCCTAGCAGGTTTCAAAGTCCTGCAAATCTTTTCTGAAGAGTCTGACCCTCCTGTCCAGCCTCATGGCAGTTCTTGGATCAGGTGACAGTGGTGACTCCTGTGTATCAGACTGGTCTCCATTCTTTGTTTTGTAGCCTTCTTCAACCAGTGGAAGCCAAGATATGCAATTTCCTGGGGATGGGTGTGGACCTCTCCAGACTCTTCTACCTTCCTAGAGATTTGCACTAGTTACACCCCCTCCCCCCCAGTGATTGTAATTTAACTGGAAGGAAGTCACTAAGCATGAATAATGTGGCATTTTTTTCATTTTTCAAGCTTTCAAAGTTCCGTTTTCAGCATGGAAAGAGGTAAATAGTGGCGTCCCCCAGGGATCTGCAGCGGAACTAGTGCTGTGAAAGATATTCATAAATGATCTGGAAAATGGGCTAAAGAGTGAGATGGCAAAATTTGCAGACTATACAAAATTAATCAAGATAGTTAAGTCCAAAACTGACTGAAAAGAGTTACAAAGGGATCTACAAAACTGGGTGGCTGGACAACAAAATGGCAGATGAAATTCATTTTTGATAAA
Organism: Chelydra serpentina; assembly: GCA_037349315.1. Lineage (NCBI taxonomy): Eukaryota > Metazoa > Chordata > Testudines > Chelydridae > Chelydra > Chelydra serpentina. The sequence continues at coordinate 73,093,691 of JBAIAC010000004.1, forward strand.
TGCAAACTAATGTGCAGTGTAAAACATAATCCCAAAATGATGGGGTCTAAATTAGCTGTTACCACTGAAGAAAGAGATCATGGAGTCACTGAGGATAGTACTCTGAAAACATCAGCTCAGTGTGCTGTGGCAGTCAAAAAACCAAGCGGAATGCTAGGCATCAGTAGGAAAGGAATAGATAAGACAAGCAATATCATAATGCAACTAAATATATCCATGGTACATCCAACTCCTAGAATATGGTGTGCAGTGTTAGTCTCCCCATCGCAAAAAAGATACCTTAGAACTGGAAAAGGTACAGAGAAGGGCAAGAAAAATTAAAAGTATGGAACATCTTCCATACAAGGAGAGGTTAAAAAGACTGCGACTGTTCATCTTACAAAAGAAGCTACTAAGGAGGGATATGACAGGTCTATGAAATCATGTATGGTATGGAGAAAGTATATAAGGAAGTGTTTTTTACTATACCATATAACACAAGAACCAGCCATCATCCAATTAAATTAATTGCCAGCAGGTTTAAAACATGCAAAAAGGAAGTACTTCTTCACACAATGCACAGTCAACCTTTGGAACTCATTGCCAGGGGATGTTGTGAAGGCCAAAAGTAAAACGGGATTAAAAATAGATAAATTCATAAATCGCTGCTAGCCAACATGGTCACAGATGCAACCCCGTGCCTTGCATATCCATAGCCCCTGACTGCCAAAAGCTTGGTGTGGGTGATGGGATGGATCCCTCAAAGATTGCCTGTTCTGTTCATTCCCTCTGAAGCACCTGGCATTGGCCACTGTTGGTAGACAGAAAACTGGGCTAGATGGATCATTGGTGTGACCCAGTATGGCCATTCTTATGTTCTTTGTTTGTCTTGTTTCAAAACAGAAATTAACCCCTTTGCATACAGCGGGTATCAATCCAAAGGGAAAGAAAGTGAGTCATTTTTTTCATAAAAATATATCAGAATTTTCCCAGTTCTCCACAGTATGTTCTTTCACATATATTCACCACTTTGAATAACAAACATAGATTCACTATTTGCCTTAATGGCATCAAGAGGCACTCAGATCCCAAGGTGATAAACATGGTTTAATACTGAGAAACACAGATATATAAAATGGGTCATTGTCCAATATTACAAATTAAGAGCCAGATTTTTTTATCCTTACTCCTCTTGGCAAGTGTGTACCCATTTGAGTAACCTCATAGGATTCAAGGGAGGAATTACTAGTGTGAGCAGGAGCTCACCAAAGTAAGGATTCCAAAGAATCTGGCCCTCAGGCATCTAAGATGCAAGAGGACAAGTGAATTATTCTATCTGAATAGAAACAAATACAATACATGTTTTTGAAGACTTTTCAGAGCTGAAACGTGGAAGTCAGGAAATGACTTTTAATATTCTAAAGAAGCTTGTGATAAACTGTGTGAAACATGAATTCACTGAAGAATTGCAAGATATCTTGGTGTAGTTCCCTGAATGGGAAAAAAGGACATCTGCTGTGAAACAGCCCAGCAAATATCTTGGAAATTTTACAAGAAATGTCTAGTTCTATCAGCAAGAGAAAAACTTGTCAGCTACAGAGTAAAAATTGTGCACAAATAAGAATGTGTCCATAGAGAAAATAGTTAAACACTTATTTGGCAATAAAATGTATTTATAAAAAGCTGTTGTGATGGAAAGTACGCTCCACATTTGAGAAATAGAAATCATAAATGAGTGCCTAGGACTGCTACAAATAACTACTTTTCAGCCACTGACCCTTTCAGATGCAATGGCTTGAAATTGTAGTCATCAGAATGAATAGCATTTGCTGATTATGTACCGTGAAAACATGTCAAAGAATATTGATCACAGCTCTGAACCAGCCAAAACACAAATGTTGGAGTTTGGCCTTTCAGACATGTGACTATGTCTCAGAATGAGAGACAAAAACTCCCATTGACTTCAAAGGGGGCAGGTTTGACCCCAGAGTGGAACAGTAAAAAGAAGAGAGAAGAAATCTGGAAATGAGGTGAGATTTATTATTCTGATTTACCAAACAATCTGATAGCCTCAGTCTCATCATTAGAGTTGGCTGAACATTTTGTAATGAGGAATTCCACGCAAACAGGAGAGGCTAACAGGGAAGTTTCTGAGGGAGTTAGTTTCTCAGGGATGGTAGAAGCTTTTTCTCTAGGGACAGTTGTACATAAACTACTACAATGGCCAGTGATGGATCAGTCATTGGTACCTGCAAGGGATGTGCCAGATGTTCTATTTCCTGCCTGGAGATAGTGACTTCCTGTGTATGAAGAGCAAGCTACAGATTAGCCATGATTGTTATGAATTTGTTCCTTCTATTATTGGAATAAGAGGCCCGCAGGAACAAGGTGGGAATTTTGAGACCCCAGCTGGTCTATCTGTACTTTTCCACTCAAATAAGCTGCATCAGAAGTAGTAGGAGAACAAAGTATAGCATCTGGTTGAAAACAACAAAATAAATAATGGATATGGGATTATTTTTCCATTGACATCAATGATCAAACACAAGCAATTTGTAAGGTACATCGACAGCACAGGTGTGACTTCCAGCGAGTGGTTGCCTCTTCTATGCAATGTATGTCAAGCATTGTCTGAGTGAGGCATCTCCTCAGAAAAAATAGTTTAGCAGCTGCATGGCTCAGTTGGAGAGGAGCTTTTCTCCACATTTTATGGTGTAATATGGCAACAACAGAACACCCACAATTGCCTGTAGGAGGCTCAAGGTTGGCTGGTTTAGCTAGACCTCTCAAGTGTACTGCATTATACAGCACATACTGTACTACAGATTAACTGTATTCAGGCAGTCTAGTGAGCAAGAATATCCCTGGCCCTGTTGTAGCACAACAAGCTAGGAATCCCTCTGTTCCTATTCCTGATGAAACAGGAATTGCACACCAAACCCTCTCACCATGGCTGTTCTATCTTTTCCCCTCCTCTGCAACATCCTCATTCCTTCTTTCCCCTTCCAACTCTCAACACATGCAGATGTTTCCAAACAGTCTCAGGAGCATTTCCAAAACTAATCCCCCGGGAACTATTATGTTGGTAACTTTTCATGAAAGAAATTGCCAAAATCCCAAACTCTCACAATTTTGAGACCCCAGCTGGTCTATCTGTACTTTTCCACTCAAATAAGCTGCATAAGAAGTAGTAGGAAAACAAAGTATAGCATCTGGTTGAAAACAACAAAATAAATAATGGATATGGGATTATTTGCTGCGAAGAGAGCAACACAATTGAGTTTAATAGACTGTTTTCCGTTCATTAATAGCAACCCTAAATATAGGAGTATTAACCTAGAAATTAGTACAGAAACAGTATTATTTGGCCCCAATCAAGGCAATACACACACACACACACATTATATTTTGTTGCAGACATGGAATACCATTACTGTCTCAAATTCAAATAGATTTTGTATCAGTGTAATCATTTGACTTTCAAGTTGCTACAGCCAGACTTTTCATTTCATTGTTACAACCTCTTTTGGAATATTCCTGCATCATTGAAACAGTGAGCTATAATTGTGCCTTTCAACACCACATTCTTCTTACTTCAATGTGATGCTGGAAACAGTTATATAACAGTTACCACAATGGTGTGTGCAATGGAGTGTCAGGTGAGCAATCCTTCATTATTTGCCTCGGTGTGCTCCTAAGCTTGCACATGTCCTCTGTGATTTCTAAGGAAGGCTTTCCACAGCTTGCTTACCAACTGGGCAATTTTAGAAAATCTGCACATCTTATCACAGGAAGCCTGCTGAAATCTTCTCATGGCTTCTCCTGGGCAGCTCCCCTCGGAGCCTTTTCTTCACTTCTTGGAGTGGAGATGGGAATTTTTTTGTACAGATTCATAGAACTATAAAATTATAAAAACATTTTGAAAGCTCAGCATAATCAAGTGCATAGTAATGGTATAGTAATTGTCATAAACTCAGTATCGTTCACACACTAAAATGGCTTCAAAGGGGCTCTTTCAAACTCACTTTAATCTTTTTACTTTTAATACTTATTAATTGTATATTTAAAAATGACTGGTCTCTCAAGGTTTCTTTAAGATCACAAGTAAGCATGCTGGTATTATTTTCCTTACAACTGTACTAGCATAATCAATTGTTAGCACCGCTTCAGAAATAGGGGTACAGTCTGCAGTCCTTAGTCCATTGATTGTAGGATTGGGGCCATGGTTTATATGTGACTTTTCACTCTTCTGGCTCTGAAGCCATTGCACCATACATGATAAGCAGCTTTTGTTTTTACTTTAATGTCTGTCAGAGTGATAAATTTTAACAAACAGAATCATGATTTTAGACTCTGAAGGACACTTACCACCAGATTGTAATAATACAGGTCAAACTTTGAGCTAAAGTAACTTAATAGACTCTTTTGCTTCCTTAAAGCAATGCTATCTTCTGTTTTGTTAATGATAATATACAATAGCACATTTCTGAAAGGAATGAAAACCTAGAGGGGCTAAGAACATTACCCACATTTCACCATAAGTGTGGATCTTCACTTTAAGCACAAATCTCTGTGCCAATTCCCTATATTTCTGTGCCTTCGGGGGAAAACAATATCTATCAGCAAGGTTTTTTTTTTTAAATACAGCTTAACTGAAATATCAGGATGAAGTTTGTTTTTGTTCTCATCTTTATAGGCTTGTCTTTATGAGTGTGTTTTAATACTCATAGGAGATTTACAAATAAACAGTTAAAAGAAAACTGTGTTCATTTTGCTCAGCCAGCAGTCTGAAAGTCAGAAAGCATTCCTCAGCATAAATAAACTGCGAAATGTATTTGAAAGTAAAAATTTATGTTATAATTGGGATTTCTGAGAGTGCATGTGGCAGCCATCTTGCTGAAGAAATATATCTAGGATAGTAGTAGCTTGAGACCCAATGTCGCTTCTAGTAAGAAAGGTGTCTGTCTGTTAATACTGCACTTGTATTCAGCCATCTCTCCTTTATGAACCCTCTTTGTATCTTTAGTTTGTAAGCTCTTTGGGAAGGGTATGTGTCTTCCACATATCCACAACACTTAGCAACAGAGGGCCCCTTCTCAGCTGCAGCCTCTAAATGTTATTAAAATGCAAATCTATAATAAATGCTAATAATAATTAAGGTATTATTCACTAGAGCCGGATGAATAACTGGCTTCATGGTTTGGTGGCAGTTCCGAAAAAGCTAAAGGAAACATTTAGCTTGTGTCAAACCAAATCTGAAATATGTCAGAACTTTTGGTGAATTTAAAAGCTGCTTTGCATCTGTTCTGGGGGGGAGGGCTCTGAACCCTAACCACTGAGATAAAGGTTATAAGGATAGGAATAGCAACACAACTTCCTCCTCCAGCTATTGTGTGCATGGTCAAAACGATTTGGGTCAAATTCATGAATAGTTTCAGGTTGATGGAAACTGCAGAATAAATTACTCATCTGAAAAAATTCACCCAGCTCTACTCTTCCCTATGAGTGCCTGGTGGGAAATAACTTTTTTCACCCATTTCCATAAGTAATGTAAGGCTTTTGGTATGGGGGGCAAACCTTATTGTAGTGGATGGCTTCCCAATGGTCATATCACCATTCTGTTGCAAGAGTAGAGGACCTTTGACCCAGTGAGCTCTCTCTCTTCTCCCTAACTAGCTCAGTAATGGAGATCAGCCAGACAGATTTTCAAGCCATCCATCCCTTTTAAAGTTCCTCCAGAGGTGAGCGTGTCGGTCAGCAGGGAAAGAATCTGCATGTGTATTTGGATATCAAGGTCTGTGTCATAACCACAAGCCCAATTATCATAAAGAACATGGGAAATAGGCTATGTAGAATCAGTGAATCCACCTTTGGAACAGGGTGGGATTGGGCAACTACGTAATTCTTAAATTGTCATAGTGAAGCAGATTCTGAGGGGCCAGTGCAGCACAACAGAGAATGGATTTTGAAGCAACATAACCCAGAAGATTCATAGAAGTTAATGTGGGACTGTAGTCACAGATGGTGTTTTTTCTCTGCATAGACACCCATGCTTACCCAGGTATAATACAACATTATTTATATAACCTGTTTTTTAATTAACTATGAGCAGGACTGTGATGTTCCCTTATGACAACATATGGTGGAGTAAGGCACATAGGGCTCCCCCTGACCCCACCACTGGTTATTCTACTGCATGGTTTATCTGTATCACTGGTTTGTGCTCCAGAGGGAGAACAGACTTCACGGGCTGCAGCTTCCTCTGCCTACCATGCAGGTAGCTGGAGAGGGCTGGTGAGTGGCAGGGCCAAGGCTCCATCCCCTTTTCCAGCTCCCAACAATGAGCTGTTTGCATAGCTCAGCTGGTGTGAGGGTGGAAGAAATATGATAATAACAGATAATTTACCCTGGAGCAAGAAAGGAACTGGGGAAAGTGTTGTGACTCTGAGTTCTATAGAACTACTCACTAAATGTACTCGTGTCTGTGTGCTGTAGTGTTGGGCCCCGTGTCTGGTTTGTTTTCTGAAGGCTTGGTCCTGAATGCCTGCAGCAAGATTTTGAGCTTCCTCAACTCCCTTATAACTTCACAGGAGTTGAGAGTGCACAGCACTTGCAGAAAGCACTAAGCACCTACAACACAGCTCGTTGATTGTTAGCTCCTTGAGATCTGTGTATCCTTTTTGTTCTGTGCAGTGTTGAGCACGGGTGTCAGCACACAATAAATAATAATACCCGAGGAGTAAATTATTCTTATATCTGACAAGCTGTAGGCAAAAGCAATGCAATTATAGGGTTTTAATAAGGACATATTTATGATTTGTTTGTTTCATTAAGATGTTGTTATGCAGAAGTTTAGCTAAGTTGTATTTTTCATGTGATCTATCCTCCAATTCTCTGAAGAAAGTTCACACATTATTGTCACTAGTTGTTGAATGTACTCTTTTAAAGTAATGTAAAAGTGTTTGATTTCATATAAGAAGTTCTAAATACAGGTACAATAATTATTCCAAAGTTGTCTACTCCTAGATTTATAAGCAATGAGAACTTTATTTTTTCCCATAAGCAGTTATACAAATGGAGGGATATTTATTTGTAAGAATTAGGTATTTAATTTGAGATATTTGCAATGGGATTTTTGAAAGCACTCAGTACTGACTTAACTCTGTTCCCACTGAAGTCAAGGGTAAAACTCCCACTGATTAAAATGGGATCCGTGTTAGACCAATACAGCCATGATTTTGAAAACCCCACCCATGGTTAATTTACAGTAGCGCTGTTAATGAATCAACACTGAGAGTGACATAATCATTAAGAGCCAATACTGTAAAATCATACACAGCTACCTAATGCTTATCAGAATTGCACAACATTATATGTCATCCAGGTCATGTTTAAATATGGTTTTATTGTATACTTATCTGAATATTTAGGGTTGCAGAGAAAAAGCAAGTTATGACATTAGGCTCTGATCCTGCAGTGGGTGAATCCATGGGGCCTGATATTGTGTTATTTCAGAAATAGTATCTGATCATGCAGTTAGAGACTGCTGGAATGTATAAACACAAGAGGACATAGTTAAAAGGCCTTGTGGTCCTACCACACCCTGCTCCAGCAAAAGGGGCAGTGAAGGTGGGTCCTCTAGCATAGGCACCAAATCCAAGGGAGCTCCAGCTCTGGATCCAGTGGTGATGAAACACTTTCAGTAGTGAGGTGCTGAAAGCCAGCCCCCTTACCACTGTCTGCCTCCCCTGCCACTGAGCTGAGGCTGGGAGCAAGGCAGTGTCCCTGGGAAGTGGGGACCTGGACAGGGGTAAGGGGGCCGAGGCTGGGGCCAGAAGCGGATCCCTTGGAGCAGGGCCAGGAGCAGAGCCCCTGACAAGGACCCCACTTAAAAAGCTTGAGGTGATCCAGCACCTTCCACACCTCCAGTTCTCATGGCTGTGGCTAGAGCACCCATGAAAAAAATTAGTAGGTGCTTAGCACTCACCGGCAGCCAGCCAGAACCTCCCATCCGGCGGCCCCACCAATCAACTTCTCCCAGCTGCCACGATCAGCTGTACCGCGGCATGTAGGAGGCGGAGGGAGGGAGGAGGAGAGGGGCATGGGGTGTGCTTCAGGGGAAGGGGCGGAACTGGGCAACAAGGGGGTGGGAAGAGGAAGGGCAGAGCGGGGGTTAGACGAGGCAGGGCAGAGGTGGGGCCTTGGGGGAAGGGGTGATGTGGGGGAAGGGCCTGGGGTTGAGCACCCCCAGACAAAGGAAAAAGCTGGCACCTTTGTCCTCCAGACCTGCCTAGAAAGGCTGCAGGGAAGCAGTGAGTCAGAGCACATCAGGCTTAGATAAAAGCAGCCGTAGGAGTTGCTGGTCAGTTGATGGCTGAGATGAGAAGGGTGAGGAAGGACTGGAAGGCTGTGAGACTCTCCAGGTGAGGAGGCCTGGGAGAGACCCTGCTCAACCAGGGAACACACAGAGAACCCTTTTGCAAGGGTGAAGAGGAAGGGGCTATGTGTGAAGTTGCCCAGGGTATAGCAGCAGCAACTATTACAGGAAGCAGCATGTGGTTGCTATTTGTAGGGCCTCTAGGTTGGGACCAGGAATAGTGGTCTTTCTGCCAGCCACTGGCAGGGTGGTCTAAGCCCCAGGAAGGGGATAAGACTTGTTTAGATGCCCAAGTGAAGGGAAGGACTTAGTGTCTCCCAGGCGGAAGCACTGGGGCCACTGCTCTATACTAGGGCAGACACGGACTTAATGCTAGCCCAGAAGGGCCGAGGTCTGATCTCAGAGGCAGGGCTAACAACATTACCAAGGACACAGGAACAGGACCTGTTGAGTCTTTTACCAAAAGGGGTTCCTTCATGTGTTAGACTGTGTGTGATTTAACTGGATGACTGAGCCACTGAAGACCCACCTGACGAGGGCAACAGCTCCAAGAAAAAAAAAAATACAGGATCACACCCAGCCAAGAGGGTTGCTCATGAGAGGTGAGTGTCCCCGTCACACTGGTTGCTTTTGCTCTTTCAAGGATGTTAGTGTTTGACACTTTGTCTTGCCAGTGGATGTTTACAATAGAGTGAAGACAGCACATAGTGGTTAATGGTGATGTTTGGCTCAGTGGTAGTGGTTGATGGGGCTAGTTGGGAGAGGACTTCAGTTTTTTCCAGGCTTATGGTGATCCAAAATGTTCAGTTGCCTCTTAGAACCTGTCAAGGATAAGCTGTGGGTCGTTTTCACTATGACCAAGTAGAGAAAAGTCTTCTTCAAAAGGGGCTTCACATATGAGTTTCTCAAGGGCTTTTGTCTTTGCAGTAAACCTTCAGAGATTGAAAAGTTTCCCATCAGATCTGTACCTTATGAAGATCCCTTTTTGAAGGTTGTCAGTTGCATAATTCAGAATAGCTGTGAAGAAGAGACCAGAGAGGACCAGTGCCTGCATATAGCCTTGTTTCTCTCCATTAAATATGGGCAATGGTTTTGAGAAGCCACCATCTCAGAGTACTTGACCAGTCATGTCTTTATGGAATTAACTATGATGTTAAAGAATTTGGTGGGGCAGACAAACGTTTCTAGAATTCTCTGAGGCCATTTCTGTTCTGTGTCCAGGGCTTTTCTTTTTTAGATAAACGAAGACTGCCTATAGTTCCATGTTTTGTTCAATACATTTTTCCTGAATCTGTCTTACAACAAAAATCATGTCTATGGTGCTCAACCATAGTCTCTGGTAGAAGCTTCTTGGATACTGTTTCAATTAGACAATTGAGCAAAATATAAGCAATGTATAGGTGTATAGAAGGAAAGTAGTACCTCTGAAAGTCAGGACAGTTGAATTCTTTGAGTGTTATCTTTCACTGGTCCTCACTTTGCACCCAGATCTCACTTGTGGCTCTAAGTAGCTGCTAGTTTGTGGCAGAGAAAAATGCCCTATTACACCACTTTGACTGGTGGGCTAAACCAGGTAGAAGGAGTTGAAATGCCTATCCCCAGAATTCTAAGTCTACTTTGGAAGACTGGGAGGAGGAGACCTCTTGGTGCAACAACTAGAAAGGCACTTCAGCAATGGATTATGAAATAAATATATAATATCTATACAAATAACCAGGTTAGTAGAGAATTAGCTAGATAAACAAGACATTAATAGGACTAACTTGGATAGCCTCCTAGAGATCAAAATCCCTTCCATACCTGGGAATATTATCTCCAGGTATCTGTGTCTCCTACAGGGAGCTGAGGGCAGGATCCAGGCATAAGAGCCTACCCTCATAATTCTCCACAGCACCCCCCTGTGTAATAGGAAAGAAGGCAATACAGAAATTGCCTCACAATAGCATCCTCCAAGCTATGATGTTCCCTGTTTTGGGGCCGTACCATAAGTTAGCTATTCAGTTTCCTAATGTGCTGTCAGTAAAATAAGACTGCAGCTTATCACCATATTAGGAAGCAAGCAGATGGGTCTCGAGAGGGGCACTTATCACCTTATTTGGAAGCAAGCAGAGGGGCACTTATATTAGGGAGCAATCAGGTTAGTTTCTCAATCTACTGCCAGTAAAATAAGGCCTTAACGTATCACCATATTAGGAAGCAAAAGGATGAATCAGCGGGTAAGGGACAGGGCGGGTACCAAGAAGAGGGTTGGGGATAAAAGATGCTGTAACCATAACTCGGGGCTCACTCTGTTGGTCGTGAAATGGAGGGGAATGAGCGGTCTGGATGCTGTAACCGAATAAATCGCCTCTTACCGCTCCACCTGGTTTCATCCATCATTTGACTGTGCAACCAACAAGTGATCATCCAGCGGTGGCATATTGGTAGGTCTAGAATGAAAATTCCATCAGGGTATCCAATACCTCTTGGCTGAATTCAGGGAATTAAAGCAGGCTGTTTGTTAGCCAGTAGAGGGAGACTAGATCCATGCAGCCTGAGAAGCATTCCTGAATGTGAGATCTTTTCCATGAAGTAGGAAGATGGCTCTTTGCAGCATTTGGTGCTAGGTTCTGCTGTGGACTGTAAGCAGTCAGGGTTGAAAAAATAGTTTCCCTTTGCTATAGCTTACTGTACAGTAGAAGAGGTGTTGCTGCCACGATTATGTTAGGAAAGGACTCTGCTGTTCTTGCAGGCTGCTGTTTGTGAAGATTATAGTTGTTAAAGAGTCTCTGGGCCAGAACGTGGTGGGAGGGAGTCTGGAGGAGCTGAATGGAGGCTCAGAACTCCTTTCTACAGAAGAGAAGCAGAGTGTTTTGACTCATATAGGAGCCTTTTCCTGATGGTGGTTCCTCAGCAAGAAGCTGAGAGAAGAGTCACAAAGTTGTGAATTGCTATGCAGTGGGCCAACCTCTCTCATGAATTTATAAAGCGTACATGTGTTAAAACACTTTTTTGCCATGAATTAGTGCTTGATATTTTCTAGGTAATACCCTAGAGTGCTGTGCAGCTTAAATCTTCTATAGAAGGTAGCATTAGTGTTCTCATTCTCACAATCGTGACTGTGACTCTGACTTTCCTTAAGTATGAACAGTTAACAGAATAAAGGAAGTCAGTTTTATACCATTCATATTATTATGTTTTCTCTTCCATTTGTTTTATGTGTAATTAAATTCTATGATTCCTCTCAATGTATCATAGAACGGGAAGGGACCTCGAGAGGTCATCTTGTCCAGTCCCCTGCACTCATGGCAGGACTAAGTATTATCTAGACCATTCCTGACGGGTGTTTGTCCAACCTGCTCTTAAAAATCCCCAATGATGGAGATTTCACAACCTTCCTAGGCAATTTATTCCCATGCTTAACCACTCTGACAGTTAGGAAGTTTTTCCTAATGTCCAACCTAAACCGCCTATTGCTTCTTGTCCTATCCTCAGAGATTAAGAAAAACAAAAAGAAAGGTGCATATCTATTGTTCCTACACATACTTTTTCAAGATTGTTTCTATTACTAACACTAATTTAATATCATTCTGATTTTCATTCATTTGAATGTAATTACAGTCTTTATGAAAAATATACATATTATTGGTTCACATTTAGCTACTCCTTTTATTTCTCTCTCACTTATTGCCATCATTATCACACTTTGCTCTTACATAGCACTGTTAATTTGAGAATCTAAAACTACTCCACTTAGGAAGGTAAGTATTTTTGCTGATACACACATCAGGAAAGTGAGGCACACAGATATTAGGGCCTACATTTTAAAAAATGTGTACTTATTGTTTAGCACCACTGATTTTTTTTATCTCTAATTTGAGAAACCTTGGTCCAGATTTTCAGAGTTACTGAGCATCCACAAATCCAATTGATACCAATAGGAACAAGAGCTATTCCTTACTTTTAAGAATCGAACTCCAAGAGTTGCAGATTGCTGGCACCAAAATTAGTGCACACTCTTGAAAATATAGAACTAACTAACTTGCCCGTTGTAACATGGCAAACCAGGGACTGAGCACAGTTATTCCTAGAAATGAGTTCTAATCTCTGGGTTGGGGTTGATCTTTGAACACTGACAAACACTTCTCTTATTAGGGAGTAGTCTGGTAGCCTGCCAGTGGGGGCTGGTGACGTATGTAATACATCTCAGAAGACGTGCCTCTTCCCTTAGAGCCATTGCTTTTACTCCCCAACCGCTATAAATAAAGGGAGGGTCAGAGCACTCCAAATACCCACTAAAGATCATTCTGACAGCTCAGCGTACTCTAATATGTGATACAGACCTGTATAACTTGCTTAAATATGTAAAGGTACTTAAAATAATGTCAATATAAGTGTTGTGTCAATATAAAATTTAACATTTTTAACATGACCATAAGCTGACATCAAAAGAGTTAAAACTTTTTTGATGTCAGCTTATGGTCATGTTAAAAAAGCCACCACAATGTCACTTTTTTCAGTGTCAAACACACAGTTAGTTTGCCTTAACTTTTTGTGGTTATAAAGCTGAAGGGGCTTTTCCACTGCTTTGCCTCATGTGTTGTCATTAGCACCTAGGTAAAGTGAGTGCAAAGTGGGCATGAAACACTACTAAATCAAAATGGTGGCATTTTACACCCACTTTGCACTAGTGTAAGTGATGTACCATCCGAGACAGTTAAGAGTGGGGCTCATAATGGATTACATTTAATAAATACATTATTAAAACAACATTAGACATCTGACTGACACTTGAAAATGAGAGACAATGTTTTCAAATCAGGGTACCTGTAGCAGCTTCAGATGCCCTGTGTCCTACTGCAGGTTGGGCTGTTACCTTTTGGCGTTGCTTTGTGTGGCTAAATTAAGCTACTAAATCCTCTTCAGACACCTACATCTACTCCAGGGATGGTACATACATGTTGAATAAAAATAATGGCAGGATTCAACCTTGAAGTACCCACTAATGCTATCCCTAGGGGAGAAAAACATCTCAGATCGGTTGAGGAATGAGCCAAACAGTGACTATGCATTAAAAGGTCTAATTGAATGTGTTGAATGCTGCCAATAGATGATCCATAAGGATGTCATGCAACTTTTCTCACCTCTATGTTGTAACTTGGCTTGAAGTCTGATTGGATGGGACCCACAACTGATGTAGCTGTAAGCTGTTCCTGGATCCAGCTCCCCACAATTCTTTCAAATATCTTGCCCAGGAAGGAGAACTATAGAAGTGTCATTCGTAATTGGCCAGGTTGCAGTGTCAAATAAAACAGTGCAACCTTTCTGATAACAGGTCACACTACAATGCATTTCAGAGTCTGAGGGAAACATGGACTGTGGCTGTAAAATGGTGGCACAGACTTTTCAATATTTTTATCACATTTGTCTGCATGACTGGATCAAACTCTGTCATGGAAAATGGTGTGCTATCAAAATAAGGGAGATTTCCTCATAGTGGGAGGAACTTGAGTCTCCAATAGAGTGGAAAAACTGAGTGAATGAGATAACTTACTTCCAGGAACAGATGTGCTATTTGTGACAGTCACTTTAAAATGTAATAATCAGGAATGTTAATAAACAGTTACAGACTATTCCTGGACATCAGTGCTGAGCAGTCTTCTCCATCAGTCAAAAAGTGACTTAAAGTTATCAGGAGATGGTTCCCTGGTAGCCTATGAAAAATGATTAAGTGATAAACAGTCTGCTTTCTAGAAGACAGGTATCCACACCATTAAATTACAAATAGCACTAATGGGACCCCTTTTTACCAATGTAAACAGACAAGCCAAAGTTTGAACTGGCATGGAGATTCCTTCTTTAGGCTCCATCTAGACTTGGGTGGAATCACATTTGAATAAATAGTTTTAAACACTATTTTGAGTAGAGCTGGATGAATAGTTGTGCTTTTCAGTTCAGCCCGCAAACAAACAAACAAAAACCAGGGAAAATATTTCTTTGGTTTCTGAAATGTTTGGAATTTGTCATCAAATCAAAAATGTCTATTCTAGGCTAGCTTAAAAAAAACGATAGGGGTGGGATGTGTTCCCTTAGAACAGTTGCCTGGGATGCAAGATACCCAGGTTTAAATCCCCACTCTAGGATACGGTTAAATATTCTCTCTGCCTGATTCAAAAGAGGGCTTTGAATCCACATCTCCTACTATCTCCCAGAAGAAGACCTTAATTGCCAAGTTACAGAATCACTCTCACACTCTCTACTTGTCCCAGTGAATTTTTTGTACTGATATGAAGTGGAAGAGCTTCAAAAGGAGAACCAAATAGCATATAGCCTGGTGATTAGGGCACTTACATAGCAGAGGGGAAGATAAGAGTTCATGTCCTTGCTCCAGAGAGGGATTAAAACTTGAGTCTTCCACATCCGAAGCAACTGCCCTAACCACTGGGCTAAGGGTTATAAAGATGATATGCACCCACACCCTGAATAGCTTGGGTCTTACCTGACATTATTTGGGGTGATGTTTACAAATAGTTTCAGGTAGATTGAAACTATGGGTTTTTTTGGCAAAAAAGTTATTCAGACACAAAATTTCATCTACCTCTAATCTTAAACTGCTTTTCCTAACATGGCTTCAACACAGTTATGAGGCCATAAGGTTGTTTTAGACTAGGGGCCCAAGTGACCAGTGTCATATGCCATGTTTACACCAGTTGTGACTCCATTGAATTTCATGCAGTTACATGTAAATCCCCATGTATCAAAGGGAAAATAGTTCCATACAGCTGATTGAAAAATATTTTGTGCACAATAGTTCCCACTTCAAAAAGCTCCCTAGGAAAACAGATGCTATTAATTTGTTTTATTATTATGTTTTTAATCTTAACAGATCTTAGAGTGAGGAAGATGACAAAAGAAGGATCAGGCACATTTCCTCTTTATACCTCCCCCAGCCCCAAAAGGGGCAGTGATGCAAATGTGTGTGCTGTGCTGTTTTTAGAATGTGAAGTAGGTCATATTTTGATATGTGCAATAAGCGTAACTCAACCAAATAATGATGGGACTCTGTACAATATCAGGCCTGGACCTCTAGCACTGGACCAAGAAAATCCACATCTCCCTGAACTATCTACTCCACTGAAACAGGTACTGAGGATTCTGAAGTGTATGGTTCAGCAGTAAAAGCCTTCTAGTCACCTTGACTAGGAAGACAATGGAGAATTTCCTGTCCTTTACTGTTGCCTGTCTTGCTGTCATTTTCCCTCTATAGGCAAACCACTCCTGATATCATCAAAGGTATGCTTCACTTCTAAGCTGACCGCAAGGGAGGAAAAGATGGCCGCAGCCCACCCTGCTTGATAGCTTCTTCCTAACTATTGCAGGAATAGCTTTGAGTCCAATGTGATTTTTTTTTCCTGCCAGTGTGTGAGATCAGCATGGGAGGAGCTGACCTGCTTGTATAACACATCAACTTTTTCCAAAGACTCAGGCCCTTTTCTGCCTGCTCCACACAAATCCAAGATGAGAGGTAGAAGCAGTGGAGTGTTAATTAGATTTACAGAAGCCTGACTTTCTAGAAATGTATGCCCTTCCTGCATTTTCTATGCCATAGTTATGATATATCCGTGGACAGATTCTAACTAGACATTTGCCTAATATCTGTTAATATCTGAACCATGAATCTGTTAAACAGCTGAAATTCTTGGTGCCATTGCTAACAGCCAGTATTTTCGTCTCATAAGTACAATGATTTTTTTGAATTTCTTTAGTCCTTGGTTTGGTTATTATTACTAAAAGGGCCACCTGATTTCAACATTATATTATAATTTCTATTGTCAATTTATAGAGCAGATGGATTTCTTCTGTTGAGATTTTTGAATCAGCAGATCTGATGCCCCAAATAAATATCTTATAAATATTATAAGAATAGATAAATTAGAGTCATACATCTCTGCCCCTCAAAACAAAAAAATCTTCAGTAAGTCCTGATGATGTCATACCATTTTTTTACATGGTGTTATGATAACAAAAAATCAGATTGACATTCAGCTACTCAACAACTCAATTTGTCTAGTATTAGGACCCAGGTTTAGTCCATTCTGATATAATGATAGAGTGCATACACTTTAACCAACTTCTGGTTTTCTACAGTAGTTACCATCAGTACTGAAATAATTTGTTCTTAGATGTTGCCTGCTTTACCTTTACATGCAGCAATAAGAAATATCCATTCCATGTGGAAAAATACCAGATGCTACCAGTGCTTTAGAAAGCTATGTTATGCTAACATTGTGATTCACTGTATGCAGTGAGGAAGAAGGACTGATGCCAGTACTGAACACAGATCAGCACATACCAATATGAGGTACTCAGTAGCTTACTTGAGGCTGATAATACTCTGTGGCCTACTTATCTATCCTGTATGGTAAATGTGGCAGGTATCCCATGGAAATAATAGTATGTGATAATGTAATTAAATAATATATCATATTGCTCAGTGTATTGCATACACCCAAGGGGTGAAATTAAGATTGCACAGTCAACCTTAATTGTAGCACTTCTGAACTTGGGAGTGCTTGTCTTGGAAAACAATACTCTTCTACCATTTTTTAAAAATCACAGTTTCCTACTTTATTTTTTTTAAAGCAAATTAAAAAACAGAAATTCCATTACACATTGTCCCTCACATGGGTCATCAGCAGAGTTGGAATCTTTAGATTCACAGAATAGACAGCCAAGAAGGCTAACGGCATTTTGGGCTGTATAAGTACGGGCATTTCCAGCAGATCGAGGGACGTGATTATTCCCCTCTATTCGGCACTGGTGAGGCCTCATTTGGAGTACTGTGTCCAGTTTTGGGCCCCACACTACAAGAAGGATGTGGATAAATTGGAAAGAGTCCAACGGAGGGCAACAAAAATGATTAGGGGGCTGGAGCACATGACTTATGAGGAGAGGCTGAGGGAACTGGGATTGTTTAGCCTGCAGAAGTGAAGAGTGAGGGGGGATTTGATAGCTGCTTTCAACTACCTAAAAGGGGGTTCCAAAGAGGATGGATCTAGACTGTTCTCAGTGGTAGAAGATGACAGAACAAGGAGTAATGGTCTCAAGTTGCAGAGGGGGAGGTTTAGGTTGGATATTAGGAAAAACTTTTTCACTAGTAGGGTGGTGAAGCACTGGAATGGGTTACCTAGGGAGGTGGTGGAATCTCCTTCCTTAGAGGTTTTTAAGGTCAGGCTTGACAAAGCCCTGGCTGGGATGATCTAGTTGGGGTTGGTCCTGCTTTGAGCAGGGGGTTGGACTAGATGACCTCCTGAGGTCCCTTCCAACCCTGAGATTCTATGATTCTATGATTCTATGATCACTTAAACTAATAGTACAGGTGGTAGCAATAATAGGCTGTTATTCTCTGTGGACCAAGACTCTAGGAGGGGATGAGACACACATTTTGCCTATGGTTTTCACAGATATTTGCTGACAGCAAAAGGGGTGTTGAGACTCAGGCATTTTGGATACTGTTATTATTCCGGAGGAGAATGTGCTCCATTCATGATGGACCTTTCTGCTTCTATCTCCCTCATCCTGATCCCTTCTGTCCCTATTTCCTAGTACATCTCTACCCCTACTCTGTCCTTTTCTGTTTCTATCCTCCCTGCTTCTATCCCCCTCTGCCCCATCTCAGCCTATTCTTTCCTCTCACTGCCACAGGGGAGCTCAGCAGTTAGAAGGGAGAAGTTGTCAGAAAAGTCCTGTTCAGCCATAGGCTGGTGTATACTCAGTGAACTCTGTAGGGGTGGAATATGCTCAGTGTGTTTGTCATGGAGCTCTGGCAGGCAGGGAGTGTAGATGGAACGTTTAGAAAAATTTTCTGGTAGGCTCTAACAAACCTCTTCTATGCAAGGGCAAACAGCTGTTTTCAAAGGTTTATAATTTGGCTGAATTTGGGTGGATTTTCACGTGAAGCAGAAAAGTAACCTCTGACTCCAGTGTGACTGCCATGCAAATTTTCAAGTTCCTCCTTCAAAGTATGGTTGTGGTAAAGTTAATCTATAAAATGTTTGTATAAGTTTTAACATTGGGAAGGAATAATATTTTCCTCACAACCTCATTTCTGGAAACATCTGAATAGTTTTTGCCGAAAATTTCCTAAATGACATTCACTTGTGGCAGACAAACAGAATGAGACATTTCAGCCTGATCACTTAAAGTTGGGCAAAGTTTTAAGCAACTGAAAACAGGGTCTTATAATGGAAAATGTTCAGCAACATTAAGTATAGGCATTGCTACCAATTCTACCTATAAAGAAAGGCTCTTACTCTGTAAAGGAACTACAGCTCTTTAAGAGGTATGATCCCAGTCTATATTCTACTATGGGTATGCATGCGATCCATGTACCTGAGACCAGAAGATGTTTGCTAGCAATACCTTTTGGTCTGCACCAAAGCCTTTCCTTTCCTTGTGCTCTGAAATAGCGTATGAGGGCCTTTGTGGAACACCTACCTATAAGAGACCAGGACATAGGCAATCTTGCCTATTTGTCACTGCTAGGTGGGTGTTGCAGAGTCAAGGATGGCCATGAACCAGTAGCAAGGGACAGTGATCCATGTAATTGCTCAAGTAGAATCAATAGACAAGAGTCGGGATCGGAGTCAGTCCAAGGTCAGAAAACAAAGATCTAGAGTAGTTACCAAACTTAAATCAGGAGGCAAGAATCAGGGTGAGAGTCAGGTCAGGGTTGGAGACTGGCGATCACAAGGCAAGGCTTGGAGCCACAACAACCCAGCAGTCAGCATGGTTAGTGAGACAGCTTCCCGGGGCACTCTCCAGAGTTAAATAGTAAGCATGAGCCAATCAGAGGGCTGCAGGGTGCTGTTGCATTGATCTTTTCTGGTGATACTTCCTGTGGCATCTACTCTCCATAGTGCTCTTTGGTTGCCACATCCTGGTGGTATTGGCTGCTCCAGGCACCGCAGACCTATGTTCTAGTCTCACATCTAGAGCCCATATTTCCAGTTCATTCCCTATTGTGAATCACAAGTAAAGGATGAAAAGTGGAGGGGAAAGAAGCTGGGTGGCAGAGTACAGATACCAACCATGCATCTCTAAGAACTCCAGATACTATACAAGGTACACAATCCTTCTTTTTTCTTTGAGTATTGGTCCCTCTGTATACTCCACTATTGGTGTCTGACAAACAGTACTCACTGAGGAGGTGGGTGTGAGAATCTATGCAGACTGAAGGACTGATGAACCAAAGGATGCATCGGCTTTGCAAGATTGCCCTAGTGCACAATGTCTTGTGAAGGTATGGATAGAACCCCATGTCACCACTTTGAGAAGTTCCACTCATTGACATCTGTAAAGCAAAGCTACTGATGCTGTCTTACCTCTGGTAGAGTGGGAACTTGTTACCCCAAAATCTGGACCCAAGGCATGCCAGTACTGGCTTGCCTATGACTATAAACCAATTGTTAATTTGTTCTGCCCAAACTGGTAACAAGGAGTGGCTCGCCCTAGTGGAATTGTTGGGGTTTTACTAGGGGGCTTATCTCTGACCCACAGAGGACTCTCCAGAGCAGACCAGTTCTGCCAGCCCTGAGAGGACACGGATACAGCCCTTCACTCAAAGGATTGATATTCAAGCAGTAATCTTTTAAAACAAAGTACCATTTTATTTAGAAGAAATAATCAGTTACAATACACTCAATAAAGCAAGAAAGAATGCACAGTAATGCATAAGATATAATGAAACACAATTGCATTCTGTTTATGCATCCTAATATTACATTAGCCTTTTTCATGGCCACATCATATTGATGGCTCATAGTCATCCTGTGATCAACCAATACACCCAGGTCTTTCTCCTTTGTCACTTTTAGCTCATAAGTTCCTAGCTTAAAGCAAAAATTCTTGTTGTTAGTCTCTCAGTGCATGACCTTGCACTTTGCACTATTCAATTTCATCCCATTTCTTCTATTCCAGTTTTCAAGATCATCCAGATGTTCTTGTTTCATATTCCAGTCTTCCTCCATATTGGCAATACCTCCCAAATTGGGTCATCCACACATTTTTTATTAATAGCATTTGTCCTCCAATGTATATCTGGGAAGTTAGTCTCCTCTAATCACAATTTCCAGTTGTTTTTATTTCATTAAAAACATTAAAGATGTTTCTGTCCATATCCGAATCAGATGCTGGATCCCAAGCAGAGAAGTAGCAGAAGTCCAAGACCTTGTGGGTTGGCCTTGCTGGAACATGAATCTGTAATGCAGAAACAAGGTATCTTCTATATGTGATACATTTTATTTACATACATCACCAAGTCCTGAAACAATGGTGATCAAAAGGCATGCAGACAATCCCTTCTTTCAGGAATCTCAGCCCAACATCAATCTGGGTTCCCAGGAGCAGCTCTGCCTCAGGAATTTATTGTAATTGTACACAAAGGCAGAGCACAAACTTTCTTGCTGCTCACACAGCTCACTGTAAACATAACCTTGCATAACCAATCTAATAACAATACATCATGCCTTCCTAAGATGAAACATTTGTTTACATACTAAGAAAAAGAAAAGGGAAGACTATGTATAGCATCACCATCTGGTGACACGCCTCATAACTATATCAAACCCTTGCAGTTTAAGGAATGTTCCCTTATTATCTTGAAGGAATGGACTAAACCAGAAAGTTTGGATATAGATTTCCTATAGATCGAAATGTTATAGATGTTTGGCTCCATCGGACCCATCTCTGTTAATACACCACAGTATAATTGCCAATAACCTACCAATGCATCCCTTCGTAAAAGAACATATAACATTTTTGAACATGATAATAACAATATGCAATATATTCAATAGTAATATTCATAACTTCTTTAAGGAAAATTTTCAAGAAACTTCCAGTGCAGTAAATTACACTCAAGGACAAATGTAAAAGAATTGTCCTTGACTGTCTTATATCTACTGGACAAAAATAAGCATTAGTGATTTATGATAAGAAGAATAATGACTTTATTAAAAGGCTTGTTCAAGCTCATTTTTCAAAATATATATACTACATGTAATCATTTTCATTTATTACTGATTTTTAATGCTTCAAATGTGCCATGCAACACACATCATTTGCTTATCTCATTAAAATTCCCTCCACAGCAAGAAAACATTAGGTCATCAACCTATGATCACAAATTCCATAAGCCAAATGAGCAAAAATAAAATTAGAGGATGAGAAAGAAAAGATCCTATTAGATGAGCTTTATGACTGGTGTATGGAATATTTTTAAATAGTCAGCTGTTTAAATACACTTGTCAATGCCGACTTATTTATGGTGTCTCTGAAAACTTTTGTTTCTGTGTCTGTCTAGCAAATCAAATCAGTTTAGCTCTAACTGATTAATTGTTTAATCCTCCATTCCTTTCTCAGCTAAAACTCCTACTAATGCCAAGTTTTTACATTTTCATAAGGTCATAAGTTATTAATAATAGTAGCAAAATTGATTCTGAGTCCCTGATCTTGCAAACACTCAAGTGCTTTAACTTTATGTCTGTGAATAGTCCCAATTATCTCAAATAATTTGCAGGTGACATTTATTAATTGCCATTACAATGCTGACATTCACCATTTTAAACTAGTTAATGTTACCACGCTATTAAGGACTGCCATTCTTTGCATTCCAGAAGTTCAGATGTTTCCTTCTCTTGATCTCTTTTAGTCGATGGATTGGCCAGTTCTTTGATACTGGAAAAACACTCTGCTCCCAGCAGAAGATAATACATCATCATTAAAGGTGGGCAAAAGATTTTGATCAAGTAATTTATTTATCAAAAATGCAATTTCAGGGGAACTGAAACTATTTATGAATTTGGGTTGAATTTAGTGGAGAGTTTCAGCCAAACAAAGAAATGACATTCTTTTTCTGAAAAAGTAAAAAAAAAAAAAGGTTCATTTCAACATTTTCTAAAGGAAACATCTCGACTTTTTTTTTCAAATGACGTTTTGTTTCCAAATTTAGCTAGTGCTGTTTTATTTATTTATTTTTAAGAGGAAAACCCCACCAAATCCTGAAGATGTTACAAAATGAACAAAGCTAAACAAACAAATGTTTTGGATCAAACTAAAACCACAAAATTGTTTGTTTTGGATTTTTCAGTCTGGCCACCAAACCAGAAAAATCAGTTACTTACCCAATACTCATCATGACTATTTATTTATCACATCTGCACAAGCAGATCCTTGGGGTACGTCTATACTTACCCGCTGCTTCGGCGGCGAGTAATCGATCTTCTGAGATCGATTTATCGTGTCTTGTCTAGACGCGATAAATCGATCCCGGAAGTGCGCGACATCGACAACGGTACTCGTGCTCGCCACGAGGAGTAAGCGCTGTCGACGGGGGAGCCTGCCCACCGCATGTGGACCCGCGGTAAGTGCTTTGAAGATTGAACGAAGATACTTCGACTTCAGCTACGTTATTAACGTAGCTGAAGTTGCGTATCTTAGTTCGACACGGGGGGTTAGTGTAGACCAGCCCTTGGACTCCCACAGAAGTAAGCGGGGCACTATCTGCTCCACTCATGAAGCTCCTATGGCAGGATCTGAGCCTTAGTCATTAAACCTCAAATATTAACCAGTCCATTAAGTTCACCTTTCATCATGGAATCTCAAGCGAGATAAAGCTGGCAGAAATATCCTAGGCACTTCTATGTCAGCTGAGCCACATAGTGGTGGGCTAAGGGCATGTCCCAAGGGACAAGAGTGGGTGTGGTGGAGCCAAGCTACCTAGTCACTGTTTTTTTGGAGCTCACCCCAGAACTAGAGGATATGTCTTAACTGTGTTTACTAAAGTGTCATGTATAAATATGGTGCTGAATAAATGTTTTAAGATGATCCTATAGCTCAATGTGACCCCATTAGTTCTGATAAAGCAGTGATATGATCATAATCCACAGGGAATTGCATTCAGTTCATAAATTAGCCAGATGGCCGTAATGCTAATGCTGAATCTTGAGAACAGGAGAGGTATACAATGAAGGAAATATCAAGGATGCATTGGACCTTCTGCTTTGAAAAGAAAAGAAACACATTCAATCATGCATGAAGGCCTGCTTTCTATCTATAGGTGCCTTTATGGCTCACAACACCATATTGTCTGTGCACTGTGTTAGTAGCTGGGACCCGGCTTCAGCAAAGCATTTGAGTGTTTTGATGAATTGGGGCTTGAGTGCCTGGTAACCCCTATCAGTGCACACTTTAAAGCATTTTCAAGCTTTCCAGTACAATACAGGTCAACTTCTAGCCAGTCAAGTCACGGGTTTTTATTGAGCCATTTAGTGCTCATTTCAGGCAGCTTTTACGGTAAATAAAAATAAAAGAGAGAGAGAGAGAACACAATGTTCATTGAACCAAACAGCCACATCCAAATCCAGGCTTGCCCTCAAAGCAGCTTTCTCCTTCAACATTAAAACATTAAAATCTATACAGTGCATAATCCTGAGGAGTTTGAATTGTGCACCACTTTCCAAAGTAATGAAGCAGTAAGCCTTAATGAAATAACATCTTCACAGTACACAGCTAGCTCCTTTGCCAGTGCTATTTCTTTTCAATTTTGAAGCCTAGAAAACACAAATAGAATATCCTCGGTATCACAATAGTTATATAGTTACCACTGAAAGGGATAAGGTACAGTAGTTGTTTTTATTTATCCTGACAAAATAGAATATGAGGTCTGCTGTAAATGGGACATCTCGTTAGTTTTTCATTCAAAGGAGCACATTTTAGAGCTTTATAAGAGTAGATTGGTCTAAAAATCCTTTGGGACAAAAAAGCCCTCCCCCCCCCCCAAAAAAAAAAACCCTACACAAATCCATGAAAATATTTTCTAAAGAATTATAGCGCTTGCAAATAATGGGTGAAAAGTTGTTTTTTAAAATATGTAGTCAACATCATAAATGGAAAATATGTTATGCCTTTCAGAAGAGCTATGAGTGCAATTTAATTTTGTGGAGCAGGAGAAGAAGAGGAAGTTAACAGCATGTTTAGCTATTCCAGCGAATGCAGGTCCTCATGCCACAAAGCAATGAGCCAAAATCAAGAAAAATTATTCCACTATTGTAGGAATGACCAACCTGTGGCTCTGGAGCCACATGCGGCTCTTCAGAAGTTAATATGCGGCTCCTTGTATAGGCATCAACTCCGAGGCTGGAGCTACAGATGCCAACTTTCCAATGCGCTGGTGGGTGCCCACTGCTCAACCCCTGACTCTGCCACAGGCCCTGCCCCCACTCCACTCCTTCCCGCCCCCTCCCCTCAGCCTACCATGCCCTCGCTTCTCCCCCCCAGAGCCTCCTGCACACCACGAAACAGCTGATTGGGAGGTGCGGGGAGGGAGGGGAAGGTGCTGATTGGCAGGGGCTGCCGGTGGGTGGGAAGCACTGGGGGAGGGGAGCTTCTGATGTATTACTGTGGCTCTTTGGCAATGTACATTGGTAAATTCTGGCTCCTTCTCAGCCTCAGGCTGGCCACCCCTGTACTATTGAGAAGCAATAGTTCTAACACAAAAGGAAAGACAGAAAGGAAAGGAGAGCAACAAAGTCCCCGTGGTCAGGGCCAGCTCTTGCTTTTTTGCTGCCCAAGCAAAAAAAAAATGCCGCCTGGACTGCTGAAACAAAAAAAAAACAACCCAAAACTGGCGGCCGTATTGTGCCACCCAAACAATGGCCAGAATGCTGCCCCTTAGAATTTGCCACCCCAGTCACGTGCTTCCTCATCTGGTGCCTGGAGCCTTTATATTTTATGCATAATATACACAATTCTCCAAGTTTCGGTGGTCCATCACCATTCACCATGGCCATTTGTATTTGCAGTGTGTATTTATGTGTGCAGTTGGGAAAGGAGCATAAAGGGGGGAGGGATAGCTCAGTGGTTTGAGCATTGGCCTGTTGTGAGTTCAATCTTTGAGGGGGCCATTTAAGGATCTGGGGAAAAATCTGTCAGTGGACAGTACTTGGTCTTGCTAGTGAAGGCAGGGGACTGGACTCAAATTACCTTTCAAGATCCTTCCAGTTCAATGAGATAGGCGTATATTTATTTATTTATTTTATTAGCATAGATATTCTTAGAATAATGTTTGTGTCAGGAGCCTGGGGTACATTTCAACAGGTATGTCCCTCTGTTGTGGTAATTAAGCACTGTCCTGTTTGCAGTGGCCTTTGTTGGACATTAGTGCACATAATGAAGAAGAGAGGTTGTAGTGGAAGGAGAAACTTCTGCCAAAAAGACACGGGGTATGTCTAGACTGCAATAAAATACCTGTGGCTGGCCCATGTCAGCTGACTTGGACTTGTGGGGCTCACGCTGAAGGACTATAAAATTACTGTGTAGACATTAGAGCTTGGGCAGGAGCTTGCAGTCTGGGATCCTTCCCCTCTCACTGGGTGCCAGAGCCCTGAACCAAAATGTCTGCACTGCAATTTTATTGCCCTGCAGCCCAAGCACAGCAAGCCCAAGTCAGCTGACAGGGGCCAGCCACAGGTGTTTTATTGCAGTGTAGACATGCCAATGTAGGCCCAATGCAGAAGCCAGGAGACAATACTAACAAGGGGGCTATTGCCTCGTGTTGTTCTCACAATTAGAGCTGCGTGATTTATTGTTTTTGACAAACAGTAAATTCGCTGTAAACATCATTTTTAGGGACACCTGAACTATTTGCAACATTTAGGTCAAATTCAGCCAAAAGTTTTGAGTGGGAAATAATGAAAACAAATATTTTGGAAATGTCTAAACAGTTTGTTTAGAAAAAATCAACACGAACCATTTTGAAAATGTCAATTTGACATTTTAAAAAAATGTCAATTCAAATCAACATTCAAAACATTTTGCTTTGACCAATACTATTTTTTTTTCAGTTTTTCATTTTGTTTGGAAAAAACAAACAGAGAAACAACAAAAAATCACTTTCAATTGGAAACAAACTGATTTTTCCCCCCTGATTTTTTAGTTTGGCCAATGAACTGAAAAATCAATTAGTCACTCAGCTTTAGTCACAATATGACATTTTTTCTAAGCAGACGATGGCAATCTACTGCAGACACAGCAGGGGTTTATGGGCAAAGTGACTGATTAAAGCAGAACGTGTACTATGTCTGCTGCTGGTCAAAACGGTCATTTTGTCACTGAAATTAATGTCCGCTACAGACCCAAACTTCCTTTTCCATGACCATTTGTATGGACAGAACATTGCTCGCAAGAACGTTCACAAAACCTAATGCTAAAGGGGTGTGAAAAATATAAATTGAAATGCCAATTCATGTGTATGCTCCTTGATTCACATGCAAGTATAGGAATGTGTGCCTGTGAATCAGACCTAATTTCTGCAACAGAGGTGAGTACAGGCACTTTAGGAAACCTTACTGTCTGTATCTAATACGTTACAACGGCTCTAAACAGTTTCAGAAATCAGCGGCATGTATTGACAGAATGACACTAAAATGTGGTTGGGTGTTTGCTTGGTGGTGTTTTCCCCGCCCCATATTTGACTCTTCATCTCTCCACTGTGAATGAAATGTTTTTATATTCTTAATAATCCTAAAAATGTTTTTCTTTTATGTGCTCTCCTTGATTTACAGATCGAATGGGCACAACATGGTGCATTGTGGATTCTCAAAAGAAAACAATACAATAAATCTGCTGTTTTATTTCAAACAAAAGGCTAGACATCCCAAGAACTGCTTTTCCTCTTAATTGCTCAGACACCTGATTGCTTTATTAATGGTTGCACAGTGTGTTTGTTTTCGAGAGGAAGCACTTTCCCACCCGCTAGCCCAGTGTTTATCTATTAACTGAGATATTTCCTGTGCTTCTGGTCTTTAGTGAAGATTGTATGTCAAGAGATGTCTGGGCTCTTAAATCAACATTTGATCATTGCAAATATACATTGAAAAGAATTGAGTTCACAAATGCTTTCTTGAACTACAGCACAGATACAGATCATGCAATCCACAGAAGAGGCAGCAGGTGAGGACACATTCTATTACTCTACAGGACTACATCACCACGACTCAAAACACCATTTTTTGATTGAGCAAATATAGGGCTACTACCTCTTTCAGCCTGTTTTAGGCTTACATTGAGGCAACCACTTTTACCAAATTCTAATGTAAGGGAGATCATGTTGCTAATAGCACAAGAAATACAGAATTTGGTCCAAACCTGCCAGTGGAAAGCCCTTGGTTGGAAGTCATCATGTATGCCAAGGATAGATACAGCACAGACTGTGACTGTACAATTTCCCCCAACACTACTGCTCTCATGTGCCAAACCCTGTTCTGAAGAGGCCAGCTCAAGTGTTGGAATCTTCATCTTAATTCAGTTTTTAGCCTCTCTAGTCTCTACTGAAACCTTCAATAAGTGTGATAATTAGTACTAGAGGGGTAGCCGTGTTAGTCTGGATCTGTAGAAGCGACAAAGAGTTCTGTGGCACCTTATAGACTAACAGACGTATTGGAGCATAAGCTTTCGTGGGTGAATACCCACTGCACGCATCCGAAGAAGTGGGTATTCACCCACGAAAGCTTATGCTCCAATATGTCTGTTAGTCTATAAGGTGCCACAGAACTCTTTGTCGCTTCTATAATTAGTACTGACAGTGATGACATTTCTTGTAATGCAGATACATTTTTGTAATGTATTCTAGCAACTGAAATGAGACCACCAGTTCATTAAACATAGGCCTTCCTATAATAATACTGCAATGAAAATGTTCATGTGCCCCTCTGCATAGCAACTACTTTACAGTATAGTAATCATCTAACTCCTTCCATTTGCTTCTGTTGTAGAAGATAAAGACACAGGAAAGAGAGAGGTACTAACAACAGATGAAAATAAAGGAGTAGAGGGTGTTTGTGTTTTGTATCTGTTTTTGAACCAAAGAATTGTAGAACGTGAGGAAACAATAGCGGAAAATTAACAGTCATAGCCATTGTCTAAGGAAGTTTGTGTACATTGAGTAACCTTTAAGATGGCTGACCCTCCAAATGTTAATCAGTGACCATTGTACAACTTAAAGTTTGACTCAAGCTGCTAAAATACAAAATAAAAATAAAAATTGAGAATAAATTGATGGGAAAGGACTGATCAAGGGGCTCAGAGTTCTCTTTTGGAACAGAAGTCTGAGGAGGGTGTCCCAGGATTAATATACACATGCCTGAAGACTGAACAATGCAGGTAGGATTGTGATTTGTGTTGTGAGGATTAATGTTTTGTTTCAGCACTACACAAAAGTGTTATCCTGCACCCGCAGCATATTAAGACCTAGATTATTTAATCTCACCTGGCTCAAAATCATTTTTTTACAAAAATATTTAGCTTCAATATTTTAATTTTTCAGTTAAATTCTTTCTTGTCCGATACAAATAGTGTTGATCTTTGGCTTAATGGCTTATAAAAATAGCTCCTATATCCTTATTTGTTCTCCCCGAATCCTTCTCAGGGAGATAAACAAACAGCAGAAGCAGCTTGACTAAGAAAAACAACTGAACTATTAGGCTGTAGTGATTTACAGTAGGGTGTAACTTGTTACATGCTCCCATTCTGTATACAGGGGAATGTCTTTGTACAAGTTCTTATCTGCTTTTAGGTGACTCCTTCTGAACCTTTATGACTAATTTTTAATCACTATTATGCAAACCAGTTCCAGCCCCATAACTAGAAATCAACAGCATGTATTAAATTATCCCTTCCAGGGCAGGTCACTGCACAAGGGACAGCTACTCTGTGTTTTCCAACATGTGGAGTTTCCTCTCAATTCACTCAATTTGGGGAGGAGTGTTCCTCTCCTTCTGTGGCATGGACAGGTGTTCAGCCTCCTAAAATCTGTGTATGTATTAAGATATGCATTGAACTGGGACAACATCATAGTCCCAGGACAATCCATATGTAACAAGGCATGGGGCCGAGGAGTACAAGTATGATTCCCAGTGCACTTGCTATGGCCTTGGGCTGTTTCAAACTGGGAACATGGCTGAAGGGCACATGGTTAGGCCACAAGCATGTTATCTACAAGAAGCCAGGTATAAGATATTCTGCCTTTTAGGCAGGGGCAACAGATGGGAGAGACCCAGGGTCAGGGAAGTCCTAGTTTGGGTCGCTCCTTTATAGCTAGGGAGGGCTACAAAAAGAAGAGTGTGTCCTCTCCCCTTCCAGCTGGAAGAAGCCGGGAAAGCCTCAGGTGGCTAGTACCCCATATTTTGAGTCTCTGCTCTTGCTTTGGAACTCTCGATGAAAATAAAGTCAGCCCCAAGGAAAGGGCCCTGGACTAGATGATCATGGGGCGCTTTGTTTTACCTTCTTGGCTGGGGAGTTTACACCATGTTAAGGCCCTGGGCATCAGTGCTGCCTCACAGGCCCCCTCAGTCCTAAGGCAAACAGAGCTCCTGCTATACTGCCCCTGCTATGCTGCAGCCCGCAAATCTGTCTCCTTCTGGGTGGGAAAGGGTACTAGCTACTGTGGAGAATCACATGGAGTTGAAGGAGGATGAAGATATGTAGAACAACTCTTTTCTTGCCCTTCTCCCATTTGTTAGACTGAGGCTTATTTTACTCATTTGCTGCAGTAGACAATTCTGTGAACCCAGAAGAGATGGCTGACCTTCCTGTTTCTCTTTCAGCTCTGGTAAGAAGCTGCCTGCAGCATGCTTGTATGCTAGCTGCATGTTCCTCGGTACACTGCAGACTCTATTGCTTTTTAAGTCTGCCTCTGCTGGTTGCTATTACACCCTGCTCCAGGGCTCAAACCAGAACATAACACTATTCATACTGCACCTGACAGATAAACTTACATTCAAGTGGAGGATCATGGGGGACCTGCTGTGGAACCCCTTACATGCCCTTCAGTCCAAATCCACTTGATCAGGTTCCCCGCTGCTCATGAAAATAGAGGAGATGATTGGGACAAAAGCATTATTACATAGCTCACTCCCAGCCTGCTGCTTTGCATCTAAACTGTATCAGCCTGCATCAAAACTAAAAGCTTGCTACAGCAGCTGGATGTTTATATCACAACCAATGTAGCTTTGAAGCCATTGGTTCCAGACAGGCACTCAGCAGTGAGATTTTTTCAACCCCCTTAGCATTTTTCATGAGTGTATCAGTGTGAATAGACTTGAGAGACAAAAGCTGGTCAGGGAGCTTGGAACCGCTTTATAGCAAAGTTTATGTTACCTAACATTATCAGATTTGTTTTTCCACTTTTTTTAAGGTAGAGACACTGGAGTCATCAGTGGCTGCTGTGGCTAGGATTCTGGGAGGAATGGGAAAAGAGAAGGAAGAAACCTGGAATTCCTGTATTAGTGCCAATGTTTTGTGCCTTCAAAGTTTCAGCTCAGTTTAGGCACATACAGCTGCAGAACTAATGTGCATACAAGACCTGAAAGCAATTGTTCAAAGGTTAAAAAAAAAGAATCCTGCCCCTCTCTTTCCCACTCCATTGGCACACAAGGCCAGAACTTCATAGAAACTACCAGAATGGAGGGAAAGACTTTGGAAAAGCACTTCAGAAGGCCATTCACAACTCACTTGTGTGCTATAAGAGTTCTCTCTGCATGGGTACAAGGCCTGAGTTCTTGAATGAGCTGGTTCAATCATAGAGACGTGGCCAGAGGGGGGTCCATCCATTGTACTGATGCACTGATTATTTAAGCATGGCACTCAGCAGCTTGTAACCACTACAGCCTATAGAAGTGGTATATACAGCAGGGGTTCCATCCTGTCTGGATATGAGGGTTCCCTTCTCTCCAAATCCCACAGAAATTTGCCCATTTGTTTTGTTTTTTCTCAACTGCTATGAATTTCAATGCCAATGACCTAATGCTGACTTTGGACCAGGTCCTAGCTGGCGTAAGTAGATCCTTTGAAGTCAAAGGAGCTATGTCAATTTACATCTCGGGGGGAGGGAGGGTCTGTGTGATGGTGTAACCCATAAGACTTTATGGGGAGATGCTTATAAATGTATATATGATGTAACTGGAATATTTTTATGCTACATGTGCCATGTAACATATCTCTGTAAAAGTTATGATCTACTGAATATATTCTTCCTGTTTGTATGTATCATTTTTGTAGTTGAAGTTATGAATATTGGTTGTATATTTGCTGGTTTTATATATAGCCTCTGTAAGAGCATTGGATCGATGTTTGGAGAAAGGAATGTGCAGGTTAAGAGCCCAATCAAGAAACTCTTAGACAAAAGAAGTTGCAGACACTAATCCACATCTGAGCTTGGCCAGGAATGTGACTGGACTGGTTACTGAGTTGTGAATGGACATGGGACTTGCCTATGTGACCCAAAACTCCATTTGGTAGCTGGATGCTACACAGGGAGAGGGGAGGGGTATCCACCCAGGGGAGAAAGTCTATTTAAACCCCTGGGAGACCCCTCCATGTTCTCTTCAGCTGGCTAAAGAGAGAGCCTCTCTATCCCCCAACGACGCACCTGAAAGAGACTGGAACAAAGGACAAGAACAAAAGGGGGTGTGAGCAATTGCTGCACCCAGGCTAGGAGGACCATAACCTGTAAAAGGAAGTTTACTGGAACTGGTGAGGTTTTTATCTGTATTCAGTGTGATTAGACATAGACTTGCATGTTTTACTTTATTTTACATCGTAATTCACTTTGTTCTGTCTGTTACTACTTGGAACCACTTAAATACTACTTACTGTACTTATTAAAATAACTTCTTACTATTAAGTAACCGGGAGTACGTGTTAGTACCTAGAGGGGGGCAAACAGCTGTGCATATCTCTCTATCTCTGACATAGAGGGCGAACTATTTATGAGTTTACCCTGTATAAGCTTTATACAGGGTAAAAAAGATTTATTCAGGGTTTGGACCCCATTGGGAGTTGGGCACCTGGGTGTCACAGGCAAGAACACTTCTTAAGCTGCTTCCAGGCAGGCCTACAGCTGTTAGGGGACGTAGTTCAGACCTGGGTCTGGGTTTGCAGCAGGCTAGTGGGTCTGGATCAAAACAGACAGGATTCTGGAGTCCCAAGCTGGAAAAGGCAGGAAAGCAGGGGCAGAAGTAGTCTTGGCACACCAGCTGGCAGTTCCAAGGGGGTTTCTGTGATACCAACCCGTCACAGTCTTGTTCTTTGAATATATACTATTATAAGTATCTGAACGATCACATGTGAATATCACTGAGCGGGCAGCTGTATACCTGACCATACCACCTACTGACTTTACAACCCACATTATTTTATAAAAAGGTCATTAAAAGTTTTAGCGTGTGATCATGTGTCCAAGCCAGTTTAATACTGACTGCTATGTTTCAGAAGAGAGCTGAAAATCAAAACTATGAACTAAAAAGAGGTTTTTGCATGGTAGGTTAAAAATTCACTGCTATGAAAATGCTTAAATAGGAATTTACTCAACAGACTGTAATGACTCATGAAGAGTTGCTATAGTCTACTGGTTATGTAATATGCATTTTCAAAAAACTAGGGATCTATTCTCCCATCAGATCAGGGGAGATTGATGTGCCTAACTGCCATTAGCAGTAATGGGAATTATACAAGCAAATTCCCCATGCACTGCTGGAAGAATTATATGCTTTAATAGGCATCATATATCTGCATCCTTTTGAAATCATAAAGAAATAATAAACTTAAAAAAAAATCCTTTGGCCCTTATAAAGAGGTACCAATCCAATCAAAAATGTATTTCCATAAGTTGTGTGTTCCCCTTTATTATGTAACAAATACACTCTGTCACCTTTCATATTTCTTTTTTGGTAAAGATACATGATAAAAACATACTATTCAATGCCTTGTGCCTTATTTTTTCACTATTGTTTGCAATGACATGAGTTTAAAACAAGGAACGTGAGGCTTAAATTTACATTATTTTAAAGTTAGTTTGGGACTCAAGCATTTTTTTTGGTAACAAGTTGTTTTTCTTTTGACCATAAGCACAGAAAAAAGCTATTGCCCTAAGAGCTATGCTAAGGCTGCAAAAGACAGATATGTAGCATTTCTCCACTTAAACTTAGATGCTTTAACACATCACAGGCTTATTTATGTGCTGCCTGCAAGGAAAGCTGATGCCAATTTTCATATATTTCCAAATATGAAAAAGAAAGAGGAATAAAAAAGTGCACATGAAAAAAAAGAGAAATAGGTGTAGGAAAGATCCTTAGTGTTTGAGACATGATCTGTCATCTGTCAGGGATCATCATTGAAAGGCAAGCTGTATTCTGACATTGAGCTTAGGTTCCCACCTATTCAAAAAGCCTAGTAATGACATTTATGAAGAAGGAACATTATTGTTTTACTCTTCGCAGTTACCAACTCTATCGCATAATGTGACTGTATTCTTTCTATCCCTTCTGCCCATGTCAAATCAATCAGCGTAGAGCTCACCTTGATTGGAATCTGTCCTCATATAATGTCTTCTCAGAGTGGTTGCTTTAATTCTACTTTCCTACAAACTTTTTCTTTGGTATTCTTAACTTCTTTACTTACCAATGTCCCTTATTGATGCAGCAAGTTGGAAAACAGTGATTATAGTGTCTCAGTGGGGGTGAAACCAGGACCCTGTTAACAAATGATCAATACAGCTGTCACCTTATATTACAAAGAGACCACCATATCAGCACTGATTGCAACCCATTATTTTTCCTGGTGTAACTGGAGATGTCACACTAGGGCTTCTAGTTGATGGCTATAGTATCAAATTTATATTTCTGAACATGCCAATAAAATGAGGAAAATCCAAAGACTATAGCTGGAAACTAGTAATATTACAGTTATGCCTTTTCAGCCAGTTTTTTTTTCTTTGTCCAGACACTGTATTTTTTTAGCATTAGGAGGTGTCATTTTGTCCTCTGTTAAGAAATTGTACCAGAATTATCTGGATTATACAACACAAACTAAAGGCTGCATCCTGCAATATTTACTCAGATAAAGCTGCCATTGAAGAGCAAGAATTATGGGATCATGCACTAAAAGTATTATAATATTATTTAAATAGCCCCACAGTTTCAAAGTTCTATGACTAAGTTAGGAACCCCTGTAGATGAGTCCTGATTTTCAGAAGTAGAAAAGCATCCACAGTTCCCACTGACTTTAAGCACCAAAGATTTAAACTTTTGGCCACAGAGGCAGAAGTGTCTAAATAAAAACTATGGCCCCATCTTCAAAGAAGTTACATCCTAGAAGGATATATCACAATGAAGACAAAACCTAAGGGAGCAAGTCAGGGAACTACAGAACAAGGGTTTCCAGTAACAGTACCAGAACATGAGCTCACCCGCATGGCTCTATGTGTGTTGTGCTGGTCAAATATTATTTGCTTTTAATTGGCTTAAATCTAGATTTTATTTTTAAAACATAATGATGATGTAGCAAATCTTGCTATTTACTAACAATGAAGAAAATATCTATAGTCATAAATCCTATGTGTGATGTACTACATAAATCACAGTGAAAAAAGACAGTAAATGCAACTATGAAGCTACTTGCCAAAAGTGCCATTTAGTCTGTAATCACCACTTATTATTTCTTGTTTTCAAAAGCTACCACAATGTCCTAGGTACTTTCAAAAAGCAAAAAAGGACATTGTTTCCAATCCAAGACTCCTATTTTGCAAACTGCAACATGGGAATAGCTCCTTCTCCCCACATGCAATCTTGCTGGAGTCAGTGAGGTTCAGTGTAGGTGCAGGGACCCATCCACCTGCACAATGGAACTTGCAACCTCAGGGCCTAAAATACAGGCAAGCAAATGCCTTTGCTGTGATTGCACTGCCATCTGGTTAAGCTGGTGGTCACCTGTCACTGAGACCTCTGTGACTGTGAACTTGTGCCAATACACCTTTCTCTACTCTGACCATTTTATCTCCCCTCCCCCTGACCTTTGTCTCTTTATCCACCTGCTGTGTATGCG
Source organism: Chelydra serpentina (assembly GCA_037349315.1). Taxonomy (NCBI): domain Eukaryota; kingdom Metazoa; phylum Chordata; order Testudines; family Chelydridae; genus Chelydra; species Chelydra serpentina. The sequence goes on from JBAIAC010000004.1 coordinate 73,128,963, forward strand.
TAAGTGGGCTGGTGTATTGATTTCTCAGCCCACAAAATAAAACAGTCAGGCAGCCTTCAGTCACTTGTGGTCCCTTTTTTCTGGGACACTTTTAGGAGAACATATAAAGAGTCTGAACAGAACAAAACCACCAGCAGCAAAACACACACAGCAATTACAACCAACACTTGCCATATAGAGCCCTGTGGGCAGGGGTCCAGATCATACCCAGCTGTTTCCCCCTGCTTCCTCCCAGGCAGCCCTTTATATTTCCCCTGCTTCCTCTAATATGTCAGGGTTAATCGGCTGCTGTCTTAACCTTATAGGGTCTGGGCTAGGGAGTGCCCTTGAACCATATCACAAGTGTAAATCCTAGACTGCGAATTATCAAGGGCAGGGGCTGGCTTTATGTTACTTGTTTGTATAATGATTCGTACAATGGGCCCCGATTCTTATGTGGTGCTAACTCTATACTAATAAAATGGTCAAGGTGATTATTGACTGAATCTTAGTAGTACAATGTTGGGTGTGTGTGTGTTGGGGAATGCAAAATATATCTCATTGGGGAAACCTAATCCATATGTTTAGTGGTCAAGGAGTCTGGCCAGAACTTTTTATGTGGCCATGTTCTGCACTTTTGTAATTAATCTCAGATCTTGAAGGTTAGGATGTGCTCAGCATTAGCTGAAAACCTCCTCAAGTTCCATCTCCAGATACAATGTTTAACAGAGCGTCTGCCCCACTGCTCACTGGGATTCTCTGGAAAGTGATTACAGAATGGGGTGGTGACCCCAACTGAGAGACAGCTATCAATGAGAGGTCACTGCACTCTCCCTTCCAAGCATGGAAGTCAGCTGACAGCTCAGAATTGGGCCTCGCAGCTAGAAACAACAGAGATCCACCAGTCCAAATACACCATTACCTCCATAGGCAGTTAAAAACAGCTTGAGTCTACTAGTCCTAGGCCTCACATGACTCCACCAACCTTCCTGCATAACGTATGCGTGAGTTTATTATTTTAGAAGAAAGGTACTATGTCAATGTAGGATGATATTATTGTGACACTAAGAAGATCCCTATGCCAGAAGACAGGTGTATTTAAAAGTAAGTTTCAGCTAGCCTGACCAGCTCAGTATACCACAACTCACTGTTGTTAAAATCTGTATGTAAAAGGTGTAATGTGATATGTTATTGGAAAATTAATCATTCATTGATCATTGATATTCTTGCATGATGTATGTACAGTCAACTCAAAACGGATTGTAGAAATATGCTGGAATTGTGACTAAAATGTGTTTAAACCAGTGATGTTGGGGGGAGGGGATAAACAGTTGTGGGGGTTTTTTTCAATCAAAGGAATATGGTTCTGCCTGCTTGAATCTATATCCCGTGTAAATTGAGCAAGGTGTGACCAAAGACAAAGAATTATATTTGCATGCCAGCTAAACAAATCCAACAGAAAAGCAAGTAGAGGGGAAAGTGATCATTTAACAATCACAATGGGGGATGGAGACTGAACTCCAGGAAGCTTTCCTGCTTCTTGAAGCAGGGTCAATGAACTTTGAGAGATTAAAGGATTACTGGACTATAAAAACAGGGGAAGAGAACCCAAAGTGGTCATTCACCTGAGAAGAAAAGGAAAACCGGTGCCTTGGATTCTGTGGGGATCCTGACTAAGAGCTTGTCAGCCATTGCTGGAAAAGGAAAATTGGTGAGGAAACTATCTTGAACAAAGACTGTAGCTTGTTAAGTTAGGTCTTAGCTATTAGAAAATATGTATTTTTACTTATGTTTGGTTGTAACCCATTCTAGCTTTATCCCTTATACTTGAACTCTCTTAAACCCTATCCCCATTTGATTAAATAAACTTGTTTTATTTGTTATCTAAGACAACCCAGTACTTTGATTGAAGTGATTAACTCCAGTCATGATAACAAGCTTGTGTTTCTGTCTCTTTAAAAAAGGCTCAATTTAATAACTTCTGTGAATGTTCTAGGAGAAAACAGGATACTGTAGGGAGACAATTTTGGGGAAATGCTGGTCTGGACAGGGGTATTGGGTCATTCTACAAACAGTAACTGGGCAGTGGAGGCTGGAGGTGACCTGCCTGCTTAAAGGCTGGCTGCTGGCATCCACTCTATGAGCCACAGTAGCATAACATTTAAGGAATCCAAAGTTGCAGGGCAGGTGGTGGCACAACCCATTACCGGTGTGGGTGGAATCCCAAAATGTCAAAATTATTTTACTTTTTATTATAACTGTACTTTGATTTTTGAATATATATATTTTTAAAACCTACCAAATTCTGAAGAACTAACCATTTTGCCCTATAAGCTCATAATGCTCTGAGTGAGCCAACATTATCAGTTTTGTTCGATGTCATTATAACTACTGGCCAGTATAGCCCCAATGATTTGAATGTAGTGATGCAGTTAGAAAAACATGTACTAAATCTTGGTTATGGTTATCTAAGTACTCCTGAGAATATCTCCCACTGCCTTCCATAGGAGTTCCATGTTCAGAGTACTTCAGCTCGGGTACCATGGTGCCATTTATGTAAAAGTCTGTGGCAGTGCTGACCTTATTGGAGGGCTGGAATGCATATCAACAAGGTCAAATGTGCAGCTGTTTTCAATGTTGGGGTTACTTTGCTTCATATTTAATTAAAGCAGCAAATATATAATGCATTTTTTTAATTTCAGAAATCTTTATGTAGACATGAAATATCTGCTCCATTTAAAGAGGTAATTTTGCCTGTTTACAAAACGTTTCAAGATCAAGAGAATTGCAGCTGAGAAAGATGTGGAATCCCCTCTATTTATCATTCATGCAGTACAAGCCGCATCGCTCATATGAAAAGGTATATTTTTAATATATTGAGTAAAATCAGATAGAATGCAATTTGCAGTCCTTTGTTTCTAAACTGCAAAGAGAAGGAAATTGAATTCTGTACCGAATGAAATATGGTGATTATATGGACTGGCAAGAATAAGGGCGAGTATTTAGTTGTGCTAGGCACCTGGTAATGCTGCAATATTTTCCCCCCTCGTTTTTGATTGCAGCTCTGCAGCTATCCAATTTAAGTAAAAACAGTCAACAATGACTATTGCTCATTTGGTTTTCATTTAATATCTGACCAGGGGAAATCTGTTCTCTGCATGTGTGTAAAAAGAGACATAATTTAGGTTTGCAAAGAAAATGTCTAAGTGCCCCAAGCCAAAGATAAACAGCAAAATGACAACTCCTCAGTATGACTCAATGTCATTTATGTCTTGGCTGCAGCATCACATTAAAAGTCAGATAAATTATTGTCCAGTGTTAGTTCAGTGGTTGGAAATAAATTACTTGTACATCTCTTCTGAATTAAGTTATCCCTATGCATGCATATAAATCAAATAGAAAGGAAGAAAATTACCCCCCAACTGCTCACAGACCCATATTCTTCATTCAGAATAACACACATTTCATCTACAGAAATTTAATAGTGTAGTACAGTTAATATGTTCAGAGATGACCTTATAACATTTAGTAGTATTAACTACACAATATCCAAAGTGCAATTCAAGACTGCCAGTCTCTGCAATATTCCAAAGCTATGTGATAGCTCAACTTAATGTAGACGGAAAAACTTTTTGATGCCCCCGATAAGTTTTGGTAACTATCTGGTTTCACTGTCATGCCCTCTTTCCTCCCCTTTGATCACAATCTCATAAATGAAAACAGACAAGTAACTTTTTGTTGGAAAAAGTATCTCTAACAGTGTTTGATTCAGCACTGGTTCAGTGTAGCCTTTATCTCTTTTAAATTACAGCACTGATTTAAGTGTTAATATTAGGAACATTTTAAGAGAGAGAGAGAGAGAGAGTCTGAAAACTTCTATTCCTCCCTAAAACTTAGGATATTAAAGATTGTTTTAAAAAAATAAAGCAACACCTGGCTGTGCCCTTATATTTAGCATTTTTTAAATCTGTATTTCCATAATAAAGCCTGGGATCCTTCAGAGATTTATGACCTGAGCATTTTATAGGGCTTCAGGCAAAAATATAGTTATACAGTTTCTCTGAATAAATGTTTTATTTGTAATATTTTCAGGAGACGACAACACCATCTTAGTGTCTTTGAAATCCATAGGATTTTTGTGAGTTAGGAATTTACTAGTCAGAATAATGCACAACAAGAACCTGATCCAATAGGAATTCTATGCCCGATCCAAAAATACTTCCACTGACTTCAGTGTGCTTTGGATCAGGCCCTGAGTGCTACAGTATATTGTTATAACAACTTGAACATACTTTCTATTTGTGAGATTATAATCATGTCCTGAGGCTGATAAACTTCCAGACCGAAGTGTTCACTGCAAATAAACTCTAAAGTTGAAAGCCAAGGATATTAGTAGACTGGGATCATGTTATCATCAAGTTAAAAGGAAAAACCTGCATGTTAATATTACTAATTTTGCAGAAATTTTAATATAAATATTCAAACATAAAATGAAAGAAGAACAAACCATTTAAAGGGATGGAAATTAACTGTTGGAACAAGTCACTTAGGATGTGGTAGGGTATTCATCAAGTCTTTAAATCAAGAGTACGGAATTAGCTCCTCACCCCCACTCCAACCCTTTATGCCTGGTAAAAGGACTCCAGCAGCATAAAGGGTCTTCAAAAGCCCCATATCCAACTGGGGAGGATTCCCCCTGTGCAGGAACTGTGGAAGACACCTATAAAGCCATCCTCCAAGGACCCCTCAGGAGCCCTGGCATAGGAGTGAATGGAAGGACATGTCCAAGGCAGGGTTGCAGTGTAGGGGCTGCAAATATTCTGAGCAGTGCTAAATCTCTCAGGGCCACCTGGGGAGGCTGCTGTAATTTAGGGTATGTCTACACTGCAGTCAGATATATGACTACAGCATATGTAGATGTACAGAACATAAGAATGACCATACTGGGTCAGACCAAAGGTCCATCAAGCCAGTATCCTGTCCTCTGACAGTGGCCAATGGCAGGTGCCCCAAAGGGAATGAACAAACAGGCCATCATCAAATGATCCATGCCCTGTCACCCAATCCCAGCTTCTGGCAAACAGAGGATAGGGACACCATTCCTGCCCATCCTGGCTAATAGCCATGGATGGACCTATCTTCCATGAATCTATCTAGCTCCCTTTTGAACCTGGTTATAGTTTTGGCCTTCACAACACCTTCTGGCAAGGAGTTCCAGAAGTTGACAGTGCGTTGCATGAAAAAAAACTTTCATGTGTTTGTTTTAAACCTGCTACCTATTAATTTCATTTGGTGGCCCCTTGTTCTTGTATTATGAGAAGGAGTAAATACCACTTCCTTATTTACTTTCTCTATACCACTCATGATTTTATAGACCTCTATCCTATCCCCCCTTTTCCAAGCTGAAAAGTTCCAGTCTTATTAATCTCTCCTCATACGGAAGCCGTTCTATACCCTTATAATTTTTGTTGCCTTTTTCTGAACCTTTTCCAATTCAAATATATCTTTTTTGAGATGGGGTGATCACATCTGCATCTACAAATGATGAAGACACACCTTGGACTGCAGCATAGAGATACCCTTAGACATATCCCCAAGTTTATTTATGTGACACTGGAGGCCTTTCCACTGGGCCTGTTGAAGCTCAGGATTAGGTAGGTGCAAAGGAGATTTAGAGCTTCCTTAGGGCTGGTCTACACTGGGGCGGGGGATTGATCTAGGATACGCAACTTCAGCTACGAGAATAGCGTAGCTGAAGTCGACGTTTCCTAGATCGAAATAAATCTTACTTACTGCGGGTCCACGTGGCGCAGGCAGGTCCCCCGTCGACAGTGCTTCCTCCTCTCACCGAGCAGGAGTTCCGGAGTCGACGGGGAGCGCTTCTGGGATCGATTTATCGCATCCAGATGAGACACGATAAATCGATCCCAGAAGATCGATCTCTACCTGCCGAATCGGGCGGGTAGTGTAGACGTACCCTTAGTCCCTCATTCCCTGGGCTGCAAGTTCCCTGGTGCACCACTTAAAGATGCAGCACAGAATCTCAGCCTGGATTTCTTTCTAAAAAATATGTTCTACCTCAAACAGTGTTTATCGGCTTCATGTAGGAATTACTGGGTGAGGTTCTACAGGCTGTGTTATGCAGGTGGTCACACTAGGTCAGGGGTTCCCAAACGGGCCGGGGCCACCGCTTCTCACAGCGCCCATTGGCCAGGAACGGCACACTGTGGCCACTGGGAGCTGTGAGCGGCCGTACCTGTGAACACTCAGGTAAACAAAGTGTCTAGCAGCCTGCCAGGGGCTCACTCTGAACAAGCTGCGAACCAAGTTGGGAACCCCTGCACTGGTGATCAGAATGGCCCATTCTATTTTAAAATCTATGGCCTTTATACTGCACCATTACAGTCAATGGAAGCATTGTCAATGACTTCCATTGGTGCAGGATCAGTCTCTTTGAATCTATCAAATTGCTTAAAGTTAAATCATTTTAAAAAGCTTTAGGTCAGTCCCTTCACCCTATTATCTCCCTTTCTTGCCTCACTATTTTCTGCCTTCTTATTCCTTTCATTATTCTTAGACCTCCTGCCTCTTGGAAGTTCAGTAAGGTTCTTCTCGTCAGAAAAATTCCAATATCTCTCTTTATGAGAGTGGGTTGACATTTTTCAAGTTTTGAAATTTTTAACAGGAGTAAAATGGGGAAAATGTTAATTTCCTAATGGTATAAAGCTGGTAAGGAGCTGGGCAGAGAAAAATATGTAAATGAGGGCAAGTAAGTGAGCCAAAAGGATTTTCTAAGGTTATGATAAACAATTTGCCTTTCCACAGTTTCTCTGCACTATTTTGAGTTCCCAGCTCTCTCCTTGAAGCTTTGGAGTTTTTCTGTTTAAGATGAAGGGAGTGAAAAATAAAGCTGTTGTCCTTGTTACCGGCAAACTGCTTGAAACTTCTAAATACAGGAACCAGTAAAAGAATATGGGGTTATACTAGCCAGTGTGAATCAGGGTTTTTGCATATTCACAATATAATTAATAAGCAGTGAATATTTATCTGGATTGTTAAAATGCAAATATCCAGGGCTCTGGACAATTATGTAGTGACTGTCAGGCAAATCAGCATACAGGGATTTGTATACAGCACAGTTATTGATAAATCATGGCTCAGTGACTGTGCAAATCAGATCTTCACAATCATTTGGAATGGAGGAAACAGAATAACTGAGAAAATGGTACAATTTGTTCTGGATTCTTTGTTTCGCTGCCTTATAAGTACTTAAGCAAGTTACATATCAGTAGCTATACAGGATCTTTGCATTTTGATTATTTTGAAATAATTCCATTTCAGTATAATGTACAATAATTTGATGAAAGATGTTCTAGAGAAGCAACTAAATGGTTGTTTGTATGACTTTGTCTGATGGAAACATGAACGCCTAGTAATATTTATTATTTCACTGTAAAAATTTCTATTATGCAAAGTCCTAGTAAAATGGACAAGTGCCTTGCAACGTAGATTGTAATGGGATTTCATTATAATGAGAATAAAATTCCAAAGGATTGCCTTCTGTTTAATAATCAGTAATAAGATTCTCTTAATGATCCCACACCTCCATCATAGACTTTCCATATAACTTTGGGCAAGTAACTTAGGCCTAGTTCCACAACGAGATTTACATGTTGCAAAGCTCAGAGTTGCAGCACCTAGCTTTTGGGCACATAGAAAATCATTGGAATGGGATCCACAAGGCCTGAGTTAGGTGTCTAGGGTCCTGTATAATGGATGGGGGGAAGACAGGAACCTTAGGATGTGAACCACAAAAACCAGCTTGCTAGGTGGGGAGCTACCTAAGCTAGCCCTGCCCTGGTCCCTCTCACAGACTTAGGTACCTAAATCCAGGCTGCAGGGTGTCACCTGTTAGTTATCTACAGCCATGAACTCCTTCCATGGAGTCAGATGACATAGGCCCCAAGTCTTTTATTGTGAGAATGAGTTAGATGACTGCCTCACACCACACAAAATGGCTAGTGGTGATGTGCCTGTGACGGAATGGGACTATTCTTAATGTTTCTATGCCTCAGTTTCCCCGATGCATGTGTTAAGTCTCTAGGTGGTGGGAATAAGGGGTGATGGTTGCAGAGCTGGAGAGGGCCAGTGTGATGGGAGAATGGCCTACACCCTGTCTCCTGGCAACTAATAGCCTAGGCCCCTTCTCTGCAAAGGTGCGAGCTGAAGGTGTTAGAACAAAGTGATCAGGTGACCTCCTGGCCCGGAAGGAGACAAAGACAAAGGATGGGCTAGAGAGTTTTTCAGTTTGCAGCTGACTGGGGACATGGAGGGAGGCGCAGACAGAGTCTGGCCTCCCTGCCCCCCGTTTGGAGCTGGGTGGTGAAACGCAGGGAGCCCCAGGCTGGAGTCTAAGCTCCCTGACCCCCCAGAAGGGCCCGACTGAGGGGTCCTGTTTGTACTTAATGTTTGTACTTAATGTAATGTTTGGACTGTGTTCCTGGAGTCCCTAATAAACCTTCTGTTCTACTGGCAGGCTGAGAGTCACATTGAATCCCAGGAAAAGGGGTGCAGGCGCTGACTCCCCCACACTCCACAATAACTTTTAGCTAGTATCTAGTACACTCACCTGGGATGTGACCCAGGTTCAATTCCCCTCCCTGCCTGAGAGGGAGACAGGATTTTAACAGTCTCCCCTCAGATTAGTGCTCTAGCCACTGGGTTATAGGATATTCCAATATAAGCTCCCTCAGTCTCTGCCACTGAAGCTCTTCCAATTTCGCTGCTTTTGAATGGAGCCCAATCCTGTAGACCTGCTCTGAGCATGCTTACCAGATCAGACCCTGCAGGGAAGACAGGCATTCACTACCTATCTTCCTCCGCTTTCTGGATTACACTAGGGTTTATGTGGGAGACAGGCACCTGTATACCTAGTGAGGTAGCAGTGTGCATGCCCAGAGGAAGAAATGTAAGTGCCTAGGGAATTTTTACAGCAAAATTGTAGGTGTTGAGTGAGTTTAGGAGCCTACGGGTTTAGCAGCTGAGTGGAGGTTTTGTGGATCACAGTGATGCCTAAAAATGGAATTTAGGTGTCTAAATTTGGGGTTTAGTCACTTAAATACCTTTTGTGGATTTGGGCTCTAGTCTCTCTATATCTATGATCACCATCTGCAAATGAGGATAACAATGCTTCCTTTCTGCCACCCAATTTATATCTTTCCTATTTTGAGTGTAAGCTCTTAGGGAGAGCAACAATACTCAGGTTACTCCCAATCCCAGAGGACTTGTCACTTACCCCAGGTAAATTACACCTTAGATGTGACTCAAAAACCAATGCATATAGCCAATCCTATAATTAACTATCTAAAGATTTATTAACTATAAGATATGAGAGTTATTTGCAAGGTTAAAGCAGGTAAACATAAATACTCAGGTGAGTTACAGTCTTAAATTCCAAAAGGCAATAGAAGCTCCTATGATAAGTAAGATCTATATGTCCTTTAGAGCTAACCCACCCCAAGCACTTCTAACATGGGGTATAGATGTTGTAAGTGAGATAAATAAATGCAGCATCCTACAAGCATTTCAAACAATCCAAACACATTCTTATAAACTTAGCATTTATTTTAACAATACTAACACACAGGTGAGCCAGACTGGTTTCCAGCTATTTATTTCTCAGTGGTCAGCTAAGACCTAGGGACCGTGGCATGAGCTGAAAACAGGTCTGCCAGCATCACAGAAGCGAGTAAAGAAAAAGACAGAGGAAAAATACATAAGGAATGAAAGAAACCAGAAGAACAAAGATGACAGTGAGAGCAGAGACTGTGGCTGAGAAATTCGTCTGAAATGGTAATTGAATTGCTGTTTCTCTCATCGAACAGAAGTTGTATGAAGAGTTATAATTTCTCTCTATATTCTCTTGTACTTCCCTCCCACCCAATGAGTACATTTTTTATTTTAAATATAGTTTTACTGAGGAGAAACTGGTACAGGACATGACGCCATAATACAAGAATTAAGAGTCACAACTACAATAACCAGAATGTGGACCTTTGAGTCACACTTTGTCAGCGACAATAACACTGGAGAGGAGAGCAAGAAGAAAAACTATTTGCCTTTAAATACACTCTGGTGATCATGTTACTACGCTGGTGGCTAGTCCCTATAGGATATAGGACCTTATAATTACTGAAAGCTGAAGACATTGCTTTTAGCTAAAGATGTAGAGGTTTATGGGTTTCCAGATGAAGTCGCAGAGCTTCAGTCCCATATAAACCAAGGCTGTGTAAATTATGATGGCTAAAAGCAGCATTTTTCTTCTGTATTGTAAAGTTTCAAAGCTGTAGTAAGTCAATGTTCAGTTGTAAACTTTTGAAAGAACAACCTTAACATTTTGTTCAGAGTTGCAAACATTTCAGAGTTACAAAAAACCTCCATTCCTGTGATGTTCATAACTCTGAGGTCATGCTGTACTTCCACGACCTGCTGCCCACGCTCATAATAATGGCCATACTGGGTCAGACCAAAGGTCCATCTAGCCCAGTTTCCTGTCTTCCAACAGTGGTCAATGCCAAGTGCCCCAGAGGGAATGACCAGAACAGGTAATCAAGTGATCCATCCCCTGTCGCCCATTCCCAGTTTCTGGCAAACAGAGGCTAGGGACACCAGCCCTGCCCATCCTGGCTAATAGCCATTGATGGATTTATCCTCCACAAATTAATCTAGTTCGTTTTTGAACCCTGTTATAGTCTTGGCCTTCACAACGTACTCTGACAAGGAGTTCCACAGGTTGACTGCGTGTTGTGTGAAAAAATTCTTCCTTTTGTTTCTTTTAAACCTTCTGCCTATTAATTTCATTTGGTGACCCCTAATTCTTGTGTTATGAGAAGGAGTAAATAACACTGTCTTATTTACTTTCTCCACACCAGTCATGATTTTATAGACTTCTAACATATCCCCCTTAGTTGTCTTTTTTCTAAGCTGAAAAGTCCCAGTCTTATTAATCTCTCCTCACATGGTAGACGCTCATACCTCTAATCATTTTTGTTGCCCTTTTCTGAACCTTTTCCAATTCCAATATATCTTTATTATCTATCCCTTTCTTAATGATTCCCAGCATTCTGTTCATTTTTTGCCTTTTTTTTTCAACCTTACCTAGCTCTTCTATTCCCCTCACCAAACTTATATTTTCCTTACTGTGAGATGGAATAAGGTGAATTTATCCAATTTCATGTCATGTTAAAAGCATTTTACACAGCTCTACAAATAATCTCTCTCTCTCTCTCTCTCCCCTTGCCTTTCTTCCTCCCTTTGTGGATATTTCCTGCATTACTTGGTATGGTGGATCTTGCGCTTTTCTTGGCAGGGGGGTTAAGACACCACCCTTGCCCCTGCTCTTGGGGCCCCGAGGGCCCCGCTAGTATCCCAGGAAGGTGGTAGATGAGAGAAGCAGGGAAGGAGTCTGGCTCCGACACTCTGAGCCCGAGCCCGAGCCCCAGCCCCAGCCCCAGCCCCAGCCCCAGCCCCAGCCCCAGCCCCTCTCAACCACTTCCTCATACATCCTGACTGCCTGAAGCGGGAGTTTTATTAGGTTCCTGACAGGGCCTTCATTGACTACAGGTGCTCCAATTAACCAGTAGAAACCCTCCCTATTCTACAGGGAACCACACCTTAATTAGCCTAGAGTTTATACATTTCCCCTCTCCCACTGCTCCCTGGCCCTCCTGTATCACAGCACCCACCCTTCCACCAGCCCAAAATGGCCCAGAGAAAACAAAACTAAACCAAATCCAAGCAACACATGCACACACATACGCTCTCTCTCTCTCTCACACACACACACACTCACACACACAGACACAGAATGGAGCAAAAAACCAGCCAAGTGGCACAGCACTATAGCCCTCTGGAAGAAGGTGCCCAGGAAGACTGCCCTGTTCACCTGCCTATAGAACTGGCTTTGGTATTGAATGCCCCTTGAAAAGGCCATAAGGATCAGGCTGATTGCTAACAATTTTGCAAGTGAGCAGTGAAAAAGAATGCATAATGTGAAATTAGTGACAATCTCATAGTCTGTTTAATCATCTATGGATAAAGCAAAATAGTACAATCTGCTTGTGTAATTACAATACATTCATAAGAAGGAGAGTGCAAGAAATGAAATGCTGGTGAGCATTTCACCCTTTTTACCCGTCTTGCAGTTGCTACCTTCTTGGAGGGCTGCCTGTGGCAGATAGTATGGTAAAGCATATTAGTCCATATAGATGTTGTACAGCTTTGATGCTTTCTATCTCCTGTTTAAGGGAGACCATGGTGTTGTTTCTTGGTGACCCTTCTGGGGGACATGACTGTAGAAGAGTGAGGGAGGGGTTCAATACTAGAGAGACATTGATATCTGGTGCTGCCACATCCATGAGTCGGGCTCAGACATGTATTCTTCTGATATTTGCTGGACTACATTAAGGAAAGAAAAGTTTGGCTTTGACTTTAAGCCTCAATGAATTGAGGTGGCAGAGGTGAATCTGAGAACGTGAGCATACCCTCACCACTCCATGCACCTGTACCTGAAATGGAAAAGGAATTATGTTGCAGAGTCCAGAGTACTATGGCAACCTTCATGGAGCTTGGAAAGAGGAACACAGGTTGAAGGAGTGAAGAGTTTGGAGGAGGTACCAGGATGTTGGTCTGTTTGCACGTGGTTTGAATGCTAGCTGCAATTGTGGCACCTCTGTGAATTGTTCTCTTAATAAAGAGAACATGTTCTCATGTTATTGCCTAGCACTAGAAATAGCTGGAAGATGAAAACTACTTCCTGCAAAAATAGTCACTTTTTGGGAGGTGCAGGGGGAGGGGGAATGTGCTGAACTAGCATAGAAATGTCAAAACTGTGTGGGGTTTTTCTTGATTTTTTGTTTGTTTGTTTGTTTAGTTTGCTTGTTTTTTGGAAGGGATTTCAAGAAAAGAATCCACTTGAGGAGAGCTGAAGGACAATTGTTCAGCTTCACAGCAGCTGTCCACTTGAAAAGTTCTTGTTAGTTTCACTTTCTGCCTTTCCAACCAGGCAATCGGAGAGGCAGAGAGTGCAGGGAACTCAGTCTTCCCAACGTGCCCCTTTCTTTGGGACCAGAAAGGCAGAGTGAGCAGATTGTAAGGCCAAAAAGGAAGCATCACGGTCATCTAGGCTAATCTCATTTCATGGCCCTTGGGTTTTAGGTACAAGGCTTTTCCCCCTTCAGCCAGTAAGTGATAGCTCAGCTACTTTCAGAACAACAGGCAGCTGTGGCACCCAGAACAGGGAACACATTTTCAGAACTTCTACAACAAATACTCTCTATTTTTAATAATTCCTGATTTTAGAGTGTCCAAACAGCACTCACATTCTCAATGGGGTGCCAAAATAGCCCTCTTTAAAATCACTTTTCACTTCCTTAATGGTGTCTGGCTGATTCACAACTACAGCTAAATGGTAGATTTTCAACTTCTTCCTTAAACAGTCGTGCTTCTGATAACGTTAGCTCAACACCAACTGTCAGCTTCCACCTTTTAATCTCAGCATGACATTATGTTGTTGGTTCATCAGTGGGTTAAACGAGCCATCTGCACGTACTTCAGTTTTTCCCCATCTACTCTGCTTAATAATTCCTATGTCCCTGAAATACAACACCAGAAGTACATCACTATATGCAACCAAAATTAAATTCAGGGCTCCTGCCCACATGTGTCGAAGAAAAGACAGAAAAAAAATTCAAAAATAATCATATTTTCATTTTTTTTTAATTTCTTTAATTCTCTGTGGAAAAAAAAAATCTCTCTATGCTGTTTAATGATGATGGGAGGGAACCAAGAAAGCAACCAACATAAAGTCAATACATCTGCCTAACTTTACCTCTTGTAATCACTGTTTTGATTGGCTCCAGGCAAAATATAAACTTAACCTTCTTAGCCCACTCTTTTCCTGTTCCATGTTAAGGGCCAAACCTTCTTATCCCTCTCCATTTGCAGCCAGCAGAATGCCATTTGTGCAGCCTCCAACAGCGAGTTTGATTGCATCCTGCCACTCCACACGACTGATTCTATATATATATATTCATTATGCACTATAGGAATCTCCTTCAGTCCATATCTACAGACAACATAGATATTACTCTTTACATCTCTTGCTGCTGTACCGGTCACCGACTGGAGCATGGGTTATCAGATCTAGGTCGGACATGGGTGGTCAGAGCAGCAGGTAGCAAGGTCTAGTGGTTAGCGCCAGAATGCTGGAAAAGCAGTGAGGATCTGAGCCAGAGTCAAGGACCAGGACTTGGGAAACTAGCAGGGTTGGAATAGGGCTGAAACAAGCAGGCACATGAACGATAGCTGAGGACATAAGCCTTGAGCACCCAATGGGCGGGTGTAGTTGCTGGATTTTAGAGCAGCCCTGGGGATGCCTGTCAGCCAGTCAGGGGGTCTGATCAATCAGGGTGTTCAGCTGTAAGTCACCTAACTGGTTCCAAGCCTGTAGGGATATTAAAGAAGGTACTGAAAGTGATTCCCCAAGTGAAAGTAACTCCCCATAATTTGTCCCCTACAATTTAAACCTCATAGCATTACCAAAGTAAAAGATCTCTTGGATCCCTTGTTAAACTTACAAGCTACTGTCTGTGTAAACCATTGATTGTATCTGTTCTCAGAAAGATACTGTATTGCTATGAGAAACTTGCAAACAAGTTATTTGACTTTGTTCTTTATGCATGCTTTGTACCTAGAAACAGCATAGAAAGACCCCCACCCTCTTTGATTAAAGGGCAGGGAGTCTCAAATAAATTAGTACACACCCCAAAAGTGTTGAAGACAGTATGTCTGATGATGAATGCTTGGTGTACATGAATGAATGAGCAGGGAGGTGCCAGCCTAGGAATTCAGTGACCATCGGCTGAAGGCGGCATCAAGTGGGAACGACCAGACAACCCCCGGAGGGTAAACTGGGATCCCACCGACCATCTCAAAGGATGGGAAAAACAAGATAACAAACTTTGGACAGCATGGAGCCACCAGGAATGTGCCATCTGCTGATTGATTCAGCAACAGCATGATGAAGCAATTCCCATAGACTGACAGAGGAAATAATTCCTATAAGAATGGCTTCTACATACTGAGGACTTTGAGTCTCGTTCTGCAACCACCCTCCAGGAGCATCAGATGAATCTGACAAGGACTCGGCTCCACCCTCATACCCAGGTTACCTGGCCAGTAACTTGGCATGAGCAACTTCTAGGCTGGTAACTACGACATCTATGCAGAACCTGTGTGTGTGTGTGTGAATGAATGTGAAACTGAATGAAATGTTATAGCTATAACTGACTGCTTACTATGATTCTTTTTGTATTCACAATAAATGTGACATTTTGTCTTATCCCCTTTAAAAAGATCCTGCTGGTTTTTATTTTATTGGTATAACAGGCCTAGCTGCAGGCCCTGATGCCTGACATTCCCTTTCTTTCAAAAAAACAGTCTGTACTTTCTACTTTTCAACGTACATAATGCAGTACTTCAGCTTTATCTTTCCAAGGGATAACCAGTTCTTTATTTTTCTAGGCCCACAACAGATGAGCTGTATTTCAGGTTACTCATAGCTAATTAAGTTGGAGAAATTACCCTTCTCTTCAAATCTATTATTATGATTTGCAATTCTACCAAAGTTTCACAATTCACTATAGAGGGTATTTTTTTTAGCTTTTAATCATCTACAAGTCTAACAGTAAAGTTGTGGCTGAACATTTACCAGGTATTACAGCATGCTTTTTACAGAATTATTTATTTGGATTTTTATTGTGCGATCATATATTCTGGGTGCCATTCTCTTCTCATTTACACTCGCTTGACTTCAGCGAAATTAAACTCTATTTACAACACTGTGTCTGAGAGCACAATTTGGTTAACAATTTAAAATGAACATCTTTTTCTGTACATATTTTCTTAAAAAGGCACGTACTTACAAAACACTACCTATACCATCTCTAGACATTTTAAAAGTTCCACTGTTAAACAATACAACAGACAATAAAATAATGCAACACTCAAACTATGGAATATTTAAATATACTCCATGGCAAAAAACTATGTTAATACAATGGACTCCAAAGAGATGTGCCCTGCATTCAATTAGGTTTTTCAAGGATATTGCAGGAAACTGCCATAATTGGCAGAACTACTAACTCCTATCAATGATGTACCTTTTTCTCTTAGAATAACGAGGAATTCAATGGCATAAACCAATGTTAACAGAGTTATGGTTGTGCGGTGGCATGTCGCCCCATTGCAGAACATAGATCTGACCAAAACTCGAATGTCTGAAAATCAGGAAATGCATGGTGAAAGTTGACCTTCACAGTAAAAGTTGATTGGTTGAAACCATAGTGAAGAATAGAATTATCAGACACATAGATGAACACGATTTATTGGGGAAGAGTTAACATTGTTTTTGTAAAGGGAAATCATGCCTCACCAAACTACTAGAATTCTTTGAGGGGGTATGATGTCATATGATTTAAATATGACAATGTGTATCATTGTTGCTACCAAGATATACATTTGCAACAAATCGTGTACAAAGTATGTCAATGGAAAAGTTATGATTTGCTGACTATGATTATCCTGTTAATATGCATGCATCATTGTTGTAGCTAAAGTTATGAATATTGACTGTGTACCAGTATTTCAAATGTGTTTACTCCTGTAACACCTGCAAGGTAGCTAGTTTACATTCAGCGTGGCCTGCACATTGTGAATGGACTATTCAAGTTGATGGCCCATTGAAGGACACTCAGCTTTCACAGTAGACCATAGAAGAAGCCCAACCCGGCCCGATGGGCCTTCCTGTGTATGAGTAATGGCTGTTTGTGAGTCGTCGAAGCATGCAACGACATGTGACTTGCTCATGGAACCTGAACTCCATCTTGTGCCTGTTCTTTTCCATGAACTAATACTGATACCTTTCCCTCCACATGGGAGAAAGTATAAAAGGCCCTGGAAACATTTCCATTTTGCCTCTCTCCTTTTTTGATCTTTGGACTATGGACTTACACTAAAAGGAGCATTACAATCAATGGACCGGAGATCTTCCAATATTTTGGAAGTTACCAGAGACTGTACAAGCCAGCAGTTTATTCTATTGCTGCTTCAACCCTGCTACATGAACTTTGCAATGAGTGTACACATTTGATTCCTTTGATCATTTTAACTCTCTCTTTCTTTTCTCTTATAAATAAAATTTTAGATATTAGCTACTAAAGAATTGGGAACAGCATGATTATTGGGTTCGATCTGAGTTATATATTGGCCTGAGCTGGTCTCTTGGGATTAGAAGGACCCTTTGCTTGATGAGATTGGTTTTAAATAATCACTCATCATTAAGTCTAGGGCTGGGATACCTAAGGAGACTGCATTTCTGCCTTCTTATTAACCAGTGCGGTGAGAGAGAAGTTAACTCTTGTTACTGGTTTTAGTATATCTTATGGAAGAAGAACCACCAATTTGGGGTGGGAGTGCCCCATTTCTTGGCAGTTTGTCCTGAATCTGGTATTCTCAGCTGTGACTTACTGAGGCACAGTGACAGGGGGTTAACAAGCATGTGTACAAGGGTGATCCCGTGTACTTAGATTTTCAGAAAGCCTTTGACAAGGTCCCTCACTAAAGCACATTAAGCTGCCATGGGATGAAGGAAGGTCGTCTCATGAATTAGTAATTGCTTAAAAGATAGGAAACAAAAGGTAGGAATAAATGGTCAGTTTTCAGAATGGAAAGAGTTGAAAAGTGGTGTCCCCTAGGGGCCCATACTGGGACCAATACTGTTCAACATATTCATAAATGATCTGGAAAAAGGGGTAAATAGTGAGGTGGCAAAATTTGCAGATGATACAAAACTACTCAAGATAGTTAAGTCCCAGGCAGACTGCAAAGAGCTACAAAAGGATGTCTCAAAACTGGGTGACTGGGCAACACAATGGCAGATGAAATTTAATGTTGATAACTGCAAAGTAATGCACATTGGAAAACATAATCTCAACTATACATATAAAATGGGGTCTAAATTAGCTGTTACCACTCAAGAAAGAGATCTTGGAGTCATTGTGGATAGTTCTCTGAAAACATCCATTCACTGTGCAGCAGCAGACAAAAAAATGAACAGAATGTTGGGAATCATTAAGAAAGGGATAGATAATAAGACAGAAAATATCATATAACCTCTATATAAATGCATGGTACGTCTTGAATACTGCATGCAGATGTGGTTGCCCCACCTCAAAAAAGATATATTGGAGTTGGAAAAGTTTCAGAAAAGAGGAACAAAAATGATTAGGGGTATGGAATGGCTGATTAATAAGACTGGGACTTGGACTTTTTAGCTTGGAAAAGACAATACTAAAGGGGGAATATGATAGAGGTCTATAAAATCATGACTGGTGTGAAGAAAACTAATACGGGAGTGTTATTTACTCCTCATAACACAAGAAATAGGGCCACCAAATGAAATGAATAGGCAGCAGGTTTAAAACAAATAAAATGAAGTATTTTTTCCACACAAAGCACAGTCAACCTGTGGAACAACTTGCTAGAGGATGTTGTGAAGGCCAAGACTATAACAGCGTTCAAAAAAGATCTAGATAAATTCATGGAGGATAGGTCCATCAATGTCTATTAGCCAGGAAAATTCTCTGTTCATGTAAATTTGAAATATTATAGAGGGTCTAGTTATGTGCATTCAATTCAATGAAAATATAAATCATATCTACATGTACTTTGTTAGCATTGGTTTCTATATTTGCTAATTATGGTCCCCCATACTGTATTCATGTGTATGTTTAAAAACTAAATAATCTTTCAGCTGATGTCTCCATTTAATTGTTTCTTTGCTTAGGTTATTCCAAGACAAATGAATTGAACATGTGTTATCTTTTATTCAAAAACAAATTATTAAGGATAAATGTCTTTTGCAACTACCTATTTTGTAACCTTTCCTGGGTATTAATTGTTGTACAGTGCGAGGAAATCTGCAAATAAGGTCTCATTATAAGACATAGTTGGGTGTGAACGTGCTGATCTATACTTGGGATGTGAGCTACAAAAACCAAGATGTGTATTAGGCTACCAGATAAGATGCACTGATTTAAAATTATTGCTTGGTCCTAAAATAGGATGGGATTCATTTTAGAAAGAAATCATTTTGAAAGATGATGGTGGCTGTAGTTAGCAGTACTAGGAAATCATCCAACACATAGAAAGCACCGTATTGTGTGTAATATTTCTAGTGATAACACTGGGACTCATCCTTCTGTAATAAAGTGTTCAACCGAGAAACTTAAATTGAATCTTATGAGATTATTAAACATTGTTTAAGGCCACTAAGCATCTGCTGCCTTTTTTTTGTTTTTTGGTTTTTTTGCTTATGGTATTAACTGTTGGTGTCTACAATGAGTTTTCAATTACAGAGTGTTCTTTGTTTCCTGTGAATCCTTTGCCCTATCACTCAATATGTGATATTATGATCCAGTTGGTCAATCTGATGGAAATTTTGAATTTGAAGAAACCAGCACCTTAAAAACTACTGCAGACCCTGAATTCAGGAAGTCAGAAATAATTATGTCTAGATTCTGGAACATCACAATATTACAGAGGCTCTTTGAGGACCTAGGAGATAGTTTCTGAAGTATGGTAATGGAGAGAAACTGCCTACCACTAAAACTCACAGAGGACTACCAGTTTCACATAGGAAATTCCACTTTCTGTAGCTTTTTGAAGATTTCTCAGTGTACTGCAAAACATGGAGTATCAGGTAGAGTAAGCCTTGTGCTGTTGACTAATCAGTTGACAGTATTCTGAAGAAATCCTTGCAGCTACAACATGAAGAGGAAACATCTAGAAAAAGGAAGAGACTCTGAAGAGGTTCTCAGCCAGCAGAGAAAAATGACCAAGCACAGCAGGTGAAACCAGCAGCTATAGTTAGAACAGGTGAGACTAGATACTTATACAGGGAAGGCAATGTGCCAAAAGAACATCAGTACAAGAGCACAAAAGCTGGGCAGAAGAGAGGGAGAAGAATGCAGTATGTGCCTAAGATAGCTCGGTGAGGTAAACTATACCAGATGGCAAGTAGCATTTATTTCCATTTTCACTGACTCATACGTTTCCTCTGCTGCCTTAGGCTTCTCAGCAGATTGATTAGCAAACACTTGTTTTTATTTTGATCTTCAATAAATTCAGAGAAATTAAAATAACGGGCACAATTATTGTGTGTTTCATTTTAATTATTTAGTAATTATGTTTTATTTTCTGTGTATCAGTTTGATGCTTTCTCCCTTGCTGTTAATTTTAATGTGAACTAAATACCAGTGGAACTGTGGGTATTTTTAGAATGGCATTGCCTGTAGCTGATATTCAAATGATGCAATACTTCGTGCTTTGCAGAGAATATTAGACTATGTTATGTGTTTCCTCTGTAATACTTGGAAAATGTATGTTTGTTATGATACATTTTGCAACATTTTGATTTTAATGAAAAGTGTGAGTAAAATTGACTTGCTGGCAAATGTTTACTTAGCAGAGTCAGTAAAATGTTTCATCCATTTATTTTGTGGTTCTTCATTTTCATCTTTACATTTTCTTGAGCAAAAATTTAGGCTGAAAATGAGGAAAAAAATTCCTCCCTGTTAAATTCATTAGGGTATAAAATAGTCTTATAAGGGAATTGGTGGAAGCTGTAAGGAAGACTCCTGAATTATCAGGGAGAAGAAAAGGATGATATAGGTCTTTTCCATCTTTAATTTATGTGATTCTCTATTACCATGCACTTAACCAGTGTTTTGTATCTGTGCTCTGCAAATAGAAAATCACAGGAGTGAAGAATGGTCAAATCAATGCTTAATCAAATCACAGCCTCCGCGGACCGCTGGTAGCAACATCAGATAAATTGCCTTTTTGCAAACACTGTTACCACACCCATCTTAGGCAATAAAGTAGTTTTTCCACAATAGATTATGGGATCAACTTTCCTCGTACGTTGGCTTTACACTAGTGTAAGTCCATTGACATCAGTAGAGATACCCCTTAATGAAAAGTCTACTAGAATTTAAATCCCTGGTATAGGATTGTTCAAAGAACTATTCAAAGGGTATGACTAAATAATATAGGCTTTTAGGATAATTTCCATTGAACCTTGTTGGTTTCATACTTATTGAATTCAATAGGAGTTTTCCATAAGGCTATCCTGATTTAGACTGAGGTAAATTAGTGTAAAAGCCCATCTGTGCAATATTTAAAAGTATACTAGAAAAAAGTGCCCCTTCAACGCAAATATTTGATACTTTTTATGTATAGATGATCAGCTGGATACAACTGATGCTTAGCTGTATAAAACAAACATACAAACCTAATGAGCTAACATGTTCTGCTATCTGTTGGCAGAAGAAGTTGTTTTATAGTCATTGAAGTTTTATACTCAGTCCCAAACTTCACACTCTCCCCACAGTTTCAGAATAGTTGTATGCCTCTACTGCAATGATCAGAAGTGAAATAATTAACAATGATGTTATTTATGTCATCCTTAGGCTTCAGAACCATCACCCCACTGACAGCTGTGAGCTCCTTCCATTTAAGTTAGAACTATAGTTACAAGCTGCCTGTCCACAGATCACAGCCTGGCATTAGTTCCACATTGGTGGGGCTTTCTGCAGAACCAGAAAGGCTAGACACACAATATATTTTTTTTAAAGAAAACATACATTATTTAGAAAATGATGCAGCCACCAAAGATGTTCCAGCCAATGCTGCTTCATGCATTTGGAGAAGATGGGAGAAACCAGCATTGGAATCAATACCCTTACCTCTCTCTGAATCCAATCAAAACCCATCCTTCTTCTCCCATTTATGGAAGGTATGCATTAGGCCACATCAGAATTTTTTCATCAAAACCATTTTGGGGGGGAAAGTTGGGTTTCTGAAGAAACAAACCTTTTACAAAAAGTGTCTGCTTTTTACAGAAAATTTTGAGTTTGTTAAAAAAACAAACACAAACACAAACCTCCAAATGATTTTGTGTTTTGAACAAAAATGGGGAAAAAATTGGTTTTCAGCTAAAAAATTGAGATTTTGATTTTTAAATAAAAAACAATTCTATTGGTTGTAATGATGATTGGTTTTAAGGAAACTGGACACGTGGGTCAAGAATTCTCATTGACAGATTACTTGACCTGACTGTCACTGTTCTTTAAAAACTCCTCCATGTTAGATGTATGCTGCATGCTAGTTTGAGCATAAGTGTGGAAAGGTTCACCATGACACTGCTGCCTCAGCTCCATTATGCACTGAGATGAAGCTGTTGGGGGCACTGTGTCAGAAGTACAGGTGAGGCCCTTAAAGGACAGAGTAAATAAGACTTTGGGGCTGGAATTCCCCCACTGCTCTTCACATAACACCGATCTAGTTAACATTGCCCTCTAAACCAATAAGTCCATTTCAAATTAAGGGGCCAAACTTGCCAGCAGGGCCGGCTCGCCCACTAGGAGACCAGCATTTGTGGGGCGGAGACTCCCGGCGGCGTTTCAAAACACCGCCAGGAACGCAGCTTCCCCTGAGCTGCTGCCCCTGCCCCCTCCCCCGGCTAAGGTAAGCTACCGCAGGTGGGGGGCTGGCCGCCATGGGGGGCGCTGGTGGGGGGCCACGGGAGGTCGCGAGGAGCCAAGCCTCAGCCCGCCTGGTGGGCAGCGCGGGGAGCCCAGTCACCCCCCGGCTGGAATGGGGGAGCCGGGCCGGCCGCGGGGGTGGGGCCGGGAGCCAAGCCCAGCCGCGGCCCATGGGTGGGTGGGAAGCCTGCCGCGGGCTGCGGGGGTGGTGGTTTGCCGGGGGGCGCAGGGCCGGTGCAAGGAAGTTTCGCCTAGGGCGGGAAACTTCCTTGCACAGTCCCTGCTTGCCAGTACACATTAGCTGCTTTGTATTGCTGTGGCAATAAAAAAGAATTGTAAACCTAGGTTAAATTGCCAGTGTGCTTCATTGTTTTGTGCTGCTCTGGTGCATTGTTGAATCTGCCCTTAAAAGTTGCTGTTAATATATTATTTTTAAGTATGTAAGATTGATAGCACATATTTTCAGATCATTAGAAATGTCCCGTGGAGGAACTGTCTTTTTTGGATTTTTTTGTTTTTGTATGTCATTTTTATTTTAAACAAACACACAAAATGGTTAATATGGAGTATATGAGGGGGAGAAAGGACGTGAAAAGTACCAAATAATATTTTAAAGATCAGTTTCTTCTAATCTGGCACCACAAACACTAAAATGCCTTAGTCATAAACATATTGTGATTGCATGGCATCTGCCCAGGACAAAGTTGAGATTGTTTTGGACCATCTTAATTATGAATTTCTTACCTTAATATGTTTGGTTTTCTTTTAAATGTAACCTCAACTTTGAATTTCCTCTGTTTCTAATGTTGGGTTTATGCATAATTGCAACTACTCTGTAATGTTTTTCATGCTTACATTAATGCTACATGCTCTCAATTTTAACTGCATTGTAACAAAGCTTGTTGTCTTGGAATGCTAATAATTAGAGCTGGGTTAATAATTGATTTCTTTGGCTCACTGACTGTTCTGAAAAACAGCTGGTTCAGATTGAAACAGATTTTAAAATAAAAAAAAATTCAGTGAATTGAAAAAGTCATATGGGGTATGAGAAGTCTAGGTTCAACCCCCTCCTCTGCTTAATGTGGAGAAGATATTTGCACTTGGGTCTCTCACATTTCAGGGGAGTGACCTAGCCCCTGAACTATGTGATATTCTGATGTGGGTCTTCTTCAGTCTCTGCTGTTGAAGCTGTCCACTGTGTATCAATAATTATAATGTCCTTGAAGCTGGAACATGAACTTGCCTCTCCCACCTCTGAGATGAGTGCCCTAGCCACAAAGTTATAGGGTTATTCTCACTATCTCTCTGGACCAATGACTATTTAATAATAAATGAAATAAACAAAGTTTTGGCCAAAACTATTTAGCAAAATAGTTTTGATGCCCACCAAAATGCATTTTTGGCAAACCTACTATTCCAAAAAACTAACTAACCTCTCAGCTCTGTTAACAATAGTGATCTTGATCATATCTATTAGGCCTGTGCATGAATCACCTCATCCTGTAGGAGGTCAGCAACTATGGCATATCGGGGGAAGCAAAGAGCAATGAGAGATGAGATTTCAGGAACCTGACTGTGCAGTGGTGATAACTTGCTTTGCTGGATCATCCTAAAATACCAAGGCTCATTCTGGTAGTTATTTAAATGGGCAGGAAAAAGAGGGAATACATCTGCTCATGGACACACATGGTCCTTGTTTTGGTAAAAAGAAGCTGTATATGAGCATCGAAGAGCAGAACTGGAGCATAAATGTTTTAAAATTGTGCTGTTTAAAATTGTGGCATGATCATTTTATGGGTCCATCTTTTTTTAACAAAATGCTTTATAAGTGCAACTTTCTTCTTGCTGCTCTATGTTTCTTGAATAACAATAAAGGTGAGACATTACAGTAGGAATTTAATGGTCATGAGTTTTACACTGATGGCTTCCAATAGAATGCATTTAAATAAATGCATGTGAGATATTCAAGTGATATTCAAATAATTAACATATTCCATCTTGAATAAGCCAAATGAATATTATTAAAACTTGTTACTTTAGCGTGTTTATACATGCAGTTCTACTTCCAAGATACTATTTATGCATGTAAATTACATAGAATAAGATTGGAATATGGTAATCCAGTCCCCACTTGCACATGCACACACACACATACACTCTCTATACTTTCATTTTTTATTATTAATGATAAATGTAGGAGCTTCAGTTAGGGCTAATGTAATCTATTAGTAAAGGATATCAACAGTTCATAAAAAGATTGGCTTTCCTGCAGAATTTTTAACAGTATTATGTGACTGTCATAGTCAATATAAATATTAACATTAGCTGACTTAAACAGACAATAACTTGTTACTAAAAAAGCCAGCATGCCATTATTTAACACTTTCCACAACCGTGGCCTTGTGCACACCTAATGTTCCACCGTATTTCTTGAGAGACATACAGCCAGATTCTCCAGTGAGTTACACCAGTGTAAGTTAGGAGTAGCGCCGTTTATGTCAATGGAGCCACAACAATGTAAAACTGGCCAGATCCTGCAGCCTTTACTCATGCAAAAACTTCTGTTGTGGTCAAAGGGAGCAAGTGTAAAAACAAACACCGCTTCTGGGTGATTAGCATGGAACCTTCAGTACAACACCATGTCTTGAGCCAAAGGAATAACTCCATTAGCTGGTAGCAGTAGTATGCTTTTATCCTTTAGTTCAACAACCCCTAGTGTGGGGCACAGCACACACGTTGCCAGTGTGTTCTGTAAGGAGTGAGTGCAGGTTCTTTTTTCTATAAAGAAATATAGTAGAAACATAGTGCTAAAATATATAGCAGTGTCCTGTTAACGCCTGTTTTTTCCTACATACGCATTTTGACTTCTAGCTCTTTTTTGAACCCTGTTATAGTCTTAGATGTTGTGAAGGTCAAGACTATAACAGGGCTCAAAAAAGAACTAGATACATTCATTGAGGATAGGTCCATCAATGGCTATTAGCCAGGATGGGCGGGGATGGTGTCCCTAGCCTCTGTTTTCCAGAAGCTGGGAATGGGAGACAGGGGATGGATCACTTGATGATTATCTGTTCCCTTTGTTCCCTCTGGGGCACTTGACATTGGCCACTGTTGAAAGACATGATACTAGGCTAGATGAACCTTTGGTCTGACCCAGTATGGCCATTTTTATGTTCTTACGTTCAGCAGAATTTCTGTACAAAGATAAGTTTCAGAAGTGGGGCTCTTGCTTGGATTCCTCACACACATCTTTGTGAGATTATATTTGTTTAGAGAGAGAAAGAAATTTATGATAAAAATTCTTCAGCGTAAACGTTGGGTTTTTTTAAGACACAATGTGGGGCGAGTTAAAAATGTAGTTTGAATTGGATCTGTCACTAAGCCATAAAAAGGGATAACTGATGCATTTTCACTTGTATTTGAAGATTAATAGAACATTACTGTCTGGAGCTAATAATTCTCACAAATTATTTGCAGATGAGTCACGTGTTTTTTTATTATGTTTTACCTTCTCTCTGTAGCTCATTAATTTCCAAGTTCTCTCTAATGCAACAAATCCTTCAAAAGTTCCTTATGCTAGCTATACTGTCACTTTCTTATGTGGCTGGTCAGCCCTGTTGAGCAATTGATTCAAGGTCAAGAAAGCACTTCTGCATTTCTTACTTTTGATCTGTATAAACTTTCTGCATGTAAAAATCCTTTGCAGGAAAAATTAGAACAGCTATAATTAGGAAGTGGACAAACAAACTCAGACCAGATTTTAGAAAAAGACATTTAAACAACTAAATAAATTAGACTGAGTGATTCTGCTTTTTATTTCATGCTATTTATTCAATTTATGCTGTTCTTTATTTTAATGTTTACCTTATTTTCAAATACTTAAGGCTAGATTCTGATCTGAATTACATCAGAATAAATCTAGAGTAACTCCATAGATATAAGTGGAATTAGTCCATATTTACACCGGACTAACTGAGATCAGAATTTGGCTAATTTGCTGCTAGCATATTTATCACCCATATATGCACAGAAAGTATTGCATGCTGTGATGCATCACAGAAATTTTGATACACCCGGGACAGATTCTATTAAGTTGCTATTCTGTATATCCTGAATAACTCCAGCTAAATTAATAAATTACTCCAGATTCACACCAGTATAACTGAGAGCACAATATGACTTCTACACTCTGTTAGCTAATATAAATGTTGTATCCAATTATGTTTCTGAAGTATAGATAATGGCCCAATCTCAAAATCCTCAAACCTCTTCCTCTTATACAAGCACTGAGGTTTTAAAACTCGTGGGTTTTGCTTTGTCTTATATTGCTATGCTAATTTTATTGTAAATGCTTCTTATTTTTATGCTTCACTTAAAGTGATGAAAGTGATCTGGACTTTGTCTTCTGGGCACAACATTCTATTAAAATGGCAGATTATATGTATATAATTATTATATATATAGGTCTTTGGTATATATACACACACACATTTTATATATAATAGGCCTTTGATACATGTCATTACTAGAAGCATGTATGTCTAGATCAATCAATGTCAGAGTGGCTTATATTTTTACCCCCTTCTATTGATCTAACCCATATAGAAGAAAACTAAATTTGTCAAGTCTGAGTGCTGAAAATTAGGCTCCTAAATCTATATAATCATAAGTTTGTTACTGATTTTCAAAGAGACTGAGTAATAGTCACTTCCAGTACATCAGTACAAAGATAACAGTATCTTTGGAAGACAGACCTAAACATAGATTTAGGGCTCTAACTTCAGGCATTCATACTTAAACATTTTGATCATGATGTATTTACAGATAGAAAGACCTACAGAGATACAGCTCTGAATTTAACCAGTATCTTCTCGCTATTATACATTTTACTATTAAAGAAATGCTCTCTAAAGCATTCTTAAGGTCTAGTTGACTGAATCGGGGAGTAGCTATTGGAGAAGTAGACTCAGAACCAGAGAATTTGCCTGATAGCGAAAAAGACAATGTTTCTACATCAGAAAGGCTGGAAAGTTCTTCTCTATCCTGAGAATACGTTAGCAGTACAAGGGAAGGTACAACTGCCACATTTCTATTTGAAATTTTACATGTCAAACTTGAAGACCTTATATATAATGGACAGAAGTCAGTGAATGAGTTTCAGCTTGAGTTGAGGACCCAGTTTGCACCATGACGTGACCTCCTCCAACTGTAAATCTTTGGAGGATTCTCACTGTGGAATTTTCTGTCTTCTTATCTATCGTTTTCCTAATGGTTCCTAACATTCTATAAGCTTTTTTGACTGTTGCTGTATATTGAGCAGATGTTTTCAGAGAACTATCCATAATAACTCCAAGACTCCTTTCTTGAATGGTAACAGCTAATTTAGACCCCATCATTTTGTATGTGCAATTTGGGTTATATTTTCCAATGTGAATTACTTTGCATATATCAACATTGAATTTCATCTGCCATTTTGTTTCCCAGTCACTGTGTTTTCTGAGATCCTTTTGTAATTTTTCACAGTCTGCTTTGGACTTAACTATCTTGAGTAATTTTGAACTATCTGCAAGAGTTGCCATCTCACTGTTTACCCATTTTTCCAAGTCATTTATGACAATGATGAGGAGCACTGGTCCCAGTAGACACCCTTTCGGGACCATGATATTTACCTCTCTCCACTGTCAAAACTACCATTTATTTCTATCCTTTGTTTCGTATCTTTTAATCAGTTACTGATCCATCGGAGGACCTTCCCTCTTAGCTCATGATTCCTCACTTTGCTTAAGAGTGTTTGTTGAGGTACCTTGTCAAAGGTTTTCTGAAAGTCCACATACACTATATCCACTGGATCACCCTAGTCCACATATTTTTGACCCCCTCACAGAATTATAATAGCTTGATAAGCATGAATTTCCTTTACAAAAGCTGGGTTCATTCTTTCCCAAGACATCATGTTCATCTATGTTTCTGATAATTTTGTTCTTTACTATAGTTTTAACCAACTTGCAAGATACTAGCATTAGGCTTATTTGCCTGTAATTTCCCAGATCACCTCTGGAGCCTTTTTTAAAATAAATAGGGGTCACATTGGCTATCTGACAGTCATCTGTTACAGATCAATGGGTTACATACTACACTTAGAAGTTCTGTAATTTCATATATGAATTCCTTCAGAGCTCCTGGGTGAATGCCATCTGGTCCTCGTGACTTATTACTGTTTAATGTATCAATTTGTTCTAATACCTTCTCTATTGATACCTTCATCTGGGACAGTTCCCTAGATTTGTAACCTAAAGAGAATTACTCAGATGGGGGAATCTCCTTGACATCTTCTACATCAGTGATTCTCAAAGCTGGTCTGCCGCTTGTTCAGGGTAAGCCCCGGGCGGGCCGGGCCGATTTGTTTACCGGCCGCGTCCACAGGTTCGGCCGATCGCGGCACCCACTGGCCGCGGTTCGCCACTCCAGGCCAATGGGGGCTGCAGGAAGGGCGGCCAGCACATCCCTCAGCCCGTGCCGCTTCCTACAGCCCCCATTGGCCTGGAACAGTGAACCGTGGCCAGTGGGAGACGCGATCGGCCGAACCTGTGGACACGGCAGGTAAACAAACCGGCCTGGCCCGCCCGGGGCTTTCCCTGAACAAGCGGAGGACCGGCTTTGAGAACCACTTCTCTACATGAAGACTGATGGAAAGAATTAGCTTCTCTGCAATGGCCTTGTTTTTCTTGAGTGCTCCATTAACACCTCTATCATGCAGAGTCCCCACTGATTCTAAAAATTGCTGTTAGTTTGTGTGTCTTTTGTTGCTTGCTTTTCAAATTCTTTTTTGACTTGCCTAATTATACTTTTACACTTGACTTGTCAGAGTTTATGTTCCTTTCTATTTTATTCAGTAGGCTTGACTTTCAATTTTTAAAGGATGTCTTTTTCACTCTGCCTCTTTTACTCTGTTGTTCAGGCATGGTAGCATTTTTGTTGGTCCTCTTACTTTATTTCTTTATTTGCTGAATACATATAGTTTGATCATCTATTATGGTGTTTTTTAAAAAAAGTTTCCATGCAGCTTGAAGGCATTTCACTCCCCACCAATACTGCTCATATGTCTATTTAAATGTCTCGAGAGGTCCGCAACAATTGCATCTGGCAGGCAATTCACCATGCAGTTCTCACGATCATCCCAAACCCAACTATCTATATTTATAATAATCAAATCCCACATTATTATTACCTCTCTCTTCCTAATAACTGGGGTACCCTCTCCCAGAGAGGTAGTCTCAGTGCAAGAGGATACCATGACATCATCTGGAAGGAGGGTCCCAGCTATAGGAACGTTTTCCTCCACTCCAGCTTGATCTCATTCTCAGATTTTCATCCTCCTCAACAGCACAGAAGCTGTCAGACTAGGGTTGGGACCACTCTACAGTTTCCTGGAATGTATTGACTATCGCACCTCTCTGTCTCCCTTAGCTACTCCCGTTCATCCACTTCTGGCCTCAAGAGCCTGTACTCAGTCTCTGAGGGCCATGAGTTGCTTGCACCAAATGCACACATAAACCACCTGCCCACAAGCAGGTAATCATACATGCTGCATTCGTGCAATAAACTGGATAGCCCCCACTCTGCTGCTGGACTTCCGCAAGTATGAAGTTTTATTCTTGCAGGGGTTTTTCATTGTTTGTTTGTTTGTTTGTTTTAGTCTTTGGTGGTGTTTTTTGAGGCAGGCTGGAAATAGGGGGTGGGCGTGGGGCATTAATTGGCCTGTTTAGAGAATATTTGTTGGGTGTATCTGGCTCTCAACTCTCAACCACCCTCTCTAAACTCCCGTACACTACCTCCTCCCTTCTCTTATGAGCTGGCTTGTTAGCCAGCCACAGCCTGAACATCTACACAGCAATTTGTACTTTCACAGCCAAGCCCTATGAGCCTCAGTCAGCTGATCCAGGCCAGCCGTGGTTATGCTGTAGGTCTTTCATCCCTGTGTAGTCATCCACAATGTCTCCAAAGGGCCCAATGCTCATTGTCCATATTTTCCTCTTCTGCACCTATGCTCCTGTGAACATACTGAGGAAATAGAGGCAGTCTACTTTTTTGAGAGGCCGGAAAGGGGATTTTTTTTTGCATTCAATCACTGGCGATTCTCTGTACTGTGCAATTACCTTAACCAGTGGTACTTTTCTGCTGACTTTCTAGCATTGTACATAGACCTATAGGTACATTGTTTCTTTGCTTGAATACATTTAATTACACACTCAGTTTCACTCAGTCAGTCTCAGTGACACTAAGTCAGTTGAGACTTACTGACACTCTGTCCTTATTATGCATTGTTATTGTGAATTAACCGTAGCCCTAATTTAAGTAAAGTGTTTTGGAGGGGCAGAAAGTTTTAAAGCATATCTGTCTATATTTCAGCTGCAAAGAAATCTTCATTAGATGGTGGTAGTAGTGTTGTCTCCATTTGCCTCTTTACGGTTACATACCCTTTTTAAAGCAACTTAAAATAATTAGAACACTGATTTATTACACCCTAAAAACCTCCAGTGTTTCCAGTGTTTCTGATAAAAGGTTTAAAACATTTAAGATGAAAAAATTAGAAAACAATTTGTAAAAAATTCATTGAACAGAATTATACTTTATTCTTGCATTCAAGTTTCACTTTACCAATTAAAGTCACATTTGTTTTGGCACACCGTTTTGAATATTGCAAAAATGCCTAAAAGCAAAAGTAGGTATTTGAGTTAACCCCATAAATCCATGGTAGAATTC
The DNA here is from genome assembly GCA_037349315.1 of Chelydra serpentina. NCBI lineage: Eukaryota > Metazoa > Chordata > Testudines > Chelydridae > Chelydra > Chelydra serpentina. The sequence continues at coordinate 73,160,369 of JBAIAC010000004.1, forward strand.
AAAGTGAGACCTAGAATTCCATTCATATTTCTCATATCAATAGAAATAGATGACTATTTAAATACCCAACTTATGTTCAGCACCCCCACAAGTGTAATCAACGTAACCCAGCCTTTACACTAAAAAAAAGGGGGGGGGGGGAGATGATGTTCCATGCCAAAAGCAATTGTCATTAAAAAAAATAATAAAAATAAATAAAAAATAACAACTGAGGTGTGGTGATGGTCTTCACTGACAGGAAGTGTTGGCTAATGGTCAGGGCTTTTTTTTTAATGGAGACATGCCAATCTCCTAGAACTGGAAAGACCTTGAAAGGTCATCGAATCCAGTCCCCTGCCTACACTAGCAGGACCAAGTACTGTCCCCTGACAGATTTTTTTTTGCCCCAGATCCCTAAATGGCCCCCTCAAAGATTGAACTCACAACCCTGGGTTTAGCAGGCCAATGCTCAAACCACTGAGCTATCCCTTCCTGCCCCCCCCCACAAGGCTTAGGTCCTTTGACCTGCAGAAGGGGTTTTGGGAGAGGAGCCTGGGCTCTCCCACTCCATCAGTCTCCAGTCCAGAGACCTGTGAGGGTGACAAAAGTGCCCCAAACCCAGGAACTCCTTAAAGCTGCCCTCCACAGGCCACTTCATACCACTACTTTATTTTCCACAGTTCTCTGTCTGTACAGGAAAGTGTGAAGAGGATCAGTTCACCTCGTGCTGCCTCTTCATGGATGGATGGGGTGTGGTAACTCCCTTCCTCTTGGAGCGGCAGCTGCCTCCTCTCATGCCTTGGCCCTCCAGCCAGGGTAGTTTCATATCTCTCCCCTTCAGGGTAGAACAAAAACAAGGGTAATTAATACAAATAAACTGAGTTGATGTGACAGAATTCCTCCCTCTCAGGGTATACCTAAAGCAGGTCCTTCCTTCCCTCAGGGGGGATCTTTGGACAGGTGTTGTAGGCAGAGATACTGCCTTCCCTCAGCTCTTTTCTCAGGAGTTTCAAGTTGCAGGTCTGTTCTCTTCCCTGGGCTGTCCCCAAGTGAGCTGTCTTAGAACTCTCCCTCCAGCCTGTGCATCTGTTGCAGGTGTGTGGGGCTGGGCTGGCTGAGCAAAGAGCAGCCCCATAATCTTTGTGGCCCGGTGTGAGGTTTGTAAACGCCATCACAGATGTACAATGGCATTTGTTTCAGTGAGTGCGTAAGAGAGAAGAGGGTTGGAAAAGTTTCAAATGGTTTCCAGGGTTATGAATGAATTATATAGTGGTTTACATGTTCAAAGTGATGTACCATCATAATAATTAAATGCATTAGTTCAACATTGAGACAGATAAATCTCATGGAGAAAATTCTTTCCTGGTGAAATTCCACTGACTTCGGTGAGACTTTAGAAGCAAGGAATTTGGTCCATCTTTGAGTTTGATTTTAGGAAAAGGTGAAAGGGTACATGAAACCCGGCTTTACTCTGAAAGTTATCCCTCTGAGCGGCATAGCTGCATTGTTACTTACATCTCTATTTCAGTCCTTCAGCATCCCCAAATATGGCATAGGGTGAATGTGGCAAATTGCCGGTACCAGTATGATGGGTCCCGCACTTTCTCTTGTGGGGGCGTTTCAGGGTGCCATTTCTTGCCCCTGAACTGGGGTATCAGCTGTCCCCCTAGTATGCCAGAGGAGGGGAATGGAGAGGGAGGGACCCGGGCCCGCCCTCTACTCCAGGTCCCAGCCCAGGGGCCCTAAGATAGCAGGTAAACCACTTGTTCTAGTGATACTTTCCCCTGGGCTCCTTCCCTCTCCTGCTTGTGGGACTTCCTGCCTTCCCTCTGCACAAGCCAGGTGTCCCTTTACCTAGGGTCTTGATCTTCTAAGCCCACCACAGCACTTCTCCAAACTGTCCTCTGCTTTCCTCCAAACTGCTCTCTGCTCCACCATCAATCCAGTCTGCTCCAACTCCAAACCACTCTGTTCCAACTGCAAACCACTCTGCTCTAACTCCTTCCAACTCCTCCCCTGTGTGCCTGAAGCAGGGGGTTTTATTAGGTTCCTGAGAGGGCCTTAATTGACTGCAGGTGCTCCAATTAATCTGTAGCCACCCTCCCTAGTCTCCAGGGAGCCACACCTTAATTAGCCTAGGGCTTTTATATGTCCCCTCTCACACTCTACTACTGCTCCCTGGCCCTCCTGTATGACATATCCCCCTCCACTGCTCAACACCATGGGGTTGGACTAGTTGGAACGAGAAACAGTGTTGTCCTGACAGGCTGTCCGCGTTGCTGTGTTGGCTTCTGGCTCTATGCTGTATCCGGAAGTGGAAAGGTTGTAGGTGTAACCCTTCTGCCAGTTACAGTCGGCAGCAACAAGGGCCGGGTTCCGTATCTAGGGGTTCCATTCCAATAACACAATGCAAAACTGGCTCGAGCCCCCACCCAGTAATCTGGGACAAATATATATCACACCCCCCCCGCCCCCGGCGCCTCTAAGAGGCAGTACTTCCCCTCTCGCAAGCACAGAGTCTGAGTGTAGAAAAAAAATCTTTTAATGACAGAGAGAAACAATGCGGCATTTTGTTGGGGAAACACCACATCTAGGATTTGTAAACCAAACTGTGAGCAACGACCCACCCCAGCAAATTGGCCATGTCCTTTCCCTTTGGTTCTTGAGTCCAGCAACCCCAAAAATCACCCAACGTCCCAAAAGTCCAACAACCCAAAAGTCCAGACCCAGAGTTCTAAAGTTCATCTGCAGAGTGTTACACCCCTCCACCCAGTCTGGGTAGAAATGGGGAGGGGAGAGGTAAGGGGCACCTTACGTGGCTCGAAGCTGCCTGCCCCGTCCCTTCGTGGGGGTTCACTCGGCTCTGCTCTGCTAGCCATCCCACGAGTCACTCCGCTAAGCCGTCCCGCAACCCGCTCTGTCTGTCCCGCCAACTGCTCCGCTCCGCCAGCAGCTCCACTCCGTCAGCTGGCCTGCAAGTCGCTCCGGCTGTTGCGCCAGCAGCTCCACTCCACCAGCTGGCCTGCAAGCCGCTGCGGCTGTCCCGCCAACTGCTCCGCTCCGTTAGCAGCTCTGCTCCACCAGCCACTCAGCAATATATCTTCCGGCTCCCCCACTACTTAACAAAGTGCTCAGTGACTTCAGCTCATAACAATTTCAGCTTTTTAGTGATTTCAGCTTGTAGTTAGGGGAGCCTTCGTGCTCATTTGCACACTTAGCCCAGTGTGATTCTAACTGGGCAGCCTGTGATTACACTCCTAAGGAACTCAAAATTAGCTCTGATATTCTACAGTAGAGAGAGCAGAGCAAGTACTTGCTGATGAGGATTGCTGAGGTGGGAAGTGAGGAAATGAGACACTCACCACACACCCAATTTTTTACTCACCAACAAAAAACAAACAACACTGTCTCTTACACCTTCCTGGATACAAGAGCCCTGAGTGACCTGTACAATGATATGAACATTCAGCTCTGACAACTTCCACAGATCAGCTACACATTGATATAGAAAAATCTGCTTCACGATGAAAGTTTGGATTGAATATAAAAACAATACACAGGATTCTGTACTGATTGTACTGCCCTAGTCGGATAAATTAAAAGGGGAAAGTGCTTTGGTCAGCAGAGCCAATTAATTTTGGGATTCTTGAAAGATAACACCAGGGTCTCTATCATATATTTTTGGTCTAATGGTCTAGGCGGATAAATTAAAAGGGGAAAGTGCCACAGCAGAGAGAACGATTGGAAATTTTTCAATCTCTCTTAAGGAGAGTGTACCTCTCTCTATCCAAATATCTCAAAGCAGCCCACCTCTCTACTCCATATCAAAATCTTATTCATGAATTTGGACTGATTTTGGGATTACATAGCATGGTATGTAGGGGTACAGGAAACTCCAGGATATAGCAGAATACATGTACTGCATATGCTGATATATTCCAATTCTGTACGTTCAATGACATTCTCTTGAAAATAATAAAACCACTTACATGAATAAACCCCTGCATACTAAATGCTGAAGCAGGGTGATTGTCTGATCTGTTAAGCAAATCATCTTGTTAAAGAGATCTTCTGTGCACCAATTTATGCCAAGGATATAGAATGCAGCCAGTAAATCCCTCTTGAAGAAATACTGCACATGTTAAATGCATAAACACATACAAAATTAAAGTTATTTTACCCCAAAGTTAGACATTTAAGAGATCTATAGTATTGAAACTAGTCTCAGTTAGAGGTTTTAAGATTGCTTTATTGTTGAAATTGAGAAATGTAATTGCTTCTTCTCAAAAAATGAATGTGAGACCAACAGTGTGGATTTTCTCCAGATATATGTCATAGGTTGATTTTGTTTTCCAGCTGAAATGGAAATGTACTGTCAAAATTACTACTGTTGGCATTCAAAGTCCTGTTCAAACCAGACTGTGCTGTGCACATTTTATTATGCATTTATACAAAATGTACATTTGATCTTAGCCAAAAGGCTGAAAAATGATGCACATAAAGTACATTGATAGTTTACACCCAGCATTAATCTTCCAGTAGGAACTTTAGGCTTCAACACTTTCTGGAGGTTTCTAAAGGAATTAAAAATAGGAGCAGGTTGTGTCATATTTGTTCATCATTTATTCCATAATTGCTGTGAGAATTTCCATACAAATAATCTACAGCTGAAAGATGGAAGCAATACCAAAGGTAGAATTTCTGTTCACTCCTTTTTGTAATACAAGAGAAAGGGAACATTATAATAAATGTAAGAAGTAGCAATTTTAAAACCAATAAAGGGAAATACTTGTACACAACACAGGATTAGTCTATGAAACTCAGACACATGATATTGAAGCCAAGATGTTAGTAAGATTGAAGAAAAAAAGCCATGCAGAGGGATAACAAAAACATACCGAGTTATAATAATGAGGATTTTTAAAAAATATAAATTATCCCAATATTTTTGGAATGACTTAAAAAAAACTTTGAAAGTTTCTGATCAAAAGGAGATACATATGTCATGAATATAGATATACATCATGAGTCTACACTTCAGACAGACTCCAATTAATGGCGGCTGGGAGGGAATTTTCCCTGAAGGCAGATTGTTCCATAACTGCCAGCTGCAGGGTTTCCTTAACCTTTCTCTGAAGCATATAGTACTGTCAGAGCCAGGATACTGGTCTGTATGGACTAATGGTATGGTTCAGTATGGCAATACAGTCGCCAGTTTGTTCCATCTTCATCTCGCCAGAACAACCCAAGAACTGAATGTTTATCTGAATGGGCAGAACGTGAAGCATGAAGTAGAACCAATTTATCTAGGTGTGACCTTAGACCGCACACTGAGTTACCATGCCCACCTGCAGAAGACAGCAGCTAAAGTTAAGACGTGCAACAATCTTCTTAGCAAACTGGCAGGTTCGTCATTGGATGCTCGTGCTCCAACTTTGCGGATGTCTTTGCGGATGTCAGCTCTTGCCACCTCATGTTCGGTGGCGGAGTCCTGCGCACCAGTTTGGAGTCGATCGTCACACACCAAACTGGTGGATATGCAGTTTCATGCCACCATGTGTATCATCTCTGGCACCCTGCGTCCGACTCCACTCCAGTTCTGAGCAATATTGCTCCTCCTCATATCGGATGAGAGGTTGCTGCTGCAAAGTTACTGGAGAAAGTACGCGCCAACTAAAGCCTGCCACTGCACAATGACCTTTTAAAACCACCAACTGCACGTTTGCCATCACGTCCCCCATTATGGCCTCATCCACTATGCCAGAATGTTAGGGCAGAAACACTCTGGCGAGAGGAATGGATATCTATTGTAATCCCCAACCAGACCCTCGTCGCCGACCCCACAATTTACCCGCCTGGTTTTGACCTGCCCCGTCGCCAATGGTCCCTGCTGAACAGGTTACAGACCAGGCAAGGCCTCTGTGCAGCCAACCAGTATCGTAGGGCCTTTGTGACAGCCCTTTATGCAGCTGCAGCACAACACAGATGATGATGCACATTGTCAATGAATGCCTGCTGACTGGGTTCAGCGGTGGCCTAGAAGAACTGCATCACACCACTGAAGATGCCATCACTTGGCTAGACGGCTATGCACACGCTTAATAAATAAGTATGGCAATTCTGATGTTCCAATGGACACAGGAATCCATTTAATAACCAATGCCAACCAATAATAGTAGCACTTTGTGGCCCAAAATGGCAGTCCTTGCTCAGACAAAACTTCTGTTGTCTTCAATGGATTTTTCATCCGAACAGGAAGGCAGGATTGACTCTTCATTAGTATATGTTAATTTCACTGTACCACAAATGTTTTTTTCTCGAAGAACAACCTAAATAGTTTCAGAAGCATCAAGAACTCCACATATTACAATAAACATGTTCAATTTATTATGAATACTACTACTACTTAGTACATATATAGCACTTATATTGTTTTCTTAAAAAAAAACAACCAACCAAAAATATGATGTCAATGACATAAATTATAAAATGACAGTATAGCTAACCCCGTCCAGAGATCAATTTACTGTGGAACTTTCTCTGACTTGTTCAACTAAGGAGTTCAATACCCTTTATCTATCTAGAAATATCAATCATTCCTTCTCTCTTCCCTTTTCATACCCAGCTTCTTAATAAATCTCTAACCATGAGACAGAATAGCTGCATAAATCATTTTAATCAATACTTAGAGAATTACATGACATATTCTTTGGTCATACTGGGTTTACAGCCATTGCCCTGAGTTTTTCTTATCCAACCCCATCTTCCTTCCCTCCAGTCTGGTTTCTGCCTTTTCCAATGAAACTGTGCTCATCAAAGTTTCTAGCAATCTTCTTTTGGCTACATTCTATGCCCTCTTCTCCTTTCTGATGCTTTTTCACCTTTGGGACCAGATTCAAAAAGGTTATTATGTGCTGTAAGGATTAGCATTCCAATGCCTGCACCAGAGGCACATTGCTGCCTATTGGAATTCTCAGTCTTGAGTTAAGTACCTTGTTTTTCTGTCTATGGGGATAGTTAGGGCATGGCTACATTAGAAAGTTTACAGTGGTGTAGCTGCACTGATGCTGCTGTGTCACTGTAACCTCTTTGTGTAGCTGCTTTAAGATGATACGTGAGAACGCTCCCGTTGGCTTAATTTCTCCAGCCCCTATTCTCCAGACAGGTGATAGCTATGGTGGTGGGAGAATCTAGCCCATAATCCTTGAAATCTTGTTCTTCCTTGGGTTTTGAGACTTTCTCCTTTCCTACCACTCTGTCAATTTCTCCTTCAGCAATGTGTTGGGTGAGGTCTCCTCTGACCATCTCTCACTCACAATGGTGTCTTGCAGGGCTACTTCCTCAGCCACCACCTTTCCCTTACTCTTTCTGTGTGACCTTATCAGGGACATTCTGATATGGGGCTCCCTCAAACTCTCCTGTGGAATCTGAGAGCTAACAGTTAAAGGATGGCCATCACAACCACCACCACCTCCTCTTTCTCCTCTTCCATCTCCCTCTCTGGTTGTTTTGTGTGGAGTGAGGTGCCTGCCTTACTTATTCACACAGGAAAGAAGTTTGGTGCCCAAGCATCCTGACTCCAATAGGTAGTTTCTGAGTTGTGGACTGCCAGCAGAGATATGTACCTCCTGGTATCCCAGACTTGGGCTCTTGTCTCAGTGAGGAGGTGGGGTTTAGGGCACACCTCTCTTAGCAGCATCTGCCATTGGCTAGTTTAGGAGGTTCTCTACCTATTTGGCAGGGCTTTGTCAATCCCACTATTTGGTGCATATCTCTCCCCATTCATTGTAGTGGAAGTGTTTTAAAATGAATTTTTAAGGCCAATGAAAAATGATGTAGAGAAACTGGAAAGGATCCAGAGGTGAGCAACAAAGATGATCAAAAGGAAGGAATGCAAGTCATATGAGCAAAGACTGAAGGAACTGGGCATGTTTAGTTTGGAAAGAAGAGATTAAGGGGAGATATGATAGAGGTCTACAAATACTTGAAAGACTGCCATAAAAAAGGATGGAGAAAAGTTGTTCTCTCTTGCCACAGAGGGCAGAGCAAGGAGCAATGGCTTCAAACTACAATTTAGCAGATTTAGTTTAAATCTCAGAAAAAATCTTCCTATCTGTAGAACAGTAGAACAATGGAAGAAACTGCCTAGGGAAATTGTGAAAGCTCTTTCACTGAAGGTTTTTAAAATAAGTCATCTCTCTGGGATAGTTTAGACCAGGGATCATCCCCAGCCCGTGCCACTTCCCGCAGCCCTCATTGGCCAGGAACGGCGAACCGTGGGCAGTGGAAGCTGTGATTGGCCGAACCTGTGGATGCTGCTGGTAAATAAACAGTCCCAGCCTGTCAGTGGATTTTTCTGATGGGCTGCATGCCAAAGGGTGCCGATCCCTGGTTTAGACACAATACATCCTGCATTTGGCAGGTGGATAGATTAGATGACCCTTGTGATCCCCTATAACCCTGTGGTTCTATGAATCTAATGATTACATGTGAGATTAACTGTAAAAAGTATCAGAGGGGTAGCCGTGTTAGTCTGGATTTGTAGAAGCGACAAAGGGTCCTGTGGCACCTTATAGACTAACAGAGGTATTGGAGCATAAGCTTTCGTGGGTGAATACCCACTTCTTCGGATGCAAGCAGTGGAAAAAAAAAACCCTTGGGGCCCAGTAAATCACAAGACCAGCGCTCCCCCTCACCATGCCACTGAAAGCCATCAAGGCAGAGCTCAGCCGCACTCAGCTCACGAGTGAGCTCACCCAGCCAGATCTCGGGGGCAGGCACAGCCACCCAAATATAAACCGGGAGCCAAGGCAACCCAAGCCGGTTGGCCTTTCGCTCGCTCCGAACGCTGGGAAAAGGGAGCGCCCCCCCGCCCCGCCTCGCTTCTCCTGTAAAAAGTATGTGAAGGTTTATGTGTCACAATAACTTTTAATAATAAATGCTAATGCGAAAGGTTGAAAAGGGGAGAGAGAAAAACAAACAGAACAAACAAAAAAAGCCTACTAATAAAATTTAAGGATTGTTTTAAAATAATGCCTGATAAACAAGAAGAGTGTGGAACCAAAAATTTGTGAACCAAAATTGGTGTGATTGAAACTAGGCCTAATTGATGAACAAAATAATTAGGGAATCCTTAAAAAAAGAGAATTTGAGGAGAACAAAAACTGGCTACTGGAGAGAGCTTCATCATCATGATTATTACCCCGACCTTTTCCTAGGACCCCAGGCTTTCGTCATCATAGAATCATAGAATCTCAGGGTTAGAAGGGACCTCAGGAGGTCATCTAGTCCAACCCCCTGCTCAAAGCAGGACCAACCCCAACTAAATCATCCCAGCCAGGGCTTTGTCAAGCTTGACCTTAAAAACCTCTAAGGAAGGAGATCCACCACCTCCCTAGGTAACCCATTCCAGTGCTTCACCACCCTACTAGTGAAAAAGTTTTTCCTAATATCCAACCTAAACCTCCCCCTCTGCAACTTGAGACCATTACTCCTTGTTCTGTCATCTTCTACCACTGAGAACAGTCTAGATCCATCCTCTTTGGAACCCCCTTTCAGGTAGTTGAAAGCAGCTATCAAATCCCCCCTCATTCTTCTCTTCTGCAGGCTAAACAATCTCAGTTCCCTCAGCCTCTCCTCATACGTCATGTGCTCCAGCCCCCTAATCATTTTTGTTGCCCTCCGTTGGACTCTTTCCAATTTATCCACATCCTTCCTGTAGTGTGGGGTCCAAAACTGGACACAGTACTCCAAATGAGGTCTCACCAGTGCCGAATAGAGGGGAATAATCACGTCCCTCGATCTGCTGGAAATGCCCCTACTTATACAGCCCAAAATGCCGTTAGCCTTCTTGGCAACGAGGGCACACTGTTGACTCATATTCAGCTTTTTGTCCACTGTAACCCCTAGGTCCTTTTCTGCAGAACCACTGCCCAGCCATTCGGTCTCTAGTCTATAGCAGTGCATGGGATTCTTCCGTCCTAAGTGCAGGACTCTGCACTTGTCCTTGTTGAACCTCATCATATTTATTTTGGCCCAAATCTCTAATTTGTCTAGCTCCCTCTGTATCCTATCTCTACCCTGCATCGTATCTACCACTCCTCCCAGTTTAGTGTCATCTGCAAACTTGCTAAGGGTGCAGTCCACACCATCCTCCAGATCATTGATGAAGATATTGAACAAAACCGGCCCCAGCACCGACCTTTGGGGCACTCCACTTGATACCGGCTGCCAACTAGACATGGAGCCATTGATCACTACCCACTGAGCGCGACCATCCAACTAGTTTTCTATCCACCTTACCGTCCATTCATCCAGCCCATACTTCTTTAACTTGCTGGCAAGAATACTGTGGGAGACTGTATCAAAAGCTTTGCTAAAGTCAAGAAATAGCACATCCACTGCTTTCTCCTCATCCACAGAGCCAGTTATCTATCATAGAAGGCAATTAGGTTAGTCAGGCATGACTTGCCCTTGGTGAATCCATGCTGACTGTTCCTGATCACTTTTCCCTCCTTTAAGTGGTTCAGAATTGATTCCTTGAGGACCTGTTCCATGATTTTTCCAGGGACTGAGGTGAGACTGACTGGCCTGTAGTTCCCCGGATCTTCCTTCTTCCCTTTTTAAAAGATTGGCACTACATTAGCTTTTTTCCAGTCATCCAGGACCTCCCCCAATTGCCATGATTTGTCAAAGATAATGGCCAATGGCTCTGCAATCACCTCGGCCAACTCCTTTAGCACCCTCGGATGCAGTGCATCCGGCCCCATGGACTTGTGCTCGTTCAGCTTTTCTAAACAGTCCCGAACTACTTCTTTCTCCACAGAAGGCTGGTCACCTCCTCCCCATACCGTGCTGCGGAGTGCAGCCACCTGGGAGCGGACCTTGTCTGTGAAGATAGAGACAAAAAAAGCATTGAGTACACTAGCTTTCTCCACATCCTCGGTCACTAGGTTCCCTCCCTCATTCAGCAAGGGGCCCACACTTTCCTTGACTTTCTTCTTGTTGCTCACATACCTGAAGAAACCCTTCTTGTTACTCCTAACATCTCCGGCTAGCTGCAACTCCAAGTGTGATTTGGCCGCCTTAATTTCACTCCTGCATGCCTGAACAATATTTTTATACTCCTCCCTGGTCATTTGTCCAATCTTCCACTTCTTGTAAGCTGCTTTTTTGTGTTTAAGACGAGCAAGGATTTCACTGTTAAGCCAAGCTGGTCGCCTGCCATATTTACTTTTCTTTCTACACATCGGGATGGTTTGTTCCTGCAACCTCAATAAGGATTCTTTAAATTACAGCCAGCTTTCCTAGACTCCTTTCCCCCTCATGTTATTCTCCCAGGGGACCTTGCCGATCAGTTCCCTGAGGGAGTCAAAGTCTGCTTTTCTGAAGTCCAGGGTCTCTGTTCTACTGCTCTCCTTTCTTCCTTGTGTCTGATCCTGAGAGATGTCCTGACCAGACCAGGCCAGAGACAAGGACCCATATGATACCAGCTCCACTAAGTCTCAAACACCACCAGGGATGAAATGAGATCAGACTTTTAAAACACCAGCTTCCACTCATCTCAATTAAATTCTTCTCTGTCTCCCAAAGGACTGCTATTACCATCTTTGATACCATCTAAGAGACTTTCAAACAAGGGTTTGTTTCACCTTCTATATGCTCTCTCCAGGTAAAGGGAAAGGGAACAAGGAGGTTGTTAAAATAAAAGCCTCATTTAATAATTTTCCTTTCAAATGTTTTTCCTCCTTTTTTAATCTTTAAAGAAAGATTGAAAGGATTTTTAATGGTGTGTTTGCAATGGGACTAAGCAGGCTGCGGTATCTGTATACCAAATCCTAAATCTTGCTTAACACCATTTAATGCTGGACCATAACAAGGTTAAGTTAACACCTTTGCACATATATGCCATCTAAAGTAAGATAACAGAAGCCAAAGTGCCTAGCTCAGGTTTTGTGGATCCCATTGTTGTTCCTGTGATTTTTTAGGCTCCTAAAAGTCGGGCGTTGCAACTCTCTGCATCACAATGACCAAGTCTCATTTTGGAACTGGGCCTCTCTGCAGTCTTCTGTGTTGCCACTTTTTAATGACACACCCGTCCTTGAATTGTGAGGCCACAAACTTCTCATTTCAATCTCTCCTGGGGACCTACTTGTGGCTGACTGATGGTTAAATTGAAGGAGCAATTGGGCAGTCAGTGCTTTGTTTTATCTATTTATAATCTTAAATGTTGTGTTTAAAAATGTATATATTTGATTGTGTAATCCTCTCCCAAGGTCACTTGCCCTCTTAAATGGTAAACTGTTTGGAGCAGGAACCATGTTGTAAAGAAATGTACAATAAACTCCGTTAGATGAGCATGTATTAAATACTTTTTTTAACAGTAGATATATATTTAGTAGTGCTATAAGAAAATGTAAAGGGAAATTTCCTGTTTTTGGAATGTATCTTGTTGACATGGCTTTTAAAACTCCGCTAACAATTTTAAAGGTTCCAAAAATAAAAAAATCGGCTTGTGTCTCACCTACAGTGGATACTTGCTGCGTGTACATAACAAGCCAAAGCAAACCAGACAAATGTGAGTAAAAATGACTAGGAAGTATGGATACTGACTGAACAGAACTCCCAGGCCATAAGACACAAACAACTAAGAATAAGTCAATTGTTTTAAGAAATAATTAAATACATGAAAACAGCGAAAGCTCAGCTGGATTGAGTAAAGAGAAGGATAGTAATGTGTAAACTAAGATAAATAAGGAGGTCCCAATTAGATTTTTATCAGGATAAGTAAAAATGTATCAGATACAAGTATTTTGGGTTAGTGTATATGAAAATATATTAGAATAAAATGTTTATAGATGAGATAGTGTAATGATCTGTACCTGTGTGGTGTTATGAGACAAGGAATGAGGATGTGTGCTTAACAAATTGGGGGCTGGAGAAATGAAGGATCTTCACCAGATTCGGTCAGCATGGATTAGATGATGACAGAAACAGCCTACCTGTACCCCAAGACAGAATAACTGATCATTATGTTATCATGATCTATTCACTTTATTTATGCTTTATGCTTGATTAAGGTAGTGATATGTTGTCTAAAAACTTTCTTATTAGAGCTTTCAACTAGTTAACTGGCATGGATTATGCTTTTCCCCCAACATGTCTTTGCATATGTTTGTACAACACTAACCATGATCAATTCCTGATCCTGATTCTTTGGGTACTGTGATAATAAATAAGAGGAATGCAGGGTATCTCAATTCTCCATGTCTCTCTGCTCTCAAATTATCCCTGCTTAACATATCAACAGAATGAATTAGTCAGACATTGAGTTTAAATACAATAAAAAAGAGGATTTTAGAAGTAAACCAAGGTAAAAAGAAGTACAGTTAAACAGTTAGAAAACCCACATTTATTATGTTGTTATATGAGATGTTATCATAGTAGTTGTATTATTTCCTGTGCTTAGAATAAGATATACCAAAATACTATTGTAAATGTTGCTATTTTGAATAGATTAATAATTGCTTTTCCAAAATATAAATCAATATTCACTATATTAGAAAGAAATTCAGCCTTTAATTAATGAAGGTTACAACATTAACAAGGGTGCTAAAATGACTGAGCTCTTGAACAGCTTTTTAAAATCTGCCTTTTATAAGAAAAAATAGGGGGGAAGGGTGTGTGTACCTTTGGGAATCAAAACAAGACCTTGTCCGTATAATTGATGATAAAAAAGTAAGCACAAGAATCTTACAAAATCTGAGTAAGTATAAATTAGCAATTCCAGTTGATATTCATCCACTGAGTCTAAGGGGAATTAACTAATGAATACATTGAATTACTGGAAGTTAATTTGTAAAATTCAAGGAGATCTGGGATCAGCCAATGAGCTGGTTAAAAAGATCAGTAACAAAAAAAATCCTGACAATTACCATCTAAATGAAATCTATAATTAAAAAATGGAGCATATATAGAGTTAACAGGCTAGATTCTCCAATACCTTCTGATGATGCAAAGCAAATCTAAACCCAGGTTAAAAATGGTTTCAGTCACTAAGTTTACCTGATATATCTAGTGCTATTTCATTGTATGAGTCAGTTCCTCAACAAAAGGCTAGTAGCAAGAATTCTGATCATACAGATGAAGACTTTATAATTAACTACCTGTGTGGTAGGGAAAGAATGAATTTATCACCAGTCATTTCACTAAGACCAATCAGAAATCTAGATGTGAACGTTCCTATTTAGCCGTTATGCTTTTTGGTTTCTATCATTTAGACCACTTTGACTGTTCTACCTAATAAACCTGCAGTCCCTTTCCAAATGCTACTGCTGTCTTTCAGTAGTCAAATTATCCACCTAATCCTCAGTGATTATTATCAGTAATTGAGTCCGGGGTTGATTAATACATTTCCATATTAATTAGGAAGGCTTTAAAAGCTCAGTGTCTGAATTAACACTTTTGTAAGCAGAAACATAGTGATTAATAGAGCCCGTGGCTGTTTAAGGGTTAAATACAAATGATAAAACATAAGGTTATAGTCATAACATACAACTGTACTCATATGATGTACATTCTAATTGCTAGTAACTAACAGAATTCAGGTATAGGTGTTGGCACTTTCTGGGGAAGCAAGACCTAATTGGGAAAAGGAATAAATACATTTCGATGACCTAGCTTCTATAAACATCACGTAAGGCTGATTCAAACTCCACGTGTAACATCTGAGTTCAGATTGCTCAAATACTATATACTTGAGTGGGCTTGGATTTTATAGGACCTTAGCTGATGCCCCAACATTCAGTACAATATAATCAGTTATGAACTATGAAATATAGTTTTGTATTTACCTTAATAAACTGAGAAGTATTTTAGCTTTCTTTTTGTCATTTGTGTTTCAGCATTAGCCTGTTCAGTTTATACCATTAATTCACTACTCCTTTCTGTTGTTTTTGTCCGGCTGGCTTTGTGTTGGTCATTTTTAGACACTATTTACTAATCTCCAATTAGTAATTAGAAAATGATATGATGCAAAAAACACTAAATACTTACACAGCCACAACGAGTATACATGCCATCTTTCGCATTGTCAGAAGATAACACAGTCACTCTAGAGCAACTTTGAACTTTTGGTTTCTATTGTTTTTAGAGAAACAATGACTTATGGTTTCTACAGACCAGCACAACATGCCATGGAACAAAATGGGCACCATGTAGCAGTGGCTGAATAGATAACACATGTCAACAGTGTAGAGTACAGTGATTTACTCTAATGGAAACATTTGAAGTTGCTCACAGTCACTTATCAGAGCCCAGCAGCTTATTTCATTAGCATTTTCATTTTTTTCTCATGTTGTTTAATTTAATCTGAGCAAACACAAAAATGTTCATGTGTAATTTTCCTATTGCATTTCATGAGAATTATTTTAAAGAAAATAATCAAGATTAATTCCCTAGCCTCTTGACTTACATAAAATGTATAATGCTAATGTGTGAGTCATTTTAACTATATTGTGGCGTGTATACTTAAAAAAGATGGCCTGCCACATTCAGAAGACATTTGAACAAGATGCAATATGGCCGAACTTGATCTGCATGTGAAGGACACCCCAAATTCAGCACAGAGTTTGGGCAACAAAATAATTAAAGCGGGCTAAGAACATAGAGGGTCAGATCCCTCATTCTGCGTATTGCTAGTATTCCCACAGAAGCCAGTAGTAGTTAGACATCAGTGATAACAATGAAAATGCAGCTTTACAGCACAAATCCCCTCATATTTTGAGCTGCTTAAGAGGAGCTACGTGCACATGGATATGTGGAAATGGTTAAGGTTGAGACTGCATTGAGATGTATCCACGTCAGCCTTGACAGTTTGTATTATATGGCTTTTGCTTTTTTTGTTTTTAATACTTTGAATTCTTAATAGGAAGAGAGTTGTTCAGTTCGGTATGCGTCCTGTACAAATAGAATGTCATACTATATTTCCAATGTCTGTTCTATCTGATAAAAAAAAGCCCTTCACATGCACAAAACAAAAAGCTAAAGTAGTAAAAAGAAAATTGAATCCATCGTAGAAAGTTGTAACATCAGTAAAAACATCCACACCCATTGTTATTCCTCCAGGATAGTTGGGGATGAGGTGCATTGTGCTGCAGGAAGTGTTATGTTTGAACATCTGGTACAGCCAGCACTCCACTAGCACAACTATAGCAGCCTAGTGTAGGGCCCTGCTCTGATCAAATGCCTTAGGTCACTAGTAGCAATTAGTCATCCTCTCCAAGGTGTGTGTGTGCCAGGGGAGGGGGGAGTTAAACTTAGCCTGTCTGCCTCCTCCATTCAGGCTACTCATAAGTGAGGCTCTCAATGTGGGACCCCCACACACTCTGGAGTGAGGCCTCTTGCCATCACTCGGCGAAGGGTTCCTTTTCTGGGCAGAGGTTGAACATTGCAGCTCTTCTCTGGAGCAGCACAGAGTTCCAATGTATTCGCCCTTGTATTTAACTGTGGCACTGAGTATATTTCCCAGACCTGAAGAGCTGCTCTATGTAAGCTTGAAAGCTTGTCTCTCCCACCAACAGAAGTTGGTCCAATAAAAGATATTATATTACTCACCTTAACCTGCACTTGCAATTTTGTCTTTATGGAAGAGAAAATTGATTTTTCTCATCTTGACAAATGAAAACTTGTGGAATTTACATATAAGTTAATATAAGTACATGTGCATAGGTAAACTAGTAATTAATTCATCCCTTAATGTCTGAATCAAACACTTATGTAGGAGTAAAGTTCATATTGCAAACCCCTGGTTAGTACTAAAGAAACTGGGGTACAGAATCAAAGTTGTTCATAGATTTCTGGTGATACAGTGCTACAGCCTATTATCAAGTGTGACTGGGCAAGGCCAGAGGGCTATAGGAAAGTGGTAAGGAACCAGTATGTTATCCCCAGGCTAAACAAATCCCTGATACCTTATGGCAGTTGCTCCAGGTTAATCAAGACACCTGGGGCCAATTAAGAACTTTCCAGAAGGCAGGGAGGTTGATTGAGACACCTGCAGCCAATCAGGGGCTGGCTGAAACTAGTTAAAAGCCTCCCAGTGAGTCAGTGAGGCGCGCATGTCAGGAGCTGTGGAAGGAGGTTGCATGTGAGGAGCTGAGAGCAAGAGGCACTAGGAGCTGAGAGTGAGAGGGTGTACTGCTGGAAGATCCTGTGGTGAGGATAAAGAAGGTGTTGGGAGGAGTCCATGGGGAAGTAGCTCAGGGAGTGGTAGCTGTCATGCAGTTGTTCCAGGAGGCACTCTAAACAGCTGCAATCCACAGGGCCCTGGGCTGGAACCCGGAGTAGAGGGCAGGCCCGGATTCCCCCCAAAACTCCCAACTCCTGATCAGACACAGGAGGAGTTAACCTGGACTGTGGATTCTACTAGAGGGGAAGATCTCTGAGGCAAGCAAAATCCGCCAATAAGCGCAGGACCCACCAAGGTAGATGAGGAACTTTGTCACAAAAGATATAATTAAAATACTTATTTAATACAGAGTAATAAACAATTTGGTTATTCATATATTATCTTGCTTGATTTGTCTATTACCACCAGTTAGAACTTAATACTATATGTTAGAAAAAGTCTATGCTAAAGCTTTCCTTAAACACATCTCCTGGTGATGCAAATGTTTTCTTTCCCTGCTGTCATTCTGTGAGAGAGAAGTGTTATGTTAATTTAAGAGCAAATCCTTTCGCTCTGTCTATTACATGCACCACATATAAAATCCAGACCTGTGGATTGCAGTAATTTACCCTCCCACAAAGTGGGTTCACTGACACAATGGGAAGAGAGTATAGGAAGCTTCCAGCTGCTACAGAAAAAAAGTCTGTGGTAGAGCTCACAATGCATCTGTCAGTTACTTGTGAAGATTAAGTCAATTATTTTTTGTTGTTTTCCACACCTGAAAAAAATCAAACAATGATGATATCATCAGTAACATCAAATGTTTAAGGGAAAACACAGTAAACAAGATTTAATTATTGCATTCTCCCCGTAGGAGGTGCACTCTAGGAAACTAGACTACAAGGCAGATTAATTTTTTCTCCTTTTATTTTTGTGTCCCTGTAGAGATCTCTATAGCAACCCAACTAAATTGTATGTGATGTCAACATTTACAAACTTTTAAGAGAAACATCTGCCAATCTGGACTTCCGTAAAAAAAACAGCATTTAACAAGGTATAGAGTATTTTGAAATAGGAATATTAGAAATGCACAGAGGGGATGTTTTAATGTGCATGAAACCTGTCTGATGTTCTATCTTTTCACGATCATTCTTCTGACTAGAAAACCATATAAGAACCTTCATCTTTATACAAATATTATTTGCAAATAATTCAAAGTATTGGACTACCCTTTTAAAAATAAAGTACAGTATCATCCTTTATGCAAACCTATGTAGATTTGGCAGATTTAGAAAGTTTTTGTGCTTTTTTTGTCTAAGGGTGATGCTTCTGCTATGAGCAGCCAATATGCTTACTGCCACGGAAAGGTAGCTATGGAGACAAAATCTATTTACTATGCCATTTGACGTTTTATATTTACTCTGCATGTAAATTCCATTAAAATGGTAAAATCGGATGGGTCCAAGGCACAGCTTCTTTTTAAGGATTCATTTGGGGTGGAATTTACCAGGTGTAGGGGAATGCTGTAAGCCCCCAAACAATTTACCCTTGTGGTGAGACTGCTGACATAGACAGTGAGGAGAGAGGCTTCATAAAGGCCTCTACAACCCCTGTGCACTGCAGAAGGTGTCTACATTAGAGCTGGTTAAATATTTTTCATGGAATAATTTACTGGAAAAATGCCTTCTCCATAAGACTGCTATTTTCCACAAGAAAAATTTTGCTGAAAAAAAAATCAGTTTTCCACTGGGAAAATCAAAATGATGGCTCCTTCTTTGCTTGCCTGGAAGACTATTGTCAATTTCACTTTCTCCCTGTGAAATTGACAAAAGCTTTCCCAGAGGGCCAGCAGAGCACCCTGACTCTCTGTCCCCCTAGGTCTGATCACTGAAGAGACAGAGAAAAAATTTCCCATGAACCAGAAATCCCATGATTCAGCTAGTTCTAATCTACACACCAACCCAGGGCCTTGTGACGGAGGAGCCATTGTACCTACAAATCTTGTGCCTCAAACTGCCCTGTAGGGAGTTGTTCAGTGTTCAAGCATGAAAAGAGACAGCCAAGGCAGTGAAACATTCAGGCTTTATTCCTTCTTCCATATATAATGTTCTGTCTCATCAAGCAATTCCTGAAAGAAAAGTTCTCTAGCCTATTATACATAAACCATAATATAACACCCCCTCATCAGAGCCTATTTATTGTAACATTCCTTTGATCACATATATTTGAGATAGCAACATTTAACATGAATCCCAGAACATGCGTACATACTTAAACATTCTATTACATTCTCAGAAAGTCTATATCCTCATGTATAACTTAACATTAGCTCTCTCTCCCTCTCTCTCTTTGTTAAATTGCTTGTCAATTAAACTATTTTCCCCTGGTTTGGGAGGCTTGTTATTTCATGCCTTACTATTGTACAAAGTGTTACATATACCTTGCAGGTGGTTTGAGTTATAGTTGGTGAAAGACTTTCTTGTGATGACAGGAAATTTGGTTCCCTTGGTTCTTCTGGTGATGTGGTATTTTGGTATTTTGAGAGTCTGTTCTGATATCTATCAGTCATTTGTCAGCCTGTGTTCCTTCCATGTCCTGCTGATCAAGTCACAGAGGAATGCATATTTCACCCTTGCCCCATCAGTGTTTTTGTCTTGTATTCACAGTGGCTGAATGTATTTGATGGTTCAATGAAATATATGCCAATCTGTTACCCCAAAAATCAGACCTAAGGAGTCCGACAATGGCCTTTCTACCCTAACAACCCATTTGTCAGTTTGGTCTATTTCAGGATGTAACAGAATGTGGCTCACCATAGAGGAATAGCCCAGGTTTTACCAGGGGATTCCCTAAAACAGACTAGTTCTGTTAACCCTTGGGAGGACAAAGATACAGTCTTCTGCTCAATTCATTAACACTTGGGCAGTACTTTCTTCAAAAACAAAATAAACTTTATTTAACACATAATGTTCCCTAATATAAGAAGTCTAAATACATATATCAAAAAAATAAACCATAAACCTTTTTAACATACATATATAAATTAGAATACAAACAAACTCTTTCAACACATATACATATTCGAATATCAGGTATGTATGCTATTACACAATTAAACACAGTTTTAAGGGGTTACATTCTGCATGCAATGGCTAGTCACATGCAGAATGCTGACAGCCAGGCATTTAAACATATAAACACACACACACAGACATCCAGCGTAATTAACTCATACACACGTCAATGGGAGTCTTCTATTAAAATCATCATGTTTACTTTCCTTGATGTCTTCTAGTCCCGCTAAGTGGTCCTTCTGCTCTGTCTCCTGTGGTTGGTATCAGCTCCGTTCTTCAAGTGTTTCAGCTCTTTTAGATGTTCTCAATCTTCTCAACCAATGACGACTCTGCTGTTCTTCTCAAATGCTCCAGCACCTTGCACTCACATGACATGGACTGATTGACTGACTGATGCTTGTCAGCTCTCTGTCTTATATATAGTTGACCCATCAAACAGCTTCAAACCCTTTAGAATGTGGACTTGATTGAAAACCTGTTTGAAGACTTGTGTTCTGTCTGACTGAACCTTTCCTTTCAGTGTTTGGAATGACCTTTATTTCACCCTAGTCTACCTGCTTGCCATTGGTCAGACCATTCTGAGACTTCCATTTTGGTTTTCACAGCTCTGATTCCCTGCAGCCGCCATTTTGTTTTATTTCACTAAGACCACTTATTATTATCTTCATTAACTATTTAAATCTTTATAATTACCAAACAAATTAAATATTTATATGCACCGTATCATTGTGTTTCACTATTACCACTCCATTTTCACCAATTTACATAAACCTAAATCTCCATCTCTCCCTCCTTCAGCTAATGGTCATAGATCAGCACTATTGATGCTGGACAGCAATAGTGCTGAACAGCTGTTTCAGCAGGCAGAGAGCAGCTGAAAAATCCTCTGTATCAAATCCACTGCTACATTATATGAGTGCAGATTTTGCTGTTCAACATACGTAGCTCACTTCTGAGTGCACGGTTTGTTCTGAGAAAATAGTCAGATCTCAACAGGGTCTCCCAGTTGTAGTTCTGGAAGGTCTTTAGCTCGTCAGTCAAAGTAGGCTTTGGCCTTTGTGTGTCTTTCTCTTCCTTTGTATTTGTTACTCCTTCTACCACTGCTGGTTGTAGTAATCTTGGGGCTATCAACCAAAGCATGCATATGCCTTGACATCACTTGTTTTATGGGGTGCTATTAATTCTTTCTGTGAGAATGTTTCTCTATTCAAAAATGACTCACTGTATACTTTCTTTAGTTTTTTAGCATTCTTTATTAGATTCTTAGCAATTTTAACTGCCAATTCAGCTTTGCAATTTGATTGGCTGTTGCACAGTGATCTCATGCTGTGGCATCGAATTCACATTCTCAGGTAAATTGCACAAACTCACTGCAAATACATGGGGATCCATTTCTGAAACTACTCAGTTTAGGATACCATGCCTGCTAAAATGCTTCATTGCTTTCTCTATGGTTATCACTACAGTAGTGTCTGGCAGTTCATTTAGTTATTGGAATCCCAAAATGGTAGTCTACAATAATGAGGCAATTTTTGTGGTTTGTGGTGAAAGTTCATTCCTACTTTACTCCCAGGTCTGTTGGAAATTCTGTGTATTTTCATTATCTCTCTTTGCTGCCTGGCCTGCATTTCTCCACACGTATCACAACTGCTCACCAGGTCATGGATATCCTTGGTAACATTTGGCCAGGATACATTATCTCTGACTTTTCAGAGACACAGATCTATTCCAGAATGGCTCCAATATATTATTGAGAAAATTTCTATTCTCAGTTATCTGGGTATTATGATTTACCTACCTTTATGTATGTTGTTAACTTGGGTGTATATTACGTCTTGATAGTTCCCATATTCTTGAGAGGCAGGTGGAGCTTCTTGCCTGGCGTCTGGTCATCCTGACAGAAAGATGGTTGTGAGCACTTGTAATGGGTTTCTTTCTCACCCCTGACTTAAAGTGGCGCATAACTGTGGCTTGACACTTTCTAAGTCTTTCTATGTTTTCTGCATTTCTGTCAGCTTGAGGATCTCATATTCTTGTTAATTTGCTATATTTTCATGCTGCAGGGCTGCTCTGGATAAAGTTTCAGCTATATACATCTCAGTTTTTTTCTTATAGGTTACATGTAAACTATGGTGTTGCGCACACTGAAGGCATTTGGGTGGCTCTAGTAGTGGCTTTTAAAAAATGCTCTCTAGTGGTTTATTGTCACTTTCTACTCAAATGGTTTCTCATCCTTGAACATACTGTTCACATTTTCAACTATGGACATTCCTTTTCAATCTGGACATATCTTTGTTCCATTAGTTCCTTCGTCTGTGGGGTGCAGTGAGGAAGGCCTTAGGCATTGGGATCCCTCAACCCCTCCTATTCTCTGCCTTGGACACAGCTGTAATATTTTGGTATAATTTTTGTTGTTGGGTTTGTGGGTGAGTGTTGGGTGGTGTTGATGGCCTGTGATATACAGGAGTTCAGACTAGATGATCCAGTGGTGTCGTCTTGCCTGAAACTATGATCTTAGTGTGAAAGCCACCAACTGTCCTTTTTGTAGGAGTGATGGCCCAAGAACAATCTCACTGGCATCCCATTATATGATACATCTTCTTTCACATTGTAGTATTTCAGGATAAGATTGTTGGTCACCAGCTTTTTGATACATGTGATGGCTGAATCATATTGAGGTAACCATGTCCATGCTGAATCTTTGAGTCCTCAGGGGCTCACAGACATCTGAGAGATCTGGAATTTTTTTGTGAGAAAGTTTACAAATGATAACAGTCTCTTATCTGATTTAATGTCTTTAGGTGTGGCTATCTGTTGGATTGCTTTTAACATTTAGGGATCAGGTTATAACCCTTGGAGGGAGGGGAGGTCATCAAGTGACCTAAGTGTGGTACTGCAGTCAATGAAAATTTTAGCTTGCTTTTATTAAATTTTAGATTTACATCCATGGCTTTTTCTAGCTGACAGATTAGGTTCTCGTCGTGATCTGCCATAGCTTCTGCCATGCTGTCTCTGAATGTGTATGCCAGAATCTCATCAGCTGTGAAGAGTCCTGTTATTATATATTGTTGGAAATGTTGATATTCTTCCACTGCAGATTTGATTCCATATTGCATTATTAACCATCTGTAATACTTGCTGGTGTCTAATATGTTGTAAAGTAGTTACTTTCCTTATCCAATTGTACTTGCACATATTTTTTTTGGCATCAAGTACAAAGAACATTTTTTATTTTGCCAAGTCAGGTAATATTTTTACAATTGTAGGCATATGGTAGTGAGCTGTTTTTAGTGCTTTGGGTCTATCAGCTTGCTTGGCTTCTCAAGGTCTACAATGCTGCATATCCAACACATGGGTTCTGTGACTTTAGCAATGATGCCTTCTTTTTCCATTTGATTTATCACTCCCATTTCCCCCCTCTTAATGCAACTGATACACTGTGAAGCAGGAATTGTATTGGTTAAAATGTTTTATTTATTTCCAGGTGTAACAGTCCTGAAAGATATCCTAGTCCTTCAGAAACATCATGATAATCTTTTAGCAGCTTTGCTGCAAGGATGCCACATTGTGTTGTCTGCACAGGATATGGTTTTTTTGCTTGTGTGTTTTTGTATGAATAGTTTGTCCCAACTGTAGTGTCACTAGGTTCATGGATTCATTTGTTTTAGATGAAACAGTGTTTTCTGTAAAAAGAACAGGAGTTCTTGTGGCACCTTAGAGACTAACAAATGTATTTGAGCATAAGCTTTCATGGGTTACAGTCCACTTCATCAGATGCATAGAATGGAACATATAGTAAGAAGATATATATACATACAGAGAATCATGAAAAGATGGAATTTGCCGTTCCAACTCTAAGAGGCTAATTAATTAAGGAGAGCTATTATCAGCAGGAGGAAAAAAACTTTTGTAGTGACAATCAAGATGGCTCATTTCGGGCAGACAGTCGACAAGAAGGTGTGAGGATACTTAAGATGGGGAAATAGATTCAATTTGTGTAATGACCCAGCCATTCCCAGTCTCTATTTAAACCTAAATTAATGGTATCTAGTTTGCAAATTAATTCCAATTCGGCAGTTTCTCATTGGAGTCTGTTTTTGAAGCTTTTTTGTTGCAAAATTGCCACCTTTACTTTGTTGTCTGTACTACCTGAAATTTCAGCTTGTTTCCATTTTCTAGGTATCCCGCTTTTATAATTTACATTGTCCGAGTAGTATTTTGATTGTGTCAAACTATCATTTTAATTTGGTTTTGCGTGGTTGCAATTTCTCTTTCTTCTTTTGCATAATGCTGAAGTCTTTGTAGCCTAGCACATTCAATGATACCCCACTGTCTATTTGGCATTCAGTTTCCTGTTTGTGTGTGTGTTACTACCTTGTCTTTACATCTGTGGCTAGTCTAAGTTTTACTAACCACTTGTTCTTTCTGGTTTGCTCTGCATTAATGTCATATACATGGAAAATCTCCTCTTCAGAGTCACTGCTTCCTCAATATGATGCATTTTTTCTTTGATTTTTGTTGTTGTCAAGCTGTAGCATAATTATTTCTTTTGCGACAGTTATTGCATATGACCCATATTAAGAGCATTTTCCATTATGTTTTTCTCCATAGTACCCACACATCTTCATTTGAATTTTGTTTATCTCCTCTGCTTTGTATTTGTACGTTTGCTTTTGCATGAATTTTGATGTATTTGTCCTTGTGCTACTTGTTGAATGATCTTTGATTCTGTTCTACTTATGCTCTACATTTAGATGTGAGCTTGTTCAGTACTTTGACTCATGTCTATAGCTCTGGGTAGATTTAACATGGGCTGTGTAAGCATTATTTTTGAAGCTCTTGCATCTTTCATCCCATTTACCAAATCTAGCACAAATTAGTTAATCTTTTAAAACTTTATAGTCACATGAGTCAGCCATTTTGCTCAGTTGTTTCTCCAGATTTGTCATTACACTTGTTGAAATGATATGTTTAATATATGACATTTTTGTGGGGGTTAAGATGCTTTTGGAGCAATTCTAGGATTTGACATGGTCTTCACAATTTGCTGCTGACATAGCCAGATGCTGCTGGAGCATATGGTGGTCTTTACCCATTACATATCATAGTGTGACTGTTCTTTTATTGTTTTCCTCTTAACAAAGTTGCAAATTTGTAGTTTTCCCATTGCGATCTAAAGGATGTCCAGTTTCTAAACACTCCCCCTTTCTTGTCCATCTGTTCAAGAACATGATTATTTCTCTCTCTCGCTCTCACTCTCTCTCTCTGGGGAGGGGTTGGTTTGTCATCCCCCACCCCCAATATTCTTAATTTCTGATTTAACATAACTGTAGGAACTGACACAACATCGGTGTTCAAGCACATAAAGAGACAGAACCAAGACAGGTCAACATTCAGGCATTATTCATTTCTCTACATAGGTTTTTCTTTCCCAAACATGTCCTGAAGTAGAGTTTTTTAAATTCCTACACATATTTGTACTATAAAAACAGCCTCTATTGGGAAGAAAAGTTGAACAGCTGATATGGGACTCAATTAATAAATAATTAAAAGAGGGTAATTAATGTGAATCAACATGGGTTTATGGCAAATCGAACTTGTCAAACTAATTTGATATATTTTATGACATTACAAGTTTGATAAATCTAATAGTGTTGATGTAATATACTTAGACCTCTGCAGGACATTTGACTTGGTACTACACAAAATGTTGATTGAAAAAGTTGAATGATACAAAATCAAAATGGTACATATTAAATGGGTTAAAAATGGATCCAAGATAGATTTCAAATAAAACAGGGAATTATCACTGAGCATGTGTGTTTCTAGTGGAGTCCCATAAGGACTGATTCTTGGCCCTACTCTATTTAACATTTTTATCAATGACCAAGAAGAAAACATTAAATTACTACCGATCAAGTTGCAAATGACACAAAGATTGGGGGAATGGCTAATAATGAAGAAAACAAGTCACTGATACTGAGAAATCTAGATCACTTGGTAAGCTGAGTGCAAGCAAACAGTATGCATTTTCACATGGCCAAATATAAAGTCATACATCTAAGAGCCAGGAATGCTTGCCATACCTACAGGATGTGAGACTCTATCCTGAGAAGCAGTGGCTGAAAAAGAGTTGGGGGGGTCCTGATGGATAATTAGCTCAACATGAGCTTTCAGTATGACAATGAGACCAAAAGGGCTCATCCAACCCTTGGATGCATAAACAGGAATATGAATTAGGAACACACTTTATAGCTGTTGGTTAAGACACTTGCTTGGGATGTAGAAAACCCAGATTTAAGTACCTAATCTACTTGATTCAGAGTTACATAAGAAAAAAAACTCTTGTCTGAATCAGGTAGTGTGGGTACTTAAATCTGGGGCTATCACATCCCTGGCCAGTGCTCTCACCAGCATAGACATACCCACACCCACCCTCACTGAATCAAAAACCATAGTTTTAGATCCAAAAGCCAGATATTTTGAAACAATTGTATTTTCACACAAAAAAATGTGTTCAAAAGACTTTGTTTTTGTTTCATTGTGGTATGACGACAGATTACAAAACCTTGAAAGTTGTAGCAAAAGGGAATGGTCATCCCCCGGTCAGCTTTAGTTATATTACCTTAGTATATGGCATTGGTGTGACTACTGGTGGAATCCTGTGTCCAGTTGTGGTGCCACAGTTTGGGAAGGTTGTTGAAAAAGTTGGAGATGGTTCAGTGAAGAGCTACTAGAATAATTAAAGGATTAGAAAACATGTCTCATAGTGATGGACAGAAGGAGCTCAATCTACATAGTTTAACAAACAGCAGGTTAAGGGGTGATTTGATCATAGTCTATAGGTATTTACATGGGACATAAATTTGATAATAATGGGTTCTTCAGTGTAGCAGACAAAGGTATAACAAAATCCAATGTCTAGTGAAAGCTAGAAAAAATTAGACTGGAAATAAGGTGGACATTTTTAACAGTGAGGGAAGAATTTACTAAGGTGTATTCTCCCTCACTGGAAATTTTTAAACTAGATTGGAGATTTTGCTAAAACATATGCTCCAGTACAAACAGGAATTCACTCAGGAACATCCTATGGCCCATGTTAAGCAGGGGATCAGACTAGATGATCACAATATTCACTTCTGGCCTTTTAATCCATAAATGTATTTATTGTAACAGGATAATAATAATCCACAAACAGGAATAGTACCTATGGAGATAATCTGCAGTACAGCCATAACTGCAGGTTGTAAGGCCGAATTCCTTCCCCCTCAGTGCTTCACACAAAGCCCTGTTACTCAGGCTTTGTGCAGCAGAGGGTGAATTTCACTCATAGTAACAATTAGGAGAGCTGGGTTTTTTCCTAGCTTTGCCACAGACTAGCTGTATGAATTTAGGCAAGTCACTTGGAGCCCAGGTCTGCCACTCTTACCTGCACTGATATTCAAATTGTACTTTGAGAAGTGAGGTACTACTCAGTGAGGATAAAAAAGGTAGAAACAGTCATTTACTTCTTTCGCTCTCATTTTCCTCCATCTGTAAAAGGAAGATAATAATACTTAGCCACCACTTTGGTGTGTTGTGAAGCTTTGGGGCCCATCCTGCAGTCCTGTAAAATATTGGTATTCCTCCCTCCTGGGATTATTCCTACAGAAGTCAGCTTGTAAGGGTAAAGGATCAAAACCAAATTGTTTAGTATTTTAAGGCCTTTTTGGAGTACTGGTAGACTATTATTCATTGTCCCCCATATTTGTAGCCTAGCCTAGACACCATATTTGTATGTTGATAACTGTTTTCTTCAAACAATGAAATGACCTCCTCTATGTTCTATAAGCCCTTAGAGAAAAGTATTAAACATCTTGATAACATCTTCCCAAGAGGATTGCTGCTTTGCACTGTTTGAGGTGTTTCTTCAGCTCCAGAAGCTGTCTGGTACAGTTTGAGACATAATTCCCTGTTTTTCAGTTTTCAACTTGGTTTCTATGTAGTACGAGTGTATCTAGTACTTTATCTGACACAGAAGTAGCTAACACTAAGATCCAACCCATAATGCAGTTCACACTTGCATATACCTCAACTGGAGTCCACTTCCTGTTGTGGACCACTACCAGGGCTCTTATAGGCAAAGCACACTGCAGTTTTCACACTGAATTCGTTAAACAATGAAATCATTCTGGATTTTAATGTAGATGATGTTGCTGTTGAATTTCTACCTTGCCACACTCGAGTGCCAGGGAATCCAAGAATTTCTCCATAGAACTTAGGTCCAGTATTCTGAGGAGTGCGCGGGCACTGGCCTAAACCCCGTTAGTACATTATTAAAGAACAAAACTGGGAAAATACATTTTAGAAAATAATCTTTGAACAAATTATTAGAAAACATATTGCAAAATATGTCTATATATTATTCATGAATATATTGATTGGATTATCAACCCTGCTCCATAGCTAAAGCATTTGGATAAGATCAACCTTTTTATTTTTAAATAATAAAATTGTATGTATTTTGGATGAACATTATTCACTCTGTCATATTCAAAAAATATCAGAATCCAGCTTTTCCAATTCTCTTATCCATTTTCTCAGTGGGTGAAGTGATGACACAACTCTACTTTATTTCTTGCATCCGACAAAGTGGGTATTCACCCACGAAAGCTTATGCTCCAATACCTCTGTTAGTCTATAAGGTGCCACAGGACCCTTTGTCGCTTCTACAGATCCAGACTAACACGGCTACCCCTCTGATACTTTATTTCTGTTTATCTAACAATGATATGAATTTGTGGCTTGAAATTATTTAATGTGTGTGAAGAGCTCTGAAGAGAGAAAGGGCAAAATGAATATTAAGACTACTTATTATAATTTATGATAGGCATGCACATTTTTTAATTTACCTGTACAATATTAGCTAACATGAATATTGTTTTAGAAATATCTTAAACTGTTATTTCTTGGTAACAGAGTTTTGGAATTCTCTAGTTGAACTATATCCTCTCATTGGGTTATTTAAAACTTGAAATTTAATAGCAAAAAGAAATGTTCACTTGAGGTCTTTCAGTTAGATGATTGCAGTACTATAGCTCTTGACTAAAAATAAAGAGTAAATAATACACAAGGGGTGTGTTTGTCATAATATTACCATATCCCCACAGCAGTAAAAGATATGAGATTTAGCCAAGTATCTATAATTCCCAAGGGCTGTTATTATCTTCTGACAACTATCCACTAGATTTGCCTTGCTGCTGTTATAAAAAGTCTGCATTGTGCGAGATAATGCAGCTTAATTTCCTACAAGATATAGTCAGTTTGACAGTAGTTTCATGTGTTTCACATGAAATAATCTAACATTATAAAATGTTACATTTAAAATGTTCTTCAGCCAATGGAAATGCTTCCAGGTAGACTTGTCCAGTAAAGCAGTAATTGTGAAAAAGTATGGATCACTTTTGTGTTTTGGCAGAATATTATTGACAGTATCTCTTATGGACAGCTCCCCTTACTCAGGGTAAATTGTAAATGTAGAGTCTAGCTCTGTGTGACTATTGGCAAATCTCATAACCTCTTTTGTCTTCATTTATTCACTTCTAAAACAGGGATAGGAATGCTCACCCATCCTTTCACTGGATAAAAACAGATATCTGGTGTGTGAAGTGAAAGCTGGTGGCCATTCTGAAGGAGAAAATACCTGGGCTAAAAGCATAAGTTTCAACAGCATTCCATCTGAGAAATTAAGGAATTGGCCAACCAGATTCAGAAGTTGTTGCCATAGCCATCACAAGGGGAGGATGGATGATAAGGGAACTGGAGAGATTAAAGCCAGAGGAAGCAGATTGGTGATTTGTGACCAGCAGGGGAAAGATAACCAGGAGGTATTCAACTCACCTAAAAATATTGAATCATTATGACATATCTGGCAAGGAGCCAGTCTCTGGAGGAATGGAACAGAAAGCTACAGAAGATCTACCTGATGGGTGTCCTTTGAAGGAAGCAGCTACCTAGAGAGGTTATTCAATAGTTCTAAGGAGGCAAACAATCATCACTGGCAACTCCGTATTTAGAAGAGTGGACAGAGAAGCTAGTAAGGAACACAAAGCCATCAGAATGGTGCATTATCTCCCTGGAGTGAAATATGAGATGTGACTGCAAGATTGACTGGATATTGAAATTGTCTGGCAAGTCTCCACTGTGATGATACATTTAGGGCCAATATTTTGGAATCACGTGGAACTCACCAGATTATAGAACACTTCTGAGATTTTGGAAGGAAGTTTAAGAAGATGGAAGTCAAACAATTTTTTTAAATTGATGTTGGAAAATAAGGTAGAGTATAGTAAAGAGCCTCAAAAATGATTCAAGGGCTAGAGAAAATGCCTTACAATGAAAAATTTAAAGATTTCAATTTGTTTATCTTATAATAAAAAAGATTAAGTAGTTACTTGATTATAGTATATAACTTTCATAGGGAGAAAATAGCAGGTACTAAAGGACTCGTTAATCTATCAGACAAAGGCATAGCAAGAACTAATGGCTGGAAGTTCAAGCCATATAAATTCAAATTAGAAATAGGGCAATTATCCATTGGAACAAATTACCCAGGAAACTGGTGGATTCTCCATCATGAGATGTCTTCAAATCATGATGGAAAGCCTTTTTGGAAGATGATCTGGAAGATACAAGTGTAAGTAGGTGAAATTTAATGGTGATATGCTAAAGGTCACAGCAGATGATCTAATGGTCCCTTATGTACTTAAACACTATGGATCTGTACTCTGTACAGTGGTTTCTGTTCAAATAAATATTTAGTAACAGTGATGATATCTATGGGACAATAGATTTTTTCTTATATGTACAATCAGACACTTCTATCTTATCTCAGATATCCCCAAGTGATAACTGATATCACATTGATATACTTTAATGGATATTTTAGTGTTGAAAACAAGCTGTTTGATTCAAACCAATGGACATCTACAAAAAAAATGGCAAATTGTGATGAGAATTTTTTTCTCAGATCTGCAGAATTCTAAAAACCCGTTACATTAAAATGACAAAAATGAGCTACCTCTCCAATTTGCAATTGAAGCTATGTGTGAAAAACTGAAAAGTAATCCAAAAATAAATAACTAAAGCGCCTTCTGACATCAGAGGTGAAGTTTTGTCTTTTCCTGTAAAATGATATGTTGGATTTTCAGTGGCAATCAGAAAGTAGATAAGGGCTTTGTTTTTATTCACACCTGTACATTACTTGTACAGGTGCAATAAATTAAATAAAGCTGTTCATCATAATTATAAGTGAATAATGCTAATTTGGAATCACTAACAGGAGTATCAGAATACAGGACACCATACAGGTTAAGGAAAAGTGAATAACATAAAAGAATGAACATTCTTTCTCATTTTGCCTCAGCCAAATCCAGGTCCACTTTGTGTTTACTTTCCATAGACATTCACCATAATTGTGTTTTACTGGCTTAAGTGATCAGAGAAACTGAATTTCAAAGCAGCATGTACAACTTGTATTGCTGGCAGCTACGGAACAAAAACTATACTATATAACTTGCTTGACCAGTCATAACTAATCAAAGTGGTGAATGAGGTAAAGACCATTTTAGAATAATTATTGAACAAACAAACGGAAAAAAAATCATGATTTCCTTGGCCCAAGAAAACAGGCCAAATTCATCTTAAAGGTATTTGCCTAAAATTATTCATTCAGCTCTATATACAGAAAGTTAGGAGCTTTTCCCACAAAAAAAAATCAGGCCTAATGGTCACTCCTATAATGTGTGGAGGGAAATCCCATGAACTCATAACAAAGGGACACAATTCCAGAGAGTATTAACTGATAGTTAAATCAGTTAATAAATACTGGGAAGCTCTGGAAGGAACTGAAAGGAAATAGAGAAGGCCAGAGAATGGATGGTGGGGAAGTGAAAGGGTTCAGAATTTGGGGCAAGATCAAAAGCCCACTATGGAAAGACTCCAATTGACTTCAATGGACTTTCGATCAAGATATTGAAGGAAAATTTAAAGTATTGAATAGTCCTAAAGTAAACCTAAAAGAAAGGAATTAAATTCAGCTATGATGCAAGCATACAGAAATTCATCAATCTCAATAGAGTCGAGCCAGGTCAGAATTGGGCCCAATATTGGAAGGAATTGTAATAATTAACACTAATAATAGCCTTTATTTTGCTGAAGTTAACAATTTTATTAAAGATATAAACTCAAGCTGGACCAACTATAACTGATTTTAATTCAGTTGCAAATTTGCCAACTGTCTTTAGTCCCTACAGTATCACAGCTAATTAGTGAAGTATTTATTTTATGTCTTTCCTTTCTGAGACTTTCTCTAAAGATAGTTCCCTCTGGCACTCTTTGACAGTGTACTTTGTATTAACTTATTTTCCCTAAACAATTTTTTTCTTGCAAGAGCAATTGTTTTATTGTATATTTTTATATAGCACTATAAATGCACATGCAGAAATAACAGTTCATACTCCAAGAATCTTATGCTCTCCCTCCAGCAATCAGATGCATGGGGCAACAGCTTCAGAGCAAGATAGTGTAGAGACACCACCAAAGGCGAGGTCAGTAATTGAGAACTTAATGAAAGAAATGTGTTTTAAGGAGGGATTTAAAAAGAGCAGGATTAGGCACCTAGTATACATAAAGTGGGGGGATTATTTATAGATTTAAGAAATGACATATTTTGATGACAATTAATAGTCAGTTCATAGCTCACAATCTATACTTTCTCGACTAGGAGACTAAATATTCTTTAAAATAATTTATGTATAGAAAACTATGAAGTTTAACAAGACACAAATATAATTGTTTTTCAAATAAAGGTTGTTTCAGGATTTATTTTTTTAAAATTAGACAAAATTGGAATATAGTTCTAGAGAGAAATAATGAGGGTTTGAATCCCTTTTTTTGTCACCTGTGTGCTTTAAAAAAATATTGCTACAATGCCCTATTATAAATGTCCTATAATTTGATCAATTTGGTGTATTCTGTTCGATGGATAGATGCTTTGTCAGCTTTGAATTTCAGATTTTGCAACACTTGAGAAATATGGAATAAACTATAAAGTGTATATGTAGCAACTGCAAATGAGAAAGAATCCTTGTCACATTTTTAGGAACTATAAACATTGAAAAGGCCATTTTCTGGTAAAATTAGAATCAAAGTGAAACTCTAGCAGAGTATAATGGATTAATCATTATAGAATCTGAATTATCCAGATGTAAGTCCTATATTATGAATCCCTAGATCTTGGCAGGAAGAGATAGTGTTTGAAAATGAGAGAATGGGATAGTTGACAGGGAAAAGGATAGCAAAAGAAGCCTAGGACAATGAAGGAGAGATTATCATCAGGGCTTCTTTCCTTACAGGAAGCTTCAATACTGATATGCTGTGAGAACATGGTTTACACACATTGCTAATGCTCTGGGAGTTTCTTCAGTCTATATAACACACATACCTAAATTTCAAGGACATATTTCTGTGTTCTTCTATGCCTTATTTATTAATATGAAATTCAGAATATTTGCTTTAAGCCATATCACCTAATCATCTGATGGAAAGACACAGGTTGGAATAAAGGTCCAATATATAGTCAACATGCTATAGAGTCGCACTTTTGCTCCAGGTGTGAATTTGACCCCTAAAGGTGGTAATGACTTCATGCTGTTCCTTCTAAGATTTTACTGAAATAGGAGGGAATAAGGAGTTAAAAGGTTTTTGTATGGGAGCCGAATGGGAGGAAGTTTGAGAAATTAAGAAAAATACAGTAGGCTTTTTTTTTAGACTATTCTTAGACTAAATTCAGAGAGGAAGGAGGGTCTTGTGTTTAAGAAACAGGTGGTGATATGGAAAAATTGAGTTCTATTCTAGCTCTGCCACTGCCACAGATTTCCCATCTGATCTGAGGGTTTCTATATGACTGTGCATTGGATTCCCAGTCTGTACAATGGAGGAGGTAAAATACTTAGATACTGCACAGGAGTGTTATGAGTCCAAACTGATAAAGTTTTGTAAAGTGCTCTGTAACTCTAGGGTGCGAGGTGCTAAATATTAAATGCAAAATGCAAATTATTATAAGTTGAAGATGGAAGGGAATGTTGGTGTCACTGGGTGTGACCCTAGATAACTCGAAAAGATGGAAGGCCATGAGTGCCGATGAAGTCTTCTCGCACTAGGCCCAGATGAACCAAACTTCTTCCATGTTGAATTATGTTTGAATTCTACTCAAGCTAGCAGGCTAGTAACGAGAATGGAATGTGCAGCTGGGCTGCTATCAGCTAGCTCTCACATCTTAAGCCTGTGTGAAGTAAATGGGAGGTAGGAACGAGGCAAGGGAGTGAGAAGAGATAGCAGTTCACAGACAGTTACTAATGAACCAGGGTCATAAACTGCTTTTTGTTTAACACTATGACTTCACTGCTTGAATGTAACCTTACTGTGGGAACAGAAAGGGGGAGGAGAAGGGGGGAGAAAAGGAGGGGTTTTGTTCCTGTAAAGTATAAAGACAGGAAAACTGCTTTTTGCTGTGTGCATGATTTGAGACTTTTTCTCCTTGCACCGCTTTGAGATCTCAAATAAACTTTGTTTGCTTCTCCACCCTGGTGTATTCATTGGAGCGAAGCACACCGGGCAAAAGAATCACTGTTGCCAGTCTCTGGCCCTCTGGTGCCGGTAACAGGAATGAGAGTGAAAGGGGCCAGGAGGGATTGTCCTTGGAGACTTTAATTCAAGGAACTTGAACCTTTGAGCAATGCTATAAGAGCTAGTTCATTCTAAACCCCTGAACACTAGCTTGCAGGGATCAGTTCATGAATCCTTAAACAATTTTGTTCAATATCTTCATCAACGACCTGGAGGATGGTGTGGACTGCACCCTTAGCAAGTTTGCAGATGACACTAAACTGGGAGGAGTGGTTGATACGCTGGAGGGTAGGGATAGGATACAGAGGGACCTAGACAAATTAGAAGATTGGGCCAAAAGAAATCTGATGAGGTTCAACAAGGACAAGTGCAGAGTCCTGCACTTAGGACGGAAGAATCCCATGCACTGCTACAGACTAGGGACCGAATGGCTGGGCAGCAGTTCTGCAGAAAAGGACCTAGGGGTTACAGTGGACGAAAAGCTGAATATGAGTCAACAGTGTGCCCTTGTTGCCAAGAAGGCTAACGGCATTTTGGGCTGTATAAGTAGGGGCATTTCCAGCAGATCGAGGGACGTGATTATTCCCCTCTATTCGGCACTGGTGAGGCCTCATTTGGAGTACTGTGTCCAGTTTTGGGCCCCACACTACAAGAAGGATGTGGATAAATTGGAAAGAGTCCAACGGAGGGCAACAAAAATGATTAGGGGGCTGGAGCACATGACTTATGAGGAGAGGCTGAGGGAACTGAGATTGTTTAGCCTGCAGAAGAGAAGAGTGAGGGGGGATTTGATAGCTGCTTTCAACTACCTAAAAGGGGGTTCCAAAGAGGATGGATCTAGACTGTTCTCAGTGGTAGAAGATGACAGAACAAGGAGTAATGGTCTCAAGTTGCAGAGGGGGAGGTTTAGGTTGGATATTAGGAAAAACTTTTTCACTAGTAGGGTGGTGAAGCACTGGAATGGGTTACCTAGGGAGGTGGTGGAGTCTCCTTCCTTGGAGGTTTTTAAGGTCAGGCTTGACAAAGCCCTGGCTGGGATGATCTAGTTGGGGTTGGTCCTGCTTTGAGCAGGGGGTTGGACTAGATGACCTCCTGAGGTCCCTTCCAACCCTGAGATTCTATGATTCTATGATTCTATGAATTAAACCCTGAAGGCCTCAAAAAAACCTCAGTTACCCCTATAGGGATTTGGGGGAACCTCATTTTCAATATTGTACCTTTCTGTACATACAAATGAAAGACTTTTGCTCTTAACACCACATTTGATGCACATTCCCTTTTTCTTGGCTGCCTTTATTCCTGAAAATCTGTTGGTAATGCATGATGCCCCAAGTTACTCAATCCTTCGACACAGGGGATAGGTGTCAGGCAATGGAAGGTTGAATGGCCCTGCTGATTAATATTGAATTTGTCATCACTTCTTCAGAAAGTCCATCTTATGTCACAGTGGTGAATCACTGGCACCACATGCCTGCTTGTGCCAAATAATTATTAATGTATTAATACTTATTTGCCAAAATAGAAATACCCAAAGCACAAAGAAAAGGAAACCAGAAAGTTCACAAGTAATTTGGCAACAGTGAGAAATGTTGTATTAATGCATGAGTTTTTGAAATCCCTGAAAACAACTTGGATTTCAAAAATGTTCATAAGATGTATATGGAAGAATTGCCCAGTGTATAGTTTAAATACATTAACAATATATTGGTATTTTTGTGAAAAAAGAATCCCACAACAAAAACTGCTAACAAGGAATAAACTTAAACACAAACAAGTAAATCTGATAAGGGCTAAAACATTGTTGTGTAACTGCCTTTGGAAATATTAATACTCTTACGGAGCAAAGGCAGAAAATAAAGATTTGAGGAGAGAATTCATGATCAAAGATACAGTTCATTATGTGATAGACATGTAAGGAAGCACACAAGATACAAAGGTCATGGGTCTCAGGCCTAAGTCCTGTCTGTAGGAACAAACCATTCTGGAAAAATCTAACATATCAGCTAATATGATTCTGAAGAAATGCAAACTTTCATGGGAACATTAGAAACATTTCAAGCCCTGCATAAAGAAGGACTTTGAAACATATATGTAGCAAAAATCATTGAATTAATTTTCTTTTCTTCACATTTTACTGTACACTAGTGAGATTTTGTTTTTCTTCATATTGCATGGCACAATTAGAGAGAGAGAGAAAGGAACACCCACAAATGAGATGTGATCCAAAGCCCATTCAAATCTAGGGAAGATTTCCAAATGCAGTAGTAGCAGAGTTAATTTAAACCATCTTCTTTGGAAATACACTAAAGCTTCTATATAACTGTTAAACACATTTTCATAGCACTAGTACCTAGATTTTATTAACTACCTTACACTGGGTTCAGTTAAAAGTTCATTCTGATTTTAAAGATGTTGCTGATTCCAGTGGTACTCCCTGTACTTGAAATGGGGAACACCACTAGCATCAGTAATACCTTCTGAACTGAACTGAAAAATTTTATTGACAGCATTTGAAATGAATCTGTGTCTACACACATGCCTATTTAACCTAAGATGTGAAAAGGCAACCCTCCTCTCAACAGAGTTACTTTAGAAGAGAGCATTTTCCTTTTTCGGTGGAGGTATGAACATGAAGAAACCAGGGAGATTAGGATAAAATAATCAGGATCATTCCCACACAAGGTAGCATTGACCCATTCTGTCAGATTATGGGGGGTTGACATGGATTGGGATGATGTTTACATTATAGAAAACCAGATTCGGAAGAATCCAGTTCTGAATCAGAATGGGCCATGTTTTCTGGGACCAGAGGACAGGAGTCAAATCTCAGGTCCCCTTACCTACCCATAAATACCCTTCCTTATCTGTCTTATCTTTTTTTCCTTACTCCTCTAATACCTAGGCCAAATTTTTCTTTAGGTAGGTTATTCCCACATGAGGAAGTAGAAACTCAATTCAGTTTTAGCTCACAGATTTCCCTTGTAATTCTTTGAGTAGTTTGCCACCCCCATGTAAGAATTCAGAGGGCTTAAACCCATGATCTCCTGGATGCTGTGAAATTCACATGGCTTTCAGGTACATTGATTCAGGAAAAGGGCTCAACTGTTGCCAGGAGTTCCCCACACTTGAGCTGCCTTGAGAAGCTTCTAGAATAATGAGGGTCATCCCCCCATCTGCAGTTATTTACACCGGTTTCCTCCACAACATTTATTTACTATTTTGGAGAGTGTCCATTGTAACCTGGCTGACTGACCACACTACCACTCTCTATTTGTGGAGATGGAACCCTACTAAGTCCCTGTGGTAGGTTTCAGTGGAGTGGGGGGAGGCGGTGAGCATTACTCCTCTGTTCTATGCAGAATCACCATCTGTGCATGGAGCTTGAGGAGAGCCATAAGTGACTATTAGTAGTCTTCTCTCTCTCATTTGACTATATACCCCATATATGTCCATTTTCTTACCTCCGTTCTCTTTGCCCCTATTTCTTTCTCCCTGCTTTATTCCCCACCTCCCATTGCTCACCATGTTGTTGTCCCACTACAATATTTGCTTGTCATGTCTTAACTCTTATTGCTTACATGTAAGGTGTTTGATATCTCCCTAATTAGGGAAGAAGTATATTATGATATCATCCTGGTCCCTAACTTGTTCCTATAATTTTTTGCTATCAAAGATCTGTACAAAAGAGTATGTCATCTGAGAGGATAGAGGTAAGGAGAATAATTAATTGTCTGTCTGTCAGATTGACCTAATTTCACATAGTAATGTTTCAGAATTAGTTTTTAAAATAATATGGCTTTATTTTAGTGTTACACAATAACTCTTTTCTCGCTGAGCTGTGCTTTAGGTGCATCACACCCATGAAATGTGCTCTTCCAACATGGAGCCTAAGCCTGTCAATCTTTGCTCACACAATTAGTCTATACTTGTGTTTGTAACCCAGTTGTCTATTGGAGGACTATTTGGATGGTTGGGCCTCATGGACAAAACTATTCGGCAAATCCTGCCTTTTCTATATCTGAACAAATGTAGAAGCGACAAAGGGTCCTGTGGCACCTTATAGACTAACAGAGGTATTGAAGCATAAGCTTTCGTGGGTGAATACCCACTTCTTCGGATGCAAGCAATGGAAATGTCAAGAGGCAGATATAAATGTGCAGGGAAGATTCAGGCTAGAGATAATGAGGTAAGTTTAATCAGGGAGGGTGAGGTCCCTCCCTGATTAAGCTTACCACGTTATCTCTAGACTGAATCTTCCCTGCACATTTATATCTGCCTCTGGACATTTCCACTGCTTGCATCCGAAGAAGTGGGTATTCACCCACGAAAGCTTATGCTTCAATACCTCTGTTAGTCTATAAGGGGCCACAGGACCCTTTGTCGCTTCTACAGATCCAGACTAACACGGCTACCCCTCTGATACTTGAACAAATGTAAGCATTCCGGTAACAGGGTTAAATGTGGATTTATTTGTGGTTTTGCACATGTTTGCATGTGAGTGTGTGAGAAAGCAGAACTGAAAAGGGTTCTTGTTTGGAAGTATTTCAGACAGCCTGGAGACTGCATATGCTTTTTAACACAATGTATCCAAAATGTGCCAAGTACCATATGTCAATGTATATATGCTATAGGCCTGATCATGCTCCCAGTGATGTCAATGGGAATGGGCATTGCTTTCAAAGGGAGCTTGATTAAGATCAGTTTAAAAATAAAACAATAAAACAAGTTCTTCTGAAATTAAAAAAAAAAGTCTGAAGGCAGTTCACTTGATGTGACCCTGAAAAACTCATAGTAGTATCAAAAAACAGTTATGTAATTAGATACCAAATTAATCCACCTGGACCAATTAGCCCAGAAAAGGCACAAGGGCTCAGTAATGCAATGTCAACAGAAATAAAGTCAGAAAGGAGAAAATAGTTGAAGTGAAGAGAACTTTTCAGGGAAATCAGAATAGAATTGAGGCTGATTATAGAAAAGGCTGGGATCAAAGAGCTCTCACAGGCAAGCTTACATCAGAACGGGGGATAATGATACCAAAAACAAATTAGATTCTTCTCATTCACTGGTGCAATGGAAAATAAATGATAAATTACTGTCATTCTATGGCATGTTGGAAATATTTGCCACCTGTTTCTGTCCACACATTTTTGGGTTGGTTGCCTTTATTTGGAAGGAATGGATGATTTCTGCCAGATTTCTTGAATTTTTAATTGTCTGTGTTTTAAACAGATTGAGATATGTACATCATCTACAAGAGACTTCAAAATATTCCTAGCTTTAAACTCCAATGGAGATAAAATTTGATTATGACAAGAATAGGAAATGGCACATTCTTGCATGCATGTGCCTCAGTGATGTTAATGGAATACCATGTATTTCTTTAAGTGCTTAGATACCACGGTGATTAACCTGATATAAACATGTATAGAGATAGAATTAGGCCCTAAAAAATTTACCTTCCTTAAAGAAAACTAACTCTGTGCAAATGCCCTGGAGGATGCCTTTGACGTGTTTTAAAAATAATGTCCTAAATAGCTTATACATTAAATATTGTATTTGAATCCAAGTGATACAACCATAGGCAAAGGCATTTGGTCCCACTGGCATGCAGCATAAAGTATAGTGTCCAAAATATGTGTCAGCTAATGATTATAGGTTAAAGCTGTAGTATTACTCCTGGAAATACTCAGTTGGAATGACCAGGTATTCATAAGGGCTTTTTTTCAGAGGATGATATAGGAATTCTTGGTGGCTGTTTATTTTAATGCATGTTCATCTCTAGTAAGGGCAATTTCTATAGTCCTTGTTTAAAATGCATATTTATTTTTTACCTTCATCATCTATAATGGAAATGAATATTTGAAAACCAGATCCTCAGCTGGTATAAACTGGCATAGTTCCAATGGTGTCAATAGAAATATATGGTCTTACACCAGCTGAGCTATGGCCCTTCATGTCTTGTTCTTCTTACAGAGAGTATAACAAAACCTAGCATATGTGAATCTATAGCTTACCCCAGCAACAACATTTGGATACACATCAAGATTTCAAACATGCAAAAAGTCAGAGTTAGGATTTTGTGTCAGCTCACTCAAAAAAAAAGTGATTTGGATAAGATATCTGGATATGGATCAAAGTTCAGATTTTGAGCCCCCATCAAATTTTAGGAGTGTTTTCACCTGTGGTTTTAGTTGACTGAACTCCCTATAAATATATCCATGATCATGACAAATATATGCATACAGAATGAAAGTGCATGATTTTACTGTGAATACAGTTACTGTCAACATAGGTATAAGTATTACATCCCTCACCCAGTGTCATGACAATCTTAGGCCCCTGGAATAGGGTGGCTCCTCTCCCACCTTCTTCCAAGCGGAAAATGCACAGACCGCAGTGGTTGTGACTTCACTGCACCCTTTTATTTTAAGTTCCCTCCACCATTTCCATGCTACAGTCTATTTACAGCACTTCCATGCCTTTTAGGCCCTCTCCCCAGTACCTGAGGGGAACAGAAATCTCCCTCCCCTGAGACCTCCATGTAACTGAGCTCCATTAGCTCTGGTCCCCTCTCTCCACTTAGCACTTCCTTCCTGCTTCTTTATCAGTCTTGGCCTAGTTGGCTCCTTATCCCAGCCAGCAAGCCACCTTGATTGTCTAATTATCTCTGTCAGCTTTTTCAGTTAATTAACATCTAAATGATCAGAGTGAAGGCCCAACAGTTCACACACACACACACACACACACACACCTGTACTCTGGCATAGCCCCCAATGAAATCACTCACCTGCATAAAGTTCAGCATGTTTCTCAGTCTTTTGCTGCATCAACACTTTAAAGTGCAATATTTTAGATGCTGGAAATAAAATAAAAGGGTGGTTGCCTTTTTCAAGCACACTGACCAATATTTGAGTTTTAAAAACTATAACTGAGGAAACTTGAAAAAGAAGTAAAGAAGAGAAGATATATCTTTGACAATTAATTTTTAATAGGAACTTATTATTGAATCTTAATTTCCTTATCAGCCCACCCTGTATAAACTTAAAGTGCAGGGGAGCCTAAGGAAATCTTTGAATATTAATCCAATGACATCCCCTTTAATGGAAATGGAATATAGCGTCATGCATCCAACTCAGATAGTGAAGAAATAAAAAAAAGCAATAGACCACTGAGGGTTAAATAATAGGGGAAGAAGAAAACAGTAAATGCAAGGAGAGATGTGCTACAGGTGAGTTGCATTTTCTTTTATGGCAGGTAGCTCAGATGTTAACTTACGCTATCAACCTAGGTGTACCAAAGATGTAGGGTTGTGTGAGAAAATCCACATGTGAATTTGCTTTCTCGAAAGGGTAAAGCATGATTCTTTCTATCACTCCTAGAAATATCCTCTACACTGAACCATTGGGGATTGGTCCTGCTTTGAGCAGGAGGTTGGACTAGATGACCTCCTAAGGTCCCTTCCAACCCTGATATTCTATGATTCTATGATTCTATGAACCTCTATGTGTGATACTTCAAATGCATCTCTGTGCATTTCCATTTTTGAGTTTGGGCTACAAGCATCTAGTCAGCAGAAAAACCCCTAGCTGAAAAATTCTGATGTGTTATGCCATAACAGATCACCTTTTATATCCCTCACTTCATCCCTAGGCTGCTCACTAAATTCCAAAGTCAAATCTTTTCTGGCCCAATACTGCTGAGCTGCTCTCCTAGATCGGCCAACATTCTAGAAGTGTTCATTGACGTCCTTAGCCATGTTTCAGTGGATTTACAACTCTTCTCCACCTTGTATTCTTTTCATTTTTCCTTGTCTCAGTCGCCTTCATTAAAAAAAGTTCTACACAGTTGTTGTTCAAGCCTTTGGGGCTTTGAACTTTATGCTGTTGCTACTCCCTTACAGTGGCTAGGTGGGTTCTGACTGCATCACTGGTGCATACAGGCCTGACTTCTAATCCTTCTTGGACCAGTGGGTCTAGGGCACTGGACATTATCTAGTCTCCTCCAAAGGGCTTTGGAGCTTTTTGTAATTGAAGCTTTATCTCATTGGCCCAGACAGAAAATCTGGACTCAGAGCTCCCTCCAAATTAAGAAGAAATCTTTGAAAGAACAAATGGCTGAAATTAGATTGTTAACTCTACACCTTAAAAAACACCTAGCTGATTACAGTAAACACACCCACGGCCATATTTTTAAACAGCCATCTGAGTTACACAGATGCCTAAATTGTAGATGCTAATTTTAAAGGTGCAAGTTGGATGCAAATGTTTGCAAATATGGTCCTACATATTTAAAGAAATCTGACTAATTTTCCTGGGTGTCTGGCTGGTGAGTCTTGCCCACATGCTCGGGGTTCAGCTGATCGCCATATTTGGGGTCGGGAAGGAATTTTCCTCCAGGGTAGATTGGCAGAGGCCCTGGAGGTTTTTTGCCTTCCTCTGCAGCATGGGGCACGGGTCACTTACCGGAGGATTCTCTGCATCTTGAAGTCTTTAAACCATGATTTGAGGACTTCAATAGCTGAGACATAGGTGAGAGGATTATTCCAGGAGTGGGTGGGTGAGATTCTGTGGCCTGCATTGTGCAGGAGGTCAGACTAGATTATCATAATGGTCCCTTCTGACCTTAAAGTCTATGAGTCTATAATCTATTTGGGAAGGTCTTGTGCAAAATGCTGGAAGTAGAAGCAGCAGGACTAAAATAATTTGCGAAGAAACGACAGTTCAATGGTCAGTGGGAGAGAGAAATTACTTAATATATATTGTGTCTAGAGAACAATGGCAACATATTAGAACAGAAGCCCTCTTACTCCACCAACAAAAGAAAAAGTAAAACTTTAGAGATGGAGCTAAACAGCAAAGTTTATAACAGGATCAGGGTCTGAACATGCTCAAGTTTGGAGATGTTTGGAAATGTGGTTTTGGTTTGTTCATCTATTTCACTGAGAAGGGAGAGATACCCCAGAGGAATTAGTAATATCACACTATTAATGAGTAGATGAGTAGAGTTAGACAATCACGTCCGATGATTTATATATGATACTCCTGTAATGCACCCCAGAATATTAGACTTTTTTGCAACTCCATCATATTGTTAACTCATATTCAATTTATGATCCACTATAATTCCCAGATTCTTTTCAGCTATACTAATGCCTCGCTAGTTATTTTCCATTTTGTAGCTGTACTGATTTTTCTTTCCTAACTGTAGTACTTTGCACTTGTCTTTCTTGAATTTTATCTTGTTTATTCCAGACCAATTCTCTAATTTGTCAAGCTAATTTTGAATTCTAATCCTATCCTCCAAAGTACTTGCAACCCCTTGCAGCTTGGCATCATATGAAAATTTTACAATACTTTGTAAAAGTATTGAATAGTACTAGACCCAGCATTGACCCTTTAGGAACTCCACTTAATACACCAGTGAACCATTGATAACTACACTTTAAGTATGGTCTTTCAATCAGGTGTGCATCCACCCTATAGT
Source organism: Chelydra serpentina (assembly GCA_037349315.1). NCBI lineage: Eukaryota > Metazoa > Chordata > Testudines > Chelydridae > Chelydra > Chelydra serpentina. The sequence goes on from JBAIAC010000004.1 coordinate 73,204,739, forward strand.
AATTTCATCTAGACCACATTTTCCTAGTTTCCTTATGAGAATGTCATATGGGACTATGTCAAAAAGCCTTAGTACAATCAAGATAGATCTCATCAACTCCTCCCCGCACCCACTCCCATCCACTAGGTTAGTAAGCCAGTCAAAGAGGGAAATTAGATTGGTTGTGCATGATTTGTTCTTGCCAAATCCATGCTGGTTATTTCTTATAACCTCATTATCCTCCAGATGCTTACAAATTGATTGTTTAATAATTTGTTCCATTATCTTTCCAGGTATCAAAGTTAGGCTGATTGGATTATAATTCCCCGCGTCTTCTTTTTAAAGATAGGTACTATGTTTGTCCTTCTCCAGTCCTCTGGGACCTCACTTCTCCTCCAGGAGTTCTCGAAGATAATTGCTTCTGATAGTTCCTTAAGTACCGCAGGATGCATTTCATCAGGCCCTACAAACTTGAATACATTTAACTTAACTAAATATTCGTTATCCTTGTTCTTTCCTATTGACTTGCACTCCTACCCCTTATTGTTTATATTGTGTTGAACATCTGGTCTTTTTGCTGAAGACTGAAGCAAAGTAGGCCTTCAACACGTCAGCCTCCTTTTTGTCATCAGTTATTAGCTCTTCTTCCCGAACAAATAGAGGACCTACATTTCCTTTGTCTTTCTCTTGTTCCTAATGTATTTAAAGAACCTGTTCTTATTGACTTTTATGTCCATTGTTGTGTGTAGCTTATTTTGTGTCTTAGCCTTTCTCATATTGTCCCTACATGCTTGTGTTATTCTTTTTAACTTCTCTTTAGCAATTCATCCATGTTTCCACGTTTTTGTTGGGTTCGTTTCATTGTCACTTTCACCCTAATTGCTTTCTACCTTCATATTTGCAACCATTTCCTCCATGTTGGTCAGAATGAAATCTAAAATGGCTGTCCCCCAAATTACTTCCTCCACTTTCTGAAACATAAAATATTGTCCTCAATACATTCCAAGAACTTATTGCACATTTTGTGTTTTGCAGTATTAATTTTTCTGGGAAGTTAAATTTCCCCATTGATACCAGATCTTGTGTTTTGCACATTTCTGTTATTTCTCTGGTAAGGCCACATCGACTTCCTCTTCCTGATTTGGTGGTCTCTAGTAGACACCTACCATGATATCACCCCTATTCTCCCCCCCCCCTGCTTTTATCTTTACCCAGAAAGTTTCAACTGGTCTGCCTCTATCCTCCCTCTGTACCATAGAACAAGTGCATATATTCTTAACGTATGATGCAACATCTCCTCCTTCATTCCTCTGCCTGTTCTTCCTGAACAAGCTATACCCCCAATAGACCAGTCATGAGATTTATCCCACCAAGTCTCTGTAATGCTGGTTAAGTCAAAATATAGCTTATGTAGTGATAATTCCAGTTCCTCCTGTTTATTCCCCATCACCTGGATCACCTGCATCGATCGGACTTCAGCTGTCGTTAAGACTGCGCCGATCACAACACGTCTGCCATTCTTCTCGCACTCTTGCCTTTCTTCTCCATGTTCGTCCGAAACGTTTAACGATGTCATCGTCCCATCTTCTTGGAGGCCAACCGGGGGGCCTTTTCTGTTCTCGCGGGTACCACTCAGCAATGATTGCGGTCCACCTGTTATCTGTGAGCCGTGCTGTGTGGCCCACCCATCGCATCTTGTTATGTCTGCTTTCCACGACAATATCTTTCACACCGCTGTGTTCTTTGATGATTTCATTTGGTATACGATCCAGAAGGGAGATTCTTTCCATTGCCCTTTCAGCTACCAACAGCCGTTGTTCTTCTGTCTTTGTCAGTGCCCATGTTTCACTGCCATACAGCATGGCTGGCAGCACTGCTGAATTGAAAATATTTTTACGTGTGGTCTTGTCAATTTTTCCTTTGAGGACGTCCTTGATGGAATTAAACTCACACCATCCTGCCCGAATCCTTCGTGAGAGTTCTCCGTTCAGGTCTTGGCACATATTAACTTCTTGGCCCATATATATGTACTGTTCCACTTCTTCGATGTCTTCTCCTGTTACCGTTATTCGGGCTTTTCGTAAGACGTCTGATCGCATATATTTAGTTTTGCAGCAGTTCATTTTCAGGCCGACCTGACTACTTTTCTTGTAGAGTCTTTGTAGCATGCTCTGCAGTTGGTTGGTGCTTTCGGCAATTAGTACAATGTCGCGCTGCAAAATCCTAACTCAGCGCCTCAACGTGGTGCAGCGGTGACCCTGGCCGTCTGACAGCTATGGTAGCGGCGTGTATGCCCTGGTAGGTTTTACCATGCTACAAAGGTGTCGGATTATCCAATCCAGGGAGGAGGGTTGCTCTCTCAGAGGAAAGAGCGCTTTTCCTTCTCCTTAGAGGTTGAATGCTAGCTAAGCTTGAGGAGGTACGCATGCCTGCCCACCTAGCCAGTGGGATGGCTTGAAGTTAACGGCTAAAACAACACGAGTAAATGCATGTTCTACAGTGGCGGAGCGGAAATTGAGGGACAAGAGGTTGCTAAAAATGTCAGGTGCTAGGCCAACATGGAAAAGGACAATCCTCGCTGTGTGTACTTACAATTGTAGGTCACTGGCAAAGGAGGAAACTTTGAACCATCTGATGGAGGAGAAGAAAAGGATAAAATGCGATATTCTCGGTGACTGCGAAAGCCGACGAAAGAAGGAGTTGGAAGTCAACTGGAAGGATGGAAGTGCTGTGAGGCTCGGAAAGGGAGATGGCGCTAGAAATGTTGGAGGAGTTGGATTTATCGTCAATAAAGATTGGTCTTCGAAAGTCATATCATGCCAGCTAACATCATCACGTGTAGGTGTGCTGCATCTTCAGATGGAGTCAAAAGCTGCCCTCAAGGTCATCCAGGCCTATGCTCCCACAAGTGCAAGTGAGGACAAAGAAGTGGAAGAATTCTACCGAGAGCTTGAAAGTGCTCTCGCGCAAAAGTCCACTTACACTGTCACGATGTGAGATTTCAATGCCAAGGTTGGGCGAGGGAAAGCTGGCAAAAAGTTCATAGGGAGATACGGCAGCGGCGAAAGGAATGAAAGAGGAGAGAGGCTGGTAGCGATGGCAGAAATGCAAGAACTGTACGTGGCAAACACCTGGTACAAAAAGAAGATCTCAAGAAGGTGGACATGGATCGCACCAAACGCGAAGAGTAAGAATGAAATCGACTATATTTTAGTCAATAAAAGGCGCATCGTTCAAGACATCTCTGTGGTGCAGCCATTCAACACCGGCAGTGACCATCGCCTGCTTAGAGCGAAGTTGATTTTTGACGAAGCGGTGGAAAGGAAGGCGTTACAGATGGCAAACAGGAAACAGCAGCCGAAGACATTCAATGAAGCAAAGCTGAAAAAAGCGATTTCTGGGTTTGACTGGAGCCAGATGGAAAAGTGTGATGAGGACTATAGTATCTTTGCTGACAAGTTGAGATGTTGCATAAAAGCAGCTGAAATTAAAAAGCTGAAGAAGGCGAAGGGAAGAATCTCGATTGAAACGGAAAGCTTGTTGGAGAAGCGGAGAAACATGAAAAGGAGCTCGGATAACAACCTCGAGTACTCCATTCTGTGCAAGCTTATACGGTGAAAACTGAAGGATGACTTCGAGAATTTCCGGAAAGAAAAGCTCCTTAAAACAGCTGAATCACGCAAGAGCCTCAGGACATGCAAGCGGGAATTGATGCAGTATAGATTGAGCGTAACAGCATTGAAGAACAAGGATGGAGAGACAGTAATCGACAGAGCAGGGATGGAGGAGGTTTGCAACGACTTCTATACAGAACTGTTCAAATCAAGAATCAACGTCCCCCCCCAACCCTCGAAGAGTCAGAAGAACGCGTCCCCCCAATAATCGTCAGCGAAGTCCGAAGCGCACTACACCAGATGAAGGAGGGAAAAGCTCCAGGCAAAGATGGAATAACGTCAGAAATGATTTATGCAGGAGGCGAAAAACTTTGGAAGGCCCTCGCTTTAAGATTCAGTTGATATCTTGAAGAAGGAAAAATACCATCAAGCTGGAAGGAGTCGAATACCATCTTGCTGCACAAGAAGGGTGATCGAGAAAATCTTAAGAACTACCGCCCTATATGCCTGCTCTCTCACATCTACAAGCTCTTCACAAAGGTGATAATGAATTGACTTTCGCAGAGTCTGGATGAACAACAGCCAAGAGAGCAGGCAGGATTTCGAAGAAATTTCAGTACAATCGACCATATATTTACCCTTAGCCAGCTCCTAGAAAGAGCGAGGGAATACGAACTCCCGCTGTGCATTGCTTTTGTCGACTATGAAAATGCCTTCGATAGCGTTGAGTTTAACGCAATATTAAAGGCGCTCGCAGAGCAGGGCATTAACACACAGTACATTAGTTTGTTGAAGGAAGCAAATACTGGATGTACAACAGACATTACTCTCCTTGAAACTCCCCTCCGCATCCCAATCGAGACAGGCGTAAAGCAAGGAGATACAATTTCACCAAAACTATTCACCGCCTGCCTCGAAATGGTTATGAACAAGATCAGTTGGAGGAGTGGTGTCAATATAAATGGAGAGAGATTATTATTCCCCATATGCCTTGCATTTGTGTACAGGAATCTAAGATGCTGAGCAGATTCCCCAACTAATTTCCCTCTTGTTGCTCCTATGCCCTTATTCTAATTGTCCACGTCTCTCCCCCAAACTCCCAAATCTAGCCCTCTGTTAAGATAGCTTTTTTTGTATTCTTCCCTGTTGTTTTTTCTCACCTGTACCCTTTGAATTTACTTTAAAGCCCTCCTAACTAGAATGGTGAGTCAGTGTGTGAAGTTGTTCTTTCCTTTCTTGGTCAGTGGATCCTATCTTTTCCCAGCAGTCTTTCTTCCCAGAACAGCATCCCAGGTTAAGGAAGCCGAAGCCCTCCTATTGATGCCATCAGCACAGCAGCCATGCATTCATCTCCAGTTATGGTTATATCATCTGATATGTGTTTTACTTCTGATTGGTTTGGCTGAAATATTTTTAAAAGGAAAAAATAATGCAATTCTTTAAACTTTCATGATTCCTGAATATTTACTTACAAATAATCCAGTCCCATGAATCATAATAATTTTATTCATTAAAGATTCACAAATAATTGTTAAACTATTCAACCAGTTCTAATAATAAATATAGATTTGTAGATAAAATTTAAATAGAGACTGTTTTGATTTTTTTATAGACAAAACTGTTTCTTTATGTCACATTTATTTGAAATTTCTGTAATGTGAGAGATACTCAAGATAGAGTTCATTGTAAAGTTATAAATAGGACTTTTGATCTGAAAATAACAATTTGCTTTCACTACTTTTCAGGAACTTCTTGACTTAGCTTTGTGACAGTTTACATTTTAATACACACTTCCCTGTAAAATTGTTTGATCACTTGATTATTTATGGATTAAAGAACAATACCATTTCTGTACAACATAATTCTGCTCTAATTGTTTGAAATTTGCATACTTGTTACTTTGATGATTCTTTGTTTTTCAGTTTGTTATATTGTTTTGATGTCTGGGGGATATGGAAAAAATCTGTGCTCATACATTGTTCTAATCCGCCTTGATAGGGAGAGCAAGTAATTGTTTTCTGCTTTTGAAAATGAAGTCAGAGTATCACCCCCTCAGAGTTTTCCAGTACTGTGACATCATTCCTAAATTATTCATATTTTGGTAAGAAGCAATCAACTGGCACAGATATCAAAACACCAAGGATGAAATTCTGGCCATTGAAATCAGTGGCAAAACTCCAGACTTCACATGGACTTCAGAAGCTTTTCCGTCTTCTTTAGCTAGTTAGTTATATTAGATAAGCCAGAGAACACATTTTTGTAACTGTTACTTTATCTGTATGGAATCTGGAGATTAGTTCTTTTGGAAGAGTAATGACCTAAAAAAGGAACTGAATTTTAGTTAAAAGTGAAGAACTTCTGTATATAATATACTGAATGTCACGTTTTCCAAAGTGCCTAGGTAACTTAAAAGCCTATATCCCACTGACATCCAGTGGGACTTAGGCCTGGTCTACACTAGGACTTTATGTCGAATTTAGCAGCGTTACCTCGATTTAACCCTGCACCCGTCCACATTACGAAGCTATTTATTTCGACATAAATGGCTCTTTAATTTGATTTCTGTACTCCTCCCCGACAAGGGGAGTAGCACTAAATTCGACATGGCCATGTTGAATTCGTGTTACTGTGGACGGAATTCGACGCTAATAGTTCCTGGCGCTATCCCACAGTGCACCACTCAGTGGACGCTCTGGACAGCAATCCGAGTTCGGATGCTCTGACCAGCCACTCAGGAAAAGCCCTGGGAAAATTTGAATTCCTTTTCCTGTCTGGCCAGTTTGTATCTCATTTCCTGTTTGTACATCGTAGCGAGCTCAGCAGCACTGGCAACGATGCAGAGCTCTGCAGCCGTGGTGACCATGACATCGCAGAATAGGAAGAGAGCACCAGCTTGGACTGATCGGGAAGTCTTGGACCTGATCGCTGTGTGGGGCGATGAATCCGTGCTTTCGGAGCTGTGATCCAAAAGACGGAATGCGAAAATTTCTGAGAAGATTTCCAAAGCAATGGCGGAGAGAGGATACGTCTGGGATGCAACGCAGTGCCGCGTGAAAATCAAGGAGCTGCGACAGGCATACCAAAAAACCAAAGAGTCCAACGGACACTCCGGATCGCAGCCACACACATGCAGTTTTTATGAGGCACTGCATGCTATGCTCGGTGGTGCTGCCACCACTACACCACCAGTGTCCGTGGACTCTGAAGACGGGGTCTTATCTACAGCCACATCGTCTGAAATTTTCACGGACGGTGAAGAAGAGGAAGGAGAGGAGGAGGACGAGGCAGTCGACAGCGCTTTCACCGCTGATTTCCCCGACAGCCAGGATCTGTTCATCACCCTCACCGAGATCCCCTACGAACCCTCCCAAAGCAGCAGCCCGGACCAGGACCCAGGCGAAGGATCGTCAGGTCGGTGTTTTAAACATTTATTTTGAATAGAATAGGCATTGGTTTGTTATCAATGTGTTTTTATTGCTTACTTTGCAATAGGCGCTTCAGTTTTCAATCTTTTCCAAGGCAACTACTTGAAAAGTCTGTCAATGTATGGGGATAGAGGAGAAATCCCCATCGGAGAGCTCCGTGAAACTCTCCTGTAGGTACAGTGAAAGATTTTGCATCAGGTTCCCAGGGAGAGCGGCCTTACTATCTCCTCCATGGTAGGATACTTTTCCGTGCCATACATGCTGCAGGTACTCTAGTATCATTGCCTTGCATAGCATGGCGGCATACGTCCCCGGGGTTTGCTGGCATTCACGCAGCATGCGGTCTTTGTCTGTCTCCAAAATCCTCATCAGAGTGATATCAGTCATGGTGCCCTGGTTTGAATGGGTGGTTTTGTTAGTATAGTGACTTCTTGATTTTTCCTTTAAAGAACGACAACCGGCGGTTTGCAGACATGCGGGGGGGTGGTAGCTGTGAGGCTAACCGCTGAAACTTTGCGGTGCGCAGGCAGGGAGAGTTCCCTGGACCGGCCACGCGGAAGGGGGTGGGGAGGGTAGGCGAGCCGTTAAAACACAGCCGTGCGCAGGCAGGCAGAGTTCCCTGGACCGGCCACGTGGAAGGGGATGGGGAGGGTAGGTGAGCCATTAAAACACAGCAGTGTGCAGGCAGGGAGAGTTCCCTGGACCGGCCACGCGGAAGGGGGTGGGGAGGGTAGGCGAGCCGTTAAAACACAGCGGGTCGCGGGCAGGGAGAGTTCCCGGTACCAGCCCCGTGGAGGGGATGGGGGTGGGGGGGTAAACGGGTAGGCGAGCCGTTGTAGCCGAGCGGTTTTGCCGGCATCAGGAACTGGCCACCGCTAGGAACTGTGCTTGAAACATGGGAGTACCGCACTGCTGTGAAGTTAGGTCACAGCAGTCCATAGGCAACGGCTTACCATGGCCTCCTGAGAGCCGTTTTCCAGTGTCCAGCTCCGCTTGTGTGATCTGAACACCAGGACCCCTGGCACTTAATACAAAGACATAATATTTGACCTTGTACTGAGTTCACATGTGATAGATAGTGTGCATGGTCTTGTTCACAGGGCAAGAGTATAGGCATTGTTCGGGAAAATGTATCTTTCTGAGAAATTCACTCCCTTTCTCCCATCCCACAGTTGTGAGTGTCTCCCTCCCTACCCATGGATCACCCTCCCAGAGGCTTGCGCAGATCAGGCGGCGCAAAAAAATAACCCGGGACGACATGTTTTCGGAACTGATGGTCTGTTCCTGAAATGAGGCGGCACAGCGGAGAGAGGACATCTCAAGGTCCGAGTGAGCAGTCAGCAAATGGGAGCAGAGGGCTGAAGGTCGCGAGGACAGGTGGTGGGAGGAAGACCAGCAGACGACTCAAATGCTGCTTGGACTAATGAGGGAGCAAACAGATATGCTCCGCCACCTTGTTGACGTTTTGCAGGAACGGAGGCAGGAGGAAAGGGCACCTCTGTATGTTATTTCCAACCACCCTCCCCTGCCACAAAGTCCAATTCCCCCCTCACCCAAAGTCAGTAGAACGAGGGGAGGCAGGGGCTGCAGAAAAAATCACTCCACCCCTGCGGACTGCTCCAGTAGCAGAAGGCTCTCCTTTCCAAAAATTTAGATGGGACCTTTACTTCCCTCCAAACGCACCCCACCGCAGCCCCCGTCCAAGTTTCATCTTAAAATTTTGCTCTCCTTAATACAAAATTGTGTTCTCAAAATTGCTGTTTCCTTGACTATCTTTCAAAGGGCTGCTCGATTTTGGGGGAGGGGAGGAGTGGTTTGTGATTTGAGACGATAGTCGCCGATAACAGGGTGGAGACGGGGAAAGGTTCAACAGAAAGTCACACTCACATTGCATTCACTAGGCACACTTGCCAATCTGGGAGGGGGTTTTCCTGTTCTCTGGGCGGGGGGGCGGGATGTCACTTTCTGGTGGTGGAGGGTGGCTGCAGATCGTTGGCGGCAGGCAATAGCCTGCATGACAGATCCATGCAGCAGGGGATCAGTGGCCGCAATCCCCGGCCAAGAGGTCACACAGGCCCCCCCTCACAGAATTGCGAACAGGAGGGGTTGCAGGCTCCGTTGAAACAAGCAGTACACCACTGCGGACTGCTCAGGGAGCAGGAGCCTGTCATCCCCGAGTTGGGAAGCGTCCTTTCCATCACTCCACCCGCTCCCCAACCGCGGTATTCGTCCCAGTCTCAACCCTTTACCGAGAAATCATTAATAAAGAAGACGGTGTTAATAAATAATGTTTCCTTTATTATACTTTTAAAGCGGGGAATGAAGGGCGGGAAAAGGGTGCTGGTAATTGGAGAGGATAGACAACGGTAACTGGGTAAAGAAACGGGGGCTGGTTCAGCTTCAGTTTTAACAAGCGAAACAGTCACTGGTTACCCTGCTCGCTCTGGAAGCGAGCTTTCAAAGCTTCCCGGATGTGCAGCGCGTCCCGCTGGGATCTTCTAATCGCCCTGGTGTCCGGCTGTGCGTAATCAGCAGCCAGGCGATTGGCCTCAGCCTCCCACCCCACCATAAATGTCTCCCCTTTGCTCTCGCAGAGATTGTGGAGCACACAGCAAGCTGCAATCACAATGGGGATATTTGTTTGGCTGAGATCGGAGCGAGTAAGTAAGCTTCGCCATCTCCCTTTCAGACGGCCAAAGGCATGCTCCACCACCATCCTGCATTTGCTCAGCCGGTAGTTGAAGAGCAACTTTTCAGTGTCCAGGGCGCCCGTGTATGGCTTCATGAGCCAGGGCATTAGCAGGTAGGCTGGGTCCCCGAGGATCACTACAGGCATCTCCACATCCCCAACACTTATTTTGCGGTCCGGGAAGTAAATACCTTCCTGCAGCCTTCTGAACAGACCAGAGTTCCTGAACACACGAGCGTCATAAACCTTGCCCGGCCATCCGACGTTGATGTTTGTAAAACGTCCTTTATGGTCCACTAGTGCTTGCAGCACCATAGAAAAATAGCCCTTACGGTTAATGTACTGGCTGCCCTGGTGGGCCGGTCCAAGGATGGGGATGTGTGTCCCATCAATAGCCCCGCCGCAGTTTGGAAATCCCATAGCAGAAAAGCCATCTATGATCACCTGCACGTCTCCAAGGGTCACTTGGAGCAGCAGGTCAACGATTGCATGGGCTACCTGCATCACAGCAACCCCCATGGTAGACTTGCCCACTCCAAATTGATTCGCGACTGACCGGTAGCTGTCTGGCGTTGCAAGCTTCCAGAGGGCTATAGCCACTCGCTTCTGGATAGTCAGGGCAGCTCGCATCCGGGGGTCCTGGCGCTTCAGGGCAGGGGACAGCAACTCACAAAGTTCCAGGAAAGTGCCCTTACGCATCCAAAAGTTTCTCAGCCACTGGGATTCATCCCAGACCTGCAGCACTATGCGGTCCCACCAGTCAGTGCTTGTTTCCCTTGCCCAGAATCGCCGTTCCACAGGATCAACATGACCCATTGCCACCATGATGTCTAGGGGCCGGGGTCCCGTGCTTTGCGAGAAGTCTGTGCCCCTCTCAGAGTTCATGTCCTCGCGGAGCTTCCGTTGCCTCCTCGCCATATTTCTCAGCATCTGCCTCTGGAAAAGGTGGACGATAAAGCGCGAGGTGTTGACAACGGACAGAACAGCAGCGATAATCGTGGAGGGCTCCATGCTCGCTGTCCTGTGGCATCCGCGCTGTCAATCACCAGAAAAGGGCGCGATGTAATTGCCCGCCAGCGCTTTCATGTAGGGAGGGCGGGAGTGTGGGTCGAATGACGACATGTTCCCAAAACCACCCTCGACACATTTTTGGCCCCAGAAGGCACTGGGGGCTAGACCCAGAATTCCAATGGGCAGCGGGGACTGCGGGAACTGTGGGATAGCTACCCACAGTGCACCGCTTGCGATGTCGATGCTTGCCCCGTTAGTGTGGACTCACAAACTCGAATTAATGTCCTTGGTGTGGATTCGCACGATCGACTTTGTAAAATCAGTTTCACAAGTTCGGTTTAAGATAAATCGAACTATTCTCATAGTGTAGACATACCTTTAGACTCCTACAGAGTAGATTCACAAAAAGGGCTTATGTGTTGTAACACTAAGCATTTCAGTATCTAATTTTTAAATGATCTACCACACAATGGGCTTCAAAATCTCCCTTTAGGTGCCCAGACTCACTTTACAATGCCTGAGGAGAGTTAAGCTCCTTAGAAAGGGATTCACAAAAGCCAGCAAGTTGAGTGGAGAGCCACCTAAGATAGCCAGTGGGAAATGCCAAGGAAAGAGATGGGGCCTAAGCCCTGCCCCTTAAAGGCATTTAAGCACCTAACTGCAGACTGAAGGAAGGCACGTGTTTCCATTTGTTATTCACACCCATGAACCCTCTCCTGGAGTTAGGCATTTAAGATAGGTCAGCATTTTCTCAAGAATAGTAGTAGTGCTGCTGCTATCTCAAAAGGTTGGTGGTTAGACCACTCACCTGGGAGGCACAGGTTCAGATCCTAACTTTGTCTGATATGGAGCAGGCACTTGAATCAAGCTCTCATGCCACTGGGCTATAGGGTATTCTGGAGTGAGTCTCCTTCTCAGTCTTTGCTGTTGAAACTGTTCCACTGTGTGTGTATGTGTGTGTGTATATATATATCTATATATATACATACACTCATTTTGGCAGCATTTTATCTAATTGTGCCATGATGAATGATGACGTCACAGAGCTTTTCTAAAGCCAGTTCTGTCTACGGTTGACTTTGGCACTGCCTATGGAATGTGAGAAGTGTTTAACTTCACACCAAGATTAGTGTCTATTGTGCAATCACGTTAATCATGCTTCTTTATGACTGAGAAACATGGACACTATATGCCAGGCCTTTGAAGCAACTAGAGCGTTTTCACATGCACTGTCTGTGTCTCATCTGCAACATCAAGTGGTTGGACAGTATACCAACTACTGAAGTCCTGGACCGGCACTCCATGATTAGTACTGAATCCCCAATTATACAGCCTTAGCTTCACTAGACTGGTTGCCTTGTTCATATGGATGATATGTGACACCCCAAAGCCATATTTTAGGGACAGTTGAAAACCGAAGCATGTACTCTGGGAGGCCAATAAAAATGATTTAAGGACACTCTCAGAGCTCACCTAAAAGCTGGCCAAGTCAACCCGAGCACATGGGAAGCTGTGGCTGCCAATAGATCAGGAAGGCGGTAGCCCTGTTGGTCTGTGTTTGAAGCCAACAAGAACAGCAAACAGAAAAAACCCAAGAGACTCCTGAGCAAAGAAAGCCGGATGTAGTAAAAATGTGGCCATGTCTACCCAACATGCAGATGCATCTGTGGATCCCTCATCAATTTATATTTGCACAAGAAGATACACTGAAATACATGGACTCTCATATATAGACTACAGTGGTGCACTCCAACAACACAGTGTATATTTAAATAGCCACCGGGGCAGAGAGATGGTGAGAATGACTCATAGCCTAGTGGGTAGCATACTCATCTGGGAGACCCAGGTTCCAGTGCCTCCTCCTTCTTTGTTTTTTTCTGGTAGACAGCCTCTGAGCACCCCAACTGGATTTGGCCCACAAAGAGTGGAATTCCTGGTTTGTGAATCCTGCCAAGGCTTAGTTGTGAGTTAGGTGCTGAGCTGCTTGGCACTGTCAGGGCTTAGGTGGTTTTCTGCATGCTCAGCAGCACAAATTTAGTGGGTTTGGGGACTTTAGGCACCTCCAGGATTAGGAAGCAGCTGAGCGGAGGTTTCAGAATGCCATTAGTGCCTAAATGTTGGAGTTAGGCACCTAAAGTGGCAGTTAGATGCCTAAGTCCCCCCTGTGAATCTAGTTCTAAGTGCCTAAATCACTTCTGAAAATGAGACTTGGGCATCTAAGTCATTTAGATTCTTTTGAAAAAATTAACCATTATCTTCTATAAAAATCTAAAAAGTAGTGTGGCTTCTGTGATTAGCATGTATCTCGCTCATAACAAAGAAAGCAAAATACCTTTACTTGTGTGTTTTGTATGGTCTTGTTTCTTTACTTATTTTAGAAACCAACTTGAGCACCTTTATGCAGCCACCATGGCTCCATAATAATGTATTACTGATTTTTATTATTAATTTGTGTAAATGGTTTTCATTTTCAGTATAGATACCTTTATTCGGTTTTCTTCTCCTGGATTGCTGAATGACTTCAAGAAAGTCACTTAGCCTAAAATTGTCTAGACTGTATGCAAGAAATTAGGTATTCACATTCATATCTGTTCACCAGTATACATAGAGGTTGCTGGTCACTGGAGGTGCTGGCCACTGGAAATGTAGATTAATTTGGTTGTGGGGATTAGCACCAATGAAAATCAGGCCACTTTTACTTAGGTTTTTATATATGGATTTACGGACCATTGAAGTGAGTGGAGCCACACCAGTATGGTTAAATTTTGACTTTAGCCTATCTGTAAAATAGGGATATTAATACTTGCCCACTTTATAAAGTGCTTTTGGTTTCCAGGATGAATGGCTCTATAGAAGTGAAAAATATTATTTCATTGCACATGTATAAAAGATGTTTACCATATAGATAATGTGCCAGATCTTCAGCTGGCCTAAATTAGCAGAATCCTGTTTAAGTCAGTGTTGCAGAGTACCTGATCAGGCCCAGCATCTCAGCTTGTAACTCAAAAAATTGAAAAGAGATGGACAAAAGAATAAGGGGAAGAGGACCTTGAAGAAGAATGATAATAGTGTAACATATTCACTGAGACTGCCAGCCAAGATTCCTTTAACTTTCCAAAAAGAGAAAAACAAGATATTAAATAAAGAATGACATTCTTGATTATTCAACTAAATTGTAACCTATAACATTAAATGAAAAATGTCTAGAAAATATTACATAAAACAACAAGAGTGAAGGGTAATTATTGGTGTCACACACATTAATGTGTTTACTCTGACAGATGTGTCTATGAAGATTCTTGGCAGGGGTTTTGCCCCAAGGGAATAGACAAAACACTGGAGAACTCTTAGACAAAACAAACAAACAAGAAACCCATTAGAACTACAGAACATGTTTAGGGGGCACCCAGGAGGCTTAAAAGAAAAAAAAAGACTTTAGTAAGAACAGCAAGTCAAATGCAAAGGACTGTTCTTTCACTGTACTTTATGAGGAGAATTTGTGACTGTTTGCTTGTTCTGATGAAACTGACTATTATCTCTTGCTATTTTATTAAAGGAAGAAAAAAGAAACTGGACTGTTTGTACATTTTTATTTATAGTTTGATATTAATATTTTCTCTTTAGTAAAACTGAATGTTTAAATGTTAGCATAAAGAGTTGTGTAACTTGTAAAATCATTCTACTAGCTGAAATGTGTTACTCTAGATTCAAGCCTTCCTTTGTAAGGCAAAATCAACAACTCTACATGAGACGGCTTCCCAGAAACTGTACTGTATTGATCCTTTCTGCCTGTACTATATTACTGACTTTTAGGTATAAACTGGACTGATATTGGTTATTTGGTCTCTTGAACATATTTCATTCCGAACCAAAGTGTGGTCAAGGAACTGACTATTCTATTCACCAACACACTAAACACTTTTCTTCCTCACCCGGACCCAGTTTATAAAGGTGTCTGTCTCCCATTTTCACTGGCAGTAGCATGTTGTGCAGGACACATCAGAACAGCTTTCAACCGCACTATTTACAGATCAATACAGGTGAACATTGAGCCTGCTCCAAGAACAGCCTGGCCTGCCAACCACACCTGGGTACATGATCAGAATACACCATCCTCCACAACTTCACCTGGAGTAGCAAGAACATGCACATGTACCAGGAGTTTCGCAGAGATTGGAGATGATGGGCATTGGGTGGACTCCACCCAGTGCTGGGAAAGCATAAAGCACTTGAGGCTCCTGTAATTGAGGCCAAAAAACTCAAACAGTCACTCCAGGAGGGGTTGTCATACATGTCCCTTCTACGAGGAGCCTGACTGGGTGCTGTCATGGGCTCCTAGTACAGACCCTGAAGCAGATCACAATCCCCTCAACTCCAATGCCTCATTGTCTGAGGGATTGCTGATGGAGGCAGCAGGCCTGGAGACAGCAGGGATCATGGAGGATGCCCTCAAAGATACAGGGGATAAAGAACATGTGATTCTGCATGTCCACCTGGAGGAGCCGGTTGAGGAACACCTCGATTAATCCAAGGATTCCAAGCTGAGGCAGGAAACAGAACCTTAAGCAGATACGTTACAATGGACCCCCACCACCCTCCTCTGTCATCTTCCTGATTTTAAGATCAAGAGCATTTAAAGTACTGTGGACTGACTTTTCCTGAGTTTGAATTGGAGTGTGGAGGACACAGCATTGTCCCGTCCCACCCCCTTACCAAACACCTTCAGCTTCCACCCTCCGTTCAGAACCCAGCTCCACCCCAAAATGGTCCCCAAGCAAGACACGGTTATAAAACAATTATTTGAGTGATTTCCGATGAACACCTTTTATACATTTGGCTAAAGCTAGATCTTAAAAACATATAATTAACAAAAAGCCACCATGCTCCTGCGTATGTGTGTTTCTTAGCCAGCAGTCAGGCAGTGATGATCCCAGGTCCATGTGAATGTGGGGGAGGGATGGTATCGGTTAGAAAGGTCTTGGCTGGTAATGCGATAATAGTTGAAAATGTATTGTTGTTTGTCTAAAGCTAGTAACAGCTGCCTTCTCTCCCTTGGAAGATTACACAGTTTCATTCCTTCCACCACACACTCCTCATCTTACTGTCCCTTTACAAATGGGAGCCACATGGAAAGGAGTGGGTCGGGGTTAGGTCCAGGAAGGTTGTGTGAGGAAAAGTTAGTCACAAAGATTTTATCATCCCTATATCTGGCCTCTCCCCACATTGAGCCATGCTGCAGAAGCCTGGAGAAATGGGGGTTGGAGGATGATCTGGTCTGGCATTTGAATAAACACCTGCTGCTCCTGAGCTTAAATGCAGTCCTTTTGGCTCCTTTCAGCCATTTAAGAAGGCTAGCGAATCAGATGATTCTGCCGCAGCACAGCTGGGCACTTTAGCCTGTCTGAAGGCTGAAACAGCGAGCCCCAGACTCTGATAAGGAAACTCAACCCCCTGGTCCTGACAGAGAGAAAACGTTTTGCAAGGAGGACAGGAGCAGCATCCCAGAGATGGCAGAGGCAGACGGAGAAGGACTGTTTCTACAGATGGACAGAGGAAACCATGACCAGTTTGAATTCCTCAGGGCACAGAATACGGCTCTTAATGGAGCAGGAGGCACACCATGGAGGAAAAGAGCATTCCCTAATGGAGAGGCTCATTTACCTGATGGCCAAATGAGTGTGGTCTCCACCTGCTGCTGAGGTCACTGAACCTGTGCATGAATTGCCATCTCTTCCTCCCACAGCTGCTGCCCAGGGTGCTGGTGTGCTGAAGAAGCCTCTTTCAAGGACCCCGCCCTCGACTCCCTCACCAAGTGACAAGAAGGAAGACAGAGAGCCTGAAGCCAGGACCTCACTCACCACTGGCACAAAAAACCCCTCACAGGGAGACATCTCAAAGTGTCCAGGAGGGGAATGATGTGCCTGTGGGAGCCCTAGAACCCCACTGAATGCTGATCCCCTAAGTTCCTTGCAGGAGTCATCCTTGAGTTTTCCCAAGAATGATTTTCCCCCTTGTCAAGAGAAGGGCAATGAGGTATGTACAGAGACAACAGGATTTGGCTGGTGTTCCTAGTTATGCTCCCTTAATTTTTAAAAGATTTCTGGTTGATCTTTCTTTTAAAAATATTTCAATAACATGTTCCATCTAGTACTTTTAATAAATGTTATAGTTTCTTTGACTTGTATGTGGCTCCTCCTCCTCCCTAAGTGTGATGAACTGAAGATGGTTCTCAAGATCAGGATTAGGGCTCACAATTTACAGCACATGAAATTGAATGGTGTATAACTGTCTTGCACCATGATATTACAAACACATTTCAGTCTGTCCCCACCACTCCAGTTTCAGAAATATCTGAAGCCCCATGGATACACTGAAAGGATGGGGAAAGTGCAATTAGTGCTATGTGCTCTCAGAAAGCACTACTAGCTTTCAACACAAAAGAAGTCTAAAACACAAAAAGAGGTAAATTAATGTCTTTAGGCTTCAGTTCAGGTGAGAAAATTGATACATAATTCCAGTTACAATATAGGCAATGACAGCATCTGCCACTATGCTGCATAAACCACTCACACCTTTCCTCAAAAACCTTAATCAGTTTCAACCATAGTAGAAATTAGTGCTCTATAACAGCCACTAAGTACAGTTATCATATCTGACAATGAATGAACAGTTTAGAAGAAAAATAGCTGCATACCCCTTCCCCCCAAGTAAATCTTCATAAGGTCATTAAGAGAGCTTGAGTGCTCCTACTAACAGAGGTTTATTAGCAAGTGTGAACAGTGAAGAGAAAACATAGCACAATGACCACATTACAACTCAGCCACCACACAACCCTAATGTGTTAGCCTAGTGGAGGTGCCTGTCATATGTGTCTTTACTGTGTGCAATGTCACAGGAATGAATGGCAAATGACCTTTGGCTACAGAGGAATGAAACTCTCACCAAGCTACATAGCTCCACAAATATGATTCCAGCACTGTACAGGATGTGCAGGTGACCCTCGGCACGAGCAGATGCCATCCTCTGCCTCCCTGCTGTTGTAAGACATGTGTGCATATGTCATCCCTGATTTCCCTTGCCTACTGGGAACCAGGACCAGTGTGCCCATTGTTGGGATTTTGCTGCCTGTATACAGTTTGTAAACCAGATTTGTCCTTGCCTATTTGCAATGGAAGCACTTTACTTTACCCTCACAAATGTTATGTAGTGTGTAGTGACAATTACACAAATGGTGCTTGCCGTACTGCCATTCAGCTGGGTGCATAGGTAGCACCATCGAGATTTCAGTCTACCAAAAACACATTCCACAACCATTCTGAAGGTACTGAGTTTGTAAATGAATTCCCTTTTTCCAGGATCATTGATGTTAGGATACATTTTCATAATCCAATTTAGGAGCAAACATTCAGGGTCCCTGTAGCGAGGTGGTCTGGTCCCAGCCGCCCCAGAGAGAGAGAGGCCTCCCCGGACACCCAGGTGGGGGGAGCCCGAGAATCCTCGCCCCACCCCTCAAGGGTCAGGAAGTATAAAAGCCGGCCCTCTGACCGCAGTTGGGCGGCAGCCACCAGAGAGGCCGGACGCCAGTGGTGCAGCTCCCCGCTGGGAGATCCTGGCGACCAGCAGCTGACCGGAGGACTGACCGGGCCAGCCAAGCCTGCCGCCGGCCTGCTACCCCGAGTTGCCGCCAGGCCTGCCGCCAGCCTGCTACCCCAAGGAGCCGCCAGGCCCGCCGCCCGCCTGCTACCCCGAGGAGCCGCCAGGCCCGCCGCCCACCTGCTACCCCGAGGAGCCGCCAGCCTGCTACCCCGAGGAGCTGCCAGGCCTGCCGCCCGCCCGCGACGCTGAGGTGCCGATGGTCTGCGACCTTGTGGAGGACAGCCCCCTGGTCCAGGTACCCGGAGAGGGGGAAGCTGGAAGTAGCCCGGGGGCAGCTGACTCTAGTCTGGCTGCAGCACGGCCAGAGCCAAGGTCAGTGTGTTGCGGCCAGGATCCCCACTGACTCAGCAGCGGGTTTTTCTGCCGCTGCTAGGGCCCCGGGCCGGGACGCAGTGGAGTGGGTGGGCCTGCGTCCCCCCTGCCACCCAACGTGTGGGTGGCAGTCTCCCCCTCTCCCAGGTTCTCCAGAGCCAGGACCTGGGCTTGCCACCACCTTATTGATTGCTCAGCCCCTGCTTGAGGGTCTGAGCCCTAACTGTTTGTGCCCCGCCCTGTCCAAGGGCCTGGGCCCACTAGTAACGGTCTGTTTGCCCGGCCCTCTCTAGGAGGGCCTGAACGGCTGACTCTGCAGCACCAGACTGCGCTAATCCCCCAAAACCTGATGGTATAGCGGGGCGGTCTGGTCCCCAGCCGCCCCAGAGAGGGCCTGAAACCCCTACAGTCCCCCCAAATAACAGTTGGCACAGACACATCATATAGAAAAATATTGTATCTGAGGAATAAAGTTCTTTTTGAGTAAAATTATTTCTTCCCCCTTCAAGTGCAACCCCGTTCTCTGCAGCACCGCATCTTCTGAAATGCAGCTATTATTTCTAGAACTTTTTTTATGGAAACCACCTATGGGTAGATCATAGTATTAATTGCCTCACAACCTACACAACCATGACTCTGACAGTGGACTTAACACTCTGAATGTGGTTTGCAATGGACCAATACCTCTTTGGTGTTGCTAGATTCCACAGGGCAATAGGAGCCTGCTTCTAAACTGCTAGGGCTTCCCTGAATCAAGTGCTCTGGTGCAAACTTCTCACACCAGTTCATGAAGGTCTCTTTCTTCATTTGGAAGTTCTGAAGCCACTACTAATCATCTCAGGTTTCCAAAACAATGTGAATCCACCACACCACGCTGGTTTTCCTGGATCAGAAGCAATGGGCTACCTAGGGGCATACCATGGCAATACCTGCATTCACCCTATCTGCACCATGAGAGCCAAATTACCTGACACTCACCGTCAAACTCAGCTGTTTTTGATGTGTCAGAAAGTTCTGCCCAAATTTGATTCAGCAACTTGACGATCACCTACTCCATCATATAAACATTTGTCCTGCAATAAGAAGCAGGAGCAGAACCATGTCACCATCTACTTGCTCCATATCTTCCACCCAGTTTGGTAGGAAAGAGATGTGAGCAGGAACTGCCCGAATGTGTGAAAGCACAGAACAGTACCAACAACACACAGCAAGAGATTCCTAGTGTGTTTCCCTATAATGCACTGAGCCCTGTAATATTACCCCTGAAATGGTAGCATGAATGTCTTGTAATGACAGTGGCAGTGTGGACGCAGGTATACACATGTACACAGCATTATACTCCCACCCACGAGAGTATAATGTGGACACCTGGCAGGGGGAGAGGAAGCCTGCAGGGACATGTACACATCCAGGATTTAATTATGTCCGTCAGTGTAGACCTTGGCTAAAAGCTGCTAACTTTTGGGTATTCTGTCACCTGGTGGAATTCACAACCCAAAGTTTGGTGTGCAGGCTTCCTATACAATGCTGGGGAGAGCTAAGCGCCGGAAAAAAAACTTGCAGAAGCCAGTATGCTCAGCAGGGAACTTCCTACTTAAGTGCCACCTCTCACTCTAGGCAGAAGGGAGGTGCTACTCTCCATTCAGGATTCTCAGCCATGAACCCTCACCCAGAGTTAGGTGCCTAAGTCACTTCACCAGTTTTTCCAATTAAGGAGGGGGAGGTGGTGGGGTGCCCTCCTCATATATCTCAGTGATTAGAGCACTCATCTGGGATGTGAGACCATGGTTCAGATCCCCAGTCTCTGTCTCGTATCCCCAGTGGGAAGATGTGGGTTGAAGTCGCTACTCACCTTCCACCAAATGCCCTAACTACTGGTCTATTGGCATTCTGGCATGAGTCTCTCTCAATCTCTCCTGTTTAAGTTGTGCCACTTTGTATAAATACACAAATAGCCACTGGGCCAGAGAGAGCCATTTTCAAAAGTGATTTAAGTACCTTGGAGGTAGAAGACATCAACATAGAGGTGGAAGGGGCAGAAGAATTGGGTGAATTACTGTTTGAAGGAGGAGAATGAATGAGCAGGTGAGAAGGTAGGGGCTGGAGTCAGTTGGAATGGAAGAGAAGTCAGATGTTAATATCCCACCCCTACTGCAATGGTTTGGGATTAGAAGATAATGGAGGAGAATGGACTTGTAAAGTGTGGAGGTAAGAAGGAGAGCAGGGTGTATAGCGCAAACAGGAGAAGTAGAGAGGATACAATAAAAGGCGAGTTGGAATTGGTGGGAAGAGAGGAAATGAGGACAGAAGAGACAGTGATGCTGTTCAGAGTTTGCACTCCATATGTTTTATGGAAATATGCATATGAGTGTGAATATGATGTAACTGGAATATGCTTCATGCAAGAGGTCTCTTGTAAGGTATCATTACAAAGCTTATAATCACTGAATGTGTCCATCCTATTTATTTGCATGTATTATTTCTATGTCTGGAGTTAGGAGAATAAGATATAAACTTGTATTACTGATGTAAACATATTAATGGAAGCCATTAAGGGTGCTTCTGAATCAATTAACTGTAAATGGCTCTGTTTATTTGCAAACCTTCCTGTGCATGTGTGAGCCAGCCCAGGAAGAATGGAGGCTAAGGTCTCACAGGACATGTGACCATATCACATGATACTGGAATCCATCTTAATCCTTGTACTTTTCTATTGATGAGGCGGGGAAGGGGGAGAAGCACAGACAAAAAATTCCCACCTTATGCCAAAGCTATAAAAGGGGGTGGAGCAGAACAAAAGGGCTGCCAGGCGTGAGAAAACCCATTTACCACCTGAGATGTTTGCTGGAACTAAGAAGGACTGTACCAGGGGAAAGGATTGGGCTCAGACTAGGAAGGTGTTTAGTCTGTGAAAGAAGCTTGTTGGAACATCTCTGAGGGTGAGATATTACCTGTAATCAGTTTCTTAATGTATCAGGCTTAGACTTGTGTGGTTTTCCTTAATTTCCTTGGTGACTTACTTTGTTCTGTCTGCTATTACTGCTTAAATCCTACTTTTTATACTTTAAAAGATCACTTTTGTTTATTAATAAACCCATAATAACTGATTAATATCTGGGGGAGCAAACAGCAGTGCATATCTCTCTAACAGTGATATAGAGGGTGAACAATTTATGAATTTACCCTGTATAAGGTTTATACAGAGTAAAATGAATTTATTTGGGGTTTGGATCCCATTGAGAACTGAGCGTCTGGGTGCTGGAGACAGGTAACCTGCTAAACTGTTTTCAGTTTAGTCTGCAGCTTTGGGGGCATGGACCAAACCCTGGGTCTGTGTTGCAGCAGGCTAGCGTGTCTGGATCAACAAGGCAGGGTTCTGGAAGTCCCGAGCTGGCAGGGAAATGGGCTCAGAGGTAATTTCAGCACATCAGCTGACAGTCCCGAGGGGATCCCTGTGACTGAACCCGTCACAAAGAGGTGTGATGAAGATCCAGGAGGAAAACATGGCAGAGCACTGTTCACTCACACTAAAAATGCACGTGGCCTGAAAAGGCCAGAAGCTCTCTGAGGACTAAGCAGATGAGTCTGATCACAAGTGAGTTGAGGAATGATTGGGGGACACAGCGAAGGTCCGTCGAGGGGTGAGATTGGGCATCCCTTGAAACTTTGAGTTTCAGGTTTCAGTTTGTGATAACAAATTTCTGCGACTTAATGCAAAGCTTTGTTCAAAATATCAGTGGTAACTCAATGGGATCTTACAAAATGTTGAGTGATAATGAAGTTCTTCATTAGTAATGTCAGGCATGAAAGAGATTTAGTGCTGTGCTTTAGTGCAGTGGCCCTCAGCCTGTTTCTATTCAAGGTCTGTTGCCAGATTCCTGGATTGCTTCCAGAGCCTATGGAGCTGAAATCTGGTTGCTTCCAAGCATTTGCTCTAACGTATTTAAATGTGAAACATTAATGTCCTAGAGAATTAAACAGTTCAGAATCTTCTTAGAGATGAGTCTTCTGTTCAGTTTGCAGAAGGTATTCACAAACAAAATTTATTCTGGGTTTATTGCAGTATTTGAAGTACCTCCCTCCTTCTCCCCACAATCACCTCTTTATCCACACTGCATCAGGAAGCACAATTGTGCATGACATCTGGAGCCACTATTATTTGACAGCTCCTCACAGCACAAGCTACTTGGTTTTATTCATGGATGTTTAGCAACTGCTGCACCACAAGTCAGAGCAGAATTTATTAGTGTGTTCTTTCAGAACACTATGTGAGCACTTAACTTCTTATGCCATTTGTGCATGGCATTAATATGCCATTACAGACTTGCCACGTTGTTGCTCTTAAATACAGTAATTTGACTCAGTTTGTAATGAGCCTATAAAGATATCAGAGGTGTTTAAAATGCATCATAATTAAACTGGACAGAAACTGAAAATATTGCAGTTGTCCACATAGGTAAAGAGGATATAAAATGATTCAGTCACTTGTCAGCAAGTTTATCCTTAAAGGATAAACACCTTCAAAGCAGTGTTCTATAATAATTATGGTCCCTCTATTACTATTTGTGTCAATATGGTTTGATCTCTGTCTCTTTCATCAGCAACTGCTTCTGTGCTATAGACTAAGCAAATAGAACTGGCCTACCCTTCCAGTTTGCCTTCTAGTTTGTTTTGGTTCTAGACGGCTGGTTTGATTTTGTGAGTTCCTGTCACATGCATTATTGTCTAGGGAGAAAGCCTAATGGCCCTCTTTGTCAATGCCACATAGAATCATGTGCAACATATTTAACAGAGAGGGGGCTGACACTCCAGCATTCTCCATGAGGGGCCGTCAGCTGGAGAACAAGCATCTGCCCTTGATCTGAAATAGTCAGGCATTACTGACCTTCAAGGCACGGTGCAAGGCCCATCTTTTTGCCCAGGTGGCTAAAGCTGCCCAAAGTAGCACACAGGGGCTTATTACATGTTATAAATCTCAATAAATAAATATTTATTCAATTTTGTTAGAAAAGGAAGGGTACAAAGTCTGACCCTGCCAAGATGTCTGATCCAATTACTGATTTCCTGCTGTTTGCCACTCACTGTAAAATGTGCTCACACGCAAATTCTAACATCACTTATGTATTTAGTTATCCCTGCAACTTGTTTGTCTACCGTTTCCATGGCATGAATACAATAAAGACTAGTGCCTGGAGGAACTATGAAAATTTAACAACACCTATTTTAATTTACACCCTATATCTGATGAATGTCTTGCATAAGTTCCACCATTGCTGAGGTCTAATGTAAACATGGAGGCATACTTTAGTCATAGGTTAGATTCAGAGAATTGGATATAGGCCACCAGAACAACTTGAGAAGGAAGGGCACTAGCATATGGATCATTTCATCTGGCACTCGCTTATGAGAATAAAAATAAATACAAAATGCAAGGAAAAATGAAAAACAAAAACAAAATAGAACACCTGAAAAGCTAATTAGAAAGTTCTGGAACTTTCTGATTCCCAAGTATACATTAGAAATAAGTCTTTCCTTACTTCTACTGTTTTGTTACACCTTTTTGCCAGCACATATTATTCATAGAAATGATATTATAATATACAGATGGCTGGAAATTTTAAGCCAGTGAGACTATTCACATACTGAAAGTTACTCAGTTTGCTAGAGTGGGCCCGAAAGTGCAGGCCTATCCACTTGAGCTAAAGTAGGATTTCTACTAGCACTGTAGGGGAAATGATACAGAGCAGAGCAGTTCTGATCCCAGTACAGAGTAGCACATATAAACACTAGTCAGTACATTACAACTATTTTTATGCAAGCTGATTTAATCATACACACACACACACAATTCCATAGTCCCTTCCCATCCTCAGTTCACAGTTTCTAATATGTGTATGATGTTGTGAAATCTCAGAGTGGCAAGCGTTTATCTATATCTACTTATATGATACCCAGCACTGTAGTATCTTGTGAAGAGGGGAGGGATAGCTCAGTGGTTTGAGCATTAGCCTGCTAAACCCAGGGTTGTGAGTTCAATCCTTGAGGGGGCCATTTAGGGATCTGTGGCAAAAATTGGGGATTGGTCCTGCTTTGAGCAGGGGGTTGGACTAGATGACCTCCTAAGGTCCCTTCCAACCCGGATATTCTATGATTCTATGAAGGGTCTAGTAGTCCCTCTGTAGTGTTCCATTGGGGTGTTTTGTGATCATGGACGCTCACACAGGATCCAGTCATCCAGGCTGGCGTGATTAGCATCACTACCCTGAAGACAGAAACTCCACCCTCCAGCTGAATTTGTCTGGGGTTCTCCACTTCTGAAGTTTAGAGAAAACAAAAAAAGGAAGATGGAAGCAAGGTAAAAAGTGAAAGAAGGAAGAAACCAGTCCTATGCAAGCAGCTTCTTTCAGGGGCATCTGGCAAGCTGCAGTCCAGCTCTATGTCCTCTGGCCAATGACCAGAGAGTATCATGTGGCAGTTATTTATAGTCCAGCCCAACCTTCTCTCAGGGTGCTTTGATAGCCCATATGCCTGGGAGCAGGCTCTATTCTCAGTCTGGCCTCTCTCCAGGACCTGGAGAACCAGGGATCTGTCCTCTTTCTAGAGCTGCCTACTACTGATCTGAGCTCCTACCATTTGAACTCTTCCTCCAGACCTGATATGATTTGAAGGTGTGGTGGGGTGGGGCCATGTGAACCCATAACAACTTGTTAACCCCTTCTTGTCTCGTGTAGGCTTTGTGCACACCATCACATCCTTGAATAAGCTTCATTGCACAGGCCTTGGTCCAGCAAATCACTTAAGTATGTCCTGTCCATGCGCCTCTAAATTGAAGCACATGTTTAAAAGCCCTTCCCAGACAGGGAAGCTTTCCTGAATCAGTGTTTTAAATAACTAACTTTTTTGGTCTGTGTGGAAACAGAAGCTGCAATATTAGCCCAAGCAATGATGGGTTTACAGAAATGGAAAAGAAGCCAAAGCAGCAGGGATTAAAGATCCCTGAGTGAGAAGGCATGAAAACTTCCTGTTGTTTCTGAAGAAATCAGATTGATAGGTGGCTACCCATAGACTTAGTAAGGAAAGTGAGAGTGCACCCATCGTTTCAAACCCACATGCTTTGTCATGTAAAACATTAATTAAAATATTAGTCTGAGCATCAGCCTAGTTACATTGAAAATATTTTAGACTTTTTTCCCCATCTTCAACATTCGAAGGATGTGTTTTATTGTGAAACAATGTTTAGTCACAGGTGCTTTTCTTCAAATGAGCATTTCTTTTTATGATAGTTTCACCGGATGCACAATAAGAAGCATGGTTTAGTTCTGTAGTAGAATCATCAGGCCTACAATAAAAAGAATCAGTATTTGAATGTAGATTAATTAGTCCCTTCAAGAGTGATATGATACATATTTATATAAAAAGTAATCAGCCGAGAATTTTAATCACAAGTAAAATAAGCTACCAGCAATATTAGTGCAAGCGTAATTTTGGAAGGGTGAGGTCAAATCATAAACATCTTTGAAGGACAGCAATTGATTTCAGTCCATCATAACCATTATCATTTCACTGTAAGTGGCTAGAGTGATTGACTGGCACATCTGATCCAAATTGACCTGGTCTCTAGTGAGGGAACAGCAAAAAGAGCACACAGTTGAAATGTCATGATTCACTGCACACTGATATAACCATCTGCTGAGACATCCGATGGCTGAGTTGCACTCCGGATACGCACCAACATTCCACCTGGGACCTCTTCTGAATGATTAGTTTGCAGAGGTCAGGGAAGAACTGCTCTCCTGCTGATGGTCTCTTAAAAGAGATGTATCCTAAAGTGGCAACAAGAGACAGCAATAGGGAAATGGCGGGAGAGGAGAGAATTGATTTTCATACCAATCTGAACATTACTGGTAAATGAAACAAGCAATAACACTTTTTCTTAATTATAATATTATACATTATATTAGTATTCACCCTGTAATTAAATAAATTATATATATTCTTCCCTATAAACAAAATAAACACCCTCTGCCAATATAGTTGTACAGCTGAGCTCTTCATTTCACTAAAGTAAGTAGAGTCACTTATAGCTCTAGTGCCAGTCTTAACTCTGTTCCATTGTGCAAATGGGCTCCAATACTCTTTCTTTAGTTGATCATATACATTATGGTTCCAGTCGTCCTCAATGGCATAAGGGTCCATGCATGTGGATTCATCTGCAGGATTGAGACCAAACTGATAATTGGACAATGTGCAATGTTATTTCCAAATCTAATAATACAATCAAATACAAATCACAGGACTTTCTTTTCTGTAGCTTTGGATGCACATGAGGGATTTTTGTGCCTCGTATATTATTTATGATCATGTTATAGGAGACTTTTTTGCCACAGCTACAGTTGGTCAAAAATTTTCCAGTACAACGTTTTTCCATCAAAAATGCCAATTAATTAAATCTGAACTGTTCCATGGGAAAATATTGATTTTATCAACATTTCATCTTGAAAAACTAAATAATATAAAGCACTGTAAAATATATATATATAATAAGGTAAAATATAAATTTGAAATATAAGGTTAAATAAATATATATTTATATATAGTAAATTAAAACATATTAAAATAATAACATAAAAGAGAAAATAAAAATGAAATAAACCAAAATTAAAAACATCAAAATCAAAACAAAATGACTAAAAGCAATTTTTCAAAAATCTCAATTTACAGGAAAATTTAAAATTTCAGCTTTTCCTTCTGTTTTAGGATGAACAAAATTCGCAAAACATCATAGGTTCCTGTGGAACTGGAAATTCCAGTTGATGACCATCTGTAGCCACAGCCTAAACACATAGCTGTTTGGGTGTTTTTTTAGACCAAAGTAGTCCTTTGCAGGATTGGGGCTGTAATGTATGTGGCCATATAATGAAAGACACAGACTTTCATTTGAATCCCTCTACAGTTCATTGTATATGGGTTGTAGAAAAGGTCATAGTACCTTTGAAAAGGTATTATAACAATAGAGCTCCACACTGTGCAAAACCCTCCACATGTAGAACTCTTGCTGATTTCAATTTTGAATGTCAAGTACAATTGGGAGAATTTTTTCAGCAAAAATTCATTTGAGTCAAATTTGGCTAATAGTTTCAGCCCAAAATAAATAAATAAAATTGGGAAATATTAAACATGTTGACTTTGTTTGAAAATGACATTTTATTTAGAAATTTAGTTGATTAAAAAAAAAAACCCAGGAAAAACAGCCAATCAATGATCCAAAACGCCAAACACTACAAATAAATGCATACATAAATAAGTGTTTTAAGTTGAACCAAACCAAAATTTTTTGGTTGTGTGTTTGGTGAGTTGGTTCTGTAACCGAAAAGTCCATAGATCAGTTCCAGTGTCAAGACAGCAGTGTCCCCCACTCCCTTCTATGAGAGTTATAACAGCGCAGGTTACAACTATTTCCTGTTTTTTTAATATCACTATCAAAACGCACATTTAAGGAGCTTCCCATTTGAGAGAAACCAACAAATGCACAGAACTGTAGAGGTGTAGCTGGTAACTCCTTATACTGAGGCTCCATTGTGAAGGCAATAAGCCTGCACTCTCCTGATGTACTGAAGATTTGAGCCTGAAATTGAAGATTCAGTCCAAATTGAAGATTCAGTCCTTTTGTTGGCTTAAGTGACAACCATAGGTCTCTAAATTACAATAATGTTATTTTAATGTATTTTTATTGTTAGGTATATGTTATGTAATGTATATGTTAAGTAAAAGTCAGCTTGTCCTACTTACCCCTCACTGCCCGGGCAGGGCGGAGTTGGTTTGGAACTCCAAAGCTGTCAGAGACCAAGAAAAGAAATGCACCAACACCAGTAACTTTGATCAAAGGGCACGTACCCCCCTCAGGCACCTAGCTTTGGGGGCGTACGGCAGCTTTATTATACACACATGGCAGTATCTATACACTTAAGCAAGCAGAAATAATGTCTAGTGGGTTGTGCATGTACGATCAGGATTGCCTTATATGGGTGTTTTAGAACCAGAGGAGACAGCCTAGTATAAGTGACTTAGAGCATGTCTGTGATGGCAAGATAACATTTTCAGTTCCCGGTTGCAATGCCCCAACTGGTTTGAGCTAGACTTGTGGTTAGGCCTACTTGATTTTAGGGAACCTCGAACCCAATGGTGTGCGCATGGCCCCATGACCCCAAAGAGCTGTGTCAGGCTAGAAGAATGGCCTAACAATTCCCCCCACTCTTCAGCCTTGGTTGAAGAGTTAAGCAAGAGCTGCATCTAGGCCAGAATCAGCAGGGGCTGCCTAGTGGCTGCAGCGAAAGCGAGCTCGGTGTGGGTCGGGTCCCTTGGGGACTGGGGACGGAGGGAACAGAAGCAGGATGCCCAAATAGCTGGCAGGTTCCCAATACACTGGAAACAATAGTAGAGGAGAATAGCAACGGCAATAAAGATTACTAGCCCCTGGATGATGGCCCGAGTTAAATTTAGAAAAATGTTACCCTTCCACCCGTGTCCCCTCTGCCCATACGCAGGACCCGGGAGGAAAGAGAGAAGTGCACCGGCCACCCATACCAGTATCTGCATCCTGCCATATACCAAGCAAAAAGGAATATAACAAAAGGAATTAAAAGTAATGTGAAAACTAAGAGTCCAGGTCCAGTGTCAAGGTTCCAATAATTAGAGGGTACAGTCCAAGGAGAGTCAGTGACATTCATGTGAGGAATGTTTGCTTTGATAATTTTAGTTTTGTGTCTGAGAGGGGCTGGCAGATCCACCAGTCGGCTGTGGAACCCTCGGGAGCGACAGAAACTGCTGGTCCGTTGCTGAGGTCCACTACGGCTGGCTTGATGTGAGAGTGATGAATCCAGGACTTCCGCCCTTCCAGGAAAACAGCGGTTTGAGTTGTCAAGAGTACTTGGTGGGGTCCAGTAAACCTTGGCTGCAGGGTGTCACCGTGAACAAACTTTTTGGCCCATACAAAGTCACCAGGCCGGAATGGGTGAACTTGATCTTCCAGAGGCACGGTCTGGGAGAGCTGAGAGGCTTTCCAGAGAGCACAGAGGCGAGCCTGTAAGGAGAGAAACTGAGAAGCGGTTATGTGATCCCCCCCCAATAGTGAAATGTCAACACGTCACAACGAGCCACCTTTAGCGGGCGGATGCCCATAAAGCAATTCAAAGGGAGAGAGGGCCAACACTCGAGTTGGGCGTGTACGAAGATGGAGCAAAACAATTGAAAGTACCTGTGGCCATTTTAACCTGGTCTCCTGGCAATATTTAGACAAAGCTGTCTTAAGTTCTCTATTCATTCTCTCTACTTTCCCGCTAGACTGAGGGTGGTATGGGTATGGAACGAGTGACTGATTCCTAATCTTTCCTCGATTTGCTTAAGGACATGGCTGGTGAAATGTGCTCCTCTGTCAGAGTCAATGCTGGCTGGAACCCCAAAACATGGAATGATGTCCCGAAGGAGGACTTTGGCAACGGTGGAGGCAGTAAAGTTCGCTGTAGGGAAAGCCTCTACCCAGGAGGTAAGGGAACAGACAAGGACCAGGAGATGCTTTTTCCAAAGGCCTTGGGAAAGTCAGCGAAATCAATTTGGAGATGTTGGAACGGGGCAGCGGGTAAGGGTCGCCCCCCCTGGATGTGTCGGTGAGGCGGAGCAAGCCCATTGCATTGGCACGTGTTGCACGATTTCACTATTGCACTGCACACAGTCTGAATGCCTGGGGCGAACCAAAGGCGGGTGATAGTTTCCACCAAGGCATGAGTGCCGTAGTGGCCCCCATTGTCGTGGTGCCATTGTGCAGCGACTGGATAAGCTGCTCGGGGGAGGCAGAGGCGGCCGTCTGGCATTTGCCAGGCCCCATTTTCCCAGGTTGCCCCTAAGTCCTGCCAGTGTTGGAGTTCCGTTGAGGGGAGAGTCAGGCTGTGATGGAGTGGGAGGAAAGGTGTCGAGGCCAGAGCTAAGGTGGGTAAGGCGAGGGGCTGGACTGCAGCCGCTTTTGCGGCTTGGTCAGCCAGGGCGTTTCCCTGGGTGACAGGAGTGTCCTCCCGGGTGTGGGCCCTGCAGTGGACGATGGCAACGGCGCAAGGTGTCTGCAAAGCGTTTAAAAGGCGGTGCACCAGCGCGAGGTGCTGGATGGGTCTTCCTGTGGCAGTGGATGACCCCAAAGGCGTAACGGCTGTCCGTATAAATAGAAACAGTTTTACCTGTTGCCAACTGGCATGCTCAGGCCAGGGCATAAAGTTCAGCTGTTTGGGCTCCCCAGTTGCCTGGTAGGGAGGCTGCCTCGATGACGTCCCACTGAGAGGTCACCGTGTAGCTGGTGAAGCGCTGTCCCTTGGAGTAGAAGCAGCTCCCGTCCGTGAAGAAGATGAGGTCCGGATTGGTGAGGGGCACGTCAAAGAGGTCTTCTCTCACGCGGAGGATGCTGGAAATGACTTCCACGCAGTCGTGGGAATCGGGTGGAACGGGGAGGTCAGGAAGCAAGGTGGCCGGGTTGAGTGGGCCACACCGCGCGAATGTCAGGTTGGGGTCCTCGAGGAGTTCGGCTTCCAGTTGCTGCTGACGGTGTGCGGAGAAGACCTGTGTGGTCCCCTTTCGCAGGAGGGCAGACAGTGCATGAGATGTCCACACGGTGGTGTGGTGTCCCAGGGTGAGGCTTTTAGCCTTGGCCAGGAGCAGGGCGGCTGCCGCCAATGTGCGAGTGCAAGAGGGTGTTCCCTGGGCCACCGGGTCAATTTGCTGTGAGTAAAATGCCACTGGGAAGTGGTGGGGTCCACTCATCTGGGTGAGGACTCTGCTGGCCACCCCCCCCCTCTCATGTACAAACAGGTGGAACGTCTTGGTGTAGTTGGGGGGTCTGAAGGACATGGAAGTGGCAACACTGTCTTTAAGTAAATTAAAGGCTTGAACAGTCTCCGGAGACCATTGCAAAGGTTCCGGGGCAAAGTTAGCAGTGAGTGCATGGAGGGGCTTGCTCAAATCCCCGCAGGATGGCAGCCATGGGCGGCAGAAGCCAATGGTCCAAGAAACCCCCGCAGCTGCTTCTTGGCAGAAGGTAACGGGCACCGCTGAATAACCTGAATGTGGGCTGGATCCATCTGCCGGCCCGCAGGGGTCAGGATGAATCCTAAATAGCGCACCCATTGAGAGACCCATTGTACCTTCGAAGGGCCAACCTTATGTCCCCGGGAGTGTAAGTAAAGTAAAAGGGCCTTACCGTCCTGACGGAGGGCTTCCTGGTCATAATGGCCAACCAGGATGTCGTCCACGTAGAGGACCAAAGTTGATCCATGGGGGCTGGAGAATCCCTCCAGGTCGCGGTGGAGGCATTGGCTGAATATAGTCGGGCTGTCTCGGAACCCTTGAGGCAAGCGCTGCCACACGTAGGATTGGCCTTTCCAGGTGAATCCGAAGAGGTACTGAGAGTCAGGGTGGACAGGGATGCTAAAAAAGGCTGATTTTAAGTCAATAACAGTAAACCATCGGGCATCCCAGGGGATCTGGCTGATAATGGTGGCCGGGTCCGGCACCATGGCATGGAGGGGAACGACATACCTATTGACCAGCCGTAAGTCCTGAACAAAACGTCACTTCACGGGGTCTTCCTCCTTCTTGGGTGGTTTTTTGACCGGAAGAATAGGGGTGTTTCATGGGGTGCGTTGGGCCTTAACAAGGCCCTGCTCTATAAACCCTTCTACAATGGGGCGTATGCCTTCCCTAGCTTCTAAAGATAAGGGGTACTGGGGAACAGATGGGGGAGGCAAGGAGGCCTTGACTTGAATGCAGACAGGCTCCACGGAGAGGAGCAGTCCCACATCAATGTCTGAAGTTCCCCACAGGGACGGCGGCAGGCCTTCCAAATCTCGGGGTAGGGAAGAACGAACATTCTTTTCTTTGGGGGCAGTGTCCCTTCCCTCTAATAAACTCATTAGTAAGCCCACCCCCCTAGGAGTACAGGTTAAAGTGGCCTCAGGTTTACACAACAGGTCCCGTCCCATCAAAGGGATGGGGCAGGCAGAGAAAAATAAAAAACAATGAGAAAAACACTTATCCTTAAATTTAATATTTAAAGGCACTGTTAAAGTCAAAAACTGAAGGCTACCCTCCACCCCAGTGGCCGTCCTGGCTTCCGAGGACAGCCAAGAGGCAGGGGCAGCGCTTAGAAGTGAAAAAGTGGCCCCAGTGTCTACCAGAAAGGAGAAAGGAGTCCCCTCTACCAGGAGATCAAGCCGGGGCTCGGCTGCAGGGGAGAGAGAGAAGCGAGAGAGAAAAGAGCCGGCTAGGATCATTAGAGAAACGAGACCTGGTTGAGTCCTGCCTTCGTCCCCGGGGCACCGTCACTTGGGGTGTTGTTGACATAACTGTTTGTAAAGGTGCCCTGGCCACCTGGGCATCCCCAGGGGCATTCTCACTTAAAGTGGCCAAGCTCTCCGCACTAAAAACAATTTAGGGCTGGTCTACACTAAACCCTCCTGTCGAACTAAGATACGCAACTTCAGCTACGTTAATAACATAGCTGAAGTCGAAGTCTCTTAGTTCGAACTTACCTGTGGTCCACACGTGGCGCGCAGGCTCCCCCGTCGACTCTGCCTGCTCCGTTCGTGGAGCAGGATTACCAGCGTCGATGGGGGAGCACTTCCTGGTTCGATTTATCGCGTCTAGACAAGACGCGATAAATCGAACCCAGAAGATCGATTGGACTCCTCCGACGTGACGGGTGAGTATAGATGTACCCTTAGACCCTGAGGACTGGCTGGAGGTTTAACTTTCTGCCTCAGCTGCAGTCTGGTAACTACTCCACCCAGGGAGGATCCATCTCTTCCGCCCCCACCCCACTTCCTCATCAGACCCTGCGGCTGATGTCGAAGGTGTAGGAGGACCCGCAGGCTGAGGAGGACCTGGGGCAGAAGGCACCAAGTGGCGGTCAAGGACCTGCCGGGCCTCACTATCATCACTGAAATAAGAAGGGGGAGGAAGATCCTTCTCGGTGAAGTTACATACTGCCATCAGTTTTAAAGATTTCCACAGTCCCACTGCGGATTCCCAACAATACCAGTAATCCAATTGTCTGGGATGGTTGATTTCGATCTGGCTCCTTACTCCTCTTAAGGCAGCCTGCTCGAAAGAACCATACCTTGGCCACCTCTCCTCTGGGTCGGCCAACACTGCAGTGTAACCAGTCCAAGTTGTCACACATAATGTGTACATTTTCTTTTAGTCATTCCTGCTTGAACTTGGAGTTTCCCTTCATTCCACATTTTATTCATAATGCCCAAAGGGCTTTGAGCAGGGACACTAGTCCCCTGACCCATGGCGTCTGACAGGATTTCCCCAACTGACACTTATCCTGCCGTCCGGCGGTCCACCCCTCGATCTCAGAGTGACTGGGAGAAATCTCCCGTGGCGCCTGCCAGTATGAGAAAGAGTGAGCCAACCGCTAGATAGAGGAGCCGCACCAGAAGGATCCCGGACGAGCCCCCAAATTGTTAGGTAAAAGTCAGCTTGGCCTACTTACCCCTCACTGCCCGGGCAGGGCGGTGTTGGTTTGGAACTCCAAAGCTGTCAGAGACCAAGAAAAGAAATGCACCAACACCAGTAACTTTGATCAAAGGGCACATACCCCCCTCAGGCACCTAGCTTTGGGGGCGTACGGCAGCTTTATTATACACACATGGCAGTATTTATACACTTAAGCAAGCAGAAATATTGTCTAGTGGGTTGTGCATGTACGATCAGGATTGCCTTATATGGGTGTTTTAGAACCAGAGGAGACAGCCTAGTATAAGTGACTTAGAGCATGCCTGTGATGGCAAGATAACATTTTCAGTTCCTGGTTGCAATGCCCCAACTGGTTTGAGCTAGACTTGTGGTTAGGCCTACTTGATTTTAGGGAACCTTGAACCCAATGGTGTGCGCATGGCCCAATGACCCCAAAGAGCTGTGTCAGGCTAGAAGAATGGCCTAACATATATATGTATTGTAACTCATATTACATTCATTGGCAACTGTTAAAATGACTTAAATGAAAAAGTCTGAATGGTTTAAATGTATGACCCATTTTGGTTTTGCACCAACTTATACAAATGTGTCCATATTGCACCCTGAGGCTGATCTTCCACAGAAGTGTGCATCCACAGAAGTGCACAGAGACTGATTTTTTTTTAAAGTGCAAACATGCTTCAAAGTCACACCTCCCTGAAAATGCAGCCTCGTACACAAAGAATGGACACAAAAGCAAACAGCAAATACTCCTTTGTGGACTGTACCATGCATAGCTGGTGGTGGTAGAGCAGTGGTTCTGAAACTTTTTTACTGGTGACCCCTTTCACATAGCAAGCCTCTGAGTGTGACCCCCCTTATAAATTAAAAACACTTTTTAATATATTTAACACCATTATAAATGCTCAAGGCAAAGTGGGGTTTGGGGTGGAGGTTGACAGCTCACGACCCCCCCATGTTATAGCCTCGTGACCCCTTGAGGGTCCCCACCCCCAGTTTGAGAACCCTTGTTGTAGAGGCAGTCCGGGCCGGATTTCCAAATAGGCACAGTAGGCACGTGCCATGGGGCACTTAAAAGTAAAAAGTGGGTTAGAAGTTTCATTTATTTACAGAAATCATGAAGGTCAGCTGTAGGTGGGTGGGGGACGCTGAAGATGCTGTATCTAGGGGTGCATAAAGTGTAAATCTGGCCCTGGAGGCAGTTTAATAGATAGCACAGGCAGTAAGGATATGTCCACACTGTGATAAAAGATCCGCATCTAGCCCAGGGCATCTGGTCTGGTCTTTGGGACTCGGTTTGCTGGACTATACAATTGCAATGTAGACATCTGGGCTTGGGACGGAGTCTGGACTCTCAGACCCTCTCCCTCATGGAGTCTCAGAGATGGCCTCCAGCTTGAGCCTGAATATCTACGCTGCAATTTTATACCTCCACAGGCCAGACCCCGTGAGCCCAGGCCAGCTGCAGGTCTTTTATTGCAGTGTAGATGTACCCTAAGACATACTAGAAATTAAGCTGAAGTAGAGGACCCCATATAGAGCAGCAACGTTCCTCAGCTACTTTAATCCATGTGCCTAATGGGAAAATATCTCTTTAAGAGATCCATTGGGGAGGGTAGGAGTGAGTTGTGTCTGGGTCATTGTTAGTAGACAGATTTATCACTGCACATTTAGAAGCTTTAGGAGCTTTGGGGTGTGGTAGTTTTGGGTCTGCTCCAATAGGTTCTCTGTTGCTGGGGTCAGACTCCATGAGGGCAAGCAGCTGCTTTACAAAAAGGCCATGTGCCCTGTGTGAGTGGGGAGAAACTGAGCCCAGGGGCAGAAAGCAGGTTGTTTTCCTTAACTCTGAAGCATTTTGCAGCAGGTTAGTGATATTGTTAACCTGCTAACAGGGATGCAGGGGCGATATTAATTATAGAAAGGGGAAACTGGGAGGGAAAAATGATTTCTTCTATTTTAATTGTATGCTTTGAATCTTGTTTGATTTTAGTGATTCTCAAACTTTTGTACTGGTGACCCCTTTCACATAGAAAGCCTCTGAGCCCTCCCTCCCCCCCCCTTATAAATTTAAAACACTTTGTTATATATTTAACACCATTATAAATGCTGGAGGCAAAGCAGGGTTTGGGGTGGAGGCTGAGCTCGTGACCCCCCATTTAATAACCTCATGACCCCCTGAGGGGTACTGACCCCCAGTTTGAGAACCCCTGTTTTAGCCAAACTGTTTTAGTTGAATTGTCTCAACTAGTATGATTCACCAGCTTTTCTTTAAATGTAGTAATGGGGAAAGAGTCATTTATATTTTTCTATTCTCAGTTCTTGTATTTTCTTGTAACAGTTTTTCTTTTGTTAATCTATACACTTAACTGAGTGGTTGGTTAATCAGTTAGCTAAGTGGTTAACAGTGATTTCAGCAGGCGAAGAGGAAGAGTCTGCATGGATTCCAGCTGAAGTTTCCTACAAGCAAGTGGAGGGAAGATGTTTTTGACTCAGCAGATGGTACAGATTTCGTGATCAAAGACTCTAAGACTCTAAGACCTAAGCTTTGGGGAACTCTTGAGTTCCTTCTCACGGTGAGTCTGTGGGGACTGACCTGGTTAGACGTAATTTGTTTTCTTTATTTATGTTTGAGTAACTGTATAATGTAAATTGATTATAAAGTAGCCATGTTATGTTGCAAACTTTGTTATTATTATTATGTCTCTTTTTCATAAGATTTTAATAATTGTTAATTACGTTCATTTATTTAGTTCCTTTGGGGACTTGAATGTGGGGAGCAATCCTTGCTGAAAATCCATAGAAATGGAATTCTAGGACTTCAGCTACTTTTCTATGGTAGTTGGGGTTTTTTTAGCCTCTGGAGATGGGCAATGAAGTGAACTCTAGCCCACCCTAATGTTGCGCTACCACTGAGATACTGTTGTCTGGCGACTGAGCCAGTATAAAGAAAGACTTTTTCACTGCCTCCAATAAATAAAGGGAAAATCTGCACTGAGAACACTGACAGATATGAAGCAGGCTGGGAAAGCCTGCTATCCCTTGTCCTGTAGCTGAAAATGAGAAACAGATGGTAGATGTTAAAATGGTGGGATTCCCTGAAGGAAACATTTTTGGGGGAGCTGCAGGCAAGTTATTTTATAGAATCTCAGGGTTGGAAGGGACCTTAGGAGGTCATCTAGTCCAACCCCTTGCTCAAAGCAGGACCAATCCCAAATTTTTTGCCCCATATCCCCAAATGGCCCCCTCAAGGATTGAACTCACAACCCTGGGTTTAGCAGGCCAATGCTCAAACCACTGAGCTATCCCTCCCCCCAGTATAACCACCCACTATCTCACTATACTAAGTCCTCCCCTGTCAGGCATGTCACATTGGCCTGCTGTTGGTTCTTCTATAGAAACGGATACACCAAAATTAGGCCCTAAGCCTGCAAAGACTTACATGCATGGTTAAGTTTACGTATGTACATAGTTCCACTGAATTCAAATGGATTAAAATTCATACATGCCTAAAATTAAGCACGGGCTTAATGAACAGTCCAAAAAAATTAACAGATGAAATGCAGGGGAAAAAACAGTTATAATGATGCATGGCATGTTTCTTCTGCAAAAAAGAAAATCACACAATGAAAGAATAATAAAGTAGAAGAAAAAGAAGCAAGAGAAGCAGAGCTTGACATTTTAACAGCTACCCTTTGTTTCTCAATTTAGCTACAAAGCAAGTTGACACCGTTCTTTGCCACAGTGCTTCATATCTGTCAATGTCCTTGCATACCAGACTCCGTTTAAGGCTATTAATGAATCAGTCTCTCTCCCCTCACTTATGTTGCCACATATGTGTTCAGGGGGAACTGGCACAAGCAGAGTGGTTTCCTTCTCACCTAACCCCCGATGATGCTCTCAGGAGAAAACACAAGTGAGAGAATGAACCTGTTAGCTTATGTTGAAAATAGGACACAAAGCTGCACCCACCACTAGGGTAACCAGACAGCAAGTGTGAAAAATCAGGATGGGGGTGGGGGAAAATAGGAGCCTATATAAGAAAAAGACCCCAACATCGGGACTGTCCCTATAAAATCATGACATCTGGCCACCCTACCCACCACTTAAGCGAATCCCTTTGGTATGATCGGAGGCCACAGACAATTAAAACCACCATACAATAACAAATTACTTGACTCTTTGATATTTTCACCCAAGTGCACCAACATTAAGTAAAGGCCAAGTCTCCAGGCCCATAGTCATCTTGGTAGTAAGGCAAACTTGCTTCTAATCACTCAGGGCGGGATTAAAGCATGGGACTTACAGGTGTCTGTCCAGGGCTCCAATAACAGGAATCCTCTGATTACAAGAGAATCTCAGTTTACATTAAAAAAAATAAATTTAAAATCCCCAAGATTGCAAAGAAAAATAAATTTGAAAGGGTTACTCAGTCATAACCAGTGCAGAGATGTCTGCCTGAGTGTGCAGACACCCTGCAACAATAGCAATGAGATGGCTTATCTACACCATGAATTTCACTGGAGTGTTAACACCATGACCCATTGCTCCTCGGGACCCCACCAATACCATCCTAAGAAGAGAAAGCTGTGTGTGGTGGCAGGGGAAAGAGTGTCATTTATTTTGGCTTACCCACCCAAGCTGCAGAGTGCACTTGGGGGAGCTTGCTGCTGCCACACCTGCTTTTCCTTGGTAAGGATATGCTGCCACTCCTGGTGAAGGAAGGATAAGGGCATACTGCTCCCTTTCTCCATGGGAGAGTCCCCTCCCACTGCCATTCCATGTCATGGTGTGTGGCAGGGCTTGAACAGCACCATGTCATCATGTGCCTTAATCTGGTTCTGGGTACATCTAGCAGTGAGAGTTCATTGAATGGCAGAACAAATACATGGTCCTACAGGTTAGATAGATATAAGCATGTAAGGTACTGGGCCACCTTGCTTTGGTCAGCACCGCCAACCGGGCCATTAAAAGTCCCATTGGCAGTGCTGCCCAGCGAAGGCAGGCTAGTGCCTACCTTTTCTGACACCATGCTGCACCCCGGAAGTGGCCAGAAGTGAGTCCGGCTTCTAGGCAGGGGGCCACAGAGCTCCGCGCTCTGCCCCCACATTGAGCACCAGCTCCGCACTCCCATTGGCTGGAAACCTTTTGCTGGTCACTTCCAGGGCGCAGTGTGGTCTGCGGTGCCAGGACAGATGGGAAGCCTGCATCTGCACCCCAGCTGTACTGCTGACCGGGAGCCGCCTAAGGTAATTCCATGCCCCAACCCCACACCCCAATGCACTGCTACAGCCCTGAGCTACCCCCAAACCTGGAACCCCTTCCTGCACCTCAAACCCCCCATTCCCACCCCACAGCCTGCACCTCCAGAGCCAGCACCCTGAGAGCCTGCACCCCCAGCACAGATCCCTGGCCCGTTCCTGCACCCCAACCCCCTACCCCAGCCCTGAGCCCCCCCAAACCTGGATCCCTCCTGTACCCCAAAACCCTCATCCCTGGTCCCAGCCCAGAGCCCTGCCCCCTCCCGCACCCCTGCCCCATCCTACACCCTGAACCCCTCATTCCTGACCCCATCCCACAGCCCTTACCCCTGCACCCCAACCCTCTGCTCCAGCCCTGAGCCCCTCCCACACCACAAACCCTTCATCCCCAGCTCCATTGGGTCGCAGACATCAACAATTTTCTTCAACTGGGTCCCCAGAAAAAAAGATTGAAAACCATGGTTTAGAATACACAGGTGACTCTGGATGGAGGGAGCCAGGGCATAGTTTAATATTACAAGGATCACTGTTTATTTATTTTAACTTCTTTTTGCAATTTGAGCCTCTCATACAGAGTGGACATAAAATATGATATTAATCACTTTTCATAGAGTGCCAGCATAAGAGTAGTAGCTCTTTTAGTCCATGCTGCCCTGCAAATGAATAAGGCCAGTAAAATAGCAGATGGCTAATATATGAATAACTGAACCATTTATGATCATTTGTGAAAGTCTAACTTGTTCATGACGCAGCCATTTATTGGTCATGGTTCGTTGAAGATTAGTGATCCATTTCAATAAGAGACACTGGTTGGAAGATTCCAAACTATTGGACATGTAGTGTGTAGGGTATGTGAAGGTTCTTGATGATATACCTGCTCATTATTCCATTTGAATATTGGTTTCCTCACACCCTAGCTTCTGAATGAATTCTCACCTGGTGGGGCTATAATTTTTCCTTTGATTTAAATGAAAGCAGCTTTAAAGCTCATAGGCTACAAAGCTGTGAATCATGCTTACATACTTACTGAAACCTTTCTTGTGTCACTATTACATGTCCGTTTTTCCACTGTTTTCTGTGTTTCTCTGACTATGCTGTATGCAATAAACTTAATATGTTAATTACCCTAATCTACCTCTAAATAACTTCTGCAAACCCATTGCTTCCAGCTATGCTGAACACACACTGATCTATGTTACCTGTATGATACATTATATTGTTTTATATTACCCTCTACCCATTTGGGGCCTCGTGGTAGGGAGTTAAATTAAACATCCTATAGGAGGGTGCAGCACGTTCAGCCCCTGTGTAGTAGGTTGCTTGATGAAGAGGTTTTAGGAGGGCAAATGTTTTCAGTTACGCCTCCACAAAATCATTAACTCAAACACTGCATACACTGCGTGTGGCTGATATCAAGCATATAGCAAAAAGTGAGCTTGTTTATGAAATTATGAATTGTGTGCTAGTATTTCTGTGCTCTTGACATTCTTACTGCCCCGGCCCAATCCCTGGAGGATAACTGGCACTTAGCATGGTGAATTACACCAATTTCTTGTATTAATCAAACAAAATGTGAACTATTTCAAGTTAATTTCCACAATGTATGTAATATGATGGGAAGGAGTTCACGTAGAATAAGATTTAGAATCAAATTTTAGCATAGCAGATTGAGCAAATGTACAAATGACTGGAATGGAAAAAAACCCACTTACATTTCTTCTATCAAATGCAAAACACATTTTTATATGTTTATTTATTTTTGCCACTTTCAAAGTGGCTAACAGAGTGTTGCTGTATGATATAAAAACTCTTTTTCTGCTCTGTGATGCCTCTATGGGAAAAGTGCTGAAGCAAAAGGAAGTATGCCCTTTAAAACTTAGACTTTGTCTACACTAGCACTTTTGTCAGCAAAACATTTGTCAGTCAGGTCCATATTGTAGACCTAGCCTTAATTCTTCTAAAACACCACAGTGCATGTAAACCACCAGGATCTAAAAATCTTTCTCCCTATAACCATAAGAATGCTCTACCTTGAGTTACCTTGGTATTCATTAGTGCCACTAAAAATGTAAAAAGATTTTTCAATGTGCTTATTACGGAACTTGAACCTTAATTGGAACCTAATCTCCATAATTATGCATAATTACCTATGTTTATTACTCCTACAATGAACACAATTTTTCTTTAGTTATAAGGCAAAATGAGCTAAAGCTTTCCAGAAGCATTGGATAATGTGATTGTAGTCACTTCAGTGACTTCATTAAGCTGTATAGTTTTAAAATTCAATTAGAAAAAAAATGTATATTCAATGTTTGGCCTTTGACTTTGCTAAAGAACATGAATGGAATAGACTACAGCATCCTGATGACAGATGCCAACCTTTAACTTCTTTAATTCATTGAAATGTGGACCAAAAATGATGTAGTAATGTCCTCTGGGTGACTCCTTTCCATTTTGAAATATTCAGATGACCCAGTGTGCAACCATTGGGGAAAAAGGGGACACACTTAATCCAATGTTATTACTTTTCAACAGTAAGTATGATTAAATCAGATTCACTTAGCCTCAGACTCAATTTGGGTCTATTTAAACTACACGTCATACTGGCTGTCACCCCAGGAAGTAGACTTGGGATAATTCATGGTACAATCGTTTATAAAAGTACCGATGATCACTAATGCAGTCTGCTTGGACAAGTGTGCCCATTTTAAAAGAAACCTATTGCTTATGCAGCGATTTCTGGGTGCACAGATTGCTTTTCTGAGTGGTCCTATTGACCTGGGGTCACTGCACCACTAGGAACTTCATTCTCTGGTCCTGCTTCTCCACTGCCACTTACCCTGTAAACCCATTTATCCTTATCTAGCTATTTACTTACAAGGTTGGTGATAGCAATGTATCTGAAAGCCTCAAGATATTAATGGATTTTATCCTCACAACTTTCATAGTGAGCAGAATGGATTACTACTGATTTGATGGTAATTCACTTCACACAGAACTAAATGCTGAGATGTCAGGGGAATCAGAC
Source organism: Chelydra serpentina (assembly GCA_037349315.1). NCBI lineage: Eukaryota > Metazoa > Chordata > Testudines > Chelydridae > Chelydra > Chelydra serpentina. The sequence goes on from JBAIAC010000004.1 coordinate 73,247,230, forward strand.
ACCGCCTTTACAATTAACTGATGTAAAATTGAACTAGTAAGGGTCCCTAACCATCTTCCCCAATCCAAAACTTTATTTTCACTGTTAAGAATTGTGTGACATCTCAGACATAATTGGATGATAATATTTATAACCTGTGGGAGGTCAGTGTAAGTTTCATTCACACCCTCTTACTGAATTTGCTAACAATAGTTTGCATAATAAATTCCAGTCTCATCTTATATATTGTTACATATCATGACTTCATTAATTAAAATGTACAAATATTTGATCTTCTGATTCTGTTGCATTTCCTTTGTTAATATTGTTAGATCATCTGCATTTTAGATATCGCATGCTGTTATTGGCTAGGCTAGAACACTGACATGATGGCATGTAGAGGATTGCAATGATGTTTCAACTCTTATACTTACACAAGTGTCTTTGGTGCATTATTATCATCCTACATTGAGAACATTTTAGGTAAGGGAGTAGTGTAGAGAAGTAATGGAAAAGTATAGTTAAAGATATTCCAGGACTGTTAATACTGATGACAGCAATGAATTCATATTGATTGTGCTAGAGAACCCGTTTGGTGTTTGCTTTATATGTCTGTTCAAGTGATCGTGTTTTTATTTGAACAAATATTCATAAAAGGCAAATTTTAAGCTTGCATGTCAGAGTATTCACAACAAAAATGGTGAATTTTTATGGGATGGGACACAGCTTGACAAAACTGGGCTACAGAATCCCCAATTCCTTTTCAGACCTCTGGCACAGACACAAGTAGAAAAGTCCCAAAAATGATCTGACCAAAGGTATTCACGAACATGCACTTACTTTGTGACAATAACTGTGGTGCTGACAGAAAATTACAAGTCAATATATCCATTTAGGAAAAGTGCACTACATTTCAAAGACTATATGCTGTGCCATTATTAGGGACTTTATTCTTTCCAGCATTGCCTATGAAAAAAACCAGTCACTGACTGTGCACCATGGGGAAGAGAAACGTGTAAAAGTGAGTGAAGTCAAGACTGCAAGAAAAAGGCAACAAGATTGCTGAGCTATCTATTTTGCTAGTATAGGAAAGCTGGTATGCATAACAGATCAGACAAGATCTGTGAGGTTCTGACTTTGAACCCTTAGGTTCTGTCTATTTTGGATATTGTGGTGATTCCCCTTTTCCCATCATTTTAAATCTCTCCCTGAACTGAGTTTTCTACATACCTGATCATATAGAGTTTGGGTTTTCATTTTTTTGTCTTGTGTTTTTTTTTGCCTGGGTAGGAATGATTCAGTTTTCTGTTAGTGGGGGAAGTTAAATCAACTGTTCATGTCAGTTGGCATTCTTGGATTGTATTAGACTTTCTGGACAAGGTGAGGTACTTCTTTCCACGACTCAATTTCCCCATATGCAAAATAAGAATAAATGTACCTGTTTCGTAAAAATATTGTAAAGCATAACTAAATTATGATTTTCAACTATGATATAGGGGGAAATATTATTAAAACATTGTTGAAGTTAGGAATGGAACTCAGGACTGTGTGCAATCCTCCAGCGCACATGGCCTATGTAGTGACAGTGGAGATGGAGAAGGTGATTGCTCTTGCTGCTGCTACAGGAATTTTCGAAGGAATCCTCCTGGCTGAAGCTTTGCACACTTCTATGTTTAAGTCCTTTCTCCCCTAAAAATTGCTCCAGTTTCACTAACACATTTTAATTACCCCAACCGCAGCAAATGTTTCCAATACAAACAGCTCACTTACCATTTTTGCCACTCTTATTCACCTTGAATAGTATCTGACTATCAAATAGTCCCATCAGAGTTAATGGAGTAAGCATATCAGAATCTTGCCCTAGGCTGGGCTATTATCGCCTATGAGTTTATGAAAGAATATACGGTGTGCTCATGACACTAGAGACAATTTTGCTGAGTTCCAAAATACACAAAGCAATTACCTAAAGCAAGGATCACCATAGTGGATAATTACTTGCATAGAGTGGTAGTTTATTCCTAACCCCCATCATACTGTGATCAGCTTCTCCCCTGATATCTGAAAGCGAAATCCTAGTTCATTTGAGTTCAATGGCAAAACACCCAATAACTTCAATTGAGCCAGAATTTCACCCTGAACATTTATATTGTCTTTGGAACAATCTATATTGCAATCTACAATGGAGCCTATAAGAGTTTTGAAAGAGAATTTTACATAAGTGTACAAGTATTTATTAAGTCTGACTCAGTGCTATTTAACAGGAAGATCATAACATTAGCAGAAGTAAATATTAATATATTGAAAAGTACACTGAATGTGTAGTCAAATGAAATAATGACTAAAGATAACAATGCAAACTGTTTCTAGCAACATCGTTAACACAGAGAAGGGGATAGATACAGAATGTACCAGTATGTATTTCATTCTGCTGATTGTACTATTTAAATGATTGCTTATTCGAGTGAAGAGTAACGAGTTGAGACATGAATAAGAAAGAGTTTTAGGCTTTTTTGCAATGTGCAGTGAATTGAGATTTTAGCCTCAGTCACTTAGCCTTCAAATTGTGAAAGATCATGATGGCCTACATATGCTTAGGATGGCAAAGCAAAATAGCTGAGTAACTTGAGTAGCTTCAATGATCTACATACAGTATTCTTTCAAGTGAAATCTTCTTTAGATGACAGTATTGAATGTAGTAAATGGGAAAGAATGCTGTGATCACATTTACCTTCGATATCCTTGTCCTCCAAGGATGAGGAGAAACTTATTAGGAGATAGAAAGACAATGGTTTTCATATTGTCTAATGAGTGGAATGCAACCTTTTCTCTTTAGTGTAGACCTTCATACAGGTTTTCAGACTTTTGTCACTTCAAGCTTAAACAGCGGTAATGTGTTCTCCTTGAGGATATACACAGAGACAACTCTACTTCTTCAATTTAATTGAATTTCATGCCAGCAATCTCAGCCACCTTTTCACCACCTTTTCCTCTTTCTTCAAACCCTCCACTAGCCTCCATTTCTCTCTCTGCATAGGATCTATCTGATTTCAAGAGAAAATTGACAAAACATGACTATCAGGGTTGGGCCCTAGGCAGTCAGACCTAGTGGTTAGCATAGGGAAAGGGGTCAGGTCCCCATGCCTGCCGGTTTCAGAACCACAAGATCAGGAATCAAGAGTCAGATATCAAGAATCATGATAATTCAAGAACCAAGATGTCAGAATCAGGAGATGAGCTGAGGGCAAGAACTGAGAGTCAGATACCAGAAATTAGGATCAAGAGACAAGACTAGGTGGTGGATGAGCAGTCCAAAGCAGGGTGGAACTCAGTTGTACAGACAGCTGCCTGTTCCTCCTTCTCACTTAAGTAGGGGGAGCAAGCCAATCAGGCGATCTAGTGTTTCACCAATTAGGGCCCAAGGCTGAACCCGCTTATCTGAGCTGGGCTTCAAGGAATCTGGTTCTAATTGATGTTACCCAGGAGGAGAATTGGCACATGCCCCACCCTCAGGAACCATGCAGACCTAGGTTCAAGATCAATGGGTCTTGATATCGCCCTCTCCCCTGGGACTGCTGGCTGGGCTTCTCAGGATGGCTCTAATCCCAGCCTGTGTGTGTGTACATTTTCTTCCAGCTCCCAAATGCACCCCTCTGGGCTGTAGCCCAATTAAATTCCAGCATGTACCTAGTTTAAGTTTGGAATCTAAGACTTAGTGAATGGCATATTCCTCATGGTCCTGTATCCGCACTGGCAGGGGGTAGTTGGGTCTTATGGGGTAATGAGTTCTCTGAGTATGGTTTTAGAAGAGATACCTGGAATTCTGGTGAATTCTAAGGCATCAGGGTAGGTGGAACTTGCGGATAACCAGTATAATTTGGGCCGGGACTAGATAGGGGCCAATGAATTGTTAGTCAGGTTTATGAAAGGGTATTTCCATGGTCGCTCTCGAGCCATATTTTTTCCCACCAAATAGGTGAAGCTCTGCTCACAACACTGAACTATGTACTATCTGCTGTCTGTTTTTGCTTTGATTTGATAGATTTGTTGTAGCCAATCTAAAGCAGTCAGGTTAGAGGAGCTTGTGGGTAGTTTTGGATGAAATTGGGACTGGTAACCATCATTGGAAAAAAGGGCTTTGACTCATGGATGCATGGTCTGTGTTATTATACACAGAAGTGAGAACCAATCAGCCTGGTAATTATTGAAATAGCACAGGTACTGTTCAAGAGTCTGATTCACTCTTTCTGTCTGGCTGCTCAACTGGGGTTTGTAGGAGGAGGAGATGTGTATGGAGACCACCAGTAAGCATAGGGTTTTCATGCCAGAACCAGGAAATGAACCGTGGCTTTTGATGGTAAGCAACATGATCCGGGAGGCCATGGAGATGGACTATCTGGATTATCTATAGCTGGGTGGTTTCCTCAGGTGAGGTTAGACCAAATGACCAGGGAATGAAGTGGGCCATCTCGGTAAAGTGGTCTACCACAGTCAAGATCTCATGACTGTTGGATTTTAGTAGTTTCATGACAACAGACAAGGGATAGCCACCCAGAGTCTGGACAGGGTTTACAGAAGTTGGAGAAGACTGCAGGGTTTGTGGCACTGTGCCTTGACACAGGTCACACATCACAGGAAGCAATGAATGCTTGCATTTGGGGCTATCAGAAGAAGTGGGACACCAGCCATGGGGTCTTAAAGCATACAAAGTGTCCCACCATGGAAGTGATAACATAACTATAGGACCGTCACTCTTGCAGGATATGCGGGAATGTAAAGATGGTAATTCCTGAATGTGATTCCTGCCTGGGTATCACGTGGCTCTTTGTTTATGTTGGCCAGCTCATTGGGGAGACTGTCTGAGGCAAAGGCAGAATGGATTAGTGTGAATAGATTCTGGCAGGGGGCTGCATTAAGGAAGTTTCAGGCTTGAGAATGTGGGTCAGTTCCTGATGGAGGCCTTGCAGGTTGGCACCATTTTCTCCCTTTTGAGACAGGGCACGGGCTTTGCCATTTTTAGTTCTAGGTCTGTATGTAATTGTAAAGTTGAATTGCAACAAGAACAAGGCCAACTGGTGCTACTTTTGGTTCAGGCCATGGCCCTAAGAAAGTACTCCAGGTTTTTATTATCGGTAAACACGTGGACCACGTTATGAGACCCTACTAAGTAATGTTGCCACTCTTCAAAGTCAGTCTGATCACCAGAAGTTATTTATCCAGGAACTCATAGTATTGCTCCACGGCAGTACGTTTTCTAGAATAATGGGTGCATTGGTCCATCATTAAAAAAAGGGATTTAACTCATGGAAAAAAGATTTTTTTTTAAAAAGCATTCTGGATTTATGTCCCTGGTTTGGCCACATTCCCCTTATCCCATTTTTATTATACCAGTGAAAGATTCAGATAAGCTTCAGAACAGGAGACTGAGACATTTGAATTCCTGGGTTCTGTTCTGTTTCTGGCTCAATCATTTATTCACAGTGACCTTGGGCAAGAGTGTTCCTTTCTGTATCTGTATCTTATATGATCCTCAGTATACCCATTTGTGAAATTGTCTCTCATTGGTGTTGTAAGGATTGGTTAACTGTCTCAATTTCAGTACAGCTCTGATGAAAGGTTCTCTGAGAATGGACAGCATTATTATATTATAGAATTAATCACATCAACTAGATTTTCTGTTGACAAATTTTACTCAGTAACAAATAGCCCAAAATATCAGGAATTCTATCCTGACCCAAAGCTTGGGTGATTTGTTCGTAATGAGGGGTAGTAAAGATTATCATTCACTATGTGGTTGGCTGGATTCCAGTTTGAGAGTAGCAAGTTGCCATTTAAATTTGACACAGCCTGTGCTGATGAAACATAATTTATTTCTATGTTTCAGACTTAAGTTTTGTTTAAAAAAAATCATTCATTCATTCATTTAAAAATGAACAAAAATCCTATGGAAGCTGCATCTCTCTAATGTGGGTTTTGTTTTTTGTTTCTAAAATATACAGAAACAGAGCCAAGCTAACGTATTTACTATCTTAATTCATAAATATAGAAAAGGAAACAAACACAATAAAATTTGAATTAAAAAACCCAGAGTCAACAAAGAGGAATACATTACAATATTATTTTAATATATAGTGCACTAAAAATTAATGTATACAAAGCATTGGAGGGTTAAGAGGAGTACAAACCCATGAAATTACATTCATATACTTAATTAACACACACATAACAGATAACATTTTACAATTGCCTCTTTCAACCACCTTGTGAAGTTTTCTTGAAGAGTGTGAAATAAATGGTCCCTGGAGTGATTAAGAAAGATCTATCTTAAATTTTCCAGTGCTGACAACTTTTCTAATGGGAGTTTATGTGGATAGCGGGGTCATCCAGCCCTTCAGAATCAGTTGTCTGCTCATTAACAGTGCAACACAGGACATGTCAAATTCTACTTGTGTACCCTTCAGTAAAATCATATTCTCAATAACACTGGGACCTACGACATTCTACCATAAACCAATGGCTTGGGGGTCAGGAAATATGCTGAGGAGCAGAACTTCAATCTATAACATAAAAATAGTAGTGTGCATTTCCCCAGTACTCATCTCTGAGTTCTGGCAGAGAGACAGAAAATTGATCATCAACAATAGCCATTGGGGGAAACAGAACACTGCCAAAGGAGCAAGCCAATTCCCATATCGCACTCAGTGAACACTGCTTCCTGCACATGCTCTGTACTTTTTTCCCAGATTGGCCATGCACAGGCAGCCACAATTAAGGCCAGATCCAAAGTGCATTGACGTCATTGACTTCAGTGGACCTTGGATGAGGCCCCAAATCCAGTAGTAATCTGTCTTCTTTGTTTCCCTGGGTTGGTATGACTATTGTCATGTTAATGACTATGAACACTGCATGATATGGAGGACTGCAGGAAGCAGAAACTCCCTGCTGAAAGACTAAAGAAAATATATTTTGCCTTAACAGATGCTGGAGGTGATTAATTAGCCTCTTTCAATACCTGTCAGGTTGTGCAGTTTGACTCTGTGACACATGACTTTGAACCTATTCACATGGGTATATATTCACAGCATTGCTGTTCACCTGATGAATTCCTCTCAGTTTCATTCTTGTGAAGAGCTGAAATGAATATTTTCATCAAGGTAATGGCTTACTGTTCTTGGCTGGCTTGTTAAGGTTGCACGACGAGACCGATATTCCAATAAGTCTAAAAGCAAATAAAGTTGGTTAGTCCTTTAGTATATTGCATTCATAAAGAAGAGTATCCAAATAATAGTAGGGATATGATAATTTGATTGTCTTGTCACTTAAACCATCATCAATCTTTGCTTTTCCCCCCTAAATTCCTTGAACTATTCTTTTTGTGTATTTTAAAACAGTCATTTCTTTAAGGTAGACATGTATTAGTTACAGAGACTCAGGACAAAGACCTCCTGAGGGGCAAACAAAAAGAAAGATAGAGATAGAAGACATCTGAACATTAGGTAGATCGGTAATGAAGATTAAAGAGAAATGGTATACAAAAGGAGTCCTATAAGATATTGCCTTGCTGTTTTAATATATGCCTGTATGTGCAGCATATCCCATGCAAAATAACCAGCTTTCAATTAACATTATGTTTTGGAAAGGCAAAGGCTGTGAATGCAGAGATGCTGTAGAACAAAAATGAGATACAACCAGCAAAGCTATAGAAACATATTCTAACTATTATTAGGGGTGTGCTATTTGTAGCTAATAATTCATTTAATGAATTTTGCCCTTTTTCTGTCTATGAATTTGTCAAACAAATTTTTATTTTAAGAAATTAATGGAAATTATTCAATGAATGTGTCATACACAATAGTATCTATTTCAGTGAAAGGATCACCAATGTTCTGTCAGTTACCAACATTCACCTCAATCACTGTCACAAACAAATTTGTAATTTGAAGCATACTTGTGTAGGTGTCTACTCTCACTTGGGAAGGGTGCAGAAATATTTTCAAACTAGGTCTCTGGCCTGTGGTCAGGGGTTGGGGGTAGGGGAGGGGCATTACAAAAAATCTGTACCTCTAAATGCTTTTAATGGGCACTAATGCCCAATAAAGGCAACACAGGAGGGAAAGTCCTAGTAGGATTCTCAAATTAAGCATTCTAGCACCTCTCTCAGCTGTGGGGTCATAGGTATGCTCTGATCTACATGGATGGATATCTGCAGAATATTATTCTTGTTTCTGCAGGTACAAACCCTTCACTGAACTGGCATCTCATTGCCCAGTTCTCTTTCAGAGCTGTAAACAGAACTCCATGACATTTTTTGGACAAATAGTTTATTTGACAAAAAGTGCTGTTTTGGTTCACCAGAAAATTAAATTATTCATAAAACTTACACAAATCGGTTCAGCCAATCCCAAAACAGCTCGACAAGGCAGTGTTGGGAGTGCTCTTGCTGCTCCCCCTATCTTAGCAATTAGGGTGCTTCCCTGGCATGTGGAAGACCTAAGTTTGAAACTCTGCTCTGGAGCAGATGCAAAATAGACAATTCACCAAAAAACCTTTACAATTTTAGATATGGTTCAACCAAAACCAATTTTCCCTCTGATTTCTCAGAACTGCAGCTGAACTGAAAAATTAGTTCTTCACCCAGCTCTAACAATAAAATGCTTGAGCTGTCCTTCTAAAAAGTTTACTCTGAACAGCAATTTAGCATAGCAGGTTCCATAAAATACAGCATTGTGGAATTGATGGCCTTCATTGAAATGAATAAACACCTCCTTCCATGTCATTTCTAAATGGTAGACCACATGACTAATAAGAGTGGGGAAAAGAGAGGGAATGGAAGTATTGATGGAAGGGAGAGATCACATGGAGGGAGTATGGGCACTGATTAATAAATATTCCTCACTGTGCATCTTAGTGAAAACCTGCCTCTGACTGACATTTGAAAAAGCACAAATGCTGCCTTCTTCCTAAAAACTAAATCAGCTAGTTATTAAGTGGAAAGTCTCCGCGGGGGAAATGGAGTACTTGACTCAGTTTTCTTAAGGTGACTTCATTTTAAAAAAAGTTTCTGTTCCTAGCATTCAACAGATTTTCAAAGATGGTTCTACTCTTAAGATGCCTTACCTATTGAGACCTGGAAGGAATTCTATAACATCTCCCTTCAAAATTGGGTTCTCCTAAACTTGTTGTTTTAGGAGGAACTAGACAGTGATGTACAATCTGGGAAGACAGCAGGTCCTTACCACATAGCACACTCAGTATCCTCACATTTGAAGCTCTCCTCTAGTTCTCTTAGTTATCACTCTACATTTCTTGCCATTGCAATCTTTGTTTTAATCAGTATCTTTGTCTCAGCTTTGATTTCCAATTCATAGAATCATAGATCATCAGAGTTGGAGGGGACCTTAGGAGGTCATCTAGTCCAACCCCCTGCTCAAAGCAGGACCAATCCCCAATTTTTGCCCCAGATCCCTAAATGGCCCCCTCAAGGATTGAACTCACAACCTTGGGTTTAGCAGGCCAATGCTCAAACCACTGAGCTATCCCTCCCCCCCTTTCCCCTAGGGAAATTATTTGTTTCCCCTTTATCTCCAGTATAAGCAAGCCTCTTCTCATTACCAGTCACACAGGTTGATCAGTTTTAGAGCTCCCCCAGCTCCCCCAAGCAGTCACTGAGTTCTGCAGGGTAAGTGTTCTCATAATACATTCCTTAGACCTGTTTCTACTGAGGTCTGTGTAGCAGGCCTTGCTCCTGCAGAGCTCTTTTTGGTACAAAGATGGATTTATTTTTTTAATTTATTTTTTTCTTTTTAAATAGTTGTACAGTAATATATTGGAGAGTAACATGAATGAGAATTCTTATTTAATTGTTTTAAATTAACAGAATTTAAGGAAATTAGTCCAAGAAGCAGAATGTACCTACTAATAATCTACAGTCTATGTAAAAGTCTCTCTGAAACCTATCTTTCAGCTGTAGCTAATTTTAAAGAGTCTGAATAGTACATGGATTTTAATAAATGTTTTATGTAAAAAAAAAAAAGACCTTCAGTAATACTCTGAGCAGAAATGATCTATACTTTTTGTGGAAATAAGCCTGTAAAGAGTCACCTAAACCATGCAAGGCCAAAGAGATTTAGGACACAATATTGAATATTTGCTCATGGGGGAAGAATGCTTCCCTGTCTAAAGCCAGATTCTGATTGGCCCTTACATGGGAGCATATCTTGTCAGAAATCGCATAGAGCTCTCCCATGTACACTCTGCTTGTCAGGGAGTGTAGGAATTGTACTGTCCCTGTTGCCTTGGAGGTACATAGAACCCTAAAGTGGGAAAAGAAAGCTTACATCTGTACATTCTCCCAGAGCATGGAACAGGTTTGCAGGGGAAGCAAGCTGCACCCATAAAAAGTGTAGTACTATGTATGCGCCCTCTGTGTACTGAGGAGCTCCAGGAGGCAGAATGCTTCCCAAAACTCCAGGCCAGTGCAACTCTGCATGTCCCCCTTTTTTCTCTGGGCTGTACCTTGAGAAGCTTAAGTACTTCTTCATTGGACTTAACTGGCCTGCTCAGATGAGTTAAGGACTATTTGTATGAGTGACTGTTTGCAGTATCAGGTTTCTGCCACAGATAACTTTTTTTTCTTTTCTTTTTTTACCACCAAGCAAATGCAGATCACACAATTTGTTTCTTATGACCCTTGATATGAAACAGAGAGATGAAAGAGATAGTGGGTTCATGCAAATAAACATGAAGTTTCGATACCTGAGCCCCCAACAAAGCACATGTATTAATTTTTAATTGAAACCCCCTCAAACTGGATTTAAGAATATCCAACTGATTTTCTAAACCTCATTATTTTTCTTCTCATAAGCATGAAATAACTTCACATATAAGATTACCGAAGCTGTCCAAATTTACATGCAAATCTACTTCAACCATGCACTCTCTAATATCATCTTCAAAGTTGTAGGAGAAGATATACAGTTTATCTAATTTCATGATATTTAATGCAGATATTCCCACAATGCTGATTGGTTGGGTATGTGTCATTAGAATCAAAAGATATGCATGAAGGGTCTTTATTGTTCTCATTACTGATGTTAAGCTCAAGCAGCTGATGTTAAGCTGATACTACATTGCTATGGAGTAGACTGTATATTTACATACACAAAAACACATTTCTGGAATGTTAAATCTTTAACACAAACCAACAAAAGCAAAGGAAACCCAAAGCTAAGGCTGACTCTCCATCCTTAACTCATTATACTCTGCCTGTAGGTAGCAAAACACTAGAGATCAAACATCTTTGCAGGTTTGTAACTTTTGTTTGATATATATCCAATAGTATTAATTCACACAGAAGACTAATATTTTGCAACATTTAATTTTTGTAAAAATGAAGTCATTTTCAATTAAGTGTGTGAAAAGCATCAATAACTTATGGTTTTGTTTTATGTAACTGGAAACTGGATACAGTTTGTATATAAGTAATTCTTATGCTACTTGTCAGTTTCTTTCCATTTCTGATTGTTTAATGAGTACCAATTTAATAAGAATGTTAAAATATTTTTAAACAATTTCCTCCTTGGCTGTAACTTTGGTGAGCTTCAACACAAAAAGGAAGCTTACAAAAAGTGGAAACTTGGACAGATGACTAGGGAGGAGTACAAAAATATTGCTCGAATATGCAGGGGTGTAATCAGGGAGGCTAAAGCATAATTGGAGTTGCAGCTAGCAAAGGATGTGAAAGGTAACAAGAAGGGTTTCTACAGGTATGTTAGCAACAAGAAGAAGGTTCGGGAAAGTGAAACAGCAATTTCAGTTGATAATCGTTTAAACTCAGCTGGCTGCCTCCATTCATCATTTGTCTGATGAACAAGGAAAACATTTCCTTGATTGTTATTTAAAATATCCACTTCTAGCTGTTATTTTAATTTCCTGTTTACTGAGATTTGGAGTAACTAGTTTGCTAATTTACTATATTGCCAACTATATAATGCATTCATTACATTTTATTTACTTACAGTTAAGTAATAACCATAACACACTTAACACAATTAAAAGCTAAACAATTAAAATGATTATTTTAGGTGATTACAAGAAATGTATTTATCTGTGTGTGTATTGCTATTATAGTGGGAGAATATTTGCTATGTGATTGGTTATTTCTAATAGTTGTAGTACACAAAATACTTTATAAAACACTATTTTAGATGTTTATAACTTCCACCTTAATTGAATTGGTGCATTAGCACTGACCCCCCACTTGGTAAGGCAACTCCCATCTTTTCATATGTTGTGTATTTATACCTCTTTACTGTATTTTCCACTCCATGCATCTAATTAAGTGGGTTTTAGCCCACGAAAGCTTATGCCCAAATAAATGTGTTAGTCTCTAAGGTGCCATAAGGGCTTCTCATAATATATGTAAGTCATTATCACTTTTCCAGTCAATCTTTATTTACTTGTCAAAAGTATGGGACTATCTCTGACACAAATATCATACATTTTTGTTTTCAGTCAGGAAGCCATCCTGGGGGCTCACCTCGGTGTGAAGCCAGGGAGCTGATGCCATGTTAATGTTTGCAATCTCCTTTCCCCATGGTGATAGTTAAATGGCTGTCTCCCGCACTCACTAGTTTGATGGCTTTGTTTACCTTTTATGTAAATGTACTTCTATTGTCTCGCTCTTTGCTCAGTTTACATTAGAGACCCATTCAAACAGGTGGGACTTACATTTTTGATAGATTTTATGATAACAGTGAGTTGGGCTATACTCAGCTAGTCAAGCCAGCTGAGGCTCACTGCTAGATTCTGGGGAGCCCCTCACCCTCCGGCATAGGGGGTGTTCTTAGGGTCCCACATCTACCTAAAATTCCTAATATAGTTTCAGTTGGATAAGGTTGTTTTATTTTATTGCTTTCTCCTGCACTGATGTATACTAGTCAACAGATGCTACCTTTCAGAGTTGGATCCGTACCAGCAGTGGGTGAAGCAATTCCTGTAAATCAGTTTGTAAAGTTCATGGGATTCTTTCCAATGAATGATATTACATAAATGTAAGTAATTATCGGCATCATGCAAGTGCTGACACTCTAACACAATAAAAGAAAGTGACAGTAGTATATATATCATAATGAGCAAATATTTTACTTGGCTGTAGCAAAATTGTTTTACAGAAATAACTTCATAATTTGATCCCATATATATTATATCAATGCCTTCCTTGTTCTATTTTTTCAGAAGCATATTTAAACCCTAGGTTTGTAAGTCAAGAAGATGAAATTCAAAACATATTTTCAGAGTTTTGGTTAACTTCCTTTCTGAATCACAGCTATTTAAGATGAAGCAAAAATGAATACTGTGAATGATTATATGCAGATAGAAATCATTCTCTCACTGAATTTTTAATGCTTGAAGAGAGACATTTTAATGTGAAAAAGTACAGTTTTGCAAAACAGCTCCATATGAGATATATCTGTGTAAAAGATCTATTAATATGAAATTCAGACTAATGAAATAAACATGCTGAACTAAATCAGTGGTGGGCAACCTGCAGCCCACGGGCCACACATGGCCTATCATTGCAATCCGCTGATGGGCCACAAGGCAGTTTGTTTACATTGAGAGTCCACAAGCACGGCCGCCCGCAGTTCCCCATTGGCTGGGAACGGCGAACCGCAGCCACTGACGTGTGTCCCTCGGGCTGCAGTTTGCTCACCACTGAACTAAATTGTTCCTGGATCCCAATGCAAAGACCAGTCAAAATCACACTCCCCTGAGCACAGCTACTGTACTTTTCTAGACCAGATACAAGGAAGAGCATGAGACTGCACCATCCTGGGATGAAGGATAATTCCTCTTGGATCATCAGTTCTTTGATTCACCTGCATCATGGAGCAAGCTCTTTGAAACACTATATTGATTGAAATATATGCATATTATGGTCTGCGGTGTTATGAGTTTGGGATAAAAACATTATCCATGAATGAGGAAGCCATTAAATAGTTGTGCTAGCTGTCCCAAAGGAGTGCTGATAAATTTTTTATACTATACTACACTGCCATGTATTCACAGCAAATAAATAAATAAATGAATACATGCAGTCGATTTAGAGTTTTCAAATATTCTATTGGGAGCATCCTTTGCCAGTATAACCATGTCCCTTAGTCATTATGGACCAGACTGTACCCCCCCACACCGCCTTGTTCATGGTGGATACTATTTTACTTCATAATTTCAATGGGATTGCACACCGAGGAAGATACTAGTCATCAGAAATAAAGGTGGCCAAATCTGTGCTTTTGTATCCAAATGTGTAGGGTTCCAAGACAGCTACAAAGTAACTAAAAATAACCTAAAGTGGCTTTACTATATATAAAAATGTCACTTTTAAGGATCAAAATCACAAAGCCTTCCAGAGATTGGAAAGAGTGTTATGACTCTCATTAGGAAGTTGAGAAGTGCCCGTTTCTAGACTTGCAGAGTAATGAAATACTGTACCTTGTACATAGTTACTGGTGTTGGTTTGATTATTTCCAATCCTGGGCATTAGGCACATTTAATTTTGGAAGAAGGGAAGGGGAAAGAATTTCATATTTAGGGGAACTAATTAGTGGCAACTGAGGTGGTAAAGAAGTGGTGGTATACATTTGAGAATTATGTGACACTTCTTGCTACATTTGTCCTCAGTTTAATCAGATGGTTACCATCACCACGTATATACACTGTTATGGCAGACGTCATCAGATGGCACTGCTACACACAGTCTTCCAAGTTATTTTGTCCTTAGCATGTGATCAGGTTCTGAATCTCAGGGAGACAGGTTATGTTGTTGTTTTGGGTTATGCAAGAGTTTGATGCAGAGACTGCTTTTGGGAGAGAGGAATCTGTATTAGCAACAAGAATTGCTTCTGTTGTCTTCCTTGTGCTCTTGACTAGAATCAATTCCTGAGACACACTTGCTCCCTGGGAATTGGGCATAGGCATTGGGCTGAAATTCCTGAAAGGAGGGATACTGATGCATGATGTTTGATCATCTCATTCTGGGATTAATGTATGAATGTGTAAATAAAACAAGTCACACTTGGGATGTACCCAGACTCCATGTCATTTGATTTCTCCTCCACCAGAAACAAACCTGCAAGGCCCTTAAAATTCTGCTAAAACTCAGCAAAGGGGAGACACTTGAGGTCAGAACTGGACACTGGCATCAAAAGGAGAGGCGATCATATGCCTAAACTTGTTTATTATCTTAAAACGATAAATTAAAATAATTGAATCTATCCATCTATCTATATTTGTAGGAAGTCATGATCAGGAACAAACTAGCGTACACCTGACCAGGATTTGTTTACATAATGCACCTTTATTAAAGAAAACAAGTTGTACATGTGACAGAAAGCACCCCTGTATTATTGGCACTACACATTATTGGCGGGTGAGAGCCATAGTGTAACTCAAGTGTGGCTGGCAGACTGCAGTTACACAGAGATGTTCAGGGTGTGACTTGCATGCTGGATGACTGATTCTGAGAGGGCCGGGTGGGATGACTACCAGCAAGGTATTGTAAGGCACCCAAGGTTGCTGGGCAGGGGTGACACAGCCCCTGGATTGCATCCCAGTATGTCATAGCACAGGTAAAGAGATTAGATAGGGCATTTTAATAAGATCATCATGATTATTTTGAAAAGGCTAAGAAGTTAATTAATCAGAACAACCATAGCAATGGAAAGCATCAAGGAAAATCAATTACGATTAGAAAGGAGCTAAAATAGGGCCATAAGGCGCTTAAAAAAGCAGGTGCCTGAAATCCATGAAAAGGACAAATGGAACTAAATTCTGCTTTTATTTACATTGGATAACTCCACTGAAATCATTCGAAACAGAAGGACAAACTTGCAACTGATATAAACCAGGGTAGCTCCATTGGACTCAATATAGCTACTCAGATTTACACCTCCTGAGGATGTGGCCCAGAATGATCAGAGATTAAATCATTGCAGAAGATTAAGTTTCACCATTTCATCTGAGATCAGACTTGAAGTTGTCATTTTGACAATGATAAAGAATCACAGATAGAATCATTTAACAGCAAGGATTTATTAAACAAAGAAAATACCATTGTCCCTAAAGTTGTGTGTGCGCTCTCTCTCTCTTCTGTAGGATTTCTGCTTTGAACTTTCCCAAAGGCTTCTGCCTGGCTTCCTACTACAGGTTTAAAGAAACAGTACATATACAAAAAGAACAGGATTACTTGTGGCACCTTAGAGACTAACAAATTTATTTCAGCATAAGCTTTCTTGGGCTACAGCTCACTTCATCAGACGCATGGAATGGAACACACAGTAAGCACATATTTATACATTCAGAGAAACATGAAAAGGTGGAAGTACCTAGACCAACTTTAAGAGGCTACTTAATTAAGAGGAACTATATCAGCACGGGAAAAAAACTTTTGAAGTGATAATCAAGATGGCCCATTTCGGAAAGTTGACACAAAGGTGTGAGTGAGAATAGTTAACTAGGGGAAATAGATTCAATTAACGTAATGACCGAGCCACTCCAAGTCTCTGTTCAAACCTAAGCTAATGGTATCTAGTTTGCATATTAATTCAAGTTCAACAACTTCTCATTTAAGTCTGTTTTTGAAGCTTTTCTGTTGCAAAATTGCCACCTTTAAGTCTGTCACTGAGTGATTAGAGAGGCTGAAGTGTTCTCCTACTGGGTTTTGAATGTTATGATTCCTGATATCAGATTTGTGTCCGTTTATTCTTTTGCGTAGAGACTGTCCAGTTTGGCCAATATACATGGCAGAGGGGCATTGCTGGCACATGATGGCATATATCACATTGGTAGATGTGCAGGTGAACGATCCCCTGATGGTGTGGCTGATGTGATTAGGTCCTATGATGGTGTCACTTGAATAGATATGTGGACAGAGTTGACATCGGGGTTTGTTGCAAGGATAGGTTCCTGGGTTAGTGTTTTTTTGTATGGTATGTGGTTGCTGGTGAGTATTTGCTTCAGGTTGGGGGGCTGTCTGTAAGCGAGGACTGGTCTGTCTCCCAAGATCTGTGAGAGTGAGGGATCATCTTTCAGGATAGGTTGTAGATCTTTGATGATGCACCGGAGAGGTTTTAGTTGAGGGGTAAAGGTGATGGCTAGTGGCGTTCTGTTATTTTCTTTGTTGGGCCTGTCCTGTAGGTGACTCCTGGGTACTCTTCTGGCTCCGTCAGACTGTTTTTTCACTTCAGCAGGTGGGTATTGTTTTAAGAATAGAGATAGAGATAGATAGAGATCTTGTAGGTGTTTGTCTCTGTCTGAGGGATTGGAGCAAATGCGGTTGTATCTTAGAGCTTGGCTGTAAACAATGGATCGTGTGGTGTGTCCTGGATGGAAACTGGAGGCATGTAGGTAAGTATAGCTGTCAGAAGGTTTCCGGTATAGAGTGGTGTTTATGTGACCATGGCTTATTAGCACAGTAGTGTCTAGGAAATGGACCGCTTGTGTGGACTGGTCTAGGCTGAGGTTGATGGTGCGATGGAAATTGTTGAAATCATGGTGGAATTCCTCAAGGGCTTCTTTTACATGGGTCCAGATGATGAAGATGTCATCAATGTAGCGCAAGTAGAGTAGGGGTGTTAGGGGACAAGAGCTAAGGAAGCATTGTTCTAAGTCAGCCATAAAAATGTTGGCATACTGTGGGGCCATGCGGGTACCCATAGCAGTGCTGCTGACTTGAAGGTATATATTGTCTCCAAATGTGAAATAGTTGTGTGTGAGGACAAAATCACAAAGTTCAGCCACCAGGTTTGCCGTGGCATTATTGGGGATATACTGTTCCTTACAGCTTGTAGTCCATCTTTGTGTAGAATGTAAGTTAATGTTGTAGTTATGTTCCTGAAAAATGCGACTTTAAATGAAACAATGTTAAACGAATCCAATTTCGCCATAAGAATTAATGTAAATAAGGGGGTTAGATTCCAGGGAAAAAAAATTCACCAGACAAAAGACTATATTATACACACACACACACACACACACACACACACACACACACACACACACACACACTATACGTTTTAATCAAACAATTGAATACTGGTACACAGCGATGATAATAGTGAAGCTTGGTTGAGGTGGAGGAATCAGAGGGTGGGAATTTCCCAGGGAATGCCTTGGGAAGGATGAACTAGCACTTGCACTCCACTGAGTCCTCAAGGGTTAACTCTCACACTCTACAAGCCAGCAGGAAACCAGAGATAGACATGCGCATTTCCAATTAGGTATCAAGAGTGGGGTCAGAAGTGCACTGCCTTGTTAATTAGATCAACAAGCCCCACAGCTGCAGCTTCTGCCTAAGGCAGCAGCTCCCTTCCTGCGGTGTCCCCCCTGTTCTATGGAAGATGGGATAAGCAAGGTGCAGGGGGACATTACCACCCCTTTTCTTCCCCTCCCCCCCACACAGCAAGCAGGCAGGAGTCTCGGAGAGCAGCACATGGCAGTGGGGGAAGGGACAGCTGAACTGCCATTGATAGCCTGCAAATGACGACGTTAAAAGGAAGCATTTCACAACTTTAAACGATCATGTTCCCTAATTGATCAGCAACATAAGAACGAAACAATGTTAACCGGGACGACTTTAAGTGAGGAGTTACTGTCTGTTCCTCTGCTCTCCCCTTATTTCTTACTAAATATATCAGTTCTTGTAAAGATAGAACAACAACAAATCATAGACCTGGTAAATAATTTGCCCTGCTCCATTATTTATCTATTTCTAGTCATCTTCTAGTCTTGAGGATGGTTTTACCCATTCTTTCACTTGGATTATCAAATCCCCAAAGAATAGTTTCCCATTCAATATGTTTAGGACTTTAGGCAATCGTTCAAAGCTTCTTGAGGTTCGAGGCAGAACATTTAAATCAAGCTCTACAGAAACTGAGTTTGTTGACCTTCAAGTTAGGTTGTTTGGTTCATCAGTTCACACAAGTTTAGCCTCTGGAGATGTTGGAGGGGTTCCAAATTTATTTTTTGCACGGGGGAGAGGGTATTCTTATCAGATTCTTATCGCTTCTCGGCCTTATGGCTAAAATAAAGGATAGTATCAGAGAACACTATGAATGTGTGAGTTAACAGAAGCATGTCTTTAGTTTTGTATTTAAATTTTGAGGCAGTAAGTGCTCTTTCATAAACAGAAATAAATAAATGGTAATAAAATGTTTTGAAGTATTGCACTGTGTAACTGATGAGCATTATTCTTCTCAGCATTTTGAATTTTCTAGCTAGGAAATGGCTCATTTCTGTAGTTGATTTCATAGTGGGAAAATAAGAATCCATTTTCAAATTTACTTATCAGACTCCCAGGTAAAAAAGTTATCAAAGAAATATAATAATTTCAAGTTAATTAAGAGGCTTCTTACTATTTGACATCAGTATAGAGTTTGTCTCCTAAAGCTGGGTGTGTTGCTGTCATGAGTGCATCTCAGAATCAGTTTTTAATTCTGTCTCTAAGTAATACCCAGCTATATGAATGTGCAGAAGAGAAATGGTAAATATTTTCTTAAAACAATTGCCAGTCCTTGGGAACTCAAAGGTCAGCAGCCATATTACACATTCCAAGACAAAGCCTGTCTCTCACATCAGATGAGCTTAAAAAAAGAATTGGGCAAACGAAAACTCCCTCAAAATTGAATCTCACAGTTAATAATGTTGGAACCTTGAACAGGAGAATCAGTTTCTGTTTTATAACATTTCTCATTCCATTTCAAGAAATCCAACTTATCCTGATGATGGTGTCTCTGTCTTCACAGTGCTAAAGCACTTGCGTGGCATCACCACTCAGCACAGGGTAAATATATCTCAACTCTTTATTCAGGCTACCTACTGACACAACTTAACTTTTATTTAATTTGTTTCTTCTTAATTTCAATTGAATTTTCTGCAGCAAAATAAACCAAAAAAATCATTGATTTTATATGTTTCCTGTGAGGGTGTCACCCCAGCATACTGATAACCTTCTAGCCAGCAGAGTTGATTCATAGTTATTAATTTTTTTTTGTCTCTACTAGTAGAAATGTTCCAGTGCCTGCTGGCTAAAAAATTAACCAAGTGAACCCCTTCCCATCTGTCTCTCAGTAGGCTAATGAGAAAATGGATCTGACATCCTTACATTTTGTTCCTTGCTGGTTGGGGCTGACAGAGGAGGGATAACAAAATATAACTCTCATGAAGTCTTTTTCAACAACCAGCCCCTTTTACTCCACATTTTTCTTCAGATTGGATATAGGAGTATGTCAAAGTATGGTAGATGTTACTTCTAATTATATAATTTTTTTCTTCTGGTCAAGCAGAATGTTCTGATTATAGCAGAAGGCATGGAAAATGGTTGAAAACCTACACTCTGACAGTACAGAAAACAGTCAGTACTCACAATATAGCAATACTTGTCTTTGCACCACTCCGTTGGCTCCCCCTTCTCTTTCCCATCAAACACAATCTACTTGTCTTCATTTCCCACTTAAGTTTTCAAATGAACACTGTCATACTTTCTCTAATACTGTCCAAAACACGAGGGCGTGCCCCATAAACATTCATTTAGCCACCTCATTGTCCTACAAATCCCTCCTTAAAACTCTTTTACCAAGGATACCCAGAAAATAATTGACAACAGAAAGGCCGCTGATGTGCTAAGACCACAGCTTATAGCATGTTGTCCAATATTGTCTCATTGTTTGCTTGTGCACCCCTGCTGTCTTTTGTATCCACCCATTGTCTCTTGTCTCATACTGTCACATTCCAGGGTGAAATCCAGACCAGTTAGGGTACCTCACAATGCTTTGCTGTTTTAGCAACCTGGGCCACTCGCAAACAGCCTACCAGCATGCAGGTCACACCTTGAGTGTCTTTGTACAGCTACAGCCCTGGTCCAGCAACTCTGACACCAGCAGTCTGTCAGCAACACACCACCCACACTCTGGCTTCCAGCAGCCTTGGTTGTTACTTGCAAGATGACCCCAACACACTTCCAGTCCTAAATTTCCCTCCCAAATAATGTGTGTTCTGCACTGTCCAGCCCTTTCCTGGGCAGTTCAGATATTAAAGATCTGTGGCACCCGTAAAAGGTCAATATTCGTCAGTTTGCTACTTTAATTGGAGTTACCAAACAGTTCAGTTTAAACACAATATTGGATTAGTTTAAATTTAAAGTAAAACAAGTGTATTTAATTACAACGAGATAGATTTTAAGTGTGTACAAGATAAAGTATTAAAGTCAGAAATGGTTACAAGGGGAAAGGAAAATAAAACTGTTTTTCTAAAATGTAACAAGCTAGATTTGGTTCAAGGGAAAATCCTTACCACGTCTTTCCAGCAACATTGCTGACCAAATTCTCAGGATAGGTCGCCCCCTCCACAACTCGACCAAAGTCAAAAGGTTGGTTCCTTTGTCGTCTTAGGCAAAAGGGATAGAGGGAGGGAGGGAGATTTTGGGGGTGTTTTTGTCCCTCGCTTTTTTAGTCCAGTCACCCTTTGAAGTGGATTCCTCTGAAGATTACCCCTCAAAGCAAAGTTTATTCAAACAGTAAAGAAGGCAACATGGTGTCTGATGGTGAATGTGATTCCATGATCTCTCTTCTACCCTCTGTATGCTGAAAAGCAGATTTGCTTTGTCTCCTGTCATTTCCCCCTCTTGCTATCTCAAGGGCCCTGTTTATTACTTATATGTAAACTGAGGTAAACACACACTGCTTTTTTTAAGGACAGAGCAGTTTAATAAAATTTGCCTAGTCAGGATTGTGCGGGTCTGAACATCTGCTTACAACATCATAGAGACGGAATTAATATCTTTACGTATAATTTGTTACATACATTTCACCATGATGTTATTGACCAGCAAGTTCTTAGTTCTTTAAATTATATCTCACAAGGCATATTTTGTATAAAGGTTATTACAATAATGTTTAAGGTGTGAATAAAAGTTACACATACATAGACTATAAGATATTTGGGACAGAAACCATCTTTTTCTCCTCTGTTTGTACAGTGCCTAGCATAATGGGGGATCCATGACTAGGTTTACTAGATGTGACTGCAAAACAAATAAATCATAAATCATAAAAATACAGAATAAAATTAAGGAAATTCTAAATATATGTGTGGTAAAAATCTTGTAAAATACATAACTTATTGTCCCATAATATGCAATGGAAATATTAACCATCTGCTACTTCCTCTAATTAGGAAATATATCTGCTATATCTAGTCATACTTGTACAGCCAGGCTGAACAGACAAGTAGAGTAAAATGAGCCATAATTTTAAATACAGCAAAATTATTCAAGTTCCTCCATTCTGTGATGTGGAACTGAAAGTGATTATGGATTATCATAACTGTATTTCTATCAAAGACAAAAATAAGTAACCTACATATATAACAGGAAACCTGGGCCAGGGCAGATCACAGTTCATAAGGTCATTTGTAAAGAACAAATGGCACAGAAGTAGGAAAACTTGAGTTTCCTTGTGTTCAAATAGTCCCAGAAGTTTTTATACCAATGGCTGTTTGCTGAAAGGTGAGATGTTCTAATGGTCCCTTCTGGACATAAAACCATTTAATTTACAAAAAAAACCCAAATCTATCAAAGCAAAACATTATTCAGAATGAGTAAAACATTAGTCATTCTGGAACATCTTGGGCTTCCTTTTAAGTATTAGTATTAATAATTGCTATAATCAAATACTGGGGAAGAAGCCATTGGGAAAGATTCAAGAATATACCTCAGTCAAGTGAATAGTATCATTCTGTCAAAGACCCCCTAAATCAAATCATTTGGAGAGGTAAGATGAGATGATTCATTGGAAGCTGAGTATAAATTGTCAAATAACAACAATACTGACATTTGAAAGCATTATTTAAGGAAAAAAGTTCTTTTAATTTTAAAGTCAAGTCAATTTTGTCTCCTTAAATTATTCCATCATATTTCCCTTCTTTACCCCTTCCAGGATACCTACTATTTTAATGTTACTGCATATTGACTCATTTTCAATTGCTTTTAACTATCTGCATTATTTCATTATCTCCAATTAACTTAGCAGTCTCT
The DNA here is from genome assembly GCA_037349315.1 of Chelydra serpentina. Taxonomy (NCBI): domain Eukaryota; kingdom Metazoa; phylum Chordata; order Testudines; family Chelydridae; genus Chelydra; species Chelydra serpentina. The sequence goes on from JBAIAC010000004.1 coordinate 73,270,298, forward strand.
TCATTCTTGTTAATACCTGAGATATTGTATTTGTCTCTAGAAATGGTAGGTTCTCTAAAGATGACTTAGTATGGGGTTTTTAATATGTTAAATTATTTTTCCTTAAGTCAATAGAGTGTATTTTTGCATTAGTCCAAAAACTAGGGCTGAGGGAGCCATTATAGGATTATAAAATAACTCTCCACAATAATAAATCCCTAGTCATACTGCATGTTATTTATATACCCCAGTTATAATGTTTATGAAAATAAAGACTCTCCAGTTACTAGTTTATGTTAAACATACACTGTCCCTGTAAAATCTGAAGGCCAACAAACCTAGTAATTATAATATGTAATACACAGACTTTTTTTATATAACTATCATACACTCTCTGCACATTGAACAGGACACACAGAAGAAAGACAGACAGACACTGAGATGGATTTAAGTGGCAGGCCACAAATTTATTAATTTAACAATGGGGCCTACTCCCCTCACATACCAAGCATTTAATTGTATCCAGTGCAAGGTTTCACTGCTCCCACTATATAACCAGTAACTTGAAGTAGACCTTCAATCTGTCCCAGGACCTAGCTCATGTCTCAGTCCTCTCATACTCCTTGCAGTGAGGGGGGTAAAAGGGTACTTCATTCTATGAAGACTTCATGTCTCCTCTTCTCTTTATGGGCAAAAGGTCCACCAGCCATATGCCAGGTCTTATTTACCTCTGGGAGCTGGCTCTTTTTGCCTTTATCCACACTGAAAACTAGGGATGTGAGCAGTTAGCTTGGTCACACACACCCTTGCCACAGCATGCTATCTACTCCCTGCCTAATCCAATCACTAAAGTCTCCCAGCCCCAAATAGCAAACCCTTTATCCAACAAGTGTACATCATTGTCCCTAAAAAGCTCAGACATATTGTACGACATGTGATCACCAAGCCACCAGCATCCAAAAATGACTCTGGCAACTTCACAGTTCACACCCTTACTAAAATTCCTCTACCTGAGTCAGTAAATCCTGCCAGCCTACAACAAAATGACAAACCAACAAGGTGTCATGATTCTGTTGTCTTGGGTGCACTGTCCCTGCTGTTGGAGGTGTCTCCTTACTACCTTGCACCCCTTTTTCAGCTCCCTGCCTCCTCAGCTCAGGGGTGCTGAGAGATTGTCTCCATGCTCACCTACACCCACCACACCCTTCTTCCCAAGGAGGAACTACCACTGTTAGGTTGAGACCCAAACCTTTTGGGTGATGCAAGGGGCCAGTGATTTAGCCAATCCCTCTCATACCTGCTGGTAGGTGTGCTCCCAGGCTGCTTTTCTGCTGTGGTGGCCCCAGTGGTGGGGCATATGTGCAACTACTCCTAAAGCCGTGCCTCATGGCCTGAAAGAGATACTGGCAAATCAAGAATCGTAGAAATGGAAGGGACCTCAACAGGTCATCTATTCCAGTCCCTTGTGTTGAGGGACAACTAACTATTATCTAGACCATCCCTGACAGGTGTTTGTCTAATCTGTTCTTAAACACCTCCAATGATAGAGATTCCCCCAACCTCTCCAGGCAATTTGTTCCAGTGCTTAACTACTCTGACAGTTAAGAAGTTTTTCATAATGTCTAACCTAAATCTCCCTTGATGCAATTTAAGCCCATCACTTCTTGTCATGTCCTCAGCAGATACATCTTTCTTTTCAGAGAGATGCTGGCAAATCCCATCCCTGCTGCCCAGGGGTTCTACCTAGAATGCCTGAGTGTTCCTGCAATGAGAATATGACCTGAATATTCTTTGATTGTCAATTTCCCTCATCTTTGCCTTTCTATGCCTGAGTCCCATGCTCCCAGATGATGGGATCTTGGACCCACCTCCAGGTACTACTCCTGGGAATCTGTTCCTCCACATGCTCTTCCTCAATTCAGGTGGAAAGCTCAATTGCACCTCTGACTCACCCCTCTATCCCATCTGAACCCCTCTGGCAGGAGGAAGGAGGAGGGAAGGGCAACTCATCAGCCATTGCAGGATATATGACCCCAGCAGGGACCCTGGTCTTGGTCGACCTATGTCCTTTGGTGGTCATCTTCACACCACACTGTAGTGGGGGAAGTTCCCCCTCCTGCTTCTTGCTCTCCCTTGGTACTTCTCAGAAGCCATCCCTGTGTCGAAGCACTGCCAGCTCTGTAGGGTTCCCCTGCTCCATTTCCTCTTCCACACTATGCATTGAAGAGGAAGAGGTCCCAGTCACCTTCCACAACCCAAGGGCTGCTGAGAGGTTGGTGTGTGTACGTGTGTGTGTGTGTGTGTGTGTGTGTGCACACGCAAATTCAATCCCCCTCCACTAGTCCAAGGAGTCACTATCCATCTCAGCTAACACAACTCTCAATGCCTCCAGGACGGCCTAACTGGCTTACTCTGTGGATGAGAGGTGGCCTGGTGATGACTAAGGAAGGATACCTGCAGGATTGTCTTTGTAATGGATCTTTTCATGAGAACTGTAAGAGAAAAACTGTGTAACTTTGTTTATTACTGATTGGTGGGTGTGTGAAGCACTAAAGGAGAAATGCAACATCTCTGTATATCTATTGTGATATTGCAATTTGAGCAGACCATCCAAGTTGGAGCTTGGTCTAAAGCAGGCATCGTCAACCTTCGGCATGCGGCTCGCCAGGGTAAGCCACCTGGCGGGACGGGACAGTTTGTTTACTTGCCGCCTCCGCCAGTTCAGTTGATCGCGGCTCCCACTGGCCGCGGTTTGCTGTCCCTGTCCAATGTCAGCTGTGGGAAGCGGTGGCCAGCACACCCCCCAGCCCGCACCTCATCCCGCAGCCCTCATTGGCCTGGGACTGCAAACCGTGGCCAGTGGGAGCTGCAATCGGCCGAACCAGCAGACGTGACAAGTAAACAAACTGGCCCAGCCCACCCGGGGACTTACCCTGGTGAGCCGCATGCTGAAGGTTGACGATGCCTGGTCTAGGGCATGGGCATTAGTGTGCGGAATAGGCTGCTGAACTCTCTGCCAATAGGAGAAAATTAGCCCCGGAACTGTGTGTGTACATAGATTTACTTCCATCAGACACTATAAATTGATCTTGTGATTGGCAGTGGCAGTGACCACTTCTCAGAACTGGGGCTTTGATTGGTAGCTGATGTCACTCAGCACCTTTCACAGGATATTTATCACTTTGCAGGATCAGACCAGGTATAAGTTTTTGTGCACAATGCTAACAACTGAAGAACCCCAGAACTTTGGCTTCTGCACCTCTTGCAGCAGCACTCAGAAAGACCCCACAACATCATGCTGACTATATTGCATTTACTTAGCAAAGCAATCATTCAGTGAAACAACTGATGACAATAAAAGAATTCAAAGGGGTCTGCAAGAAGAGAAAATTACAAAAACAAAGGAAAAGGATAGTAACAGACCAGAAGAAATAACTAGGTAGTAATTGGAATTAAGAAATCTTTGGATATTGTAATGCATAAACATACTATCTATAAAATAGGTTTATACGTCATGAAGTCTAAAACTATTGTAAAAAATTACCTTATTATCTAAGTAAATGTCTGCTACTTCCAAAAAGATGTTGAATGAATAATATATAGTGTTTCCTTTTCACGTAAGCAAGACCTCATATTGAATTGCTCTGAGATAGAGCAAAGAATCTGAATGATACATTTTATTTTCCATTAGCAATATGAGGAAAGAAAAGCTTCTGTTGATCTTTAGTCTCCTTGAAACATGTCTGATATTAAGACACAGGGATTGAATTGGCATTGGAGTCCTAATACAAAGTCAGAATGTCAGTGCATTGGACTACAGAAGATAGATCACTTTAAAAATGCACCTTGGAATATTTGGGGGACATACAGTATGTGGGATCTGGCTAATAAAATTAGAAATTAAGGCTGTGGCACTGAAGGTTTTTCTTCTATCGTAGCCCCCAAAATAAGTTTAATGATGTGTACCTTTTTATTCAAACCAAGAACTATTTGTTTTCTTCTCAGTAGAATTAGATACAAATGTATAGACAAGGGTGAAACCTCTGAAATATTCTCTCTAACCAAATGGGACTGGATCACTTTTCCTCCTACAGTTTCCAACATTGGAGCAAATGTGTTAGGCTTCTATTTTTACAAAGCACCAAACTGTTACACATCTTCTCTCATATCATGATTATTCTTTAGCCAATAAACTGAAATTTGACACAGAAAGAAACAAAGATTTGCTTTAGCCAGGCAGGCCCTGGTTTATATCCAGTTTCACAGTTTCTAAGCTAGTTAATATTTAAATGGCTATTCTGATGAATTGGCTGTTAATATAATGCCCTGCTGAGGTTGACTTAGGGCTGGTAGGGACTAGGAGATTTGTATTGAATGTGACACCAGGAAAGGAGAAGAAGATACAGCTAACAATACTCTTGCTCATCTTCTGGCATTTCACTATGGATAAGCTTGGAAGGACAGATTTTTACCGGAAAATGTTGAGTTCAGCATACATACAAATGGATAACAAATATTTCCAAAATGTTGAGTTCAGCATACATACAAATGGATAACAAATATTTCCATCAATAATAGAAATTTACAGACAGGTAAAGAAAAAAAATCTGCTTGGAAACTTATTAGATTTGACTCAAATATATTTTCTTTGTCATATGATGTTGACAATTTGTGTTTTAACTGTTATAAAGCTTTAATTTTTTAATTTCAACATCTATTGTCATTAAATAATTATTGTCAGGCCATTCCCCCAACTTCCCATAATGGTGAACATTGAAATAGATAAAAATCAGAAAAAAATGCTGAAAACCCATAATTGTGCACTACAGTGAGACTCTAAATTGACAAAAATCCAAAAAAACATGCTTAAAAATAAACATTAACATTATCAGTCAAAATTATATTTAAAAAATGAATTCTGCCAAGCCTAACTTACAGAACAGCAGAGATCTTAGAGAAGGTTGCTTAGAGGAGCCTACTAGCTGCAGGCTGAGTAAAACATACACCAATAGGAAATGTTCATAATATGTATGTTTTATTTGGAAGTTTTGGGGCTATACATAGAAAAATGACAGCTGAGAATGAAAAGATGGGTGATAGTGCATGGTCCATCTCAGAATGGCCCAAATCAGTAGATCACTAGACACTGCTTCCATCAAGAGAATGCTCTCTAGGCATATTCAGGGTCAAGCAAGAAACATTCTATGCACAGATATCTCTTTTTTACCATCAAAATGATCAAAATTTGTAAAGCTTCAGGCAACATTTTTTAGCATGTATACCTCTGCATGGAAACTCTGCTTTTAATTTGTGTGTAAACTAGAAAAAAATATGTAAAACATCTAATGATTTGGCACATCCATTGTGTGCTGTTTGAATTGTTTATTTAGTTGCATGCCATGCTAACAAGTTTTCAAAACCACAGTGTACCTTAGTGATGGTAAACTATAACATATCAGTTTTTATGTATTAAAATAAGAGAGGAAGGATGGCCTAATGGTTAGGGTGCTAGCCTGCAACTAGAGTCCTGGATTCAATTCCACAGACTTCCTGTGACCATGGGCAAGTCACTCAATCTGTTAGTGCCGCAGTTCCCCATCTGTAAAATGGGGATAATAGCACTTCCATATGTCACAGGGATATTAGGAGGATAAACACTTTAAAAATTGTGAGGTGCTCAAATACTAGAGTAATAAGAACCATATAAATGCCTACAGTAAATAAGAAAAAAGAGCCTAATAATTGATTCTGTATGAAGTTTTTGATATAGATCTGTATAGACTCAATTGCCAGATCAGAGTTTAACCACTAGAAATATATAAATCATGTTAACTAGATATTTGTAAACACTTGAAAACTGAAATGTTATTTGTGACAATTATGGTAATCCAGTTGCAGGATCTTTATGCTGAAGTAGATTATTCATTATTGTTGTGTATTTTATTAAAAAATACATTTATAAATTATCTGACAGAGCCACGCCATCCTACCACAAGCAATGGTATAGTTAGACAACTTTTTTAAAACAATGAATAAACAGCAAATTTGTGTGGCCTCTCTTGAATTTCATAACAACAACAATATAAATGTCATGAGGGCAGCATTCACCCTTCCCAGAAACATGTTCTTTTGGATAGAAACCATCTAACTGATTGAGTACTAATATAACAGTACTGCTTTTAAAAAAGCAATTTCTCCTCATTATTTTTCTTGTTATTAATAAATTTGTATATAGTACTCATCATCATAGTACGTAAGCACATCACATGTAACAATGGATTTACCTTAAAAACACTCTTGTGCAGTACATTAATAGTATCCTCATTTCACAGATGGGGAACAGAAAGATAAAGAAATTTATAGCTGGTGTGATACAGGAGGGCCAGGGAGCAGCAGTAGTAGGGTGTGAGAGGGGAAATATATAAACCCTAGGCTAATTAAGGCGTGGCTCCCTGGAGACTAGGGAGGGTGGCTACAGGTTAATTGGAGCATCTGCAGTCAATTAAGGCCCTCTCAGGAACCTAATAAAACCCCTTGCTTCAGGCAGACAGAGGAGTTGGAAGGAGTTGGATCAGAGTGGTTTGGACTTGGAGCAGAGTGCAGTTTGGAGGAGTTGGAGCAGAGTGTATTGGTGGTGGAGCAGAGAGCAGTTTGGAGGAAAGCAGAGGAGAGTTTGAAGAAGTGCTGTGGCGGGCTAAGAAGACCAAGTCCCTAGGTAAAGGGACACCTGGTTTGTGCAGAGGGAAGGCAGGAAGCCCCACAAGCAGGAGAGGGAAGGAGCCCAGGGGAAAGTATCACTAGTACAAGTGGTTTACCCGCTATCCTAGGGCCCCTGGGCTGGGACCCGGAGTAGAGGGCGGGCCCGGGTCCCTCCCTCTCCATTCCCCTTCTCTGGGATACTAGTGGGACAGCTGATACCCCAGTTCAGGGGCAAGAAATGGTGCCCTGAAACCCCCCCACAAGAAGAGAAAGTGCGGGACCCAGCGTAGTAGTGCTGGCAATTTGCCACACTGGCTTTTTTGGACTTCCTGGGCATTCACAGTTTGAAGTGAGTGGCAGTAGCAAGTGCTCAATACCTCAAAAAATAGGCCATAAGAAACTTGCCCAAGATCACTCAGGAAGTCTTGGCATAACTGGTAATATAATTCACACCTTCCCAGTTCAGTGCGTTAACCACAGGATCTGTCTACCTTTCACTGAATGTCTTTAGCAATTCTACTGCAGCTTGCTCTTTTGTCATAACCTCAAACACAGTTTTGTATACAGGCCTACAAATAATGTTTTGTTGGAATCAAAAGCATAACAACTTTTTAACAACTAAAAAGAGGGGTTGAGAATCAGTGGTGAAAAATTGAAATGTGCTTCGTGCAGTCAGATATCTGTAGCAGGGACAAGATAGACACATTTCCTACACAATTATTGTTTAATATAAAGGGAGTGTGTTGAGGAGAAAGAAACAGTGGCCTGGTTAGTCTTTTTGTTTGTTTATTTGTCTGCTTGTTTACAAGATGGTCAGAAAAAATTAGACAACATATTTTTCATCAGTTTTCATCAGAATGTTCCCTGGGACCATGTTGATTATGGTGAAATTCTGCCAGAAACCAGGCAGGTTTCCAATGTAGCTGTGCCTTCCAGGCAGGTTTTGAAACCTACCTGGTTTCCAGCTAGCTCACCAACCCAGCTCTTTGGCAATCTGCCTCGTGGACTGATGGAGAGCCAAGAGCCTGGAAGCTGATGGAGCCCCAGCTCCCAGGCTTGCAGTCCCTTGGCAGTCTGTGTTTCCAGTGCTTCAAGGGTTCCCAGCTCTGGGACAGCCCATCAGATGGACTGTCCTGGAGCTGAAGTTCCCAGTAGAGATGAGTGAAGCCTGGTAATTCCATTGTGTGGAGAATGTCTTTTTTTTTTCTTTCCATTTTTGTTCCAAATTGGAACAAACCAAACCAAATTTCAAAATCTTAAAATCCTCCACAAAACATCATAACCCTTGTCTGCCGAGCAATCTATATTTTAAAGATGAACTAGCGGACACCCTTTATGACACTCTGATTAACACCCTACCCATTGTAGCAGGACTAGATGACTCAGAAGCTAACAAGGAGATGAATATCAGTAGTCTTCCTTATTAGCTCTCCAAATTAATCTGTTTTTGAAAGACAGATTATGAAAATGGTCTATTTGAAAATTCCAAGAAAAAAGCTTTGCTGAGCTTGAGATAAGGTAGTAAATACATCACAGCAATTTAAAGGGACAAACACTTAAAAGCATGTTACAATTTCACACCCACTTGGCACAGGTTTAAATGATAATGTAAGGTTCAAGTGAGTGGAGAGCCAGATGGATCATACCTTGAAATTTTGGGTTAATAGTTAGCAGTTATTTGTCATGATCCTTTCAAGAGGGATAAGTAAACACGGTCCTTGAATCTTGAAATGGTCTATTTTTCATTCCGGCAGTTCTGTGTTCAGTCAACATCAAGGAAAAATGCAGCCATTTCCTTATATATTGTTAAAAAAATCAGCAAAAAGAATATGCACTTCTGCTAATCAAAAAGCCATGTTGTCTGTATCAGGAAACCAAACTCTGTTGCTATATTTCCTCTATTATAAAGTGATTAGAATGGACTTGGCAGTTTCTCTGTGTCTGTATTAGGGAGAAATGAAGCTGAGGATCAGTATGAGTTTTAGCACTAAGAGAACACGGAGAATATTAAGTAAGGAGCCTGATGGCATTTTGGCACATCATTCTTTCATCACCAATATATTTTTTATTTGTCTCAGAAACCAGGGATTGACCCACTGAATCACATGCAGTGCTCAGTGGAAGCTTCAGACAAGTATAGCACAGACTTATAGGCCAATCTCCGCTTGTTCTGGCCATAGATTTGAAAGGTTTAGTACAATGTTGGGAAGGCAGCCATCAAACCAAACAGGAATAGCAAAATGCATTTCAGCCAGCAATAGATTAGTTGAATTTATGTTCTTTTTCTGGTATAGTTAATCTCAGTCTTGCAGAACACAATTCCTTCTCCTGCTAAATCCACTGGACCATGGAAAAGGCTCAGTGGGATAACTGGAATACTCCTAGAGCACACGGGCAAAGGCCGAACACAGAGGGTATGTCTCCGCTGCAATTAGATACCTGTGGCTGGCCGTGCGAGCTGACTTGGGCTCGTGAGGCTTGGGCTAAGTGGCTGTTTAATTGCAGTATAGACATTCATACTCAGTTTGGAGCCCCGGCTCTAGGACCCTGTGACGTGGGAGGATCTCAGAGCTCGGGCTGCAGCCTGAGCCCAAACAGCTACGCCGCAATTAAACAGCACCTTAGCCCAAGCCTCACAAACCCAAGTCAGCTGGCACAGGCCAGTATCGATATACCCAGAGAGGTCCTGCAGAGGTACTCTGCACGCCACACCAACCAAATATATGTGTATGGTCTGCACCCTGTCCTTGGTTTAATTCCTTCCCTCAAACTCCCTAGTTGGTTGTATGTGTTATGAGAATACCCGATAAAACTAATATGTATATATGTTATATGTATATATGTAGATACCTAGTTAATAAATAAGGTATTGGTAGATACTCAATATGCAGCCTTGTTTGTAGGTTTTGTAGGGTCAATAAGAGTTGGTATGGATTGCAAATGTCTCTCAGTGTTAACGCTTTACCTGCATCTTTTAATGCTATGCATAAAGTCTATTTACTCAGGCCTTAATTATGGGGCCAGGATTTGGTCCTTGGAATGCTACAGTCTTACAATGGGGAATAATCCAAGAAAACCAAATTTAACATTTCTACTTTATGACAACTTCAATTAATATTTCTGAGTTATTATTCAGATAGGGAAGAACCTACCAACTATGTTAGGATATGTTGCTATTAGGCCTTATGCCATTACTATGAAAACAAAACCAACTAGCTGCTACTGAGGGAGAAGCACCCTTTATAATACCGTGCACCCTACTAACTCTGTTGCACGGTTTTGAGAGGTCTTCACATCTTCCAGTTATATTCTTGGGAAATGTGGGTTTTCAGCACCTCTCAGGATCAGAGTTTCTGCAAGCTCACAACCACAATGGCACGTTTAGGCTGGACCTAAAGCCACTAAAGATGTAATTGCCCTACAGGATCCGAAAGCCTTCAGTGTATTTCTTTGGTATTAAAAGTCATTGGTATTTTAAAAACTATAAAGCTGCATTGAAATGGGGGTTAATCAATTAAGGCAGCTGACAATTACAATAAGGTACTTCATATTCATCAGTACCTTTATGATTGTTTTAGTAGCAACCTAACACCCACATATTGTACCAGTCCATATATTTTTATATATTTCATTCTGAGTACTGAAAGTTGGGTATTTTCTTCTCATTCAAACAGAGATTCAGAAGCTATCTTTCAGAGTTAACTGGGATTATATGCTTTCCCACATTGTCTGATGTTTCTGTTTCCAGTTGTTGGATAAGCAAGAGAACTGGGCTTATTGATCCTTTTTCAGCACTTCTATAATGGCAGTCATAAAAGGCCTCAGGAGTGGAAAGGCATTCCAGTGTGATCCATTGGACAGAATGGAGAAAAATATCCTCCCTGTTGTCACTGCACGTTCAACCAAGTGTCCTACTAGCAAGAGTTCATATTTTATCCAAAAACAAAATGATAGTGCTTAGCTTTTATATAGCAGTTTTCATTCTTAGATCTCAAAGCACATTCCAAAGAAAGGTATCAGTAACTCTATTTTATAGATGGTGAAACTGTGACCCAGAGAGACCCATGACTTTCCCGAGCTCACACACCAGGTCAGTGGCAGAGCCAGGAATTGAAAACAAGTTGCCTGACACCCAGTCCAGTCATCTATCCAGTGGACAGTGCTCCTTCCTCATAAATGTGTGTACTGTACGTAAGAAAGAACCATGGAAATATAAAGTGGGTCACCCATAATTAAAGAGATTCTTACATTTGCAGAGTGAAAGTTAAGTTAAAACTACATTATGCTCAAGATAAAAAACATTAAAAGGCAGCTTCCTTCATTTATAATTAAAGGGAAAATGATAATTTGCTATTTGATTTGGATAACCTCGTATTGTTCCATTTGGGGTAAAACTACATAATTGGATAATTTACACTATGGGGTATCAAATTTTCTTTGCTTTTGTAATTAAAAAAATATGAATTAATATAGTATTCATGAAAGTATGACTTGAGACAGAATAATGCAGGAGGGCACTTGTAAAACTACCATAAAGCTGTGCCAAAGCCTTCCTTTAAATGCTAAACACAACAGCATATATTTACAACATAAGAATGTTAACTTTAGAGTAAAAAAAAACCCATAAAACAAAACAAAAAACCCAACAGCAACCAAAACCCTTTAGGCCTTATGTTTAAACTTATTCGATAGAATTAAAATCAAATAAAAAAAACAACCACTCCCCCTAACAAAACAAAACAACCCTAATATCCTCCTTGCGTATGCATTGGCATTAATTACCCATAAACATATACAGCTGAAAGGGATTCTACTTAAACGTGTAGTGGGAAAACTTTAAAGAGATTTGGAGTTGCAGCTGAATAAGCCTGTCAAAATGTGGATGTTTATCAAAATCATTCAAACTGGGCCTAAGTGCAACATAACAGCTATACAACAACTAGGAGTTAGTATTTTAATATAAACAGACGAGCCCTGTGAAGGACAAGACAAATGGGACTATATATTAATCTTCTTCAATCATATCTGAGAATCTCACATTAGACTGGCAACCCAAATGGGTATTTTCAATTTAAGAACAATGACTTTTTTGGTGGTGTTAGCTGTTCAAACACTCTTTTGTCACAGACCACATCCCCTGCAGAATTCAAAAGGATTTCAGAACACAGATATCCACAAGTGGTGGTCAAGTGCTTTTCTCGAACTAACAGTGCAGCAAAAGGTCTTTTTAATGCTGTTATTATTCTGTGCTAAGTAATTATGATTATTCTCCTCACACCCATTTGCTTTTTTCATCCACACATTACATTTTCTCTTTAAGGTGGACAGAGATCCTATAAGGAAAGACACTGCCTCTTTACTGAATGGTTATGCAATACCTAGCACAATGGAGCCCTGATCCTTGATGGCGGCCTCCAGGCATTACTGTATTAGAAATAATAAAAATAATAACCCTGAAACAGTTGAAGAGAAGTAAGTAACACACATTTGGCACATGTGCTAGTCTAAATTAAATTAACCCCCAAGATTCTCCTCACATTCACTTTCATTCATTCACTCAGTGTCACATTTTTAAAAGGATAGTCTCCTCTTGCTACATGCAAATTGCACCTGCCAAATTCATAGTTCTTGCATCTGACTACCTTCACTTATGATTACATGACTGGGTGAAAAAATACAAATCAGAATCTGACCCTGTATATTTGTATATTATAAAGCACTAAGTGCATTGTTGGCACTTGGCAAATAATAATCTCTAACAATAAATTATACTATGATGGCATCGCTGCCTGCCTCAACTATCTACAAGACAGTGCACAACATTCAGATATCCATCCCAAACACATCGCCAAACTCATCCATTTCATCCTCACCCATAAAAACTTTACAGTCAGTAACCAACATTTTGTCTAAACCGTGGGTACTAGAATGGCTCCCCAATATGCTAGCCTCTTCATAGGTCACCTCAAGGAAGAATTTTTGAATAAATGCACCATGAAACCAATGATGATAGGTTTATCCTCTAGACAAACAAACATAAACTCCCTCATAGATTTCCACCACAACTGCAACAATCGTCACCACCCATGTATCAAACTCTCTCTAGAACACGCCCACACCAGCATCAACTTTCGGACCACCACAATCAGCTTCAGCAACAGAACCCTGCCAACTACTGTATACAAGAAACCTACAGATCACCACATTTACCTTCACAGATCCAGTAACCACTCCAAATATACCAAGACATCTATTATCTACAGCCAAGCACTCAGATACCAGAATATGCTCTAAGGAGAAAATCCAGAATACACATCTTAACACACTTATACCACCTTCACCAAACAAGTACATTCCACTACAGAAGTAGTTCACATCATGGAATAGGCCACACAAATACCCCCAAAAGAACTTGCTTCAATACAGAAGCCACCCCCACACTGGCGGCCATCCCTAGTTGTCACCTACTACCAAATACTGGAACTGGAATGGGGTATCATTAAACAACTACAACACATAATCAAAGGGAATCCCATCTTGAAAGAAATATTTCCTGAGCCCCCTTTTCTGGCCTTCAAACAACACCCCAGCCTCTCCAAACTCACCATCATAAACAAACTTCCCACAGACCAGGATCCACCAACTCAAAGTGGTACCAGAACAGATACAAACCCTGTAGATGTATCTCCACTTCTAGAATGATCAATACACCCCACAACACACCTTTCAAGATCCATGGGTCCTACATGCCTGTCCCAACATGTGGTGTACCTAATCCAGAGCACTAAATGCCCCATTTACAACTATGTGCATGAAATGAGACAATCACTACACTATACTGAGTACATAAATGAACTAACACAGAAAATGAAAAAGACAAAAACACCATATCACCCAGGAGCAAACACTTTTCACAAAATGATCATTCCATATCTGACCTCTCAGACCTCCACCTCAAAGGAAATCTGCAAAACACTTCCAAAAGACAAGCCTGGGAGCTTAAATTCATAACTTTGTTAGACACTAAAAATCAGGACTCAGTAAATACATAGGATGTATGGCTCATTATAACAATCTGTAACCCAATAACCCTCCTTTGTCCTATGACTGAAGAAGTGCTAACTACCCTCTTCACCTTGAATGATGTCTTACAACATGTAAACTCCTTATGCTAAGAAACCTGTTCCACCTTGTATTTAGCTGTGCCCCTCTGAGTACCTTTCTAAGACCTGAAGAAGAGCTTTGTGTATGCTTGAAAGCTTTTCTCTTTCACCAACAGAAGTTGGTCGAATTAAAGATATCAACTCACACACCTTGTCTCTCTAAAAACCTGGGACCAGCCCAGACACAACACTTTAAATAACAATAAATTGTGGGAATTTGTATCAGTGGGCCAAATATTCAGTTGATGTAAATCAGTATAGCTCCAATCGCACTATACTGATTTACACCAGGATCTGGCCAAGTGCTTCCATCTTATTGTCCCCTCCTTCAGGCAAGCTTCATTATCTAGTGCAGGGGTCAGCAACCTTTCAGAAATGCTGTGCCGAGTCTTCATTTATTCACTCTAATTTAAGGTTTTGCGTGCCAGTAATACATTTAAACATTTTTAGAAGGTCTCTTTCTATAAGTCTTTAATATATAACTAAACTATTGTTGTATGTAAAGTAAATAAGGTTTTTAAAATGTTTAAGAAGCTTAACTTAAAATTAAATTAAAATGCAGAGCCCCCCAGACTGGTGGCCAGTACCCAGGTAGTGTGAGTGCCACTGAAAATCAGCTTGCGTGCCGCCTTTGGCACCTGTGCCTAGGACCGGTGCTTGCACTAGGCGATCCTAGGCAGTCACCTAGGGCGCCAGGATTTGGGGGGCAGCGGGTGGCTGCCTCCCGGCTCCCCGCTCTGCTCAGCGGCTGAGGGTGGAACTGGGAGGCAGGGGGTGGCTTGCCACGGGCAGGGTGGAGGTTGCCACAGCCTGCGGGCGGGGGGCTAGCCGCTGCGGGGGGGTGGGGAGCCGCCTGCTGCGGGCAGGGGAGCTAGCTGCCGCAGGGGGGCGGGAGTGGCGTTAGCTCGCTGCCGCGGTGGGGAGGGTGCGTGCAGGGCTGATGTAAGGAAGTTTTGCCTAGGGCACGAAACTTCCTTGCACCGGCCCTGCCCGTGCCATAGGTTGCCTACCCCTGATCAAGTGTAATGATCCATGGGGGAAACAGTCCCAAACGCCACTGATTTCTGCTGTGACTGACCAAGATGAAGCACCTCTATGAAGATTATTGCATCCCTTCTTCACAGACAACATGACCAGCTCCCATCCAAATTGTCATTGGCTTTCTCACTGCTCAAAGCTATCCCTGGTCTGGGAATGTAGTGCTATAATGGGGGAGTTACTGGCCACTCGACGTTAACATCTCCTGGGGATTTTTGGCCCAGCTGAAAGGGAGGCATTATATGTAGAATGGCTACTCCCTGACCCACACCCTCTCTGTCCCAACATCCCTGTTTCACTCCCCTGCACAGTCCCTATGCCTGGTGTGTGGTGTTGCAAGATTGTGGGGGAACTCTTGAAGGACCAGAGGAGGTAGTATGCCATAGGGACTTACTTCCCTCTCTGCCCCTCCCTACATACTCTGCCACTTCCATGAGATTTTGTTCCTTTTTCTCTGAGTAAGCAGTGTAGAATATCCAGTCAGTGGTTACTAAAGTACACTTAAGATCTAGAAGTTTAAGATGCAAACTTATTTCAGTAAGGCCTCCTATCTGGAGACTGACTGAAGTGGCAGAAATGCATGGGCCGGCAGCATTAATCTCTGGGAAACAGCTTGTTTCAGTTCTATTTATAATGTCAAGTTCCCACTCCTTGTTGATAAATATAAAATCTGCAGGAAATCATATTTTTTTAAAAAAATATGAATCTAATTTTACATGCATCAGCTTCAAAGATCAAGTGAATGTAAATAGTACATGTTTTGGTGTCTTGGGTTTTGTATGAATGTAGGAATGGGATATACATATTCATGCAAACACAATTTTGAGACAATTTGCTGCAGAACGAATCCAACTTATAGCAAAGAAATGTCTTGTATTATAATGTCAGAATTTGCACCCAAAGGTCATGTCATAAATTACAGCCAAAATTAGTCCAGCAGGGTCCTATTATCTTCCGCAGTTGGAAACCTTAATAATATGACTTCGACTGACCTTGTTTCACCATTATTCCAGCATACCTTGTTAATATTCTTCTTTTGCATTTTAACTTCCACTCTCCATCGGGTACTCCCCCACTCTCACATAATGCTATCGTTCCAGCTGTACCTTATTCACTTTACCATCTGTTGAACATTTGGATTCAGCTGTAAATGCTGGCATCTTTACCCTACTGGGACTTTCTGCCAAGTGACCATTTTTTCCTCTATTGCCTCTCAAAGGTTAGATTCTTGTGTGGGTGGTCTAACTTCATTGAGTGTGTGTTATTTACTTTATTTCTGCAAATAATACTTAGAGTAAACAAATATCTTAGGAAACTGAAGATTTATTAAAGCTTGTCATGCAGATAAGTGCATGTCAAAACTAATGCCATGGAAAAGATTGTTTCCTGCCTAGCCTCACATAAATCAGAATTGCAGAAGCTTCAGAGGAACAATATTAATAAAACTCTCTCTCGTTCAAAAAAAAAAATCAGTGTATGAGATGCAGCTGGTTTTAAAGACTTGTTTACATGGAGAGAACAGTGACCTTCATTTTCTGCCCTCAGAAATTTACCTCAGCTCTGTTTTTTTGTCTACAGTTTCCCCCACTCCCAGCTAATATGATATAATATTAAAAAAAGGAAAGACAAATACTGTTAGGTTAAGTTAAAAAAAATTGTTTACTCTAAGGCACACTAGCAAATCTGCACATTTCTAGCTCATTTTATTTAGCAGGAGAAGATAACGTGGTTTTGTTTTTCATTTTAGTACTGAAAATATATGTATATGATTTTTTTAAATCTCAAAGTATATGAAACTACAGTGTTCTAGGAATTATCACTATGAGGTACAGGCACTGTACAACATAATGTAGGGTAATCAACACAGTGCAGCTAATGTGGATGTTATCATTCCTCACCAATCTACTTATGGAAAAATGTTCAGAGCTCCTAAAATGACTGGGACTCAGCTGTCTCAGAGATAACATTTTCCCCATTACTCACTGCAGCACTTGTAGTCAGCGGTGATTCCATGAGTGCTAAACTCTGGGGGCACCTGGTGTAACAGTCTCAATAGTGAGCCCTTGGAATTCAATTCTTCTTGGAAGATGAAATGGCCAAGTTGCATTATCTTTCAGACCCAGGGAAAAAAGATTTGTTCAAAATGACTTTTGAACAGTGAGAAGGGTATTTATTGTTGGTGGCTATTGAAGAGTGTGAGGTGCTAAGGTTATGTGACCAAATGGTTTTGACTGTTAACCCCCATGAATAACATACAAATACCTTTTCATTTTCTTCCTCATATCTCCTCATATCTGGATAGATTCTCAGCCACAGTCTGGATGATTTAGAGAGGATGAATGGGTTTATGGAGTGGGTTGGTTTCATTTCCCAGCCTGTGTGACCTGGAGTAAATCATTTAATCTCTCTGTTCCTCATTCCTCATCTGTAAAATGGGCATGATAATACTTGTAGGATTTTGGGGGCAGAGACTGTTTTTTATGATGAGGTATGTACAGCACTTAGCTTAATGGAACCGTCATCTCAGATAGGGCCACTGAGGGCAACTGTAATACACATAATACATAATAAACATTATGATGAATAATAATGTACACTGCTTCAGTATACAAAGCACATTAAAGTTGGCTATCCCATACTTGGAGTATTCCCCTGGGGAATCATTGACAGGTATGTATAGATGGAGGAACTGTATACCCCAAAATTTTGCCCCACAGCATGAGGGTTTTACCTACTAGAAGCCAACATACATGTGGCTCCACTTACGTACTGCAATGCCCTGCAACTAGAATGGCCCCTGTGTGGCTATTGACAAATGCCTCCCTAATATACAGAACTGTTTACCACAGTAAATGATTGGTGTTTCTCATAATATAAATACAGGAGACCCCCGCTAGAACACGTGTCAACATAGCGCGAATTCGGAATTAGCGCAGGGGCAACTATGGATCCCAAAATAAATTATTTATATTGGGATCCATGGTAACACCCCCCCTCCCCGCTGTAACGGGGTCCCCAAGCCCCACATTCTAGTAAGGGTGCAGTATATATATAAAATAACATTTCTGAGAAACACACACACATATATATTTTTATATACATACATATATCTATATATATCTATATCTATATATCTATCTATATCTATCTATCTATATATATATATAAAAATTACAGAGAAAGAAAGAGAGAGTTACCCTTTATTGACCCAAGCAGCTAATCAAAGTTTGGAGTTCTGGGGATGTTCTAGTTGAAAGTAGAAATTAGTGATAGATGGGTATTTCTTTGATTTAGTTTTGTTTATTTACCAAAAAAAAAATAATGTGCAAGATCCTGTGTCTCTGAATGCAGGAGGAACCAAGAACAAAAGAAGGAGTTTCTTAGCTTACAGCCCCTAAGCCTCTTTAGCAACACCTACCCCCAAAAGCTCTCATGCTTTTTCCATGGTCACAAACTGTACTGAAAGGCTCCTGCTTGGTTTTAATTGCTTCTTTTCTTTTTCTCTCTCTTGCCTGTGAGCTTAGAAACTGTGTGTTCTCTCACACTGACATCTACCCAAAACAATACACAGTCCGAAAGGTTCACACACTACCATTCTGCCTTATATTTAAAGTTATGGAAATTGAAGATGAGTTCACACCTATCAACGCCAGTGAGATTTTGAGCCCAGTGGTACAAGGCCCTAAAATAAAGTAAAAATACAGACTAGCATTTTCAAAAGAAACTAAGGGACTTAGGTGCCCACTTCCTTGAGGCAATTTTAGATGGAAATTTCCTATTTGGAGGAGAGAAGGAAACAGTTTTATGACTGATGATTTTCTTTAAAAAAAAATCACAGATATCTGAAGCTTCTCAGGAGTTTATAATGTTGGAAGTATCCCCAGGTGAGATGGATTAGCAAGTGGAGGGCAGATGAGGCAGTCACAAATGCATGATAAGTACATTTATCATATGACATTGCAATTTATCACATAGTGTGATGAGCACATTTGGCTCTTCTGAGTATGCAATACATAATATTATATAATGTACACATTCTTTTAATAGATTGTAGGGACAATACTATAATGGTTGAAGCCACTCAGTAAACTCTTTTTGTCCACAAACCAATGTGTTTTTGAGTTTTTGACCATCGACGTACAGTGAGCCACGGTTTGAATTGTGCTGTCCACAATAATGCACAAGTCTCTTTTCTCAGCTGTCTTGGTTGATTTAGGAACCTGTAAAGTGACTGAGTAGCCATCGTGTTGCCAATTTACCTAGTTTTGTTAAATTCCTCAGATGTGTCTCCCAATATGCTTCAGTCTGGACTAATCTACATATTTTTGCATAATCAGCAAATTTTACCACCTAAGTGCTCACCCCATTTTCCAGATCATTAAGTATATTAAACAACATGAGTCCTAGTACAGAAACTTGGGTCAGATGACTGTTAACCTTTGCCATGTTGGAAACTGATCATTTACTCCTAGACTTTGTTTCTTATCTCAGCCTATTTCTGATCCCTAACAGTACATTGCTTCTCTCTCCATGATTACATTCTTTCCTTAATAGCATGTTTTGAGGGACAAAAGGTTAATAGGTATTTGTAAAATCAGTTGGCTGATTTAATGCTTTCTTACCTAGTAACACTTTTAAAAATCATTACAATTCATTAATATTTTTCATCTGATTTTCAGCTCCATTTTCTTAACTGGCCTTACAACAATCTCCTCCAAGACATTAATCATTCCTAATTTACTATTATATTTTTTAAAAATCTAATGATGATATTATATGAAAAAAACAAAACAAGACCACCACAACAAAAAGCAGAAGACTGTTTCTTGACTCACTGCTTAAAAATTATTCTTCCTATGGGGTGTTTTAGAAATTGTGTAGAATGATATGCGATTTTGAGAACCACTGTAGTTCTGACCAGTTTCATTTGACTCTCTTGAGACCATGTAAAATATTAACACACAATAAACCAGCATTGACACTGCAGAAGAACAAATAAGGGCTACACCATCAACACTGCTAGATACAAATCAGAGCATGCAAAATCTCTCTATTAACATAGTAAATAACACACAACCCACCCACAAAAGAACAATTATGTGACCTATTAATATGATTGAACTTTATATTAGCCACAGGAGCCCTCCATCATTTCAGAGTAATCTTTCCATTAACAAAACTTCTAAAGCCCTCCTGCAGCTGGGATTAGGGTGCACAGGTTTCTCTTTCACTCACCTCCTGGCTCTTCTGGAAGCATACAAATTCCTTACTATCTCACTACCCTCTCCAGCCCTAGGACCATCCTCATGTCTCCCTCTCCTGGACATTCCCTCTGTCTTATTTCTGGGACTATTCCCATATGTACCCTGGGACTCAACTTCTGAACCTCCTCAGAGCTTCAATCCCCACACATGCCTAATGACATGGTTTTGTCTTTCGAGAAGGAGCCATTTCTTTTGCCCTCCTCTCCTTCTTGACATCTTCAGAGGGTTCTGCAGCCCCTAGAATATACCAGCTCCCTCCACTCTATTCACTTCCAGAAAAATATTCTACAACTTCCTGGATATGGGAACAGCAAGCTCCTGGCCATAGTTCACTTATTACCTGGGCCCCAAAGACTCCTCAGAAACCATTTCTGATATGTCAAAAACACTTTTGAGGCTCCCTTAGACCCCTGGAATATAACTTTGGAACAGAAGGAACAATCAGTTTGATACTCCTGTTGGTGTAACAGGAACTGAGGGTAGAGAATGCCCAGATGAGTTTCTTGGGATTGTCAGGGGAACAATGGTTCAACACAGTTGCTCCTCAAAAAAGAGGCAGATGGAGATGTCACCAGCACCCCCATAATACTACAGAAGGGATGGGGTGTCCACTCTACACAAGGCCTGAACAGGTAAAATAGGTGAATTAACTTTATAGGCTGCACCTGGAGGAGAGCTATGGACTGAAAAGGCCTAATTGATGATGAAGCCCAGCTTGACAGGGTAGGCTGAGCTTGTATAAAGCCATCCTCTCATTGCCCCGATCCTCACTGCCTCCCACAATGGGTCAGCAGCCCAAGGGGAGATGCAGCAACAGAAGGGCATGAGAAGGCTGTGATGGTGACCTGAGAGCACCAAAAAGGGCAGAGAGAACCAGAGGAGAACTGTTTGAGTCTCACTGCTGTGAGGATGCGGGGGGGGGGGGGGGGGGCAGTTACATGAGGGCTGCAGAAGGGCAGCTCTCTTCCTACACCCCAATGCTGAGCATCCCAAATATTCAAGTGCCCCTTACCAGTTGCAGGAAAGGTGTTATGGTGGGGGGACATCAAAATGCAAATGCTCCAGCACTTTGGTGGTAGCTACGGTGGGTGGTAATAGTGGAAGATTCATTTCTGAAATATCCCTAACCTACTGCACTGACACCTCCCTTTGGGATGAGAAAGGAAAAAGGGGGACCCCTGAAAACTGGAAAGTAAAGGACACAGGGGGGTCAGGGTGTGGCATGCTGGAGCTGGACATCAAAGACTTGGGGAACACCCTGAGAACTGGGTGAGAAGGGGGGGTCCCCTGAGAACTGGGAAGCTGGGACCTGGAGGGCACACGGAGGGGCCCCGTGGGAGCTGGAGTGTGGGGTCAGGACCTCCCCCCCCAGACTTGCTTGTCTCTTTCTCCTTCAGTTTCAGCTCCCTTTCCTTCCCAACCTGGAAGAGGCTGGCGACTTCCAGCTCCCACTCGCCTTCCATTGGATGGCGTTGCTTTCCTTCAGGCTGCCACTGGAAGGAGGAACAGTCCAGGCTTGGACAGTTCCATAGGGTGAAGGGGGAAGACCCCCTCAGCTCACACAGTGCAGAGGCAGGACTAGTAGCTAGGCTGAGAAACCAGGTGGGGTGGCAAGCAGGGGACCTCAACTCAGGAGCAGGGAGGTGGACACTCCTACTGCACCAGGCTGTACCCCACAGGCAGCAAGGAGCAGCCAGAGCATCTTGCCAGAGCCCCCAGCCATCTGACTACAGTGCCCTGGGAAGTTACCCAGGTCACCCAGTCCTAAGGCTGGCCTGTAATATATGGAGTGCCATTAGAGCTGACCAATGATGAAATTATCTTCTACTGTGCGTTTGGTTAAGTATTAGTAAGTTAGTAAGCGAGGAGGAGAAAGCGAGCCATCAACAGCTGTACTGATTACATTTAAGGGAGGGAGTCTACCTGAGCAAGTAACACTAAGGTTTGAGATATTCAGAACCATGCCATACATCTCTCTTTCCCTAAGGTGTTATAAGTGCCAATAATATGGGCATTAGCAGCTGTTTTTGAAGGAAAAACAAGATGTGGTAAATGTGCAGGAGAGCATTCCTATGAAAATTGTATAGAAAGGACAGAGGTCAAATATAGTAAATTTGTTGGTAATCACAGTCCGGCATACAAAGGGTATATTGTGGCAAGGCAAGCTAAAGAAATACAAAAGATAAAAATGGTTAATTACGTATCTTATGTGGAAGATGTAAGGCGACTTAAAGCATCAGGTGGAGAAGGAAGAGATAATCAGAACAGGAAAAGGGGAAAGGCAGACACAGTCCCATTCTATAAAGAATATGGTCAACACTGTGAAAGGAATATAGAATGATATATTAGTAATGAAAAAAGATTTATTGCATTTATGATAAGTGGAAAATTTTATGTGGCTAACTCAGCAAAAATCGGAATAAATGAAAATTATAGCAAGGGTAGCAGAAAAAGACTTGTATATTAGCAACTTGTCAATAGACCATATTCATGGAATTTTGAATGAAGTTAATGGTAAAATATGACTAGTATGGGGATCTCAATCTTTTGTTGAATGCACACAGCCTGATAGCACATGGTCAAGAGCTAGAAGAAAATATCCTTGAAATGAAAACTAAACCAGATGTCACATGTATCCAGAAAATATAATTGGTTAAAAAGCTTGCTTTTAAAATTCCATGGTATATTGCCTTTGGCAAGGAAACAAGGAAGAGGCAAAGGCATGCATACTTTCATAAGGGATAGATTAAATGACATAGCAGTAGAGAATAAAGAAGCAAGCCTACAATATAATGCTGTTGAGTTCCCAATGCAGAAGAGTAATGTTTCTTCAAGGGTTTATAATATGTATAACCCATGTGAGAAATTAGAAACTTTGGTGTTACAAGCAATAGTGAAGAATCCTAAAAGACCACATATCATATGTTGTGACCTAAATAGTCATAACAAATTGTGGGGAAGTAAGGCAACTGATAAAAATGGTGCATGTTTAGAAAGTTCATTGATTATAACAATCTAGTAGTTTTAAATGTTGTCCCCACCCAACTAGATTTAATGCAGCAGTAGTTTTCCTGCTTCAGAGAATTATTTCTTCACACAATGCACAGTGAACCTGTGGAACTCTGCCAGAGGATGATATGAAGGCCCAAACTATAACAGGGTTCAAAAAAGAACTAGATAAATTCATGGAGGATAGATCCATCAATGGCTATTATCCAGGATGGGCAGGAATATTGTCTCCAGTCTCTGTTTGCCAGAAGCTGGGAATGGGTGACAGGGGATGGATCACTTGATAATTACCTGTTCTGTTCATTTCCTCTGAAGCATCTGGCATTGCCCACTGTCGGAAGACAGGATACTGAGCTAGATGGACCTTTGATCTGATCCAGTATGGTCTTTCTTATGTTCTTAATTATAACAGCAGATATTGCAAGTAAATGAAACTGGGAAATATATAAGAAAGAAGAAATGTGGAGTCATCAGTTCCTTATACTTACTACTTTTCAAGGGCAAGGGAAAGTTGAAAGTAATGGAAAATTACCCACTTGGAATTTTAAGAACATTAACTGGGGGCTATTTACAAGTAAATGTACTGAATCTGTGAATAGTCATTGTGTGAGTGATGACATCAAGAATTTCATTTATAATATAATAAAAGGATTAATATCAGCAGCTACTGTAGTCATATCTAGTATACTGAAGTATCCCAAAACTAAAAACTCACCTCTATGGTGGAATGAGGACTGCAAAATGGCAGTTAAAGAAAGAAAAAAGCCAATAAAAATTAAAAATACACAATGAATAGTGAAGATCTAATGAAATATAAAAGAAGTAAGACCATAAATTATAAAAATGTCAAAGAAAGAGTTGGAGGTGTTACTGTGAATGGATAAACAAAGATACCAAGACATCAGAAATATACCAGCAAATTAGAAGAATGAATCGAATCCAGATGAGAGTAGCCACATGCTAGGCCTTACTGGGACTGACAACATAGTTTCAAGTTCTGATAATGAGAAAACAGACATTTTAGGAGAAACTTTCCAAGGGGTGAGTAATGATGAAAACCAAAGTGAAGTTTTCCTCCGGTTTTAAAGACAATTCATTGAAGTGTCATAATGTATTATGTGGTTGTGGTAAACATGAAGGTACTATACTGAATTAATGGTTTTATATGCAAGAACTGTTTTTTGAATGTTATGATTCCTGATGTCAGATTTGTGTCCATTTATTATTTTGCGTAGAGACTGTCCAGTTTGTCCACTGTACTTCTGTGTGTTCCATTCTATGCATCCGATGAAGTGGGCGATAGCCTACGAAAGCTTATGCTGAAATAAATTCGTTAGTCTCTATGGGCTAGTCTACACTTACCCGCTGCGTCGGAGGCGTCGGATCTATCTTCTGGGTTCGATTTATCGCGTCTTGTCTATACGCGATAAATCAAACCAGGAAGTGCTCCCCCGTCGACGCCGGTAATCCTGCTCTGCGAACGGAGCAGGTGGAGTCGACGGGGGAGCCTGCGTGCCGCCGTGTGGACCAGGGTAAGTACTTTTAAGTTTGAAATAAGTTCGACTTCAGCTATGTTATTCATGTAGCTGAAGTTGCATATTTTACTTTGAACTTGGGGCTAGTGTAGACCAGCCCTAAGGTGCCACAAGTACTTCTCTTTTGTTTCTTTTTTATCCCCACATGTGGATGCCTAAAAAGCAATTACCCTTACGTCCTGTCTGAGTACAATTATGGAGGGAATGGTGAAGGAAAGATTGGTTGCCTATTTGAGAACAATGGGATTATAGATAAGGTGTTGGGTGATTTTAGGAGAGGAAGATGCACCATTGATCACATTGCTAATTTTACAAACTGAAATACTAAAAAAGTATGAGGCACAAGGGTTTCATGATAGCTGTCTATCTAGGTATTGAAAAGGCATATGACATGCTCTGGAGGTAAAGTTTATTGTACAAAGTGGGTGCACTAGGGATAAGGGGAAGAATGTGCGGGTGCATTTGAGAATTTTTGAGTAACAGGACCATTCAGGTCAGAGTTGGAAAAGTTATGTCAAATATATACAATATTAAAAATGGTACACCACAGGGAAGTGTTATCAGCCCCTTATTTAATATTATGATAAATGATCTCCCAACACAAATAAGTGCTGGGACGGTGTCACTCTATTCACAGATGATTGTGGTCTGTGGGTTAGGAGCAGGAATACTGAGATGGCAGAAAAGAGAATCAGCAAAGCATTCTCAGAGACCTCTGACCGGGTAAATGCATGAGGTTTCAAGTTCTCCAATGCTAAAACCAAAGGATTGATCTTTACAAAAAAAGGAAAGTTTCAAAGGAAGGTAAACTGTATCGGTATAGAGAACAAATAGATAGAATTAAAAGGTTCAAGTTCTTAGGGGGAATATTTTGATACTATATTACCTTGGAAAGATCATGCAAATTATGTTAAAGATAACTATGTTAAAGGAGGGATTTACCTGCTTAAAAGTCTTGCTGGGACTAATTGGGGGGAGAGTAAGAAAACACTGCTGATGGTATACAGAACTTTAATCAGACCAGTTATTGACTATGGCTGATGTGAGACTAGCAGACGTGGTGCTGGCTCATGCCAAAGCCCAAGGCATCACTGAACACTTAGAAATACATAGTTGGAAGCCACGCTAATTCACTCATGTATTAGTAGAGATCAAAGTGATTGTTAATTATATAAAATATATTTGGTGTTTAAACTTCATGAAAACTAATGGGATGTTGCATGCATTGTTTTAACTTATCTGTATCCTATTATAATATAGTAGCAAACATTTACATTGTGTATACCCCTGTAACTAAATTACCCATCAAATGAAAAAAAAAGCTTTGTGGAATGCAAATGAAGAACTTTAACAGGAAAGTGCTAATTTCAAAAAAGGGGCCATTGTGTGTGATGATTGGATATCAAAGACTCTAAATGCATTTCTCCCACATGAAAGAAAGAGCCTGTGAGACAGAATGTACCCCTGTGTCCACACCCTACACACTATTGTAATAATCTTTGTACAAAGTATGTCTGGTAAGGTATCCTTTGAAAACTCATTATTTGCTAGTCAATAATGTCCTGATAAAATAGGTGTGGCAACACTAGATGTGAAAATGTAAGCTTCCATTGTGTGGTGTTATTAACACATATTCCAAAATGAGGTTGGCAAATAAGTTTGTCTCAAACAAAGAAATATGTGCTCTGCTTAATTTGCATTTAGGCAGGAAACAGTCATCAAACAGGAAGGGGAGACAAAGGAAGCTCAAATAGGTGAGAAAAAAGCAGCAAAGCCATGTAAAGGTAGGGTGACCAGATAGAAAGTGTGAGAAATCAGGACAGGGGGTGGGGGGTAATAGGTGCTAATATAAGAAAAAGCCCTGCATTTCAGGACTGTCCCTATAAAATCAGGACATCTGGTCACCCTATGTAAAGGGCATCCCAGTTTAGAGGGTAGGGGTGACACAGCAAGTCATTAGTGTGGATTGTATGCTGGTATGTCTTACTCTGTCAGCTTGTTTTCTGTGGGAAGAAAATGTAAGCGTGGGCACAAGTAAAAATTCTTCATCTCTGGACTGTTTGGATTCTAACAGGGCAGAATAAATGAATGAGAAGATGGTGATCCCCAGAGTTATCCTGGGTAGCTCTGAGAGATTTTTTAGAAACTGGCAGATTATTACATCTCTGCTACCATTTGGAATTACAGACTGCGATTAACTTTTACCTGCATTTTTTCTTGCTTTAACCTTTCAATAACTCTCATTTCTTTTCCCTAGCTAATAAACCCTTTGTTAGTTTACTGTTGTCTCTCAGTGTTGTCTTTGCTGTGAGATCTAGGATTCAAATTGACCTAGGTGAGTAACTGGTCTCTTGGGACTGGGTGTAACCTGAAATATTTTGTGATTTTTGGTGTAAGTAACCATTTATCATATGGTTCAGCTTGCCTGGATGGCAAGATAGACTGAAGTGTCTATCTTACCATCCAAGTATTGAAGTATTTTGGGAGTTCACATTTGTAGGTTTCTGAAATCTAATTATAGATCATACCACCAGTGTGGGGTGTCTGACCTGCTTTTGACAATCTGCCTTGCAGTAGGCACTCCAGACAGTGTGACAGCTGACAAGCTTTTGGGTTAGCAGAACGTAGAAAATTTGATTTAACACAAGCCTAGACACTACTAATTGCATGCAGTGCATTTATTAGAACATCTATATGAACACTACCGATAGCTTCTTGTGAAATGCCAGTTACACTATGAATGAAACTACTGGACCTAACTTTCTGGGCCAAAGTTAGTGGAAACTCCAATGAAGAAAGTACCAAACAAATGTTTGAGTATTGTTGGGGACTCAGTAGGTGAATTATGGCATATGATGTTAGAACTCCATATGCCATTTCAGTTAAATGGTGGATGCAGGAGTTGAAAGACATGAAAATCTGAATGAAGTAAAATTTTTTACTCATGGGAAAATTAATTTTGGCTGGAAAGTCACATGTCCAAGCATAGATTTAGATTTATTTTATAAACTTAAGAGAAAAAAGAGATAGTAGGTATTAAAAATGAATTGTACCCATATATAGATGAAAAGTGGAGTTGGTTTGGTCAAATATATAGAGCTGGGTCAAAAAAAACAACCACCAGGAAGTTTACGGATGGCATATTGTATACCAAAACTGGGAATTAGTACAGCTATAAGAATATTTGATTATGTAGCTGTCATGACAGCTAAGCTAGTAGCAATAATGCTAGCATTAAATTGGGTCTGGGATGTATGCCCAGCAGCAGCAGTCATTTTTTCAGATTCAATCTCAGGCATTATGGTGATTAAAAAGGGTGTCTCAATATGTAGAAGTGATTTAATCAATGCAATTATATTTCTAATAACAGAGTTAGTACAGATGGCTATACATGTAGCATTAGGGTGGATCCTATCACATATTGGGATAACAGGAAATGAAATGGCAGACAAAGCAGCTAAAAACGCTGTAAGAAATGGAAGCCTAGTATTGAAAAATTTAAAAAAGGAATGGCAACAAATTTGGATAAATGAAAAAAAAGAGGAAGGAGTCTTGAATTGTGCCCTAGAGTTGAGGATTATAACAAACTTCAGGGCCTGGATAGGACTATTGAAGCCCTTTTATTTAAAGTTACTAACTGGCCATTGTAGCTTAAACAAAAAATATTTTGAAATAAATAGACACAAAGATGAACTACACTCTATAAGGAGGAAAAAAACAATTGATCACATTTTATGTGTATTTAAGGGCTTTGATAAAGCAAGGGAAAAGCTTTTTGGGAAATTCAAAAGTCGTAAAGTAAAAAAATACATTATGTGATACAGTAAAAACATCAGGGAAATGGAGCACTATTAAAAATACATTGTTACATTATCTAAAAGACACACAGCAGAGCAAGAGAATATGAACCACTACGTATTGAGAAATTATAGTTTGTGGCAGCTATAGACTACTCAGTTAAGTCTGCTACACCATAAAAAAGAGAAAAAAAAGAAGGGGGTGCAGAGAGGAGCCACTGTAGTCACTTCCTATAGAGGAGGGGAGTTGGTTAGCTGCAAGGAGTTGTTCTAGGGGGGGAATAGGACCTGGGATCCTGCTGTGGACTATAGAGTCTGGCAAGAAGCTGAGATGGTTGACGTAGCCAAGGATAGTAGAGAAAGCCTCAGTGGTAAACCCAGAGATGGGCCAAAAGATAGAGAAGAGAGGTGGAAACAGCCCAGGTTGAAAAGCAACAGGGTTGGATCTTTAGCAGACTGTGGTTGCTGGGCATAGGGTTCCTGCACTGGAACCCAGAGTAGTGGATGGGACTAGGCCCCCCTGCCAGCTAATGGGAAAGTGACACAGACTGGAAGTGGATTGGAAGACTGCGTGAGACTGCCAATAGATCATTTGCCAGTGGTCCTTTGTTACCTCAGAAGAGGAGGATTATATTGATCTGCCTGAAGGGATGAGTCATCAAGGCAAAGCACCCCAAGTCCTGGAGAGCGAGTTGCTTTTCTATAATACTTTTCAAACTATGGCTAAAGAACAGAAAGTCTTTGCCTTACATTCCTGCTGTTCAATTATCCTGACCTGTCTGGTTTTGTACCTGTGATTAGGCTCTGGGTCAAAATCATTCTGTATTTCTCTTATCTGAAATACAAGTAAATGTGCACTTCTCTTTCAGTATCTTGCAAATTGGAACTTTCAGATACCAGTGATTCATTTGTAGCATCCGATGAAATTTCTTAGATATAATTTTCACTAAATAGGAAATACTTATAGATTTGAAATAATAGTTCAAGAGTTCACATAGCATAGATGTTACGTTTATTATGGTTAAGTATAGACATTTTACATTTGCTAATATTTTTTTCTGCATCGAGAATTGTCTCTGCTAATTCCAGAATCTGAGAGGCACAAGTATTATTACAGGTACATACCCTGGAGCCTCGTTATCAAGCTGTCTGGAGTGGATTATGAATGGGGGTGCCAACCTCAGGGCAGACTGTTACAAATCAAGGTTGGGTATTTTATAATTATATTTCACCAACCAACTGTAAAATGTGAATTCCTCAAGCACTGTAACAGCCTTAACATGGAGTCATAGACAGTCCTCTTGGGCATTTGAGTCTATCTTGCCACTCAGGCAAGTGTGCCTTTGTCATAGATGGCCCCTTACAGCAAAAATCACAATATTCAGGTTACTCACAGTCCCAAAAAACCAGTCACTTATCCAAGGTCAATTGGTACCTTAAATCTCTCACCAAAGACAACACTTGTAGCCAATCCTATAATAAGCTAACTAAAGGTTTATTAATTAGGAAAAAAAGAAATGAGAGATTTTTATAAGGTTAAAGCAGATAAACATACACACACGCACAAATGAGTTACAGTCTTAGGATTCCAAAAAATAATAGAAGCTGCTGTAATGTGTAGGCTCTATATGTCCTTTAGGGCTAAGCAGCTTGGGGATCCCTTGCTTATGCTTAGAAATATTGCCCTCTCCAAATTCCAAGCACCATAGTTTTACAGCTCGTTCTGGTCCAGGATTTTGATTCCCTTCTTTCAGATTTCATACTGTGATGAGATGAGGGTTTCTGCACCTTCCCTGTTCATGGGTGTGGAAGGAGCAATCAGCAAAGTCTTTTGTCCACTAATGTTACACCCTGGTTTATATGATGTCTATAGGCCTTCTTCTGTTCAGCACAAAATGACACCTCTTGTGGTAAACTGGTATTTTAAACGTGGTAATGCTTCGCCCCAGCACCGACCCTTGGGGCACTCCACTTGATACCGGCTGCCAACTAGACATGGAACCATTGATCACTACCCGTTGAGCGCGACCATCCAGCCAGTTTTCTATCCACCTTACCATCCATTCATCCAGCCCATACTTCTTTAACTTGCTGGCAAGAATACTGTGGGAGACTGTATCAAAAGGTTTGCTAAAGTCAAGAAATAGCACATCCACTGCTTTCCCCTCATCCACAGAGCCAGTTATCTCGTCATAGAAGGCAATTAGGTTAGTCAGGCATGACTTGCCCTTGGTGAATCCATGCTGACTGTTCCTGATCACTTTCTTCTCCTTTAAGTGGTTCAGAATTGATTCCTTGAGGACCTGTTCCATGATTTTTCCAGGGACTGAGGTGAGACTGACTGGCCTGTAGTTCCCTGGATCTTCCTTCTTCCCTTTTTTAAAGATGAGCACTACGTTAGCTTTTTTCCAGTCATCCGGGACCTCCCCCGATTGCCATGATTTTTCAAAGAAAATGGCCAATGGCTCTACAATCACATTGGCCAACTCCTTTAGCACCCTCGGATGCAATACATCCGGCCCCATGGACTTGTGCTCGTCCAACTTTTCTAAATAGTCCCGAACTACATCTTTCTCCACAGAAGGCTGGTCACCTCCTCCCCATACCGTGCTGCGGAGTGCAGCTGTCTGGGAGTTGACCTTGTCTGTGAAGACAGAGACAAAAAAAGCATTGAGTACACTAGCTTTCTCCACATCCTCTGTCACTAGGTTCCCTCCCTCATTCAGCAAGGGGCCCACACTTTCCTTGACTTTCTTCTTGTTGCTAACATACCTGAACAAACCCTTCTTGTTACTCCTAACATCTCTGGCTAGCTGCAACTCCAAGTGTGATTTGGCCTTCCTAATTTCACTCCTGCATGCCTGAGCAATATTTTTATACTCCTCCCTGGTCATTTCTTCAGTCTTCCACTTCTTGTAAGCTGCTTTTTTGTGTTTAAGACGAGCAAGGATTTCACTGTTAAGCCAAGCTGGTCGCCTGCCATATTTACTTTTCTTTCTACACATTGGGATGGTTTGTTCCTGCAACCTCAATAAGGATTCTTTAAAATACAGCCAGCTTTCCTCGACTCCTTTCCCTCTCATGTTATTCTCCATGGGGACCTTGCCCATCAGTTCCCTGAGGGAGTCAAAGTTTGCTTTTCTGAAGTCCAGGGTCTCTGTTCTACTGCTCTCTTTTCTTCCTTGTGTCAGGATCCTGAACTCAACCATCTCATGGTCACTGCCTCCCAGGTTCCCATCCACTATTGCTTCCTCTACTATTTCTTCCCTGTTTGTGAGCAGCAGGTCAAGAAGAGCTTTTCCCCTAGTTGGTTCCTCCAACACTTGCACCAGGAAATTGTCCCCTACACTTTCCAAAAACATTACAGAACGCAAAAACATGTCTTCTATAGCAGTGTCTCTCAATGACCGGCCTGTGGACTGGCGCCAGTCCCTGAGATCTCCCTGACACAGTTTAGGAAGGCAGAAAGCCGGTCCCTGGTATCAAAATGGTTGAGAAACACTGTTCTATAGTATACGAGTGGGGGGTGGGCATGTACGTACATGCACACATCATGCTCTATGGTAAAAGAAAGGAGGATGTGTATATATATATCCCTACATTTTACAACTGGGAGTGGCTAATCTATGCTTATTGCCTGTGTTGCCAAAATGAGCTATCAATGTTTTTGATTGTATGGCAGTTTCCTCGCTGGCTATAATGCTTTTTACGTGGAAAATGCTCTCTCCTAACCATCACCGACAGCTACCTACACTCTGCCTGCTTTTAGCCCAGTTTACCCAGATGATACAAGGTAAATCATGTATTTTACTATAGTTTGAGTCTTCTTTGTCTTACACCAGTTTATCTCCACTGGCTTCTCTGTAGTTACTGCTGATTTACCCAAGAGGTAAATCAGGCCCTAAGTCCTAGACATCTCTCTTAAGGCATGTCTACACTGCCATGCAGTTTAGACTATAGGGGTGCAAATAGCAGTGCTGTAACTCCCACATGTGGAGCCTGTGGGTGACCTAAAATATTCCTAGTTTGCATCAATGAAGTTATGACTACATTAATGCAAACTAGGAACCTTTTAGTTTGCTCCCACAAAATCCATATGGGGGAGTTACAGTGCAACCCTTTGGCACATAGTGCTATTCACACCCCTGTAGTCAGAACTATGGGGCATAGCTTTGGTTCAGCTGCATGGAAAGAACAGTGTTATTTGTCTGCTCCTTTCTTGACACAGGAATCATCCTCACGGGGTGAGTATGAGTGGCTCGCCTTTCCTCTTTTGATATTTTGCTTTTATTTGTTCATTTAACACACATTGTGTCATTGAAACTCACTTTGCTCTTGAAAACATCTGTGGTACCCTTCTGTGGAAAAGATCACCTTATCTGCTACCGTTGCTACCCAGGTTTGATATTTATTAAGATTAGAGTCATTTATCTTCATTCCTGTGACTATCTGTATGCTGGGTTGGCTGCACATTAACAAGAGTAGGATCGACAGGTAATAGCAACAAGTGTGAAAATGCAAGAGTTTACACTGACATGAACACAATTTAGTGTTCACACAAAAGGAATTTATAGCTTGCAATTCATATGTGAAATAGATTAGTAGCAGGTTGAGTAATAATGTGCAAACCACAATGGAGAGCGTTTGCAAACCACAATGGAGACCGTTTGCAAAGCTCTTTATGTAGGCCCAGATCTTCACTCTTCCTCAAAAGGCTCTGTGGTTCTGTACAGGAAAGCCAAAAGTTCATGCAGAGAGAACAAACCCTACTCATTGCAGATCCCATCTCTATTAAGGGTTCCTAGCATGAATGTGCAGCAACCTTCACAGGAAGGAAAGGGTTGAGCTAGAGAATGTCCATGTCCACATATGTCAGGGTGGTGGCCCACTCCAACCCTGAAGATGCAAAAATGTCTGTAGAGCAGCTCTGCTCTGCACCTGAAAGGAGGAGGGAAAGAGAGGATGTACATGTACCCCAATACCCCATGGAATACCTAGAGATATTGTGTCCTAGGACAGGATCTGAGCCATAATCCTCTCTCTCAAACTGCTTCTCTATTCTAATAAGGTCATAGTGATAACTGTATACTCTGCCATCTGTAGTGGCTTTAAATCTCTCCAGGCTTCCAGAATAGCTTTCTTTTTAAAGATTTTTCTTCATACACTTAACTATTGGACACTAAACTGTTGCATCTTTTATTTCTAGACTAAGTCCCTGATCTTTCAATATAATCTACAGTGTGTTTGCTACCCAAACTACAATACATTTGTTCAAATGGGGGCACCCAGTTTTAAATGATCTATCTAGATATTAAAGGTGCTTTTCTGTAATTTGTAGTCCTGGATAATTGATTCTGTAAATTCATGGCTGCCTTTATACTTGTGGTTTGTAAGGGTCCATTTAAAGGTAAAGCAGCATCAGTGAGAGTAATTCTAGGTTTGTTAGCTGAGATCTGAGCCCAAAATTATTCATCTTTCTACAAAGTATACTTTTCCCCTCCTCAAATTATTAATATATATTTAAGGTGTTTCAGCACAATGAAGAACGGTGTGTGGTCCTATTGTGGGTGCTGAAAAGGTAAAATTCTTGCATTATGTCAAAGACCCCAGGCCCATCTTAACCAAGCAAAATGCAAGACAAATAGTTTGGATAATAGTAGCTATTCTCCTAATTAAAGAAATAATATGAGTTAATGAATTATAATTTGCACACAGTGTAGCTGCATGAAATGAATTTGAAAACATTAATTATTTTACATAATGACTGGCTGATGAAGCCATGATAGTCTGTTGTATTTTAGAACTCAGCCATGTTCAACACACACACGCATGCACGCACACACACACACACACCCCTCAGTGATTTATAACCTTTCTCCATTATTAATAAAGGTTAAGGAAGATGTACGCTACCTGCCACACTCTGCAGACAAAACACAGAACTCCTATTCTTGAGGAAAGAGCTAACTTGCCCCTCTGTTTGCTACTGACTGAAGCCAGGAAAATTCTGGTTTTATAGTCGTGACTTCGATACCTATGCAATATCAGTCTGTAGACTAACCCTGCGGCCACAGCATCCCATACCTCAAAACTAGCCAAGGTCTCTGTCCAGCCACAGAGAATTTTAGGGAATTTTTCCACTATTGTTTTAACACGAGTGCAGCTCCAATGGTACTGAGAACAATGGGCCTGCTCCTATAAAACATGTGCAGGTGATTTTATCAACATACAATATCATCTAATCCAGCTCAGAGTAGGTGTAGATCACACTGTGCTCAAAATGCCTGTGCCTAGAGTACATTAGCAGTCCTAACAACTCCTAGAGCCAGTGGAACTACAGTAGCAATACAACAATTGTGGGAGAATTCACTAAAATCCTCAGAAGGGATGGCCGAAGAGATCTCTTCCTACCCTTCTTCTTCAGCATGGTACTTGTTCATTTCTTGGTTTTTTTTAAGCACACTGAAAACTGTAGTCAATATATATCACAGAGATGAAATCTTATAAGTATCTAAATTAATCATGGATAAAAGCCCATCCTTGCTAATGAGGTGCCCTGTTCTAATAGTTTATTAAAACTGTTTTGTGTACATTTTGCTAATTGCCTAAAACATGGGATAAACATAGTGTACAAATTTGAATGAACGAATCAATGGCTAAAATTAATTTTAATTCCCTTCAGTTGTAAATAGATTCAAAGATCCTTGTTTAGCTTCCAAGTTTTAACTGATGTTTGTCAACAATTCAGAATAATAACAGGAACCCATTAAAACTTTCTATGTTTTTAAGGTGTCGGACTATCCAATCAAGGGAGGAGGGTTGCTCTCTCAGAGGAAAGAGCGCTTTTCCTTCTCCTTAGAGGTTGAAGGCCAGCTAAGCTTGAGGAGGTACGCATGCCTGCCCACCTAGCCAGTGGGATGGCTTGAAGTTAACGGCTAAAACAACACGAGTAAATGCACGTTCTACGGTGGCGGAGCGGAAATTGAGCGACAACAGGTTACTAAAAATGTCAGGTGCTAGGCCAACATGGAAAAGGACAATCCTCGCTGTGTCTACTTACAATTGTAGGTCACTGGCAAAGGAGGAAACTTTGAACCATCTGATGGAGGAGAAGAAAAGGATAAAATGCGATATTCTCGGTGTCTGCGAAACCCGACGAAAGAAGGAGTTGGAAGTCAACTGGAAGGATGGAAGTGCTGTGAGGCTCGGAAAGGGAGATGGCGCTAGAAATGTTGGTGGAGTTGGATTTATCGTCAATAAAGATTGGTCTTCGAAAGTCATATCATGCCGGCTAACATCATCACGTATCGGTGTGCTGCATCTTCAGATGGAGTCAAAAGCTACCCTTAAGGTCATCCAGGCCTACGCTCCCGCAAGTGAGCACGAAGAAGTGGAAGAATTCTACCAAGAGCTTGAAAGAGCTCTCGCGCAAAAGTCCACTTACACTGTCACGATGGGAGATTTCAGCGCCAAGGTCGGGCGAGGGAAAGCTGGCGAAAAGTTCATAGGGAGATACGGCAGCGGCGAAAGGAATGAAAGAGGAGAGAGGCTGGTAGCGATGGCAGAAATGAAAGAACTGTACGTGGCAAACACCTGGTACAAAAAGATGATCTCAAGAAGGTGGATATGGATCGCACCAAACGCCAAGAGTAAGAATGAAATCGACTATATCTTAGTCAATAAAAGGCGCATCGTTCAAGACGTCTCTGTGGTGCAGCCATTCAACACCGGCAGTGACCATCGCCTGCTTAGAGCGAAGTTGATTTTCGACGAAGCGGTGGAAAGGAAGGCGTTACAGATGGCAAACAGGAAACAGCAGCCAAAGACATTCGATGAAGCAAAGCTGAAAAAAGCGATTTCTGGGTTTGACTAGAGCCAGATGGAAAAGTGTGATGAGGACTATAGTATCTTTGCTGACAAGTTGAGATGTTGCATAAAAGCAGCTGAAATTAAAAAGCTGAAGAAGGCGAAGGGAAGAATCTCGATTGAAACAAAAAGCTTGTTGGAGAAGCGGAGAAACATGAAAAGGAGCTCAGATAACAACTTCAAGTACTCCATTCTGTGCAAGCTTATACGGCGAAAACTGAAGGATGACTTCGAGAACTTCCGGAAAGAAAAGCTCCTTAAAACAGCTGAATCACGCAAGAGCCTCAGGACATGCAAGCGGGAATTGACGCAGTATAGACTGAGCGTAACAGCATTGAAGAACAAGGATGGAGAGACAGTAATCGACAGAGCAGGGATGGAGGAGGTCTGCAAGGACTTCTATACAGAACTGTTCAAATCAAGAATCAACGTCCCCCTCCCAACCCTCGAAGAGTCAGAAGAACGCGTCCCCCCAATAATCGTCAGCGAAGTCCGAAGCGCACTACACCAGATGAAGAAGGGAAAAGCTCCAGGCAAAGATGGAATAACGTCAGAAATGATTTATGCAGGAGGCGAAAAACTTTGGAAGGCCCTCACTTTAAGATTCAGTCGATATCTTGAAGAAGGAAAAATACCATCAAGCTGGAAGGAGTCGAATACCATCTTGCTGCACAAGCAGGGTGATCGAGAAAATTTTAAGAACTACCGCCCTATATGCCTGCTCTCTCACATCTACAAGCTCTTCACAAAGGTGATAACGAATCGGCTTTCGCAGAGTCTGGATGAACAACAGCCGAGAGAGCAGGCAGGGTTTTGAAGAAATTTCAGTACAATCGACCATATATTTACGCTTAGCCAGCTCCTAGAAAGAGTGAGGGAATACAAACTCCCACTGTGCATTGCTCTTGTCGACTACGAAAAGGCCTTCAATAGCGTTGAGTTTAACGCAATATTAAAGGCGCTCGCAGAGCAGGGCATTAACATGCAGTACATTAGTTTGTTGAAGGAAGCGAATACTGGATGTACAACAGACATTAATCTCCTTGAAACTCCCCTCTGCATCCCAATCGAGAAAGGCGTAAAGCAAGGAGATACAATTTCACCGAAACTATTCACCGCCTGCCTCGAAATGGTTATGAACAAGATCAATTGGAGGAGTGGTGTCAACATAAACGGAGAGAGATTATCTCATCTCAGATTTGCAGACAACATTGTACTAATTGCCGAAAGCACCAACCAACTGCAGAGCATGCTACGAAGACTCGACAAGAAAAGTAGTCAGGTCGGCCTGAAAATAAACCGCTGCAAACGAAATATATGCGATCAGACGTCTTACGAAAAGCCCGAATAACGGTAACAGGAGAAGACATCGAAGAAGTGGAACAGTACATATATTTGGGCCAAGAAGTTAATATGCGCCAACACCTGAACGGAGAACTCTCGTGAAGGATTCGGGCAGGATGGTGTGCGTTTAATTCCATCAAGGACATCCTCAAAGGAAAAATTGAGAAGACCACATGTAAAAATATTTTCAATTCAGCAGTGCTGCCAGCCATGCTGTATGGCAATGAAACGTGGGCACTGATGGAGAGAGAAGAGCAACGGCTGTTGGTAGCTGAAAGGGCAATGGAACGAGCTATGTTGGGAATCTCCCTTTTGGATCGTATACCAAATGAAATCATCAGAGAATGCAGTGGTGTGAAAGATATTGTCGTGAAAAGCAGACATAACAAGATGCGATGGGCGGGCCACACAGCACGGCTCACGGATAACAGGTGGACCGCAATCATTGCTGAGTGGTACCCGCGAGAACAGAAAAGACCCCCTGGTCGGGCTCCAAGAAGATGGGAAGATGACATCGTTAAACGTTTCGGACGAACGTGGAGAAGAAAGGCAAGAGTGCGAGAAGAATGGCAGACGTGTTGTGATCGGCGCAGTCTTAACGACAGCTGAAGTCCGATCGATCCAGGTGATCCAGGTGATGTTTTAATAGCCAATGTATGCCATGACTGAAACAGCCTCTTATCTCAGTTCTGAAATCCTGCTCCACGCTAGCTCTCGTCCCCCACCCCCCGTGAAACTACCAACAGCAATAAACCCATGTGGACAAAGGTTGGGGTTGGGGTCCAGCAGAAGGCCTGCTATGCAGGGGATGCAGTAAAGATCAAATCTTTCCACTTTTTTTTTCTTTTGGGTATATATATATATGTATATGCAATCAGCACATAAAGTCACCATTTTTCATATGTCCCCTGTTGTGCGGCAACAGGAGAGGTTTGAGAAAGTAAGCAGATGCCAATTCCCTGTAACATCGGTCACAGGCAGCTTTCTAAGGATGGCAAAAGCAGCAGTTGTAAATTGTAGAGCGTTTTGCACTACACACTCAGGCAGGTGACGCGACCAGCCTGTGGGCTGTTTACACAGATGGCCAGAGACACCACTAGTCCACCAAGCACCTTCTTTGTCATTCAGTACAACTAAGAGGTAGGCGCACTGGCAAAAACCCCATAGTAGTTCCCCACCCCATTTTCTTTATACCAAGATCTATGAGGCATATTGGGTAGGAGAGGTTCACAGTTGTGAGAAATGTGTTTATGGGGCAGGACATTTATGTGTGGGAAGGGTTTTTGTTTGTTTGTTTGTTTGTTTGTTTGTTGCTGTGCAACACTAAAAGATTTCATCAACTTTCAAAAAAAAATGTATTTCCAATATAGGGAAAACGTCTTTTTCTCACTTCTTGAGTGGTATATGCAAGCAATTTTCATTTACCTCTATCTGCTAATATAGCTTAATTCCACTTCTCACTGGTCCTATCTTAATTCTTATTGAGTAAAGTTCCAAAGATCCGGAAAGACTGATATAGCAGAGCTACATTTGCTGCAAATCTGTTAACTTAGGTTTGATTTTCTCTTAATTTACCAAAACAGAACACAGTCTTTCAATGATCATTTGGGTTCTCTACATGCTTTACAGTGATAGTCCAAGGCTGCCCTGCAAAGCTGAGGTCATCATTTCCATGCACCCTTCCCAGGACTGAAGGATGAGAGGGTCAGGGGGAAATCTTTTTCTAAAATTCAAGTGGGGAAAATTAAAGTTTAATTATGACAGAGTGTAGATCTCCAGTTGTTAAGCGTAAATGGAATGATTACATTGCATTTGGAGGGGAGATTGTGGTACCACTGAGATGCTGTTTAAAGCTTTTGGTTTATTAAGTTTCCAAGAGCCACTAGCATAGTTTGCAATATCAGCAAAGGCCTTACAGACTGAATGGGTATAGAGATTGAAAATGCTTCTTATCTCAAGAGGTGGCCATTCTGGTCTGTTGTTGATCCAGGTTGGTCCATGTGCCGCCTCTGCTGTATGTATTCAATGGACAATGAACGGCCTTTGATGTCAAGAGCTCCTAGAAGCTTTCAAGAGCAATAACATTCCTTAAAGGCAATCTAAAAAGTGGTTGAGTGAAATGACTTATTCAGATGCATTGTTACTAGAAACTTACTTCTACATCTTGTGTTTTTTTTTCTCTATCACCTTTACACTAAAAATAGGATTGAAGAGATTGCATGAACTTCAGCTGGGTTAGGCTGTACTCTCTCTGACATCAGAACTACAGTGGAAACACTTAAAAAATTAATTGCGGCTCTACACTGGTTCCAGCTATGTCCTCTATTTTATATATCAGGGATATTGCTAGTACGAGCAATCTCTTTAAAACAGGAACTAATGTTTTAAGTGCACCCACTGTATATGTATGCCACTATAGTATCAGAGGGGTAGCCGTGTTAGTCTGGATCTGTAGAAGCGACAAAGGGTCCTGTGATGCTATGTACATTGGCCAAACCGGACAGTCTCTATGCAAAAGAATAAATGGACACAAATCAGATGTCAAGAATTATAACATTCAAAAACCAGTCGGAGAACACTTCAACCTCCCTGGACACTCAATTACATACCTAAAAGAAGAAGTGGGTATTCACCCATGAAAGCTTATGCTCCAATACCTCTGTTCATCTATAAGGTGCCACAGGACCCTTTGTCGCTATGCCACTATAGGATTTTAGGAGAAGGAAACAGGGACACATGCTGAACTAGGAACACTGAGAGAACATAAGCAATAGCAGCAAAACTCCTAAAGGAACCAACACTACCCCAAGTTCCCAGCATCTGTGATCAGAACAAGTACCTTCAGATATTCCTGAGTCAAGAAAACCATACACATTTAAATTAGTATGAAGCAGATGAACCACAGCTGGGGGTTATAAAACTAACACCTGATTAAATAGTGTTGTGGGGGAAAGGAGAAAACAGATTTGTGAATAAATATACTTACTTTGCTCTGTTGCTTCTTGTGAGATCATATTATTTATTATTCTTCACAAGCTGTTGGACAACTACTGGATATTCATTAAAACATTTGCAAATCCTTAAAGTTGTACAAATCCTATGAATAGCTAAAATCAACAATTTGCTAAAACCAAGCGGCTGAATTTTGAGTACTCCAGCAATTTGGTAAATAATTAATAATCAACCAATCTGTAAATATATTAAAATTTAATATATGTACACGCGTCAGGATTGTTTCACAAACAGTTCAAACAGTTTAAGTTTGCAAGAAACATTGTTTATTATTGCAAAATAATCAAGCAACTTTAGATTTTATTATTTATTAGAAAATGTAGTCTTAAAATATTGCAATAATCAACTCACATGATACAAAATTTGAAAGGGGCATAAACCCTCATATTGCAGGGCAAAATCAGCCATTGATTGAAAGGGTTAAGAATTAACTTTCCTTGTGACTATAATATCCATAATTGCCCTTTTCTTTCTTTCACTTCCCTGTGAAATATCTGGTAGCAGCTACTGTCAGAACAGGATATTGGACTAACTGGACAATGTGTCTTATCCAGTGTGGCAATATCTATATTCCTATGAGTATTCAGGCTCGGGGAGGGCGGGGGGAGAGGAGGGAATAGTAGTCATAGCCTCTCCATATCAGATTTGCTGGATCTTGACATTTATATAAAGATAGATCTGCAACCTGTACGGATCATACTCTGTCCTTTATTCTAGATTATGTGGGGGTGGGGGGTGGAATGGAGACTTTTTCTATAGCATTCCCCTGCATCGCCATTCAGCAAGCAGACACTCAGTGTGGCTCCTTTGTGGAGGATGAAGTAATGTGATGGGCCAGTATTCCATGAGTGAATTTTACACTAATGGACTGGACTCCTCCTGGATTTTGATGTTGTTGTTGTTATTTTATTTAATTTTATGTATTTATTTATGTATACTGGGGCTTTTATGTTGATCTGCTCAGGCGTGGTTTGGCTTCATAAAATTTGTCCCAAATTGTGAGAATGATCTGATTAAAAATTATCCCCTAAGGGTGCAATGTCATAGTTAAAAATTGCAAAGTGCTCCACTTAGGTAGGAACAATCAGTTTCACACATACAGAATGGGAGGAGACTGTCTAGGAAGGAGTACGGCAGAAAGGGATCTAGGGGTTATAGTGGACCACAAGCTAAATATGAGTCAACAGTGTGATGCTGTTGCAAAAAAAGCAAACTTGATTCTGGGCTGCATTAACAGGTGTGTTGTGAGCAAGACACGAGAAGTTATTCTTCCGCTCTACTCTGCGCTGGTTAGGCCTCAACTGGAGTATTGTGTCCAGTTCTGGGCACCGCATTTCAAGAAAGATGTGGAGAAATTGGAGAGGGTCCAGAGAAGAGCAACAAGAATGATTAAGGGTCTAGAGAACATGACCTATGAAGGAAGGCTGAAGGAATTGGGTTTGTTTAGTTTGGAAAAGAGAAGACTGAGAGGGGACATGATAGCAGTCTTCAGGTATCTAAAAGGGTGTCATAAGGAGGAGGGAGGAAACTTGTTCATCTTAGCCTCTAAGGATAGAACAAGAATCAATGGGCTTAAACTGCAGCAAGGGAGGTTTAGGTTGGACATTAGGAAAAAGTTCCTAACTGTCAGGGTGGTTAAACACTGGAATAAACTGCCCAGGGAGGTTGTGGAATCTCCATCTGTGGAGATATTTAAGAGTAGGTTAGATAAATGTCTATCAGTGATGGTCTAGAGAGTATTTGGTCCTGCCATGAGGGCAGGGGGCTGGACTCGATGACCTCTCGAGGTCCCTTCCAGCCCTAGAATCTATGAATCTATGAATCTATAAACATTGTAAGATAAACCTTTACCCTCAGCTGAATAGTCTCTTATTTCCTTTCCTTTTCACTTGTGCAAACAGCTGTGACCAATCTGTTTATCCCCTTTTATCATTAACCTACAGATTAAGAATCAGCATATCATGATTGGTCTAATTATTACGCAGTCCTGCCTTGAGTGCAGGGAACTGGACTAGATGACCTCTCAAGGTCTCTTCCAGTCCTACACTTCTATGATTCTATGGTTTTTCCTGAGAGCAATAAATATTAGCAGCAAAACTCTTCCTAGAAGAAGTTCTGATTGATTGTCACTAAAAAACTATTTTATGTTACATTGTAGTCCTCAGAAAAACCTTTAACCTTTTACTCACTTGTATAGGCTCTCAGTTTTGTTGCACTCAGTTTTCTTAACTTTTTAAGTAGTGCCTGCAACATCTCTTCACAGTTTCATCACACTTTAATGTGAAAAGATTTCTTTGTTTTCTATTGTCTGAAAGGTTACATATTCCTACCTGCCTTTCCTTGGATAACCACATGGTAAGATGTAATGAGATCTGAGAGAAGGCTTATGATTCCATAAGTTCAAGGTAATATTTTCAATTCTGTGTGTTCATGACACAAATGCTCATGCACACAAGATGACATTCTGTTCAGAAGATAGACAGGGATGAACTTTTTTTTCAAATGCCAACCAATGCTGACATAGCGAAGATATATTAATTCAATATTTTACATAGCTTATGTGTTTTGATTATAATATCCATAAACCAGTCTGTCTTTGTTATTAACCCTTGAATGCCTACTAAACAGTGTACTCAAAAAAGGTTACATATTCATAAAATATTTCTTCCAAATACTTTCTAGTACAATAATATAATTATATTTTAAACATCTAAATGTTGTACAATACATTGCATGCATTTTTAATAGAATGGTGATTTCTAATTGTATATTCTTCTACTATGAGAGAGGTGAGAAAAATCAAATATTTCTGAACTTTTATTTATTTTGGTTGAATTTCCCATATTTTTATTTCATTAATTTTACCATTATTATTCTAAAACTGTCAGTTGCTTATGGCAAAGTTAACTCAATATAAGTATAAATGTTTTTTTTTCACTGAGAAAATGAAAAATCAAAATGCATTACCTTCAAGGGAGGCTCTAAGAGATGTAGAAGGAGGTGTGGTCAGAAATTTTTCACTATAACATTTAGAAAAAGATGTGAATTTTGATGAAATTTTTTGCAGAAAAATATTTTGAAACAAAAAAATAAGTTTGGGAAACTTTCATTTCAGAATATTTTGAATTTTTCCCCTATTTTTAAATCAGCATTAAGTAGCAGCTGCCCTTAAT
Source organism: Chelydra serpentina (assembly GCA_037349315.1). Lineage (NCBI taxonomy): Eukaryota > Metazoa > Chordata > Testudines > Chelydridae > Chelydra > Chelydra serpentina. The sequence goes on from JBAIAC010000004.1 coordinate 73,314,177, forward strand.
GATTTTCATAATATAATAATAATATAGCATATTATGCACTACTACCAACAGGTCATGAAATAATGTAAAAATAATAAAATATAAAATGAAAAAACCCATAAAATAAATCTGAAATGCAATTTTGAAATTCTAAACAGAGTTCCCAGAATTCCTATTTCATAATCATTTTTTTAAACGTTTTTTGTTGTTGTTGTCGGTGGGTGGGTTTTTTGGTGTATGTTTGCTTAATTTGTTCAACTTTGGAACAAAAATAAATTTTTAAAAAATTATGTGAAATGGAAATTCTTAGTTTTGATCAGCTGTATGTAGAAGGCATAATGCCTCACCAAGATTTGTCACATTGGCTGAATGTTAATACTTTGGATACTTTTCAGTCTGTAGATTACTTTTACATTCTTAATTTCCTAAATATCCCTTTCTTTCCCTATCTACCAAAAAAAATGGAACTAAATTCATCTTTGATTTTATTTAACTTAGATAGGGAAGTTAAACCACCCATGAAACTAACCCATTGAGGGCCCGATCTAACAACCACTGCAGTCAATGAACATATTTCCATTGACTTTAATGGAATTGGAATTTAATGGAATTTAATGGAATTGGAAAAGGCAGTATGTCTGGGCTATCCTGTAAATTTAAAAAAGTGATGAAAATGTAGCACTTCCCCCCGACCCCACAAATATTTTGAATGATCCTATCCAGTGGCTATTGTATGTGGAAACAAACTGACTCCAAAAGGGAAATCTATTGTCACAAAAAAACACTTCTTCCACTTAAAGTTCTGTACAGTTACTGTCATGTGATCCTCTCCACTGGAAATTCTGTGAATACAATCTCGTGAACTTTTAGAAGAATTATTAAACTTTTCTGTCAGTCTAAGGAAAAACTAAAAACATTGGGTGAAATCGTTCCACTGATTGGCAAAAATTTGGCTTCTATTACAGCTAGTGTATTATTATAAAATAGAAGCAAAGAGATTTTGACTGTTATGAATTTCACACTGATAATAGGCTGAGAGAGTGGAATTATCTGAGCCTCAAACAGTAATGAGATCCACATAGACATAACTTCTATGTAGGGCCCCAATGAAATCAGTGTGGCCCCGCATGGACACAAGGGTTAGACCATGTAGATCAGAATGATGGATCAGAGATCTATGTAGGAAATCATGAAAAAGCTGGGTGAGGATTCTTATGAGGCCTTTTAATATTTTTAAATATATGTATAGTGGTATAAGCTGACCCACTGGATGGACAAAAACAATTCAAGTTGCCTATTAGAAAACAAATGTAAATAGTAATAACTGAAGACAAGAGACGCTTCCATTAATTTCAGGGGGTATTTGTGTATTCAGATAAGAGTCAGAGACAAGGCTCATGGGTGGAGGAAGAAGCCCTTTCAGAACCTTCTTATCTGAAAAAAAGTGTGAGATGTCATTCAGATACACAGAAAGGTCAAGGATCGAGCTATTTCTCAACAGTTTATTCGTCACTCAATCTCCTCCTCTTGTGAGTTTGAAAGCCAATGTCCCTATAGGTAACATTTAACCAACAAAGATCAGACACAGCTTAAACATGCAAAACTCCTATTTCCTATGCAATATCTATGATTAAGATGTAACCCATGCAATATATTATCTTTAACAACATTTCATCATCTCTTTTAATAATATGTAAATAGGAATTTGTGGGGTGGGGGGTTTAAGGAATAAAAGAATTAGCCCCCAAAGCATGTCATAGCAAATGAAATTTACCCCTGACCTTCAGATCTTCTATCTGCTGTGTTATACAAGTTTCTTCTTCAATAGATGCCACTGAGGGATTCTCCCACGGGTCCTGAAAGATTTCATTTTATCATTTTTTGAAATATTTCTCACAGCTCTAATGCTAAGCCATTGTTTTTACTTGAAATTTGAAAGATATGTAAGCAAAAGGAACATCTTACCTTAAAAGACTGTATCTGTCCAAATTCTGTCCTCATTGAATTCAGTGGGATTGCATGGGTGAAAATGAGGATAGAATATGCCCAAAAGGTAAAGGAGGGAGGATACATATATCTTATAAAATTATCCACAGCTATTTTCTTTAAGAAAAAAAGTTTTTAAATCACTTTGACTCCAATCCTACAAATTAATTATATATAGGTGTCACGGGCACAGCAATCTGCCCGTACACAGTAAATTTCAAGGCTAGGGTCTTTATCCATGTTTGCACTCCTTTTGTGGACCCTTTCCAGGAATATTCTAATGAAAAAGTGTAGTGATAGAAAATTTTGGGCAGAGAGTGAATTATCCTACTGGAATACTGCGGCCAGTTATGGTGCCCACAATTCAAGAAGAATGCTAATAAATTGGAGAGGGTTAAAGAAGAGGACCGAGAATAAGTAAGAAGTTGAAAAACATACCATATAGCAATGCACTGAAAGAGTTCAATCTATTTAGCTTAACAAAGAGTAGGGTAAGAGGTGATTTGATCACAGACTATGAATACCTACATGAGAAACAAACAAAAAAATGGTAATGGATTCTTCACTATGACAGACAAAGATCTAATGGCTGGAAGTTGAAGCTAGACAAGTTTGAACTGGAAATAAGATCCAAAGTTTTAACACTGAGGAGGATTAACTATTGGGACAATTTACCAAGGGTCGTGGTGAATTCTCCATTACTGATGAATTTTTAAATCAAAATTGTATATTTTTTCTAAATGATATGCTCTATTTCAAATAGGAATTAACTCAGAGAAATACTATGGTCTGTGTTATATAGGAAGACAGACTAAATGATCATTAGTCCCTTCTTCCTTTAAAATTTGCTATTTGCATAAAGTGAATGATGAATTTATAAATACACAAAATCATAGAAATGCAGGTCTGGAAGGGACCTCAAGAAGACATGTATTCACACTGGAAGCCTGATTCTAAGAGTGATACTGATCTACAATCTAACAATTTTTAGAAAATCATAAAGTTCTCACACACATTTTGCAACCAGAGAAAGTGGATACATTCACCCACTAAATTATTCACTCGAAATTATTTGCTCAGCTCTATTGGTGAGCCATGCTTACTATGAGTAGCATTTGTGAGCACTCTAGGAAACTTATAAATTACTTGAGCGCTATATAAAATGCATGAATTCATTCTCTTTCTCCCCTCCTCCCCATCAAAACACATTCCTGTTCATTGTCAGGAGACTTTTGATTTATACATTGAATAACTAATGTAAAACTCTTGAAAGGATATACTCCTGTAGATATATATATGCATTATACCTGCAGTATGTCTCTTTTGCATTCCTGCATATTTTTTATAAAACTCACTTAAAGAGACAGAGTTTATAATTAAAAAGAATTTAGTTAGAAGAGGAATATCCCAAACTTCATATTCTCTTTTAATCTTTCTGACATGATCATACTCTGGAAAGATCTCAATCAAATGTAGGGTTGATTGAGCTGGCTTGGATTAAATAAGAACAAGAGGCCAGATCGTCACCTGGTGTTAGTTAGCATAACAGGATAGAGGTCAATAGAACTGTATTGAGCTACGGTAGCTGAGAAACTGGTCCTATAACTGGTTTAAGTGTAGTAGCCGTGTTAGTCTGTGTCAGCAAAACGAAAATAAGAAAGAAAAACTTGTAGCACCTTAGAGACTAACAAATTTATTTCAGCATAAGCTTTCGTGGGTTAATACTCACTTCATCGGATGCAGTGAGTATTAACCCACGAAAGCTTATGCTGAAATAAATTTGTTAGTCTCTATGGTCCTATAACTGTTTTTATTAGGATTATATTTGTTTCCATTTTGCTGTGCCTTTACTACTTGTCTCTGGCCAAATAGGAAGCTGAATTAAAAAAACAACAACACAGAGGAATAGGTGCTGTTTTTCCACTGGAAAATTTCCAGACCAACTGGAAGGAGAAAGTACCAATAACCTCGTAGAAGTTATATATGCGCAAGGTACAGATAGATGTGTTGTGGTTCATATAAGCAATTAAACTTTATGAACCTCTTTTGAGATTCACTAGTGATCTGGGTTCCCCAAACTTATATTGATTATCCACTTCTTTATAGATTATTTTGTGGCTCCACTCACATTTCATTCATAATTCTCCTTACCTATTCACCTTATAATATTGCCCCATAAGGTAACGGCAGCAATTACTTATACGAAAAGTGGCTACTAATAAAATATTTTATCCTCGTGGGATTGTGCAGCACTACGAGATATCACTTAAAAACTCTGCGCCTGAGTCTTCTGATCACTTATACCAGTTTTATATCAGTTTCACCTTGTTTTTCCTCATCTACACCAGTGTAAGTAAAAGGAGGATCAAGCCCACTGACTCTTAATTCACATAATTGCTGTTTTCTATTTCCTTCTTCTATTTCAGAGGACAGTGATTTTTCCTCCCTTTAACACCCCCAATGTTTTGCAGCAATTTTATATGGAAAATTTTATACAAAGTCATTGTTACACCCTCTCTTGGTTTTATATTCCTATAGGCAGAAATATAGGTGAGTGATAACTCCATGTATAAAATGAAGTTCTACTTACTGCAGCTGTATTCTGGGGATGTGTCATTCAAGAAGATATGGAACTTCAAGTGTAAATGCACTTGAAACTCTTGAATGGTTTATGCTGGGATGTCTGGATATCTGTTACTTACACATTCTATGATATTGTGCTCATTCTCATTTAATTTTTGGAGATATCACTCCTAAGAGATTTCATTGTAGTTTTTATAGGTCACATGAAAATAAATGAATGAGCACTATTACAATTAAAATTACTTCCGATAAATCAGATCTTTAAAAAAAAATCCAGCTACAAAGGAATAGTTCCAGTGAATTCTTCCGAATCCAGATTTAGTAGGTCTAATAGACATATTACCAGTTATTTCATCTGTCAAATTAAAAATATGAAACTGAGAACATGATGGAAAAATGCAGATGTGAGATAAATATTTAACAAAGTAATTCAATTGAATAAAACCTTAAAGAAATTGAAAATAAAGTACTTTTCCTTTTGGATAATTTATAGCAGAACTTTACTTTTTTTCAAAATAATTCAAAATAATCCTCAGGAAATCTATGGACTTCATCCAGATTAAAAGTATTATGTATATAATGTTGTTTGGTTTTTAAAGACCTCTTTTGTTAATGATTTTCTAACTGATAGACGCACAGAGTGAAAGCAAAGAATTTTAAAATGTTTTTACAGCCTTCTATAAAGCTCCTCTGGTTTTCTGAAAATGTGGCAGAGTTCATGGTCTGATGCTGCTGTTTCATTCTCTTTGTTAAAGATATATTTTTTTCAGACATGAGAGTGTTTCTTAAGTGAGACAACAATTAGGAAGCTATAGACTCCTAACTGCTTCTGAATTGGGGATGGGGGGGCGGAGAATTGAACCTTGCTTTTCATCAAAAATATCTAGGGGCCTGATCCAACAAACATTGAAGCCAGTAGAAAAACACTCATTAGATTCTTTGGGTGAATGGTTTGGTCCTAGGTGAAACATTGTGATTCAAGGAACGGAGGAAGGAAACTTTGCAAATTCAACATCAGCTCTGACTCATAAACCATTCATTGATTTGGGTTGATTTTGTGAATGCAAAAGACCTCAAATCCATTCTGATTTGGGGTGGGTTGTGGGAATTTTTTTTGAGACTATTTCATGCATACATTATAGAAAGTTTATGCTAATCATTGCCTTAGAACTTGCAGGTGAGTCAGATTTATTTTAAAGAAAATGTTGGCAGCCTCCCCTGCGCTTTCCCCCGCCCCCCCTCCCCCCCGCATGCCGCCAGAGCCGGAGGGAGGAGCCTATGAGCGGCGAAAAAGCCACGCCTGCCTGGGGAAGTAAGCCCAGGAGGACTGGTGAGCAGCCGGTCGCAGGGGCGGGGCTGGCGGAAAGCTGCAGGGCCCGGTGGGTGCTCTGATGCTCTCCTCCCCCACCCCCGCTGGCAAGCCGGGGGAGATGGAGCACGGCCGGGGCCGCGGGCGTGAGCCCCCACCGGCAGCCCCCCGCCAGCCCGCCCCCCCCCCCCGCGCGCGCGCGCCCGCCCGCCCCTCCCGTCCAGCTCATTCACCTTCCGGGTTCCCTGCACGGCTGGAGGCACCTCCCGCCGAAGGTGCTTTTTTTAGCCACAGCAGCTGGACGCCTCTCAGCTGAGCTGCTGCGGTTAATAAAAGCGCCTTCGGTGGAACCTGGAACCCAGAAGGTGAGTGAGTTGGGCGGGTGGGGGAGTGCATGCAGGGCTGCCGGGGAGCTGCCGGTGGGTGCTCAGCACCCACCAATTTTTCCCCGTGGGTGCTCCAGCCCCAGAGCACCCATGGAATCAGCGCTTATGGTTGGAAATGCAGGCCAAAGTCTCTGCAAATCCACACCAGGATCTGTGTACAGGCATCCATGGTTAGGTTCTCTCTCTGGATACGGGCATAGGTGGAGGAGACAGGAGCAGTGTTGGCACTGGCAATGAGGGCATTCCTAACCATAACGATTTCATTACATCTCCCTCCAACAAACTGCCTCTCTCGAACTCCCCTGTTTGCGTTCCCCTGTTCGCTAGCTCCCCTTGGTTGCTTAGCCTCCGTCTTTTAAGGCCTTCCCTCCTAGGTCAGCTCTATCCCCTTGTTAATCACATTGTTTGTTCTAACAATGTTCAATTAGCCTCTCAGGTGACCTGTGCCATTGTGAGAACCTGCAAGTCTCTCCTTAGACATATGCACCACTGTTGTCTGTCAGTGGCAAGTCCATTAGTTCTGGCTTTGTCATGTCCTGGTAGTCAGCTACCTCAGCCTACTGTGGTTGTTGTCTGTGTGAGACTTTCTTGGGCAAGACAACTGATTCAATGCTCCTCATCTCCTTCCCTTGTGGGATTTGGAGAACTCATTGCCTATTCCTCCACAGTATGTGTCCATCACAGGACTGTGGGGCTACCTCTTGTTAGAGCACTGCTGTTTGTGACCATTGTTTCCAATTGTACATATACAAAGTCATTCTCATGAAGTTGTGGCAGACCCCAGGACCCCAAATCATATTGACGTTTTATCTATCCCTTTTGTACATATGCAAGTCCTCAAGGACTCGGACATGAGTTTCTAACAGTGCAGGGTTACAACAAATTGTGTTGAACAAAATTTCAGTATGTGAAAATCCATGCTTTGCTTGTGCAGTTCTGTGATGTAACAGTATTAAATACGGATAAGAGTTTGGTTCCCCAATCTTTTTCTGTTGGTGCTTTATTATTTTGACACTTTTTGCCACCATCCTTTGGGACTGGTAATAATAGAGACTAGCAGTTATATGTGTACTTCACTGTTTAAATTCATGACCATTAAACTGTGGCCCATTGTCAGTGATCACTATGTCAGGTATACCATGTGTAGCAAAAATAGATTTGAAATGCGCAATTGCCCATTTAGCGTAGTATCTTCTTGTAAGGCTATCTCAGGGAAGTGAGAATAGTAGTCTTGGACAAGTACTTTTTTTTTTTCCAGCCAGTGTAAACAAATCTAGGTCTACTTTGATCCAATGGACCAATTTTTCCTATGCTTGAATTGACCTGTATTTCTGGCATATGTGACAAATCTGTACAGTTTCCCCAGTGTTGCTGTTGCTGTTCATTTGAGGCCAGTATACAATGTCTCATCTCTTATATTTTTCAGTCCCTAAATTAACTTAATGTATTCTGTTTAACATTTTCTGTAACACCTTTGGAATCACCATCCAGACGCCTTTATACAAAATCCTACCTAATAATAAGTAATCCGCTGTAAACTGATAATAGGGGCTGGAAATATGTTGTCCTCACCACCGTGTGGCAATAACCTTAATTACTTTCTGCAGGATCTCACTCTGAGCAGTAGCTCTGGTAATCAGAGTTCATATTTCCAAAGATTTCCAAATCTAGTGGGACTGTTAACTGCTTCAATCTTCCACTCAGGGTATTTCTTTAGGCCCAAATCCACAAAGGAATTTAAGCTCCTAACAGTCATCAAAATCAATGGAAGTTAGGAGCCTAAATATCTTTGTGGATCTAGGCCTCAGTCCAGGGCCATCCTTAGGATTTATGGGGCCCTACACAGTATTATTAAACTGGTGCCCCTACGCTCCACTGAAGGAGGTGCAGAGCTGGTGCCACTGACCCCAGTGTGTTGAGGGGACACATCCCCCACCCCCACCTGCGGACTCCCAGAACCCCCTCATTGCTGACAAACACCGAGCTTTGTATGCAGCAGACGCTGCAGCAGTGGCTCAAGGCAGGCTTCGTGCTGTCACATGGGAGCTGCATCTTGTCAGAGCCCTCGGCCCTCCTGCAGCCCCTCGCCACTCCTGGCTCACCATGTGCATTTTGACAGGAAGTACCAAGCAGTAATAACAATAATACAAAGGTGTGTCTGTGTGTGCATGACAGAGTGTGCGTGTGTATGAGAGAGATCCAGTTCATGTGAGGGAGACAGAGAAAGAGCCATTGTGTGTGTGTGTGTGACTGTGTGACAGAGTGTGTGTTGGGGAGTGTGAGAGGGTTTGTGCATGTGTGACAATCTGTATTGGGGGACTGTGACTCGTGAGAGAGTGTATGTGAGTGTGAGAGCCAGTCTGTGTGTGAGAGAGACTGTGTGTGTGTGTGTATTAGGGAAGTGTGAGAGAAAGTGAGCGCACTGTCACTTGAAGTCCTCCCCGTTCCTCCCTCCCCTGCTCTGGGCGGTGGTGGGCCGGGCTGCTGCGCTGCCAGTGATCAGATGCACCACTCTGGGCTCCCCGGGGCTGGGGCAGCAGAGCCGGAGGCTAGAGCCCTCAGCCGGCCAGCTGAGGAGCAAGTGAGGGAGGCGGCGGGGAGAAGCCCGCCAGCCCAGTGTGGGGGAGGGGCCAGAGAAGAGCGAGGAGGGGGCCATAGCCAGCGAGGGTGGTGCCCAAAATGTTTGGGTGCCCTACGCAGCTGCGTATGCTGTGTATGCCTAAGGCCGGCCCTGCCTTAGTCCTTTTCATTCCTGGTACCATACGATGTTCAATAATTACTCTGAGCCATGGAGTCTGACAGAGGATTGCTTCATTCAGTGTCTGACTTCTAACTGATCATTGTGTAACATGAGCCTTTGCATAACATAACAACCGTCTCCAGCTAGCTCATACCTTAGCCTCTGAAAGGTACAATTCCCAGTACCCAACACCAGACCTGACAGTCAGGATCCCATCTCTCTGTGCTATCATTACCTCTGATACAGGTGCCCAGTAGTAAGGACAAAGAGGAAGCAGACGGACTGAAATACAGAGGTGTAAGGAGCTGGGTCTGTTGGGTGGAGGGAATAGATTGGCACAAAGAGCCTCTAGCAGGGGGTTGGGACAGGATACTGGGACTAGCTGGGCCAGGAGCCTTGGAGCTGGAAGGGGATAGGTGGGGGGTGCAAGGAAGACAGATCAGAAAATAAGTGGATGGGGTTGGGGAAAGGATTGGAAATGACTGGGATGAGGAGCCTGGGGAAGGAGCCTGTGCAATCTTAATCTGGCCCTCTTGCGTATATGCATTATGATACAATCTTTAGTTACATTATCATATATTATTTACTCCATAGGACCCTGCCTCACTCAGCACACAGAATGAATGAGGCTCAGAGAATTTGCAGCTATTCAATATTTTGTTTTATTCTCCTCATTTGTGTAGCCCCTGCCTCCTATTTGCACTTTTCAAATCTTGCTCTGAATAAAAAAAATATTAATTTCCTCATGGGCTTATTCCAACCCTCACTTCAACTGATTCATCCTTTAGCTCTATTCAGTCCCTGCCCAGTAGCTAAAATATACTTCCTTATTTACTCTTTTCCCCAAACCTCCCCCCTCAAATCAATTTCCCAACCCTACTAGTCGTACAGCATCTGGAGCTGCTGACTCCTGGGTCTCTATAGGAATGAACCTTTTTATTTTATTAATGTTTACTAATGGATTTATTAATGCTCAGTAGATATTTCATTTTGTTGGTGTATTTTTCCATTTAAGAGTGCACACTCTGTTCCCCTGAGTTGTGTTTTATTTTGTATTGGTTGGCTGGTGTAGAAATGCATTTGTACTGTGCCATTACTGCCACCTGTCTTGTCAGGCCTCTCTTGAAAATGAAACTCTGTCTCAACAACTTTGCCCTTGGTTAAATAAATAACCTGTAACTGTAGCTGTGTAACATCATTATCAGAGTATGAGCCTGAAGGTCTGCTTAGGATTTATTAGTGCTATACCGCCATTACCATTGCTGCTCAAGCTTTATTGCACTCACCTTGATGCATAACAGCATACGTGATACTCCTCTGTTACTGTGAAAATGGGTCCATAACTTCTCTAGCTTTGTTTAAAGAAGATTTTTTTTTCCTCCAGCCTTTCTTGCTTTTTTTTTTTTTAGATTTTGCTGTGTTGAGTTCATCCTTGGATTCTTTATCTTTCCTATTCAAGCTCCTTTCAGCTCCCTGCTTTCCAAGAAGTTGGCAATGAAAGATTCCAGCAGTTATCTGTTTTCAGTAACAATGTGGCATTACTGAAAACAGGAATTAGGTCTCTCTTCCCTTCTTCTGCCTAGATGTGTACTTAAGGAGGAAGATCCTCATCTGGTGTAAATTGTCACAACTCCTTTGAAAAAGATGGATCTATGACAGTTTACACCAGCTGAGGGAACTAACGTTGTGCCAATATTTTAAAAGAGTGAATGGGATGACCTGGGTAATTATAGTCCAGTCGATCTGACATCGATCCCGAGCAAGGTAATGGAGAAGGTGATACGGGACTTGATTAATACAGAAATAAAGGGGTGTAGCATAATTAATACTAATCATCATGGGTTTATGGAAAAAAAGGTACTGTATAAGTAACTTAATATCTTTTATTGATGAGACCACAAGTTTGGTTGATAATGGTGATAGTGCTGATGTAATACACTTCTGCAAGGCATTTGACTTGGCACTTCACAACATTTTGATTAGGAAAACTAGAATGATGCAAAATTAATACGGCATACATTAAATTGATTTAAAACTGGCTAACTGATAGGTCCAAAATGTAATTGTTATGGGGGAATCATCATCGAGTAAATGTGGTTTGTGACAAAGCAAAGTCAGTCCTGACAGATATAAGAGCGTGGTGGAGGGCAGATATATCAGCCCTAGAATGGTGAAGGCCCTGTTCCCTATGAGTTGGAAAAGGGTTACCTCAGGGTAATTAGAGACATCTGAGGTGAGTTAAGGGCTACCAGTGACCTTTATAAACCTCTCTTCTGGTGAGAGAGGGGAGGGAAGAGATGCAAGATAATCTGTAGCAGGGGTAGTGACAGCTGGGGAAAAGGCTTCTCCTGAGTGGATGGCTGCTCTCCTTCGTATATGGGAAGCATCCACACTAACAAACCATTTGGGAAAGGACTGGCATCCAGAGGCCAGCATAACAAGGCAACACACCAGAGAGGGGACATGGAAAGGTATTCACCTTCTTGTGTTATCAACTTGTTTTGTTTGGCTGAAAAGTGTCCTTGGGCCTACCCTGAGACCCACCTTGTAAATATGGATGAATAAAATCCCAAGTGAGGAATAAAAACTCTAAAGCATGAGACTGATTTAACTCAGTCCCCCACCACCAGAAAGGGAAACGATGCACCTGATGAGGTGAAGGAAGCTCCCTATCACAGTTTCTAGTGGGGTCTCACAGGGATCAGTTCTTGACCCTAAGCTATTTAGCATTTAACATCAATACACAGCAGCTGTCAACAGGGTTAATAGAATGTTAGGAACTATTAGGAAGTGTATAAAAAAATAAGATAGAAAAGGGAGGGATAGCTCTGTGGTTTGAGCATTGGCCTGCTAAACCCAGGGTTGTGAGTTCAATCCTTGAGGGGGCCATTTAGGGATCTGGGGCAAAAATTGGGGATTGGTCCTGCTTTGAGCAGGGGGTTGGACTAGATGACCTCCTAAGGTCCCTTCCAACCCTGATATTCTATGATTCTATATTATAATGCCACTATATAAATTCATGGTACACCCACACTTTGAATACTTTGTCCAATTTTGGTGGTCCCATCTAAAAAAAAGATATAGTGGAACTGGAAAAGGTTCAGACAAGGGCAACAAAAAATTATCAAGGGAATGGAGTGGCTTCCATACAAGAAGAGACTAAAAAGATTAGGGCTTTTCTGCTTTAAGGGGCGGATATGATAGAGGCAGGGGCGGCTCTATGTTTTTTGCCACCTCAAGCACGGCAGTCAGACAGCCTTCGGCGGCATGGCTGCGGGCAGTCCACTGGTCATGCGGATTTGGCGGCGTTTCTGTGGGTGATCCGCCTGTCCCGTGCCTTCAGCGTGTCTGCCACCAAATTGCCGCGAAATTCGCGGGACCGGCGGACCTCCTGCGGGCATGACTGCTGCCCTCACAGAGACTGGCAGGCCGCCCCCCTGTGGCTTGCCACCCCAGGCATGCGCTTCATAGAATCATAGAATATCAAGGTTGGAAGGGACCTTAGGAGGTCATCTAGTCCAACCCCCTGCTCAAAGCAGGACCAATCCCCAATTTTTGCCCCATATCCCCAAATGGCCCCCTCAAGGATTGAACTCACAACCCTGGGTTTAGCAGGCCAATGCTCAAACCACTGATACAAACCACTATCCCTCCCCCCAAGATACATATGCACCTCTGTGGAGGAAGAAATGAGAAGGGTTTAGACCCCTATCTGAAGGGCAGGGCACCCAGATCATCTAATATACTGTAATAACAACAGCCTGCCAAGCTTCTCTAGCTAATTCCTCCACTATTCAATATAGCTACATCTAGCACAATGAATGCACCTGGAGTGCATTCCAATAATTGCCAGTGGCTTTTGCCAACTCTAGGGAGAGGAAGAGTTAGTGTTGCATTAGAATATACCGAAACTCTTTATTTCCTGGTTTGCAGAAGTCTGAGTTTGAGTTACCTTAATACTATAATACCTATTTTTCAGAGGTTTAAGTTTTGCTTAACTCAACATTCAGGCAAATATTAGGCGTAACAGGAGAACCAGCCATATTTCCAGCTAACCTGCCCCCTTCTGTCCCATTTAGTCATTGGAATCATGGCTTGAGCCCCATGTGTGTGCAAAAATATGTAATGAGACCCTGTTGATTTTGTAAAATGCTGGGGAGGGGTGAGTTTCCCATGGGGTTGTATCTTGGGAATCCCTTGATCAAATTACCATAAATTTGGACCTTCCCTGTTAAAATTTAAGCAGACCAGAGATGAAAGGATCAGGCCTGAGTTTTCTCTTTTATAGCTCTCCAACAGGCTGACAAGCATGTTCACAGAAATTGTCACAGCAGGGCTGTCCTCCCAGGAAGAACAGGCAATGCAGATAGTTTGTGGACATTTGCTTTGTTGTTAATTTTCTATTTCCTATGCATACACAAAAACGAAAAGCAGTCCAGTGCCACCTTAGAGACTAACAGATTTATTTGGGCATAAGCTTTCGTGGGTAAAAAACCCACTTCTTCAGATGCATGGAGTGAAAATTACAGATGCAGGAATTATTATACTGACACATGAAGAGAAGGGAGTTACCTCATAAGTGGAGAACCAGTGTTGGCAGGGCCAATTCAGTCAGGATGGATGCAGAGCACTCCCAATAATTGATGAGGACATGTCAATTCCAGGAGAGGCAAAGTTGATTTTGTAGTGAGCCAGCCACTCCCAGTCCCTATCCAAGCCAAATTAATGGTGTTAAATTTGCAAATGAATTTTAGTTCAGCAGTTTCTCTTTGAAGTCTGTTTCTGAAGTTTTTTTGTTCAAGTATGGCTACTTTTAAATCTGTTATACAATGTTCAGTAATTGAGTTACACTGTAAGACAACAGCTTGTCATTCATTATAACAGAAATAGTTAAGGTGAAGACAATGTATTGTCTTACCTCTTTGATTTTAAAGTTAACTGGCCACAGTTCCATACACATTATAAGGCAATGAAGACATGAAAAGGATTTTAGCATCTAAAAACTAATTTGATTACATTGTTAAACCTCTAACAAGATATAGGTAAACAGAGACAGATAGACTGAGAAACTATTCTTTGTTCCTTATCAATACAAAGTGAATGAGCTGGGAATCACTCTCCTTTGATACCCATACATAAGTGGATTGCCTTGATTACACTTGCAATGCCTCTTGTTATGGGTCATACACTGGTTCCCCACACCAAGAAAGGGTGGGTTTTTGGAAAGGATAGAGAGAAGGTGGGAGGGGCTCTGCATATGGATCTGAAGCATAAAGGCATGAGTGGTGCGAAGTGGCCCATTCTACTCAATGAGAAGTTCTCAGCTGAATTAACTCTGAGATCTATGAACTATTCCATTCATCTCTAAGGGTGTTCTCCTCCTCCCTCTTTAGTGTCAGTGCTTTTGAGCCTGTGATATGTACCAAGCATGACCATTCTCAACTTCTGACCCCAGTCCCAGCATTGTGTGCTGACACATGCTCCAAGCATGCCTGTTCCAGTTCCCCATTGGGAGAAGGGGGCAGGGTTTAGGGCTCAAACTCCTACAGAAGGGCAGGGCTTCCCCAAATATCCATTTACATGGGGTAGGGGTCTGGAGAGGGGCTCAGACACCTCTAGAGATACAGATTCCCCATGAGATCATGATTCACATGGAGGGGATAAGGGAGTGGGGCTCAGATTTCCCCAATAGGGTGGGTCCCCTCAGATCCTGGCTCACATGGGGGGATAGAAAGGGAGGCTCTCATTCCCCTAGAGAGGGAGGTCCCCCAGATTCTGAGGCAGGAAGAGGGGAAGCCCCTCCACCCCCATAGATTCTCTCTCTCTCTCTCTCTCTCTCTCTCTCACACACACACACACACACACACACACACACACACACACACACACACACACACACACACACACACACACACACACACACACACACCCCTTCCCACTCCAAGTCATTCCCCACTACTCCTGCCACTCATATACTCACCCCTATACTCCACTCCCAATGCCCTAACCCTTCCCTCCACTCCCACTTCCCCCAGTCCCATTTGTGACTCAGACCTTTTTCTAGGACATCAGATCTAGGTTAAGCAGAGTTTCCTGAGTTTTTTTCTATATAACATCTCTAAAAGACAGCCTTTCCTATCTATCCACACAGCTAAAACTCTCATCCAGACTCTCATCATCTCACATGTCGATTACAGCAACATACATTTCTTTGGAATTGACAGAGTCAGGGCAAGATTGCTTGTATTCATTCAGAATGGTACTGCAAAGATAGTTTACCTGCCCCATCTCTTTGAACATGACATCCCTACTAGTTTCCCCCCATTAACCTCCCATCCATGACTTATCTGAATCCTATCTATCATCATAGGCACCGACTCAGTGGGTGCTCCGTGGCTGGACCATCCAGGGGGAAAATGGTGAGTGCTGAGCACCCACCAGCAGCCCCCTTATCAGTTCCTTCCATCCCCACAGTGCCTCTCACCTGCAGCAAACAACTGTTTCATGGTGTTCAGGAGGCTGCGAGTGAGTGGGAGGAGTGAGGATAGGGCATGCTCAGGGGAGGAGGCAGAAATGGGCGGGAAGAGGCGGGGCAGGGTGGAGCAGGTGCAGGTAGAGGAAAGGTGGGGGTGAGGCTTTAGGGGAAGGGGTGGAGTGGAGGTGGGGTTAGGGACAGGGGTTCAGCATCCCCCAGCACTTTGGAAAGTTGGCACCTGTGTCTATCATCTCATTTATTATCAAAATGTCAACTCTCACCACTCATTGGCCCGTGATGCCAGCATCCATCACCCATTTGTTACATTTTCAAACAAGCCCCTTTGTACTTTCTCCCATGCTGCCCCTGATGCTTGGGAGAAGGTTCCCATAAAAATCTGCAAAGTTACTTATTACTTCCTTTAAAATCCCTCCTTAACTCTTTCCTTTGCCTTGACACCTACAAAAGACAATTAAGCTATTGGAGTATCACACTGATCAATATTTTGTGATTGTGTCCTTGTACTCCTTCATCTGTCTGTTTCCATCTGTTGTCTCCTGTGTACTTAGACTTTAAGCTTTGGGGGGCAGGGGCCATCTTTTGTTCTGTTTGTACAGCACCTAGCACAGTGGGGTCCTGATCCATGACTAGGGCTCCTGAGTACTGTGGTAAAACAAATAACAGTAATTAATAATAAAAGAGAGTCAGGGGAAGAATTTGAAGAAAGATGTGGACGTTCGCTTGGCACACAGGAATAAAAAGAATGGTTGTGAGCACAAGAAGTAGCATGGAAAAAGGCACATAGCCACTAGTGAGAGACAGAGGCAACAGGAGGGGTGAGAGGATGAATTGTATAGTGCAAGAGGGAAAAGAAAACAACCTGTCAACCCAGAACAGTTTGAACTCCTTATATTATTCTTTGTATTGTTTTCATGTGTGTATGATTTCTTCATTAATCTCCAATATTTCTAAACTTTCAGTAGAAGCTCTATGGATCAAAAATGATCCATGACCTTTCTGCTAATGAGGCACCAATGCCTTAGCAAGTACATTTAGGATTTCTTTTATTTATTTATTATAAGTCATTTGCTGGCACAGACTGTACTCCATGGAAATTAAACATCTAAAAACCACTTTGACCTTTCCTTCCACCCTTGCCATCTACAATAGAAACTCAGATTTACAAACATCAGAGTTACGAGCTGACTGGTCAATAACAAACTCATTTGGAATAAGAAGTGTGCAATCAGGCAGCAGCAAAGACAAAAAAAACAAAAAAAAACCCAAACCAAAACAAAAAAGCAAACACAGTACAGTACGGTGTTAAACATAAACTACTAAAAAATAAAGGGAAAGTTTTAAAAAAAGATTTGACAAGGTAAAGAAACTATTTCTGTGCTTGTTTCATTTACATGAAGATGATTAAAAGCAGCATTTTTCTTCTGGATAGTAAAATTTCAAAGCTGTGTTAAGCCAAAGTTCAGTTGTAAATGTTTCAAAGAACACACATAACGTTTTGTTAAGAGTTACAAACATTTCTGAGTTACAAACAACCTCCATTCCCAACGTGTTCATAACTCTGAGGTTCTATTATATCCGAAATCTTGACTTCCAGGTTTTATATAGATCTAAGAATGCCGTAATGCTTTTTCAAGACCCTGCAGATACACAACGATGGAATTCTAACTTACTGATGACAGTAATTTACTTTTTGGACTGATGCATGAATTACTCTTGATTTTAGCACCTTCTCTCACTTGTAAGTGCTAGTGAATCTTCAGCTACAACCTCCTAAATTGTTTAGTGATCTGGATTATTACAGTTGCATGTATTCATGATAGGTTATCTGCTGATCCCCTTTTATTAATCATCACAAATTATCTTTTCAACCACTTTGGCAATGAATATTTTTGCATAATTTTCAGATAATTGATGTGCAACATTATCTTCTAATAAAATGGCACTTAGCTTCTAAGGATAGAATCTGCATTTTTCTGTAGAACAAATAATAGTACTCATAGAATTCAGTACAAATTTAGCATATACAGCCACTTGCTGTTAACGTGTTTGCTGACACTAGGACTTACTGTACAACAGTAACAGCATTTCACAGCTGATATATTATAACAATATTGCTTTATATAAGCATAGTACAGTTACTAGGAAGTTGTGTATCTGGAACCAAAAACATTGAAATGTCAATAGTACAGATTCTCAGCTACGGTAAGTTGGCTTCAAAGAAGTTATACCAATTAACACCAACTGAGAATCTGGTCTCATTTTTATTAGGGAAATTATTATGCAAGATCAGCAATTTGAGATCTTCTTCTCCAAGCCAATAATAGTAGATCCATACCCAAAAAGAAAACCACCTCCAAAAAATTAGAGAACCCCATCACTCCAGATTCATAACATATAAAAAATAAAATTCCAAATAAAGAGACCCTACAGAAAAAGAATTTCTTCGGCTCACTGGTAATATGATAAATAATAGTTCATATGCCACTGACAACCCACCCCCACCACCATACATTTTAAATTACTAATCATGAGATTGCTTTGATTCTTCCCAATCAATATCTGATCTGATAAATGGAGCTGTGCAAAAACAAAAAATGAACCACAGGTGAAATTAGCAGTGTTACACAGGAAGCAAAATATCTAAGGTCAGGGGTACTAGAAATCAGTGCATGCTGAAATTCCATAACTTCCATGGAGCTCTTTGTGGATTTTTGGTTTATTGAGAATTTAGATTTTACTTAAAATATAGAGCTGAAAAGTTGTTCAAAGATAAAGAGGGCACAAGGGTCTTCTCCTTTCCACGCAACCTGTGCACAAGCATAGGGTCAGACACACTCTGGCTAGCCAGTATAGGCTTTGTGCTAGGGAGCACTGCCAACAGCAATGACCCCCTGGAAGGTTATAGCATGATGCTGGCAGTAGGTGGGAGTCTACATTTGGAACTAGATGTGTGATTCCTAGCTTGAGTAGGCATACTCACTCTACCTCTCAATGGGATAGCATGCTAAAAATAGAAGTGTAGCTGCAGTAATATGGGCAGTGGCAAGGGGCAGCATGGGCTAGACACCCTCAGTACATATCCACAGAGTCCAGGAGGGTTTGTACTTGGGACAGCTAGCCCATGCTGCCACTCACCAGTGCTACCAAAGCTACACTACTGTTTTTAGCATGCTAGCTCAATGAGAGCTAGCGCAACTATGTCTATTCGACCAGGGAATCACGCCCCTGGCTCCAAGTGTAGATGTAGCCTTGGGCTATGCTAATAGCAGTGGAGCTGAGTCAATATTAGCAATAGTGCATACTGTTGTTTTTTTTTTAAATAGCCTTACTATAGACAGAACCCAATAAGAAGTGTGATAAAACCAAGTCTCCAAGAGAGGTTATATTTCCTTGAATAAAAAAAAATTACAAGTGACCATGATCTTGTGATCTAGGTCATAGGCTCTTTCAGAGAGGTTTCCCCTTACAAGGAAAATAAAGAAAAGGTAGAAGCTTATTTTCTAATACTTAAAGCAAAAGGAGTAGGTATGTTGCCTTAAAAGAGAGGAAGTCTCAATTGTATATATATGCTAAAAGTGAGGTTGATAACTCCATAGCTAAGGACTTAAATAAAAATGTCCTTATCTTCAGAAATCCTGAGCACCTCAAAATCCTCCTATTGAAATCAGTAGGAGCTGCTCCGTACTTCTGGGGGAAAAACACAAAATAGATTGTGTTTATGTGCCAAACTATGGATTTAGGAGCCTAAATGTTGGTACCTAGGTGTGAAAATTTTGACTCTAAAAATATGCATCACCTTATGAAGAAAAAGAGTAGGCAAAATAGTGTCACTATTTCTTACAAATACAGTTAATTAAATGTTCTTAAGAATCATTACAAATATACCACAATTTACATGGAGGAATTATACCACAATACCGTACATCATTACCAATAGTGTAATGTTCTCCTGGTAACTACACATACAACAGAACACAGACATTTTTAGTATAAGAACCACCCTGAGACTCTCCTTTTATTTCATAAATATGTGAAGACTTAGTACTGCAGGGACTCCTTGAACACATGCTGTCCATATGCCAAAGAATTTATCCTATAGATACTCATATTGAATGACTAACCAAATAAAGAAATACCCCAGAGACTCATATAATCATAACACTGATCAGACATGGTTCATTTATTGTCATATAATTGCAAAGGATGTTTATCCATTCTTGCCTTCATATTTAACACAAGCCACTGTGATGTTCAGGGTCACAGATGGGGTAGAGCTATGATTCTAGAATATTTGTCAGAAGAGTGTGTAAACAAATGTCTTTCAGAAAATAAAATAGTTTAGAGATGAAAGTTGAGTTAGTGTGAGGATATCAAGGCTATAGGACAAGCTGTGCTTTAGACCCCTTTTGGTCCCTTGAATGCACCCCTTGGAGGACAGGTTTCACTACCTTCACCCATGTCTCAGTGTAACTGCACAGTCTTACCACCCTGGATTGGATTGCTGGGTGGCAGCTTCCCACCCCGTTTACCAGCCATACCCAACTGGGTTTCATATCCGCAAGCCCTTTCCTCCAGGAACCTGTGACATTGGCTGATTCAAGTGATTCAGACACAGCTTCTTCAAAACAAAGCATTATTTAGTCACCCAAAGGTACATAGAATACAGAGCAAAGGGGTAATAACAATGCAAGCCAATATACCTTTTCCCCTTACCTATACCTTAATCTTTCTTTGTGGGCTTTGCTAAGATTTTCAGCCAAGTTACTTCCATCTCAGGATAGAGGGAGACAGACTGCTTGCTGAAATTTGTGCCTCTTTCTGTCAGAGATTCATCTCCAGCCACTGCTACCAACCCATTCAACCTCTGTTCCTTTTTCCAGGTCTCAGGACTGTAATTGTTGAATATCCCCTTTTATCCTAGGCTCACGTCTAGTAAAGGTAAACCTTCCTAGCCTGGATGGAGTTAGTTAGGAGCATTCCCTAACTGATAGTTCTTCTCATTGTTCCATCTAGGAACCTTGTCTCTATCATTGTTTTATTTCCTCTTTGCTTCCTCCCAGCAGTCTCCTTTCATTTAACTGTATGCAGCCAAGCAGGATAATATCAAATCAGTAAAATGAAGTGTATATGATATTTAGAAAAATAACACACATAACTCCATACTCCACAGAGGGCTATATAACTTAGCCCTAAGGGAGGTTGTATTGTATCATATTGGGGATTGCAAATTTGTACTATGAAATGATAGTGCCTGTAATATCTTTTAGGTATAAATGCAATTTTATTTAGCAGAAATTTTGTATTCTGGTTTCTGTTGTCGATAGGTACTCTATACTTTACACCTATTTTATCCTTCATGTTTTTCTCTCTAGCATAGGTATTTCAGAGATGACACTCACTGTGGTAACTCTCCCCTGAGGAGGTAATTACAACTGGCTTGAAATTTTCCAATGAAATATAGCTTTGTTGGAAAATGCTGATTTGTTGAAGCGAAATGTTTTGCTGAATCTATTACAGATTCAACAAAACTTTTGATGAAAGACAGGCAGGTTTCCAGTGGAAAACTGTCAGCTTTTCAGGGTCCACAGCTCCAACAAAAAACCTGCCAGCCTCTGGATCTCCAAAACAATCCAGGGCTTTGGGAGCTGACAGACTCCAAACTCTGCAGCAGCAGCAGCTGTGGGAACCCTATCTGGAGCCAGGATTCTTGAGGCTGCTAGGCTCCATAGCAAAGCAATATCAGTTCTTGGACCCCTCTGCAACCAAGGTTCTGAGAACTAGCATGCTCCTTGCTCTGCGGTAGAAGTCTAAGGAGCCCTGCCTGGAGCTGGGATTCTTGGAGCCTCTAGTCTGCCTGCTCCACAGCAGGCAACCTGGAACCCCAGCTGGAGTGGGGAGACTAACAGCCCCAGGACCCCCAGCTCTAGCTGGGATTCCCAGAGCTAGCAGGCTCCCTGCATGCAGGAGCTATGTGTAATTGATAGTCTCACTGCTGCTAGTCTGTGAAATTGACAAGAATGTCAATTTCCAAGTTAATTTCAGGAACACCATATCTTTGGTTTGCCAAGAAATGTTCGTAAATTAGCTTTTGTTGCAAATCAGAATGAAAGCAAATTAGAAACTACCAAAACCAAATTCCCTGAGTTTCAGCCAGCAATAGAGCTAGTGTAGTGGCTGGTGATTCAATGGGGGCAATGTGATTCACAGGTTTATTTATTTTTCAATTTTTTGAGACGTGCTTGTGACTCTATTCCATATGAGAGGAGCCAGGTTTAAGTTCTTTCTAAGTCTGGTCATGCACCACTGACTTCAGTGGGACTTTTGCCACGCAGTGCAGTGCAGGTAGCAGTAGGGCAAGCTTCCCCACACTGCTTCAGCAATTTGCCTCGATCCTGACCTTCAGGCACCACCTATAAAATTAGAGGGAAATTCCATATCCATGCCCATCCAGTACTTGACCTCCCCACTTATACTGTCAACCAGGGTGCTAATCAGTTGCAGTTGAGCTTCAGGGTTTTTTGTTTTCCTGTTGTGGATGCCAGTGCAGTGGAATTGGACTTGAGATCACTAGACTCATTTCACAGAGGATATTATACAGCCATCAGAAGATAACAGCTTTCAGTCATTAGTAATTAGGACTTTATTTGTACCAGCAACCTAGAGGTCAAAGTCTCGGTATCTAAACAGTAGTCCCCTGAGACAACCAGTTCTTTGGTGTACCTTCATTGTGCATCTTCTATTGCCACTATGATAAATTATTAAGAATTAACTGTTTGGAAACAAAGAAGCTGCCCTTTTAACCAGGAGCAGCCATTGCAATGCACCATTCTCTCGCTTCTCATGTTTCTTGGAAGACAGCCAGCAATTGAATTTATTGTAGGTTCAAAGTGTAGCCAAGAAAGGACAAAAATTCACCTCTGTTAAATAGGTTTATGCTTTGTGATTTATTCCTTGTGGTAGATCTTGCACTGCATTTTGAATAGCCTCTAGTTAATGTGATTTTTGATTTTGTGGTACACATTTCATACGGGCTTTAATACCTATCCAATTTGAATACCTTATTGGTTTTCATTTTGTGACTGTGGGAGAAATCACCACGTGTGGTACTCTTCAGCTAGAAGCTTATTACAAGTTTAAGATACCTCCTACAGCTGCCTCCCCAACAGAGATTCTCATTTGTTTGAATTGCACGTTAAGCATTGTAACTGGGCTTTGAAATCTGAATACCTTGCTCACTATGGAGGGGGGGAGAACCCTCTGTTAATGCTACCACAAGACAGCAATTGCAAAAATAGCAATGAGTTTGAATAGTACTCTGTTGGAGTCTAGTTATTTTAGTCAGCAACTTTCAACACATTCTGCTATTGAGTAAAAAGTTCAGATGACAAGGCCCAGCTCTAGTACAATCCAGTTCAAGAAACTGAGAATCTGAAATCATAGTGTGATTTTTTTTCCAAACACTGTCACTTACTAAATACATTCATAAATTTTATATCAGGGATCAACAACCTTTGGCACGGGCCTGGACGCCACTTCCCACACCCTCCATTGGCCTGGAGCGGCAAACCGCAGCCAGTGGGAGCTGTGATTGGCCGAACCTGCGGACGCGGCAGGTAAACAAACTGACCAAGTCCACCAGGGGGCTTACCCTGGTGAGCCACGTGCCAAAGGTTGATGATCAGGGGCAAAAGAGGAGGCAGAATAAGAAAAAAAAAATTGTTTTCAGTTTTCAGACAAATGGAAGGTAAATTTCAGTTTGAAACTAAACCAAATGAAAATTTTCATTTTGTTTCATTATTTCCTGTTGAAAAAAAATACATTAAATTCAAAGACATTTTCCTGCAAAAAGAGTTTGGTTTTGGCAAAACTCCATTTTTAAGCAAGAAAAAAAATTCTGTCAACAAATTTCAACCAACTAGCTCTCCTCACCAGTCCACTCTTTTAGCTAAAGTATTGTTTTGTACGAGATACCTTTTGGAACATGATTACTTAAGCTCATTTGTTGCAACCTGTATACTCAATATGCCTGTCTTATTGAGTATACATTTTCAGGTCATGCCATTATTTAGGGGTTTTCCTTTGCATATGGGAAGACGCAGAGGAGTGAACTAGCTCATTCACAAGTTGTGCCTTCCATACTAAAAGATTATGTGAAAAGATTCCTAATTTGTATAGAGAATTGTACTGTTTATGATCCACCACACACTATTTCATTGAGCTCCATCTGCACTAACTGGGTACCTTACCATTCAATCATACCAGTCACATAAGAAATCCTAAATGTCCTCGGGTTTCAGAGTGGTATCCGTGTTAGTCTGTATCAGCAAAAACATAAGCCCAAACATAAGCAAAATCATAAGCCCAAATAAATTTGTTAGTCTCTAAGGTGCAACAAGGACTCCTCATGGTTTTTTTCTTAAATGTCCTCAGAGTAACTTGAAATCAAATATTGTTTAAACATTATACAAATGGTGATATATACAGGCCAAAACTCAGAGTTGAGGGATCTCAACACTTCTTAAAAATCAGGACATGTCTTAATTAGGTGCCACAGCCTAAATATGGCTATAGGGTCACATTTTTAGATACCCAAGTTTGATCGTTCGACCACAGCATAGATGAGCAGTTCTCAAACTGTGGGTCGGGACCCCAAAGTGGGTTAAATGGGGTCACCAGGGCTGGCATTAGATTTGTGGTGCCCGGGGCCAAAGCCCGAGCCCCATTGTCCGGGGCTTCAGCCCTGGGTGGAAGGACACAGGTTACAAGCCTCCCACCTGGGGCTGAACCCCTTGGGCTTTTGCTTTGCCCCTCCCACCCCCACCCGGGGCAGCAGGGATCAGGCTTTGGTCCCACCTTCCTGGGCTCATGTAGTAATTTTCATTGTCAGAAGGGGGTCGTGGTGCAATTAAGTTTGAGAACCCCTGGCATAGATCTTTTAAAACAAGATTTTGAAAAGTAATTTTAAAATGTCTTTAAAGGGAGAAGGATGGCTCAGGCAGACACAAGATGTTTGAGTTCTATTCCACACTCTGCTGCTTCTTGTGTGACTTAAGGTAAGGTACATAATCTCTCTATGCCTCAGTTACCTCTTCTGAATGGAGACTTGATACTCACTTGTCTGACAAAGCTGTTAACGGGTGTTCATAAACATTTTTGAGGTGTTCAGATACTACAATGATGAGCATTACAGAAATGTCTAGAAATAAATAAAAGGTATCAAAGGAATATCTTGCAAATTCCAACTATCTGCAATGGCTTAGCAGAACCCTTAAGGCATGTGATGTGCTGTAATTACTTATTAAAGCAGCATCAGAGAGTTACTTTATTTGTACAGTAAAATAGTTGTCCTTATTCCATAGCTATAGGTTCTTTGAGTATGTTTGCTCTTCAACCTCTAAGGGCTAGAACATGCTAGTTAAACACAGCTATGTGTTTGGAGCTGTACTACTCCAGGAGGAACTCCAGAGTATGTTCTTCCTGAACTCACTGGAGCACAGAGACAGCACGTCCACTATCATATGCATTTACGGGATACAACTTAATCCTCCATGCATGCTGGCCCTGCTCTGTAGGCTAGTGCAGGGTCGGGCAATGAATTATCTATAATTCTCTATCACCCCCTTTGGACCACCCTAAGGGACAGCATCAAGGCATGGGGCAATCTAAGCAGCATAGTGTAGAAGGTATACTCAAGATTAGCTCTCAGGAGACTGGTGTTCTATTCCTTGTTACACCACAGAGCAACTATGTGACCTCAGGCAAGTCAATTCACCTCTCTGAGCCTCTGTTTCTCCTCTCGTTCTTTGTCTTGTCTACTTAGACTGTAAGCTTTTCAGGGCAGTAACTTTTTCATAATATGTTAGTACAGTATCTGTCACAGTTGTGCTGCAATCTTTGTTCAGACCTCTTGTTGCTACTAAAATACAAATAATGCAAGAATTGCAATTCTACTTCGCTGTTATTACATGGGTCATATAAGAGGGGTAGAGAATCCTTGGGACAGATTCACAAAGGAATTTGTCGTGCCTAACTTTTAGGGTCCTAGAAAATCACTAGGATTCATAAAGCCTGAGTTTGGTGCCAAGGCTCCTTATATAATGAAGAGAGAAAGAGAGAGAGACTCAGAATGGGATTCCAGAAAAGCCAGCGTGCTAGGCATCTCCCTACCTAAACTAGGCAACATGAGTTGCCAAGGTGAGGAGGGTGTGCTAACCTCCATCCAACTCTTGGCTAAAGCGCTTAAGTCCAGACTGAGGGGAAGCACTTCCCTGTTAGTAATTCTCATCTGCAAATCCTCTCTTGGCATTAGGCATCTATGCCATTTTAGGAAGAATCCGGTGAGGGGAGAAGAGGAAGACCTCCTTTGTAACTTTTAGCTCAGTGGTTAGGGTACTCATCTGGGATGTAGGAGACCCCATGATTCAAATCTCTGTACCTGAGGGGAGAAAGGAATTTAAACAGGGATCAGCCTCCATTCAGGTGAGTGCCCTAGCCACTGGGCTTATAGGATATTCTAATGTGGAGCTCCCTCAGTTTTTCTTTTTGAAACTGATCCACCGTGGATAAATAATTTTAAAAATACACTGAATCCTGGATCTGCCACCTCCCGTGCGAGGGCTGTAACTACCAGGCTACACAGCCTGTCATAGTCATGCTTGCTTTCTCTCTCTGGCCCAATGATTTTTTTTATTCTTTGATCCTCAGTGGAACATCTTCAATTGAGCGATTGAGGGAATCCCACATCAGACTATTCTATAGTCGGAGAGGTCGAAGATTCCTGTTTAAATCCCATCTCCCGAGTACCCTAACCACTGGACTAAAAATTCAGAGGGAGGTTGTCTTCCTCCTGCGCCCCTCCCCTCCTATCACTTTGTATAAGCTTGTCTATAAGGGCCCAGTCCCGTAGATCACTTCCCGAATCAGATCCCACAAGTGATCTAGGCAGAGGAATGCCTATCTTCCCTTGGCTTGTGAGTCATTCTGGGACTTAAGCATCTGAAGGCCTGGCACGAGGCTGCAGTGCTCATGAGTAGAGGCAGAAATGTAGGTTCCCAAGGAACTTTGACCGCAAAAATTCAGGCACAGAGTAAGTTTAGTCACCTACAGTGTTTGGGGGCAGCTGAGCAGGGCCTTTGCAAATCCCACTGGGGCCTGATTATTGATTTTAGACACCTAGCATGGCAGCTAGGTGCCTACTTCCTTTTGTGAATCTAGCCCCTTGTGTCTTCTACTCCACTGTATGCCCAAGTACCATTCCAGGCAGAATCTAACTCTGCATAAATACTCTGTTGTTAAAGAGCACTGCCATATTTTACACATAGAACTGAGAAACAGGTGATTAAAGATCCTATGTCACATTTTGTTAGAGTAATTCCCATTGTCCCGGCTCAATTCCAACTTGGGTAATTACATTCTGCTCACCTACATTTCCTGTGGTTTCAACTGGATATGGTATTCTTCACTTGCTGCTTTAAATTGTTGTGTAATGTTCCTATGCATTGTTGAACAGTTTCTGCATTTCAGTGGTGGGTGAAATGAACCTTATAATCACCTACCACCCTCACAGGCTGCATTAGTAAGTGCTTGTAAAGCACTTTGAAAGCCTCTGATGAAAGGTACTATGAAGTACACAATGTGGATGTTCAGTCCAAGCTCATTTCTATGGAACATGAGATGCACAACTTTGTGTTTCTTGCTCCTTAATTTGGCAATAACAGAACACTGAAAATAGAAAATTTAGAGTCAATAAAATGGAAATAATTATATAGCATAGATTTAACCTATGTAACTCACTCTAAAAGGGAACTCATCAAGCCAAACACTGGCTGCATTTAAGAATTAATAACTGTATTACCGCTAATAAGAGCTGAAAGATAATACAAGAATAGAAAGTTAATTAACTTTCATGTTTCATGACAAAAGTCAATTTCTAGTGGGGTCAGGAAGGAATTTTTCAGCATGTTTAGTCCTGTAGAATTTGCTTGATTAGTCTTTCCTCTTTCTCAAAAGCATCAAGTATTTACTTCTATTGGAAACAGGATACTGGACTAGACTGGTCACTGTTTTTTTCTAGATTCGTAGAGATGAAGGCCAGAAGGCACTAGTAGATAATCTAGTTTGACTTCCTATATATCACAGGCCATTATATTTCACCCAGTTACCAGTGCCCTATACCTCACTTAATTCTGTGTGCCTCTATTATATAACACTGCATCATGTAGAACTCTGTCTGCTTTTATAGCTTTGACTCTTTGCTGCTATGCACTCTGACAGCATTCTTTTAAGTGCCATGTTTCTATTTGAATGGGCGTGCATTTTGCCCCATCTCCCTGGGTATCAGCAGTACTGAAGGACTTGACGTCACTTAGTCATCTTAAAAGAGTTTCTCTTTCTGTAAAATCATTCCCAATTCAGCTTATAAGAAAAATAGTTACAGTATGCTGGCCAATGTGTTAGCTGTATGTAGATATAAAGAACAGGGAATAACAACAGATAGAAAAGAATCTCATGATGGAAATAAGTGACTCTTTCCCTGAATAAGACTTGGTTTACCCTCCATTCAGAACCATCACTGGTTACAAAGGCCTTGGAGCCAGACATTAAACTTGAGGTACAACAAACATATTTAGCTTAAATTTCATCACTGGAATAGTATTCAAAACAAGAAAAAACAATATATAACTAACACAAAACAAAACTGAATAAATCTTTTAAATTGTCCATTTAATATTTTTTTTCTTCTGTAAATGGTGTGACTGGATCGCTTACCTCTTGCTGTGGTACCTTCAGTGGTACCACTCTCACTGGTTTGCTGTTTTTCCCTCCAGCTACATCAAACCTGCACACTTTCTGGTATAACAAATGTCCAATTGTAAGACCAAACCTTCACCCCATCTTTTCCAGTGGGTCAGAGCCCTTCCTCAAGGGTGTGTCATTTCTCCATTTTTCAGCATACAACTGCAAGATCCTCAGCTAATTCCTCAGAATGAAACATGAGCTTCTGCCCTCCCTCCCGATAAACACAGGGTTGGGGCTCTTAGCAATGTTGAAGGTGTCAGGTTTGACCTCCAAGTCTTTCAAAGTCTTATTTTCTTTGCTCTTGGCCCTTAATTCACCTCTTTAGACTTGGCTCACTCTGGCTTTAAGCCAAAAACAACACCCCTTCCTCACAGTACCATACCGAGTTTCATGGAAGAGGATAACATTCACAACAGACTATGGTTCAGCTGAAGAAGCCTCAGGCTTTAGTCTGACAATGCAACACACCACGTAGGAAGTAAGGATCCAGGCAGCCATTGCATTAGGCAGAGACTGACTGGCACTTGCTGGGGAAGAGGGTGCCTGGCAACCCTATTTCCGGGTGCTGGGGCTTTCCCAGTTAGCCCCCTACACACCCCGTGCTTCTGCAGGGACCAAGGTGATGGCAGTGGGGGGGGGAGGCAGGTGAGGCTAGGAGTGATGGGGGGAGCCCAGGGAGTCCAGGGGCGATGGTGTGATGCCCGTGGGGGTCAGGGGCACCAAAATACAAGTTTGCCCGGGGTGCCATTTTCCCTAAGGGTGGTCCTGCTTCCCTACATTGCTGTTCAAAACACATTTTCAAAGAGACATATGGGAGTTACACAATTAGCACAATAATTATTGCTCTGAAGTTTTACTCTGTCTACAAGCAAAGACAGAAAACTTGATGTAATGTAGACTCTATACTTTATTAAAAAGAATTTTAAAGATGACTATATATTGAGGAATTGTCTTAGTCTACTTAAAAACAAAAAAATATGCCCAACAACTACATTAATGATTCAATAGATAATCCCGCAAGGAGGAAGAGATGGATTCACATTTTTAATGAATTATGGAAGCTACGTTTTGTTAATTTCATGATAAATAAATATTAGGGAAGATCCTAGCATTTTAGTCATATTTTTCCTTTTAAATTAAAAACAGGATTATTTTGGTATTAGTTTAAGATGAATGGGACTGAAGCACAAATATTGTAGGGGCCAGAAGGTTAGTTAAAATAACATTAAAAACACAAAAAGAAATACAAAGCATTCAGCCAAGAACAGATGCCATCTTACCAAAGACAGGTAAGATGCTCACCTGCTTGAAGAGAGGTATGATAGTTCAAGTTCTTTGCCAAAAGAAGATATTTTACTGTCACCTTGACTACCCTAAAATAGAGGAAAATTGTTATTTTTATACTTTTTTTCAGATTTTAGCATTCTAAAGTCAACATATAATTTCCGTTTACAAAATGAAAAGAAATCTTCATGTTTTCTCTGGAGCATATAAGAAAAGGACAGAAATATCTGAGACAGAAATATCTGAGAATAAACTGGAAAGTTGGTGCCTGGAGAATAAACAGATTTACAGGCCATGTAAATGCTTCAGCATTTACTCTACTTCTGTCGGCCCTGACATATTTGGAATGGATGTTTAGCATCTGCTACTATACCCTCATTATCTGAACCTGCACAGAGTCACATGAGGATATAAACAAGAAGATAAGTTGAAAGTCCAGCCAATCAAATAGCAGAATATTGTAAAGGTCAGTGTAGTAGTACACTATTATAATTCACAGAATATACGAGTCAATAAAATTCTGATGCCTTAGTTCTGTGACAAAGATTGTAATTTGAAATGAAAATGGCACACCATTAATCTGGATGACAGTAATGAGAACAAGAAATAATGTAAAGTTTAACCTATTCTGGATCCTTGCAGATTCAGTACTCATACTATAAGTCTGTTCTTTTTTGGTAATTTTAACAGACAATATTATTTCTCATGTTGTAAGGTCTTCAGAGGAAGGACCATGGGCTACATTTACAAAGAGACTTAGGCACTGCAATGCTGAGAAGGCCTTGCAGGGAAGATAGGCAGCGGAATGCCTATTTTTTGAATCCTGCTGGCGCTTTGATTTGAGCTAGAGTGCTGAGCAGCTTGGCATCATGAGGATTTAGGTGGTTTTGTGCATGCACACCAGCAGAAACGTAGGCACCTTCAGGTTTTTGTGGCAGCTGAGCAGGGTTTTTGAGGATCACAATGGTGCTCAAATGTTGTATTTAGTGCCTAGAATGGCTATTAAGTGCCCAAGTTCTTCCCTGACTTATCAGCTTATCCCATTTCCTCAACATCAATAAGGTGTTGGGGTGTTTGCTCTTCACCCGTGATGACAACTTCCCTTGTAGCTTGGTCAGGGCAATGTCTCTCATGCAGGTGTCAGTTAACTGAGCCTTCTTCAACTCCTTATGATTCAGCTAAGGCAGTGATATCAAATCTAGGTTCACAATGAGGTAAGACTTCAGGAATGGGTTCAGAGGATGCTCCCAAAACATTCCCAGCTCTCCTGCAGGTTAGCAGTAGTCAGATTAGGTTTTGCCTTCGCAATCTTACACAACATGCTCACTCTAGGAGCAGCTATCTTTATCCATTCATCATCTGTAGGATGATGATCATATGGCTAGCGAGACAAGGTATCATCATCAATATTAGTCTTTCCAGAGTGATGCTGCTGCATGAAATCATACATGACTAGAACAGCTCATCACCGGTATCCTGCTCTGCCAAAATTCACAGATGTCAAGATGTAACTCCTAATTACAAATTTTGTGTCATCACAGTAATCATGGAACTTTTCCTCAAAGACTCACTTCTGTGCAAGGAACTCTAATTTATGCACTGGCCAATTTCTCTCATAGGCAATCAGACTTTGTCTGGCATAGGCCGCACATCAATATCCATTAAGATGTTCTTGATACTCCACCCGAACAGTTCGTGCAGGCACCTACCTATAACAAGAAGGGCTTCCTGGAGTCAACAAAGGGGTCTTCATCAAACTGTCAGTCAGAGTATGGACAGGATGTTCACAGGCTGCAGTCCATCTGTCTCCAAAAGATTCAGACACCTTTTCGTATGGTACTTCCGGCTTTCAGGGCTTCATATTTTTTCAATATTAAAGGTACCCATTATATTTCACCCTCAACTGGCCAAATTGGCTCTTATCTAAGGACAATTTGAGTCTGCTGGTGCTGACATGATTGAGCACTTCAAGATGCTCCTTATGTTCCTCAAGAGTCTCCCAAAAACAATAAAATCATCCAAATCGGCCAATACTTCCAGCAAGTTCATGACTCCATCAACCTCTGGAAAACTGGTGGGGCTCCACATGTACCTCGGGGCATCCTTATAAACTCATAAAACCCAGTGAACAAAATGTGTTTTCTCACAATCTTCAGGAGGCATAGATATTTACTAATACCCACTTCTCAGATTAAGGACCAAAAACTACTTGCTTTTGGAGAAGCAATCCAAGGCATCTTCCACCCAAGACATAGTGTATCGTTGAGGAATCATCTGCCTATTCAAGATGCAATAATCCATATATGTGCACATATCATGGTTCTTCTTATGGGCTACCATGATGGGAGATGCAAGTGGGCTCCTCGATTCCTGGATTATTCCATCAGCCTTGAGCTTCAAAAGATGCTTTCTCACATCTTCTGCATCCACAGGCCCAAATTGTCAGGATCTCTCCCAGAAGGGGGTCTTATCATACATAAGGATTTGATATTCTACTCCATAAGCATATCCAACATCCCATTTCTGTTGTAAGAATACATCTTCTCTCTGGGTTAACCTCTGTCTCGGGTGTTCTTTCCAGCCCTTGGGCACAATGAAATTTCCAAAGTTCAGGCAGCTGGCATCAAACTTTGGGCATCAAGTTCAGGCAGCAGGCATCAAACAGCATCTCAGGATGATGAGAGGGTCCACTGACAATCTCATCTCTGTAGATGTGGGCTATCATGGTCCCTGGCTTGATAGTAACATAATGAGCAGACTCAGTCATTGAAACAAGCAAACAATGAATACAAAGTTACTATTCCTCAATGGACCATCACTTCTTGAAGTAAACTGTCATTCTCTGGGACTTTCACCATCACTATCTCATGCTTCATGTTATCCTTCATCCTTTATCTCAGCTCTTCCAGCAGTAGGGTCAGAGGTGAACCTTTACCCTTAAAGTTCTTCCCAACAGATCCTTCCTGACTGAAGGCCTGCTCCATCTCCTTCAATCAATAAACTTGCAAACATAAGGTGTTCACTTTGAGTACCTCAGCCTGCCATCCTATGAGCCTGCCATTTCCTTACTCTTCTTGGCTAATAACCCAAACATATTCGAGTTAGTCCCAATTATCAGAGGTACTTGGCTCTTGTTTCCCATAGCTGGACACACAAAGGCTGAAATCTGAATCTTGGAAGTTATCCCAGTCACGTCTCTGTGTAATTCCTGCTGTACCTTGATATATCCTTGATATGGAAAGATGATTCATCTAATTCCCACTTGATTCATAACAAGTCCTTCTAGAGGATAAAGGGTCAGATGCTTTAAATGGCTCTCATAAAATAGCTGGAACAGAAGGGTAACTTGTGATTAACTGATCAAAATAGCTCAGCAACAACATCCTTCAATCCTCATGTCCACTTCAGCCTTGGGCCCAGAGTGTCTGTTAGGTGTATTTGTTCTTGAGTGAAGGCTATGGTTGGGGCTTCAGAACGTACTTGAATGTTGTGGGAGCAATCATTCCAGGACCCACCATACTCTCTTTCCTGGACTCTTCAAAATTTTCCATCGGCTGCTCAGTGCATACGGCCTTGAATTTTTTGGACACTTTCCTAGGGTTCACCACATTGGGGACAGGCTTTTAGAAAATGGCCTGAATATGGTGTGATTTTTATATACGTTATTTATAGCCTTTTTCCTTCTTTCCCAGGCTTCCAGAGCTCTTCACTGGTCAGAAACTGATTGAAGTGCTGCCTGACTGACTTTTGCCCTCTAACTGGCTGCTGGTGACTCCCACTGGTTGCAGGAGGAGAGTTTCCAGGGTAACTGGAGGTCACATCTCCCACCCCTTCTCGCCTGCTGACCAGGGGAAGTCAGCAGTTCAGAACTCTGTTGTGGACCCCACAGGGGTCCCAAATATGTATCTCTTCTCTTGGGGGCAATGCCTCCTTTGCTAAGGAGGATGAGGGGCTTCATGAAGCATTGCCTGAAAGGTATATATCGTCTTGTTGGATATTAAAGCTACTTTCCTAATTTCACTACTTTAAAGGAAGGATGATGGTTTCTAACTTCAATGCTTTTAAGGAACAATTGATGTCTAGTTCTTTACCACGTGTTCTTATATTGTAGCTCAATGAGAGACATAGATTTATCGCTGAAGGATTCACTCATGGTTTCTCCTTCACTACAGATGGAGCAGTATGAAATCAAGTACATAGTGAGCATTCCATGTCTCTACTCTCCATGTGTGACCCGGGAAGGTGCTGAACACCAGGTCCTTCCATTATAACTAATGACTTAAATGAAGCAGGACCGGGCCTTTATTTTGGAATGGATGCATGAATCCTTTCCATGTTAAGCTCAAGTTTATGGCTCATTTTAAAAATAAAACACCGTCAGCAGTCATTATCAAATTTTATTACATTACTTATTTCCCTACAGAACCCCCAAGAACACCAAGCCCTCTAAAGCACTCCATAGTGTAAAATAAAGTAAGTTAGTTAGAAGAACTTTTTATCTGAACTTTCTGAGATAATTAAAAGATCAGATAGCAAAAAGGCACAGAAATATTTTATAACCTGTATACTTTTTATAGTGGAAGGTTCACTACCCACTAATTCCTAGTATAGTTTGACTGCTGTAGGAGATGCTGCATTTTATTTTTAATTTAATAAATATTGGGTCAGAGAGCTACATGTTTAACATTAATAATTCTGCAATGTATTATAATAAATATAATACATTTTTCAGTTCACTTAAGTTAGTGAAATCAAATATGTTATCCACTGGTGAGTGTGTTACAGTCCCCCCACGGTGATCCATAGAGTATATGACTTGATATACTCCCTAGAAATGAGGTTTTAGCTCAAGCTACAACAGCTCATGCTTTTAGCTCTGGTGACCCCCAGTTCAATCCGTAGTATGTCAGCTGGAGGGGGGTGGCCATCACATACGTGTTACATAAAGAAAACTATAGGAAATAGAAATATATACAGTACAACCAAAATATAAACTATGTGAAAATTATGTAAGAATTAAAATCAGGCAGCAATATTCTATACATTAGAGATTGATCCCTATTCATCTAATTGGCTTTTTCAGCTAAGCATAAGTGGTGGCGATGATGTCCTGTCTTTGTAAATGTGTGATCACTTCCTCCTTCCCAGTTCAAAGCCTCACTTTCATGTTAGTTTCAGTTTTTGCAGGTACAAAAATAGGGTGAGCACAGCAGACATATATCTTTCTGCCAGGTCCATCTGTGTCTGTCTCCTTCTCTGCTAGGTCCAGAAGTATATAATTGGTTACATGGTATTTCTAGCCCACCTGTGTCTACTGTTCCCATTGCCAGAAGAAGAAGAAGAAGAAATAAGCAAACAATAATACTTTAGAAAGAAAGGGGACAAAGTTCACCTAGAGGTACAGGGTGACAGACTGCTGGTTTTGCTCCTGGGATAGCCAACTAGAGAGGGGGGAGGAGGCACTTTCTGAAAATGACCAGCTATATGGTAAACATTCTATCTTGCTAATAGATCATTGCCCATTATTTTAAATTCTTGGATTGAAACATGGAATTCCATCATTAGCTGCTCCTCATATGCAATGAAGGGCATTAATACTTTCACCTCATTCCTATACAATTCATTCCATAAAGGGCTTTAGCATGGAAAGGCTGATGTACTGTCACTCCCATCACGCACAATCTACTGTCTACCCCCCAAAATTTCAAACATACTGTTTTATCTCAATTTGATGGAGAGGTTACCTGTCACTAGCACAGGCATCAATAAAGAAACCACAAAATATGATGTGTTTTCTTTTGAGATGGGACTGGTATTACAAGGTAGAGTGTTGGATCAAAAGAATACCCAGTTTATACAATTTGTGTCTCCTCACCATGAATTATCTGTGACTGATGGTTGTATTTTATGGGGAATGCAAGTGATCATTGTGAAATCACTTCAATCTCAGTCTTTGGAAGCTTTTCAAAAAGGTCATTTTGGCATTGTGCAGAAGAAGTCCATAGTCTGGCGTCATGTCTGGTGTCCGGGGATTGAGAAAGGCATTGAAAGAAAGGCAAAGTGTTGTACTAGGTATCAGCACATTCATCATGATCCTGGCCCAACTCATCTACACCATTGGCCATGGCCTCAGACTCCTTGGACACATTCACACGGACTTTGCTAGACTTTTAGAAGGTTATATGGTTTTGATCATAGTTGACACCCATTAAAATGGCCTGAGGTTTTCAAAATGACTTCCACTACAGCTTCTAAGACCATTGGATACCTTCATACCTCGTTTAACCAATCTGGTTTACCATTACAGTTGGTAAATGATAAGGGACCTCAATTCTATTCTGAAGAATTTCAGAGGTTCCTAGTTTCAAATGAAATTCAGTGTATGTGCTTAGCTCTTTACCATCCTGCTACAAACAGATTCATGGACTGCTTTGTACAAACAATTAAGCATGCATTATAAGCTAACGAGTCTATTCTGAGTCATCAGCAGAAATTGTTGTGGTTTGAAATGGGTGCCTGGAGAACTTGTTAAATGCATGGGACCTGTTTTTCTAGTGGTAAAACAATCATATGGTATTTTACGGAATTACATATGGACCAGTTCCAGCCTTAACAAGTACTGGAGTCCAGGGATGTTCCAGTAGGACTTTCTGTTCTTCTTATTGAACCTTCTTCTGGTACAACTCCTAATTTCAATGACTTATTGAGAGAAATTTTGATATCAGATCCAGTTGATTGCATAACAGAGCCAGTTCATTCCTTATAACCAACTGTTGCTGTTGGTCAGGATCACGGTACCACCATCATCATATTATCCCCAGAGAGTGCAACAACCAGTTGTGTGCCTGAATTTATAAGTTGTTTAGTTAGTGAGTTGCTATTCCCGGACAGAATAACCCCTTGCAACTTAAGAGTCTGCAGCTACTGATCGATCTATCAGGGATTGATTTATCGCGTCTAGTGTAGATGTGATAAATTGATCCCCAATCGTGCTCCCCATCGACTCTGGAACTCCACCTCCGCGAGAGGTGGAAGCGGAGTTGACGGGGGAGCGGCAGTGGTCGACTCGCCACCGTGAGGATGGCCATGTAAGTCGACCTAAGATACGTAGACTTCAGCTACGCTACTTGCGTAGCTGAAGTTGCGTATCTTAGGTTGACCCCTCGCACCCCCTGTAGTGTAGATGAGGCTTTATATAGGTAATATAGTGTTTATTATTAGCCATGTAAATGATAATATATATGTGTTTGGAAAGTTTTTTAAGGTAGGGTGGAGAAATGTGATGTCCTGTCCCTTTAAATGTTTAAGTACTTCCCCCTCCCTCACTCAAAACCTCACTTTTGTATTAGTTTGTTTTTGCAGCTAGAAAAATAAAGCAAGCACAGCAGACACCTCTGTTTCTATCAGCTCTCTCTGTATCTGTGTCCATCTCTTCTCTGCTGGATCCAAATATAACAGAGGCTGCTTTTTGTCTGACGTGGAGAAATACCATTCAGTTAACCACAGTGGTTGCCCAAGATTCCTCTAACCTAGCTCTTACATAATGCCTGCTATGTTTGAACCAAGGCTTTCAACATAATTTACCTGATTAAGACAGTGAGGTAGGCATATAAGGCATTTTACTGGTGAGGAAACAGGTTCTCACAGGTATTGATTTCAGTGGAAATTGATTTCAGGATTCAGGCCTAAAGTGGTTAAGGGCCTCATGATAGAAAATCAATCACATGAGTAAGAACTCATCACAAAGGTTTACAGGATCAGGCCCTGGTCCAAAGTCACTTATCCAGTCAAACCTAAGATAAGAAACTAAGTCTCCTGGCACTTAGCTGGCTGCATTAATTAGTAGACCAAGACTACACATCTGCCTTGATAATTGTATACTGAACTTGGAAGGTAGTCTGAAATGAGATTCATCTCCTTGCACAATTAGGGCTCAATACTGTTCCCTCTGAAGTCCAAGAGAAATTTGCCATTAACCTCAGCATGGGCAGGATTAAATTCTCAGTTATGTAATTGGGAGATTTTAAAAGAGCCAGTTTCTTGTCCTTCCCTCACTTCAGATAAATTAAAGAGTTTTTAATGTTACTTGATTTTAGTCTTTATTATAGAGATATGATTTATTTCACTTTGTGTTTGAGAAACTTTTTATATACCAGTCTGTTATTTTGCTCTAAATTTTAGTTGTCACAGTTCAGGGCAACTGCACCAATATTTCCTCTCCATGCTCCACCAAGGACTCCCAACCATCACCTCTCTTGGGCACAGATCCATGTCTCTGTCGCTCCTGGATGGGTTTTTTTCCCCAGTCGTCACAGTTCTCTGACTGCATTGGGATATCCCCAGCAAGCCAGATTGCCTTCCTCTATGAAGGTTATGAACAGCTGTACTTGCCAGCAGTCACGTGTTACCACACAGCTCTTTCTAAGCAAGCATATTTATCATTAAGGTGAAAGCATTACAGAGAAAACATATAAAAAACAGCAAAAGTCCCTGTATGCATGCTAAAAGCTTAGTTGAGTTATTATGGGGCTCAATAAGCCAAAGTACTGTGCCTTCCAGAAAAGATTGGGGTCCCCCTTGAACAGAAGATCCGGTCTGTTTGCCTGACTCAATCCCTGAGTCAATTTAAACTCGTGCTATTCATCCAAAGGTCATTTATTTGCTTGTTGGTCTAAGGAGAATCCAGTTTGAACTAGTATATGTGAATCTCTCCCAGTGGTGGTACTACTCAGGAGATGTTAAAACCTTATTGAATTTGCCTAATCAACCCCACTCTTCTTAGTTCCTGGAGGAACTGTGGTCACCCTCCACCCATGGAATTACACAATCTCGGGCCCACAATGTCATATAAACTTCCTACAGTAAGATCTCCAAAGATATTGCAGAAAATTGCAATATCAGTCATAGTAACTATATGAACCATTGTTGTGACACCTACAATGCATTAAGTTGCCTTGACCAATATTTTATGATTATTTATTGATAAACAACTGTTGAGAGACATTCTAGGGTTTAACTAAAGTTTCCTAAGTGGTTTGGAACTTGATTTTTTCTGTTCATATTTACTAATAAAATGATTATCAGAATCTATTGTGGACACTTGTTATCAGTAATGAGTAATTTTTCTAGTGTACATAAATGGTCATCCCTTGCTGTTGGAATGGCCCTTTACCTATTGCTGGAGATAGCACAATTTAGAGCATCCCTGTGAGTGCCGTAATTTGTTTCCCATGACCAGACCCACACAACTAAACTGTATTAGGCTTTCAGCCATCTTTGCGGGCCCTTCCCAGAGTTGTGCTGAGTGCCAAATGGCTTCTCCTGGAATTCTGGCCATAGAATCCTCCAGGACAGACAACACATGAATTTTGAATATAAAAAAACAAGCAGAGGTCCTTCCCCTCACGCACCTTTTTAAAAATGAACAAACAAAATTTTCAGGCCTTTCACATTTTAAGTGCATGGGGAAAATGTTGAATAATTTATCTCTATGAAAAACAGATTGACCAAACTCAATAAACTTCCCGGGTAAATTTTCTCTTTCAGACAAGTTAATGATGTCCCATTTTCCACAGTGTGAAATAACTACTTCTAATACCTGGAGTTTTTAACCAAGTGATCATAATTATGTTTATCCACTGAACTTTACTCTTACTCTGCAAATCTCCTGGACACTGCCTGCAGTATCCACTGCAACACCTACTTCTTCTCCAGCTTTGTCAATCCTCATGGAATGAGTCCCATACCTGTACACACAAAAATAACTAATAATCCCAAATTATTTCACACTGACTTAATCCACCTTGAATAGCATTTACTTCTGCTGGTATATTGGAAATGACAAAATAAATAAAAACTTATCTGTATCAGACCTCCAGTGTTTTCCCCCTTCAGAGAGGAAGTGGCCTACAAAAATCTTTGCCATTTTTTGTTTCTGATGAAAGAGAATTGAAAAGGTGCATGAGAAATCTGTGACTTACATAGTCCATTCAATAAAAATTCAAAAGTATTGTGAATCACTTTTAACCAAGTATCAGAGGGGTAGCCGTGTTAGTCTGGATCTGCAGCAGCGACAAAGGGTTCTGTGGCACCTTATAGACTAACAGAGGTATTGAAGCATAAGCTTTCGTGGGTCAATACCCACTTCTTCTGATGCAAGCAGTGGAAATGTCCAGAGGCAGATATAAATGTGCAGGGAAGATTCAGGCTAGAGATAACGAGGTAAGCTAATCAGGGAGGGTGAGGCCCTCTTCTAGCAGTTGAGGTGTGAACACCAAGGGAGGAGAAACTGCTTTTGTAGTTGGCTAGCCATTCATAGTCTTTGTTTAGTCCTGAGCTGATGGTGTCAAATTTACAAATGAACTGAAGCTCTGCAGTTTCTCTTTGGAGTCTGGTCCTGAAGTTTTTTTGCTGCAGGATGGCTACCTTTAATTCAACCTCCCTGGACACACAATAGATTTTTTATATATTTATATGTTATTTATTTGTAAACGGTACATGAGTCTAGTCTTCAAGGAGAAACACCCAACCTGGAAAAAAAAAAATGGTGCACTTCAGCCATTTTTTTATTTTGTGTGTGAAAAAGCTATCTTACAAAGTATTGAAAATTAGAAAATATTCTGTATAAAAATGTCAAACATCAAGCTGCTGAAGGAATTGTGCTACAAGTTTTCAGCAACAACAATAAAACTTCACCTCTGGGGAGAAACTATGCAAGGTAGGTTTCAGCACGGACAGAGGATTTTTTCCAAAAGTTAGGAACATGTGAAAACAGGGAATGTTAAGGAAAACCCTCATGCACCTTTAACTATAAGAGCCTCTAGCAAGCACACACTGTAATAAGTACAATGGTGTAACGTATGTTACTATTGGACCTTTGGGCCACCGACTTTGTGGAAAATGGTGTAGCTCCATTGACTTCAGTGTAACTAACCCAATTTCTACCAGCTGAGGATCTGGGCTCTTAAAAAAGAATCAGGGTTATGAATAAGCTAACAAGTATCAGAGGGGTAGCCATGTTAGTCTGGATCTGAGAAGTGACAAAGAGTCCTATGGCACCTTACAGACTAACAGACGTATTGGAGCTTAAGCTTTTGTGGGTGAATACCCACTTCATCGGATGCATGCAGTGGAAATGTCCAGAGGCAGGTACCCTCTGGACATTTCCACTGCATGAATCCGATGAAGTGGGTATTCACCCACGAAAGCTTATGCTCCGATACATCTGTTAGTCTATATGATGCCATAGGTCTTTTTGTCGCTTCAACAAGCTAACAGTGCAACAACGTAGTTTTTCCTTGCATTTTAATGAATAAAATGATGAGAAAAGTCTAGCGGAGAGACGGAGTCCAGCGGTGGGCAGAGAAAATGATTAGGGGGCTGGGGCACATGATTTATGAGGAGATGCTGAGGGAAATGGGCTTATTTAGTCTGCAGAAAAGAAAAGTGAGGGGGGATTTTATAGTAGCCTTCAACTACCTGAAAGGAAGGGTTCCAAAGAGGATGGAGTTCGGCTGTTCTCAGTGGTGGCAGATGACAGAACAAGGAGGAATGGTCTCAAGTTGCAGTGGGGGAGATCTAGTTTGGATATTAGGAAAAACTATTTCACTAGGAGGGTGGTGAAGCACTGGAATGGTTTACCTAGGGAGGTGGTGGAATCTCCATCCTGAGAGGTTTTTAAGGCCCGGCTTGACAAAGCCCTGGCTGGGATGATTTAGTTGGGGTTGGTCCTGTGTTGAGCAGGGGGTTGGACTAGATGACCTCCTGAGGTCTCTTCCAACCCTAATCTTCTATGATTCTATGAAAAGGAGAGAAAAGTATTTTATAGTTGAAAAGAAGATAAT
Organism: Chelydra serpentina; assembly: GCA_037349315.1. Lineage (NCBI taxonomy): Eukaryota > Metazoa > Chordata > Testudines > Chelydridae > Chelydra > Chelydra serpentina. The sequence continues at coordinate 73,355,581 of JBAIAC010000004.1, forward strand.
TCTGGGGTGTAGCCACAACTCACTGATGTGAAAGAAGAGTGAATCCACCTTATTTTCCTGATTGTTTGGCTGGATTGCTTTGGTGGAATGCTGAGGTAAGAGGCAGCCTCACATTTGCAACAGCAATAGATTGAAATTGCAGTAACATTAAAGGATGGAAAGTCCTTTGTCTTTCAATGGGACATTTAGGATCTTCTTTAAGATGGTCACAGTAGCAGCCTATGGGCTTGTCAGCTCAGTTGGAAAGCTTTCAGTGCGAGGTCATGACAGAGGTGAGGCTTCATTAGGATTTGCTCCAATCTTATTAGAGACCAATTGAGCATGCTCAAAAATAAGTTGACTATCACATAAATGATAGCTATTAAAAATGTCATCCAGCCAAGCCTCACAAAGGGCTTGCTCCTCAATAAGGAATATTTAAATGCAAAGTTTGAAGGTATTTTTCTCCACAGCCATTTTATGATATTGTTGTGAGAAAAGAAAATCTAATCATGAAGAAAAAACGTTATTTTGTCCACACCTCAGTAACTCAATAATGGCTCATGGGATTTTGTTTAAACACACACACACACACACACACACACGCACGCACACTCACTCACTCACTCACTCACTCACCTCAGGGTGGACACCAAGGATAGAATCTTTGAGCTCAAAAGCATAATTTTTCTGAAATTATGAGTTGTGAAAATATTGGATTATAGTGTAAATCCCCAGATAGGCTTAACTTTTCAATATTATAAAAACGATAAGCTAAGCATTTCAAAAATAGATGTCTAAAGCTAAATCCCCATTTAGGTACTGAAATAAGTGATCTCAGCACCAACATCTCCCACTGAGGATACTAACAATAGACATCCCTCTTGGACAAAATGTAGCTGCATCAATTGGGTAGTATAACTGATTTGTTGGACAACATGTGAACATTCAAGCATCCCAGAGGATCCACCACAATGCACCTACAATTTTGTGTTTGCTATTAGTGTTCAAAGAGTAAATTCCCACATCCACTTTTGAAGCATGACAAGCTTTAGTTTTGTTTTAAAATGCCCAAAGAATGCTCAAATGAAACAAAACTTCTGGAGTTTAAAAGCTGCCCACTCTCTCTTAGCTGATATTTTTTATTTTTTCTATCTCGTTTTTTTTCGGCAAATCCACCATCTTTCAGGGTGATGAGAATGTAAGCAAAGAAAGTTATTACTATTCAAGCTTTATATACCTTAATGCCTTACTGCCTGGCATATATAGATCTAAAAAAATCCCAATTACGTTTTTCTTACAATGTAGAAAAAAGGTAATTCAGTTGGAGTATGAGAAAAAATAAACCAGATGGGGAGATTTTTGAAGTTGTTGTGTTAATACTTTAGCCATTTACATCATTGCAGATATTAATGACATACTGCTCACTTTGAAGTCTTTTTTTCTCATTGACACATAGGGTATTTATGTATTGTAGTTTTCAATTGTTTTAATGTGTTACCTGTGTAACCCTATAGTATCATTTGGGGAAAAAACCCACCAACAAAAACAAGTCTGTACAAACACTGATAGACTAAAGAAAGTGATCTTTAATAGCTTGATGGATTTTTTTAAAATGGTCTTTATGCTGGACTATAACAGTGTTGTAACACAGGAAGATAAATCAAGAAACATTAATAATTCCTCTGGGTTTTATAGTGAGGCACCAAGGAAGGAGATAATAATTTTATGGTTACTTATTTCCACCTTCTTTTCAAGCAGTACAGCAGGAAATAGAATCTATTGGTAAAGAGCTTCAGTATATTATTCTATTAATATACCTCAGAGATATCTTATTTTGACAAAGAAAACACTAGGCCTAATACAGGTCTCATTTACACCAGTATAAATTTGAATAAACACCTTTGAAATCATTAGGATGCTCCACATTTACAGTGGTGTAATTGAGACCAGAAATTGGCCTACTTTCTGCATTTGTATGACCTTAATATAACCATGAGATGTCTGCAGAATTTCAAAATGACCAATTCAAAAAGAATACTATATAGTATTAGAAGTATTATGTCAAAATAAAAAAAGCCTTTATAGAATCACAGTTTTTTGATTGTGCTTGGGTCATATTAAATTACAATGAAGAGTTGATTCATATTCCCTTAAAAATTGTGGACAGCATATCAGTAAAAAGAGCATAGAAATACATGTATAATGTAAGTAAATCATTAGTTATGTAATAAAAGCAGCAGCAAACATTTTAATACATAGGGAGATATCTGATCTACTCTAATAGTGGGAAACAGCAAAGCGGTGGAAGAATTAGAGTTAATCTTTCACCTCAGATAATAAACCAGTATCACATAGATTAAATCAATTTTATTACTGTTGCTTATTGAGAGGCCTATTTCTACAATTAAATAAGACTTTTACATCCTGGCCAAAAAGGCAGAAAAGAATCATCTTGAGTAAAGCTGTGCACACTCATAGACTTTAAGGTCAGAAAGAACCACTGTGATCATCTAATCTGACCTCCTGCACACTGCAGGCCACACCCACACATTCCTGTCATAGACCCATAACCTCTGGCTGAGTTAATGGTTTAAAGAATTATGGTTTAAAGACTTCAAGTTATAAAGAATTCATCATTTACACTTGTTTAAACCTGCAAGTGAGCCATGTCCCATGCTACAGAGGAAGGTGAAAACCCTCCAGGGTCTCTTGCAATCTAACCCTGGGGAAAATTCCTTCACGACTCAAATATGGCAATCAGCTAAACCCTGAGCATCTGAACAAGACCCACCAGGCAGACTCCTGGGAAAGAATTCTCTGTAGTAACTTAGGGTATGTCTACACTACGGTACTAGTTCGATTTCTGTGAAACCGAACTTGTGAACCCGATATTTCCAGGTCGATTGTTCGAATCCACACCAGGGATCTTTTTTCGAATGTCTGAGTCCACAGTAAGGGGGCAAGCGTCGACATTGCAAGCGGTGCACTGTGGGTAGCTATCCCACAGTTCCCGCAGTCCCGCCTGCCCACTGGAATTCTGGGTGTAGCCCCCAGTGCCTTGTGGGAACGAAATTGTGTCAAGGGTCGGTATACGTACATTTCGTCACTCGACCCACACTTCCGCCTTCCCTACGTGAAAGCGCCGGCGGGGAATGAATTCGCGCCCTTTTTCCTGTGGCTGATAGCTCGGACGCCACTGGACAGTGAGCATGGAGCCCTCCGCGATTATCGCAGCTGTCCTGTCCGTAGCCAACAACTCGCGCCTTATAGCGCACCTTTTCCAGACTCTGATGCAGAGAAATCGGGAGAGGAGACAACGTAATCTCCGGGAGTACTTAAACTCTGACAGGGGCATTGATCTCTTGCAAAGCGCTGGACCCCGGCCCCTAGACATCATGGTGGCAATGGGTCATGTTGATCCCGTGGAACGGCGATGCTGGGCAAGGGAAACAAGCACTGACTGGTGGGACCGCATAGTGCTGCAGGTATGGGATGAGTCCCAGTGGCTGCGAAACTTTCGGATGCGTAAGTGCACTTTTATGGAACTTTGTGAGTTGCTGTCCCCTGCCCTGAAGCACCAGGACACCCGGATGCGAGCTGCCCTCAGTGTCCAGAAGCGAGTGGCCATAGCCCTGTGGAAGCTTGCAACCCCTGACAGCTACCGGTCAGTAGCGAACCAATCTGGAGTGGGCAAGTCTACCGTGGGGGTTGCTGTGATGCAGGTAGCCCGTGCAATCGTTGACCTGCTGTTCCAGAAAGTAGTGACCCTGGGAGACGTGCAGGCGATCATAGAAGGCTTCGCTGCAATGGGATTCCCAAACTGCGGTGGGGCCATAGATGGGACACACATCCCTATCCTTGGACCGGAGCACCAGGGCGGCCAGTATATTAACCGAAAGGGCTATTTTTCTATGGTTCTGCAAGCACTAGTGGACCACAAAGGACGTTTTACAAACATCAATGTTGGGTGGCCAGGCAAGGTTCATGATGCTCGTGTTTTCAAAAACTCTGGTCTGTTTAGACGCCTGCAACAGGGGGTTTATTTCCCCGACCACAAAATCATTGTTGGGGATGTGGAGATGCCAACAGTGATCCTGGGGGACCCTGCCTACCCGCTAATGCCATGGCTCATGAAGCCATACACGGGAGCCCTGGACACTGAAAAGGAGCTCTTTAATTACCGCCTGAGCAAGTGCAGAATGGTGGTGGAGTGTGCCTTTGGCCGTCTCAAGGCAAGATGGCGAAGCTTACTTACTCGCTGCGACCTCAGCCCTAAAAATATCCCCATTGTGATTGCAGCGTGCTGTGTGCTCCACAATCTCTGTGAGATCAAGGGGGAGACATTTATGCAGGGCTGGGAGGTTGAGGCAAATCGACTAGCAGCAGATTACGCTCAGCCAGACACCAGAGCCATTCGAAGATCACAGCGGGAGGCGGTGCGCATCTGGGAAGCTTTGAAAGCTCGCTTCCAGACAGAGCGGGTTAACCATTGATTGCTACACTTCCGTAAACAGATACTGGACCTTCCCCTGTCCCTTTACACATGTCCCGTTGCCCATCCTCCCATTACCAACCCCCTTCCCCCTCCTTGGTTCAACGCTGTAAAGTCACAGTAAAGGAAAGATTTTTTTGTGTAAACCTTTTCCTGTACTTCTTATTGGGTAATGATTATCACCGTGGAGGCATACGGCGGTTGGGGGGCGGTTTGGTTGGGGGACACTTCCCTTCAAAGGGGAAGCTCTTTACCCTGCCCAAAGCGCAGTGCCAAGAGGTGTTCCGCTTGCTTAAAGGGACAATCAACCTCTCCTAATCCCATGTGTGTGTGGTGTTGTCTATGTGCCTTTTACGTTGTGACTATCGCCTACGGATCCCACGGTGCATTGATCTATCCAGCAGGCTACTGTCAGCCGCAAAAGATCAGCGACCACCCTCCCCAAACATAAAGTGCACCACCAAACCCCCAATCCCCAGGTTTAGAACGTATAAACCTGCACAACGAAGGACAGGTGTGCTTAATGCATGCAATGTGTACTGTGCTTGTCACTTCAGCAGTTACCCTGTGTTCACCCTCGTTTCTGCCCCCACTATCTGCACTTACAAAACATGTTAACCACTACCCAGACATACAAACGGTCCCATTTAAAACACTCAGGGAAACATTGGTGAACCAAAAAACCAGATTTATTCAACAGAACAATAACTTAACATGGGACCTGGGAAGGGAGGTGCTCAGTGGTGCTGCTGGATGGAGAGGAGGGAAAAGTCTAAGGTTTAGGGAATGACAGCCTTCTACTACTGCAGCGGTCTGCAGGGGTGGATTGAGTATTTCCACGCACCCTGGCTCCCCTTGTCCTAGTGACTTTTGGGGAGGAAGCCACTGGACTTGGTGGTGGGGGAGGGCGGCTTGAAAGAACATACAGAGGTGCTCTTTCCTCATGTCTCCTGTCCTGGAGAACATCCACTAGGCGCCGGAGCGTGTCGGTTTGCTCCCTCATGATTCCCAGCATTGTTTGGGTCGCCTGCTGATCCTCCTGCCGCCACCTGTCCTCGCGCGCTTCAGCCCTCTGCTCCCGTTCCCTGGCTGCTCGCTCGTACCGTGCAAACTCCTCTCTGCAGTGTGCCGCCTCCCTCTGTGACAGCATCATTAATTCTGAGAACATGTCGTCCCTGGTTCTCTTTTTGCGCCGCCTTATCTGGACTAGGCCGTGGGTGGGAGAAGCACGGGTTGGGTGGGAGACACTCACAGCTGTGGGATAAATGAAAGGGAGTGAATTCCTCAGAATGATACTTTTTCAAGAACAATGACCATACTCTTTCACCGTGAATAGGACCAAACACAGTGCCTATCACATGTACACGTACTACAAGGTCAAATACTACGCCTTAAGGCTGAATGAGTGTCTGGGGTCCCGGTATACGGATCCCAGAAGCCTTGCCGTACACAGAAAATCACCTCTCTGAAAACCATGGTAAGGTGCTGACTTAGGTGTGCTGCGAGATTGCTTCACAGCAGTGCTCTACTCCCATGTCTCCCTCAGTGTTCCTGGCGGCGGGCAGGAAATGCTGCTGGCCAAACCGATAATCTACGGCGGCTATCCTAGACCACCCCCCAGTCCGCGTTGCCGCTCCAGGGAACCAAAAATGCCCGCGAACCGCCCAGCATGAACGGCTCGCCTACCCTTCCCCCCCTCCGCGTGGCTGCTCCAGGGAACCAGAAATGCCCGCGAACCGCTCAGCGTGAACGGCTCGCCTACCCTTCCCCCCCCTCCGCGTGGCTGCTCCAGGGAACCAGAAATGCCCGCGAACCGCTCAGCGTGAACGGCTCGCCTACCCTTCCCCCCCCTCCGCGTGGCTGCTCCAGGGAACCAGAAATGCCCACGAACCGCTCAGCGTGAACGGCTCGCCTACCCTTCCCCCCCCTCCGCGTTGCCGCTCCAGGGAACCAGAAATGCCCGTGAACCGCTCAGCGTGAACGGCTCGCCTACCCTTCCCCCCCCTCCACGTGGCTGCTGCAGGGAACCTAAAATGCCTGCGAACCGCTCAGCGTGAACGGCTCACCTACCCTTCCCCCCCCTCCGCGTGGCTGCTCCAGGGAACCTAAAATGCCCGCGAACCGCTCAGCGTGAACGGCTCGCCTACCCTTCCCCCCCTCCGCGTGGCTGCTCCAGGGAATCTAAAATGCCCGCGAACCGCTCAGCATGAACGGCTCGCCTATCCTATCCCCGGTTTAGCGTTGCCGCTCCCTGGGACTGTCCCTACCCGCGCACCGATATGTGGTACTGGTTTTGCTCCCGACACACTACCACCACGCGTTACCGTAAACAGCCGGGTGTCTGTCTGTAAGGGGAAAAGGAAGCATGCAGTATACTAATTATACCACTCATTCGAACCAGGACCCCATGACTGATATCACTCTGCTGAGGATTACGGAGACAGAGAAAATCTGCATGCTGCGTCAATGCAAGCAAACCCCGGGGCCGTATGCTGCCATGCTATGCAAGGCAATGATACCAGAGTACCTGCTGCTTGCATGGCGCGGGAAAGTATCCTACCATGGAGGAGACAATAAGGCAGCTCTCCCAGTGAACGTGCTAAACAAACTATCGCTGTACCTGCAAGACAGCTTCTCTGAGATCTCTGCTGGTGATTACACCTCTATCCCCATACATATTGACAGACTTTTCGAATAGTTGCACGGGAAAGCGACTCAAAGCTGAAGCGCATAAGGCCAATGAAGCCACAGTTACAGAGCGCTATCACACCATAACTATTGTATTGAAAATAAATGTCTAACACACTGACCTGATGATCCCTCTCCTGATTCCTGGTCAGGAATGCTGGCTTGGGAGTGTTCGAAGGGCAGCGCAGTCAGGGTGAGGAATAGTTCCTGGCTGTCGGGGAAATCTCCAGGGTGACCACTTTCGATCGCTTCGTCCCCCTGCCCTCCATCCTCTTCTTCGCCGTCAGCGAAAACCTCCTCCGATGTGTCCGTAGAATGGACCCCGTCATCGGTGTCCACGGATACTGGCGGGGTAGTTGTTGCCGCACCACCGAGCATGGCGTGCAGTGCCTCGTAAAATCGGCAAGTCTGAGGCGCTGAGCCGGAGCGTCCGTTGGACTCTTTGGTTTTTTGGTACGCCTGACGTAGCTCCTTGATTTTGACGCGGCACTGCGTAGCATCCCGGCTGTACCCTCTCTCCGTCATAGCCTGTGAAATCTTCTCGTAAATTTTGGCATTCCGTCTTTTTGAACGGAGCTCGGCTAGGATGGATTCATCGCCCCACACAGCGATGAGATCCAAAACCTCACGATCACTCCATGTTGGAGCTCTCTTTCTATTCACCGATGGCATCGAAACCACCGCTGTAGAGCTCTGCATCATTGCCAGTGCTGCTGAGCTCGCCACAATGTCCAAAGAGGAAATGGGATTCAAAATGGCCACAGAGGAAAAAGCATTCAAATTTTCGCCGGGATTTCTCTGAGTGGCAGGTCAGAGCATCCGAGTACAAAATACTGCCCTGAGCGTCCACCGAGTGGTGCACTGTGGGATAGCTCCCGGAGCTATCAGCGTCGAATTCCGTCCACAGTACCTCACATTCGACATGCCCATTTCGAATTTGGCGCTACTCCCCTCGTCAGGGTGGAGTACCGAATTCGATTCAAGGAGCCCTTACTGTCGAAATAAACTGCTTCCTAATGTGGACGGGTGAGGGATTACATCGAGTTAACGCTGATAAATTCGACATAAAGTCCTAGTGTAGACCTGGCCTTAGGGTCCTCCCCAGCTACCGTCCTGTCTCCCGCTTTTGAAGATTTTTGCTTTTGGCAGTTGACAATGGGTGACATGCTATTGTAGGCAATCCCATCGTACCATCCCCTCCATAAATGTATCAAGCTCAGTCTTCAGGGCAGTTAGGTTTTTTGGACCCCACTTCTCTCCTTGGAAGGCTGTTCCAGAATTTCACTCCTCTGAGGGTTAGAAACGTGCATAATTTTGCATAATCCATGCATAATTTTGCATAATTTGAGCCTAAACTTGTTGATGGCCAGTTTATAGCCATTTGTTCTTGTATCCAAATTGGTGCTTAACTTAAATAACTCCTCTCTTCCTGGTATTTATCGCTCTAATGTATTTATAGACAGCAATTATATCTCCCCGCAGCCTTCTTTTTGATAGGCTGAACAAGACTCTTTGAGACTCCTCTCACAAGGCAGGTTTTTCCATTCCTCTGATCATCCTAGTAGCCCTGCTCTGAAGCTGTTCCAATTTGAATTAATATTTCCTAAACATGGGAATTGCACATAGAATTCCAGATGAGGTCTCACCACGCCTTGTATAGTGGTACTAACACTTACTTGTCTATATTGGAAATATCTCACCTGGTGCACCCTCAGACTGCATGAGCCTTTTCAACAGTCGCTTCATATTGACGGTTCATAGTCATCCTGTGATCAACCAATACACCAAAGTCTTTCTCCTTCTCTGTCACTTCCAATTGATAAATCCTCAGTTTATAGGGAAAATTCCTGTTATTCCCTAATGCATGACTTGCACTTTGAATTATTAAATTTCATCCCATTTCTATTACTCCAGTTTACAAGGTCATCCCGATCTTCTTGTATGATATTCCAGACCTCTACCATTATGGCAATACCTTTCAACTTTGTGTCATCCACAAATTTTATTAGCATACTCCCACTTTTTCTGCCAGTGTCATAATAAAAATGTTAAATAAGATTGGTCCAGAGATCGATCCCTGAGGAACTCCACTGGTAACCTCCCTCCAGTCTGACAGTTCACCTTTCACTATGACCTATTGTAGTCTTCCCTTTAACCAGGTTCTTATGCACCTTTCATTCTCATATTAATCCCCATCTTCTCCAATTTAACTAATAATTTCCCATGTGGAACCATATCAAATGTCTTTCAGGAAGATTAGATCTACTGCATTTCCTTTGTCTAAAAAATCAGTTATCTGCTCAAAGAAGGAGATCAGGTTGAGCTGGCATGATCTACCTTTTCTAAAAGCATGTTGTATTTTATCACAATTACTGTTCACCATATTAGCAATTCTTCAGTCATATGGTTTGACCCCCAAGTTTACAGATTCATTCAAACTCCTTGCTATTGGGCTTGCAATTTCATGTGTCAGTTCCTTTAGTTCTTGGATGAAGATTATCTGGGCTCCTTGATTTAGTCCGATTAAACTGTTTGAGTTTGACTTCCACCACAGATGGGGTAATGTCTACTTCCACATCTTTGTTGCCATTGGCCACTCTGCCATTACCCATAAGCTCTTCATTAGGCTCATTAAAAACGGAGGCAAAGTATTTGTTAAGGTGTTGGGCCATGCCTAGGTAATCTTTAATCTCCACTCCATCCTCAGTGTTTAGCAGTCCCACTTCTTCTCTCCTTGTTTTCTTCTTATTTATATGACTATAGAACCTTTTACTATTGGTTTTAATTCCCTTTGGAAGTGTGACAGATTCTCCCCAGGGTACTACCTGGAACTGGAGTACCACTGAGCCCCTGATCCACCAGCCTGGCCTCCCTCTCACACTGTACTGCTGTGACAAGCTGCAAAGCCCTCCAGCCTGCACTTTCACCAGCATTCATGCAGGTAGGGAACACCCAGCTGCAGTTACATACAGGCTCTCTAACCACCAGTTTTCTAGCTTGGGACCCCAGAGCAGTACGGTCCTGCCCTGGTCAAATATGTCCAGTATATGAGTTTAATACCTGGTCTGCCTCTCCCTCAATGTGAAGAGAACAATGCACACTTGTGGTAACCAAGCAGAGATTTTCCCCAAGCATTTCAGTCAAAACTCAGTGATTTAGATTAAACCCAAAACAAGTTTATTAACTACAAAAGATAGATTTTAAGTGATTATAAGGAATAGCAAACAGATCAAAGGAGATTACCTAGCAAATAAATAAAAATGCAAACTAAGATTAAAATACTAGATAGATTGGATATGAATTAGCAGAGTCTCACCCTAATCGATGCTACAGGCAGGCTACAGATTCTTAAGGCACAAGTTGCACTTGCTTTACAGCTTGGAATTCTCAGGTATTTCATACACAGGCTAGAAATCCCTTTTAGCCTGGGTCCAGCACTTCCCTCGGTTCAGTCTTTGTTACTCTGGTGTTTTCAGGAGTCTTCTTGTGTATGTGGGGAGGGGGGTGGGGGTGAAGAACCACAGATGATGTCACTTGCTGCCTTATATAGCTTTTCCATATGGCGGGAACCCTTTGTTCCAAAGCTTGGTTCTCAGACCAGTCTGTGGAAAAATACTGACATCCCAAGATGTGGTCCAGAATCATGTGGCCTGGTCACATGTCCTTTTAGAGTCATAGCAGCCATTACTTATAGGCTGTTTGGAGTGTTCTCCAGATGGCTCACCAGATGGGAGATACATTTCTCTAAGGCCTTTTGTTTTCCCTAATGGCTCATTGCCCTGAATAGGCCCTTCCCAACCAGCTATCTAGCCTGAAAGCATCTTTTCTAGTAGGCATTACCCAGGTGTAACTGCATTTGAAATACAGATACATAGTCAATATTCATAACTTCAGATACAAATATGATACATGCATACAAATAGGATAATAATATTCAACAAATCATAACTTTTCCAATGACTGCTCACATATCTTGCATAACATACATCATAATCATGCTATAATCATATCATAATAATATCACTATGAAGAATATGGGGTGCAGTGTCACAGGAAGGTCCAGCTCTGCTTGGCTTTTGGCAGTTCTACACTTTCTGACCTTCAAGAGGAAGCTTTCCTTGCTGGTCCCTCCCATCTTCCATTCCTTGTAGGCTTTCTGCTTTCTCATAATCACCTGTTTGAAATGCTTGCTCATCCATCTTGGTCTACAACTCTTACTTACATTTTCCCCCTTCAGATAGGTTCAGATAGGTTCTGCAACTTAAACTTTAAGTAATTCCAAGCCTCCTCGACATTCAGATCTTTGAGTTCTTCATTCCAGTCCACTTGCTTAATTCCCTTAATTTTTTAAAGTTAACTCTTTTGAAATCAAGGACCTTTTTTGCTGATCTATTTTTGTTTATCCTTCCATGTAATTTAAACTGAATTAGCTCATGATCATGCAAACAAAGGTTGTCCTCTACAACCAGTTATTTTTTGACGTCCAATACCAAATCTAAAGTTGCATCACCTCTTGTTGGTTCAGCAACTCTTTGGCGAAGAAATTTGTCAGCTATGACATCCAAGACAATCTAGGCCATACTGTTATTAATAGCACTTGTTCTCCAATCTATATCTGAGAAGTTAGTGTCCCATAATCGCACATTCTCCAGTAGTATCTATTTCTTTTAAAAACATTAAATAGGTCTCTATCCATATCCAAATTAGATCTTGGTGGTCTGTAGCACACCCAGACACTATCCCAGGGGAACCTCTAGTAGCTTTCTTCTGCAAACTGATTTTGAACCAAACAGTGTCTTTCTTATCTATTCCATCACTTTTAATTTATTTACAGTCTAGCTCATCATTAATATACAATGTTACTCCACCACCTTTGCATTTATTCCTGTCTTTCCTGAACAGCACATATTCTTCAATACCTGTACTCAAGTTGATGTATAGTTTTCATTTTTAGTGGATTGGATCACCTCAGGTCTAAATACATGCATATTAACTCAATCTACTAGTGCTAGAATGAAGTGGGTTTTTTTAAACTAAGAAATATGCTTTTTATCAGATTGGTTTATCCCATGTTATGACTACAGTTGGGCCAGAATCAGCGCATCAATCTGAACCTGTGTGATTGTGAGTGGGTGTTCCCAAATTAGAGTCTGCCTTTTAGTTTTGGTTCCAGGTTGGAGTCAATACTGGATAAGGCCTATTAGACCAAATTTTCAGAAATGTCATAAGAATAGTTGACCTTATGAGGTTTCCATAATTTTGAAGTGATGAGAGAAAGTCATAAAATATTAGAAAGACAAGGTGGGTAAGGTAATATTTTCTATTGGACCACTTTCTGTATGTGAGAGAGATAAGCTTTTGACCTACACAGAGCTCTTCCTCAGTTCTGGTCTCTGGTCACAAAAAGTTGTCATAATCAAATTCAGGTCTAAATCCTAGACCAGCTTTGGCTTTGGAACCAAATCCCATACCTTAGTATAAACCTCCTTTCACAACTTCCTGGGTGACAAAAACATTTACCAGTCTTTACCAAGCCACCTGGCAATTTCTATTATGTAATTGTTCATTGTTAATACAAAGCTTGATAGCATATTGAAAACTGAAAATGAAGACACAAGTTGTATTTAATATCAAAATAAGCAACACACTCCAAATAATTAATTAAAGCGGTAAACATTCTAGTACATTACCTGTAGTTTTAGAATCCCAAGATACTTTGAGAACTTGTTTTCTCAACAATCCTCGTTTCCATTTTGGTTTATGAAAATGATTATATGCAATGAATATCTTGTTTTAACACACCGGATTGAAATATGTGACTCTTTTAACATAAAATATCAAACTAAAGAAAACAAAATAAGTATCAAAGAGGATATTGCACTGATTGTGCTATTAATTTTCATTTTTAAATTCAGCAAAAATCTTTATTTCTGAAGGTGCTACTGCAAAATCTCCAGTGTTCTATGTTGGAATGTTGAAGAAACCACAGTGTGTTGGCATAGAATTTAGGTCCACTTCACTGCAGAATTTACTGGGTCTTGGCTTTAGAGACATATATTTGCTGATCAGTGTTTAGATACTATGGTAACAGGTGTTCTGGAAAAACAATACAAAGGAGGTAACACGTGCTCTGGAAAACAATACAAAGACCTAATACAGCTGGCAGAAGCAGAACCAGAAGCTGTGCTTAGGCAGCTGGCCTTTAAAAGCACTATGAGACCCTGGCAGTAACCAGCAAAGATAGGGGTGGAGCAGAATGAGCAATGGAATTGAACAACTTCCAATAGGTATGGTTAGAACTGCTTGGACATTTTTCATCAAGAAAATGACATTTTGTTGAAACTGAACTTTTTTTTTTTTTAAATGTATGATTTAACAAACTTTAGTTGGGAAGCTTTCTCTAGTCCACAGTGAAATCTCTGATTAAAACCCCGGACAGGGACACATCTTTACATCCTAAATGAGTGCTTTAACCACTGAGCTATTGGCTATTCGGATTGGGTGGCTTTCTCTCTCTATTCCCCTGAAAAATGTTGAATGGGCTCTGTTTTGTTCCAAAGTCAAAACCTCAAAATATTTCACAAAACAAAATTCTTGCTTTCCAGCTCTCCTTAGAGGTTAATAACCAAAACTGGAAGAATACTACAAGAAAGAGTGTGGAAAACTTTGTTTCAATTCCTTAATGAATATTCTTTGACTGTGTTTGAATTTCTTTTGTGCTATCTTTCTTTTGCATGCATATGCTACCCAAAGAGTTTACTGACAGGCAAGTTCACTGAAACAGTGTGAGTTAAGCAAATCTTGTGGAATATTTGTAAAAAGTGAATTTCAAATTTGGAATCCTGCATATTTGCATATCTGGTCAGAAAAGAGAAGCATGCTTCGTATCCAATGTATGCATCCAGTTTTGAATACCCTACAGAAATGCTCCAATTTTGAATACCCTAGGGAAATAAGCACAAACAAGCTACAGAACTTGGACAATAATGTTGAATAGAGAGAGAGAGAGATACAATATAAAACCAGCTGAGCGTGCTATGCTGAAAGTTTTCTGACCCAAAACAAAGATTTCTAAGCTCTTTGTAAAATTCACTATCCCCAAGCTACATCTAAAGTGAAGATGGAGGATAATTTAGAAACAAAAGCGGCAGAGGCAAACATACAAGGAAAACCTTATTATGTGTTTATAGGTTTAAAGATTCCCCAAACCTCAGACAAGATGACATATTGGGAATCAAATCTCAGCTAGACATCTAGGAACCAGCATATGTTGGGCTTTCAATATAAAAACCAACATCTTCTATTCAATGCAAGGTTTCGCAAGGTCAAGATTGCACCAGCATATAAGCAGAATTTTATCAATCTATTACTGACAAAAATGTTGTTGTCATACCTTGCAATAGCTGCAGGTGGGCAATTAGACTTTGTGGTTGTCCATATTAGAGATTGCTGCAGTAATATAAACTGACGCTTCCCATATCAGCCCCCAAACCATCAACATTTAAGCAAGAGCCATAGTCAGGGCAGGATTATCTTACAAACCACAATAAGCGTTTTACACCCTTCTGTTACATGGATCACACATTACTAACCTCCTTAGCTGGTGCCCTGACTTTATTCTTGAATTTTGACAATTTCAACACAACTCATTTGCTACCTCAAGACTGGTCCTGATCTGATAAACTCTGTGTAGTAGTACAGTAGACTAGTTGATGTCAAGCTGCGAGAGTTTTTAATTACATACAGTTCAATTAGGCTCTCTTTTTCTTGGAAAAAGAAATTATTTTAAAAAAATACGAGGATGGAAGATTCATTCAGCTTTGCCTTCATAGCAGTACATGTTGCCGCAATTTCCCCCCTAAATATTGTAGCCTATATTCTGAAACATGGAGATACAAAATAATAACAATAGTTCATAAAACTGGTGAAAAATGAAGCAGGTCAAAAGAGAGCTTTTAGTCTTAGACTATTGAATTAGTGGTTATCACGATTCAGGGTTCTTGGGACAGATAGTTATGCAATTTAATTTTTATTTTATTGCTTTATGCGAAAGTTGTTCTGGCAGAAGTAAATGTTACAAGTGAATAATTATTTGAATCCCCAAATATGATAGCATTAAAAATGTGGAACCTTGTTATTGTGTAATTAAACCCAAGATAGAGTATAAAGCTGTCTTATTGTTCAGAATATATTGGCTTGCCATTTTCAACACATTTAGGAATGCACAACAAGAAAGGTGTGTGGTCATTTGAAATGACTGAGAGTGTTTGAAAGGGAGCAAGAGGCTCTACAAGAAAAGGGTTAAATTTACAGAAAATACATGTTTCCCCTCCTTAAAAATATGTCTCTATAAATAAGCCTGGCAATTTAAATGTGTCCAAGCCTCATTTACAGTACAGGGGATGTATTAGAAGGAGAAGGGCTTTTTCTCATTAATACCACATATTCCTGACAGAGCTCAGTAGAAAGCCTGTCAGGACCTATCACACAGATTTTCTTGCACATATCATTACATTCAATCACAGTATTCCTATGAGAAGAAATTGACTTTTAAAGGGAAAAATCATTATTCATAATTTAACAACAATATTTAGATGTTATATGGTAATTTCTATCCACTGAACACAAGTGCTTTACAAAGGATGTTCAATATCATTATCTCCATTTTACACAGAAAACAAAGACACTGGGAGGTGAACTGACTTGCCTCAAAATGGAACCTGAAAATGTTACCCAGGTGCCATGACTCCCAATCGGTTGTCCTATCCACCAGACCATCCATTTGGAAACATGCTCATATTTGTTAACTAGAAAAAAAATCACATTTTTATATAAATTAAACTATATTTATACAGATAAATAAAAATATGTGCTTAAATTCAGTCAAATTGACTCTACTATCTCTGTCAATGACAGTCTCTTTTATGGATTGCTGAAATAGTTTAGTCACTAATATTCCATGATCTTGAGATGGATGCATCTCTTTACTACTATCTAGTATTCTGCATGCCTGGACAGCAATCAGCTCACTCTGCGTGGGTTTCAGGGAGAGCAAATAGAATGGCAGTTGCAGCACTTCTTGGCTGCTCTAGGGAACTCTAAACAAATAAAATGGCAGGTAGGGAGGCCAAGTGTTTCACCCACAATGTAAGACAAGAATAGCTTCCCTACCCCCGGCCCACCCACACATGTAAGAGAACATTCTTCATTCATGGCTGGGGGAAGGAAATGGGAGACACTCATCTTGCCCATCAATTTATCGAGAGAAACAGAACTGAAGACTACCCTTTATTTTGTCAGCCAGAAGTTGGATGAGAGTGGGGATAATTATGTAAGCAAGTGACGATGATAGGTCATGGTGACACACTATAGTCACATACTGATGCAAGATCATGATGCTAAGATTGGAACATTAGGTATCAAATCATTGTGATACAATTACTTGGAGAAAAAGAGGTTCAATCTCAAGGTATTAAAGGATGAGCAGCACGAAGTTAGACTTTTAGCTGGTTAGACTCAATGGGCCAGATCCTCAGCTGGTGTAAATTGATGTAGCTCCATTGAAATCAATATCAGTGTACGTCAACTGAGGATCTGGTCCAGTAATTATAAGAAGGATGATGAAAGGTAATAATATCAACACTAGTCTTATTAAGTAGAGGGTGCTTTGCTAAAAGGCATTGCTCTGAACATGTACAATGGGCTAATCAAATATTTTCATTCATAGCCCTACCCCATTCTTAAGTAAATCAATATAACCAACCACCTTAAGGCTGTTACCCTACCTCCAGGAAGGGTTGCATTCAAATACTTCAGAGGAAGGCCAATAAATAAAAGCAATTCATCTGGAACAAATTATTAAACAATTAATTTGTAAACACCTAGAAAAGAATAGGATTATAAAGAATAGCCAGCATAGAACAAATCATGCCAAACCAACTTAATTTCCTTCTTTGACAAGGTTACTGGACAAGCAGATAGGGAGAACAACTAGATGTGATAAATCTTGATTTTAGGAAGGCTTTTGACACAGTTGTATGTGACATTTTCATATGCAAACTAGGGAAATGCGGTCTAGATGAAATTACTATAAGGTGGGTGCACAAGTAGTTGAAACATGATATTCAAACAGTAGTTATCAATGGTTCACTATCAAACTGTGAGGGCATATCAACTGGAGTCCCAAGAGAGTCAATCCTCGACCCAATTCTATTCAATATTTTCATTAATGACTTGGATAATGGAGTGGAGAGTATGCTTATAAAATTTGTGGATAATACCAAGCTGGGATGGCTTGCAACTGCTTTGGAGGACAGGAATAGAATTCGAAATGAGTTTGACAAATTGAATTGGTCTGAATTTAACGAGATGAAATTTATTAAAGGAAGTGCAAAGTACTACACTTAGGAAGGAAAAATAAAATGCACAGCTACAAAATAGGAAATAACAGCACATGTTTAGTCTTGAGAAAAGAATATTGAGGGGGACTTGATAACAGTCTTCAAAAATATTGAGGGCTGTTAGAAAGAGGATGGGGATCAATTGTCCTTCATGGCCACTGAAGGTAGGAAAAGAAGTAATGGGCTTAATCTTCAGAAAAGGAGGATTTTGGTTAGATATTAGGAAAAACTTTCTAACTATAAGGGTAGTCAAACTCTGGAACAGGCTTCCAAGGGAGGCTGTGGAATTCCCATAACTGGAGATTTTTAAGAACAACTTAGAAAAACTCCTGTCAGAGCTAGTCATCCTGTCTCAGCAGAGTAAATTGGATTTAATGACCTCCGAAGGACCCTTCTGGTCCTAAATTTCTATGATTAGTTAATACACTCTTAAATATGACCTATATTCCTAGTCTAGATGTGGCCTCACCTTGGGACAGTCTGATGCATAAGGAATATTTATTCTTAGCAACTATTGTGGTGTTAATCTCTCCTAAGGGGGTAAGGAGCAAGCAGTGGCATACCTTCCTCCTGGATTGAGCTAACATGGTGATGAGTTACACAAGGGAGAGCATGCTTCATTCTTCAGAGGAGCTCCAGGAGGAACAGTTTGTACATATCATTAAGTTCTCAGAAGTCAGGAAATGACAAACTTGTGTGTGCAATCATAACTCTGTCCCGGAGAGTACAAATAGGCACCATTTTTACTTTATTTAGAAGTCTAAATAAATAAATAAATTGAAACTATTAAATGCTCAATCATGAAAATAATTTTTCGGGGTTTTTTTTTGTAGCACCCAACCAGATGATTGGATAATAATTCGCATTATGGTAACATGTACAATAGTTATTAAGCATGTTGCAGTATTAACATGTACAATTAATTATTCAGACCGTTATCCAACTCAAATGCTCTCTAAACGTTTTTGCAATAGATACCACTAAGCTGTGTTCTGCCCATCAGCTCCATTAAGAAGATTCCCTCCTTTCCTTTCAGATTCCATCTCACTACTCTCCATATAAACCTGCACCTCCCATATTCCTAGTGCTTCATAATTTTCTGTTCCATTTCCAAACAACAGAATACAGAGGAAGGCCACCTTTTTTGAGGATAGTTCCAGGCCCACTGAAAGTATTTGCACATTGTGGCCATTTTGAATAATGGCAACACTTCATGGGAAAACTGCAGGGGATCAGGAGAAGCTTTAAAAAGCTATCCAGATAATATTGACACTTGGGTAAAATTGCAACAGTTGTCAACTCTGTAAGGTTGTGCGAACCTCAGCTCAGTGCCACACAAAGCTAAGTTCAGGTCTACTTGAAAATCAGCCTTGGTTCAGACCATCCTGCTCCCTACTTAAGCTCCCTTCACTCAATTTGTCCTGCCTCCCCTCACCATTTGTCATCATTTTATATAGGGAACTTTTTGCTCCACCTTCTTTTTGTTTTCAGGATGACTAGCTGATCACTTCCCTTTCCTAGATCTTTGAGAGGAACCATGTTAAACCTCAGGCATTTGGATAATGGAGTAAGCTTCGGATACTTGGCTGATCGGAGGAATATAGGTAGAAAATCCTGCCACAACTTCTGGGAAAAGGTAGGTGGCCTGCCTGCTTTGCATGTTTACAATAGCGTGGTTTTAATCCATTGAGTACTGCTGCTTTAATTGATTCTGGTGCTAAGGATTTTCTATTACAATAGTGCAGTCTGGGGCATCATAAGTGATGCTGTGATGCGGGATACACAAACTGCCCCTGAGGAAAGAGTCCTGTTGTCAGCTTTTTGGTGTGTCATTTCTAGTAGGGAAAAAAAGTGAATTTCAGGGTGAATTCAGGGGTGAAAAACTGCCTGAATTATCGAAGAAGTATTCCCCAGGATCTGTGAAATGTCATTTCTGAGCTTCAAACAGCTCTACTTATAAACACATGGCATAGATACTATTGAGATATTTCTAAGAATCAGCAAAACCAAAGACGTATAAACTCTTTGTTAAAGCACATTGTTTGGACTCTCTACTTAGAAGGTATTAATAAAATTGGTGCAACTCCAAATTTAAGTGTCAGATTTTTATACATTTATACTGTGAAAATCAATAGAAAACAAGAAACATAAATGCTTGCTTATTTTAGGGCATTTAAAATGGTGTTTATAGTGCTGCAACTTTTGTCTACCCAATGCATTTTTACCAATTGAGAAAATGAGTACCCATAAAAGGAATTCTGCAGTCATGCACATGTAACGTCAACATATTTTACTTCTATTTCTTTCCTAGGAGAAATACAGCATAGTCTACGAAAATAAGAAAGAAAAACTTGTAGCACCTTAGAGACTAACAAATTTATTTCAGCATAAGCTTTCGTGGGTTAATACCCACTTCATCGGATGCATGGAATGAAACACACTGCAGACAGACATTTATAACAGACAGCATAGTCTGTTACATAGCTTTCTAGTTACAGGCAATGTAAACAACACAAAACAACCAAACAACATGATGATATGGTGTTATTGAGCACATTGGGAAAGTGTGTACCCTGCCCACATTTAAGTCTTTAAGAAAGACCCACTCTGCCCTTGGGGTTACAGTGAATCAAGTTGACTTTTATATCAGTTGCCAATTGTTATTACCCTTTCTCTAACCCTTGTCTACTTCTGTCTTTAGATTGTGAGCTGAGAGCAGGGACAGTCCTCCTGAGCATTTGTAAAGCACTTAGAACATAGTGGGTGCTACCATAGATAAATAATGGTAGCAAATGTTCATGTATTAAAACATTTCTAATCATTTATAACTGTTGTCCCAAAGAGGAGGGGAAAGGAAGAAATATAGCCCCACTGCCTTTCCACACCATCATATGTACCAGCTCTGCTGCACATTAGGGGGCAGACTGTGACAGTTTGTAGCCTGTGTGCTCACAGTGCATATTGTGGACGCTTGGGGAGGGATTGTGCCTGAGGCTCTGGACTGTCCCCGTTCAAGGCTATGCCTACTCTAGCTCATCAGAGGGCTGAAGTTCCCTATGGGAGATAATGGGGGAAAGTCTACTTAGCAGCACTCTTCCAACCACTCAGTCCAAAACTTCTGGGTGGGTTCACAGGCCCTTTTTGCCTTTGATGGAGCGGGGAGGCTTGTGATTTTCTTATTCTGAGTTATGCTAATTGAAGAGTGTGTTCTCGCCCAATGTCAAAGAGGTTTCTGATCTGAGCAGATGCTAGTAATTCTCATCATAACAGTATGTTATGCAGAGACTCATGTTACACAGTGCTGACCAGTTAAAACTCAGGTTCTGAATGAACGAAGTACACCTCTGTTGGACTCCTTGGCTCAGACCCGCAGAGGAATGAGCCTTCATTCATAGAATCAGAGAATCTCAGGGTTGGAAGGGACCTCAGGAGGTCATCTAGTCCAACCCCCTGCTCAAAGCAGGACCAACCCCAACTAGATCATCCCAGCCAGGGCTTTGTCAAGCCTGACCTTAAAAACCTCTAAGGAAGGAGATTCCACCACCTCCCTAGGTAACCCATTCCAGTGCTTCACCACCCTACTAGTGAAAACGTTTTTCCTAATATCCAACCTAAACCTCCCCCTCTGCAACTTGAGACCATTACTCCTTGTTCTGTCATCTTCTACCACTGAGAACTGTCTAGATCCATCCTCTTTGGAACCCCCTTTTAGGTAGTTGAAAGCAGCTATCAAATCCCCCCTCACTCTTCTCTTCTGCAGGCTAAACAATCCCAATTCCCTCAGCCTCTACCCATAAGTCATGTGCTCCAGCCCCCTAATCATTTTTGTTGCCCTCCGTTGGACTCTTTCCAATTTATCCACATCCTTTTTGTAGTGTGGGGCCCAAAACTGGACACAGTACTCCAAATGAGGCCTCACCAGTGCCGAATAGAGGGGAATAATCACATCCCTCGATCTGCTGGAAATGCCCCTACTTATACAGCCCAAAATGCTGTTAGCCTTCTTGGCAACAAGGGCACACTGTTGACTCATATTCAGCTTTTCGTCCACTGTAACCCCTAGGTCCTTTTCTGCAGAACTGCTGCCCAGCCATTCGGTCCCTAGTCTGTAGCAGTGCATGGGATTCTTCCGTCCTAAGTGCAGGACTCTGCACTTGTCCTTGTTGAACCTCATCAGATTTCTTTTGGCCCAATCCTCTAATTTGTCTAGGTCCCTCTGTATCCTATCCCTACCCTCCAGCGTATCAACCACTCCTCCCAGTTTAGTGTCATCTGCAAACTTGCTAAGGGTGCAGTCCACACCATCCTCCAGGTCGTTGATGAAGATATTGAACAAAACCGGCCCCAGCACCGACCCTTGGGGCACTCCACTTGATACCGGCTGCCAACTAGACATGGAGCCATTGATCACTACCCATTGAGCATGACCATCCAGCCAGTTTTCTATCCACCTTACCGTCCATTCATCCAGCCCATACTTCTTTAACTTGCTGGCAAGAATACCATGAGAGACCCTATCAAAAGCTTTGCTAAAGTCAAGGAATAACATGTCCACTGCTTTCCCCTCATCCACAGAGCCAGTTATCTCGTCATAGAAGGCAATTAGGTTAGTCAGGCATGACTTTTCCTTGATGAATCCATGCTGACTGTTCCTGATCACTTTCCTCTCTTTTAAGTGCTTCAGAATTGATTCCTGGAGGACCTGCTCCATGATTTTTCCAGGGACTCAGGTGAGCCTGACTGGCCTGTAGTTCCTTGGATCCTCCTTTCCCCCTTTTTTAAAGATGAGCACTACATTAGCCTTTTT
Organism: Chelydra serpentina; assembly: GCA_037349315.1. Taxonomy (NCBI): domain Eukaryota; kingdom Metazoa; phylum Chordata; order Testudines; family Chelydridae; genus Chelydra; species Chelydra serpentina. The sequence continues at coordinate 73,377,950 of JBAIAC010000004.1, forward strand.
CCAGTCATCCGGGACCTCCCCCGATTGCCATGAGTTTTCAAAGATAATGGCCAATGGCTCTGAAATCACATCCACCAACTCTTTAAGTACCCTCTGATGCAGTGCATCCGGCCCCATGGACTTGTGCTCATCCAGCTTTTCTAAATAGTCCTGAACCACTTCTTTCTCCACAGAGGGCTGGTCACCTCCTCCCCATACTGTGCTCCGCAGTGCTGTAGTCTGGGAGCTGACCTTGTTCATGAAGAGAGACAAAAAAAGCATTGAGTACATTAGCTTTTTCCACATCCTCTGTCACTAGGTTCCCTCCCTCATTCAGTAAGGGGCCCACACTTTCCTTGACTTTCTTTTTGTTGCTAACATACCCAAAGAAACCCTTCTTGTTACTCTTAACATCTCTTGTTAGCTGCAACTCCAAGTGTGATTTGTTCTTCCTGATTTCACTCCTGCATGCCTGAGCAATATTTTTATACTCCTCCCTGGTCATTTGTCCAATCTTCCACTTCTTGTAAGCTTCTTTTTTGTGTTTAAGATGAGCAAGGATTTCACTGTTAAGCCAAGCTGGTCGCCTGCCATATTTACTATTCTTTCTACACATCGGGATGGTTTGTTCCTGCAACCTCAATAAGGATTCTTTAAAATGCATACTGTTAACTTGCACCCAGTTTATCAAGCCATCCAGATCACTTTAAATTAGTGACCTGTCCTCTTCATGGCACAAACCAAGAGCAAACTATTATCCAGCGTCCTGCAATAAGTAGAGATGTAGCTTTCCATCACCATCATTAGGCTCAGTGTGCTGAAGCCAGTGTATAAATTTCAGAACAAAGACGTTGTACTATTGAGAATTAGTTTCTGAGTTTAGTTAGTGGAACATAAAGTCTTTAATTCTTAATCAGTATTTTACACCCCAATTTTAGTTTTGTTTTATATTCTGAGGTATAAATTGTTGGTGGCCCCATGAGAAGGAGAAAGTACAGGGTCAAATTGACCTCATCATGGACTTGGTGCTTTCAGAATGTAATCAATCATCTCTCTCAAACAATGTGAGAACTATGATCTTCTGGCATAATTCACACACTCCATAGGAGAATGTCAAAACACAGCAGAGAAAAAAATAAAAAGGCATTGCAAAATGTTTAGAAAAAAATATCTAAAACTTGTTCCTAAACAAAATATTTAAATGCATATTAAATACAACAACTCATTTTGCATAATCTATATTGTCAGAAAACCAACCTAGAATTTGTTAGGCAGTAATGGAATCTGAAATTTGGTTGACACTAAAAGGTTTAAAGCATATTAGACAATTCTGTTTACATCTTGTGTTACAAAGAAAACACAATAAAAGGAGGACAGAAAAGATAGTAAAAAAATAAAAATGCACTATAACTCATATGAAATATTTTCAGTATGGATTTTTATGTAATTATGGCACTGCAGGTGTAGGCTTCCATTAAAATCAAGTGAGAGATACTAAGCAAGGAAAGATTTTCTTCTGAAATTTGCTGTTCGCTGAGGCAGCATGAGTTTAATTTGTCACTTATTTTCAACTGAAGAAGGTATACATGCACTGATCACTCTGCCTTTGTTCTCTTACCATGTTACACTAACATGTTTCAAATGAAAAAAATTCTACTTTGGGGGCCCTTTTCAGTTGTGACTCTGAGAAATATAGGTCACACAACAGAAATGTTAATTAGACGGGAAACTACAAAAACATGTTGAGCTTTTTAACTCAATTATACAAAGAAGTTAATTTTCACATTTGTAGAATTAAAAGTATTGTAGCAGGCTAACCATAAGCCTTCATTTACATAATTGGCTCTTGCATGCTGTGTAGTATATGATACACTCATTTGATTACTGTTCATTTTTCTGAAATTCTAAAGCAACATCTAACATAACCTGCTTAACATAACCTGCTTAACATTCCATTTTTGTTTATCATGCCTTCTCTCAAGTAGTCAATCTGCAGTCATAGTTACCCTTTTCACATACAAGGTTTCAGTGAGGGACCTGGTCTACAAGCTCATAAAAGAAAAGTAAAAAACCCAAAGAGCTCAAGCCCTTAACATTTTTTTTCTTTTGTACTGTAAACAAGGGCAAGATATTTCTCTATGATGCATGTATTGATTTTGAGTATAAAAGGCCCAACCTGTTTCTATTGAAATCAGTGGGAAGTTTGCCATTTTGACTTCAGTGAGAGAAGCAGTAGGCCCTAACTGAGAATAAATATATCAGGGGTGGAAATGCCATTCTATTCAATTAAGGCCTGGCTCCAGCTGGTGGATCCAGTTCAGGTAATCACTTGTGCCCATGGCCTTTCAAGTCAAAACTCCACACAGCTGGTAAGGTCAAAGTGGCTTTGCACCTATGCAGATTCACTTTCAGGATAGGGTCCTTAATTAGTATGACTGGAATTCCTTGCCTAGCTATCAGCTGTGCCTAGCTATGAAATGTTTTGATGACTATGCTACTGTTCTTATGATTACAATATGTTTGGGGAAAGTTTCATCCCATATCTCCTGTCTGTCTGCAGTTTCTTTCTAAAGCAGATTATCCTCGTTCAGTGATAAAATATAATTTAGGAAATAGACACAGAAGTTTATACCCTGTGTAACCCGCTTCTGTATTTTCATGAACCAATATAGTGCCTGCTTTCACATGCCCTATCCGATGCATACACTTGACTCAATAGCTGAAAATGTATTGAAAGCAAGGTAAATGTATTTTATGCTTAAGACTTTATAAGAAAAATAGCAAATTTTAGGGACTTTATCTTTTTTTTTTAAACCACACAGATCAATGTATTTCTTTTGAGCATTTATTAAAATTGTCAACTTTAATTTGCAGGTTCCTTCTCAAAAGAATTTCACTGGCAGATTCTATTATTAAAATATAGACTTATCTTTTCCACATTTGGATCTCTACTGGGCCAAATTCTGAATACAAGTTTGATTTTGAATACAGGTTTGTCTGTGGAAACTCCTTCAATATCTTCTTCTTCATTCTCCTGGCTATCCAGCTGATCTCAGACATATTAATATGTTAGGGGCATGGAGGCAAGCCACTTCAGCTAGATGATAATTTATGTGGCATGGTCAGAATGGCCTTGTTAAAATATCTATCAGTTTTGCACTTTTTCCCCCGTTCATCCTCCTATCAAGTTGTACCCTGTGTTGTTCATTTGGCTAGCACCTGCCCATCAGTTCCTGCTATCAATCACCTATTGACTGGAAAGTGATCTGGAACAAAGAGTAAGTTGAAAAATGAAAACAAAAAGTTATTTCACATGTAGCTATATGTAGATTAGTGTGATGTATTTTTGTTCAAAACAGTCATTTATATTTGGAGCCAATTAAGTTAAACTGAAGTAACACAGACTGGAGATTCATGCACATATTTTGATGTGTTTAAAGAGATATTGTGTGAGCACAAAAGAACTGCTAGCTGGGAAATCCTGCATATTATACCTTGGACAAGTGATTTAGCCTCTATTAGTTAGTTCCTCTGTCTGTAAAATGGATAATAATACCTGTCACATAGAAGTTCTATGAGAATTCGTTGTGTGGTTGGATGTCCGGCTGTGTGTGTATTCTCCCCATGTGCTGTCCCAACTCTGCACAGACAGCTGGCACAGCAGACCTCAAGTGAACTGCCCAATCCAACCCTTAAGGTAGTGGTTTTCAAACTTTTTTTCTGGTGACACAGTTATAGAAGATTGTTGATGCCTATGACCCAATGGAGCTGGGGATGAGGGGTTTTGTGTGTGGTAGGGGCTCAGAGCTGGGGCAGAGGGTTGGGATGCAGGGGTGAGGGCTCCGGGGCGGGGCTTGGAATAAGAGGTTCAGGGTGTGGGAGGGGCTCAGGGCTGGGGCAGGGGATTGGGGTGAGGGAGGGGGCAGGGCTCTGGGCTGAGTTGCAGGCTCTGGGGAAGGGCTGGGGATGAGGGGCTTGGGGTGCAGGAAAGGGCTCTGGTTTTGGGGGTTGCAATATCTGTCACATTCCCCCATAGAACATACAATACTGGCCCACAATAATACATAAACTTAATACAATTTGGATCTTTAGATATTGCAGGAAATTGGCATATCTCTCAGAAAAATGATTAAAGTAGCTCAACACCAATGTGTTTAGATTTTACCCAACTAATCCACTCATGCATTGTCAAAGAATAAAAGACATCTCACATATTCTAATAGTATAGTATGAAGCTTTAGTTGTATTACAACATGCCAGTAATGCTGTCTCTATGTTTATTGTGCATGATAACACCTGTGTATAAAAACAAAACAAAAAACACCATTTCAAATGACACTAGGATTTGTCATCTCAGATGCCGTGATACAGTGAGAGATTATGCATGGTATGTTGTGCAGGCCCATAGAAAATGAAAGTTTTTATTCTCATAGAAAAAAACAGAACTGACAGTTTGCTCTCTACCCCAGCAATGCAACATTATCTCTCATAACACTAACGATGATCTGTGTCAGCATTTTACAGACTGTTTTAGCTCTGCTCTGCAGTAGCACTGGTGAGCTGATGCAGGAATGCCACATAAAACTTCCTGTATTGAAATAAAAAGAACACCCTTCAGTCTGTTCAGAAATTATGATACAATTTTTATATCTCATCTATTAAGTGCATGAAAGTCACTTCTGTTAGCTACCAGAATATTAGTGCAAACCATAGAGCCACTTTTTCAATAGAATGAGATCAGCTAATTATTTTGACGTTTTCATGCATGTGTTTAATTGTTCTCCTCTAATAATTATGTAACCAAAGATTGTAGCAAGAAAAATCAGACAGAGGTTCTGATCCAGTAGAAGACAGATTCTGAAGTGCTGATCATTGGAAATGTCACAGGTTTCTTTGAAGCCTTTGTCTATTCTTTAGAAAACCATCTGACTGAACACCTGTCAGCTAGGAGAGAATGCTAAAGGGGCCTAAGCCTAGAACTATGAGGAACACTAGAGGCTGTCAAGAGGTGAGGAGAAAAGGCACTGTGTGACCTGAAGATAGCATGTTCTCTCTCCCCTGAAACAGAAGTAATGAAGAAGACCTTCCCATGAGTCCATGGATAATGGGAAAGAATCACCTTTCCCCAAGCAGAGTGGTGATCAGAGGGCAAAACGTAATGTTTTATTTAATGTATTTTTTAAGGTTATTCCAGTAACAGACTAGCGCATGGCACCAATGCTTTTACAAAGTAACCCCTCTTACAACGGAGCCATTCAGATTTGTGGAACTCTTAGCCAAGAAAAACTGGAGGTGTGATTCAGTGCAGCAGTTCTGAAATTTGGTTCTAAAGCATGAACCCCATTGTGAGCAGATGTAGAAGGGTATTGCTATGAGGTATTGCAAAGGTAATATTTTTAATGGGGTTATGTTTAGTATATTAGTGACATAACAGTTTTATATGGACATATTAACCTTAAACTGATTACAGTTTACTTCTCTGAACTAAAGAGCATATTCAGTGCTTTTTGGAGTGAGAAAAATGCAGCAGGAGAAAGAATGAAAACTGTTCAGCAGACAGTCAGAATCGCCAGCTAAGTCTTCCTGTATTTTAATATACAGCATCCTGGTTTGGGACTGCAGGTTTCAGGAAATGAAAGATTCTGATCAATGACAGACAGAGACAGATCCTGCTATCAATTACACTGGTGCAAAGCAGAAATAATTCAACTTACTTCAGTTAACAAAGAGTAGACTCTGGCCCTGACTCTGTAAAGGGAATGGAAGAAACTATTAAGGACATGAACAGTATGGGCTGTTTTGTGCCCAGCTGTAGCATTAGCTTCAGGGAATTAAGAGTTGATAATTTCCTGAGTCTCCTAGAATTGTTGGTGCTTATGTGTGTGAGCTATGGAAATGTATAACTGCCCAAGGCTGGTGCACTCCAAAGCAAAATATCTGTACTAGCAACTTGGGAATTTTAACAGATCATTTCTACTTTCAACTCTTTTCCAGGCCTTAAAGTTCAAGCTTAGGTGCAGCATTCCTAGTGGATATTTGTTCATTTTATTCACAAAGGCCATGAGCATTCTACCAGAAAATCTTAAACCTACAAAAAATAAACTACACTATCAATAGTCCACTACAGCTCTTTCTTTTCTTATTTGTGTCTTTGTTCCTCCTCATGAGTTGGAGTGTGCTCTATAATGCTTTAAGGCTGCACTCATTCTCTTTCCCCTAACAGCACCGGTTTGTACAGTAAGAACCTGTGTTTTATGTGCTAATCATGCCATCTCTATGTTCCTCTAATTGTCATTCAATGTCCATCTCTTTTATCCCCCACTACTCCCCTGGTATGTTCCCCACTCTCAGTCTGATCTACGAACCACTCTTTTATTCTTTGCAGAGTCACTATTTGTCCCTCAAGATCTCAAATCTTGCATTTAGGAGCCCAAATTCAGAGGTGACTTAGTGAGTGTAAGTTCAAGTGGGTCCAATTCACTATAGAAGAAGACTAGCTTATTGTTATTAACACCTTCCTCTGCCCCCTCTGTAATTTACACTAACAAATCATCTAGATGAAGATTTACACAGACAAATTCACTCGTGTCAGTATAGCACAGGGACAGAATAGAGGTAGCATGTGCCTTCCTTACTCCAGGGCTGCTGAGGGCCTGTTTAAGCCCCTCCCCATTCCATACCTTTGAACTTTCCAAAGTGCCTATATGTAACATACCATTGAAAAGTGTATTCCATTGTCTGTGACCCAGTAACAACAGATTGTAATGGCCTTTTTGTGTAAAACCTGTGAATCCAATAGGCTGCTTCTGTGACACATAACAGATCTCCCCCACCTCTCAGTTAACTCTTCTCATTGAGAGATGGGGCCCAGGACAGCAACAGAGCTGAGTGGACTCTACTGAGGCCCTGATTACCAAGTACCTCAATAAAGCTGAATTACTAAACTGGGTCAGATGGCAGCACCTTCAGGCAGGAAGCTCCCTTCAGACTGGAGACATATGTGGAGAGACATACTTGATCTATTATTCCTCACCAATCCAAACTGTGAGTGGGGTTTGGTGGATGGGTGAGTCAGGTTAGGGCAGCTATGGGCCACTGTGAAAGTGCAGAGTCCTTAGGTTCGAGTCAGCCCTAGCTAGTCACCTGACCCTGAGGTCTCCTTGGACTGGGGAGCTGGAGAGAAGGATGCATAACCAGCAGTGAAGCTCCTTCAGGCTTCTTGAACCCTGAATAATCCCCAGGAAATGCATGTGGCTAGCTGACACAAAAAGGGCAACAGAACCACCATGAATTGGGGCCACACTTAAGTACCAAAATGTAATTTGCACTATCCCGCTGCTCCTTAAACAGCCATTCTGAATTTGGTCCCTGCTTTCTCATAGAGAGTACTATAGAGTAATCTAAGACAGTTGAAGCTGATGTATCTCACACACTAAGAGAGAATGAGCAAAACAGCAATTATAGTAGTGCATAAGAAGTTGCAAGTTAAAATAGACCAACTGTACTCAATGTTACACCTTCTTATGGATTTTTCCAGTTCTCAAACATGTAATTTACATAATCTTCACCTCCTTCACACTTGGGCTGGTCTACATGGCAGTTTTTTGATGTGCATCAGGAAATGCAAAGCTCACTAATATCATGCACCCAGGATGGTGTGCCCTCTTTCAAAGAGCATTATTGTGTAGACATGGCAGCAGCATGCTAAGGCGTGACATTCTTGGAGAGCATCCCATGATCCTCTGCTTTGCTGCTCAGTGGTGTGCATGCTAGGAATTTTCTTACTGTGAATTGTGGGATGCCTAGAAGAAGTCAGATGAGTTCACTTTAAAAACAAACAATCCCATGTTTCCTCTGTCTCCTCCCCATACTTCTTTTCTTGGCAGGCTAGCACCATTTTTGAGTTGCTAGCTGCCAGCCATTGACCCAAGAATGCTCTGTGCCACTATACTGGCAACTATGATCAAGCATAGGCTGCTTTTCAGCACTCAAAGCCACATTAATTCAGCTTTGGCCTCCACCTACCACTGCACCATCAAGCAGATGATGTCGCACCAGCAGCAACTTCATCACCAACAGCAGAACAACAAGTGGGGTGAGGATGAAGAAAAGGAGGAGGCCACTGAGCAACTAATAGTACAGGACTGGTTCCTGGAGTAGCTTCACACCATGAAGTGCCATTTCTAGGCTTGGGAAACAAGTGTAGATTAGTGGGAAAAGGGTCATTCTGCAGACTTGGGATGACAAACAGTGGCAAGAGTATTAAAGAATAGGGAAGGCAAACTTTCTGGAGATATGTACTGAACTATCCTAGAGCTGCAACAGCAGCATTCCAATGTGCAATGCCCCACACCCATGGACAAGCAGGTCTTCACTAACATCTGGAAACTGGACACCATAATTACTATTGGTCCATAGTCAAGCTATTTGGCACGGGGAGATCAACTGTTGGGGCCATTGTCATGCAGGTGTGTGATGCCATGGCAATGGTACTATTGGACCCAGTTATAAAGCATGGTAATAGGCAGAAGATTATTCATGGATTTGCATACCTGGCATTCCCAAACTGTATTGGAGCAATTGATGGGACCCTGTGCCTATTATTTGCCTCCCTATCAGAGATCAGAATTTATAAACAGAAAGGGGGTATTTCTCCATGGTACTCCAAAAGCTGCTTTACACACATGCCAGATTTACAGGTCCTACAATGCTGACATCTTCAGAACTATTACCTTAAGGAAAGGAATATTTACCCCCCAGCAACACTGTGGATATTAATGCTGAGGACATTGCTCCAGTTATCCTGGGAGACTTGGCTTAACCTCTGCTTCCCTGGTTAATGAAGCCATTCACAGGCTACTTGGACAGAAGGAAGGAATAGTATAACTAGTAGTGGAGTGTGCATTTCACCATTTGAAAGAAATGTGTGTGGAAGAGGTTGAAAGCAGCAGAAAAAAAACTTGCCAAAGATTATAGCAGCATGTTATATTTTGGACCATATTTGTGAGAGTAAGGGAGAAAGCCTAAACTATGTGTTGGAGGCTGAGGAGTAGAGACTTGCTCAGCGATTTAAGCAACCACCAAAGCATCCACTACAAAATGGAAACCATCAGCACAGTATTATCGAGGTGCCTAAGGGTTTTATTTTGAGTTTAAGGCCTGAAATTGTTCAGTTGCAAATGGAGGGAAGGTGAGGGTGGGATGGACTGGGAGCAGGTCAATGTTTCTGGGCAGTGAAAGTGCAGCATTATGGCAATCCTTATATTACTGCATGTGTTTTCCTAGACACTCTTGTAAAACCTTATGAATTATATAAAACATAATGAATGTTTGAAAAAATAATTCATAAGGAGTTGATGATACAATTAACTAGGGCTGTCAAGCGACAAAAAATTGTAATTAATTGCACTGCTAAACAATAATAGAATACCATTTATTTAAATATTGATGTTTTTCCACATTTTCAAATATATTGATTTCAATTACAACACAGAATACAAAGTGTACAGTGCTCACTTTACAGTACAAATACTTGTAGTAAAAAAAATAAACAAAATAGTATATTTTTCAATTCACCTAATAGAAGTACTGTAGTGCAATCTCCATCATGAAAGTTGAATTTACAAATGTAGAATTACGTACAAAACCTGCATTCAAAAATAAAATTTAAAGTTTTAGAGCCTACAAGTCCACTCAGTCCTACTTCTTGCTCAGCCAATCGCTCAGATAAACAAGTCTGTTTACATTTGCAGGAGATGATGCTGCCCGCTTCTTGTTTACGTCACCTGAAAGTGAGAATAGGCATTCTTATAGCACTGTAGTAGCCAGCGTCGCAAGATATTTACGTGCTAGACAGGGGTGAAAGTAACATTAATCACTTACCGGTACGGGGCCTGGCTCCAGGCCCCCGGAAGGGGCAGGGCCTTGGGTGGGGTTGGGAGGTCTGCTTCCCCCAGCCAGCCCATCCACGCTGACTGGGCCGTGCCACTCAGGCCTCCAGCAGTGATTTAAAGGGCTCCGTGGGGGGAGGGGACATAAGGGGCAATAACGTTAGAGCACCGCAGCAGCGCTTTAAGAAGGGTCCTTTGCCATGGCAGCACTTTAACGTCACTACCTCTTTTGCACCCCTCTCCATCGGCAGCCCTTGTGGTAGGGTCCCTACAGGCACGGCTGCCAACGGGATGGGAAGGGGGGGCGGGACAAAAGGGGCAGCGACGTTAAAGTGCTGCCGCGGTAGCGCTTTAATGTGGGCTGCGTACGGGCCGGTACCGGCAGCCACTTTTTACCGGTACGCCACACCAGCCCACTTTCACCCCGGTGCCAGATATGCTAAACATTCGTATGCCCCTTTTCAACTTGACACAAGACCTGGGGATGGCACACAGGTAAACAGACAGGTTAGTAATGGTCATCCGCAGGCCAGTGTGGGACAGCCATTGGAGGACTGCCAAAGCAGTGTGCAGCAGCATTGCATACACACAAACAAGACACTGAACCAACTCAATTCACAGCAAAATTAGGTCATTTTAAGGAGGACTCCAGAGTCTGTGATAAATGCAGTGTTAGTGAGCTGCAATGGATTGTGTCATGTGTACTTAAGTGTTTTCAAACTGGATTAATTTGAGCTAATCTGATTTAAACCCCCTCGGTAGACAAACACACCATTTGCAAATGAGAACAACTGCATCTAAAATGAGTCAGTGTAAGAGAGATCTAATTTATACTGCCTTACGCGTCACCTGCATTTTCCGCAAGGTGTTCAACTGTCATCTCATGCCAACAATGGATGGGAGTTTCAAAGGCACCCAGTACTGGCCTAATTTTGCTCCCATTGAGTGCTTGGGAAAATCCCACTTAACATGAACATGTCTTGGAAAACTCCTTCCAGAAAGCATCGCCACATAGAATGTATGCAGCAGATGGCTTTTTAAAATTTCTATCAGTGTCAGGGAAAGTCCTGTGCCAACACATTGTGATATTTTTTTAATTGCCTTCATCCTCCCCATACAAATTGTTTGAGCTGTAGAAACACACACAGTTTAAACTTCCATCCTCAGAACCAGTGACATTTTAAATCAGTGTCCCTATCCTAACAAAATGCAAACATTTTCCACAGTAGCCCTGCTCACCCTAAAGCCTCCAATACAAAAGCCAGTAAACTAACAGTACAAACAGCAGAGCAAATCATATAACAAATGATGAGCAATCAACAAATTTAAAAAAATATTTATGTGAAAGAGTGTTAAACTCTAAAACAGACAAGAAAAAACATTTTAGAAGTAGCACAGCAAGCAGATTCACCCACACAGCTACTGATCTGGGACTGACATAATTTTGACTAATTATTCCCAGTTTCCTAAATATTGGATGGGGGAAAAGCAGGTGTAACCCATTGTTTAGGACAATTCATCTGTAGTTTTATTGTGCGATCACATCTACTTAGGTAATAGCAACTTCAACATTTTTAGGTATACTAAAACTACTGTCAGAATGTAGTGGTTTAGGAATGCTACTAAAGCATACTGCAAACATCCATTCCCCCCTACACACACAGCTCCTGTGTGAAGCATGTCCTTCTTCAGGATTTTGATGGATGGATCTCTGTTGGAACACTTTTCAGTGCCTGTTTGAAATGTTTGAAATACACTTTTTTTTAAAGCACATTATGGTCTTTTTCCAGGCCATAAGTACCTAGCACTCTGTGAAAAGTGAATACATCTTTCCAACTGCTATTTGGCTCAGATTTGAAGAAATTACTGTCAAGGTTAATTATCCCATTCAAAATCAGTTCTCACTTGAAGGCTTTCCAAAATGTTTTTGGAGTACCAAAGATTCATTTGCCAGAGAAATTGTGTGGTATGCATAAAGATTTGTTAGAACAGAGAAGACAGTACATTGAAAACAAACTTTACAAAGCCTGGTAAACATTTTAAGGCATAGGTTTTCAGCATTTTAAATTACACATAAAGGTTTAGCTAACAAAAATACATTGTGGACATTAGGGATGGAGTAAGAGGTTCTCATAACATAAGAACTCCCAAAAGCCTTTGCCCCAAACTAAAATTGAACTTTTCTGATCATTTGAAAAAGTGCATTGTGCATTATTTTCATTATTAATTATCATTTGGCTTGTACATTTCCTGGTTCCATCTGGGAACTGGTTCCTGGCTGTAGTTTGGTAGTAGCAATATAACCCCCCACCATCCCTGCCAAAAAAGAGAGAGAGAGAGACATCCTTGTGTTATGTCCGGGCCAAAAGGAATAATTGGAAATTTTGCAAGAAAGTCTCTGCTCCTGAGATTTCCAGTCCAGCTTGGGAACCCCTTGAGTTTTCAGATATTTGGGACTAGCTTTAAGGACCTGATCCAAATGAAGCCTACTGAAGTAAATGGATGAAAAAAATGGGCATTTGATTGAACTGTACATACACATCCACATTTGGATTGCTCCTGCGAGCCAAGTTGAAGTGTTTGACATTTCACTGAACCCCAACGTATAAGTCATTCTCATGCACCACAATAAAAAAAATTCCCTATAGCTTTCCCTTAATTCACATGCCTAAAGGGAGCTTTGAATGAGCTTTATAAGTAACAACCATGTTCTGAAAATATAAAATATATGCTCATTATAATTCTCCCAAATTGACCTTAAATTCTTACTCATCACCAGTTTGGCTGAAGAAATGTCTCAGTCGTTTAGACTGAGGGCTTCTTGGAAAAAATGAAATTTGTTAAAGTTCAACCTACTGCAAAAGGCAATGTAATATAAAATGCTTACACAAAGATCTGAGCCCATCACTGCATAGGCATCAAAGTGGAAATGAGTTGGATTGAACACAGTGTAAATATGTGGGTGCTGAGACATGTATACAGATGCCAGAGTAGTTCTGAATCACACACTGTATCCAGACAAATAGGATGCAGTGTAGTATAAGTTCAGCTGTGCAGCCAATTGTAAATTTTGAAGTTTTCTGTGTGGCAGCCTATGAGCTATAATGAGGAGCTGTATTTTGTCAAATGCTAAAGCCTCTAAAGGGAAGAAGAGGAGACTGTATAATTCACCCTCAGCAATGAAAATACTCATCACTTCTCTCAAGTTCTGCTACAGCACAGAGATTGGTATGATTCCGTGAAACTCACTAAGCATAACAGTTATTGAGCAAGCTCACACAATCCTTTAAATCACAATGATGGGATATGTTTGGAGAAGGGATGACAATATTACACTTGTTTGATTTCACCTTGTCTTCAACTCTCAGAGAGGCTAGGGAATTCCATTGAAAGGATGGAAAAATGTGCTGATTTTTATGTAAATACTCTCTGAGTACAGTTGAATTAAACACAAATGTGATCACATTCTTACTGAATGCAGTCAAAACAGATCACTGAACAAAAATGAAACAAGGGAATAGAAGGAAGGGGAGAGAGAGAGATGAAAAGACATGGAGCCTTTCAATTGTTTCATTGCTCAGTGACCTCCACACATCATGGCTATTCCTCTGCCACAGTCAATAATTAAATTTGCATTGCCATTCCTTTCTAACCCCTATTTTTACCCCCTTCTACTCATTTTGAGAATAAAAATTTACAAAAATCCTTTTGAGCTAACATTCTCATGCTTATCTTGGACAAATTTGTCTTTGTAAAGAGTGAACAAAATAGAATAAGCTGATTTTATCAAGTGATAAAACTGTGAGGAATTTACAAGATATTTTTAAAAAGGGGGGAGGAGGTTCTGATCTTTACCTGTTTATAACAAAACAAACAAAAACACACATACACACAACCAAACTACCACCACAACTTGTTTGATTTAACTAGCCAGAACTTGTTTAAGCACTGGGAGGACACGTGTCGTAGACAAGTTTGGAACATTTAGATTAGAATTAAGAATCGTATAAACATTTTACTTCATAACCCGTTTTAGATTTTAAGCTTTGCTGTTTGGAGCCTTTCATTTTTTAATGCTGATGAATGCACATAGATATGAGAGCCCTAATGTGCACTTACACTGTCAGAACTCAATGGATAATACACATCTGTGAACATTAGGGTATCTGGTTCTGAAGGGAACAAATAAGCAATATGAACCCTGCACCTCTAAGGAGTTTATAATCAAATGCGCTGATCATGCAAGCACTTACACCTATGTAATTTTATACACTTTGATCGCTGAGATTTCTCACATAATTAAAACTACTTACATTTGTGTTTGAAGGGCTGGACCCAAAATAAGAACAACAAATGTCAGTAATGTGTATTTACTCTTCTGCCCTGAATGTCCCATGGATCTGGTGCTGCCTGGAACTCATCAGAATTTACAAAGCTGGGGGAGAAGAGCAAGGAGCCCTCATTCTAGAAAAGTCAGTTCCCATTCTAGAGCACCCTCCAATCCACAGAAAATAAAAGAAGTTGCTTGAATGCTCATCCAAACTTTCTGAATTCTGAAAATTAGGGAGGAAAGAGTTCGAAACCAAATTTCAAAATCTCAAACTCTGAGAACATTTGAATTTAGATCTGGATTCAGATCTAAAAATTGTGATTCAAACCCCTGGGGTTAGCTCAGTGGTTTGAGCATTGGCCTGCTAAACCCAGGGTTGTGAGTTCAATCCTTGAGGGGGTCATCTGGGGATCTGGGGCAAAAATTGGGGATTGGTCCTGCTTTGAGCAGGGGGTTAGACTAGATGACTTCCTAAGGTCCCTTCCAACCCTGATATTCTATGATTCAATCCCTATAATGTGCTAAACCAGAACCCCAAATCTGAACATCCCCAACTGTAGGAAAAACTGGTTCTGTACTTTGTAGCTCCAGTTTCTCTGTAATCTAAACCACATCCTCTCCATTAGAGTCACTGGGATCTACAGGTCAACAGTTTCTCTGAAAATTATGCTCTAATGATGAAAATTGGTCACTTCTTGGGTGTCCAACTTGACATACACTAGACATTGGAAAATATTGTCCTAAATTTCAAATTAAGGGCCAATTCTACTCTGTTACACCTGTGTAGGTACTTTGAACATAACAGAGTTGAACAGTTTCAGGGGACTGATTTGTAATACAGCTGGTTAAATACTGCAAAACCAGTGTTCATTAGATCAGATTCCGAACTGTTTGCACATGTTCATGTCCCTTTTTATTTACATTAGCAGATTTCTGTTCACACAAGTGTTTGGAGAATATTTATATTTGCATGTGAATATTTATATTTGCATGCATGCACAAACCTCTGTTACTATTCATCTTCCAGTGTTTCAAAAATTTTAATAATCTAATGTGATACAGCATGGCCATTAGGCAGCAGGAGAGTGATCTAGGATGAAGAGAAGCCTTATTCCCTGTAGATTAATTAAAAGCACCTGAAACCAATTAGAGCACCTGAAGCCAGTCACCTGATAAAATCCCCCTGCTTCAATCAGCCAGAGGAGGAGCTGGAGCAGAGTGGTTTGGTGGTGGAGCAGAGAGCAGTTTGGAGGAGCTGAAGCAGAGTGGATTGGTGGTGGAACAAAGAGCAGTTCAAAGGAAAGTGGAGGAGAGTTTTGAGAAGTGCTGCAGCGGGATAAGAAGACCAAGATCCTAGGTAAAGGGACACCTGGCTTGTGCAGAGGGAAGGCAGGAAGCCCCACAAGCTGAAGGTCAGGAGAGGGAAGTAGCCCAGGGGAAAGAATCACTGGTACAAGTGGTTCACCTGCTATCATAGGGCCCCTGGGCTGGGACCCGGAGTAGAGGGCGGGCCTGGGTCCCTCCCTCTCCACTCCCCTTCCCTGGGATACTAGTAGGATAGCTGTTACCCCAGTTCAGGGGCAAGAAATGGCACCCTGAAACGCCCCCACAAGAAGAGAAAGTGCGGGACCCATCATAGTAGTGCTGGCAATTTGCCACACTAATCAGGGACATGAAACATCATGTATTTTAGGTAACTACACATTGCGAATACTGAGTAATGAATAGCAAACAGTAAAAGTGAACAGTTTGCCAACAGCACATATGCTGAAAATTACTCCGTGAATACTTATGAACAGATACATTCACAAAAAATCAGGATCCACTTGAAAAGGATTTGTGAATATAAAAGAAGGATAAAGAATTTTGGATAATTCCTTTGCAACTAACCAATTTTACTTCTATGTGCCTTCAATTTCAACTGAAGTCAACTCACAGGATCATGCCCATAGGGCATAATTTGAAGATGTATAAGTGAGGCTGGAATTTTGCCTGCAGAATCTTTTGCACTTGTGATAATGCACACAAATGAAAGGAAACAGCTTGACTTTCAGATCCCACAGGGGCAAGCACAACTGACAGTTAGAAAAAGTATCTTTTATTTGTAAGATGAGGAAATTAGATCTAAAGATTACTAAACTGCAATAAACATAGAATCTCATAAAGTCACTTCTGAAACAGAGTTGCGTTTTAAAACAATGAACCAGATACTATAGAGGCATAGTAAGAACAAAAATTCTTCCACATGAGTCATAGCATGGTAGGTGCCTGGGTCTTGCTGTGAAATTAATGTGATCTCAAATTAACAAATTTAAAATCACAAAACAAGGAGGAAATAAAAGGAAAGGATCCCAGATAAAACAAATTAAAAAACCTGGTACTGACCCTCAAGAAAAAAAAGTGCATTCATCATTTTCACCTGAATATTTAAAAAATAAGAGAGCCACTCCAGCAACCTGTGGATACACATATACTAATGGCAGAGATAAAATGAAGTAGCTCCCATGAAATAAGTTAGTGGTTACAATCCAATTTTTTGTGGGAAAAGTGCTAGTGTCAAAATGAGGTAGTAGATTTGAGATATTAGTGAGAACACTTACTCAATCTCAGGACTGAATGATACGGGCTCAAATCACCCATCTCATAGAAATACCTATGTTGAGTGTTTGGGGGTGGGCAACCGAGGGGAAGTATCCCATATAGGTAGGATCATGTTTTTTCCCCTTTTCTTCAAAAGCAATATTTCTATTGAATTTGGGTTCTACAAAAGGTTTTATTTTATTTTATTTTTTAAATCTTGTTTGGCCCATGGTAAATCCATGCTGTCCTTTTAAACAGATGAACAAAAGCTATAGACAGCTTAGATAAAAGTTTACATGAAACATTCTATGGCAAGTGTTCACCACAAAAGTGGAGAACATAAAGATCAAGTTACATGCGTCTAGGGTGATCAGATGTCCCGATTGTATAGGGACAGTCCCGATTTTTGGGTCTCTCTCTTATATAGGCTCCTATTACCCCCCCCCCACACACACACACACCCTCTGTCCTGATTTTTCACACTTGCTGTCTGTTCACCCTATATGCATAACTAAGCTACAGCCAGACACTGTAGAAACAACAAAAGTGGGTGAAACAAAGACATCTCTGACTGGGCGGGTACCATTGTATGTTTATAAACAGATTCTATTTGAGGTCAGTAACAAACAAAAAACATACAGCACAAACTAGAGGAATTAGAAAGACAAGCAGGAGTTGTCTTAGTATCTGAGAGGCTGTTGGGAAAGACGTGTCTTTATAACACTTTTTGAAAACAGTTTTCAAAGGTAGGGAGAAAAATAAAGCAAGGAGGGGGAAAGAACTGGAGATACAAAGCCCAATCATGCAAAAAGCTGAGCACATTTCATTCCCACTGAGTCCAACACCTTTTAGGGTCGTAGCTGTGAAACTGCAGCGGATGTATGGCCAATTCTGCAGAATACCACTTACATTCCCATCTATGCAAATGTCTTAAGACATACAATAGAAACATACCCAGAACAAAAGGGGCCCAATCTTGGTAGGGGACTCATTTATTTTACTACAAAAGTGTCTAGACTGCAGTGGCATGTGACACTAAGTGCTGTTGCTACACAGTCTTCCAAGTTCTTTTCTTAGATTGCATGCAAGTTTGACTCTTGGGAAGACATAATGGATTGTAGATAATTTGAGATATTGAACAGTTTAGAGTTGTTGGTGTTTGTTTTCTAGAGCCAGTTTATGGGAGAGGGAGCAATGTCAGCAGTGGAAGCTCTTGTCTAGAGTTAATTTTTGAGGCAGAATGCATCCTGGGAACCAAGCATCAGGGTTGGGCTGAGATTCCTTGAAGCTAGGACTGCCTGAATGTATTTGACTCTTATTCCAAGAGTATTGTATGTGTAAATGAAACAAATGACACGTAGAACAGTGGTCCCCAAACTTTTTCAGTCATGCCCCGCCCTTACCTGGTCCGTGTCCCCTCTAGGAACCAGACCACAGGGGAAGAGAGGGCCAATGCTGCAGCTGGGCCACGGCCAGGAGTGGGCCATGAGCCCTGTCTGCGGTAGGGCTGCAGTCAGGTCTGGGGCTAGAGTTGCAGCTGGGGCCATGGCTGGGAGTGAGTCCAGGAGCCTGTAGATGAGGCCAGGGCTGGAGCTTCAGCTGGGACTGGAATGGAGCTTGGGGCAGAATGGCACTCCCTCCCCACCCCCTGTGGAGACTGGCCTGGGCCCTGCTGTGCCCCTCCAAATGTTCCTCCATGCTCCCCTAGGAGGGCACACCCCACAGTTTGGGGACCACTGACAGAGTATGCACAGATTTCACTAGACAAATTTCTTCTCCACTGGCAGCAAACCTGGTAGGCACTGGAATTTGACAATCATTTAGCATAAGTGTGATATTGATGTCAAAATGAGACACGTTGGAAGTAGAGTCAACAGCAATAATATGTCATTAATACACGCTAAGTAACATAAGAGGTACTGTCTACTTATGATCATGAACACAAATTAAAAATAAGGGTTCAGAGAGTCTGTGATATACCTTACACCACATCTTCACCCTGTATTAAGGGTTTCAGTAGTTTGTAGGGCATTGCACAGGGTGAATTTCACCTTTAATGAATAATAGAAACCCTAGAAATGTAAAGCTGGAAGGCACCTTGAGACGTCATCAATTCCAGCCCCCTGCACTGAGGCAGGAACAAGTAAACCTAGTCCATCCCTGACAGGTGTTTGTTTAACCCAGGGGTTGGCAACCTTTGGCACACGGCCCATCAGGGTAATCTGCAGGCGGGCTGTGAGATGTTTTGTTTATGTTGACCGTCTGCAGTCATGCCCCCCCACACAGCTCCCAGTGGCCAAGAACAGTGAACCTTGGCCACTGGGAGCTGTGGGGGAGGGGTGCATGCCTGCAGACAGTCAACGTAAACAAAACATCTCACAGCCCGCCTGCGGATTACCCTGATGGGCCTCATGCCAAAGGTTGCCGACCCCTGGTATGACCTGTTCTTAAAAACCTCCAACGATGGGGATTTCACATCCTTGGAAGCCTATTCCAGTACTTAAATACCTGTATAGTGAGAGTTTTCCCTAATATCTATCCTAAATCTCCTCTGCTGCAAATTAAGCCCATTACTTCTTGCCCTACCTTCAATGGATATGAAGAGTAATTGATCACCATCCTTTTAAAAACAGACCTTACCATATTTGAAGATTGTCATCGGGTCCCCCACTCAGTCTTCTTTTCTCAAGACTAGACACATGACCATTTTTTAAAATTAAAACCTTTCCTCGGAGGTTAGGTTTTCTAAATCTCACATAATTTTTTTTGTTCTCCTCTAGAGTTTCTAATTTGTCCACATCTTTCCTAAAGTGTGGAGCCCAGAATTGGGCATAGTACTCCAGTTGAGGCCTCACCAGTGCCAAATGACACTTGCTGGACAATTGCTTCCTGAGTATTTCATAGGACACTCTTGTTAATATACCCCATAGTCCTAGGGGAAATACAGCACTAAAAAATTAAAAATTCTGCCACAATATTTTAAAATTCTGAACATTTTCTTTGTCAAAACACAATATAATCATGTCAGTTTCAATTATTTTGGTAATTTATTTCAAAAATACCTATCAATTATGTCTTTAACTATACAGATGGCAAAGAAGATTCAGAAAATGTTTTTTGAGAAATAGATTCCTTAATAGGCATATTAATACAGAACATTGAGTAGGTTAAATGAATTATTACAATACAGAAATGTATTTCTTGCACCCCCCCAGAAGCAGTGCAAAGGATTGAGGGAGGCAAGGGTGACAGAAGAGCTGAGGGAGAGGGAAATAATTTCTGGAAGCCTGAGAGTGAACCTGGAGGATTGTTGGGTATGGTTGGAGGATTGTTACGGATTTGGGAAGCCTCACCCATGAAGACCCTGGCTGACCCCTATCCTCTCCCAATGAATCAGGCACATCTGCCCCTGTCTTCATGTGTCCCTGCACCCCACCTCCCCACGTGTCCCTGCACCTCCCTCAACCATCCCCATGTGTCCCTGCACCCCCACTTCCATTCAGCGCCTCCACTCATCTGTCACCCCTCTAGCCCTTTTAAACCCCAGTGGATATGACCCCCCCAGCAGCCTCATGTGCTCTGCACTGTCTGGTCACCCCCCCATGCATCTCCTCACCTGGCCCCACAGGCTGGGCCCTGTGAGGAACGCAGCCTCTGCTCTCTCCCCATCAGCTGCTGACTGCTATGGCCTGTGCGCAGGCTGCTTCTGTTCTGGCACAACAGCCACCCCTAGTGGGTGAAAAGCATAAGTGCAGAGATTCTCCATCAGAATGTATTTTCTGTGGAGAAAAAAAAAAATGTGGGACTCATTCCTCACATGAGCAGTGATACTGAATTCCCCCAGGAGTAACCCCAGAACGAGATCTGCCTTTTTGATATCATGTTCTTGAGTCATTCCGTTTGTGCTCTACTATAACCCCCAGATCCTTTTTAATAGTGTTACCACCTGGCCAATTTCCCCCCATTTTGTAGACGTGCATTTGATTTTTCCTTTCTAATCGTAGTAATTTGCTCTTATCTTAGTTGCATTTCATTTTGTTGATTTCAGATCAATTCTCCAATTTTTCAAGGTCATTTTGAATTCTAATATTTTACTCCAAAATGCTTGGCATTCCTCCCAGCTTGGTGTCATCTGCAAATTTTATGAGCATACTATCCACTCCATCATCCAAGTCATTAATGAAAATATTAACTAGTAACAGACCCAGGACTGACCCTGGAGGGTCCCAGATACACCCTCCAAGTATGACAGTGAATCATTGATAACTACTCTTCGAGTATGGTCTTTCAATCAGTTATGTACCCCCCCCCCCCCCTTATAGTGATTTCACCTTGACCACGTTTATCTAGTTTGCTTATGAGAACATCACCTGGACTGTATCAAAAGCCTTACTATAATTAAGATAGATCATATCTACTGCTTTCCCCTATTCATATCTACTGCTTTTCCCCTAGTAACCCTCTCAAAGAAGGAAATTAGGTTGATTTGGCATGATTTCTTTTCAACAATTCCATGTGGCTATTTCTTATATTCCTATTATACTCTAGGTGCTTACAAACTCATTGTTTAATAATTTTTACCAATATCTTTCCAGGTATTGAAGTTCGGCTGAACTCTCTAATTTCCTGGACCCTCCTTGTTCCCTGTTTTAAAGATAGGTACTATTTTTGCTCTCTTCCAGTCCTCTGGGACGTCACTCGTCCTCCATGAGTCCTCAAAAATAATTGCTAACGGTTACAAGATTGCTTCAGGTATTCCAGGGCGATTTTCATCAGGCCTTGCTGACTTGAATCTAACTTTCCTAAATATTCTTTAACCTGTTCTTTCCCTATTTCAGATTGTGTTCCTTTCACCTTGTTAATATTAAATTGTGCTGAGTATTAGTTGAGAATTAATATAGAAGGTAACATTAAATATGAAACATCTTTACTAGACACAGTGTTTAAACTTCAGAATTTGGACACTGAAAGGAACATGCTAACAGCATTAAAAAAAGTGTCCTTACAGGGAGATCAAAATGAAGGATGCTATTGTAGTCAGGGAAGGGAGGCAAAAACAATTTTGATAGAGAATAGAGCAGAAATATTACACCACTGAAAAAACGAAAAGAAAAACGGACAAGTTGAAGTCTTCATTTGTAAAAATGGAAGATGAAAGTTCAAAGAGAAACCAGCCTGAAAGAATAAATAAAGATACCGAAAATAAAGACAAAAACAGTAAGTTAAAGGAAGAGACAGGCTCAACTTAAGATGAACTTAACACTTGCAATTACAGTGTTGTGGGGCAGCTGAGACACAATCAAAAGAAGACTGACTAGCACTTGTTCTTCTGTTAAAAATTGAATGCCAAGTGGAATCACTCTCGCGCTCGCCTTGGAAGATGATGGTGGGGAGAAGGGAGGGGAGAGAGGATCTTAGCCCACAAATAATAGAGGAATATGTTAGGAAGAAACCAGGAAAAACAAAATAGTTGAGTATGATAGTACTTTTTTGTTTTTGTAAAGTACAGAAAAAAAAGTGAGGTCAATTTTAAATGGAAATAAAAGAATAAATGAAAATATAAATAAAAGTAGGGAAAAGAAAAGTAAAGGAAATTGAGAGAGATTTTAATTAACAGGTATACATAAAACATACTTCAGGCTGTGTCTGACAGGAAATGGAAGAAATATAGGAAAGAAGGTTGAGAAAAGATGACTTTGTGAACATTAAATTCAAAGAAAGAGCTGAAGAGAAGGAAATTGGTTTTACATTTATACAACACAGGTGGCTTAGTTTAGGTTTTTGGAACAATGAAGAAGAGCTGCATCAGATCTCACCATCAGACTTAGCAATACAATTTCCCTGAGGTACAGGTAAAATGTTTTGGTGATTACAGGTGTATCTCTACCCCAGGGTTTAGATGGTTTTTGAAACCCTGAACTCCATTTTCTTTTAGAGGCAATGGAATTTGTACATTGGACCAGGCATCAGCAACTTCTAATTTCTCATCCTCATTAAGACTCTGGCTCCCTCTATGGCTCTGGACAAGCACATTATTGTAAATGTGTTCTGATGTGCACAGAGATTACAACAGAGGTGTACTGTTGCCCTGTCCTGTTCTTCCCCCCCCCATCTCCTTTTCCAAAAAAAACCCCACAAAACCAACATAATTTGACAAGCTGCAAGGGCACTCAGTTCAGCTTCTCTCCAACTTACACAGACAATTGCTTGGGGGGAGATGGAGTGGAGAGAACACCTCTGGGAGGAGAACATTTATTGATGTAGCCTAAGGGTGCTTGATGCATGCCTCCTGACCTCCGTGTTATGGCTGTACTCTTTCAAAAATGCATAGTGGTGCAGATGTCACCTATTTCTCTGAAAGCAAAATCTCAAGTTACTGGTACAAACCATCTGAGAATTAGGACCTCAAATTAAAGCCCACAATACTTTAAACAGAGTGAACCTATGCTAGCCAATGTGTAGTTAAGGGCATAAAGGGAAGGTTTGTGCCTCCTACTTTATGTTCAGCATCAGTTTTAAGAACAGGCTCATACTCCACAAGGGCTTTGATCCATCTTCCATGCTCCTTTTCCGATTTCCAGGCTCGCCTTTTACAACACATGCTTCCTGTGTGTGCAGCTGCTAGATCCAAGATAGCATTCAATGGGATGCTATTTGTGCAATGGATTTTACCCCGGCTACATGGGTGCTGCTTTTCTGCCTACATGGGTGAGTTAGTGATTGCCTTCTGTTTGTGCTGCACACATTGCATGAGATGATCCAAGCCAGAGATTCCAGGAGAAAGGAATAGGTAGGAGCAATAACTGTGAAGGGAAGAAATAGGAACAATACAGATTATGCAGACTGGGGCCAGTCAAAGCTTTGTTGACTAACAAAATATAGTACAAAATTATATCTGGAACCTTACGCTAACTCTGATTTTTCAATATTTTAGAATCACTCTGGTGCTTTGAATCATAGAATCTCAGGGTTGGAAGGGACCTCAGGAGGTCATCTAGTCCAACCCCCTGCTCAAAGCAGGACCAACCCCAACTAGATCATCCCAGCCAGGGCTTTGTCAAGCCTGACCTTAAAAACCTCTAAGGAAGGAGATTCCACCACCTCCCTAGGTAACCCATTCCAGTGCTTCACCACCCTACTAGTGAAAAAGTTTTTCCTAATATCCAACCTAAACCTCCCCCTCTGCAACTTGAGACCATTACTCCTTGTTCTGTCATCTTCTACCACTGAGAACAGTCTAGATCCATCCTCTTTGGAACCCCCTTTTAGGTAGTTGAAAGCAGCTATCAAATCCCCCCTCACTCTTCTCTTCTGCAGGCTAAACAATCCCAGTTCCCTCAGCCTCTCCTCATAAGTCATGTGCTCCAGCCCCCTAATCATTTTTGTTGCCCTACGTTGGACTCTTTCCAATTTATCCACATCCTTTTTGTAGTGTGGGGCCCAAAACTGGACACAGTACTCCAAATGAGGCCTCACCAGTGCCGAATAGAGGGGAATCATCACGTCCCTCGATCTGCTGGAAATGCCCCTATTTATACAGCCCAAAATGCCGTTAGCCTTCTTGGCAACAAGGGCACACTGTTGACTCATAGTCAGCTTTTCGTCCACTGTAACCCCTAGGTCCTTTTCTGCAGAACTGCTGCCCAGCCATTCGGTCCCTAGTCTGTAGGAGTGCATGGGATTCTTCTGTCCTAAGTGCAGGACTCTGCACTTGTCCTTGTTGAACCTCATCAGATTTCTTTTGGCCCAATCCTCTAATTTGTCTAGGTCCCTCTGTATCCTATCCCTACCCTCCAGCGTATCAACCACTCCTCCCAGTTTAGTGTCATCTGCAAACTTGCTAAGGGTGCAGTCCACACCATCCTCCGGGTCGTTGATGAAGATATTGAACAAAACCGGCCCCAGCACCGACCCTTGGGGCACTCCACTTGATACTGGCTGCCAACTAGACATGGAGCCATTGATCACTACCCGTTGAGCATGACCATCCAGCCAGTTTTCTATCCACCTTACCGTCCATTCATCCAGCCCATACTTCTTTAACTTGCTGGCAAGAACACTGTGGGAGACTGTATCAAAAGCTTTGCTAAAGTCAAGAAATAGCACATCCACTGCTTTCCCCTCATCCACAGAGCCAGTTATCTCATCATAGAAGGCAATTAGGTTAGTCAGGCATGACTTGCCCTTGGTGAATCCATGCTGACTGTTCCTGATCACTTCCCCTCCTTTAAGTGGTTCAGAATTGATTCCTTGAGGACCTGTTCCATGATTTTTCCAGGGATTGAGGTGAGACTGACTGGCCTGTAGTTCCCCGGATCTTCCTTCTTCCCTTTTTTAAAGATGGGCACTACATTAGCTTTTTTCCAGTCATCCGGGACCTCCCCCGATTGCCATGATTTGTCAAAGATAATGGCCAATGGCTCTGCAATCACATCAGCCAACTCCTTTAGCACCCTCGGATGCAGTGCATCTGGCCCCATGGAGTTGTGTTCGTCCAGCTTTTCTAAATAGTCCCGAACTACTTCTTCCTCCACAGAGGGCTGGTCACCTCCTCCCCATACCGTGCTGCGGAGTGCAGCCGTCTGGGAGTTGACCTTGTCTGTGAAGACAGAGGCAAAAAAAGCATTGAGTACACCAGCTTTCTCCACATCCTCTGTCACTAGGTTCCCTCCCTCATTCAGCAAGGGGCCCACACTTTCCTTGACTTTCTTCTTGTTGCTAACATACCTGAAGAAACCCTGCTTGTTACTTCTAACATCTCCAGCTAGCTGCAACTCCAAGTGTGATTTGGCCTTCCTAATTTCACTCCTGCATGCCTGAGCAATATTTTTATACTCCTCCCTGGACATTTGTCCAATCTTCCACTTCTTGTAAGCTGCTTTTTTGTGTTTAAGACGAGCAAGGATTTCACTGTTAAGCCAAGCTGGTCGCCTGCCATATTTACTTTTCTTTCTACACATCGGGATGGTTTGTTCCTGCAACCTCAATAAGGTTTCTTTAAAATACAGCCAGCTTTCCTCGACTCCTTTCCCCCTCATGTTATTCTCCCAGGGGACCTTGCCCATCAGTTCCCTGAGGGAGTCAAAGTCTGCTTTTCTGAAGTCCAGGCTCTGTATTCTACTGCTCTCCTTTCTTCCTTGTGTCAGGATCATGAACTCGACCATCTCATGGTCACTGCCTCCCAGGTTCCCATCCACTATTGCTTCCTCTACTATTTCTTCCCTGTTTGTGAGCAGCAGGTCAAGAAGAGCTTTTCCCCTAGTTGGTTCCTCCAGCACTTGCACCAGGAAATTGTTCCCTACACTTTCCAAAAACTTCCTGGATTGTCTGTGGACCGCTGTATTGCTCTCCCAGCAGATGTTGGGGTGATTAAAGTCACCCATGAGAACCAGGGCCTGTGATCTAGTAACTTCTGTTAGTTGCTGGAAGAAAGCCTCGTCCACCTCATCCCCCTGGTCTGGTGGTCTGTAGCAGACTCCCACCACGACATTACCCTTGTTGCTCACACTTCTCAATTTAATCCAGAGACTCTCAGGTTTTTCTGCAGTTTCATACTGGAACTCTGAGCAGTCATACTGCTCTTACATACAACGCAACTCCCCCACCTTTTCTGCCCTGCCTATCCTTCCTGAACAGTTTATATCCATCCATGACAGTACTCCAATCGTGTGAGTTATCCCACCAAGTCTCTGTTATTCCAATTACGTCATAATTCCTTGACTGTGCCAGGACTTCCAGTTCTCCCTGCTTGTTCCCCAGGCTTCTTGCATTTGTGTATAGGCATTTAAGATAACTTACCAATCGTCCTGCTGTCCCAGTATGGGGCAGGAGCCCTCCCCTCTTGCACTCACTTAATTGTGCTTCCTCCCAGTATCCCACTTCCCCACTTCCCTCGGGGCTTTGGTCTCCTTCCCCCGGTGAACCTAGTTTAAAGCCCTCCTCACTAGGTTGGCCAGCCTGCTTCCAAAGATGCTCTTCCCTCTCTTCGTCAGGTGGAGCCCGTCTCTGCCTAGCACTCCTTCTTGGAACACCATCCCATGGTCAAAGAATCCAAACCCTTCTCTCCGGCACCATCTGTATAGCCATTCGTTGACTTCCACGATTCGACGGTCTCTACCCCGGCCTTTTCCTGCCACAGGGAGAATGGACGAGAACACCACTTGCGCCTCAAACGCCTTTATCCTTCTTCCCAGAGCCACGTAGTCTTCAGTAATACGCTTAAAAGGGATCCTCTTTATTCAGTGACATCATTCCCTTCTGTCCCTGCATAGTACAGAATGAGCTTTTGCAGTACCTTCTCATCAAATACCCCTCCCACCCTGGACTTTCTGTCTGGGGAGCTGTACCAATTAAAGGTACAGGTCCCAGTACCACAGTGGGGAATTTTCATATCTGCATTTCCTCATTATTTTTTCACAGATATGAATTAGTGTAATAGTGAAATGACCAGCCTGACTCTGGCTGTACTAGAAGTGCACTGAGATACTGATGAACAGCTGAGAAGTGTCCTGTCTTTTTAGTGAGCAAAAATATATGCTACTAAAATTCTACTGCAGCCATTAGTGCATGTTATAGCTATATGGTCCTGCTGCTGCAGTTAAGGCTGAGGCAATTACAGATACTCACTTTAAAGCCCTTATATTCCGGGGGCAGGGTAGGGAATTACCCTTTGAGCTGAAATGTTTCATGCTTGTTCTCATTCTTTAAGTTTGGTAAATTTCCTTCAGCCAGTTTTGAGTTAAACTGTAGAGGGAGGAAAAATGCTGCAACTCAAGACGTTTTAGTTAAATGCCTTTTTTTTAAAATGTATTTTGCAGTCAGATTTCAGGTCAATAACAGTTTGCTTCTAACACTAACTGTGTTTCAGAAATGGTGCATATTTTATCTTGTGAACTACTTAAAACTAAATTGTATTACAAACAATGAAGACTATAGGGATCAGTCATGCATCAGCAAAAGGATGGACGAAATGACTTAAGAGGTTAGGAATGTCTCTTTTTGTAAAACCTGGGAGCCAGATTCATCACTGCTTTGCATCTTGTGCAGTAATTTACACTTGTCCTCAATTACTTAATAAGCTCTGTTTTTACTTGTGTGTATGCTTGAGTGCTAATGCAGTAAACATGATAAGCAATAACTCCCTGTGCAAAGGGAGTGTGGAATACCACCATTCTGCTATGGTAGCCCACTTTTTGGGGAGATACAAATTACTAGGCATGGGAAAATCCAAGATGTGGGTGGTGGGGAGAAATATCAAGACTTCCACATCTATTAGAAACATGGGGCCTAAGCTATCTGGTGCACTGTAGAGAGAAGTAAAACTATGGAAATCCTGTGGAAAGAAGTCAGAATAGAAATGCAGCTAGACAACGTAGCCCCAATTACTGCACAGGACAAGAATAATGCACATTCTATGCACACTGATCATTCAGGGCCTCTTGTGCTAGGTGGTGTACAAACACAGATGGAGACATGGACTCTACGCTGAAGGGCTTGCGGTCTAAGCTTCAGGTCAAGGTTGAGGGTCCAGTTTCACTACAGATCCACTAAATGCAGGTATGTTCACAGGGAATGGAATGAATCAGCCCAGGCAGGTTTGCTTGGAGTTTCAAGTCTGATAAATAGTTTAATGAGGGCACTGAAGGTGTAGTTGGGGGGCACCTGTTAGGGTGGGGCTGGAGGGGGGCACTGTAGTTTACAGAGTACAGTTGTGAGAACAGCCTGGGACGACTACTGCAAAAAACTTTAAGACCATAGCTGAGGAACAAACTCAGCATAGAATCAAATAAAGTAAACTGTCATAGAATCTCTATAGACAGACATTTCATGCTTGATCAACAGTATAGCATAATATTTGTACGGGCATATACAACATATAGTAATATAGTACGGGCAGCCTTACCATGATAGGGACCATGATTTTGAAATGCTCAGGGAGATCATCAGGGAGAGGCAGAAATGTAACAATAATGGGGGATTTCCGCTATCCTCATATTGACTGGATACATCACCTCAAGACAGGATGCAGATATAAAATTCCTGGATACTCCATAAATGAGTGCTTCTTGGAGCAGCTTGTCCTGGAACCCACAAAAGGGGAGGTAATTCTAGATTAAGCCCTAAGTGGAACAGAGGAATTGGTCCAAGAGGTGAATATGATGAAAAACTTGATAATGGCAACAAAGTAATTAAATTTTATATCTTTGAAGGGGTCAAATGTCAAAGAAACCCATCATACTAGCATTTAACTTCAAAATGGGAAACTACACAAAAAATGAGGAAGCTATTTATATGGAAATTAAAAGGATCACAAAGGGGAAATGCTTGCAAACTTCATGGACACTATTTTAAGCCTCTATAAAAGAAGCACAAACAAAATGTATATCTGAAAAAAACACCACCATGACTAAACAGCAGATTCAAAAGGCATCCTTTAAAAATTGGAAGTCAGATCATAGTGAGGAAAATAGAAAGGAGTATAAACTCTGGCAAGTCAAGTGTAAAAATATAATAAGGAGGACTAGGAAGAATTTGAAGATCAATTAGCTAAGAAAAAAAGTATGTTTTTAAAAATAAAGTACAACAGAAGCAAGAAGCCTGCTAATCAATCAGAAATACTCAAGGATGACAAGGCCATTGTGGAGAAGCTAAATGAATTCTTTGCATCAGCCTTCCCTGCAAAGGATATGGGGGAGATCCCCACACACAAGTCATTATTTTTAGATGACAAATCTGAGCAGCTATCCCAGATAGATGAGGTTCCAGAACAAGTTGATAAATTAAGCAATAAGAAGTCACCAAGACCTGATGGTATTCACCCAATGGTTCTGAAAGAACTCAAACATGTAACTGCAGAACTATTAATTGTAGATATATAGGTATGTAACCTAATGCTTAAGTCTGCCTCTGTACCAAATGACCGGAGAGTAGCTAATTTAACACCCATGGACAGTGGGTGGAACCCCCCTCTTCAGGGAGGCTCGCTGCCAGTGCTGCCCCTTCTGCCCATACCTCCCCCAGTTTGGAGCCCCTCACCCCCCTCACAGCCCACTCAGCCAGAAGAGCCCTGAGCTAGCCAGAGGCCTAAGTGCCCCTCCACCTGCCCAGGGGAGCCCCCCACACTTGCCTGGAGGAGCCCCAAGCCATCCGCCACACCTCCCCTACCCAGACTCCAAGCTGCCCAGGAAAAAACAGTGTCTCTTCCCAAAGTAGGGTTGCCAACCCTGCAGGATTGGCCTGGAATCTCCAGAATTAGAGGTTAATCTTTAATTAAAGATTGTCATGTGAAGAAACCTCCAGTAATATGTCCAACCAAAATTGGCAACCCTATTCCAAAGAACAACAACCTTTTGATATGCCCCAGGTATGTTCTGGGGCAGCTGAGGAGGCAGTGTCTGCTACTTAGCTTCCTGGGTTCATCAGTAATCTCCCTGGAGTCCAGAGCCTCCCCGGGCCTATTATACCCATTGCCCATGGTAATACTTAATTTTTGAAAAGGCTCCAGAGGCAATTCTGACAATTTCAGGCCAGTAAGCCTTACTTCCAGTACCAGGCAAATTAGTTGAAGCTATAGTAAAGAACAAAATTATCAGACACAAAACACTGTGGAAGAGTGAGCAAGTCTTTTGTAAAGGGAAATCTTGACTCATTAGAATTCGTTGTTGCAGTCAAGCATAAGGACAAAGGTGATCCACTGGATACAGTGTACTTGACTTTCAGAAACCCTTTGAGGTTCCTCACCAATGGCTCTTATCCCATGAATGATTAGTTTGCTTAAGAGGGAAGGTCCTCTCATGGATTAGTAACTAGTTAAAAGATAGGAAACAAAGGATAGGAACAAATGGCCAGTTATCACAGTGAAGAGAGGTAAATAGCAGGGTCCCCAAGGATCTGTACTAAGACCTGTGCTGTTGAACATTCAGAAATGATCTGGAAAAGAGGGGTAAACAGTGAGCAGGCAAAGTCTGCAGACAATACAAAATTACTCCAGATAGTTAAATCCAAAGACTACTGTGAAGAATTACAAGGGGTTCTCACTAAACTGAGTGACAAAATGGCAGATGAAATTCAATGTTAGTAAGTGCAAAGTAATACACATTGAAAAAATAATCCTATCTATACATTCAAAGCGATGTGGCCTAAATTAGCTGTTATCACTCAGAAAGATCTTGGAGTCACTGGATTATTCCCTGAAAAAAGCCACTCAGTGTATAGTGACAGTAATAATAATAAAAAAAGGAGCTAACAATGTTAGGAACCGTTAGGAAAAAGGATAGATAATATGACAGAAAATGTCATAGTGCTGCATGCAGTTCTGGTCACCTCATCTCAAAAAAGATAATATAATTGGAAAGGTGCAGAGAAGGACAACAAAAGTGATTAGGGGTATGGAACTCTTTCCATATGAGGAAAGATTATAAAAAAAGGTTATAAAAGAGATGACTAAGAGGGGAATATGAGAGAAGTCTATAAAATCATGAAGGGTGTGGAGAAAAAGTGTTATTTACACTTTCACATAACACAGGAACTAGGGGTCACTTGATGAAATTAATAGGCTGCTGATTTAACAAACCTAAGGAACTACTTCCTTAAACAATGTATGGATCAGCATTCACCTTGTACTCCCCACCAGTATCCAGCCTGGGATGGGCAAGCTAATGATACAACCAGCGGACCAAATTCAGTGATGAATCCTAGTCATGTGCCACCTGAGGCACACTGTGCATATGATAAGATGATATTATGCATAGTCAACCTTTGGTGTTCATTGCCATGGGATGCTGTGAAGGCCAAATTATAACTAGGTTAAAAAAAGAATTAGGTAAGTTCATTAAGGATCAATGGTTATAAATCAAGATAGTCAAGGACACAATCCCATGAATCAAGTGCCAGAACTTGGGACTGGGTGACAGTGGATAGATCACTAAAAATTGTCATATTTATTCCCTCTGAAGCATCTGGCACTATCCACTGTCAGAGTCAGGGCACTATGATAGATGGATCATTGGTCTGATGTAGCAAGGCCGTTCTCACGTAGTGCTTAGCTCAACTAGGTTTGGAAGTTCTATGTGAACAGTTTTCACAGCTCGTCAGGCAGCTTTGGCAGTCCCAACCCTTGATCTTTTCACATGTCAACCTGTGCCATACTATTCAGGGCTGATATGATGGAGAATATATTTCTCAAGAGTCATGCAAGCTGGTGTGTGTGTGTGTGTGTGTGTGTGTGTGTGTGTGTGTAAAGGGGAGTGCATTTGGTTTGAAGCATGTCAGAGACTCCGCTTGGGATAACAAGCTTGGTACAAATCAATTTCTTTGTTAAATTGACAAACTCATATAAGCTTGTAGTGTCCAGCTGCCATAACCGGACCCTGCAAGATGGAAGTTCCTAGGGTTGTCTGGGACTGGAGATATTGGCTAGTGTCATTCGGTTGCACAATCCAAGCAGCAGCTAGCCAAAAGTGCTCATTCATGTAGCTGGGAGTAGCTTACATGCTAGAGACTGTGTGTGAACAGTCCAGGAGTGGGAGAGGGGGGTTCTCACAGCAGAGCAGGGTAAGGCTGGCTCCCAGAGTCAAGGATTGGGGTGACCTAGCAGATCACTGGTCCAGATAACACCAGCGGAATGTGACACCAACCCCCCAGCATTTCAAAACAGAGTCAGGCCCCCAAAAACAATTAGTTGGGCTTAAAAATCATGAGGTTTAAAAAATAATAATTGCCTTCTTGTTCTCAAACTACACGTTTCTGAGCTTTTCTCTGCAATGACGAGGACTGGAAATGTACTTTTATGAGAAGCTCATTTTTTGGTTTAAAAACATGACTCCAGGAAGGGAATTTTCAAGAAAAAAAAGACAGTATTCCATGACTCATGATAAAAATCACAAGAGTTGGCAACACTGGAGCACTACAGTAGCACTTCAAAGATACAAACACCAGAGTTACAGACTGACTGGTTAGCAGTTACCATATGAAACTGGAATTAACCAATCAGGCAGCAGCAAAGTAAAAAAAAAAAAAAAAAAAATCCCAAAGAACAGCAACTACTGTACTGTGCTTTTATTGCATCTTAAAAGTAGGCACATCTGGGCAGGCTGTCCCCACCCCTAAGCTGTAAGTGGTTGCCCCACGCAAGAAGTTGAAGACGCTGAGATTTGCAGGTAAAGCTGTGAGTCCCTGCTGCCATCCCCAGGTAGCCAGAGCAGGAGCAGCATTGGGGTCTACCCTACTTTCCTGCAAGCTGTGGGTGCTCTTTTCACCCATATTCCTCCTCCGGCCAGGAGGAGGGAGGCTGTTTTCACACTCCAGGAGGCGGGCACACTGTTTTCACCACCACCCCTCCTACCCATCCCAGTTGGGAAGGGGACAAGCTTGCCCGGTCAGAAGCTGCCTAGCTGCCTCTGGAACCTGGCCTGGAGTGTTAACTGCTGGACCTGAAGCTGTGTTTTGTTCAGTGTTACGAACATTTCAGAGTTATGGACAACCTCCATTCCGGAGGTGTCCAAACTTTGTTATACAGTAGAACTTCAGAGTTATGAAGTCTGACAGCAAGTTAACAGTAGAGCCAAATTCCAGGAGTTCTAGCCCCTGCGCTTGATTAAGGCCTCCCAAAGTCCACAAGTCATGACATTGCACTCCACAAATGTTGACTTTTTCCATTCAAAATATTTTTCTTTTGCATCTTTTTCAAAACCCAAAACTTTCCCCAAATTCAAGTTTTTTTTAAAAAAAACTTCTCATCTCAAGTATAAATTAGAAAAAAAAATTGTAAGTTCTCTCTCCTTCCCCCCTCCTTTATTCTTCTTTTACACTAACTGCAAAAGAATGTATTAAGTTTAAGGGTTTTATTTCACATTTGCATTTTTTTCCTTCTGATTTTGTCACTACATTTTCAAGAATTACTCAACTTTGGTAAAAATTACAGAATAACAAAAGAAAAAATGAAAGTAACTGGCAAATTTAAGTATGTTTTTTTTGAAAAACTAAAGTAGCAAAAGGAAAAAAGTAAAAGTGAATCTGACGATTAATTTTCTTGCATTCAGTGGTAAAAATGAAAAAATGGGGCACAAAGGAGAAAATACTTTGAAATTTTACAACTTTGAAGATTATCTGAAACAATGAAAATTCAGAGTCTTGAATTGTATGAAATAGAAAACTTGGAAATTAAACTAAAAGTAATGAA
This sequence comes from Chelydra serpentina, assembly GCA_037349315.1. NCBI lineage: Eukaryota > Metazoa > Chordata > Testudines > Chelydridae > Chelydra > Chelydra serpentina. The sequence continues at coordinate 73,411,908 of JBAIAC010000004.1, forward strand.
ATCATTTCTGCATATTTTGACCAGCTCTCAGAGAGCTGTGACAGGATCCCCCGTGTTCAGCTGAGACTGTGGGACTACTGTGCCCCCTTAACTCACTAATCTGTGTTCTCACCAGTAAGGCATTTGTGAGTCAAGCAGCAAACCCCTCAGGGTGCTATTATCACTCAGTACAAGTGCATGTGGAGTGCTCACATGCAGCCAGATTGCATGAATGTTCCCAGAGCCACTCATGAATCACACAGAGAAAGGTGTCAGCCAAATCCCCCAGCTCTATATCACTGGAATATACCATCTTGCACTGCTCAGGACCCTTTCTTAAGCAATGCACAATTTTTAATTGGTTCACCAGTTCATCAAAGGAAAGTGGACATACACCAGCCTTTGTAACCTGAGCAGATTTACCAAGCACTTCAGTCAAACTCACTGGTAAGGATAAACATTAGAATAAGTTTATCGATTACAAAACCTGTATTTTAAGGTGATTGGCAGCAGTCGGAGTAGCTAGCAAAGGAAAATAAAAAATAATCATGCAGTCTAAATTCTCAGTCTTATTATACTAGGCAATATCTGGACTTACCAGCTTTGCTTACCCCACTGCATACTGCAGGTTGGTTATAGTCTATCATACACAGGCTCTCTCTCTTAGTCTGGGGACCAGTCTCCTCAGCTCCAGTGTTCTCTTCCCTACCATGCTGAAGGCAACTAGAAGGGAAGGACAAACCATGTGGCCTCTGTCCCCTATTTTGTATCCTTAATCCATGTGCTTCGAGAACACAAGTCTAGGCATGATGGTGTTACCGAAATATCGGGTCCGCCTAGCTGAGAGCCAATAACAGCCAGACAGGGATAAGGAAAGGAAGTTACTTTATTCTGCAGAAAAAAGGAGAGACTGTATCTTGATACAGGACTCTAACACAGAAATTACAGGTCTTTTATACACACTTAGACAAAGCCCTGGTGTGTTAACATTTGATTGGTGCTAGCTAGACCTCGGATGTCTGCTATCTGGTTAGTAAAAACTGGTATAGGTTAGCTGTCTCAGCTGAAAAACACTATTCTTGTGTAAGCGAAGGACAACTGTAAAAATGCAAGGTCTTGCGTAGGCGAGGCATCTACTTCCCCCTAGTGGCCTTTGGTTGCCATAGCTGCTGGCTGTTAAGGGGGTTCACCGTAGCTTATGACTTTTACAATGGTGAATTAGCAATGCCCAAAGTAAGGTTGAGCAATTCCCATGCTGTGGTCCTATGCAAGTGAGTCCTTGCATTGTAACTCCCTTGCGGACCTATGGCTGTTGATGGTTGTTCAACACCTGCCCAGGCATTAGTTGCCGCTCTTGTTGTCATCTCTGGGGACCTAATATCTGGGCGATTCCCAAACTCTCAGCATATCTAAGTGATAACTGTACAGCATAATTTCATAATCACTAATGATATACATATTTAGATAGAACAATGGCTTTCAGCAGATCATAGCCTTTCCCATGAAAGATCACAACTATATGCAAATGATGAATATGGGTGTTACAGGGCACTCCGAGGCATAGTGTGTCACAGGAGCCCTGCACTTTAAAATTGAATCCAAACCAACTATAAACAGGCAGACTAATGGGGTCTGAGACAACGTCACTTAGGCCTGGTCTACACTAGGAGTTTGTCGAATTTAGCAGCGTTAACTCGAATTAACCCTGCACCCATCCACACAACGAAGCTATTTATTTCGACATAAAGGGCTCTTTAAATCGATTTCTGTACTCCTCCCCTGTACTCCTCCCCGACGAGGGGAGTAGCGCTAAATTCGATATGGCCATGTCGAATTAGGGTTATTGTGGACGGCATTTGATGCTAATAGCTCCTGGAGCTATCCCACAGTGCACCACTCTGTGGACACTCTGGACAGCAGTCTGAGCTCGGATGCTCTGACCAGCCACACAGGAAAAGACCCGGGAAAATTTGAATTCCTTTTCCTGTCTGGCCAGTTTGAATCTCATTTCCTGTTTGGACATTGTGGCGAGCTCAGCAGCACTGGCAACGATGCAGAGCTCTCCAGCAGAGGTTACCATGCAATCCCAGAATAGAAAGAGGGCTCCAGCATGGACTGATAGGGAAGTCGTGGATCTGATCGCTGTGTGGAGAGATGAATCCGTCCTATCCGAGCTCCGATCCAAAAGATGGAATGCAAAAATTTATGAAAAAATATCCAAGGCCATGACGGAGAGAGGATACAGCCGGGATGCAACGCAGTGCCGCGTGAAAATCAAGGAGCTGCGACAAGCGTACCAGAAGACCAAAGAGTCAAACGGACGCTCTGGATCCCAGCCCCAAACATGCCGTTTCTACGAGGCACTGCATGCAATTCTAGGTGGGGCCGTCACCACTACCCCACCGGTGTCTGTGGACTCTGACGATGGGGTATTATCAACGGCCGCTTCCTTGGAGGTTTTCGCGGACGGGGAAGATGAGGAAGGAGATGAGGAGGACGAGGCAGTCGACAGCGCTTTCAACACTGATTTCCCCAACAGCCAGGATCTCTTCATCACCCTGACGGAGATCCCCTACCAACCCTCCCAAGGCGGTAACCCGGACCGTGAATCAGGGGAAGGATCAGTAGGTGAGCCTTTTAAACATTTATTTTGAACACAATAGGCATGCTATGTTAGCAATGGATTTTTAATGATTAGTTTGCCCTAGGCGCTTTAGTTTTTAGTCGTTGCCAGTGCAGCTACTGGAAAAGTCTGTTAACATGTCTGGGGATAGAGCAGAAATCCTCCTGGGACATCTCCATGAAGCTCTCCTGGAAGTACAGTGAAAGCCTTTGCATAAGGTTTCTGGGGAGAGCAGCCTTATTGCGTCCTCCATGGTAGGAAACTTTTCCACGCCAGGCTAGTAGCAGGTACTCCGTTATCATTGCCCAGCAAAGCATGGTGGTATACGGCCCCGGTGTTTGCTGGCATTCACGCAGCATACGGTCTTTCTCTGTCTCCGTAATCCTTATCAGAGTGATATCAGTCATGGTGACCTGGTTTGAATTAGGTGAATTTTAGTATGGGGAATGGTTCCCTGTTCCTTTAAAGAAATCAACCAGGCGGTTCCCAGCCACACGGTGGGGGCGAGGATGGGGGGAACGTATCTGCTTGGCGGTTCCCCGGCAGCTTGCAGGGATCTTTCCCGAGACCAGCCATGCGGTGGTCGCACGGAGGCGGACCGTTCATGCTGAGTGGTTCGCCGGCAGAATGCAGGGACCATTCCCGGGGACAGCCACACGGTGGGGGCGGGGAGGTGGACCGTTCATGCTGAGCGGTTCGCCGGCAGAATGCAGGGACCATTTCCGGGGACAGCCACGCGGTGGGGGCGGGGAGGCGGACCGTTCATGCTGAGCGGTTCGCCGGCATAATGCAGGGACCGTTCCTGGGGACAGCCAAGCCGGGCGGGGGAGGGGGGGGCACAGTTCATGCTGGCCGGATCGCCGGCAGCAGGAAGTGGCCAACGCTAGGAGCTGTGCTTGGAATGTGAAAGGAGGGCGCTGCTGTAAATTAAGCTTTCAGCAGCCAAAAGTCTACGGCTTACCATGCCCACCTGCTAGCCGAATTCCATTGTCTGGCCCCGCTTGTGTGATCTGTACACCAAGACCACAGGCACTCAATATAAAGATAGAGAATTCGACCTTGTACTGAGTGCACATGTGATAGGTAGTGTGCATGGTCTTGTTCACAGGGAAAGACTATATTCATTGTTCGCGAAAATGTATCTTTGTGAGGAATTCACTCCCTTTTTTCCATCCCACAGCTGCGAGTGTCTCCCGGCCTACCCCGGCATCTCCCTCCCAGAGGCTGGCTCACATCAGGCGGCGAAAAAAAGAGAACACGGGACAAGATGTTCTCCGAAATTATACTCTCTTCCCAAACTGAGTCAGCACAGCTGACTCGGTAGAGAGAGAACATGTCGCGAGCATCCAGCGAACGGGAAGAGAGGACGGAAGCGCGGGAGGACAGGTGGCGGCAGGAAGACCAGCAGGCGACTCAGACGCTGCTTGGTCTAATCTGGGAGCAAACGGATATGCTCCGGTGCCTTGTAGATGTTCTGCAGGACCGGAGGCAGGAGGACAGAGCACCACTGCATTCTATCTCTAACCGCCTTCCCCCGCCACAAAGTCCCATTCCCCCCGCACCCACAGTCCCAAGAAGGAGGGGTGGCAGGGGCCGTGGAAACAATCATTCCACCCCTGCAGACTGCTCAAGTAGCAGAAGACTCTCATTCCCCAAGATTTGATGTGTCCTTTCCTTCCCTTCAACCGCACCCCACCCTAGCCCCCGTCCCAGTTTCATCCCATAACTGTGTAGTCTTTAATAAAAAATATGTTTCTGTTCAGTACTGTTTCCTTCATTTTCTTTTAAAGGACGGTGTGTTTGAAGGGGGGGGGGGAGGGGGTTGGTAAATGGAGAGGATAGGCACCTTTACCAGGGTACAGACACAGGGGCAGGTTCACCAGAAGGTTATACACACATTGCAGTCATTAGGTACCCTGGTCAGTCTGGGAGGTAGTTTTCATGTTCTGTGTGGGGGGGCTATGTGACTTTGTGGCGGGGGAGGGCAGTTACAGATCTTCTGCAGCGGTCCGGAGCCAGGATGACAGAGCCACGCTGCAGGGAATCTGTAACCTCCCTCCCCCGCCACAAAGTCACATAGCCCCCCTGTCAGAGTGTGGGGGAGTTAGCGCCTGCACCCCTCTTCCCCGGATTCACTGGGAGTCTCAGCCAGCCAGTAGAACAGAAGGTTTATTAGAGATGCCAGGAACACAGTCCAAACCGAGCTTGTAAGTATAACCAGGACCCCTGAGTCGGGCCCTTCCGGGGGGCAGGGAGCTTAGATCCCCCGCCTGGGGGCTTCCTGCGTTTCACCCTACAGCTCCAAAAGTGGGTCAGGGAGGCCAGCCGGCTCCAAACTGAAACTGTTCATCCCCTCCTCTCCCTTTGTCTCCTTCCTGGGCCAGGAGGTCACGTGATCCCTTCGTTCCAACACCTTCATCAGGGGAGGGGCCCAGACCATCAGTTGCCAGGAGACAGGGTGTCAGCCATTCTCTGTCATCACACTGGCCCTCTAGGGCTCTGCAATTACACCCTTTATCCCACCACCTAGAGACTTAACACATGCCTTGGGGAAACCGAGGCATAGAAACATTAAGAACAGTCCCATTCTGTCTCACCCCCACACAGAGTCCCAAAAAGGAGGGGTGGCAGGCTCCGTAGAAGCAACCAGTCCATCACTGCGGACTGCTCTAGGAGCAGGAGCCTGTCAGTCCCCGAGTTTAGAAGCGCACTTTCCATCACGCCACCCGCACCCCACCCTAGCCTGCATCCCAGTTTCAACTCTTTAATGTGAAATCCTCAATAAAAAAAAAGAAGACAGTTTTCATGAACAATGTTTCCTTTATTTTCTGCTTAAAGGTGTGTTTGAAGGGGAGGAAGGGGGTTGGTAATTGGAGAGGATAGGCAACATGAACTGGGTAAAGAAACAGAGGCAGGTTCAGCTTCTGCTTAAACAAACGTAATAGTCACCTTGATTAACTCATGGTGTCATAAGTGGTTTATCTAAATGACACCTGCATAATTGTTTCTTTTATTGTATTCACCTTGGAGAAAAACATTTTCGTACAAAAGTGTTTTTTACAAAATGTTTCCCTTCTTACTTTATATTCTGATTTAAGGCCTGACCAGTGTCTGATAAACAATGCAAAACCCACAGTGACCTCGGTAAGCATTGCATAAGGACCTTAAAACACAATATAGAATAAGTCGTTAAAAGTAAATGTTCCCACTCTATGTTTCCAACCTTCTTGGGGAATTCACACAACAGGGATTAACCATTTTAATATAGAAGGTTGGAGAGAAATAAGCCAGGAAAATGTGGAAAAGGCAAATCTCGGAAATTAAGAAATAAGAATGTCCATATTTGACATTAAAAATTGGTTACCCTGTGTGACGGAGTAGAGAGCGAGATGGATCTGACCTGGGAGGCTGCATTGGAAATGCGAGACTTTACCTGAGGCGGTAACCTGAGCCAGGACGGGGGTTGGGAGGTGACACCTTTGGCTGGGAGAATGGTAAAAGGCTAGAGGAGGGGCCCCGGGGGAGGGGAAGAGCCTGCTGGAGGTTTGGCTGTTTTTTAGTCAGTTTTAAGCTGGGTGGTGAAACGCAGGGAGCCCCATAGCTGGGGTCTAAGCTCCCTGCCCCCCCAGAAGGCCCAGCTGAGGGGTCCGGGTCATACTTACAAGCTCTGTTTGGACTCGTTCCTGACAACCCTAATAAACCTTCTGTTCTACTGGCTGGCTGAGAGTCACATTGAATCCCGGGAAGAGGGGTGCAGGACCTGACTCCCCCACACTCCGTGACAACTGGTGGCAGCGGTGGGATCTTCTGCACCCCATGAACGGCACTTCCTGCTGTAAGTGACTGGAGAGCAGTACAACGAAGGGGGATTGATGGGGAGCAGGTTGCTGAAGAGGCAGAGAGAAGCGGTTTCGGGGGGCGGAGGACTTACGCTTAACCCTGAGGGGTGTGACCAGTGAGAAGGGCTGGCACACTAGGGATTCCCCCTGGAAGCCGTGGGGGCCAAGACCGCACAGGCCTGCGAGTGGCCAGCAGGAAGATGTATGCTAAGCGCCGTAAGAACGACCTGGTGGAGCTGTGCAGGCAGAGGGGGCTGCGCGTTGGGAGGTCCACCAAAGACCAGCTGATTGCACAGCTGGAGGAGAAGGATCGCTGGGACGACCCGATCCCTGCCCCTGGGGGAAGCCGCCCGACAGACGCAGCATGGGCCCCAGGGCCTGACCTGGCTGGGAGGGGTCAGACTGCTGCCGAGGACATCCCAAGACCCCTCTCACCTCTGCACAGGGGAGAGGTTGGGGAAAGCCCAGCAAATACCGAGGGCACCTTGACCCCGGCGGCCAGCAGGGGATCTTCCCGGCGGAGCTCCCCATCCCAGCAGTGGAGGCGGCTGGATTGGGAGAGGGAGATAAAACTGAAAGAGCTCGAGTTGAGACAGCAGGAACTGAAGGAGGAGCGGGAAGAACGGGAAAAACAACGTCAGCATGAGCTGGAGGAGAAGGAGAAACAACGCCAGCATGAGGTGCAGGAGAAGGAGAAACAACGCCAGCATGAGGAGAAACAACGCCAGCATGAGCTGGAGCTGGCCAGACTGAGGAGCAGTGAGGCCCCGGCTGCGGTGAGTGAGGGGGAACCCAAGACTACAGGGAAGTTTGATCGTAACTTCCTGGCCCGGCGTAAGGAAGGGGAAGACATAGACAGCTTCCTGGCGGCCTTTGAGAATGCCTGCAGGTTGCACAAGGTTGACCCTGCAGACAAGATCCAGTATCTCACCCCCTTACTAGACCCTGCAAGCCTGGACGTGTACGGCCGAATGAAAGAGACGGAGACTGGGGACTATGAACTGTTCAAAAAGGCCCTGCTCTGCGAGCTTGGGCTGACTCCCGAGATGTACCGTCAAAGGTTCCGGGATCAGCGAAAAACCCCTGAGATCACGTACCTACAACTGGCCAACCGGATACATGGATACGCCCGCAAGTGGACCGCTGGGGCCCAAACTATGGAGGACCTGCTCGAACTATTCGTACTGGAACAACTGTATGAACTGTGCCCATCAGACCTGAAGGTATGGTTGATGGACAAAAATCCAGGGAGCCCGCAGCACGCAGGGCGGCTGGCCGACCAGTTCATGAACAGTCGGTCAAGGGGTGGCAGGGAGGAATCCCAAAGGAGCAGGCCCACCCTGAGGCAGCAAGAGAGTCACCACGGGACCCACCAAAGGGGAAATAGGGAGAACCCCCTCCCGAGGGGAACCTCCGACACCAGAACCAACCGACCTGCTCGAGGGGACCAACGGGACATGAGCTGCTATCACTGTGGCCAGAGGGGCCACTTACGGTCCCAATGCCCCAAGATCAGAGACAGACTGAGCAGACCAAACCCACACCGGGTTAACTGGGTAGGGACCCAGCCAGACAAGGGGCCAACAGCCCAGAAGAGGGGGGCTGGCAGCTTATCAACGGCTCCGGAGGGAGGAAGGCCCCAGACCAGCTCCTCGGGGGGGCTGGATGCCCCGGACTCAGGGTTCTCGGTTTATAGGGTGGCCGCGGGGCTGTCCCTTCGGAGAGAGTGCCTTGTTCCCCTGGAGATAGATGGGAGGAAGGTCACTGGATACTGGGATACGGGCGCTGAGGTGACGCTGGCCCAGCCCGAGGTGGTGGCCCCAGATCGGGTGGTACCCAACACCTACCTGACCCTAACAGGGGTGGGCGGGACCCCGTTCAAGGTACCTGTGGTGAGGGTACACCTGAAATGGGGGGCCAAGGAGGGCCCCAAGGACATTGGGGTGCACCAGCATTTGCCCACTGAGGTACTGATGGGGGGGGACCTAGAAGACTGGCCCAGTGAGTCCCGGGACACCCTGGTCGTGACCCGTAGCCAAAGCCGGCAAGGGGCGCTACGCCCGGGCCTCGGAGAGGGTGCCTTGCACGGGGCGCAAGACCCTGGCCCAGTGGGGAGGGAGTACCCCAGGACCAGGCGCAGAGAGGCTGCGACCTCAGACACAGACAGCACGAGGGAACAGGTTCCCATTCCTTCCCCAGCGGCTGAGTTCCAGGCCGAGTTACAGAGAGATCCCTCCTTGCGGAAGCTCAGGGACCTGGCCGACCGCAGGGAGGTGCGGACCATGTGGAGAGGTTGCCAGGAGAGGTTCCTGTGGGAGAAGGGGGTTCCTGTACCGGGAATGGGCTCCCCCCGGTGAGATGGAGACGTGGGGGATCAGGAGGCAGCTGGTGGTTCCCCAGAAGTATCGCCGCAAGCTACTGTACCTAGCCCATGACATCCCTCTCGCAGGGCACCAGGGGATCCGGCGCACCAGGCAGAGGCTGCTACAGAACTTTTACTGGCCTGGGGTCTTTACAACTGTCCATCAGTACTGCCGGTCCTGTGACCCCTGCCAGCGGGTGGGGAAGGCCCAGGACAAGTGGAAAGCGGCTTTGAGGCCTTTGCCCATCATAGAGGAGCCCTTCCAGAAGGTGGCCATGGACATAGTGGGGCCTCTCAACAAGACAACCCGGTCGGGGAAGAAATACATTCTGGTGGTGGTAGATTTCGCCACCCGTTACCCCGAGGCGGTGCCCTTATCCTCCATTGAAGCAGACACCGTGGCGGATGCGCTGCTGACCATTTTCAGCCGAGTGGGGTTCCCCAAGGAAGTCCTGACAGACCAAGGGTCCAACTTCATGTCGGCCCTGCTCCGGTGCTTGTGGGAAAAATGTGGGGTCCGGCACAGCTGGGCCTCAGCATATCACCCCCAGTCCAATGGGCTGGTGGAGAGGTTCAATGGGACGCTAAAGATGATGCTGAAAACCTTTATGAACCAGCACCCGCAGGACTGGGACAAATACCTACCGCACCTGCTGTTCGCGTACAGGGAAGTGCCCCAGGAGTCTACTGGATTCTCGCCCTTCGAACTGTTATACGGCAGGAGGGTACGGGGGCCCCTAGACCTGATGAGAGACGAATGGGAGGGGGAGGCGGCCCCCGAGGGAGAGTCAGTGGTGGAGTATGTCCTGACCTTCCGAGAGAGACTTACTGAGCTCATGGGCCTGGCCAAGGAAAATCTGGCCAGAGCCCAGAGGAAGCAAAAGGTCTGGTATGACCGCACGGCGCGGGCCCGCGCCTACGCCACGGGGGATCAGGTGATGGTTCTCATTCCCGTGAGGAAAAACAAGCTGCAGGCCGCTTGGGAAGGCCCTTTCAAGGTTGTCAAGCAGCTAAATGAGGTAAATTATGTGGTGGAGCTGTCTAACCGGGCACACCACTGCCGGGTCTACCATGTCAATATGATGAAGCCATATTATGACAGGGGGAATGTGGTGCTGGCCGTGTGTGGACATTGGGAGGAGCAGGGAAGTGACCCTCTAGTAGATCTATTCCCTGAGACAGGAGCTGGCTCCTCCCAAGAAACGATCCCCCTCTCTGATCAGCTAACCCCTGCCCAGCAAGCTGAGATCAGAGGGGTGCTGCATCGGTACCAACAGCTGTTTTCCAACCAGCCGGGTCGCACTAATCTGACTGTCCACCGGGTGCAGACAGGATCGCACCAACCTATAAGATGCTCCCCCTTCCGAGTCACAGGGAAGACAGCTCGGGACCTGGAAAGAGAGGTCAAGGACATGCTGGCTTTGGGGGTGATCCAGCCGTCGTCCAGCCCTTGGGCCTCGCCGGTGGTGCTGGTCCCCAAAAAGGATGGGTCGATCCGGTTCTGTGTGGACTATCGGAAGCTCAATGCCATCACTGTATCTGATGCCTACCCCATGCCCCGGCCGGACGAGCTCCTAGACAAGCTGGGAGGGGCTCGGTACCTTACCACCATGGATCTTACAAAGGGCTACTGGCAAGTGCCACTGGATGCAGATGCCCGGCTGAAATCTGCCTTCATTACCCCTCTGGGGCTCTACGAGTTCCTGACCCTGCCTTTCGGCCTCAAGGGAGCGCCAGCCACCTTCCAGCGCCTGGTGGATCAGCTACTGAAGGGGATGGAGAGCTTCGCTGTGGCGTATATCGATGACATCTGTGTCTTTAGCCAGACCTGGGAGGACCATGTGTCCCAAGTTAAACAAGTGCTGGACCGACTCCGGGAGGCTGGACTGACCGTAAAAGCGGAGAAGTGCAAGGTGGGGATGGCTGAAGTGTCCTACCTGGGACACCGGGTGGGGAGCGGCCACCTAAAGCCATAACCAGCCAAGGTGGAGGTGATCCGGGACTGGCCCGCTCCACAAACTAAGAAGCAGGTCCAGGCCTTTATTGGGATGGCAGGGTACTATCGAAGATTTGTGCCCCACTTTAGCGCCATAGCCACCCCCATCACTGAGCTATGCAAGAAAGGGAAGCCAGACAAGGTGGTCTGGACCGAGGAGTGCCAGAGGGCTCTCTGTGCACTGAAGGAGGCTTTGATCAGGGGCCCGGTTCTGGCAAACCCAGACTTTGACAAGCCCTTTCTGGTGTTCACCGACGCCTCAGACATGGGACTGGGGGCGGTGTTAATGCAGGAGGATGAAACGGGGCAGAGACACCCCATCGTGTATTTAAGCAAGAAGCTGCTACCCCGGGAGCAGAATTATGCGGCCATCGAGAAGGAATGCCTGGCCATGGTGTGGGCCCTCAAGAAACTAGAGCCGTATCTATTCGGGCGACACTTCACCGTGTACACCGACCACTCGCCCCTGACCTGGCTACACCAGATGAAAGGGGCCAACGCCAAGCTCCTGAGGTGGAGCCTGCTCCTGCAGGATTACGACATGGACGTGGTCCATGTGAAGGGAAGTGCCAACCTGATAGCAGATGCGTTGTCCCGGAGAGGGGGCCCTGAACTTCCCCAGGCCACTGGTCAGAGTGACCCCGCTCAGTTCAGTCTCGAAGGGGGGAGAGATGTGACGGAGTAGAGAGTGAGATGGATCTGACCTGGGAGGCTGCATTGGAAATGCGAGACTTTACCTGAGGCTGTAACCTGAGCCAGGACGGGGGTTGGGAGGTGACACCTTTGGCTGGGAGAATGGTAAAAGGCTAGAGGAGGGGCCCCGGGGGAGGGGAAGAGCCTGCTGGAGGTTTGGCTGTTTTTTAGTCAGTTTTAAGCTGGGTGGTGAAACGCAGGGAGCCCCATAGCTGGGGTCTAAGCTCCCTGCCCCCCCAGAAGGCCCAGCTGAGGGGTCCGGGTCATACTTACAAGCTCTGTTTGGACTCGTTCCTGACAACCCTAATAAACCTTCTGTTCTACTGGCTGGCTGAGAGTCACATTGAATCCCGGGAAGAGGGGTGCAGGACCTGACTCCCCCACACTCCGTGACACCCTGGTCAGTCTGGAAGCTAGCTTTCAAAGCTTCCCGGATGCGCAGCGCATCCTGCTGGGCTCTTCTAATCGCCCGGGTGTCTGGCTGCGCGTAATCAGCAGCCAGGCGATTTGCCTCAACCTCCCACCCTGCCATAAATATCTCCCCCTTGCTCTCACAGAGATTGTGGAACACAAAACAAGCTGCAATAACAATGGGGATATTGGTTTCGCTGAGATCAGAGCGAGTCAGTAAGCTTCTTCATCTCCCCTTCAGATGTCCAAAAGCACACTCCACCAGCATTCTGCACTTGCTCAGACAGTAGTTGAAGAGCTCCTTTTCACTGTCCAGGGCGCCTGTGTACAGCTTCATGAGCCAGGGCATTAGTGGGTAGGCTGGGTCCCCGAGGATCACTATAGGTATCTCCACATCCCCAACACTTATTTTCTGGTCCGGGAAGTAAATACCTTCCTGGAGCCGTCTAAACAGACCAGAGTTCCTGAAAACGCGAGCGTCATGAACCTTGCCCGGCCACCCGACGTTGATAAAACATCCCTTATGGTCCACCAGTGCTTGCAGCACCATTGAAAAGTAGCCCTTTCGGTTAATGTACTGGCTGCCCTGTTGGTACGGTCCCAGGATAGGGATGTGAGTTCCATCAATAGCCCCACCGCAGTTTGGGAATCCCATTGCAGCGAAGCCATCTATGATCACCTGCACGTTTCCCAGGGTCACTACCTTTGAGAGCAGCAGCTCAACGATTGCGTTGGCTACTTGCATCACAGCAACCCCCACGGTAGATTTGCCCACTCCGAATTGATTTGCGACTGACCAGTAGCTGTCTGGCGTTGCAAGCTTCCAGAGGGCTATGGCCACTCGCTTCTGGACTGTCAGGGCTGCTCGCATCCTGGTGTCCTGGCGCTTCAGGGCAGGGGACAGTAACTCAAAGTTTCAGGAAAGTGCCCTTACACATCCGAAAGTTTCGCAGCCACTGTGATTCATCCCAGACCTGCAGCACTATGCGGTCCCACCAGTCCGTGCTTGTTTCCCAGGCCCAGAATCACCGTTCCACTGCATCAACATAACCCAGTGCCACCATGATGTCCAGGGTGCGGGGTCCCGTGCTTTGTGAGAGGTCTGTGCCCCTCTCAGAGTCAATGTCCTCACCGCGCTGCCGTAGCCTCCTCGCCCGATTTCTAAGCATCTGCCTCTGAAAAAGGTGGACGATAAGGCGCGAGGTGTTGACAACGGCCATAACTGCAGCGATGATCACAGCGGGCTCCATGCTCGAGGTGCTGTGTCGTCCGTGCTGTCAATCACTAGAAAAGGGCGCGAAATGATTGCCTACCGCCGCTTTCACAGAGGGGGGGGGAGTGAGGGTTGAATGACGACAGTTACCCAAAACCACCCGTGACACATTTTTTGCCCCAGCAAGCATTGGGGGCTCAACCCAGAATTCCAATGGGCAGCGGGGACTGCGGGAACTGTGGGATAGTTACCCACAGTGCACCGCTTGCAACATCGACGCTTGCCCCATTACTGTGGACTCACAAAGTCGAATTACTGTCCTTAGTGTGGATACACACTTTCGAATTTGTAATATTGGTTTCACAAATTCGGTTTAAGTAAAATCGAACTACTCTCGTAGTGTAGAGATACCCTCAGTTCCCGGAGAAAGAGTAGACTACTAGTTGTTCTCAAGCTACTTCTATTCAGCTGATGTGACAGCAGGACTCCACAGAGTCAAGTCCAGTACTCTTTGATACAAGTTCTAGTGGAAGAAGAAGGGACAGACTGGCTTCCTTCTAGAGGCCTCTCCGACTCTGGACTTCATTTTATCAAAGTTGTCTAAGGTTTCTTACAGTCTCTCCAGGTGCTTATGAATCAAGTGTGTATTTTAGCTCAATTACTTCTAAGCTCTAAAAAACTGAATTCCATCTGGACTTGAGGTCAAGGCATGCAACTAAAGAGAAAATTCAATAGAAATGTAACACTGTGGAGTTTAATAAAGGGCCTTTCCTAGGAAGAGACATGCATTTAAGCATTTTGGTGAATTTCATCACCTCAAGAGCCCAAATAAGTTATCAGAAATGTGTTAGTAAAATAATAAATACAAAATGCATGAAACTAGAATGGAGTTAAACAGATGAATCTTATCAGCAGCCCACACATGTACATTCCCCCAGAGGCTTTTTACTTTACCTGAAGCTAATGTTTGTCTATTCGTGACTAGAGAGTCTATTTCCTATTGTAGTGAATCTACTACTTGTCTCAGTGTGTCTGCAGTGGAATAAGCAGCATGCTTACTTCTATCTGGGGGAATTATTCACAGCACATGTTTGTCACAGATTGGTAAGGATCTCAGCAGGCTGGTTTTTTACTCTATCAATCAGTTGACATAGAGCAGATGTCTTTTTGTTTGTTTTAATCACACAGTAAAATCAGAGTACTGCATATGAACACAAATAAAAAGCACTACCTGGAAGCTTCTGGAATGTTGTTACAATCATTTATGGAGACATTTTATTTAAAGATGTAATGAGGTTAATTAAAATATAGTTTCATTGTCACCAGGGAGGGCCACCACTTCCCCCCACACATCAGTCCTCAAGCATGCACTTCCACACCCAGTACTACTCAAGTTTATTCTTTTACAACAAAGGTTAACAAACAAACAGAAGGCAATCTTAAATCAATACCTGGCCCCAGGCTTCAGCCTCCCAGGGGTCTGTAGCTTTCCAGCTCCTGGGAGCTTCCTTGCCTCCACATCTGCTCCCCTTTTGGAGTCACCGCTGCAGGGTTGCTTCCTTAAGCCCTGGCCCCCTGCTCCAGGGACCCACCACAGGAGATAGCACTGTGGCCTTTGCTGACCAGGGCTCAGTGTGTCTGAGTCCTTCCTTCCCTAACTGCCTACTAGCAACCATTTATAGGCCCAGGTGTAGCCCAGACCTATTTAATTGGCTGGATTAGCATCACCTACTCCAGTCCAGGGGATCTGGGCTGAGTCTATCCACAGAGACCAGCTCCCTTGTGACCCATTATCTAGGGTCATTCTCAAGTAATCATATCACCAAAATTTAATCAACATGATTTACATTTGAAGCCTTTGTTATTCTTTGAATGTCAAAATGCTAAAGTTTAAGATTTCAGCCTGCATATTACTCTTTTTTCTGGAGAGAAGGGAGTGTTTTCTACTGGTTAGTGATAAAGATGGGAGACTCAATTCTGAGCCCTGCCCCCCACTCTTTGCACCATGGGAGTTGTGTACATGAACCAGAGAGCTAGTGGGTCTCGCCAGGTGAGGATTCCACGGGTGAGGGAGTCTCCTTCAATGGCACAGAGCTCGTGCAGTGAGCTCCTACTTCATCTCCTTCCCATCCCTGGCATAGATAGGTTCTGAAAAGGGCCCATGACTGTTGGAGTGTCATAACCCTGCAAACCTCAGCTGGCTGAATACTCTTTTGGGAGCTATACTCAACTGGGGCATAATTTATTGCAGTCCTGAACTAGCTCTAGGATTGTGGAGCTGCAAATGGTCTCCTTCCTCCTGTTCATCTGAGTTCAGAAAATCAAGCCCACACTGTACTGTATATTTCCTGTCAGACATCCTTCAACAGGGAGTGTAAATTCCTTTCTGACAGGTCCTTTTTAAGAGTAATGCACTGAACTGAATAATGCATTTGAACTATTCATATTATATATTGACCAAATACCCAGACAAACTCTTTAGCTTTAGGAAGAATACCATAAAGAAGTGCAACTATAGTATTACCAGAGGCTCTTTCAAGATGGCTGACTCCATGCCAGTGCACCCAAACCATGCATTAATGCATTTCTGATAACTTCTTGCGGCTCTCAAGTTGATGAAATTCACAGAAATGCATTAATATTGGGCTACTGACAGTTAGAACTCTCCCAAATGATTTCTAGATGACTGAAGATATAATAGGACTGGATCAGCCTCTCCCAGGAGTTACTCCCAAATCATTGCATGGAGATTGGAGCAGAGCATACCCCTAGCATGGAATAATCTGTGGTTCTATCCTCAGGACCAATGACCAGCTACACAGCTGTGTTCTATATCTCAGTAGCTCAGTTCTCAACTTCCACATGCACTGTATAGTCACTTAGATGCATTAGAATTGCATTTGGCTGTGGCTTCCAGAACCTCTTTAAAAATGAGTTTAAAAAGTGGTAAGAGTGATTCCAGAGTGTGAATGTGGGCTCAGCAGAAATGGGTATCACAGTCTGGGCCCTCCCTCTGGCCTATCTACCCAGCAAGAATCCACAGTGTGGAGCTCCTTCATGTGCTTTGAAAATAGAAGAATCAGGCTATGGTAGTGGCTACCTACCTCTGCCCTTAAATTCAACCTGGGCCTGTATAATTTGCTACATTGAAAAGCCTTTCCAAATGTTTGAGCATCTGTTACCCTGAAGGGAGCTGTACTACATTTGAGTCAAGATTTTGAGTTCAGGTCTTATCTGTGTACAATACAAACTGTATGAACAGCAGGGTATCACTTTTTTTCTCATTTCCCTCACCACTGCTGTGATTTATCACCTCTGGGTTACACACTTTTGTTTGCATGTGGTTTTTTTCAACTGATATTTTACTTTTTTCCTGGTTTAATGATTTCTATATGTGAAGAGCGGACACTGTGGACAAAGTTTCATGAGCTGGGAGGAATAAATCTGAAGTCTAGAGACCATGCACATTCATCCCACCAAGACGTGTCATTATTTAGCACAGCAGTGCACATCTTGGAGAAGCTTACGGTGATTATATTTAAAGGAAAATACAAATCTGCCAAAAGGACATTTATGGATGGGGTGGGGTTGGGTTGGATATGAACTTCCAACACCCATACAAAGGCCAGCAGCTCTGATTGCCACATGAAGGTAAGTAATGGGGAGTTAGGCTGGGGTGTCTGTACTAAAACTAGGGATGTGAAAGGCAGGTATAAAAAGCCTTTTAAAAACAAACAATGAGACAGCTCAGGGCAGGTGGGACTCTTCAGTCTGGGAGGGCAGCTTATCTAGGAGAAGGAAAACACTGATTTCAAACCCCCACACCCTAATCCATAGTTTAAATGAATCCCGGTGCAGGGCACCAGCAACACTAGTATCACCTGTTGGTCGTCCACCAGGTCTACAGCAACAAGATTGAAAGATGCACTTAGTTCTACTGACAAAAGGCTTTATCACTGTGATGTATGTCAGGGATGCCTACCAATACACTATATAGTTTCTGGTGCCAGGTAACTGTGTTTGTGCAAGCAGCTTTCTTCTTTTTGGTGAATTACCAAAGGGCAATATTGGACACCTGTTATATGGAGGGGTGAGACTGGCCTGTATGCTTCTTCACCAGCGACTACTGGCAACAATGGGAGGGCATCTCAGCCTTATGAAAGAAGCTTGCCTGCCTCGAGCTTGGCAACCTCAGGCTAATAGGATTTCTGGTGCTTGGTAACTGAGTTGTCCTCTAGAGGGTTAGGTGGACCAGCAGCTAGAGTAAAGAGTCAGATGAAAATCAGTGACCTGAACAGCTAAAGAAATACCGTATTATAGAAGTTGCAACATTGACTGTATCCAGCTTGACTGGTAAAGGTGTGAAAGTAGCTGAGAGGATGGTAAGGAGAGTATTCATGTTCTGTGCCTACAGGAAACACAACGAATGGCATATGCAGTAAAGGAGTTGGGCTTAGTTTGTAAACTCTTCTATGTGCATGACAGGATGCACAAGGAGTTGGGGTGGAAGTGAGAGGAGAGCTGAGGAAGATGGTGATTGAAGTTTTTGGATGGTTCAAAGTGCCCAAAGTAGAGAGCATGCTCTGTTTGTGATATCAGCATATGCATCTCAACAAGGATGGGATGAAGAAGAAAAGGAGAGTTTATGCTAAGACATGCAAGCACTAGAGGACACATCAGTGCCAGAGGTCCTGCTGTTGGTGCTGGGTGATATGAATGCACACTCAGGCAAAAAATGAAGGTGTTATGACGTGCTTTCCGTCTATCCACTATGAGAGAGAAAGAGAAAGTGTTTCTAAATATGTGTATTAAAAATAATCTGGAGAAAGAGCCAATGCATAGTTCCAAAAGCGGGTGAGTGAGTCATTTGGGCAATATCAATGGTGGAACCAAAAGCCAGATTGCCTAACCAATATCATATCAATGTCAGTGGAGTCAATTTATGGACTGCAAAGTGATGCTTAACATGACAGTAGCATTGCAACACAAGCCTCTTGTTGTTAAAAAAAGATAGCAGAGCATTAGACAAAGAGGGAACTGATCTCAAAGAAACAAGATTTAAATGCAGGAAATTAAGGGAAAGGGTTGCAGAAAAGTTTGTGCAAATAGCACATGATAGGCATCTGGAAACCGATTTGTTATCAGCTGAAGAGGAGTAGAACCACCTCAGAAGAATGTTGACTGCAGAGGCGGAAGAGGTTTGTGGATAGCGCAGATGGGGAAAACCAATGGAAAGAGAGGAGTGGTGGTGAACCAATGAAGTACAGGTAGCAATCTGAAACAAGAAAATTGTGTGTCAAAAGAAAAACATCTTGAGTGTAAATGAAACTGAATACAAAGAAGTAAAGAGAGCTGCCAAGTGGACAGGGCAAAAAGAATGCCCTAGATGACTTGTATGCTGAGCTTGTACATGAACCACAGCTAGCTGGCAAAGAGATATACAGCATTGCAAAAGTGAGATGCAAAGGGAAGGAGAATGGTATTGCAACACCATTTATAAATGATGACCAGGTGAGACTTTGAGACAGCAACACCTGAACAGGTGAAGAAGAAATGGAAACAATACTATGAGAGTCTCTGAAATGAGACAAATACCTTTTTCATGGAGTTGCCAACAGTTTAGCCTAATGAGGTGCCTGAGCCTGACATAATGGAGGAAGAAATTAGAAATGCAGTCCAGAAAAATCAAGAACAGTAAGGCAGCAGGACCTGATGAAGTGACAGCAGACCTGATGAAAGTCCTGGATGAGAGTGGCACAAGATTGATGAGCAGAGTGGTTAAGCTACATGGTGACACATGAGAGTTCCCAAACACTGGTGCAGGTCTATCTTGGACCCCATACAAAAAGAAGGGACACATCCATGAATGAGAAAACTAGAGGGATAATGTTACTTTTGCGTGGGATGAAGATACTAGAATGCCTGTTGGATATTAGGATTAGGAGAATGGTGCAACCCCTCCTCAAACAAGAACAGTTTAGCTTTAGGAAAGCACAAGGGACCACAGATGCCATTTTGGTAATTCATCATGTGATTGAGAAGTGTCTAGAGTACCAACAGGATAGCCTCTGGGCTTTTATAGACCTAGAAAAGGTATATGATAAAATGGACTGAAGGATTTTTACATGTGCTGAGGAAATATGGAGGGTTTGAGGGTTTAATAACTATGGTGAATACACTGCATAGGTCACCTAAAACAGTGATCCTAACATGTTTGGGAATGACAAGCCCTGGTGAAGTAAAAGTAGGAATGCAACAGAGGTCAGCCCTTAGTCCACTGCTATTTATCATATTGCTGGGCAAGGTCAGCAGGAAGATCCCACTTGGAAAAGGTGAGAAGCTACTATTTGCAGACAACATAGAAATAAATACATCCTCAAAAGACCTGGAGGAAATAGTTAACTAGTGGCATGACCAACAAAGCAGGGATGGGATGAAAATGAACATGACTAAGACAGAGGTCACATGGGTTAGTAGAGATGACACAGTCAAACTGGATTTAGAGATTAATGGAGTATGGCCAAACCAGACTGACCAGTTCAAGAGCCTGTTATGGAAGATGGCAAACTTGAACATGAGATACAGAGTGTGGAACAAACAACTCAGGGGTTGTGTCCGACAAGCACATGCCACAGAGACTTAAAGCCCAATTGTATGGAAAAATAGTGCTCCCCATAATGCTGTCTGATGCAGAAGCATGGTCTGTAAAGAGAGAGTAGGTTCCATGCCTACAGGTGTTTGAGATGAGATATCTTCATGCAATAAAAAGTTACACAAAGGGACAGATTGTGAAATGAAAGCATTAGTATGGAATCAAAATCCATGATGTGGCTGACAAAATCCAAAAAGCACAACTTCACAGGTTCAGACAAATGCAAAGGATGAATGAAAAAGCATCTGGTGAAGATAGCATGGTGGGAGAAGGTGGTAGGAGAGACACCCCAAGGAAGGCTGAAAAAGTTATGGATGGTTTGCATCAAAGCAGATGGCAAGCAGGTGGCTCTTAATGCCGCCTTGGACAGATAAAGACAGCAGATGTTGCATGATGACCTGATCCCTGATGATGGGAAAACTGAAAGAAGGAGGAATGAAAATACTGAAACTAATAAAAATTACAAAGACATCTGTATTCTGAGAGTTAAAGTTATCATGTCATAACCATATATTTCCTGTGTTCTAATCATGCAGTTAAAATGGGGATAATAATATTTACCTCCCTTTGCAAAGTGCTTTGACATCTATATAATGGAAAGCACTAGGTATTACTGAGTCAACATTAGCCAACTCATTTGATTTTGCAGTGCCTTAGAATCATAGAATATCAGGGTTGGAAGGGACCTTAGAAGGTCATCTAGTCCAACCCCCTGCTCAAAGCAGGACCAATCCCCAATTTTTGCCCCAGATCCCTAAATGGCCCCCTCAAGGATTGAACTCACAACCCTGGGTTTAGCAGGCCAATGCTCAAACCACTGAACTATCCCTCCCCCCGGCAGCCTTTAGCTATTATGTCCACTTTTATTACTTCATTCTAGGCTGCTTGGGCTAACATTAGTTATTGTCTTGTGATATTGGTCTTCATAATGTATCTCTAGACCAAACTTGGTTGTCTAATATTAGGCCTTTTAATCCACATTCACACACCTGAATAAACGTTTCCCAATTTTTAAAGGTGCTGAGAACTTACAGCTACTTCTGGGGCCAATTCTTCATTCTGCTTCAGGGCATAAAGAGAATGTGTGAGAAAATGATCCCTCTGCATTAATCTGAGCATAAAGGGCTGCCTGTGCAGCGCAGAGCTGAAAGAACAGCCCTACAATAATCCCCTTTACATTTCCCGACATAGGGGCACCCGAGTTTAAGTTTTATGAATTGAGGTTTGAAAATGTTGGCTTTAGTGTAATATGATTTTTTAAACAGCCCATGTCCTTACTGTTTTCCAATAACTGTCTTTTAACAACCATTATGCAAGTTTGTCTATAACCAAAACTTCCAACTTTGGCTCATCTGTATAATTGCCTACTAGCAAATTGCTGATTACAGCTTAATGAACCTAAACATCAATATGATTGATTTAACCTCAAATGTTTCAAGAATTCCAAAGCTTCTTAACTTGAACCCCACACTTTCAATGCAGGTCCTTATAAAAAGAGTGTTCAAATTAGGATGTAAATTGATGCTTACATGTTTAAAGCCACTCCACTGATTTTAGCTAGCTGGATTCTTTGACAGAATTACTCTTATTTCCCCTACACAGATTTAAAGAACATTTCTGTAGGCAATTAATAAGTACATTTTCTATCTGCATTAACAGAGGAAAATGGAGGAAGAAAAGGGAAAGAAAATATCCTTGATTAACTCATGGTGTCATAAGTGGTTTATCTAAATGACACCTGCATAATTGTTTCTTTTATTGTATTCACCTTGGAGAAAAATAACATTTTCATACAAAAGTGTTTTTTACAAAATGGTTCCCTTCTTACTTTACATTCTGATTTAAGGCCTGACCAGTGTCTGATAAACAATGCAAAACCCACAGTGACCTCGGTAAGCATTGCATAAGGACCTTAAAACACAATATAGAATAAGTCGTTAAAAGTAAATGTTCCCACGCTATGTTTCCAACCTTCTTGGGGAATTCACACAACAGGGATTAACCATTTTAATATAGAAGGTTGGAGAGAAATAAGCCAGGAAAATGTGGAAAAGGCAAATCTCAGAAATTAAGAAATAAGAATGTCCATATTTGACATTAAAAATTGGTTGTGATGATTCTATGGAGCCAAAAGTACAATCCAGGTTTAATTTGGGGATTATCCATTCTTCCCTTTTATTAAGGATGAGAAATGAAACCAATGGTGAATTGTTGGCTTTTAGCTACCTAGAGTTGCAATTATGCTTTTGGAATCAAAAGGTCCCTGTGAGATATATTGCATGAGTTTCCAATATCTTTGGGGACCATATTGTATTAAGTTTATGAATGGCTTATGTATGACTGTGGGCAGGGATTGTAAGCAACTCCTGGGGAGGAGGGTTACCACGGCTCCTTCAGGAACCAAAAACAGTGAAAGGTGATCAAAGTGAAGCACTAAGATTGTAAATACCTCCAAAGAGGTACCACCCTTGGGGAGGTTTGAATATACTGGTTCAAAATGGGTTTTCAGAGACCAACAGACAAAGACAAGGCTTTTTGGTACTGAAACATTGACTTAATACAGATACAAGGCCTTTTTTGATTCAGCAAAGGCACAGGACCATCTGTCCAAAGGAAGGCGGGGTGGGGTGGGCTTGGGAGGGGAAAGGACAACCATTGTAGAAGGGTTGAAAAGACTTTGGCTTACTGGAACCCCATAAGACTGATGAGAGACCTTTGGTAAGCTTTTTGCATGTCTATAGGAATGTTTGTTTGTATATGTTTTCTTTATAATGCTTTTACCCTAAGAATAAACGTATTTTGCTTTGTGAAAGCTGGGTGGTAACTGGTACAAACTATTGTAACCCCTGGAGAAATGTTACCCATAAGTGCTGGACCCTGGACAGACCTGCTAGGGAAATCACAGCATAGGCGCCAACTCCGTGGGTGCTCCGGTGCTGGAGCACCCATGAGGAAAAATCCCCGCCAGCCCCACCCGCGCTCAGCTCACCTCTCCGCCTCTCCACCTCCCGAGGCTCCGCCCGATGCCAAGCTGAAACCGCTTTTCCTGGCTCTAGCTGTTAGGCGACACGCTGCACACCTGGGGCGGTGCCTCGGGGGAGAGGTATGGGGAGGAGGCGGCGGCCTGAACTCTGATATAGTACTGAATTCCACAGGATGTGTGAAGAACATTTTCCTTCATTTTTTAAAAATACTTTCCCCATTTATTTAAATCCATTGGCCCATCCTATGGAATAATACAAAACAGCATAATCTAGGCTAAGTAATCCTAGGTTTTATGGTCTTTTATCATACACACAGAAAGTCTTACTATATCTGTACATATCTCCTTTTTCTTCTTTGGACATTTTCAGTTTCAGCTAAGTATTTCTTAACACAAAACTCCCTGCCTACAATATAATCCCTGTAAATTGAAAAGATCTGTTTCTTTTATTAAATATGCAGATTTAAACTGAGTAAGCTTTTGAGTAGTTCTTACAAAGATTTCTGATGTGTGGTTTGTTTTCTGGCTGATGAAGACATTTCACTGGCTTCATTATATCTTCCCTACTTCTTGCACAACTGGGGGAAATGTCTATTACAAGTGAATGTTACCGTGTGTATTCTTATGTAAGCTTGAGAGATAAGGTTGTGGGCATATAAAGTTTCAGGAGCAGATCAGCAATCAGTACCACAACCAGGACTAGTATTTTCCTCTTCATCTTTCTGAACACCATTTCAATGTACTCCAAGATCACCTATATTGCTTACTGCTTCTTCCAAAACCTGTGAGACTTAATTAATATACCATGGAGTATTGATGTTTGGTATTTACTATGGCGGTATGCATCACCTTAAGGATGAAATTCTGCCTTGCCTTCCACAGCTACTGTGACAAATTTCCTCCTCTACCTTCATGAGTCCTGCGCTTATTGGAGGATTTTGATCGCCTCAGAGATCTTCCCCTCTGGTAGAACCCACAGTCAAATTCCTCCTGTGTCTGATCAGGAGTTGGGAGGTTTGGGGGGAACCCAGGTCCGCCTTCTACTCCGGGTTCCAGCCCAGGGCCCTGTGGATTGCAGTTGTCTATAGGGTTTCCTGTAACAGCAGCGTGACAGCTACAACTCCCTGGGCTACTTCCCCACGGCCTCCGCCCAACACCTTCTTTATGCTTACTGCAGGACCTTCCTCCTGATGGTCTGCTGATGCTTGTACTCCTCAGTCCTTAAACTCTTCTCACTCTCAACTCCTTGTGTGCCTCTTGCTCCCAGCTCCTCACACACAACACCACAAACTGAAGGGAGCTCCTTTTTAAACCCAGGTGCCCTGATTAGCCTGCCTGTCTTAATTGATTCTAGCAGGTTCTTCTTAAATGGCTCCAGGTGTCCTAATTAGCCTGCCTGCCTTAAATTGGTTCCAGAAACTTCCTGCTTGTTCTAGTGCAGCTCCTGCTCTGGTCACTCAGGGAACAGAAAACTATTCATCCAATGGCCAGTATATTTGCCTTCGATCAGACTTCTGTACCCTACTTGTCTGGTCTGTCACATATCCCTCCCCTCTGCTCAACAACAAGGGGTTGGGCAGCTTGGGACACCAGACAGTGCACACGTGACAAGCCATCGGCATTGCCATGATGGCTCCCTGCTCTGTGTTGCACACGGAACTGGAAAGGTTGGAGGGATAAGAACCACCTGGTCACCCTAGTGTTCTTCTCCTTGTTCTGCTGCATCCATTGAAGAGGGGGATGGTCGGTCACGAGGACAAATCTGCGCCCGAGCAGATAGTAGCGCAGCGTTTCCATGGCCCATTTTACAGCGAGGCACTCTCTCTCCACCACGGAATATTTTTGCTCCCTCGGAAGGAGTTTCCTACTGAGGTAGAGAATTGGATCTTCCTCTTCCCCAACCATCTGTCGTAGAATGGCCCCTAACCCTACTTCCGATGCATCCATCTGCAGGATAAATTCTTTGGTGAAATCTGGGGCTATCAGTACGGGGTTACTGCAGAGGGTAGTCCGTAGGTCTGTGAACCTTCTGTCAGCTCTGTCAGACCATCTCACCAGATCAGGTCCATGGGCTTTCACTAGGTCTGTCAGGGGGCTAGCACTTGTGGCAAAGTGGGGGATAAATCATTGCTAATACCCCACCACACCTAGGAATGCCCGGACTTGCTTCTTGCGACGTGGTTGGGGCCAGTTTTGGATGGCCTCTAACTTGTTCAGTTGGGGTTTTACCAGACCTTTTCCCACAATGTAGCCAAGATATTTGGCCTCCGTAAACCCTACAGCACACTTAGCAGGGTTAGCTGTAAGGCCAGCTTGCCTGAAGGTATTGAGGACTGCCTCCACCTTCTCGAGGTGGGTTTCCCAGTCTGGGGTATGAATGACCACATCGTCCAGTAGGCAGCAGCTTATCCATGAGGTGCTGGAAGGTAGCTGGGGCCCCATGTAGTCCAAAAGGGAGGACAGTATATTGAAAAAGACCCTCTGGCGTAGAGAACACAGTCTTTTCCTTTGCGTCTTTGGCAAGGGGAATTTGCCAGTACCCCTTTGTCAAGTCTAGGGTAGTCAAGTACCGGGCATTGCCCAGACGGTCCACTAACTCATCTATGCGAGGTATGGAGTACGCGTCGAATTGGGATACTTCGTTTAGTCGCCGGAAGTAATTGCAAAACCTTGCGGTGCCATCAAGTTTGGGCACCAGTATGATTGGGCTGGACCACTGGCTGTGGGATTCTTCGATGATCCCCAACTCCAGCATCTTTTTTACTTCTGCTTTTATTTCCTCCCTTTTGGCCGCTGGCACCCTGTAGGGCCTCATTGTTACTCTGGCCCCAGGGTTTGTGACGATGTGGTGATATGTCTCGGTTGTTTGACCCGGTTTTGTGGAGAACACATCTTGGTTCCGGGAGATCATCTCAGACACCTCATTCTTCTGGTCTGGTGTTAAATCGGGAGACACTCTCACTTGTTTGGAAGGTTTGTTTTCCTGGGGTAGGTCTTTTCGGACACCTGCGCATGCCTCTTGTGCATGCCAGGGTTTCAGAAGGTTGATGTGATATATTTGTTCTTGTTTCCGATGTCCTGGCTGCCACACCTTGTAGGTTACTTCCCCCACGGGTTCAACCACCTCATAGGGCCCCTGCCACCTGGCCAGAAGCTTGCCTTCTGCAGTGGGTACCAACACCATCACCCGATCCCCTGGTTGGAACTGTCGGATTTTTGCCCGGCGATTGTAATGGGTTCGCTGGGCCTCCTGTGCCTTTTCCAAATGTTCCCGTACAATAGGGGTGACCCGGGCTATCCGGTCTCACATCTGCAATACATGATCTATTATATTTCTCCCCTCACTGGGTTCCTCCCCCCAGATCTCTTTGGCGATATCTAGTATGACACGGGGGTGGCCACGCCCGTATAATAATTCAAAGGGGGAAAACCCAGTTGAGGCCTGAGGTACCTCCCGGATAGCGAACATAAGGTAAGGTAGTAGGGTGTCCCAGTCCTTCCCATCCCGACTTACCACCTTCCTTATCATAGCCTTGAGGGTTCGGTTAAATCTTTGTACCAGCCCATCAGTCTGCGGGTGATAGACTGAAGTTCTCAGGGCATGTATATGGAGCAGCGTACAGAGGTCCTTCATTAGCTTCAACATAAATGGAGTCCCTTGATCTGTTAATATCTCCTTTGGTAGCCCCACTCGGGCAAAGATCCCCACCAGCTCTTTGGCTATCGTTTTAGAGGCTGTGTTCCGCAGGGGGATGGCTTCTGGGTAGCGAGTAGCATAGTCCAAAACAACAAGTATATATTGGTGACCCCGAGCCGTCTTCTCCAGGGGTCCCACTAGGTCCATGGCTATTCGCTCGAAGGGGACTTCTATGATGGGAAGGGGTACTAAAGGTGCCCTCAAATGGGGATGGGGACTGTGCAGCTGACACTCTGGACAGGACGCACAGTACCTCCTCACTTCTTCATGTACTCCAGGCCAGAAAAATCGTTGTAGGACCTGTGCCAGGGTCTTTTCTACCCCCAAATGCCCTCCAAAAAGATGACTATGGGCAAGGCTTAATACAGCATTCTGGTGCTTTTGAGGTACTAGGCTCTGCTGTACCTTCTGCCCCTGTACTGGTGCATCCCGGTATAAGAGATCCTTCTTCATTATGAAGTAGGTTCCTTGTCCCTGGATTTTCCCTTCCATGAGAACCCCGTCTATTTCAGTCACCTCTTTCCTAATGTTGTCATATCTTGGGTCTTCAGCCTGGTCCCATCCAAAATTTCCTCTCCCGGGGCTAATCTGCCCAAGATCTAGGGGGGCAGTCTCTGTTGCCTCTGCTGGTTCAGAGGCGTTAGGGTGGGGGTCAGACTCAGGTGCTTCTCCCTCCTGGGTGGCCTCTTGTTCAGCTGCACTGGTCCGCCTCCCTATGAGAGCGACCCTCTGGCTTTGGGTCAGTATTCGGGTTCCCAAGGCCTTAGCTGCCCTTCTTTCCCTTTTCATCTTTCTACCCTGTCTGGGAGTGGAGAACAAATCTGGGGACATTTCAGAGAAGATTGGGGGTTAACAGTCTACTGTGGATGCCTCACTAATTTCAGGGTTCCCTTCTTTCTCCAATCCCCCTACTGGGAGTAAGTCTCCAAACCCTGGGAAGTCTCTCCCTATGAGCACTGGGTATGGGAGTTTAGGGACTACACCTGCTGCTACCTCAGTAGTGTTTCCTTGGATTTCGATTTTTACTGGGATGGTGGGGTAGTAACTAACTGCCCCATGGACACAGGTTATCCCCGTACGTTTAGCCTGCAGCAGCTGACTACGCTTCACGAGCCTCCCTGAGATGAGCGTGATAGCACTCCCTGAATCAACCAGTGCTGTGGTCTCTACCCCATTTAGTTTCACTGGTCTGGTGTACATATGTGGGGTTAGTGAGACTCCCACAAGGTGGATTAGGGAGCATGGGTCTGTCCAATTTCCCAGGTTACACTGCATAGGCTCCTCAGCATTGGGACACTGTGCAGCTATGTGTTCTCACTCTCCGCAGGCATAACATCTGTATGGAACCCTAGGCATTCCCCGGTCTCTTGGTTTGGGCAGTCTAATATCACGAACTTCTTCCCCCTCAGTGCTCTGACTCTTTGTGCCCTCTGGTGGACCTTCAGCCCCTCTCTTTTTCCACCTAGGTTCTCCTGGTGGCCCAGTCACTCAAGCTCTTGGGTTTGGTGCTGCTAGTTTAACCCAGAGTTCCGCTTCCTTAACTGGTCTGGTCAGCTCCCTTGCCATCCTTTGCCTCTCTACCAGTGCAACAATCTCATCATAGATGGAGGGTTCATTCCAGCTTACCCATGTGCGAAGGTCTGGCGGTAGTCCCCTCATGTATCGGTCAATGACCAGAACCTCTAGTATCTCTTCTGGACCCGGGGACTCAGTTCGCAACCACTTTCGTGCGAGGTGGATGAGGTCATACAATTGGGACCGTGGGGTTTTGTCTTCCTGGTACCTCCACTCGTGATACCGCTGGGCCCGCACTGCGGTCGTTACCCCAGATCTGGCCAGGATCTCTGCTTTCAGCTGTGGGTAGTCTGCTACAGCCTCTTCAGGCAGATCATAGTAGGCCTTCTGGGCCTCCCTGCACAGGAATGGGGCGAGGATGCCAGATCACTGATCTCGAGGCCAGGCCTCCCGTACGGCTGTCCTCTCAAAGGCCAGGAGATATGCCTCTATGTCATCCTTCCCCGTCATTTTCTGCAGGCAATTGCTGGCCCGTATCTTCCGCATCCCATCATGGCCATGGTTCATCTCCGTAAGGGCCTTCACTTGGTTTATTAATTCCCGCAACATAGTCCAGTCTTGAGCGGCCTGGTCCATCAACAGGTGATTGGTCTCCTGTTGCAGCCGCACTGCCTCGTGTTGGGCAACTGCCTGGACACGGGTAGCTTCCTGCTGGGCAGATGTGGCTTGTATCAGTGCCCGTACTACATCTTCCATTGTGGTGAAGAAAAAAAATAAACCCGCTCCCTTTTTTTTTTAACACCCCTCTTCTTCCACCGCGCTGTGCACACCACAATCCCACCCCTGACACCAGTTGTGACAAAGTTCCTCCTCTACCTTGGTGAGTCCTGCGCTTATTGGCGGATTTTGATCGCCTCAGAGATCTTCCCCTCTGGTAGAACCCACAGTCAAATTCCTCCTGTGTCTGATCAGGAGTTGGGAGGTTTGGGGGGAACCCGGGCCCGCCCTCTACTCCGGGTTCCAGCCCAGGGCCCTGTGGATTGCAGTTGTCTATAGGGTTTCCTGTAACAGCAGCGTGACAGCTACAACTCCCTGGGCTACTTCCCCACAGCCTCCGCCCAACACCTTCTTTATGCTTACTGCAGGACCTTCCTCCTGATGGTCTGCTGATGCTTGTACTCCTCAGTCCTTCAACTCTTCTCACTCTCAACTCCTTGTGTGCCTCTTGCTCCCAGCTCCTCACACGCAACACCACACACTGAAGGGAGCTCCTTTTTAAACCCAGGTGCCCTGATTAGCCTGCCTGCCTTAAATTGGTTCCAAAAACTTCCTGCTTGTTCTAGTGCAGCCCCTGCTCTGGTCACTCAGGGAACAGAAAACTATTCATCCAATGGCCAGTATATTTGCCTTCTATCAGACTTCTGTACCCCACTTGTCTGGGTCTGTCACAGTACACTATGAGGAACAGCAGGTGAACATCTTCCCATCTACCTACAAATGTAGGCCCTGGTCCAAAAGCCCACTGAAAGCAAGAGTTTTTCCATTTGGCTCAACAGGCATTGGATCAGGCATAAATTCTTTTCACTGTATCCGTTGTGGTGATATCTGAGAACAAAGTGCATTTGTCTGTGGACACGACTAGTCCCTAAGTGAAAGAAGGAGGCAGTTAGCAGACATAGCAGTAGAACAGATGCAGAGAAGGGCTACCTAGATGATTAGAGGAATAGAAAACCTGTCTTATGAGACAAGATTCAAAGAGTTTGCATGGTTAGCCTAACCACAAGATGGCTGAGGGGAGAGATGATTGCTCTCCATAAATACATCAGAGGGATAAATACCAGGGAGAGAGAGGTGTTATTTAAGTTACACACCAATGTTGATACAAGAACAAATGGATATAAATTCATCACCACTTGGAATTAGATGAAGTTCTGGAACAGATTTCCAAGGGGACGAATGGGGGCAAAAAATCTAACTGGCTTCAAGACTGAGCCTGATAATTTTATGGAGGGGGTGGTATGATGAAACTGCCTATAGTGGTATGTAGATGATCTGTGACTACTAGCAGCAAATATCTCCAATGGCAGGTGATGGGACACTAGATGGGGAGGGCTCCGAGTTACTATAAAGAATTCTTTACAAGATGTTTAACTGTTTGGTCATGCCAAAATGCTCAGAGTCCAACTAACTGCCATATTTGGGGTGGAGAAGGAATTTTCCCCTGGGTCAGATTGACAGAGATCTTGCGGGGGTGGGGGGTGAGGTTTGCCTTCTTTTGCAGCATGGGGCATGGGTCTTTTGCAGGTTTAGAGTAGTGTAAATTGTGAATTCTCTGTAACGTGAAGTCTTTAAATCATGGTTTGAGGACTTCAGTAAACTCAGCCAGAGGTTATGGGTCTAATTACAGGAGTGGGTGGGTGAGGGCCAAAGGTCAGACTAGATTACCTTGATAGTCCCATCTGGTTTTAAACTGTATGAGTCCATTGCCTTAGGTTTGTGTGGCCAGGTTGGTTGGACCAAAGGTTCCCATTAGACACCTGGCAGCACTTGGAGGGGCACCACAAGTGTAAGAGAAAGCACAGGTTGCATCTTTATGGAACACTACTGGACACTACTGGACATTTTCCCTCAAATCAAACCTGTATCTGTCTCACACACAGTGAGTGAGAGCACCATTGTGTTCTGCTCTACTGCAAAGATCTCCTGCTGCACCAAATATACTCACACTTATTGTTAAGCTCAATTAATTCAATTAAAAGACTCCCATTGGATTGGGCCCCATATGCATTCTTTATACTAAGAAAAATCATATCAAAGGTCTGACAAAGTCATATTAACTCTACCATGGGCAGCTGAGGCTAAGAAAACAATTGTGGATTCCTGCTTTTCAGTCGATTAGATATCCTAGGTCTGGTTATTTTTAATAATACTTAACACTAGTTCATGTCTTTATATCTGCAAAGAACAGTACCACTTTGTTTTAAAAAAGTAATTATGCCACCACTAAACCTCAGGAAACCAATCCTGACAAGAGATGACCCCGAAAACTGCCATTTAATTTCAAAAACTATTGTTATTACCAAGCGTTATTGAAAAGTGATTGTCACTCAGCCATAGTTTACTTGGAAACACACAGGAATGATTTATATAATCAATTTCAGCCTGGCTTCCATCCAGTTCACAATACTGAGATGTCTCCTATACAAGTTTGCAGTGACCTCATGGTGTCTGCTGACAGGGGTGACTTTTTGATTTCCCCCTACTGGACTAGTCTATGGCATTTGATGATCCTGACTGTGAAGTCTTATTATTTTGCATATGTCATTGAATTTGTTTTTATCACTCACTGTCCTTGTTCATTTTAAAATTTACTCCTAGCCACATTTATTGAAGTATGATTCATACTCATTACCTGATATTTGATTGTCTACTGACATACAGGCTGCAATGTCTTAAAATTACCAGGAGCTGAATATCAAAGATTTGTATGACATTTCTGAAAACTTATATTTACCGATGTTGCTGAGTCATAAACCTCGGAACCAGATCTGCATTTCCCTATAGTTCAAAGGCAAAAGTTGGTAACAAGGGGGCGCTCATCTCATGAGTGCCTCCTAGCAGCTGGTGTGGCACTGCAATCTTTTCCCCCCACTCCTGATGCCCAATGTAGGCTTTCAATAATCGCTAGGTGGTCCTTCAGTGGCCAAGTCACACAGTCTAAATGAACTTCTTCTAGGACAGCAAATTGTTAAAGAAACTCTGCCCTTACCAAAGTCTTCAGCCACTTCTCTGAGCCCTTTAAATTCAGCCCTTTGCCTGGACTTCTAAAAGAGCCTGGTCCTCTCCTCGGAGGCTGAGAGCAGTTTGCCAGTAGAGGAACCTGGGCGCACCCACTACTCTGGGTTCCAACCCAGGGACCCCATAAGAAGTAGCTATGTACAGCTTGCTTTAATTAGCTGCTGCTGCTGCATTCCCAGGGCCTCTTCCCACCGGTCTCTTTAACTTCACCCATTACCTTAGGGTAAAAGTTCCTAGGTCCTCTCCCTCCTGGGTCCAGTGAATGTAGCCAGACGTGCTCCTTTGGCCAGAGAAAAGCATCCTTCTTCAGCTCTTTGAGCTGCTAAGGCCTTGCAGCTCCTTTTAGCTAAGCCGGTTGGGGTCTGATTGGCTGCTTTTAAGAGGCCTTTCTAGGCAGGCCTGTAGGACTCACCTTCACTGCTCCTTCCTGGGGCAGGGTATAGTAGCACTGGAGGAACTCCAGGTCATGGCTGGCTCCAGGCACCAGTGTTCCAAGCAGGTGCTTGGGGCGGCAATCTGCAAGATTTGACAATATGCAAGGGGCGGCAGTCCGTGTGCCGTTCGGGAGGCACAAGCGTTTCTGCAGCGGTGACAATTCGGCAGCAGCTTGTGTCTTCAGCTGCCCGTGGCGGCGGCAATTCGGCGGCAGCTTCTATCTTCAGCCACCTGCGGCGGCAATTCGGCGGCAGCTTGTGTCTTCGGCGTGCTGCTTGGGGTGGCAAAAACCGTAGAGCGGGTCCTGCTGCAGGTACATCCCATCACATACTTTCCCCCCCCCCCCCGAAAGGATTTGGGGTGGTAGTTTTATCTGTGGGTAACCTTTCCTTCTATCCAATCTTTTCCCTGCTTGTTCAGGGTCTTCTCCTCCAGGCCTTTCTGCCTGGAGAGCATTTGCAATCTCTGCCCTGATTGATTAGGGTCTTCTCTACCAGGCATCTCTGCCTGGAGAGGTTGTCACACACTTTACTCTCCTTAGTCAGGGTTCTCTCTATCCCAAGGGTAGAGATTCAAGATTCAAAGAGCACACCCTTCTTAAATGTCCCATCTGGCCACAACCATAACATCTCTTTGGCCAGCTTCAGGTCTACAGCCTATTGGATCCCTCTCCAAAACAAGCAAGTCTTCCAACTCCTTTCATCTATCATTTAGGCTGGACAATTCTTTCCCCAGATCTAATAATTTATCCACTGGCTTAAATAATTTACAGTTTGTCATCATTATGGGCTAAATTAGTCAATTTGGTGAAGACGTGATAAGTCGATGGGAGAGCACTCTCCTGCTAACATTAGTACTCCACCTCCCTGAGACGTGAAATATATATCGACGGGAGAGCATCTCCCATCAAGAGAGCATGGTGTAGACATCGCTGTAAATCAATCTAAGATATGCTGTAAGTATCTTACATAACTTAACTAGTGGAACTTAGATTAATTTACCTTATTAGTGTAGACCAGACCTTACTTTCCAAAAAGATTGGTTGTCTTGGGCTGCTCCTTGAGCTTACTTGCCTTTCTGTCACATTCTTCTGTGTCTGACCAGTATTTTCTTCACCGGGTAGACTTGTTTTAATTTCATTGGCCAATTTTGTACATTCAGCCTTCAGAACCTGCTTTAAACTCTTGATTTGTTCCAGCTGTTTGGTCCACTTCTTCATAACTTGGAAACACCTCAACACTATTCCTTGGATCTGGGTCTGATAAGCCTTCATCCTATTATCTAGTTCCTGTCAGAGAGCCATTATCTGGTTCCATAGTTTGTAGGGGTGTTTGGTGCTCATCCAAGGGTTCTGATTATCAGCATTTCCATGAGCTTCCAGATCCTGCAAAACAGATTCTCGCCTTTCTATAACAGTTCCAGTTAGGGAATTGCACTGTCCCTAGCGCATCTTATTGGGCTCTTCTCCACTGGAGTCATTTCAGCCCCCTGTAAAAATTATGTATATTCCCAAGTTCTCTTCCCTGGGGTTGACACTAGATGCTGGGTCTCGCCCTCAGCAAAAGGGGCGTTTAAAACTCCTGACTGACTTTCCGCTTTTAACTTAAGGTCCTCAATCCTCTTTCCTTGGCAAGTCCAAGCCTGCCAGTTACTGTGAAGCCTGGCTTCATGATAGTAACAATTTTCCTTTCCAGAGCTTGAGGTTTTTCCCCCAGGGCAACATCCTTGTACGTGTCACATTTCTCCACAACCCAAACGGATTGTGCCAAACTGGGTCCCCACCATCCTCTGTTCTGCTTTCACAATAGCCTGGCCCTCACTAATTTCTCTGGTACTCAGTGTAACCAGGCCAGCTTTACAATCAGGATTTGTAAACGGGCAAGCCCATCCTTCTTCCCCCATTTTTCCACAGTACCTGCAACCCCCAGGTGGGCCTGTCTGATTCCATTTCCTTTTGGTGTTTGTGATAGCTAGGCTTATTTGGATGCTGTCGTGAATGCCGGGCTCCCTGCAAAGCCTGAGACAGGTGCTCCTGGAGTCACTGCTGTTGCTATAGCTGAATCACCTCCAGCAATACAGCCTGCTGTTCGGTGGCTAACCAGGCCTCTTGTTACCCTTCAGCTAGTACATGCTGAGTTTCAGCAGAGCTGTGCTGCTGCTGGGCTAAAAGTTTTATCAATTATTCCAATGTCCCCTTGTTTCAGGGGCCAGTCCAAGAAGACCCCTCTTCTTGTACCAAGTTGTAATCTGGGAGATGGGGACACTAACCACTTTAGATCCTCCTAGCAGCTGGGTGTGGCACTGCAATCTTTTCCTTCTCCTGGAACCTTCTGTAGTTTGCTGATCTCATTAGGTGATTCAGCCCTCT
This sequence comes from Chelydra serpentina, assembly GCA_037349315.1. NCBI lineage: Eukaryota > Metazoa > Chordata > Testudines > Chelydridae > Chelydra > Chelydra serpentina. The sequence continues at coordinate 73,446,472 of JBAIAC010000004.1, forward strand.
AGCCTGTCACTCAGTCAAAATGGAACCCTTCCAGGATAGCACGTTGTTCAACAACATACCTGTCTGCTCTCACCAAGGTCTTACGCCCCATCTCTGGGACCTTTACATCCACCCTTCACCAGGGCTTCTAAAAGAGCCTTGTCCCCTTCTCAGGGGTTAGGACACATTGCCAGTGGGGGAACCAGCCCTACACACTACTCCAGTTTCCAATCCTGGGACCCAATAAACAGCAGGCATGTACCACTTCTTTAATTAGTTGCTGCTACATTCCCTGGGCCTTTTCATACCTGGTCCTTTACCTTTGAGTTAAAGTTCTCAGGTCCTCTCTCCTCCAGGCTAAGCAAACTCAGCTAGTCAAATGCCTGTGGCCAGAGAGGAGCACCCTTCCCTGCCTCTCTGGTCACAGCCAAGGACTGCCCTGCTAAGGCCTTGCAGCTTCCTTTATCTGAGCTTGCTGGGCTGCTACTATACAGCTTCTCAAAGCCTGCCTGGAGAACCCACCTTCACTGCTTCTTCTTGGGGCAATGTATAGTAGGACCACAGGACCTACAGCAGGGGACCATGAAGGATCAAATACACATGGTCAGAAAGATGTTTAGATCAAATCTGGAATTTTGGTTGGGCCCCTATTGGTAAAACTAATATTATATTTTCAAAACATGATACAGTTTAGAAATAATTTGAGGAAGCACAGAACAGTTTCTACACTGGTTGCTTCGCATCTGAATACTGTATCTTAATACTTTATACATACATTCATCATCTTCCTCTGGCATTATAGAAGCAGGAAAATCAGCAACTTTGTTGATCTTCCTGCTGCATCCTTGGAATATTTTCAACTTATTCTAATTTTCGTCACTAGTTAATTACTACTATCAAGTATGATTGACTATATTGTTTCTATATTGAGAGAGCTCCATTAACTTTCAGTGAGACAACTGATCAATTTTAGGAGCCTGCTGCTTACATTCAGAGCCTTTCCTGCTGTGACCCAATTTATTTGCAGGACATTTTTTGTTATTGTACTCACCAGGATGTATTTTATGTTCCAGTTCCTCGTTATTTTTTTATACATTTAATGTTATTACAAAAGTAGTCTGTCCTCCAGGATAACACAGGGCACTGAATTTCCCCCAAAGGAGAAGCCCCCACAACCTTAAGTAAATTGTTCCAGTGGCTAATTAACATCACTGTCAAAAATGAATGCCTTATTTTCAGTTGTCGGATAATTTTATACCTTTCCTTGCTAGATTGAAGAGCCTAATATTCAATATTTTCCCCCATGCAAATGCTTATAGACCAGGGGTCGGCAACCTTTGGCACAAGGCCAATAAGGGTAATCCGCTGGTGGGCCACGAGACATTTTGTTTATGTTGACTGTCCGCAGGCACGGTCCCCTGCAGCTTCCAGTGACCAAAGTTCACTGTTCCTGGACAATGGGAGTGCAGGAAGCGGCAGCCAGCACATCCTTGCAGCCTGCAGCTTCCCACATCTCCCATTGTCCAGGAACAGCGAATCGCAGCTACTGGAAGCTGCGAGCAGCCGTACCTGCGGATGCTCAGGTAAACAAAACATCTCATGACCCACCAGAGACTTACCCTGAACAAGCTGTGAACCAAGTTTGGGAACCCCTGTTATAGACTATAATCAAGTCACCCCTTAACCTTCTCTTTGTTAAGATAAATAAATTAAGCTCTTTGAGACTATTGCTATAAGGCAAAAGGTAAAACCTGAAAACCAAAACACAGCTATCCAAGTCCATCTTTTACTTTTAGGCTTGTCAGATACACCAAAATCGATGGTAAAGGGCATGAAAAAAGCAACAAAGAAATACTTGGAACTACTCACTGACGTGCGCAAAACTGTTCAGAGTAAAAATAAAATTCTAGAGTGAATGTGAAGGATAAAGGCTATGAAAACTATTGGAACAATTGCACTTACATTTATTCAAGATGTTTATTATCATTGTTACTGCTTCCTCTCAGCTTTTAGCTGATATGGTCACATGATCTTTACATAGTGGATACAAAAGATACAGCACATTAAGAAGGGAAATATACTGAGTTGTAAAAGGATATAAATCGCCAATATAGGCTAGATTTTTTTTTTAGTTTTTATAGAAAATTGTTTTCCTTGGGTTAAAAAAGCTAACCATAGTAGTACCTCTAAATCACTTTTTCAACCCACAGAATAATATTTTTCTTTGTAGATTTGGCCCCCGATTTTGCAAGCTTCTCCACACTGGAGCATGTATGTATCCCTTACCTTTAAAGAAATACCAAGTTTACTTATGTGTTCACGTGGAGGAGAGGAAGCACTGAAATAAAAACATTTACATTTCCAATTTGACAATCACCTGGATCACCTGGATCGATAGGTCTTCAGCTGTCGTTAAGACTGCGCCGATCACAACACGTCCGCCATTCTTCTCGCACTCTTGCCTTTCTTCTCCACGTTCATCTGAAATGTTTAACAATGTCATCTTCCCATCTTCTTGGAGGCCGACCAGGTGGTCTTTTCTGTTCTCGTGGGTACCACTCAGGAATGATTGCGGTCCACCTATTGTCCGTGAGCTGCGCTGTGTGGCCCATCCATCGCATCTTGTTATGTCTGCTTTCCACGACAATATCTTTCGCACTGCTGCGTTCTCTGATCATTTCATTTGGGATGTAATCCAGAAGGGAGATTCCCAACATAGCTCATTCCATTGCCCTTTCAGCTACCAACAGCCGTTGCTCTTCTTTCTTCGTCAGTGCCCATGTTTCACTGCCATACAGCATGGCTGGCAGCACTGTTGAATTGAAGATATTTTTATGTGTGATCTTGTCAGTTTTTTCTTTGAGTACGTCCTTGATGGAATTAAACACACACCATCCTGCCAGAATCCTTCACGAGAGTTCTCCGTTCAGGTCTTGGCACATATTAACTTCTTGGCCCAAATATATGTACTGTTCCACTTCTTCGATTTCTTCTCCTCTTACCATTATTCGGGCTTTTCGTAAGATGTCTGATCGCATATATTTCATTTTGCAGCGGTTCATTTTCAGGACGACCTGACTGCTTTTCTTGTCGAGTCTTCGTAGCATGCTCTGCAGTTGGTTGGTGAATTCAGCAATTAGTACGATGTCGTCCGCAAATCTGAGATGAGATAATCACTCTCCGTTTATGTTGACACCACTCCTCCAATTGATCTTGTTCATAACCATTTCGAGGCAGGTGGTGAATAGTTTCAGTGAAATCGTATCTCCTTGATTTACGCCTTTCTCCATTGGGATGTGGAGGGGAGTTTCGAGGAAAGTAATGTTTGTTGTACATCCAGTATTTGCTTCCTTCAACAAACTAATGTACTGCGTGTTAATGCCCTGCTCTGTGAGCGCCTTTAATATTGTGTTAAACTTGATGGTTTTGAAAGCCTTTTCATAGTCGACGAAAGCAATGCACAACAGGAGTTTGTATTTCCTTGCTTTTTCTAGGAGCTGGCTAAAGGTACATACATGGTAGATCATGCTGAAATTTCTTCGAAATCCTGCCTGCTCTCTCGGCTGTTGTTCATCCAGACTCTGTGAGAGTTGGTTCACTATCACCTCTGTAAAGAGCTTGTAGATGTGAGAGAGCAGGCATATAGGGCGGTAGTTCTTAAGATTTTCTCGATCACCATTTTTGTGAAGCAAGATGGTATTCGACTCCTTCCAGCTTGGTGGTATTTTTCCTTCTTCAAGGAAATTTGACAATATCCTTCATAATATGTATCATATAAAACATGATCCTATCAATTAGCCTTGATTTTCTTGAAAACATCCATTATTTCTATTAATAATTTGTTTTGCCATAGTGCCAAGAAGCCTTAGTCAGGACCCCATTTCGCTAGGTGTACAAATAAAGAACAAAAAGGCCCCTGGCCCAAACATCTTACAATCTAAATATAAGGCAAAAGACATCAGATGGGTACAGACAGACAAATGGGCGAATACCAGGAAACAATGAGACAATATTAGTCAGCATGATAGACAGTGGTATCAGCACAGCAGTGACCTAAATATTTTCAAGTATATTGTAGGCATCATGGCAAAGGAGAGTTTTAAGGAGGATAAAGAGGGGACTCTGAAGATGTTTACAGGGAACTCCCAAACATGAGGGACAGCATGGGAGAAAGTATAAAGGGGCTTGTTTGAAAATGTAACAAGTATAAAATGGATGCTGGCATCATGGGAAGATCAGAGCTGAAAATCAATATCAATAGAGGATTTAAGAGGACATGCAGTGTGGGGATAGGTCACAAAAGGCCTTGAAAATGAAGACAAATCAGCTTATGTTTAATATACTAGAGAAAAGAAAGCCAGTGGAAAAGAGAGTATAACATGGTTGGAGTGATGGCTTAGGAAAATTATGTTCTCAGCAGTATTATGAATGGATATGAGTGGGGCAAGATTGCATTTGTCAAGATCAGAGAACAGAATTGTTGCAATAATCGAGACATGAGACAATGAAAGCTTGGATCAGATGAGTTTAGTTGTGTGGATAAATAGGAAAGGTAATGTCTTAGAGGTTATGAAGGAAGAATCATCATAAGGTTGAGATCTAGTCTGGATGTGAGCACTTAGAGAGAGGTCTGAGTCAAAGATGAGTCCAGTTTATGGTCCAGTTCTTGAGTTACAGCATTTCAGTTGTTGATTATGGAAAAGTAATTTGATATATTTGAATGGCTTATAGGGCTGATCCAAAGTCCACTGTGGTCAAAGGTAATTTCACTTCAGTGGCCTTTGGGTCAGTCCCATAGACATAAATTATAAAACACCTTATAATAATACAATACATGAGTTTATACAAATTTGATAACTGTGGCATGAAAGTTCCTCTTAAATAGGTGTAATTTCTGTTGACATACATAGACAAGTAGTTTCTTTAACTAATTTTGTCTTTGCTTTCCTTGTCTATAACTGTGGTGCTAGAAATCAAATTACTGTCTTTGAGATTCTGAGTTTATGTTAAAATAATGTAAACTAAACTGAATAATGAATATTCACTAAAGAGGCATTATCAGATTACTGCTCTCCAATCCCGCAGGCAGTACATAATATAAAGAAGATTTCTGTGCCGAAAAACTACAATCTTATGAGAAATTCTTAAGTCTTCCCAAGGTTTGCAATGTTTTTACAGATTTTTTCCTTTGGTTTATTGAATGTTCAGATTTGCTTCTTATAAAAACTATTTGTAAATTTCCAAACAGAAACTGATTGCTTGAGTACTGTCCAAGTATTGTGCAGATTCTATTTTACTGTGGATGGAGATTCCCTAAGAGCTTACATCTGATACTATTATTTGATTAGATATTCTTAAAATGTTTTTATATTGATATTTAAATGAGATTACTGGAAACAAGTAACTGTTCATTTCTGCTCTTGCAAGGAAACATTTACAGATACATCATGAAATGAAGTCTTGACAGATTTTTTTCTGATAAATTTAAAACAAATTCAATTGTCTCTGGAAAAGGGGACAGAACATAAGCTGAATAATTTTTAATATTTTTTTCGTTTATTAAACTGTGTTGATATAATTTCACTACTATGGGGACCCTGAAGAGCACAGCATTTGATGTATTTGTTTTTCTCCCAGATCGTCATTAATTAATTGATTTACTTGTCACTTAATTTGTTATCCGTGCTTTTAAATTAAGCAATCTGTATGACATTCTTTGTATAACAATAAGTTTCATTAGTCTAACTGAGCGGTTCTCAGACTGTGGGTTGTGACCCCAAAGTGGGTTGTGACCCCATATTAATGGAGTTGCCAGGGCTGGCTTAGACTTGCTGGAGCTCGGGGCTGAAGCCTGAGCCCCGAACCCCACTGCCCAAGGCCAAAGCTGAAACCCGAGGGATTCAGCCCTGGGTAGCAGGGTTCAGGTTACAGGCCCCCTGGCTGGGGTTGAAGCCCTTCAGCTTTGGCTTTTACCCCTACCCTGGCCAGGGCAGTAGGCCTCAGGCTTTGACTCCCCCACCCGGGGCAGAGGGAATCAGGCTTTGGTCCCCCCTCCTGGGGTCGTTTAGTGATTTTTGTTGTCAGAAGGAGGTCGCTGTGCAATGAAGTTTGAGAACCCCTGGTCTAACTACTACACTTGTAACTTTTGACTGATGTCTGAATGTCTACACAAGTTATGGAAAGGTACTTCTGTGATCAGAAATTGAAACACATGCATACATAAACTGGAATGTTTTTAAAATTTAAAATGAGGGAAATCACAACTTTATTTTTATCTGTTAAAATCCCGTGTTTCATATTATTTCATTAAACATCCATCAGCTGTTGTGACAAAATTTCCAGATTTCATCTATACTTGGTCAAGATTCTGCTCCCTAGCAAGTCAAAAAGGCAAAGTTTTGCCATTTGGTATCATCAGGAGTAAGATTCAAGAGCTTCTCCTTATAATGATTACTCAAATGGCGTTAAAGGATTTAAAGGTACAAAACACAAAATGGCAGCTCACTGGTTAAATTTAACTGCTTTAAATTTGGAACCAGACAGTAAAAGTCAACAAATCCTTTGTGTCACATAATTAGGTTTTCATTCTGTCCTCTTCAAGTTAGAGCCATTAACAGCAATAGACTGTCTGTCTGCTGTCAGTGCCAATATTATGAAACATGTTTACCTTATAATGTTTCTATAGTGTTGGCCCAAAATAAAGTATGCTTTCATTTCTCTGAGTGCTTTTTGTGCTTTCAGTCTATTAATCTCTGGAGACTTTTTAGAAATGGTAAAGGGATGCTAACGTTTAAATATTTATACTATTTAAATAGAACTGCTTTCCTTAGCTGTACAGCTGCCAGAGCTGTTTGTCAGATCTACTTTCCATACCCTCTCTCATTTTCTTCAAAGATATACCCTTCTTTTCTTAGCAACAGTCATTTTCTAACATTGGCCAAAATTCATTATAAAAGGGAAACAATTATAATTATGATCAATAGCCATTCGGCACTATCTGCTCTTGGTGATTCAGAATCATACACTAATGGCCTGTCTACAGTTAGGTAGAAAAAATAACTTTTCTTCCAATCAATTTATTACACAGGTAGGGTAAAAAAAAATGCTGAGCTGAAATAAATCTTTTTTTGTGTGTGTTTTAGCATGATGTTCAAGATCTGAAAGGGTATATCAGATACAAATAAATGAAAAATGACTGGTGTCATTAAGCAACCGGGTAATATACCAAGAAACTCCTATAACGAGTGTCCTCTTAATCAGAATTACTAGCTAAAAAAAAGAAAATCAGTAATCAAACCAGAAATAAACTTGCACACAGTAAATGAAAAATGATCTAAACAGTTTTCTGTTTCCTCAGAGGAAATGTATTACGTGCAGACCCTATATTTATGTAGGCCCCAATTCAGCAAAGCATGTAAGCATATACTTAAAGTTAAACACATTAATAGTCCCAATGAATTCACTACTTTGTGAAAATGCATTGATTGTTCACAAGCTTAAAGTTAAACACACGCCTAAGTGCTTTATTGTATCAAAGACTATATCATATAATGTGATGTTACATGCAATAAAATCATGACTATAGTAATGAATACACATGATGATTAATGCTATTGTGAGATATATTATTCTGAACATAAAATTGTGGTGAGTATATTCATTTTCTTCCTTAAAACATGAATCATTGGGGTCACATAAAATAAAACCCTCTGCGGTAATGTTTTGAAGGCTATGTTCCTTCATTGAAACTACTTTTGTGAGTAAGGATTATTTGCACAAGTCAGAGTTCCAGTATTCAGCCGCAGAGGTGAGGAAGTGATAATATAGCAAATTCCCTTTAAATTCTTCTAGAAGATTGAGAAATTAATTGTCTGGTTCTCGCTTCAGATGTTCTTCTGAAAAGTAATGGTCCTTCACCTAATAAAATTATGGTGTTTATTTTGCAGCTTTACCTTGAATGTACAGGTTACATCTTTTTAAAATATAATCTTAAACAACTGAATAAATGTGATTGCAGGGGTAAAAAGGGTAGGCAATAAAATACACATTGTAAACTGAAAATAAGGTGGAAATTGATGTGTCAGATGTGAGACCTAGTTTTTGGGGAGGTGAGAAAAATAAAATAGAGTGTTAAAAGAAAACAAATGAACATAAAATACAAGGTGCTCTACCAAAACAACCCCAGAGTACATAAACTCATATGGTCAACTTCATAAACTTGAGACACAGCAACAATTATATAAATAAGTAACTTTTTAAGTATACGTGCATTTCAATTTTCATCCGGCTATACCGAAAGGACAGGAGACACTTGATATGGTTTTATTCAAGCCACAACTTTATTGTGAGATGTCTGGGACTACCTGGCAGATAAAAGCATACAGTGCAGGTAACTTCACATTAATTCCTTAACTACCCAGGGGACTTCTGCCAGCCACCCCATTTGCAGCCCCCCCCCCACACTTTTTTTCCCATCCAGGTCATGCAGCCAACCTATTGTTGGGACCCCTTCCCCCCCTGAACAAGGGTTAAGGTGAGCTATAATAAAGGGGGTTGGCAGCTCCCCATTCCATCCCTTTAACCAACACCTCCTCTTTATTTCTTTTACCAAGCCATTTACCTGGTCACTCTATGCCTTCACTATGGATTACCTGAACGGGCCATCTGCCCCACACTTACACAATGAGTTGTGACTTCGTAGCCTAACACCCTTCCCTACTCACCATAATAAAGCCCTCCCTGAACCTACCGTGGGGAAGGCAAAAATTAAAAGCCACATCCACTCCACGTAGGCCAATCTGGTGGTGAGGAAAAAATTACTTCCCAGCCCTCCCAAAAAGGAGCGGCTAGCGCAGCACCCACAGCAGGTCCTAACCAAATCTGGCATTATGTCACCTCAAGGGGAGAGAGGGTGGGTGCTGCCTCACCTGCTCCATGGAAAAAGGGCTTCTCATGCCCAGGCTTGCCCCTTTTTAACTTCTCCACCCTTCCAGTCCCCGGGGGTGAGTCAGTGTCACCATGCTGACCTATGCCCCCTTTTGCAGTAGCTTCTGACTTCTCCCCCACCCCCCCGACCGATAAAGCACTGTTCCCTTTCCCATGGAAAGCTAGACAACAGCCCGCCTGCTTAAAGGTGTGGTGCAGCCATTTTTCTGGACAAAAAATTGTTTAAATGCTGAGAATGTTATCGTCAAACATTAATATTTAAAGACAATAGGAACCTATGATTTGAAGTCAAGGGGATGATTCACAAAGCATATTTGTTGAGGTCTTTGCAGGATTAGGGCTTTTGATTCTAAATTCATAGGCTTATATCTATGTTTTCCTAAATGCAAACTTCTAGCTCCCTGCAGACACATTTTTATAGTGTTGTGCCTAACCTTCAAACAAATGCTTATAGTTATTTTATTTGTGTGTCTATTTATAACAAAGCACCTATCCTGGGCTCCAGACATCTTGGCCAAAAATTAAAAATAGTTCAGAAATAAAGCCAGTAAGTGCTCCTCACCCTTAAGCCAGAGAAAAAGATTTATCTTAATAAAAGCAAGTCCAAGCTATGTCTCCTGGTACTACAGACATCAACTCGGAGTGTGAACCTTCCTCTTCAAAAGCTAAGGTAAAGAAATGGGCCTTGTAACATACACTGAAGGTCTTTAAATTCAGATTATTCCAGACAGAGTATGTTCCAAAATTGAGGGTCACTCCCAAAGATCATCTTTAATCCTTGCAGGGACTCCAGTTCTGTATCCTCCAGTGACTGAGGATGCTTATGCAGTTTTACACATGAAGAAGCAGTCTCTTAGGTAAGCAGGACCCATACCATTTAGGCTTTAATAGGTCAAAAACAGGATCTTACACTTCACCAGGAAACCAATAAGCAGTCCTTTTCTCCTAAAATACATTGCACAAGGGGGGTGATGCAGTCTGCACCATCTTGAGTTTTAAGGTTAATTTAAGGAAATGTCCCATGTAGTAAGTTTCAGAGGAATAGCCGTGTTAGTTTGTATCAGCAAAAACAATGAGGAGTCTTTGTGGCACCTTAGAGATGTAGTAAGCATTTCTGCAGTGTAATTGCAGAGAGACAAAAGTAGGGATCATAGAAACAAGGTTCATATCCAGTCTTATCTGGATTAAGCTTCAGCCAGTTACTTCTTATCCATGCTGCAGCCTCCGCCAAACATTGCAGCAGATGTTTGACAGTAATGGTCAAGTGATATGGAAATACACAGCTGGGTGTCACCAGCATATTTGAAACCAGGGCCTCCTCATTAACCCTCCCAATGGCTCCATGTAAACATTGAATGGGAAGGAAGATAAGATGGAGCCCTAGATTGCCATCTGTTAAGACGATTAGAGGTGAATAGAACAACTTAACACTACTCTCAGAATGCTCAGGGCAGCCCTATACTTGATTACTAAAGTTTACAGAGAAGTAAGCAGCACCTCATGATCTATGGAATTGAAGGCAGATGACAGATCTAAAATATCAGCATAGACACCTGCATATCATCCATTGCTAGTGCAGTTTCTGTCCTGTACCAAGAATGTCACCATAAAAGGACATCTGAGGCATCTAGATGCTCATGTGCCTTTCCGATAGCCTCTAGTCTTAACCAAAATTGTAATATATTTAGACAGATTATCAGCATCAAGTGTTAGTTTCTTGAGAAAAGCTGCACAGTAAGTTCCTCTAGAGAGCTTCCCCTCCTTTAAGAAACCATTCACAAATCCCACCATCAAACAACCCAGTTTCTCCCTGCTGTCATTTCCCAGCCAGGAATGACATTGATCCAAAAGACAGGTTGTGGGTGATGTCCTCCCTAGACATCAAGTGATTTAGTGAGTATCATTGGCCTAAACTCAAAGCTTAATCCTTATGTCTTCTCCAGATTTCACCCTCTATCCAGAGAAAATGACAGTTTGGACGTAATTTGCTTCATTTTTGTCTCCAAAATAGTAAGAAATTATCTCTTTACAGAAAGGACTGAAAGCAGTCTCTGAGTAAGAAGACAACTCACCAAAACCGCCCATCACTTGAAACAAATCTTATGATCTTGGTTTTGTATATATTGTGGTAGAAGCAAGGAACCTCTTTTTTTGCCCTAGTAGTCATCCACAGCACAGGAATTCATAATATTTTTATGATGCAGTCAGCTAACTCTAACCAGATACTGTTTTTTTAAATATGACTCATTGAGATGGCTCAGATCTACAGGTGTGCTAACCATCTTCTCTTTTTCCATTACCCTTGCAGTATATCTGCATACCAAGGTGACCTATGAAGGTGAAACTGAAGAGGAGAATTATCATGGTGACCATGAAATCATGAGCGGAATCTATCCTTTGAGGATAAGATATTCATCAAGTCTATTGTAATATGCCATTTGCTCTTTTTTATCTTTAGTTGGCATCTCCAAACATAAATGACTCTCTTGCTCACCGACCCAGATTAGCAGATGACAGCATCTTTCCTCCTTATTTTTGAATTTCATGGGACTCTTGAAAAGCAGCTCTTCATGCTGCTTGAATTTCACCACTCCTGTGGAGATTTCATTCTTTTCCATTTGATCATAAACTGCTAAACTCCAGCATATTCCATAGAGTCCAATATGTCCCTTTCCTTGTTGTTATTGCCCTCGACTTTTAGAACTTCTAGTGCTACCTCTTCTCAGGTCTTGATGCCTGACACCATGTAGTGTTTTGCTTTCTTGCATGGGTATACCCTGTATGCAGCAGTTCTGCATCTAAGGAGTTATTTTATTCAGAGAGCTTCTCAAGTAGAGAACAAACCTTACTGGTGCTACGCTGAGACTCTGAAAAAAATTGCCCCACAAAAACAATCTGTATTTCTCCAAGATTTAACTTTTCACAAAACGATCACTCCATATCTGACCTATCAATCATTTCCTTAGAGGAAACCTGTGCAACATCTTCGAAAGACAAGCCTGGGAGCTTAAATTTATAACTTTGATAGGCACTAAAAATCATGGTATTAATAAATTCACTAGATTTATGGTTTATTACAACAATAACCCCCCTGTTTTGTCTTATGACAGCAGGGGTGTTAACTGGCCATTTCGCCTTGAATGGTCCCTTAAAATATGTGTTAACTATTTATGCTAAGCAATCTGTTCCAGCTCATTTAGCTGTGACACTGCACAGGGTACACCTACACTGCAATTAAACACCTGCAGCCATCCCATATCAACTGACCTAGGTTCACAGATCTTGGGCTACAGGGCTGCAATAGTTGCAATGTAGAGATTTGGGCTTGGGATGGAACCCAGGCACTGGGACCCTTCTCCATCATGGGATCCCAGAGCTCGGACTCTAGCCCAAGCCTGAACATCTACCCTGTAATTTTACAGCCATGCGAGCCTGAATCAGCTGACATGGACCAGCCATGGGTGCTTAAATGCAGCATAGACAATGCTTAATTTGTGCCAGGCTTGAGTCCCGGCACCTCTAGGCTTAGCAGTTCATAGCTCCGGAACGTCTGGGCTTGCTGCATCAGTTATGAATGTAAAAAAAAAAATTGCCTGAGCTTCGGTACCTAATTGCTTGAGCCCTCATAGAATCTCATAGAATATCAGGGTTGGAAGGGACCTTAGGAGGTCATCTAGTCCAACCCCCTGCTCAAAGCAGGACCAATCCCCAATTTTTGCCACAGATCCCTAAATGGCCCTGTGACGGTGTTCCCCATAAAACTTTATGGGGAGATGCTTATAAATGTATATATGTAACTAGAATATGTCTTATGCTACATGTGCCATGTAACATATCTCTCTGAAAGTTATGACCTACTGAATTTATTCCTCCTGTTTGTATGCATGTATCATTGTTGTAGTTGAAGTTATGAATATCGGTTGTATTTCTTGAGAAAGGAATGTGCAGGTTAAGTGCCCAATCAAGAAGCACTTAACAGACAATAGAACTTGCAGTCACCAATCCACATCGAAACTTTGCCAGGAATGTGGCTGGTCTAGAACTGAGTTGTGCATGTGACTGGTCCATGTGACCCCAACTCCATTTGGTAACTGGATGCTACACAGGGAGAGGGAGGGGTCTCCACCCAGAGGAGAAAAATCTATTTAAACCCCGAGGAAACCGCTCCATTTTGTCTTCAGCTGGCTAAAGGAAGAAGCTCTCCACCCCCCAAGGAGACTTGAAAGAGACTGAACAGAGGACAAAGACATTAGGGGGGTGAGTGATTGCTGGCCCCAGTGAGGGGTTCATCTGTACACAGGGTGATTAGATATAGAACTGCGTGTTCTCTTTTATTTTATTCGGTAATTCACCTTGTTCTGTCTGTCACTAATTGAACTCACTTAAATTCTATTTTCTGTACTTATTAAAATCACTTTTTACTTATTAAGTTTCCTTGAGTACGACTTAGTGCCTTGGGAAAGCGATCAGTGGTGCATATCTTTCCATCTTTGAAATAGAAAGCGAACTATCTATGAGTTTACCCTGTATAAGCTTTATACAGGGTAAAACGGATTTATTAAGAGTTTGAGCCTCCTTGGAGTTGAGCAGCTGGGTGTCAAAGGCAAGAGCGCTTCCAGGGGCCTTACAGTGGTGAGTGGACTTGGTTCGGACCTGGGTCTGTGTTTGCAGCAGATCAGTGGAATCTGGCTCAAAACAGACAGGATTCGGGAGTCCCAAGCTGGAAAAGGCCTGGAAGCAGGGGCAGAAGTAGCCTTGGCACACCAGGTGGCAGCACCAAGCCGGTCTCTGTGGTCCCAACCCATCACAGGCCCCCTCAAGGATTGAACTCACAACCCTGGGTTTAGCAGGCCAATGCTCAAACCACTGAGCTATCCCTCCCCCCCGACACCTTGTTCATTATAAATAAAGCAGTGAGCATGGCTGTACCTTCTGAGTACCTTTCCCAGACCTAAAGAAGAGCTCTGTGTAGTTTGAAAGCTTGTCTCTCTCACCAGCAGAAGTTGGTCCAATAAAAGATATTACCTCACCCATCTTGTCTCTGACATGGCTACAACTACACTGCAAACAATGGCCAATACTGTCAGCTATATAGAATTTCTAGGACTATTTGTAATGTTGCCCTCTGGTGACTGCCAATAATACTACACATGGCATCTTCACTATTGAGGATATAGGACTCAGATTTATCTTGAACAACTGTGACTTGACAACCACAAAGCTGGGCCACTGGAACAATTTATAATAGAAAATTTCCAATATTTTAATTACATTTTCTAGAATGAAATCTCAGTTGCCACATGATTTCAGTTATCAGTTATTGTATATTAGATTAATCTAAAATCAGGCCTTGCATTCTTACATCTGTTGAGTGTAACTTCATCAACTATAAATATTTTTTCAGTAGAATAGAAACACATTTTACTTAGTATGAGAAGATTGTTTAAGTCAAATATATTATTAGAAAATGCAGAAACTGCTAGCACTAGTGAAAGTGTAAATCTGAAATTTATCATTTCAATCTATGTAATATTATATTGGGTTATGATGGAAAAGAATAGCAAACAGTTGTAGTTCTCATATTAGTTTTAATTAAAGTCAAGATGTTTGTAACTATAGAATATTTTAATTTGGGGGTATTTTCTTTGTTCTAGTTCATTGTCTCTGACTTTGATCTTTATCTCTCCCTCTTGTCTTCCAGGTGCCATATTTTTTGTCTTCTCAGTGCAGATCTTCAGTCCAAATTTTCCACTTTCCAAATCTATCTTATTAGTTATTCTCTCTATATCCATCTTGGTCAATGTTTTGAAGTCAATATCATCAGCAAATCTAAAGTTATTCACTATCCTGTCACATAACATGATCATTTCATTTCATCTTTCAGTGCTACAGCCTTTCCTGCTTCCATCACCACGCTGAACAAATCTGGAGATAGCAGGTATTCTTGACTCTCCTATGGTCATCTTGAACCATTCCGTCACTGTCTACTCTCACTGCACTCATCAACTTATTGTAGATGTTTTCTGTCAACTTGATCAATTTCTCAAGGGTGTCATACATTCTCAAGGTTTTCCAGAACCCCATCAACCAAAATTGAATTATAGAAACTGAAAGACAAGAGGAAGAGGTAAACATCAAAGTTGGAGACGAAGAACTACAACAAGTGCAGGAGGGGAGGAAGGGGAAATGAGGATCACCAGTACTGTAATCAGAAAAATGTCCAAGATCTGGTACAGACATATTTACAAAAGCTAAAATCAGTGTATAAGAGACAACTGTCATGTCAATACTGCTGTACAGGTTGGAATGTTGAAATGTAAGGAAAGCAGATGATTAAAGACAAAGACCGCAGAAATGAACTTGCTGAGGGGATTAAGGAGAGTTTCAAAATGTCAGAAAGTGAAAAATGAAGGGATAAGAAAATGGCAAGGGCAAGAAATAATGTTATTATAGAAGACCCACGAGAGATAACTGCCATGCTTTGGACATGTGTTAAGAATGGACCTAGAGAGGATCCCATATCCCTTGCTGATGTATAGCAGGGAACTAAAAGTAGGGGAATATCAAGGATGCATTGGACAGAAACAGTGAAGAACGACATTGAACTAGAAAAAGTAAAGATGTACAAACTGTGAAGCTTGTTCAGGACAGAAAGTGGTGGAAAGACTTCATTTGTCCCCATCATTGCTGCTGAGCTGGCAGACTGGAATCAAAGAAGAAGAGATGATGTAGTTGGAAAAAAAATTATCAGCTCTAATATGAGTCACTGTAGCAAAACACACACACACACACACACACAGTAAAAATGGGAAACTGAATGTAGCCAGCGTTTAAATAAGCTCCAATTTTTTTAAAGAAATGGTACAGGAGTTGAACTATTTAGCTTATGATTCAGTAGACTTGCTTGCTTGGGCCATTTGTGAATTCTGTATTTATGCAAGAAGTCCCATTGACTTCTGTCCAACTCCCAATTGTGTTTACCTGACATCAGTCAATTGACCAGTCAGTAGGTTGAGAGCCATTGGGAAGTCTCAAGAGAATGAGAATGAATGAGACTAACAATGCCTGAATTATATAGCTTGGCAACAGTAGCAGTTCTCTTTGGATATTCTCATATATCTAATGTTTTCTGCTTTATTTATTAACTAATTCATTTTAAGTCATGAAGAAAACTTTTTATCATTGTGATATTCCAGGG
Organism: Chelydra serpentina; assembly: GCA_037349315.1. Classification (NCBI taxonomy): domain Eukaryota; kingdom Metazoa; phylum Chordata; order Testudines; family Chelydridae; genus Chelydra; species Chelydra serpentina. Next base: position 73,462,595 of record JBAIAC010000004.1, read on the forward strand.
TGCAAGCCAGATCAGTGAGGGGCTGCATCACCATTGCCCTGCAGGCCTGGGTACCTCACAATGCTTTGCTGCGGTAGCTCCCATCTTGGCCGCTCCCACACAGCCTTCCAGCATGCAACTCATACCCTCAGTATCTGTGACTGCAGCCTGTCAGTCACACTTGCATTACATTCTGGCTTTTATCAGCCTTGGTTACTTCGGCAGGACAATGCCAACATACTTCCAGTCCCAGATTTCCCCCCCAAGATTTATGTTCTGTGCTGTCCAGCTCTTTTTTGAGCAGTCCGGGGATATTAAGTCCATTGTCCCTTTAAGGGACGAGTACACAACATTTTACCACCTTAAACAGAGTTACCCAGACATTTAATTTAAACACACTGGATTAGTTTTAATGAAATAATAAAACAAGTCTATTTAAACTAGAGTGAGATAGATTTTAAGTGAGTACAAATAATGAGGCCAAAAAGAAATGGTTACAAGGAAAATAAAGGTAAAATGCATCCTAGTGCCTAATTTAACAGACTCTACTGGATTTAAGGTAAAGTCCTTACCACATCCTTTCAACAGCATTACTGACAAAACTTTTCAGGTCAGGACTTCTCCCTCTAAGTCTATCAGCTGTTTCTTTTGTCTCCTTATGTATAAAGAGGGAGATGGACAGGAAGAAAGATCCCTTGGGATGTTTGCCCTCATTTTTATAGTTCTGCCCCCTTTCATGAAGTTCTATTCAGCTGAGCAGGAGACCTGGAGTCTAGTAGGAAAGATGCTTCATGCGGTTTTCTTTCACCTGTATGTGCTGACATGAAGCTTTTCTTTGTCTCGTTTCTTTTCTCTCTCACTGTCTGAGGACTCTGTTTACAGCTTATATTGCAAATTGAAGTAACCATACATCCCTTTGTTTAAGACATGCTTGAGCAATTGTGCCTAATCGGGTCTATGTGAGTTTGAATATATGCCTTTAACATTACACAAAGGGAATTTCATAGCTTTACACACAATGTCACTACATACATTTCACCAAGATATTATTGACCAGTGAGTTAAAGTTTTCAAATGATACCTTACAAGGCATATTTTTACAAAGAGTCTTGCTATAGTGTATGGGGTATGAATACAGAGGTGTATTTGGTCACAGTCATGTCCCCAATAGTTGCAGAGGAAACACATCCGGAGGGTCTGAATTTGGGTCCTTACCCATTAAAAGCTTTCCAGTTCCCATTTAAAATAGGTATGTTTGTAATTTTTAAGTCTTCCCATTTGTTCTGTTAGTAATCTGGAATATTACAGAGTTCATTTTGAAAACATTTCATTTCAGCTTTAAAGAAGCATGACAACTTTTCAAACCAGCCTTCATGAATGCAGGAGTAACCCTTGAAGATGACATATGTTACAGACGTAAATGAGGATCCTTCCCCCTACGTATTTTATTTGTCAGCTCAATAAGATCAAGAGACACTTCTCTGACTCTAAAGTGTCTATATAAAACTCTCCGAATCTAACAGCTCATTCAGGCATAAGAAGTTCTAACCATTTGTGTTTTTGCTATGATTATAATGTGACACAATGAATACATCATTTACAATTATATAAACAAGGTCAATGTTCTTCATTCTGACCAGTGTACCCTGCTGGAACAGCTTTCATATCTAATAACCTTAAATGATTGCCACCAAAGTGATCTGTGCTAAAAAGCTTCTTTAAGTTACACTATCCCACTCTTCCATCTGTTTAAAACACAAAGCTTGAGAAAAATGTTGACAACAACATGAGAAAAATGTAGACTGCAGTGAGCCACGAATTTATGTAAGAATGAATGCGAATCAATTTTCTCAACGTTATGCGTGGCAGCTGATTTCCTAAATTGAAATATTAACTTTCAGTTGTTGTTTTTTTGACCTAAGTATATTTAATCTTCAAGCTTTGACTACATTCAGGTAGTTCCTATTTGGTCCCTATTTGCCACTGCCTTAAGTAGTGCAAATTGCAAATAAAATACTACTATTCAGAGTAGGTCTACATGGCAATTTGAGCTCTGACTGCAGAATGAGTAGACTGACCCACACACTAACTTTACCTGCAGCTAACCATAATAATGTAGATGCAGAAGTATGGACTTCAATGTGAGGTATACAAGCTTACTGGGATTATCCTGGGTACATACTCACCTTCCTGTATCTACACTGCTATTTTTAGCCTGTGCCAATGTAGTTCAGGTATGTCTACTTATGCAGAAAAATAACTCAGACTACAGTGTACACATTCATATAATTGCTAATATGTTAGACTCACATTACACATATATAAATAACTAACCCAGAGCGTAAGGCAGTGGAGAATAAAGCTCTTTTACTGAAAAATACTGTCATCCTTCTTGAGGTGTGCCAGTCGCCAACTCATCACTCAGTAATGTTCACTGCCGCTCTCAACTTGCCACATAAAATGTGGCTACCTCAACTTGCCATTTTAACTGGCTAATACAAGAAGAAGAGAGTCTAATGTGTAATCATTACACATTTCAGTAAAACAACTTGAGCATGTTTCATGTTCATGAATAATTGTAGCCTAAGCTAATAAATAGCTCCACTTTCCATTTCAGACTTTATTATAGTTTTTGTTTGATTACAACCAAGCATCCTTATAATGATTAAATTGCCTAAGATATACAAATCCTTTTGAATCTCACTGTGTTGTTCTTCATTTACCTGTTCTGTCTCCAATTTTACCTTTACCTACATATCTGGAGATTTCGTTCCCGTGGCAGCATCCAAATTATTGGCTGAAAATATATCTTATGAACAGAAATTTTAACGTTGATCCTTGCGGTATCCCCCCATTTCTAAAATAAAAAGTTTCTCTCCAGGCAAGATTCTCATGCCAGTCTTCCATTTTACCTCCTATTTCATGACTTTTACCTTAGACATTAATCTCTGATGTGGTACCTTGTTAAGTGCTTTTTGCAAATCTAAATATAATACCATCCACTGAATTTTCCTTATCTATCGTGGCAGTAATATCTTCAAATAACTCCAGCAGGTTAGTTAAGCATGACCTCTCCTGCCTGAATCTATGCTGCCTATCCTTAATCAAACTGTGCTATTCTTGCTTTTCCCTGCACATCATACAACTCACATGAGAGTTCCCATAATTCTCCCCCCGCCATCTGATAAATTCACTGATCTAGTTCCCTAGTCTGTCTCTTGACAATTTAAAAAGAAGCAGTGAAGTGATGTTTGACACTTCTCAGTCCTCAGGAATCTCTCCTAAATGCAGTGATTTTTAAAGATGTTAGTAAAAAGTTGAGCAATTACTCAACTTCCTTACTCACTTTCTTTAACACTCTTTTAACTGAACTGTGAAACTAAACATGGAAACATTTAAAGATCTTAAAGGCAGTGGGAATATTCATTGAGAATAATTCCCATTCAAAGGTCAAATATGGTACCCAATTCTTAATCTATTCTATACCAGGCCCTCCTATAACATGGGGTAGTGAAATGACGTTGTAGAGTTTAAGCACTCACAAAGCAGGAAATTAAGTTACGGTTGTATGTGCCCGATTTAGCTGATGCAGAAGAAAGAAGAGACAATGCCTCTTCAGCCCCTTCAATAGCCACAGAAACATCCAAGGCTCCTGGATTAGGGTGAAAAAAAATCATCATAACCTTGCTGTGAAACCTGATAAAAGATAGCAGACCTTAGCCACAGCCAGAACAGTGTTGAGAGATCTCTTTTCAGAAGTATGAAGATCCCTCATGAATCAATAAGGAAAGTCTTCCCTTTTTTGCAACACCCAGAATATTATGTCCTTTATGAGATTTTTTTTTCATTTGTAACAAAAGCTTTCTGGGGCAGAACATGTTATACTGTATTCTTGGGCTCTGGGACACTCATATCCCTGCCAGTGCACAACTCTACTAGCATGGTCTACCACCAGCAATTATTCCATTTCTCTGAAGCATGGTTCATGAATGCCAAAGTGAGAATCTGCAGGGGAGACCAACATGAACTCCACAAGTCAGTGGGAGGGTGCCATTTTCTAAAGCTGCTTTTGAAGAATTACCATGTACTCATTCAATTTAAAAAAACAACATGTTGCTGGATTCTAGCTTTAGTGCTTCAAGCTACTCATTAGCATTATGTTTGTTTGCCTTTGGTCCAGGTATTAAATGTCTGACAGTAGATGTCAGAAATGTGCGAGTGTTATTTTGTTACTGACAAGAAAAGACATTGCCTGGATCTCACACATTTGGAAAAACAGTAAAATGTGTTTGTAGTGATGTTAAATGAAAGGAAAATTAAAGGGGATTCAGAGAAATATATTCATGGGAAACATTACGGGATCATTTGTGTCTGGCCCATTCACTAGTGTGCAAATAGGGAGAGAAAGGATGCAAGGAACTTCTCCCACACCCAGGAATAATCATATCCCTGAATGCAAGTACTACTGCTCCCGGCACTAAACCTCACAGAGTGGGAAAGAAGAGATGGTGCCCCCTCTGTTTAGCCAGGGAAAGATAGACATGGGCACGCCATCTCTTCCAGGATGGCATGACAAGCACTTTCCCTGGGGCATTTGGTGCTATTGAGCCTGATTGAAGCATAATATTTCTGGAGTTCCTATCTGCATCTCTGCACTTTCCCTTACCATTTCCTGTAACTCTTTGCTACTATTGAGCACCAGTTACTACATTCTGCCCTCAGGCACAATTCTGAGTAGCAGGTGTAAACTATACCACTACAAGAACAGCCGTGGGAGGGATTGTGACTCATAAAACCACAATTCTTCCCCTGTCCCAGTCTTGCTTGGAAAATCTGAATGGGAAAGTAACTTGCTGCATGGATGGATGCACAAGGAGAAATATACTGCAACTTACTTCTCCGTGCACAACCAGCCATGGAGATAGAGGGACGTGGGTCAATGGCCCCACCCCACTCCCTGCCCTTCACGACCCACTTGCTTTCTGTGCGGAGCATCCAGGACATGTTCCCAGAGTGCCACAAAGGGCCCAGACCCAAGATCTGGATAGTCTGAATAGCTGCAAAGAGGATGGGTAGAGGACTTTTTCCTCTGCACAGCTGCATTAGATTAAATACAGTCTAGCCCTATATAATATAATAAATTAAATATTTTATCTAGTACACTGTTTAATAGTCCTTAAAGCCAGGTTTATATGACAGGTAATATATTTCCTGAAAGTTTCATGTGTTTTAAAGTAAACCTGGGTGCTACCAGCATATCAGGTGTCCTGCATGCCCTAATGTTTTCAACTCAGTTCATTCCTAACAATGAAAAAGCACAGATTGCACTCATCAAAGCAGTAATTACTCAAATAATTTTCTTTTAAATCTTGCTCTTCATAAAAAGAGAGTTTTAATTGCTTGCGGGAATCCATTACGATGGAAAATCAACAGCTCCCACTAACCTTGAGAAAGCACAGAGTGGCTGAAATGTTGATTTTCTGTTCTCACAGAAAGAACGAGACGTTCTTAGAGACTAACAAATTTATTTGGGCATAAGCTTTCGTGGGCTAAAACTCACTTCATCAGATGCATGGAGTGGAAAATACAGTAGGAAGATATATATATATACAGAGAACATGAAAAGATGGGGGTTGCCATACCAACTTTAATGAGACAAATCAATAAAGGTGGGATATTATCAGCCGGAGAAAAAAACTTTTGTAGTGAATCATGATGGCCCATTTCAAACAGTTGACAAGAAGGTGTGAGTAACAGTAGGGGGAAAATAGCACGGGGAAATAGTTTTAGTTTGTGTAATGATCCATCCATTCCAAGTCTTTATTCAAACCTAATTTAACCGTGTCCAGTTTGCAAATTAATTCCAGTTCTTCAGTTTCTTGTTGGAGTTTGTTTCTGAAGGGTTTTTTTTTGTGAAGAATTGCAACTTTTAGGTCTGTAATTGAGTGTCCAGGGAGGTTGAAGTGTTCTCCGACTGGTTTTTGAATGTTATAATTCTTGACATCTGATTTGTGTCCATTTATTCTTTTGCATAGAGACTGTCCGGTTTGGCCAATGTACATAGCAGAGGGGCATTCCTGACACATGAACGCATATATCACATTGGTAGATGTGCAGGTGAACGAGCCCCTGATGATGTGGCTGATGTGATTAGGTCCTATGATGTTGTCCATTGAATAGATATGTGGACAGAGTTGGCAACGTGTTTTGTTGCAAGGATAGGTTCCTGAGTTAGTGTTTTTGTTGTGTGGTGTGTGGTTGCTGGTGAGTATTTGCTTCAGGTTGGGGGGCTGTCTGTAAGCGAGGACTGGCCTGTCTCCCAAGGTCTGTGAGAGTGAGGGATCATCCTTCAGGAACTACTAAGTCAGGAACCTATCCTTGCAACAAAGCTTGTTACCAATTCCCCATCCCTGCCACCCCCTTTTTCACTAAATTCCTCCAGTAGGATAGCAAGTTACTAGCAACTCCTATTCTGTTCTGACTACAGAGCTGATTAAATTTGCAGTTCCTACCTGGTCTGAACTATGTGGTGACAGGTGAACTTCTTATTCCCTCTTTACCATCGTAAACTGTGGATATAATCTAGCTCTCTATGCTTGTCATTGTACATGACATACATGTAAATCTACAGTTTCTCTAAAGGGTAAAGACAGGAACCATCTACAGAGGAAAGTGCAAAATGTTGAAGGTTTGCCTTTTATTTGGTTGATTAGAAGCTCATAGTTTTTTCTAAGCATCATTTTCTTTTGATGTAAAGTGATTTGAATAAAATGTCTATAATATTAAATATTAGATTAGGTGCAGGATAGGCACTAATGTCCTCCAGTACCTCCTAGAGGGAGCAAGCACTGTTAACAACACATCTAGTTGGACTAGATGACCTCCTGGGGTCTCTTCCAACCATAATCTTCTATGATTCTATGACAACACTCTACTGAAATCCATGGGACTAGTTGCACAATAAGATACTACTTCCTTTCTCACTCCCCCCTGCAAAGAACACTCAGTATAAGGCTTGACCAGTAGTTAGGGGGTTATTCGAGGGAGAGCTGTGTTCAATTCCCTGCTCCACCGGAGACTTCTTGTATGACTTTAGCTAAAGTGCTTACTCTGTGTCTCCGTTCCTCCATCTGTAAAAATAGGGATAATAACCTTTCCTTGCCTCAAAGGAAAGTTGTGAAGATAAATATCAAAGTATCTTGAAGTGCTCAGATATTACCAGAGATGGGTGCCACTTTAATAGATAGCAGGACCCAGCCCTACAGGTACTGAGTGCATTCTAGAGTTGGTAAGGGCCCTGAGCTTGGTCTAAATTCTGACACTGTTTCTTCACGTTGTGGAGTAAGATACTGCCCAGGCCAGCATATATAATACAGTGAGACTACTACAGGAGTATAGAACTGCTCAACGTGAGTAAGTGTGGCAGAATCTTGCCCTTAAAGGGTGTTGAAGGTGCTTAGCAACTCTCAGAAGTGCTCATCAGTTTGAAGGGTTAGGCCCAAAGAGAAAAGGTAAGCTTGACAGGGACACAAAAATGAGAATGTTGAACATTTTTAGCGAGCATACAAGTAAAAAAAAATCAGTACAAAATCAGGTTTCAGTGTAGTAGCCATGTTAGTCTGTGTCAGCAAAACAAAAATAAGAAAGAAAAACTTGTAGCACCTTAGAGACTAACAAATTTATTTCAGCATAAGCTTTCATGGGTTAGAACCCACTTCATCGGATGCATGGAATGAAACATACAGTAGACAGATATTTATACAGTCAGAGAAACATGATAAGGTGGAGGTGCATAGACCAACCTTAAGAGGCTAATTAATTCAGAGGAACCATAACAGCAGGGGAAGAAAAACCTTTGAAGTGATAAACAAGATGGCCACACAGGTGTGAATGAGGATCGTTAACTTAAGGGAAATAGATTCAATTAACGTAATGGCCAAGCCAGTCCAAGTCCCTATTTAATCCTGAGGTGATGCAATCTAGTTTGCATATCAATTCGAGTTCAACAGCTTCTCTTTGTAGCCTGTTTTTGGAGTGAATCTGTTGCAACACTGCAACCTTCAAGTCTGTCACTGAGTGATCAGGGAGGTTGAAGTGTTCTCCTACTGGTTTTTGAATGTTATGATTCCTGATGTCAGATTTATGTCCATTTATTCTTTTGTGTAGAGACTGTCCGGTTTGGCCAATGTACATGGCAGAGGGGCATTGCTGGCACATGATGGCATATATCACATTGGTAGATGTGCAGGTGAATGAGCCCCTGATGGCATGGCAGATGTGATTAGGCCCTGTGATGGTATCACTTGAATCGATATGTGGACAGAGTTGGCATCGGGCTTTGTTGCAAGGATAGGTTCCTGGGTTAGTGTTTTTGTTGTATGGTGTGTGGTTGCTGGTGAGTATTTGCTTCAGGTTGGGGGGCTGTCTGTAAGCGAGGATTGGTCTGTCCCCCAAGATCTGTGAGAGTGAGGGATCATCTTTTAGGATAGGTTGTAGATCTTTGATGATGCGCTGGAGAGGTTTTAGTTGGGGGCTAAAGGTGACGGCTAGTGATGTTCTGTTATTTTCTTTTTTGGGCCTGTCTTGTAGTAGGTGACTCCTGGGTACTCTTTTGGCCCTGTCAATCTGTTTTTTTAATTCAGCAAGTGGGTATTGTAGTTGTAAGAATGCTTGATAGAGATCTTGTAGGTGTTTGTCTCTGTCTGAGGGATTGGAGCAAATGCGGTTGTATCTTAGAGCTTGGCTGTAAACAATGGATCGTGTGGTGTGTCCAGGATGGAAGCTGGAAGCATGTAGGTAAGTATAGCGGTCAGTAGGTTTCCGGTATAGGGTGGTGTTTATGTGACCATCGCTTATTAGCACAGTAGTGTCTAGGAAATGGACCACTTGTGTGGACTGGTCTAGGCTGAGGTTGATGGTGGGATGGAAATTGTTGAAATCATGGTGGAATTCCTCAATGGCTTCTTTTCCATGGGTCCAAATGATGAAGATATCATCAATGTAGGGGTGTTAGGCAACGAGAGCTGAGGAAGCGTTGTTCTAAGTCAGCCATAAAAATGTTGGCATACTGTGAGGCCATGTGGGTACCCATAGCAGTACCACTGACTTGAAGGTATATATTGTCCCCAAATGGGTACCTAATAGTTGTGGGTGAGGACAAAATCACAAAGTTCAGCCACCAGGTTAGCCGTGGTAGTATCGGGGATACTGTTCCTGACAGCTTGTAGTCCATCGTTGTGTGGAATGTTAGTGTAGAGGGCTTCTACATCCATAGTGGCCAGGATGGTGTTGTCTGGAATCAGTTTCATTAAACAACCGTGTAAAAAGTTACAGCATTTTTAGAAAATGTAACTGCTAAAGGAATCAGACACAGAATGCTTTTCTGATAAATCATGAGGTGAATAAGCATAATGGAGTTGAAAAAATGGTAAATCCTTTTGAATTAAAACACATTTATCTAACTTTTTGAAATCCATCACTGTTATGCCCCAAAGTAGGTAATACATTGCTATTTTGGCAGACTGACAAATAATCACTTAACTGGTGCCAGTCTCTCTTTGTTTCTCTCCTAAGAAAACAGTACTTTACTGGGTACGTGAATCAGCATGAGTCTTATAGGATTTATGCTCAACAGTATATTCAGCATCAAAGTAAATGCAATTAAAGTGGTGAAAAACTATACCACGAATACTGCAAGAGTCTCAAAAGAGAGAGAAAAAATAAGTGGGGATATGGTTCACAGATAATTTTGTAGCAGCAAAGGCTTTTTGATAATAACATTTTGTCATTATTCATTTACCCTTTGTGTACTTTTCCCACCTCCATTCTTTCTTCCATCCTTTATGTCTGGAACATCATCTCAGAAATAATCCATAAACCCAATACCTTATCCTCCTTCAAATCTTCCTTGACACACTTTTTTACAAAAAACTGCCAATTTATAATGCTTAGGTACTAAAGTAGTTGTGCTGACCTATATAAACATGTATTTTTACTGAAAACTAAATACATATGCTATTATTGAGGCTCTCTGCTCCATGCCCTACTATTCACTTCAGTTGAACTACTTTAAAAGTAAGGTAGTGAATGTGAATGAGGGATCTGGCCAAAGAAGTTTCACCATGGTAACCATGTGGCTTGCTTAGCTAAGACTATCCCACTTTGTGGGGGCTGTTTCAGTGTCCCAGACTGGCTTACTTAAAAAAAAAAAAAAATCTCTTTTTCTCACATGAGGGGCATATAGTTTCTCTGGTTATGCTCTGTGTACATACTACTGCTATTGCTTCTGCACTGAGTGAGGGATGGTACTGCTGGGATAGTGATCCCCTAGCTCTTTAGCAGCTTTGTAGGGCCTTCTTCCACTTCAGGCCTTCTCCCTATCTAGCCTCCCACCAACACCACACCCTCACCTCTTTTCCTTAATAGTTCTCACTCTTTCCACTCCAAGATCCCCACCTTATCAGGTCACCATCCCTTCCATTCAGGGCCGGCTCCAGGCACCACCCGACGAAGCACATGCTTGGGGCGGCACCTGGGGGGGGGGGGCGGGCGGCGCTCAAAGGTTGGTTTTTTTTAACACTCTTCCCAGCTGGGGGAGTGGGGAGGCAAGCAGGCCGCGCTCCCTGCCAGTGCCCCGAGCGTGGCGGCAGCCAGGCCGCACGCCCTGCTGGCACCCCGGCCGGGGCAGCGGGACCACAGGCAGACTGAGCTCCCCTCTGGCGCCCTGGCTGGGGGAGCAGGGCGGTCGGTGGCTTTTTTGCCTGGGGTGGCAAAAAAGCCAGAGCTGGCCCTGCTTCCATCTAATCTCTTCACAGTGGCTCCCTCCTGTGGCTGCAATTCCCCCATGTTCCTAGTTGTTCCCCTTCCAAGACATCCTCTCCTGCAATCCCATACAGAGATCACCAGCAGTTCTCATCCATTCAGCCCTTCCCCTCTCAAACAAGTAAATTCCCATTCTGCCCTCACAACTCCCCTTCCTATAACCTCACACCCCTAACCTGTTGTAGCTTTCCTCCTCTTGCCGTTTCCCCTCTGGTGACTTCTCTGATTTCTCCCTCAAGCTCCTGTATCTCCAGTGGCTTACAGCTTCAAGTCTTCAAGCTTAGATTCCACCAACTTCCGGATTTCTCCTCAGGCCTGAGGAGAATGAGTGCTGGTGGGAGGGGAGTGAATGAATGTCTATGTATTTGTGGGGCTGGGGAGTATGTGTCAGAGTTTGAGTGAATGGCTGGATGAGGGTCTGTGAATGAAGGATAGTGAATGACTGAATAAATCAGTGGGTGAGAGAACGTGGGGGAACTGATGGAAAGGGAATGATACCATAAATGGATAACTATGTGAAAGAGTATCAGACTAGAGATCCAGTGTTAGTCTGGATCTGTAGAAGCAACAAAGAATCCTGTGGCACCTTATAGACTAACAAACGTATTGGAGCATAAGCTTTCGTGGGTGAATACCCACTTCATCGGATGCATGCAGTGGAAATGTCCAGAGGCAGATATAAATAAGAGTCAGGCTAGAGATAACAAGGTTAGTTCAATCAGGGAGGATGAGGCCCTCTTTTAGCAGTTGAGGTAATAAGTGAATGGAAAAATGTGAGTTAGAGAGAGCTAGGGCACTATCCTTAGGGATTGTGTGTCTGGAAGCGAGGGGAAGGGGCTGACACAGGGAAAAGAATTGGTGGTATATATGAGAATTTATTTTTCTTGGACTTTGACCTGATTTGTTGTTGATGATTTTTTTTCCATTTATTTTTATTGAGGCTTTAAAATAATTACAAGTGCACATTCTCTCAAAAGACAAATTGCACGACTCAAATAATAAATCACATGTAAGAAAGTAAAGTATATCAAATCCCACTAGAAAAGTCCACAAAATCAACACTATTAGAGGCAGCTATGTTTAGAAAAAAATATTGAGCATCTTTTAACTAGCATTTATCAAAGAGTGTATAACTTGGATTCTTGGCATTAAAAAAACAGAAATATATATATATATATATTTGTTTTCAGTTTTATAACATTTGTAATGTGCCCCAAGCATAGGAAGGACACTGGTTAAAATAGAAATAAATTCATCAGATTAATAATCTCACCATATCAATAATTTTTCTGCCAAATTAGCTCAATTAGCTCTTTTTTGGAGAAGGATGACAAGTAGGGTGTAGGTGAGGGTATGTCTAGATATTAAATAAGAAGTCTATTACATTTTAAATGTATTTTTCCCCCAGCCAGGGTCTGATTCTTTTCCCTGATAATTAGCTTCTCCTTTACCTTCCAGTCTTCACAGGTTACACCACACAAAGCAAATTTATAAATATATATTTTAATACAATGTACAATCTCTCTGGTCCCTCCATGGAAAATCATAGCGGTATGTTGCTTAAATCCTGAGAAGGTACTTCTTTGTGAGTTAGCTCTTCAGATTTTGGACAGGGTCTCATCCACTGTCCTTTGAATGAAAGAAATATGCTCCTTTCATTTTAACAATCTGTTGACATTGTCTATACACTGACTACTGTTGAAATAGCAAAGTAATATTCCTTTGTATCTTTTAAAAGTGCCGTTACATACAGTTAGAAATTTTAAATCAATCAGTTATTAATTATTTATCATATCCCACTGTGGCAAGAGAATTTGCCAAAAGCCCTTTTGCTTATGCTGCTCCTTCAGAACTGAACATACACTTCAAAATGCAGGGCTGATCCCAAGCATGGCGAGTCCGTGTGTGAAGTGAGATGAGTTTGGCCCGAGGCAGAATCTATAGCCTATACATAAAAATTCCTACCATTTTGAAAGAGATTACCATTTCAGCTACCTTCCTTATCTAGATAAATGGGGAAGTTTTCTAAATAGTATGCATTTTTAAGGTTACCCAGTATACATGTTTGGGGGTTGGAAGGATTTCACAGCTGGTAAGTGCAGGGGGGGGGGGGGGGGATGGGTGACCAGATGTCCAGATTTTATAGTGACAGTCCCGATATTCAAGACTTTTTCTTATATAGGCATCTATTACCCCCCACCCCCGTCCCGATTTTTCTCACTTGCTATCTGGACACCCTGTGCAGGGGGTGGTGGTGTATGTGACAAATTATCATTATTTAAAAAATGAGGATAATAACCCTCAAGTTATATGTAATAACCAAGTCAATCTTATTGGATTCTTTATTGATACCAGTGACCATAACAAGAAAGAATAATGATGTATGAGCTACCCTACATGAAAATATTTTAGATACAGGGCCTGAATTTGCTCCCATTGAAGTAAGTGGGAAAACTCTTATTTAATTTCATTTGGAGAAGACTAGATTCATATAGCAGTTTGCATATACATATATGACAGAAGGGGTAGTGATGGCCATAATATGAATTGCATTTATCATGCAACTTTGACTGCCTCACCTACACTGTGCACGAATTCATCTGAGACAAAACTACTTCTAATATTCACAGTCTTCTGAGCAGCTTCACGCACCTGTCATTTCTTTCTTTAAATCAACCTGACACAGAAACACTCCTTCCTCTCCCCACAAATGTGGGATATTTACATATATTGTAACTGTTTTAGCACCCTTTTTTCTTCATATGACTTAGCTGAGAAGCCTAAAAAGCAGTAGCAGAGCAGCAGAGAAATGTGTAATCCAATTTTGCACCAAGGAAACAATTTTACATAGATAAGGTTATTGGTACTTTTTCTATTTACTTTACATTAAGAATAAGATTGGACCCTCAGTGATAAATTCACGTTAAATGTCTACATCTTGATATAGAATATTTTTCAGGAATATATCTGCTCGTGGTTACACTATGTTAACCAAGAAGAGGCTGGATCCTAGCCCCAACTCTCGCTGCTTTGAACCACTTCAGTGCAAAGAAAACAGAAAGCAAGGAGAGCCCAGTACCCTGAGGAACCCTGTTGCATTGAAGAAATCCTCACAGGGAGCATAGCTGCCATAGTGGTTCTTACGCCACCTCCTCCATGCCTTCAGCATAGAGGATCTCTCTTCTAGGATGAAGAGTGCATGGCAGGGGCATCCATGTTCTCTTCAATTCCGGGATTCCATTATGCTCTTTTGAGTCCACCAACACTGGGAATAGGTTCAAATGGCCCAGAGACTGTCCTAAATGATGCGAAGGACCAGCTTAATCCCTAGCCAGTTCCAGGTTTAGGGGGCCAAAATGCCACTTTTGTTTCCCTATGCCAATTTAGCATTCAACGTAGTTCGGCTGGACCTAATGATCTAAGCCATGATCCTCTAAGGAAATGGTTAAGTGTTCAGTAATTGTACCTTTGCAAATAACTAAATAATAAAAATACTACAGTAATAATCCACAAAATTGCTCTATTACAGAAATGAAATGTTAAATGTAGTGTTTTGGCCCATTACTATTAATTGGCTTGGGAGAATTAAATTTTTATTTCTGTATAACTTCAATGGATAACATTGATGCTTATTTTTAAACATTTTTTCTATTTTTTATTCAATTAAATGTTCACATTTGCTGGAAATCATGGGCAGCATTAGATAATAATTATATAATGACAGTAGATGTTGAAATTCAAAAAGTTAAAACTTAATAACAGTTAAAACACAAATTGTTATCATAACATGTTAAAATATACATATTAAATATTATACTTTGATTTAAGAATAAGCCATCAGGCAGCATTTTTCTTACTTTGCCTATCTGTAAATTTCTATTATCAATTGAAATATTCTTTGTTGGTTTGTTTGTGTATGGTGAAATCACCCTTTACCAATAACACATTTTTCTGTTTTTATCAATTTAAATGTTCACAGACGTGAGAAATTGGGGTAGGGTCAGACAATTTCTGGCAGGAGCTGCTGAGAGTCAAAAAAAATGTTAAGCTTTATGAACCATTACAACACAAATTGTCAACATCACATATTAAAACACACAAAGCAAATATTCTTAAATCAACAAATCATACTTGGTTTAACTATTCATTCACTACTGCATTTGTAGCAAGCCTATTTCAAAAGTTTAAGTAACTTGATGTTGAAACTGAGAAGGTCTCAAACAGCATTTATCTTGCATTGCCTATCTGTAAATTTCTATTACTACCAACAGATTTAGGTGTGCATAGTCATTTCATATGTCTATGGTGAAGTTAACATTTACTGATAGTTCCCAATAAATATTTAATCCTTCGAAGTCTAATTATCAAGTGCCAGATCTATTCACATGCAATGACAAGTTTACCGCTTTACAGGTCATCATATTAATTGATTTTTGACATGAATCTTGATCTTTGAATGTCTAAAGTATTAGCCTATCTTGTTTTGCCTACTCCTTGGACCTGGCATCAAAAGGCATGTATGCAATGTTTACAGTAAGGTTAATTTAAATCTCTTGACTGTTCATGGGTTTAAAATTTCAACTTCATTGCTCTATTTTTATGTATCTAGTTTCCACTAAACATGAAAGGTAAGTATTTATTTCATTCACTTTCCAACTAAAGTCAATTTTAGTTCTATATGTTTACCTTGTTCAATGCTTACTGTTTGTTTCAAAATGTGATATTTATAGAATTATATATATGAACAAAATTGTGAAATAAATATTTTGCTTCTTTCTACCAAGATATCTTAGTTTTCTTTTCTCCACCTGCTATACTTGGTTTCATGGCCATACATATTATTTTTCTGTGATTTATTTTTAATTATTATTGATACTAGAGTAACTCAAGAGTTGACTGAAGAAGCTTGAATAAGAACAAATTATCAGATAAAAATTAATGTGAAATGAGTGAAAATTGTGTTTATACATTGTTACACCCTTTCAAGTATGAACAATTTTTTATCTTATTTGATTCATTATTACTTGACTAAAATCTAAACATTTATTTAGCTAAAATGGATATTCTCATACAACTTATGTGTACATCAGAAGACTATTTTTGAGCCAAGTCTGTGTTTGCAAGACACATGGCTTGAGAACAGCATTTTTCTCATTTGTTTGCCATATGAGCAAATAGTCCACTCACCACCCTGACAATGCTCTAAATTCTAATGCTGCAATCTACTTTCCCCAGCAAACAAATTGCTTTGAAGTTATTTACAATGGATGATGATAAAATAAGCAGATGCTTTTCTCTTGTCTATGTTTAAATGAATAGCCGAAAGTATTACCATAACCCTCCCAACCCCATATTTTTCTTGGTACTCAGTCTCAATGGCATATACCATAGAAGATGCCCAGCGACATTATTTGCTCAAAAGGTTTAGTTGAATGGAATTCTCAAGTGACAGGAGGACAATCATTTCCCCTCTAACAGTGATGGAACATCCTTGGATCTGACTACGAGTTATGTTCTTAAAAGACCCTTATTCATCAGAGCACTTAATTACGTGCTTTACAGTAAGGAAGTGAGTGGTCCTATCTACTTACGTGGGAAAATTCATGTGCCTTGTTGGATCAGAACCAACAAGCAATACATGGGCGAAAACTAAGAGCAAGAGATAATGTCAATGAAGTCAATGGAGCAACTCCCCTTCACTTAAGTGGGCTTTGAAGCAAACCATAAATGAATATATGTTACACTGATTCTACACCCATTTGAGTTGTTCATTTTTTAGTAATTATGGTGAGTTCAGGGTTAAGAATAAATTAGGAGCTCAAATTTGGACCTTGCTGTGAGCTTGTCTACATATCTGGCAAGTTTAAGTGACATAATTTATGTGAGTTTATATAATTTTACATAATGTAAATAGCTAGAGACAGGCAGAAATTTAATCTGTGAAATGCAAACATCGTAAATCATCAATGTTTTTTTCCCCCCTGTGATAGATAGTGACCTGGGAAGATTCATTTAATGTAATTGTCAACATTTAAATGCATGTCAATATTAATATATATATCTTTAAAATAATTATCTACACATAAATTTAATAAGCTGGCTACTGACAAAATTCTGAAATATTCATATTAGAACAAACTTCAATGACTAAACTTTCACAAATTTAATATAGGCTATCTGGCTCTTGTCCCATGCTGTTCTTCTATGAAATCTTAGGAAATATTTAGTACTGCAACTGCAATATTTTGTTAGGCAGAAAGAACAGACGAAAAGCCTTGCTTGGCCTCACAGAAGCTGAATTATAGTTTAATACCTGAACAGTAATTCATGTCTAGCTTCCACCTAACATTATTGACTTGAAAACCACTGTGTAGAATAAGCTTTTTTGTTCACCATATCAAATAAATTACCACTCTAAACTCAGCTAAGTGTAAAGAGAAGAATTGCATGTATAGCAAACCATTAACGATCAGGCAAAACTGGTTGCATGTAGTAAAAGAGTGCAGGCAAAGCAGCAAAACAGCAAAACTAACCTATTGCTTTTGAATGCAGAATCAGCAGCACCAGTCACACTGTTATTTCTAAAATTACAGAAAATTGGGAACCGTAAAGCCTACACTCAACTCTCATCTGTTTAACAGTAGTGAAGATTATAAATTTCATAAATTTCATTTTGGCTTCTTACAAAACTGTATTGATTCCTGCATGTTAAAACATACAATTAGTATATGAGTTATGTATCTGCTTGAAATCACAATCATTAGACAACATGGACACACCATTGTCAGAAATGTTTCAACTTAAGCATCACCATTGCTTTTAGCATTACCTTGCAACATGTATAATTAAAACAAAACATCTTTTAATGCCTGGAGCATATGTTTACACAATCATATTTTTCTGTAACCTACCTGTCATGTAAGATGAAATATTTAATTCCCCAAACTACTGCAGAGCTGCACCAGATATGTGTCCTCTATACACTGCGATAAAACATTTTTCAGCTGGCTTTGGGATACCAATTGAACATATTCTTTTGGGGGGCAGCTGTGAAAGCAGAATAGGAAAAGCTTTACTTTAAAAGCAGAAATTTAACAGACTATTTTATCCAACTAATTTCCCCTCTTTCGTTACTCAAACCAATGAGCCCAATGACCAATTGTGTCAGCAGCCAGTTTAACAGGTAAATTCTGTGATCCCGAAGCAGTTCCTAAGATCCAGTCTTTACTATATGTTGAAATGACTTATTCCAAGGCCACTGTGATTTCTATTGTTAGAATGGTAATTTGTTTCAGCACAGAATAACTAGCAACTATTGTATAGTCTATGAGCAATGGAGGAAATAATAGAGAAACATTCACACGGTTCATTTACTGGATGAGGTTCCATAAAGTCCATCTGATTATGTAAAAGTGGTTATTAGAAAAGGGCCTCAAACAACAGACACAAGAGAGCTACAAATCCTCAAGCCATCTATTACCAAGTCATTTTATAGGAATTGTGGTTTCATGAGTATTGGACACTTCATTGGCATTGACTTCTAGACAACACTAAATGACAGTTTTACAGGCTAGCTAGAAACTCTACAGTAGAAGTGCCAAACACGTCTGTACTTTTAACTGAGAAATATTAAAAGTAAGAGGGGAAAATAGTTATTGATAACAACCAACCCCCCTTGGGCTCTGCAGAATAGAAATATAAAGCCTCTGCAGATTTCATGGGGTATTATGAAGTTCTGAAGACAGATATGTTTTCTTATAAGAACTGAATGTAGCAATTTATCAGCATAAAGCTTTAAGTTTCTGTGGCTCCATGGCTTATCGCAAGGGAAAATAACAAAAAAAAAAAGTTATTCATATCATGGGGCAATTTTAGAACAAGTACTTTGTGTCAGACTAAGACACAAAGTCCTGAATTCTTTAAAGTTTGTTTGTTCATTAATTTATTCAATTTCAATATCCCTTATCCTTACTGTGATCCACAGGATATCCAACATCACAGAGAAGTCCCAGTAGTGCAGAAAGAAATCCTCTGGTGCTGGAAAGGCTTTGAGGAAGTACCTGTTACTAAGCAGCAAGGATAGTTGATATCAGAGGGTGGTAAAAAGAGAGAAAGTGTGTGTGTGTGTGTGTGTGTGTGTGTGTGAGAGAGAGAGAGAGAGAGAGAGAGAGAGAGAGAGAGAGAGAGAGAGAGAGAGAGATGTCAGCACTCATGCTTTCTTCACTTTCACAGTATGTTAAGACCTTACTTCTTTATCAAGATGACACACTGAATTAAATTTTCAAAATGTGCACTAAAGTTGTGCTTGGAAAGCAAAAACTGCAAGCACATTGCAGATTAAAACAAAATTGAAAGGTGTGTGCACAGTGGCCCATTTTGCGTGGGAAATTTGATCATGGTTTTGAAAATTTAGCTCCTGAAGTTATTTGACTACTTACTTGCATACGGTCAAATACATATCAGATTTTCATACTGTCTTCTAGTGCTTTTGAGTATTTAACAGTAGAGTTACACACAGGGGGACCATTGATCAGCACTGGTGTTAGCATGACTTAGTTGAGAGAATATGAAGAATACCTACCAGGAATCTTTCCTTAGTCGTACATTGCTGCATGGTTATTTTCCCATCCTTTAACATCTATCTTAAAGACATGATATACCTAGTGCATGTTACTGAACAACAGTAGCAGTTTGGAAACAGTGAACATATAGGAATGAAGGGAGCAGGAGTCGGCAGATATTTTGGTACTTAAAGTAAGGATAAGTGTTAGTTTGGTTGTGGTGATACATGGACATTTTGAGGAAAGGGAAGAGAGGAGGCTCTATTTGTTTCCCATGAAATGATCACTTATCCATACTTTAATTAGAAAATGCCAGCCCATGGACTTATACCATCTTCCTATGCATCAGTATTCCCGGTGACTATGATACCAGAATATCCAGTAGTTCAAAAAACGTTTAACTGCTTATCCACTTAATCTACCTTGTATCTATCTTTGAAGTCTACCCTTAAAGTTTAAAAATGAACAAAACAAAATGAAATCCAGTCTCTCTCAATATCTACATTCATGCTGCTTCAGAACGGGCTTGAAATCTTTAAATAATTGATTTTGTTTTTGTATTACAGCAACCATCATCATTAAAGACATAAAAGTCTTGGCAATGATCAGTTCGATTATTGTCTCTGAAAGAAGTCTGTAAATCTTCTCCAAAAGATGAAACATTAATATGCAGCATCTTTTGATAGACAAAGTCATTTAAAAAGCCATCTTTTCAATACTTTCAGTACATGAAATAAAACTTAGTCCACTTATTTTTGTTAAAGTATTAACAGAGTGTTGTAGGTGTAGAACAGGGATCGGCAACCTTTGGCATGCGGCCAGCTGGGGTAAGCTCCCTGGCGGGCTGGGCTGGTTTGTTTACCTGCTGCGTCCACAGGTTCAACCGATCACAGCTCCCACTGGCCGTGGTTCTCTGCTCCAGGCCAATGGGGGCTCCAGGAAGTGGCGCAGGCTGAGGGATGTGCTGACTGCCGCTTTCCGCAGCCCCCATTGGTCTGGGACAGCGAACCGCAGCCAGTGGGAGCTGCGATAGGCCGAACCTGCAGATGCAGTAGGTAAACAAACCAGCCCAGCCCGCCAACCAGTGGGCTTACCCTGGCAGGCCGCGGGCCAAAGGTTGCTGAACCCTGGTGTAGAATAACTTTTTAATATATTGTGGTGCTGAATAGAACCTTCCTCAAAATCTCGGTTTGCCTAAAGATGGGTAGGGCATCATAATAGGTTACCCAGCACCTCCCTCCCTCCCTTAGCTCTTGAACTTATTTGACTACTTACTTGCATACAGACAAATACATATCATTGTATGTATTTGATTGGTTACTGACTATCTGCTCCCCATTAGAGGAAAGAATGTTACTCCAGAACAAAGACAAGACACAGGTGATCAGCGACCTGATTTCCTTTGGAAGGGAATGGTGTCACTCCAAAACAAAAACTGGGAATTGGTTGCAGACCACTGGGTCTGGGCCAATCCACTAGCAGAGGTGGTAGCTAGAGAGAAGCACTAGGTATAACAAGTTCCAATGTCTAGAAGATGAAGCTAGATAAATTCAGACTGGAATAAGGAGTAAATGTTTAGCAGTGAGGGCAACTAATCGTTGGAACTGAATCATGTTGGTGGGGGTGGTGGGGCAAAAAGAGAGTCCCCGAGATAGGACAGACTCTTCTGCCGGGCTGAGTGTGTGGCTGGATAGATTGACGATATTGCTGGGTGAATTGGGGGTACCACTGTTGTGGCCCCATGTGGCAGGTAGGATTTTAGACATCTTACAGTCCTTTTTCCTTTGTAGAGAGGTTTAAAGTCTCCAGGTTGGAGAGCTCTTTTTTGATGTTGAAGGCACTGATGTTTTTTTTGATGTTGAAGGAGGATAAGGTATTGGGTTTATGGATTATTTCTGAGATGATGTTCCAGACATAAAGGATGGAAGAAAGAATGGAGGTGGGAAAAGTACACAAAGGGTAAATGAATAATGACAAAAGTCTCCAGGTTGGAAAGCTCTGTTTTGATGTTTTCCTGTTTGCTGTATAGGATGCTGATCAGGTGGTTCCTCAGTTTCTTTGATAGTGTATGGCATAATCTCTCACTGTGGTCTGTGCAGTATGTAGATAGCAATGGATTTTTCACCTTCAATCCATTTGGTATGATGTCCATCCGTTTGCATTTGGAGAGAAAGATGATATCTGTCTGTACTTGTGCAAGTTTCTTCATGAGGTTGATGGATTTCCACTCCATACGGCTGAATGCAGTGCCTTCAACATAAAAAAAGAGCTCTCCAACCTGGAGACTTTCATAAATAACCAATCTTCCACACAAACGGACTTTACTAAAATAAGACAGGAGATCTACATTAAACACTTCACCTCTCTACAGAGGAAAAAGGACTGTGAGATGTCTAAAATCCTACCTGCCACATGGGGCCACAACAGTGGTACCCCCAATTCACCCAGCAATATCGTCAATCTATCCAGCCACACACTCAGCCCGGCAGAAGAGTCTGTCCTATTTCGGGGACTCTCTTTTTGCCCCACCACCCCCACAAACATGATACAGTTCTGCGGTGACCTGGAAGCCTATTTTTGCCGTCTCCGACTCAAAGAATACTTTCAAGATAACACTGAACATCACACAGATACCCTCCCACCAATAGCACAAGAAGAAGAACTCCACATGGACTCCTCCTGAGGGTCGAAATGACAGTCTGGACCTATACATAGAATGCTTCCGCTGACGTGCACAGGCAGAAATTGTGGAAAAACAACGCCGTCTGCCTCATAACCTAAATCGTGCAGAACGCAATGCTGTCCACAGCCTCAGAAACAACCCTGACATTATAATCAAAGAGGCTGATAAAGGAGGTGCAGTTGTCATCATGATCAGGTCTGACTACCAAAAGGAGGCTGCCAGACAACTCTCCAATACCAAATTCTACAGGCCACTCTCCTCAGATCCCACTGAGGAATACACAAAGAAACTGCACCATCTAATCAGGACATTCCCTACACTAACACAGGAACAAATCAACATACCCTTAGAACCCCGACCGGGGTTATTCTACCTACTACCCAAGATCCACAAACCTGGGAATCCTGGACGCCCCATCATCTCGGGCATTGGCACTCTCACTGAAGAACTGTCCGGATATGTGGACTCTCTACTCAGACCCTATGCCACCAGCACTCCCAGCTATCTCCGTGACACCACTGATTTCCTGAGAAAACTACAATGCATTGGTAATCTTCCAGAACACACCATCCTAGCCACCATGGATGTAGAGGCTCTCTACACTAACGTCTCACACACAGATGGAATACAAGCTATCAGGAACAGTATCCCTGATGATGCCACAGCACAACTGGTTGCTGAACTCTGTGATTTTATCCTCACACACAATTATTTCAAATTTGGTGACAATATATACCTCCAGACCAGTGGCACCGCTATGGGCACCCGCATGGCCCCACAATATGCCAACATTTTTATGATCGACCTGGAACAACGCTTCCTCAGCTCTCATCCACTCACACCCCTTCTCTATCTACGCTACATCGATGACATCTTCATCATCTGGACCCATGGGAAAGAAATTCTGGAAGAATTCCACCACGATTTCAACAGCTTTCACCCCACCATCAACCTCAGCCTGGACCAGTCTACATGGGAAGTCCACTTCCTAGACACCACGGTGCAAGTAAGCAATGGTCACATTAACACCACCCTATACCAAAAACTCACCGATCGCTATGCCTACCTACATGCCTCCAGCTTCCATCCCGGACACACCACATGATCCATTGTCTACAGCCAAGTGCTGAGGTACAACCGTATTTGCTCCAACCCCTCAGACAGAGATTAACACCTACAAGATCTTCACCAAGCATTCTCAAAACTACGATACCCGCATGAGGAAATAAGGAAACAGATCAACAGGGCCAGATGTGTACCCAGAAGCCTCTTGCTGCAAGACAAGTCGAAGACAGAAACCAACAGAATTCCACTGGCCATCACTTACAGTCCTCAGCTAAAACCGCTCCAGCGGATCATCGGTGATCTACAACCCATCCTGGACAATGACCCCTCACTTTCACAGACCTTGGGAGGCAGGCCAGTCCTCACTCACAGACAGCCCGCCAACCTGAAGCATATTCTCACCAGCAACTACACACCGCACCATAATAACTCTAACTCAGGAACCAATCCATGCAACAAACCTCGATGCCAACTTTGCCCACATATCTACACCAGGGACACCATCACAGGACCTAACCAGATCAGCCACACCATCACCGGTTCATTCACCTGCACATCCACCAATGTAATATACGCCATAATGTGTCAGCAATGCCCCTCTGCTATGTACATCGGCCTAACTGAACCGTCCTTACGTAAAAGGATAAATGGACACAAATCAGGTATAAGGAATTGCAATATACAAAAGCCTGTAGGAGAACACTTCAATCTCCCTGGACACACAATAGCAGATTTAAAGGTAGCCATCCTGCAGCAAAAAAACTTCAGGACCAGACTCCAAAGAGAAACTGTAGAGCTTCAGTTCATTTGCAAATTTGACACCATCAACGCAGGATTAAACAAAGATTATGAATGGCTAGCCAACTACAAAAGCAGTTTCTTCTCCCTTGGTATTCACACCTCAGCTGCTAGAAGAGGGCCTCATCCTCCCTGATTGAGCTAACCTCGTTATCTCTAGCCTAAGTCTTCCCTGCACATTTATATCTGCCCCTGGACATTTCCACTGCTTGCATCCGATGAAGTGGGTATTCACCCACGAAAGCTTATGCTCCAATACCTCTGTTAGTCTATAAGGTGCCACAGGACACTTTGTCGCTTCTACAGATCCAGACTAACACGGCTACCCCTCTGATACTTCTACCTCAGTAGCAATTATTAAATGAAGACTGAGTGCTTTACGAAAGGATATGCTCTAGTTCAGGGGTTCACAAACTGTGGTATGCTTACCCATGTGGGAGTACGCAAGACATCTCTGGGGGTTATGTGGGAGAAATTGTGTAATGGTGGATTTCATTAATTAATTATTTTAATAATTGCTTTTTCATAATAGGCTACTTGGAACAAGCTTTAAAAATTAGTGGGAATTTGTTATATAAAATACAGTAATTAATTTACTTCAAGATGTAGCAGTGAGAACACAGAGACGCTGGCATATAGAGCCCTCACTACAATCATCGTACAGGGCCGATTCAGTTGCCCAGCAACTGTCCAGCCTAAGTGAGGTTAAAACATAAGGGTGGTATTTTTCAGCTGTCTGTGTTGCACTATAACTACAGTGGAACCCCGCTATAACGCAATAATTAAGATCCAAAAAATTCTATCGGAGTAAATGCGGGGTTGCGTTATAGCGAGGTTCCACTGTATTCAGAAGCTAGAGGTTTAATGGAGCAGGAGGAGGAGGATGGCGAGAACCCCGGGTGCATGCCGGGGCTGCAGGGAGAGTCACTCCTGCTGCAGCTGCCGGGGCATGGAGCCCGAACGCACCACGCCTGCCGGAATTGCCCTGCACCTGCCGCAGCCGCCAGGGCATGGATCCTGAACGCCCCACGCCTGCCGGACTCGCCCCGCGCTTACCGGGGACAGAGGCGAGAACCCCAGGGGTGCGCCGGGGCTGCAGGGAGAGTTGCTACTGCTGCAGCCGCTGGGGCATGGATCCAGAATGCCCCATGCCTGCCGGACTTGCCCCGCGCCCACCGGGGAGAGGCGAGAACCCTGGGGGCACACCAGGGCTGCAGGAAGAGTCACTCCTGCTGCAGCCGCCAGGGCATGGA
Source organism: Chelydra serpentina (assembly GCA_037349315.1). Classification (NCBI taxonomy): domain Eukaryota; kingdom Metazoa; phylum Chordata; order Testudines; family Chelydridae; genus Chelydra; species Chelydra serpentina. The sequence continues at coordinate 73,487,755 of JBAIAC010000004.1, forward strand.
TCCCGAATGCCCCACGCCTGCTGGACTCGCCCCGCACACGCTGCAGCCAGACTCGCCCTGCGTTATAACCGAATTTGCGTTATTGCAGGGCGCGTTATAGTGGGGTTTCACTGTATATCTGTAAGAAAAGTAAAATATAGACAGATAGATAAAGACATGCAGTGTTAAGAATAACACACAAAGTATCAGTCATGATGAGAAGGGTAGGGGCAGGCAGGTAGATCTGGAAGTGGGTATGTGATAAGCAAAGTTTGGGAACCTCTGCTCTAATTCAAACAGAAATTAATTCAGGGAAGCCCTCTGTTTTGCAGGAGGTTTGATTAGATGTCACAATGGTCCCTTCAGGCCTTTTCTATTAATCCAAGCTACCTCAGCTGTGCTGCAAGAGAAGGAGCAGAGAACAGAGCAGTTAGGAGCAGCAGTGGAAGTATTGACCCAAAAAAGGTAGAAAGCAGCACAGCTGGGAGCTACAGCCGAGGTGCTAGCCCATGAAGTGGGATACAGCCAGGATGCTGAGATCAACCCAGCAACAAAAGGATTCATCATCCTGAGCTCACATCGCACCTCCGAATGAGAGACCGCAACAAAGGAGCTGGAACATATCTTAGACCAGGACTGAGGCACTGGGGGTTAGGAAGTATGGACTCCTAACTGGATTAGAGAACATTAATCTGTATATTCAGACATTGGGGATTCGGGGGAGGGAGGAGTGACATTATACTAGTGCTTAGGGAGGCATATGTATAACTCCCATTGGGGTCTCCCACCCCTGATACTCTGGCTAAGGGCTTGCCTCTACTTGGGTAAAGATATTTATTGCTGAGAGCAGTGTCCGCTCCTGAGGTTAACTCCTGCCTCTCCAAGGGTGGTGCTTAATGAAGGGCAAGAGATAGCCTGGAATGTTAAAATTGGCATTGTCTCAGTAGCAGACCAGAGTCACACAATTTCACGTTTTCTGTACAGGTGGGAGAGAAGAGAGGAGAGGTAAGGATGAATTACTTCTCTCCTTTAGTGGATCAGGTTACCCTCCCACCCGCATCCCTCCTGTATCCCTGGCAGGCTACTCCTGCCCACTTCCACCTACAAGGGCAGTACTGGACAAGCAGTCTTTGTTCCCCGCCCTGTGGCCAGAGTCTCAAAGCAGAACTAAGCAGAAAATTAAGTGGCACTTATTCCCCTGAACAGCCATAGTGACACAATCTCTAGTCCATAGTGACTTCTCCTGATCAAAGCACTTGGGGTGTTAGACAATCTTCTACAACACAATTCATTCACAAACTTCCCCCTGCCTCTCCCTTGATATTTGGTAATGGCAGTTTGTGGTTATATTGAAATGGTAAGCAGAGTGCAACCTTAAGTGTGCTCTTCATATTTATTCCGAAGATTTTGAGTTATAGCCATTAACCCTAATTTGAGCTTCAGAATTGTTATATATGGTTTTTAATGATTTTATACATTCTATTGTGAAATCATTTTGTCCTACACCCAGTATTTAAAACTCCCATCAATGTACCTGGTCAAAAGCCTTTTCAGTATCAAGTGATCAATGTTTTCTTCCTTTTCTGACTTTATTTTTGTAATATTATTTAAAAAGCCTTCTAAAATTGTCAGAACCCATTCTATTTGTGGTCAAAACTCTCTAACCTTCATCTAATATATTCTATGTTAATTATTACAAACTTTTTGCAGTTTTTAAAAATAATATTTTAAAATCAATAATCAGTAGGATATTTGACTGTATGCAGCAAAGTGTGTTTCTTCTATGGCTTACTTTGGGATCACTAAACTCCATATATTGGATAGATTATTGTATAGTCTAAAATAATGACTTACATAGCAGTAATGATTTTTGAAAAATTCTGAATAACCTCTAAAGCAGTCCAAAGTTAAATGAAGCTCAGTATTTCTGAATATTCAATAAGCAGTGGCATGGAGGAAGAAAAAAAACTCTTTGTAATGATGTCCCCTATAAACCAGTTTAAATGTACATTATTCAGCACATTGTAGGCTTCTAGGACATGGAAGCAAGAGACCAGAGACTACAATGGTCCACAGGACATGATATACAGTTTTGTATAACCAGTGTAAAGATGCTATTTTACCCCATTTTTAGAAGAAGATATCACTGAAAGGCTTACTATACTGTAAATATGAATGACTCTGGAAAGAGGACAGAATGTGAGGGATGCTATATTTAAAACCCATGGATAGTTATATACAATTATCCATAGCACAAACTGATTCCTGTCTTCTGGATGTGACTTGAACCACCAGAGAGTACTTCCAGATACACCAGCTAGAATCCAAAACAATTAGTGATGGTCAACTGTATCAAAAGCGGCAGAGGGTTTCAGTGCTGTATAACCAAAATTCCCACAAACTGACAACAAACAAAAACCACTATGTGACATCTTTCATGTGTCTCTAACTAAAAGGCTTTATCCCATTGTGGTACTCATCTTGGTTTTAAGCAACATTCAAATTAACCTGAAATTCAATACCTTCCACCTTCTTAATCACCTTCCCAAAAAAGGGAAGGACCTAAATAGGGGAGTAGTTGGAAAGGATTCCAGCATCAAAATATTATTTCTTAAATATGAGGCAGATTACCATGTTTGAAAACAGTCAGTAACTTCCCCTCCCATGGGGAATAGAGCTGGTTGGAATTTTTTTGACAAAACATATTTTTGGTCAGAAATGCCGATTCATAAGAACATAAGAAAGGCCGTACTGGGTCAGACCAAAGGTCGATCCAGCCTAGTATCCTGTCCACCAATAGTGGCCAATGCCAGGTGACCTGGAGTGAGTGGACCCAACAGGTAATGATCAAGTGATCTCTCTCCTGCCATCCATCACCCCCCTCTGACAAACAGAGGCTAAGGACACCATTTCTTACCCATTCTGGCTAATAGCCATTAATGGACTTCATCTCCATGAATTTATCCAGTTCTCTTTTAAACCCTGTTATAGTCCGAGCCTTCACAGCCTCCTCAGGCAAGGAGTTCCACAGGTTGACTGTGCGCTGTGTGAAGAAGAACTTCCTTTTATTTGTTTTAAACCTGATGCCCACTAATTTCATTGGGTGGCCCCTAGTTCTTTTATTATGAGAACAAGTAAATAACTTTTCCTTATTCACTTCCTCCACACCACTCATAATTTTATATACCTCTATCATATCGCCCCTTAGTCTCCTCTTTTCCAAGCTGAAAAGTCCTAGCCTCTTTAATCTCTCCTCATATGGGACCCGTTCCAGACCCCTAATCATTTTAGTTGCCCTTCTCTGAACCTTTTCTAACGCCAGTATATCCTTTTTGAGATGAGGAGACCACAATTGTACGCAGTATTCAAGATGTGGGCACACTATGGATTTGTATAAGGGCAGTAAGATATTCTCCGTCTTATTCTCTATCCCTTTTTTAATGATTCCTAACATCCCATTTGCTTTTTTGACTGCTGCCGCACACTGCATGGACATCTTTAGAGAACTATCCACGATGACTCCAAGATCTTTTTCCTGATTAGTTGTAGCTAAATTAGCCCCCATCATATTGTATGTATAGTTGGGGTTATTTTTTCCAATGTGCATTACTTTACACTTATCCACATTACATTTCATTTGCCATTTTATTGCCCAATCATTTAGTTTTGTGAGATCTTTTTGTAGCTCTTCACAGTCTGCTCTGGTCTTAACTATCTTGAGCAGCTTAGAATCATCTGCAAACTTTGCCACCTCACTGTTTACCCCTTCTTCCAAATCATTTATGAATAAGTTGAATAGGATTGGTCCTAGGACTGACCCTTGGGGAACACCATTAGTTACCCCTCTCCATTGTGAAAATTGACCATTTATTCCTACCCTTTGTTCCCTGTCTTTTAACCAGTTCTCAATCCATGAAAGGATCTTCCCTCTTATCCCGTGGCAACTTAATTTACGCAAGAGCCTTTGGTGAGGGACTTTGTCAAAGGCTTTCTGGAAATCTAAGTACACTATGTCTACTGGATCACCCTTGTCCACATGTTTGTTGACCCCTTCAAAGAACTCTAATAGATTAGTAAGGCATGATTTCCCTTTACAGAAACCATGTTGACTTTTGCCCAACAATGTATGTTCTTCTATGTGACTGACAATTTTATTCTTTACTATTGTTTCAACTAATTTGCCCAGTACGGACGTTAGACTTACCGGTCTGTAACTGCCGGGATCACCTCTAGAGCCCTTTTTAAATATTGGCGTTACATTAGTTATCTTCCAGTCATTGGGTACAGAAGCCAATTTAAGGGACAGGTTACAAACCCTAGTTAATAATTCCGCAATTTCACATTTGAGTTCTTTCAGAACTCTTGGGTGAATGCCATCTGGTCCCGGTGACTTGTTACAGTTAAGTTTATCAATTAGTTCCAAAACCTCGTCTACTGACACTTCAATCTGTGATAATTCCTCAGATTTGTCACCTACAAAAGACGGCTCAAGTTGGGGAATCTCGCTAACATCCTCAGCCGTGAAGACCGAAGTGACTTTATCATCCTTAAGTGCTCCTTTTCTATCTCTATCATCCAGGGGCCCCATTGGTTGTTTGGCAGGCTTCCTGCTTCTGACGTATTTTAAAAACATTTTGTTATTAGCTTTTAAGTTTTTGGCTAGCTGTTCTTCAAACTCCATTTTGGCTTTTCTTATTACATTTTTACACTTAATTTGGCAGTGTTTATGCTCTTCTCTAGTTACCTCACTAGGATTTGACTTCCACTTTTTAAAAGATGCCTTTTTATCTTTCACTGCTTCTTTTACATGGTTCTTAAGCCACGATGGTTCTATTTTAGTTCTTTGAATTTATTTTTTAATTTGGGGGTATACATTTAAGTTGGGCCTCTATTATGGTGTCTTTGAAGAGTGTCCACGCAGCTTGCAGGGATTTCACTTTAGTCACTTTACCTTTTAATTTCTGCTCTTGAAAATCTTCAATCAACCACAGTGATCTAGCTCTGGGCAATTGGCAATGGAAACAATCAATATACAGTGAGAGGCCAAGGAATCATGAGTCATTTCAAACTGCAGTTTGTGTGATGGGTGACATCCTGTCTAGAAATGGAACCCAAATAAAATTCATCACTTTTCAGTAGACTACAGGAACGGTAGTATTGACAAGACCTCTCAGTCTCTGGAACCAGAGAGAAATAAATCAGAATTGGCACTAATATGGTAGAGGAATAACCCCTTTTCTGAAACATGTAATGTAATGGTCAACCTACTTATTAGGTTTGACCCAACCACAAGAAATATTCAGCCAATCTCCAGAGTCAATGTTAAGCCTAAAGTCAGCACTCTTGTGAAACCCATGGGTGAAACTCAGATTTCATTGTTCTCATGAAGTCAGATGACTGCCCATTCAAGTTTGTCTCTGCAGGCACATGGAAATCCCAAAAGAAAAGAATAGAGTCCAACAGCATGCCCGGCACAAGTTCACATAACACGTCTTGAAATGTCATAAATAACTCATTGGTTTGTAAACAGTAAACAAATATTTTTGAAATGAAAACTAGTGACTGATCATGCCATATGCCCTGACAGGTTACCTATATCAGCACAGGTTAACTCCTTCTGCTCAATTTGAAGAAGAAAAAATCCATGTGCCGTAGCAGGGACATTTCATTTTAAATTATGCTTAGTGCAGTTATTGTAGCACATTTCTTTGCTCTTCTCTGTTTGGTAGAGTTATAAGCTATCCTGCAGGACAGAAAATGATAGGGGTAAAGGTTAAATGTCATGAAAGTAAAAATAGAAATAATTTTAGTGTTCCCAGGCATATTGAAAGGTTTGTTCATCAATATTGTGAGTAAAATTTCATTTTTAAGGTAAATATTAAGGACTAGAAAATAAAAGATGAGAAAAAATAACGTTCATCCATCTAGAAATTCATATTAGTGAATGATGTTATTGCTGGAATGCTGCTATAAACTGAGTTGAATACATGAGCTTATGAGTTAAAAGAGTGAACTGTAGAATTTACTTAGTCCAAGGTTTTCAAAAGTGGTTAGCACCCTACAGGGACAGATACACTGATTATTAAGGAAAATGCAGTAAGGTAACATTGAAATAGGAATTCAATAAAAGAAGAGACCTCTAACAGCAGGCTGTGTGATTGGCAGGAGGAGGTGGAAAGTGACACACCTTTTATCAAGTCCACATTATCTTATCAAAAACATCTGGTCACAATGACATGTTGTTCTCTTCTTGTCACACAGTGCTTGCTTTGTAATATTTCAACAGCAGGACTGGCTGCAGTTATTTTTGCCTTTTATGAGGTTCTGATTTCTTTTATTTCTATCTCGGGCCCAAATACAATTTGGGGTTTCATATGTCCTTGATCAAGAGTCATGAAAAGAAGTGTTACACTACTAAATCTGCTCAGTGAGATGTCTGTTATTATGATCAGATGTCAACAAAGAAATCTTGCATGGCAGGATGATGCAATAGGTAGGATCTGCCATAGAGCGACAGCTTCAAATATTCCAGTCACACATAATTCTAACTTTACTGAGAGCAAAATATGCCCCCCTCATGTGCACACACACGTTGACCCAGCAAAAGCCATGACAGGTTCCTATCCCCTCCAAGCTTCTTGTTAACTCCAGACCATTCTGCCTTAAAAAAGTTTATCATCATACACTCCTCCCCAGTTAAATACTGCTTTGGCTCTGAGTAAAAGGAAAAAATGCAAATGGTCTCTCTTTCTGTGGTGACTTATTCACAGACAGTTCACAGTTCATTAAGGGACAGTGTCTTGTTCCTGGGTCATAGAATCATAGAATGTCAGAATTGGAAGGGACCTCAAGAGGTCATCTAGTCCAACCCCCTGCTCAAAGCAAGACCAATCCCCAACTAAATCATCCCAGTCAGGGCTTTGTCAAGCCTGACCTTAAAAACCTCTAAGGAAGGAGATTCCACCACCTCCCTAGGTAACCCATTCCAGTTTCACCACCCTCCTAGTGAAAACGTTTTTCCTAATATCCAACCTAAACCTCCCCCTCTGCAACTTGAGACCATTACCCCTTGTTCTGTCATCTGGTACCACTGAGAATAGTCTAGATCCTTCCTCTTTGGAACCCCCTTTCAGGTAGTGGAAAGCAGCTATCAAATCCCCCCTCATTCTTCTCTTCCACAGACTGAATAATCCCAGTCCCCTCAGCCTCTCCTCATAAATCATGTGCTCCAGCTCCCTCATAATTTTTGTTGCCCTCCACCAGACTCTTTCCAATTTTTCCACATCCTTCTTATAGTGTAGGGCCCAAAACACACAGTACTCCAGATGAGGCCTCACCAATGTGGAATAAAGGGGAATGATCACGTTCCTCGATCTGTTGGCAATGCTCCTACTTATACAGCCCAAAATGCCGTTAGCCTTACCAAATTCCCAATGATTATCTTCTGTCACATGTCAAATCTCAAAGCCAGAGCTGGCTCTGGCTTTTTTGCCGCCCCAGGCAAAAAAGCCACCCGCTGCGCCCCTCCCCCCACCCCCCGCCAGGGCGTCGGAACGGAGCTCGCTCCCCCGGCCAGGGCGGGGAGCACGGAGCACGGCAAGGGGGGGCATGGAGCCCAGCCGCGGCCCCGCTTTCCCCGGCAGCCGGAGCACGGCAGGGGAGGGCGCCGAGCTCGGCTGCGGCCCCGCTCTCCCTGGCGGCCGGGGGGAGGGCCCCAAGCCCAGCCGCGGCGCCGCTCTCTCCGGCGGCTGCGGGGAGGGCCCCGAGCTCGGCCGCGGCTCCGCTCTCCCCGGCAGCCGGAGCGCCGCGGGGCGGGCGGTGAGCCAGGCCACGGCGCCACTCTCCCTGGCGGCCAGAGGGAGGGCGCCGAGCCCGGCCGCGGCGCCGCTCTCTTCGGCACCTGGGGGGAGGGCACCGAGCCCGGCCGCAGCGCTGCTCTCCAGGCAGGCGGCGAGCCCGGCCGCGGCCCCGCTCTCCCCGGCGGCCGGAGCGCCGCGGGGCGGGCGGTGAGCCAGGCCACGGCGCCGCTCTCCCTGGCGGCCGGAGGGCCGGTGGGCGGGGCCCCGCTCTCCGGGCAGGCGGTGAGCCCGGCCGCGGCGCCGCTCTCTCCAGCAGCTGGGGGGAGGGCCCCGAGCCCGGCCGCGGTGCTGCTCTCCCAGGCGGCTGGAGGCACGTGCTTGGTAGGCTGGTGCCTGGAGCCAGCCCTGCTCAAAGCCTTTGTGCGGCCTTGGTGGGATACAACCCTTCATCTTCAGGAGAAAGGTGGCAATACTTTTACAGACAGCCCAAGCAACTCCTCAGAGAAAATCTGATAGTCATTGCTTCTATGGAGCAGTGTGTCCTGCCCAACCAAAAATACCCAGAGCCTGCACCTTCTCTGATTCAAGCCTATAGGTGTGTCGGACAGTCTCTATTGGATAGGGCATGAATCACCCTAAAACTATGCAGTGTTCCATTAAAAATTAATTCCAGCTTTGTAGTACCTTCTCTTACTAGGATTGCTTCGGAACAAAAAAATATTCAGATCTACCATAGACTTCTCTATTGCATCGGTCACAGCAGAAGGAACTGATGTATTTGTGTCAGTTTGACATGATGTTCAATAATCAATCACATCACATCAATAATCAATTCCCCACATCTATTGGCATCTGCTGATAAGATGTAAATGTGCCCTCAAGACTCATGACAAAACAATAAGTTATATCAGATGTGTTTGTCCTGTTGATATTCCAGTATAAACTATCAGACCTCTCATACCTTTGACAACTCTTGACCCCAAATTGAGGAGGAAAAGCCATAAATATAGTTACAACAAAGTTATCACCCAATAGAAAACAGCAGCCCCAGTACTCAATAAGCAAAAGCAGATATTTGATTCACATTGAGCCATAAAACAAGCAGTTGGAATACTACTACTTATGTAAATTGCCTCATCTTTGATCAGTTTTGGGTGGGTCTCTGGCTTCTAGGCATTACTTCTAGCCTTGCCTTCATATTGTAAATGTCCCATTCATCCACATATGTAACACGGGTCCTTTCTCTACCCTATTGACAGTCCCCATAATTGCTAAGCAGATGACATGGAGATAAAGAAGATAAGAGACAGCCACATGCCCTGTCCCAGCACAGTACTCACCTTGCTGTTAATCTTGCAAACTTCCTCTTACCTCTTACACTTCCTACAAATGTCCGTTTTTCCTAAGCAAACAGCAGGCTCCACACAGTAAGCACTAAACAGTATTTTCTGGAGAAAACAGATATCAATAAATTCCACTCTTCCATACTGTTGAGAGGATAGAAAAATACTGCAAACACCTATGGAAATAATCACCCCCATTGGAAATAAAACATATCCCTGCACCAAAGGCAATGCAAGCTTAAATGTTATAGCATGTCTTTTTTTTTCTAAAATGAAACAGTTATCACAAAACACAAAGCATGTATATGCTTTAAGTACCAAAATGGGGCTATAGCCACACATACAACAAATAAAGTGTTTTGAAAATAAAAAAGAATCAATTAAACAATTAATCAAGGAGAAGCATCACTTTTTTATTTAAATAGTGTTTTCCTTCATCTTCAAGTGACATCTCTGCTGCAGAATTTGTCAACCACCACATTCTATCTTTCGAGACAGATTTGTAAATCTTCCACTCCCCTTTGCATACCAGTCCATTTGACAACATTTCTGACAGAACTGGCTCTCTGTCTTTCTCTTCCTGGTTTGCCTGTGACCCTGCCTGCTAGTATGAGTGCCAGAAGCAAAGTGTTCTGTGATTAGTGACCTGTGTACATAAAAAAAGTAATTGTGCTCTTTTTAAATTCATCCATCTCATCAACCCTTCATTCATAGTTTTGGTTACCCAGCTAATTTTTAAGATTCTTCTAAAACATCAAAATTGAAATGCTCTGTGTATTGTGCATATATATATATATATATATATATTTATAGGTCAGCCAGCAGACCTAAAATGATTTGTTCATCCTGTTGGTATACAGTGGATTCCAATAGGGAGATTCAGTTACTTAACAGACGATATAACAAAACCTTGACATGAGCACTTATGCCAAAGTCATTCTTCCAGATCAAGTGCATACATCCGTATGGACGTTATAAGTAACAACCATACTTCTAAAGAGGGATTGCAAAGTAGCTTAGTCCCAGCATTTTATTTACTGCTGCTGTGCACCTACCCTTCCAAATGGGAAGGTAAGGGCAATGGGCTGGTATTTCCACATAACTGAGCATCCACTGAATCTGAAACCCAATCTGGATAGTGAGTCATAGTAGGATTGCCAGCCATCTCATATTTTTCATGGCTTTCCTCATTTCTGGAACAATTCCCTTGTCCCAGAGTGACCCTAATTAATAGGAAGCTCCTTTCATCCCTTGCCTCCACTTTTGAAAAAGTAACAAATTAATAAATTACCACTTTAACAGAGCTGGTTCAATGGTATTCATCATGTTCAAAATCCAATACATTTTGCCCTTTGTTTTTGTTTGTTTGTTTGCTTCACAGATCCTTGCAAACTGGTCCAAGTTCAATAAATTATGTGAATGTATTCAGGTGGACAAATGAATAATTATTAGCCTATAGATCAGCCTATAGTGTTCAGGATCCAAAATTAGTCAGAGAAATCAAGTTGCTTTTTCCCGGTCCAGTTTGAATGACCTATCTGTTAAAAACAAGAAGCATCCCATAAAACAGCTAGCTGGGGTCTTTGATTCTCAGCAGAAGAGGAAAGCTGCCAGGAAATAAGCAAGACCCAAGTAAGTGTCAATCAGGACAATTTCATTCACTACTGCTGCGCACAAGAAAAAGCATCATTTTTTATGTTATATGTGAACTCCATAATTTCAAATTATTTCCTGACTGAGGGACTGAAAAAGAAGTAGACTTTAATTCATTAATTCTCCACTCAAATCATGACAGGGTCACTCTTCACACATTCCCATTTCACCTGCAAGTAGATTTTCATTCATATCCTTGTCGTCTGAGATGCCATCTCTAAGCAGTACTAACTCCTTTCTCAACTATATGTTACTCATATCTTCTGTTTTCAACCATTCTGCTCCTGCTACACTGGAGCATTTTTGCACACACAGAGGTAGGGGGCAGCATTTGCCCTATAGTAAATTCTATCAAGTATGCTCTCTTCAGTTGACATTTTTTGCAATTTATTTAAATATTGACACATTATTGAAGAGATCAGTTCTGACCATATCTTACCACAACAAAGGCAGAAAGCAAAATAATTTAAAAATCTAAAGGAGACAGTAAGCAATATAAACCTAGTTAACCTACTCATTGAACGATGGGCAGCTACAGTATTGCATCTTAAAAATGCTGATCATAAATGGCTATATAACAGAGAAAATTGCATTTATTAAATCAGTGGTGCATCACTGAAGTAGTTCAGTCCTTGACTGAACAGTTTTTGGCACTTGGAGAGTTAACATGTGTCTGAAACAGTTATAACTTTTCAAATAAAAATTAAAAGTTAGTCAGACTTTGACAACCTTTGCAAAGTAATCCTTGTTCAACCAACTTTTGTTCTAACCATTAGACTCATTATCTGACACAAATCTTGAAAAGCTTCCAGGTAGCTCTCGAATACTAATTTAAAGTAAAGCTAAAATCCATTGGATCAAGCCAGTGTCAAACTCTACACAGATTGTCAGCTGCAATATTTCTAGAGTAAGATGAGTTCACGGTCTTGCAAACTATTAGAACTAAAGTATAACATAAAAATAATAAATTAAAACCCATTAAAGCTATGGTATGGTTGTATAAAAGCAATCATAGCATAACACAAAAGATGTTATTATTAATTAGAACACAGCATAGACTTTCATGAACTCATACATAATAGCAAATTAGACCGCCTGTGTGTGTTTTATTTCATTTTATTAGGATGAGTTTTATTCTATGTTAAAGGTTAATGCCACTTATTACTGCCTTCACCATCTGAGTTTATTGAAAGCCTTAGGACATACAATTCAGCAAAAACTGGTTGTAGGGGAAAGAAGCTTCAAGAATGTTAAATGGTAACAAAGGAAAAACATACAGAACAAATGGACATTTTCAATAACAAAATGTCAGTGCAAATTCAGGCAACAGCTAGAAACTGCAACAGCTGCAGAGCATACTGCATTCACAAATAACGTCCACAAACATAATGTTGCCAACTCTCGCCAATTCTCTAGGGTCTTGTGATCATTGGTATTTTTCTTAAAGCTCCTGCTTCTGGAGTCAAGAAAGCATACTGAAATCTCAGGTTTAATTTTTAAAAAGTAGGTTTCTAGCTCTGATAGATGAAGAAGAAACCATGTAATTGTGACCCAACTGCACCCCAAAGGCTCAGAAAGTGGAAGGCAAATAAAAACATTTTTTTTAAAAACACAAACTCGTGATTTTTGGGGTCCTGACTCATGATTGTTTAACATTTGGGGTTAGCAGTAGCGCAGGCCTGTCAAGCACTTTGTATTGTGTGGCACATGCTGGTGCCTAGTCCACTGTTTCTCCGACTCAGACATTGAGCAATGGAAACTGCATTTTGTGTCAGGACTTCCTTCCCTCTTCAAAGAGCAAGCAGAGGCCTCTGAGAGAGGAAGCCGAGTGGCCTAGGAAAGGACAAAAAGCACGATGAGATCCAATGGCTGGGAGGTGAAGCTACACAAAAATCAGATTAGAGACCAAATGCAATTTTTTAATAGTGAGAGTAATTAACCATTTGAACAATTTAAATGAAGACTGGGTGTCCTTCACTTAGTTATGCTCCAGCTTAACTGGAAGTTATGGGCTTCATTCCCAAAGATAAATCCCATGGGCTGTGTTATCCAGGTGTGAGACAAACTAGATGATCAGGCTTCTTGCTTCTGGCCTTAAAATCTATAGATCTTTGCTATTTTCAAAGAGAGAAAGAGTAAAGAGGAAGGAATGGATGTGTAGAGCCAACACAGTTTCCACAGAAGACAAGCTGGGATCTGGGCAGTGTCTAAGTTGCTGCTCTTTTCTCAGGTTGGGAAGGGGGAAAGGAGCAACAACATTTGGATCATTCCTTTTCCCTCCCATCTTGTGAAATACGTAGCTGTTCTAGAACTGGGAAAATAACTGATTTGGATGGTTTGCTGGCAGTCCAGGGGATGGGGGGGGGGACCTGAACCCAAACTGAAAATTCTGAAATTCTTTGGCAAATCAAAAGAGTCAAAAATAAATTAACATTAGGTCAAACAAAAAATTTCATTTAGATTCCAGGCACCTTTAAACATAAAAGCAAAAAGGAATTACGGGCTAGATTGACAAAATGGCCCCAGGGAGAAGAGGTGGTGGTGGTGCTGCCTTCCTTATAACTAAGGCTAAGATATTATCATAGATATTTTTAGTAAAAGTCACGGACAGGTCATGGGCAATAAAAAATATTCACGACCCGTGACCTGTCAGTGACTTTTACTAAAAATATCCATAACAAAATAGGGAGCTCAGCTGTGGGGTTCCCACACTGACTGCGGTCCCCATTCATCTGCGGTCCCCACGGCGGCTCAAAGTTCCTGGGGGTCCCAGGTGGCCAGGAACTGTAGATCTCCCGGGGATTCCAGTCATCCGCGGTGCCTCGGAGCTCCGGGGGGCGGGGGGAAAGGGGGCGGGACCTGATGCCTTGGAAAGTGGGGCTCCCTGCAGCTCCTGGCAGCTGTCGGCAGCAGGGGGACCCTGCAGTTCCCAGCCACCATGGGCTGAAGTCACAGAGGTCTCTGGAAGTCATGAATTCTGTTACTTCTGCAACCTTCGTGATAAAATCATAGCCTTACTTATAACCCTTAGCCAGTTGTTAGGTCTCCCCATCCCAGGTAAGTGCCCTAGCTATAATTCCCGCCTCTGCCTACTGTGGAAGAGAGATTTGAACCTGGGTTTCCTACATAACAGAAACATGACCCAGCCACTGAGCTACAGGATATTCTAGTATTAGGCTCTCTCAGTCTCTCCTATTGAAGTTATTCCTTTGTATATGAATTACTTGAATACTCATTGGTCCAAAGAGAGAGAATGAATCTATAGACTGATGGATAGGGCACTCCCTTGACCCTGTGTGCTGAGACCCCCCCGCCAAGAATATCCCATAGTAAATAAACTATTCGCCAAAATATTTCACCCACTTCAAAACAATTCTACTCTCATTCCTCTCCCTCCTTTTATCTCCTCAGCTAGTGGCTCTTGGGCCACTTAGGGACCCTTATGGGGAGGGGTGATGGAGGAGGATAGAAGCAGAGGGCCCAACTGCAGCTGGGAATTCAAAGGCTTTCTGAGCAACAGGAAGGCGGTGGAAACATCAACAAAGTGACTCAGCAAAGGTAAGGGTGCAGAGAGGGGAATATACTTCATCATCCTTCACAATGGTGCATTTTCATGATCCTCATGTGGGGGAAAGGGAGAGGCAAGCCTGCCCATTGAAGACACAATCTAGCCTGAAAGACATTAGCACTAATTAGCAGAAGATTTATGAAATCTGGATTATCATTAGCCTCCAGAATAGCTGACCCTTTCCCCAGACTCTATTCTGAACTTCTCATTATCCCTATTTTATGGTTTAAAGATAACACTTCTGAGGAATCAGATTACACACTGAACAATAAAAAGTGATCCAATTAAAAACACTAAATAAGACTTAATGATTTATATCAAATTGTCATTAATTAGAAAACAGGAAGGAAATTTAACTGTGTGGGACTGACTCATGCAAATACAATTTTAACAGTTGAGTACTTCAGGAAATGAGCTTTTTAAAAAAAACTATTCTTACAAAAATATAGCAGCTTATAATAGTTCTTAGCATAAAACATTCTTATATTTTACCAGTGTCTTCAGATTCAATAGTCTAACTAAACCATGCAAAACAACTGTATGCAAATGATCTTGTTCTGTTAAATAAATAGAGATTTTATTTAGAATTTGACAAACAAGATTTATCTTAAGCTATGGTAGAACTTTAACAATTTAAAAATCAGTAAATTGCTACCCTGTCACTGGACCTTATTAAACCAATTCCGAAAAAAAAAGTGTCCACAATTCTTAATAACTTCTTCCAAGTTAATTAACAGAAAAATATGTTGCTTTCACCAAATCAGTGTCCTTCCAAAATATTCTGTGCAGATGTTATTTGCCTGTTAGCCAGACAACTTAATGTTAAGTAAACTTAACATTCTGTTTTCCAGAAATACTAAACAATGAAGACTGTAGCTCTTTCACTCTTCTTTGTTTCAAATTATTGCATGGGCAGGGTCAAAGTTAAACAGTTATTTTCCTTTTTAGAGTCCTTGATGGAATTGTGCAGATGGCAATTAAGGGTCAGATGGCAAACAGAGTCTGATCTTTTATTTGTGTACCTAACAAACAAATCACAGAGAACTACATTCCCTCTGGCCTTTCAAACACAATGCTTTTCAAACACATCTAGATGCAATGCAAGCCAATGGGTTCAGCAGCTCTGACTCATACAGCGGTGGAAGACTCTGCACAGCTAGCTACCCACTCTGTAGCCATGTGTTTAAGTGACTTCCCTTTCATGTTTATTTCTTCACCTAGATGTAATAAAGCATCACATCCTGCATCTTTGAGGCTCTGGATGGTGTGGAACGAATTGCTAATGATTCTAGGCGAAAATGATTAATAATACATTAAGAGACTGAAATGTTCTTCGGTGTGCCAAGGAAAAGAACCCAATTTTGAACAAAATGGGATGTGGGTGGTACATCTGCACTCAAGCTTTTCTGGAACTTGAAATAAGAACATGATTTTTCCATACTGGATTAGATTTTTGTATAATTGATATGCTGCTATAGTACAATTATTTCATTAATAGATCATTGTGATCTTATGCAGCCAGATGATTTTAGTAGTCAGGGAAAGCAATAAAGTGTGAAGAGTCAATAGGTCCAAATTCTCCAGTGCAAAATGAGTGTAAGTACCACTGTTATTAATTGGTAAGGTTTCACACCCACTTTGCACAGGTGTAAGTGTTCAAACAAGGTTCACACAATGGAGAACCACAGCCACGATTCTAAACATAGTTAAGCTATGGTCTGAGGTTGAAGTTTCTATTATTACAAACTCAGTGCCCCAGCTTTCATAGAATCATAGAAGATTAGGGTTGGAAGAGACCTCAAGAGGCCATCTAGTCCAACCCCCTGCTCAAAGCAGGATCAACCCCAACTAAATCACCCCAGCCCCAACTAAATCATCCCAGCTTTGTAACCAATAAATGAATGACTGTAGCTGCAATTTCACATACATACTTTTAGCTCAAGGAAGATTTTTTCGGAAAAGTTCGTGGCAATTTAAGAAAAGCATTGGCAGACATGACAGGCTAAATATAGTCACATGTTTTACTTCTGAGATTATTTTTTGGCCAACATAGGGACTAGGAAAAGGTAGAGTAGGACCCCACTTCTCTGACTTTATGCCAGCTGAGAGCTCCTCCTACAGAAGGAATTCTCAGCTACACTATCCTATTCAGGTTTTTATGTCACATTTGTCATTGTAGTATCTGAGCACCTTCCAGAAGTGCTGTGAGAAACATTACTAGCATGTAGAAGCGACAAAGAGTCCTGTGGCACCTTATAGACTAACAGATGTATTGGAGCATAAGCTTTCGTGGGTGAATACAATGCATCCAACGAAGTGGATATTCACCCATGAAAGCTTATGCTCCAATACGTCTGTTAGTCTGTAAGGTGCCACAGGACTCTTTGTCGCTTCTACAGATCCAGACTAACACGGCTACCCCTCTGATTACTAGCATGTGCTCTCTTTCAGATATGGCTTTTATCTAGACCCTTTGTACCTCCTGTGCAAACAGAATTGATCAGAGGAGCGAATCTGGCCCATCTTATTCCATGATTAGCACCACTGAATTCAATAGAGTGCTCAGAAGGAGTCAGGGTGGCAGAATCTGGTTCTCAGCTATTAAAAGCAGCTCCTGCACATTTGCAAATTTGCCAAGCCTGAGGAGCACTTTATAAAGTACACATTGCTGCAGCAGTGCCATGCTTACAGAGTACTGGTTTAAACAGTACACTTCACACCTTTATTGAGCCCATGAAGACTTATACTTTCCACATGTCCCCAGTGCAGATTTCCAGTGTGAGGGGAGCAGCAGGCAGTGAAACACATGAAGACAAAGATACAGACTGGTGTCATAGAATCATAGAATCATAGAATCTCAGGGTTGGAAGGGACCTCAGGAGGTCATCTAGTCCAACCCCCTGCTCAAAGCAGGACCAACCCCAACTAGATCATCCCAGCCAGGGCTTTGTCAAGCCTGACCTTAAAAACCTCTAAGGAAGGAGATTCCACCACCTCCCTAGGTAACCCATTCCAGTGCTTCACCACCCTACTAGTGAAAAAGTTTTTCCTAATATCCAACCTAAACCTCCCCCTCTGCAACTTGAGACCATTACTCCTTGTTCTGTCATCTTCTACCACTGAGAACAGTCTAGATCCATCCTCTTTGGAACCCCCTTTTAGGTAGTTGAAAGCAGCTATCAAATCCCCCCTCACTCTTCTCTTCTGCAGGCTAAACAATCTCAGTTCCCTCAGCCTCTCCTCATAAGTCATGTGCTCCAGCCCCCTAATCATTTTTGTTGCCCTCCGTTGGACTCTTTCCAATTTATCCACATCCTTCTTGTAGTGTGGGGCCCAAAACTGGACACAGTACTCCAAATGAGGCCTCACCAGTGCCGAATAGAGGGGAATAATCACATCCCTCGATCTGCTGGAAATGCCCCTACTTATACAGCCCAAAATGCCGTTAGCCTTCTTGGCAACAAGGGCACACTGTTGACTCATATTCAGCTTTTCGTCCACTGTAACCCCTAGGTCCTTTTCTGCAGAACTGCTGCCCAGCCATTCGGTCCCTAGTCTGTAGCAGTGCATGGGATTCTTCCGTCCTAAGTGCAGGACTCTGCACTTGTCCTTGTTGAACCTCATCAGATTTCTTTTGGCCCAATCCTCTAATTTGTCTAGGTCCCTCTGTATCCTATCCCTACCCTCCAGCGTATCAACCACTCCTCCCAGTTTAGTGTCATCTGCAAACTTGCTAAGGGTGCAGTCCACACCATCCTCCAGGTCGTTGATGAAGATATTGAACAAAACCGGCCCCAGCACCGACCCTTGGGGCACTCCACTTGATACCGGCTGCCAACTAGACATGGAGCCATTGATCACTACCCGTTGAGCACGACCATCCAGCCAGTTTTCTATCCACCTTACCGTCCATTCATCCAGCCCATACTTCTTTAACTTGCTGGCAAGAACGCTGTGCGAGACTGTATCAAAAGCTTTGCTAAAGTCAAGAAATAGCACATCCACTGCTTTCCCCTCATCCACAGAGCCAGTTATCTCATCATAGAAGGCAATTAGGTTAGTCAGGCATGACTTGCCCTTGGTGAATCCATGCTGACTGTTCCTGATCACTTTCCCCTCCTTTAAGTGGTTCAAAATTGATTCCTTGAGGACCTGTTCCATGATTTTTCCAGGGATTGAGGTGAGACTGACTGGCCTGTAGTTCCCCGGATCTTCCTTCTTCCCTTTTTTAAAGATGGGCACTACATTAGCTTTTTTCCAGTCATCCGGGACCTCCCCCGATTGCCATGATTTGTCAAAGATAATGGCCAATGGCTCTGTAATCACATCGGCCAACTCCTTTAGTACCCTCAGATGCAGTGCATCCGGCCCCATGGACTTGTGTTCGTCCAGCTTTTCTAAATAGTCCCGAACTACTTCTTTCTCCACAGAGGGCTGGTCACCTCCTCCCCATACCGTGCTGCGGAGTGCAGCCATCTGGGAGCTGCCCTTGTCTGTGAAGACAGAGGCAAAAAAAGCATTGAGTACACTAGCTTTCTCCGCATCCTCTGTCACAAGGTTCCCTCCCTCATTCAGCAAGGGGCCCACACGTTCCTTGACTTTCTTCTTGTTGCTAACATACCTGAAGAAACCCTTCTTGTTACTCCTAACATCTCCAGCTAGCTGCAACTCCAAGTGTGATTTGGCCTTCCTAATTTCACTCCTGCATGCCTGAACAATATTTTTATACTCCTCCCTGGTCATTTGTCTAATCTTCCACTTCTTGTAACCTGCTTTTTTGTGTTTAAGACGAGCAAGGATTTCACTGTTAAGCCAAGCTGGTCGCCTGCCATATTTACTTTTCTTTCTACACATCGGGATGGTTTGTTCCTGCAACCTCAATAAGGTTTCTTTAAAATACAGCCAGCTTTCCTCGACTCCTTTCCCCCTCATGTTATTCTCCCAGGGGACCTTGCCCATCAGTTCCCTGAGGGAGTCAAAGTCTGCTTTTCTGAAGTCCAGGCTCTGTATTCTACTGTTCTCCTTTCTTCCTTGTGTCAGGATCCTGAACTCGACCATCTCATGGTCACTGCCTCCCAGGTTCCCATCCACTATTGCTTCCTCTACTATTTCTTCCCTGTTTGTGAGCAGCAGGTCAAGAAGAGCTTTTCCCCTAGTTGGTTCCTCCAGCACTTGCACCAGGAAATTGTCTCCTACACTTTCCAAAAACTTCCTGGATTGTCTGTGGACCGCTGTATTGCTCTCCCAGCAGATGTCGGGGTGATTAAAGTCACCCATGAGAACCAGGGCCTGTGATCTAGTAACTTCTGTTAGTTGCTGGAAGAAAGCCTCGTCCACCTCATCCGCCTGGTCTGGTGGTCTGTAGCAGACTCCCACCACGACATTACCCTTGTTGCTCACACTTCTCAATTTGATCCAGAGACTCTCAGGTTTTTCTGCAGTTTCATACTGGAGCTCTGAGCAGTCATACTGCTCTCTTACATACAACGCAACTCCCCCACCTTTTCTGCCCTGCCTATCCTTCCTGAACAGTTTATATCCATCCATGACAGTACTCCAATCGTGTGAGTTATCCCACCAAGTCTCTGTTATTCCAATTACGTCATAATTCCTTGACTGTGCCAGGACTTCCAGTTCTCCCTGCTTGTTCCCCAGGCTTCTTGCATTTGTGTATAGGCATTTAAGATAACTCACCGATCGTCCTGCTGTCCCAGTATGGGGCAGGAGCCCTCCCCTCTTGCACTCACCTACTTGTGATTCCTCCCGGTATCCCACTTCCCCACTTACCTCGGGGCTTTGGTCTCCTTCCCCCGGTGAACCTAGTTTAAAGCCCTCCTCACTAGGTTGGCCAGCCTGCTTCCAAAGATGCTCTTCCCTCTCTTCGTCAGGTGGAGCCCATCTCTGCCTAGCACTCCTTCTTCTTGGAACACCATCCCATGGTCAAAGAATCCAAACCCTTCTCTCCGACACCATCTGCGTAGCCATTCGTTGACTTCCACGATTCGACGGTCTCTACCCCGGCCTTTTCCTGCCACAGGGAGAATGGACGAGAACACCACTTGCGCCTCAAGCTCCTTTATCCTTCTTCCCAGAGCCACGTAGTCTGCAGTAATACGCTCAAGGTCATTCTTGGCAGTATCATTGGTGCCCACGTGGAGAAGCAGGAAGGGGTAGCGATCTGAGGGCTTGATGAGTCTCGGCAGTCTCTCCGTCACATCACGAATCCTAGCCCCTGGCAAGCAGCACACCTCTCGGTTTTCCCGGTCAGGGCGGCAGATAGATGACTCAGTCCCCCTGAGGAGAGAGTCCCCGACCACCACCACCCTCCTCCTCCTCTTGGGAGTGGTGGTCGTGGAACCCCCATCCCTAGGACTGTGCATCTCATGCCTTCCAATCAGTGGAGTCTCCTTCTGCTCTGTTCCCTCAGATGCATCATTCACTCCACTCTCTGCACTAGTGCCTGTGGAGAGAACATGAAAACGGTTGCTCATCTGAATATGCGTTTCTTGTACATGGACTTGTCTCATACTCTTTCCTCTTCTGGAGGTCACATGCCACCAATTATCCTCGCTGGCCTTCTGTCCCCGCTGCGCAGCCTGCTCTGAATCCTCACAACACTGCGCCCGCTGAAGCCTATCCTGACGTCTATCCAGGAACTCCTCATTTTCTTTTATGGAACGCAGGGTTGATACTCGTTTCTCCAGACCTTGAATCTTCTCCTCCAATATAGAGATCAGCTTGCACTTTGTACAGACAAAGTCGCTTCTATCCTGTGGAAGAAAGACAAACATGGCACATCCTGTGCAGGTCACGACAGCGGATCGTTCAGCATCCATAGTTCCTTCCTTCGAAGAGTTTTCTCACTTGTGGCAGAAGCTACTCAGGGAAACCTGCAAGGGGGATGCCTCAGTAGGTTCTCTCCAGGCGAACTCCCAGGCTAACTCCACCTGTTTGCTTCTCTGCTATGCGCTGCTCCGCTGGTGCGCAGCTGACTGACAGTCTTTTTAGAAGAGTTCCCCCGTCCGCAGCCACCTGGTTGCTCTGCCTCTCCCTTTAGTTTGGGTAAAAAGAATTAGGAATGGCAAGGATAGCTTGCCCCCTTCGCACTCCCCTTCCCAACTCCCTCTCAAACTCCCCTGTTTGCAGCCCCTGTTCGCAAAGCTCCCTGGTCGCTTGTGGACGGCTTTATAAAGCCCCGGCCTCCCTGATTGATTAGCCCCGCCCCCTGGTGTAGAAGCTCACAGCTTCCAACTGCCAGCCACAGCACACGGTCCTGCAAACAAACAAATGAACAAACAAACAGACAGACACAAGCTCAGCACACAGCAAGTACCCCCAAACACACACTACAGACAGCCACTTACCCCAAGGGTCCTGTATTTGCTCCTGCTTTACCTGGAGCAATTCCTCTCAAACTCCCCTGTTTGCAGCCCCTGTTCGCAAGGGAAGGGAAACACTGGACATATTGGAGTGTGGGGAAAAACTGGGAACACATCTTTTCACTGGGATCCATGCAAAATTTGCAAGATTCTCTAGAATTTCCTAATATATTTGTTTGGTTGTTTGTGGCTTTTTGTGTGTGTGTTTAAACAAATTAATTTCCAGAGTAATCTTTAGGGTTCTTCACAAAGAACCATCATTTACTTCAAAGCTTTTTTTTCTTAAGTAAGTTGTAGTTATTCACAAATAAGCTCCATTTTAATAGTGGGGTTTTTTCCTCTTTGTTTTGTTTTTGTGGAATTTGAATTTAACTTGATATTATCACCTTGGTAGAGGGGATTCTAGGTTTTATTTTTAAACTACTAATCAAATATAAAACATGTTGTATTCCCAATTGTATCAATTTAACCAAAGGTATGTGTGGAGATAACATGTAATAAGGACACTGACCTTAATAATCTAAATTGACTAAAAATGATATAACTGTTCTGCCTGAGGCACAGAAAGAGTCTTGTATTAGTGTGAGGGTTATGAGGTTTATTTTTCCAGAAGGGAAAAGGCAAATGGGGAATATGAATGATGAACATATGAATCAGATTTCAAGAAGGAATTCATAGTTTATTAAATGAAATGCAGCAAACTGTTTTCTAGGTGCAAATATTCAGAAATACAGTAATTATTACTGCCGACAGTCTACTTTTTAATTATGTTCTTATCACTGGAAGAAGAGGATGGATAACTACTCAACTAACTGGTTTAAAAAGTCAGACAAATCTTCCAGTTTTCAAACCATAATGTAGACCTCAACTTACAAACCTCTACATACATAAATCTACATAGGACAGTAGCTGAAACTCTTGCCAGATTTTAGTTTTTGATCTATTGCTGCTGACAACTTTTCTCAGACTCAAACGACAAGATTTTATTGTCTTTATAAGCATGGCTCAGTAAAATAAACATTTCCTGAGCCAAGGAATAATTTTCTTTTTAAAGCTTCAACTGATAGTTTCAGTACTAGTGGCAGGAATCTCAGGGCAGTTTGTGGTGTACTCAGCAAGATGTCTTGTTTATCAGAGTTATAGGAGACGTTTATTGCTTCATACACAGTGAGCTCTTCTGGGATTCTTACTGAAATATATACCATTAAATCACCTTCAGCCAATTGCTGCGTTCACAACTGTGGGGCATTTGCCAAAAGTGGAGACGTAGGTTGAATGTAATTTGAAACCATTGTGTTTTGACTCTGAATGTTTCCAACTAACATTTAAAAAAACCCAAACCAAACCATATAGTAAATTCTGAGCTTTAAATTAAACCGTCAGTTTCCTAGTAACAAGTGATTTTTAAAATATGTAAACAAATTATTTCAAATCTATGCAGAATAAAATGAAGATATGTATATAATGTTTATGGTTTTTATTAAATGACAAGCCAGGGAGCAAAAATATGGTTCATTCTAAAATATACTTTCCTGATATGTTCTAGACATAACTGCATTTGGGTTGGAATAAACTCAGAGATATATGTCTTCAGGGACTTAAGGCATTGATCTTAGTAGGTGATAGTGCAAAACGCACACCATGCCAGGGGAGGCACTGTGTCTCAGAATGCCTCCTGGAGATCCAGGGGCATAGATAATGCATGCCTACTGCAGGTGGTGCAATTAACCTCCCTTGCTCCTACACAACTGGACAGTGCAGGAGGAGACAGAGCCATGGCTCCACCTCCTGCCTACCCCCTTTTTTGCCAGCTGGGAAATAGAAACAAAGTATATCTAGTAGTTTCTGCCATGCCCTAATGTGGGCAGTGCAGGGGAACGGGGTGGGCAAGAGGATCCCCACTCACGCACATCTTGAACAATTCACATAAAGGCCAGACAGAATGTTAGTCTCTCCACTTGAGTGAGCACAGGAATAGCTCATTTCTCCTTGTGTTGCTCTTCACCAAAGCAATGGGAGTTGGTGTTCAACAATCCATTCAGAATTATTCAAAATGAATGTAGCACACTGCAATCCTGCTGTCAGAGGCAGCCTGCCAGAGTCTGTTCTGCTCCTGGCAATCCAGAACCACTCGAGGGTGACCTTTGGTTTCTGCAGTCACACCCCATATTCTAGCACACTGTAGGTGCTCCAAATACTCCTTTTGTGGGGGTGGGAGGGGTAACCCAAATGGGGCATGGATAGTTTGGGAGAAGCAGAGTTGGCTGGCTGCATAAGGGTAAGGAGGGGAGTATGCTGCATCCTATGAGGGGGTGTAGCTGTGAGACAGCACTTCTACTGCATGCTGGGAAACTCCAAGAAGCATTCAGCATCCCAGAATAGGATGCTTTCCATTGCTCTCCTTTGGAGTAAAGGGAGGCTCCAAACTGGTTGGGCTATGTCTAGTTCAGGGGTCTCAAACACGTGGCCCGCGGGCTCTCCTCTGCGGCCCGCCAGGCTCCCAGCTTCCACCCCGCCCTCCCCAATTTTTTTATTTTTTTATTTTTATCCCCAGGCAGTTCCCACCGCCAGACAGCTGTTCTGGTGGCAGAAACTGCCTGGGGTTTAAAAAAAAAATTTTTTTTAATTTAAAAATGTGGGGACGTTGGGAGCCCGGTGGGCCGCAGGGAAGAGCTTCGCGGTTTCTGGGAGGGAGGTGGGAGGAGCGGGAAGCCGTGCGCACAGGGGAAGAGGTGGAGAAGGGGCGGAGAAGGGGCGGGGCCTAATGGAAGGGGTGGAGTGGGGGCAGGGCCGGGGGCAGTTAGGGGGCGGGGTCAGTGATGCTGCCCTCGGGCCAATGCACTAGTCATCATGCGGCCCTTGTGGTAATTTGAGTTTGCGACCCCTGGTCTAGTTTGTACAATCTGATCTCAATGTCTATGTCCCCCATCCTTATTCATGGTATTTATTTCTATTACATAGTGCCTAGAGATCCCAATCAGGGCCAGCAGGTCCCCTTCCTTTCTTTGGACTCAGAAAGAAGAAAAAGCTGCAATATAAACATATGTGGGCTACATGTGCAATACAAGAAAACATGAGACAGGCACACTTGGGGCAAGCTCAATGAGTTAAATCTTAAAAAAGGCAGCTCGACAGACTCAGTGTTAAATGTTGATATTTTACATTAAGAGCACAATAAAATACCATGGGCAAGAGTGGCTGAGACAGACAAGGTTATAATAATCAAATTAACCTAGGAAAGATGTCACACATAGCATCTAAAATGGTACAGAGGAAGTGCTAGAACTCAGCTGTAACCCTGTGATTGGGGATTTAAAAAAACAAACTCACTCAAGTTCACTTGATGTAAGAATTGCCCTCTAGAAAGGCTCAAGAGATCCTAAGAGCTATAACAGAAAGGAACAACGGAATCATTAATAAGAGAGCAACTTAAACCATATTCTTGATAGGATAGTACCAAAAACAAATTAATACCTTCTTCTGAGGTGGAAGAAAAAAGCCGAGGACCTAGAAGACTGTCATAAGACAATAACAGATTAATTAAATTAACCAAACTTCAATACATCAAAATAATGATTTAGAAACTCTTCATAGTAAATGTCCTTCTTTCTGATTCCTGGAGAGTACAGAAGAGCAATTACCTAAGCCTTTCTTCAGTATTTTTACTTCATATACATTTTCAGACATATTACATAAGTACAATATTACATATTGCTCAATGCTATTGGAACTAGATTGACTTTAAGGCAATGGTGAGCAACCTGCGGCACACAGGCCACACATGTCCTGTCAGGGTAATCTGCTGGCAGGCCACAAGACAGTTTGTTTACATTGACCATCCGCAGGCACGGCCTCCCGCAGTTCCCAGTGGCTGCGGTTCGCCATTCCTGGCCAATGAGAGCTGTGGAAAGTGGTGGCCAGCATGTCCCCGGGTCCCGCACGTCCCTGCAGCCCGCGCTGCTTCCCACAACTCCCATTGGCTGGGAACGGCGGACCGCGGCCACTGGGAGCTACAGGCCATCATTCCTGTCTGGTAGCACACCAGCGGAGTACCCTGATGAACCGCGTGTGGCCCGTGGGCCGCAGGTTGCCCACCACTGCTTTAAGTCCTACCCAAATTGCTTATAATGTGAATTATATAACCTACAGTGTCGGGGAGAATTCTTCAAATAGACAGATTGAAAGGAATGGTAAGGAGTGTTTGCTGTATTACAGAACCAAAATCATCCAGATTATAACACTGGATAGAAGAAAAAAAAATTAATGAGGAAATTATGCAGTATAATGATAAATTTGGCACTGACAACCCTGTGAGACTTGTTGATATGTATATAGTAACACTATATATTTTTTAAAAGTCCATAAAAGCAGTAAAATTGATAAAGTGTCAGTACAGCAAGATACATTGAAAACAGCCTCTATTACACCTGCTTTATCTTATCTTGATTAAGAGATTTCCAAGAGGAACTATAACTATCTACTGTATAGGTAGCTTTAAACACCAAGGAGAAAGAGGAATTATTTATGGTGATACAAGAGCAGTAATATGATGAAATTAAGACTCATGCACACAAGTACCCAAAAGACATGGAAAATATTAGGCCTTCTCCTTTCAGGCTACATATACGAAGTCTGAGGCTGGCTGGATTCCCAGAAAATTTAAGTTATTGTAAGATCTCTAGGCTGAGTGCAGACTGGAGTTTATATTTAATTTTATTTTGTCTAAGTCACACAAAGTAATTGCATGTGTGTGCATGGTCTAATCCTTGTCTGGCTCATTTGGCTGTTTCGGGTACCATAGTTCAGGTGAGGGGATTTAAGAATTCTGTTTCCTTGCCAGGGCCGGAGCTTCCACTAGGCAACCCTAGGTGGTTGCCTTGGGTGGCAGGATTTGGGGGGTGGCATTTCGGCGGTGACTCCCAGCGGCGATTTGGCGGCAAGAAAAGCGGCCGCTGAAATGCCACCGAGAACGTCGCAGAGAATGCCGAGCTGCCGCTGAAGCGCAGCTACTGGAGGTGAGCTGCTGCGGGAGCTGCCGGGGGGCTGCCGCAGAGGATGGGGAGCTGCTGTGGGTGGGGGGTGGGCTGCTGCGGGGAGGTGGGGAGCTGCTGCAGGGGAGGGGAGGCTGCCACAGGTGGGGGTTAGCTGCCGCAGAGGGGGGGAGTTGGCTGCCGTGGGGGGGGAGCGGCGTTAGCTGGGCGGGGGGCAGCGGGGGCTCAGGGCCGGTGCAAGGAAGTTTTGCCTAGGGCGGGAAACTTCCTTGCACCGGCCCTTTTCCTTGCTGTGCCACGTAGTGTCCCATCACAAATAAAGTCAGATGGCGGTGAATATTCAAATATGAACATTTAAAATTTTCTGCGTGGGAACATTTGTGCAATCCAAACTCAACTGTTAACAGGAGAAAAACATGAAAGGGGCGTGAGCATAGCTAAATCAAATTCACATTTACCTTTCAGCAAGTACCTGTGCAAAAAGTTCTGTGGCATTCACTCTGCTCTAATGTACATTCTCTTCCAGCTACTTACTTTATTCCATGTTTCCATCTGTGAAAAATAGTTATTTACCTCTTCACAGTTCACTATTTTAATCCTAATGTATGGCAAAGATTTGCAAAGCCAATAGCTCACCTTCCTTAAAACTCAATTATTTTGGTATGTTTACAAATCTACTACCGGCTGACATAAGCTAGGCAATCTTCCCCACATCCATTGTTTGTCTCATCCACCTGTTGCATTTTGTTATAACCCAAATGGAGAGCAATTTGGGCGAGGACCTGGTTTTTTGCTGTATGTCTTCATAGCACCTTATACACTAGGGCCCTGAACCTTG
This sequence comes from Chelydra serpentina, assembly GCA_037349315.1. Lineage (NCBI taxonomy): Eukaryota > Metazoa > Chordata > Testudines > Chelydridae > Chelydra > Chelydra serpentina. The sequence goes on from JBAIAC010000004.1 coordinate 73,515,305, forward strand.
ACTGGTGCTCTTAGGCACTACTGTGGTACAAATAAATAATAATGAAGATGATAGACCTCAAAAGCTTTGGATAATTCAGCTATGCACCTAATACCTGCCCATTTACCTGAAACTTATCTTCTCAAACCTTTTTCTGAAAATTTGGGCTGGAGGTTTCATGAGAACTGAGTCACTCGTTGAGTTTTGTCATTTTTCACTTCCACTCCCAGCCCTGAAACCTGAGGGTCTATGGCTGGCAAAAATGAAAAGAATGGAGCAAAGTTAAACTATTGCATACCTCAATAGCAAATCAATACAATTTATTTTGAGTTTTAGGCAAAGGGGTTTTTTTGGGGGGCGGGGAGCATTTAGAGATGGAATGTTTGTGTGGTTTTCTGTTTTTAATGTGCAATAATAGCTTCTCTGACCAACTGAAGTTGGTTCAATAAAATATATTACCACACCCACCTTCTCTTTCTTATAGCTCAAGAGGTCTGTCTCCATGAAAATGGAAAATAGCTTCTGAGATATTTCTCAACGTAGAAAAAAATGTCCTTTTTGAGGGATGAGAGAGTAGAATGCCAATTAACATTAAATTGCATGTTGGTTTGCACTTGATAGCTCAATTCTTAATTTCAGTGGTTATTCCTAGATCACACACAGCATTTGCTCAGCCATATGACATCTTATTTCTTTTACAAAGTTAAAGTTACATTCTTTTTACAAGGTCAAATTTCTAGGGAGCAGTCCTGATCAAATTGGTTTGGCATCAAACACAAGAAACTATCATGCTGTGTTAAACTGCATTACTAAAATTCATACAACATTTGTAATGTAGCTAATGCACAGAGCAATGCAGTGGTTGAAGTTGTCCTTGATCATTAAGCTTTGCTACTTATAACTGCTAAATGAAGGTGAATAAAAGCCAATTTACTTATACAAGATTTGATTTATTTTTTAAAAAGGGAGACCAACTAATTCCTCCTCACAGCAAACAACTGAGTATTATCTTTGAATATCTATTTCGGTCCCAAAATCAGTAAATTATGTTCTTGGGCTTTCTCCAACCCTTTCACATTAGAAGCATGTATCATCCATATTTCTTTTAAAACATTCCATCAGATACGCATTATGTTGCTTGCTCTTTCTCTTGGAACAAGTCATTTGTCCAAACTCCCAACCAGATATTCAAAATTTTGGGCCAGATATTCAAAATTAGAAACACAAATGTACATGCCCCCCTAACATATGGATGCAAGTGCCCCAAATGCACGTGAAAATCAAGTATTTGCATATACGCATGGCCAATTAGGTGCCAAACTGGCTTTGTGTACATTCCAATATCTCATTTGCATATGTACATCACATGCTTGCCCGTATACTAGGTACTGGCAACGGTATACACCAGGGATCGGCAACCTTTGGCATGCGGCCTGTCAGGGAAATCCGCTGGTGGGCTGGGACGGTTTGTTTACCTGCAGCATCTACAGGTTCAGGCGATCGCAGCTCCCACTGGCAGCGGTTCGCTGTTCCAGGCCAATGCTGGCTGTGGGAAGTGGTGGCTAGCACATGCCTAGCCCACGCCGCTTCCCGCAGCCCGGATTGGCCTGGAACGGCGAACTGCGGCCAGGAGGAGCTATGATCGGCCGAATCTGCAGACACTGAAGTTAAACAAACGCCCTGACCCACCAGCGGATTTCCCTGATGGGCTGTGTACCAAAGGTTGCTGATCCTTGGTATACACACATCTGTGTGTGCCTTGCTTTTAAAGCCAGTTTCAGTGTTCTTGTTGGCTGTCATCCTCTACTTCAGAGTTGGTTACCTTGCAGCGGTGGTTAATTTACAATATATAATTTGTGAAGGGCTCTGGGATCCGTTATATGTGTAAAACATTACATATAGGGACCTAAGGTTCATCACATGGTGTGACTGATCCCCATTTACACCAGGAGTAAAACTGCTAAGATCTCACCTAAACCCATGTTTGCATCATGTCACTGTTGCAAGTCTCCAGGCATTGTTTGTTTTAACTTTTGAAAACATGTCTGAGCAATCAAAGAATTCCAGAAATCCAGAACAAACTAAAATATTTTTGACATCATGTATAATTTTAATGTACAGTAAATGATAATTTATAATCTTTGTTATGAATCATCTGGAATACAAAAGAAAATATATTTTCTTGCACATAGTAATATTTCATTAAAATTTTAGTAGCTTAATAAGCAAAAGTAATAAACATGGGTGCTTTCATATTAGCATTAATCTATGTCTCCTGTTAGAATATACATTGCTCGACAGAGCAATATTCCATCAAAACAAATGTGAGACCATTAGCAATAGTAATTTGCTCATAGTCCTGATTGAATAAATAGTCTAGATTTTAAGAGGCGTTTTTGCTGCATCTTCCATTTGCAACAGAAATGCATGTTTATAGGGTGATAAATCTTTGACTATATACAAAATACATACAAGATTATCAGTAGGAAAAAAAGGAAATCTGATATGCATCTCAAGAGTCTGTCTTTCATATTCAGTGTTAATGGTCATTTTTGGCTGCTGAACATTTTAATCATTGGTTTTTTTTTTCTTTCATTTTCAGTGATAATTTTAGCTTTAAGTACAAACTCAATATTCTATGCCAAAATACTTTAGCAATCTCATCATTGAAAATCCATTATTTCAGGGATACAAATTAACAGTAAAGATATTGCTTCTTCTTGCTATAAATGCCAGGTGGTATTCTGTTCTTTTACTTGTGTGTATATGTGCATCTGTAATAATTAATGCTAGACTATTAACTCTATGAATCTAAGGCCATGTCTATGCCACAAAATTAAGTTGACCAAAGTTACAACAATGTACAGCCTCTGCAGTAATTAAAGCCGATTTTGCATGTCCACACTACACTCCTTGTGTTGGCACTGTGTGTCCTCACTAGCCGCGCTCACATTGATGAGAGAGCAATGCACTCAGGTTAGCTATCCCACTGTTCAACTTGCCACCATATAGTGCGGGGTGTCTTGAAAAGGGTTTGCAGTGCCTCATGGGGGCAAATTAGTGGCACAGAGGTGACATGGGTTCAACATCCCATGATGCAGTTTTGACAACATCCTATTATTCCATGGGCATCCTATGACATTTCATGACTCTTTTCAAAAGCTCTAGAAACCCGCACGTCCACCATCTCTGCGAGAAGCATGGATCCTGCACAATGTGCCTCTTCCTGCAGTATTTCCACAGCCACAAGACAGAATATGACAATTCCTTGCAGACTGCCATGATGTGCGCCATGGAATGAAACAATTCAGGATTGTTGTTGGCATTCACAGAGCAGCAGCACACAATGGATTGCTGGTTGTGGACCCAAGAAACAAGCACTAAGTCGTGTGATCACATTTCTATGTAGGCATGGGAGGACAAGCAATGGTTGCAGAACTTTAAGATGCAGAAGGTCACATTCCAGCAACTGTAGGCAGAGATCACCCCAACCTTCCAGCACTGTGACACCAAATTGAGAGTTGCTCTCATGGTGGTGAAGTGAGTGGTGATCACAGTGTGGAAGCTTGCAATGCCAGACTGCTAATGATCAGTCAGGAATCAATTTAGAGTTGGAACATCCACCCTGGGGTTTGCTCTGATGCAAGTGTGCAGGGCCATTAATCTCAGTTGAATGTGTGTTTGGCCAGTTGAAAGGCTGCTGGTGCTGTCTAATCACAAGATTAGACCTCAGTGAAAAAAATATCCCTGTGGCCATAGCTGTCTGCTGTGTGCTTCATAATATCTGTGCAGCAAAGGTGAAAAGGTTTCTGCAGGGTTGGAATGGTTATCTGTTGATTTTTAGCAGACAGATACTAGGACTATAAGAAGAGTTTGGGGCGGGATTTGGCTCAGGGAGTCTTTGAAGGACCATTTTAACAATGTGTGTTGCTGTAGTATGCTATGCCTGATGTTTTTCTTTTTCTTTTTTCTTTTTGCACTCCGTTATGAACATTGTAAAGAGAGCTATGTGTGTGGTAATGTACCATTGTAAATGCACCTATTGCTATTATCTGTGAATGCCATCAGCTCCAGGCAACGTATTTTGTGAACTAATAAAGATTTAATTACATTTCCATAAATTATTTGTATGAGTTTGGAATAAAATCTGACATATTTAATGAAAGTTTATAAATATAGGGAAATGAACCATGGAGGGGAAGGAGCAGTCATTTCATAAAAACTTATATCAACCATGTCTGACAGGTGAGAGTATGTGCAGCTATGATGGTCTGTACTCTCCCCCGGGGTGGAGTGGTGGGGATATAGTACTGGCCCTGGACACCAATCTGAGGGGTGGGCACGTAGGAAGGTGCTGGAATGCAGTTCTCTATAGGCTGCAGGGGCAGGTGAGCACAGATCTGTTGAATCTGAAGGTCAGAGATGGCAGCATGTCTGTTTACTCCCTGAGAAGTGCTATCATTTCTTGCTGCCTATTTATCCTGTCCTCAAGTATCATCCTCCAAGCCCTCTGCTCAGTATCCGAAGCACCCAAGGCTTGCAGGATCTCCTAGAACATGTCTTCCTTCTCTTCTTCTTTTTCTTTCTTATCTGGGTGAGCCGCTCTGCTGGTGTGGATAGAGAGACCTGCAAGGTCAGTGCATTCACTCCCTTTGATCCACCACAAGTAAAAAGCACTACATTCTCACTTCTACTTGGGATTCATTGAGCACAGTGGCACTCCCAGCCATGGTGAGTATGTCCCAGGGAAGGGGAGCTCACGGGCATGAGTCTATGCTGACAGGACAATTGAGCTCAATACTGGCACCATTTTCCAAAGGCAGTGGTGACTTTAGCTGATATCTTACTCCTAAGGGTAGGGGAGGATGACAGGCAACAGCTCCTGCATGCATCTAGCTGCAGACTGAGTCTGTATGCTGCTAGCTTGTGTTCTGCAATGATGCCTGCTGAAGTAATTGCTGAGTGGGGTGGGAAAGCACCCTACCATCATGGAAGAAATAAGGCAGTCCTCCCCGGAAACTTTTGGCAAAGGATTGCAGACTACCTCCAGCAATGGTCCCTTGAGATCTCTATGGTGGATTCATAGGCCATCCTGGTGCATATAAACAAACTGTTATCCAGGGTCCCCTCTGCCTACTTGTTGAGCAGAAGATAGCAACTCTACCTCTATTGGTTATTTCACTACCTCTTGCAGCATGATTAAAAAAGACTAAATGAACAGATGTGTCCCTGCAATATCAAAGTAAACTGCATACTTACCAAATGTTCCTTCCCTTGCATCAGACTTGTCCATGCTGGACTTCTGGGAATGGCTTGATTGCTCAGGAGTCAAAAAGAGTTTCTGACTTGCAGTGCCATTGGATCACCCGGTCACCTGTTCACCATTCTCCTCCTCCTCTTCTTCATGTAACACCTTGTCTTCAGGGTTCACTACAGTGGCCTTTCTCCATGTGGCCCTTTGTGGAAGGGTCACCACCAAAGATGACATGCAGCTCCTTGAATTTCATGTGGCATTGCTGCATATCCCTCTTGTATCCCTTCTCCCCCATGCCCTGAGCAATTTGCTCATATATGCCATCATTTCTACAGCTGGATCAGAGCTGTGCCTACACAGCTTCTTCTCCCGACATACCCAGGAGATACACCACCACCTCTCTATGCCAGGCAGGAGCATGTCTGCAGGATGGAGCCAGCATGTTCAGCTGCACTGTCACTAAGTGAGCTCTCCACACTGAGCAAACAGCAAATGGGATTTAAAATTTGCTGGGCTTTAAAAGGGGAGGGACATGTTCTTGTGTGCATGGCTACCAGGCAGCAGAGTTCAAAATGTTAATCAGATTGGTCATGGTGGGGCATTATGGGACACCTCCTGGATGCCACTAAAGTCAATGAAAGTTACACAGCTTCTACACTGCCACTGCATTGACCTAGCTACATCGATCTAAGCACTACACCTATCATGGAGGTGGAGTTATTAGGTCGACTTAGTGGGTGAGTTATGTCAGCAGGAGCAATATTGTAGTGTAGATGCTTACAGAGTTTGGCCAAAATTTCCTTATATTGACCTAACTCTGTAGTGTAGAACAAGCCTACTCTTAAGGTCTTACAGTTGGCTATGGTGTGTCAAGGGCCACACATAACAAAAATATGCCTATGACTTGAGATGTTAAAGCAATTCAAAATCTAATCAAGGAGACAATTAAAATCATGCTGTACATTTCTCCTGTCAAAGTTCACATTTGTCCTATAAACAATGGGAATCTATACAGCAAAATTTCAAAGAAGAATTTAACATATGCCATGTTTTAAGCTTTGGGGCAGGGACTGTGTCTATATATGTTTTTGTGCAATACCTACCACAGTGGGGCGTGACTTTCAACTGGAGCCTCTGGGTGTTACCATAATATAAATACTAACAAGAGAAAGGGATGAAGAACCACTACAGTGGTCTCATTCTCCATTCAAAGGTATCTATTCCAAATTCCACCTACTCTCAAGTGATGGGCAAGTTTCAAATGACTCAGAGGTTTTTTCTGGATAATCAAGTATATCAGTTTTTTGAGGCTGCCTTCAAAGAGGCATCTACACATGCCTGGATGCCCTAGTGATGAGAGAGAAGGGCAAAAGCTAACAGCAGACTGCCAGGGAGTTGGTCAAGAAGCTGGAAGGTTCAAAAACCCTCTCACCCCTCTCCAGGCATTTTCACTTTACAGTTAAATCTGTTTATTTCCCATTTTTCCTTTCCTTTCACTTTGATAATATAAAAATCAGCTGCCCCATATACATTGGCCTGTCCTTCCTGAGGCTCATCCTCTCCTGAAGTTCCGCACAGGCAACCTTGGTAGCACTAATGGGACACCCAGGAATGGCATAGTCCAGTGTCAAGCCAATTAAGTGTCCACTGGCATGGTTTTTCATTGCTCTAACATTTCCTCCCACATAATTGTATATTTCCTGTTGTGTGCCTAATCCCCTGACTAGACCTACTATACCTCCAAAACACATGCCCATCCCTCAAGGAGCACAGCAGACTGGATAACTTTTTTGGAAATCACTTGGATTCACAACTGCCCCATACAGCCCCATTATGTGTATAACTTCCTATTCAGCCAGCCAGCGAGCTTTGCCTTCTCCAAGGCCTGGTCTATACTGGGGGGAACGCATGGAAATCGACCTAAGTTATGGAACTTCAGCTATGTGAATAATGTAGGTGAAGTCGACATATTTTGATCTATTGACTGCGGTGTCTTCACTGCGGTAAGTCAATGAATGCCACTCCCCCATCGACTCCACTTCCGCTTCTCACTCCAGTGGAGTACTGGAGTCGACAGGAGAGCGCTCAGCGGTCGATTTATCATGTCTAGACTAGATGTGATAAATTGACCCCTGCTGGATCGATCGTTGCCTGTCGATCCAGCCGGTAATGTCCCTAAGGCAACTCAGGGTGGGGATTGTAATATATTTTTCCCGCTTTGTTTAGACATAATTTAAGAGAAAGTGCACTGAATCCAGCCTCTGAGAAACTGAGCACAATGACTTACCCTGCTAACAAAGAGAGCACACTCGGTGAATCAAGAATGCAGATGAAATAACATGCAGATTTAACCCTGCAGTGTCCCTCAGAAGCAAGACGACATAGCGTATAGAGAGGATTCTCTATTTACAGAACTGGAAACAAACAGATGTTATAGCTGCCTTGCTTTCCCCAGCTGCCAGACTGAGAAACACAGCTTGTACTGTATAGTTGCATCATGGGGTTTGTTCAAGTCTTCACCCAAGGGTGACTTGTCATGAATTACTTCCTGACTGCACTCTGCTACACAACAAGCCCAGTCTGAAACTTGAAATATACCATATAAAAAGAGCTTTCAAACATTTATGAGCTTCCAGATTGTTCTTCACTATTTGAATCCATCTTCTATTAAAGTTTTATATATGAAAAAATTGTTTCTAAAGGAACGCAGCAGGCCAGATCCCCTGTTCCCTTTCCAGCCCATTTGCTGCAGCAGTACGGACAAGGGGCCAGAAAACTTCCCTAACAGCGCAGCTGAGGGTTGCCCTGGCATGGAGAGTTCTGTGGCATCTTCTTCCAGGCCTCTGATGTTAGAGCTACATTGGGAAAGTTGTCTGTAGCACCTTATGTGTGGCAAACTATGGCTATCTTACAAGGACAGTCCTGCCAATGTAGGTCATAGCAGCCAGAACTTTAATATGCTAGTGGCCAAACTGGCCCACACAGCTACCTCGGCAATTATAGGTATAAATCAGACAGATTCAAGGATATGAACCTGCATGGCAGTAAGTTCTGGTAGGAAAATGTAACCCAGCTCTAATGGGAGGTTCCCTTACTCAGGGGTTGTCTACACGGGAAAATAACTAGTGCAAAATAGCTATTCCAGAATAGCTCCTTATGTGGATGTTCTTATTCCCTCACTACCAGTGCCTTTGTGTGGTTTAGTTTAATCCACTTTGGATGGCCTTACCAATTACCTGCTGTTAAACTTTTTTTGTTTCAGGAAACTGAGTATGTGGTATTGTTCACTGATATCTGATTGAAGGCTGCTCAGCTTTGTGACTAGTAATGAAATATTAAATTCTCTTGTCCATTACTGTTTCAAATCTACATAAAGATGTTGTCTTGATTAATCAAGCTAAAAGGCTATTTTAGTATTTCTAATCTTCCTTGCATTCATATTCCTGTAGTTGGGATGATAAAGCCTTTTTGAATAGCTGGCTGATCTACACTCACTCTCTTCAGGAAAACAGATAAGATTTTTCCTGTCAAAACATTTAATTATAAAGTTGTTCTTGTTGCTTAAGTAGTAAATTATTTAAAGAGTAAAAAAATTAAATTTTATCTTGAAAAGGAAATTCTTACAGATAAAATAGGAGACAGCCTTGTAATCTAAGAAGGAAAGTAATTTTGCCTGTTCAAGGTACTTAAAAAGCTTCATATACTCTTTGATGATGGGAAAGACGACAATATTCAGAAAACATACTTTAATGAGCTTGAAAATTATGACAGATAATGAAGCTTTTCTTTAGCATTTTCAATTAATTGTTTATTTTACCTTCCCAGCATGATTCTTCAGTTCCTGAGAGTTAAACACAAATAAAAAACATTACAAACACTATATATATATATATATATATATATATATATATATATATATATATATATATACACACACCCCTCCATCCATTTATTTTGCAGAAGAGAAGAATGAGGGGGGGATTTGATAGCTGCTTTCAACTACCTGAAAGGTAGTTGGGCGGCAAAAATCCTAGTGCTGCTACTGGAGAGTAACAATAACTCCATAGCCCCAATCACATTTCCCAGGAAGTGACTGAAGACTATTTCCACAGCAGCCCCTTTCTACTGCCAACTTCCTGGCTTTATAAACACCCCTCCCCCCTGCCGTGCTTTTTCTCAGCTAGGCTCCATCTTTAGCCTTTGAATCCCTAGGCTACACCTGGGCAAGAGCTATCAGGTTAATTAGCCTAATTTAATCTGCTCTGCTTTGTGAGGGAGAGAACATAAGTATTAGAGATTTAATAACTAACTAAAGAAATATTATAATGTAATACAATGGTCACATTGTGCCCTGGGATACATGCATGCAAACTCATTGGAAATCTGTAGTTCAGTGGGGCTTAAGAGGTATAATGGAGGACAGAATTTGGCAGTGTGGACTATAATACAATGTCATGTAAACAGGAAAACTGGATAGAGAGTTCACTGGCATATATAGGAACCTGTATGCACTTTTTTTTTAAATAGATCTAATGAGCTGAAAGACAAAAAAAGAAAAAAAATCTGAGCAGAAACTCAAGATGGTTTTCTGGAATTGGACCACGGGGTCAGTTATATAAAGAGTCCTACATACAAAGGAGCACTCTGTCTGATAATTCAGTTGTGGAAAGAGGAGAAAAGGAGTGATAAATTGGGGTGTATCATACTGAAGTTTATTACCCTGACCCTTTTCCTCTTTTCACACTTCTAACTACAATTTATCCAAAGAGCACTCTGTTCTGTACAAGACCATACATGTCTTTTTACTATGTGTTTGTAGATGGGGGTAAAAGTACTTTTGAGTTCAAGAAATAAGACAGAATAAGGAATATATAGACCAGGGGTAGGCAACCTATGGCACAGGTGCCAAAGGTGGCACGCGAGCTGATTTTCAGTGGCACTCGCACTACCTGGGTCCTGGCCACTGGTCTGGGGGACTTTCCATTTTAATTTACTTTTAAGTGAAGCTTCTTAAACATTTTAAAACCCTTATTTACTTTAATATATAACTAAACTATTGTTGTATGTAAAGACTTATAGAAAGAGACCTTCTAAAAATGTTTAAATGTATTACTGGCACATGAAACCTTAAATTAGAGTGAATAAATGAAGACTCGGCACACCACTTCTGACAGGTTGCCGACCCCTGATATAGACACTAGTTCTCCTTACATTTTAAAATATATATTACATTTATATACTGCCTTTCATACTCAAAAATCTCCAGTCCCCTTACAAATTGCATGTACCGTGTGTGTGTGTGTGTGTACATACACACACTATAATCATTTAATCAACCATTAAATTCAGCTATTTCTGGGGTAGAAGATTGCAACTGTTTAATGGAAAAAATCAAAATAGGTAGCTATTTAGGACAAGAAGTGAAAAGGGGGGCACAAAATAATGGTAGGGAAAATGAAAAAATATCTTGTAAAAATACACATAGCAAATTCACCAAATTGTTGGTGGCCTATCACTAGTTTCCGTATACTATTGTCAGGAGAGCACTGCATGTGCTGGCACAAACAGATTGATTTAACACACAGCGCCAGAGTGCAAGTAGTTCAATACTAGTACTAATTATGTGATACCAAATGCCCAAGTGACGTTGTTCTTAACTGTCACTGTCACTGTCACTGATCAGTCCATCAGCCCTCACCGAGAGAGCGCCGATCACAACACATCAGATGCGTTGTTCTAGCCAGTCCTTGAACTACCCGCTGGCCAAGCTGTCAGTAGCACCGGACACCCGATTGACATAGCGCACAGCAGCCTAGAACTCCTGAGCGATCCGCCAACCGCAGCCTCCCAAGAAAGAAAAACAATGTCCAAACACACGGGGGTAAAAATTCAATCAGTCTTAATTCTTTACTGAACTATTGTCGTAGCAGCAGAGGTTTTAAGGAGAAATAATTACAAACTTAGACTGTGCTGGTACAAGCACTTACACATGTGCTTAACTTTATGCACGGATTACTCCCATTGACTTCAGTAGGATTACTTACAGTACGTAAAGGCAGGCATGTACATGAGTCTTTGAAGGATCAGGTGCTAAGTGTACCTTAATTTTACAGAATAGTACTATATACCAGTAATACAGTGCTGATTTTATTCATAAGACACATCCTGTAAGCCAGTGTACTTATCCTGAAATGCACTTATATTAACTAGGGCATGTGCAACCTACTGCTTTTAAATACATTATCCAGGGTTTGAACCAGAAATGCAAAAGCTCCCAAAAGTCTTATGAAAGGGCTCCACCAATAATTCTGTATTAGAACTGACCTACCACTTCAGTGATCTTCAGATCATGCCAAGATATAAAGGGGGCCCTTTGTTGTGTATGGTCTTTCCTTGTGTAGTTCTGCTCATCACAGATCTATTTTTCACTTGGTTGTTTTGTGTGTGTGCATTAAACATGGGGATCTTTGTACCATATCACAAAATCATCAGTTCATCACATTTAGTTACAAATAGTCTATATTTCCCCTAGGTTCAAAATGGTTCCCGTCTTCATTTTGGCTTTATGAGCATACTGTGATGAAACTGGAGAATTTCTCAAAAATGTTACCTTTTTAAAAACTTTAAAAACTATACTACTTGAATATTCCAAATTTAGCATCTTTTAGTGAATTTTCACACCATCATAAAATTATCAACAAATATTTACAAAAGGAAAATATATCTTCTTGAAAGCCATTACACGTGGTTAAAATGCAAATTGAAAAAAATAAAAAGGTGCATGACCAGACCTCCAGCTGGCATGAAAATCCAAATGTCATTTTTTACCCCCTGATATCCATATAAATAATGACAGTAGTAACTAAATTCTAACAACAATACTTAGGCCTTGGCTACACTTGCAGATGTACAGCGCTGTGAGTTAAACCCATCTTCGTACAGCTGAGTAGGGAAAGCGCTGCAGCCTGTCCACACTGGCAGCTGCCAGCGCAGTAAGGTGGCTACATTTGAGGCATTTGCAGCTGTATTGGGAGCGGTGCATTATGGGCATTCAAGTGGCTGCAACGTGCTTTTCAAATGGGAGGGTGAGGGGGACTTTGACAGGGAGCGTTTTGGGAGAGAGAGTGGGTTTTTGGAATCTCCACAGAGTGTCAGCTCATTATTTCCACACCTCCACATCCCCTGCCTCTCTCTCAATCACTGAAAGCAAACAGCAGGGGCTTTGTTTGTTTTTAAAGAGCAGATAAAAGAGAACTTGGGGAAACGGAGCCCTCCCGCCGTTCTTCTCCCCCCACCCCTCTGTCCAAGGCAACTTTGCTGCCGGCATTCCTAACGGAGCCCCCTCCCCCCCCCCCGCTTGCAAACAGTAGCTGTGTTTGTAAAGCTGTGTTTGTAGCAGTTCCAGACGGAGCTCTGAACTCCAACCCGGAAGTGCCATTTCAAAACAAAGGGAGCTTCCGGAGATCAGTAACTGCGTTGTTCCTCGGCTACACTGAAAGACCAGCGTTCCACCCACTTCGCAACAGTTGCTATTTCTCTCGGGGAGGTGGAGTACATGCAGCGCTGTATCTGAGAAGATACACCGTTGCACGTGCCTTGCATGTGTAGCCAGTTAGTGAGTTACAGCGCTGCAGGCAGTTTTATTGCGCTGTAACTCGTAAGTGTAGCCAAGGCCTTAGAAAATGCACACCCCCTATTTATAACAGCACTGTACAAAAAACCTAATTATTGTGATTAACTTTTGTTTGAAAAGAGTAAGCTGTTTAAATGGATAAATATTGGTTGATCTATCCAAACATTTACAAGATCTATCCAAACATCTACAAGATGTCTCATAAGTAGCAATAAGCAAGTAATAGTACATCATTTTAGTCATGTTCACTTGTATCTTTGATAGTTGAGAGATCAAAAATACCCTTTAAATCAGCAGAGAAAAAGACATTTCAATAGAGTTTTACAATGAAGCAGCTGGAAAAACTAGACAGAAGTCAATACTGATTATGACAGAACAAGAATGTACTGAAGTTGTGTTTGAATAGCTCAAGGAGAGCCGGAAACCAAGAAATAAATTATTAGGCAGCATAGAGAATTAATGTGTTGATCTTTCCAGTTCCTGAGATCTGGGTTTAAATCTTGTCCAGGAATTAAGCTAAATGTGTGCCTGGTGTTAGTTTAGATCCTCCTGGACAAGAGGTGTCCAAATCCTACAGTTTGTCTCAGAGCAGTATTTATTTCCAAAAAATGTACAGATGACTAAGGACAAACAAAATTATATGTTGATGTCTTTCAACCTTTAAATTTTATTTTTGTACATGTATCATATGCAAGCTTCACTGTAGCAGCACACTAAAATCCTCTAATAATTATTAAAGGACATAATATATGTAACTAGTTATTTGGCCAAAAATTTTAGACATCTTGAAAAAAGGGCACTTATCCACATAACAATTTAGACAGAGGGAAAACTAATTTATATTCTCCTATTCAGTTAACTAAAAAAAGATGAAACAATGTTGGTTTCAGTTTATAACTAAAGTAGAAGATAATGTGTATTTTGTTAAGCATAGCCAAAAAAATCCATTAAACTGTAGAACATTAATATCTGAACTAACACATTCATCAAAAACTATTGGTGTGAAGTGAGGCATGGAGAATATTATAATAGCTAAAAATAAACATTTTACTAGAATTCATCAGGCATATGTAAATACTATGAGTAGCATTATATATTCTTTTATTGTTTTTCTCTTTGAAATTAATATAATCCTTCTTTATGGTTCATTATAACATGGCAGCCAGATGGGACTCTTGTGTTTCTTGGGACTAGATTGTCTAACAAGAATGCATGACTCCCTCCTTTAGCTCAAGTAGTAGAAACCTGGGTTTTGGTGTTGAGTATTTTAGGTTCAATCCTTACTGATTACTCTGGTATCTGTCTGCGTTCATGGTTTGTTACGTGAACAATGAACAATAAGAGGACAGTTCACAAAATTTGTGAGTATAATAAAGAAAAAAAGATAAAGAAATGAGAGCTTAGAGCACACAAAACAACCTGCCAATAAGATAATTGATTTTACTGCAAAGTTTTATAGGCTATTCAATAGAGTAACCAAGATGGCAGCAGTAGTGCAAGGACAGTGGAAAACTAGTAGGGATGTGAGAATAATCCATTTGCAACTATTGCTTAAAGGGCAATGCTGCATATTTAAGGGCCCACTCCTGTACCCATCAAAGTCTATAGAAAAGCTTTAACTGACCGCATCAAAATCGGAGATTGTGGTCTAAATACAGGGCCAGATTTTGCCTTCATTTACATCTGTGACAGGTTTCAGAGTGGTAGCCATGTTAGTCTGTATCAGCAAAATCAAAGAGGAGACCTTGTGGCACCTTAGAGACTAACATATTTATTTGGGCATAAGCTTTCATGGGCTAAAACTCACTTTATCAGATGCATGGAGTGGAACATACAGTAAGGAGGTATAAATTCACAGCATATGAAAAGATGGGAGTTGCCTTACCAAGTGGGGGGGTCAGTGCTAACAAGCCAATTCAATTAAGGTGGAAGTGAGCTATTCTCAACAGTTGACAAGAAGGGGTGGAAATCACTTTTGTAGTGCTAATGAGGCCAATGTAAACAAGGTGGTCCATTTCAAATAGTTAACATGAAGATGTGAGTATCAGCGGGGGGAATTAGTTTTTGTAGTGACTCATCCACTCCCAGTCTTTATTCCGGCCTTCTGGAGAAATTTCTGGAGGCTGATGAAAATAGTTCAGATTAGTATACCCACTAGCAGTCCAATCCTGAAATCATATACTAGGGGAAAATAATCTGTTTCTGCTTTCATGCCAAAGTGTTAATTGTATTACCTCAACCTCCTAACTTACACCTTACCACATCAGTTTGTTGCAGCCAGTCTGACACCAAGACTGTATATAAAGCTGTGTAGATAACAGAAATTCCATTTTGTGGAGGACTTAGAAACTTCCAAATTTGTTTTCATTCTGATAAGGAACAAACCCCCAAAATGTGAACATTCTTCACCAAAAGTGTTTCAGATCAATAAAAATGTTTTATTTTTTTGATATTTTTATGTTTTCAATTTTATATTATAACATTCTGATGATCAAAATCAAAGTCAAACAAAAATAGTTTCAAAACACAATAAAAAAATATTTAATTCCAGAAGTGACAAAACAGGACATTTTCATGTTGTCAATTTTTTTAACCTTCTCCCCACCTAAAACTAAATTTTGGCAAATATAATTTTGTGAAACATTTTGATTCTGATGGAACTTCATTTCCTTACAGAAAACTGTTTAGGTAAAGCTTTTCCCACCAGCTCTAACTGTGCATTCTTTGGGATCAGGATGTTTTTCTTCACTTAACTGTACAGTGCCTAGCATAGTGGTGCCTGTTACCCGGGGTTCTTTCAACCCAAAGCTCTTGGTAACTTTTACTCTGTGCGAGGTGGTGTCAGGAAATAAATCAGTGGAGACATGGCCATCTGACCGATAGATGGCTGGCACAAACAGGACAACACAAGAGTGCTTTCACTTAAAGCTAAACTTTACTTAGTCTCAAGCACATACACATGTCCGCAATAGGTTAGTAAAAGACCCACAACTCTTGATAATTACCAAAACTGAGTGTAGCTCTTGAGTGACACAGCAGCAGGCTTCCGGTGGCCAAATCTTCCGTCTGCCGGTGGGGACCACAAGATGTATCCAGAGGGCGAATCCCAAAAGAGTCCAACTACCTCAAACTTTTTTCCCTTATTTATACGTTAGTAATAGAATGACATGTCCCTTAAAGAAAACTTGCTAAGCAAGCAGTTTCAATAGTCCAGCAAGAGGTTCCTTCTGATTATTGATTAACCAGGTGTGGGTTTTTCCGGAGTTTGCAGCCTTGAGGCCCCAATAGACATTCCGGGGGCACATCCTGCTTTTCTAAAATGCATGTATCAGCAACTTCAACACAATTCTTATCAGGAAGGACGTGGGGTCAAGTTGCCCTTTCTGTGGCACCCAAAACCCCCTCACCTCCTTCCTTGGTTAAGCGAGGCCTGCTGACTTGGCTGCTTTTAGCAATAAGCCATAGTGGTTTCAGGCACTTTATTGGTTTGCCAAAATCTCCCCGTACAGTCCCCAGGTCCTGCAATAAGGTTGCTTGGTGCTTTCATAATATAAAAATAATAATGAGGCCCAATAAGGCATCCTGGATCAGAGTCCTTCCTGCCTCCCCCCAACAGGAAATGCATGGGATGCACCAAATGTGCTTTTCCTCTGAATCCCCAGGAAGCAAGTGGACAAGGAAGGACAAGAAATGGGAGGAGCATAGGAGGAGCAGGGTAGACACATGCTGAAACACACAGTGATGACGGAAATGGCCCCCTGCCAGCACAAAAGGGGAGCCACAGGAGGAACTGTGCCTCTGAGAGCATCTCAGAAGCTCACGGACTCCTGGTACTTTCCTTGGGGTTGTGAGTCTATACACCACTCAATTGTCGGGGCTGTGCCTTAAAGCAACAATTAGCCCTATGTAATATGGTCATAATTTTGCAGCAAACACATACGCTTCTTAATTCTGTCTTTTTGTGGAGCAAGTCTGGGTCCTTATTTTTCAGCATTATATACTGGATTCTAAGTACCACAAGGTTGGTGATTTAAAAGTTCTTTTTGGTAGGCCTTCCTCTACATGTGTAGCAAACAGATTTTTATTTCCCTTCTGTCTGCCAAAGAGGACTCTAGTCCCGGTGGCAGTTTTTCGTCAAGCATTACTGTTTGTTTTAGAGTGACTGGACATTTGTGTGCAAAATAAGGTTTGCAGGAATGAGACTGGAGTTCTACGTTGGAGTAACAAGTTTAAAATGCTAATTTTCAAATATTCACTTTGTCTGATAAGATGAGTGTAAATATTCAGGAGGTGTTTATAAGGATAGCTTGCTTCTCCCCTCCCCCCCTAATATACCTGTGCAACAGGGGCCAATTATACTCTTGCACCAGTTCAAATCCCTGATAACTCCATTGAATACAATGGAGTTTCTTTAGATTTATACTACTTTCAAGGCCCACTCCTGAAAGATAATAAGTACCCTAATCGCCTATTGAAGTAACTGGGAGTTGAGAATGCTCAGCACCTTGTACATGCTCAAACTATGGCAAAATTTGGCCCACAGATTGTGTATTTGATTCTCCTCTTATTTTTAGTAAGGTAATATAATATAATATAATATAATATAATATAATATAATATAATATAATATAATATAATATAATATAATATAATATAATATATGGAGACATGCCTATCTCATAGAACTGGAAGGACCTTGAAAGGTCATGGAGTCCAGTCCCCTGCCTTCCCTAGCAGGACCAAGTCAGTAGCATAGCCATGGGGGAGCAGGGGGCGCTGGGGTGGCGCTTTAAAAGGCCTGCGGCTCCTGCCACTGCAGGGAGCCACGGGCCTTTTAAAGCACCCCCACCCAGCCCCACTGCCAGAGCCGGGCTGGGGTGCTTTAAAAGGCCCGCAGCTCCTGCCGCTGCGGGGAGCCACGGGCCTTTTAAAGCGCTGCCGGAGCCCCGCTGCCGCAGCGCTTTAAAGGGCCCGGGGCTCCACAGCGGCTGGAGCCCCAGGCCTTTTAAAGCACCGCTGGGTGAGTACAGGGGGAGTAGGGAGGCGCCTTTTTAAAGTGCCGCTCTCCCTGTGCTCAAGACCTGGCTACACTACTGGACCAAGTACTGTCCCCTGACAGATTTTTGCCCCAGATTCCTAAATGGCCCCCTCAAGGATTGAACTCACAACCCTGGGTTTAGCAAGCCAATACTCAAATCACTGAGATATCCCTCCCCCCCCCCCCCCAGGGAATAACTCCAGTGAAAGGTGAATTGCACAGATGTAGAGCAGGAACTTGAAGCCAGGTCTCGCAAGCCCTAAACTTGTGTAGTAACTACCGGATTATTCTTCCTTTTCATGACCTGTGTATCTATCAGTCAGTTTCTATTCACCAGTCTCCAGAATGCACTTTGGGATTCATTTGCAAACAATTATTTATGTACATGGCTTTCTAAATTTAAGCTGCTCCAACTATGAAGCAGCAAGGTTTTGTTTCACGATGACAAAGTGTCTTTCCACCCAACAAACATCGTTGGAGGCCTTGACTTTTTAGGACTTCACTGAAAAAGGCTTTTTTTCCCCCCAAGAAAGCTTGATTTTGATTTTAAAAAAACCCAACCCCCCCTCCTTTTTGGGGTAAAATTCTCAGTGAAAATTGTTTTGACCAACCTCATTTACAGGAATTTCAGGGTTGGGAGCAAGGATTAATATTCTAGAAGATAAAGGCACAGAATTTTGTTCACATACGATTTTGTCTAGCCAGTTTTTTCAAGGCATACCAGGTTTGTATAGTTCTCCCGCCACCCATCTTCCTTTTAAAATGATTAATATGCAGCTTGGGGAGGAAAAAGTGGAAGTAGAGAGGGAGGAAGGCATGCACACAAATCATACTGATTTGAATTTTTATCCTAAATTAAAGCAAAAATCTAAAAAAGGAATATTAGTAGCAGCATCTGGGTAGATTGGCTTTTAAAAAGCCTAGAATATTCCACTAGTTAGTAAATTGATAGGGAAAGCTTCCAATTTTCTTTTTGGAACACAGCCAGTATTTCAGACTTTTGAGAGTACCTTCTGTATCTCCTAGCTGTTAACAAAATACATCCATAAATCTCAGTTATGACACTATTTATTATGATTATTTTTACCCTATACAGTGACAAAAAGCTACACTCAAACACTCCTTTGAATTTACTTCCTTACCCCACTATTTCTTGTTAATATAGTTTTTCACCCATCATCCATTGCCACAGGAATCTGATCATGCTTCATCATAGATATGGCTAGCAGTGCTTCTAGTTCAGACCATTACCCTCCACTGCAGATATTAGTTAAACAAGGAAGACAGTGCAAAAGGCAGGTATCTATGTTCAACCGACTTAGCACTTGAAAAAAAATCAGGAAACCTCTTTGCAACCATGTTAAACTGGAAAAAAAAATTCATATATTTTCTATTAACAGATGGTCAAATAATTAAGTGGATATTTAATGCTAGTTTTTAAACTTGGCTTTTCAGAGAGAATTTTAAATCTATAAAGAAAAAATATACACATACTTAAGACTGGAAGTAAATATTCAACTTTAAAATGCTCTCTTTCTTTTAAAAATAGAGTCCTGTACATTGCTAGTTGCTTACTACAGTTTCCTGTTTTTGTAATTTTCTCTATATTTATTTTCATGTTCCCTGTCACTCAGTACTGACATCTAACTGACAAATTCATTCATTCTAAAAACGTACAGATGAAGGTTTCTCTAGTGAAAGAAGCCATGTGAGAGTTCTATAATGCAATAAACAACTCAAGTTTCCTTCAGCTTAGTTGATTGTATGCAGCCTTGAAAGAGGAGTCAAGAGTTCTATTTCAATGTGTCAGGAGAAAGGAATCAGGGGACAGTATGTATCCCCGCTTCTCATCAACCCTTCAACAACTCATATCTGACATGGATTAAATTACCTTTAAAATCCACAACCCCTTTTGAAAAGCGACATTATTTTGAATAATTTATAAAGGTGCATAAGTCACTAAGCACATCCCCAACAGTTTAACTCCCCTCCAATTAGTTACAGTTATACTGACACATATTCTGATAGGAAAATATAAATATCTTCTGAAGTGAATACATCTTCTGATTTTGTGAAAAGGTGGAGACCGGCAAATGGTAACGTAAAATATTCGCACCGCTTACTAGCTACTGCAAGGAAAATGCAGTCATTGCTCTCTGTATGCGGGTGGTGTTTGAAGCAGTGTAGAAACAAAGGACACAGTTCTGCCTTGCCCTGCATATTGGGTGATTTTTTAGAAGTGCTCAGCATTGACCTAACTCTGTTCCTATAAGTCAATGGGAGTTTTACTGTTAAGTTTGATGGGAGCAGAATTAGATCAATGCTGAGTGTTGATGAAAATCATGCCCCTTGTGTAATTATGTACACCAGTACGAACAGCGAGTAAAATACTGCCAAATCAGAATGCAGGTGGAAGCCTACTTTAGAACCAGATGTGCCCAGGTTTTTTCTGCATAGTTAATATGGCCACTCAGTTAACTTATGGCTCATCCCAAGTAGTTAAGCCAAACTAACTCCCAGTGAAGACAGTGTTAGGTTGAAGTTATTCTGTCAACCTAGCTACCACCTCTTGGAGAGGTGGATGACCTTTGATGACTGGAGAACCCCTCCCACTGGCATAGGTAACTTCTACCCTGAAGCCCTACTGTGGTACAGCTGCAGCACTGTGTGTGTTTCAAGTGTAAACAAGCCCTTCAGATTCAATTGGAGGGACAACCAGAGGGTGATCGTGTGGAGTGTGGTTTTTTGCCCTTGTTCCCCACCTGGTCATTCTTTCTCCAAGCCCACATAGGTGATCCCAGGATGTTGTAGAGAAGGGATAACAATTCTTCTTAGCTTCCTCTTTCCCCACTCTGACAGAGTCACTGCCATTTGAAAGGGGTTTTCATTCCTCTCAGCCCCTACATGCCTAAATCCAGATAGATGATACGATGTTTCAATTTAAATATGCAGCTCTGCCATTCCGTATCCCATAAGTGTGTTAAAAAATAAAATAAAATATTTAAAAAACGTAGTGGCCACTATTTTTGAAAGATCTACAAATAAAGTGCACATTGTACTTCTGCCCATTCTGTAGCAACTGTATACACCTCCACACCATTCCTACCATGGTGCTGACAACAGCAAATTATGCTGGTACTCAGAGACACTTTGGCATAAAGCAGAACTCTTATAAAGTTAATCTGTTTTATAAGTATCAATATGAGTTCATCTATATTAAGGGTGTGTGAGGTAGATATGGAAACCAATTTCTTCAAAGAAAATATTAAACAATGAAAAGTAAATAAACACATGCCGAACTGATATTTAGTTGAAGTCTTGGCATTTATTGGCTGTTCCCTCATACTGTCAAATACTACCTGATACGAGCTTCTCTCTCATTGAGGAGGCCATTGTGACATTATCTGATTAAAGTATGACCATATAGATTATTGTTGCAACTACTGTTATTGTACAAAGTTTGCCGAGTGAGGGGTCTATGAAAAGGTTATGGTTTTCTGGTTATGATTAAGCTATCTGTATGCATGTATCATTTTTCTATTTGAAGTTATAAGTACTTGGCGTTCAAATGTTTGCTCCGGGGGGACTGCCAACAAGGTAGCTAGCCAGCTCTTCTTGGAGGAACTGTTCAAATTAAGTGGTTCATCAAGAAACACTTAGTTGACAATCGACCGTGGCAGATGTCCATCTACACTGAATGGACTGTCATGTAAACATGCTGTATGGAGTGTAGGTAATGACTTTCATCAATGACTGAGGGAAATTGGGCAGGAACATATGACTTGCCCATGTGACTCCAAACTCCATCTTGTTGATGTAATTTTCCACAGTGAGAACAATGAGATGCTCTCCACATGGCAAAAGCTAAAAAAGGCCCTGGAAATACCTCCACTTGGTCTTCAATCCTGCTTCTTACCTCTGGAGGAACTTTGCTACAAACTGAAGCTCTGAACAATGGACTGAACGATCCATTCAAGCTGTGGATGTACTCCAGAGACTTAACTTAAGCCAGCAGTTTATTCCACCACTGTTACAAGCCTGAACCAAGAACTTTGTAATTTCTGTATGTAATTGATTCCTTTAGCCAATTTTAACTCTCACCTTTCTTTTTATAAATAAACCTTTAGATTTTAGATACTAAGGGATTGACATCAGCATGATTTTTGGGTCAGATGTAAG
Source organism: Chelydra serpentina (assembly GCA_037349315.1). Lineage (NCBI taxonomy): Eukaryota > Metazoa > Chordata > Testudines > Chelydridae > Chelydra > Chelydra serpentina. The sequence continues at coordinate 73,537,388 of JBAIAC010000004.1, forward strand.
TAATATATTGACCTGAATGTGTAGCTGGCCCTTTGGGATCAGAAGAACCTATTATACAACTCAGAAAGAACCTGTTGCAGTGCATGATATTGCAGAAGGAAAAGTGTTTCTTGGTGAAGTCTTTGAAGTCTATGAAAAAGCAATTGTTTCCATTTACTCTTAATGGGCCATTGTTGATAGTAAGCTTGTCTTCACTACCCGCCGGATCGGCGGGTAGCAATCGATCTATCGGGGATTGATTTTTCGCGTCTCGTTAAGACGCGCTCAATCGATCCCCGATCGCGCTCCCCGTCGGCTCCGGAAATCCACGTCATCGAGCGGCGCAAGCGGAGTCGACGGGGGAGCTGCAGCGATCGACTCGCCGCCGTCCTCATGGTCAGGTAAGCCGATTACGATACGCCAACTTCAGCTACGTTATTCACGTAGCTGAAGCTGCATATCGTAGATCGACCCCCTCCCCTAGTGTAGCCCTGGGCTAAGACTCAGATACTAAGGAAAAATTGGGTTACTGGTTTTTCAGAGCAGGACAGTGTTATGACTGAACGCACAAGGATGCAGGGGATGGCAGGTGAACTCTCATCTCTAGACACTTTGGATATGTCTTGTAGTTTCTTAGTGGAGTTAACATCTGATTCCATGTGGAAGCAGAGGTTGGTAATGGAAGGACAAAAGAACCTTGAGTCTAACATGCTAGTGAAAATGGCTGGTATCTCTTTACAACAGAGTTCAGCCTTGGAATTGGTAACAGTTAAGGACCTGAAAACTAGTAAACAAGCCAGTGTCTGTGTTGATGCAAATTACCTGACTGACTAGGGAGAAAGACTTGCACATAGTTGTTAGCAAAGAGGACACCCCCAGCCATCCAATGGGTTCTGTTACACAAGAGCTCAGATTTTGATCCTACTGGACAGGGAAGAAGCAGTAGCGTAGCCGGGGGGAAGCAGGGGGAGCGGCCGCTCCCCCACTGAGCAGAAGCGGCACCTTTTTTGTGCTCCGACGCCTTTTGCTCCTACGTTGCAGCCAGAGCAGAGCATTTTTTTTTGCTCCTGGCTTTTTTTTTTTGCTCCCGATGCCTTTTGCTCCTGTGCTGCAGCCAGAGCAGAGCTTTTTTTTTTTTTTTTTTTGCTCCCAGCTTCTTTTTTTAGCTCCGCTCCCCCTGTGCTCTAAACCTGGCTATGCCACTGGGAAGAAGTGAAAGATTAAACCTCTCAAATAAAAGCCAAAACCCCAATGTTTTTTAGCCAAAGGCATGGCATGACAAAAATGATTGGAAATGTACACTTGTAATGAATTAAATGTTATTAATGCTAATGCTAACCCATGTGACTAATGTGTTGCTGGTACCAAAAAATGTAAAATTGTACAATGTGCCTAATCTTTTAGAAAAACCCTTGAACATGTTAAGAGTGATACATTATGAGGAGAGGCTGAGGGAACTGAGGTTATTTAGTCTGCAGAAGAGAAGACTGAGGAGGGATTTGATAGCAGTCTTCAATTACCTGAAGGGGGGTGGGTCCCAAAGAGGATGGAGCTAGGCTGTTGTCAGTGGTGGCAGATGACAGAACAAGAAGCAATGGTCTCAAGTTGAAGTGGGGGAGGTCTAGGTTGGATATTAGGAAACACTATTTCACTAGGAGGGGGTGAAGTACTGGAATGGGTTACCTAGGGAGGTGGTGGAGAATCTCCATCCTTAGAGGTTTTTAAGGCCCAGCTTGTCTTGATTTTGTTGGTGTTGGTCCTGCTGTTCAAAGCAGGGGATTGGACTAGATGACCTCCTGAGGTCTCTTCCAACCCTAATATTCTATGATTCTATGATAAGAGCACACTTTATGTTAAGAGACCTTGTGATATTGATATTTCACAGTTAGTGCCTGTAGCTAAACTTGAAACTGTACACAGGAGAAAAGACATTGCACACCTAATGGTGTATGAAAAGACAAACTGAGGCACACTACCATATTGATTTCATAGCAAAATGCCAAGATTCTTAAACTATAGGGAACATTAATATCTACATTGACTTGATGCTAATTTGGTTCCAAATATTTTCCAGAGAGTATCTAAATAAATTAGCTATTTTCTTTAGCTCTTGGCAAGATCACATGAAACATACAGGAATTATGCAGAAAGAGCAGATCCAATCCACTATTGGTCTAACCAAGTTTTACCTTGGGTTTGTAAAGGGATTCAACAGTATTGTTAAACATGATTTTAATAAACCATTTTGGTTATACACTGATACTTCTAACATTGGGTTAGAAGCTGTAGTAATACAGAACCAAGAATGGGAAATTCCTGTGATGCATTCAGTAGTTTCTGGGACACACCTTCCTGCATCAATTTTGTGTTGGCGGTGTGATGTTATCTGATTAGAGTATGACCATATAGATTTTTGTTGCAACCACTGTTATGTATTTGCAGCAAATATTGTACAAAGGTTGCTGAGTGAGGGGTCTATGAAAAGGTTATGATATTCTGGTTATGATTATGCTATCTGTATGCATGTATAATTTTTCTATTTGAAGTTATAAGTATTGGCTCTATACTTGGATTTCAAATCTTTGCTCCTGGTGTACTGCCCACAAGGTAGCTAGCCAGAACTTCTTGGAGAGACTGTTCAAATTAATTGGTTCATCAAGAAACACTTAGTTGACAATGGACCATGGCAGATGTCCATCTACACTGAGCGGACTGTCATGTAAATGTGCTATCTGGAGTAATGGCTTCCTGCAATGACTGAGGGAAATTGGGCATGAACATATGACTTGCCCATGTGACTCCAAACTCCATCTTGTTGATGTAATTTTCCACAGTGAGAACAATGAGATGCCCTCCACATGGCAAAAGCTAAAAAGGTCCTCCATTGGAAACACCTCCATTTTGTCTTCAATCCTGCTTCTTACCTCTGGAGGAACTTTGCTACAAACTGAAGCACCGAACAATGGACTGAATGGCCAATACAAGCTGTGGATATATTCCAGAGACTTGACTTAAGACAGCAATTTATTCCACTGTATCACTGTTACAAGTCTGAACCAAGAACTTTGCACTTGCTGTATGTAATTGATTCCTTTAACCAATTTTAACTGTCACCTTTCTTTCTTTTTATAAACAAACCTTTAGATTTTTGATACTAAAGGATTGGCATCAGCGTGATTTTTGAGTCAGATCTTAAGTTACATATTGACCTGGGTGTGTGCCTGGTCCTTTAGGATCAGAAGAACCTATTATTTGATGAGACTGATTGTAAAGAACCACTCATCTCTGAATCCAGTGTTTTTGGTGGTGATGTAAGAACTGGAATGCCTGAGGAAACTGCCTTTATCTTTTCTTGTTAGCCAGTGTGGTGAAACAGGAGTTTACTCTTGTGGCTGGTTTGGTATATCTTATAAAAGAATAACCACCACTTTGGGGTTGTGTTTACCCTATTCCTCAGCAGTTCTTCCTGAATTTTGCACTCTCAGCTGTGACCCACTAAGGCACAGTTACAGTCCCTTTTCTAACCATTTGGGGAATGCTCCCTTTTTCCTGTGGTAGCTCCCATGTTTCCTTTGCTGGGGGGCTCCCTGTCTGCTTGAGACCTTGTCTATTTCCATATCCAAGAATTAAAACTGGCAGAGCAGTGGGTTGTTTCAGGGACACTGCACTGACACATCAGTATGCATACTTAATGGCATCATGGGAAGCAAGCCAATGGAGTAGCTGCTTTTAAAAAGTCAGATAGGTAATACTATTTTTAACACACTGGTGAAAGCTGAAGCATATTGGAGTAGATAGGAGATTTCAGAGTGATAAAACTTTGGAACCATATACAAGTTGCTGCTGATGACATTGAATTTGTAAGCTTGTTTCTGTACCTATGTTTGTTTAATTTCCATTATCGTGATTCCCATAGGGACATAGCTATTTCACAGGCCTCATCCACACAATATCTACAATCAGTAGTAATAGAGAAAGGTTAAGGATAGGGCAAATGGATTTCTGCAATACTGCCTCAAGGACATATGACAGGGCAATGGCTGTACAATTCAGCCACAAAGTAATCAATAGTAAGTATCCAGGTACTAGTATGTAGTTCATAAAATGTAAATAGCATAGGAGTTCAATTTTGGAAGCTTTTTTATAGAAAAATAGATCTTTATGAAATATGTGTTTCATCATTTATTGGCGAGAATTGAAGTATCTGACCTGCTTGCCAGACAGCCTCTCTACGTATCCCCAAGCCCTCCATCTTTGTAATGTTTCCCAAGAGTGTTAATGTATGGTAAATCTAACACCTAATAAGACCTCCCTAAAGCCTTAAAATTCACTTGAATAAAAGACAGTTCCCTCCCCTGCCCCCCGCAAAAATATAAAATAAAACAAAAGGCCTTATTTTCTAAACAGCGCTCTGAATTTGTGTGCAGGATTTAGTTACCACAATTATGTATGCAAATAGCAGTTACACATCAAAATAGTTATTTGCATTCTCAACGATCTGATGTAGATATATATTTGTAGCAAGTTGGTGTGCAAATTAGGTAAGCAGATGCAATCTTGGGCCAGAGTGTTCTCTCGCTTATACTGGTGGAAATACATAGATGTCGGCAGGATTACTCTTGAATTATACTGGTGCAACATAGCAGAAGTTGGCCTGCATATTTCAGAAAACCAGGGCCTAAATTTCTTCTATAATCTGGTCAGGTCTGGAAAAAATATACAAACATGTATCACATAAAGCAGTGTACTGGTTTCTTTCTTTTTGGGGGCGGGAGGGATGAGGAGAGCTGAAAGAAAATAAAAATTAAGCAAATGGCTTAAAGGATTCATTTGAAGGAAGAATCACAGCTTTTCCCCATCACCTCACAGAACTTTGTTTAGATATACTATTGAAATACCCTGAAATCACTCTGCACTGCAGTGAGAAAGTGTCATGCAGCTTTGTCATTTACTCTGCATTTCCTGGGGTTGTCACTTTGTATGATTTTTTTTATTTTGGCTCCCCATCATCATCTTTTAAAATGTGCTTGATAGCTAAGAGGCATTTATTATTATGTGTGTGTGGTTTGTGTTAGTTGTTAATACAGAGCTCTACAGCCATACAAAGACCCTAAGCCAGAATCCTGAAAACAGACATAATGGATACAAATCAAAAGTCATGTTATAGTTATGGTCCCATGAGAGCAAGGCACTAACTTGAGTCGCAATAGCTTGGGAGTCAAGAGACCTGGGTTCTAGCCCTAGGCCTTATTGGTGACCTTGGTCAAGTCACATCTGTGCCTCAATTTCCTCATCTGTCAAATGGGGAGAATAATAAACCTCCATAAAGCGCTATGAGATTTACAGCTGAAGAGTGCCATATAAGAACTGGATATTACTACAATCACATAGTGGGACCAATCCTGAACACAGGCAAAGATCTTCAAACACCTCCCCCTTGTTATTTGGATACAATCACCTGGGACCTACACACTTACATAGTAGCGAAAAAAAGTCCTGTGGCACCTTATAGTCTAACAGACGTATTGGAGCATAAGCTTTCGTGGGTGAATACCCACTTCTTCAGATGCATCTTTGTGCATCTGAAGAAGTGGGTATTCACCCACGAAAGCTTATGCTCCAATACGTCTGTTAGACTATAAGGTGCCACAGGACTTTTTTTTCGCTTCTACAGATCCAGACTAACACGGCTACCCCCTGATACTTGACACGACTTACATAGTAGTTAGCCTAGTGATGCCATCATTTTCCTATGTGACTTTCTCCAATAAGAGATCGCAAACAAACCAAGAGGCTCAGCTCTGCAGCCCTTATTCACATGTGTTAGTCCCACTGATTTCACTGCAGTTCATCACATGTGTGGGCTGCAAGATCAGTGGTTTGTTGAAGGGCAGTACCACATATTCTGGGCAGAGTGCTCACTAAGTAGTCATAGAATCCTGCAGTAAAGTTACAAATCTTTTGGCCAGAGAAGCATTTAGTTTAGTTACCAATTGATAAAAATACCTTCTCTTGGAGGGGATGAAAAATACAGGTTTGTTCCTTTTTAAAGGAGGCTTAATCTATATATTGTCATCAGAACAGCAATGATAGAATGACAGAGTCAACAAAAGGATTAAGAGTTGTTGTTTTTTTTAAAAAATCAGGACACCTGCATCTTGTCTCTTCCTGCAAACACTGATTGAGACACCAGCAAGGAGTTTCCCAAGCAAATAAGAATTAAAAATGATGATTGGATGGGATAATTGAAAAAGTTGTTGTTTTGGAACTGAATGTTATCTCAGGCTAATGGGCTAGTTTGTACTACTGGTACAGTATTCAAGAAAATAATGTTCAATTGTTTTCTATGACAATCAGAGTGAGAATAGCAAGCAGCCTGTAGCAATTATTGAATTTCTGCCAAGCTCTCAGTTGTAGATAAGAAGGTCCCTAGCTGAAGTAGCTGAATCCAAGCAAGAGGGCAGAAGATGAAGCAGTAGAGGTTATCTGGAAACTTTGCACTGTGATGTTACTGGACACCATTTATTTGGGGCATGATCCTGAGCCTATTTATGCTGATAAGAGTTATGCCATGACATCCGTGGGAACAGAATTGGGACTGTCATGATTAAATCCCTACAAATTGTAAGGCTGTATTTTAGGAGTGGCATTTACATTAAATGTTTGCAACAAAAGCTGGTATTAGCAGAATGTGGAATATCAGTTCAAAGGAAAAGCTGAATAGGCTGCAGGAAAAAGATTAAGGAAACTGAATTTTCATCTCCAGTATTATGCAAATAAAATCTCTTTTAGCACTCTTTCGACACATGAGAAGTATTTAACAATACAGCATCTAAAATCCAGAGAGAGTTCTTTCTGTAGATACCTTGGCAAAACCATGTTTTAGAATAGTCTAACCTGTATAAGTTAGATCATGATTAAAATATAAGTGCATATATGGCTTATCCTCAGCTTGCAACTCTGGATAGTTTAAAGACATCCCATTATTTTACTTCTGTTCATTGGAAAAAACCTCATAAGGTAAGATTAGAGATTTAAATGCTATAGAACAAAGTATTTTCTTTTTTCTACCTAGAAAACAGTGGATCCCAACGTCTCCTCACCCACTCCCGTTACATTATATGTATCAATCAAATCAATGCATTCGACTACTGTTATATATATATATATATATATATATATATATATATATATATATATATAACAGTAGTCGAATGCATTGATTGGCCCAATAACAGCTAAACTAATCGCCCAAGCCCAAACCCAGAGAGAGGCAACAACTGGATACTTGATTAAGGGCTGATAAGAGCCTTTCAATGGTCTTCAGTGGGCTTCAATCAGGGCTTTGGTCAGTAAAAGTCTTATCCTGCAGTCCCTATTCATTATATTATTATCAGAATTTTGATTGACTAAGGATTTCAAAATGAAGCCCTAACTTTGGAATTCAGTAAGACACATCATAGCAAACTGATACTTTCATTGTCTGCTGGACAATTCCTCCTACACTTAGTCTAAGTAAGTTGTCTGAAAGTACAGTATAGTTAAATCTTTGTCTTTAGTAAGTTCATTATTCCTCTTTACAAAATTCACAAGCTAGATCCATGTTTTCAGATTTTTATTTATCCATTAATTTTAAATGAGATTGTGTTACTCACATTTTCAAAATGGCCTTCAGAATAAAGCTAAATTATGGCTTCTTTAAAGTATATCCCAACAATAACATGCTCATCTGCTCTGTCTTGATTACTCACATGTAGGGTGTTTATATACAGCTTTAAGAATGAAAACAGTAAATTTCAGAATGTTAAGATCACTTTTAGGTACATATGCCCCCTATCACTATAGTACCCGAGCACCTCAAAATCTTTACTGTATCTATCCTCACAAAACCTAATATTCAGAAGTGCTATTTATCCTCATTTTACAGATGGGAAACCGAGGCACGGAGAAACTAAGATTATGAATGCTGTGGAGCTGGAAGGCGTAGTTTCCAGCATAGTTCATCATAGCTGCACAAGCTCTGATCTATTTTTACTTCAATAGTTTGAAGTGTAGCTGTGGCAGCTAGCTGCCTGAGGACAATCCCAGCCACAACCCTACACATGTATTTGGGCAACTAAGCTTCTCTCATGCTATACTTCTACATTTAGAATGCTAGCTCAATCAGAACTAACATGGGTATCTCTACCTCACCTGGAACTTACAACTTCCAGTACCAGTGTAAACATACCCTAAGTGACTTGTCCAGGATTACTTAGGATATTTGTGGCATAGCAAGGAATTGAACTCAGTTCTGCCACACCCCAGTCTAGCACTCTAACCACTGGACTTTTCTTCCTGTGCAGGATGAGACAGATGACTAACTATTAGAGCAAAAAGGAAATGTATATTTCAAATTGGCCCTAAATGCATCAAATAGTTAAATAGCAAGCAGATTTAATTAGGTTATTGATGTTCCTCTAGAATTTTCACAGCATTATCGATTTTGATTATCTATATGGGAAATATTTAAAGGTGAATTTAAGAAGCATTTATAGCTTTTTAGATCTGAATTTAATAAAAGTTTGATGTTCTATATACTTTAATGCATTTTAACACAGTATTAATGATTGAGCCTACAAAGCAATGTGGTTCAAGAAATGGCTGACTAAAATGCTGAGGCTCACAGATGGAAACAAATGTGTTATGATTACAGTTCTGCAGTTCTTCTGATTCATTGATAAGATACAATAGTGATGGCATCTCCTTGATGTAAGCACAGAAAATTGGCTAATTAAATTTGTACTTCTCTCTCACAGCAGAAAATATTAGATCCTTGTTTCTTGCAAACCTATCCTTTAGTCACTGGAAACCAGTGCAAATGAGAACTGAAAAAAGATTTTATAAAATTTCATAAATGAGTTGTATTTCACATGTGTGTGTACACAATTCAAAGGGTTTTTTATTCAAAGGAGAACTCCTGGATTTGTATGTATATTTCTGAACAGAACAAATTAGATTCTATGCTGTACCTCTAAAGAGGTGCAGTATAGAATTCACATCACAGAGGGCAATGGAAGCTAAGATGGCTCTATATCTCCATTGAGTCATTCTCACAGCATTGGTGGTGGGGGTCTAAGTTACAGGCTGCCTAGAATCTTGTAAGCACTACATGCTGTGCTCCTGCACAAGACATGGCCTTCCTATTCCAAGGACACAACCTACAGAAGATCTTGTGAGGGAATCCTCAGCAGACATCCTGTGACTGCCCTCCTCAGTTCTTGCACTTGGTCAATTCGTCCCAAGTCAGAGCTGAAACTTTTATGACCCTCTTACACAATTCCAGCCCTTGAACTCATTGTAAAAGCTGAAGCACAAGTGAGAATTTCATCCAATATAACTTGTCTTCCTAACAAGCCATATCTAAAAAAATGAAATTTAATGTAGTTGATATAGGTTGTCACCAGTTCAGGACAACTGCACTGGTATTCCCCATGTGGTCCCTTGTGGGTATTCACACTAGGCTCTTGACTCATCAGCTGTCACCTATCTAGGGCAGAGATCTGTCTCTCTGTCCCTCCTGAGCAAGGTTTTTCTAGGCTGACTAGAAAGTTGCCTGATTATACTGAGATATTCACAGCAAACCAGACTGCCTAAGCAGACGAGCCTCTGCACTTTGCTTTCTCCCCAGAGGCTATGAACCTGTAGACAATCCAGGAAGTTTTTGGAAAGTGTAGGGGACAATTTCCTGGTGCAAGTGCTGGAGGAACCAACTAGGGGAAAAGCTCTTCTTGACCTGCTGCTCACAAACAGGGAAGAAATAGTAGAGGAAGCAATAGTGGATGGGAACCTGGGAGGCAGTGACCATGAGCTGGTCGAGTTCAGGATCCTGACACAAGGAAGAAAGGAGAACAGTAGAATACAGAGCCTGGACTTCAGAAAAGCAGACTTTGACTCCCTCAGGGAACTGATGGGCAAGGTCCCCTGGGAGAATAACATGAGGGGGAAAGGAGTCGAGGAAAGCTGGCTGTATTTTAAAGAAACCTTATTGAGGTTGCAGGAACAAACCATCCCGATGTGTAGAAAGAAAAGTAAATATGGCAGGCGACCAGCTTGGCTTAACAGTGAAATCCTTGCTCGTCTTAAACACAAAAAAGCAGGTTACAAGAAGTGGAAGATTGGACAAATGACCAGGGAGGAGTATAAAAATATTGTTCAGGCATGCAGGAGTGAAATTAGGAAGGCCAAATCACACTTGGAGTTGCAGCTAGCTGGAGATGTTAGGAGTAACAAGAAGGGTTTCTTCAGGTATGTTAGCAACAAGAAGAAAGTCAAGGAAAGTGTGGGCCCCTTGCTGAATGAGGGAGGGAACCTTGTGACAGAGGATGTGGAGAAAGCTAGTGTACTCAATGCTTTTTTTGCCTCTGTCTTCACAGACAAGGGCAGCTCCCAGATGGCTGCACTCCGCAGCACGGTATGGGGAGGAGGTGACCAGCCCTCTGTGGAGAAAGAAGTAGTTCGGGACTATTTAGAAAAGCTGGACGAACACAAGTCCATGGGGCCGGATGCACTGCATCCGAGGGTGCTAAAGGAGTTGGCCGATGTGATTGCAGAGCCATTGGCCATTATCTTTGACAAATCATGGCAATCGGGGGAGGTCCCGGATGACTGGAAAAAAGCTAATGTAGTGCCCATCTTTAAAAAAGGGAAGAAGGAAGATCCGGGGAACTACAGGCCAGTCAGTCTCACCTCAATCCCTGGAAAAATCATGGAACAGGTCCTCAAGGAATCAATATTGAACCACTTAAAGGAGGGGAAAGTGATCAGGAACAGTCAGCATGGATTCACCAAGGGCAAGTCATGCCTGACTAACCTAATTGCCTTCTATGATGAGATAACTGGCTCTGTGGATGAGGGGAAAGCAGTGGATGTGCTATTTCTTGACTTTAGCAAAGCTTTTGATACAGTCTCGCACAGCGTTCTTGCCAGCAAGTTAAAGAAGTATGGGCTGGATGAATGGACGGTAAGGTGGATAGAAAACTGGCTGGATGGTCGTGCTCAACGGGTAGTGATCAATGGCTCCATGTCTAGTTGGCAGCCGGTATCAAGTGGAGTGCCCCAAGGGTCGGTGCTGGGGCCGGTTTTGTTCAATATCTTCATCAACGACCTGGAGGATGGTGTGGACTGCACCCTTAGCAAGTTTGCAGATGACACTAAACTGGGAGGAGTGGTTGATACGCTGGAGGGTAGGGATAGGATACAGACAAATTAGAGGATTGGGCCAAAAGAAATCTGATGAGGTTCAACAAGGACAAGTGCAGAGTCCTGCACTTAGGACGGAAGAATCCCATGCACTGCTACAGACTAGGGACCGAATGGCTGGGCAGCAGTTCTGCAGAAAAGGACCTAGGGGTTACAGTGGACGAAAAGCTGAATATGAGTCAACAGTGTGCCCTTGTTGCCAAGAAGGCTAACGGCATTTTGGGCTGTATAAGTAGGGGCATTTCCAGCAGATCGAGGGACGTGATTATTCCCCTCTATTCGGCACTGGTGAGGCCTCATTTGGAGTACTGTGTCCAGTTTTGGGCCCCACACTACAAGAAGGATGTGGATAAATTGGAAAGAGTCCAACGGAGGGCAACAAAAATGATTAGGGGTCTGGAGCACATGACGTATGAGGAGAGGCTGAGGGAACTGAGATTGTTTAGCCTGCAGAAGAGAAGAGTGAGGGGGGATTTGATAGCTGCTTTCAACTACCTAAAAGGGGGTTCCAAAGAGGATGGATCTAGACTGTTCTCAGTGGTAGAAGATGACAGAACAAGGAGTAATGGTCTCAAGTTGCAGAGGGGGAGGTTTAGGTTGGATATTAGGAAAAACTTTTTCACTAGTAGGGTGGTGAAGCACTGGAATGGGTTACCTAGGGAGGTGGTGGAATCTCCTTCCTTAGAGGTTTTTAAGGTCAGGCTTGACAAAGCCCTGGCTGGGATGATCTAGTTGGGGTTGGTCCTGCTTTGAGCAGGGGGTTGGACTAGATGACCTCCTGAGGTCCCTTCCAACCTTGAGATTCTATGATTCTATGATAAGGAAGTGTTGTTTACTACTTCTCATAACACAAGAACTAGGAGTCACCAAATGAAATTAATAGGTAGCAGGTTTAAAACAAATAAAAGGAAGTATTTCTTCACACAACACACAGTCAACCTGTAGAACTCCTTGCCAGAGGATGTTGTGAAGGGCAAGACCATAACAGGGTTCAAAAAAGAACTAGATAAATTCATGTAGGATAGGTCCACCAATGGCTATGAACCAGGATGGGCAGGAATCATGTCCCTAACCTCTGTTTGAAGAATTTGGGAATGAGTGACATGGGATGATCACTTGATGATTACCTGTTCTGTTCATTCCCTCTGGGGCACCTGGCACTGGCCACTGTTAGAAGACAGGATACTGGGCTAGATGAACACTTGGTCTAACCAAGTAAGGCCATTCTTATGTTCTTATGTTCTAATTACTTTCAGTTACAAGTTATCACACAGTTCTTTCTAAGCAAGCACATTTCTTCTTAAGGTGAAAGCATTACAGAGAAAACATTCAAAACAATAGAAGAACCTACATGCATGCTAAAAAGCAGGATCACCCCAGCTCCAGCCTCTGGTAGGTGTCAGCCCAGCCCTTCCATCTCTTCCACAAGAGCCCCCACACACAGCCCAGGAGAAGGGGGTAGAAGTTCCTGTCTGTTTACTGGTTCAGAAAGAAGGCCCTGAGTCAGTTTAAACTCAGACTTTTATTGTTTGTTGATATCTGGAGATTCCAGTCGAACTAGTTTATACATGCTTCCCCAAGAGGTGGTGCCTCTCGGGGGGCGGGGGAGGTTACAACCTGATTGAATTGTCTGCATTACCACCCACTATTTTTAGTTCCTGTGAGACCTTTGGTATCCTTCCCCCATGGAGTAGAATACAAACATACATAAATCATTAATTTTAAAGAATTGTTTCATCTTCATGCAATAGTTTGATATCAGAATTTAAATATGCTTTCTCTCTCTTACCTCTGTCTGTAAAAGAGAAGGGAAAATTCTTCTCTGCTCCAAAATATATATATCTTCTATATATATATATCATTCCAAACACAGAGCTTGCTACAATCAGAATAGTCTCAGAGTCATAAAATTCTCCTGCTGACATCATAGACTGCTGAACCAGATGATGGTGCACAGTGGGGGTCTTCTTGAAGAAGGCAGATACTGTTGGCATGTTAGTATATTCTTTGATTTCTCTCCTTTTGTGTTAGGGTAATGGATACAATACTGTCTTTAAGTTAGCACAACAATTTAGAGTGCCAGGGCTGCAGTAGAATTTTTGTACCTTGTACTTATTGAAAGCAGACAGTCTGAAACTGCATTTGAGAGTCATGTTGAGAGCGTGACAGAAAGTTTCCCTTCTTGGTATAAATATGTATAGTAGGATTCTCCCTAAAAAATCTAGTCTCCACTCCAGGTTCTATTTTACCTCCTTGATTGAAGCTTTTTCTGCACCCAGTCCGCTAACCTCTAAATATTCCTGCTATAATGAATCCAGCTTTGGCAACAAGAGGCTTTTGATCTTGCTCTCTCTCTCACCCCTGCCCCCACTTCCAGGAGTCAGAACTTATATCCTCTTTTTCTAAAACCACAGGACTATACCCCTTAAGATGAAAGAGATTTCCCATAAGTGCTCTAGTAACATATTCCTCGCGGTCTCCACCAGTCACTGCAGGTCAGCATTTTCACACACATACAAAACCAATACTTTACAAAACCTTTCCTCTAGGACTCTTCCTTTCCTTATGAGTATTCTTACCAGAGATGCAACTGAGTCTTGAAGTTTTTATCTAGATATGAGCTATCACAAAGTTTGGAGAAGTGTGGATGGTCAGAGTTCAAATCCTGGCCAATTATAGAGATAATCAAGTTCACAACTGGCACCACTTCCACTGTCTGAGAGGTGGAGATCCAAGGTTCTGGTTTGGGCCCCAAACTACTCATCATCTCTATTCCAAGAACAACTATCAGTGTGACTATCAGTTTTGGGTGTAAAATTAGAAAGACTCATCATTTTAAAAAAAATGTCATTAATTTTCTCAGGGTCAGTATTTTGCCAATTTACCTCCACGTTAAATTAGAAAGATTTTTATGAAAAGTTAAAAACTTCCTTTTCTTTAGATGAAAATATGCATTGCTATTTTAAAATTAATTATTATTTTAATATAGCAAAATCAGTTCCCCTGAGATCCCGAGAGACTTGAACTGCTAATTTGCTGTTTCCTCATCTTGATTTGCTGACATCACAAATACCGTAAGCACAGAGAAAACAAAAGCAAGATTCTCTTTGATTTTAAAAATTCTCTTTATTTGTGTTCTCTATTCTGAAAGTCCAATAATCCAAATATAAGTTTTTAATCAACTACAAGGACTATAGCTATAGCAACAACATGGAAAACAACAACATCAAAAAATTAGAACAAGGTCCTTATTTACAAGAGAGTTTGTTCTTTAGTTCAGACTCCAACCCAGCTCCAAGTGCAATTATAAATCGCTGCAAACAGATGAGACTTTTGAACTATGCCACATTGTTCCACCTTAAAGATGTAGTAAGCAGTTTTATAGCTCCATGCACCACAATCTGAAGAGGAATGATGGTACATTTTACTACAAATAGGTATTCATGTGTGCTTTTGAATGATATGTTATATTTAAACATAGTTCAAAGTCTCCAATATATAGGCTTATTTTCACAGTCACAGATGATTCTGAATTATACACACATACAAAAAATCTAAACTGCCTGCAAATTGCAAAAACGTATTACACTGAACTGAGGTGGGAGAAGGGGAGAAGTCCACTAAATATGGTAGAAAGAAAAACAAACAAATACAAGGAAAACTTTGGCCATATCATACCCTCCATTTTTAGGCAAAACTCTTAACCTGTAACAGTGTTGCACCCACTTCTCACGGGCACTTCTTCTGGTCATGTGTGTCTGCAGTCTTTAAATAGTCCCAGTACTGGTATCAGGCCATAGCCCCAGGCCTTCCTCCCTGGAGGAAATGTTTTTTCCCTCTTTGTCTACTCTGGCCCCAGCTCTCCAACTGGGCTACTAAGTAATTCAGTTCCCCTTCTGGAAGTTTCTCCAATTCCCCAGTACACCCACCCACTATGCAGACCAAGGACCCTAAGGATAGCAGCCATATGCTGCCATGTTCCTTCAGCAAAACTGCTTTCAGTTCCCTGGGGCACTTGCCCATGACCCCAGCCTTCACAGATATTTCATTCTTACCTCAGGGCTCATCAATGTTTAGGCCCAGCAGCCAGCCAGAAGCTCTTCCTCACTGCCCAGTCCCTGCCAGCACTGAACTATCCATAGATTCTGCAGTTTCCTTTGACCAACCAGGAGCACCATCTACACACCTCCAGCTCTAGCAAGAGACTGATAGTCCATGCCTCTGCAGCTGCTTTTTTATGATCCTCTTGGGCCCTGATTGGCTGTTTCCCCTGCAGCCACTCTAGGCTGCTTGAAGGACTCCTCTACCGCTCCTTTCCTGGGACAAGTGTGGCAGGAGACTGACGCCTCCAGCAAGGGCCCTCTGGGCCTAGTCCGCCCCGTGACACCACCCTTGCCATTTGATCATGAGTCTCACAAGATCTGTGGTGGTTTTAGGGGTTCTCATTAATTTCTCATTATCACCAACTCTGGCCCGTATTCTAAATGGCCATAGTCTCCTAATCACTGTCAATGGAATGGAAACCACAGGATGCTGTCAATAGATTTACCACCAAGTCTGTTTGATCTTTTTTGGTGGTAATGAGGCTTCCCACAGGAAAAATGGTCATCACCTCCCACTGCTGTCAATGGGACTGAAGCCACAGGCTGCCTTCGGTAGGCTGCCTTGTTCCTTTAACCTTTGTATACAGAAGTGATACTGTCACCAAAGATGGATATCAGCTCCCTTTGTTTCCAATAAAGCTGAAGACAGGTGGCCCTTTAATCACCTCGTGAGGGCATGGCAAGGAACAGAAGAATGTGGAAGCACCAGGAATGGGACTGTGGGAGTTGTATGGAGAAGAGTATTAGGAAATTCGACAGGAAACTATGAAGAGCCAGAGAAATATGGTAGGTTGTAGGCAGAGGAAACAGTGGAGATGGAGGGAACAGGCTAGTGGCAGGTAAGGGGCTGACTAGAGAGTATGTGGGTGGCAGATTGAAGGGGTGAAGTAGAACATGATATGGCAGAGAAGGAGGAAGTGATCAATAGGAGACTATGAGAGGGAAGAAAGGGAACAATGGGGGGCAAGTGAATATAGGGCACAGGTGTGGGACAGGATAAGGTGAGGGAGCATGCAGGGAGGATATGAGTGTACCAGCTGCCCTCCAGTCTATGAAGGGAATGGGATAGAGAGGGAGTGAATGGCAGATCACACACTCTAGCAGATAGGAGTGAGTACATGGAGTTCCCTCTGTTTTTTGCGTATTTAAGGTTGAATTTTGAATATGAGATGATCAGATACAATTTGGGGCTGAATGCTTTCTCCCTAAAGGTGAGGAAAAATCAAAAGGTAGGCACTATGTGATTTATTATTTTTATCTGATGATTTGGAGTGTTCTAATTCAATTTTTTTGCATATTTGGGAGTGGCAATATTGCTGAACTGAACAGAATAAGGACTTCCCTGTATTTGGAACCACAAAAAAAAGTTTAACACAGGAAGCAGTAAAGTACAGAGTTGCTTTCCTCTAAATACAGACAAGGAATTTTATTAGAAAAATATGAAATATCCCACTCTCTACTGAGGTGCTGAGGACCCTATGATCAGCACCTTAGTCAGCTCTATTACTTATACATGATATGTCATAATTATCACAAGCTTGGTACATCTTTACCAAAGGAGACAGTTGCAGCATGGTACAAATGCTTAGACAGACAGATACAGTATATAAAAGAAGAATGAGAGAAGGCTTGTTGCTCATAATTGGAGTGATTGTCACTGTACAATAATTTACTTTTGTATATGCTATTAGGGTGACAAACGCTGTGAAAATAAAACATAAAAATAAAAAGTTTTAGTGCTTGTTATTTTAAGAATTCCACAGGAAGTTTGGTCCCATATAGTAGGTAATGGCAATACTCTTTTTCTAACTTAGCTCAAGTCACTACCATGATTCTCAATTTCAAACTGCTCTCTAGGGAAATACCCACAGAGTTGTCATCTGGGCTAGGAGTGCAATCAGTATTGAGAACCATTTTTCATGCTTGCCACTCAGCTCTTAAAAAGATACACATCCACATATTGCATGTCACATACATTCCGCACACTGTAAACAACTGCCTCACACTTTCCCTCTGCACAGAATAAGATGAATGTTTGCCGTGCTTCATATTCCAATTTATATGGGAATAATGTCCAAACAACCTAGAGAGAGTTTAGCGCTTTAAGCTAGTTTAGACTTAATTTGTATAATGTCTAAAATTAATTGCCCTAATCTATTTATTGTAAATGAACACAAACAAAACAAATCTTCTAATGTTGTATTCATATTTTAGTTGGGTTATATGTGCCCTAGAAACACTTAAAAGCAATTATAAATAGATAACACCATTGTCAAAGGAATTCAAATGATTTGCTGAATATATGTGCCCATTATATATTCCTTCTAATCAGTTGAATACATTCACATATTAATGACTTTGACTTGATTAGTAAGTTTATATTTGACAAAATCCATTTAAGCAGAGACTCAGACAGCTGGAGCATTGAGATGCATAGTGAATTTGATTGCTGAAAGTAAGGGCTAAATTGTGTCATTTAGGGTACATCTACACACGGATAAAAGACCTGCGACAAGGTCGCGGCTGGCGCAGATCAGCTAACTTTGGCTCGCAGGGCTCGGGCTATGGAGCTAAAAATTACTATGTAGAAATTCAAGCTCAGTCTGGAGCCCAAGCTCTGGGACCCTCCACCCTAGTAGGGTTCAGGGCTTGGGATCCAGTACAAGCCCGAGCATCTACATAGCATTTTTTAGCCCAGCAGCCTGAGCCCTGCAAGCCCAAGTCAACTGACCAAGCCAGCCATATATTTTTTTTATCTTTGTGTAGACATAGTCTTAGCAACAGCCCTGCACTGGGTATAGCGAGATGAATCAGAGGTCATTCTGCTTCTAGGAAGCATGATACTTCCCTGAATTCTCCACATTTGTAGTGGGAGGGACGGATGGGTAATTTGCTGCATCCTTTTAAAGTATGCCGAATAATTCTGCTCTGCTGGCATGATTTTAGGAAAGTAGAGTCATGTTTCTGCCTATTTCCCGCCCCTGCCCACTACCTTTTCTAATAGTTGCTCTGTGGGTGACAGTAACTCATTTGCAATCCCAAACCAGAGCTGTTGCAACTCTGGGCAGTGATTAAGGAGGTTACCCAACGAAGAACGTATGAATCTTTACTTCCTCCACACCTCTGTGGCCACATAAGGTTGGTCAGAATCCGTTCTCTTGCATTGAGTAGTCCTTTATTGTGTAACCCACCCCAAGTCATTGGAATGCCTTGCAAAGTAAGCATAAAGTAAGTCTGGCAGAATGTGGCTCTAAATAAACAGCAGGCATTTACAAATCCAATGTAATGAATGTTAATAGGGAGTAGATCTTATTGGTTACTGGTATACTTAAAATAACATACAACACATGACTAGAGATGATGGAAAATTTTCCATTAACATTTTTTCTAGCAGAAATTACCTTTTCAATGAAAACTAAAAATGTTCACAAAAAATCATTTTGGTAAAAAGTTTTTATTTTATGATGAAAATAATTTGAAATGAAAAACTCAATTTCACTCAGGATAGGGGGAAACTTACTTTATTTTTCCTCACTTTGTTCCTTACTGAAAAGGGGGAGGATAGTATAAAAAAAGGGAGAGAAAGTGGGGGGAAATAATCATGCTTTAAAAAAAAACACCACACCCTTTTCTCCTGGAAAAAGGTTAAAAAGTGAGAGAGTTTTTTCTCCACCAAAAAGACCCATATTTTTCAAAAATCTTGAAAATAATTTTTCATTGCAAATAATATTTCACAGAAAATGAACAATATCAAAAACGTTTTTTCCACATTTTTTGGAAAACACTTATTTTTTCAACCAACTGTATACATTGCTATTTATAGATATATTAGTTCTAAATTAGGGAGATAGCTGTGAATCACTGGTTAAGACTGCATTTTTATAGTAGGTATTACCATAAACCCTGAAGATCAGATTTTCTTCTCAGTTACACCACTGTAACTCCAATAACCTCAGTGGAAACAATTGCATCAATGAAACAGATGTACAAATTCAGCTTCCCTGGTAAAAGCTTTCCTAAACATATCCACATCTATATCACTGACTTGAATAATTATATTGCCAAGATATAGCAGCTGTTTGTAAAGATTTAAATAAAGTTTACTGGGATTTAAAAAAATAGGTTTAATCAGTTTGGACTACCTGAACTTTTTCTGGTATCCCAGAGCATATATACTCATATATACCCCCAAATACTATTAGGCAATACAATGGGAGATCTCAGGGGATCTATGAGTTATTGTGGTTTGAAACCCCTACCTACTCTTTAGGAGTTAAGCCTTTGCAGTGCAACATATTCAAACCATTCTGAAGGAAGTATCAGACTACCCATTATCCTTTTATAATCGTGACCCGAAAATTTAAACAGTTATTTCATAATATTTATCCTACAAATGGAGCAATAGGTAACATTTGTAGGTGATGCAAAATTTTTGCATATCATTGTATTTGTGGGTATGATATCATTCCAAACCTCTTTGGAGGTTTGATTTTAGAAACTATGCAAAAGTTCCCCTCATTGCATTCCTTCACCATGCCAGAGAACAAGGCCTCTGTACACAGACTTCCCACAACTACACTTCTATGCTCCCATTTTCTTGCTTATCCTGAAATTCATCCTTTCAGTATCCACCACTTATCTTTTGAGATACACAGTGGAGCAAATTTGCTTCTCTTCTGGCCTCAGCCTTCACTTTTCAAAATGGAAGCAGCCAGGGCTCAACGTAGTGGCAGTTGGCCTTACCTTACATGACTTAAGTTACAGGGAGCTTGTCTGATATTTCAGGAAGCTTCTAGTCAGAAGGGGTAAGAATAGGGTGACCAGATGTCCCGATTTTATAGGGAGAGTCCCAATTTTTGGTTCGTTTTCTTATATAGGCTCCTATTACCCCCCACCCCCTGTCCCGATTTTTCACACTTGCTGTCTGATCAACCTCGGTAAGGAAGATAACCACAAAGAAGCAGGAGATGGTTGAAAGATGCCTTTGAGGAGATCAACTTCATTTAGATCAGTAGTGGGCAACCTGCGGCCCGCAGGCCACACACGGCCCATCAGAGTAATCCACTGGCAGGCTGCGGTACAGTTTGTTTACATTGAGCGTCCACAGGCACGGCCGGCCGCAGCTCCCGGTGGCCGCGGTTCGCCATTCCCAGCCAACGGAAGCTGAGGGCAGCCACGGGCTGCAGGGAGATGCTGGCCACCACTTCCTGCAGCTCCCATTGGCCGTGGCCACTGGATGCTATGGGACGCCGTGCCTGCGGACGCTCAGTGTGAACAAACTGTCTCCCAGCCTCCCAGTGGATTACCCTGACAGGCCGCAGGTTGCCCATCACTGATTTAGATGAACCTTAAAAAAAAATAGCCACCAGGATTCAGTTAGAAAATACAGATGAGGTCTGCACCAATGATCTTTAACTCATCGTAGGTGCCCATCCTTCACCCCAAAATAATAAATGTCAACTTCAAAACATTTACAGTTTTTGCTGGTCTTACAAGCTTAAGGTCTATGGTTGTTTTCAGCCTTTGTCCCTCAAATACCAACACATTCTGCTATCAAAATCACTTGGACATCCACCAATAGGTTGCTTAATAGACTACTTAGAGAAACTTGCTGTCAAGCTGTCCTGCGGTGGCTCAGGTGTGTGCGTACCAACCTCAGGGCAGACTATTAAGAGGCCCCACAAACACTAAATTGACCGTGAGTTCTATCCTTAGATTTCACTGACCAATTATCAAGTGTCAACTACTCAGGCACTATAACAGCCCAAAAGAAAGTCACCCACAGGCCCCTTGGGTACTTCAATCTATTTTGTCATTTAGGCAACCTTGCCTTTGTGATAGAGAGTCCCTTAGGCCAAAAAACAACAATATTCAGGTTACGCCCAGTCCCAAAGGACCAGTCACTTACCCCATATCAATTACACTTTAGATCTCACACCAAAGACAACACTTGTAGCCAATCCTATAACAAACTATCTAAAGGCTTATTAACTAGAAAAAGGAAATAAGAGAGTTATTTACAAGGTTAAAGCAGGTAAACATATATATACACCGCACCCCCGCTAGAACGTGGGGTTTGGGACCCATACGCAGTACCACGTTAACATGGGGACAGCGTTAACACGGGGAGGGCGCAATACCATGAATCCCAATGTAAAAAATGTATTTTGGCATCCATGCTTGCCCCGCGCTAATACCGAATTCACACTATAGTGACGAGTTACTGTCTTAAGTTTCAAAAGGTAATAAAAGCCTCTATAACAAGCAAGTTCAATATGTCCCTTACAGCTATCCCAGGCCAAACACTGGGGATCTCTTGCTTATGCTTAGTAAACCTTCCCCTCAGGAGTCCAAGAAACAGATATAATTATTCCCTCACCCACCCCATGTGCTCTGAGCTGCCACTTCAGCTGATGGGAGGAATTCACCTGCACATCTTTTCATATAGACAGAGAGAACAAAGTCTTTTATCCTAAGATGTTCCGCATTAGTTTGTCTGATGTTGATGGGTAGCAGATAACACTTCCTGTTGGACACTAGTATTTCACACACATTAATGCTTCTCTCCTGTCTGGTGATTTAGTTACACAGGCTTACAATGCAAACACTTAAATGTTACCTTATAACATCGAATACAGATGTTCTAAGGGAGCTTAATGCTTGTGGCAACTTACAAGCATTCAATAAATTCTAAACACTAAGCAATAATTCTAATACCTATTATAACAACACTAGCACACAAATGAACCAGACTGATTCCAGCTATGCATTTGTCAGTATTTAAGTGAGGCATGGGGACCTTCACATAAGCTGGTACCTGGTATGCGTGGTATGTGTCACACTAGCATTCTGTATTCTCTCTGTAATAAGTGATGTTATGTAATTCTAGAAAGGTGTTGATTTAGAAATATGAAGAATTACTACTTTCAGATGAATATGAGCAGGAAATTACTTAGCTGTAATGGTTAATTTTCCTCTATATTACAATGTTCCATTTCTATCACATCTCCAGCAAAAACTCAAGACAGTGGGCAATGCATCCTCCTCCAAGATTTGAAATGATCCACATCTTTAGACAGTACATAGTCTAAAATAAACCATGATAATATTACCTTGTATTTGCATTTACAGAGGTATTAAAAGATAAGTAATATCAGGATGCCATCTTGCTCCTATTGAAATCAATCAGAGCTTTGCCATTGACTTCTGCAATACCAGGAAGCAGACAAGGCATTGTAACGCTCACAAAGCAAAAGACCATCTTGGAAAATACAGAAAAGGAGTACTGGTTACAGAGGAAATGTTTATATTTGATAAGACACTATCAAAATAGCAGGTGAAAAAGTATGCGCACACCATCCCTGTCACATAACACAAGAACAAGGGGACATTAAAAGAAATTACTAGGTGGCAAATTCAACTCTGACAAAATAAGTCTTTTTTTACACAATGTATAACTAGACTGTGGAACTCACTGCCACATGAGGTCATTGAGGCCAAGAACTTAACAAGATGGATAACGAGAACATCTAAAGTTTTTATATTTAATAACAAAACCTGGAAGGAATATTAAACCTTGTGCTTCAGATTTTAAACCAATATCCAACTATTACAGATCAGCATGAGACAGATGATCACACATCTACCTTTTGTGGGAATATTATACCTTCCTCTGAAACATCTAGGTACTGGGCCACTGCCAGAGATAGGATGCTGGACAAGATAGATCTCTGATCAAAAACGGCAATTCCTATGTTCCACATTTGTATGTGCGTGGGTAAAGTTTAGGTGCATACCCCTCTAATGTATGTGCACACAAATGCCCAAATTCAGGCATTCATCAGAGGATATAAATTACTTATATAGGTTAAACTGCCACTTGGGGCAAAATTCTGCCCTTAGCCACATACATGCAACTCCAAGTGAAATAAATTGGAGATTTATTTTATTTTAAAATGTTCACTATTTTATAACTGGGGAAACTTAGGCACAGAACATGGGTGACTTACCCATCTGTGGTGCTTGTCCTCACTCCAGCCATGGTAAGGGATACAATTTTTGGACTCTAATTCTCTCTTGCCATGGTCTCTGTACCATGACAATGAGAACTCATTGGCACAAGGAACACACCCATAATGAAATCAACAAGCATAGTGAGCTGTACTTCAGTCATGGCCTTCAGCATTTAGAGGCACACACTGGTCAAGTTCATCCCTTGTGTAAGTCCAGTGATTTCTATTAATTTGGCCATTAAATTTTGCAGAGCAAAAAGCAGGTTTGTCCATCTACGTGGAAAAGCTTTTCCTAAGAAATTATATGGTGTATTTTCCATCTCATATGAAAATGGCAAAAAGGATGTTTATATATTCATATGAAATATTTTGCATGACCTTACCTGAGAAAAATGCATACAATCTAAAAAGAAAGTCCTATATAATAAAGCCTAAATATTAACAAGAGTTCTTACTGTCACACTTAGTGTCTTCTCTAGGGCTATGATAATTTAACCAACATATATCTCAAAATATATTTGATAATCTATCCTGCTCTTCCTAGAAAGAGATTGAGCGCCAAACAAAATGTGGTTTAAGAAAGCTCATCTGTTGGTTTATATTTCCCAGAAAGTTGGACTTTTCCCTTTAATATATATTTCAATCTGAAGAGCAACATCTTGGCAAAATGAAAACAAATGACACTGCTATCTCCAATGAGACAATGTATTATTTTAAAACGTATGAAATGGCCCATGCTCTGCCCTATGACAGTTAAATGCTCAAAGTGAAATAGCCAAAAAACGTAGTTTACTCATTCAAGAGGACATGAAAAGTGAGCTTCCTTTTTTCTTTAATATGCAGGGAAAGAGGGACAGAGGGAAAGAGAGAGAAAAAGAGAGAGAGAGAGAGAGAGAGAGAGAGAGAGAGCTGTGTGTGTGAGAGAGAGAGATAAACTCTGTTCTTATACTATATTAAATGAAGCCAGCAGACTTTGAATCAGAAAAGACAATACTGATTTGCAGGTTGTTGCAATGTCATTTAAAGCAAACAAGATTAACTTTAAACACCATTCAGTTCATTAGAGGTAGTCACAGAAAGACAAAAATCAGATTGGGAGATCCTGATTAAGTCTGTAAATAACTGTCTATTGATCCAACACCAGCCCTTATTTTAGCACTAAATCTTCTCTTCTTTTTCTTTTTTTTTTAATTTTTTGAAGTTTGCTTGTCAACACTACATATGTAAGAGGCCAGATTCTGATTTTTGTTATCCAAATGAACATAGAGGGGAGGAGTGTACCTCTGAATCATCAACTTACTCCGGGCCCCATGGTGTCTCCTGTGTAAAGTGGGGAGGAGGTAGGGTTGGGACAGGGGCACACATCATCCCCTATGGCCTCATGGGAAGGTTAATGGGTGACTTGATTACAATCTGTAAGTAACTACGTGAGCAACAAATATTTAATAACAGGATCTTCAATCTAGCAGAGAAAGGTACAATGGCTGGAAGTTGAAGCTAGACAGACTCAAGCTGGAAATAAGGCATACTTTTTTAATAGTTAGAGTAATTAACCATTGGAACAACTTACCAAGGGTCATGGTGAATTCTCCATCACTAAAAATATTTTAAGTCACTATTGCATGATTTTTTCTAAAAGATATGCTCTAGTAATTATTTTGGGGAAATTCTATGGCCTGTATTACACAAGAGGTCAGACTAGATCAGGGGTTCCCATACTTGGTTCATGGCTTCTTAAGGGTAAGCCCCTGGTGGGCCATGAAACGCTTTGTTTACCTGAGTGTCCACAGGTACGGCCACTCGCAGCTCCCAGTGGCCACGGTTCGCTGTTCACAGCCAATGGGAACTGCGGGAAGCGGTGATTTATATTCTTTTATGAAACAGATAATCTAATACAACTGTAGCTGCTCTCATTATCCATATACATGTCTAATTCTTTTTAGAATCCTTCTACATTATTAGGCTCAGTGATACCTTTTGGTGGTGAGTTTAACAGATCAATTATGCATTGTGGCAACAACAACAAAAATTCATTTCTTCATTTACCTTTGTTTCCCTTCAAGTTGACTGAATTTTCCCTTGTTCTAATACTATCAAAAAGGTATGCAGGAGCACCTGGGTTAACACCTCTAAACCACTCATTATTTTAGATACTTCTATCATATATGTTTCTTCTTTATCTGACAACTGTGATACCTATACACTGACACAGACAATATACAACTACAGAATTTCAGATTAGCATTGAATTGTTGAACTAAACTCCTGTGAAATGAGATTCTACAGAGATCAACAATTAACCTGACCTTAAACAGAAGAAGTATCTATTACAATGACTTTTTATGTGTGTACCACTGCCAGCTACTGGATAGAAAATGCCAGAGATGATTATTGTTCATAAACACTCTCTGGCTGAGCTAGTTGAGCTGTTCCTTTAGCTCACTGGAATAAACCTGATTTTTTCCCTCTAAGTAGAAGATTGAGAGTTTTATACCTGATGTATATATGAGATTTTGCCAAAGACCACAGAGCCTGCGTACAGACCTGTGACGGATCATTACAAAACTGAGCCTTCCAGATTTCACAGAGGTTTACATGTACTTATTTAAAGGCAGTGATACATTTTATTTTCATTCTGAGACATCAAAATGTGGGATACCAGATAATGAGACTGAAAGACTATCAATATTTTCTGATACTTTGATGTCATTCTTGAAAGGAGATCTTCTAGAAAAGTATCTAATCCTGGTATTTATAAAGTTCTCAGTAACACAGTATCTAGAGCTGAGTCTCAATAACCAAATGGTGTCAAGGGCAATAAGCATACTTTCTCCTTCTCTGTTATTCTTTAGATGGGGAATTATTTTTGAAAGCTACTATCCAGCTGTTCAAATTACTGCTCACCTGTGTCCTCTTGTGTCACCTGTGTCCTCTGTGTCCTTTCCCACTTTATCCATCAGCATATATTTGCCACTATTCTCTCCTGTTTTCTGTCACTAATATATGTTTGCTCCCAACATTGCTAATACTACATTAAGAGCTGTTACATTAATTAGAACTGAATAATGCATCAAGAGATTAATGTGTGAGAGATCTCTTTGAACTTGCATATCACTCCTCTAATTACATATTGTCATTGTATCATATGTAATGTAGACACATTAAAAATAGTAGAAAAATTTAAAAAAAAAATCCTCAGTGGCATAGAGACATATAGCATTAACTATGTGCTGCATGGCACATGGGCTTGATTTGCCTCTTTGGGGGCAGCAATGCCAGCGAAGGCATTCTCTAGTACGGGACGGGAGACAGATTTTACTGCAAATCATGACCCACTGATAAGTTTGGTATAAGGGCTTAGAACTCTGGCTAGACTCCATAGAAGCAGCTACAAAGTAGATTGATAGCTATACTGAATCAGTGCACATTGTGGGTAGCCTGACCTTGTCCCATCCTTGCTAGCCATTTTACATTCTGTACTGGCAAACCTCTGGTCCCTCAAAGGAGAGGAACTTGCAAGCAGCATTCCTCTTTATGGTTAAACCTCCTTACATTGGAATCCTGAAGTCTGCCTTCCTCAAGAGAAACCCTGAGAATGAATCAAGCTGTAACTAAGTAATTTGGTCTAGTTATAAGAAAAGTGAGTCATTGCATATAAGGGTTGGTGACCCTTGAGTTAAACAAAATGTTGAGATGTCATTCCTGGACCTTGATAACATGATACTTTTGTTAATATGGCTTAAGAGTTTTAATGCCAGCAAACATTAATCATACAAAAGGGATTTCCATAATCTCTTGAAGCATCTGTATTGCTAATGCAATCTTGGAAACAGAGATTAACAAAAAGCACTATTGCATTAAACAAATACTATTATTAAACTTGATAGCGTGCCTGACATGATGGAAATTGACATTTTTAATGTATTTTTCTTCATATATATCTCTTTCATTTCAAATAAAGAGAGAAGAGTGTGTTTGAGGGAGATAGTAATATGAAGAGGGTTTTACTGGGCAAGCCTGGTGAACCATTTTAAGTGATTCAGCCAGAGCATATTCATCAGGAACTATAGTTACTGTAAAACATTTTAGTAATTTTCACAATATTTTAATGTGCAATGTTCTTCAAAATTACTGAATGATAAAGTGTACACATTAGCTAAATTGAAAGATGCAGCAAACATGAATAATGGGAAAATCTACTGTTGATGGACAACAAGGACATGTGGCAGGACTGAAAGTCAAATAGGAATTAACAACATGTATGAAGAAGTGAGACTCTTCAGCATGGTAAGAAATCAGTTATCTTGGCCAGCTCCCGTGTTGAGAGCTACTGCTCTGGAGTGACTCATTGGCTCAGCTATTCCAGTAGTGTAAGCAAGCAGGCCTTTTTTGAGCACTGCCTACTGTACATGTTGCGCAACCCACGGCTCAGGTCCTAGTTCCTATACCTCATGAGTGGGCAACACCAACATATACACTCTTGAAACATCTTAAAGGGACCTGGCCTTTAGAAAGTTCTGAACACCAGTTTCTGATGACCAGGCCCCTTTAAAGGGGGTCTTAAATTAGGCAACAAAAAATTGAAACATGCAAAATCATGAGTCATTTTTGAAATCACAATAAAACCTGACTTTACCAGTGCACATAATATATGCATCCCAAAAAGCACTATCAAGGTCTGATCCTGCAAACACATACTACCAAGCGTCGTGCTTAACATCATGACTAATTCCATATTGTCTAGTGAAACTAGTCATGGCAGTAAGCACTGCCCTGAATAGTAAGTGTTTGGAGAATTGGACATGAAACTTTTCTAAAATAGCTTTTCTTCTGTAAAATATGTGGCATTTAGAAAACACATGAAGCTGTGGTGTGGGGAGATTTTCTTGGACTTTTCTAAGAGGAGTTGGGTAGCACATTTGTGGCTTCATCAGTTGTGAATAAAACATGTGGTTAGGCCACTCATGCAGATAAAGCCTCAATACTACAATAACATATTCTTTCTCTCTCATCAGCAGTGGTCACAATGCATGGTGAATTCAGTATACCACATAATTCTATAATTCAATACTGGTTATGGCCAAACATGTGATGATGTTCTATAATCCAGTAGAAGTTTTTTATGTGTGACCACTGTACTTGTAGGTCTCTTTTCATAGACTCATAGACTTTAAGGTCAGAAGGGACCATTATGCTCCTCTAGTCTGACCTCCTGCACAACGCAGGCCACAGAATCTCACCCACCCACTCCTGTAATAAACCCCTAACCTATATCTGAGCTATTTAAGTCCTCAAATCATGATTTAAAGACTTCAAGGTACAGAGAATCTTCCAGCAAGTGACCCGTGCTCCACGCTGCAATGGAAGACGAAAAACCCCCAGGGCCTCTGCCAATCTGCCTTGAAGGAAAATTCCTTCCTGACCCCAAATATGGCGATCAGATAAACCCTGAGCAAGACTCACCAACCAGACACCCAGGAAAGAATTCTCTGTAGTAACTCAGATTCCTCCCCATCTAACATCCCATCACAGGCCATTGAGCATATTTACCGCTAATAGTCAAAGATAAATTAATTGCCAAAATTAGGCTATCCCATCATTCCATCTCCTCCATAAACTTAGCAATCTTACTCTTGAAGCCAGATATGTCTTTTGCCCCCCACAAATCCCCTTGGAAGGCTGTTCCAGAATTTCACTCCTCTGATGGTTAGAAACCTTCATTTAATTTCAAGTCTAAACTTCCTGATGGCCAGTTTATATCTATTTGTTCTTGTGTCAACATTGGTACTCATCTTAAATAATTCCTCTCCCTCCCTGGTATTTATCCCTCTGATATATTTATAGAGAACAATCATATCTCCCCTCAGCCTTCTTTTGATTAGTCTAAACAAGCCAAGCTCTTTGAGTCTCCTTTCATAAGACAGGTTTTCCATTCCTCGGATCACCCTAGTAGCCCTTCTCAGTCTTTGTTTAATCCTGAGCTGATGGTGGCAAATTTGCAAATGAACAGAAGCTCAGCAGTTTCTCTTTGAAGTCTGGTCCTGACTTTTTTTTCTGCTGGATGGCTACCTTTAAATCTGCTATTGTGTGTCCAGGGAGACTGAACTGTTCTCCTACAAGTTTTTGTATATTGCCATTCCAAATATCTGATTTGTGTCCATTTATCCTTTTATGTAAGGACTGTCCAGTTTGTCCAATGAACATAGCAGAGGAGCATTGCTGGCACATGATGGCGTATATTACATTGGTGGACATGCAGGTGAATGAACCGGTGATGGCGTGGCTGATCTGGTTAGGTCCTGTGATGGTGTCCCTCGTGTAGATATGTGGGCATATCTTTGTCACTTCTACAGATCCAGACTAACACAGCTACCCCTCTGATACTTGAAACCTGATACTATAGAACAAATACATATGTATAGTCAAATATATAATGTTACATACCTTTTTTAAGTGTCGAGTTCAACTTTCATTACATTCATAGGAAAAAGGACAGGAGTACTAGTGGCACCTTAGAGACTAACAAATTTATTTAAGCATAAGCTTTCATGGGCTACAGCCCACTTCATCAGATGCATATAATGGAACATATAGTAAGAAGATATACATACATACAGAGAAGATGTGAAAACGTGCAAGCCCAGAGTTCAGAGGTTCATCCACAGAGTTCACCACCCACCCTGTGTGGAAGGGGGGGAGGATTAGAAGGAGGCACCTTACTCACTGGACTGCTCGGGCACTCACTTGTCGCCCCAACCGCTGATTGCCATGCCTCTGCAGGGCTCTACTCTGGCCCTCTCCACCAGCTTCTCTGCTGGCCGCTTGCTGCACTGCTCCACCAACCGCCCGGCTGGCTGCTTGCCATGCCTCTCCGCCAGCCGCCCTGCTAGCCACTTGCCACACCTCCCCGCCAGCCTCCCTGCTGGTAACACCTCTCCGCCAGCCACCCTGCTAGTTGCTCCTCTCTGCCAGCCACCCGGCTAGCTGCTTGCCACGCCTCTCCGCCAGCTGTCCACTCACCATGATGTCTTCAGCTCTCCCGCACACTTAACACAGATCTCAGTGATTTCAGCTGTTAGTGGGGGAGCCTCACTGCTGGTGCACACCGGGTAGCCTCTTGCAATAGAAACACTGCCCCAAAGTAGGTCTAATACTTAGATCTAGTTATCAGTGATTTCAGCTCTGCAGCGGGTAACAAAACTCTCAATTCACTCTCAATTAGCTCTTTTATTATACCATGGAGAGAAGAGGGGTCAAGTGGTGTCTAGAACCCTTAAACAGGGTCCACACCCTCTCTCAACTCATTGGGCCTGGGAACCCATGTCCCCTGCCTAGCGAGTGCTGTTGAGTTGATGGTGAGTCCCTCCACTGGAGTATGCCAGGTACAGTTCTACCGCACTCAGTTCACACAACAAGGATAACAACCCTTTATTACTCCTGCCCCAATAACAAGGAGATTGGGAATCCAACTATGACATTGCACCCCACAATGCTTTACGGAAATATGCTTATGAATGTAAATGTGACATAACTGGAATATGTTTTATGCTACATATGCCATGGAACATATCTCTGCAAATGTTATGATCTACTGATTCTATTCATCTTATTTGTATGCATGTATCATTTTTGTATTCAAAGTTATGAATGTTGGCTATGAACCTGTTTAATTTTAAGTAGCCTCAGTGAAGCAGTTGGTCAGCTTCCTGAGAAAAGACTATTCTCAGTAAGTGCTCAATCAAGAAACACTTAAGCCAACACTGAACTTGGAGATGCCAGTCCTCATCTGAGCTTTCCCAGGAATGTGGCCAGGCTGGTAAGGGTCTCAGTCATGCATGGGCATGTGACTTGCCCAGGTGACTCCAAAACCCCATCTTGGAGCTAAATTCTGAATAGGAGAGAGGAGGGGGACCACCCACAAGAGAAAGTCTATTTAAGCCCCTGGAAACCCCTCCATTTTATCTTCAGCTGGCTCAAGAGATAGCCTTGCCACCCCCAAAGGTTACCTGAAAGAGACTGGAACAAAGGATAGTAACCACAGGGGTGGGAGTGATTACTTGAGCCAGGCTAAACGAAGGCTAGTCTGTAAAAGAAGCTTACTGGAACATCCTGGAGGATGATATTTCATCTGTAATCACTTTCTTACTGTATTAGGCATGGACTTGCATATTTTATTTTATTTTGTTTGGTAATTTACTTAGTTCTGTCTGTTACTACTTGGAACCACTTAAATCCTCCTTTTTGTATTTAATAAAATCACTTTTTACTTATTAAGTAACACAGAGTATGTATTAATACGGGGGGGAGGAGGCAAACAGCTATGCATCTCTCTCTCTCAGTGTTATAGAGGGCGAACAATTTATGAGTTTAT
The DNA here is from genome assembly GCA_037349315.1 of Chelydra serpentina. Taxonomy (NCBI): domain Eukaryota; kingdom Metazoa; phylum Chordata; order Testudines; family Chelydridae; genus Chelydra; species Chelydra serpentina. Next base: position 73,569,094 of record JBAIAC010000004.1, read on the forward strand.
CCTGTATAAGCTATATACAGGGTAACACAGATTTATTTGGAGTTTGGGCCCCACTGGGAGCTGGGCATCTGAGTGTTAGAGATAGGAGCACTTCTTAAGCTGTTTTCAGTTAAGCCTGCAGATTGGGGGACATAGTTCAGAACTGGGTCCATGTTTGTAGCAGGCTCGCGTGTCTGGCTCCAACGAGGCAAGGTTCTGAAGTCCCAAGTTGCCAGGAAAAATGGCCTCAGAGATAGTCTAGGCACCTCAGGTGGTAGTCCCCAAGGGGGTTTCCGTGATCCAACCTGTCACATCAACACCAGCCACAAGTGATCATTTGGGCAAACAGTCCCATCATGCTGAGCACCTAGGCAGGGTGGGTGTATCCATGCAAACAAGATCAACTTCTGAAGTCTTTTTCCACAGCTCACCACTAGATGTCAGGGGAGAGCTCATCCAGACTCTGCTTACACTAGTATTGTGAACATAAAGTAGGAGTCAAAGTAGAACTCAGTTCCCTGAAATAAGACACGGTAAATGTTTTCTTTATAGGACTAAAGAATATGAGACATCTTTCTATCTATTTTAGTTATTTTTATGGTGCCTATCACAATATGTAAACACCAGCATTCTCATTTGTCTTTTATTCCCCATGATTTTGTTTCCCTTCACAGTAACCCATTGTTTTGTTCACAAATCTAAATCCCACTGGCACATCTTGTCCCTCACCCTGCTGGCATTGCAAACAGGGATTTAGAGTGTTTAGAGATGGGAAAGGACCATTGTTGGTTTGTTAATAGGCTACCCCCTTCATTAGCTTCTGAAAAGGCCATTTTGTTGGCATCATGAAATAGCGAAGTGCGGTGATAGGATTTTTAAAGCTTATTGTACTGCAAGGAGCATTTTAGATGGTAAATCTTGTGCTGCGTCTTGTGCATGTATTTATCTGATATTTTAATAAGCATTATTTGTCAATGCACAGCTACCACTGACAAAGAGCTTTTTGGAATATGTGCTATCTGCGTGGCACAACTGCTTTTCAAAAGAGAATGATGATAATTCATTTCTAGTTAATGGACATGTAGTTTCTGTATGCCAACTACTATGCTTCTTTAAATGACAAACAGGCTCTGGAAAATAGTTCAAAATTCTTAATCCAGCTTCCAACATTAAATAATTGCTTTAGTAGATATATAACCTTATTCTTGAAAATCAAAATGAAATGAAGGACTCTTACACTTTGCTTTGGTGTCTCTCCCATATAAATATAATGAGCATGAAAGAAATGTTGGGCTCTGGGCTCTCATTAGTGGGTACACTCACACTTTAAAAGACAGTATGGACAACTCTCTCTCATTATTCGGTGTCTGAGATCAGCAGTTGAATAACTGATATTGGTCCAGGGTAAAGAGGATGGAATGACACTTGGAATATATTTTAGTACATAGCCTGTTAAGAAATGTCCAAAAATGACATTTAAAAACTTTATAAAAAACCTCTTACATAATCTGTATATAAAAATATTGGAGTGGAGTGGAGTGCAGTGCAGACACAATGGTATCAATTAGACCCAAGTGAATAATTGATTATTATTATTATTACATATCTCTCATGCCAAAGTTGTCACAGAGTGGAAACTAGTCTCTTCCATCCCTTTCTGTCATTAACATCTGCTTCAGTATATTCTATGTCAGTGGTGGGCAACTTGCAGCCCATGAGCTGCACGCGGCCCATCAGAGTAATCCGCTGGGAGGCCATGAGACAGTTTGTTTACATTGACCATCCACAGGCACGGCTCCCATTGGCAGGGAACGACGAACTGCAGCCACTGAGAGCCCACCACTGTTCTATAGAATGACTGTTCTGCGATCCTTGCTAAATTCTTTTAAGGTTTCTCTTGGGCTCCTTCATTTCCACACACCAGTTAACTTCAACTTGACAGCTTCATGTGGGAGACTGTTTTGGCATCCACACCATATGTCCCAAACATGTCCATCACGCCCTTCTATTTCTAGTGGAGATGAGCTGCTGGCTGTCAGTTCCTCAGATCTCTTCATTGGTGATTAAAGTCTCACCATACAATGCCCAGAATCTTTTGTAGGCACTTGTTTTGAAAGGCATCTAGTTTTCTATCTAACAGTTTAATAGATATCTATCTCTTGTAGCCGTATTTCAACACCAAAATTATGTTTGGGTTGAAAATTCTCAGTTTTGTTCTGATACAGTGTATCATTCATTTCAATTTGTTGATGAGTTTAGTGAACGCTGTGGATGCCCTTTATTACATTCTAATATGAGGTTGGAGCTTGATATCTCTGGGTTTCAAGGATGTTTGTTTTGACAAAACTGCTTTTGAACCCTGATTGGTCTGCTGTGTTTGCAACGGTGTGTCTTTGTTTGTAACTTTGTGCGGGTGGTGCTCAACAGTGCAATATCATCAGCAAAGTCTAAGCATTTACCATCTACCCATGCTATCCCAGTGTTTGTGTTGCCAACATACTACTTCATCATCCAGAGTATGGCAATGCCAACCAACAGCACAGATAGAATGCAGTCCTGTTAATCCCAGTATGCATGTTGAACCACTGTGTTGTCTGTTTGCCCTTATAGCACATATTGTATCACTGTACATACATAGCCTCAGTGATGTTGATGGCTTTAGCTGAAATTCCATAAGACTGGAGACTATTCCACAAAGTATGTGTCATGGGGTGCTCCCACCTCTTGTGTTCACCCCTCATTGACTATGTGCAGGCCTCCACTTTCTCTCCCTATAGCCCTCCTTGGGCTTAGGTCCTTAATTAGTCCTCTAGTCTATCAATGATCTCACCCCTGGTGTCTAGACATACTTCAGTGCTTCCCCCTGGAGGCAATGTCCTCACCCTCTCTGGCATTTCAGGACCCAGCTCTGCTGCTGGACTACTAACAAGTTCAGTTCCCCTTCTGGGGTGCCTCAAAGTCCAGGTCACTTCCCCCAGTGGCTATTGGGAGTGGGGGAGGCCCGAGGCCACCCACTACTCTGGTTCCTAGCCCAGGGTCCCCATAGATAGCAGCTGTATGCTGTGTCCCTTTATCTAAGCCACTGCTCTAATTCCCTGGGCCACTTCCCCACAGCTTCACACTTTCTTCACCCTTACCTCAGGGCCTTGGACTAATGCAGTCCCATCAGCTCCTTGTCGCTCCATCCGAGCTTCTAACAGCACTGCTCTGTCCTGAGGCCTGTAGCTCCCTCAGTCAGTCACATGCCATCCACACTCCCCCAGCTCCAGCAAGGAACTGACCTCACTCTGGCCCTGCAGCTCTTCTTATACTAGCCTTCTTATACTACTTGCTTTGTTATTAACCTCTTTGAATTAATAACAAGTGAAATTATAAGAACTACTGAGTTCCTGTTAACACCAAAGAAACAAATGCCTGAGCAGGTATAGAAGAAGATCTGGGTAGCAAATTTGATGCAAACATTGGAAAACATTTGGACAGAGAAATCAACACAAACAAAAGGAAGAGCCAAAGCAATAATTAAAATGTCGATGAAAAATAGAAAAACACAGTGATGCTTAAAACTGGTATACAAAGGTAAAATAAACCCTGTATAAAGAAAACCCTTTCCAGTTAACAGTTAAGTATATGGCCAGTCCCGTGGCAGTTTTAGTAGCTAACCCGGATGGAGACGTGTAAAAATGTTCCAATCAAATCCAATTATACTTGCTAAGGGACTAACTATAATAATTTTCAGAAATGAATTCACTGTATGTACTAACTTTTAAGGCCCGGTCAGAGGCCTTGTGTGTTTTGTTTTGTTTTGTTTGCTTCTGTTTTCGCAGGTTAATCTATAAATTTATGGAAGCAAGAAATATGCTGTGAAATTTGCTATGGCTTGTTGGCGATGTGATTACTAGACCTGTCTGTACCACAGGATTCCAGCTAAAGAATAAGACAGAAGATTGTTAAATTACTTAAATTTCAATACAGTGAGCACCCTTCTTAGAGGCACAAGCATAAAAACATGCTGGGTCAAACAAAAGGTCCATCTAGCCCAGCATCCTGTCTTTTAACAATGGCCAATGCCAGCTGTTTCTGAGAAAATAAACAGAACAGGCAATGATCAAGCAAACAGAGGCCAGGGACACCACCCCTGCCCATCTTGGCTAATAGCTAATAGCCTCTATGCATTTATCTTTTTCTTTTACAAAGAAACAACAACACCTTGTTATAGTCTTGGCCTTTACAGCATTTTATGACAAGAAGTTCCACGGGTTAATTTTCCTGTGTTTATTTCCTTTTGTTTATTTTAAACTTGCTGTTTAGCAATCTTATTGATAATCCCTAGTTCTTGTGTTATAAAAAAAGAAGTAAATAACACTTTCTTATTTACTTTCTCAACAACAGTCAGAATTTCATAGACCTCTATTGTATTCCCTCTTTAGTTATCTCTTTTCCAAGTTGGAAAGTCCCAGTCTTGTTAACCTTTTCTTATAGAAAGTTGTTTAAAAAATCCCTGCTTTTTTGGGGGGGAGGGGTTTCCATGCTTCCCCTCCCCCCACCCCAGTTATGGCTGTTGCACATTAAGTGAATGTTTTTTGGGATATATACACAATGATTCCAGAACCTCTTTTCTTTTGGGTGGTAGCAGCTATGGTAGACCCCATTCTTTCATATATATAGTTGGAATTACGTTTTTCCAGAGTGCTTTACTTTGCATTTGTTAGCACTGAATTGCATCTGCTTAGTCACCCAGTTTTGTAAGATCTCTTTGCATATCTTAAGTCTGTTTTGTTCTTGATTATCTTGAAGCTTTGTATCATCTGCCTTTTCCCAGTACAGACCCCTTCTTGGGTGTTCCAAGGTGCTAAGGAAACCTTAATTACCCAATTGCCTCACTGGTTGTGTAGTAGGCTTCCTGCTTTTGATATACTATCAGTATAGGAAAATCTCAAAATCTGAAAGCAGCCCCCAGGCTTAATTCACTGAGGAGGGGAAAGTTTTAAAAAAGATTTTGGAAGTCTAAATTCCAGTATTGTGACAGATAGTGCAGATTTAATCAAAGTCCTAGCCCAAGTAAACTTTACTGTGGGCAACAACTTGAAGCCAACCTCTGCAAAAGGTTCTGTACAAAAGTCATGTTAGAGTTGTTTCTCTGATAACACTGCTCTATAGCCAAAATGCTTCTGAAATAAATGTAGTCAAACTTTACTAATTCTGGGTCACTGAGAACGAAAATGATGCTTAAAATTGTTGATTGGCTCTAGTTTTCAAGACATGCTATTGGGTCAGTATATACGACCCTTGACTTGGGAATGGTGGAGGATAAGTGAGTTATAAAGGGAAGGGATCTCAATTTAAACCAGAAATGACTAAAATACATCTTTGACTGGATCTATGAATAAATCTATGACTGGGTTTGGACAGTAATTGCTTTTTAGGCAAAACAATGAATGATGCAATCTGAAGCTGGTATTGCGTCATACATTATATGAATTGCATCATGTTATTCCTAGAAGTCATGGATGATGCAATCATAACAAAGCTTACATCACTCTGCTGAACAAATTGCCCTATATCAGCTCTAGAAATCATACAGTGTCGTGCTCTCTTATTTGTCAGTGTTTGATTTTGCAAAGGGACACATTTCTGTTTAGCCAAAGTGAGCAGAGATGCCTCGTACTTGTGTGAACAGTGCAGATAACTTCTGCTATGTTTGTGGTGAAGTGACTTTTGCATCCCAAAAGTGCAGTATAACCACTATGGTTAAGAAAGCCTATCACCTTTCTTTTGGCTGCAAAATTGGAGATCAGGACAAGAGGTGGGCCCCACACATATGCTGCAACACTTGTGCAACAAATCTTCGCCAGTGGTTGAACAGGAAAAGGAAATCTATGCTTTTTGCAGCGCCAATGATTTGGAGAGAGCCAACAGATCATACCAGCAATTGTTACTTCTGCATCGTGCCTCCAGTTGGGAAAGGTGTGTCAAAGAAGAAAAAAGTGGAATGTGCATTATCCAAACATTCCATCAGCTATACGCCCAGTACCCCACGGAGAAGGACTGCCGGTTCCTGATGCACCAGAATCATTCTCACTTGAGTCAGACGAGGAAGAGGAAGAGGATGAAACTTCTGGTCCTGAACCATCAATGTCACAGGACCCACATTTTCTCCCATCCTCCTCCTCTGAACCACACCTCATAACACAAGGTGAACTGAATGACCTTGTCAGGGATTTGGAACTACCCAAGAGTAAGACAGAGCTTTTGGGCTCCAGACTACAGCAGTGGAATCTCCTGGCAGGTGATGTTAGGGTTTCCATGTTCCGTGACCGTCAAAAGGATCTTGTCCCATTCTTCTTCATGGAAGGTGATCTTGTAGCCTGCGACAACATCGATGGTGTGATGGCAGCCCTCAACATCGTTCACGATCCAGATGAGTGGAGACTGTTCATTGATTCATCGAAGACGAGTCTTAAAGCTGTTTTACTGCATAATGGCAATGTTTTGCCATCAATTCCAGTTGGTCATGCAGTCCATAGGAAGGAAACCTATGACAACATGAAACAACTTTTGAGGTGCATAAACTATGACCAACATCAGTGGCAGCTTTGTGGCGATTTGAAGGTTGTTGTTCTCTTGCTTGGTCTGCAGAGTGGATACACAAAGTACTGCTGTTTTCTCTGCAAATGGGATAGAGTACAAGAGATTCCCACTACATCAAGAAAGATTGGCCACTCCGACAGTCATTGGAGCCTGGGAGGAAAAGTGTTCAGCATCCACCACTTGTTGAATCAAGAAAGATTTTGTTACCACCCTTACACATCAAGCTGGGTCTGATGAAGAACTTTGTCAAGGCCATTGAAAACACACAAGCAGCTTTCAAGTACCTCCATGGAAAATTTCCAAGGTTAAGTGAAGCTAAGATAAAGGAAGGTGTCTTTGTTGGTCCTGAGATTCGTGAACTTCTTCGAGATGATGCATTTGACCATGCACTGCGTGGCAAGGAAAAAAAGGCATGGAAAGCCTTCCAGTTAGTGGCAATCAATTTTCTCGGAAACAACAAGGCAGACAACTACAGGTTGTTGGTGGAAAACCTCCTCAAGGCATACAAAAGCCTTGGTTGCAACATGTCACTAAAGATACATTTTTTTCACTCTCATCTAGATTTTTTTCCACCGAACTGCGGAGCAGTGAGCGACGAGCATGGCGAGCGATTTCACCAGGACATTGCAACAATGGAGAAACGCTGTCAGGGCAAATGGAGCCCAACAATGCTTGCAGACTATTGCTGGACAGTGACAAGAGATGCTCCATGTAATGAATACAAGAGACAAGCCAAGAAGCGCCGAGTAGACACTGAATAGGACTAAACTATGTACATAATAGTTTTTTGCCTTTTGTTTCATAATAAATTTTATTTATATAACCCCTTTGCTGATTTTTAAAGTGTTACATAAACAGGACAGGTGAAATGGTATCATGTAAAGCAACCATAAACACATGAAAAGACCTAGGTTTACAATTTATGATTAAAACTCTACTATCTACACAATATACATAGACATAAAATGTAAAAACTTAAATATCTTAGAAACAGTAGCCAATCAGTTGTTTTAATTGTCATATTTGAATTCAGCACATCAAAATACATACTAAATAGCACATTTTATCTCTGAAGCAGACGACTTCTCAAAAATTGTAGACCAGTGTAATGTTTACTCCAGCAGCATTTATTTCAGTAGGGAGACAAAAGGCTAAAAGAAAGCAAAGTAAAAGGGAAAAAAAATCCAAGTAACTGATTTCCCAGTACAAAAATGTTCCACAACTCAATAAAGGAATATCAAGTTGCTAAACCCAGTAAAGGGGATGTTAAGAAGGAAGAATGTGGAAGATGGGGAAATCCGGCACTCTATGGTAATAGAATCTGTCATTCCTTTTGAGGCCATAAAAGACATGCAGGGAATGTGGATATTTCATGTACCAAATAAGGCATGTATTTCTGTGTGGGTACAGGGATTAACATCCAAGACATTAAGAAAAGGGTGGCAAGAAGCTTCAGGACAACATGCTTTAGTAGTTAAAGGGAATATAATCCAACTAACGAAAGGTGTTTAGGGACCTCAAGTGTAACAAATGGTGCATATGCATTGGGGCCAATGTATCCCAAGCAATTAACTTCAAAACTGGGGAATTGTGGCACTCACATACACCACATAAAGAAACCCCTCAGACACACCAATACTTTCAGGAAAAAGCACCCTAAGAATATGTAATTCAAAGGCTTGATTTTAAAATAAAAATAAAATTCCAGTCATAAATATAGGATCAACTGTAAAATTTTATATCACTGAGAATATGGAAATGTGTCAATGAACATGTAATTGGTGCACACAGAATACGTTTATTGGGGTATGGTAATGAATCTGTATTTAAAGTGTCCAAACAAAAGTACCCTAACATAAATGTGCTTTAAGATGCCATACCTCATATGGGGACAATAAATGGGAGGATAATGGGAGGATGGGATAAATGGGAGGATACATGGGTTAATGTAACCAAATCAACACAAGAACGTGACAATATTCCTAAACATATAAAATGGTTAATTCAAGATCGTAATCATATATATATACAACAAATCTAAATTTAAGATTTCTATAATCTTAGTCCCTAAGGAGTGGATAATCAACAGTCTGTCACAGAGTCATCACGCTAATGCTCTAAAACTGCTCTCTAAAAAGCCAGTCAAAACCCTGGTGAGGCATGCCTCCCCTCACACTGTTGCTGAGGCAAAAAACCCTAAGTGATCTTGGCCTACCTGTATCTGATATACTATCGATCGGGGTACCTCGGGGCATTTAGCATCCCCACAGTGAGTTCGCCTGGGCGTGGCTCCTGGGGAAGCCAAAGGGTCTCATGCTTCAACTCCACAGTGAGCTTTAACTCCGAGCCACCACTGTAAAACAGAGGGCTTATTAATTAACACGTACACAATGTGGAACAGACTTGTTGGCACGGGAATTGGTTACTTTTAGCCAAGTCCATGTTGCACTCCCCACCTCTCTCCCAACCACAGACTGCACAGCTTCTAGCAACCCGACCTTCAACATGCCCATTGCCCCTCCTCCTTGTCTTTAGTTCACTTCCTGGGCCAAGTATCACCGGGTCGCATCCCCCCTCCTAGGTTTTAGGTTATGAAGAGCACTGTCTATAGCTTACATACAGGCAACTTCAGTAGCCTTATCTGACCTTAAGGTTCTTAGCAAGTCACATGCCCTTGTTCCTACCACCTACACATTGGTGCAACATTCAGGAATACTAAGGCACCACACAGTATTTATTAAAAACAGTCAAAACTCACAGAGACTCACTTACAACAAAATACTTAATATAATCACTACATAACAGAAAACAAAACAAAACAAAAAATGAACCAAGAAATGGGACGTTCTGTAATGAAATTAGGTAAACTATTGAAAAAAAAGTGTTTTAGAAATTAAATTGTCAAACATATTTTAAAAAATGTTCAGGAATGTTCCGGGGGGGGGGGGGGGAAAGTGTGTATAAAAGCCTAGAAAACCTTGGGAGAACAGGAAAAAAAATCTTGGAACAAAGTTGAAAAAGAATTGGCCCCAAATACTTAACTGGGTATTCAGTTATTATTCTTATATTAATCAGTCATTCCAAGATACCTAGAAGGTGGAAGTGCATACATGTACTATACACCAGTACACCCATGTCCTGTCCAATAATTAAAAAAAAAAGTGTACCAGGTAATGTATGCCAGCACCTGGAAAATAAACAGGATACTATGAAACAACACCAAAAGGAAATGGATTATGGTTAATACCCAAAGTGAAATGGAAACAAATAATAGGAGCTCAGTAAAAACAGGACACCTTTATAACCAAAGGAAATTGAAATTTGGATTAAAAAGCAGGTAACCACACTATAAATTTACAATGAAAAAAGGGTTGGTGGGAATTATATATAATAAACCAAGACATATGTTGGTATCAAAAGGAAAAGGGTAATGTAGTAATAAATAACCTGGCCTATAAACCAAGAAATGTAATGTACTCGTGAAGATGTAACTCATTTCCAATATAAACAATATCAATGGCACCCTCAGATAACTAAAACCTTTATGACTCACCCTAGATTAACATCGCCAAATTTGAAGAAAATAGAGTGGAATTACACAGATTGGGATATTAAAATACAAACTAATCAAGGCACACTAGACCAAATAGAACGGTCAACAAGACTAATATCTGTAAAAGGCATGCTTGCTTGAAAATATAAAATTGTTGAAAAAGCTGTAGGAAAAATAAAATCTCAAATGTATTCTTGGTATGATGTTGTATGTCAAGTAACAGCATGAAATAAAGTTGAATGGGAAATGTTATTTTAAATTTCTGTAACTGCAGTATTACTCCTTATATGCTTATGTTTTGGATATCAGATGTGTAACAATATTAAAAAAAATAAGATTTGTGAAAAACGTATACAATTGAGTTGTTGGATTATACTACTAAAATCGTAAGATAGTGCTTAAATTTTATAAAAACCAGAAGAGAAAACAAATGATCTAATAGTTAGCAAACAAATTGTGGGTATGATTGATGTGATATTACAATTATCTTTAGTAACTGAATATTGAATAGGGGACTGTTGGGATGGTGCCAAATTGGTGTGGCAATACTGAATGATTGGTGTGAGAACATGACTTGACATGACTGAACTGCGAAAGAGGATTCTGGGAGCAGAATCTTTCTCTTAGTATCAGGCAGATGCCAGCGGTGAAACTGACTGGCTCCATGCTGCATGTATGATCAGTTCGAATCTTTGAGTCAGCACATATGTCCACAAAGCAAACAACACATGTAGAACATGGGCTGACGGGGCATCTCAACCCTGTTGAAGGACATCATACAGAGAGCTGAAGTGAATGATTGATAAGGGAGTGACTGTGGGGTAATTTTCAGCTGGCACCACTCTGCTGTCTCCTCCTAAAGTATTAATTAGGTAAAAATTAGTAACCACATGCCCACTGGGCATGCTTTTAAGACATGTGACTCCTTTGAGGAAAAAGAGTATAAAAATCAAGCAAATTAAATTATTGTTGGGGATTCCTTAATTAATGCTTAAAGAAGCAATGCTGCTAGATAGAATAGCCAAAACTCTGCTCAGTGGGCTCTAGTAGGACTGTGAGCCACAGGGAGTGACAGCCAAGGCCTTGCATCAAGAGAATCCGAGACAGACCAGAGGGCTGAGAAGAACAGACCTGGTAGGAAGAAGCTGTCTATATAATTGGTAACCACCTTCTCTGTTTGCCAAGCAGGAACTGTGTGAGACTAGCACAGAGCATTTGTGTATGTTTGTGAAAGAGAGACTCGTTATGGGGAATGTACAACTCTTGATGTATAGCTCTTAATGTCTAACATTTGAGTTAAGTGCTTGATACAACCCTTTACCATTTGTGTAATTCCTTCTCTATAAATTGTTGTGCATTGAAAATAATTACTGTGGACCTTTTTCACTGGTATGACAGAAATCTGCTCCGCCGGGAGCCAATAAATATCCATTTCAGGGGTAGTAGTGCCCCCTGTTATCAATAGTAGTGACCCAAGGAATGGAAGAGAAATTAAGATACCTGGATGTGGAAGCTCCACTTGTATGAAGTGCCACCCAATAGACTGAAGGATGAGAAGACCTTAGGTTTGGAGATACAGCTAGAAACTTTAGTTGAGTTTTAAATGGGAACTGAATGGATGATGGAGGGGAGGGAAGAGGAGACTGAAGGGAGCCTCAAGACTTGCAATGAATGGTGGACCAGAGAACTGTGAGGGTAGGCTGCTTGATGAAGGAAGTGTCCAATTAAAGAATGTGACTATGAGGATAAGGCAGGGGAAAAGATTGGCTAGTGATGGAGAAATAGAGCTGAGGAAGAGGCTCTCTGAGTTGGAAAATGAAGAGGACAAGCAGGCAGTAACAGAAGATTGAAGAGCAAGGAAGAAGAGATGAATGATTAGTCCTATAAGAAGAGGGGGGAAACAATGAAGATAGCCAGAGTTTGGAGCCCCAGGAGGATAGAGGATGACTTTCAGAAGATTGCAGGTGAGAACAGTAGACAAGAAGATTTGCAGCCACAAAGAACAGAAGTGGGGAAGCCTGTGAATCAAACCAACACCAGAAAGAGAGGTTGATGTGACTGGGGACTTCCTACCAAGAAGAATAGACAGGCCTGTCAGCAGAGCTGAGCTGGAGAATAGAAGGGTGTGCTGACTATCAGGAGCTAAGATACAGGATGTGGCTCTGAGGCTGAAGAGGATCCTAATGGGAGCAGGAAATAATCCACTGAGTGTTCTTCACATGGGAACAAATGTTACTGCTAGATTCTTCCTGGGACTCTTCAAGGACGACTTTGCCAAGGTATGGAAGACCCTTAAAGAAAAGGAGATTCTGGTGATTTTCAGTGGGAGTCAATCTATCCTTAGAAAAGGAGAGAAAAGGCAAGACAATATTATGATGATCAAGGCAGTAGTGCTATAAAAAGGGTTTTGCGATGTTTGACAATTGGGAGGCATTTAAAGACAGAGGATTGTTTTCATAGGATGGACTCCATTTGAGTAGGGAGGTAAATAGACCTCTGGGATGGATAGAGACCTTTCTACTATGTTTAATGAAATAAGTACTACTGGGAATTGTGTAATTATGGGAGATTAATTTCCCAGATATAGATTGGAGAACAAGTGTTGCTAATAAGAATAGGGTCCAGATATTCCTTGATGTGATAACCAACAGATTTCTTAACCAAATAGTGACTGAACCAACAAATGGTGATGCTATTTTAGATTTAGTATTGGTAAGTAGCCAGGAACTCATAGAAGAACTGGTTGTAGAGGACAATCTTGGTTCAAGTGATCATGAGTTAATTCAGTTTAAACTAAATGGAAGGATAAACAAAAAATAAGTCTGCAATTAGGGTCCTTTATTTCAAAAGGAAAAACTTTTTTAAAAAAGTAAGGGAAATAGGGAAGTGGACTGGACTGAAGAACTCAAGGATCTGAATGTGGAGGAGGCTTAGAATTACATTAAGTCTAAATTGCAGAAACTATCTGAAACTTGCATTTCAAGCAAGGGGGAAAAATTGAAGGCAAGTGTTTCAGACCAAACTGGATGAACAAACATCTCAAACAGGTTATTAAGAGAGAGCAAAAAGCCTACAAGGAATGGAAAAAATGAATGAATAACAGGGAAAGCTACCTCTTGGAGGTCAGACAATATAAGGAAAAAAGCAAGAACTGTCAAAAGCCAGAGTTGGACCTTGCAAAGGAAATCAAAACCAATAGCAAAAGGTTCTTTAGCCATATAAATGGGAAGAAAAAGTAGCACTGATAAGCACTGAAGATCGGGTGGTCATTAAGGATAACCTAGGTATGGCCCAACACCTAAATGAATATTTTGCCTCAGATTTCAATTTGGGTAATGAGGCATTTTGGGCATAGTGGCAGGGTGGCTGATGGGAACAAGGATATGGAAGTAGAAATTACCACATCTAAGGTGAAAGCCAAATTCAAACAGTTTAATGGGACCAAATCAAGTGGCCATACACCAATAGTCTCCATACAAGAATATTAAAGGCACATGATATTTCAAGCAAGGATTTTTAATGAACTCAGGGGCTATACCCTATTATTGCAGAATGTCAAAAATAGTAACTATATTTAAGAATGCGGGGGAAGTGATCCAGGAAACTATAGGCCCATTAGTTTGACATCAATTGTATGCAAGATCTTAGAAGACATTTTAAAAGAGAGAGAATAGTTAAAGACAGAGGTAAATGGTAATTGAGATCAAATACAATATGGTATTAACAAAAGATATATCATGCCAGATCAACCTGATCTCTTTCTTTGAGAAGTTAACTGATTGTCTAGACAAAGGAAATTCAGTAGATCTAATCTACTTGGATTTCACTAAAGGATTTGATACAGTTCCACATGGGAAATAATTAGTTAAACTGGAGAAAATGCGGATTAATATGTGAATCAAAGGTAAGTAAGTAACTGGTTAAATGAGAGACTACAATGAGTCATGCTGAAAGATGAACTGTCAGGCTGGAGGGAGGTTATTAGTAGAGTTCCTCAAGGATTAGTCTTGGGACCAATCTCATTTAACATTTTCATTAATGACCCTGGCACAAAAAGTGGGAATGTGCTGATAAAATTAGTGGATGACACAAAGTTGGGAGGTATGGCCAATACAGAGGAAGAGTGGAAAATCGTACAAGATTTGGATGACTTTGAGAACCGGAGTAATAGAAATGGGATGAAAATAAATAGTACAAAATGCAAGATCATGTATGTAGGGACTAACAACAAGATTTTTTGCTATAAGATGGGGATGTATCAGCTGGAAGCAACAGAGGAGGAGAAGACCTGGGTGTATTGGTCAATCACAGGATTACTATGAGCTACCAATATGATGCAGCCATGAAAAAAGCCAATGTAATCTACAGGAGAGATATTTCCAGTAAAGATAGGGAAGTATTAGTACCATTGTACAAGTTACAGTTCAGATCTTATCTGGAATACTGTGTGAAGTTCTGGTCTACCATGTTTAGGAAATATTATTTCAAACTGGAACAGGTGTAGAGAAGGGCTACTAGGATGATCAGAGGCATGCAGAACCTACCTTCTGAGAGAAGGCTTATGGAACTTGCCTTGTTTAGTCTAACAAAATGAAGAATGAGGGGAGATAGGATGGCTGTCCTTTAAGTCTATGAGTCTATGAAACAACTATTCCATGTCTTCATGGATTAGGAGGGCTTCCCCCAACCCCTGACTTAATTGAACAGCCATTTCCTGTTTTGAAGTTTCCACATGGGGTTTTAGTAATTTGGTTAATGACTCTGTGGTTTCCTCTCATAGCAGCAGCTTCAGCTGCTAGGTCTTCAACAAATCTCTGTTTAACTTTCCTTGTGTGGCTTTATGTGCTTTCTTGTACGCTCCTTTGCTTTTTCCAATATTTTATTGGTTTTAGCATACAGGAGTTTTTCCTTCATTGTTTTTCTGTCTTTAGTAAGATGCCATGTCTTTTGGCTTATCCAATTCTTGCTCTGTCTATGCTGATATCCAACTGCGACTGCTGCAGCTTGAATTACATTGTCTCTGCTCATTTTTTTTCAGGTCCAGTCAGTGTTACTTTCATTTGCCTCTGGCAGTGCCTCAAATCAAATCTAATCTTAGTTCAGGTGGAATTTCTCACAGTATTCTTCTTTTCATTTCTGTACGGTTGATTTTCTCAGCAGCTTTTTGTTTAAAGTTGATCTTTCTCTGTTTTTATATCAGTTTGGCAACACAAAAATTGTGGTGGCTGATGACATTTACAGCTTGTGTCTTGGACAGCTGACCTGTATCTGGAGCCGATGCAGATGTGATCAATCTAGATTTTTTTGTTTTGCCCTCTGGTGAATTCTGTGTTTCTCTATGTATATCTTTGTGAGGAAACAGAGTGATGCAAATCTAGGTCAGAAAAAGACATAATTTAATGAGTCTCTCTATTTTGGATGATTACCAACCTATGCTTCCCCAAGGCTCCTTCCATTCCTTGGTTATCTCATCTTATTATAGTGTTAGTCACTCATCACAAGGAGTAAATCATATTTTGGTATTCTATCAATCCCACTTCGGAGGCCACTACAGAACTTATATTTGTCCTCATCACTATGCATCTCTGTTGGAGTATAGCTCTGTGTGATTGACATTGCAGTCCAGTGGGATTTCCTTGCACAGTCAAATCCTTTTTGTGATGGCTATTTGCAGTGACCCAGCTAGGCGAGGCTATGCTAATTGTGAGGAGAGGAAAAGGCAAATCAAGACAAAAGGGATAGTTTTAATTTTTTAGAACTTTATAAGGGAAAACCCAAACATTGTGAAGAGCATAGATAATATAGATAATTACCAAATACTTATTACTTATAATAATAAACTCTAGGTCAGGGATCGGCAACCTTTGGCACGCGGCCCATCAGGATAAGCCCCTGGCAGGCCAGGCTGGTTTATTTACCTGCCGCGACCACAGGTTCGGCCAATCGCAGCTCCCACGGCCGCAGTTCACTGTCCCAAGCCAATGGGGGCTGCGGGAAGGGCTGCCAGCACATCCCTCGGCCCGCGCCGCTTCCCGCAGCCCCCATTGGCCTGGAGTAGCGAACGGCGGCTAGTGGGATCTGCGATCTGCCGAACCTGCAGATATGGCAGGTAAACAAACAGGCCTGGTTCAGCCTGACAGGCTTTCCCTGGCAGGCCGTGGGCCAAAGGTTGCCAATCCCTGCTCTAGGTTATCAATACATGAACCTTTGTGAGCTTGTATACACTACCTTTTGTTACTCTGTGCAGTTAATACCAAATGAACTATTATTAACAAGAACAAAAGAAATTACTCAACAATATACTGTGTCACTTCAGAGAAGAACCAACTTTTCCTCTCTTTGGCTGTAAGTCCAGCTCCAGTCTCGCTTCTCTTCAGCTTGAAGTGTTCCTTAGATTCAATGTTCGCCACCTCGTGGTCCTCACTTGCCCATTAGGCACCTTTGAACTGTATTCCATCAATAGATATTCAAACAGTTTTTCTCTCTATTCCTTTACTTTAGGTTCTGAGCTTCTTGTTTACTTTTTTCAGGACCTATTTTCATCTAACACAGCTTTTTGATCAATTCCTTTCTTTGCCAATTATATTTACTTTCAGTTATTTACCCTTGATACTCCCTCTCTTCTATGTCTAAAGATTTTATTTCCCTCCACTTCTCTTCTGTAATAGTGTCTGCTCACATACCCAGGTCTGGGTTTTTTTATACTTCTCCTGACCTGGAACCTTTCCTATTTTCCTCCCTCTTGCTACCTGGGCCCCTATTTTTCTTCTTCTATTCTTCTTGTATTCTATCACCTCACCACCTACGCCAGCTCTGTTTCATCTGCTAGCTCAGCATCCAGAGCCCTCTACTTCCCTCCTCTTCTCAGAGCTTGGTCCAACTCCCTGCTTTGGGCAGATTCCATGCCTTCTCCCAAGCTCAAGCTGCCTTCTCTTTGTCGGTCTCTCTCCCCAGGACAGCATTCTGTGCTGATGCATCGTAGCTGCAGCAGGTACTAGTGCCAGGTCAGGGTTTCTATACAGATCTTTAATGTGTGAAAAATTGTTGTTGCATTCCAATAACCAACTTTGAATTGTTTTCTTGCTGCCAGCATCAAACATTTTGGGGCGCTGGCTTCCAGAGACTGACTATCACCTTTATGCAGCTTCATGGGAATCTTCATGCAGCATGAAGGGTCGACAATATTCTATGCTGAAGAGCCATTTTTACTGGAATGGTAGCCTGGTTTCAGAGGCTAGGTGGTTAGTCTCGAGCTCAACCCTCCCCAATTTCTCTGCACTTGGGACAGGCAGCCACATCAAAGTACAGCAGGTAGGACTTAATTGTCAGCAAATAATTTATCTAAGGAATTTAGCATCTTTTTCTGTGAGAAGAACATCTACCAACAGATTGTAAAGTCTCACAAAGTTATTAGTTATTCAAAATTCCTTGATTTTTTTTGTGCAGGCGTTAGTTAAAACCATGATGTGATGGTCGTTATCTGCAAGTGTTCCATATCTCCAGATAAGCTGTGTTTGCTAATTGTGATTATATATAAATCACATGGTATTGTGCTAACAGGGGAATTTTGCGAGGGACTTCTCCAGTTGAAGGAGGAGTGATTATGTGACCCTTTGGGTAAGCTTGTTGTTTGTTGTGTGTGTATTTGTGTTTGGTGTGGTGTGCTTGCTGCTGGGCTGAAATATACCAGGTGGTCTGTTTGTTTGGGGGACCGTGTGCTGACCATGTGGATGCTGAGCCTAGAGGGCTGCTAGGCAAGGCTGAGAGCTGAAAGCTTCTTAACAAGGCTTTGATCCCTAAGCTCTTTAGCACCCATCTACCCTTAACCAGGGGGCGGGATTATTCAGGAAGACCAGGGCTTTAAAAAGCCTGCTTCTAAGTGACCAGATGAACTAGCAAACAGGAGAAGCTAACAGGGGAGTTTTTCAAGGGAGTTGCGGGGGGAGGGGGGCTACATACACTTAGCATTCCTTAAACTTCTTTTAATTTAAAGCCAAAACACCCCCTGATAAAAACAAAACAACAAAAAAGGAACAACCTTCAAGAGTAAAAAGAGAATGCTGGCAGAAGTCCAGCACCAGATTGGGGGCTACCCAGTTTATTGCACCCAATGCAGCATGTATGGTCACCTGCCCTATGGGCAGGTGGTGTATGTGTGCATTCGGTGCAAGGAGCTCCTGGCCCTCAGAAACTGAGTTCGGGCTTTGGAGACCAGCGTGGATGAACTGGAGGAGCTAAGGCAGACAGAGAGGTACATAGATGGGACTTTCCAGACACAGTAGAACGGTCCCTCTGTGCTGTAGAGGAGAATGAAAGCCTCAGGGAAGGAGAACATCCAACTGGAGCAGAGGGAAACAATCCCATAGTTGGGACCCTCCTTCCAGATGATGTTGTGGTCTCCTCTCGCACTGAGGATACTGATTTAGTTGGTGTTGGTCCTGCTATGAGCAGAGGGTTGGACTAGATGACTTCCTGAGGTCTCTTCCACCCCTAATATTCTATGATTCTATGATTCGATACCTCTCTGGGGGAGGGAACTCCAGTTATTAGAAAGAGACAGGTATTAGTAAGGGGCATTTTGATCACTAGAAAGATAGATAGCTGAGTATGCGATGACTGGGAGAACCACATGGTGACTTGCCTGCCTGGTGCAAAGGTTGCGGATCTCTCAAGACATCTAGATAAGCTTATGTGTAGTGCTGGGCAGGAGCCACTGGTTGTGGTACATGTAGTTACCAATGACATAGGGAAGGATAGAAGAGAGGTCCTGGAGGCCAAATTTAGGCTGCTAGGTAAGAGATTGAAGTCCAGGACCTCCATGGTAGTGTTCTCTGAAATACTTCCAGTTCCATGTGCAGGGCCAGTTAGACAGGCAGAACTACAAGGTCTCAATGCATGAGATGATAGTGTAGGGAGGAGGGGTTTAGATGTATTAGGAACTGAGGAAACTTTTGAGAAAGGGGAGCCTATACAGGAAGGATGGGCTCCACCTAATCTAAAATGGAACCAGATTGCTGGTACTTAAAATTAAAAAGTTCATAGAGCAGTTTTTAAACTAAGGTCTGGGGGAAAGCCGACAGCGGAAGAGCATGTGGTTTGGATTTCCCTTAGGCGAGGATCTATAAATGGAGATTCCCTATGTCCTAATAAGGAGGAGAGGATGGAAGATGATAAAATACAGGTAGGATCTGATGAGAAACAGTCAAAAGAAAAAAAGTCCCATTCAATTACATCATGTAATGGCAGACAGCTAAAAAGTAACACATTTTTAAAATGCTTGTATACCAATGCTAAAACTCTAAATAATATGATGGGTGAACTAGAGTGCCTCATTTTAAATGAGGATATTAATATAATAGGCATCACATAAACTTGGTGGAATGAGGATAATCAATGGGACACAGTAATACCAGGGTACAAAATATATCGGAAGGACAGAATAGATCGTGCTGGTGGGGAAGTGGCACTATATGTGAAAGAAAGAGTAGAATCTAATGAAGTAAAAATCTTAAATGAAACAAACTGTACCATAGAATCTCCACGGATATTAATTCCATGCTTCAATAATAAGAATATAGCAGTAGGGATATATTACTGATCACCTGACCAGGATGGTGATAGTGACTGTGAAATGCTCAGGGAGATTAGAGAGGCTATTAAAATAAAAAACTCAATAATAATGGGGGATTTCAACTATCCCCATATTCACTGGGTGCATATCACCTCAGGACAGGATTCAGAGATAAAGTTTCTTGACACCTTAAATGACTGCTTCTTGGAGCAGCTAGTCCTAGAACTCACAAGAGGAGAGGCAATTCTTGATTTAGTCCTAAGTGGAGCACGGGATCATGCCCAAGAGGTGAATATGCTGGACCACTTGGTAATAGTGACCATAATATATTAAATTTACCATCCCTGTGGTGGGGAAAACACCACACTGGCACAACACTGTAGCATTTAATTTCAAAAAGGGGAACTACACAAAAATAAGGATGTTAGTTAAACAGAAATTAAAAGATACAGCACCAAAAGTAAAATCCCTGCAAGATGCCTGGAAACTTTTTAAAGACACAATAATAGAGGCTCAACTTAAATGTACACCCCAAATTAAAAAACATAGTAAGAGAACCAAAACAGAGCCACCATGCCTAAACAACAAAGTAAAAGAAGCAGTGAGAGGCAACAAGGCATCCTTTAAAAAGTTAGTTAGGAAGTTAAATCCTAATGAGGAAAATAGAAGGAAGCATAAACTCGGGCAAATGAAGTGTAAAAAATATAAATAGGAAGGCCAAAAAAGAATTTGAAGAACAGCTAGCCAAAACTCAAAATTAATACCAATGTTTTTTTTTTAAGTACATCAGAAGCAGGAAGCCTGCTAAACAACCAGTGGTGCCACTGGATGATCAAGATTCTAAAGGACCACTCAAGAACAATAAAGCCATTGACGAGAAACTAAATGAATTATTTGCATCAGTCTTCATGGTTGAGGATGTGAGGGATTCCCAAACCTGAGCCATTCTTTTTAGGTGACAAATCTGAGGAACTGTCCCAGATTGAGATGTCCTTGATAAACTAAACAGTAATAAGTCACCAGGATCATATGGTATTCACCCAATAGTTCTAAAGGAACTCAGATGTGAAATTGCAGGACTACTAACTGTCATCTGTAACCTATCATTTAAATCAGCTTCTGTACCAAATGACTGGAGGATAGCTAATGTGATGCCAATTTTTAAAAAAGGACTCCAGAGGTGACCCAGGCAATTACAGGCTGGTAAGCCTGACTTCAGTACCAGGCAAACTGGTTGAAACTATAGTAAAGAACAAAATTGTCAGACACATGGATGAACATAAATTGTAGGGGAAGAGTCAACATGGTTTTTATAAAGGGAAATCATGCCTCACCAATCTACTAGAATTCTTTGATGGGGCTCAATAAGCATGTGGACAAGGGTCATTCAGTGGATATAGTGTATTTAGATTTTAAGAAAGCATTTCACAGGGTCCCTCACCAAAGGCTCTTAAGCAAAGTAAGCTGTCATGGGATACGAGGGAAGGTTCTCTCATGGATTGGTAACTGGTTAAAGATGGGGAAAAAGGGTAGGAATAAACTGTCAGTTTTCAGAATGGAGAAAGGTAAATAGTGGTGTCCCCCAGGAGTCTGTACTGGGCCTAGTCCTATTCAACATATTTATAAATGATCTGAAAAAAGGGGTAAACAGTGAGGTGGCAAAATTTGCAGATGATACAAAACTACTCAAGATAATTAAGACCCAGGCAGACTGCGAAGAGCTTCAAAAGGATCTCTCAATACTGGGTTACTGGGCAAAAAAATGGCAGATGAAATTCAATATTGATAAATGCAAAGTAATGCACATTGGAAAACATAATCCCAACTATACATACAAAATGATGGGGTCTAAATTAGCCGTCACTGCTCAAGAAAGAGATCTTGGAGTTATTGTGGATGGTTCACTGGAAACATCCACTCAATGTGCAGCGGCAGTCAAAAAAAGCAAACAGAATGCTGGGAATCATTAAGAAAGGGATAGATAATAAGACAGAAAATATCATATTGCCTCTATAGAAATCCATGGTACGCACATATCTTGAATACTGTGTGCAGATGTGGTCGCCTCATCTCAAAAAAGGAGAGATTAATAAGACTTTTCAGCTTGGAAAAGAGATAACTAAGGGGGGATATGATTGAGGTCTATAAAATCATGACTGATGTGGAGAAAGTAAATAAGGAAGTGTTATTTACTCCTTCTCATAACACATGAACTAGGGGCCACCAAATGAAATTAATAGGCTGCAGGTTTAAAAGAAACAAAAGGAAGTATTTTTTCACACAATGCACAGTCAACCTCTGGAACTCCTTGCCACAGGATGTTGTGAAGGCGAAGACGATAACAGGGTTAAAAAAACTAAATGAATTCATGGAGGATAGGTCCATCAATGACTATTAATCAGGATGGGCAGGGATGGTGTCCCTTTCCGCTGTTTGCGAGAAGCTGGGAATGAGTGACATGGAATGGATCACTTGATGATTACCTGTTCTGTTCATTCCCTCTGGGACACCTGGTATTGGCCATTGTTGGAAGACAGGATACTGGGCTAGATGGACCTTTGGTCTGAACCACTATGGCCATTCTTATGTTCTTATTGTTTCAGTTTCCTGAATGGAAGAGTTCTGTTCTGGAGCTAGTACTTTCATGAGCAAATTTAAAATTAGTTTCTTACAAAACTAGCATTTGCATGTGAAACTCAATCACATGAATGCTCATGGAGCACAAAAAGTGGCAGGAACACATGAATTCATTAAAAAACAACCAGCAGCAGTAGCATCAAACATTCTCGTGCTGATATTCATGTTCCAAGCCTAGGATTAACAAACTGATTAGAAGAAAAGAATAGCAACTATATTGTGATGGACTGTATTAGATTTACATTTACTGTAGAAGAAAAGTATGGATGTATTTAGGCAATTAGTTGTCAATAATTTCTGTGAATAGTTGTAAATAAAGATTAGAGAAAGAAGTGCTTGTATGCCCTTTATTATTTTAAAGTAACATAACATGAAGAGGCTCTTGGAGCTGAAGCCACAAAAGCGTTTATAAAGTGGTGCAGTACAAAGCCTTTTGTTGTTTGTTTCTCTTTTCCCCCTGACAATAACATGAAGCATTGAGGCCCTGCAGTATTAACCTAAGGATCCAACAATTTGATGTGCAAACGTATCATTTAAAGAGGTGATTTCCCCCCCCACCACCTTAAAATGTGAAATTTGAAAAGATCCATCATATATGTGCAACTTATTTTCTTTAAAAAACAAACAGTTCTCCCATCATGCCAGATAATTTTCTTTCTTTGTTATCTAATTTCAGATCCATCTACGCTACAGATTATTTCTGTAATTTATTGAAACTACACTAGAAAACATTTAGAAGCAGAGATGATGCAGAAATAAAGATACCTGTGTATATGGGGGCCCATGCATTCAGAGGGAACTCATCACAGTTCATCAATGTAAGCTTCTACATAAATCTTGCTATTCTCATTACTGGTTCCCAAAGTAGTGACACCATATCTTGATGGTGACATTTTTTCAATTACTATTTCTTGCATATATTTTAAACCTTTTCAGCACCTTCCATCTGAGGATCTCAAAGCATTTTACAAACATTAGTAAATGAAGCCTTATATCATTCATGCAGAGGCGGGTAAGAATTATTATCCCAGTCTTACAGATAAGTAAATGAAACAAAGAAAGGTTAAGTGACTACCCAAGGGCACACAGCATGTCTGTTGCAGAGTTGAGAATAAATCCAGATCTCCTGACTACTATTCCTGTATTTTAAACACACAAGTAAGTTGAACTGAAACTCAGATATATTGTCTATACATGCATGCTTTAATTAAATTGTTATTATTGATATGCATCAACTGTTTTACTTTATTATAAAAGGCAGTTCCTTTGTTATCTCAATGCTTCCTAGTACCATGCTTAGGTGTTAACTCAGTATTCACATCACCGCAGAATCACCAACATCCCTTCTTAGAGCATCTAATGAGCTCAGTGGAGTTCATCCACCAAACTATTTCAACCTAGCCTTACTTAGTTTGAAGGAGCCAGTAAGATCACAGAACAAGATGGGCAGGGAGAGGTATAGCTAATAGGTAAAGCTGAATAGGAATTTTTCAACAAAATGTTTTTTTTCTCAGAACATTTTCAGTTTCAACTATGCGCTCTCAGGTCCAGGATATAATGTCTGGTTCAGAGAGAGAGATCCACCCAGAAAAACCTGGACATTACTTCATTCACCTGGGATGTGAGAGATCCAAGTAGAGCAGAATCAGGCAGAGCAAAGGCTTTAACTATTTTAGAGGGGGAATGATGGTTGTCTCTCTCTCTCTGTTTTTTTTTGTGACACATTTCAAAAGCTGTTCATTTCTTTCTGATGCAGATCAAAACCAACTGCCAAAACCTCAATTTTTCTTGAAACAGAATTCTGGTTTTCCAGTCAGTCCTACATCTAAGAGAAGAAGCAGCACTCATTGGGCATTATACAGTTGCGAGCCCCAATATCTTCCAAACATGGAATTGTGTTCATAATCTGCTGTCTATGTGACGGGTTCGGTCAGAGAGACCTCCTTGGGACTGTCACCTGATGTTTTGAGACTGTTCTGAGACCTGATGTTTTGAGACTGTTCTGAGACCTGATGTTCTGAGCCCGATTTTTCTGCCAGTTTGGGCCTCCAGAACCCTGTTTTGTTGAGCCAGATAAGCTAATCTGCTGCAACAGACCCAGGGTCTGACCCACACCCACAAAGCTGCAGACTTAACTGAAAACGACTTAGCAAGTGCGCCTGTCTCTAGATCCAAATCCCAAATAAATCCGTTTTACTCTGTATAAACCTTATACAGGGTAAACTCATAAATTGTCCACCCTCTGTAACACTGATAGAGAGATATGCAAAGCTTTTTGCTCCCCCAGGAATGAATTACTTACTCTGGGTTAATTAATAGGCAGAAGTAATTTTATTAAGTATAGAAAGTAGGATTTAAATGGTTCCAAGTAATAACAGACAGAACAAAGTAAGTTACCAAGTAAAATAAAACAAAACACGCAAGTCTAAGCCTAATACAGTGAGTAACTGATTACAGATGCAATCTCACCTCCTGAGATGTTCCAATCAGCTTGTTTCACAGACTGGTCTTCTTCCTAGTCTGGGTCCAGAAATCACTCACACCCCTATAGTTATTGTCCTTTGTTCCAGTTTCTTTCAGGCATCTCTTGGAGGTGGAGAGGCCATCTCTTGAGCCAGATGAAGCCAAAATGGAGGTGCTTCCACGGCCTTTTATATTCTCTCTCTTGTGAGTGGAAACCCTTTGTTCTGTGCAAAATTACAGATGGAGTTTGTAGCCACCTGGGCAAGTCACATGTCCATGAATGATTCAACTTTTTGCACACTGATGCCATTGTTTACGTGTTAGTTTGACCATTTCCAGGAAAGCTCAGATGTGGATTGGCATCTCCCAAAGCCCATTGTCAGTTAAGTATCAGAGGGGTAGCCATGTCAGTCTGGATCTGCAAGAGTGACAAAGAGTCCTGTAGCACCTTATAGATTAACAGATATATTGGAGCATAAGCTTTCGTGGGCAAAGACCAACTTCATCAGATGCATAGAGTGGAAAATACAGGAGCAGGTATAAATATATGAAAGGATGGGAGTTGCCGTGCCAAGTGTTAGGTCAGTCTAACGAGATAATTCATTTAACAGCAGGATACCAAGGGAGGAAAAATAACTTTTGAAGTGGTAATGAGAGTGGCCCATTTCATACAGTTGACAAGTAGGTGTGACTAACAGTAGGGGGTAAATTAGTATTGGGGAAATTAATTTTAGGTGTTGTAATGACAAAACCACTCCAATTCTTTATTCAGGCCTAATCTGATGGTGTCCAGTTTGCAAATTAATTCCAGTTCTGCAGTTTCACGTTGGAGTCTGTTTTTGAAGTTTTTGTTGTTGAAGAATTGCCACTTTTAGGTCTGTTATTAGGTGACCAGAGAGATTGAAGTGTTCTCCTACTGCTGTTATGTTATGATTCCTGATGTCAGATTTGTGTCCGTTTATTCTTTTGCGTAGAGACTGTCCGGTTTGGCCAATGCCATGTAAGAGGGGCATTGTTGGCACGTGATGGCATATAGCACATTGGTAGATGTGCAGGTGAACGAACCTCTGATGGTATGGCTGATGTGGTTAGGTCCTCTGATGGTGTCCCTTGAATAGATATGTGGACAGAGTTGGCACCGGAATTTGTTGCAGGGTTTGGTTCTTGGGTTGGTTATTTGTTGTGTGGTGTGTAGTTGCTGGTGAGTATTTGCTTCAGGTTGGAGGGCTGTCTGTAAGTGAGGAATGACCTGTCTCCCCAGGTCTGTGAGAGTGAGGGATCGTCATTCAGGATAGGTTGTAGTCCCTTGATGATGTGCTGGAGAGGTTTTAGTTGAAGGCTGTTCTTTCTTTAGCGTACTGTTACTTTCTTTGTTGGGCCTGTCTTGTAGTAGGTGACTTCTGGGTTCCCTTCTGGCTCTGTCAATCTGTTTCTT
The DNA here is from genome assembly GCA_037349315.1 of Chelydra serpentina. Taxonomy (NCBI): domain Eukaryota; kingdom Metazoa; phylum Chordata; order Testudines; family Chelydridae; genus Chelydra; species Chelydra serpentina. Next base: position 73,595,320 of record JBAIAC010000004.1, read on the forward strand.
CACTTCACCAGGTGGGTATTGCAGTTTTAAGAATGCTTGATAGAGATCCTGTAGGTGTTTGTCTCTGTCTGAGGGATCAGAGCAAATGCGGTTGTATCTTAGAGCTTGGCTGTAGACAATGGATCGTGTGAAGTGGTCTGGATGAAAGCTGGAGGCATGTAGGTAAGTATAGTGGTCAGTAGGTTTCTGGTATAGGGTGGTGTTTATGTGACCATTGCTTATTAGCACTGTAGTGTCTAGGAAGAGGACCTCTTATTGTGGACTGGTCCAGGCTGAGATTGATGGTGGGGTGGAAATTGTTGAAATCTTGGTGGAATTCCTCAAGGGCCTCCTTCCCATGGGTCCAGATGATGAAGATGTCATCAATGTAGAGCATGTAGGGTAGGGGTGTAAGTGGACGAGAGCTGAGGAAGCATTTTTCTAAGTCAGCCATAAAAATGTTGGCATTCTGTGGGGCCAAGCGGGTACCCATAGTATTCCCGCTGATTGAAGGTATAAATTGTCCTCAAATCTGAAATAGTTGTAGGTGAGGACAAAGTCACAAAGTTCAGCCATCAGGTTTGCCATGATGGTATTGGCGATGCTATTCCTGATGGCTTGTAGTCCATTTTTGTGTGGAATGTTCATGTAGAGGGCTTCTACATCCATAGTGGCTAGGATGGTGTTTTCTGGAAGATCACCAAAGGATTGTAGTTTCCTCAGGAAGTCAGTGGTGTCTCAAAGGTAGCTGGGAGTGCTGGTAGCATAGGGCCTGAGGAGAGAGTCCAGGTAGCCAGATAATCCTGCTGTTAGGGTGCCAATGCCCGAGACTCCCACGTTTATGGATTTTGGGTAGGAGATAGAATACCCCGGGTCGGGGCTGTAGGGGTGTGTCAGTGAAGATTTTTTCCTGTGCTTCTTTAGGAATTTTCTTGAGCAGATGGTGTAGTTTCTTTTGCTATCCCTCAGTGGGGTCAGAGGGTAATGGCCTGTAGACTGTGGTGTCAGAGAGTTGTCTATCAGCCTCTTGTTGATATTCTGACCTATTCATGATGACTATAGCACCTCCTTTGTCAGCCTTTTTTATTATGATGTCAGAGTTGTTTCTGTGTATATAGATTACTTTAAAGGTGTTTTAAAGAGCCATTCAGCTAAACAATCTCCAAACAGTTGATTTTATAAAGTCTGGTATAAAAATAATTAAATGTGCTCATAGGATAAGAAAATTTAAGCTGTCTGAACATTACACCAAGCATCTTTCTTAACAAAGGGATACAATAGCACACTAAAGCAAAGGAAAAGAAAGTTTCCAACTACTTTATATGAATTGTGTTTTCTTAGCATTTTACACAGAACTTGATGCAGGAGAGTGTAACCACAGACACTTTCAGGCAGAAGCTAAGAAGAGAAAAAGAGGCACCATTTAAAGGCTTGGTATATAAAAATAACCTCTTACATACCAATGAAATGAGGCTGCAACTTGATAATTTCCCCCACCCCCAGTAACCAAAAAAGGGGGAGAAAAAAGGCAGTGACAACACGTTGAAAACAAATGTTAACAAGTGACAAATCCTGAAGTGTATTGCTTACATTTGCATTAATGTATTGGGATGAAATTAGTGAAAAGTACTAGTATTTGTACAAGTATTTGTATAAATACTTGGAAAAGTACAAGTATTTGGAAATATATATTTGGTCCTCCTGTGATATATCTCTAACACTGTATTTGAAAATGTAATCACAGAAAGTTAGTAGCTCATTTTTAGGAGAATGGATGTATTCCTTCATAATTGAAGAGAAACAGGGATTTTCTATTTGTTTATTCTGTGCTTGAATACGTACATGTAATTCTAGGGATACTGAACAAGTGGTGTATGATAGCGCATTATGCTGCTCTAGCATCAGGTTGTGAGCTTAGGCACTCAGTAACTAGGTAGTTATGGTGTGGGAGAAGTGTAGATGAAGTAGATTCACTGGACGAGACCTCATATTGCTCTCAAATGATCCCTTGCCCTACACACAACCTTGGTTGAGCTGCCACTCTGGCTGGGCACCCCCCAACCTGTTGTCTTTTGGTCATGCATCACTGGACCCTGAGTGCTTTAAGCCTTCTGAGTCTGAGCAATGTCCAGGCACTGCCCCTCACTGGATGCTCTAGGCATACTCTTGCTCTTGGGATCCTCTGCTAGCACCACCTTCCGAGAGCTAACACCTCCACAGTCCACCTGTCTAGCTCCTGGGACTAGTGCTGATGCCTCGGGCTCCCCAGTAGCTTAAACATACCCTCTCCCAGAGTGCCAGCCATGTTGGCATTCTGGACTTACAGTTTTATTCTTAAGGGTTACATGACAGTGAAAGCAAAACAGGCAGATTTGCAGGAGAGTCTAAACCCATTTAGTCTTTAATTAGGAGCCCAGGAGATACATAGGTCTAGACAAAATAAATAAAACACACATATATAAATTCTCTCTTCATCAGTTTGCTCAGCACCCTGGATAGTTCTTTGGGCTTGGGCAACGCTGCCCAAGATACTTCTCTAGCAGCTCATAGCTTCTTTTCAGAATCATGGATGTACAAAGAAGGTAAGCTACAGTCCTTAAGAACTGCAGCAACTTATTTCCCCCCTGTCCCACCAGTGGAATTGTGCTTTAGCAGGTTTGTCTGAGGCAAAAGACATCTCAGTGCTCCCCCAGGGGATGAAGCACCTTTGCACCTCCCTTTAATGTAGGGCTATGCCTAGAGGCATAGTCTAACCCACTCTGTCTTTGAGGTTGAGACATGGCAAGACCTCCTTTCCCTAAGGCCGCTCATAGCATGCGCCTTTGAAGGCAGAAGGGGGAGGTAAAGAGGAAATCTTGAGAATACAATACTACAAAAAAATGAATTATATATAGAAGGCTGGCAGCCATGATCTGGATGAGGCAAAAGCATGGACCTAGACAGATATTTGAGAATCTGATTTTAACATATCCAATGAGCCTGTCTCTGACCAACATTTTAAATTCCTGAACCAAACAGCTTTCTTTTTCGTTGACCAATTAAACAATAGTTTGAAGGCTGTTCTTTCTTTGTTGGTTGTTAATTAATTAAACACATTGATTATTCAAAATTCAAAGCACTTTTCTGTCAATTTGTCTGATACAATTAGAGGGAGCATCAACAAACATCCCTCAGTAAGAGTTGCTGTCTTTAAAAAAAGTGATAATGTATTTTCCTAGTGTTTGGGGTGGGATGCATTTCTTAGGGAATGTCTTCACTGCAGCATTAGCCTGGGTTCTTAGATGTTGTCCCTAACCCCCTTCCTATCCACACGCTACACCCTTTCACCTGAGTTTAGTGGTATTTTCAGTCTGAACTAGCTGGCAAAACTAATGCTATCAGCTTTCACTGAGGGTGGTAACCCATCCACTTTGCAGTGAGGCAGGTTAGTCAAATGCTGATAGTTGTCTTCCAATCCATTCCCACAATCCCTCCAACCCATGTGCCCAGAAAAAGAGACACATTCTCCCACAATTCACTGGGAAAACATCCTAGGGTAAGACTGAAGCATGTATAGCTACATCAAAGCTAGTCTCAGGCCCAGTCTACACTACAAACTTAGGTCAACAGAAGCTGTCTTATGTTCACCTAATAATGTATGCATCTAAACTACCCGGTTCCTTCCACTGATTTAATTTGTTGACTTAATTTACTCCACCTCCGTCAGAGGTGTAGTGCTTAATTTAGTGTTGGTGAGTTGACAGAGAAGCAGTATAAATGCATCGTTGTGTAAGTTGAATGACTGGCCTCCAGGAGGTGACCCGCAATGCTCTGCTGTGACCATTCTTGTGATCATTTTCAATGCCGCTGTACAGCAGCCAGGTACACAGGAAACAGCCCCTTCCCTCTTAAAGCTCTGGAACTTTTGAACTCCCATTTCCTGTTTGACCACTGTAGAGAGCTTGGCAGCCTCGCTGATCCTGGTGACGCAACGCACCAAACACGCTCCAGCCTAAAGTACAGAGGAGGTGGTGGATCTTATTTGTCTGTGGGAAAAGAGTCTGTGCAAGCACAGCTCCGTTCCAGCCATAGAAATGTTGACATCTATGAAAAGATCACATGCGGTATGGTGGAGAAGGACTACCTCAGGGACATGCACAAGGGCCATGTGAAAATCAAAGAACTTCGGCAGGCATACCAGAAGACAAGGGAGGCAAACAGTTTTTCTCGTTCTGCACCACAGACATGCCGCTTCTATAATGAGCTGCATGCAAGTCTTAGTGGTGACTTACCACTACCCCCAAACGCAACGCGGATACCTCAGAAGAGTCTGAGTCCCAGGCCACCTCAGGTAAAAACAAGGAGAACATTGTGGACAAGAAACAGGAGGGGGAGAATGGGAGATAGGCGAGTGGGGAATCCATTCTTCCCAAGAGCCAGGACCTATTTTTAACCCCAGAGCAGTCCAGTCAGTCACAGGACAGCATCATGGCCAAGTGTGATGCCAGAGAAGGCAAGTATGCAATTGCATTCAAACTGTAGGGGTTACATGTGCTTATATTTTATGTTTACTATGAAGAAAAAGTGAGGTGCAATGAATATCTGCTCTTCAGTGTCCACTCCAGATATGCAGAGGGTGCCCCCCACCTCAGAAAAGACTGTTTATGTACATAGAGCTGGCCCAGGAATCCTCCATGGAGCTCGCCAGGAAACTTTCATGGAGGTACTTTACAATCCTTTGCAGAAGGTTTCTGAGGAGGACTGTCTTATTTCTTCTACCATGGTAGAACACCTTCCCAGTATTAATTCTACTGGCATCATTGTGGTATGCAGCATAGCAGCGTAAGGACCAGCTTTGTACCCAGACGCTTGCAGCATCTGCTGCCTTGCCACCTCTGTTATCCTCAAGAGACGGATATCACATAGGGTCACATAGGGGAGATGGTGGAAGTTTTCATTACAAGTGCTTGTACTGCAAACAATAAAACATGTAATCCTCCACCCTGGTAATTTCTGAGTCCCTCAACCGCAGTTTCCCTAACCTGCCTGTGGTTTGGGTGGCAGGGATCAGCATTGACCTCAGAATCTGCAAGCCTACGGTGACTGTGTTCTCTCATGGCTGCAACGTTACTTCCTCACCACGCCCCGCCCCGGAGCCACTGCAGACAAAGACTGCAGTTTCGGAGGCTTAATGCTGCTCCCTGGTCTCCAAGCACCATCTATGTTGCTAAAGAAAGGGGACATTGCCACCTCCCACCTGTGCTCCTGATGCGGGTTGTTTACAAGTTACAGCACAAGACCCATTGCACATGCCGCTGGGCCATACTCACCATGGCTGCAACAGCAAATTCGTTAATTGAATAGCTAAGGATTCTTATTATGTTCTGGCTTGCACTTTAGTGTAATAAGGGGAGTGTGTTTTAAATAGCAACCTTGCACTAGACTCAAGGTATGCACTAAGAATGGTTGCCTTGTGCTTTGCTTGCCTTACAGTGGAAAGCTTATCCTTCAGCGCATCCTCTGCACCAGTACAGAGGCTTTCAGAGATTAGAAGGTGGAAAAGGATGAGGCGTGATGACATGTTCAGCAAGATAATGAACACCTGTGGGACAGTTGAGATGGAGCTAAGAGCCTGGAGGATTTAATTGTCTGAAAAACTGCACATAGACATGGAAAGCAAGGAGAACATCCTAGGAGCATGAGCGTGCCCTGCAGGATGAGATGCTGCGAATTATGAAGGACCAATCCAACATGTTAAGGAGTCTGGTTGAGCTTCAAGAAAAGCAGCTTGAGACTAGACTCCCTCTGCAGCCCCTGCAGAACCACGTGCAAGCAGCACCCTGTTCCCAATTTCCCTCCCCCAAACATTCCAGGAGGCGGTGGGGGTCAGGAAAGGCATTCAGTATTCTTTCCACTCAACACCAGGTCTCCCCCTGGTGTTGAGTGGAAAGAACAAAGGGTGGCCCAAGAACAAAGGGTGGCCATTCAAAGACTTTGGATGGTCAAGAGCACTGTGCTTTCACAGACAAGCTGCTTGGTTTCTCCCCTCCCTATTTTATCACACCATTTGCCCAAGGTTAAATGATTTTACTGTTCTTTAAGTTTCTTTATGTGGGTGTAATAAAAGTAAATGTTTTGAGAATGAAATGTTCTTTATTTATTCCAATCATGGGGATTTGGGGGTGGGGAGATTAGGGAAACTGATGCAGCAGAGAAGATAGCATGGGAAGGAACAACTCAGATAAGCGGCACACATTACTGTGGCTCATTACTGAAAGGGGTTTTCAAAGCCTCCCAGAGGTGCAGAGCTCCTTGCTGGGCTCTTCTTATTGCCCTGGTATCTGGCTGCTTAAAATTACCTTCCAGCCTATCCTCCCCCATGCCCCACCCCTGTGGAAATTTCTCTCCCAATGGAGCACACCGCAGGCAGCGATAACAATGGGGATCACTGAGGTCTAACCCAGTAAGCAAATAAATGCACCAGCAACCCATTAAACATCCAAAAGCACATTCTATCACCATTCAGCACTTGTTCAGCCTATTGTTGAACCACTTCTTACTGCTGCCCAAATGGCTGGTGTGATACAGAAGGATTTTGATCTGCTCTATTTTGTTTCCAAGCACAGCACTGAAAAACACTGCTTTGCCACCCTTACCTGAAAATAGGGGAAAAAAACAAAATAAAATTAATTAAACTGGTCACAAATACAGTGGCATCAGTAAACCACCACAGTAAGATGCATAAGTGAACAAATATGTATATATTAAAGAAATAAGGTGATGGTTTGTAGTTTTAAAAGTCTGATAATTTTAAGCGTGCGATCAATGTTGGCACGCTGCCAAGGACAGTGAGATGGCAGTTTTAAACAGTTCAGCCACTGACTGGTCTGTTGGACTCATGTTAATTAAAGGTCACTCCAAAACCTGAAGGGAGGGATCACTCAAGCATGGTGCAGATTTTCAATCAGGTCCGGTTATGATTGACAGATGAGTTCAGCAGCTGTGATTGGGTACTAAGAACAGACCAACAGGGAAGGCTTCAAGATGATTTGTGGATGGGTATGCTAATGATAATTATTGAGGAAACAACCAATCAGAATAGGCCAAAACCTCTATTTAAGGCAAATAGCTGATAGGTTTAAGTCAGTCAAGATAAGAGAAGGTGGAGAAGCAGGAGAGAAAGAAGGAAGATCAGAAGAGAGCTGAAATCACTACAGACGGGGAAGAGCTGTGAGAGCTAAGAAGTGAGTGTGCAAAAGGACCATAGACAGATCAGAGGGAAAGAAGACTGCGGAGAAGTAAGCATGACAACAACAGTATAAGGAATCAATAAGCCGTATAAGTGTGTATGCCTGAGATAATAAAGTTGAATATTTGTGTATGTATGTTTGTTACTATGTATACAGTTTTAATATTTTAAATAAGAACTGCCATCATTGCACATCACCTCATGTAGAATATAACCACTTAAAAGCTATTTCCAACTGTATAATATACAGTTTTGGGTACATTGATATGCATACCTGTGCAAATGGGATTTGTGTTTTGTTAGTAAGAGAACCAAAAGGGTGCCACCATGGCTAAACAACAAAGTAAAAGAAGCAATGAGAGGCAAAAAGGTATCCTTTAAGATAAATCCTAGTGAGGAAAATAGAAAGGAGCATAATCTCTGGCAAATGAAATGTAAAAATATAATTATGAAGAATTTGAAGAACAGCTAGCCAAAGACTCAAAAAGTAATAACAACTTTTAAAGTACATCAATAAATAAGGAAGTGTTATTTACTCCTTCTCATAACACAAGAAGTAGGGGCCACCAAATGAAATTAATAGACAGCAGGTTTAAAAGAAACAAAGTATTTTTTCACACAATGCACAGTCAACGTGTGGAACTCCTTGCCAGAGGATGTTGTGAAGGCCAAGACTATAACTAGGTAAGTTCATGAAGGATAGGTCCATCAATGGCTATCAGCCAGGATGGACAGGGGTGATATCCCTGGCCTGTTTGCCAGAAGCTGGGAATGGGTGACAGGAGATGGATCACTTGGTGATGACCTGTTCTGTTCATTCCCTCTGGGACACCTGGCATTGGCCACTGTCGGAAGAGAGGATACTGGGCTAGATGGACCTTTGGTCTGACCCAGTATGACCGTTCTTATGTTTCTTGATACATGCTTTTAAGTTTTATTGAATCAGGGAATATAGGTATATTGAATAAAGATTATGTTGGTTTTTTGAAGACTTACTGCCTGAGTGTCAATCTTTCAGTTGGAAGGTCTGTATCCATGTCCTCCCAAAGGTCAACAGAATTAGTCTATCCTGGGGAAGTTTTCCAAGGGTCAAAGGGAAACCCTTAGAAACCCTAGAATTGCCAGGGTTTTACCAGTAGTAAAACCCTGGGAATTCTTTTTGGGTAGGCCACCCACTTTTACCTACCAAAACAGACAAAATGACAAGTGGGTTATTTATATAGACAGGCCATTTTGAGGGTGCCTGGAGTCTGATTTTGGGGGTAATAGGTGTATGGCTTCCTGAGCCATGGGAGCAAGGTGTAGGCTGGTCTCCCAGGATTACTATTAGCATTTTAACGTCATCAATGGTTATTTTGCAATCTGGAAAGAAAGTCGCTGATTGCAACTTTCTGAACAGACTTTTATTCCTAAAGATGCATGCGTCGTGCACCTTTCCTAACCATCCTACGTTGATGTCAGTGAAATGCCCCCTGTGATCCACCAGCACTTGCAACACCATTGAAAAGTATCTCTTTTGATTTATGTACTCTTTGGCGAGGTGGTCTGGTGCTAAGATAGGGATATGCGTGTCATCTATCATCTCACTGGAGTTAGGGAACCCCATCGTGGCCAAGCCATTCACTATGTTTTGCACATTGCCCAGAATCACGCCCTTCTTAGTTGAAGTCAATTAATGGCCCTGAAAACTTGGATCACAACAGCTCCCACAGTGGATTTACCAACTCCAAATTGATTCCGCACTGACCGATAGCAGTCTGGCATCACAAGTTTCCACAGAGTGATCGTGACTCGCTTCTCCACTGTCAGAGTAGGTCTCATTTTAGTGTTGCTGCACTTCAGGGCTGGGGAAAGCTTTGCACAAAGTTCCTAGAAAGTGGCCTTCCACATTCAAAAGCTCTGCAGTTGCTGCTTGTCATTCCATAACATCATAACAATGCGATCCCACCAGTCAGTGCTTGCTTTCCGGGACCAAAAACAGCACTCCACTATGTTCAGTTGCTGAGCATCTGCCAGCAGCAGCTAGGAATTGTTTTGTTCTATGAGATTTCAATGTTTCGCATGGCGGTTCCTGTCTTGGCTCTGGAAATACTGCAGGATAAGGTGCGATGCAATTGTAGTGCACAGCTGAGTGGGGCCTATGATTCTCGGGCTATGGAGTACACACAGCTAAGCCAGGCTTTCAAAAACAGGTATGAAAAGGTACGGGTTGTTTGCCATTGAAATCAGAGTAGAGATGGAGGAAACTGCATCATGGGAGGTCGAAGACATGTTCCCATTCCACCCTACGACAGTGTTTTGGTCCCATGAGGCACTGCAAGCCCTTTCCAAACCTCCCTGTGGCTAGTTGCACTATGGGATAGCTACCCAGAGTACACTGTTCTCTATCGATACAAATTATGCTAGTGAGACAATGAGCATGGTGTTGATATGCCCAACCAACTCAATTACTGGGGCGGCTACATGTCGACTTAAATTAAGTCATCTTAACTTTGTAGAGTAGGCATGGCTGAGTAACTTTGTAGAGTAGGCATAGCAGTGAAGTCCTGGCAGAACAGGACTAACCCCTGCAGCTGAAGCTTCAGCTTCACTCAAGCTAGCTTTTATCTACACATGCTGCTATCTCACCTCCCAGTTCCAGTGTAGACATACCAGTAGAGTGGCTTAGTTTACTGCAGAACCATGGGATATACCCGCAAAATTCCTAGTGCAGCACCAGTGAGGACATAGTAACTCAGGTATGGTTTGCAGTATGGCTGCTCATATCCATGATAGGCTAACTAAGGTACCAATCACCCAGACTAACTCTGTGGCCATGTCTATACTATAGATCTATATTGATATAACTACATCACTCCGATCACAACCCTGAATGATGTAGGTATACTGACCTAAACCTTCATGTGGACAGCTCTATGTCAATGGGGGAGCTTCACCCGATGACATAGTTACCATCTTTCGGGGAGATGAATTAACTATGCAGACACAAAAATCTCTCTGATCAGCGTAGGCGCATCTTTACTAATGCGCTACAGCCGTTTAGCTGGACCAGTGCACCTGTATCGCTATGGCGCTTTACATGAAGACAAGCCCTGTAATAAAGTCTTTAGAGGCTTTTCAAACTCTTGAAATGTATTGCATATTAAATAGAATTCTACTAGGAAAAAATAACTGCAAACCTCATTTTAATTTACCTAAATAAATAAATGAAATCAGTATTGTGAGGCTTTTTTCTACAGGGGATTATAAGACAAGGGGTCTCAGTTCAAGAGAATTATTCTCACTCATAAGTTTAACCATCTGCATAGGTATTTGTTGAACTCAGGCCCAAGTAATATTCTTCAAACTGTTTCACTTATTGTAGAACAGCCTCCTCGTACTGCATTTATCTTTATTGTTAGGTACATTATAATGAGGTTTGCCATATCCCTCCCCGCCCCCTCCCTGGTATCATCCTTAATGGAGTTAATCACTTACATAAAATCAAGTATGTGTAACGTGTTTCCAGGATCAGGGTCTTGGCTGCCTCCTCTACCAAATCATAAGTATCCAATCCTTAATAAATGTTGACTTTATTTACTGAATAAACTATTCAGTAAATCATGACAAATATATTTAAATACATTATTTGAGGAACACCAGAATGTTTGCTCTAATGTAATAATTATGACTTATAACTTTAGGACTAGCTAAGCAGTATATTTTAAAGTATAGTTTATAAAACTTGAAATCCTATTAACAACACAGCGGCTGTTTAGCAAATATGGCTATAGGAGCCATTCAGTTAGATATTTGTCCAAAGCCTGCACCAGCTATAAATCCTATTCTTCCCTGACATGGAAAAAAATGTAGAACTAATAAGATGCGTACTATACTTTACTGCTCACTCGCCTGCTTCTTGTTGCATCCCATCTCCACTCTGTCTACAACTCCATCATTTGTATAGAAGTTCTTTGCATTTGTCTGTCAAATGCCTAGCACATTTCTGACATAATACAAATGATTAATAAAAATAGTATAGATCCTGCTAGTACTACCAATAGCAATATTTGTTCACAAACTGATATCACTAAAGGGAACCTAATGGGAATTGTGTCGTTTCACCTGGAAGCTTTATTCAAGTGAGTGAAGAAACTAGAAAGAAAAATGTTTCTGTTTTGAAAAGCACTACTTGAATAGTTGCTTGTCTCTTCAAAAACTCATCTGTTTTAGCTGTAGGTTGAGGGCACAGCCTCCTCCCAGTCACCTAGCAACGTCCCTTCTGGGAACTGAATGTGGCTCAAATAGTCTGTTCATGGATATTTGCTAATAAAAATGAGGAATTGACTTTTCTCTCTTTCTTTGTCAATGTAAGTATGACTTAAGGAGTAGAAATGGATTAATTGGGGAAGTGTTGGCGATATACATTTGATGTTAGGGAATTATCAAAAATATGACCAAGCACCCACTGATATATTAGCCTCTGAATGCTCAACCAGAATTACATATTACAAAATTAACAGAAAACTGAGGTAAAGGCAAAACAAAGATCGTAGTAAGATAAAATTAGGTCTGATTTGTGTTTTGAGATGTTTTTCTACCATCATGCAATTTTTATGTTCTGTGAGTCTCCTTGAACAGGTTATTAACTTTCAGGGACGTAGCTTTACATGACTCTCCCAGGGAAGTCATTGCTTTTTATTTGTCAAATTTGGCAAAATGTTTATAATAAAAATTGTGAAAATGTGCCTCTTTTCAACTTCACCAAAACTTCTGCGAAATTTTAGATTTTTTGTTTTTAAGTGAGCACTCCTCGGTGTCCTGGTTTTATTAAACAGATTATGATATTAAGCAATGTGAAGGGCTGTACAAACACAAGGTATTATAAAGGCCAATAAGTGGCAGAGTGGGGTGAGAATTAAGGACAACTTGGCTTCCAACCCTGTGTCTAGTCTGATAGAACATACAGCTTTGTGGGAATTTCTTCCTCCTTCAGCTTTTTCAAAATTCCCAAATGATTTTTTTCTGTGAAAACAAATTTGACTTTTTACATGCTTCACCTGGAAAATTGGAAACAATTTTCAGCTCCCAGAAGTAAAATAGAACCTACATTTTTGGCATCGGATTCAAAGAGAAAGTAAAATCACATTTTTGCAAAAGAATTTTCACCAATAATGCTCGATAATAGTTAGCTGTTTCTTTGTACAAGCAGGTCTTCTAAAAGCTATTCTTCCCAGGATCAATCATAATTTTGAACAGGAAAGATAAAAGACGTTACAGATATTGACTTCTCAGAGTTGACAAAGTTTGTTTTCTTAGTCTTGATTTTCTCCTTGCAGCAAACCATTTGGCTCAAATTCAGTGCATTAAGCTCAAATTATACTAAAGAACATTAATCAATGTCTTGTTTGTGGCCAAATTTTCAAAATATGAACTTTTTTGGACTAGACAGGAGTTGGTACATTATGACTTGAGCTCACAAAGCAGAGAATTTGCACACACAAACCACACTTGTCCATGTAACTGGAAGGCAAATGGAGTTTCTTTTGCTGATACAAATTGCAGTGTACAAAAAAATTATCTTCACAAAGTTGTGCACTCATAAATGAAAGCCAGGTTAAGAGTTCTTTGAAAATAAGTTCCTTACAAATAACAAGGGAAAAAAGTCACCGATTTCCTTCTGCAAACAGCAGTTACTGTCAATTATTGTACATGTTACAGACAGTTTCTCCACTTTTCAATTAACTTCACTATATAATTTTCAATTAACTACACCATATAATTTTATGTTTTCGGTCTAGTTGCATGGTTTAGATTTACAACTATGTGAAACAATAACATGGAATGCTGATTTGACTTTGTAGCATGGGAAAAAAATGAAAAAAGGTGCCTCCTATTTGGAAACTTCATGTTCATCTAAAGGCCATGTTGGCTTACTTGAGAAGGTCCCAGATATTGTCAAGAAATGATGATGTACATTTAAGGGGACATTAAGTGGGTTTAAGTGTACTCAGAACTCATGTAACAAAAAGGTACTGTCAGTTTCCTTGCTTACAATGTATGGGCTCTATCCTACACAATATGAAGACTTCTGAGCTATAAACCTCAGTTACAAGCTCTTCATTTGATGGCCAAAAAACTGCATCATGGGAGCAATATGCCTAGTTCAGGCTATTCTTAATCCTCAAGAGCATTGCTTTCACCACCTGCAGGAATCATTACAGCAGTTGGAGACAGGATGATTGGAATGCTTGGGACAAGATACTTTTTAAATACCTTGGAGTGAGGGTTTGGTTTCCTTCAATCACCAGATTGCTATTGTGCCATCCAGGAGTCTCCCCAATAAAATGAGCCCCCCCCCCCCCCCCCGAGGACTTCCCCTCCCTGATAGCTATGATTATTTTAAAAGAGGGCTAAAATGACAGCCTAATAACAATGGATCTATTTCACTATATCCTGTTATCAACAAAGAGTTTAACAAATTGGGCTGCAACCCCTTAAAATCCCAAAGAGGTATGCCAGACGCTAGTATTGTGCCAGACACGAGCCTTTAATTACCCAAGGATATTTTAGTAATACCTACGTGTTCCTAGACAAACTGAGCACTTCAGTAACTTCCCATCACAATTAACTTTAAAATAGTTCTAAAAAATCTGTTCACATAGTAGAAATCCCAGAAGACTATCCCAGAGAGAGTAATTAGCAATGTCCAGCATATTTGCAAATCTGTTAGCAAGTGTCAGAATAAAGAGGGAATCAGATGCTGCTGCTGCACAGACAACCTTTCAGGTACAACACTGAGTAAAAATCTCTCTGCTACAAACCCCATCAAGAAAACTGAATTCATTTTGGTGAGAGAAAATGGAATAGAACATTTTTCTATTGACTTTTCTTTTTCCTTTGGAAGAAAAATGTTCACAGCCCTGTTAAGGTTTCACATTTCCCTAAAAATATCAGGAGATCTTTGGAAAAAACAATTCAGGAGTGAGTAATGCAAGTATTAAAATATTCCTTCACACTTGAAAGTCAGATAGTAGCATTTATTGACAGCAATACCAAAATATTTTTAGTATGCATGGGACAATTCCATTTTTTAATGCATTAATAACATAAAAGATGGAGAAAGCAACCATAGATGGTGATGATAAAATCTATCTATAACATTGGTAACATATATTTTGTGCTGATGAAGTGTCACTGCTACATTAGCAGAGGAAGATGAGTGTATATTTTGTTAGGGCAAGGCACTGGTCAGAAACAGATTAAGAGAAAATCTACCGTGGTGCCTACAGAATATAGCTGATGAGATAATGAGGTTGAAGAAACTTAAACCAGCAAGATAGATACACACATTTAGCTGAATCACATCTAAAATGCTAGAATAAAGAGTAATGGAAGCAAAGTAATATTTTGGGCTCTTGACTTGAAAATAATAGAATCTTTCCAGCATTCCACAGACTGTAGATTAAATTTTATGTTTACCAGAAATGTATCATGACATTTCTATCACCTCAGTGTTTTTATTGTTCAGCATTTGTGCATTACAGCACAAAGATTTATTATCCACCAACTGTTGTTCCACAGAGTAATTCTCAATCCATTTAATTTCCTTCATTAGCTTTTCCCCTTGTTTCTCTCCTTCACCCTCAGCCTCCATCACTAACTTTTCTTTTTTAATTTTCTTTCCACCTTTAAACACCATATCCAGAATTTGTCTTCTAACTGTTTTAAGAACAAAATCCCTAGGCATTCATACTCCCTTTTTTCAATAAAAACTCTAGTGGCAAGGAGTGTAACTATCTCAGCATGTTATTAGGCAGTGCTAAGAAAAAAAAAATGCTGCAGTGCTAAATGGAGTCATTAAAATGCCTAGTGGCAACGAGTGCTTAAAGAAGCTGACATTTCTTATTTACTACTCAAGCAGCTTTGTTAGGACTGTTGTACTTTTGTGGGAAAGGAGCTAAAACAAATCTTCTCATTTTCCCTATTTCCCCGTTTTTATTCCCTCTCCCCTCCCGCAACTCGTTGCTTATGTCTGAGAAAACCTGGACTTCCCTCCCCATGGAACCATTCAAATCCACAGCTTAGTTGATTTGGGGGCCTGATTCATAGCCCATGGAAGGTAATCGGTGTCTTAACATTGACTTCCATGGGCTGTGGATCAGCCACTTAAAGGAAGGAGTAGTTTGCTACTGAGGCTGTGTCTACACTACAAAGTTCAGTCAATGCAAGATACGTGGGCATACAGCCACCAAAATGTGTATAATAATTTGGATGGTTGCACACTGGATTAAATGTGGCAGCATTGCATATACTCATCAGGTGGCTTCAATGTAAAATGCAGCACACCAGGGGTAGATATCTCAGTGTGCCCTGTGCAACCATTCAGCACAATGTCTTTTGGGACATTTATGGAGTGCTTTGTGGGATAATAGTATTTTGCCCTGGGATTTCTGGGATCTTGGGGTTAACTTTCCACCATGTCACTTTCTCTAGCCCATAGTACTTTACATATCTCATATTTTTCATACCTTGTTTAAAACTCTCCCAGTCCCACATGGTGCTTTTCGGTCTCTGCCATCTCTCTAACAGAAACTCAGTCCCATTAGCACTCAGAATAATTATCTTGTGTGTTGCTGATACAGTACACAGAATTCTTCAGTATTTGCAGAATTTGAGGGAGTACCTCTACATTCAGATTGCAATAAGTAAGATTCCGAGATTTTTAAGCACAATAACTAAATGCTAATAAATGGACATAGGGGAAAAAAAGCCAAGTTGCTGCTCGTGTTCAGAGGGCAGTTCCACACAGTGGAACACTGGTTCTGGGCCCCAGAAATGCGCACTAATTGATAAGATTGCATTGTAATGCAGGTTGAGGACGATGAACAGTGACTTCAAAATGTTTGGATCTGAAAGGCCATGTTTCTGGATCTGCGAGCTAAGCTTGCCCCAGCCTTCCCATGCAGGGAAACCAGACTGAGAGCGGCATTGACAATGGAGAAGCAAGTGGCAATCACACTGTGCAAAGCTTCAATACTGAATTTCTACCAGTCAGTGGGCAATCAGTTTGGAGCTGGAAAATCCACAGTGGGAGCCATTGTGATCCGAAAGTATACAACCATTAAATATCTTCTGTGACACAGGACTGTGACTTTCAGTGATGTGCAGGGAAGAGTGGGTGAATTTGCAGCAATGGGGTTCCCAAACAGAGGTGGGGTGATAGGTGATATGTACCAGCCTACCTTGCCACAGAGTATTTCACCAGAAAGGGATACTTTTATATGGGTATGCAAGTGCTAGCGGATCACTAGGGATGCTTCACTGATATCTTTATGGGCTGATCAGGGAGGGTACGTGATGCTCACATCTTTGAATACATAGGACTTTTCGAAAAGCAGCAAGCAGGGACATTCTTCCCCAACTGGCAGATTACCATTGGTGATCCTGAAATGCCAGTAGTGATTCTGGCAGCCCCAAATTACCCTTTGATATTCTGGCTCATAAAGCCATATACTGGCCACGTCAACAGGACCAAGGAAAGATACAACTACTGGTTCAGTGGGTGCAGAACGACTGTTGAATGTGCTTTCTGTAGATTGAAGAGATGCTGGCATTGTTTATTCACTAGATTGGATCTCAGTGAGAAAAAAAATCCCAACGGTTATAGCTGTGTTGTGTATTGCATAATATCTGTGAGGTGAAGGGGGAAAAGCTTCTGCCAGGGTACAGGAATGAGGCAGACTGGCTGTCTGCTGAATTTGAACAGTCAGACACAAGAGCTATTAGAAGAACCAACTGTGGAGCTATGCGGCTGAGAGAGGCTTTACAAGAATATTTTAACAGCCAACCACAATAGTATTCTCTCTTGCGTTCATGAAACACTGTCTGGCTTGTATGCTTTAGATTACAGATTGGAGAGTCTTTGCCTGCTGCTACAGATTCTGTACTGCTTGGTGTACATTTACAAATATGGCTGGGTCTTTGTCTTCCGCTATGTATTCTGCAATGCTTTATGTGAACTAATAAGATACTCTGACTTAAACAAAATAGAACTTTATTGTGTGCAAAACAGCAGATGATAAAATTAAATTACAAACACACACATATACAAGTTAAAAAAAGGCTACCAACAATGTTAACAAGGTGAACTATAGTTTAGAATCTGAAGAGAAAACAGAAGTAAACAGCAACATGTATAAACAACGAGGAGTCATTGTGGCACCTTAGAGACTAACAAGTCCACTGCTTGCATCTGAAGAAGTGGGTATTCACCCACGAAAGCTTATGCTCCAATACCTCTGTTAGTCTATAAGGTGCCACAGGATCCTTTGTCGCTTCTACAAATCCAGACTAACATGGCTACCCCTCTGATACTTGAATTCTAACAGTAGTTCAATGTAGTCCGTTGTGGATACTTCTACACTGACCTGTGGTTTTTAGAGGTTCTATACGTGTAGCTGTGGCTCTCCTTGGTTTCCACCAGTATGAATTGGTAGGGGTAAGGATGTACATCCATGGTGTACATAGTATATTGGAGGTTTAGGGAGCTGCGACCATGGAGTTCTCCAAGGAGTGAAAAGACTGCTTATGTCAGGGAACTTAGAGTATATAGGTCAATAATGCTCTGCAACATTGGATTTTGATGCCTGAACAGCCCTATTATTTCCTCCCTGGGTTACTCGGGAGCAGGCAACACTCCCCTGTGTGCCTGGGCGCCTGATGTTGTTGACTTTAAGGAAGATCCTGAGTATCCCAGTGGTGCTATTGGATAGGTGGGAATCCTCTATTCACCCCTCTGCTGCAATCCCGTTACTCCTAAAGCAATTTAAAATTGGCGGTGCCTCCACCTGGCTGGCCCCTGTACACACTCAATGGTGTGCCTTGGGTACCTCCAGTAATAAAGCTGTTCTAATAATAAATAATAATAATAATAATTAATAATATAATCTGTGGCATGGGTGTAACGCAAAAATACCAATTATAAATAATATTCATCCAGTATGGGATTTACCATGGTGCCAGTGATGCCATGGCACCGGATCCATGGTCCAAAGGGGCCTCGGCCCACCATGCTCTTCTCTGCCCCCCCTACCACTCTCCTGCGGGGGGTGGGGCAGGGGGCAAGCTTGGTCCTGCTGGCTTCTGCAGCAGGGCAGGCTCTGCTGGCAGCCAAGCTCCCCCCTCCCCTGCCTCTTCCCCCAACGTGCTGCATTCCTGCCCCTCCCCCTCCCTCCCTCTCCCTGCTGCCAAACAGCTGATCACCCTTGGGAGGGAGGGGGAGGGAGAGGAACAGAGCCGCAGAACTCTCACTGCTCGGGGGAGGTGGCAGAGAAGAGGTGGGGCACGACCTTGGGGAAGAGGGTGGAATCAGGGCATACACCTCCAGGCTCCTGCCATGTGCCGCTCAAGGCAGGGGGATGGGAACACCCCCACGACTGAAGCCAACACCTCCAGCCCTCTGCATGACCCCTCCACCCCACACACTCCCCAGCCCGCTGCCCTGACCCCTACACCCCCCACATTTACCCAGCCCCCGGCCACACCCCATGCCCTGACTCCTGTACCCCCTGCCCACATCCCCACTCCCACCCTGAGCACCAAACAGTAGCTCCTGCACCCCCCACCCACCAAGTATTCCCACCTGTACCCCTTGCCATCAAATGGGAGCTTCCCAGCTAAGTGCTCCACACCCCAACCTCCTGCCCCAAGCCTGAGCCCCCTCCCTCACCCTAGCTCCGGCCAGACCCTGCCCCCCAACCCCCAGCCTGCTCCTGCACCCTATCTTCCTCCCAGATCCTGCACCCCCAGCCCTGTGCTCAGTGCACCCCCACCCTCAGTTCAGTGCAGAGAGAGAGACCAAGAGAATAGGCTAGAACCAGGGAGAAGGTAGATACCCGATCTATGTTGGCAGGGGTGGGGAGGATCCTGTTTACCCCCTTCCCAGCCCTGCTGTGCTTGCAGTTTACCCCTGGCCCCTCCTTGCTCCAGTCAGCAGGGACTAATCCTCTCCCCCATGCCTCACTGTGCTCATCTTGCCCCTGGCCCCTGCCTCACTCCAGCTGGGGACCAATCCTTCCCTCCATCCATGCCCCACTGTCAGGGTGGATAAAAATCAATGACTTTAAAAAAAATGGATTTTTAAAAATTTAAATCAGATTTTTGAAGGAAAAACATAACTAAAGGTAGTTTTAATTAAGATACATTATATCTCATCATGGAATAGGGATTATAAATTCTAATTCTATAGTATGAGACAATATATTCATGTAATGTTTAAGAAAAGTTTTGTAAATGAGTTCTAATAGTTCATGGATTGGGGACCCAATCTTATGGGGTTCCACAGGCTTCTGTATAGATTATTTAAATTAATCTTTCTATCTACACAATGGAACTCAGTGCTCAGCCTAGAAGATACCATCAGAGATGCTTAGTTTTGCAGTTCACAAACTGTGGATTTGTGTCTCCAGAGGTAACATGCTTGTTAATAGCAAAAATGTTTTAAAATAAATAAATAATACATAGAGGTGAGAAATAACAGACCTCAACTCAGTAGTTGAAAGCAGCTATCAAATCCCCCCTCATTCTTCCCTTCTGCAGGCTAAACAATCCCAGTTCCCTCAGCCTCTCCTCATACGTCATGTGCTCCAGCCCCCTAACCATTTTTGTTGCCTTCCACTAGACTCTTTCCAATTTATCCACATCCTTCTTGTAGTGTGGGGCCCAAAACTGGACACAGTACTCCAAATGAGGCCTCACCAGTGCCGAATAGAGGGGAATAATCACGTCCCTTGATCTGCTGGAAATGCCCCTACTTATACAACCCCAAATGCCGTTAGCCGTCTTGGCAACAAGGGCACACTGTTGACTCATATTCAGCTTTTCGTCCACCGTAACCCCTAGGTCCTTTTCTGCAGAACTGTTGCCCAGCCATTCGGTCCCTAGTCTGTAGCAGTGCATGGGATTCTTCCGTCCTAAGTGCAGGACTCTGCACGTTTCCTTGTTGAACCTCATCAGATTTCTTTTGGCCCAATCCTCTAATTTGTCTAGGTCCCTCTGTATCCTATCTCTACCCTCCAGCGTATCAACCACTCCTCCCAGTTTAGTGTCATCTGCAAACTTGCTAAGGGTGCAGTCCACACCATCCTCCAGATCGTTGATGAAGATATTGAACAAAACCGGCCCCAGCACCGACCCTTGGGACACTCCACTTGATACCGGCTGCCAACTAGACATGGAGCCATTGATCACTACCCGTTGAGCGCGACCATCCAGCCAGTTTTCTATCCACCTTACAGTCCATTCATCCAGCCCATACTTCTTTAACTTGCTGGCAAGAATACTGTGGGAGACTGTATCAAAAGCATTGCTAAAGTCAAGAAATAGCACATCCACTGCTTCCCCCTCATCCACAGAGCCGGTTATCTCATCATAGAAGGCAATTAGGTTAGTCAGGCATGACTTGCCCTTGGTGAATCCATGCTGACTGTTCCTGATCACTTTCCCCTCCTTTAAGTGGTTCAGAATTGATTCCTTGAGGACCTGTTCCATGATTTTTCCAGGGACTGAGGTGTGACTGACTGGCCTGTAGTTCCCCGGATCTTCCTTCTTCCCTTTTTTAAAGATGGGCACTACATTAGCTTTTTTCCAGTCATTTGGGACCAGTGGCTCTGCAATCACCTCGGCCAACTCCTTTAGCACTCTCGGATGCAGTGCATCCGGCCCCATGGACTTGTGCTCGTCCAGCTTTTCTAAAGAGTCCCGAACTACTACTTTCTCTAATCTATCCTTCTGAGAGGCAGTAGCTAGGTCAACAGAAGACGTCAACCTCACTGTGTCTACTCTGAGGCTTAGGTAATTTTTCACACCCCTGAGCAATGTCGCTAGGTCATCCTAAGTTTTAGGTGTGGACCAGGCCCAACATAGCTAAGCTGTTATAAGATTTAAGTGTAGCCCAAGCCCGAGGGCTTGTCTACACTTGAAATGCTATAGTGGCACAGTTGCAGTGCTGCAGCAGTGTCACTACAGGGTTTCAGTATAGACACTATCTACACTGACGAGGGGTTCTCCCATTGGCATAGGTAATCCCCCTCCTCGAGAGGCAATAGCTAGGTTGACACAAGAATTATTTTGTCGGCCTACCACTGTCTACACCAGGGCTTAAGTTGGCCTTGCGTGCACAGTGTGGATTTTTTCACACCCCTGAGAGACATCGCTATGCTGATGTAAATTTTCAGTGTAGAGTTGCCCTAAGTAATGCAATTTGCTCTCTATCGGAACAAGTGTTAAGTGTGAAGTCGGCAGCTATCTCATGGATCTCTCTGGTGTTTCATCAATTTTAATGGGATACTTTGCAAACTTGACCTGCAAATGGGTGAGGTTTATTGTTTGTTTGTTTTCATTTCTCACAGCTGCCTAGTTACTCTTTATTTGGGAGACTTTCAAAATGGAGCTCTAAGTGGCAATTAAGAGAGTAGATATGTCTTGTGTTTCCTTTGTACAGCTTCTGAAGGACTGTCATATTGCTTTTGATTTTTAGACCTGCACTGGGACCCTAAACTTATATTGATCAAGCAGAAAGATAGTAAAAGAGGCAACTATGTGTAAAGCTACCCCCAAAGCCATCAATTTTCTTAAATAACAATAGCTTTTACTCCCCAAAGTGTGTGAGCTGTGAGAGAGACAGGTGGCCTTCAGAAAGGGGGAGGGGGGGTTCAGACATAGTTCACTCATTTAACCTCTGGGAACACTTGGGTCTAAATATTTGTGCAAAGAGATCAAGAGCAAAATAAAGCATTGCTGTAATTTTTTGGTCAAAATTCACAAGACAACCTCAAGTGAAAATTGATACTTTTCACCCATTTGCAAAAGCAGCAAAAAGATAAAGGAAGACATGTATTTTGGACACAGCGCTACTATAGAAGGATTTCCCCCCTCCCCTCCCAATGATTACAATTCAATAACAGCAGTAGTCTAATGCCCTTAGGATAAAATTCCAGCTCTAGTTCAGAGCAGAGATACACACTCTGTTATGAATTACCAGCTGCCCATAAGACTCAAACTGCTGCACTATATTTTAATTAATGTATTATTTACTTTTAACAAAACAGTTCCATGCAGTCTCAATAGCTGTTATGCCAGACAGGTATAGTATTTATATATTGCTTTGAATTAAACTAATTTCCATTGTATTGTGTGACAGAATAGATGATGTGACATAACAGAAAGCAAAGCACAATCGTAAGGAATTACAAAGAAAATCAATATTTCATATCCGAAAACACCTATTAGTATCCCTGACCTGACAGGGTTCAGCCAGCATTCAAATTAGGGGACAAAGAAGGGGACTTGTAATGGGGTAAGAGGATATTTTACTTCTGATACTCTTTAAATTCAGCCCTGCCTTGACAGGTTCCTAGAGGACAAGTTCTCACATTACAGAGAACACCACAATCGGCATAAATTTGGTTGCCTTTTCCTTTCTGTTGCTTCAGAGACTTGAATGGGCTTGGAGACTTAGCTATGCTTTCATCCATAGAAGTGATCTTTCCACCACATGGATAAAATATGAATAGAGCTGAGTAGAGGAACTTTCATTCCTACAAAAAGAAAACAAGAAAAATACCTGTGGCACCTTAGAGACTAACACATTTATTTCAGCATAAGCTTTCGTGGGTTAAGAACCCACTTCATCGGATGCATGGAATGGAACATACAGTAAGCAGATATTTATACATTCAGAGAAACATGAAAAGGTGGGAGTGTCTATATCAACGTTAAGAGGCTAATTAATTGAAAGGACCTGTTATCAGTAGAAACTTTTGAAGTGATAATCAACATGGCCCATTACAGACAGTTGACACACAAAAAAGAGCTTATGCTGAAATAAATTTGTTAGTCTCTAAGGTGCCACAGGTATTTTTCTTGTTTTCTTTTTGTTGACACAGACTAACATGGCTACTACACTGAAACCTTTCATTCCTACCTCTTCTTTACATAGACTTTACTTTCCCAGGCAGTCAATCCAGCACATTTAAGGAACATAAAATCCATCTAATGGGAGTGTTGGAAAGAAAAAGGTTAGTGAGTGCATATATCGTGTAGGAATTACTACTCATTTTCATCACTTCTCCAGTAATTTGAGCACTTGAATACATTCCTTCTTTAATGCCTGGTTTCTGCCCCCCCCTTCTCTTCTCACTTCAGATTGAACAGCAGTATTCTAAAAATTGAAGGTCATATATATTCTAGCTCCAGATCTGCAGTGCATAACTGAGGTTTTTTAAATAATATCCAGAGTTATACAGGTCTACTCTCGTAGTTTCATTAAAACTATACTTTTCCTCTTTGAGACATGGTGCACACAGCACTGACACATTTCTCCTTTGCATCTTTTCCAATGCTGACTCTGAAATGCCTGTCCTGTTTCGGAATTGCATATCTCATAAGTGTATCTCTCTCAGTAGCCTTTCCTAGCTAGACATCAGACCCTGTAAATGCAGGGGAGAAAACACAAGGTGTCTGTCGCTCTGCAATCACATCATGCAGCTTCTGCAGTGCATTCACTGCTGCACGGTGAGATCTCTGATTTCTTTAAGCGTACTGAACGATTGCTATTGTTAACACTCGTAGTCAGTGATCAGTCCTGACAACGGTCTATATATGGTATCTCTGATCAAGTGTATCATTTTCATCTCAGATACTTTCCAACAGGCTGGGTTTCTCAAACTATTACTACTGGGTGAAACAATAGTCCCTATTTCTGAAGGATGTCTTCTATTAAATGAAGATAAATGCTCACCCTCTTTGATAAAGCAAGTAGAGGTCTATTGATAAGCAGTGCAAAGTATATTAATTTAACTTATATTACATCTTTTCCCTCAGTAGTGGGTGGTTTTGATTTTGATTTTTTTGTTTTTGTTTTGGGGGTTTTGTTTTGTTTTGGGGTTTTCTGGTGTTTAAAAGTATAAGAAGCTTTTCCTTTTACCAGTTCTCTTTTGTACTGCACAGTACAATGCAGACATGTTGCCTCTGCTCTTGGGACTATTTCAAAGGTTGCTCATCTGAATAATTTGTCATTGTAATACAATGAATAGTTTAATTCCTCTGATTCACCCATATCAGTTTGGTTACTAATGTTTATATCCAGAAGGGATACAAAAGGATTCTTGGCCTTCCCAGATACAATGGTGAATCATTTTTAGCTGCTGCATATGAACTGGGATATTATTAACACTGATGTACTATTTGCCTCCTTACAAATAAACCAGCAGTGATTCCTGCAGGAAGCAGTGCGGGCCAAAGGATGTGCTGGCCACCACTTCCTGCAGCCCCCATTGGCCTGGAACAGCGAACCATGGCCAATGGGATCTGTGATCGGCAGAACCTGCGGACACTGCAGGTAAGCAAACCATCCCAGCCCACCAGCGGATTTCCCTGAGGGCCACATGCCAAAGGTTGCCTATCCCTGCTGTACTGTATATGCTTTATGTTTTGTTTTGTTTCTGCTTCTGCCTGATTGCGTATTTTCGGTTGCAAATGAGGTGTGTGGTTGACCAATCAGTTTGTAACTCTGTTGGTTGTAGCTCTGAGGTTCTACTGTAATGTCTTTCTTCTGTCTAGTGTTTTACATCATCCCAGAGACTCACAATAGAAATGCTTAAATAGTACCTTACAATATGGGCTACAATGTTTTAAGTGAGATTAACACATGCGGACACTCACCACTGTTCCCTCTAAGCTGTGTGTATGTGTGCGCGCACACAGATTCTAAACCCCGTGCGCGCGGCGAAACACTGCACGCACAAAAAGTTGCACAGAAGCACAACAATTTGTATAGAAGACATTTTTTACGCACATGGCCTGTCAAAAATTTGCACAGAAGATATTTTTTTGCGCACACGGCCTGTCAAAAATTAGAGGGAACATTGACACTCACAATCATTCAATGACGTTTAAACACCAAACACATTCTTATAATCCTAATAGCAATTTAACAATACTAACACATGGGAGAGCCAGACTCATTCCAGCTATGTATTTTTCAGTGCTCAGTTGGGGCATGAACACCTTGTCATGAGCTGCCCCTGGTCTGCCAGGAATCCTAGTAATAATAAATGTTCATTAAAGGATTTGCAGAGAGAAGTTCAGAACCTGGACTTCACATAGTTACTTTGCATGATTCTATCAGTTCAAAGCAGCTCACAAGCCAGTGTAGTTGTTCATGGAAGGATCACCCACTTCTGGGTTCTTAGGAAACCCTTATCTCTCTACAGCCAGCAAAGGGGACATGGTCAAGGGAAAGGAACTATGGACTTTCCCTCTGCCTGGCTGATCCTGAGCTGCTGTCTCAACCCTTTTGTGGGATTAGCATCTGACAAAAGCTAGAACAGCTCTCACGTTGCTCTGCTTTAAACTGGTGTGTGGAGGGGAGGCACCTGGTACACATTTGAAACACAGCTGAGTATCTGGGCCAGAATCTTTAAGGTTAAATAAGATTTCTGCAACTAGCTTTAGATTAGAAAGTACCCTGGATCTACAAAAAGAGTGACTTCCTCCTGAAGCCTTGACCATTCCTTTTATCCTCCCTTCTATTGGGTAACAACATCAATCACTTTTTATTCATAGACTTAGGAGCACTTTACAGAAGGTATAGAGTAAGTATTATTAGTCCAATTTTACAGATGAGGAAAAATGAGACAGAAGTTAATTACTTACCCGAGGTAATACAGTGATTCAGTGGCAGAACTGGCTAGATTGTGGCTTCTTACCCAGTTAAATTCTATAGGTCCTCTTGCAGACACTGAGGCTAAGAGACCCAGGTGTGTTCTACGCAATAAATAAAGTTCCCCCTCTCTTGTGGCAATCCATCACCTACACCCTCAGACTTTCATTGTACAATGAAATCATGACTGGTGTCAAAATTCAAAACTGAGTTACTATGGATTCAGAACATTGCCCTGATCATTTTAATGGTTTAACGGTATTTTGTGTAATATATTTAATATGCATTCAGCATATATACAGACATGGATCCTTAATTCCTAATGCTTAGTCAAATCCTTTAGAGAAATAGTTTCTTTGAAACTTTGAATTAACATGAATTATTACACTGAATAAATCACATAAAAAAATTCAAAAATGAATACAAGTAAGACAGACAAAAGGGGGTTACCAAATGACACCGCACATGTGTGCAGGCTGATTAATGCATGCATAATTGTGACTTATTCATTACCAATGTCGTTGCGAGGAATTGTGAGACAATTGCCACTTCCTGATAGAAGGATTATAAACCTGATATCGCCTCCCTTAAAAAAGACATGCCATGATCTAACCAAAGAATCTTCATGCATGTTGATGAAAACATTGCCACTGTGATGAGGCATTGCATGTGAAATTAACTCGGGTATGTAGAGTCCTGAGGATTTATGCACCTCTTAAGTTCGATGCTAGTAGGTTCAGTGGCACACAGGTCATTGTGTGTCTGCACTGCTGTGTAAATTTCACCTTGTGTGTACAGCCAGATACGTATAAAATACAAAATCAAACTGTTTATTGACACATTTGCTAAGATTTTTCAAATGTGACACGTAAGTGTTATTTTCTATTCCCTTTATTGGTGGGAAGGAGAACTAAATTGTATTTTTAATAGAAGAGTAACTTTCACTGCATATACAGCAGCCTCCAGATGATGCATGAATCTCTCAATCATACTCTCCTAATTTACTTTCTTTTAGCCACTTTACACGCATTGTAGATGTACATGAGGAATTGAAATGTTGTATTCCTATGCTCATCTCCTTTCATATCAATGGGGACCGCATGATAGAAGCAATGTGCATCGAACTGAGAATGTACTCCCATAGTGCTGCCATTTGAACAGTGTGGCTTAGTCTTTGTATATGTCCTAGCAAGCATGTTTAGATCTGCACTTCACTTAATAGCAGTATTAATTAATAAACATTCAATGAATCTGTTTCTGATACTAGTAACAGATTCATAATGCCCAAAATGCATTTATAAACTGCTCTTTTTGTTGGTTTTTAGTTTATGCCCCATTTCATATCAGAAAGTTTAGCGTGTATTTGTTGGATATATAGAGTTCACATCTAATGAACATAGAATCTAATTTGCTGAAATTTATGATCTAGTTCTAAATAAATTGCATAGATGCCCTATAAAGAAAAAAACCCAGAATGTGAATATACTAATGAGGAATCAAGACTTGTTGAAGAGTGCATCTACAAATTAAAAAGTAATCAAGCTAAAAAGTGTAGGAAGATACATAGTTTAAAATGATTTATTTCTAATTAATTTACTATATTTCCCAACACTTTGATGGTATAAATATATCTATCATGTTATAAGTCACAATTTAGCACTTATGCTGCCAGTGTTGCATAGGACGTGTAAAAAGCTCTCTTAAATCGTGAAATCTGAGTTTGCAATGTAAAGAGGGAATATTTTGCTGTGGAATTATAAAGGATTGTAACTAGTGTTACATATGGGTGGAGTGGCATAGGCTTCAGATACTAAGCAGATGATGGCTGCTATCAAAGAAATCTCAATAGACTAATAGAACAGGAGCAGAAAGGTATAATAGTGATACACAACAAATTTCTCTCTTATTGGAATGATGTAACATGTACCTTTTTCTTGATTTCATGGTTCCTTTTATCTTACCCTAGCAATCTGAAAAAAAATATAAGGACTTTAGAGATGGTATCAGTTGACTTGGTGCTTTAGGGTGGATGTTTATTCATACAACAGAATTTATATATTATATACAGTATTCTGTAAAAATTTCAGACAAGTTCAAGCAATCCACTGAAACGGACATTTTGAAATTCTGAGACCCAGGGCCAGGGTGTAAAAACATATGTGCAGCCTGAATTTGCAATGAGTATATTGATATCCAATGTCTGCTCAATTCTCTAGTTTGAATATGCAATTGCTCAATTTTCATGTAAAAATATAAATATGGAATTGCACATGGACTGTTGTCTTCATTGTTTTCAAATTTGGCTATTAAATGTTGAATCTGGGAGCTGAAGTAACGTTAGATGGATCCCAACTATCTATTTTTCTTTCACTTCTCATTCCTCCCTACAAAAATACGTGTAGACTGACCCCTTTCGCTAACATGAACCTTGTATCATTTTCTACAATAAATGAGCAGTTCCTTTTCTTTCTCTCATGCATCTACATATGTGCAGAAGCAAAATGCAAACCATAGTAAATGTTGAAGATCTGTAGATTTGTACATTTACAGGTATAAAAAAAGCCTTTTTAATGAAAATTCCACTAACATACAAAGACTTTTCAAGCAAAACTTGCCATTTTCCCACAAATATACCCATTTTGAACAATAGAGTAGAGAGAGTTTTTTATTTTCAAACAATAATGCACCCACTTATGGAGTGAAGATAATTTTGCATTGAAAACACTTCTATAAGGGAATTTGAGTTCAGGTCCTCAGCTCAGAACCAGACTGGAGGGAGCCACTCATTCTCCAGCAGCAGGAGCACATCCAAGCAATTCAAGGAGCAGTACTGATGACCTTCAGAGGAGTCATACCTACTTCTATTCTTCCAAGATTGCTGCACCTTGTCTTTGTAGATAAGAAAACATGTGAGGGGTGGGAAGAGTTCCTCCAGGCTACAAGATGAAGAAACAAAACATGTTACCCTCCAGTTGTTTGGTATAATAGGGGATTTTAATAAGAGACTGTACAATTTTAGCAGCTCAGCCACTTCATTCTTCAGTTCCTTCAGAACTCTTGTATATTTTATTATCTGGTCTTGGTGACTTGTTCCTCTTTAATGTATCCGTGTGTTCCGACATCTCTCCTTTTTGTCAACTCACTTTTATTACTGGAATAACATAGGTTTGAGGTAACTCCCCAACATTCACAGTGGTGAAGACTGTCTGTTATAGAAGTCATATCTTTTTTGGATGTTTTTCTATTTAATTTATACAGAATGATTCAAAGGGCCAAATTTACCACTCTCTTAAATGGATACTGTGACAGGTTGGACACCCCTTCGGGGATGCCACCTGATGTACTGGGATTTCATTGAGCACCCTTTGCTCAATCAGCCTGGGTTCTCTCTCCCTGCTTTGCTGAATTAGGCCTTATCTACACTGGCAAGTTTCTGAGAAGTAAAGCAGCTTTCTGCGCTGTAACTCCTGAGGTGTACACACTGCCAAGCCCCTTAGTGCACAGACACTGTGCAGTTGTAGCGCTGTAAAAAACTCACCTCGACGAGAGGTGTACAGATTTCTGTTCAGGGGCTACAGCGCTGCAGTGCCAGTGTAGACAACGTGGTCAATTACAGCGCTGCGCCTCCGGGAGGTGTCCCACAATGCCTGTTCTCGCCTTTCTGGTCATCAGTTTGAACTCTACTGCCCTGCCCTTAGGTGATGAACCATGAGCCCCGCCCCTTAAATTCCTTGGGAATTTTGAAAGTCCCCTTCCTGTTTGCTCGGTGATGTGTGCAGTGGTTTCAGCGCATCTTTCCAGGTGACCATGTCTGCTCCATGCACCAGGTGATCCCCGCTTGGAGTAATGCCGAGCTGCTGGACCTCATCAGCATTTGGGGAGAGGAGGCTGTCCAGTCCCAGCTGTACTCCTGCCATAGGAATTATGATACCTACAGACAGATTTCACGATGCATGACAGAAAGGGGCCATGACCGGGACACACTGCAGTGCAGGGTCAAAGTGAAGGAGCTGCGGAACGCCTACCACAAGGCGCAGGAGGCGAACCGCTGCTCCGGTGCTGCACCCATGAGCTGCCGGTTCTACGAGGAGCTGGACGCGATACTCGGAGGCGACCCCACCTCCACTGTGAAGACCACTGTGGATACTTCGGTGGCTCACGTGCCAGTTGACAATGGACCAATCCAGGAGGAGGAAATCTTTGATGAGGATATGCAGGGGAAGGGGGACCCAGAGGCAGAGGATGATTCAGAGGTCAGAGATGCATGCAGCCAGAAACTCTTTTTTACCCCGGAGGAGGCTAGCCAGTCACAGCAGTCAGATCTTGGAGAAGCGCAAACAGGAGAGGAGGCCCCTGGTAAGTGGATCTGATTTTGGGAATCACTGAAGCGAGTTGTTGGGAGCAGGATGGTTGCAGAAAGCAGGCTTGTCTCCCACCGCACGCCTAGTCCTAGTCCCTCAGATCTCTAGGAAACTCTCATGGAGATACTGGGCAATCTGCTGCTGCAGGTTCTTTGGCACAGCTGTTTTGTTTCTTGCCCCATTAACGATAATGTTCCTACACTGCTGTGCCCCTTACCCCATGATGGCACCATTGCTGCACACAGGCCTAGGGGTCAGGGCAGAAGCTGCAGGCTTGGAGAAGACCCTCCCTTGATTCCCTGCTCACCCTGAGCAGCAAGATATCTTCCGTAATGATCACATCCTGTGGAAAGTGTGGGGACAGGAATGATTCAGGCCCCCGCTACCAGGGCCGGCCCTAGCTTTTTGGCCGCCCCAAGCAAAAAAAACCAAACCCACAAGCGCCGCCCCCCCCCCCCCCCAACGCTGGCGAAAACACTCCCCGCCCCCCCTCCAACAACGCCGCCCCGCCAAAACGTGTGTGTGTGTGGGGGGGGGCAGCGGGGAGGGCGGCATGCCCGCCGCCCCGCTCCCCCTGCCAGTGAGGAGCGCGGAACGCCGGCCACCCCACTGCCCCGGCCGGGGCGCCGGTGGGGAGCGGAGCACGACCCCCGCTCCCCGCCGACGCCCCGGCCGGGGGAGCGGAGCATGCCGGCCACCCCACTGCCCCGGCCGGGGCGCCGGCAGGGAGCGGAGCATGCCGGCTGCCCCGCTGCCCTGGCGGGGAGCGGAGCATGCCCGCTGCCCCGGCCGGGGCGCCGGCGGGGAGCGGAGCACACTGGCCTCCCCGCTGCCCCAGCCGGGGCGCCAGCGGGGAGCGGAGCACGCCTGCGGCCCCGCTGCCCCGGCCGGGAACGGAGCACGCCTGCGGCCCCGCTTCCCCGGCCGGGGCGCCATCAGGAAGATTAGTTTTTTTTTGTTTAAAAAAATAAAAAAAAAACAACCAAAAAAAAACAAACCTTGAGTGCTGCCGCCCCCCTCCAGGTGCCGCCCCAAGCACGTGCTTGGTAGGCTGGTGACTGGAGCTGGCCCTGCCCGCTACAGTGCTGGCTGTCCCCAAGAGCCATGTGCCCAGTGTACAGCAGGGTCCAGGAAGAGTGATTTACCCTGCCCCTCCGGCTACTCACCATTTTGGGGATCTTGTGGCTAATGTGTGCTTGACTGGGGTCAGCCATTTATGACAGGTGTGTGAGTACTGGCTGTGTTTTAAATCACTGAATCTGCTGTCTGTGTTGCAAACAATACTGCTTCTGTAAAATGTTGTGTTTAAACTTCACAGAGATGACCTTGGGAGCCCAGCCTCCCTCTTTGTTATTGGCAACTGAACGGCTGTGCAGAATTAGAAAACGGCCAAGAAGAACTAAGAAGGACTTTCTGCATGATATTATGATGCACTCCGCTGCTGAGAAAGAGGAATTGAAGGAGTGGTGGGACAGTGAGAAGAAGAATTGAAGGGAGAATGCGTCACACCAGAAAGAAGCCCTGGAGCGGCTCTTAAAGGTTATGGAGTGCCAAGCAGACGCACTCCAGGCAATACTAGCTCTTCAAACTGAGCAGCTCTGCCCCTGCCCTTCCCTGCAGCCTCTGTCACAAAACTCTTTCCCATGTGCCCCACAGACACCGCCAACACACACTTATAAACCTCCTGGCTGCAGTCTATACCCAGGGCATTTCAGTCCTCCCCCCTCACAGTCCAGCACTGCAGACTCCCACCACCCACTGCACTCAACACCCATCCCTCTGCACTTTGGCCCTGCTGAAGTACAGTACCCATGGAATTGTACTCCAAAGGAGAAGGTTGGATATGATCCCTGGACATACACAAATCTTTAGCCATCCTGGGACCCCTCCTCCTCCTGGGATCTTCCCTTCCCCCATCCCCCACTGCTGATGGGTTTTTTGTTTGTTTGACTCTCTCCTCTGGTTGTTGTCTTTTAATTAAAGAATTATGTTGGTTTGAAAGCAATCTTTATTCTATTCATTGAAAGCAAAAAGAGCCCTGCAAAGCAACATACAATTATGTTAAATCCATATATTGCATCATGTGCACCAATCACCTCCTAGCATTACAAGCACTGCACTCCCGAGCATATCAACAAATATTGGTGGGTTTCAGCTTCAAATTGCTGCCTCAAGGCATCCCTGATCCTTGCAAGGCAGTATAAAGCATTTGACATTTCCCACCTAATGAACAGCCATCTATAATGTTTAACCTAACTTGTACTTGAACATTTCTAAGACAACAAAATTTAACCTCTTGATATTTTAAAAATAAACGGACAACGTAGCAGCTCTTAAAATCAGGAAGGATTCAGATTTTTTTCAAAGGACACAGTTTCTAACAATCCATAACTGTCAACATAATTCTGCAGTGATTCTTTCTATCAACAGATTTAAAGTACATTGTATCTTTGAAAGGAAGCTATTGTCACAGTGCCTCAGTGGGTCACAGCTGTGGATGCCAGATTCAGGACAAACTGCTGAGAAATAGGGCAGACCCATCCCATACTGGTGGTTAGTCTATCATTAGAAATGCAAGGCCAGTAACAAAAGTAACTTCTGTCTCACCACATTGGCTAACAAGAAGTCCAAACTGAAGTCTCCTTAGGCATTCCAGACTTAGTTCACAACCCAGACACTAGACTTTATGATGAGCAGTCATTGTAAACTAATTTAATAAAAGGGTTCTTCTGATCTCAAGAGATCTGCCATATAGTCAGATCAATATATAACTCAGATCTTACCCAAAAATCATGTTTTTGCCAGCACGTTATTAACTAAAATATAAAGGTTTATTTGTAAAGAAAATAAGAGAGTTAAAATGTTTGCAATGACCATATGTATATGATCTATTAAAGTTCTTATACCAGATTGGTAACAGTGATGTTCTTCTTCGAGTGCTTGCTCATATGTATTCCAGTTAGGTGTGCGCGCGCGGCGTGCACGATCGTCGGAAGATTTTTACCCTAGCAACACTCGGTGGGCCGGCTGGTGCCCCCTGGAGTGGCGCCGTTAGGTGGCCCGATATATACCCCAGCCGGCCCATCGCCCTCTCAGTTCCTTCTTACCGCCCGTGTCGGTCGTTGGAACAGTGGAGAGCAGCTCGCTGACCTCCACAGCCCTAGCTTCATTAGCACTCGTTTATCTTCTAGACAGTTTAAGTACTGCTTAATTAGTTGTTAATAGTTATTGATAGTTCGTTATCTTAGTTAGTGACAATAGTAGCGGGAGATAAGGGGCTCCTCCCCTATCCCCACCCCGGTACCGGGCCAATGCCTGGCTCTCCGGGATTCAAAGCTTGCTCGGCATGCCAGAAGCCGATGCCCACAGGAGAGCCACACGCCTCCTGTCTCAAGTGCCTCGGGGAATCCCACCTTCCGGACAAGTGCCGCATTTGTAAGTCATTCAAGCCGCGGACCAAAAAGGAGCGAGAATTTCGCTTAAAGCAGCTCCTTTTAGAGGCCTCGCTTAGCCCGATGTCGGCGCCGCAGCGAACCCCGGCACCGACCCCGGCAGCCTCAAGGTCTGCGGCACCGGAACGCCCGAGCTCCGGAAAAGAACCCCGGCACCGTCCTTCTCTGCCTGGGACCTCGCAGAGCCGCCCTCTGTCCTCGAGGGCAAAGAAGTCGGGAGGACCGACTAAGGCGCCGCTGCATGCGCAGCCAGCTCCAGATCTACCTAGGTCTGTTGAGGCGCCCGCACCGCCAACTCCGGTACCGCAAGGACCGTTGAGTTCGGTGCCAGTGGCCTCTGTGCCACTTACTCCGGCCCACCATAGGCCGTTGAGTCCGGCGCCGCCGTCAATACCGGCGCCGGCCCTGCCAACTCCGGCACCCGAGAGGCCGTTGAGTGCAGGTCAGCCTCTGCAGGCTCCGGTACCGACGACTCCGGTCCCGCGAGGGCCGTTGAGCTCGGTAGCCGCCAGCTCCCCGGCACGCTCCGTGGTTGAGCTTACGCTGCCGTCCAAGCCGGACACCTTCGCAGCGGCACGAGACCTGATTCAGATGACCGCGCCGGCACCGACCCCGTCTACGGTACCGCCGGTGCGGATCATCACTTCACGCGGCAAACCGGCCATCTTCCACCCGGTGCCGCAGGCGGAGACCAGCCAGCAGCAGCCACCGGCGTCTCCAAGATACCGCTCGCAGTCCCGGCACCGCTCTCAATCCCGGCGCCGTTCGTACTCGCGGTACCACTCCAGGTCCCCCTCCATGCGGAGGTACCCTGACTCTCGACGCCGCTCCCGGTCCCGCGGCCAGTCGACGCGCAGATCACCGAGACGTTCAAGGTCCAGATCCGTGTCACGGTACCGAGATCATCGCCGGTACCGCTCCAGGTCTCGTCTCCGATCTGGCTCTCGGCACCGGACACCATCCCGGTACCGATCCGACTCCCGGCACCGGACGCCATCTCGGTACCGATCCGACTCCCGGCACCGGATACCATCCCGGCACCGGTCCCCACCAAGGAGGCAGACCCTGGCCACACAGACGTCACTGCATGGCTACTCTGCCCCACCCTGGCCTTCGCGCTCTGGATCCCGCTCTTCCAGAGCTGGCAGCGACCTCTATGCTGAGGACCGCACCATCAGTGAACAGGGCCACCTGCCAGAGACCGGGCAGGCTCAGGAGCGATGGCCATTTTGGACCCCTATGGCCTACTACGAAGCCCAGAGGGTACCACCCAGAGCTCCCACCTCGACCACTTTGGAGCGTAGAGCGCCAGAGGCTACAGTCTCCCGACCTCCAGAGGCTACAGTCTCCCGGCCTCCGCCAGAGGTAGAGCATGCAGACCCGGAGCCCCCAGTTCTGGGCTCCTCAGCGGTACCCGTCGAGGACCCGCTCGCCCAAGGCCTGTCCTCCTCCTCCTCTCCTGACGAGGCAGTGGCAGGAGCATCATCGTCTGGCCCGCCTCCCATTGATCTCAGGGACCATCAAGACCTGCTCCGCAGACTGGCCCTCAACATGGACCTCCAGATAGAGGAGGTTCCTGAACTGGATGACCCGGTGGTGGACATCCTGATGACCGATGCCCGCACCAGGGTGGCCTTACCATTCGTACGCACCATACTGGCCAACGCCACATCCATCTGGCAGACACCAGCCTCAATACCCCCCACTGCCAGGGGGGTAGAGAGAAAGTACATGGCACCCCCGAGAGACTTTCAATATCTCTACACGCACCCCCCTCCGTGTTCACTGGTGGTCCAATCGGTCAATGAGAGGGAGAGGAATGGCCAACAAGCCCCAGCCCCAAAGTCAAAGGACGCCAAGCGCCTAGACTTGTTTGGCAGGAAGATCTATTCAGGGCGGGGCCTACAGCTTCGTGCAGCAAACCAGCAGGCACTCCTGAGCCGCTACGGCTATAACACCTGGGTCTCTATGGAGAAATTCAAAGAACTTATTCCTCCAGAGTCCAGGCAGGAGTACAAGGCTTTTGTAGAGGAGGGCAAGAAGCTGGCCAGGACGTCGTTGCGGGCCTCTCTGGACATCGCCGACTCCGCTGCCAGGACTATCGCCTCGGGAGTCGCCATGTGGCGCATCTCCTGGCTGCAATCCTCCACCCTCCCAGCAGAGGTCCAGCATACGATCCAGGACCTACCCTTTGATGGACAGGGTCTGTTTTCCGAAAAAACTGACCCGAAGCTGCAGACCCTGAAAGACGGTCGTACCATCATCCGTACGCTGGGGATGCATACCCCTGCGACACAGCGCAGGCCCTTCCGGCCTTTCGTACGACGCACCTACTTCCCCCCCGCACCACGGCAGGACTTCTACAGGAGGCCGCGTGGTCGAGGGGGTAGGAGACAGCAGCCCGGCCGACAGTCCGGCCAGAGGCAGGGCCCCCACAAGCCACCGTCGGGGCCCAAACAAAATTTTTGAAGGGGCGCTCGAGGCCGGAGTACCAGTTCCAACCGATCCTGCCCTCCTATTCCTGAACCGCCTCTCCCCCTTCTCCCCGGCGTGGTCAAATATTACCACGGACCGCTGGGTCTTACATACCGTCCAAAGGGGATACCAATTGCAGTTCATCTCCCCGCCTTCATCCCACCCTCCCACCCCGTCCCTCTTCAGGGATCCTTCTCACGAGCAACTCCTTATCCAGGAGGTGCACGAACTCCTCACTGTAGGAGCGGTGGAGGAGGTTCCAAGAGATCTCAGGGGCAAGGGATTCTACTCCCGTTATTTCCTAATCCCAAAGGCAAAGGGGGGGCTACGTCCTATCCTGGACTTACGGGGTCTCAACAAATTTATGGTAAAGTTGAAATTCCGTATGCTCTCCCTGGGCACTATTATCCCCTCTATGGATCAGGGAGACTGGTACGCCGCTCTCGACATGAAGGACGCGTATTTCCATATTGCCATCTACCCACCTCACAGACGCTTCCTGCGCTTCGTAGTGGGCCAGAGACACTTCCAGTTCACGGTCCTGCCATTCGGCCTCTCAACAGCACCGAGGGTCTTTACGAAGTGTATGGCAGTGGTAGCAGCCGCCCTCCGGCGTCAAAGAGTTCAGGTATTCCCCTACCTCGACGACTGGCTTATCCGTGGCAACTCCACCAACCAGGTCCAGTCTCACATTCGCAAGGCCATGGACATGTTCAAGCGTCTGGGCCTCCTACTGAACGTAGAAAAGTCCACTTTGGTGCCAACACAGACAATAGACTTTATAGGGGCAATACTGGACTCTACTCTCGCCAGGGCGTTCCTCCCAGAGGCTCGCTTTCAAACGCTTGCAGCCGCCATACGCAGCCTCCAAGCATTCCCAACCTCTACGGCCCGCTGCTGCCTCAGCCTCATGGGTCATATGGCATCATGCAGCTTCGTGACAGCTCACGCCAGGTTACGCCTACGGCCCCTCCAGGCATGGCTGGCCTCCACATACCGGCCACACAGGGACAACCTCGATATGATTCTGACGGTCCCTCCGCAAGTCCTAGCCTCCCTCAAGTGGTGGCTGGACCCCGCGCACGTGATGTCAGGTGTTCCCTTTCATCCACCTCAGCCTTCCCGTGCCTTGACTACGGATGCATCATCCCTCGGCTGGGGGGCTCACCTGCAGAACCTCCAAACGCAGGGCCTGTGGTCAGAACAGGAGCTGACACTACACATCAATGTCAGAGAACTCCGAGCGGTACATCTTGCCTGCCAAGCCTTCGCTCAGCACTTACAGGGCCGTTGTGTCTCCATCCTTACAGACAACACGACGGCCATGCATTACATCAACAGACAGGGAGGGGCACACTCCCTCCCCCTCTGCCGAGAGGCAACTCAGCTCTGGGACTTTTGCATAGCCCACTCCATTCACCTGGTAGCCTCGTTTCTCCCAGGAGCCCAGAACACCCTGGCGGACCGCTTGAGCAGGTCCTTTCAAACTCACAAGTGGTCCATCCGACCGGACGTCATCCACTCTGTCTTCCAGAAGTGGGGGTTTCCCCAGATAGATCTCTTCGCGACTCGCGAGAACAGGAAATGCCACGTGTTCTGCTCATTCCAGGGTCGCTCCCCAGGCTCCCTGACAGACGCTTTTCTCCATCCTTGGACGGACCACCTGGCCTATGCCTTCCCGCCAGTTCCACTGGTCCACAGAGTCCTGCTCAAACTACGCAGGGACAAGGCCCGAGTAATCCTGATTGCTCCAGCGTGGCCCAGGCAACACTGGTATACCACGCTCCTGGAACTATCCGTGGCCGACCCGATTACTCTACCGCTGTGGCCGGACCTGATCACGCAGCAGCACGGCAGGCTCCATCATCCCGACCTGCAGTCCCTTCACCTCACGGCGTGGCTGCTGCATGGCTGAACCCGTCGGAGCTACGTTGTTCCAGCCCGGTCCAGCACGTTCTGCTGAGCAGTAGGAAACCCTCCACCAGGTCCACCTACTCAGCTAAGTGGAAACGTTTTTCCCTGTGGTGTGGCACTCAGGGTCTCAACCCCCTGCAGGTGCCAGTTCACACCATCCTGGACTACCTCCTCTCACTAAAGGAGCAGGGTCTGGCTCTCTCGTCGCTAAAAGTCCACCTAGCGGCAATCTCAGCCTTTCACCCCTGGGACGGGGCGGGTTCTGTTTTCTCTAACCCCATGGTTACCAGGTTCCTTAAGGGGTTAGAACGGCTACACCCGCTGGTGCGCCGCCCGGTCCCTACATGGGACCTCAACCTAGTCATTACCAGGCTCATGGGTGCCCCATTCGAGCCCATGGCCACTTGTTCCATGCTGTATCTCTCATGGAAAACGGCCTTCCTAGTAGCCATTACCTCGGCTAGACGCGTCTCTGAGCTCAGAGCGCTTACTTCGGAACCACCTTATACGGTGTTCCATAAGGATAAAGTTCAGCTCAGGCCACACCCGGCCTTCCTGCCCAAGGTAGTGTCGGCCTTCCATATTAACCAAGACATTTTTCTACCTGTCTTTTTTCCTAAGCCCCATGCCTCCAGGAAGGAGCAGCAACTCCATTCCTTGGATGT
Organism: Chelydra serpentina; assembly: GCA_037349315.1. Lineage (NCBI taxonomy): Eukaryota > Metazoa > Chordata > Testudines > Chelydridae > Chelydra > Chelydra serpentina. The sequence continues at coordinate 73,634,097 of JBAIAC010000004.1, forward strand.
CCGGAGAGCCCTCGCCTTCTACATCGAGAGGACAAAGCCGTTCCGGAAATCGACCCAGCTGTTCATCGCCGTGGCGGACTGGATGAAAGGCCTTCCCGTCTCTTCCCAGCGCATCTCGTCATGGATCACCTCGTGCATCCACACATGCTATGACTTGGCAGGTGTCCCCACCATGCACACTACGGCCCACTCTACCCGAGCTCAAGCCTCGTCGTCTGCCTTCCTGGCACACATACCTATCCAAGAGATTTGTAGGGCCGCGACATGGTCGTCAGTACACACTTTTGCCTCGCACTATGCCATAGTGCAACATTCTAGAGACGCCGCCGCTTTTGGTTCGGCGGTCCTAAACTCTGCTGTATCACAATCCGACCCCGCCTCCTAGGAATGGCTTGGGAGTCACCTAACTGGAATACATATGAGCAAGCACTCGAAGAAGAAAAGACGGTTACTCACCGTATTAACTGGTGTTCTTCGAGATGTGTTGCTCATATGTATTCCAAACCCGCCCTCCTTCCCCACTGTCGGAATAGCCGACAAGAAGGAACTGAGAGGGCGATGGGCCGGCTGGGGTATATATCGGGCCACCTAACGGCGCCACTCCAGGGGGCGCCGGCCGGCCCACCGAGTGTTGCTAGGGTAAAAATCTTCCGACGATCGTGCACGCCGCGCGCGCACACCTAACTGGAATACATATGAGCAACACATCTCGAAGAACACCAGTTACTACGGTGAGTAACCGTCTTTTATAGACTGCTGGCTTGTAAGGTCTCTGGTAACTTCCAAAGGATTGGAAGGTCCTTGCTCCATAAATTAGAATGCTCCTTTTACTTGTATGTCCATAGTCCAGAGAATCAGAACAGGAACGAAGAAATATGGGGATGTTTCAAGAGTCTCTTATACCCTATGCCACATGCTTAGAGTTTTACTATCCCAAACCGAAGCTCACAGCATACTTTGTGGAATATTACTGGCACAAGATGGATTTTAGGTTCACGTGCCCTTACAGGGCTTGCTGACTCACAGGGAGTAGTCATTGGTCCCTTGGAGGCTAAGACGTCTGCAGGAAGAGTCATCTAGGCAGAATGAGTTTCTTCTATGGCCCATTCTGAGCGTTAAGTGTCTTTGATGGGCAATCAATTTGAATTAGCCATTCAGACAATGCTGACTAGACTGGATGTAAACTACCTTACACATCTCCCCAGGAACAAACATAATGGTGATAGAGGTATACAGCCAATATTCATTATTTCAGATACAAAAATGATACATGCATATAAACAGGATAATCATTAGTGAATCATAACTTTTCCATTAACCCCTTACATAATATACTTTATACAACTTTTGTTGCAAGTGTCTAACAGTGGCAATAGTAATGATATATACAGTTACATTTCAATCATACAGCATCAACCTCCAACATAAAATTGATGCAGGAAGGGTTGTCCAAGACACTGATGAATACATCCTAGGAACTTCCCATTCTTGGTCTGGGATTATTACAGCTTTTAAACCAATACTAGAAGTATCGCCTGGTGTGGTGGTGCGTGCCTGTAATCCCAGCTGCTTGGGAGGCTGCAGTTGGCGGATTGCTTAGGAGTTCTAGGCTGCTGTGCGCTATGTCAATTGGGTGTCCGGTGCTACTGACAGCCTGGCCAGTGGGTAGTTGGAGGACTGGCTAGAACAACACCTCTGACATGTTGTGATCGGCGCTTTCTCTGTGAAGGCTGATAGACTGATCGATGACAGTGACTAGAAGTATCAGTGTGTAACAGAAATGATTTATCAAAACCATGTTTGACTATACAGACTTATTCTTGGTAAGGTCCATTATAGAAGTAACAACACTGTCAGTGAATCCCTTTACAAATCCTTGGTAATATTTGGTCAGACCAATAGTCTAAAAGGGGCTAATGAAAATAGCTAATTTATCTATACAAGCTCTGGCAAATATTTGGAACGTATTTAACATCAATTTAATGTAGGTATTAATGTTCTTCACAGTGTAGGTATTTTGGCATTTAGCTACAGAAGCATTGTGATAACATGCCTCAGTTTCCCTTTTCATATAGCAATTCAGGTTTGTAATGTTTTTTCTGCTGTGAAAAAATTCTAAGATTGTTTATAGACACTAACTTTGAAATATCACAATTCTTTGATTTTATGATATTAAGACTGGAAGAGACCTCAAGAGGTCATCTAGTCCAGTCGCCTGCACTCATGGTAGGACTAAGTATTATCTAGACCATGACTGACAGGTGTTTGTCTAACCTGCTCTTAAAAATCTCCTAATGATGGAGATTCCACATTTTCCTTAGGTAATTTATTTCAGTGCTTAACTACACTGACAATTAGGAAGTGTTTCCTAATGTCGAACCTAAACCACCATTGCTGCAATTTAAGCCCATTGCTTCTTGTTCTATCGTTAGAGTTTAAGGAGAACAATTTTTCTCCCTCCTCCTTGTAACAACCTTTTATGTACTTGAAAACTGTTATCATGTCCCCTCTCAGTCTTCTCTTCTCCAGACTAAACAAACCCATTTTTTTCAATCTTCTCTCATAGGTCATGTTTATTTAATCATTTTTGTTGTTCTTCTCTTGTCTTTCTCTAATTTGTCCATATCTTTCCTGAACTGTGGTGTCCAGAACTGGACACAATTCTCCAGCTGAGGCCTAATCAGCCTGGAGTAGAGCAAAAGAATGACTTCTCGTATCTTGCTTACAACACTCATGCTAATACATTCCAGAATGATGTTTGATTTTTTTGCAAAAGTGTTACACTGTTGACTCGTACTTAGCTTGTGATCCACTCTGATCCCCAGATACCTTTCTGCAGTACTCCTTCCTAGGCAGTCATTTCCCATTTTGTATGTGTGCATCTGATTGTTCCTTCCTAAGGAATTATTCCTTCCTAAGGCATTTTGCATTTGCATTTTGCACTTCTAATACTGCTAAAACTTGCTTAGACCTTTTCATCCATGACAGTAGATGAACTATTCACCCTGTCCCATAATACAAGAATAAGGAAACATTTAAAGATATTCAGCAATAATTAAAGGACATACTTTTTTCACACAATGCACAGTTAGCTGTGTACAACTCATTCCACTGAGGCCAAGGCTTTCCATGATTCAAAAAAAGGATGGGATGATGATATGGACAGCAAGAACACAGAGAACAATAATAGTGAATATTACAAAAAATAAGTATGAGTTTTGGAAGATATTTAAATCCTCATGCTTTGGGGCATAAGCCAGCTTCTAAGTATTTGGGAGTTGGCAGAAACTTTCCTTGGGGCAAGTCATAACCATAGGTGCTGGAACTAAGGGGTGCTAGGGGTGATACCGCACCCTCTGTCTTGAAGTGGATTCCATTATATACAGAGTTTACAGTTTGGCTCTCAGCACCCCCACTATAAATATTTCTCCAGTACCCCATAACTGCATAATGGAGGATTTGTTGAAACTGCAACAGAAGCAGCTGATATGGGAGTCATGCTCCGACACAGGATACTGTACTATATTAGAGTTGGTTGAAAAATGAGGTAAAATTTTCACAAAAATTCAAACATATTGTGCCTTTTTTTCATTCAATATTTTCCAATTTAGATTTTTTATTTGACAAGAAAAGTGGGGAAGGATTATTTTTGCCATAATTTTAGCAAACAAGTCATCATTCATTCTATAGCTGGTTGAAAAATAGGGTTTTTGTTGTGGTGGTTTGGTTTGATTTGGTTTGGTTTGGTTTGGAGTTTTTGCCCCCTCCACAGAGTTTCTCAAGAACTCTGTTTTAATCAAAAGACTAGATATACCAGTGGTTCCCAAACTCAGTCTGCGGTTGCTCAGGGTAAGCCCCTGGCATGCTGGGCCGGTTTGTTTACCTGCCGCCTCCACAGGTACGGCCGTTTGCAGCTCCCTGGGCTGGGGCCAATTAGGGCAGAGCGTGGGCGAGACCACAGGGCTGTTTGGGGAGGCACAGCCTTCCCCGCCTCTGCCACCTGCTTCTTGTCTACAATGTCACCTGAAAGTGAGAACAGGCATTTGCATGGCACTATTGTAGCGGGCACTGCAAGATATTTACATGCCAGATGCGCTAAAGATTATGTCCCTAGATGCTTCAACCACCATTCCAGAGGATATGTGTCCATGCTAATGATGGGTTCTGCTTGATAATGATCCAAAGCAGTGCGGACTGACGCACGTTCATTTTCATAATCTGACTCAGATGCCACCTACAGAAGGTTAATTTTCTTTTTTGGTGGTTCGGGTTCTGTAGTTTCCACTTCGAAGTGTTGCTCTTTTAAGACTTCCGGAAATATGCTCCACACCTCATCCCTCTCGGATACACTTCAGATTCTTAAACCTTGGGTCGAGTGCTGTAGCTATCTTTAGAAATTTCACATTGGTATCTTTTTGCATTTTGTCAAATTTGCAGTGAAAGTGTTCTTAAAATGAACGATATGTGCTGGGTCACCATCCGAGCCTGCTATAACAGGAAATATATGGCAGAATGAGGGTAAAACAGAGCGGGGGACATACAATTCTCCCCCAAGGAGTTCAGTCACAAATTTAATTAATAGCTGGTTGACTGGGGGGGCCCTTTGGTCTTCCAGGAGGTAGGGGTGTGGGAGGGGCAGGGCCTCAGGCAGAAGGGTTGGGTCAGGAGCTAGCCTCTACGAGCCTGTGGTTCATTCACCACCCATGTTAGGCAGCTAAATCCAAGTGTCAGGAAGGTGCCTATCTCTCCTTGGGATCAACAGCTGAGACGCCACTCCTGTAGTCAGATGCTTTGGGTGTCTAAACTATGACATGTCACACAGAACAGGCCAGACTATAATGTCATTCTCACTTTTCTCTGTCCTAATTAATATTTAAATACTTAATACAAAGTGGAACAGCTTCAGCAAAAGAGGCACAGAAATCCATATCAGAATATACCATAGTTCAGTGATTAGGGCACTCACCTGAAAGGTGGGGAGCCCCTGTTAACAACCCTTCTTCTCAGGCAGAGAGGGGAAGTGAACCATGATCTTCCACATTCCATATGAGTACCCTTTCCTGGCTAGTTAGTGTGGAGTTAATCACGCTTGCAGCATGTCTACTGGATCAGGATCTACAGCGGAATACCTATCTTAACCTGTTTTAAGGATCACACTGGGGTTTAGTCATGAGCTAGTTGCCTTGATACCTGCCTGAGGCAGAGGAAGAAACCTGGGCACCTAGAGGACTTTTACAGTAGAAATTTAGCCACTAAGTAAATTTAGGTGCCTGCCTTAGTATGGCACAGAAGTAGTCTTTTGTGGATCACAGTAGGGCCTAAATCTGGGATTTAGATTGTACCAATATAACATGAAATACCTTCATCTCACAGCTACTAATCAGTAGTGCCAACCCAAAGAATTCAAAAACATCAGGAGATTTAATAATAAATGTTGGATTCTAGTTATATTCTTTGAATCTGAGTCTTCAGGTTTGTTGCCCCCCCCCCCCCCCCCCCCCCGGTCTCTCTGTAACCATGAAGGCTAGAATCTTAGTTTACATTAAAAAATGAATGCAAGACTCATAGAATCTCAGGGTTGGAAGGGACCTCAGGAGGTCATCTAGTCCAACCCTCTGCTCAAAGCAGGACCAAACCCAACTAGATCATCCCAGCCAGGGCTTTGTCAAGCCTGACCTTAAAAACCACTAAGGAAGGAGATTCCACCACCTCCCTAGGTAACCCATTCCAGTTCTTCACCACCCTACTAGTGAAAAAGTTTTTCCTAATGTCCAACCTAAACCTCCCCCTCTGCAACTTGGGACCATTACTCCTTGTTCTGTCATCTTCTACCACTGAGAACAGTATAGATCCATCCTCTTTGGAACCCTGTTTCAGGTCGTTGAAAGCAGCTATCAAATCCCCCCTCATTCTTCTCTTCTGCAGGCTAAACAATCCCAGTTCCCTCAACCTCTCCTCATAAGTCATGTGCTCCAGTCCCCTAATCATTTTTGTTGCCCTCTGCTGGACTCTTTCCAATTTATCCACATCCTTCTTGTAGTGTGGGGCCCAAAACTGGACACAGTACTCCAAATGAGGCCTCACCAGTGCCGAATAGAGGGGGATAATCACGTCCCTTGATCTGCTGGAAATGCCCCTACTTATACAACCCAAACTGCCATTAGCCTTCTTGGCAACAAGGGCACACTGTTGACTCATAGTCAGCTTTTCGTCCACTGTAACCCCTAGGTCCTTTTCTGCAGAACTGCTGCCCAGCCATTCGGTCCCTAGTCTGTAGCAGTGCATGGGATTCTTCCGTCCTAAGTGCAGGACTCTGTACTTTTCCTTGTTGAACCTCATCAGATTTCTTTTGGCTCAATCCTCTAATTTGTCTAGGTCCCTCTGTATCCTATCCCTACCCTCCAGCATATCAACCACTCCTCCCAGTTTAGTGTCATCTGCAAACTTGCTAAGGGTGCAGTCCACACCATCCTCCAGATCGTTGATGAAGATATTGAACAAAACCGGCCCCAGCACCGACCCTTGGGACACTCCACTTGATACCGGCTGCCAACTAGACATGGATCCATTGATCACTACCCGTTGAGCCCGACCATCTAGCCAGTTTTCTATCCACCGTACCGTCCATTCATCCAGCCCATACTTCTTTAACTTGCTGGCAAGAATACTGTGGGAGACTGTATCAAAAGCTTTGCTAAAGTCAAGAAATAGCACATCCACTGCTTTCCTCTCATCCACAGAGCCGGTTATCTCATCTTAGAAGGCAATTAGGTTAGTCAGGCATGACTTGCACTTGGTGAATCCATGCTGACTGTTCCTGATCACTTTCCCCTCCTTTAAGTGGTTCAGAATTGATTCCTTGAGGACCTGTTCCATGATTTTTCCAGGGACTGAGGTGAGACTGACTGGCCTGTAGTTCCCCGGATCTTCCTTCTTCCCTTTTTTAAAGATGGGCACTACATTAGCTTTTTTCCAGTCATCCGGGACCTCCCCCGATTGCCCTGACTTGTCAAAGATAATGGCCAATGGCTCTGCAATCTCATCGGCCAATTCCTTTAGCACCCTCGGATGCAGTGCATCCAGTTTCATGGACTTGTGCTCGTCCAGCTTTTCTAAATAGTCCTGAACTACTTCTTTCTCCACAGAGGGCTGGTCACCTCCTCCCCATACCGTGCTGCGGAGTGCAGCCGTCTGGGAGCTGCCCTTGTCTGTGAAGACAGAGGCAAAAAAAGCATTGAGTACACTAGCTTTCTCCACATCCTCTGTCACTAGGTTCCCTCCCTCATTCAGCAAGGGGCCCACACTTTCCTTGACTTTCTTCTTGTTGCTTACATACCTGAAGAAACCCTTCTTGTTACTCCTAACATCTCTGGCTAGCTGCAACTCCAAGTGTGATTTGGCCTTCCTAATTTCACTCCTGCATGCCTGAACAATATTTTTATACTCCTCCCTAGTCATTTGTCCAATCTTCCACTTCTTGTAAGCTGCTTTTTTGTGTTTAAGATGAGCAAGGATTTCACTGTTAAGCCAAGCTGGTCGCCTGCCATATTTACTTTTCTTTCTACACATTGGGATGGTTTGTTCCTGCAACCTCAATAAGGATTCTTTAAAATACAGCCAGCTTTCCTAGACTCCTTTCCCCCTCATGTTATTCTCTCAGGCGACCTTGCCCATCAGTTCCCTGAGGGAGTCAAAGTCTGCTTTTCTGAAGTCCAGGGTCTCTGTTCTACTGCTCTCCTTTCTTCCTTGTGTCAGGATCCTGAACTCTACCGTAATCTCATGGTCACTACCTCCCAGGTTCCCATCCACTATTGCTTCCTCTACTATTTCTTCCCCGTTTGTGAGCAGCAGGTTAAGAAGAGCTTTTCCCCTAGTTGGTTCCTCTGGCACTTGCACCAGGAAATTGTCCCCTACACTTTCCAAAAACTTCCTGGTTTCATTCTCATGAAATCAAATTATTCCAGAAGCTGGGCCTTTAAAAAAAAACACACACACACCAAATATCAAGAGACTTGTGAGAGTTTGCAACAGTAATTCAAAACCAATATCAGGATCATTAACAGACAGGCTCTGCCACAGGCACAAATGTGTAATATCTACATTCAGTAAATTAAGTTGCAGGAAAAATTTGCTCCACACTCAAATAAAAAGGTAAGACTCCATCAAGGAGAAGCAACAATCTTATACTAAATGTTTCCACCCTTCAAACAGCCCTGACATCAGAATAACGATTCCTACAAACTGACAGCAAAGTCAATAAAACCGAACAAGATAGATTATCTGCATCAACTCTTTGCAGTGCTTAGGAGCTAGTTTTAGGCCCATTCTTCCCCAAATAACTTCCTGGGTGGGGCTGTTCTCCTTGGCAATAGGGATTCCAACAGCTGAGAATGAAACCTTACAGAACAGACTTTATTACACCAAAAGAAGGAGATTTGTTGTTTTAAGTGTTAAACAACTGTGTATATCTGCAATGTAATTTAACTCCCTTAATCCTATTTACAGACTTAATAAAAATAACTAAACGATGAGTCATATAATGTAATGCCTAGCTCAATACTTTTCTATGTTGATCAGTGTTACAATTTGTTTACTACAATTACACTTCTTTTGTGATTTTTGTCCACCACACAATGTTGCTTAAAACAGACTTGCAGTTTATTTAGCTGCTGCAGAATAGGTGACATTTGGATTAAATTAAATCCAAATTCTGTGACACATGATAGGCATGTAATGGCTGCTAATGTGAAACACTAAATTAATTGAACTGAACTGAAACAAGAGTTTCGGAAGATCACCTAGAATTAAATTGCCTTCTAACTATTTCTGTAGCTGTTTTATCTTCTTCCCTCCAAAGCAGTGTCAGAGGACCAACAATTAAGTGAGGTAACATTAAATCTTAACCCACGAAAGCTTATGCTGAAATAAATGTGTTAGTCTCTAAGGTGCCACAGGTATTTTTCTTGTTTTCTTTTTATTAAATCTTTTGTTATTGGAACATGTCAGTTGAAGCAGGATTGGGCCCACTATCATCAAAATGCTTTTCCAGCCATTCTTATCTCCAGATTAAACACACACACACACACACACACACACACACACACACACACTGATCCATCTACTATTCAGTTTGCAGTATGTCTGTACTACAGTAGCCTGAATCATGAAACCTAAATTAGTTTAGAATAAAACATCATTTCTAGTTAGTTCTGTTACAAATGTTTATTATCCAATGCTACTACTACTACTACTAATAATAATAGATATGAACAAATCAATTTATTCAATAAGTTGTCCATGAATAGATCATGAATTTTCAAACATTTGTTCATTATTTGAAATCTCAATGCATATTCTTAGCCTGTAGCTCATTCATCGGTAGTTTCTTTCAGTCTTGCCAACTCTCATAATTTTATTGAGCATCTTGTTATATTTGGTGGTTTTTTCTTGAACCCCCAGGGCCTAGAATCAAGTGATAATGTGAGAATTTAGTCTTTTGTTAAAAATAACCCCTAAATTGTTAGCCCTCATGGTTGCAAAATATAGCTAGGCAACAAGACCCAAGGGTACCATAAAAACCAGAAGGCAAAGAAAAGGAACCTCACTTTCTGTTTTGGTTTGTTTGTTTTTTCAATTTCATGATTTTTAAGCCAATCTCTTGATTTTGAGGGGCTAACTCATGATGCTGAAATGTTGGAAACTGGCAATACTGGAATTCTAAGTTATACCTGCTATTCAGAGGAACTTTCTGGAACTTTGCATCTTCCCACAGCTGCTGTTCTTACTAAGGGAGGGGAGAGAATGAAGGACACATACAAGTACAATCCCCCCTCCTTCCCCCACACATTCTTTCTTCCTCACTCGCTCTCACTCTATCAATCTCGCATTTCTCTCTCTCTCAGGGTAGGTCTATACTTACGCGTCCCGTCGGAGGCGCGCGATCGATGTTCTGGGTTCGATTTATCGCGTCTTGTCAAGACGCGATAAATCGAACCAGGAAGTGCTCCGTCGTCGACGCTGGTACTCCAGCTCGACGAACGGAGTAGGCGGAGTCGACGGGGGAGCCTGCGTGCCGCGTGTGGATCCCGGGTAAGTGCTTTTTCATTCGAACTAAGGTACTTCGACTTCAGCTACGTTATTCACGTAGCTGAAGTTGCGTACCTTAGTTCGATGGGGGGGGGTAGTGTAGACCTAGCCTCAGACACATACCCACAAAGTCATAAAAGATGATGATGTGAGGAAGGAGGGAAAGAATAACTGAAAAGGAGAGTGAAGGAGTGATATTGAGCAGCGGAGAGGAAGCAATGAGTGTGATGGAGAATCAGTCAATAGGGAAAGAAAAGAGAGACACAAAATGAGTGAAAAAAGAGGTAGATGGAATCGGGACCAAATAAGAGTCCATGTAGGCTCTAAATGAGCTGGCTCATCTCTGGAGGTATCAGATATTTGAGATGGACAATATGGGTGAGTAATGCACTTTCACTGGTTTAGAAAACCAGTATGTCAGAGTGCACAGAATTTATATGTCCTATTTTTTAAGAGTTGTCCCATTGTTTTATAGTTTGCATGTATGCAAACCAAATGAAAAGCATGTCAGTTTGGAATAGCTTGGAATCAGTTCCTTGTTAATTATAATTTCACTCACACTGCATCCAAGGATCATAAAGCACTTTTCATTGGATGCAATTAAAAATAGAACTATTCCACTTGCTAAAATTACATTTACCACTGTATTGCTGGTGTTTTCTATTTTAAATATCTAGAATATTTCACATACCTTGGTTAAGATTTGGTAAATATCCATTATTTTCTACTCCTGTTTGTACTACAAATGCAAATACAAGTCTTTTTTAAACATAGAAATGACCAATTGTTTACTTGCTTATCTATGCACAAGTGCAAATACCTTATTTATACATGCAACTGCTGAAATTGTGCAAGTTAACTAGGTACGAAATTGTGCATTGCCCCTCACTACCGAAGAAAGCCCACAGAGATTTTCCAAACTCACACAGCAAGGTGTTAGAACCTGAAATGCAACTTCAGTAATCTGACTTCCATTGTCTGGCTACACCGAAAGAAGGACAGGAGACATTTGACATGGATGTAATTAGGCCACAACTGTATTATTAGATGGCTGGGACTATCTGGCAGATAGCAGTGTACAGTGCAGGTAGCCCCGTGTTTATTCCGTAATTACCTGAGGAGTTTTTACTAGCTCCCCCTCTTTTTCCATCCAGGTCCATCCAGCAAATTTATTTCCAGGACCTTACCATACCCAGGGGGCTCCCACCAGCTCCCCCTCTTTTTCCATCCAGGTGCCTCCAGCAAATCCATTGCCAGGATCTTACCATCCATCCCCCTTGTAGGAGGGGGAAGGTGGACTAGACGAATGGGAGGTTGGCTCCCTGCCATACCATTAATAGGAATCCCCAACTGCCCCATTCGTTCCTTAATCCAACACCTCTTTTTAAAGTCCTTTTCCCAGCCATTTATCCAGTCATTGTATACCTTTCCTATGGAGTACCTGCACTGGACATCCGTCCTACACTTAAATGATCAGTTGTGACATATGACCTACCACCACCTTTCATGCCATGCATAAACAGAGACCTTCCTGAACCTGTTGTGGGGAACGTGAAAAAAACCCCAAAACAAATGCACCCAAGCCAATATGGTAGTAAGGGAAAAATTCCTTCCCAGCCCCCATAAAAGAGGGGTGGCTAGTGTAATGCCCACAGCAGGTCTTGACCAAACCTGGTATTCTACCACATAAATGGGAGGGAGGGTTGGTCCTGCTTCCGACTGCTCCATGTAAAAGGCAGCTTCAGGTGCAGGGCTGCCCCTTTTAAACTCTTCATTCCTAAGGGATGTATCAGTGACCATGCTGTCCTCTTTTGCAACAGTTTTTATCTGCCTCCCACGGCCATAAAGCACTGTTCCCTTCATTCGGCCGGCCAGCCAAATACCTCTCCCCACCCCCCACCCCCCCACCCCGCCCCGCCCCCGCCACTCCACACACACACACACTTAAAGGTGTAGGGCAGTCATTCTTGCATCTTAATCACCATGACAACTCTAGCTGAGCTACATACTAACTATAAACCTATATTACATATTATCACATAGTCTTATTGCCAATGTTTATTTTGAATATTTTTGGCATAAAGAAATATCTAAGTGTGCAATAACTGAATTTTTCTATCATTTTAAGTCTGGGTGTGTACATGGGAAACTAAAGTTATTCAACAGCTTTTTTATATAAAGGCTCACTACTAAATGTATATTTGTTAAGTTCTGATGTCCATGCCAGTTGGTGGTTTTGATCTCAGCTTGTGCTCATATTGATTTATTTATTTTTTGTTCAAAGATATTTTGCCAAAAGCCTGCCAAGACAGATTGAAGAAGTACCCTATGGTGCTTTCTTAAATTTGATTGCTGCAATTAAGAGACCATAAAGTTCTCATGGGGTTTTTCTTGTATTCAAGCATGGGAACATACAGGAAACAACTAATTTATACGCTACCTGTTACACAAAGACAGTTAGAAAGATTTGATTATACTTTCCCTACATAATTCTTTCATCAATAAAAAATATAAGAGGTGGATAATTTATCTTCTTACTTTAAAAAGAAAAAAAATCAATTACTAAGCAAGACTAAACTTTATGGCATGCAAAAGCAAACACTACGGAAAAGCATCCTTAATTCCAATATCAATATTCATTAAAGTTTTATAGAGTCTACCTACAGACTAATCATGTTACAATATGAGATTTTTTTCACATTTTTCCCCCCATGTTGAGCATCATAAAATATATTTTAGTATTCATTCAGTCAAGACAATGGAGCTGTTCAAGACAAGAGATATAACAAACATAGTGGACAGAATGATTAAGAGGTGACCTAACCTAAAAGGCCATTAAATTAGAACATAGTACCCGCCAGAGTTGCATCCCCCAATTCTGGCTCCTTTGATTACAGCGTCCTTGTCACAGAGGTCATTCTAATTCGATCCCATCCGAATATTCTAGGTAAAGTATGTTGCACATGTGCAGACCGCATGCTCGTTTGTCACATTATTGCTTGCTGTCACTTTTGAAGGTAGGTGTCTGTTTGAAGAATGTGCAGCAGCCGGAGGGTCAGGCTATTTGCATAAAGCTCTGAAAAAACCTCTTTGAGGGAGAATGTGTGCGATGCTGCTCCCATCTCTGTTTACAGAAAGCATATAGGGACCAGCTGTCAGAAACTCATGCTGTTATGCCTGTACAGAGATCATTTTAAAAAATAATTACTTAACAATATATTAATGAATTGCAGCTAAAACTTCCATTTACTTGGCGGCATATTAATTTTCCCTCTGAGGAAAACAACCCGGATCTTCTGACAGCTTTTTGTAAGGTCAAAAGTTTACTATCAATTGAAGAGCTTTACAGAAGCCTTCCAGTACCTTTGGTGACTAACCAATTTCCATCCTTAAAGAAATGGAAGGGGATGAATTAAAATAATATTTGAATGGTATATTAAACAATTAGAAATGAATTACACTAAAGATCTTGAGAAGGCAAAAGGAAGGAGCACTGAGGGGTGGGGATTAGTATTGAAGCAATAAATTACACTATTATGCATATGACCTGATGTGATTAAAAAAGTTACTCTTTAAATCAATACATGCAAAAGGAACATTACCTTTAAATTAGGAAAGTTCCTTTTCAACTGAGAATAATATATTAATGGACTGTTGCTTCCCTCATTAAAGTTCCTCTGTGACGCAAGCAAAAGGAAGGCAAAGATTTATGTGGCCTTTGATGAATGTTACAATGTGTCAGCAACAAATGAGCAACAGAAGTGCATGTACAACTATAGACAAACTGCATATATATGAATAAATATAGGACCGTGTTCATATAGGGCATATTTTCTTATGAGTATGCCAGCTCAAAAAATCAAAGATTATTGTTGTTCAATGATGTAACATGAGTTGATAGTCTCCATTTAGCTTCTAGTAAACAGGAGCTCAGACCACAAACTATTGCCAGTCTCAGAATAAAAGCTGAAGGGTGAAAAGTATCGATCTGTCTAGGTTCTTATAAGGTCACCATCACCACGGTATCTGAGCACCTCAAAAACAATGAATTAATCCTGAAGCACCCTGGTAGGTTAGAAAAAGTACTATTATATCAATTTTACAGATCAGAAATTGATGTGCAGACAGTGATAAAACTGATTTGCCCAAGGTTACCCAGCAAGATTTTGGAAGAGGTGGAAATTGGTCCCAGGTCTCTTCAATCACAGAACCATTCTTCGTTGTTTATTTTCTCGTGTCTTGTGGAAGCCTTTACAGGATATTTTCTCCAAAGACCGTGTACCAACTAGATGTACCTGGAGTGCAGTTCGTACCATGTACCAGCCACTCCTCTTCTCTTCTCCCTCAACACATTACTTTGTACTGATATTCGCCACACAGCAGAGACTGTGGTTATGGAGTGGTAGGAGCCAAATATGCTGATTGCACACCCAGTGCGGACTGACCCACATGAGGTGGTGATATGAGGGTGGTTTCCGTTGCCTTTGCTCTTCCAAAGTGGTGCAGATGGAGCAAAGCAGGCCAAAGAATCTGCCCAAGAGTACTGATTATGGTCCCTGTACGTTTTTGAAATAACATGGTTAGGTCTCAGGCTGAAAAGGCTAGACACCACTGATAGAGCCCAACAAAACCTGTATTTCCATATTCTAATCAACTCTTTTTCTTTGTAAAATACTTTGATGCTTCTTTGTTACATACTAGTCTGGAGAGGATGGACCCGAGTCAATAGCCCTGCTGCCTTCATGGGTAGCCTGCATGATCTGACATCTGAAAGCCTGAAGTTTGGGTGCTCAGTATATGAAACTAAAATTGGCCAGTTCTAATTGGGGAAGAAAGAATTCCATAATGTTTATTAAAAGTTAGCCATTTTATACTGGTTATTTTTCATCTTGCTCTAGAGCACTTTGTAGTAGGGTGGATGTATAATACACTGTCAATTTCCTCAGTTTTCTTCCCATCATTTTCTATTTCTATATGATGAATACAGCTCATGTCTTATTAGATAAGAGCATGCCTCATAGACTCTAGAGTGAAACTCATCTCTTCTTACATAACGCTCCAACAGCTGGGTTTTGTGCAGGGAATACTGTTGAGGCAGACAGGAAAGGAGCCGGTCCGGATAAATGAAGGAGCGTTCCTCTGTGACTTTTCCCCCCACCTATAAACAGGAATATTGGATCGTCTATGCAGGATTTTTGAATGATTGTCTCTGGTTAAGCATGCATCCAGTAGTTACTTCTCCGGGTACACTCCAGAGGCCCTACTTATAGGTGTAGTTTGACTGCTATATTGGGGCGGGGGAGACAAAGCACAGGCACGCATGCACACACATGCACGCTGAAGCCAGTTCCCTTGGCTCACTGGCTTTCTCCCCCTGCCTGGAGTGTACCTGGGCTACCGGTGCTGGGGTGGGGTTGGAGAATGGGATGGCTAAATGTGGGAGCTCCAGCTGCTGCTGTCTGCTATGGCAACCTGAGCAGGGGAGCTGCAGCCACTCTGGCAGCAGCTGCTGCAGCGATCTGGCTGCTCTGGTGCTTCCCTGGGCTGCTGCAGTTGCCTCCCTGCTTCTGGGCTCCAGTTTCCCCCCTCCGTTCCTAAATCCCCTTCTCTTCCCCATGCCATATCCCTTCTCCTATCCCCACTCCTCCATCCCCTTCTCTTCCCCTATCCCATCCCCCACTTTCCCACTGTCTCTTCCACCCACCCTCCTTCCCCCAGCCCACCCCACCCCCTTTGCCCTGCCCCCTGTGGGCACTCTCTGTTATAAAGGAAATTGGCAGGCACTAGGACCCAGGAGGCGACATCCATCTACCAAGGACGCACCCTCTGGAGCAGCTGTTCCATTTTGCTCCCCACTCTGGCCTGGCTGCCCAGCTGCAGGGCTTGCTCTGCTTGGCCTGACACGGTGGAGGCACAGTGTGGGAAGGGATTCGTCCCTCCCTCCCGACCCCCCCACAGGTCGAGCAGCGCAAGCCCTGCAGGGCAGCTCGGCACTCACAGAAATTGGGGTGGGCGGAGTGGCACGTGACCCCACTTGCCCCATCCCAAGCCTCGCCTCTGTTTGAAGAGGCGAAGCGTTGATGAAAAAGCTTCAAACTCTACTCTACCTATGCATCTTTATTGCAAATGTCTTCATTGCTGCACCTCTACAGCCTGTTATCCAAAAAAACTGTACGGTTATGTCTACACTACAGTTAGACACCTACAGTTAGACACCTGACTTGGGCTAAGAGGCTGTTTAATTGTGGTGTAGATGTTTGGGCCCGGGCTGCAGCCCAAGCTCTAGAACCCTCCCATCTTGCAGGGTCCTAGATCCCAGGCTCCAGCCAGAATCCAAACATCTACACCACATTTAAACAGCCCCACAGCCCAAGCTCTGTGAACCCAAACCAGCTGGCATGGGCCAGTTGCAGGTTTTTAATTGCAGTATAGAAATACCTTATGTGACCATTAGAAATAAAGATGAGATGTTTGTGATTACATTCTGATATCACTACCTACAATGTATGTAACTTTACCAGGTAGCAAGAAGACATTTCTCTATTTGAACATCTTTGCTTAAAGTTACTTTCAGCCTCTTTGTTACTTCATGAGGAGCTTTCTAAAAAATATTTCCCCCCATCTTGGACAAAATAGTAAGCTCTCTTGCACATATGCTAAGAATACATACAAAAAGCAACACTGAAGAATTGTAATTGATTCCTTCTGTTGACTAAAGGGAAATACAATTAAATAGACAAACATTCAAGAGTCACACTTTCTTCACCAGGCTAGTGCAATGAATATAAATAAAGGGACAAAATGTTGTACATCTACAATGGAGAAATAAAGACAGTGTAGATCCTTGTAGATAAAGGATCACATATTTACTTAGTTTTTAAGCTCTTTGGGGCAAGGACTGCATTTTTTGTCCTGTGTTTGTACAGCACCTAGCATAATGGTTCCATAACTAGGGCAGCTATGTGTTACGATAATGCAAATCATAAATAGGAATATATTAGATAGGAGGTGCAAAATGCTGAACATTCTTGAAGACTTTACATAGAAATGGGTAGAGAGTCAAGACCCTTATTAAAGGTTATGAAGCTCTCAGTCTCATGGAGTAAGTGGTGCTGTGTCTACAATGAAACAGTGCTTATAAGTGAACTACTGGGATACCAGTGTAAGAACAAATAGCCATAATATTTCATTTCCAGTTTAGCACAGCAGCCACCTTTCTGTTGTATTATACTGCATTTGCCCTGTCCTTTCTGTGTTCAGGGAGCTCAATAGCCTGCCGGATTGGTCCTTTAAATAATCAAGCTATGTAGCACACAAATTTAAATATTGCTGTAGTTGCTTAAATACCAGAACACTCCACTTTATTTTCAGTTTAAGAATTTAGGGTTACAGATTTTTTTTAGCAAATATTTACTTTATAAAGCCAAGAAAACTATTACATATATAAATATATAAATATATATATTTATATATATATACACACATTCATTCACCAGGCTAATATATTGCAGTTACCGTCTCCGCATTTTCATGTCAGTAGCTCTATCCAACACAATAAATTTTTGTCACATTAAAATGATACATATTTTTACACATAAAATCTCTCTGATTAAAAATTAAGTCCCTTTCAATTACAGTCATAGATTGTAGCAGTAAAATGTAACATGAAGGAAAATGCAATTAAAATTGTAGTGAACATTTATGTAAATCAAAAGTCAGTAGTGAAGCAAATATAATGAGCTAGTCAAACTGTGACTAAATCAGATTTGTTAAAGTCCTAGTAGAGACATATATGCACAGAAACTAGACTGGAAGGTTGTTTCCCTTAATTCCTTTTCTTGTCCCAAATAGCATTTACCAGGATCACTTTTAAAGTATTGTGGTCACCCTGAGCTACCAGCACATAAATCTTATTTGGGCCACTTCAGTCTGTGAGAATTGCAGCCTGATGGCCATTGCATTTGCTGAATCTTAGTAGTAAAGTCACTCAACCATTAAATCAATTATCCCTAGCATGGGAGAGAGATCATCTGCATTTAAACTCTTCTAAGTAATTAGGTAGACAACCTAATTAAGGTTAAGACATTAAGACCCCCTTTCTTTTGTAACTCTGTGCTGTGATACCTAGAGCTGTGTCAAAGTTCCTAGAGGAAATTCAGCCTCTAGACTAGTCTCAATATTTGTTTGAATGTAATAAACATAAAAAGCAATTTATTATAGCCATCTACTGAGTGTCCATTTAGTCTTTTTCATTGATGCATGTGTCATATTGGCTGTCATCCACAACCATATATAATGCACTCATTCCCAATATCTTCCTCTGCTCGGGGACACAATTGTTACAGTCTCCTGCTCATTAACATCTCTCCTTGCTCTTGTTCGTCTCCTGTTTTTATCTTCCTCCTCTTCCTCATTCCCATCAAAATGCCATTCAACAACAATTCAAAACCAAACAAACTTGAGAATCTACAAAACCATGAAAAAAGAAAACCTAAAAGAGGAAACATCAAAGTCTGTTACATGTGTTTGTGTAAATGTTAAATGTGAACAAAGGGGAAAAACATCTCTTTCCCTCTCTTCTTTGCTCTCACAATGACCACCCTGCACCTTTAAGTGTGTGTAGGGCGGATAAGGAGTGCAGGAGGGGGCTCCAGTCTGGGGGGTGTGGCCGAGAGATTCAGAGTGTGGGAAGGGCTGCGGGTAGAGAAAGGGGTTGGGGTGTGGGAGGGGGAATCAGGGCTAGGACAGGGGGTTGGGGTACATGAGGGGGTCAGGGCTCTGGGCTGGGGGTGCGGGCTCTGAGATGGGGTCAGGGATGAGGGGACTCCAGGCTGGGAGGTGTGGCTGAGGGATTTGGAGTGAGGGAGGGTGCTGTGGGTTGAGGCAGGGGGTTGGGGTGCAGGAGGGGGTGAAGGCTATGGGGTGGGGCCAGGGATGAGGGGTTCAGGGTGTGGGAAGGGGCTATGGGCAGAGGCAGGGGGTTAGGGTGCAGGGGGGCGAGGGCTCTGGTATGAGGGGTGCGCTCTGGGCTGAGGCCGGGGCTGAGGAGTTTGTGGTGCAGGAGGGGGCTCTGGGTTTGGGGGGGCTCAGGGCTGGGGTAGGGGGTTGGGTCATGGGGTTAGGGAATGAGCTTACTTTGGACAGCCCTCAGTCAGCAGTGCAGCATGGGGGCTAAGGCAGGCTTCCTGCCTGTCCAGGCACTGCGCTGCGCACACCCCTGAAACAGCCAGCAGCAGGTCCAGGTCCTAGGCTGGGGGGCCAGTAGGCTCCACGTGCGGCTCTTTGGAGGACAGGTAGGGATTAGCTTGACTTAGCTCCGAAGCACCGCCAACAGGACTTTTAAGTCGTGCTTTCCGGAGCCTCCAGGGTTCCTATTGACTGGGTGTTCTGGTCAAAAACTGGACACATGGTCACCCTAGCCTGGGGTATAGGTAGGAGGAGAAGGGACACAGCAAAAGTGGTTAAGGCTGTTTCTTCTACGTTTGTCTTCACAGTATTCGGGGCTCCCAAAGTATACAGGATTTCCCGGAGCATTGATGTCCATCCCAACTGATTACAAGCCACGAGGGCAACGCTGAAAGGAGTGGTGTGTCAGGGAAGCAACAAATGCTTGTGGCATTGGGTGCAGGCTTTGGAAAGGTGAATACACATCCATCAGTGCAGGCATGTTTCGGATTACGTTTTGGTGTGAATGCAGCGTGTTCATGCCACAGCAGTAAGGAAAGGGTACCAGAGGGAACCAGCATAGGGGTTAAATCAAGTGCTACCCACAGATTGGCAAGGGCACCATTTCCAGTTCAGCTGGAGATGTTAAGGTTGCTCATTTGGAAGTACCTTACTAAAGCAGATGGAGGCACATTTCTGTGAATTTAGGATTCTGTTTATGGGGACAGTATAAATAATATATTGTCATACAAAACCACTATGAGTCATGGGCGTGGATGGGGTATGTAATGTGTGGTCAAAATATTTCCTGGGTTTATACTGACATAGCAGATGCCTTGCCCTGCTTTTACATAACAGGTTTCAGAAGCTGGCACCAGGAGCCAGCCAAGAACCTGAGTGAATTCTGCTAGCTACATGGAACCTGGGGTAGGATGGTTAGCAATGCAGCATGGAGATCCACTGCCTCCTTTCAGAAGGCAGAGCTATGGGACAAGTCTTAAGAAATTTATGTGGGTGCTGCAATACACAGGGTCATGGGCAACCTGCAGACTGCTGTCCTCAACAATCTTGGAATCGCCTCCCGACTGTTACATTTCTCAGTGGGCTAAATGGTTATCCATATCCACACAACAGTCTTAACTCATTACTCAAAGGTTGCTGGCAGGGTGGTTGTATTCCAAATGGCCCCATGCGGGCACAAAACAGTTAACATTCTCAGGAATCTAAATGGCCCTGCTTAGAGCAGTATTCTTAAAAACAGTTTTGGTACTTTCGGAATCAGCAAGCTGATGCCTGGTTTATGGGGGAGCACCGTTGGGGGTGGGGGAGGGGTCTTGGAACTGGGTCATGTACACCGGGAGGGGCCAGCAGGGATATTAAATTTACGATGGTCAACAACTGATCAAGGAGACTGGGGAGTATTTGTTATGTTCCGGAAAGGCTGGGACCTTGATTCTTCCCTATGGAATTTGGTTCTCAGTCATTTGCAATCAGGGGCCACAACAGTAGGGTACAAGGACACAGGCAATTCTGACAATTGGGCGTTGGAATTCGGAAGAATACAATATGGTGTGCAATCGTGGGTCGTCAGTCGCCACTAATGTGTTGTGATTCCATTCCAGATGTTGGCAGACCAGCCATAGAGGCGGTAGTGTGGCTGTGTGGGCACAGGGTTGTTTTTCTTATGCATATAGGTGGACGTTCTAGTGGCCTTAAGGGTTGGCAACCGGGGTCCAGTGACGGGGCAAGGTTGTGTTGGCATGGAAGCAGAAATGTTATTAGACGAGCTCTTGTCACTGCTGTGTGCTGAGGGGCCCGTCAGCAGTCACTGATGTGATGTGGCACACATTGGAGAACACTGTTTGGGAATGTGTAAAGGAGTTCAATTGCTGCCCAGGACAAGAAGGGACTTGATGCAGATCCGTGTTGTGAGACATGCATTCACGCTGAGAGCGTGGAGCGCCACCTGGGTGGACAAGGCTCAACAGATTCTAACGGGGGGGTGGGGAGTGTACCAAATCCCTTGGCTTCATAAAAGGCTCAGAAATTTCAGCATTCTGGGACATCAAATTATTCAAGGAGTATGGGGTTCCTCTGTAAAGATTTGGAGCCCATTTGTTTTGGCCAATCTAAAAGGGAGGCAGTAGGTTTGTGGGGAGGGGAAGCAGCCAAGCTAATTGCTGGTGCCTCCTTGTGGCGGATGTCCAGTGCAGGAAAGGTGTACAGTGACCAGATAAATGGCTTGGAAAAGGACTTAAAAAGAGGTGTTCGTTAAAGGAAAGAACTGAGGGCAGTTAAGGACTCCTGTGATTGGTACGGCAGGGAGCCAGCCCCCCATTCTTATCGTCCACCTTAACCCTCCAATAAGGGTGGGTGGATAGTAAGTTCCCGGCAATGGATTTGCTGATGGGACCTGGATAGCGAAAGAGGGGGAGCTGGTGGGACCCCCCAAGTATGGCAAGGTCCCTGCAATAAATTTGCTGGAGGAACTTGTATGGAAAAAGAGGGGAGCTGGCAAAAACTCCCCGGGTAATTACAGAATAAACATGGGGTTACCTGCACTGTACACTTTTATCTGCCAGGTAATCCCAGACATCTAATAATAAAGTTGTGGCCTAATTAAACCCAAGTTGAATGTCTCCTGTCCTTCATTTGGTATAGCCAGACAATAAGTTTCTTCTTTTAATCCTACATGCAAACCCCAAATGAACAGAAGAGGTCTGGTAGAGTCATCTGACAACTCTAATGAACTCATTTGCAATTCATAAAGCTTAATAAACATTTGCCAGTTTCACCTGTAGTTCTGACTGACCCTTTTATAGTTCTCACAAATCCAAAACTTTATGGAACAACTCAAGGTGTATGAAACCACATAAGTCAGAAATGAATAAGTTTTGTAAGAGTCTATACAAACAGAAAAAAGCCCGGCTCTCTGCCAGCCCAGATTAGCTTATATTTTTTCCTCTTTGAGCACTGACAGTGATTGTGATGCATTGTGTGTTGGAAGTGCAAACTATTACTTTAAGAATGTGTTTGGAGGAGGGGGCAGTTTCCTGGTCATGTGTGCTGCCTAGCGAGGCTTTGTAGTAAAGTGCACCATCAAAGAAAAAGCATAAAAAATTACAGATACAGGGAACATGCCAACACCATACATCATGCTGCCTACCAGGCGGCACCTCTGTTGCATCAGCCCCACACCAGGACAGCAAGAAGACTCTGGCTGCAGAGGAAAGTTGAAAAAGATTGGAAGACAGGAGATAGAGAGGACTTGGAGGCACTCTGGTCCAGAGCCAACTCCCCTCTCCTCCCACGCAAGTCCCTTTACCCAGCCAGTCACCAAAGCCATCCTGCCTGCCTTGCTGGCACTTGGAGTCACCCATCCAGGCCCAAGTTGTCCTCCTGCAGCAATTGGGGGTTAGGCTGTTCTTGACTAGCACCACTGGCAGCTGGCTGGCTGGGCCCAGGATTGGTGGCTGGTTTGATCCCCATAGTCCATCCACGTGTGTGTGCGTGTGTGGGGTGGCCTGGGTCGAAAATGGACCCTGTCAGCTCCTGTCAGCAGCCATTAAAAGTCTGGTCAGCGGTGCTATTGGGCTAAGGCAGGCTAGTCCCTACCTGTTCTGAGGCAATGTGCTGCGCCCGGAAAGGGGCCAGCAGGTCCGGGTCCTAAGCAGGGGGGCAAGGAAGCTCTGCCGCCCCTGACCTGAGCACCGGCTCCACACTTCGATTGGCTGGGAACCAGCCAATAGGAACTTGGTGTGCGGTGCCTGTGGACGAGAACAACATGCAAAGCTTCCTGGCCCCCCTGCCTAGGACCCAGACCTGTTGGCCGCTTCTGGGGCACAGTGTGGTGCCCGAGGACAGGCAGGGAGCCTGCCGTAGCCCCCTGCCCACTGCGCTGCTGACCGGGAGCTGGCCAAGTTAATCCCACGTCCCAACCCCGAGCCCCAACCCCCTGCGCCAGCCCTGACCCCCCTCAAACTCGGAGCCCGCTCCTGCACCCTAAACACCATATCCATGGCCTCACCCCAGATCCTGCACCCCCAGCCCAGAGCCCTCATCCCCCCTTCACCTCGATCCCCTGCCCCAGCCTGGAGCCCCCTCGCACACCCTGAAACCCCTCATCCCCACCCCCCACAGAGTCTTCACCCCTCCTGCATCCCAACCCCTTGCCTCAACCTGCAGCCCCCTCCCACATTCCAAAACCCTCAGCCCCACCCCCGAGTCTGGAGCCCCCCTCCTGCACCCAAAACCCCTCATTCCTGGCCCCACCCCAGAGCCTGTACCCACAGCCCAGAGCTCAGAGCCCCTTCCACACCCCACCAACTGCCTCACCTCGCAGCCCCCTCCCACATTCCAAATACAACAGCCCCACCCCCAGTCTGGGGCCCCCTCCTGCACCCTAAACCCCTCGTCTGCAGCCCCACCCCAGAGCCCACACCCCAAGCTGGATCCCTCACACCCTCCCACACCCCAACTCCTTGCCCCAGCCCAGTGTAAGTGAGTGAGGGTGGGAGAGAGCGAGGCACTGAGGGAGGGGAATGTAGTGAGCGGGGGTCAGGGCCTCGAGGAAGGGGCGGGGAAGGTGAAAGGGCCCTGGGAAGGGGAGGGGCTAGGGTGTTCGTTTTTTTGCGGTTTGAAAGTTGACAACCCTAGGCATGGGTCTCAGCCAATTGGCCCTTCGGGGCCTGTGTACTACCATGGATGTTCTGCTTTGGCAAAGGGTGTGTGGGGTGTTGTACGCCGGGGTAGGGAGAGGGGAGGAAATATGTCCTCAGTGCTTATGGTTAGTTGTTAAAGGAGTGGCTTGTTCTGAGAGCTTGGGGTTTGTTTTGAGACCCATCTGGCAACTCCAGTTAGGAAAGAGCCAGCTTAAGTCAGGATGGGATGAGGAGTTCCTTGCTGCTTTAGGGAGCAGCTTGTTTTCTCCCTCCCTCTGTTTTTGGGTTCTTGTGTGCTATCATTCTGAATTCTAAGAGCTAAAGAGATGTTATATTGCAACTTACATCAAAAGTATTTATGTTTTTATCTTATTTCTTTCTGCATAAGCTATGAACATAGAGTGATAAATGTAAAACTTCCTTGCTGTGGGGTCCAGCCTCCCAGGACATTTTTAAACATGAAACAATTTGCATCTATTTGGCACCTAAAACTAAGGTGATAAGCGCATTAGAAATGCCTTAAATAGAGATGATTACAGTGTAGTTGTAGCCATTTTGCAAGTTTGTGTTCACTGCTATCTGCCTCCCATGAGCTACTGTGCTCTTCACTACACCTATATAAAGAGCTGTAAATTGAATTTCACTAGTTTAAATTACAGTACTTCACTCTTTATAATGAGGACACATTTTTAATATTTTATTTTCTGTAGACAAAACAATGACTGATGGCCAATTGAAAATTAAAGTACTAACTATACAAGAAATACAGTACTTAGGAATGTCTTAAACTGTGTGACTTTCTGCAGCAAATTTGTCTATTAACAGCTTTTCCCTCATGAGCGTATTTGTCAACGTCTTATTCTATAAGTGTGGAAGAAAGAGGAAGATTAAAAGAAAAGTGGGATAGGTCAATTAACACTAGATATTGCTTGTATATATATTGTACACTAAAAAACAAAGGTGCTTAACAATAAATAGCCATTCAGAATCAGATAAACCGGTGTGGAAAACAAATCAGAGTGATTCCATACTAAAGGGAAAGGAATTTGCTCATGGATAAAAGATGCCATGGGGGGAAATGCTTTGACATTGGAGGCAATCTCATTGGATTTAGTTTATCCTAAAGATTAGAAATTAATGAAAACTAAAGGACATATGTGTGGGGTGTCAGCATTTTCTCTCACTGTAATCCATCTCCTATTTTAAAAAAAAGGCAGCACTGAACCATTTTTTCTCCCTGTTGTCTCCCTCATCTTATTCTATATTGGAGTCAAGGTGCATTATCCTTCTCAGTACAAAAGCAATATTTAATTAGCGAAAGTGCATCGTAAAGTGAGCATTTTATGTGTACACTAAAAGCTTGGTTTTTGTGTGTATGTGTGTTCTTTTCATGTCTATTTTGGGGACTTGGATGGAGGAGATTGCACGGTGCTAGAAATTGCTATAACACTGGCAGCTACCTCAGCAGCCAAGCCACCAGCAAGACCCTGGATTTGTCAAATTAAAGGAGAGCGAGCTATCTAAGGATCACAGCAGTCGATTAATTTTTGGATACAGATTTATGTTTGAAAATATGCAGTGGTTGCAGAAAAAAAAGTGAGGCTTAGGAATGGAAATCTTGTTTGCATGCTGAAATTGTGGCGGGAAATCAGATAGCCCCCCTGAATATGTGGGGTACCTGCTGGTAGCACAGAAAGCCTAACAAAGCCCAAAGAGGAAATTGCCTCCAGCATTCATTTCTACATATTTCATAAGAAATGCTGAGATCATCATCAAGCTGCATTTACTGGAGATTCAGGGTTATTACCATCCTATTATATTATCATCATTATATAATTTAAGTTCAACATCCTGAATTTTATTCTACAAGCCCCATCAAACTACCTCCCAGATAAAAACCTAAATGATGAGCAAGCCTTTGCATAATGTGCCCCAAGGTGAAAACCCTTGGGCTTTTTTATAGAAACAGGGAAAACAAATTCGAAAGTGAAAGGCTCCCTCCTGATAATGCCCTGTTTTCAGTTCTCCAAAACTGGAGTCAGTTTCATTGTCAGCACAGAGCACTCTAAATTACAATAAAGCTTGTCCTTCCTGAAGCAAAGTCTCAAGATAAAAGGCATCTCACTTGGCTTCCCCTGCTTTGTTTTCAGGGTGTACATGTCAGAATCTTCTTATTGCTTACAGTCTTCAATCTTGCTCAGTTAGCAGTCAGCATAACCATTTACATTTCAGGCAAACAAAGTTAAGGTGATGTTTAAAACAATGTCTTCCAGCTCTTTCATCTTGGATCGTTCAAAATGCAGCACTCAGGTCAATTGAGAGAATAGTTGACAGTTTTGTTCAAAAATATAATTTAAGCAAGCATAGTAAATAAGAAATCACATTGTAATATAATAGAAGGCTCTTGGATTGATGGGCATAGCACTGCAACTTGGCTGTTTATAAAAGATAAAAATAATGTATGCAAATTAAATGCAGTTGAAATTAAAGAAGTCTAGCTGAGATGGGTTAAAAAGCCAATTTTGTTTTATTGTTTGTAATGGGATAAATAATTCTACGGTAGGCATCAAAACACCCAAATCATCTTAGTAAGTCACTTAACGCTTTTTATTTGTTTCTCATCTCAAGTCAGAAACTATTGGGAAAATACTCAGCAAGCAATCAAAGTATCAGTCCAGAGTGGATATTTTATGCTGACTTTGACACACAAGAGCAACCATTTGTTTCAAGTTTCAGTGTGTGGAGAACTGGTTTATGTTGGGTGTCGCTGGAACTTTTTCAGACTAGAATTGCAGAGAATGAAGCAATTAATGAGTTTCGGCTGATTCTCATTTAAACTGGGGTTCCTGTTTATAAAGGATCCTTAAAATGGGTGCTATTAATTTACCTAATAATATTTCCAGTACAATTATTTGCTACAGTGTAGATCATGAAAAAGATTGTCATCCACTAGACTGCTGCTGTTTCAGTGAGGGAAAAATATATAAATTATCAAATGCTGATTATCCTGCTGCTTTAAGACTGCAGTGAACTCTGCACATGCTTTTTCTTATAAACATCTGTATACAGAAAAAAATTAAATCCAAAATTTGTAAGTATAAGCATTATCAATGAGTTAACAGCTGGTAGAAGTTAAAAGGTCTTGTTTTGAAATAAAGAAGACTATCCATTTCCAGAAATGTGTTAATGATATTTGCTTACTGGACTGCAGATTAGAATTTTTAGTAATTTTCAAAAGCATTAATCCATCTAAACCCTCTGTCTCTCTTTCTGGTGGTTTGAAAGACATCTTTGCTTCCACAGCAGACCCAAGCATTGGCAAGGAAAAAAACAGCATCTTAACCCAGCCCCACACTTTTTTCTGATAGTCAGACATCAACGTGGCCAAAACTCAGATTTTGATCTTCCCCCTTGCGAAGCCTTTTTGCATTTGTTAGTTATTATGAACAACATTACCGTCTTCCCATGTGCTAAAGCCCATGATCTCAGCTTCATCTTTGTCTCATCTCCTCTCTCTAGATCCACACATCCAGGCCATGTCTAAATCTTACTGTTTTTTTCCTATACATTTCTAAGATCCTAACTTTCCTCTCTATCCAAGAAGTAAACCATTCACCTCATCCTTGATTACTGGACATCATGATTACTGAAACCTCCTCCTTTCTGGTCTGAGCAAATGCAATCTTGGCTTCCAGGAATCCATTCAAAATGCTGCTGCAGAAATAATCTTTCTGGCTCATTGCTTTCAACTACATCACTTCTCTTTGCATTCTTTCATTGGCTCCCCTCTTTGACATAGTAAGCCAAAACTATTTGTCTTCACTTTTAAGGCCTTTCATGTCCTATCTTTTCCTTATCCATCAGCTTAACTCATATACACTATTGACCCACCAACAATGCCAAATATGTGCCATATTTTCCAAAAAGCACCTTATTGGAGTTAACAAACACTCTATTTTAATCAAAGTACTGGATCGGTTTATAGTAAAAAATAAAACAAGTTTATTAAACAAAAGTCATAGATTTAGTGATACCAAGTGGAAGGAATATAAATTAGAAAGGATTACAAAACAAACAAAAATTAGGAATATGTTTCTAAGGCTAAAACTTAATTTCACCCAGTTGCAATCTTTGCCTAAGCAGGTTCTCACCTGTATTTGATTTCCAGAGACTTCAGCCCCTTTGCCTTGAACAACTCATCTTTCTGTGATCTCAAGAACTCTGGCCTCTTTAGTCCTTCAAGTGATGGATCCCTTAGGGGGTCTCTGCCCCTCCTTTTATAGTCCAATATACCTTTGAAAAGCATCTCTCTCAAAGTAATTGACCTTGCCACAAGAGGCAGGAAGGCTCCTGCAGTTACCACCTCCATCCCCAATGGAGATTGTTAAGTGGTGACTCTGCTTCATTTGTATTAAAGACCTGGGCAGACCTATTCTACTTCACTCAAACACAGAGTTTAAATCATAATATCAAGGAACATCCATATCGCCACATATACAGTGGACCCCCATTTATCTAATCCTCCCTTAACCAGCTCTCCACATTTATCTAACAACCAATCTATGGTTTATCCAGCCTTTGATTATTTGATTTGGCCCCTGCCCCAATTAGACCAGTTAAACGGGATTCTACTGTAGTATTAAAACATACATTTCACAATAGATATTAATCACTAGTGTGTTATTGGTTTTCCAGTGATATATTACATGCCAACTTTTAGCCACAGATCATGATACCAATATGTTGGGATACATTAGTCAAACTTGTTAAAACTCACGCTAGACAACAGGAGCCCTTGCCCACTGGCCTTGGGATACTTAGAGGGTTACAAACTCCCTGCAAATATCTGCAAGGCCATTACATTATCCTCCTTTAAATTTATCCTTAAAACCCGCCTGTGTCATGATGCCTACAAAACACAAAAAACAAAAATAAGTGAGAGCAGCTAGACCAGTGGAGCAAATTCACAAAGAGATCCAGGCATCTAACTTCAACTTTAGGCAACTAAGTCCAGTGTTTAGGTGCCACTCACATTCATAAAACTATTGATCAGCTGTGGGTGCCAGTGGGTGCCTAAACTCACTAGTCACCCCAATTTTCACTCCAAAATTTCCTACTTGCCTAAGTTTCTGCCTTTGGGTTGCCTCTCTCTAGGTGTCCAGATGACTACTCCCCAGTGTGATCTACAGAGCAGGGAAAGATAGATGTTTTTCCACCTGTGTGACCTGTGGGGCTCAATCCAGTAGGTGAGCTCAGAACCTACCAACTAGATAGGGGCCCTGTGACAGACTGTATCCTATGTTCCTCCTTTTTACAAAACTATGATAAATTTTGTACAAAGTGTGCCTTGTGAAGTATCATTTGAAAACTCATAATCTGCTGAACATTATTGTCCTGGTAAAATGTGTGTAGCAATACTGTATGTAAGATATTAAGATTTTACTGTATGACATTGCTGACACATGCTCCAAGTTAAGAAAGTATCCCAAACCAGTTTCTCAGACACAAAAGTTTAGCCAGCACCTCAGACAGTTGTCGACATAATCAAGTGGACTACTACTGGGTTGAGTAGCCATTCTTTGGCAGTAAGAAGGGTGTGAGCAACAAATTTACATCTTGGCAGACAGACTTGCTGTCAACTGAACCCCAGATTGAGAGGATTCTCAAAGAAGAGAAATGCTGTAAGAAAGGAGAACAGTGGACACAAATCACCTCTCTCCGCTCATTTCTACTCATGGTATCAACGTTTGAAAGACAAAAGGACCATCTTTGAACTGGGAGGAGGGTCTTGTCTGAAAGGAGTTCAGACAATAAGACTGCTGTAAGGATATGGTGAGAGAACTCTGCATTGAATTCACTTAGCTTGATAAGTTAGGCATTAGTTTGCATTTTACCTTTTATTTCTTTGTAACCAATTCTGAATGTTATGCCTCATTACTTGTAATCATGTAAAATCTCTTTATGTATTTAATACACTTGTTTTATTGTTGTATCTAAACCAGTATATGCTTGGATTGAAATGTCTGGAACCTCCATTTGATATAACAGGATTTGTGAATACCATTTTTTATTAATAAAATAACAGACTTACTATGAGCTTGTACTGCAGAGAAGGAAAGCTGGGAAGTACAAGATGCGCATTTATGGGGACAAGTCTGGGACTGGGAGTTTGATGTCGCACTACAATATAATTCAAGAGTGGCTGGTTAGTGATTTTGCGCACTAGAGCCTGTGTGTGAACTAACCGGGAGTGGTTGTTCTCACAGATAAGTAGTGTAAAAGGCACCCCAGAGTTCAGAGTGTGACAATACACCCCATATTCATCATAGTACTAGTATTATGATATGATTGTGGCATAATGATGATGCACTTTGTACAATATAGGTCATGTAAGATGTCATTGGAAAAGTTATTATTTGCTGAATATGATTATTTTATTTGTATTCATGTATCATTTTTGTATCTGAAGTTATAAATGTTGACCATGGATCTGAATTTCAAATGGGATTACTCTGGGAAGCCCACATAGCCAGCGTTTCAGGTACAACAATGAAGAAGCCAGAGAGTGCTAATGACTCACCAACAAAGACAATGGGCTATGGAAAAGCTTAACCTTCCTTGGACATTTTGGCCAGCCTATAAGTAATGGCTGCTATGACTTTGCAAGAGCATGTGACCAGGCCACATGACTCTGCACTCCATTTTGGGGTGCCTGTGTTTTTCCACAAGCTGGTCAGGGAACTGAGTTTTGAACAAAGGGTATCTCAGTATTGACTTAAGCTGGAGCCTCAGAAGCACCCTTTATGGGACACAGGGTCTCCCAAGAGCCAGATTTATGAGGTGACCAATGCTTTTTCTTAGAGTCCCTGAAAAGGGAGAGGGATCTTCTTTTTAAAGATCTTCATCCCTAGAGTTGGTACTGTGGTACCAATGAATGGGAGAAGAAGTGGACCCTGTAGGAGCTAGAGAGTGCTCCATCAAGAGCAGCTCTAAATCCCCAATCAAGAGGAGAGAGACATGGGTCCCTGCACACAGAAACGTGATGACTAAAGGCCTGAGACCTAAAGAAGTACCCTTGACCAGACCCTAGAGAGGACAGAGGTGCAGTTAAAACCAGAACAGTGAGAAGGAACACTGATG
Source organism: Chelydra serpentina (assembly GCA_037349315.1). Classification (NCBI taxonomy): domain Eukaryota; kingdom Metazoa; phylum Chordata; order Testudines; family Chelydridae; genus Chelydra; species Chelydra serpentina. The sequence continues at coordinate 73,665,149 of JBAIAC010000004.1, forward strand.
TCTTTGAAGATTCCCCAAGCATTCTGGGAATTAATGTGTTTCTTTAAATGAGTCCATGAATTTAATTTCTCATTTGCTTGGCATAGTTACTAAGTGTATCACATTCTGACCAATGCATCTTAAACATATTGATGTGACATGAAAGCATGACAAGATAAAACAAATTTGTTCTTTATAGTTAAGTCATAACTCGATCATAAATAAAGAAGAGCTGAGCACCAGTGTCTGTAAACAAGCCTTGAATTCCAAATAATCAAAACGAAATAAGCTTGATATTCCTACGGGTTTTCCATTTAAAGAAGTGATAATTTAAGGGATATTTTAAAATGTGTTTTTATTGAACTTCACAACTGATACTCAACGCCAAATGTTTTATTAAACTCCGTTGATGAAATCCTGTCTCCACTGAAGTCAATAGCAAATCTCCCATTAATTTAACAGGAGTCAATCCCATTCATCCCAAAAACATCCATTGTAGTCTCTTCATGTTTGAATTTGATCATACTCTCAAAAAAGGCAAATATGTCATGTTTTTTTTATAAAGCCATGCTGCCTATCATTGATAATTCTCTTATTCTTCTCTGAATGTTTGCTATTTCCCCTCTTAATATTTGTTCCATTATTTTACTAAGGTTTTTAAGCTGGTTTTACTACCTGGTAATGACCAGGATCACTTTTCTATCTTTTTTTGAAGAAAAATTCTATTGTCTCCTTTTCACAGTGTCAGGTAGTTATTTCTTATGACTAGTGTGCTAATCAGCTGATAAATGGATGAGTGTTTTACTACTTGGCTATTTTTCTAAGGGCTTAATTCTGCATAGTATTGCAGTGTTGAATGCAGAGTATATGCAGTGTTGAATACAAAAATGTAAGGTAAAAGTTATGTTGCTGTAGCCATGTTGGTCTCAGAATATTAGAGAGACAAGGTGATTGAGGTTAGTGAGAAAAAAAAGATTTTGAACTCAAACAGAGCTCTTCTTCAGGTCTGGGAAAGGTACTTAGAATGTCACAGCTAACTACAAGGTGAAACAGATTGTTTAGAATAAGTAGTTACATATTCTAAGGGACCATTCAAATTGAAGTGGCCTGTTAACACTTCTTCAACTCTGTGTAGGTCAAAAGCTTGTTTCTCCCACCAACAGACATTGGTGCAATAAAAGATATTACCTTGGCTCTCGGGTAAAAGTTATGAGCAGGGCAGGAAATATGGGAGAATCTAAATCCTGTATTTATGAGTGTCGATGATGCACTTTTTTATTGTTTATATAGCACTGGCACTTAGGAGCTCCAATCATGAACCAGTTCCCAATTGTGCTGGGTGCTGTACAAACACAAAACAAAAAATGGTCCCTGCCCCAAAGAGCTTACAACCTAAATATAAGATAACAGACAACAGATGTATTCATACAGATGGGGGAACACAAAAGAACAATATGACAAAATTGGTGAGTTAGTTACCTAAATTCCATAGAAATGTAATGGGAGTCAGGTGCCTAATCTATTCACATGCTTTGAAAATCCCACTAGGTGACTGCATCTTTACACACCTAAACACATTTGTAAATCTGACCCTACATCTATATCCATGTTTCGGTGGGTACATGTGTTCTTTGCTCAAGCACTGTTTCTCTTTGCACGATGTACCCAAAAAAGTAATGTGATAAGCATGCAGGGCCTGGAACCATTCTATGGCTCAATGCAAAGGAATATGCCTAATGACTAAACTTACTTATGCCAATCATGGTGCCTATGGCTACTTGCATGTGAAGTTACACTTCCTTGGCCTGAGAAGGTTAAGGAGTGACTTGTTTACAGTCTATAAGTATCAACATGAGGAACTAATATTTAATAATGGGCTCTTCAATCTAGCAGAAAGAAGTATAACAGGAATAATGTCTGGAATTTGAAGCTAGACAAATTCAGAGTGGAAATAAAGTGTACATTTTTAACCATGAGCATAATTAACCATTGGAACAATTTACCAAGGATCATCACTCATAATTTTTAAATCAAGATTGGATATTTTTCTAAAAGAGGTGCTCTAGGAATTATTTTGGGAAAGTTCTATGATCTGTGTTATACAGTAGGTAAGATTAGATTATCACAATAGTCCCATCTAGCCTTGGAATCTAAGGTACTTATTTATACTAGTGCGGAACTGGCACTACAGCAGTTCTGAGGACTTTATGTAGTCATTTTGGATCTCAAATCCCTCCAGTCCTTGTGCTGCTTTAAACTTTTCCCGGATGCCTATATCCATAAAGGTTCTTTCTGGCAGACCGGAATTGCTGGAATTTATAGAGGCTTAAGGTCTTAAAGGTCTGTTTTGAGGGACCATTTCAAGTCTAAGTACATTATATCCATTGGTTTCTCATTATCCATTATTTTGTAAACACTCTTAAAGAATTCTACTAAGTATAATTCACCTTTACAAAATCATTACTAGTTTGTCCCTGATGCATTAGGTTAATCTACACACTTTATGACTCTAACATTAATGGATTTTTTGTTTTGTTTTATAACTTTCTCATAATACCAAGCTAAAGCTCATCAGACTATAATTCCTTGGCTCATCCTTGGTACCTTTTTAAAAGGAAGTACAAGTTTGGTCATACTCCAGGCCTCTGGCATAATAGCTTTTTAATGATGAAGGGTCTAATTCTGCTTCTCTTGTCAATGGCAAAATTCCCATTAAATTCAACGGGAGCAGAATCTGGTCTTAATTGCATCATTTCGTTAGTAGCACAGCTCATTGGTTCCCTGGCTCCTTCAGAACTCTTGGACAAATGCCATCTGCTCTTGATGACTTATTGCAATTTAGTTTTTTCAAGTTGAGCCATTGCCTCCAATTAGCTTATTATATATATATATTTCCAGCCAAAGGATCATATCTTTCAAATGTGCATGGGCACAAAACAGGGTGTTGGTGATGCTACTAGTCTTCAAACCTTCTACAATAGTGATGGGTTTTACTATCCTGGTTCCCTGCCTTTTTTTGTTTTGGTTTTGTTCTACATTTGAGAGCATTTTAAGGACCTTCAAATAAAATAATGTAGGAAGTATCATAGCATACATACAAATGTTTCTGTGGTATATGTTATGTGAGGAAAAACAGCTGAATAGAGGGTCAATCACTTAACATAAGCTCAAAAAAGAGGGGTAATTCACACTTCATTAGTTACTGAAACTACATTATTTAATTTAAAAATAAAGGCGTATTAAAAGCCCGTTAGATGCAGAGAAACCATGAAGGTCACGAGAGAGCAGCGAAGCTATTTCCTTGGGAGGTGTCCGGTAGTTAGAGCCCTGCACAGATACAAATTTATATCCATGGATGCAGATATCTGTGATTTATAAATTGCCATCTACAGTTATAAATCGGCATCTGCGGAAAGGCCGGGCTGTCCAGGGAACCACAGCAGTGAAAGGAGCAGAATGTGGGGCCACCGCTCCCAGAAGCCAGCGCCCCACGCTGGCAGCTCCTCTGGCATGGCTGTACCACTCCTAGGCCCACTCACTGGGGTGGTCACCAGGCTCACCAGCAGCTGTCCCTGGTTGCACTCTTGTGTTCAAGCTGTGTGCACACCCCCAGGAGATGCAGACAGCTGCATGGAAGGGATGGAGGAAGGGCTGGGGGGTGGGGCTGTGGGTAGTAAAGCTGCACTGGAGGAGCTGCTGGTGCGGGATGCTGGCTCCTTTCACCACTGCGGTTCCCAGGAGGGCCCTGCAGTTCCATGGAAACCGATTTATATCTGCAGATATCCTCATCGACAAACATAAATTTGTATCCACACAGGGCTCTATCTGTAGTTTTAAAATCCCAGACACTTTCTTACGATGGCATGTTTGACAAACAGGAGTTCAAGGGCAACGTGCAATAAGACATGTCCCTAGCACAAGGCCTTTTGCATCAGACCACTCAGGGGACCAACAGGATTTCCCCAATTAAGGAGGATAGTCTCTGGGATACTCACACTTTCCAGGATTGAATCTTCCAGTACAACCAGCATTTTCTGGCTGCAGTTTTTGGTGGCTGCTTGCTGAGAAGGAGCCGGAGCTTGGTGCAGCAGGCCTACAGTTGCAATTTGGCCTTAATATTGGTTGCATTGTCTCAGCAGGGACAGCTTGACAGCAAAATCTCCTAGATCTCTAGATCTAAGCACAGGCAACTGCTACTAGTTCCTATCCCCTGGATGGACACATGGCTTCAGGCCTAGCTTCCCTGTCTCATGAAATTCTGGTCCCTCCCTTTAAGGTACTTACTTTTTTCCTCTCAGCCTTCTGTCCTCTCCAGCTTCCCTCAGGCTGGGAGACTGAAGGCCGGAAGCAGGCTTTCAATGCAATCCCTGTAGGATCTTCTGACTTTCCACTTCTGTCCAGAAATAGGATCACAGAGTCAAGTCCAATGTCTCCCCACGAGGGAGCCAAACACTTCACCATGGTATGTGCAGTCCCCACAGTGTCTAGCCCCTAAAATTTAATTGGAAATAAATGGCCTTTAGAGCCATTACACAGTAGACATAGAGGCCTAGTCAAAACACTCCTGGCAAGGTTCAGAGGACCCCCGTTATGGGAGGCGTCTACATTCATTTATTATTTTATTAAGTTTTGATTTTAGTTATTATTTTCTATGATTTTAACACTACCCTGTGCTTTGAAGGGGGGGGGGGTCCACCCTTCCAATATTTTAGTTAGTGCCTTGGCACTTCCCTGGGTTATGCCTAAGACCTCAGAGTTTATGCCTACCAGACCTGCCACAGGTCTTTTGCCCATAGTGACATGCACTCTAGCTGTCTCAGATGCTTTGGAGACACTCACAACCCAGCAGAGTGCGAAGGCTGAAGCGGGTTCAAAGGCAAGCCTGAAAAATATCAAGAGGCTAGGTTTTAGGATTGCGGTCCCCCTGTAATTCACTTTGACTACCCCAGCAGGACTGACCTGAGTCCAGCGCCTGCAGTTCACTCTCTCTCAAAGAACAATGGCAGTGCTTAGCAGTGACCAGCCAGCTTTCACAATGCACAGTACATTTTATTTTAGAGCAAAAGCATCACAGAGAAAACATATAAAATAATAAACTGCCTTCACACACGCTAAGCTTACCAGGCGTCACCCATCCTCCATACAGAGATCCTGGCAGGTCCCAGTCTGTCAAACCCTTCCAGAAGGGCTTTGCCTTCTTGGTCACAATCTCATGTCAATTTTAGGGTAAAAAATCAGGGAATTGGGCTAATTCAGGCTGACCCTTTATACCAAAAACTCTTTCTTCTTCTTCTGTGCTTCTTGAACCCGGTCAGAACCAGTATATGCAATTCATCCCAGGGGGGGTGGTACTTCTCTGGAGTGTCATAGTTGTCATGGATCTGCAGTAATTATCCCTCACTCCCTTGATTTTAGACTCAAGGAGCTAGAATACAATCTCTAGCTCATAAAGAAACATATAATATTCATAGACACAAATATTTATGACTAATTCTTGAGCATATAGCATCTGGTACGTCCTTATATATTAATCTTTTGAAGTTTCCTCGCTTTCAAGATCTCACATCTGTCATACTCTCCATCCCCTCTTTTCGTATGTGTTTTGCAGCTATATAAATAAATATTAAAGAGTCATAAAAGGAGATTGAGTGCTTCTTGAGACTGGGAGTCAATGAAAGATGATATATAAATATATATAACTGGCACACCATAATAAAGATTGTGGTATAGCAGACGCCCCATTTGCTAGTTTCAATTGAATAAATATTTCTTCGAGCAATTATCAAGATTGTACACTATGGAAAATGCTGATGTAAAATGAATTATGGCATGTGTAGACACAGAAAATCTACACATAATATTACTGGTTATATAGACACATAGTATGTTAAAACTCACAATAAATTCAGAATGGAAACTCGGGGACACATTTTTGCAGTCTGGCCCCTAAGTTGTGCCCATGAGTTGTCATGTGTAGCAGTTGCACAGACATATACCATGTTTATAAGGCATAGACATTTGTAAGTGCAAATCAGATAACGGAATGTGAAAATTGTTTCACTGGTCACACAGTTACGCATCTTTCATTGAGTTTAAGGCCAGTCTTGATAATTTGACTACTAGAACCAAAATTCTATTTTTGGATACACGTGCAGGTAGCACAGTTCCTATTAACTCAGGGGAAAGAGTATTACCTTCTGAATCAACAATATTATCTTCTGCAGCACCTGTATTGTCCCTGGAGTTTTCTTGTCCAACTAATGATCAGACTGATACCTGGCTTATTTTAAGCAATCGGACATGATTACCATCCTGTATATTTAAAATATTAAACAATTTTTAAAAAATCATTAAATTTGAGGTAACATGACTTCATTTTGCACTATATGACTGCACTGCTCTACTGACTAAATTGTGGCATTATTTATGGTAAGTTAGATATGTAGATTAACACATATATTGCATATTTTGGAACAGAAAGCCTACACTACAAATGGTCAATTTCTGCAACGTTTAAGTGAATGCTCATGGTGTATAAATTCCATTGGAGTGAATAATTTCTGATTTATATTCATTCATGTGTTGTAGATGTATTTAATTATTCTATTGCTGCACACATTTTGCTAGTATCATAAAACATTTGAGAATGCTAAATAAAGGGATCACTCAGAAGCTATTTCTTCTAAATCTAGGCTAACCTCTCTCTTTCACCTTCTCCCCTTGCTTTTTTAGCCTTTTATTTTTCACTTCCCTATTGCGGAAAATGGCGCACAAATTTCTACACAGCGTTTTAAGAATTTATCTTAGTGCTATTTTCACATTACACAGTTGTGTCACTCTTAAAATTCTCTAGACTTTGGCAAATAATGAACACAAATTATTAGCAAATACAATATTTATAAAGTCTGCAGAAATTCTGCAAAATGTATCTAATCATATTCAACAAATATTAGGTCAGTTCATCCCTCATATGCTTCCTCCATCCAGCATCCAGTAGCATCATGAATCACAGTACCAGAGGAAATAGTTATGGAAAAAAGAAAAGTCATCACTTTAATAGAGATGGACTGTGCAGTTTTGTCAGATGGAGTATTAGCATGGAATAATCTTCTATCCATGGTCCAAACTAGTATAGGATCATGCATAGTCAAGGCACACTGCAATGATATGATTACATAAAGGCTGCACCTTTTAAAAAATATCATTATATATAAGTATACAAACATCTACTGAACTACTGTCATTGAGTAAGTATGCACCAACACCACCTAGCAGCCGCACACTAATCCTAAGAACCAAAATTAGAGAAAAGTATTACGCTGTACCGGAGAGTAGGCTGTCAGAAGCAATGTGCCAGACAAGAATGAACTTTTGGGACAAACAATGGTAAATGGGTTTCCCAGGAAATCTCTACGAGGAGGTGAACACAAATGTACCACCTCCAGATATGCAAAAACTTAGCCTTTTGAAGCTATGCCCTGTTACATGGGGACAAAATCAAAGGCAAAGGATGTACAAAGGAAAGAATGACTTCTTCGTGATTGTACTTGTTTTGAGCAAAAGTTGTTTTGAACTTGTAACCACAGAAATCCCCTCTGTGGGGTCTAAAGGACTGATCACCTACCAGAGTCCATGTTGGAGTTGGGGGTGATCTCTGGTAAGCTTATTAGCCGCGTGTAGCTTCTTTTATTGTATTTAATATGTTTTATTTTTTCTATAATGCTTATATCTTGAAAATAAATGTGCATGCTTACAAAGATCTGTGCATTAACTGTGGGCAATTACACTGTTTATAGGCTCTGAAGAGGCTATAAAGCTCAGAGCACAGAGGCTTGCCTGGTTAGGTTGTCTGGCTTTCTGAGAATAAAACAGTATGAGTACAGAATTGGGCAGCCTGAAAAAAACCCAGTCAGGAGGGAGAAAGACATGGATCTCTGCCCAAGAGAAGGGACATCTGGAGCCTAAGAAGGATGCCCTTGGTGGGCCATGAGGGGGAAATACAAGTGCAGTTGCCCTGAACTGTGACACACATCACTGATATCTCCTCCACAAGGAAACTGAACTACAAGGCCCTGGACACCTACACAGCTTCTACCATTTGGCAGAGGGAGACACTGGTTTAAGAAGTTGGAGCAATAATATTCTGGACCTGTAGCAGAATCACTGTATTTTTACTTCCTTCACCTAAATATTTGTTTCAAAAAGACTTTGCTATTGGTTTTTCATGTCTAAAGACTTGGTATTTTTCCCTTTCTTTGAAGCCCAGGTTTCCTTGTGTCAAGAAGGTTACGTTCCTTAAGACAAGAGATGCTTTAATTAGTAGATACCAGCTTGTAAATGAGATATCACTTGTGGGATTTGAAAGCGTATAGCTTTCAAAAAAAATCTCTGTTACAATATAATTATTCCATTTCTCAACACATCATACTGTGTTAAGTTCAAAGGTTCATCTGTAGCTAAATCTTAATTTTTTTTCTTATTGCTGAGAATAAATTAAAAATCTCTTAATAAGAAATATTCCTTTAAGACTTGAAACTTTCACTTGAAAAAAGAATAGAGACTGAAAGTTGCTGTCCTGTTACACTTTCATTATGTTTTTTCTCCCATCTTGCCCTGTTCTCATATTTTATTTGTTTGCTTCCAGAAAATAAATTAAACCTGTACAATTAAAGCTATGCATTTATGTCAAAAAGACTCTACTCTAAATCCAGCAAGAGATAATATGGTTGTAACAGTAAGATATAGGAACATTTGATTAGCAGGTGGAAATCTTTCTCAATCAGTGGCAACCTGACTCACAACGTTCTAACGAGAGTAACTGGGCCAGGGAAGTTACTTGGGAAAAGATTGTCAGATTTGCAAACAGAAGATTAAGGATGTTGCCTGAACCTTTATGAACTTTCAAACCTTTTGAGGTTCATCTTTGAAATGGGCTGGAATCCATAAATGGATTTAGGTGCCTAAAGTCCAGATTTAGGCACTGACATACTAGATTTTAGGAGTCACTGACATCCACAAAACTCTCCTTCAGCTGCACTTAGATTTATTCAGCATCTAAATTTGCACTATAAAAGTTCAAGTTTCTGCCTCTGAGCATACACACTGCTGCCTCAGTTAGGTGCCTGGCTGCCTAACCTGCAGCATAATCCTCAAAAAAGCTGAAAATAGGCATTGCCCTGAGAAAAGGCCTATTTCCACAACTAATAGCTGGCAGGGGAGAGGAATATTAGTAGCTTCTCCACTAACCTTTAGCCCAATGATTAGGGAACTAAGCTGGGATGTGGGAGACCCCGGTTCAATTTTCCACCTTTCCCTAATGAGGAGAAGTGATTTGAATAGGTGTTTCTCACCCCTCAGGAGAGTCTTTTAACCTGGCACTAGACTATGAGAGATCCCCACATCAGAATATCCCAGTCTTTTCTGTTGAAGCCATTCCACTTTGTATTATATAAGTCATGGTTTAGACCACCACAGTGTGTCTAATCTAGGGCTTTGCATCTGTGCAGCTGCACATGTACAGTTACATCATTGCCAAGAAAACCCAGTGTAGACAAGGCCCAAGGTTAACATCTGATGTGAGAGAGAAGGAGTTTCTATTCACAAGAATCCCTTTGTTTCCTCAGAATAGACTCCAAATCAACACTCTGAAAAGTACTAAGTTGGAAAACAAAGAGGAAAAACATTTTGAGCTACAGTCTCTGCTCTTAATTTATTTTATTGTATTTATGTATTGCAGGTGTTTGAGACCATGGCATTATGGACTGTACTGTATTTTCTTATTTCTGTTTTATTTATATAGTTCCATAAATGCACATCTTTGTAAAAATGAAAGACGTGCTCCCTGATCCTAAAAGTTTACAGCCTAAGGTCATGATTCAGAGAGGGAGGTGCTCAGTACATTCTACCCATGTTGACTGCAATCAGAATTGGTGGGACTCAGCACCTTTCAAGCAGGCTATTATGTAAGACATAGGTCAAAAAGCAACAATTAGAAACAGATGGTTCTGGGGAGGCGTGCGAGGTAGGAGAATGGAGGACACAAGCATAGGTGCCGACTCCGTGGGTGCTCTGGGGCTGGAGCACCCATGGGAAAAAAATAATGGGTGCTGAGCACCCACTGGCAGCCCCATGGATCACCTCCTCCCCCTCCTCCGCAGTGGCCCTGGAGATCACCTTCTCCCCCCCACAATGCCTCCAGACCACCACTATCAGTTGTTCAGTGGCACGCAGGAGGTGCTGGGAGAGGTGGGTAGGGTGTGGATGGTCCAGGGATGGGTCGAGACAAGGTGGGGGTTTGGGGGAAGGGGTGGAGTGGGGGTAGAGTCTGAGGTGGAGCGGGGGTCGAGCAACCCACGGGAACTCCATAAGTCAGGAACTCCATAAGTTGGCAATAAAAAAGACAGAAGAATAAGATCATATGGTGCTGCAATACCTGTTCAAATTGGGATGTGATTGTCTCAGTTCTTCAGTGAATTGCACCTCTAACCTTGTGCATTTCTGTTCTCTCAGGGGCAATGAGTTAGCCAGCCAGCTCTCCTACAAAAAAGTATTTACTCAGAACAAAAGCATTTCACAGAAAACATACCTTAGAAACATAAACATCCTATAAGCATAGCTGGTTTTCCAGGTGGTTACCCTTCTTCCACATAGACTCTGGCAGCTTTTAAAGTACTTCTGGTCCTCCATGAGGCCCATCTCTGGTCACAGTCTCATATCAATCCTTGGATCAAGTGTTAAAGGCCATCTTCCCTGGCAAAGGCTGACATTTTACACAGTTTAAAGTCCTTTCTGTGTTAAGACCTTTGAACAAGGTCACCTCAATCTGTGGGTCATTTCCCCAGGGGAGAGGGAGGTTGAAATGTTAACAGATTTGTTACCTGAATAGGGAGATTTGCATTAATTACCCCTTTAGTTTACCCAATGAACTCACCCAATACAGTCAGTAGTCTCCCACAAAGATACATATATGATAACATTTACAAAGTTAACAAAGTCTTTGAATATTGCATGTTTTCATAGCATTACATCTGTCACAGCAATACGTTTGGGAGTAAAATATTTAATTTCTGCTGACCGTATTAGTGACTCCAGAGTTAAGAAAATGACAGTTTCTGCTGTGAACCCTATTTTGACCTCCACCTACTTCCAAGTCCTCTAACTTTTTAAATAAAACTCTGTGCTGTGTTCTTGAATTTAGAACAAAGCAGAATTTTTGGAGGAGTGGGAGTTTGACTTTATCTTTGAATTAGAGGGCTTAGAAAATTTGTTCTTTTTTGTAGTTTTTGACCACGCATACCAAAATGATATAACTCTCATACTACAATTTCTATGAAAGATCTTGAAATAGATTCATATATTTTAAGGCCTGAAGAGACCATTTGATCATCTAGTCTAACCTTCTCTGCAAAGGTCAAATTCTGCAAGAGTTCACTGAATGCAGAAGGTCTCTTGCCACAGCTGTCCAACCTAGCAAGTTCCAAGAGAAATAATTGCTGCTATTAACTGGTAGAGCGTTCATGAGGTCCTTCATTGAAGTTACACTGTCTACTAAGAGAACAAGCGAAATCGTAACCTTTGCTGCAATGTACTTTGGCACATTTAAAACCTGCTCTCTTCTTTTTTCTTTGATCTTCAAGCTTTTTAGCACCAAGTTGTTTGAGTGTTTTAAGAAAGAAAGAAACAGAATTGTGGGAGAGGAAAGAGATACAAATGGCCATGAGGAAGTCTGGAGATGGAGGGGTATTTATTCAAACCAATTGGAAACTGTGGGTATACCTACCGCACGGCAGCTAGTCTCATAGCCCAGGTCAACTGATTCAGGCTCGTGGGTCTCATGCTATGGGGCTAAAAATAGCAGTGCAGAGTTTCCCACTCGGGCGGGAGCCCAGGATCTGAGACCCGACAGTGGTCTCAGACCCTGAGCTCCAGCCCAAGCATGAACATCTACAATGCTATTTTTAGCCCCATAGCTTGAGCCCATAGAGCCCAAGTCAGTTGACCTGGACTCTGAGGCTCACTACCGCATGGATTTTTGTTGCTGTGTAGACATAGCCTGAGAGAAGTTCAAAGTAGATTTTTTCCTCCCAATGCTGGATTGAACCTTACTCCCCTAACAGTTCACCCAGGCATAAACAATATTTAATATAGGCATAAACAAACAGAGATAGAAAACTTTTAAAAAATACTTAATCCCAATTTATTTAGGGGACAAATTTCTTCTCATTGGATAAGGAGATATATATATGATGAGAAGAAATATATATATGCCAGGGGAGAATGGACAGTGCATAGTATTTTAAAATCAGATTTTCAAATGTCTGAAATATGATTCATAATGAAAAGATTGTCAGACATGGAATTATGTAGAAGAGATTATTTCAATGCCACATTTGTCATCCTCCCCCTCCCCAGAATTCCAAAAAATCAGTTGCTATAGCTATTAAGCGTTCAACACCACAACCTCCTAAAACTTCCAGGAAAGCAGCCATTTTTCATATAACTCTATTGCATGTGAATTTGCTTCATATTGACCTCCTCCAGGAGATACACACATGAAGCAAGATAATGTACTATAAACACTAGATATTCATTATCTGTCAGTTTCATTATGTACAATGGGATGTGAACACTTATATAAATGATCACAAAATGGAGGAAATATGCATTGACTAAACTGAAGAATAGCAAAGTCTGTTTTATGCAAAATATGTCTTTATGTCTTCTCAAATTTCTTTTTTTTTTTAAGAATATGTCTGCTAAAGTTGTATAAAACTTCAAATAATGTTCAAGCTATTATGAAAACAGGAACCCATTTTATATTCTTATATATTTATTTGTATTTTCGTGATGCAATATAATCTCATATATTAATGAACAGATCATACAATTTATCTATGCGTCTCAAGGACTAAGGCTGGAGGCTTCCAATATGACACTTATGTTCCACATTCCAGCTGGAATTCAATATCCTTCCCTAGGTCTGGCTTGAGAATCATTGCCTAGAGGCACAAATTTAAAGGTCTGTCTTAAATTTAATTGTATCAGAGCAAGCTCACTGGTATCTTTCTAGGCTCTGGCTGGCATTGTGACATTCAGTGCTGGTGCTAATCTTATTGTTAATGTCAAAGACCAAGCATGACAGCAACAGCCAAGATAGGCTCTAGTGAATGACAGAGTAATCAGTCTGGAATAGAACTGGTTCATCCCTAAAGGATCAGGCTGTGGGAAGTCACTATCAGCATGTCCACATGTTTGCCTCTTTTCTCATTCTGATGGCAGTTAGATCATTTAACAGCATAGTCCTGTGTCAAAGATTATTTGCAATTCATGTTATTCTAACATTGTAAACCTAAAGGGATAAAAATCATTATGTCTGTCCACATTATCAATATTTAACATTTAAAGTTATTATATATTCTTCTGTGAAAATAATTCCAGCTATATATTTTAATAATTGACTATAATGAATGGCAACCTTTCCTCCAGCACTTTACTCACTGTTTTCTAAAATGGAATATAAAATGGGTTCCTGTTTTCATAATAGCTTGAAAATTATTTGAAGTTTTATACATCTTTAGCAGACATATTCTTAAAAAAAAAAGGAATTTGAGAACAGTGCCTACAGATAGCCCCCCCAACAGCTCTATAAACCGGCATTTCTGATCTTCAGTGAAATTCTGGTTTATAGTCCTGTGGATGCGGGGCTGGCAGGGGGTTGTGGCATGGAAGGGGGATGTGGAGCGTGGGCTCTGGGGGTTAAGCGCAGTAGGTTGGAGCATGGGAGGTGGTGCGGGGTGCCGGATCCAGGGGCACTCATCTTGGGCAGCACCTTGCAAGTGGCAACCTGTCCTGGCTACTCCTAGGTGGAGGCACAGTAAGCAGCTCCAAGAGCTTCCCCCACCCTGCTGCGAGCACTAGCTCCATAGCATCCATTGGTTGGGAATCAGAGCCAATGGGAGCTGCGGGGGTGGCGCCTGTGGGCGGAGGCAGTTCACAGAGTCACCTGCTGTGCCTCCACCTAGGACCAGCAGGGACAGGTCTCCGCTTGCAGGGAGACGCCCGAGGTGAGCATCCCCCTGATCTGGCACCCCGCACCCCCTCCCATGCCCCAACCCCCAGCTTCGCACTCCTTCCCACACCCAAACTCCCTTTCTCTTAGTTAACTGGCATTTTTCACTTACTGGCTTTTACTGTATAATGTATAGGGGAAAAACCCCTATGTGATCATATGGGACTTCAAATTGTGTAAAATATGCTGGAGGTCTCATGTTGCAAGTACTAAAATATACTTTTCAGTGTAGTAGCCGTGTTAGTCTGTGTCAGCAAAAAAAATAAGAAAGGAATACTTGGAATTTATAAATATAATAGATGACTATTTCCTAACTGACAACGTGATTTCCTAAGCATCCAACTCAGAGACTTCTACATTAGAATTCATCTTGACAGATAAAGAGGAATTTATCAAGCAACTAAAAATTAATGGTTATTTACATACAAGTGATCATGACTTGATTACATGTAAATAGAATAAAGTTCAGATTTGTGATATATATACCTGGTACATTAAAAGGGCAATTTATAAAAGATGAAAACAATTATAAGCCATATCAGCTGAGAGGAAGAATGTAATTAGAAACATGTAAATAATAATTGGAAAATATTTCAGAATATTCAAAAAAGTCCAAAAAAAGAACTAGATAGTTTAATGGAGGATAGGTCCATCAATGGCTATTAGTCGGAATGGGCAGGAATAGTGCCCCTAGCCTCTGTTTGCCAGAAGTTGGGAATGAACAACAAGGGATGGATCACGTCATGATTACCTGTTCTGTTCATTCCCTCTAGGGCACCTGGCACTGGCCACTGTCGGAAGACAGGATATTGGGCTAGATCGACCTTTGGTCTGACCCAGTAGGGCCATTCTTGTGTTCTTATGTTACTGGATGCCCACAACTGAGGACGCTGAACTTATTGGTTAAAAAATGGCCTGGTTTAGAGGAGAAGTGAAGTATAGTTATAAAAATAAAATAAATGGAAGAAAGAGGAAGTTGAGAGCAATGAATATAACTCAGAAAAATGTATAAGGGAAGCTTGGGGACACAAGGAGAATCTAAGTTAAGGACAATAAGAAGGATTTTTTTTAAAATTTAATAGGAACAAAAGGAATCCTAACAATAGTATTAGTCCATTACTTGATGGAAATGGTATAATTATCAATAAATGCAGAAAATACAGAAGTGTTCAATAGATACTTCTGTTCTGTATTTGGGAAATAATAGATGTAATAATATCATGTGACAACCCTTTTTCCATTGCACTAGAATCTCAAGAGGAAGTTAAACAGCAGCTGCTAAAGTCAGATACTTTGAAATCAGATAACTGATTTAAACAGATAACTTAACATTTTCATAAATGACTTGGAAGAAAACAACATTGTCACTGATAAAGTTTGCAGATGACACAAAAATTAGGAGAAAGCTAAAAAGTGAAGATGACAGGTCACTGATACAGAGCAAATTGGATTGCTTGTTAAACTAGGTACACACAAACAATATGTATTTTAATATGGCTATGACCTTTATTATACAGGAAGTCAGAGTTGATTATAACAGTAGTTCCTTCTGGCTTTGAAATCTATGACTCTATGAAAAAGCACAGTTTTGATGCTGCCCAATTTTCGTTGTTGTGCACTAAATTATGTCTTAAGCTTTGTGCCTAACTTTCATGTTGTTTCCTTGATTAAGTATTTAGATCTCTAAAGTTCTATACCAAATGTGATAAATTCAGGACAGACAGCTGCAAGGGGGGGGGGGGGAGCGGTAGAAAACAGTCCCAGAAGGTTAAAAGGCCCTCCTCCCTATCAACTAAGGAGGAGTGACTACAGGTCAGTCAGGTTCACCTGAGGCAAGAGTTACCAGAGATGAATTAGGATCAGCTGGGAGGGAATTACCTGAGGTTAATTAAGATCAGCTGATTCCAACTAGGGGCTGACTGAGACCTTTTTAAAACCCTCCCCAGCTGAGAGAGGGGAGAGAGAAAGAGAAGGAGTCATGCTGCCAGTAGGTTATGAGCAGCAAGGCAGCAAGCCTCACCAGGAGGGGAGACTGCATTCCCTCCCATAAGGGAGGAAAACAAGCCCAACACTAAACAGTGTTAAACAAGGTTCAGGGTTAGGTATGCAGAGACCTCAGCCAGCTTAGTACCATGGCAAACATACCATAAAAAAACTCTTTAATATTTTATTAAAGATACAGAAAAGGAAAAACAGTTAAAGCATTTGAAATGTGAAGTATTAGATAAGGCTTTCATTTTAGCCATATCCCATGTTCCCTTTCCCTTTAGCTATCTAGAGTTTTTATCTGGAAAAAAACCCCTTGTTTGACAATCACTTAGATGGTATTAAAGATGGCAGTAACTGTGCTTTTGGGGGGAAAAGAGAAAGAGTCAGGTGTGACGGACTGGAGCTCTTGTTGAAGTCTTATCTTGTTTTCCGAAAGACAAAACAAGACACACAAAAGGGGAGAGACAAGAATAGCAAAAATGGAAAATACAGCTTCTATCTCTGGTGCTAACTCTCACTTGCAACCTCACTGCTGAAAAAAACACAGGCACAGTGCACGTTTTTATGAGCTACTCCAAGACCTGGCAACTTGTACCAGTATTGGGATATTTAGGGCATTACTTTTAGTTACCTCTTTCTGGTCACAGGCTTACAGCTATGTTGAAAAATACACACTCTTGACCAACTAAGCCAGAGTCTTATTAGACATAAGGAAAAAGGGAGAGGGCTAGGAAAGAAGAAATAAAGTGGGGAAGGAAAAGAACACACAAGAGAGTGTGTGATTGTGAGTGTGTGAGAGAGACTCACATCCTATGTGGTATTTGGGATTTAGACATAGTCCAGGGATGGGCAACCTTTGGCACGTGGCCTGCCAAGGTAAGCCCCCTGGCGGACTGGGCCAGTTTGTTTACCTGCTGCGTCCGCAGGTTCAGCCGATTGCAGCTCCCACTTGCCGCGGTTCGCCGCTCCAGGCCAATCGGGGCTGCGGGAAGCGGCGAGGGCCGAGGGATATGCTGACCGTCGCTTCCCATAGTCCCCATTGGCCTGGAGCAGCAAATCACAGGAGCTGCGATCGGCTGTACCTGCAGATGCAGCAGGTAAACAAACCGGCCCGGCCCTCCAGGGGGCTTACCCTGGCGGGCCGCCTGCCAAAGGTTGCTGATCCCTGCCATAGTCAGTTGAGGTGGCAATCTCACCTGGGTCCCGTTCTCTGGTCTGGTCTGGTCAGGGCATCTTTTAGGATTAGGAAAATGTCCAGTGTCCCAGGAGACAATGGAGAGTGGCAGCCACAATATCAAAACTCACTCATTCCCCATCTCTCGTCTTTTAGTCAGTCAGGGTTGTGGTAGCCAGTTTTTTCCCCAATAAGTCTCTTTCTGAGGACCCCAAAAAGGGGTGCTGAGCAGAATAACTCATCCCCTCATTTTGTCCACCAATCAGGCCTAATTTCCACAAACCAATGTTAGTTTATTAGTTTCCAGTTCCACACTTTTGTTGATTATCAGGCAGGATTTTAACACAGTCCTTGAATTATATCAGTAGGCCTTTTTGTTCATACGATTTCATTTAAAAAAAAATATTTTTGAACCTTTTCCCATCAACATTTATTTAGTTTATTAGTTATTGTGACACTTCATAAACTTCCACTCACTTTTTACTATTGAGGTCACAATTAAGGTAAATATGTGGGCCCTATTATCACAGCAGACCCCTGTTCAGTTCCTCATTCTATATGATGTGGAGAAGCGATTTACATTTGGGTCTCCCATGTTGCAGTACAGTGACCTAGCCACTGGTCTATGAGGTATTCTGGAGTGTG
Organism: Chelydra serpentina; assembly: GCA_037349315.1. Classification (NCBI taxonomy): domain Eukaryota; kingdom Metazoa; phylum Chordata; order Testudines; family Chelydridae; genus Chelydra; species Chelydra serpentina. The sequence continues at coordinate 73,683,004 of JBAIAC010000004.1, forward strand.
TCTTTCTCAGTTGCTTCTGTTGAAACTGAATCACTTTTTATATAAATAATTAACTAGCCAGAGGAGCAGTGATTTGAACTTGGGTCATTTACATCTGAGATGCCTCATCCACTTAACCATGGAGTTATTCTCACTTTCACTCTCTTGCCCATTATGAATTACAATGAATAGTCAATGTCGACCTAAGATGCATTTTTTGGTAAATAAAACTGTGTCCAAAATATTTCGCCCAGCTCTTCTCCATAAATGCTTTATCCCCATGTAAGGGCAAACCAGATTCCAGCCCACTGAAGTCAATATGGCAATTTACATTGCAAGGTGCTATTCAAACTGAGAGAAGGTAGCAAAATTGGGCCCTGAATAAGGTCTTCGGAATTTTGTTCCACAATCAAGTCACTTTTTAATACCAGCCAATACATTCCCCCAGCCATGTTATAAGGTGTAGCTCACTTTTTATTTTAGAAATGCTCTTTCTAAACCTTCAGTATTAGCTAAATCCTTGAACTATTCCAGTCCTGAATTTTTGGCATCGTAGGAGATTGTTTCCATTTGCACAGCAGTAAGCTCCTTGCACAAGACAGATTTGTCAATAACTACTTTTAAAATCTCAGTGCAGTAGATGCCATTAACAAACATGCATACAGAAGGATTAACAATGCATTCCTAGGCGAATCAAAATTCCAAATCAAATTAAATTGTATGCAATCCTTTGGCCCAGTGAACATACATTTTGGGACATGTCTATAATAGATAAGCCAAGTTTCTTCTCCATGGATCACAGGTTCAACACTTTTCATCTACTCTAGTGTCATATTTCTAACATGTGCAGAGACCAGTATATTATTCACAATAACTTATAATACATGAGCTTTAACTTTGTCTCCTTGTGAGTTGTACCAAATCGGGGTACTCTAAAGGCAAATATTTTTTCATTACAATACTGATAATCAGTATAAGTGGTTTGGCTTTTATGTACAATCTGGACCCTCTACCAAATGATGTTATCATGCTGCTACCTCGTTGAGTTGAGTTATTTGCTTGAGTTATTTAATTTCAGTGTCAAGAGCACAATGTACAGCATGGCCCTCCACTGAAAATTCTGTAGAAAAAAATCACTACACTTGTATGGGAATTTATTTTTCATGAACTGGTTCCAAACTGCATGCAATCAACTCTGTGAAACACAGTAGTTCAAAAGAGAAGATTAGCAGATAAAGAAATATGCAAAATCTAAAATAAATGGCATCTGGGGAGCAGATTAAATTTCTGCTGCGCAAAATGTGCCATATTGTAACTACCAAGATTTAGGTAAATTTAACTACTTTAAGTAAATTCAATAAGGTAAATCCAGTTTCATTTCATTTATTTTAAGTCAATTATGCTGTGTAATGTGTTTCTTTTTTGTTTTCAGGCAGCACTGTCAGTTCACAAGCTGTTTATGAAACTTCAATTAATTTTTTTTGACTTATTGATATTCAAGATGTGAAATAAAGACAGAAAATTAATCAAATAAAGATCACAGATAACCGAACCTTATAACTTATTTAATTTTCACTAGTCTTAAAAAAAGTTGTTTGAAACATATACGAAAATTTTAGTCTTCTTCTAGCATACAGTAAAAATGTGTTTCGTTTGTCTTCCTCAAATTAAAGGGAAAAATGATAGGCACCTGCAGCATCTAAAATATGATGTATGTGATACATATTATATGTTAATTGATAGGCTTAGGTCACATTCTTCCTTTATTTCTTTGTCTCACATTTTATATTGTTGACAAAAGGGTATTGTTGTAAAACCTGTGACATACGTGAGGGACAAAAGGAACCCAAAATATTCCCTTTTGGAGAAAATTATGGACTGAAAAGTGGTATGATGTAAGTGTTAAACATGTAAGTGTTAAACTTTACCAATTTATATCCTTTGAAATTATGATTTATAACTGATATTAGGACAGCTTTTTTTTTTCATTTCCCACAGAAATAAGGCTATTTTAATGTGTCTGTTTAAATTTATCTAATATGGATTTGATAATATTTGGAGGAACAGGCAATGACTGACCATCCTGGAAAACTGGAAAATGTCTATACGTGATTAATTGAATACAAGTGAGATGAACAAGTCCATAGGTACCTAAGGTATTAAGGACGCCACTTAAGTCAGTATGTGGTCCCTTCCCATAGAAGGGCCACAACCCACGTACACTGAAGTTGTTCACATAGAATCATAGAATATCAGGGTTGGAAGGGACCTCAGGAGGTCATCTAGTCCAGCCCCCTGCTCAAAGCAGGACCAATCCCCAACTAAATCATCCCAGCCAGGGCTTGTCAAGCCTGACCTTAAAAATCTCTAAGGAAGGAGATTCCACCACCTCCTTCGGTAACCCATTCCAGTGCTTCACCAGCCTCCTAGTGAAAAAAGTTTTTCCTAATAGCCAACCTAAACCTCCCCCACTGCAACTTGAGACCATTACTCCTTGTTCTGTCATCTGTTACCACTGAGAACAGTCTAGATCAGTGGTTCCCAAACTTTAACAACCCATGAACCCCTTTCAATAAAATGTCAAGTCTCGCGAACACCCTCCTAAAAAAATGAATATTTGCAGGGATTTTCTCCTTTACCCAAGTATAAATTATAAAAGCAGTGATCTTGGAAATATGAAATTTGTTTTTATTACATGCTTATTACACACTATTTATTATTAATTATTAATCATTACAGTTTTTTTATTACATTATGAAAATGGCAACACTCTTCCAAGATCTCACTTTTGTAGCTTGTATCACTTTGAATAAGCCTGTTATAAGACAAGGCTCCTATATTTCATCAAGGAGTATCAGATGTGAAACAGCATGAAGATATCTAAGAAGCCTACTCAAAGAGTTCCTCCTACATAAGCATTCGGGTCTTGTGCGTTGTTTGCCTAGACTGCTCGTTACAACAAATATTAAATTTGTTCTTCATAATAATTTTAAAAACAATACTAGCTGCCTATTTAATTTTTAAAACAACAAAAAATATCCACCTCCCTTTCCATTTCTTATAAAGAGTCTTGAAGTTTAAATCTCCTCAGTGTGATAGATATGCTTGCTTTGATCTGCTTAGCTCTTGGAAGTCCAGGGGCTCAGGGCTGCTGGTCCCATGCTGCCTGGGGTCCCTAGGGACAGCTCTGTCTGCCATTAGGGAATTTTTTCCTGAGAACCCCCTGTAACATTTCGTGAACCCACAGGGGTTCACAAACCCCAGTTTGGGAACCACTGGTCTAGATCCATCGTCTTTGGAACCCCCTTTCAGGTACTTGAAAGCAGCTATCAAATCCCCCCTCGTTCTTCTCTTCTGTAGACTAAACAATCCCAGTTCCCTCAGCCTCTCCTCATAAGTCATGTGCTCCAGCCCCCTAATCATTTTTGTCGCCCACCGCTGGACTCTTTCCAATTTTTCCACATCCTTCTTGTAGTGTGTGGCCCAAAACTGGACACAGTACTCCAGATGAGGCCTCGCTAATGTAGAATAGAGGGGAATGATCACATCCCTCGATCTGCTGGCAATGCCCCTACTTATAGAGCCCAAAATGCCATTAGCTTTCTTGGCAACAAGGGCACACTGTTGACTCATATCCAGCTTCTCGTCCACCATAACTCCTAGGTCCTTTTCTGCAGAACTGCTGCCTAGCCATTTGGTCCCTAGTCTGTAGCAGTGCATGGGATTCTTCCGTCCTAAGTGCAGGACTCTGCACTTGTCCTTGTTGAACCACATCAGATTTATTTTGGCCCAATCCTCTAATTTGTCTAGGTCCCTCTGTATTCTATCCCTACCCTCCAGCATATCTACCACTCCTCTCAGTTTAGTGTCATCTGCAAACTTGCTGAGGGTGCAGTCCACACCATCCTCCAGATAATTAATGAAGATATTGAACAAAACCAGCCCCAGGACAGACCCTTGGGGCACTCCGCTTGATACTGGCTGCCAACTAGACATGGAGCCAATGATCACTACCCGTTCTAAGATTAGAACTGTTATAAAATATATAGAACTGATATAAGTTTAAGAGATATAGATATAAGATATAGAACTGATCTAAGATATATAGAAGTCATATAAGATTAAGAGAGCATTTCAGGAATACCTGGGGCTGCCCTAAAATGGTGAGTCTCTTTCAATATTCCAGCTAATTCCAAAGGACTGAATTGCTAGTCTCCCTCCTCATTGGGATCCCTTCACATGGATCCCACCCATGCCCAGTATCCTGTCTATTCTGTCTAGGAAAACGTAAAGAATGCCCAAATCAGCAGATCTGCCCCACCCACTCCCATAAAGGTAATATTCTGACCCCTAAGATTTAGAAATTGGCCTAGGCCCTGAAACATGATGTTGTATATTCTTTCCAAAACATTTTTTTAGCATGAACTATAAGAACTCAAAGATATTCTTGTCCCCTTTTTCTTGTGTTGTGGGACAAGGAAAAAGAAACTCTTTTTGATCTACCCTCTCTCTGTACTGTCATTTTGTATATGTTTCTTATGTCCCCACTTATTCATCTCCTTTCTAAGGTAAACAATCCCAGTGTTTTCAATCTTTTTTCATATGACAGTTTTTCCATAACCCTAAGCATTGTCATCACCCATCTCTGAACCCCTTCTTTTCTGATTGTCACAGTCTCTTGTGTTAAAAGTTTTTGTTTCCGTCCAGCTTCCGTGCAGAAATGCCACATTTATACTGGGCGACACCCTACCTATTTAGCATGGTCTCATCTGTAAGAAAATGAAATATGCAAGACTGCTTTTATTGCAGGCATAGTGCCACCAAACATTATATTACAGTGGGACCTTGATTTGAACTGGAGCATGGAAACAGTGCATTTTAAAAGAATCCATCCGCAGAGCCTCAGAATTCATTTCCAGCTGTCAGACACCTTGAGGAAAATCCATTTTGATTCTTAAAATGAGACGGACATATCCCCAAGTTTGCTTCTGAATTATGCTTTCCCTTGCACTGTGTCAAATAGATATCTTTAACAAATTAGCAATGTGGCTGAAAGGGAAAAAAGTACAACAAACCTTAAGTTTTTGGCTGAAGGGAGGTTAGGCAGGGTAAGGTAATTCATAGTTTAATATTTGATTTATATCTGTCTGTTACTTTTTCTGAAGCAATTTAGTTTGGTTGAACATGGACGAGGGAGGGACAAGAAAAATCGTTAAAGAAGGTTATTTTATATTAGATATGTATCAAGTGGTGTAACTGGAGTGCACATACTCCAGGCGTTTCTAAGACACCAAGTAGACGTTTTGATGTATGAATTTTTTAAAAATCTGTTATTTACCACTCCCATTTGTTTTTGCTTTCCTATGTTTCACAAGGAGTGAACACAGTAGAAAAGATTAGCATCAAGTTAGAATATAAAAACAAGGGAACAACAGCTCAGATCCCCAAGTGTACTGTAGCTACTTAGTATGAAACTGCCAGTGCAAACCCGAAAGCTATCTTCATCAGCTATGGGAGGATCATCTTCGTGTAAGGGCATCTTTTGCTGGCATAGAGCCAGCACAACAGCTCTGAAAACACACCCTTCTGGCTTCCAGCAAGGAAACTAACGTGGCTCTCTGATTGCTGTGATTTATGCCAGGGGAGCAGCCCAGTTGCACTATACACTTCTCAGCACTGAGGGGTTACCTGAGGGTGTGGGGCAGAAGCTACTTCTTACATTTTTGTAACCTTTCTGCCAGGTGGCATTGAAAGCAACAAAGGCAGGTTTCAGATAGGTAGGGATCCCTCTTAAAACTAACACAAACCAGTGGCTTGAACCCAGTGGCGTAGCCAGATTCTAATGCCGGGGGGAGCGAACACATAAAGAAAGGCACCACCCCAACTCTCAACCCGCTCCCAGCCTGGGTTTTTTCACCCAGGCCAGCAGCGGGCTGAGAGACCCCGGCTGCCAGGAGCCCGCGGGGGGAATCCCAGAGTGGGGCGGGCTGAGCTCTAGGATTCCCCCCATGGGCTCCTGCCAGTCGGGATCTCTCAGCCCACTGCCAGCTTGGGTGAAAGAACCCAGGCCAGCAGCGGGCTCTTGGTGGGGCCAGTGGCGGGACCCCGGCGTTCTTTTGTCGGCCCTGTGTTATTTTGTGGCTCCACCTCCATCCGCTCCATCTCTACCCTTTCAAAAATTAAAAAGGCGCCACTTTTGGAAAATGTGCTCAGGGGGAGAGGCCGCTCCCCCTGCTCCCCCCCTAGCTACGCTACTGCTTGAACCTCTACACAGAATTGTTGGAATCACTAAATACCTTCCCTAGGTGCCCTAACAGGCAATACTTCTCCACTCAAAATCACCGAGGAAATCAGGTGGCAGGTGGAGAGAACACAGCAACAATATACATAAATGAATGATAAAATACCCACCCTCACAGTATCTTTGGCAGTAGGCCATTAACCCTCCTACCAGTGTACACATTCAACAGGCAAATATCACTTTACTAAGGCCAGGTCTACACTAGGACTTTATGTCGAATTTATCAGCGTTAACTCGATTTAATCCCTCACCCGTCCACATTAGGAAGCAGTTTATTTCGACATTAAGGGCTCCTTGAATCGATTTCGGTACTCCACCCTGACGAGGGGAGTAGCGCCAAATTCGAAATGGGCATGTCGAATGCGAGGTACCGTTCACGCTGAGCGGTTCGCGGGCATTTTTGGTTCCCTGGAGCGGCCACGCTGAGGGGGGGGAAGGGTAGGCGAGCCGTTCACGCTGAGCGGTTCGCGGGCCTTTTTGGTTCTCTGGAGCGGCCACGCTGAGGGGGGGGAAGGGTAGGCGAGCCGTTCACGCTGAGCGGTTCGCGGGCATTTTTGGTTCCCTGGAGCGGCCACGCTGAGGGGGGGGAAGGGTAGGCGAGCCGTTCACGCTGAGCGGTTCGCGGGCATTTTTGGTTCCCTGGAGCGGCCACGCTGAGGGGGGGGAAGGGTAGGCGAGTCTTTCACGCTGAGCGGTTCGCGGGCATTTTTGGTTCCCTGGAGCGGCAATGCGGACGGGGGCGGGGGTTAGGACAGCCGCCGTAGATTATCGGTTTGGCCAGCAGCAGTTACTGACCGCCGCCAGGAACACTGAGGGAGACATGGGAGTAGAGCAGTGCTGTGAAGCAATCTCGCAGCAGTCCAAAGTAAGCACCTTACCATGGTTGTCAGAGAGGTGATTTTCTGTGTACGGCAAGGCTTCTGGGATCCGTATACCGGGACCCCAGACACTCACTCAGCCTTAAGGCATAGTATTTGACCTTGTAGTACGTGTACATGTGATAGGCACTGTCTTTGGTCCTATTCACGGTGAAAGAGTATGGTCATTGTTCTTGAAAAAGTATCATTCTGAGGAATTCACTCCCTTTCATTTATCCCACAGCTGTGACTGTCTCCCGCCCTACCAGTGCTTCTCCCACCCATGGCCTAGTCCAGATAAGGCGGCGCAAAAAGAGAACCAGGGACGACATGTTCTCGGAATTAGTGATGCTGTCACAGAGGGAGGCGGCACAGCGCAGAGAGGACTTCGCACGGTACGAGCGAGCAGCCAGGGAACGGGACCAGAGGGCTGAAGCGCGCGAGGACAGGTGGCGGCAGGAGGATCAGCAGGCGACCCAAACAATGCTGGGAATAATGAGGGAGCAAACAGACACGCTCCGGCGCCTAGTGGATATTCTCCAGGACAGGAGACATGAAGAAAGAGCGCCTCTGTATGTTCTTTCAAGCCGCCCTCCCCCGCCACCAAGTCCAGTGGCTTCCTCCCCAAAAGTCACTAGGACAAGGGGAGCCAGGGTGCGTGGAAATACTCAATCCACCCCTGCAGACCGCTGCACTAGCAGAAGGCTGTCATTCCCAAAACCATAGACTTTTCCCTCCTCTCCATCTAGCAGCACCCCTGAGCACCTCCCTTCCCAGGTTCCATGTTAAGTTTCTGTTTTGTTGAATAAATCTTGTTTTTTGGTTCACCAATGTTTCCCTGAGTGTTTTAAATGGGACCGTTTGTATCTCTGGGTAGTGGTTAACATGGTTTTTAAGTGCAGAGAATGGGAGCACAAACGAGGGTGCAGACAGGTTAACTGCTGAAGTGACAAGCACAGTACACATTGCATGCATTAAGCACACCTTTCCTTCGTTGTGCTGGTTTCTACGTTCTAAACGTAGGGTTGGGGGTTGGGTGGTGCACTGTATGTTTGGGGAGGGTGGTCGCTGATCTTTTGCGGCTGACAGTAGCCTGCTGGATAGATCAATGCACTGTGTGATCCGTTGGCGATACTCAATACGTACAAGGCACATAGACACCACCACACACACATGGGATTAGGAGAGGTTGATGGTCCCTTTAAGCAAGCGGAACACCTCTTGGCACTGCGCTTTGGGCAGGATCAACAGCTTCCCCTTTGAAGGGAAGTGTCCCCCAACCAAACCGCCCTCCAACCGCCGTATGCCTACACAGTGATAATCATTACCCAAGAAGAAGTACAGGAACAGGTTCAAACAAAAAAATCTTTCCTTTATTGTGACTTTGCAGCGTTGATCCAAGTAGGGGGAAGGCGGTTGGTAATGGGAGGATGGGCAACGGGACATGTGTAAAGGGACAGGGGAAGGTCCAGTATCTGTTTACGGAAGTGTAGCAGTCACTGGTTAACCCGCTCTGTCTGGAAGCGAGCTTTCAAAGCTTCCCGGATGCGCACCGCCTCCCGCTGTGATCTTCGAATGGCTCTGGTGTCTGGCTGAGCGTAATCTGCTGATAGTCGATTTGCCTCAACCTCCCAGCCCTGCATAAATGTCTCCCCCTTGATCTCACAGAGATTGTGGAGCACACAGCACGCTGCAATCACAATGGGGATATTTTTAGGGCTGAGGTCGGAGCGAGTAAGTAAGCTTCGCCATCTTGCCTTGAGACGGCCAAAGGCACACTCCACCACCATTCTGCACTTGCTGAGGCGGTAATTAAAGAGCTCCTTTTCAGTGTCCAGGGCTCCCGTGTATGGCTTCATGAGCCATGGCATTAGCGGGTAGGCAGGGTCCCCCAGGATCACTGTTGGCATCTCCACCTCCCCAACAGTGATTTTGTGGTCGGGGAAATAAACCCCCTGTTGCAGGCGTCTAAACAGACCAGAGTTCTTGAAAACACGAGCATCATGAACCTTTCCTGGCCACCCAACATTGATGTTTGTAAAACGTCCTTTGTGGTCCACTAGTGCTTGCAGAACCATAGAAAAATAGCCCTTTCGGTTAATATACTGGCCGCCCTGGTGCTCCGGTCCCAGGATAGGGATGTGTGTCCCATCTATGGCCCCACCGCAGTTTGGGAATCCCATTGCAGCGAAGCCATCTATGATCGCCTGCACGTCTCCCAGGGTCACTACTTTGTGGAGCAGAAGGTCAACGATTGCACGGGCTACCTGCATCACAGCAACCCCCACGGTAGACTTGCCCACTCCAAATTGGTTCGCTACTGACCGGTAGCTGTCAGGGGTTGCAAGCTTCCACAGGGCTATGGCCACTCGCTTCTGGATAGTGAGGGCAGCTCGCATCCGGGTGTCCTGGCGCTTCAGGGCAGGGGACAGCAACTCACAAAGTTCCATAAAAGTGCACTTACGCATCCGAAAGTTTCGCAGCCACTGGGACTCATCCCATACCTGCAGCACTATGCGGTCCCACCAGTCAGTGCTTGTTTCTCTTGCCCAGCATCGCCGTTCCACGGGATCAACATGACCCATTGCCACCATGATGTCTAGGGTCCGGGGTCCAGCGCTTTGCAAGAGATCAATGCCCCTTTCACAGTTTAAGTACTCCCGGAGATTACGTTGTCTCCTCTCCCGATTTCTCTGCATCAGAGTCTGGAAAAGGTGCGCTATAAGGCGCGAGTTGTTGGCTACGGACAGAACATCTGCGATAATCGCGGAGGGCTCCATGCTCACTGTCCAGTGGCGTCCGAGCTATCAGCCACAGGAAAAGGGCGCGAATTCATTCCCCGCCGGCGCTTTCACGTAGGGAAGGCGGAAGTGTGGGTCGAGTGACGAAATGTACGTATACCGACCCTTGACACAATTTCGTTCCCACAAGGCACTGGGGGCTACACCCAGAATTCCAGTGGGCAGGCAGGACTGCGGGAACTGTGGGATAGCTACCCACAGTGCACCGCTTGCAATGTCGACGCTTGCCCCCCTACTGTGGACTCGGACATTCGAATAAACATCCCTGGTGTGGATTCGAACAATCGACCTGGAAATATCGGGTTCACAAGTTCGGTTTCACAGAAATCGAACTAGTACCGTAGTGTAGACATACCCTAAGTCACTTCCCCCACTCCCAGTCACAGTTTGGTGTCAGTGGATAGAGTAGACCCAAAGCCCAGGACTACACTAAGACTGGCCTGTGTCCAGGCCCACGGCTAGCTCTCTCTGACCCTGTCTTGAGGCTCCACTACCTAACCCCGTTTGAGTAATTTCCACTACAGCTGGGCAGGAAATAGCTTCTCAATTTCAAAGGAACTTCACAGATTTTTTTTCTGTCCCAAAACAGAATGAAAACAAATTTTGAAATTTCTAGAAAAGAAATTTGGATAGAGCAAAATGTTTTAGTCTTATTTTGTCCTTTGTGTGTGTTTGTGTAGTTTTGAAACAAACAAACAAACAAATAAACAAACAAAAGTCAAAACATTCCATTATGGAAGTGTTGAATTGAGATGTTTCTTATCAAAACTATTCATTTTGCTTCTCCTAAATAAAAAAATCATTAAAATCAATATATTTTCAAAACATTTCAATGTGGACAAAAATGGCTTTTTTTTTTCATCAAAAACCATTTTGACAAAAAAGCTCTAAATTCATGTTTAGTGAATGGCTGGTGTGACAGAGTGACAGTTTCCTGAATGAGATATATTGAATTAAGTTAAATCGTATTGAGTTAGGTTAATACCTTTGGGGTCCATTATATTAAAAATGCAATTGTGTATCTGGTATTGTGGCACTGTATGTATTTCCATGAGAAGGATAAATAGGAGAACAGCAAGGGGTGATTATGCAATTCTCTTGGGTTGTAACAACTCTAGAGAAGCCACATTCCTGGAAAAGTGCATATGTGCACTAGTTCAAACTGGATTTTCCAAGGACAAACCCAGAAAGGCTTTTTGAATAAATAGCCTGGTTTTAAACTGAAACAGGGCCTTCTTCCTGATCCAGCAAATGGACATGATCCCTGGTACCCAGAGGGCCCCAGCCCTTTTGAAAGAGTTACAAGGACTGAGCCTACTGAGGCCCTATAAAACTCAGTATGTGTTCTGAGATGAAGCTGTGATTAACTTGTAACCACAAGGAATCCCTTTGGGTGGGGATTTGAAAAACTCCTCATGCCAGAACCCATGTTTAAGGGTAGGATCATTTACTGTTTTTAATGCTTTCTTTATAATGCTTTTTACCTTAAAAATAAAGTATGCTTGCATAGGAAGAACTGTGTGGTACCATATAACAGTAGCAATTACACTTGTCAATTGTTTCTGAAGAGAAAACAAGCAGGTGTCCTTGTTCTTTGTGCTGGGAATAACACAATGAAGGCAGGGAACTGCGCAACCTGGAAATCCCCTCATCAGAAGGGAGAGGGATGAAGATCTTCATCCAGAAAGGCATAAACTGAGGAGCTAGAAGCCTGCAAGTGGTTACCTTTGCTGGACCACTGAGAGGAAATACAGGTGCTGTTGCCCTAAACTGTGACAGCTGGGAAGGAGGGGAGTCACCAGAGTTCACTCAGCTCTACTCCTGTACCCTGTGGCATTAGCAAATCTCTCCCTCTGAGTTGTCCTCTGCTCAGGAACTGCTCTTGAGTCATGTCCCCTCACAAAGTCCTCCATGACAACCCTTGCAGCGAAGTCCTCAGTCTGCATTGTCTCTCTGCAAAGTCCCTTCCAGCAGCACAGGGATGAGGAACCAGCAGCATATTGGACCCTTGAGCAGAGTCCTTGCCACTGGGGACACACTCCTTGCCACAATGTAGGATCCAGCTTCTCTTCTCTCAGTTCCACTCCCAGCCAATCCTGAGTGTGTGTACAATTGTGGCACTGGAAGAATTCTGGATAGAAAGTTTATGCAAATGAAGCTCTCCCTGTAACTGCACACCATAGTTACAAACAGATGGTGACAGAGACTTCCTTCCCCTTTAGAACTTCAGGTCATCTGGAGTTTGGGTAAATAGCTTATGCAGATGAAGTAACTGTGCAGCCATTCTTCAGCCTCATCACCAACAGATGGGAGCAGAGAGCTCCTTACCTAGAGCTTCAGGCCACAGGGTTTACAATTAGTCTAGAACACATTGGACATTTCTAAGCAAATTTTCCACTGACTTTAAAAGGAGGAAGAGCAGGAACTTGATCATTACAATGATTTTGGGGGGGTGTTAGTGTGTTTAAACTGAGTTATTTTTCCTGAACAATTTCTTCTCTCCCTCTCCCCCTCCTCTAGAACCACAGACAAGTTACTTTGCACATCTAAATCACTCACTGAAGTTTATAGGGAGGCTTTGTTTGGTGTACATAGCCTTTTGCACACAAAGGCCTCTTTTTAGTAAAAAAAAATCTTGAGTTCAACAAGTAGTCTGTGATAGTTGAGAAATAAAGAGTAAGAACTTTTCAGGCAACAGCAGGACTAGAACCAAAGCCACAATGGCTGGCTGCTCCCCTAACAAAATATGGTATTTTGTGCTGTTGGTCACAGGTTTTAATTTAAACATTCCTGTTCCGTTGGAGTTCTGCACCTTAACTCGGGTTGTACGATTATTACAGATTCAAACTAAACTGCATTAGAAGCACAAGTTATCCCCCTAGCACATTGTTAAATGCGTCTATGTTTTCATTAGATTTAAGTGCTTTAAAACCATACCGGTAACATGCCATACAAATGGTTTCTATTTGCTGTTGGTCACCTGCATGGCTTCCTTTCTCCCCCATTATATAAGTACTGTATCTGTTGCCACCAGGTCTTATAAAATGGTCTAATCTTTTTTGAATAGGAGGGAAGGAAAACTCTCTTTAAAAAATACCTTCAAGCAGTATTCAAGGTTAAATGGTGATCTGGGTTAACACTTCCTTTTTCTCTAATATTCCAGGAAAGAAAACAGATTGTTTAAATGCATTTTTTATTATTGAATCTATAAAAATGTGTAACAGCACCAAGTGTGCTTCAAAGAATTCTAATACAACCACATTTCAAAATCGCAGGCCCTTGACTGTGTGGCACGGAGGAAAACAAAAAAGGATATAAAAGTTAAGAGGCCCCTGATACCACATAGGCTCATTCCCCTGAGCCCATGAAAGCTCCTCTTAAAGCTTGTGATGAGGGACCCTTAGTGACTCAAGGGTCTAGAGGGAATGGAAAAAAAGGTACTGGAAGGGGGTTTGTGCCCCCATTTCCCCTACTTCCTATGAAGGTCCCCATACTCTCTCCCATGCCAGCAGCTCTCTGTGAACCCTCATTTCCACTTCCACACATACCCTCCATTTCCACTTTTTCCCCATGCCAGGGGCTCTGCGTGCCCCTGTCACACAGTTTCAAGGGAACTGCACCTGTATTTCACCCTCCATGGTCCACTCCAGGAGTGCCCAGTCAAGCCTCAGGTCTCCAGCCATCACCTGTCTCTGGGTAGGGACCCGTTCCCCATTCCTTTCTGACCAGGGGGGATTTTAAGGGTGCGCAGTTCCCACCAAACACTGTGATATTCCCAGAAAGCCAGTCTGCCTCAGGCCGGGGCCTGTACATTGCTTTCTTCTTCTACAATACTTGCTTTCACAGCTCTTGGCACTTTACTGACAATTCCCCACTGTCATAGATCACACTCACTACCACCATATATGTCAGAGTTTCAAGGTTAATTGCACCTTTGACACCCCCCCTCCCGCCGCCCAGTTCTCCTGGAGGGCATCCACTCAGTCTTTCTACCCATCACATCTCTTGGGCAAAGTCATGTCTCTTTCTCCAGAACATGGGTTTAGGCTTGCAGTCCCTCTGCACTTTGCTGTGATTTCCCCAGCAGATCTGGCAGAGGTCCAGCAACTGTGGGTAACTTTCTCCAGAGGTTACAACAGTGTGTACATTATCAACCAGCAAAGCAACTTCACAAAGCAAACTATATATATTCTTAAGGCAAAAGCATTGCAGAGAAAACATAAAAAACAACAAAAGTTTCTATTTTCACTGCTTGCATCCGAAGAAGTGGGTATTCACCCACGAAAGCTTATGCTTCAATACCTCTGTTACTATATAAGGTGCCACAGGACCCTTTGTCGCTTCTACAGATCCAGACTAACACGGCTACCCCTCTGATATATAAAAGTTTCTATATGCATGCTAAAAGCTTACCGGAGTTCATTCATTAGTTTTATGGGGGGCCCCAGTAGGCCAAAGTCTTTCCAACCCTTCCATGAGGGTTGCCCCTCCCCTAAGGTCTTCTATCCAATGTTTCCTAGTCTCTGGAAAAAACAGCCTGAATCGGTACATGCAAACCACCTCAGGTGGGGGTAGAACTCTGGAGGTGTTTACAGTTTCAGGGATTTACCCTATTTACCCCCTGTTTTTTTTTAGTTCCTGGAGGAGCTGTGATAACCTTCCCCTGTGGAGTAGAACACAATCATCCTTAAAAGTCATTCATAAATTTATACAATGGTCCTCACATCTGTCACACACACCATTCTCCCCTCCCCACAGCAGGGTTTCCCATTTTGCCCACTTGGACAGAGGCTCTGTGCATCTTTCCTATCCTCTTCCCTCCAAAATACATGTCTTCCCCCAAGGTTGGAAGGGAAATGTATTGGCTGATGTCTTCTCTCCACCTCCTGGAGCAGGCTTTGAGGAGACACAACGTTAGGAAGAAATGCAGCTTTCTTTCCTCTCCCTCTGGCTGACGCTACTGGATGGGCATCCACTTCATAGCTCCCAGCAGTGTAAGCAATTATTTCTCTCCTGTCATTCAGGGTGTCAACATTATCACCTGGATCACCTGGATCGATCGGACTTCAGCTGTCATTAAGACTGCGCCGATACGTCTGCCATTCTTCTTGCCTTTCTTCTCCACGTTCGTCCAAAACGTTTAACGATGTCATCTTCCCATCTTCTTGGAGGCCGACCGGGGGGTATTTTCTGTTCTCACGGGTACCACTCAGCAATGATTGCTGTCCACCTGTTATCCATGAGCCGTGTTGTGTGGCCCGCCCATCGCATCTTGTTATGTCTGCTTTCCACGACAATATCTTTCACACCGCTGCGTTTTCTGATGATTTCATTTGGTATACGATCCAGAAGGGAGATTCCCAACATAGCTCGTTCCATTGCCCTTTCAGCTACCAACAGCCGTTGCTCTTCTCTCTTCGTCAGTGCCCACGTTTCACTGCCATACAGCATGGCTGGCAGCACTGCTGAATTGAAAATATTTTTACGTGTGGTCTTGTCAATTTTTCCTTTGAGGACGTCCTTGATGGAATTAAACGCACATCATCCTGCCCGAATCCTTCGCGAGAGTTCTCCGTTCAGGTCTTGGCGCATATTAACTCCTTGGCCCAAATATATGTACTGTTTCACTTCTTCGATGTCTTCTCCTGTTACCATTATTCGGGCTTTTCGTAAGACGTCTGATCGCATATATTTCGTTTTGCAGCAGTTCATTTTCAGGCCGACCTGACTACTTTTCTTGTCGAGTCTGTGTCGCATGCTCTGCAGTTGGTTGGTGCTTTCGGCAATAAGTACAATGTCGTCTGCAAATCTGAGATGAGATAATCTCTCTCCATTTATGTTGACGCCACTCCTCCAATTGATCTTGTTCATAACCATTTCGAGGCAGGCGGTGAATAGTTTTGGTGAAATTGTATCTCTTTGCTTTACGCCTTTCTCGATTGGGATGCGGAGGGGAGTTTCAAGGAGAGTAATGTCTGTTGTACATCCAGTATTCGCTTCCTTCAACAAACTAATGTACTGCGTGTTAATGCCCTGCTCTGCGAGCGCCTTTAATATTGCGTTAAACTCAATGCTATCGAAGGCCTTTTCATAGTCGACAAAAGCAATGCACAGTGGGAGTTTGTATTCCCTCGCTCTTTCTAGGAGCTGGCTAAGGGTAAATATATGGTCAATTGTACTGAAATTTCTTCGAAACCCTGCCTGCTCTCTCGGCTGTTGTTCATCCAGACTCTGCAAAAGTCGATTCGTTATCACCTTTGTGAAGAGCTTGTAGATGTGAGAGAGCAGGCATATAGGGCGGTAGTTCTTAAGATTTTCTCGATCACCCTTCTTGTGCAGCAAGATGGTATTCGACTCCTTCCAGCTTGATGGTATTTTTCCTTCTTCAAGATATCAACTGAATCTTAAAGCGAGGGCCATCCAAAGTTTTTCACCTCCTGCATAAATCATTTCTGACGTTATTCCATCTTTGCCTGGAGCTTTTCCCTCCTTCATCTGGTGTAGTGCGCTTCGGACTTCGCTGACGATTATTGGGGGGACGCGTTCTTCTGACTCTTCGAGGGTTGGGAGGGGGACGTTGATTCTTGATTTGAACAGTTCTGTATAGAAGTCCTTGCAGACCTCCTCCATCCATGCTCTGTTGATTACTGTCTCTCCATCCTTGTTCTTCAATGCTGTTACGCTCAATCTATACTGCGTCAATTCCCGCTTGCATGTCCTGAGGCTCTTGAGTGATTCAGCTGTTTTAAGGAGCTTTTCTTTCCGGAAGTTCTCGAAGTCATCCTTCAGTTTTCGCCGTATAAGCTTGCACAGAATGGAGTACTCGAGTTTGTTATCCGAGCTCCTTTTCATGTTTCTCCGCTTCTCCAACAAGCTTTTCATTTCAATCGAGATTCTTCCCTTCGCCTTCGTCAGCTTTTTAATTTCAGCTGCTTTTATGCAACATCTCAACTTGTCAGCAAAGATACTATAGTCCTCATCACACTTTTCCATCTGGCTCCAGTCAAACCCAGAAATCGCTTTTTTCAGCTTTGCTTCATCGAATGTCTTCGGCTGCTGTTTCCTGTTTGCCATCTGTAACGCCTTCTTTTCCACCGCTTCGTCGAAAATCAACTTCGCTCTAAGCAGGCGATGGTCACTGCCGGTGTTGAATGGCTGCACCACAGAGACGTCTTGAACGATGCGCCTTTTATTGACTAAAATATAGTCGATTTCATTCTTACTCTTCGCGTTTGGTGCGATCCATGTCCACCTTCTTGAGATCTTCTTTTTGTACCAGGTGTTTGCCACGTACAGTTCTTTCATTTCTGCCATCGCTACCAGCCTCTCTCCTCTTTCATTCCTTTCGCCGCTGCCGTATCTCCCTATGAACTTTTCGCCAGCTTTCCCTCGCCCGACCTTGGCGTTGAAATCTCCCATCGTGACAGTGTAAGTGGACTTTTGTGCGAGAGCTCTTTCAAGCTCTCGGTAGAATTCTTCCACTTCTTAGTCCTCACTTGCACTTGTGGGAGCGTAGGCCTGGATGACCTTGAGGGTAGCTTTTGACTCCATCTGAAGATGCAGCACACCGATACGTGATGATGTTAGCTGGCATGATATGACTTTCGAAGACCAATCTTTATTGACGATAAATCCAACTCCTCCAACATTTCTAGCGCCATCTCCCTTTCCGAGCCTCACAGCACTTCCATCCTTCCAGGTGACTTCCAACTCCTTCCTTCGTCGGGTTTCGCAGACACAGAGAATATCGCATTTTATCCTTTTCTTCTCCTCCATCAGATGGTTCAAAGTTTCCTCCTTTGCCAGTGACCTACAATTGTACGTACACACAGTGAGGATTGTCCTTTTCCATGTTGGCCTAGCACCTGACATTTTTAGCAACCTCTTGTCGCTCAATTTCCACTCTGCCACCGTAGAATGTGCATTTACTCATGTTGTTTTAGCCGTTAACTTCAAGCCATCCCACTGGCTAGGTGGGCAGGCATGCATACCCCCTCAAGCTTAGCTAGCCTTCAACCTCTAAGGAGAAGGAAAAGTGCTCTTTCCTCTGAGAGAGCAACCCTCCTCCCTGGATTGGATAGTCCGACACCTTTGTAGCATGGTAAAACCTACCAGGGCATACGCCCCGCTACCGTAGCTGTCAGACGGCCAGGGTTGCCGCTGCACCACGTTGAGGCGCTGAGGTAGGATTTTGAAGCAGTCAACATTATATTCAATTTAAAATTACCACCCTTAGGAATTAAGTAGAGTTTGATACTTCACTATAGAACTTGGCCCTATGTCAAATTTTAGAATTGTGGAATCATTGCTGGCTTTCCACTGAATGGTCTGGGTCCAGAGCATTATGTCAGTTGTGCCAATTTCATGCAGATGCTACATTGTGCCTGGAATGATGACATCTTGCTCGTAGATTTAATACATTGCAGGGTTTAATTGGTCTTTCATAATTTGCTATTATATGTGTACAAAAGGGGGGATCTTTTTAATAATCTCTTAATATTTTGTCATACATTAGCTGCTTACTATTTCTTTAATAGTGCCAATTAAATAGTGATTTTCAATTGAAAAGTTTTGGATTTTTTTTTTAACAAACTAATTAATTCTCACAAAATCATTTTTTTGTCCATTTTACAGATGGGGAAATAGAGAAAAAAGGTTAAATTGACTTTCCCCAGGCTACAGAGGCATTCAAAGTCAGACCTAATAAGGAGTTCTGGTTCTGAGTCTCACATTCAAACAACTAGGCCACATCTTGGCTTTTTTTATCTTTGAAGAAGAGTCCTAAAAACAATTCTGAGATAAGTTCTGTATCTAAATCCATGCTTAGGGCCAGATTCTCAGCTACTGTAAACTGAAGTTGCTCTCTTTAAAGTTAATAAAGTAATAGCAATTTGTACCAGCTGAGAATCAGGGCCTTTGATTCCCTCCCTCTTCCCCCACCCAGCCCTGGGATTTTGATATTAATATATAGATATTTGAGCACTTCGTGGACAATTTGCTTCCATTACAATTTTGTATCTAATGCTACATTATTATTTTTCTAGTCTTTTAGAAGCATGATGTCATGTCTTAATACAATATTTATATAATTCCTCTGGTTAGGCCCATTTTCAAAAACAGGGTAACAGGATCATGAGATTGTCTCATGAGATTTTCATGGCATGCCTATATGTGCTCATGGATGATGCAACATTTATGACTAACCCTGCATTATTAAAAGAAATAAGATTCAGAATTATTTGAAAGTTCATGGTAATGTCCATTTTCCCCCATTGCCATATAGGATGTAGTGCTAAGGAGTATTACTCTGTGCATGATTCATTATTTATATATACTCACTTTTTTAGGGGGTGGGGATGGAAGAAGAGGTATTGATCCTATGGATGCTTCCATTCTATTCTCTTTTCCATAACTCAATTTTCTAAAAGCATTTGAGCTGAATATTTCAGGGCTTAGTATCTGTCTGAATATGAAATGTTTGGGAAGTTTGAACAGGACTTAAGTCATTTTTGAGAGTAGTGGGAAAAATACATGTTCCTCCTCATAAATAATAGTACCTTGCAATCTTGTTTGAAAAGCTCTGGCACCAGAAGGGTGGCACTAGAAAGCTGAAATATGTGATGTGATAGTTGTGGGATAAATTATCAGAGCCATATAATACATGACATTAATCATGCATTTTTACCACCTTGCCTGCACTCTACTGACTAACCCTTCTCAAGCAGACTTATTCTAACATTCAAGCTTCCAAAAGGACACTTTTTGCTTCTTAAATCAATCTGTCACAAAAATGTTTTCCTCTTTCTTTATATATGGAATTTCATTCCTGATTTACATTAGCCCAAGTTGTAGGATTGACAATATTAAGTACTTCACTAATGATAGGTTTATAGACAGAAATCCTTTCTCTTGAGAGCTACAAACTGGATATTTATAGTACTAGAAAGGAGGAGATTCCTACCTTCCCATTGGCAAAGCACTTGCTTTGAGTTTTGGATGGTACCAAGATAGTCTATTAAAATAAAAATTCATAATATTTTATGAATATTATCGGGGGGAGGGATAGCTCAGTGGTTTGAGCATTGGCCTGCTAAACCCAGGGTTGTGAGTTCAATCCTTGAGGGGGCCATTTAGGGATCTGGGGCACAAATTGGGGATTGGTCCTGCTTTGAGCAGGGGGTTGGATTAGATGACCTCCTAAGGTCCCTTCCAACTCTGAGATTCTATGAATATTGACTATTATTTATTTACATAAACACTATTTATAGCATCTTTATAGATGTCTGAAATTAATTACATTGGATCCTCTGCAGTGATAAATAGAAGTAAATGGAGATAGTGTTTGCACCAGCTTGAGATCTTGCCCATTGATTTTAATTTCCTGCTGCCTCCAGATCTGCATATTTAAACCAGTGACAACTCAGGCATTCAGCTAGACATGCAGAAATATCAGGAAATAGTCCCAATCCTATTTCTAAAAGCTTTGTACAACATTCTCACAATAATTGTTAAAGTAAAAAGTGGGGTATGCAAAGTACATGGTCATGTGGTTATGAAGATTCTAAACAGCACTTATTTGGAATGCCCCATAAGAATAAGACTCTGACCATATCACAGATATAAATTGTGAGTGTGCTGAATGTTGGACTTACACACCCTATTATATATTATTAGCACGGCAATGTGGTCCAGAAGTTAAAGCACTGGTCTGGGAGTCAAGATCAAGCGATCTGAAGTTCTGATCCTCATTGATGTGTTGTGTGAACTAGCCTGATTCACTTCACCTTTCTGTGCCTCACTTTTCCTATCTGAAAACAGGGGATAATGATACTCTGTAAAGTATTTGATATCTATAAATGAAAAGAGCTAAATATTATTATGAGAAGCTGAAATTTTACGGTGAAATTTGGAAGGTAGCTTTTCCTCAAGCTGCAACAGATCTTGGATTTAACATATTACCTTAATGTTAAAATGTATTCATTATACCCCATAAAGGTAACAAACATAGGGAAGCCATAGTAATTTCATGGGACTTTCTCCTTAAAAAACAAAATTTGTGAATTTACCAAGTATGGCATCTTCTAATTTTAAATATATAGATATGTACTGAGGCTAATGATATGTCACCATCAAGCACAGTGTAAGACTATGAGATGCACAGCTATCGTTTCTCTCGTCTTGCATCCGGTGTAGCTGAGTACCATTGGGCAAAGTGGGATTAAAGCGTGTAGTAGCATTTTATATCCACTCCACACTGGCAAGGGAGAGGAGAATCAGGCTTAATACATGTAGGTTTATTGAGTAGCTGACTGCATTACAATAGCCTCTATTCCATGTTTATTAGCCATATCAAGTTCTGACAGTATTGTAGAAATCCTAGGCTCTCTTTCTCTTACAAACGGAAAAGATACATTTTATAAACTAATTTTAATACCAATCACATGCAAACGATCACACTGTTAGATATCCATCTATCAAACCTGAAATCTTTTCTAGGAGAGAGGCAGTCCCCTGAAACTTACAGCAATGGGGATGAGGAAAATTATTTGGAGAAAATAAGGTCCAAAGAAATAGTCAACGAACCTCATTTTTAAAAGGTTTAGAATGGAGGCATATGCCTCTATCAGGTAGCTAGTCTCTTCAGTCCGCACAAGCTCCCTATACCTCTACCAATATCCCACTAAATCCACTGAGCGCACTAGGTTTTTCAGTCTCTGCTATCCTAGCTGCTGTTTTCAACCCTCTTTATGGAGAGAAGGCCGAATTCTGCCATTTGTCACAGCAGCCTGTAGGCTCTGTTTCCTGTTTCTCCCAAACTGTCTCACTTTCTATTTGAATTTTGCAAGTTATTAGGGTGACAATTTTATGCTTTAAGTGCACATATTGTATTTTATATAACTAGAATTATTCCTTGCCACTAACATACATGAGCTCTTCATTAGACATTAAAATGTACTTATGCTAATTAAATAGGCGAGAAAATGTAATATTTTATACCTCACTTGCTGATCATTTAAATTTAACCCATTCTAATCACATTCCTCTTTCTACAGTTCTGAGCCTGCAGTTTCTACACAGAATCTGTCAAGATTAGGACAAGATCAACCCATGTTGCCTGCCTTTTTGCTTTCAGGGTAAAAGCACCCATGGTATCTATTCCATGGGAAACACTAATTGATACCACCTCCAATTTATTTTCTTTTAAATGTCAATTGCAAAACTGTTCTTGCACCATTGTGTCCACAAATTCTGGATTTTCTGTTCATATGCCAAAGTATTGCTATGCCTATTTTAATCGACAGCTGATACAGATTCTGAGCTCTACATCTGTATGCACATATTGAACCTGCTCTTCCCAATGCTCTCAATGGAGAATTCCCACCAGGGCCTTTTGAACGTATGCCTTGTTTTAGCTATATTTGGAAATTAAGCTGTGAATGTTTAATATAGCTTGATACCTTTAAAATTGAAGTAGGCAGGAGGAAAGGAGCAAAGAACTGGCCCTGATGGCCAAGATGACTTAATAAATATTGTTGGTATGTCCTTTCTATTGACAACACATTCAATAATTTCTACAAACTTAAACACTTTTGTTGTGCTTTCCCCCCTCCCCCCCTCCCGCCCGTAAGATCAAAACATTCTTACCAGCTTCAAAGAAAGAATCATAAGGCTTATTCTGCTTTCAGTTTCACATAAATAAAAAAGTACCTCCACTGAAGCCAATGGGGGTACACTGGTCCACAATTGGTATACGTGAGAGAAGAATCAGTTCCAGGATAGTAAAAGATGATAGGGTTTATATCCAATCTCATACTGATTTCATACAGGAGTAGAAGAAATACTATGTGGTCATGTAAAACAAGAGTATCATTATGCATGGGCTCAAAGAGGCAAATTAAGATTGCCCAGCAACCTTAATGCTGGCATTTCCTAACTTTTGAGAACTCGACTTTCACCTTTAATAATGTTTTACTCTTAAAACAATCCTACATGAAATATATATTTTTATTAATAGCTTTTAAAATTTTGGCTTTTTGATAGTTTTAGGAAAAGGCAAAGCAAATGTTTTTATTTGATGTAGTGTCAGATTTTGCCATATGTGAAAAGTATTTTTTGTTCAGCAAAACAGTTGTTTGCAAAGGGGAAAAAATACTGCTGCTCATATTAGAGAGTGGAGCTTAGGGTAAATGGGGGGAGGGGTATAAAGGGAGAGAACTGTGATTTTCATTTGAATCTTTTACCACATGAGCAGTGCTCACTGTGCTGCAACTTCGGTTGGGTAAAGAGTTAACTTGGGTCTCATTAAAGAAATCTGAAGAAAGGTCTTAAAAATGTGCTGATTTCTGCTGAAATTATTTCCCCCCGGTTTCTTTTTAAGTACTACTTGGCTAAAAATAGTTGTTTTCTCTTGTAGCTGAGTGAGGAGGGAGAAGAAAGCTGGTCTCATCGTGAACATTTCTGTGTTCCATTCCTGCTCTCAGTTATAGGCTCTTAGCTGAACTATCAAAGCATGCAATAGTTATCTTAACAGTGCATTTTTATTTTTACCTCCTGTCTGTTATACTTACATGGCCCCCATTAGGATAATATCTGAATCCCTCACAATCTTTACGCTATTTATCCTCAAAACACCCGTATGAGGTTGAGAAGTATAATTTCAATATTCCCTGGTACTGTTTGTTACATTTCTTTATGTCCCGTTTCTGCAGACATTTATATACATGCTTACTACTCACATTAGTGAAAATCACACACCAACAAAAATAGCTGCTGAATCTTTGAGTGCAAGCCCTTCATAGAAGGATTCCTATAGCCCAAGTAGGGCCTGGATCCCGACAGGGGCCTTTGGACACAGGAGTAAGTGAGCCACGAATAGCTCACCCTGGGAAGAGGTGTACAGAAAGTCATCAAAAACATTGCAGACATGTCTGACAAACCCAGAGAAGCAATTGGCTTTCATGGAGGATACATTTGTTTTTAAAGATGCTTCTAAAAATGTATCTTTAAGCAGAAAACCTCCCACAGCTTACTGTTGTGGATATTCAACACCTAAGAACATAAGAATGGCCATACAGGTTCAGACCATAGGTCCATCTCCAGCCCAATCTCCTGTCTTCTGATAGTGGCCAATACCAGGTGCCACACAGGGAATGAATAGAACAGGCAATCATCAAGTGATCCATCTCCTGTCGCCCATTCCCAGCTTCTGGCAAACAGAAGCTATGGACACCATCCCTATCCTATATCTGAGTTAACTGAATTTTGAGCTACCCTTTGCAGTTCACCTTTAGGGCTTGTCTTCACTACCCGCCGGATCGGCGGGTAGCAATCGATCTATCGGGGATCGATTTTTCGCGTCTCATTTAGACGCGATTAATCGATCTCCGAAAGCGCTCCCCGTCGGCTCCGGAAATCCACCTCATCGAAAGGCGGAAGCGGAGTCGACGTGGGAGCGGCAGCGATCGACTCACCACCGTCCTCATGGCCAGGTAAGTCGATTACGATATGCCGACTTCAGCTACGTTATTCACGTAGCTGAAGCTGCATATCGTAGATCGACCCCGCCCCCCTCAGTGTAGCCCTGGGATGAGAGTGGAATTCCACTGAAAGCAATGGAACACCAGGAGTTCTACAAGGAACATTTCGTAGCATGGGATGCATATATTTTTTGAAGATGCATTCTGTGTGTTTACACAGAGGTCATAGGAAGAAAGTGTTAAACCCCTTTAACTTCAAACCCTTTCCCAGTCTATCTTGGGTATTTTTTTAATCCTCTATTTCTACCAAGTACATGTTCTTTTTAACCAATTTAAAATGTTGATAGTCTTCTCCTGATCACAGAGGGCAAAATTCTGTTCTCAGTTATGCTTCAGTGAGAGCTGTGCATGTGTGGTTGAGAACAGGTTTTGGCCTAATGGACAAAGAAACACTTTACGCAGTGTTCAGCAATATCACCAGACTTCAGTCATGTGCAGTACATGAGAGCTGAAGCTACAGTTCAGTATGGGAGTTGCCTGAATGCATCCTACTCACCTGATTCAGATGCTTTGGATGTCCTAAGTGCTGCTGTTGCCCAGTGCACACTCTTGGGGAAAGAACTCACTGTAGTTCATCATATGCCAAGCTCAGAATAATCAATTTTGGTGCCCAACAGATTAAATGACTGGTGCTGAAGGTCAATAAATGCTAATAGTTTCTCTATGAGGCTTTGCACAGGAATTGACAGAGATATGGATTTGGAACAAGATATGGTACTGCCTGACTGAGTTCAAATAGTGTAGGAAAGAGATACAAGAGAACTCATACAGAAATAGAGAGTGGGATTTCATCAGCATTGTCCTCAATAAATATTTCTGCAAGGAAAAAAAACAGGAAGAGAAACATGTATGCCTGATGTTGACAAAAAGTCTTTTTGTGCCTAATAGATTGGAGAAATTGTTCAAGAACTGTTCATTCTTATGGAAAGATTGCCCTGTTTAATGCCGCCAAGGTCAGTTTCAGCTTGGGTAACTGTCTGAGAAAGTGCTGTTCACTTAAGTTACAGTAACTTAACTTTTTAAATAAAGCCAGATACCAGTGAGTATTATTGGCCACAATGCTACCTTCTGCTGCATGCTGTGTATTGAGTAGTGTGGCAGACAAAAAACAGATGGACAGAAGGGAGAGGGCATGGGCCTCCCTGTTTCTTGAAGTCATGGAGTCTTCATTGCTCCAATTGTGGGGTCAGGGCTTTTCATCTTTGGTTAGAAAGGACACTTCAAGGTGAAGTAAAGGGGTACACCCAAGTAACAACCACTTTCTGCAGCATGCTCCAGCTATTTATCAGACAGACAATTTTCACATGGCCCTCTGCTCAGTTATTACAGCTTCCTAAAGCAGTTGTAATTTCCTTTATATGTTTCATGCATTCTGTCCCCTTCAGAGGATGTGTGATGCAGGCATATAGATGAATGTCAGGGGCTAACCATTGCCAGCATGGGTTGTAAGGGAATCATGCTTCTAAGTGTGGCAGGCAGGTCATGCAAGTAGCTGTAAGGGACAAACACCCTGAAGGTATGGCCAGGATCCACATGTTTGTCTTCTGCATTTGTTATGAATCTATGGCGTACCTCAGGTTTTCAGGCTGCGTCCTTAGACTTTTGAAAGTTGGGGCAGTGGGGGATGTATAATCAGGCAGACGTTCTATATGTTTGAACTCACGTTCTACCCTTGCACAGCTGTGATTCCATTGACATTAGTGGGGTTGCACCTACACAACAAAGAAAAACTTGACTGGATTCTTTTATATCCATGTGGTTTGACTTGGAGAAAAATATGCATCTCTAATGTTTGCAGATTCTTGTACCCACAGAACCTGTGGCTTACTCTTGAGTCCATCCATTTTCTGGCATTCTCTTCCTGAACTGATTTATTGCACCCCTATAGGTTAAGGCTAGGTTCTTCAGTCTGATCTGCAGCATGGACCTCATGTAGCTTAACTAAAGTGTTTGGGCAATTTCCCTGGGAATCCACGTTACCAAGCACTCCAAATACCACTTTAATTAAGATGGAACTGTTCCTCTTCTGCAATGAGGTTAACAGGCTCCCAAGTGAATTGGCCAAAGAACGCACCACTCAATTGGCTTTTTTCAGGTGATAAAGTTATTCCAGTCATTACACAGAATAGCTGATATGCAGAAATCTCATCATAGATAAAGGCACCGGGGGTATAGATGGAAATACGTGCTTTCACACACACACTTTTTTATGTACAGTTTACCAAATGTAATATGTTAATCATGCAATGATACCAATGTAAATAGCATAACTCAAGAACATTATGTGGATGGAAGGTGCTCTTTAGAGGCCTCCAGTTCTTTTAAAATGTGACTATCTGCTACATATTTCCCACTAATTCAAAGGACGCTGAACTCATTTACTCAGACTAGGTCCCTGAAATTCAAGACGTTAAGAAGCAATGAGAAAATTTAAAAAAAAGACTATGTGCTGACTAGTGCATAGAGAATAGAGTCATGATTCCATATAATCCCTGTCCCCCTTTGAATAGGTTTCTCCCACACTGTGGGAGCAAGTGGGTAGCAGCTATGAAAGGGGGAGTGTTTCTTTCTTTCTCTCACCCCTCTTGCATGGCCACATACAACAAGAACATAATCTAGCCCTGTGTAAGTAGGGGAAAATATCAGAAGACCTTTAGAATTTGCTGTGGCTGGGGACAATGGGAACAAATACAGCAGGCAACCTAATTCTGATTCCATGTCGACTGTAGAATACCACATGTCCATAGTCTATTGTGAAGACCCTTCTGGTGTATACCAAACTAAGTGAAATTAGAATCAGGCTCAGGAATAGCTGTATCATGTACACCACTTTATATGCATGAATATAGGTCAAGAACTAGCCAATAAAAAGAGCACTAAGTTGCCCAAACTTATTAAGACAATGAGATTGAACAAACAATGTACTGTTTTTCCATGCTATATTACTGTTAATATGGGAGATTTACTATATATTTTTGAGACAAAGAATATAGTTTGGGGGAAGGGTTTTGATCTTTTTCTTTCATCCCTAGTACATAAACATTTTTGCTATTTATGATGCTTCATTCCTGTTTGTCAGTTCTCTGTAGAGACCACATACCAGCTTCGTAACACTGATAGGATAGAGACCGGAGCAGAACATATACATTCCCTAAAGTCTTGTGTGGTGCCTTTTGAAAGGAAGCCACTATATACATTTGTTATTATTCTTGACATTCGGGTAGTGGCCAGTCTTCAGGATTGTGAAACATTTTATATTTCCTTGACCAACTGACATCCCAGTCTGATTCTCCTTTCACATTGATGTAAATCAAAAGTAAATCAGTTGAGGTCAGTAGAGTTAAACTGGCATAAATCAAGTGTGAGAGGAAAATAAAGTCCTTTAGATATAATATGTTCTCTATTCAGAAAGTCAGTCAAAGAGTTATATTTAGCAATGGTTAAAGAAATCTCAGAGATTTCATGCTGTTTGTTAAACCAGCAGTAAACTAATCTGGGGAAAAGAAAAATCATTCTTTCAAGAAATTTCTGAAAGCTGGTGTTAATTTTGCTTCCTTGTTTATGGCAAAAATCCTGTCCTCCTTATTCAGTCAAAACTCCCACTGAAGTCAAAGGGAGTTTTCACTGAGTAAGGAGGACAGGATTTCACCATTAATACATCAAAAGCAATATTGTGCTACATCTCTTACCACCCAGTGTTATTGTAGCAGTGAAGAGATGGGTTGCTGTGCAGTGGTAACAAGAATGATATAGTCCTTGCAGCCAAAATGGGACCAGAAATAAACCAGAGACATTTTAAAATGATAAATTGAAGAGTTCTATTTAGTGTTGAAGGTTTGGAAGGTTCTGAAAAAAGGAACAGCTGCCCACAAAACATTATGGTGGGTTGCTATTATATTGGTTGTCTTAAAAACCACACCAAAAAGTTATATATATCCATCAGCAAAAATGAAAAGTTCTCATTTAGTCAACACTCTCTAAATATGTTTATTTGTCAGGTTTAAGGGCACACAATGAGCAAAGCTGAATTGAAAATCAGGGTAGGTGAGCATAGGAATGTACTCTGGTAATTAGAAATAAAACTATGTTGTAGTGAGTAGTGGTATTGTTGGGAGGTCACCGACTTAAAATTTGTAATTACATATGTTGTAGCTAGCACATGAATAATCACGTGTATGTTTTCAATAGACAGCTATCTGTTGGATGCTGGAGATTACTGAGAAGAAACCGGACTGAATTATTAAACTAATTACACTACAGAGGAAAATATGATTTCACTCAACAGATGTAGTCTAAACAATTTACATTTTAAACAAATATGGAAGAAGACAAAGATTAAGCCCTTTAGTCCGTTCTCTTCCCCTTTTACATTTTCTGTAGGCAAGCTCCTCTATGTGTATGGCTTTGACTGCCAACCATTATGCTGATGACTCAAATGGACTTCTCCATTCTTGACCTGTCTTTCCTCCATCCAATCCTGCATGTCACCCTCTTGCTCCAACATCTCCTCCTGATGTCTTGTCATCAATTTAAATGCAACACGGTTAAAACTGACTGAATAGTTAGTTGTTCCTCTAATTTCTTCCTCCTTTTCTTTCCTTCAAAGCACTCTTCCCTCTCCAACCACACCCCCTTCTCTGGTGCTCTTGGAACATCCCAGTATCCTCCCTGTTGCTTCCTCTTTTCTGGCTTCCTTGACATCCTCAGTGCTCTTGCCCCACTCCAAACCACAAAAAAATACAGTTGCCAATATCATCTTCCTAGCTCCATCTGACCACATCATCTTCTTTGGCATCCTAATAAGAACATAATGGCCATACTTGATCAGACAAAAGTAAGCTGTCTTCCAACAGTGGCCAAGGCCAGATATTTCAGAGGGAATGCACAGAGCAGGTAATCAAGTGATCCATCCCCTGCCACTCATTCCCAGCTTCTGACAAACACAAGAAAGGGACACCAGCCCTGCCCATCCTGGCTAATAGCCATTGATGGACCTATCCTCCATGAACTTATCTAGTTCTTTTTTGAACCATGTTATAGTCTTGGCCTTCACAACATCTTCTGCCAACGCGTTCCACAGGCTGACTGTGCATTGTGTGAAGAAATACTTCCTTTTGTTTGTTTTAAACCTGCTGCCTATTAATTCCATTTGGTAACTCCCAGTTCTTGTGTTATGAGAAGGAGTAAATAACACTTCCTTATTTACTTTCTCCACACCAGTCATGATTTTATAGACCTCTATCATATCCCCCCTAAATCTCTTTCAGAGATGAAAAGTCCCAGTTTTATTAATCTCTCCTCGTATGGAAGCTGTTCCACACCCCAATAATGTTTGTTGCCCTTTTCTGTACCTTCTCCAATTCCAATATATCGTTCTTGAGATGGGGCAACCACATCTGAATGCAATATTCAAGATGTGGGCATACCATGAATTTATATAGAGGCACTAAGATATTTTCTGTCTTATTATCAATCCCTGTCCTAATGATTCCCAACATTCTGTTAGCTTTTTTGACTGCTGCTAAATATTGAGTGGATGTTTTCAGAGAACTATCCACAATGACTCCAAGATCTCTTTCTTGAGTGTTAACAGCAAATTTAGACCCCATCATTTTATATGTATAGTTGGGATTATGTTTTCCAATGTGCATTACTTTGCATTTATCAACATTGAATTTTATCTGCCATTTTGTTGCCCACTCACCGAGTTTTGTGAGATCCTTTTGTAACTCTTTGCAGTCTGCTTTAGACTTAACTATCTTGAGTAGCTTTGCATCATCTGCAAATTTTGCCACCTAATTGTTTACTCCTTTTTGCAGATCATTCATGAACATGTTGAACAGCCCAGGTCCCAGTACAGATCCCTGGGGGTTACCACTATTTACTTCTCTCCACTTTGAAAACTGACAATTTATTCCTGCCCTTTGTTTTCTATCTTTTAACCAGTTACTGATCCATGAGAGGACCTTCCCTCTTATCCCATGACAACTTAATTTGCTTAAGAGCCATTGGTGAGGGACCTTGTCAAAGGCTTTCTGAAAATCTAAGTACACTGTATGCACCTGATTACTTTTGTCCACATACTTGTTGACCCCTCAAAGACTTCTAGTAGATTAGTGAGGCATGATTTCCCTTTATAAAAAACATGTTGACTCTTCCCCAATAAATCATCTTCATCTATGTGTCTGATAATTCTCTTCTTTACTACAGTTTCAACCAAAATGCCCAGTACTGAAGTTAGGCTTACTAACCTGTAATTGCTGGGGTAGCCTTTGGATTGTCTTTTTTTTTAAAAAAATTGGCATCACATTAGCTATCCTCCAGTCATCTGGTACAGAAGCTGATTTAAATGATAGTATATATCACTGTTAGTAGTTCTTCAATTTCACATTTGAGTTCCTTCAGAACTATTGAGTGAATACCATCTGGTCCTGGTGACTTATTACTGTTTCATTTATCATTTTGTTCTGTAACTGCCTCTAATGGCACCTCAGTCTGGGACAGTTCCTCAGATTTGTCACCTAAAAAGAATGACTCAGGTTTCGGAATCTCCCTCACATCCTCAGCTGTGAAGAACTCAGTCAGTTTTTCCGCAATGGCCTTATCTTCCTTGAGTGTTCCTTTAGCATTATGATTGTCCAGTGACCCCACTGGCTGTTTAGCAGGCTTCCTGCTTCTGATGTACTGAATTTTTTTGCTATTACTTTCTCAGTCTTTGGCTAGCTGTTCTTCAAATACAGTCTTTGGCCTTGATCCTGTGACAGCACAGGCTAACTTCACACATTTGTCCCACTATCTGCAAAAGGTGCCTCAAGTTAAGTATGTGCAAAGGACTTTCCAGGATCCAGGACTTTAGCATAATTTTACTTCCGTGCAGTTATTTTTTCTGAGATTTCATTTATAAACTGTCTTTCTGAAAACTGTATAATGAATTATGAGTAAGGCTATGATTTAGTCATGGGTATTTTTAGTAAAAGTCATGGACAGGTCATGGGCAATAAACAAAAATTCACTGCCCGTGACCTGTCCATGATTTATACTATAAATACCCCTGACTAAATCTTGGGGCGGCTGCCACTGGAGGGGGCTGCTGCTGTAGGGGGCCACTGCTGGGGGGAGTGCCCCAGGAGGCTGCTGCTGGGGGAGGTACCAGGCCAGTGGCCCCAGCTGTCTGGGGCCACTGGAGCAGCAGCTGCTCAGTCCACACTAGGAACTGCTGCCAGAGCAGTGGCAGCTCCAACCGCCCCAGGAATCACTGCTTTGGGCCGCCATAGCAGCGCCTGCTCCGGCCACCCTGGGGACCACCCAAGAAGCAGCTGGTATGGCTGGCCTCGGGCCGCTCCAGCTGTGATTGACTGTGGGGCCGCCCCAGCAGCGGCTGGTGTGGCTGACTGCAGGGCTGCCTGAGCAGCTAGCTGTGGAGACATTCCAGCAGCAGCCAATGTGGCTGGCCCTGGGGCCACCTGAGCAGCTGGCCCCCGAGACAGCTGCTTGGGCAGCCCTGGGGTCAGCCACAGTGGCCACTGCAGAGGTCACAAAGGCCACAGAAAGTTGCAGAATTTCTGTCCCTACTTTTAGTGTTTTGCTTAATTAATCTCTAGAGTTTCCACTCATTGCCAGCAACACCGATTATTCATAATGGGAATCTTCTAGTAAAATCTCCACATAGACTGAAAGTTTAGTCTTAAAATACTTCCACCCACCTGTGCGGTTTGTAAGTTGAGAGTTATTGAATACTCTGGATCTTCCTAGTGAATCATAATTTAGAAGCACAACGCCATAGTGCTTTGTTCTATCCCACTGTGAAAACTGAGTGCTCAAAACCTTCAAGCTGTCTGGTGTTTTACTTGTGTGGAGACTGTTTGATGGTTGCATATTAAGCTTCAGAAAAATAGATAGAGGCAATGATTCAATACCCTTTAAAAACATTTTATAACTGCACCTGCAAGGCACACAGGTGATTTTTTTTATCTAGCTATAATCTTTTGTTTCTGTTTTTTAAATGTAGCCTGTTAAATATCCCCAGATGAAATGGGATTAATATTATGATAGTAAAGTATGTATAAAAATAGAACATTGTTATGAAATATGCGTGTGTGTCGGCAGGTGGCATGGGTCTCAAATAGCCCATGTGGCCAAGATTTAAGGCTGGCCCTCTAATATAACAACCAAGTGTGTTCCCACAAGCCACAAGCATACACACTACAATCAGGAGGAAATGTGATCGTGAAGGCTAAATTGTCACTACATTTCTGTGCCCTGTACACAGCTGACCCAAGGTGCAATTAAATGCATTTGCTATACATCTCAGTACTTTAAGAAACAGCTTTACTGATGTTTAAGCAGTTTAAAAAAAGTCTCTTTAGAAGACTTGAAAATGGAAAGTTAACAAGGGGGCTACAAAGTGACACAGCAAGTATGATATGGTGTGCTCACCAAGCGTTAAAGTGGTGAGATTCTGTAAGGTTAAAAATAGATTTGATTCCCTTTAAGTCCCTCTCTTCCAACAGCCTTTTGTTTGTGAGGTATTTTCAAGGTTGACTCAAGGAGCTTTTTCTTTACCAGCTTAATTTCAAGCAAACAGCTCAGAGGATATAAGAATTTCAGGAACAGACCAGACAGTTCAGTACATCTCTCCTTTTAAAAGTCTACATTTTAGCCAAAATATGGCAATTCTACAGTTATGTATTTCAATCCAGAGATTCATGAACTCTGAAAAGTTGTAGACCCTCTATCCAAATTATAGAACTTTATAAAATAAACAAGCCAATGTGTTGTAAAGTATGCTTGCCAAAGAAAATAATTATGACTAAATTAGGGGGCATAAATATTACGGATGAAAAACTATATTTGTGACAATGGCTTCTAAAACACAAGTGTAATAGGCCATTCTCCTGCCCTCATAGTGGAGAGAGTCAACTCATTATGATCTCTATTAAGGCATCAACCCTACAAAGAATTATGCATTCCAGGATCACATTGGCTTTTTTTGGCCACAGCATCACACTGCAAGCTCATGTTCAGCTCATTGTCCACCATGATCCTCAAATTGTTTTCAGTGTCACTGCATCACAAGATATAGTCTCACCATCATGTAAGTATGGCCTACATTTTTGTCCCCAGATATATGTTTGTGAGTATATGTTTAAACACTGCACAAGGAATAATTTATTTGTGTTGCATTCAGTTTAATTGTGATGCTTCCAGGACATTCAAGCTACACTTGCACTGTGCTTGGAAAGTCAGGTAGAATACCCATCTGTCATGTTTGTGGTAGCTTGCCTTTGAATGCTGCAGCAGCCAGCCAAACTCTGACACTTAAAATTAAATCTCAATGTGTGTCTTTAGAGCTTCCCAAGATTCAGATAGGTCTGGTGGTTGTGTTTGATTTACACTTTAACAATGCCGGGTCACATTCTGAGGTGCAATCCAGACCTGTGTAGAGTTGTGTCACCTCTTACCCTGTAACACCTTAAAAACTTTGCTACTGCAGCTCTGTGCCTGGGATTCTCACAGTCAGCAACAAATATGCACCCTATGTCTGTGTACTGAGTAGCCCGGCTCCAACTTTGGATCCAGGAGCCTGCCTGCAATACCACAGACGTCCACAGGTCTCCATCAGCCTTGGTTAACAACCGAGAAGGTGACTCCACATTCTCCACCGCCCCAAAATGTTCAGCCCTGTCCTAGAACAATCAAAAGAATGTTCAGGTCCATTTCTCCTTTAAAAAGTCAATATCTCACAGTTTGTTACTTTAACTGATATTATCAAACAGTGCAGTTCAAACACAGCACTGAAATGGTTGAGATTTAAAAAAGAAAACAAGGTTATTTAGTTCCAAAGCAATAGGTTTTAGGTGAGAACAAATATAAGGATTAAAGTCAGAAATGATTACAATAGAAATAAAGATAGTTTTTAGTCATTAGAAAGCGTTTTACAAGCTAGACTTGGTTCAAGGTAAAATCCTCTCCATGTATTTCCTTCAAGATGGCTGACTGAACTCCTGGGTCAGGATCTATCCCCCTCAAAATCAAAGGGCTGGTACCTTAGTCTTCTTTGGTGAAAGATAGTTAACTAGGGATTCCATATCCCTCTCTTTTACAGTCCATTGAATCTTTGAAATGGATAATTCTGAAGGATACCTTCAGATAAAAGACCATTCCCAGCTGTGAAGAAGGCAACATGTAGTCTGTCTTGAAGGGAATGTTCTGCTTCTTCTTCTGCCACTGGGTCTGTCTGCTAAAATGCAAATTATTTAGTTCCTTCCCACTCCAGTGCAATTGAATGAACATTAGAAATGTTATTGTCAATCTTCTGCCCACCGTGATAGTAAAAAGTTTGCCTTCACCCCTTGTTAGCTTGATAGATCTGTATATGTGCTATGTAAATACATTCTCATTATCTTCCAAAGTACTGTGGAAGTAACTCCTAGGTGGGGAAACCACATTCCTTTCATGTCAGTGGAGTAATTTCTGCTTGGCCTGAAAACACATTTTAAGAATTATCATTTCAGTTTATATCCATACATTTGCAACAGTTGTTTGCACTTACATTAGGCAATGGTATTACTAATTAGTGACTTATGACCTTTTCTTTATCTTGCATGGCAATTAGAGACGTCTCATAACATGAAAGAACTGGGGTACACCTGAACTGATTAAACCAGCTGAAATTCATTACTAAGTATCATGGTGCCCCTTGTCCTGTACCATGGAGCTGTTCTTAATATCACGCTCTCCCTCCCCCCTCCAAAAAAAAAAAAAGATTTCTTTAGCGGAGTGGGAACAGTATAAATTGGATTTCTGCTCATTAAGGACCAGATTCTGTCATTCTTACACTGAGTAGTATCTTACTCCACAGGTAGGCCCAACAGAATTAATGGGACGAGTCTCTGTGTAAAGGTGGCAGACTAAGGTTCTCAACTAGCAGTTCTCTTCAATCCTCTGAGATAGATAACCTGAAATATACATGCAGTAACGTTGTTTTGTGCATCCACCCACACCCACGATCCCAACCATTTAAGTGACGGGGCATTTTCCATCACTACAGTCTCTGCATTTTATATTATTTCCTTTATTAGTAACAATGTAACTTAGATATCATTTCCTTTTGTTTTGATATGATAATGTGGTCTCCACAGACTTGCATTGACATCATCTGATTTTGTCTTGATTTCGTAACCATACCCTTGCCATCTCCACAGTCTGATTTACTAAAGTTTTGAGATTGTAATGTGGTCTGCCATAGACTTGCATTGACATCTTCTGGGGATTTGTGTGATGGCAGTAGATCCCAAAGAAGCAAATGGTGAAATAGCAACACCACAGCAATGTAGCTGCCTTTCATGCACAGGAGTTATTTAACTATATTAAATACCGCTACATTTTAAAGAAGCTTTCTATTTTAAAATTCCATAAAGTTTAGTATATTTTAAGAATGGTCTACTTAATATTTCAAAACCCTGTTTACGGATTTTTGTTTATAGATTACAAAAATCTAGAGCAGACTATGTTTTTGTCATGACAGAGTTAAAAAGTGGCTTAATATTGATAAAAGTCATGTTTAGAAAAAGAGTTTGCAATCAAACTGTCAGTTTTCCCAATATGATTTGAACGGAGTGAGTGTTGCCTCATGATTAATGCATAGGATTGGAAGTCAAGACTCCTTTGTTTTATTCCTCATTCTGCCACTTGCTTACTGTGTGAATTTAGGACAGACACTTCACTTATGTTCAGCTTATCCACCTGTAAATTGGTTATACTAACACTCCCCTGCTTCACAGCAGTGTTTTGAGGATTATTAAATAAATGTTTATAATACTTTTTTCAGATCAGATCAAAGTCACTATAGGATGAAACAAATGATATAAAACTCAGAAATTCAGGACAAGCTATTGAAAAAAATCTCAGTGCTGCCTGCAATGCTATATAATTCAGTATATTTGCAGTTAATTATTGTTATTATTACAGTTAACAAATATTGATATAGTGATATGCAAAGTTACTCATGACTAAGTGCTGGAGCAAAATTACTTACCAAGGACTATTCCATGCAATTAGCTGATTTTTTCCAAAATGTGGTGGGAAGTGGAATGTGCATTGATACCTGCCTATTGTTATAGGACTCACTTTATTTATTTGTGGTATATGGGGGAATTTACAGGCACCCATATAATAGGAGCAAACTTGGCCATCCCTAGTAGATTTAGGAAGTTGCTCTACAAAGTCCCATTGATTTCAGTGGTAGTTTGTAGATTTTGTAGAATGTTTACTCAGGATCCCTGATTTTCTGTTAAATTCTTTGTTTATGTGCTACCCAGTGAAGGATCAGGGACATATTGAGCGAGGCACTGTGAAGGCAAAACAATAAATAAGCTAGCCCCTGCCTCACAAAGAGCTTACAGTGTAGGGATCAGAAAGAATGCAACAGATGAATGAAACAGAAACTGGGTTATGGGGTAGGAAGTAATAATAAAATGAATAGAGGTAAGCAAAAAAAGCAGGAGTCTTAGCTCACCCTTTGCCTAACCAATGCTGGAAGGGAGTGATTTTTAGGCATCATAGCAGAAGTGGGCATTAAGGAGGGATTAAAAAGAAGATAAAGTGGCAGCTTTACAAATTTTCTTTGGGAGTTTATCCTCCCATGCACAGGGGCAGCATAGGAGAAAGTTTGAAGGTGCTCAAGGAAGAAAGACATGGTGGGGATCAAAGCTGGCATTATTGGAAGTGCAATAGTCAGTGGACTGGTAAAGTAGTAAATTTCACAATGGGGAGGGCTAAATAATGAGGAGTCTTAAAGGCATTAAACAGGGAGCTTTTAGTTGATGCATCGGGAATGGAGGGACACAGAGGGAGTTGATGTGCTCAGCATTTACAAGCCAGGAAGATGCAGTGCTTTGAATGGAGATGGATTGTAGCAACATGACTGGCATCAAGGCCAAAGAGGAAAAGGTTACAGAAGTCAAAACACAAAGTGGCGAGGGCCTGAATAAGAGCCAGGGCAGTCTGGACAACAAGAGATGGCTAAATTTTTAAAATGTAAAAAACAGAAGCAGCAAGATTTGGACACAGCTTGGACATATGGATTAAGGGAGATGAACAAGTCAAAGAAGATGCCCAGATGTGATTCATGAGTGACTAGAAGATTTCATGTAATTCAGCATTACTGAGAGCTGCACAAAAAATGCCTATTTGTCCTTTTCAGATGTCTATTTGCGCTGCGTGTTTCAAATTAGATTGCCTCCTGTCTGCCCAGCCTCTTGTGGTGTTTTGTGGTGCTTCATTTGGACATATCCATAAGTATATACACAGATTTGTGTTTTTGAAAGAGGTTTTCAAAGTAATTCCTTTTCTGAAGTCTGAAAGAGCTGATCTAGCCGAGTCAGTTTATTCTGCTGCCATCTAGCTCTGGTGTCATGGGAGAACCCAGAAGTGAAATATAAGATATCAGAAATGTTTGATAAATAGGATGCAAAATATTGACAAATTCTCCAACCAGACAGGGGTCTATTTTTGAAACACCTACCCCACAAACCTCCCTGCCCACCCCACAGAACTTAATACTTCATCAGTTAAATGATTTTGGTTGCTACATAAATCTGGCATATACTACTGTACTATTCACTATACTGATAATATAATAGCACACTGAGGGCCCAACCAAGATTCTAGACATATGCATTATACTCTAAACAGACAAGACAAGCTAAGCATGGGATAATGGAAATATCCCCGTTTTTCTGGTGGGGAACTGCGGTAGACAGTGATTAAATGACTTGCCCAAAAGTGTGCAGCCAAGGGAGAACTGAACTGAATTCAGATCTCCCAAGTACCAGTCTTGGTCCTTAAGCACAAGGCCATCCTTTAAGCCCTTTGGTATGTCTTGCTTTATGCTGAAATAATAAATTACATCATGGGAGACTTAACTGGGCATGGTCAGAGTCCTCCTAGTGTTCCCATATTTTTGTGATCTCTTGCTTGTTGTTTGATAAATGCAGACCAGCAAAGTCTTTTACTACTATGGGTCTCACCTTGTTTGCACTATACCTGAGGAACATGTGGATTTAAAATGTGTTTACATTGAGTCTTCAAAACTTTTTCACATATGTCTTGTAGCCAATGATTGTAGTTTATTATAGTTTAGTTTATTACCACAATGGTGTAATACGACATTACTAATTTCACTTTAAATAAAATAAAAGGCTACAATCTGCATGTGGACCTGATGCAATGTCATTGAAGTGATTAATTTTAACAAGAATTAAATGCAGGGGAATTTTTTTCAGAAGTACTTAGGAGCTCAAGTCCCACTTTCAAAAGTGACAAAAACACATAGGAGCCTCGGTTCCATTGCAAGTCAGTAGAATTTAAGGTCCTAGATCATGTAGATGTTTTTGAAAATTTTATTCTGGATCCTTAAAGCGTAAGCGTCATCTCATTTACTATTGGTTCAAATGTGTGTTGGTTTTGACTTGTAACTATTTAGAGCTTCTTAGCAGTCTCCTAAGTCATCCCTACTTTGTAATCCCCTCTTAGTGAAATACGAGAAGCCATTTGAATCACCTGCAGCTGTAGACATCCAGAGACAAGAGGAGAAAATATTGGACATAAGGCGGGAGGAAGGCTCAACTTCATTAGTTCCTTTGGAAACAGGAATTGCTTTGTGATATCAACATTAAGAATCTCAGACAGCCTCTCTGAGTTTCAGAGGAGATGGAAATACATCTGATGGACAAATGTTAACTTATTTAAGTTTTATGAAACTAATCAAGTTGAATTTAATTAGCATTCATTTATGTCAAAAATATGTAGGGTATTTTTCAGAGTTAGCAGAATCCCAGATTTTTGTCCTGTCTACACTAGGAAAATTGATGATGCTTTCAACCAAGTTAGCTAATTAACTCTGAATTACAATTCCTCCCAGGGATACATCTCTTATTCAGGTCCTGATATAAAAGTATAGTCAAGTCATTTAATTGTACTTTAAGAGATGAAGCTTTAGCTTCATTTGGCTTTTACATAAAAATGACCCATATCCAGCTGAGCCAATCAAAACTAGGTGACTCTAGGACACAACAACTGTATAATCATCATAGCAGTTTGAAAATTGTAGATAATCAGGAGGTGAAGATCTGATTAGCATGAGTTTTCCTCCTGCTGCAGATAACTGCAGACATAAGAGAGTGAAATTTAGAAATGGCTGTCCAATCTGAAACCAAGAGCCATGGCCTGCTGTGCCTTCCATACAGCAAAAGTCCTTGGATAATTTCTATCTAATATAACCTTGCTAGAGAAACCACAGGAATCTTTTAGCTGCAGTTTGCAATATCCACACATATTGGTAGAAAATGTAAGTGGAAATACTTGGTCACAAGAAATATGCTAAACATATTCAGGCTTTGTAAGTAGTTGGATGGGAGACCAAGGAAAAATCCAGGGGCTGATAGAAATGGTAATGCTTATTCAATAGATGATTGCTTTTGAATCAGTACTTCAGCATGCTCTTAGTAAACACTGAGCTGTGGAAGTTGCTGTCTTTTTAGCTGAGACATAGGTCCTGACCACTTGTGGCAATTAAAAAATCTCTGATACTTGTCACTTGTCTTGGCCAAATTCCAATTCTGGCAATTACATGGAGCCCACCTAAACATTCCCTCTTTAGTTTTAATCAAATATAGCATTCTTCACTTCCTGCTCCCAAGTTTTATTTGTTGTCATACAACTGTACTGTTTTCTTGTAGAGGTGACAGCATTTGGGGTATATGTGAAGTCTTCCGTTCACAATGAGACTCTCTGGATGAAGAATTATGTAAATATATTTCAGATTTTTTCTCCGATTTATACAGGGTTGCACTTTTCAGCCAAATGGAGCAAATCACATCTGACCACTAATTCATCCCCCTGGGTTTTATTCTAATTTACATCAACCTGAGCAGCTTTAAACAAGTGAGCTTTTTATGCTTATCCTTCTCCTCCCATAAAAATAAATCATTCCTTACCCCCTTTCCTTTCTACTGCTGA
Source organism: Chelydra serpentina (assembly GCA_037349315.1). Lineage (NCBI taxonomy): Eukaryota > Metazoa > Chordata > Testudines > Chelydridae > Chelydra > Chelydra serpentina. The sequence goes on from JBAIAC010000004.1 coordinate 73,723,499, forward strand.
CAATAACCTTATCCTCCTACTTATATACTTCTTTCTCAACCATCTCCACACCATCCTTCAGACTACTGTAGGAATGGACTTTGTATACTGGAATACTCAAACATACAGGGTCACTAAAATATTATCCTAATCAAAACAATATTACTGGGAAGATAAAATCTGAACCCTGATGGATCATAATATGGAGAAGACCTCAAATGTCCTCAAACCCTGCCCCAAGGGCTTATCCTTGGATACAGCTCTCTTCTGGCCCACTTCTTTTTCATTATGCCTACAAGTAATTAGTCAACTAATTAGGAATATGCTGCAGGCAATCAGATATAGTTGATGGATATTTATATATTGTTATAGTTTTGTTTGCAAACATATATTGCATACAAAATTGTAATTATTTCGGTTGGATTTCTTTCTCCAACCATTTGTATGTCAATAATTGTCTTAGGCCTCCATCCTTCAAGGTGCCAGATCCCTGAACCACCATGGAATCTCACTGGCATCAGAGAGGTTCTGCATGATTGCAGGGGTCCATCTGGGAAAAAATAGGTTGCATGGCTTAGACTTCAGATTGCAAGCATGTCTGTGCAGTGCCTAGCACAATGGGACCTGACTGAGATATCTGGGCACTACCAGAATTGAAATAATATAAAAATCAGCAATTCACTGCTGATACTGATCAGATACTTTAATACGCCAATTTCATGCTTCTACAGTAGAACATAGGGTGACACCTAGGCCCCATTTTTCTCTTTGTAAATATTTTTAGGTAGCCAAATAATGTAGTATCCATATAAACTCTGTAAGACAGGAAGGATAGTTCAGTGGTTAGGAGGCTAGCCTAGGAATCAGGACACGTAGATTCAATTCCCTACTTCACCACAGACCTCCTATGTGATCTTGGACAAGTCTCTTAGGGCTGGTCCACACTAGGGGGTGGGATCGATCTAAGATACACAACTTCAGCTACGTGAATAGCGTAGCTGAAGTTGAAGTATCTTAGATCGAATTACAAAGCACTTACCTTGGGTCCACGTGGCGCAGGCAGGGTCCCCCGTCGACTCCGCTTACTCCTCGCACCGAGTTGGAGTTCCGGAGTCGACTGGGAGCGCTTCTGGGATCGATTTATTGCGTCTACATGAGACGCGATAAATCGATCCCAGAACATCCATCGCTACCCGCCGAATCGGGCAGGTACTGTGGATGTAGCCTTAATCTCTGTGCTGAAGTTTACTATCTGTAACACCTCACAGGTGTGTTGCAAACAAATGCATTAAAAAGTGTAAGGCACTCAGATATTTTGGTAATGGGGACCAATAAGTACTTAAGAGACATATAATCTATATAAATCCAATGCTGTATTGTTTTTTGCTGTAAATAGAAAAAGGGAGCAAGTTCACTGGAAAACATGCAGCTAAAGAGAAACAGAGAAAGCCCTGGAGCAGCCATACTGCCATATTTTGCAATACCTGTAGACAACCTCTTGTTTGCAAGGATAATTCCAAATGAAGTGTATAGGAATAATATAGCCTGGGCATCATGAAACCAATTGAAATTTCAGAGCTGCTAAGGGGAAAATGAGTGCAGTTCCCCTCTAAATAACATGAACTGTATTGGAGATAGATACAAGCTATCTCAGATTAAGTGTCATTTATATCTTGCTGTAACAACAAGCGTGGACTAGCAGTTTGAGCTTGGTGCAATGAACTTCTGGAATTCCAATCTTGGCTTTGATACAGATAGTCATTTATCTTGTGTTTGAGGTTCCTGTGCAATAAAGTGCAATAATGGTATCTGAGTTTTTGACAGGGCTACACTACTCAAGCAGTCCCACTGATCTTACTGGGACTACACTTATAAGGCCCACTCAGGTACATAAAGGTTTGCAGGATAAATCCCAATTAGTGCAAGCTGAAGAACAAGTTGAGATTTTCATTCAAATGTCATGGTTTTATTTTCATCAACATTTATTGACACCACTCTACTGCGGATGTGAAAAATGGGATGAAATTTGCACAAACATTCTGAGCTTTTTTGCACAAAATTAAAATTTCAATTAAATATTTGATCAAAATTGGAATTTTGATTCATTTCAACCCACTCTATTCCCAATATATGAAAAGTGCTAAATATTATAAAAATCTATAGTAATGGAAACCCAGAATGACAAACAGAAGGTTAAGGGGTGACGTGATCTACAATAATCTACATGGGGAACAAGTATTTAAAAGTGAAAGCGACAAAGGGTCCTGTGGCACCTTATAGACTAACAGAGGTATTGGAGCATAAGCTTTCGTGGGTGAATACCCACTTCATCGGATGCAAGCAGTGGAAATGTCCAGGGGCAGGTATAAATGTGCAGGGAAGAGTCAGGCTAGAGATAACGAGGTTAGCTCAATCAGGAAGGGTGAGGCCCTCTTCTAGCAGTTGAGGTGTGAATACCAAGGGAGGAGAAACTGCTTTTGTAGTTGGCTAGCCATTCATAACCTTTGTTTAATCCTGAGCTGATGGTGTCAAATTTGCAAATGAACTGAAGCTCTACAGTTTCTCTTTGGAGTCTGCTCCTGAAGTTTTTTTGCTACAGGGTGGCTACCTTTAAATCTGCTATTGTGTGTCCAGGGAGATTGAAGTGTTCTCCTACAGGCTTTTGTATATTGCCATTCCAAATATCTGATTTGTGTCCATTTATCCTTTTGCGTAAGGACTGTCCAGTTTGGCCGATGTACATAGCAGAGGGGCATTACTGGCACATTATGGCATATCTTACATCGGTGGATGTGCAGGTGAATGAGCCGGTGATGGTGTGGCTGATCTGGTTAGGTCCTGTGATGGTGTCCCTGGTGTAGATATGTGGGCAAAGTTGGCATCGAGGTTTGTTGCATGGATTGGTTCCTGAGTTAGAGTTATTATGGTGTGGTGTGTAGTTGCTGGTGAGAATATGCTTCAGGTTGGCGGGTTGGCTGTGAGCGAGGACTGGCCTGCCTCCCAAGGGCTGTGAAAGTGAGGGGTCGTTGTCCAGGATGGGTTGTAGATCACCGATGATCCGCTGGAGAGGTTTTAGCTGAAGACTGTAATCACAAGAAGAACTCCACGTGGACTCCTTCTGAGGGTTGAAATGACAGTCTGGACCTACACATAGAATGCTTCCACCAACATGCACAGGCAGAAATTGTGGAAAAACAACGCCACCTGCCTCATAACCTAAGTCGTGCAGAACTCAATGCCATCCACAGCCTCAGAAGCAACCCTGACATTATAATCTAAGAGGCTGATAAAGGAGGTGCTGTTGTCATCATGAACAGGTCTGACTACCAAAAGGAGGCTGCCAGACAACTCTCCAATACCAAATTCTACAGGCCACTCTCCTCAGATCCCACTGAGGAATACACTAAGAAACTGCACCATCTACTCAGGACATTTCCTACACTAACACAGGAACAAATCAACATACCCTTAGAGCCCCGACTGGGGTTATTCTACCTACTACCCAAGATCCACAAACCTGGAAATCTTGGATGCCCCATCATCTCGGGCATTGGCACTCTCACTGAAGAACTGTCTGGATATGTGGACTCTCTACTAAGACTCTATGCCACCAGCACTCCCAGCTATCTCCGTGACACCACTGATTTCCTGAGAAAACTACAATGCATTGGTAATCTTCCAGAACACACCATCCTAGCCACCATGGATGCAGAGGCTCTCTACACAAACATCCCACACACAGATGGAATACAAGCTGTCAGGAACAGTATCCCTGATGATGCCATAGCACAACTGGTTGCTGAACTCTGTGATTTTAGCCTCACGCACAATTATTTCAAATTTGGTGACAATACATACCTCCAGACCAGTGGCACTGCTATGGGCACCCTCATGGCCCCACAATATACCAACATTTTTATGGCTGACCTGGAACAACGCTTCCTCACCTCTCGTCCACTCACAGCCTTCTCTATCTACGCTACATTGATGACATCTTCATCATCTGGACCCATGGGAAAGAAACTCTGGAAGAATTCCACCACGATTTCAACAGCTTCCACCCCACCATCAACCTCAGCCTGGACCAGTCTACATGGGAAGTCCACATCCTAGACATCACGGTGCAAATAAGTGATGGTCACATTAACACCACCCTATACTGAAAACCCACCGACCGCTATGCCTACCTACATGCCTCCAGCTTCCATCCCGGACACACCACACAATACATTGTCTACAGCCAAGCGCTGAGGTACAACTGTATTTGCTCCAACCCCTCAGACAGAGATCAACACCTACACCAAGCATTCTCAAAACTACGATACCCGCATGAGGAAATAAGGAAACAGATCAACAGGGCCAGACGTGTACCCAGAAGCCTCTTGCTGCAAGACAAGCCAAAGAAAGAAACCAACCGAACTCCACTGGCCATCACTTACAGTCCTCAGCTAAAACCTCTCCAGCGGATCATCGGTGATCTACAACCCATCCTGGACAACGACCCCTCACTTTCACAGCCCTTGGGAGGCAGGCCAGTCCTCGCTCACAGCCAACCCGCCAACCTGAAGCATATTCTCACCAGCAACTACACACCACACCATAATAACTCTAACTCAGGAACCAATCCATGCAACAAACCTCGATGCCAACTTTGCCCACATATCTACACCAGGGACACAATCACAGGACCTAACCAGATCAGCCACACCATCACCGGTTCATTCACCTGCACATCCATCAATGTAATATACACCATAATGTGCCAACAATGCCCCTCTGCTATGTACATCGGCCAAACTAGACAGTCCTTACGCAAAAGGATAAATGGACACAAATCAGATATAAGGAATGGCAATATACAAAAGCCTGTAGGAGAACACTTCAATCTCCCTGGACACACAATAGCAGATTTAAAGGTAGCCACCCTGCAGCAAAAAAACTTCAGGAGCAGACTCCAAAGAGAAACTGTAGAGCTTCAGTTCATTTGCAAATTTGACACCATCAGCTCAGGATTAAACAAAGATTATGAATGGCTAGCCAACTACAAAAGCAGTTTCTCCTCCCTTGGTATTCACACCTCAACTGCTAGAAGAGGGCCTCACCCTCCCTGATTGAGCTAACCTCGTTATCTCTAGCTTGACTCTTCCCTGCACATTTATACCTGCCCCTGGACATTTCCACTGCTTGCATCCGAAGAAGTGGGTATTCACCCACGAAAGCTTATGCTCCAATACCTCTGTTAGTCTATAAGGTGCCACAGGACCCTTTGTCGCTTCTACAGATCCAGACTAACACGGCTACCCCTCTGATATTTAAAAGTGGACTCTTCAATCTAGCAGAGAAAGGTATAACACAATCCAATGGCTGAAAGTTTAAAGTAAACAAATTCTAACTGGAAATAAGGCATAAATGTTTGACAATGTGGGTAATTAACCATTGGAACAATTTACTAAGGGTCATGGTTGATTCACCGTCACTGACAATTTTTAAATCAAGGCTGGATGTTCTTCTATGAGATGTGCTCTAGAAACCATTCTGGGGAAATTCTATGGCCTGTGTTATACAGGAAGTCAGATTAGATAATCACAAAGGTACCTTTAGACCCTGGAATTTATTAATTAGATGGGGATCAGAGGCACATTCTGACAATGATGAAGGGTATGGAAAAACTCTCATAGGAGAAGAATGGGATTGTTTACCTTAGAACGGAGACAAATATTAGGGGCATGAGAAAAGTATATAAAATAAATAGTACAGAGATGGTGGATTGGAAGAAAAGTAGTTCCCAGTCTCAGAAGAAAAGAAAAAGAGAACATTCAATGAAATGAAAAGATGTAAATGTTGGAATTGGTAAAAGAAGATACTTTTGCATATAGTGCATAATTAGACTCCAAACCCTCTAGCACTGGAATTCACAGAGGCCAAGAACTTAGCAAGGTACAAAAGGGACTGGATATGTATATAGGTAACAATAACCAGATGTTGTTCTAAGTAACAACAGAAATTTTGGAAGGAAAATTAAACCTCCAACTTCAGGACTTAAACTAATCTCAGAGACCAGGAAGACCACACAGTGGGATGGGCAGAGTATGCCACATCTGCCTACTGAGGGGTTCTTACGCCTTCCTCTGAAGCCATGGTCAAAGACAGGATACTAGACTAGATGGACTTTTGATATGATCCAGTTTGACAATTGCTATGTTCCTAGGAATTTACAAAGCACTTTATAAGGGTGGGTTAACTATACCTATATTACTTTTATCATAATCACATGGGGAAACTAAATGAGATTCAGACAGACCACATCAACTGCAGAAATGTGACTAAAACTTCAGGGCCTTTCCAGCTGTCAGTCTCGTGCACTATCCACTAGACACTGTTACTTCCCGGTTTGTTACATTGAATGGAATTATTTCATATAAAATGTTTGGTTAACTTAAAATTTTTGGCCTCCTCTGCACTTAGATTTCTTTTGGAAACAGAAGTATTACAATACCACAAGAGACCGTTTTGCTATCTTTCTGCACACATGAAACAAGAAAGTCCCAGAAATAATGACGAGAGCTAGATTTCACAGCATGATTCCCAGAACAAAAAGTTTGGGGTAAACTATGGGTATTTTTAAAAATAAAATGTCTGTTGCAAGATGTCATGAAAAAGGAGTAGGGGTCATGCATTAATAATTTCTATTTAAAGACCTCAGAAGCCATGTATAAGATCCCATTGTCTCTAGTAGCCAAAATGGGGGAGGTGGGGAATAAATTTGTCACATATTTGCATTTAGCATAAGAGTTAGTCACTGATTTTACAACACTGTGGTAACAAACAGCTATGTTTTGTTTTGACATGGGCATCATCAGTAATGATGGCTTCTGATACAGTCCATGGGGGTCAGGTTGTGAGCAGGGGTGGATATGGAGTTCAAGAGGGAAAAAACAGCTAATCACATTGATTATCTAATATGCTTGTTTGTAAATAAATCATGTTAATTTACACAGTGCTAGGTATTCACCTGTCAAATTAACTTATGTTTAAAGACTATACATTTCTTCCATTCAAACTTGATGCTTGCAATACACAGCTGAATAAAAAATGTTTGTGTTACTGCCTCATAGTTGCATTCTGATTGCAAGACCCAATGTTAGACTCTTGATACATAGTGTTAGATTTCTTACCATTGACTAGCTTCTTACATGTTTGTTATCTATAGTTGTTTAGTTACTAATGACAAAAGAGTGAATATGTGTCGTCTGTTCCTGGAAAGGAGAAGGAGGTGTTACTGCTTGTTGGTGTAGCCATTCCCGCAAGGAGTGGCTCAGATTTCCTCCCACTGGCTTGCTACTTAGAGTGGCTTGTACCTCTCCTCACTTGCATCCTGGGTTCATTTCTGACGCCTAGTGTCTCCACCCAAGGTGACTCCTCACTGTGTCCAAGACAGAAGTAATGCTGCCCTTGGGAAAATGAATAATGCTACTATTGGGAAAGGAGTATCAAAAACCAGTACACAAGAAAATGAATTATATGAACACAACTCCAGCAAAGAAATTACTTACCCTAAAATAACAATGTAGCAAAAAGGGGACATTACCGGGTAGGATGAAAATAGGATGTTGGGAAGGAAAGAGTTATGTTTAACTAACAAGTACCCAACATTAACAAAAACAGATTCCCTACCTCCCAACACTCACAACTCTTCCCAACCCCCAATTCCCTACCTGGCACCTTCCTGAGATCAGGGCTGTGAATGTTGGTTAATGAAAACAAAAAGGGTCTCCTTACAATGTCTTCACCCAAGAGTGTGGCAGCCTTCTCTACTGGCTCCCTCGTCTGTAGTCCTGTGATGGTTTCAGCTGGGAAGGAGGAGTTAATCAGAGACACCCTGAGCTGTTCTACATCTCCCTTGCCTCGAAAACTGAAAAAAAAATTCCTGAAACTAAAACTAGACTCTTTGTCTCTGTCAGGCTGGCCCCTCCTTGAGTAGCCCTGACACATCACTGACACAGCAAACTGCTTATCCAAATCACCCTTATGTAGATGCCTCCTTATTGCCCTCAGCAGCAGTCTTTAGTCCATTTTGTCCCTACTCTGGACTCCAAACATGCTGAGAAATGGTGTCAGAGGGCTCTGGTGGCCATTACTGTTACAGTCCATAGGGTAGACCTCCCTAGAGGCGCTGCTGGCTTACTCTAAGTGGGGTTATTAAGCATACTTGAAAGTATACACACAAACATTGAAAACCTAGGATTTGATACACTGTGATAATATCACTCAAATAATGATAAAAGAGATACATAGCTAAACGTTTCTGAAGATTTTATAGCTTAAAGAAAAAAATTCATATTAGGATTAAAGTCTTGAGTGAGAGCAAATATAAGTTGGGGGCTGATATTTGTGGGTCATCAGATTCAATTGTTTCATAGTGGGCACCATCTTTCATCCTAGCTACTTCAGTCAAAAAATGTTAAAATATTGCAATTATTGTTGTGTAGTGATAACGGTCATTGCATTTCTCCACTCCTGGATTACAAACTTCAGAGGGTGATGGAATAGATGTGCTAAAGCTGCATCTTATGATCTGTAGAGGTCTGTAGGAATCACTTTGGTCACAATCTGTTAGCACGCTAATTGGCTATGAAAAGGTTCACACTGCCTGTAGGCTACTGATTGTGAACTTTATTAATAGATCAAAAATATACAGTATTTCACTCTACTGCCTTTCATACAAACTATGATCACAGAATTTCCAGAATAGTGGTTAAAAATCTGGAGGGCTGTCTCTATTCTTTTCACTGTCTTGTTACATTTTGAGCAAGGGAGACCTGACTTCAAGTGGATATGTATTATTGTGCTTAAAAAAAAAATCCTCACTCCCTCTACCTGTTTTAAAAACCTAATTATTAAGATATCCCCAGCAGTTATTAAAGGTTTATTATACAACACATGGTCCTCCTTTCACCTACATCATTTGCACCATTAATTTCTGTTTTGCAATGCAGAACACCGCCAATAGAGAAAAAAATACATCTATGTTGTGCAAAGTTATATTAAACTTTTATTTTTAAATCACAACATACTGATTGAGCACCAAGTGTAATGTTTGAGCACCAGCTTAAAGACAATAATCCAACTCTCTCTATGATATATCCCTTATAAATTGTTTCTCCATGTAAATGCTGTATCAAACTGACTGGATTTTATAGTTTACTCCATTTTTTGCCATGTGTAGATAAATATTGAACAAATAGGAAGAGGAGTATATAGATACAGATAGTGAGTGATAACAAAAACTTTATCCAGACAATCCACAGTACAAGGCTGCCATCTACTGGATTTAATATTTCTTGCACTTCTGGTCCCTTTGCTAAAATTCTTGGCTCACAAGAAAGAATATTAGTTAAAGATTAATGATGTTTACTTGTTTGTTTGACCTGTGTTTTCTTTTTCATTTGTATGTGTTGGTTTTAAAGTTAGTATTGTCTGTGAAAATTGCTTCATTTTAAGTTTCTCTTATGAGGAGCTCTTAGATAGTTTGACTTTAACATTCAGAACGTATTCTGGAACTCAGAATTTCAGATTTATAATCAGTCTGAACAAGCAATCTGCTCTATTAAAACAAGCACCAACATTGTCTTGTTTTAAGAACACTTAACTTCAAGAAGACTTGTCACAGTGCAAAATCTAACCGTGACTGTCACAGCTCATTACTGTCTACAACTTTAGATTGAGCAACCAACATTATATTGTTTGTGTTGTACTAAAGAATGCCGGTGTATGAGTACTACTCCTCTGGAATAGTCACAAAAACGCAATAATGTAGTTGAGAGTAAGATCAGGTGAATTAAATTTATCCCATTCTCATTTGGGGAATATGGAATTTAGGTTCGGCTAGTTTACCCACTTTTTTTTTTAGCACTATAAAAATGGGATGTATACCTTACAGGAATATTTTGCTCACTGAGATATTCAGCCATCAGTGCATAGGTACAATTCCCGTTAGCCGCAATATGGATCTCTGTAATGCCTATGACCAGTGCTCAAACTAGAAAGATAGTGTAGTCGTCCCAGTTCCACATTCAGTCCAATTATCCTTTCCTGTGCCACACGCTGTGAATGGTTCTTCCTCCTTAGATCCCCATTTTCTGACAGGATTTTTTAGACTGTTGCCAGCCACCAGCCAGTAAGTATGATTCTCCTACTGGGCTTGCAGGCCCCTCTCCAGTGAAGCTGGTGATATCTAAGCTTGGATGGACATGCTCCACCTGGCATGGGAGAGGGAAGCCTGGAACAAATGATTCTCCAGAGGCTCATTTCAATTTTTAATGAAAATTAATGCAACATGGTTTGTTTTAACAGTGTTTAAATCTAAGGACTTGTCTACAAATACAGCCAAATCAGGGAATCCAGTTATAGCACAATTATCCACTAGCCCTTTTACAACACAGTTACAGCTCATGGCATGGATGGCCCTTGCCATGTGTGGTAGCAAAACTAAAGCTTTGGCCATGGGATTGCACAATATCCAGGCCTTCCTCCTTACTTTGTAAAAAACAATAAAATAGAAACTCACACATACTGCATTTCACCTGGGATTTTTCTGTACATATTTATTTTACAGATTTTTCCATCACTAATGCTTCCTTTTGTTCTCATTCATGTTGTTACCAATAATAACAAATAAAATATTGCCCTTTATTCTCTGCTGACTTACTCTTTCTTGCTTGTAATACTGCAGCCATCCTCTTGCTCTTCCCTCCTAAAGTCCCTCCTCTTCTTTCCTTTTCACTTCTTCTCATCTCCCCAGTCTCCCTTCACTAAAATCAATTTGGCTCACAGTGCTTTTATTTCTCTGATGCCAGCCATGACACCAGACTCTCCCTTCCTGCTTTGAAATTCAAACTCCCTCATTCAAGAGGTCTCCTAAAGTCTCTCTCCATCCTCCACCTCGTTCTTCCCTCTCACAGCTCAGGATCAGGACAAGAAGTTTTCTGAAAACTCACTTTTTTATTTTGGCAGAACTAAAATTCCATTTCTCATCCAGCTCTGGTTTACACTAACTCAAGCTAGTGTATATTTAGCTGTGGAACTCTTATGCATTTGTTCCCTAACAGCACTGTTAAAATCTCTAAGGTCTCTGCTGTTTGAAGAGAGAGAGAATAGAGCTGGGCAGAACATTTTTGACTGAACAGTTTTCCATCAGAAAATGCAATTTAGTCAAAACCAAAACATTTTGTGAAATCGTGTCTATTTCAATGAAAATGTATGTTTGAAAAAAAAATGCTCCCTTAAAAAATAAATTAGAAAAAAATTGTTTAGAAAAAATAATTAATTTTTAAATTAAATTTTAGTTTTTAAATATAATTTATTTTTCTTCATGATGCATGTCATCTATGTTATTTTGTGACATCAAAGTTTAAATATTTCATTTACATTTTTTATTTTTATTTTAAATTTATTTTATTTTAGAAATTCAGAGTAGTAGCTTTTTAAAAAGAATATACATATGTTAGCCTGAAATATTTTTTTTAGGATATTAAAACAGATGCTCTTCTAATGAGTACTGAGTGCTTATCTTTTTTTACTTGTTCAAACTACAAAAGCTGTTTTTAATAAAATATAAGTGATAAGATGTGACATGGAAATTCCACATTGAGTTCAGTTCAAGTTTTACAAGAGAAAGTTTTACACCATGCTCTTCATAGCCTGTGTCCTCACTGCAAAGTGGGCAGATTACCATTGGGAATGATTCACTCAGGTTTTAGCCTACAGCCTCAGAGGAGCTAGGTAGCCTGGGTTGAAAACAACACTAAACTCAGACGAGATGATTGTGCATAAGAGCGAAGGTTAATTCTGAGTGAAGACATACCCAAGGAGAGGGTTTTTTTTTTCTTTCCTGCTGTGATACTCTCTTCACTAAAATAAAGGTTATTCTGACAGAAAGTATCTGTTTGGGCAGTTTCAGTTTTCACTGTTAATGTTTCTCTATTCAGGCAGAGCAGTTTCTAATATTACTATTAGTAGTATATCTTTTATAGCATCAGAAGGTGTGCTATGCATGTCACAGCTATATCAGTGAGAGTAACAGAGTTTTCAATTTGTAGGGTCTTTTGAAAAAAAATATTTAACTTCAGAATGTTTCAGCATTTTCTACAAACTGAGAAGTCAAATAAAAAATGCATTCATGTTTTAGTCAACTGAAAACAAAACGTTTTGTTTCAATTCTGGGCATTTTTAACATTTAAAAATGAAATTAAAGGAAATGGCAAAATGCAATGTCATTTTGACTCGAAAAATCAAAACATTATATTTCAGAAAATTTGAAACAAAATGTTTAGATTTTTTTCAGACTTTAGGGTTTTGGTGTTTGTTTCTTACTGAAACAACTCACTGTACTCTATACAAATTTGTGAAATGTTTCTGTAGACTTGGATCTGCAGTTTTCACTGAAAAAGAACTTTTGAAGAAAAATTTCACAGCTTTAGTCACAGCAGAAAAAGGGAGACATAGTCCTTGCCCTCCTACCATTTACAAGCTAATTTTAGACATGATGCACCAAGTAGGGATTAACAAACAGAGTATGAGGAGGTTATGAAAGAGAAGAGGGTGTAAGAAGACATGAGTTAAAGCAACAAAAATCATACAGTTGCTATCCATTCAAATACCTAGAGAGGTTTAATTTCAAAGGTTTTATTCTGATTTCATTTTCAAGCATTTTTATATCATTAATATTTTTAAAAGTATTGATGTAATTATTTTGAGCTCTAGGAAAGAAATTATTTTATATCTATTGCAAGATTATTGCTAATCAATTAAGTGTAGCTTTTGAAAACTTGTTTGTTTTAGATCAGTGAAGTCAATTTTCACCATTTAACAATAAGAGATTTTTGAAAATACTTAGCATTGGTCTGCAACGTGGTCTAGCCCACGCATTCAAAATCATGAGTCAAACTCCAAAAATCACAAGATTTTTGAACTATTATACACTTTGGGTCATTTTACTTGCCTTCTGTCTTTCATCCATTAGATTTCCATTTTTTCAGCTTTTCCCTACAGCCATGAGGGCTAGACTCATAGACTTTAAGGTCAGAAGGGACGATTATGATCATCTAGTCTAACCTCCTGCACAACGCAGGCCACAGAATCTCACCCATCCATTCCTGTAATAAACCTCCAACCTATGTCTGAGCTATTGAAGTCCTCAAATCCTGGTTTAAAGACTTCAAGGTGCAGAGAATCCTCCAGCAAGTGACCTGTGCCCCACACTGCAGAGGAAGGCGAAAAACCCCCAGGGCCTCTGCCAAACTGCCCTGGAGGAAAATTCCTTCCTAACCCAGCGATGCTGACTTCTGTCAGCATCGGTGGGTGCTAAGGCCAGGCCCCGCCCCCGACACCGGTGACGTCACTGGGCCCTGCCCCCCGACGACGGTGACGTCACGGGGCCACCGCCCCCAACGCCGGTGACGTCACGGGACCCCGCCCCCGACGCCACTGCAACGTCGCCAGCGTCGGGGGTGGGGCCCCGGAACATTGCCCGGTGCTCCAGTAAGTTGGGCGCGAGCTCCGGGGATGGCGGGGAGTTGCCGGTGGGTGCAGAGCACCCACCAATTTTTTTCCATGGGTGCTCCAGCCCCGGAGCACCCACGAAGTCGGCGTCTATGTCCTGACCCCAAATATAGTGATCAGCTAAACCCTGAGTATGTGGGCAAAACTCACCAGCCAGACACCCAGGAAAGAATTCTCTGTGATAACTCAGATCCCACCCCATCTAATATCCCATCACAGGTCATTGGGCATATTTACCGCTAGTAGTCAAAGATAAATTAATTGCTCATCATACCATCTCCTCCATAAATTTATCAAGCTTAGATTTGAAGCTAGATATTTCTTTTGCCCCCACTGCTCCCCTTGGAAGGCTGTTCCAGAACTTCACTCCTCTGTTGGTTAGAAACCTTCGTATAATTTCAAGTCTAAACTTCCGGATGGCCAGTTTATATCCGTTTGTTCTTGTGTTCACATTGGTACTGAGCTTAAATAATTCCTCTCCCTCCCTGGCATTTATCCCTCTGATATATTTATAGAGAGCAATCATATCTACTCTCAGCCTCCTTTTGGTAAGGCTAAACAAGCCAAGCTCCTTGAGTCTCCTTTCATAAGACAGGTTTTCCATTCCTTGGATCATCCTAGTAGCCTTTCCCTGTACCTGTTCCAGTTTGAATTCATCCTTCTTGAACATTGAGACCAGAAATGCACACAGTATTCCAGATGAGGTCTCACCAGTGCCTTGTATAACAGTACTAACACCTCTTTATGTCTACTCAAAATACCTTGCCTGATGCATCCCAAGACCGCATTAGCTTTTTTCACTGTCATATCACATTGGTGGCTGATAGTCATCCTGTGATCAACAAATACTCCGAGGTCCTTCTCCTCCTCCATTACTACCAATTGATGCATCCCCAGCTTATAACTAAAATTCTTATTAATCCCTAAATGCATGACCTTGCACTTTTCACTATTAAATTTCATCCTATTACTATTACTCCAGTTTACAAGGTCATCCAGATCTTCCTGTATGATATCCTGATCCTTCTCTGTATTGGCAATACCTCCTAGCTTTGTGTCATCCAGAAACTTTATTAGCACACTCCCACTTTTTGTGCCCAGGTCAGTAATAAAAAGATTAAATAAGTTTGGTCCCAAAGCCGATCCCCGAGGAACTCCACTAGTAACCTCCCTCCAGCCTGACAGTTCACCTTTCAGTATGACCCACTGTAGTCTCCCCTTTAGCCAGTTCCTTATCCACCTTTCAATTTTCATATTGATCCCCATCTTTTCCAATTTAACTAATAATTCCCCATGTGGAACCATATCAAATGCCTTATTGAAGTCAAGGTAAATTAGATCCACTGTGTTTCCTTTGTCTAATAAATCTGTTACCTTCTCAAAAAAAGAGATCAGGTTGTAAAAATCTACCTTTTGTAAAGTCATGTTGTATTTTATCCCAATTACCATTGACCTCAATGTCCTTAACTACTTTCTCCTTCAAAAATTTTTCAAAGACCTTGCATACTACAGATGTCAAGCTAACAGGCCTGTAGTTACCCGGATCACCTTTTTTTCCTTTCTTACAAATAGGAATTATGTTAGCAATTCTCCAGTCATATGGTACAACCCCTGAGTTTACAGATTCATTGAAAATTCTTGCTAATGCGCTTGCAATTTCATGTGCCAGTTCCTTTAATATTCTTGGATGAAGATTATCTGGTTGCCCAGATTCAGTCCCATTCAGCTGTTCGAGACGCTTATATTTAGAAAAAACATCAGTTTTTTAAACTGAAAACAGAGTTGCATAAGTCCAGGAGCTGTGGCTTTAGGAAAAAAACCACTAAATAATGAGTGACTCATTATAAAATTGTGAGAGTTGGCAAAAGCGCTGCTCCCGCCGAAGTCAGTGGAAACTTTGCCATTCATTTCAGTTAAAGCAATTTGAGCAGTGTTGAGTGATTTTAAAAATCCCACGCTAAACATATGCATTTTAATTGGCACACTATATTTTATAGGTGCTAGATTAAAAAAAACAGCATGACATTCAAAATTTATTTCAAGTTTTAGAATTCTGCCAAAAATCCCACCTCTAAGCATTTCTGTGACACAAACAAGAGAAAAATTAAATTTCATTGAACAATAATGCATATTTAAAAGACAAGTCACAAAATTATAGTGGACAAGTAAGGCCCATCAGCTGCAACTAACCTACTGTCCAGATGTCAGGTTACAGGCTTTTTAAAGAATTTTACGTTTACAGTTTGACCTGATTTAACTGCATGTCAAACTAAATTAGGCCAAAGGAAAAGAATATTTCTGCATATTACAAAATGGCCTCTAATTTCTTATAGGTTTAACTCCAAATTTTAAATCTGAGTTGCTTAACTGATTACATTCTGAAAACTATTTCATGGTTTCTTACCTGATAATGGATAAAGTTTAGCTTAAGAAGCAACATGACTTTCTGCATGTCTGTGGAACAAACTATATTTTTTAAGGATTGAAATAAATTGATTAAAGGATATAGTGCCCTTCAAAATGTTCTCTTTAGACTTTTATTCATGTCAATATACACACCCCAAATTTTTAACATGTTGCTTAGCCAATGATAAATAATAATATATTGTCTTTCCATATAAGCAGATTGTCACAGGAGCAGTTTGGATGAGTCTAAATGAGAAGAGATGGAATGAGGAAGCGATGCTAAAATCCAGCTCAGATTTTAAACTAGAGTTCAAGGCAGGACCGGCTCCAGCTTTTTGGCTGCCCCAAGCAAAAAAAAAAAAAGGGGCGGCTGGACTGCCGAAGCAAAAAAAAAACAATGGCAGCCCACAGGGAGGGCTGTCAAGGCAGCTCGCAGGGGGGTGAAGGGCAATGCCCGCCTGATCCCTCTGCCGTTGGGCAGCCAGGCGCTGCAGCCCGCTAGCACCAGGGTGAGAGGGGCTCCCCCCTCCGGCCTCGGGGTGCCTCTCCCGGCCAGACAGGCAGAGCCCCCAGGGGCTGCAGGAGATGCCGGCTTGCCTCTCCTGGCCGGACAGGCGGAGCCCCCAGGGGCTGCAGGACATGCTGGCTCAGCTGCTCCTTTAAAGGAAGCTCGTCCGAGCTCAAAGCGGTGAGGGAGGCGGAGGCCGGTGCAGGCGGCGGGGGAGAGGCACGTCCCGGGGAGCCCGGCGGAACGGTGAGTGGTGGAGATCACTAGTTCCTGCCCCTCCCCTGCTGGGGTCCATGCCCCTTCAGGGCTGGGCTGGGACTGGTGGAGCATGGGGAGCAGAGCTGCAGACCGGGCTGCCGAAGCTTTAAAAAAAAAATCATGGCAGGGCGTCCGGAATGTGCTGCCCCAAGAATCCCCGGAATGCCGCCCATTACAAGGTGCCACCCCAGCCACGAGCTTTCTCGTCTGGAGCCAGGCCTGGTTCAAGGACTCTTTTAGGGCTAAGATTTGGATTTAAGGGTGTTGGAATACTGAGCAATTATGTTTTTCCCGCTTGTGAAGTAGAAAAACACTTACTGTTTTGAGATCTGCCTGTAGCCAAAATAAAGACAAGTTCTGATCTGGGAATTTGAATCTGGACCCTGCCAGACCATTTCATTACAAGGTTCTGGTCCATAGCTAAAGAAGACAGTAAGGAAACATGTGGCATTGTCTTGTTAAGCTACACATATGGTAATACTCTAAAATAATACAGGAGTCATTATTGGGTGCATATGTAAATAGATCTACATAACAGATTCTCTCCTTTTAGCAAATTGTCAGATGAGCAATTCAATCAAGACAGAAACAGCTGGGGACAGCTTCACAATTGAAAATGCAATGACACTAACAGGGAAAGATACAGATGGGAGAATTTCTAAATATTTTATGAAGCATCTTGACTTTTTGAAGATATCTAATTTTTTTAAAATTAAACTGTTAGAAGTTGCTTTACACACAGGGGCTTCTCTTTACAAACCCACAGATGTTAAGCTATTTAGATAATGTGATTATCTGAACCTTCTAGTTCTGTTTTATGATAGGTTGGATAAAATGGCTTGGTTGTTATCTATGAGCTGATTGGTTCAAATTATAAAAATGTTAATTGCCAACTCAGTGTCTTGAGGCACACATATAAATGAGGGTTACCTAACTAGTTATAATCATGTGCAAATTCCCAACTTGCACATGCTTTAATAACAAGTTAAGCACATACATAATTGCAGTGCACGTTAACAGTCACAATTCTAAAAAAATGTGAGCTATAAGAACCAGTAAGAAAGGATGGATTTTATAGAAGTTGCCAAGATAATATAGATCTTTTATTCCATTCTTCTCTATTCCCACTTCCAAAAGCTCCTCCATGCCCTCACGATCTCTCATTTAGACTACAGTAACCAAGTCTTTTTCCTCATTTGTCACATAGAATGATGTAGGCTCACCTTGACATAATCATAAAATGGTCTGGCATGCTACCATTACTTAAATAGAACTATTTTATTTTTATAATTGAGAGACAATTGACCCTTGAATAAGCACTCAGATTGCCACAAGCAGCGTCTTTCTGTGTGTGCACACATGTGTGCGCTCTCCTCTCTTATCAAGACTTTCAAGAATCCCTGATTCAAGGGAAAATGACAATCCACCAGATAATGTTGCAGTAAGAAATAAATATTCAGTTATTCATAAGGTGCTATGCTTTACTAAATTAAAGTTTCTATAAGAAACATTTGAGAAATCTTAGAGGGTGCAGAGAAGAGCCACAAAAATAATCCAAGGGCAAGAAAAAATGCTTTACAGTGAAGCTTCAGGAGCCTGACTGGTCTAAGATTGTCAAAAAACATCAAGACAATTTGGTAATATGTATCAGTCCTTTCATGGGGAGAAAATACCATGTTCCAAAGGGGTACTTTGTCTAGTGGAGAAAGATATGACAAGAATCAATAGGTGGAAGTTAAAGCCAAACAAGTTGAAACAGAAATAAGGCAGACATTTTCAGTAAAGAGGTATGGAACAGTAAAACTACTGGAACAAACTGTTATGGGGAATGATGGATCTGAAGACTCAGAAAGACAGAAAATCAAGAGCAGATGCCTTTCTGGAACATATTCTGGAATAGGCCTGAGACCTGATCATCCCACCCCACACCCTGGCCCCATATTAAAACAGACTTGAGTGAAACTGAGGAAGTTCACCACTAAAATTGAAAAAAAAAATATTCAGCTGATGATAAAGCACCCCCACCTCAGGAATGTCCCTAAAGAGAGTTATAACTACCAAGAGACAACTAGGCGCTGGGAAATTAGGAGGAAACAGAAAGAGACTCAATAAATGGTAAAATAAGCTCTGACCATCATTTTTATGCTGAACATCAGCATAAACAGAGAAGGTCACAACTAAGTTACAATTTGGTCATGAAAGATAAAATGTAAAAAACTTGGGCAGGAGGGAGGCGGTGTGTGGGGGGGGGGGGAAATATTGGTTGAAGAGCCCAGAAAGAGAGATGGAGAGTCAATGGTGAGGCATGGAAGGGGAGACAGGGAGGAAGGGGATAGCTGGAGAGACAGACTGGACAAAGAGCTGAGTTAGTGAAACTGGGACTGACTGGGCAAAGAGATTGGGATTGGAACGAGAAGTTTGAAAGAAGAGGAGATGGGAGTTCGGATAAGGATCTAGGGGTGGAAAGGGATGTGACCGAAGGGGTCAAATTTAGCGAGGAGCACGAAGGGTCTGTGCCCACAAGGGGAACACTCCCCTTTACCCTCTGGAATAAAACCCAACATTCCTGGAATCCAACATGTAATTCCATAATCACATTTTTTCTGGAGTACCCCTGTCTCATTCATTGACTAGGTTGAATCTTCTCTGAGGATGAATCAGGATTGTGAAGTGAAGGAAGCTGTTGTCTGTAGGACTTCTGCTTCATTTGTTGCAGAAGTTTGGAGGGGTATAGTGAATGAAGTCGGTGAATGCAGGAGATAAAGGATGGTCAGATGATAGAGGCAGTTGAATACCACCATGGAGAATTGGATTCTGTCCCACTCTCTGAGATGAAGTTCTTGTGTGATGCTGGGCAAGTCACTTAAACTAAGCTTTTCTCAGATGGTCACTAATTGTGTCTTCCTTATTTTCTGGGTTCCCAATGGAATACCATGAAGTCAATGGGAGATATGCTTTGAAAATATAAAGGGCAGTATAATTCTAAGTACTCTGAATAATCCGGTCCTAGGCTTCTCAAATTCGGCATCCAAAATTAGTGAATATTTTTTATTTTAATCTCTCTGTGCCTCAATTCCCCATCTGCAAAATGAGGATAATACAACCCTTCACATCACAGAGGAGTTGTGAAGATTAATTAATTAATGTTTGTGAAACACTCAGATACTAAGCACCATAGAAATGCCCACAAGGAAATTGATAATTCTGTGTTCAGAGCAGTGTTTAACTAGTGTGCAGTAAATAAAGCCTTCAGCCACATACTGAGGATAAAAAAAATATTGAATATATGGTCACTGAGCATCATCCATTCTGTGCATTCAGAAAAAGGGGTCTCGTGGAAAAATATAGCATGTGATCATGTAATTAAAGACTGTATAATAATGTAAATGGATAAGGGCATGAATTAAGTTTGCATGAGCATCTTTAATTTTTTTCCTAACTTCTGGGTTCTTGACATTGCAACCGTAATGTTTTTTTAACGTAGTTTTAAAATGTAAATCCCTCATGTTTTAAAAAAAAAACTGAAAAAAAAATGATGTGGCATCATATTGATCAGGAGTTTGAGTCATCTGTAGTATTTGGACCTGTAGATCCATGCAACAGATCTCTACCACTTGAGCTAAGAGAAACTGGTAGCAGTAGTAGGCTGTTTTCCTCAATGGATCAGCAACTAGAGGAGGATTAGACACAATGTGTAGAAGAATGTGCTAGCAGCCAGCAGGAGCAAATGCAGGGAAAGACTTTCACAGCCCCAGCAACTCCAGGTAGGAGCATGCTCATTGCAGACAGAATTTTTGGAAAATTAAGCTGCCTAACTTTAAAAGTCTCTACTGAACTTGAGTTATCTA
This sequence comes from Chelydra serpentina, assembly GCA_037349315.1. NCBI lineage: Eukaryota > Metazoa > Chordata > Testudines > Chelydridae > Chelydra > Chelydra serpentina. The sequence goes on from JBAIAC010000004.1 coordinate 73,744,058, forward strand.
AGATTTTGCAAAGGCTTATAACTTGGCCAAGTTTGGGCAAAATTTCCACAGGGACAGCAAAAAGCACACTCCTCATATTAGCAGGAGTCTCTTCCCTGCCAATTTTCGAGCCTTTGCTCTAAAACACTTAGGTTCTACAGCTTCTCAATGAAATTTTGTAAGTTTATTTTTAACATCCTGAGGTTGGAAATAGCTGAACCATTTTAGCTAAACTTTTGGGGGGGAAAATCAGATTGAGGTAAACACCTGGCACAGAAAATTTCAGCCTGGTTGGTATTAATTTGGGAAAATTATAAACTAAAAACGTGGTCTTATGGGAAGTGTCAGGCTACTCAAATCATAGGGGATGCTATCAGATCCACCTATAATATGTATTATATGCCATTTTCTTTCCTGTTGGTTCTTCATTTGGTGGAAGAGAATCAATTGTTTATCAAGCAGCCAAATATAGGTTCATCATTCTGTGGGACAATTGCACTGGCCCTAGAATATATTAGAGCAACATAGAAATAACTTTAAATTACGCCAGCTGGCCAGAGCAACACAAAGGAACAAGTTTGGCCCATCTATTCAGGCCTGGAACCATTCAAATAGAATAAGCTGTGAAGTGCTTGACTTTGAGGCAGTCCATCAGACAAGCTGCTGAGAAGCTAAGAGCAGGGAAGTAACCTGAGGGAGCTCTATTGGACCTTCATCAAAATAGAACCTTTTCTACAAAATGTTCCAGTTGACAAATTCCAACCAAAAAACAAATGTTTCATCAGAGTTTTTCTAACCCGTTTTATGGATTACAATTTCAAATCAACACTAGAAACTGATAACAAGTTAAAACAATAGGGGGAATGTTGAATTCCCTTAGGCCCATGAAATCCCTATGTTTCTTCCTGAATTAAAATTTTATCACAGGTATTAGCCATAGAAACATTGCATAGAAACTCTACCTTAGAGTCTGTGTAACAATTTCTGTTATTCTAGGTTTAAGAAAAAAATCAACTTTCCACTTCAAATTTCAGCTCTGGGTGATTTTGTCAAATCTTCTTTTTTAATGCTTATCCAAGGAAACTACAGCCTTGGAATGAATCGTGGTGATCTGTGATGTCATTTCGCCAAGGTTCTCTCCCACACAGAAGAGAAGACTATTGCTGAAAACAGGCAATACCCACATGAGAGCAAAAATATCTAGTAAATGAATATTTGTTTATAATCTAAACTTTGGATAACTACAGTGTGTGGCGACCTTTCCTATCAGTAGGATTTAGAGAGGTGAGAATTAGAAACATTTTTTTCCTCTAAAACAGAATGATGTGCTAGTTTTCTCTTTTGTGCATGGCCATATAAGCCTTAGAAGTAATATCAAAACAACATTTAAAATTTCCTATTTTGACTCATTGGTATTCAGAGTAAGTTTTCTTTTGATTAAGCCTGGATATAGGAAGATAGGAAATGAAATATGAATACAACCCAGTGACCAGACTACAAGTGTTATTTGTACCTTCTAAGTATAAAATTAAACATATTGCATAAAGAGCTGTAATTTCCTAACATTAGATGCATTCTCAACATAGCCAGACCAGTGTCACAAGCAGATAAAAGAAGGGATCAAAAATACACTTTCCTAATATTTTAAATGAGAAACAGTGGGCCCAAACTTCAAAAATGATGGGTAGAGATTCAAGTACAAATTAGGTGAATCTATCCAGAAGAGGCTAGTTGGATGTCCAATAATCCTTTTGCATGTGCATTTAATATATTTCACGTGCAGTTACCATCATTGTATGATCGAAGATAAGGTGCAACTTTGATCATATATTTTCTCTACAGGTTTCTCTACCTTCTGTAGATTTAACCCAAGATCTTTGTAAAATTGACTTGAACTCTGTTACCAGTGTGAAACCCGAGATCAAACAATCGCCAGCTATGAACACACTTGTCAGGACTTTTCCCTTAGCTGATCAGCACAAAATCTCCTCTTCTCCTCTATAGTAAACACATGGCTAAATCTCCCAACAAGTGCAGCAGTAATAGACACCCATAACCAGATTGACTGATTTTCTAAAAGGTGCCCTTCACATTTGTCCTTGGATTCATGAACAAAGTTATTACACACACACATAATATAATAAAATAAATAATAATAATTAATTATTATTAATTTATTAAATCTAAACAGTCTGAAATTGTAATACCAGTGTTAATCTATAAGTGAATAGACATACCACACAATCAACACTTCACACATTTCTGTAAATAGGCTTTAAACTCAACTCTGAAGGTCAAAGAGCACAAGCAATGTCTGACTTATGGAGTGAAGAAATTCCAGTTCTTAGTGCCCAGTTCTTAGTGCCACTGAAAATGTTCAGTCTCTAGCTCCAAGCATTAACATGTAGTGACTATAAACAAGGGTGTATTAGCTAATCTTAGCAATCATGATGGTACATAAGAAGAGATGGAATTCCATGTTCTGAGACAACATGCTCAGAGTCAGAAAGTAGCAGGCACTGAATATATCATATACAGCGATATCTGGGACAGGATCATTCTGTCTGTTCAGTGAGCCATGCTGGGATATCCTCCAAAAAAAGCACCCTGGAAAGATGGAAACATGATACTCACTGTCTGGCTTCACACAGATGACTACCAGGCCTCTAGTTCCACGGCTGCTGTTTCATGGCTGGTTCTTCTCGGGGATAGCCTACTCTCTAAAAGTAACTTGCTTTCCCCTATGCCCAGCATGAGGACCAAAATGGGGATGAGGAGAAGTGAAAGACCAGTCATGTCAAGTGGGCAAATCTATTCAGACATGCCTTTCCCAATTAGAGAATTAGCTAGTTTCCTAGAGATGAACTAAAGAAAATTCATACAAAACAAACACACGCTTTGGGGCACTTATTTGACCTCATTCATGTTCACCCATCACTAGCCTGAATGATTTAAATAGGCTTTTTCCCTAGTAGCAATACTCACAATACACATAATATTGGCACCTACCCCTCAAAATAGAAAGAAAAACACCAGACAGACCTGTTCATTTCATAAAGAGGGCAGGATAAAAAAGAAGCCTGATTATTTTTATTATTGTTGCTAGTCCAATTGGCTTTCCAAAGCACTCTTGCTACTATTGCCTGAAATGATCTTTCAGCTAGTCTTCTGAAGCTATCTTGGGTACATGCATCATAAAAGGCAAAATGGATAGTGATATATACTCAGACTAATGAAAGTTAAAGAATATGTTGTTCTGAAATAAACTGGACATTTAAAATAAAATTAACAATGACATATCATTTTTTGTTCCTCCATGGATTTGAAGCGAAGAGCAGAAAAAAATATGTAGTAAAGATTTTCCTTTACCATTTTATCCTAAAGGTTCTGTGCCCATAATATCATAGGCCTGGTCCACACTAGTGGGGGGATCGATCTAAGATACGCAACTTCAGCTACGAGAATAGCGTAGCTGAAGTCGACGTATCTTAAATCGAATTAAAAGTACTTACTGCGGGTCCACGTGGCACAGGCTCGCTCCCCCATCGACTACACTTATGCCTCATGCCGAGCTGGATGGGATCGATTTATTGCATCTACGCGATCCCAGAAGATCGATCGCTACCTGCCGAATCGGGAGGGTAGTGTAGACGTACCCATAGTAAACTTTCATTTTCATTTTCAAAGCATAGTTAAGATATCCCCTTCACTCCTTGCATTAGCAGCCAGCATGCAGAAGCAGCAATCCCCTTTATTTATGTAATAACAAAAAGAATCATGTTATGATTATGAACAGATGAAATAATTTTATGTTTTTAATGGGGCACTGTCAGAAAGTTTAGGCTCCACATGTAGGTTTTGTAAAGGATTTTTCTAAAACATGTATTATTTTATTGCTGTTTTCACCTACAGAGATTGGGGCCCCATTGTGCATGGTGCTACACAACTGTAATAGGAGACAGACCCTTCCCCAAAGAGCTTACAGTTGAAACAGGTAAGACAAAGGGATGTGGGATGGGGAAAATGAGCACAGAGAACTGAAATGACTAGCCCAAGATCACCCAGCAGGCCAGTGTCTCAGACACCCATGTCTCCTTAGTCCCAGCCCAGTGGCTTATCCATTGAACTATGTTCCCTCTCTAATAGAAATATTTTATTCATGCATTTTTATTTTTATTAAAGTGGTTGTGTCAATGGTAGAGATTTTTGCCTGTAATAAGATTTTAACTGTAATACTATGAAGATGCTATAATTGTATCTCCATAGTCCAGGCTGAGATGAAACTAAAGCCTCAAGGCTTCAGTTGAACAGGTATTAAACCTTATGCATATATGCATGAATAATTTAATGGATTCTCCCAAAACATATAGCTCTTACTGAATTCACAGAATGAATTTCCAGGTAAGTCTGTTAGTTGTACTCATTTTAAAATATCTCTGTTTATAACAATCTATTTCTTTTTTGTGTGTGTCTACTCTTTTTAGGATGCCTCTAACAAAGAAGCCTCTGAAGTGTGAGATGTGAAAATTGACTGAGAGTATGCTAAAAATCTAGTTCTCGACTTAAAGTGCTTTTAAAAAAAATTGTGACACTTAGTTATAACCATTTTTATTCTCACTGAATTATTTAACTTCAATGGTACTACTCACAGGGCAAAAAGCTAAGCACGTGCTTAAGTGTTTGTAGGACTGGAGACTTAGTCCTTCTCTATAAAAAAAGTTGTGCCACTAACTATGCTGGTATAGTTAAAGAGGTAAACTGTCCCCAGTGCGGACACAGCTATATTGGTGACAAAGAGTCCTTTTGCACCTTATTGACTAACAGACGTCTTGGAGCATAAGCTTTCGTGGGTGAATACCCACTTCGTTGGATGCATGCAGTGGAAATTTCCAGTTATGCATGCAGTTATTTCCACTACATGCATCCAACAAAGTGGGTATTCACCCACAAATGCTTATGCTCCAATAAGTCTGTTAGTCTATAAGGTGCCACAGGACTCTTTGTCGCTTCTACAGATCCAGACTAACACGGCTACCCAGGGCCGGCGCGCCCACTAGGCGACCCTAGGCAGTCGCCTAGGGCCCCGGGAGCTGGGGGGCACCTGGACGCAGCTGCCGCCCTCCACCCGGCTCCGCGGCTGAGCAAGGAGCAGGGGGGGGGCAGCTGGCAGCGGCTGCTGAGAGCCCGGGGGCGCCGCGGGCGGGGGGCTGAGTTGTGGGCGGGGGGAGGCGGTGTTAGCTGGGCGGGGGCAGGCGCAGGGCCGGTGCAAGGAAGTTTCGCCTAGAGCGTGAAACTTCCTTGCACCGGCCCTGCGGCTACCCCTCTGATAGCTATATTGGTGTAACTGTGGAGACATAGGAGTGGTTTATTGCTTAACTATACTTGTAAAAACAAAACAAAAAAAACCACCCACAAACAACAGTTATACCAGTACAAAAAAATGTGTGTAGACAAGGACTACGTCACCAAAAGCACTTTAATGACAATTAAAGTTTAAATATATAAGGTCAATGTTTAAATGTAAAGGCTGTTTTCCCTTATATGGCCAGTCCCATTTAGGTCCATAAGATTATACACATGAGAAAGTGAAGCAGACTTCGCAATGTAAGCTTGTCAATTTCCATAGAATTTTAATGTGGTAGTGAAACCCTGACCCATACTGCGGAGTGATTACAAAGTGCTTCGTCCTCCACAGTTATGATGAACAGGGTGTGTTGCAGAGGAGAGTTGAAGTGTTGGAACTTACTGGTCAGAAAGTTATCTAGTTGTGACTTATGGCCTGGCTCTGTGTTTATGTCCTCACACTACATGGTGTCAGACGTGAGTGAATCCCTCTGTCTAAAGAAGGAATAAAGGGGAAAAAAGAGACTTTCAGACTGCCAGAAGGGTGAGCAAGTGGGGAAAGTGAAAAATCAGGGAGGAGACCTGTGAAAGCTGCAGCAGGAATGACGCACAGCCCTATTTCAGTGTAGCAATAGAGTCCACAGTGCAAATGACTTTGTTAGAGAAGTTTGATTTTGAGAACTCAGGTTACTGGCCTTCTTGACTACAGGGAACAAAACTTGAATTGAAACCTGCCAGACATCTGAACTGTTTGGGACTCAGCAGAAATTCCCAGATGCTACTTAGTGGAAACTCCAAAAGGAATTCTTCAGAGAAATTGGGTTCATCTTCAGTACTTCCCAATATAACAAAGAGAGAATCTGGGATCTGTAAGTCCTTTGACAGGAAGTGAGGGGAGTTCTCTAGTTGCTGCTTAAGGCATGGCTCTTTGCATTTATGTCCTCCACTCTACAAGTACTACCAGGCATTCAGTACTGACAAGATCTTTTTCACCTCACACAAGATTGAATTACCACCATCTGAGTTATGATTCTTTTTTTTTTGCATGGGGGCGGGGGGGGGGGGAGAAGTAAAAGAAGAAAACAACAATACCTAGCTTTTATATAGCATATTTCATCTGTAGATCTCAAAGCACTTTACAAAGGAGGTGAGAACCATTATGCCAATTTTATAAATGGTGAAACTGAGGCAAAGATCAATGAAGTGACTTGCCCCCAGGGTTAGAGCTGGGAATAGAGCCCAAGACCTCAAAAGGCCCAGTCCAATATACTATCCACTAGCTCATGCTGCTGCCCAATTTTATCTTTTTTATATTATTATTGTGCTGCACACAGTGGATGACGCTACACATCAGACACACAAAATGGAATCTTTCTCCCACTTCCCGCTTATATTTCCATATTATACATGAGCAGAATTAATTCAACATGAAAATACTAGCATTCACATCATAGTAATCTTTGTATTGCATTCAGAAAACCATAAATAAACACATTTCAATTCATTAACAGTTGTAAGCCTTCAAAATACGCAGTTCCCAGCATGGCTTGATAAGAAGAACAGAAGATTGCACTGAAGTATCGTTTATTGTCATGGTAATTTGCATGGTGGTAAAGTTGGCTTTGTTTCTTAATTCCAATTGTTTGGAAAGAATGTGCCCTATATTGTTAATACTTCTATTCCATTTGCAGAAAAGTATATTGTTATTATACAAAACAGCTTTATTTAAAGGAGGATTGAGATGTCAAAGAATAAAGTAGTGATATTCTATTCCTCCCTATCTTCTTATGCCTCAGAATCCTTTTATTGCTGAAAAATCCTTCCATTGACTTCCCAGCTCTTAATTCAAGTTCTTTGTCCTCACCTATAAGGCCATACATAGCTTTGCCCTCCCTTTCCTATTTACTCATGCCTTGATATTCTTCCTTTATTTTACCATTAACCTCCTTCTCCGTCTCCACTTTCCACCTTCTATCATGATGCCTCCTATGCCTGGAACAAACACCCTTGTTGTTATCAAACATTTTCTCTCCCCTCATAATCCATCATACTTCCCACTTTTCCCTCATTTTTATCAAACCTACCTAACCTGAATTGTTACCCTGGGTCTTGTGTTTTTCATCGTTGAGGCCAGATTCAGAAACTCTTACCCAGGTTGAATAATAATACTGCAACTCCGCACGTAGTGACATTGGTTTCAGTGGGATAACTCAGCATGCAAAAACACTATTCAGTTTGAGTATGAGTCTTGTAATGTGCCCTTGGATTGTAATTTCTTTTAAATATTTCCATACGTGATTGCATTTGATACCTACAGAGCACTTGTGTGCATTCTGTGGTTACAGCCTGTTTGAATGAGCAGAAGTGGTATTTGAGCTAATAGCTCAAAATAGGCACAGTTATTTAGATGGAGTTTAAACTAGGTGGGAAAGGGAACTCAAGCTATCTGATGATAATGATAACAGACTAAAGCAGACAGGGAGTCCTGGGACTTAAAAATGAAGCATACGATTAGTATTAGACTACAACATATGTATACAAAAGCAAACAAAACATGAAAATAATGCAAGAAGAACCAGTGCTGAAGATTTTGATCTAGTTAGCATAACAGAAACTTGGTTTGATGCTTCACATCACAAGATCATCACTAGAGAGGAACATTTTTATACAAGTCATTTAAATATGCGAGGTGAGTAGCTCAGCTGTATAGGTCCAAAGTGTTTACAATGGTATGAAAATCCGATTTGATAAAAAATGGTAAAGAAATGCTGTGGCTATGATGACAAGGAAAGAAAACGAAGGAGAAGTTATTGGATACCGAAGGGCAGATTTTACAATGTATTTAGGTGCCCAGTGGAATTTTCAAGAGTACCTGGGTGCCTAACTCCCAAATAGGAATTTGGTGGCAAGGAAATTTTGAAAGTCTCACTCGGCATCCCTCTGAATCTTTAGGCACCTAAATATCTTTTATAAATCTGGCCTTACGTCACAGTGCTAGGACAGAGGGAAAGGTAGGAAGGAAACATTGCTGGAACAAGTTTCAGTGTACTCTAAGCCAGTGGTTCTCAACCTTTTTTTCAATTGCTGGCCCCTAAAAATTTAAAATGGAGGTGTCCCTTTGAAAATCGTAGAGATAGTCTGTAGACCTCCAGAGATGTTCAGACCATGGGTTGAGAACCACTGCTCTAAGCCATACAACGCCATGCTTAAGATTCTGAGAATACAGATGCCTGCTAGGTATAAATATAGCTAACAGGAATAATGAACAAGTTTGCTAGATTGCTTAGAAAAGAATTTTACAACCCATAAAGACTCCAGCCAGAGGAGAAGAAATATTTGATCTACAGTATTTCTTACTGATAGAAAACCACTGATTAAGAATGTGAGACTAATAAAGCAACTTGGCATCAGTGACCAGAAGCTGGTGAATTCAATGCACAGTCATGAGGAAATTTTTTCACAGACTATAAGGGCTTGCCTACATGGGCCAGTTAGCATGCAACATGCTAGTGTGCACTTTAATACATACTCGTCTAGTGCAAACTGAAGGACTGTATAGACAAGTCCTAATTGTATAAGGATAGCAGACCAGAGAGTTGAGGATAATTAAGAAATCTAGTGAGTCAATTGTAATGCAAAGAAATATTGAAATCCACCAGGACTGAAGTAGTATTCCAACAGATGCTATCATTAAAGCACAAGAGACTAGTTCCTCTGGAAAAAGTGAGTGTGATATTGTTTTACAAGAGGGATATGAGAGAATCACCATTTAAACAACAGCTAATACCTTAATTTTAGAATAATTATATGCAGCTTTTGAAATATTCTGACATTGTCTCAGAAAATTCTGACATTGCTCTTGAAAATTGCCAGATCCAAACACTAGGAATACCCCTAAGTGCACATTATGCCAGTACTAGAAAAAACATTCGTATGACATTGTCTTAGTTTTCCAGCTGTGGGGGAATCACTTAGATCGTATTCTGTAAAATTGCAATATAACCAGGAATAGGGGGCAAACTCTGCTCTCAGTTACACATGTGCTACACAGAGAGTAATTATGGGCCTGATTTTTTTCCTCACAACACTGAGAAACAGCAAATGTGTCCACCAAATTCACTCAAAGATATTAAGCACCTATTATTAACAGAAACTTGGAAAAGTGCCTAAATACAATATTCAGTTATATTTTAGCAAACAAAGCAGAAGAGACAAGAGGGAATTTCCAGTTAATGCTTTTCAAATACAGACAGACAAAAATGGCACTAAATATATAGTCAGGTATACATATATAAAAAGAAAGCATTCAGTTCTCTATGGGAGTAGCACTGACATATGTAATAGAGTAATACAGTGTATTGCTTTAAATGCTCTTGAAAATTGCCAGATCCAAACACTAGGAATACCCCTAAGTGCACATTATGCCAGTACTAGAAAAAAGAAAATGAAAACAAAAAGGCCTTTTTTTTTTTACTGACTTTCAGTTGTGTTTCGTATGAACATAAAACTTTGGGTAAGAGGGGAAAACTCTGTTAATAAAAATGTAGGCCCAGGTACATAATAAAAATCTGAGTCACAGATACATAAATCCTAGAAAAAGCATATAAGCAATATGTGTGCAAATTCTGTGCGAGGTAGTTAGAAATCCAATCAACTTCAATGGATCTAAATTATGCCTACACAAAATAAAAGGAAAGCTTGGTTTGTTTATCTCAGCACCAGGGCAGGCTCCAGCTTTTTGGCTGCCCCAAGCAAAAAAAAAAAACTGGCTGAAGCAAAAAAAATGGCCTCTGCCGAAGTGCCAAAGTAAAAAAAAACCCGCCGGCCCAGAATCCCCTGATTGCCGCCCCCTACAGGGCACTGTCCAGGCATGCACTTTGCCGTCTGATGCCTGGAGCCGACCCCGCTTGGCACAGAAAATTAAACTCTGCAAAGCACTAGTCAGGACACTTGTAGAAGTGGAGCAGAATCTTTGATTTTTCAACTCATTGGAAAATGAACTCCCCAGTGTTCTTACTCTGTCATTCAGGGAAACAAATAGAATGTTTCTGAGTGAAATGAAATGTAAACAATACAGTTTTCCTGTGTATTCAGTGTCCACAGATTCACTTATTTAATTTCCAGCTGTTTATGTTAAGAATGTTCTCTTGCATTGGATTATTTTCTGAACTTCTTTGCATTGTAGAATAACATTGGGCAGTCAAAAGACAAAGATCATCCTGTTAGTGTGTTCATTTGTGTAAAAAAAAAAAATACAAACATTGAATATGCCTCTGAGAAGTCGCTAATGCTGTACCATGCTGAGTAATGTTATGTATAACTATTACAATTCCCATTTTTCCTGCACCTCAGCTTAACACTCTGGTGAAGCAGAGGCCAAGTATTTCTGGACTTTGCAGGCAAAAAGAGATTACAAAAAGAAAAACCTCAGAGCTATGGTAGACAAATCACTGAAGGTAGGTATTAATTTCTGCCAGTGAGATGCTTAGAGAGATATTACCATACAATTCCTTAGTGAATAAATATTGAATACATCCACAAACATTTGCAGACAGCATTAGGAATACTTCTACATAACTTCTTAAAACTATAAGGCAGAAAATCTATTGTTATTCTTTAGAAAAACAACCCCAATTTGTCTAGGGTTGCCAACATTCTAATCACACAAAACCGAACACCCTTGCCCTGTCCTCTGACCTGCCCTTTCCCTGAGGTCCCGCCCCTCACTCACTCTGTTGCTCACTCTCCCCCACTCTCACTCACTTTCACTGGGATGGGGCAGAGGGTTGGGTGCAGGAGGGGGTGAGGGCTCTGGTGTGGGGTTGGGGAGGAGGAGTTTGGGGTGCAGGAGGTTGCTCTGGGCTGGGGCAGAGGGTTGGGATGTAGGCTCTGGGAGGGGGTTCAGGGCTGGGGCAGGGGGTTGGGGTGCAGGAAGGCTTTCAGGAGGTGGGTTCCAGCCGGGTAGCCCTTACCTCAGGCAGCTCCTGGTCAGCAGTGCAGTGGGGCTAAGGCAGGCTCCCTGCCTACCCTGGCTCCGCGGGACTCCTGGAAGTGGCCGCCATGTCAAGCTCCTAGGCGCAGGGGTAGCCAGGCAGCTCCGCGCAGTGCACGCTGAACATGCCCACAGGTGCCGCCCCTGCAGCTCCCACTGGCTTTAGCCCTGCTGTGTCACCAACTGGACTTTTAGCGGCCCGGTCAGAGGTGCTGACCCGACCTGCCAGGTCCCTTTTCAACCAGACGTTCCAGTCGAAAACCGGATGCCTGGCAACCCTAACTTTGTTACAGTTTCATATATTTCAGTGCAAGATTTCAACACAGCATATACATTTTTTTTATATGTTAGTACACACCTACAGAACCATTCCCTCCTAATCTTCTCAGTCTCTACAATGTGGCCTCAAAATGCACCTATCACAGACATTTCTTGATCCTACGTCGATCAGCCACTGAGTCCACAAGGCAGTTTCTAGCTCCCATATTACTAAACTTTTTCCACTGAGTTCTGATTGGCTCAGCTCTCAGATGACCTGCAAGAATGCTTGCCCTTAACAGACACTTTCTGTACAGCTTCAAAACAACTCCTGAGTATGTCTAGTAACTACTACACTCGTCTTCTAGATGTCTCTGGGCTCTTCTAACTGGGTTTCCATATGCGCAGAGACACAGTGGATTCAACAAAAATTCAAGTCCTCCCCATTCCTTCTCTCCCATTCTTTCAATAAAATAAGATAAAAAATTCTTCAGCGTTAGCATGTGGTTTACACAATAGAGCTTAAATAGTCCAGAAGGGAACACCCAGCTCTCTTCTTATTCCACCACAAATTCATCCTGCCAAGCACTTATGCATATAATTGTGCACATTTGATTAGTCCCCTAGGGATCAATTTTGCAGCATCAAATAATTTTGGACACAATTTTGAATGAGTGAATATGTGAGGACAAACTGTTTAATTTGATTATATACTTATTGCATCCCCAAATCGGGCAAAAATCTAAATGGGATCAACTGGTTCCATAAAGTTGTAGGCACATCCTTTTCAGGATTAAGCCTTGACAATACTAAACTGATTTCATTCAGACAGCCTGTTTATTAGATATGTGTGAATGAAGTGCCAAATTTATTGGTAGAATACATATGAGTATATAGAGAGCTCAAACTACAAAAAATAAGCTAATGTTAATGAAATAGACTTAGCTATTTCTAGTTAGGTATGTGCAAAATTGCAACATAAAGTTTAAGAAATTTATCTCAGCAAGTTATAAAAGAAGCAGTGCTCAATCTTGGCTTCACATCTTAAGTGGAAAGAAAAATGATATTTCCCAAATCAAAAGTAATTTTTTGTATCCTCCTAAATATCATACCTGTAAGTTAAATCCACTAACTTGCTTGATTTTTAACTTTTAATGATAGTTGCAACATAAGAAATCTTGAAATAAATTGCTCAGTGACTTTAAGGATATGAATGTTTTGAAATTGAAAATTTAAAATGTTAATGTTTTTTTCTACATATTTGAAAGATAATGTGGTCTGAATTGGATCTGACTCGGACGAGAGCTCTCTCACTTAGGATCAGGTTAAAGGATTTCTTTAAATTTGGCTAGTTCTGTTCTTAGTGACACTTTAAAGACAAGCCAAATCTGAACATTGTACAGAATATGTATCACTGTAAGTAAAGCAATACTTGTAGCTACATAAGCAATCAATTTATTATTTTACACATTACTTATAATGTATCATTACATTACTTATTACATAAATCATTACTTATAATATCTATTATAAAGAGTGATCATGTTTAAAGCATAAAGCCCAGGTCACAGAGTGTCCTGGTTGGTTTTTCAACCTCAATGTTGCATTTTCTGTCAAAAATGGAATGTTCCGTTTCTTAACATTACACTGATGAATGTTCACTTTAAAAACAAATATTTATGTATCCAAATGAGTGTTTCATTCCTCTGTGCTACATGTCAGAATGATTTCACAAACACAAGCCCATGTCTCACATTAGAATCCTCTAGTTCAGACCCCTGCATCTGTGCAGGCTCTCATTGACTTTAATGAGAATTTGTGCTAGTGGATCCTGAGGCAGTCCAGACCACAGGGATTGCAGTGAAATCAATAGCTTAATTCATTTCTTTTCATACGGTAGCTTTAAAAGAATAATTCAGTTTATATTACTCACATTCTACCCCCCTCTCCCATGTTGTTTTCTAACTACAGTAAAAGCTTTGTTATCTGGGATGTTGGGGGAATGGGGTGTGCTGGTTAGTCAAAAATTCCGGTTAACTAAGAGTTATACTTACCAATGAAATACATTCCTATTCTCTCCCTTTTCAAGACATGTGCAAATATCTATTTTCTGTTTTAATGTTAACACAACTCGCTTACACATCTCTCCTTGGCTTTTCACTGGTATTTTGGATCCCATAATGGTAGGGCGGGAGTTGATATTTTATGATAAACACAGGACAATGCACCGAGTAATAAACCGACCGATCACAATGGTGGATACAAACAGAAAGAACAGCATTCGGCTCTTCTCAGCTAATTCGAGCATAGTCTGACTGCTCTCAGAAATACTTGGGTCCCAAATAGCTTTGGCATCGGTCCCGGTTACTAGATTGGAGATTTGTATTGGGAGATATCAGAAATGCGGGTTTCTAGAGCTTTCCACTTGGTAAAGTGCTGCGTAACACAGCTTTTACTGTACTAGCTCTATAAACTAAGCCTAATATCAGCATATTGTTCTTTCTTCCTCATAAATATAGAGGAGCATCTTTCAGCAGCGTGTAGAGTACACAACCGTGTGGGTGCCCCTAGCACTTGTATAAAATAGCAGTGTAAAAGTGAAGCATGGCTTAGCTGAGTACAGTAAAGACATGCTGAAGGGTGTGGGTATGTATGTAAGTACTACATGCTTTCTACTTACCCAAGCCATATCTCCCTGTCTATGTCCTGTTGCCTCTCCACTGCTGGAGTGTTTTCCCACCATTGTGAAAGACTCCAGCTGCAAGGAAAGATTCTGGCAGGTTGCTACTGATAGAGCCCTTCCCCATGACAAAGGTTCTAGCATCTACATTGTACTGCTAAAAACAGAGGTATAGACAGCTTTGGCGAGTAGCGTGTGTGTAGGGGATATACTCAGGCAATACCCATACCCTTCAGTGTGTCTTTTCTCTACTCCCCTAAGCCAGTCCTCACTTCTACACTGCTATTCATACATGTCAGGGATCTATGGGGTATGTAAGCAACCCACCACCAAAAGAAGCGTGCCGTGTAGATGCATCTCTAGATATATGAGAAAAAGAACAATATGCTGATCTTAACCTGAGTTTACAGGGCTGGCAGTTAGAAACCATTTTGCAGATTTACTCACGTGTGCTATACAAAACTAAACAACAACTTTCACTTATGAAATGCTGCAGACCACTTATTTTCAGCATGCATTAGATTCAAACTAAATGATCCACCTGCATTATTCTTGCTGTATGGTTCAGGTTTATAGTTTCCTGAATGCCAACATTGTGTAACAGAAAGAAACAGTCCTGCCCTAAGGATCTACTGCAAGCTGGAGTTTGTGGTTTCCTGGAGCGTTAAAAAAATCCCTCTTGTCTCACAGGAAAGATTTTTTCACTGGAACTCTATTTGCAGTGAAACACTCCTCCAAGACATATGGGGTTTTAAGGCTATGAACATTTTAAAAATTCATGAGCCAGATTCCCCCAAAACATGAGTTTGGCTTAAAATCCTGATATTTTAAAAATACATTCTCAGTTCTTTTACATGCCTGGTGGTTTGAGTCTTTCAAAGCTTTTCTCTGCAACTGTAAGCACTAGAAGCATAGTTGTGTTTTTTCTTTGTTTGTTTTTGTTTTGTTTTGTTTTTTTCTTAAAGCCCCAGCTCCTGAAATCAAGTGATACCATGAAAATCTCAGCTTTCTTTTTTTTAAAAGTATCAAGAAACAATAAAATAAAAGTTGGCAACCCCGAGGACTGCCATCAATGTGTGTGTCGTCATTTTTATAAGCATCAATTTCTACTCATTAATGATAGATGAGTTCTTTCTTACCGTCTCTAAAACGTGCTTGAGACAGATCAACAAGAATCTCCCAATTTTGATGAAGAAATGAAAAAAAGTGAACAAAGTTTCATTTTTGTTATCAACAAGGTCTGCTGCCTGTGGCTACGACTACACTACAGACTAGGGTGTGACTCCCTGCTGGGGTATACATTCTTGTGCTAGCACTCATTGAGCTAGTTCTAGTATATATACCAGTGTAGCAGCAGTAGCATGGGTAGCAGCAACGGAGGCACATCTGAGCAGGCCAACTACATACCCATCTCTTTTAGGCAGACATAACCTATATTGTAGTCTTTTAGATTCATGTCACTCTTGGGGAGTAGAATAAGCATGATGTATTTGAATGAGAAATCTAAAAATGCAATGATGTAGTGTTATGACCAATTTCAGTCATTATACATATTCCCTTTCTCAGTTTCTAACAGATTGTCACCAAATTATGTGGCATCAATTTTAAGTTAATCTTCAAAAGATTGTATGTGCTGCAGCCCTGGTGACCTCTTTATTCTCCCCACCATACTTGGGCTGTGCTCAACTGGGAGACTTTAGATACTGGAGCTCCGCTTTAAACGTCTACTTTATGATAGTAGATAGAAGAATGATATCAGTGAAGGACCCATAAATATTGAACAAAGTGAACAAGAAAATTGGGCTGGGCCTTCGGAGCACATTGTCAGACATTTGTTTTAAAAAGAATTTCCCTAAACATTGGTGTAGTAATGACATAGCACTTATGGGATCATTTTTTGTATTCTATCCCCATATGGAACTAGCTGAATAGTAGAAGAGGAAGGTCATCTATCATCTAGAAGTAATTTGATGGATCTTATTACAAAGTGTTCAGATACAGTGGTTATGAAATAAACATGTGATGTTTAAGAATTCTAACAAGAGTATAATTTAGTTCCCAGCTGTGTCACATGACATGGGTCAAGGTTAAAACATTAATATCATTGTTACAATGGCAATGGATAGCATCCACCATTTCCCATTACTACTGTTACGGATGACACAGAAATGCCTATAATGTGCAAGTTACAACTGTTCTTACATTTTTACCCACCTCCCCAATAATCTTAAACCAAATGAGCAGGATATGGCTCATCAGTGAATTGCAGTTCTGAAACTTCATTGTAACAGAATGGTTTTCTTCTTTGCAACTTTTCTTCAGTGTTTTGAAACTCCGTAGAAAAGTTTCTGTCTCTGTAAGCTTATGGCCTCTACAAACAGAAATAGCTTCAGGTCTTGTAATAATATTTTAACCATTTTGCATTTTGTATGCAGATCATAGGCTGGTGTCTGCAATAATTGATTGCCCTTCCAAAATTTCTTCCAAACTAGGTTATAGTATCTGATAGGCAATAAATTATAAACACATGAGAATATTTGCATCTGTAACCTCAGTCACTGTTATTGAATTCACAAGCCCTCAGATTTCTCTAAGGGGAACTTTATACATCAAGACACTGAGCAAAGAAAGCATTACCTGGGGCTGAAGCTGACTGATATGAATGGGTGAAGCTCTCCCTCACCAGTATTTCTTTCTGAGATAGCTAGTTTTAAATCGTTTCATTATGTAGAAATAAAATTGAATTGTAATTGTGTACTTGATTTTTTTTTTAAAGGAACTGAAAATTATTTTTCATCAGCCAATTAAATTAAGCTGAACAACGCATTTTGATCCAAAATTCAATTCCCTTGGAGGGATGAAATTTGATAGAATAAACCTATAATAAGACATTTATTCATGGAAATCCCTCTCATTACATTTGAAAACTTAACTCACAAAAGTTGAGGGCGGGGGAAGAGACAGATGTGAAGTGAGCAGTTTCCAATTCTCACCTTCTCAGTTCTACAATATTCCTTAGTGTTCTGTTGTATTAACTGTTTTAGGAAAAGTACATCTTCCTTGTGAAACCACCAATAAAAACAAATTGAAAATATTTAAGATCAGATATTGGCATATGTTAAAAAGGATATATACTCATTGTGTTTAAGAAAAAAATTAATCTAAATTGGGTCTGCCTTGCCCAGTTTCTTCTTTTTTAAAAACAAAAGAAGAGCCCTCCTAAACTGAAAGCCTGAAATAAAAGTTTCATCAAAGAGAACATATATGTCAAAACTGTACAATTTTAAACATAGGTATCTGATTCTCCTCTCACTTTTATTGGTGTAATTCAGGAGTAACTTCACTGCTCTGCAATATTGCAGTTGTACTGAGGTAAAATGAATGCAAATGTGATAAGATCATGAAAGGGCAGTTAAAACTAGAGCTAGGTGAATACTTGATTTTTCAGTTTGCTGACAGTTCAAAAAAAAAAAAAAAAAAGGCAACCCAAAAATCCAGTCCCGGTTGAAACAAGATGAACATTTCAAAAAGATTCAGTGAATTTTTTAAAAAGTCTATTTTGAAATGAACACAAATGTTTTTTTCAACCAAACACATTCCTAGGTATTTTTAAGGGGCTAGATCAGTGGTGTGCAACCTGTGGCCCATCACGGTAATCCGCTGGCGGGCCGCAGGACAGTTTGTTTACAGTGACCGTCCACAGGGACGGCCTCCTGCAGCTCCCAGTGTCCGCGGTTCGCCGTTCCCAGCCAATGGGAGCTGCGGAAAGCTGTCTCGCAGTTCGCCAGTGGATTACCCTGATGGGCCGTGTGCAGTCCGCGCACCGCTGGTTGCCCACCACTGGGCTAGATTAACAAAGGGAGGCAGTAAGGGAGAAGGTGGTAGCAGTGGTAGCACCCTTGTAAACTTTAGTCCAATGGCTAGAGCACTGGGCTGGAATGTGGGAAACTTCATGTTCAAGCTGTTTCACAATGTACAGATTAAATAGTCATTGGAGCAGGGGCTTGAACTTTGGTCTTTTACCTCCAGACTAGAGGATTCACTTCCATACTTTCTCTGGCCCAATGACAATTTATTTATTATAAATGAACAGCTTCAGCAGAAGAAAGACCCGTATCAGAATATCCAATAGTTCAAGGGGTAAGGCATATTCCTGAAATGTGGGAGATGAAAGTGCATTCCCTTTTTCACCTCAGGGAGAGGGAATAATTAATCCCCCATCCAAGCTGAGTCTTTGACATCCCAGTTGAATGCCCTAACCACTAAGAGGTTCTCCCCTCCTCCCCTATGTATACACAATAGTTACAAGATCAGATACTATTTGTTGCACAAGACCCCTGCTTCATTTAATGAACAGGATAGACACCATACAAGGGGTCAGAATGAAGGGAGCACAGGTAATTGACAATTTACATGCATTCTTGACTTTGCAACTTGCTTTTAGCTAATGTTCTAAAATTTAATATTACAAATACTTGAGACTAGGATACATTATGAATGTGTCTGTCCACATTTCTTCTCTTTCTCTAATGAAATAATATATTCCTGAAGTCCAAACTACCTTTGTGGGGGTTTTCAGAGGCCATGGCAACTGCAGAGTTTCCTCACCAGCTCTCACTCTGCAGTTTGAAGGACTGGAGAAAGTGTGCAAGCATAGGCAGTGAACCAGCAGCAGTAGGGTTCTTTTGTAAAACATGCTGTCAAGGGACAAGGGCTCAGCACTTCCTCTGGATGTTCCAAAATCCACAAGATGTCATCTAGATTTTATATAATCGGTTAGGTTGGAAAGACACGTCTGATCCATAAGATCTATCACAACTTTCCTTGTAATTATATGATGAGTCAAGAAGTAACGTTTTCCCCCTTTCTGCACACTTACCCCAAGTAAGGGGATTATTTTACCCCCCTTGTCACTACATTTAATTTGCAGTAAGAGCAGCTGAACTCACTGTCTAGGACAGTGGAACTGTGAAAGCATCTTGTGGTTAAGAAAATGAAGAAAATACAAAGCAAAGCAGCTGAGTCTCACTCTGTTGTTGTGCAACAAAGTAGGAAAGCAGTTTCTGCCAAGGTTGTAGAATATGAAATTATTGTCATCTTCGCTGAAAAGCAGGCCATGTAGTGCAGATGCTGTGAAATGCACTAAATCCAAATGAGAGAGTAATTGGAAAGATGGAGCAGGGATGCAACATCTGTGACCTGTTTTCTACATCTGGTCCACTGATGTAATAATTGGGTCTACACATTTACCCTAATGTCTGTTCAGTTGTAAAATGTGAGTGAAAGTTCATAAAATGTCACAGTAATCTATCACAACAAATGTTGATGGGAAAAGGTATAAAAGGGAGACAGAAAGATTAAATTAGTTTAAAGAAAAAGGCCTACTGATATAATTCAAGGACTGTGTTAAGATCATGCATGGTGAGCAAGAGAAGCATGGGCCCAGAAATCAGTGAAGCAAAATTGTTGTGCCAGAAATTAGGCCTAATTGTTGAACAAAATAATGAAGGGATGGACTAGTCCACCCAGCACTCCATTTTGGGGTCCTTAAAAGAAAAGACTTTGGAGGGGGAGATTAGGAAAGGAAGCAAACGGAGACAATTGCTGATTGAAAGATGGGAAAGGCACAAGCTTCCCCATCATGGCTGCCTCCCACCCAACGACTCCTTATGTGCTGGGAACCTGGGATCCACTGTATCATCATGGGGCCTTCATCATCCTTAGCCCAAGAGATGTCCTGACAAGACCAGGCCAAGACAGGGACCCAGATGACATTGCCACCTCCACTGGCTCCAGCTGAATCCCAAACACTCCCTGGGGGTCACTTGTCCCCATATGGTCTTTTCCTTCCCCACCTTATTCCTTCTCTTTCTTCTCTTGCCTTCTGTTTAATAACAGTCTGGCTTAGCCAGCATTTGTGCAACACTCCTGTGAACAGAAAGGCAGCTAAATGCAAAGCCCTTAATGGTCGAATGCTAGTATAAGTTAGATAGGTCTTGGAATGGCTAATATGACAATGTGCAGTGCCTGAATTTTTCCAACAGTGAGGTTGCAAGTGAGAGTCAACACTTGAGAGAGAAGCTGCATTTTCTATATTTGCTATTCTTTGCTTTCTCCTTTTGTGCATGTCTTCTTTGGTCTTCTAGGAAACAAGGTTGGACTTCAACAGCAATATCATCAGCTCCAACCCATTTAAATTAACTTTTTCCTCTTTTTTCCCAGAAAGGATAATTATTACCATCGAAGTGACTGTCAAAAATAAGGGGTTTGTTTTGTTTTTCCTTTTAAAGACACTTTACAACTAAAGTGAAAGAAACAAAGAATGTGAAAATGAAAGTCTTATTTAATACTTTACATTTCAAATGCTGTAACTATTTTCCTTCTCTGTATCTTTAATACAAAATTTCAAAGGATTAATAATGTGTTTGCCATAGTACTACACAGGCTAAAGTCTCTGCATACCAAACCCTGAGTATTATTTAAAATCGTTTAAAGTTGGACAATTTCAGGGTTATGTTAACTAGGGCTGTCAAGCGATTAAAAATAATCTTGATTAATCGCACTGTTAAACGTTAATAGAATACCATTTATTTAAATATTTTTGGATGTTTTCTACATTTTCAAATATATTGATTTCAATTACAACACAGAATACAAAGTGTACAGTGCTCACTTTATATTTATTCTTGATTACAAGTATTTGCACTGTAAAAAAACAAAAGGAAAACTATTTTTCAATTCACCTAATACAAGTACTGTAGTGCAATTGCTTTATCATGAAAGTTGAACTTACAAATGTAGAATTATGCACAAAAAACTGCATTCAAAAATAAAACAATGTAATATTTTAGAGGCTGCAAGTCCACTCAGTCCTGCATCTTGTTCAGCCAATTGCTCAGATGAACAAGTTTGTTTACATTTGCAGGAGACAATGCTGCCCGCTTCTTGTTTACAATGTCACCTGAAAGTGAGAACAGGCGTTCACATGGCACTGTTGTAGCCAGCGTCACAAGATATTTATGTGCCAGATGCACTAAATATGCATATGTCCCATCATGCTTTAACCACCATTCCGGGGGACATGGTCCATGGGTCCATGCTGATGATGGGTGTGCTCGATAACAATCTAAACCAGTATGCATCAATGCATGTACATTTTCATTATCTGAGTCAGATGCCACCAGCAGAAGGTTGTTTTTCTTTTTTGGTCGTTCGGGTTCTGTAGTTTCCGCATTGGAGTGTTGTTCTTTTAAAACTTCCATTTAGCATATCTGGTACGTAAATACCTTGCAATGCCGGCTACAAAAGTGCCAAGTAAATGCCTGTTCTTACTGTCTGGTGACATTGTAAATAAGAAAAGGGCAGAATTATCTCCTATAAATGTAACAAATTTGTTTGCCTCTTAGTGATTGGCTGAAAAAGAAGTAGGACTGAGTGGACTTGTAGGCTCTGAAGTTTTACATTGTTTTGTTTTTGAGTGCAGTTATGTAACAAAAGAAATCTACATTTGTAAGTTGCATTTTCATGACAGAGATTGCACTACAGTACTTGTATGAGGTGAATTGAAAAATAGTATTTCTTTTGTTTATCATTTTACAGTGCAAATACTTATAATCAAAAATATACACTTTGATTTCAATTACAACACAGAATACAATATATATGAAAATGTTGAAAAACATCACAAATATTTTATAAATTTCAATTAGTATTCTATTGTTTAACAGTGCGATTAAAACTGTGGTTAATTGTGATTCATTTTTTTAATCACAATTACCTTTTTTTAGTTAACCGTGTGAATTAACTGTGATTAATCAACAGCACTAATGTTAACACCTTTGACTCCTTCTTCCCCTTTTCATCTAAAAGAATAGACTATTACCCAGAATGCTGATTCATGACAAGAAGGGCAGTTTCACTTGGTATTGCTCTATTAGGACATAAGAATAAAAAGTCTTGAGAAAGTCCACAGAATATATGGCATTTTATAAATCAATATTATATTAATGCTGCTGTTTTCTAATTGTATTTTCTCCAATGTTTCAAGAAAAAAAAAGAAAGGAAAAAAAGCAGTGTGAACCAGTCATAAATAAATCACTTTGAAAACAAATCATAGAAACAGAAATCATACCCAGTCACACAGCTCGAAATGCAAATTCTCATACTCAAAGTACTACTTGCTTACAATTGACACACTCAAATACATTTGTTAACAATTATGTATAACAAATCCATTGATATCACTATCTGTGGATAACTGGTGAACAGAAACAAAGGTCTACGCAGTTAACCTTTAAGTCCCATTGTCTTTATTCTGGGTTTACCTTTTCTTTGAGAGACAGACATTCTTTTAAGGCTGCAAGGCATAGTCCAAGTGCAGAGCCATGATGTTCCACTAGGAAGATCAAACTTACCCTCTCAATCTTCCCTTGTGTACACTCTGCGGCATTCCCAGGAGTTGTCAGTGGCAACAAGAGCTGGGTACAAATGTTTAAGGGATTTTTATTGAAATTGACAAAACATTACTGGCTCACGCTACTACCCAGAAACCGGAGAAAAGCTAAATACCTCCCCTGGGTGCCTTTAATAGGTAATACTTCCCTACTTGTATGCACCGAGTCTGCATACAAATCAAGGGAAAACATTAGGGGACAAAGTACACAGC
This sequence comes from Chelydra serpentina, assembly GCA_037349315.1. Lineage (NCBI taxonomy): Eukaryota > Metazoa > Chordata > Testudines > Chelydridae > Chelydra > Chelydra serpentina. The sequence continues at coordinate 73,766,975 of JBAIAC010000004.1, forward strand.
ATCAACACAGGAAAACATAGCAATAATATGCGTAAATGAATAATAAGTAAAACACCCATCCCATGGTATCTGTGGCAACAGTCCTTTAACTCAGTCCCCCACCCACTGGTGTGAGTGCCCAAGCAGCACTTTAGCACACGTTAATATTTTAACACATCCTTCTCCCTCTTCTCCCTCCACTACACCTTACTCACGGCTTGGTCTTAGTAGGTAACATGGCTCCAGAGTGGAAGTGCACTCAGACAAGCCGATCTCCAGCTCCTTGGGGAATTACTCCCTAGTCCAGACCTGAGGCATTGCCACCTAACCCAGCTGTAGTGATTTCAGATTTATTGGTCCTGAGTAGGGGGCCCCACACTGGAGCTCACGCAGCGCTGCTGCGGCCCTCTGCAGCTTCAGCAAAGAGCTGCCTCTGGCCTGTGTCTGCATCATTGTCTTTGAGTCATCTCTTTGCAAAGCCTTCAGTAGAGTGAGGATCAATGGCATATTCGACCCTTGAGCAGAGTCCTTGTCACAAGGTAGGAGGCCTTTTCCCCTGCCCTCCCCTCTCCTCTCAGTTCAGTCCCAGTACCTCACCAAATCCGGAGTTTGTATGTAGTTCTGATGACTCACCAAAGTGTCTCATGGAGGAATTCTGGGTAGAAAGCTTAGGCAGGTGAAGCTCTCTCTGAGCTGTACTTTCCCCTGTTCAGTAATAGAAGGGGACAAAAGGATCCTTTCTCTCTGGAGCTTCTGTCCACTGTTTTCCCTGTTCACCAACAGATGGTAATAGCAAGTTCCCTACCCTCTATAGCTTCAAGCCGCAGGTTTAGCACACAATTGTTTTCCAGCTTAGAAAGAGAGCAGCCTGTAGCAGCATAATTAGGCATTACACTTACCCATAAACTTCCATATAGGGAAGTAACTGCTTTTATTTGTTTTATATCATTTGAACAGTCACAGTTTCATTATTTTTTAATGTCAGTGAATGACCATTGATGATGTTTAGGTATAAAGTATAAATATACAGTACAAGCACACAATAGGGTTATTCGCTCTAATCCATATACCTTTGTAACTAATAGCATTTTTATTTCCTGAGATTTGTTTAAATGTAGCAAGAGTGAGATATACTGTACTAGCAGAATTTTGTTGTCTAATTATTACTTTTTTATAATTAGTTGGAAATGTTTTGACAAAAAAACCTTTTTCACAGGAAAGGAATAGTTTAAATGACTGTTTCTATTCCAAAAGAATGAGAAGAGTTTTTAAACTGTCCAAAAAATTGGAGAGAGAAGATGAATGAGGTATCATCAACCACAGTAATTACATTACGTGTGCCTGTTCACATAATGCTCCTTGTGTCGGTGGAAAACATCCACAGTTGGTGCTCTTGCACAGACAGAGAGAGCAGTGCATTGTGGGTAGCTATCCCACTGTGCAAATCACCACCTTCTGCCACTAGGAGTTCTGGGAATGAACTGCAGTGTATCACGAGGGTGTGATTACTGCTCCATGATGCAGTTTTCTCCATCCCATAATTCCAAGGGCTTAGCACTGTATTTCACTGTGTTTTTCAACTGCCCCTGTAAACTCTGTGCCAACCCTCTGTCTGAAAGTATGGATCCTGCACTGCTCACCAGTCTTATGACAAGCATTATGAACACAACGTGGCTGATCCTGCAGTATTTCATGAGCTGTGAACCCATGCTGCCTGCCCTGCTATGTGCCATGGAAAGAAACAATTCAAGGTTGATGTTGTCATCCACGGAGCAGCTGCACAGGGAACCATCACTATTGGGCTCGGGAAACAAGCACCAAGTGAAGAGATGAGATTGTGATACAGATACAGAATGATGAGCAATGGCTGCAGAACTTGCATATGCAAAAGCCACCTTCCTGGAACTCTGTGCGGAGCTCACCCTCACCCTGTGGCACAAGGACACCAAAATGAGAGCTGTGCTAACAGTGGGAAAGTGTGTGGTGATCGCTGTGTGGAAGCTGACAACTCCAGACTGCTCTAGGTCAGTCATGAATCAGTTTGGAGCTGGGAAGTCCACTGTGATGGTTGAGGTGATGCTAGCATGCAGGACCATTAATCACCTCCTGCTACTACAGACTGAGACTCTGGGCAATGTGCAGGAAATAGTGGATGGCTTTGTGCAATGGGATTCCCTAATTGCCGCAGGGCAACAGATGGCACACATATCCCAATTTTGGCCCCAGACCATCTTTCAGCGGAATACATCAACAGAAAGGGCTACTTCTCTGTGGTAATTCAGGTGCTGGCGGATCACTGAGCTCATTTCGCTGACATCAACGTGACATCAGCATCATACGCATCTTCAGGAACACTGGCCTGTATAGAAAGCTGCATGCAGTGACTTTCTTTCCAGACACAAGATTCCAATAGGGGATGTGGAAATGCCCATAGTGGTCCTGGGAGGCCTACCCCGTAGTCCTATGGCTCATGAAGCCTTACATCGGAAGCCTTGACAGCAGCAAGGAGCACTTCAACAACAGGCTCAGCAGGTGCAGAATGACCATAGAATATGCATTTGGCAGATTAATGGGTCGCAGGTGCTGCCTTTTTGGCAGGTTAGACCTCAATGAGGAAAATATTCCCATGGTCATATCAGTCTCCTGTGCTCTGCCTAACATTTGTGAAACCAAGGGGTAAAAGTTTCCCCAGGGGTGGAGCATTTAAATGGATCACCTGGAGCTGATTTTGAGCATCCAGACACCAGGGATATTAGAAGGGCTCAATTCGACTTGGGGAGGCTTTGAAGTAGCATTTTGACAACGATCCCTAGTCTTGTGTCTTTCCATAATGAATTGAGCCAGGCATTATTTACTTGCCACATTGAATGACCCCCTGTAATGATTCTGGGCTGAACTTTAATTGTAGTCTGCAAATGTGCCAATTGCCTCTGTGTACGAATTTCTGTTGCAACCAACCCGTGTAGGTCACGAATAAAGAGTCAGCCTAAATTTTTATTAAACAGCAATACACACATTAACATTTCTTACAAGGGACATGACAGTGAGTAGCATTCTCTGAAGTGAGGATCTCACAGCTGTGTGTAAGCCCCGCTATCATTATGGAGCATGTCCCTAGTGGTGGGACAGGCCAGGAATGTGTGTGGGGAGTTTGAAAGGGCAAGGAAGGCAGTTCTGTGTGGGCTGCAAGGGGAGTTGAGTATGCATGTGTTCTGCCAGCAGCATAATCAGGGACCATAGCATCTCTGTTTGGTCCTCCATGAGGTTTATTATCCACTCCTGGCCCTGTCTCCTTTCCTAGCTATCCATTTCCAGTTTTTCATTTATTGTCTCTTCGCGCTCTGTGCTCGCTATCGGCCTGATCTGACAATTGCTGCACTTCACGAAACATGTCCTCCTTGTTTGCCTCCTTATCTGATGGAGGCGCTCCGCCAGTGTGTAGGAGCTGGCCCTCAAGGGCACATCTGCATAAAAGAAAGAAACAATACACAGAGTCAGTATTGTATGCGCACTCGCAGTCTTGAATCATAAAAGTTACATACACTTCTTTCTCACTTTTCCTTGACAAGTGACACAGCATGGCCAGAGCACTAGACAGGGTGAGTTTGGCCCGAGGAGGTGGAGGGTGATAGGGGTGCAAGACAGAACAAAGGGTCTGGTTGGGTTCAGAAGGGGATCAGTATAAGCACCTAGGGACACTATTCTGATTACTGGCACAGCTTTCCACAGGCAGAGGTGATCTAAGCTGAAATCACACTAGTGAGGGTAATTGAACATGCAAGGGTGCATCTCCTGTAAGCTCACCTGGCTGTAGATAACAGATGTCTTGCTGTGTTTGGGGAGGATACTGGATCTATGAAGCTAGGTGGAGCTATTCAGGGATTTGTTGAATATAGTTGTCTATAGGGTTGGATTGTTGGAGTTCATTGTGGTGACCAGGAAGTTGATGCTGGTGTAGATGTTAATGGGCCACTTCACCTTGAATGCTTCCTTGAAATATGTGTTAACTACTTAAGCTAAACCATCTGTTCCACCTTGTATTTAGCAGTGACACTCTGAGTTAGTTTCCCAGAAGAAGAGCTCTGTGTAAACTTGAAAGCTTGTCTCTCACCAACAGAAGTTGGTCCAATATCAGATATATACCTCACCCACCTTGTCTCGCTAATAGACTGGGACCAACACAGTTACAATACTGCATACAACAACAAAAAACTTCTAGTATGAAATGATTTTTCTTTTCAGAATAAGCTACTTCGTTTTTTTTAAAAAAACATTATAATGGGCAATATCTAGAACACAACATTTCAATTGACCCAAACCAATTTTTTGTTTGTTTTATTTTCAGTTTGTGAATATTTTTGATGTCTTTTCATACCAATTCAGGACAGGATATTATTCCCCTAATATCCTGAAAAAAATTCCAGCCCAGTGCCAGTAATAATGTGTTCTGAACTTAAATATTTATTGAGGTATTTACATGGCTTCCATCACCATAGTAACTGTAATTTATCCCCCCTATTCATGTGACATAGGAAAATAATACTATCCCTGCCTTACTGATGGTAGTGGCTTATCTGTAGTCACACAGGTATCCTAAGTCTTCGTCCATGGCCTTAACCATGAGATCCTTCAATGTTATGTTATACTTAAAACTTAGTCTCAGGTTTTGTAATGTGGCATTTAACTTTAGCAGCAACTGAAAGACAACAGCTTTTATATCTAGAACATGTTATCTTAATTAAAATAGTAATATCATAACATTACATGTGATTAAATATAATCAAATCTTTGGTGATATTTGTGGAATTTCAAAATACCCTTCTTTAACATACCTAAACAAATGTGTTTGGAATGATTTTCCAATTATAGCTTGCTAATGAAAGTATTTCTGTAAGCCTCGTAATTAGAATTTTTTATGGATCTTGCAGTTTTTCTGCTTATTTTAAAATCAATAGCTGTACTTTCAAATCCCTCTCTGCAGTTACACTATCTACAGTGAGCTATATGTGAATTATAATTATAGGGCCAAACATTGCTCTCAGTTGCATCCAAGCACTTTGAAATCAATAGGACTGTAAGAGTAGCTGAGGCCCCTGTGCTATTTGGGGAGTGTAAAAAAACCTTCCAGCTGTGTTCTCAGACAGTAGTACAGAGGCTGGGGGAACTGAAAACAGAGGCTGCCTGCTTCTTCTGTGCTTCAGAAAAACAAACTGCCTGTGAGGGCAAGACCAGGAGTCAAACTGACAAGCAGAGCAACCAACTGCTGGTCCCAGAGAGCTTTCATACGGTTTTGAACTCTTCTGACATGTGCGCTGACCCTGGATAGATCCCACATTTGGGAGAAGGAGGAATTATTGGGCAAGAGCATGACTGACATAACCTGGTGAACAACTGCAGGCCCCAAAGACTCTGGACTACTCCAGCATATGCATTTGTGGCTCTCAGTCAGAAGAGAGCTGGCTGCAAGCAGTTGGGTTACAACAACTGGAAGAAAAGCAGCTCCAGAGTTGCCCCCTGCAATAGCAGGAGAGACAATGCCATTTTGTGTCTCCCAGGCAGAGGGGTTGAGACTGAGGAATAGATCCCAGCTCTACCAAGGAGAGATTGAGCTCCACCATTCCACTGTGTCTGGGAGGACTGACTCAGTTGTGCTCGGTAGTCCTCCCCACAGAGCATCCTGGGATGGCCAGAGTTTGCAGCCATCAGAGGCTTAATGCGTCCCCCACCCCCCGAAAAAAAAGAAAATAAAAGAATAAAGGGAGAGCTTTTTGCTTTTTAGGGAGGGGACACCAGCCTCTCTCATTGAGCGATAACTCTACCAGCCAGCCAAGGCCTGTGAAGAGATTTGGGGTACACTTTATTATTTGTACTTAATTTCTGGACATTTTGAATTTATTGCTGCAGGATGGGCTGGCAACTCATTTGACATCCTTGATTCCCTTTGCCTTCTTTTAATTTACCCATATCATTTCCCAAATTATAACAATTATCCTCATCTGTTAGTCCTGGATTTCCAGTATTTATGAGTTGTAATGTCCTAAAGGTCAAGTCTGCTTCTTTATACGTTTGGCCACTGGGCAGAGGCACCAACCACAAAGAACCCAGGCCCATTGGTCTCAGGTGCTCAGTTACCCAAATTAAGAAGGGAGGAATAGAGGGTGCTACTACCCTTGGAGACCAGAAGCATCCCAATAGGGGGCTACATGACTGAAAGCAGAATTTCTCCCATGAAAAATATTTCAGTTTGTAAGGTGTGCTGTAAAATCCATGTGAACTTATCAAGTAGAAAGATGAGTTGAAAAATAAACATCACACTTTGCTGCTTCAGCCTTTTCTACAGAATGGAGTATTTCTGAGTTCATTTCTCTTTGGTGATGGCTATAACTGCTACAAAGTATTGTAAATTTCTCCTCCCTCCCTGAAATTGCATTGCTTCTGATGAGAATTACTCCAAAATAAACAAATCTTCTAAGTATTTTAAATATAGTGATTTGTATATTTGGTCTCTAAAATGCAACATTCACACTTCAGTAAAATCCTGAAGCTAAAAACTATGTGAAGACTTTATCTAGAATTCTGCTTGAGTGGATAGAGCACTGGACTGGGACCTGAAGTTCTGCCTCTCGGAGTACTTGGGCAAGTCACTTCACCTCTCTCTGTGTTCCTGGGTTTCCCCATTTGTAAAATGGGGATAAAGAATATATTACATTGTTTTATTTCTAGGCTCCAAGTGCTAAATAGTGCTGGTTTAGGGGTACAGAACCTGTTCGGATCTCAGAGGATTTACTGGATTGGGAAGGCCAAAGCCTCCTAACAATTCTGCAGGGAGGCGGTATACAGTGTGTTCCCGATGCAAGATTTGTGAATGCAAACTCAGAGCCTCCTGGTCCCCGTGCAACACTTGCTTGTGTAAGGAAACATGACCCAAAGAAAATACCGTGATGAAGCAATGAAACAACAGAAGTGCACAAAAAATGAGATAATAGAAGCAGGGAACTGAACTATTAGACCTCCATTATTTGTTTATAGAACCCAGAAGTGCACTAGATTAGAAGCCTTACAATAAGATGTGATAGGAGAGGTCCCTTCCCTAATCTGTTTTCCAATCTGTGACCAAAAGGATAACATATGATAGGGAAAGGAGGTGAAAAGGCTTATTGTCTCTTACACATCTTGCAATGAAATTACATAGATTTATATATGTGATGTTTATAAGGAAATAATTAAAACCTTTTTAGTGGGATATAGGTTCAAACCCACGTGTCAGATACAGTATGTAAGGACTGTTGGCCCCTTACTAAAACGCAGTGGGGGTGTCTTGGTTGGATAGCTCCCAGTACCAAAAGGAAGGAGAAGGACTGATGAGCAATCAGGACCCTGAAACAATGGGGAGAGGACAATTCTCTAGGTCAGCCTGATTGACAGGGCGGGCAGGCTAATCAGGGAGTCAGGAGCATAGGTGCCAACTTCCGGTGGCGCCGGTGGGGGCTGACGCCCGGCGTCAGGGGCGGGGCTCAGCCCCGACGCCGGGCCCCACCCCCGACGCCGGGCCCCACCCCCGACGCCGGGTGACGTTGCGGGGCCCCGCCCCCGACACAACGTTGCCCAGCGTTGGGGGTGGGGCCCCGCAACGTCTCCCGGTGCTGAGGTGAGCTTGCCGCAGGTCCCGGGACTGGTGGGTAGCTGGGCGCGGGCCCCGGGAATGGCAGGGAGCTGCAATTTTTCCCCGTGGGTGCTCCAGCCCCGGAGCACCCACGGAGTCGGTGCCTATGGTCAGGCAGCCAGGGGGTTCTGTCCTACATGTGAGCTGGAATTTCCTGGGTCAGAGTGGGGCCGAGCTAAAGAGAAAGCAGGAGCCCAAGATGAGCTGGGCAGCAGAGCTGTGCCAGCCAGAGAACCGGAGAAGCATCCCAGGAAGCAGATCCATGCTGGGAGCAGGGCTGCAGCAACAAAACCAGAGAAGCAGCCCAGGGAGCAGGTCAGTGCTGGGAGCAGAGCCACAGAAGCAGCCCAGAAAGCAGACCTGTGCTGGGAGGAGAACTGCAGCAACCAGAGCCAGAGGGGCCAGAGAAGCAGCCCAGGAAGCTGGAGGCAAAGCAGCCGTGCTGAGGCAGAGAGGAGCCAGAGCTGAGGCAGAGTGGTGGAGCTGGAGCAGTCCAGAGCCAGGTGCAGTGAGCAGCTGGGAAGAATGAGGGGGACCCTGGGCAGCAGACACTGCTCAGGGACGCCAGACTAGAAGGCCAGACTTGGAGGGGGATCGTAACCCCGATGGGTGGGGGGGCTGATGCTGGGAAGAAGAGTCCTGCCACCTAAAGCCTGAGAGCGTGTGGCCACCACCAGAGCAAGTGTCCGACCCGCAGCATCCCTGCAGCACAGCCAGGGCCTGAGAAGGAGGCCTGGGACTTGTGAGGAACAGAGTGAACTTCCCTGAAATTCCAGAGACACTGGTTGTGATGTCCCCGTGCCACAGAGCGGGGTGACGTGTTTTCCTTTAACCTTTCCCATTTTTTAATTTTTTTTTAATTGATTGCTGTTTAATATATTGTATTTGCTTTGAACTGTATGTAGTGATCAGTGGGTCAGGGTAGTGTCCAATGCAGAGAGAGCACTCCGGAGTGGGGACACCCTAGCCACTGCCCTAAGTGACTACGACAAAGTTGGGGGTCAAGCCCCCCAGGAATCCTGGGCCCAGCCTTCTTGGTGTTATGAGGACTCAGCCAACAGGACAGTGGAAGGGGAGCCCTCGAGGTCAGGCAGGTTTCTGGGTAAAGGAAGTGGGAGCAAGGACTGAGATCCTTTCACTAGCCCATTTAACCGGGCTAGTGTATAAGCCAGGAAAGTTCCCTACCGTAGCAGTACCATTCCCCCACTTACAAGTATAATAAGTTTTCGTATAGGATAAATCTTTTGCCAAAAATCCCAAGTTCTAGCAAAATGTCTGCTATTCTCAGGGCAATGCACATTTAATCAATCTGACTAATATTATTTGAATATAATATTAATGTAATTATTGAGACAGCTAGCTACGTACTTTGTCCTGCAGTTCTTACTCAGGCAGAGATTGAGTGAGAAATCTGCTAAAGTACCCTGTAGAGCTGGGATTGGTAACCTTTGGCATGCGGCCCGTCACGGAAATCCGCTGGCGGGCCAGGATTAGTTTGTTTACCTGCAGCGTCCGCAGGTTCGGCTGATTGCAGCTCCCACTGGCTGCGGTTCGCCGTTCCAGGCCAATGGGGGCTGCAGAAAGCAGCGTGGGCTGAGGGATGTGCTGGCCACCACTTCCCGCAGCCCCCATTGGCCTGGAATGGCAAACTGCAGCCAGTGGGAGCTGCGATTGGCCGAACCTGCGGATGCTGCAGGTAAACAAACCATCCCGGCCTGCCAGCAGCTTTCCCTGAGAGGCCACGTGCCAAATGTTGCCGATCCCTGCTGTAGAGGAATGGTGCAATATCATGTAACAATATGAAAGTGGTAGCAGACATACTTTCCTGGGTGGTGTGGGGGGGAGGAAATGATTGGAAGAGACCTCCTAGGGAACCGTCTGGGAAGTCATGAGGCTGAAGAAGTCATGACGTAAGCTGCCCAATAAAGCTGGAGTTCATTAACCTTATGTCAGAGAGATCTTGCATGGCAGATGATCGAGGCACAGCAAAGCATAAAACATGATGGCAGCAGTAATCAAATCCTAGGCAGCAGCAGAGATCATTCACAGCTGCACTACAGAGAACAGAATACTTCTTTGAGTACACTGTTTAGTTTACAAGACAAAGCTGATAGAAAATGGAGGGGCTGAAGCTTTTAGGGACATTAAACCTGCAAAGTAAGAATTTAGCTCAGCCATAAAAGAGCTAGAAATAATTTAACTTTCATGTAGATATTGCTATGGAAAAGAAAGAGGATGCCTTGAAAATACATCTGTTTTTCTTACGTAACTGGAGACAATCGGAGAGCGATAAGTGGGACTGTGTGCAGAAATTCCCCACGCTCAATGCACCGTCAGAAGCAATAATGGGTTTTTTTGATACTCCCTGTTACCGCTTGAAGAATGAAATGGTGGAAAGATACATTTTCTTTACTCGGGATCAAGCAGCTTGTGAGGATATAGAAGAGTATAGCATCAATTAAAAACTGCAAGCAGCCAATTGTAATTTTGGAAATATTAAATATTCATTGATAAGAAACCTGCTGGTATGTGGGATTAAGACTCGTGAATCCAAGGGTGGCTGCTTAGGGAAGCTGATTTAACTTTGGTGATAAACTTGGAGATATGCAGGGCTGGAAGGACTGTCAGCAAAAACAACTAACAACCAAATGTCTATGCAATACATAAGAAAGAAACCAAAGCCAGAAACAACATTAGCAGATAGCAACAGTACAGACACATGCAAATACTTTGGGAAAAATCATGTAGGACAGAAAGAAGTGTCTGACGTATGGGGAAAAATGCTGTATCTGTGACAAATTTGATCGTTTTGCCCCTAAATGTTTGTCTAAAGAGAAGAAAAACAAATCCAAGGTAAAACACAAAAACTGACTAGAGCAATAAAATAAATGGACACAAATCTGACATCAAGAATTATAACATTCAAAAACCAGTAGGAGAACATTTCAGTCTCCCTGGACACTCAATAACAGACTTAAAAGTGGCAATTCTTCAAGAAAAAACTTCAAAAATAGACTCCAACGAGAAACTGCAGAACTGGAATTAATTTGCAAACTGGACACCATCAAATTAGGCCTGAATAAAGACTGGGAGTGGATGGATCATTAATTTCCCCGCTGCTGATACTCACACCTTCTTGTCAACTGTTTGAAATATGCCACCTTGATTATATTGAACTCATTAGTACTTACAAATGTGATTTTTCCTCCCTACTTGTCAACTGTTGAAAATAGCCCACTTCCACCTTAATTGAATTGGTTCATTAGCACTGACACCCCCCCCACACTTGGTAAGGAAACTCCCATCTTTTCATATACTGTGTATTTATACCTCTCTACTGTATTTTCCACACCGTGCATCTGATGAAGTGGGTTTTAGCCCACGAAAGCTTATGCCCAGATAGATTTGTTAGTCTCTAAGGTGCCACAAGGACTCCTCATTGTTTTTAGTGAATATGAGGACACTATGTGGGTGACCCAGTAGCTGGTAAACACAGTGCAAGAATGTTGTAAGCACCAGAAACAGTTGTATACAGCCATGTTACTTGGGAATAGAGTACTTGGGAATTTCAATTACATTGTGGAACAAGTTGTAAAATTATCTGATCAGTCTGTGAACCCAGACACACAATTAGAAGAGACTCACCAACTGTTAACAATGAACAATCATACCATATTAAAGCCCATGCACAATTGAAATAAGAAACCTAAGGAACAAAAAGAAACACAAGACTGGACTTTGTGGTCATAGATGAGACTGTACCAACTTGACTTGGGTAGCAACACTGCCCAAGACATGAACTTTATAAAAAGTACATTTCCAGAACATAATGGAAGTGCATAGCAGGATGACTGTAGAATCCTCCGATGGTTTTACCTAGGTCCAGAAAATGATACAGACAGAGTATAGAGATGTGTTTCAGGGAGATGGGCAGCTAGATGGTGTTTATAAAATAGAAATTAAACAGTAGGATGAAGCCAGTTAAATTGCCAAAAAGAAAAATTCCTGATTGCATTACATTAGCCATTGAAAGATGAACTGCAGAGTCTACAGGTTTGTGGAATTATACAGTCTGCAGAGAAGAGCACAGACTGGCTATGCAGTCATGAATTGGTAAGAAAGCCATCTGGAAAACTAAGAAAGTGCATATATCCAAAGCCTTTCACGGCTTTATTTAAATTGAACTATTTCCCTCTTCCTACAATTGAGGACATATTAGCACATCTATGTAAGGTAAGACTTTTTACAGTATGATGTAAAAAAGATTCTGGTACATCAAACTGGATGAAGAATCCAGTTACTTGACAATCTCTGAAACACCATTTGGGAAATACTGATGGTTAAAAATACCAAGGGGAATCAATCCAGCACCAGAAGTGTTCCAGAACATATTGACCCAAGTACTGGAGGACTTGGTTGGAATCCAGACAATAGCAGATAATGTACTGATAGCAAGAGAGAGTAACAATCCAGAACAAGCTCAATGAAATCATGACCTGCAGTCCCTGCTAATCCTACGATTCTATAACTACAAATTACTACAATTTGCACAGACATAACAAAAAAAGAATATTGAACTGAATTTAGATGTGCTCAGGTTGAAAATAACCAAGGCACCATACACTGGACTTCTGTGATCTCCCAAGGCTTGAAAGTGGACCTAAGAAAGTGGGGGCAATTAGAGAAATACCAATACCCAGTAATGTTAAAGGAGTCCAAAGATTCCTGGGAATGGCCAAGTATTTAGCAAAGTTTGCAACCATCTGACTGAGAGCTGCAAGATCTTGAGATAGCTGAGACATTAAGACACCTCATCGGAGTGGACTGACCCACATGAGTAAACATTCTGGAAAGTAAAAGATAAGATTGGGAAAGCTTCCATTCTGAAATAGAACCCTGGATGCTGCAATGTAATGCATCCAAGATGGGTCTAGGGGCTGCCATACTGCAAGGGGATAGATAGTGAGGCAAAATCATAGGCACTTCGGGAAAGCAAAAAGAAACCTCTAAGACCGCACATCTTAGGCTTCTACAGCAAGAGAATCCCAAGCCAGAGTTGTAAGAAGAGGACAATGTCAAGGGCATGTGAGAAGAATGACAGAAGGGAAAGAGTGTTTCAGAGACTCCAGCAACACCAAGCCTTGAGACTGTGGTTGACCAGATGGGAGGAAGTCAGCACCAAGAAGGCACCTAACCATACTAGAGAAGGCCAGATTGTTAAGACCTGCTCATCTGATGGATTTCATGTGATGGACTTCGAGGTAGGGTTGCCAACTTTCTGACTGAACAAAACCGAACACCCTTGCCCCACCCCTTCTCCGAGGCCCCTCCCAGCTCACTCCATTCCCCCTCCCTCCATTGCTCGCTCTCCCCCACCCTCACTCTCTCTCTCATTTTCACCGGACTGGAGAGGGTCCCTTTTCAATTGGGTGTTCGATTGAAAACTGGACACCTTGCAACCCTACTTCAAGGTTGTACAGGTATATAGACAGACAAACTTATAAGGTGATGAATGCAGTAACCATAAGAATGGTCAGCATCTGTAAGAAATATGTTGTATTATTTAATTAATTATTGTTGAGTTGTTACACAGTTTCTTTAAAAGAGAAATGTAACAATATGAAAGCTCTAGCAGACACTTTCAGGAAGCATACTGCTTCCTGGGGGGAACTGTTTGGAAGGGACACCTCCCGGGGTACTATCTAAGAAGCCATGCTATAAGCCGTTCAATAAAACTTGAGTTTGATATTTAACCTTATGGCAGAGTGAGATCTCATTTGGCAGAGGATCCAGACACAATGAGGCCTAAAACAGGGTAGAAGACCATGATTTGGAGAGTGGGCTGCATTTGTTTATCATAGAAAACAAGATATTAATGTTTGTATCTGCTAAAGAACAGCAAGCTATAAAAAACTCTGCTGGGAACACTTCAATTCCTAAGCATGAGCTCATCTGGAAGTAATTTCATTCTTCAAAATAACCACTTGTCTGCTAAAGAAAAGGACAAAACAAACTCGAGTTTAAATATAACTGACTTCTCAGTCAGTTTCTCAATTGCTTCCATGGCAACAGGCACTACCTACTCTTCAGATCTTAAAAGAAGCTCATAAATTACAGGAAAATTATGTATGGTATATTTTCTGAGGCAATAATATGAAGTCAATTTCAAAAACAACAGGAGAATGTTAAACTGTGTAGTTTCTATGCTTAATGGAATTTTGTGAAGCTTTTGCAACAAATCCCAAATCCAAGCAAAGCATGTTCAAACACACACAAAAAAATGAAAGAAAGCCAGGAAAATTTGGTGTAACACACACTTTTGGGGGGTCCCTAAATTTAATCAAAACTGAATGCAAAAACAAAACAAAACAACAACATATCTGCATGATCTTTTGGAAACTCATTTTCATGGTTTTATTTTAGCTTTGTAACTAAACTCACCAGAACTGTCCACATGGACAGTTTTTGGGGTTGAACCAAACCTTAAAAATGCCTGAGCAATATACAGAGTTTCACAAAACTCAATAGTTTAATTTTATTTTCTCTATTTAGAGTCTAAATGAACTCAAAATAAAGTACAACTCAAACTGCTGGTTTCAGACGCAGTGTAGGCAACCTCCAGCAAATGGAATGAATTCCACTTATACCAGGTCTGAATTTGACTCTAGAGGGGACAAAATCACATGAATTGAAACCGATTAAAAAGTTTTTCACAACCCATAAAAAAATTAAACTGCCACAGCTCTACTTATCACACATAAGCATAGTTCACCTAGATTGGTTTCTACTCAAACCTGATCTCATTTTTCTAAACAGTGGAAACAAACCAGTTTAAAATGTCCAACACCTAATAGGAATTAGCACAAACCATACAGAACCACTACAGAAAATAATTGCTTTGATAAAGTCATTTATATTATGTATGCATTTTATCAACACAAATGGACAATCCTTCTAACTTCATTCACTTTTCATAAAATTTTAATAAATAATTGCACACAAGTGCTCTTATGCCGCAGTGATGGATGTGATACAGAAACCAGATTAGGATTTCAGATGCATAACTGCCCCCATTATTTTAAAATGTCACATGCAAGTAATTCTGTGCATACTTACACACTTGTATTACTTACAAAATATACATTGCAATGGGAAGTATATTTGCTAAAATAAACAAAATAGTGAGTAAAGAGAATACTGTATTTTGATGTTTAAGAAGGGATAAATGCTTGAGTATGAGGTAAATGAGAATGAAACCATTCCCAAGAGCCTTATCTTACCTATAACACACTGAATCCAAAACATAAACTACAACAATAAATTCAATCATCAGTGAATTAGCGCTCTGTCACCATACTTACTTTGCTCTAATTGTCTATCAAGGTTATGTCTACACTACAAAGTTAAGTTGACTTAAGTTACATAGACATACAGCCACCGCTATAATTAAACTGCTATTCCATGTCCACACTACACTCCTTGTGTCACATCCACAGTAGCAGCTCTTGAATCAACACAGTGAGTAGTGCACTGTGGGTAGCTATCCCACTGTGCAACTAGCTGCAGGGTGTTTTGGAAAGGGTTTGCAATACCTCATGGGGGCAGGTCCAGTGCACATGGTGCAGGTTTCTCAATTCCATCATTCTATGGGCATCCTACTAGGTTTCCAGCCATTTTTCAACTACCTTGGTAACCTGCGGGGCAGCAATCTCCATCAGAAAGCATGGATCCTGCGCTGCTCTTTAGTATTGTGCTGTGGGTTATGAACTCACCTGGGTGTGAGGGGGTAATTCTGCCAAGGGAGACCTTGAAGGAGCATTTTAACAATGAGCCACAGTAATGTGTGTTGCTGTAGTGTGCTCAGCCTGGCGTTGTTTGTTTGCATCATGCTATGAACCTTGTAATGACTGCTGTGTGTGCCCAACTATAACAATGCACATGCATCTATTGCTATTGTGGGTGAATGTTAGCAGCAGCCAGCATGTGATGGAGAATAATAAAGATAAATTCAATTTCCATAAATAGATTTTTATTCCACACCCATTCAAACATACCTATGTAATGCTGCGGTAAACTTCATACATGCAGGGGGAAAGTATCTTTAAAGGAGAGGGAACAGGGAATTCACAAGCACATACACAGACAATTACACCTGGATGTATGTGCTGCTGTCATTGTGTTTAATCTCCCACAGGATGGAGTGCCTTGGGTACTGCTGCGGCCCCGTAAGAATCATGGAATGGGGAGGGGGTGCAGGGGAGACTGTAGGGAGGCCCTGGAATGGTGTTTCTTTTCCAATTAAGCTTTACATGATTGGAGAAGGTTTTAGCCAGAATTAAAACAAACCTCAAACATATGAATTTGTTTCAGATAGAGATTATTTACATTTTTATCTAATGATTTGTTGCAGAGTGTTGTAACTCACATGTAGCACACTGCAGTAAGAGATGTACAGAAAACTCCCTTGTGGATTCTCTCCCCTGCCTCCCCACAGTAATTTCTCTTTATATCAAAGAGGAAATGATTTGATCCCCTTTGTTTATGATGTTTCTGCTGCCACTAGCTCTTATGAATTCTGTTGTGAATACATTTCAGAACTACCACTCCAACACAGAATTGAGGCAATAGATTCAAAAGAGCGTATCAGAGCAAAAATAACAACAGGTGCGGTGAAAAGACAGAAATTCTCGAAATAGGAGGCACTGGTACAGTTTTTGTCTGGAACCTGATTGCTTTTGAGATATCCTCCCTCCTTCCTTTGACAGAGGTGAGAGTCCAAAGGATACCACTGTGCATCTGTGATCACAGTAGCAGTAAAGACCCAAGTCAGATTGTGCAGATAACAAAAGTTCATTTCAATTCTGAATATGTGCAATGTAATGGAAATATAGTATCTGTCCCCATGGCACTGACTCACTTTTCATAATGCTGTACAGAGTCATGTAACACAGCAATTCATTTTACTGTAATATGTTTACTAAAGTAAAGATGTCTTGAACACTGGGTTTTGTTTTAACACGAACCCCTTCCTCAGGAGAAGTAAATCTCTTTTCATTAATGAATAATCTATAGTAGGTGTACACAAATTGTACCAATTTCCCACCCTCCATCAATAATTTAACCCTGCACAGTTTACATCTGTATGAAAAAGTGAATGCCGGTTGTTTCTGTTATTACCTGTCCAGGGAATGTTTTATTTCTGTTTCTTTTTATTCTTCCTTGAAACCATGCCCTCTTTTCCTACCGCCTGAGGCTAAGCACTCTGACCCCCAACCTGACTACTCCTCCCACCAGTCCTCCACCCATATACCACTCCCCTGACCACAGCTCCCTCCTTGTAGAAGCGGCATGTCTGCAGTTCCACACCAGAGTGACTATTTGCCTTCCTTGCCTTCTGTTATGCCTGCTTCAGCTCTTTGATTTTTTACACAGTACTGCTACGTGTCCCTTTCATAGCCCTTCTCCTCCAGGCCCTGAGCAAGTTCCTGCAGCTGGAGCAGAGCTCTGCCTGCACAGCCTCCTCTCCCCAGAGACCCAGGAGACCCACCCCCCATGTACTCCAGGCAGGAGACTATTTGGTGCAAGGAGCCAGCATGCACAGCTTCTATGTGAGATTTCCATGCTGAAAAAACAGGAAGAACCATTTCAAAACTTCCTGGGTCTTTAAAAGGGGTGGGGCACGTCTGTGTACTTGGCTGCAGAGCAGCAGAGTTCAAAATGGTGACCAGAGCAGTCATGGTGGGCATTGTGGGACACCTCCTGTAGCACACGTAGGGTGACATAAGCAACTACATTGCCCTAAGTGCTACACATCTTGTCGAGGTTGTTTTATTATGTGTGTAGCAGGAGAGTTAAATTGGTGGGAGAAACACTGCAGTGTATACACCTCTATAGTTAGGTAGACCTAAGCTGCCTTATGTCGACTTAACTTTGTAATGTAGACAACCCCTAAAATTCCATTGAGATAAAAAAAATTAAGATATGCATGGAGCATTCATCAATATAGGGGGATTCAGCCTAAACATACTTCAAACTTTCAAGAATAATTAAGTGGTGGAAGCAATTACAAATATGATATATGGATAATATATGTTCTTGTTTCATGGTGTGACATATATTATGGTCACCTGGAAGTTCAAAAGACCATTATATCAGTTTTATAAATATTGTATGTATTTGTATAGGCTAGTGGTTATATTCTGGCCCAATGGAAGAGTTACAGTGTTTCCTGCAGGAGCTTGAGTCACTGGAGGAAATGGGGTGGTAATTACTGTACATCTTTAAGCAGGTTACAAGTCTAAAAAAATCTCACCCCCTGGGTTTCATAAACAAAGAACTGACAACAGTATTAAGTGACCAACCTGCCAGAGGAGTAGGGGTAACTCTCAACCAGTCCAAGAACTGACATGAGACAGTGACCAAGAGGGACAGGTCCTGTGGAGGACCTTAAGTACTTTGAAATGAATGTCCCTGCTTGCAGCTTTTTTGAAAAGTCCTGTGTACTTAAAGATGTGAGTGTCATGCACCTTCCCTGACCAGGCCACAGTGATATCAATTATAATAACGGGATGTGGAAAGTATTATGGGATGGAGACAATAGCATTGTGAGAACTTAATCCCTTGCTGTCAGGACCCCTCTTACAGGGTGTGGGTTGAGGCCGGGGCTTCGGTTGGAAGACACGAGGTCCAAGTTCAGGCAAGAGGGTCAAGGCCAGAGGTACATACCAGGATCATACTGTAGGGTCAGCTCAGAGTTGAGGTTGATTGGATCGGAATCAAGTGAATCAACTGGCGTCGGGTTAGTGGCATAGAGGCAGGGTGAGGTGTCATGAGCAGAGCAGCGCACCAGGAACCAGGAGTGAGGTCAAGTATCAGGAGCAGAGCTGGGACCAGGAACAAGGCAAGGTATCGTGAGTGCGCAGCAGGGTCTCTTTGCAGCAGCAAGCCAGGGATCTGCCTAGTGCCCAGACAGCCGCCAGGTGTTTCCCCTAGGCCTCAAATAGAATGCCTGAGCCAGTCAAGGAATGCAGTAGGCCCTGACAGTCAGGACTTCCGTGGGTGAGCCATCCAGTGGTACTTGAACCCCTAGAGCTCATAGGTTGCTGTTCTACACATTGCCAAGCTGTCGGGTGGCCGTTGGATACAGCAGCCACTTAGGAGCAAGCAGAACTGGGTTCCAGGCCCCTGAATCCTTATTCTAGCTCACAGAAATCCTTGGGTGAATTGATGGTACCTCACAAAGCACTGAGAAAGGGTCCCGCAAAGGCACTGAGTCAGATCGCAGCATGGGCCACACCGGGATATCTACCCATAGTGCACCACATTTTATACCGACGCAACCGCTCTGATGAGTATGCACATGAGTATACCAACACAAACAGCCAAGTGTGCATGCTCCCATGCAATATACAAATGTGGCTGTGCAAAGATGTAACTTACATCAACCGAACTTTGTCATTTTGACATGGCTTAACAATATCACTGAGCAGCAGCAGCACTAAAGTCAGAATTCTAATTATAGGCATATTCCAATTTACTATACTTATTCAATTTACTTTGGGGTTTTTTTCCAGTCATAAAATAAAATTTCATAAGTACTGTATGTTATTACAACTCAACATCAGATAAAGTGGAGATACGTTACTAATGGGTTATGAGCCTAAGGATCAGCAAACTACAACAGCAATTAGGTATCTAAATCCAAAATATTACCTATTTTGGTAATAGGTGTTGGCTTTTTCTATGCAATATTTAATTTTCTGTATTGCATGATATTGTATCCAAAGTTGAAATATATTAAGTATCTTTAGCATATAGAGGTGAAATATAAGGATTAATTAGTGTTTTAATAAAGGGCCTATAGACATCAGGCCTGTAAAATATTTAGTTTAACAAAATTAGGATTTAGGATAAGTAAGTTAGTAACAAACCTGCTGAGCTTGCATCTATGTTTGTGATATACTGGTGTTTTGAAAATTACTGATTTTGGATACTGTCTCTAAGAGATCAGTAGACACCATACAATGACCATTGGTAGTGGCGGTGAAATGTTAGAGAGACTTCCTTGAGGTAACTGCCTGTTACTATGCTGATAAAATGATATATGTTAAAAGGGGAAATTAACAAGTTTGCCTATGAAAAACCGAGGACCCCAAAAGTAGTGGAGTGTGGATGTTCAAATAAGGAAAAGGGGTTAAAACCTTCATAAATATGTATGAACCCCAGTGGGCATTGGTCTAACACATTATCAAAGCTGTATCCTGGCCTGTGTGCTTTGGCTGGGGGTGGGAGGGAGATGACAGGATGACGCCTCTGGTGGTGGTGATGATGATAGTGATGAGGACTAATTTGGGTTTTTTCCACAAGGCATGGTTTGAGTAATGTAAATATTATGCATTCTGTTTTGGTCTCCTTCCTCCTTTACCAGATTGAAGTGTGTGTATTGTTTGATTGGTTAATCAAAGTAATTATTATAGAAAGAGCACTATGCAGTCTTTGTTTCCCTTCTATTGATAACCTCCCTACTGTAGTCAATCTTGGGGGCTGAGGTCTCACAGATTAAAGCAGGTGTAAACACTCACTCTTGGGTGGGTAATTGGTTAAAGTAACCCATAACTATAGATAAGGCTATGATAAGTAGTTGCTACTGCAAAATGAAAATTCCCATCTGCTAACAATGAAAAGGAAGAGAAATTAGATGTGCTAGCCTCTAAAAAACTGACATTCAAATGCTATAACTTACATAGTGGTCACCAGGGATGTATTTGGCTCTAGGTGTAGCTTTGCACCTTCTTCAATATTTCTACAGCTATTAGAACGAGGAAGAAAAGGGTAAATCTCTAATCTAACATATGCACAATTGTACTTTTGAATTACTTTACATGGAACCAGAATTAACAATCTCTATAGTCACATTTAACAGTTGTTCACAAGCAGAGCAGGTCTACAAGCTAGATATTGGGAACAGCAAAATATCCCATAGTTGTTTATGTAGATGACAACAGGCTGATGGTGACTAACATTGCCTGCTCTGACTGGGCAGCAGAATCTCAAGAGTCAGTCCTGTAGATAGGGTGTATTAGCTCACAATAAAGTAGATTAATGTATTGTATAAACTACAAATCTCAAAATAAATCCCAAACCAATCTATTGCTATTTGTGGTAACAAAAGATTCCCATCACTAATAAAATTTTGTGATCAATGGTTTCAAAGCTGAAATCCATATTAAAAAAAACCCAGCTAACAGCCTCAATTCTGAAGTTAGCATTGGACTCCTGTGATAATGGCTGCTAACCTTATTAATTTGAGAACTATAGCAGAAATAATTAAAGGAGCTGACTGCAGAGTGTTGATCCTCTGATATATATTTATTTCCCATGAGCCAAAAAGACTGAAAACTACAAATGAGTAGTTTAAATTGCCATGGATCTATCACAAAAACAGGGTTTTGTGCATCGTAATAAAACAAGAGTAATATAAATGTCAACTTGCTTAATTTTATTTTCAGAACCATAAATTTTTTGAAGTTAAAATGTACTTGGACACATTATCTAAAATGCTATTTCCAGCTGTAACTTTCATCGCATCTTATTATTATTTTTGCAAAACACCACCTACTGTATATTTATATTTAGTAGCAAATTGTTCTTACTGGCTGCAATTAAGTGGCTTATTGGTGGTTCTAAAATAAGATAGTCAGGCTATTACCTTATTGTGAAGAGATATTTGGGAGTGTCAGTCACTGGAACAGCCCCTCTATAGATGAAGTTGCTATATACTTCCTATTATAAACACCCTGCTTTCAGTTGCTGATGTTACCAAATTGAAACCATTCAGGATGAAAATGGCCATGCCAGGTTTCAGCCCCAGGATGGATTTGTTTGGAAGATTTATCAAAATTGATTCAGCCATTGTTGAGAATGGGATTAGTTGCATTGTCCGTGTTAAAAAAAAATTGCAACTTTTCCCCTGAAGCTCTAGCACCCCTATGTTTTGAAGCAGGAACTTGACATTTGACAGGGGAATAATCCTGGTGCCTATGATGTGCCTTTTGTTGTCCCAGTAAAAACCTGTCCAAGATTGGCCAGGCCTTTGGAAAATTTCAGTTGGCACATGAGCAGGAGAGACTTGTTAGTGTGTGTCAGGTAAATTTTCCGGTGATTCCATCTGCACTGAGTATGCCTCACTCCCTCACAGCTGCTGACTGGAGAATGCCTGTGCCATCCTCACAGAGCAAAATGAGCCTGCTCCACCCAGGGCTTCAGAGGCTGAACAAGACTTTTCTTGTAATTGCTTCTCGGAATTGCTGTAGCAGTAGGCGCTGGAATTGAGACCATCTCTCCAGTTCTCACTGTTCCCTTGCTGTTGCCCAGCACATTGGGAAGAAAAAGCACATTGGCCCAAATACAGACTGAAAGCAAAGGCAGATGTGTAGAGAATAGGGGCCAGAGGTCATGGTGAAGGAGAGGGAGTGGGAGGCAATATAGATGCACTGGGGGTAAGAGCAGGAGGTTGAATGGGAATAAAGGGGTTGAAGGTGGACAGGAGATAGAGAAACCAGATGTCCCATTTTTATAGGGACAGTCCTGATATTCGGGCCTTTGTCCTATATGGGCACCTATTACCTCCCACCCCCGTCCTGATTTTTCACACTTGTGTAACCTTTCTGCCAACTGCAGCTGGCAGCAACCAGGGCTGGGTTCAATATCTAGGGGTTCCTTTTCAACAATACATTACAACAAGCTACTCCCATTATCCAAACAGAAATCCCACTCATAGGCCGACTTCTGAGTCACAATGCAGAAGGCATTCACGGTCCCCCTCACCAGCACATTTCCACTTCCTAAAGAAATACCAGAGATGCAGTAACTCATGTTGAATAGCTTCAAACTTATTTAAATCCCCAAACTTTAATTTGTCAGCAATATTCCATACTGAATTTACACCAATTTCCAAGAGTACTATGAAATTTAAATTAAATGAAACTCATTTGCACTCTTTCCTGGAAACAGGCTAGTAGGAAATATGTACTTTTTATATGACCGCAAGCATGGTGAATTATATATTCTGAGCTACACCATGAAACCTATTAATATGGAGAGAGAGAGAATTAATTTATCTTCTCATATTTTCTATTATTCCCATAGGTATAATACTCTTATTTCTATACCTTTGTTCATTCATGGGATTAAAAAATATTGTAGCTATACTGTACATTTTAAAATACAAAGTTGAATATGCAGAGAGTCTACAGAGAAAGACTTGAATTTCAAGTAAATACTGACAGCTAAGGAACATCTTGTATTTAATTTTTCATTCATCTAATTGAAATGACATCTCCAACTTTTTATGTATGTCTGATATTGCTCTAATAAAAAGTTTTCTGGAAAATATGATTTTGCAGTCAGGGAGTGCATTTCCCTGATTTTAGTCCTGTCACATCATTTAAAAAATAAAGATAACCTATTTCCATTTCCCCAAAGATTGCATAAGGCTTAAATGAAGCTGTCATGACAGAAATGTAAAAAGTGAAGAATAGCCTAAAAGATTACAAAAACTTTCACTTATGCTCTGGCTCTTCCATCAGAGGCTATTTGTTCCAATTTTCATACCAGCAGATGATGCAGTGTATGTCATTGCGAGTGGAAAAAAACAGAAAGGGTAGAAGAGTGGGTGGGGGTAGGGGAGAAGAAAAGTATTATAGGATTGAACTGGAGAAACCTGAGTTAGTCTTTTAAAATGTAAGAGCCTCTCCACAAATTAAGTCGTTAGCAGATCTTAGTATATCTTAAAAACAAAATACACACTTAAGGACCAAATTCTGCCACCCTTACATAGTCCCTTTTGAAACCACTCAGATTAAGGTACTACTCAATAAAGGCAGAATTTGGCATTAGGTTGAATGACATCTTGGACCCTTCAGAAAGGGGCATGTAAGGAACAGATCTGATGTGTATTCACATGACCAAAAGAACTGGTTAATAGAGAATGATGTTGTCAGATTTGGAAAGGAGGAGCCTTCTTCAATGTATTTGAGTATTCTTAATTCTTCTTCTACTTGTTTTATTACTTGTGTACAGTATTAAAAGGCAAGTATTACAACTATTTTTTCTTACAATGCTCACTACAGGGGGTTGATGTACACTACTTGGGATGTTAGAGAGACAAAGTGGGTGATAGTCCACTTAATCAGATGCATAGAATGGAATGCAAAGAATTAAGATGTATATATACACACAGAAAACTTGGAAGTTGCCATACCAATTCTAAGAGGCTATTTAATTTAGATGAGCTATTATCAGCAGGAGAAAAAAATCTTACTTTTGTATGTTCCATTCTATGCATCTGATGAAGTGGGCTATAGCCTACAAAAGCTTATGCTGAAATAAATGTGTTAGGCCTTGGCTACACTTGCAGATGTACAGCGCTGTTAGTTAAACCCGTGTTCGTACAGCTGAGTAGGGAATGCGCTGCAGCCTGTCCACACTGGCAGCCACCAGTGCAGTTACTACCACTGACGTGGCTACATTTGCCGCACTTGCAGCGGTTTTGGGAGAGGTGCATTATGGGCGAGTATCCCACAGAACACCTCTTCCGATTCTGGCGCCGTGGGTTGTGGGAAGGGGGCGTGGGGTATGGTGCATTCTGGGTCCTGTCCCAACGCCCCGTGATGCATCGCTTCGCATCCCAGCAATCCCTGTGTTTCCGGCTACAATGTGCGCCATCTTTCAACGGTTTCTTTGTAGCGTGATCTGTGCTCCGTTTCTGTCAGCGGGAAAATGGATCCCGACCTGGTGAGCAAAATACTGACGAGTCTCACCAGCACGTCACGTTTGGCAGTCGAGCTGTTCCTTAAGATCCACAGTGACAGCGAGGAGTCCGGCGATGACGATGATGATGAAATTGTCACGCAAAACGCGTACGACACTAACTTGCTTGTGGCATTCACGGACATGCTGTGCACCGTGGAACGCCGCTTTTGGGCTCGGGAAACCAGCACAGAGTGGTGGGATCACATTGTCATGCAAGTCTGAGATGACGAGCAGTGGGTGCAGAACTTTCGAATGAGAAAAGCTACTTTCATGGGACTGTGTGAGGAGCTCGCCCCCGCCCTGCGGCGCAAGGACACAAGATTGAGAGCTGCCCTGACAGTGGAGAAGCGGGTGGCTATTGCAATCTGGAAGCTCGCAACTCCAGACTGCTATCGATCAGTAGCGAACCAGTTTGGAGTGGGAAAGTCGACCGTTGGGATCGTGCTGATGCAAGTTTGCAAGGCCATTCATCGCATCCTGCTCAGAAGAACCATGACTCCGGGTAACGTGCAGGACATTGTGGCTGGCTTTGAACAAATGGGTTTCCCTAACTGTGGCGGGGCGATAGATGGGACGCATATTCCTATTCTGGCACCACCCCACCTAGCATCCGAGTACATTAATCGGAAGGGGTATTTCTCCATGGTTCTCCAGGCGCTTGTGGATCACCGTGGGCATTTCATTGACATCAACGCAGGCTGGCCCGGAAAGGTGCATGATGCACGCATCTTTCGGAACATGATGCTAATCAGCTCCTTTGTGCTTTCCTGCCGGAGCTGCATGCTTTGCCGCCGCTCCGTTGCGTTTTCCTGGCGGAGCCTGCTTTCACTCTCCCTTCACTCCCCAGCCTTTTTATTCTCTTTAAGAGACTGGTTCATAACTTCCTGCAGCATGTCTTCTTTCGTTCTTCTGGGCCTCTTCCTGAGCCTTTGTAGTCTCTCAGCCGGTGATAAGAAGGATGGCGGAGATCTCAAGGTTGCATCTGGAAGGCAAAATGCAACATTTAACAGAGGCATCATTGTTTTATGCCAGACAGAGCAATGATTCCCCCACACTTAAGGAGGGCACACACAGTCTCCAAAACAGCACAATTTTCCCGTCCCAAACAGAGCGCACAGAACCCACGGGAGCCCCAAAATGGTGAGTAAACACAGGGTAATGGGGGACTGATTGTTTCACGGATGTACTGTCCGACAGGTTTCTGTGCCTTGGGGAGAGCCAACAGCTGCAGGGGGAACCTACACTGAACACTATCCCCACATTTTCCACAGGAGTTCATCCTGGAAGATATCTCGCTGCTGAGGGTGTCCGGGGAAGCAAGGGAGGGTCTTCTACTGCAATGCGGCTTCCGCCCTGGCCCATATGCAGCTTGCCTGTGTGCAGCAATGGTCCCCCCGCCCCTCGCGGCACAGTGGCGCGGACACGTTACCCTGACTGGGACAAGGACCACGGCGGCTCTCCCAATGAACCTGCGCAAGCACATTGCCCACGTCCTGGCTGAGACTTTCGAAGAGATTACAGTGGCCGATTTCTCCGATGTGATAGACCACATCAATGCGCTCTTCCGCATCTAGGCATGCATGCAGCCCAAACCCTCCTCGCCCAAGGACCACACACCGAAAAAACTCATTCCCGAAAATAAAAGCTGCTTACCGCGAACCTGTTCTTCTCTTTCTCTCTCAGCGCGTACCGGCTGCTGCGACTGGCTCTCTTCCTCCTGGCTCTAGAAGAGTTCCTGGCTGCATGCACCCAGGGAGTCAGGGGCATCTCCCCCAGCCACAGCACCCTCGCTTCTGTTTTCTTCAACCCCCTCCTCCTCCTCCTTCTCTCCCTCCTCCTCCACCTCTCCCTCCTCCTCTCCCGTGTCCACGGTGGTGCTCGGAAGAGAACTGGGGTCAACCCCAAGTATTGCATCCAGCTCTTGGTAGAATCGGCAGGTTGTGGGGGGAGCACCCGAGCGCTTGTTTGCATCGCGGGCTTTGCGGTATGCACTCCGCAGCTCCTTTACTTTTATCCTGCACTGCATTGCGTCCCGGTCATGGCCCCTTTCAATCATGGCCCTTGATATCTGGCCGAAAGTATCAAAATTCCTCCGGCTGGATCGCAGCTGGGACTGGACAGCTTCCTCCCCCCAAACAGTGATGAGGTCCAGCAGCTCGCCATTGCTCCATACTGGGGCTCGTCTCGCACGTGGAGGCATGGTTACCTGGAAAGATGCGCTGAGAGCACTCCACGCCTGGCTGAGCAAACAGGAAGGGAATATTTAAAATTCCAAGGGAATTTAAAGGGTCGGAGTGGCGGTTGGTCACCTGAGGCCAGGGCAGTAGAGTGCTAATTGATGACCAGAGTGGCTAGAACAGGCGTTGTGGGATACTTCCGAATACTTCTGGAGGCCAATAACAGCGCATTGGGTGACCACACTGTAGTCGTAGCGCACCAGCAGCAGCGCAACAAATGTTATTCTTCTCGGAGAGGTGGAGTACATGCAGCGCTGTACCTGAGGAGATGCAGCGCTGCACGTGCCTTGCGAGTGTAGCCAGTTAGTGAGTTGCAGCGCTGCAGGCAGTTTTATTGTGCTGTAACTCATGAGTGTAGCCAAGGCCTAAGTCTCTAAGGCTTGGTCCACACTAAGCCCCCAGTTTGAACTAAGATACGCAACGTCAGCTACATTAATAACGTAGCTGAAGTCAAAGTATCTTAGTTCGAACTTCAAGGTACTCACCGCGGGTCCACACGCGGCAGGCAGGCTCCCTCGTCGACTCCGCCTACTCCTTTCGCGGAGCAGGATTACCGGTGTCGATGGCAACCGGGATCGATTTATCGCGTCTAGACAAGATGCGATAAATCGATCCCAGAAGATCGATTGCGTGCCGCCGAACCAGCCGGTAAGTATGGACGTACCATAAGGTGCCACAAGTACTCCTGTTCTTTTTACGGATACAGACTAACACGGCTGCTACTCTGAAAGGTGAGTGAGGTAATCTCTTTTATTGGACCAACTTCTGTTGGTGAGAGAGACAACAGAAATTGGTCCAATAAAAGAGATTACCTCACCCACCTTATCTATCTCATATCTGGGACCAACACAGCTACAACAACACTGCATACAATATTTGGTATGGTCATTCATAGAATACTAGACACATAGGTATATATTTTTCAAGTGCTGAATAGGGAGGGTAGCCATGTGACTGTTATTCCAGATAATGGAAGTAGTGCAGCTAAATTCCTCCATGCCATGTATGAAATACAGTCCATTTACTATACTCCTAAGTAAAGTTTGGAGGTCTCTATTTTCCATCACAACTCATTGATTGTGACCGCTCCAAGGCAAAGACTGTTTTCTTTTGCGTGTGAGAATTAACTAGTACATAGTGGGCACTACATTTATATGAACGACAAAGTTACTATAGATCTTAGTGAAATTATTAGGTATTGCATCATTCAAATTTTGAAGTGGGCTCTGCCCTCATACAGTCAATTTTACACTTCATACTCTACCTACCTCACCTATGAATATATTGGTTATTAGGATACTCTGAATATATTTATTATAAGTTACATGGATGCTTTATATACACTGTTATGTAATTAATTTTCAAGTGGTTTGTTAGAATATCCATTGGGATATTTTCTACATATATCATATTGCTGCTATTCTATGAACCCAATGAAAATAGTATTCTCTATTGATGATATATAGATTCTCTTTTCAGCCTACTTGATACATCTGCTAAGACAATGGCATTATTGCATTTGCAAGCAAGCACTAGCCAGCTTCCTCCCTGCTGTGCCATAATGACTACTACGCACTGTCGAAGATGCTTCTCCTTTCCTCTCCTCAGAAACGCCATGCAGTAGAACTGATTCACAAGTGAAAGCATAGGATTACAAGATAACAGACTCCATAAAGAGTATATTCCCTCCACTGCAAAGAGCCTGTCAGGGTTCCCTCCCCACTCTAAACTCTAGGGTAAAGACGTGGGGACCCGCATTCAGAGCCCCTAAGCCTATTTTTACCAGCTTAGGGTAACCCCCCCCCCAAGGTACAAAATTCCCTGCACCCCGAGAAATGCTTCTTGCTGCCACCATCAAATGTCTAACAGGAATCCAGGAAAGGAATCACTTGAACTTCCCTCCCCCCCAAAATGCCCCCTCAAGCCGTACACCCCCTTTCCTGGGGAAGCTTGAGAACAATCTCCCAACCAATTGGTTACACAGTGATCTAAAAACCCACCCCCTGGGTTTTAACACTATAGAAAACAGTCAACTTCTTAAAAGAAGGATTTTATTAAACATAAAGAAGGTAAAATCATCTCTGTAAAATCAGGATGGTAACTATTTCACAGGGCACTATATTTCCAAACTCAGAGAGATTTCCCCCTCTAGACAAAACCTTAACGTTACAGAAAACCATGAATACCTCCCCCCCCCCCTCTTGCCCTTTCTAACACAGGGAATACACCAAGCAAAATAAACAGAAATCTATATGCTATGCTATCTAAACTTACTTCAGAAAAGGGAGGTTTGATTTTCTGTAGGTTCCTTCTGTCTTCCAAGATCACTCTCCCTCAGACAAAGACACACACTAAAACCTTCCCCCCTCCCAAAGTTTGAAAGTATCTTGTCCCCTTATTGGTCAGAGCCCATCCAGGTCAGGTGTCAGTCTGGCTACCTGCATTTCTTAACCCTTTACTGGAAAGAGGATTTTATAGCACTGCATCAGACCCTCTCCCCCTTCCCTTCATATTTATGACAGGGCCAGTTGAGGAAATTGATGATTAGTCAAGGTAACTTGCAGCAGCATTAACTACTCCACATTTGTTGGGCAACATACAAGCTGGGCAACAAACAGGTTGGGTTTAAGTTGGTGCAGCTCCATTGACTTCTATGGAGTTGTGTTCATTGATACTAGGGTTGTAGTATTCGGCAGTGGGACTGTCATTAAAGGAGTCAAAAAGCAAAACCCCAACACAGGAGCCAATGAGAATTAGCTTTGGGATTGTATGGAGGGAACAAGAAGATGCCATTTTTCTGCCTCACTCGTATTTAAATTTACTCAACTGAAATAGAGAGAGTCAAGCTCCTTAAGAAACTGCAAGAATCTGTGGAGTGCCACCAGCAATTTCTGCTGCAGCACTGGAGCCAAGCTAAGTGTCCTATTGCCTATGTACAGTTGCCAGTGAGGTGGTAGGTCCTCATCATACAGGACTGTTTATCAACAAACGGGTGAATATAAATTTATTTACTCTGCCTTCTTCTCCAATTATTTAACTATATAATCCATAATCACTAGCAGGAGAAATATTTGGAGAAAGGGCTGTGTTTTATTTCTTTGGACATCACCTAGCACACTGTTGGTGCTACTATAAAATAAATAATACTGCTAATATTGACAATACCAATTGTGATGCTGATTGACCTGGAGACAGCTCTTGCCAAAGCTATAGGTATCAGCTGAGCGCTGACAAAGTCATAGCTGGAAACCTGACCAGCTCACTTGTATGTATTGTTAAAGATAGATGTTAAACTTGTACAGATATGTTTAGACTCTATAAAATGCTTGTAAATTTCTGAATGCATTAATCTTTTGTAATGGCTGCAGCCTATGCAATAAGGTAATATGTAAGTTTTGCTTTATAATTGTAGAAATGCCTGCTTTGAGCTTGTCAACTGAGACAGGAGGAGTGGTTCCCTCTACACTTCAAGGAGGACCATCAAGACTTAGTGTGCCAGGGCTGGAGCTTAGAAACAAAAGCAGAGATTCCCCCAGGTCAACCTGTGTTAGCTCTACATGACAATCAGTGGGCATATTACAATCGGTGGACAGATACCATAGACTCTTATTTGTCCCTATAAGTTGCCTGGTTTAACCTGTAAATAACTCATTTCTTTTTCCTAGTTAATAAATACTAATTAGTTTATTCTAGAATTGGCTACCAGTGTTGTCTTTGATGTGATATCTAAGGTACAAATTGATATGGGGTAAGAAATTAGTTTCTTGGGACTGGGAGCAAACTTAATATTTTGTGATCATTGTTGTAAGTGACCATTTATCACTAAGTCCATCTTGCCTAGGTGGCAGGATAGACTGGAGTGCCCAACAGGATTGTCTGTGACTCCATGGTTAGACTGTTATAATACTTCAGGAGTTCTATTTGTTACTGCATTGGCAAAATCTAGTTATACAACATACCACCAGTTTGGGGTGTTTTCCTGTTTTTTGACAGTCTACCCTGAGTTTGGCGCTCACAGTCACGAACCCATCCAGACAGCATGACACCAATAATAAATAATACTGATGATAATTCATTCAAATATTTCTCCTCTTTTCCCATATTTACAGAGAAGATGATTGCAAGGGAAATACAATCAAAATTGCTAAAATAAATTTTTTTTTTTGCTTTCCCCTCTCTTCTTCTGCTGAGTCCTTGTACACCCTGCTCATACCTTGAATATGCAAGTTAGGTCATAGTGTAGTGACTACATTTTCTACATTCTCCCCCACCTCCTCCTTTTATTGGGCCCAATGTTGCCTGAATTAAGCATGGATTGATACAATAGCATTGCTGTTCATCAATGAATTCATTCTGTAAGCACTGAATCTCTGTGAAAACATCTTGAAATTTTGACTTATTCAACACACACACTATTAGAGAGTATGAAAGTCTCTGAGAGTGAAAGATTGTAAAGGCACTTATGCGTTTTAAAAATGTTTTTTTACTGGGTGTCAATCTCATTATAGCTGTTGAAATTCAAACAAAATGACAGCATTTACTCAAAACTGCATCTAAAACTAAACGGAAAAACATGTTTTGGGTGTATTTTTTCCTCTACTGTTCAAAAAAACCCAACATATTTTAAAAAAAGAGAATTGAAAAAAAAAACCTATATATAAATGATGTTGCAAAAGATTTGTTTAATAGAATTTAACTTGTACTGAGTCTATAAATAATCACAATTGATGTGTTTAGTATTAACAATGAGAGCCACCTGTTTTAAATACTCTGACATGCCCAGCTAGATGAGTTCACATACTGTACTAACATCAGAATAATCATTACCTTTATAATCAAGCTCCTACAGAGAACTCAAGAAATACTTAGAATCCAAACCAAGAATGAGCTCTCAGAAACATCTGTTTAACTTACAGTTTGAGACATATTTCAATAAAAACAACACTGAGATTTCCTATGAAGCCATATAGTGCTTCATATCCAAAATTCTTAACCTTCTTTGTTCAAGTACTTTTCATTTAACCCCTGTTACAGATGGAAAAATAGACACAGAGTATGCAGTGGTGCTGAAACAATTTTTACAGTGGGGGCACTGAAAGCCAATGGTACCCACCCCAAACTTTTTACCTCACTCCCTCTTAGTCCTGTCTGTGCCCCCCCCCCCCCCCCCCCACCTCCCAGAGCTGGGGCCAGGAGCGGGACAGTGGCTCGAGGGGAAAGGGGGATGGACGGACACAGACAGGGATAAGGGGGACAAGGCTGGGATCACACATGCAGGGCTGGGAGCAGAGCCCCCAGTGTGGGCCTGGTGGCAGTTAGGACCCTGCGTGAGGACTGCAGGGCCATGAACAGAGCCCCCAGGCACAGGGCTGGCGGAAGCCAGGATCCTACATGCAGAGCTCCGGGGCACAGAGCCGGCACAGCTGGGCCCCTGCTCGGGGCTGGTGGCAGCTGGGACCCCGCATGGGGGGCCGAGAATTGAGCCCCGGGCACAGGTCCAGCGGCTACTGGGACCCCGCGTTCGGGGCCGGGAACAGAGCCCTGGGTGTGGGTCCAGCAGCAGCCAGGGCCCCGCCTGCAGGACCGGGAGCAGAGCCCTGGATGTGGGTGCAGCAGCAGCCAGGACCGTGCATGCGGGGCCCTGAGCAGAGCCCCAGGTGCGGGTCCTACACCTGAGAGTTGGGACCTCAGGTGCATGGCTAGGCGTGGCGCCCCAGTTGCCAGGCCGACAGCTCTGGAACCCTGGGTATGGGGTGGCGGGCAGGACCCTGCACAAAAACTGGAGATGCTGCAGCCAGGGCCGGCTCTGGCTTTTTCGCCGCCCCAGGCAAACCAAAAAAAAAAAAAAAAGCCATCCAAAGCGGGCGGGAGAGAGAGGGGGAAGGGTCAGAGCAGAATGTGCCGCCCTAAGATTGGCCTGAATGCGTTTCCTTACAATGTGCCGCCCCAAGCATATGATTCCTAGGCTGGTGCCTAGAGCCTGCCCTGGCTGTAGCACCCCCGCACCTATGAGGATATGTCTCTACTGCATACTCCTTATGGGCAGCGTACACAGGACATACATTGCTGCTCCCTTAGCACACACATAAATAGTACTGTAGAGAGTGGGGCACTGCTTAGGTGAGTGGAGTAAAGACATGCCTGAAACCTGTTGGTATATACTTTACACGCCCAAGCAATGCTTCCCACATCTACATTGCTATTTTTACCTGTGAACTGTCCAGTTGCCTTCCTGCTGCTGGAGTTTTTCCTCACGGCAGGGAAAGGCTCCAGCAGTGGGAGGCTGCTGGGAAAAGCTTTGGAAGATCCCCACTGCTGGAGCCTTTCCCTGCCACCTCCCTTCTGCCAGAGCCTTTCACTGACACATGTAGTGTGTAGTTACTCAGACCAGTGATGTGCAGCTTAGACGTAGCCACAGAGAAATGAAGTAAGGCCTGAGATCACGTAGCCGGTCAATAGTGGAGTCAATAATAGAATACAGGTCTCCTGATTCCCAGTCCAGAGCTTTAGCATCTTCTTTGTCCTGTCTCCCCATTAATGAGAACACATTTTATTCAACCAGGCATTTGCTATCCATTTTGTATAGAGATCATAATACAAAATGATGTGTTTCACACATTAGTTTTTAGGAGGAATAAACACACAGGATATTGAGAAATATCCTCTGACAATACAACCTCTTTGAAAATAAATATCTAGTCTGAGTTTTTTGTAATGCATAATTGCAATCTAAATTAGCTTTGATTATCCCCTCAGCTCATAAATTCACAACTGTAGCTGACAGATGACTAAGTCAGAATTATTTCAGTAGTTAACACTTTCCTACTTATTTACAGAGTTAAATAAAATAACAAATATTACTTAAACCTGAATTTGTTTTGATTTAGAGTGTACAGTTGGATATTGTTTTATCAATTATAAAAAGGAGTCTGTTATAGAGTTATTTTAAGTTAATTTGCAGCCAAAGCTGTGGTTTGGAGGGCTGAGGAACAGAGATGAATTACCCATGCCGCAGTTGCCTGAAGTGTTCTATCTCCGTAGTGCGCTTAGTCAGGCAAAAGTCCTCTAGACAGTGGCAGAAGTAATAGGGAGGTGGTTTCAGGAGTGACTACTGCCCCCCTCCAGCTTTTAAAAGTATGTGTGGCACTTTTCAAGCCAGCAGGTATAACTGAAGGTGACACTATCAATAACCCATCTCCCCTCCTACCTCCAAAATTGCTTAAAACCTGGTTCCATTGCTACCTCCATGGAGACCATTCAAAGATAGCAACTATTGCAGCAGTAGCTGTAGTTTTAGTTGTGGTCAGTGCAGGCTGCCAAACTGAAGTCCAATCAATCTGAAAAGGAGGTGGCTTTTGGCAGGGTGTTAACTGCAAGGCACCCTCAGCTTTGGAATTCACTCCATGCTGATCTATTTCAGCCTGAATCTACTGACCATCAGAGCATGCTATAAGACCTCTCTTTCCCTGTGCTTTTACAGAGTTCAGATGCAATAAGGGCTAGTTTTTACTGATGTGGTGGAATTTCACTTGATTTGGTACTATTGGTCAGCTATTCTCTTGTTTCCTGGCTTTAGAGAGGCTGCTGGGTTTGGTATAATTTGGTCAAGTATAATGAATTGCGGGGGAGGGGGGCTGTAACCTGGCTTTTGTAATATCATATGTTGCAATGTAAGTGTGGGCGAGAGGGAGAATCTATACAAATTATAAAGCTCTCTTTTTCCAATTGCATCAACAATTAAATATCAACTTTCCTCCACTGCCTGACCATGGTGTGTCCGTAGCCTAGCTATTTACACACTATTGAACTATTTGTAACTCTCATGGCAAGGGAGGGACTTAAAAAGAGGCTATTTATTCAAGGAAAGGCCATGCTGATGTGATTTGAAAGAAATGCAAATTCATTTATAGGAGGAGCAGAGAAGCAGGCAATTGTTATAATAATGAATCATCATTGGCAGGTTGAGGGGAAAGGTGATAAGAGACAATACATTACCAATTGAGGTATGATTCAGCAAAGCATTTAGGCACATGAGCACCATTGCGGCCAATGGCACTGCTCCTATATTTCAAGTTAAGCATGCCCTTAGTGCTTTGCAGAATTGGGCCCTGAAAGCAGAAATCTGTGTGACTGATGTCATGCCAGTTTTTAGTGCATATATCACAAAAGCCATCTTTACATGTGTGGCATTATGCCCCATATTATTCTTAATAATGTTATGATATGATTATGGCATAACTATGATGTATTTTATGCAAGATAGGTCATGTAAAGTATCATTGAAAAGATTATGATTCACTGAATATGATTATCCTGTTTGTATGAGTGTATCATTTTGGTATCTGAAGTTAGGAATAATGTCTATGCATCTATTACAAATGTGTTTAACCTGGGGAACGCCCATTAGGCAGAATGCAATCAGTCTAGATGGCTGGCTGGGAAGAGCCACTAGGGAGAACAATAGGTCTTAGAAGATGTTAATATCCCACTGGGAAGCCTTCCTGAGAATGTTACAAACAGCCTCTGTAGGCTGCTGTGTCCCTACAGGGGTATGTGACTAAGTCACCTGGTACTGGACTCCATCTTGGAATACCAGTGTTTTTGGCGTGGGAACCAAGAGGGGAGACAAAGGGTTCCTACCATATGCAAAAGCTATTTAAGGCAGGGGAGTTACATCCTCGTGGGTCTTCACTGACTCCCCACCCAATAAGTTTGCTGGAAACACCTGAGGAACAAAGACTGGACTAGGGGGAAGGGCTAAACCCAGGGTAGAGGTATTTCTAGCCCGTGAAAGGAATACCTGGGATTTTAAGATGAAAGCAAGTGCACCTTGCCCTCAAGAATCTCTACAAACTGCCTAAAACAACAGGGTGAGTATTTACTACTCATATCCAATCTCTTTAGTATATTAAGCTTAGATTGCATTTTTATGTATTTGCTAGGTAATCTGCATTGATCTGTTTATCCCTTATAATCACTTAAAATCTATTTTTGTAGTTAATACTCTTTGTCTAATACCAGTGTGTGGAAATCATAACTGGGGACAGAAAGATGTTGCATATCTTCTCCCACATTGAGGGAGTGGGTGAATTTCATGAGCTTATGATGTACAGTTCCCTATTCAGTGCAAGATGGTATAATTTTGGGTTTACCCACCAAAGGGGCTTGCGTGCCTTAAGAACTGGGAGGTGCCTTAGCTGAGCCTTCCCATGCAGAGCTGATCTCAGCATTTGTGTGTAGCTGCAGCTGGGTGTGTCCCTACCACCATGTATGTTGGAGGGGGCTTGAGGGCCTGTCACAGCCGTACAGTGTAAAGGGAGCCCAGGCTGGTGAGTCACCCAGTTCCAGGTGGCACCCTTGGGGGAGCCCGTCAGAACATGGTAATACTTGGAACCCTTGTTAGCAGAAAGCCCAGATATTGAATGAGCATGATACTGAACAGCCCTTTCAAGCAAAAAAATGCCTGCCGCCCTTTCCAGAATATAATCGTGCCATGTGGCAGATAAGTTTTCATCTCTGCTTCCAAAAGTGCACTTCTCCGGGAGGTAACTGAAGCATTCAAGTCTCTACTGCTGTCACCCTGCCTCTATCGCAAGCATTCGATAAGTGGCAATCCCTACCCTCTTCTGCAGGTACAAACAGCCCCCAACACAGTTGAGAAGCTGGGGTTTTGTTGTGCCCTGGCCCACATAGGTAGTCTACATCATTCTGCAAGGATTTCAATAGTGCCTGCATGAAGTGTCTGTTTAGGATGGATTAGCAGCTACAAAGCAGCTCCATGGTCTGGGAAGACACAAAGAAATCCCCCAGATCCAGCTAAATTATGTTTGGACTGAGTGCAAGATTGTCTCCTTATACCAGGCATGAATCTGCACCATTATTTCCATGGTAGCTTTGTCACTAATTCCATTTGGAATAGTGCAGGCACTTATTTGGGAGTCTAGAAATATCTGCCTTTATTTTCTCTTTGTAACTGCAAATTATAGTCAAATGTAGGGATTCTAGATTAGTGATTTCTGAATTATCCCATGGTGAGCAAACTGCAGGAACTTTTCACTAACTACCATGTTTCTCTTTATTACTCACTTCAGTCCTTGTTAAGGGTTACCATAGGTCTGGGTTTTCCCGAACATGATCTCTTTTTTGATCCTCTGCCCAGACGAATTTTTCAAATAAGAGGCAATGTCTGGGACTTTTGCAGAGCAAACATTGCAGCTCAGAAAGAGCTGTCTCCGAGCCCCGATTAGTCCCTCCCCTGCAGCTGCCGGCTCCCGCCACCAGGCCCTGGCACCCAGCCCTGTGGAGGAGGAAAGGCCGCAGGGAGGTTATGACTGAAGAGCTGGTGCTGCTTCCCAGGAGTGACACTGCCCCCACCTCAAGAGTGAGGCTGCAGGTACCCCACCAGCACCTCCCAAAAAGCCCCCTCCAGTACCTCCAGATATCCCCCACAGTACACACACAAACTCCTCCATCACTGCCTAAGTCCCCCCTCTAGTAATCCCCCAACTATACCCCCTTCCGCTCCCTCCCCCTCTGGCAGTGTCCTTTTTTGGGGGGAACCTGAAATATGGTAACGATAGTCCTTGTAACTTTCTACTTCTGTGCACTGAAATGCAGCTTCCATTTATGAGAGACTAAAATTAACTGACTGAATTAAACCTCTATTTACTCTTCCTCTAAATTTATATAATTGGTAGATTTGGAAATCTCTCTTTTAATGTCATAATCAAAATAATTTACATCTTAAATTGTTATGCAGATGCAATAATATTGTTCCATCTGGTTCTCTTAATTTTTGTCTAGAATTTAGGAGGTTTCATGAAAGACTTTTCTTGGTGTTTTTAATCCCAGGACTATAAACCAGTTTCCCACTCATTCTATAAATTAGGCCAGTCTACACTAGAAACGTTTGCCAGTATAGTAATGTCAGTTAATGCTATGGTTTTTAATGAGACTTTTATATCCCCAAATGCTCTGATGTAGATCCACTTGATCAGCACAAAACTGCTTTTGCCTGTACATCTTATTTCATTTGGGGAACTGGTATAAACTATACTCTACTATTGGTATATCCTATCTGTATTCTAGGAGGATTTGTTGGTGTAGCTTTTAAGTATAGACAAAGCTTTGAAAAGTACCACCAGATAATTAAGATTTTTTCATATGTAGTCCACACTTTCATATCTTCACTTTCAGTTATTGTAATGCTGGGCCAGTGAAGGTTAACAATCAGCAAGCTGGGTGACCTGTAAGCAACCCTTAAGAACATATCAAATTGCAATGGTAAACAGGGCCATTCCTTGTAGATAGCAATCAAAGCCATGTTAAGTAGAGTAGAATCTTTAACCCTTTTGCCTGTATTGTTAGAGAATCAAAGAGTAAGTGCAAAATGTGTCTATGTTTACCAGCATCCTATTAGAAATTTAAGGATGGGATTTAATTAGCTTCTAGATGCTAAATCCTGTCTTATTATGCTTCATTATTGTGGTCTATTGACTCAGAGATCAAAAGGGAATATTATCATTTAGATGGGACTTGTGGTGCAATAACATTATTGTCCTCAACTCTCTTTGAAACCCGTAATTCCATATAGCAAGCCACCTGTGAACTATCTTGATAATTTGAATGGCTAAAGGTATTCTCTGAGAAAGGACCCATTGAATAGAGATCACAAATTGATGGCTTGCTTTCATCAAAGCCAGGTAGTGGAGTTGCCTGTCAGCACCCAGCCTGCTTCCACTATAAAGGAAGCCTCTGCCTGATCCTTTCATCTCTAGTCTGCTTAACCTTGAAACAGGGAAAGTATAGGTTATAAAATGGAGATCTTCCAAATAAATATTTGGAATACCGTGGAAAATGCATGGAAGGACTTAAAAAGCCCCTACCTGTGGCCTGCCTATTGGACTATAACCCTTTACATTGATTCCAGAAACACATTTACAAATCTGCAGCCTCAATGTCTCTGCTATGAAACTGACCTATGGACCTTACACATATTTGTAAGTATACCGATCTTTTAACCATTTGCAGGAGCGGCTCTATGATTTGTGCCACCCCAAGCATGGCAGTCAGGCAGCCGTCGGCGGCGTTTCTGCGGGAGGTTGCCGGTCTCGCAGATTCGGCGGTGTTTCTGCGGGTGCTCCGGCGGTCCTGCGCTGTCGGCAGACCCGTCGCAATCCGCGGGACCGGCGGACCTCCCGCAGAAACGCCGCTAAAGGCTGCCTGACTGCCGCCCTCACGGCAACCGTCACATCGCCCCCCGCGGCTTGCCGGCCCAGGCACGCGCTTTCTGCGCTGGTGCCTGGAGCCGGCCCTGACCATTTGCAACTCTCTTCTTTCTTTTTTCCTTTTATTATTAAACCTTTAATTTTTAGTTACTAAAGGATTGGCATTAGAGTGATTATTTGGTAATATCTGAGACTCATATTGACCTGGGGATAAGTATCCCATGTTTTGGGATTTGTGAACCTCACATATGGTGAATCGTGTTTTCAGTAACTGCTCGCCATGTAAGACTTGGCTGTCTAGATGGGAGCCAAGGGCTGGAATGATTAAAGGGGACTGTATTTGGCTTCTTGTTAACCAGTGTGGTATTACAGAAGCTATTTTGTTACTAGTTTGGTACATCTAATTATAGAATAAACCAACAGTTTTGGGGATTGTCCACCCTATTTCTTGCCATCTGGCCTGAGTGTGGCATTTTCAGGTGGCCAATGTAAGCATCCTGGTCACAGTAATATTCTTGTTTTTTAAATCTAATCATACACAATATTTTGTGCTTCATTAAAATACACTTTTCCAAGTGGTCATATTTTTCCTCATTAAAGCCATTAAAACCAGATATAAACTTTCCTTTTTAATAACTTTTTTCTTGTTTCCAAAAGATGAGAAGGAGAAGCATGAAGATGAAATGTATAGAAACTAGGTCTGGTTGAAAACTTTCCATTAAGACTTTTTTGATGGAAAATTGGGGTTTCAAATTATTTTCTACAGAAAAAGTGTTTGCTTTCCATTGACATTTTTTATTTTTAATCAAAAAACCAAACATCCCCCAAAATTTTTTTTTACTGAAAACCAAATTATTTCCATTTGGAAATACTGCTGCAATGCCTCATGTCCCCGTTCTCCTCTTAGGCCAGGGTTCCTGGTTGATTACATCTTTCAGGATGCACCACAGCTAGAGGTTCCCATCATGCACATCCTCCCCTCTCCAAGAGAGATTATGGTGGATGATGGGAGATGTAGTCTGATCAGGGACCCTGGCCTTTAAAGGAAAATGAGTGTGTGAGCCCCCTTACAACAATTCTATGATGCACAACTGCAGTATTTCCAAAATGAAATATTTCAGTTTTTGAATTTATATTTTGCATTTAAATAATTGCTGTCATAATTCTCCATGGGAAAAAACTGATCAGAGCTAATAGAAACAATATTGTTAATTTGGGTATTTGTAGGCTCTTTCTGGGGTCACTTTTTCTGACTAGATTTTAAAAAAATGGTGTGGCAGTTTAGCTTATTCTGTCCTTACCATTCTAGCCCCCAACTAATTCTCCCCATTCCAATTTTCTCTTTCCCTATATGTAAAAGGGTGGTGAATTCTTCTCGTGATGCACTGTTACATTGCCCCAGGTAATGAACAGCTGTGTCTCCTCAGTTCTCCAACTCGGCGTGCGCCTTACACTGCTTCACTGTGTAAGCTACCACTCCTCGTCCGCTCACACCCAGCCTCTAGCATGTAAGGTACCCTCAGTTATAGTATGAGTGCAATAGCTAGCCACTCATGAATTACATAGCAGGGCAACACCAGCACATTCCCAGTTCCAGACTTTTCCCCAGAAACGTACATCTTGTACTACCTTGCCCTCTGCTGGACGATACCAGCTCATATGTAGTCCATTTTATTAATAGAAAATGATATGCACCAATCTTGTCTCAAATGGAGTTTCCCCAAACACTTCAATCCAAACACACTGGTTTAGATAAAACAATAAAACAATGGGGTTGGTTTTTTTAAATTACAGAAAGATACATTTTAAGTGACTACAAGTAATGAGGCATAAACGTCAGAATTGGTTACAAGAAAACAAAAATAAAACGCAACTCATACCTAACTTAACAAGCTAAACGAATTCAAAGCAAAAGTCTCTCTCACCACATTACAGAAGTCTTACTGCATGAATTCCTGTCAGCCAGGAGCCCTGCCCCAGACCAAAGCTGTTTCCTTTTCTCTTCAGGTGTTGTGGATGCTATGGATAGAGAGAAAGGGAGAAATGTTTTGGGGTGCCTCCCCTCTCCTGTCACAGTTCTTTCTCTTCTTTAAGAATCCTCTCCCGGTGAGGTTCAGGAGACAAAGTCTGTGTGGACAGGAACTCCCAGCTGTTTTATTTCTCAAGATGTAGATTTTCACCCACATCCTCTTTTCTGCCAAAAAATGGCCACTTAACCAGGTGATGGTCCATTTGATTTTGCCAACACCTGGCTGAGGCATTTGTCTCTGGGGAGCTGGTTTGTGGCTGCTCCCACCTCACATTTAGAATATGTCTAGTGATACCATACGAGGAAGCCTATAATTTTACATGCAATGTTGCCACACACATTCTACAAGGACAATGCTGACCAGCAAACTATATGAGTTTTCAAATGATACTTGTACAAAATTAATCATAGTCCAATAAAATGGGTGAATATAGGGGTACCGACTGTCACATCCACCTCTTAGTGGATGCTGGAATCTTGCTTAGGCATGCTAATTCCCACCTTTTTTGTGGCAGGTTTAGCTCATTAACTACATCCAACAAATAAGCGTGTTACTCTAGGCAGAATAAACTGGCATCTGGGACAGAAGTCTTTGCTGAAAGAGGAATCATTCACTGAGGGTACGTCTATACTTATGCGTCCGGTCGGAGGCGCGCGATCGATGTTCTGGGTTCGATTTATCGCGTCTTGTCTAGACGCGATAAATCGAACCAGGAAGTGCTCCGTCGTCGACGCTGGTAATCCAGCTCGACGAACGGAGTAGGCGGAGTCGACGGGGGAGCCTGTGCGCCGCGTGTGGACCCCGGGTAAGTGCTTTTTCATTCGAACTAAGATAGTTC
Source organism: Chelydra serpentina (assembly GCA_037349315.1). Classification (NCBI taxonomy): domain Eukaryota; kingdom Metazoa; phylum Chordata; order Testudines; family Chelydridae; genus Chelydra; species Chelydra serpentina. The sequence goes on from JBAIAC010000004.1 coordinate 73,808,761, forward strand.
GACTTCAGCTACGTTATTCACGTAGCTGAAGTTGCGTATCTTAGTTCGAATTTCGGGGCTAGTGTAGACCTGCCCTGAAATTTAGGTTTTCTTGTTGTAATTTGAGTTGCCAGTAAAGTCAAACTCCAAGAAGGGTGCAACTTTGGACTAAAGTATGTACAGGCGAGTTTCATCTTACGCTGGGGTTACGTTCCGCAGTCAGCGCATAAAGCGAAAATCGCGTATAGTCAAAATTACATTGAGTGTAATGGTGGGCGGAATCGCCCGCACTACAGGTAAAGTATTTACATTGTTATTTTTCTCTTTTTTTGTTTTTTTTGTTTTGTTTTTGCCAATCTTGCAAAGCTGAATTCACACATGTTAAATGCGCGTAAGATGAGACTCGCCTGTTTAGAGTCTCATCAGAGACTAGTGAGATCTCCAGCCATTTAAGCTTCTCATTTTTAAGTCTGAAGCCATGATTCTAGCAGAAGTAGTTATGTACCTAATCACCATCCATCCATCCATATATAGACCACAGGCTGCTTTTATGACTAGAACTGGCCAGAATGGCAAGATGACATTTCAGTATTTTGAAATTTGTTTTCATTTCAAGTTGGAACAAAATAAAACTTTTTTTTTTTTTCAGACTGTCTTGTGAACTGGAAATCCCAGCACATTTTCATTTTGGAATTCCCAGGACTTCCAGAATCTCTACTGCTCAAGCAAGAGCCAAGCCCAGGTTACATTTTGGGCTCTCAGGTCTTTCATGCTCTCAGCTGCACAGCAGGAAGCATGAAAACCCTGGCACTGAAGGACTGCCTTGGACCTGCAATCCCTGTTCCGGGACAGTCCACATGGCAGGAATGTGGCCTGAGCCATGGAAACCCTGGTTTTCCAGTGGCTTTCCCAGTGAGTTGTCAGGGAAACAGACAATTGTCAGACAAGGTTCTGTTTCCTTTTCACCCTAAAGCATCCAGTAGCCTGAGGAACATAGGCAAAGCACATTGGCATCTGCCACAAAAGTGGAAAGCTGTGGCTGCAGTAATAAATGGCTAAGGAGAAAGGAGAAAGGAATAATTGGCCTAGGAGGAGGAGGAAGCCAGGTGGCTAACAGAAAAGTCCTTCCTAGTAACAGAGGATATTCTAGAGATGATGGTATGCTATAGGAATATGTTTTAAAGATACTCAATTGCATAAGATTTAGATCAATCAGATAAATTTTTAGTTTACATGTGATATTTTGTATTAGTTCCTATATTTCATCTCAAATTATCTTACACTCCTTAACAGGAAATAAGCTGCCTTTCTTGCCTTCTTTGCTGAGTCCTGGCTTGTGGTTATAGTGAGCTACATTTTCACATAATGGATTTTGCACTAGGGTGTGATTGCATAAATGCAAATAAATGCAAATACTTTCATACAAGGAGTTCAAGTTTACTAGTGGAAGTGGGGATTAGCTATAGGGAATTTTGTGTGTGTCCAGAGTTCCATGCCTCATTAAACAAGCAATTGCCAACAAACATTTAAAACTTGCTCGACTGCCCATATAAAATAATTGTACATACAATTTGGCTTTGTATTCCACTGTGTTTCACAGATTTATTTAGAAATAACTCACATTTTATGCATTTGCTTTTCTTCTTTAAGAAGATTTTTCAGATTTTATTTCTTCCTGAACATTTTGGCTTTATGGCATCAATGATTTAGATAATGGCATACAGAGTACACTTATAAAGTTTGCAAATGATGCCAAGCTGTGAGGGGTAGTAAGTGCTTTGGAAGATAGTATTAAAATTCAAAATGATCTGGACAAACTGGAGAAATGGCCTGAAGTAAATAGGTTGAAATTCAGTAAGGACAAATGCAAAACAGTCCACTTAGGAAGGAACAATCAGTTGCACACATACGAAATGAGAAATGACTGCCTAGGAAGAAGTACTGCAGAAAGGGATCTGGGGGTCATAGTGAATCACAAGCTAACTGAGTCAACAGTGTAATGCTGTTACAAAAAAAGCAAACATAATTCTGGGATGTATTAGCAGGAGTATTGTTAGCAAGACATGAGAAGTAATTCTTCCGATCTATTCCACGCTGATTAGGTCTCAACTGAAGTATTGTGTCCAGTTGTAGGCATCATGTTTCAGGAAAGATGTGGACAAACTGGAGAAAGTCCAGAGAAGAGCAACCAAAAAAAAAAAAAGATTAAAGGTATAGAAAACATGAACTATGAGAGAAGATTGAAAAAATCGGGTTTGTTTAGAAAAGTGAAGACTGAGAGGGGACATAACAGATTTCAAGTACATAAAAGGTTGTTACGAGGAGGAGGGATAAAAATTGCTCTTCTTAACCTCTGCAGATAGGATAAGAAGCAATGGGCTTAAATTGCAGCAAGGGCGGTTTAGGTTAGACAGTAGGAAAAACTTCCTAACTGTCAGAGTGATTAAGCACAGCAATAAATTGCCTAGGGAGCTGTTGGAATCTCCATCATTGGGGATTTTTCAGAGCAGATTGGACAAACTTCTGTCAGGGATGGTCTAGATCAGGGGTGGGCAAACTTTTTGGCCCGATGGCCACATCTGGGTTCGGAAATTGTATGGTGGGCCATTTATGCTCACAAAATTGGGGGTTGGGGTGCAGGAGGGTGTGAGGGTAGCCAAAAATCAAGGTATCTAAAATCACTTTTGAAAAGCCACTTTTGAAATCTTGGCCAAAGTTCTTATGCCTAACTCACTCTCTTAGGGTATGTCTATACTTACCCGCTGCTTCGGCGGCAAGCAATCGATCTTCTGAGATCGATTTATCGCGTCTTGTGTAGACGTGATAAATCGAACCCGGAAGTGCTCGCCGTCGACGCCGGTAATCCTACTCCGCGAACGGAGTAGGCGGAGTCAACGGGGGAGCCTGCCTGCTGCGTGTGGACCCGCGGTAAGTACCTTTTCGTTCGAACTAAGATAGTTCGACTTCAGCTACGTTATTCACGTAGCTGAAGTTGCGTATCTTAGTTCGAATTGGGTGGTTAGTGTAGACCAGCCCTTAGAAAAGTAAAATAAATGTGTTATGTGATGCATAAATAATATTAGAACTTAGACATTTCTATCACTTCATGAGAGCCATATTCCCAGGTATACATAATTTTGCAACAGGATTTTATGTGTGCTATAAAGGCCAGAGGTAAATAAGTGGAAACCTTGGGTACAAATGGTGTAGTGACCGTCTGTAATGGTAATAATATTTAAATGCGCCAGCATCCAAGCCCACTTCATGTATTGTGTGATAATGTAAAGGGGGGGGGGGAACTTGTAAACATTAAAGCATCCCCAGTATTTACATAACCTTGTAATTACTGCTCTTCATCATTATTCAGAGGACTTCAATTTTTTTCATTGTATTTCTGGCAAATAAGGCATTTGTTGTACAAGGCTAGCCAAGAATAATCGGCTCACTACATATACAGAACTACACAATAATTATCCTTGTACTGATGGAAAATAATTGTTCAGAAGGAAATACAAGTATTACAAAGAATGTTGTGTGCTGTTTCAGAAAACAATGGCAGTGAGACTATCTTTTTCTTTATGCTTATAATGTAAAATTTTCAGTACATTTGTAATGTTATTCATTCAAAGACATCTAAATAGCCTCTAATTCAATTCAATATTGAATACCACAATGCAATAAGATCTATTCTCAATTATTGGTTAGTGCTTCGGTAATATCTGCATTGTAATGTATCAAAACCAGTTCCATATTATAGGATTTTTGCAATTTGGCATGTACTAGGTGTGAAAATACTGTTAAAATAGCCAGATCGCTGTAGGTATGCGAATACTTACAGTGACATCCACAACACTTATGCATGAGAGTGGGCTCCAGCTGTCAAGAATTCATAGCTGTTAGACTGCAAGTTATAGAGAGATATGGTATCAAAGTGAAATCCTTCTATAATCACTACAAAGAGAGAAAGTGACCTTTGTTGAATGTTCGAGCGAGGGAATGAAAAACAATGGGATGTGAGGGGAGAGCTATTACTAACAATAAAGGATATGCATTATTAGTTGATACGTCCACAATCTTAATGAAAATTTTGCAATGCTAAGCTGTAGGAGACAAGAACTGAAATGGTTTGACTAGGAAAGCAGATACATATTGTATGTTATAGTTTCTTTCCAGACAGGGTTGGGCTAGAGCTACTTAACTATACCAATACTGTATACACCTGTGCAACTTTCTGTTGAAGATGCTAATGTCTTGGCTGCTTTCCTGGCTGATATGATAATGAGTACAGTCATGCATCTTACATCAAATACTTTCCAGGGTACAAAAAGGGGGAAATTGACACATTGAGGATAGGAATTCATGGGCTGGGTTTCATATGTTGAGCCAAATCATTCTTGACAGACTGTCAAGATGCCTGGCAGGCTGAGCAATTGAAAAACTGAAGCCAAGAGATACCTTTGTTTTCTGTGATCACACAGTTGTGCTATATCTAGCTCTTTTCTAATTAAGGCTAGATATGGCTTTGTACTATTTATAATTAGCTTAAGAATATATAAACAAATCAGGCTAAGATCTTATGGTCTTACACAGCTCGAGATACTTATTAGGCCATCCATCCCGTGGGAAAGGTACAATGAACCTTCAGGCTCTGAGAAGTAGCAGCAAAGGGAGATCTGGACCCTAAGCCTGATTCGGGTTCTTAATCAAAGATTTAAGCCAGTGGGTCCTGTCCCCAGGTGCTATAATCGATGCTAGGACTGAGATCAGCAAGACGCACAGGTAAAGCCTAATATACTACAGAAGAAAACTTCCCTGCCACACACGGGTTCTATCCGTCCAGACCAGGTGTGTCTCTATTTTTCCTGTTAGGGTTCCTTCCTTCCATCAAAAGTGTGTGGGAAGCGAAGCCACTGGAGGGAATTCTCTGCCCCTATCTTGAAGTACAGAAGAAAGGGATGCAAGGGTAGCAGCTCCTGAAGAGTCAGCTTCAGGGCAGACTTGGGAGTAGTTAACAGAACTCCTAGCTCTTGTCTGATGCTGCCAGAACCATTAACACCAGCAGACAGGGGAATGCCAGAAATTGCTCATTTAAAATAAATAAACAAATAAAAAATAATCTAGCAGTAACCATATTATCCTATGTGTGTGCCTTGTTCGACCACTTCAAAGGAGACTCTGTTCATGAGATTGCCATTTTGTTTTGCTGTCTTAAGTGGTTCAGATAAGGTTTGGCAATAGGTTCAAGTTTGTGTGTCCATATCCAAATTGAACAGAACCTGAAAACCTATAGTGGATCAAACACTGTTTTTATCCTCTTCCTCCGGTGGACCATTTTAATTTTTCCACTGTATTTTTACATCACTGTCTCTATGGGTGAAAGTAGGTACAATATTTTAAATGAGACAAATTCCACTCTCAGTTATACATGTTTAAGAACCAGATTCTGGCCTGAGTTACACTGGTGCAGCTCTATTATCTATTATATTTACACAGATATAAGTGAGACAAGAATCTGGCCTAGTAGCTCCAGCTCTTGGATTTTACAGGTCTGATGCTGATGAGAATCAAGAATAACTTCACTGAAATTATTGAAGTTACAATGTTGTAAAACCATTGTTAATGAGCAAAAATCAGGCCCAACAAGTTGTGTAAAATAGAGACTTAGTGTGGACTACTGTTGCCCTGCTTCCTAAATTAAGTGTGTTAAATAATCTCTCAACAAATTATATCCTCTTAAAGCTTTCTATAAGACTTTGCGATGCATTCTCAAGTATTCCCTTAAGAAAAGAGGTAATGAATGTATGACTAGATAACCTATTTTTCATGTTCAGGACTATATTAAGTAAGTTATATATAAGGAGGGAAAATGATCCCCAAATAACTAATTAGCCATATATGGTGTCATCCTGGTGATTAATATTCTTCCTGAAAAATATGACATATCAGCAAGGTGTATACCATTTTCAACTGGTAATAGATCTATGTTTAGTCTAATCACTTCATGGCATCCAGATAATATTATCAATCAATCTTGATAATCAGATGTAGCCTATTCTGGACCAGCTATTAATGCCATCAATATATCTTCTCTTAAAATTCTAGGTTTCCAAGGAAAGAGAGAGTAATGCCTTTGGAGATGGAGGTTGATTGGAAAGTATATCATAGAATAGAAAAAGCCATGAAACCTACTGAGTATGCCAAAATGTTTTCCAACAGTCCTTGGTGAGAGGTCAGAGGTGTTGATATTAATGATGATGATATTCTTTTGGAGCTTCGAAGCAGAAACTTAAATGGAGTACAACCCCCCACCCCCTGCACCGTCCTCTGAAATGTACAGATTAGTTGCTGTCTCTTGAAAGGTGCTGAGTAGCTGGTCAGCATCGGGCCCAAAATTACTTCAATTACCTCCCTGTAATAACTCTTAGGAGTAATGTCCACAGCAGCAAGACTTGGTTATTCTGCATAAGGTAAGCAGTAGTCCTTCATTGGGATTCTTTTCCCCCTACATACCTTTTCCATCCTCAACTTACTACGATTCAATATGTATACAGCTTGTCCACATGCCTGTGAAATCTCAGTTTTTCAGTGGAGTTACACCAGTGTAAAATTGGACTAATGCTCTTGTGAATCAAACTTATGTATTTGAGTATAACTTTGAGAAAGTTTAAATGAAACCTAACATCCATAAATCCTTACGCACACATGCATCTAGCAGATTTGATTATAATTAATTGTCAACTGCCTAGGGGAGCTAGTGGTAGCCCATGTACAATCATAACTTTGAAAACTATTAATTCACAGGATGACGCAAGTTCAATATTTCATTCATTAAATGTTTTGTACAGTTGAACACTCACAAGTACTGTTGGCAAGTATGAAACATTTAGACAATTTTTTTGGGTGGGGAGTAGTCTTCAAAAAATATCCACAGAACTTTTTCATGTTTTTTTTAATGAGAAACTAAAGAACAAATAAAAAATGTGATTTTTGATTATCTAGAAATCAAACACAAATTTTCAAATGAAAATAAAAGTGACATAAAAGAACAAGGGGGAAAAGTGTTTATAAAGACAATCAGCACAGCCAAAATAGGCCATTTTTGGCAGGTTTATATTGCATTTAAACTTTACAATAAGAGTGAATAGCAAGGGTGGAATTTTCAAAATGCCTCAGTGACTTAGGAGCCTATATACAATTTTTTAAAGAGATTTGGGCACTTGGGAGCTCAAGGCTCTTGCTCTTGATGTTAAGTGCCTATGTAACTTCTGACATTCAGATTTAGGTTACCAAGTGACTTAGGTGCTTTTGAAAATTCTACCCCAAGTCAATTTCACCAGCAATTACATCACAGAAGATAAAATAAATGCAATTAGGACTAACTCCAGAGCAGAAGAAGGAGTCTCAAACAGTCAAGAATTTCAGCCACCTCCAGAAAATATCAGTGGGAATATGAGGTTTGAAATTTCAGTGCAATGAGGTTGAACAAAAAGGTTAAAAGAGATTCAAAAATCTGAGCAGCTGCAGCAGCAAACTTGGTGCCTGGGTAGCAAAAAAGGGGCTATTTCTGAAGTTGAAGTCTGTTTCTGAAGTTTTTTTGTTCAAGTACGGATACATTTAAATGTGTTATAGAATGTCCAGGCCATGTACATTGCCCAAACCGGACAGTCTCTACGTAAAAGAATAAATGGACACAAATTGGACATCAGGAATGGTAACATTAAAAAGCCAGTAGGAGAACACTTCAATCTCTCTGGACAGTCTATAACAGATTTTAAAATAGCCATACTTGAACAAAAAAACTTCAGACTTCAAAGAGAAACTACAGAACTAAAATTCATTTGCAAATTTAACACCATTAATTTGGGCTTGAATAGGGACTGGGAGTGGCTGGCTCATTACAGAAGCAACTTTTCCTCTCCTGGAATTGACACCTCCTCATCAATTATTGGGAGTGAACTACATCCACCCTGATTGTATTGGCCCTGACAACACGGGTTCTCCACTTGTGAGGTAATTCCCTTCTCTTCATGTGTCAGTATAATAATGCCTGCATCTGTAATTTTCACTCCATGCATCTGAAGAAGTGTGTTTTTTGCCCATGATAGCTTATGCCCAAATAAATCTGTTAGTCTTTAAAGTGCCACTGGACTCCTTGTTGTTTTTGTGGATACAGAATAACACGGCTACCGCCCTGATATTTGACTTGCTTACTTTACTTTAGACTGTCATGGCTGGGCTACAAATTATAGCCTGTAATGTAACCCTATTTAGTAGAGTCATTGATACCAATCTTCCTAAAACTCTTTCACAAATAAGTCTGCTTATATAATGTCCCCTTTATGAATAATGGTTTGATAGAAATGTATTTTAAACAGCTCCTCAGGGGCATGATGGAGAAATTCCAATTCTAGGGACTATTATTACAATCCTGTGGTATTAGTCTGCTGTTCGTGCTAAACCAAACAGAACAAAGGACGCACAGCAGCTCAAATTAGCAGCTAAGTAATTGTTATGTACATGTACTCTGCAAGTCAGCAAAGCTAAATCTCACCTCAGGGTTTGCAACTATAGCTTCCCTCTCCAAAACTCAGTTTTCTTACAGTTGTCTTCCTGCGTCTGTTGCTACATATAGGTAGCTCTACAGCAAACAAAGACACCCCTCAGCACACTGTCAAAGTTACGGACTCAGTTACATCTCTGGGGAAAGCAACTGCAAAAAGTGCCAAAGATATCATATAAAGTGAGTTAACTTTGCAAATTAAATAATATACCTAGGAAAAGCATGTCAACCCAACCAAGAGGGTGAAAACAGCCTATGTTTAAGGAGCATAATTAATATACTACACAGCCATTTATGACTCACACAGTTTATAAGTCATCTTATAAATAACTTATTACTAAAGCCTGGGTTCTGCAATGAGTTCCTCATAGTTGTAGGCTGACCCTTGCATCCATACCCTGCCCATTGGTTTTAATAAGGCTCCTCAGGGGTGCAGGGATTTGCTCACACAAAGTGTCATTGCAGAATCTGAGCCTAACAAAGAAACACCGGATGAATGTGTTTATTCTTACTTCAATAAGGCTTCATAATCTTATTCACACCACTTTGAACAATAACAAATATACTGGAACTTAAACTATCCAAACAAGCCCACATGCATTTCTCCTGAGTTTTTAAACACACCCAAATAAAAAAGCTACACTTGTCCCACAAATGCATGCTCGGAAGAAAGTTCCTATAAAATGTCAGCTCTTCACAGTATGTACTTGTGAGGACCCAGGAAATTGTTAAGGAAGGAGGAAAAGAACAGTTTCTATATCGTAGAGTATCCTTTTAAGTAGGAAACGGGCAGGGGGGAAGTAGATATTAATGAATAACATTTTTAAGTGCCTATGTTTCTTTGAAAGTCAATAAGACTTAGGCTTCTTAGGCACTGTTGAAAATTTTACTCAGTGTCTACTATTGACAGCCAATCACTTGTGCTTCTTTAATACTGGAAGTGGCTACTTTAAGTGTTTCTAAAGTTACATAGGGGAAAGATTTGATAAGATGATAATTGAAAAGATAATAGATACAGATAATAGCTACCTATCACTTTTATAATGCTGTACAAAGTTCTTAAGTATTATTTACCAATAGTTGGTTGTGGAGGAAAATAAAACAGAAATCATAACTGGGGCAAGGACACAGAGAAATACAGTAATAGAGCCAGTATTTGAAACCAGTTATCCTGAAGCTAGTTCTTTATCATACAATCAGCATGGTACAGGAAAGAGAGAGAGACAACTTGAAAATATGTAATTCTTTCACAAATCAAGCTCCAGGAGCCATGACCAATGAGAGCTATGGGGTGGTGCCTGTGGGCACGGGCAGCATGCAGAGCCCCCTAGTCCCTGCGCCTAGGAACCGGACATGCTGGTCATTTCCAGGAATCATGCAGAGTTAGTGAAAGTGAGTGAGGGCAGGGGGAAGCAAGCGACAGAAAGAGGGGTGATGCAGTGAGTGGTGGTGGGGCTTCGGAGAAGGGGCAGGGCGAGATGGGGTATTCGGTTTTGTGCGATTAGAAAGTTGGCAACCCTATTCTTGATCTTATCAAACCTTGAAATGTCGTTTAAAAAATTGTTAACCTGTCTTTCATAAAAGCTCCTTAGTCAATAAGATTAAAGGCTTCTTCTACTGTTATACAAGCAAATCTATATGCAGCAGGCCTGAAGACTGAATATGATCTGGAGATTTATTTGCAAAGTATGCAGTGATCTGTGTATACACTTGCCCTGATGCTGGTCCCATTGACTTTGAGTACGTAGAGGAAAATATTCAGGACATGTTGTGTTGATTTGGCACAGTAGGAACCAACTCAAGGACTTTCCATCTGCTTTAAGTATAATAAACTGCAGATTTATTCCTGGGAGTGTTATGTGTATTTTTCAGAAAGCATTATTGCAAGTGTCTCTTTGAGCAAGGGGTCCCCCTCTCTTACTAAGGACTGATCCTGAGGCAAGATACAGTAATAGGATACTTCCAGCTATACAACTGAGAGAGGATGCAGGGATAGCTGTGTTCCACTTTCGATGTCAAATCCTCCTTTATACTTACCCTGAAATGTTCTATACGAGACTGCAATAATGGGGAGACAGGCAGAAGCCTCCCTTATAAGCTTTAGCTCAGTGGTTAGGGAACTGACATAGAATCTGGGAGGTGCCAATTCAACTCTCTTCTCCCCACCATGAGGAAAAGGGATTTGAACAGGTGTTCCCGATCTTTCAGGTGAGTGCTCTAACCACTGCACTCTAGAGTCATTCTCACTTTTTTGCTGGGCCAATTATTCAACTATTTAATACAAATTGGAACAGCTTCAACCTGAGATATTGAAAAAGACCCATAACAGAATATTCCATGCCCCTTCCATAGAACTGAACCAGGGAGTACCCTAAACACTAGGATAAAAGGTTAAAGGGAGGCCACCATTGCCTCCTTCCAACCAGCCGGGACATTTTGCATGGAGTAAGGTGTGCTCTAAGCATGCCTACCAGATTGGCCGTGCAAGCAAAATAGGCATTACCCCACCTATCTTTACCTTGTTTAAGATCAGGCTTAGGTGTGAGATAGGCATTGGACACCTGCCTGAGGCAGAAGTGTGCATGCCAACAGGTAGAAACGTAAGTGCATAGAGGACTTTTACAGCAGAAAAATTTAGACAGCAAGTGAGTTTAGATGCCTAAAGGGTTAGACAGTAGCTGAGTGGAGTTATTGTAGATCGCAGAATTGCCTAAAGCTGGGGTTTAGGTGCCTAAATCCCTTTGTGGTTCTGAGCCATAAAGGATTACATTTTCAATAGCATATGGCAGTTAGACAATTTCAAACAGAAAAATTTATTAATTCAAAATATACTGTGGCTTCCAACTGACCCACTCCACAAACAATCTGAAGCATTCACTATGAAATACATATGTATTATATATCAGAGGGGTAGCCGTGTTAGTCTGGTTCTGTAGAAGCGACAAAGGATCCTGTGGCACCTTATAGACTAACAGAGGTATTGAAGCATAAGCTTTCGTGGGTGAATACCCACTTCTTCGGATGCAAGCAGTGGAACACATATACATATATGTATTATAATTAGTGAAGTTAGAAATAACTCAGTGAATTTTAATTATACTTCAAAAATGTGCTTAACAGTTAAGCCTTTTATGGTAGCCAATTGATGTACATTGACAGATATTATGTAGCTGAGGCATGAGTCCAATATGACTGATGTGAGTTCAGTTCACAATGATGCATAAAATAGGTATTTTTATTCCTATTTATTTGCATTGTGTTAGAACCCAAGGACAGGAATCATGATGGGAGCTGCATAGTGTTAGACACCAAACACACACAGAAGCCTGGTTTATGCTACAAGGGTAAGATGACCTAAGTTACACAACTCCAGCTATGCGAATAATGTAGCTGGACTTGACAAAGCTTAGATCGACTTTCTGCGGTCTGGGTCAAAGGGAGACACGCTCCCATCAACTTACCTTAAGCTTCTCATTCTGGTGGAGTACCGGAGTCTAAAGAAGAGCGATCTGTGGTCGATTTAGCGAGTTGACCTGCTAAATCGACCCCTGGGGCATCAATCTCCACAGTGTCGATCCCTGGTAAGTATAGATAGGCCCAGAGAAACTCTGTGCTCTGAAACACCTTAAATTCTAGAGAGAGACAAAAATAGACATATGTTTGGGCAAAAGATCTGTAACATGCAAGCAAGATGACTGAGGTGCTGAATATGTGTTTTGTTAGTTCCATTGCTTTTTCTAATGAATATTATTTATATATTTATTTTTATTACCTTGTACTATGGAACAGGTATAGGGTAGGGGGCAGGGAAAAGAAAGGAAAGGGAAGAGAGATGCTGAGAGGGAAGAGAGAGGAGAGGGAAAAGAAGGGAAAGATGAACAGGAGCAGTGAGAAAGAGGCTGATACGAGAGGGGAGAAGAGGAATTTGGGACAAACCACCAACCAGAAAAAATAAAAAATGTGCACAGTTTACCTATAGAAAACTGTCTGCTTATGGTGTCACTCCTGTTCCAAAGCTATTTCCAGTGGGCCAATGTTTTACTTCACTCTGGTCCCACAGTCTGCAGGGATATTAGTTGGCCATAGAGCTTTGACCACAGGTGCGTTGGTGCAGTTCACAGAATTCCTCCTCTTGCACTTGCCACTTCTGTGGCTAGAGAGAGACATTGGCACACATTTACCTGGATTGTTCCTGGTTGCAGCCCCTCTTCTGGCTACTTCTGAATCTTCTGCTGAGGTCCCGGCTGCACTTTTCCCCACATTTCCTCATTTATGCACACCTTATCTGTGGACCCACAAAGTTGCGAGACCTCATCATCAATCTCCTCCTGGCAATGGCAAAGATAACCATCCACCAGATCAGGAGAAGGAAGGTTGATGGGCAGTTTCTCAGTGACTGTGGGGCCTAGTTCCATTCGTTACTCATCTCCAGTATCTGGACAGAGTTCCTCTGGGCAGGTCTCCTTCATCGATCAGTGGGCACTGTCCAGGGTTCTCTGCTCACTGTTCCCATCTAGTCCCCTTATTTTGAAACTATGACCTTTGCTCCTGTCACTGTATTCTCTTCTTTTTTCTCCCCTGGAATCAGCTGTTTTCTGGTCTCTGTGGCCCCCTCCCTCAGTTAAGGAGGTGGGCCTTTCATTGTAGGTGGGTTTATGTCCACACTCCCAGGACGCAAATAGGTCTGTGCCACTGCTATTCTGTTGCTGGGGGTGTTCCTATGGCTTCCAGGAACTGGCTCCACATCGTTAGGTCCTGTATTGCTTCCTCCAACTTATGCGGCTATGCAGGTAATAAGGATGCACAGCCTCAATTAATATGAAATGATATAACTGAAAATCATATTTATTATGAATGCACTAATCTCAAACATATTTTTCTGGCTATATTTTTTCTGTTTTTACAGAAAACAAAATGACACACAGCAGTTCTTTGCTGGAAAAGAAATCAACTTTCAACAATACCACTGTTGTAACTTGAAATAAATGATCATCATCTAAAGCAGAGTAATATTTTGTATTTTCTAGTGTTTCTAACAAAACCAGAACAAAATACTTTATTGGAGCCTTAAGTTTGAATTTATAAAATTTGAAATTTACAATCACTAAATAGTTTACAGTTTTATGATTTACAGCTGTGTTTAAATAAATCCATCTAATTATACTGAAGCCTCCCTTACAATCATAGGCAAATCCTTTCAGGACACTTACAAAGTGATAACAATGAGCTCCACTGGACTATAAAGATTTAGATAAACAAATTGAGAGTTTTCTTCATGAATCCTAGTTGGTGGTTTTTTTCTCTGAATTTGTTTGGGTTTCTGCTTCTAAAGGATCATGTTTATGACCTTAAACTAAAAGAAAGAAAGATAAGTCAATCCTTGACACCTTCCCACAAAGACCAGACCATCTGGACTCTTTGTATTTGTAACAGGTGCTTTGGGGACTTCGAGCCTAATTCTGGCCCAGATTCTGTTCTGTATGGGTGACTCTGCTGCTCTGTGCAATTGTGCATTGCATTAATTGAAGAAACTGGAAAAGGCCAAGTACGGTAATTAGTCAGTTGGCCATGCAGAAAACAGACTCGTGGCTGAGTGCCACTAAACGTTGAATGCACATATGTACAGTACCATCAACTTTTGCTCTCTGTGGTACCCAGCTAATCTATGGCAGGTAAAGATCTGTCTTAGTCCAGGTTCTCAGTCTCTTGGAAGCAACAACATAAATTTCTTAACCACTGGGAAGAGAAAATGGTGTGTTTGACTGACCTAAAAAAAAAGCCACATAAGCAGAAAATCATTAAAACAGTAAAAACACCAGATGGGCCAAATATGCTAGTGAGGATTTTAGGTTTCAGACTGAACTCAGATTTACCTAAAAATCAGTCAGTGTGCAAAAAAAAAAGTTCTGGAACTTGTACGATTCCAAACTTAGTATAACACTCTTTTGTAATATAGCAAGGGTTCTCAACCTTTTTCTTTCTGAGGCCTGCCCAGCATTCTATAAAAACTCCACAGCCCACCTGTACCACAACAACTGTTTTTCTGCATATCCAGTAGATTAAAAACCAGGGCTGGCATGAGGGGGTAGCAAGCAGTGCAATTGTCCGGGCACAATCCCACAGAGGGCTGAGAGGCTTAGGCGTTGCCTGCAACCCTGCACAGTGGTGCTTGGGCTTTCTGCCCTGGGCCCCAGAAACTCTAACACCACCCCTACTCTCTAATTTATTTTGGTGTCAGAGGGCCACATACCCCATAGAGACATCTGCTCACAAACCCCATAGAGACATCAGACCCCTGACTGAGAACCGAAGTAATAAAGTACATTTCTTTAAGCATGTTCAACTCCCCTTCGCTGGCCAAGTTAACTCTTTTCTGTAGCCTTGTTTTCTAAATATTTAAGTTACATTAGAATCCTTCATTTACTTACTATACCAATATGTTCACAATTACATTGAATTTCCATATCTGTCCCACACAAATCCTAGATCTCAGTGAAACAGACCCAGCCGCAGTGTTCCATGCAACCGCCAATGGGAACTCTATTCCTAAAGCCTCAATTCTGCAATCACAAACATAGAATCATAGAATATCAGGGTTGGAAGGGACCTTAGGAGGTCATCTAGTCCAACCCCCTGCTCAAAGCAGGACCAATCCCCAATTTTTGCCCCAGATCCCTAAATGGCCCCCTTAAGGATTGAACTCACAACCCTGGGTTTAGCAGGCCAATGCTCAAACCACTGAGCTATCCCTCCCCCCTTAACTTGCTTAACTTGCTACCGAGTAGTCCCTATTGTGTCCACTGATGGGATCACTCACAGTAAAATTGAGTATGTGCATGTTTGCAGGGTCGGGGCTTTAGCTTTTTCCTTCATCAGACCTACCTTGTCTCCCTCTCATTTCTAATATGCTCACAAGCCACATAAGCAGAAAATTATGGGTGGGCACTGGAAGCCTGAGTGACCCACATCACACCATCAATTTTTAGAGAGGATTTCCCACTGATTTCAGTTGGAAATTCAGCTTTAAAATGGTGGCAAATCTAACTCAGAATGTTCTTTCTGAAGACTAGTTTAGCCATCTCCACACTTCTTTGACTGGGCTTAGGGAACATAGTGTTCTAGAAACTGGCATGGAATTCAGTGGTGCTACACTACTTTATCCCAGCAGAGGATCTGGTCCTTAGAGTTCTTTCTTTTCCAAGGTCAGACTAATCCTCCTCTCATTGTCTCCTGGAAAAGAAGTTCTGGAGCACAGACATTTTCTTCTTTTGTCACACATGAAAGCAGTCAGCCTCTTCCTGACGTAGATGCTCTGGGGTTAGGGAAGGAGGGGGCCTGCATTTCAAAATAGATATGTGTTTCTTTAAGCCAGACATTCTGAAATGGAATATTTAGAACTGTTCATTGTTTTGTACTTATTTACCTTCAGAATATAGGTTTGCTGTGGGAGCTGCAGCTGCAATGAAGAAGCCAATAGCAGAGAGAAGAAGCAGCAAATCAGTTGGGCTGTACATATTCAGACTTATTCTACAGATAATGATGGAAAGATTAAATTATGCCTGATCAGTTAGAGAAAGAAAGCTAGGGGAAGGGATGGGAGGAGAGAAGTGAACCCTAGAGTTCAGCTTGTTTGCTATTTTGGGTTTGAACATTGCCAATCTGCTCTGCCTACCTGTTTCCTTTGCATGAGCAGGCAGGGGATTCAAGGATTCAGAGGGGTGATCATCCTGGAAAACTTCAATGAGCATTGTGTATATCAATTTCCAGGGATTATTTGTTATTTTATATGGCATATATCAGTCCCCTACCTGGTAATATGAAGAATGGAGCTGAGCGACAGCACAAAGAGATGATGTGATGTGTATGTTGCTTGCTGATTCAAAACAGAATCCCAGATCTCATTTTAAACTCATTGTTCTTGAAAGTGTCATACTGAGAAATATAAATATAGATATAGATATGTAAATATATACAGATTCCAGTATTTTTTCAGTCATGATGATTTGCTGGGGATCTATATCTATATCAACATAGATAGATATTCCCAGCAAATGCATCATGACTGAAAAAATACTGATTGCCTCAGTCAGATGACAGATATTAGGAACTGGTTTATTCTGCAGTTGCTGTATAATGTTAATTTGCCACCAAAGGTTTGCAGGCAATGGGCTGGAGTCTGCTGTCAGTTAATACTAGTGTGAATCTGATAGAGCTCCAATAAAGCAGTGGAGGTACTAAAAGTTCATAATACTATGTAAATAGGACAAGAATGATTATCATGGAATGCTGGGAGGGTACACGTGGTAAGGGCCGGCCCTAGCTTTTTGGCCGCCCCAAGCAAAAAATAAAACCCCCCACAAGCGCCGCCCCCCCCCAACGTCGGCCAAAACACACACCCCCCAACAACACCGCCCGGCCAAAATGCCTGCAGCGGGGAGGGCGGTATGCCCGCCGCCCTGCTCCCCCTGCCAGTGGGGAGCGCGGAACGCCGGCGGCCCCGCTGCCCCGACCAGGGCACCGGCCGGGAGCGGAGCACGCCGGCGGCCCCGCCCCGCTGCCCCAGCCGGGAGCGGAGCACGCCGGCCGCCCCGCTGCCCTGGCCGGGGCACTGGCGGGGAGCAGAGGATGCCGGCGGCCCCGCTGCCCCGGCTGGGAGCGGAGCACGCCGACGGGGAGCGGAGCACGCCGGCGGGGAGTGGAGCACGCCGGCGGCCCCGCTGCCCCGACCGGGAGCGGAGCACGCCGGCAGCCCCGGCAGGGAGCAGAGCACGCCGGCCGCCCTGCTGCCCCGGCCGGGAGCGGAGCACGCCGCCGGCGGCCCCGCTGCCCCGGCCGGGGTGCCGGTGGGGAGCGGAGCACGCCGGCGGCCCCGCTGCCCCGGCAGGGGCGCCAGCGAAAAGGTTGTTTTTTGTTGTTGTTTTTAAGAAAAAAACCTAGAGTGCCGCCCCCCTCCAGGTGCCGCCCCAAGCACGTGCTTGGTAGGACGGTGCCTGGAGCCGGCCCTGACTACCACCACATCTTTTATTCTTCAATACCTGTTCAACATAAGTATTTGCTTTATTTTATTCACATCTGTAAACCTGAAAATATTAATACTAGCCTAATAATTAAAGTATAAAGAACTAAATTATTTTTTCTGTTACACTGATATAAATCTGGAATAACTCCATAAGTATCAATGGATACTTATGGAATAATAGAGAAAAATCCAGTCTTCGGGGTCTTTGCAGAAACTGTTGTCATATCACTCTATATTTCAGCTCTGCAGCCACACAGCCAGCCAGCCAAAACATTTAAGGTCAATATAATAAAAAAATAAACATGAAGAATGGCTGAGGAATACAAGTGATGTGGTCCCCTACTTCAGATTCCTGACCTATACACATTTTCATCCCCACCCAAAGACCATCAGTGTCAGTGATTACCAGGGTAACTTATTATTGTGTCACTAATGTTATCCTTTATGAAATGACACCACTATCGATAACCCACCATGACTGTTTGAGTGCTTGTCACCAGAAGACATCAGATGGCAGCTGAATCCAGAACCGCACATTGGTAAGTAATGTATGCAGTCTAAAATTTTGTTCCAAATTTTGGGCCAGGTATTCAGCTGGTGTGAACTGGTGTGGCTCCACTGATTTAATTTACCAGCTGAGAATCTGTTATTGTATCTTTTTGGTGGTACCCTTAAAATAAATAATAATAATTGGAATGTATTACTTAATACATATGTACTTATTGGGTGTCCCATATCCAAATGGACAACATGATATAATAAATAAATATAGTAATATCAAGAAAAAAGCAACATGGCCCGATGGTAACCAGGGAAAAGGTACAGGAAATGCATAAGACACATATATGCAAACATATGTGAAACAAACATATGTAACTCTAAAAAAAGTACAGCTGGTATGGAAACAAAAAAGTCTTGAATCTCACTTGAAAGAGGGCCACAGTTATACTGTGGTATACATCTATGGAGAACATGCCACGGTTCTGGGACACTAATGGAAACAGCTCTGCCTTCTGTCCTTTTGAGATTACATTGTGGACCCTACCTGTCTCATGGGTAGAGATTAAGTGTCCTGAATCAAATCTCTCAATCAGAATAGCCTTGATATGTGGGGACATTTGGATTCCAATCCAAACATCACAGGCCAATCTCTGGCAGAGATTAGATATACATTTCCTTTGGTTCTATTGAGTTTCTGTGGTTAGTTGAAGTGGCAATCACAAGAAATTCAGAAACAAAACAAGTTTCTTAAAATTTTTAGATTTTTTCAAATGGACAAAACTGAAACTAATCAAATGAGTTCAAATGATTATTCTTTATATTTTAATGTACTATTATCATTGCTATTATCAAGTGTTATTGGTCAGTGCTTAATTTATAAGGAAGGAGGAGCCAGAGCTCAAGCAATTAGATGCTGGGGCGTAAGCTATTTCTTTTTTTACATTCATAACTAATGCAGCAAGCCTAGAGGTGCCAGGGCTATGAACTGCCAAGCCTAGAGGTGCTGGGACTCAGCTCTGGCAAGCCATGGCACAAATTAAGCACTTAAGTTTATTCACTTAATTATAGTATAATTGTTGTTCTAATACACAAAGGTTTATATGTCATTCAAAAACAGGAATATGAACTAGTGCATAAAAAAACAAAGATGCGCTTAATACAAAGTCAGTTTCTTCAAATTTCAGAAATTAAACTTAGATCTGCGTAAATCTGTCACTTCAGTGGAATTAGTCTGGATTTACACTGGGGTCACTGAGAGCAAAATCTGGTGTTCAATTATCAAAACACTATACAAACAGTGGCAGCTCCCCCACTCCCAATAAATGGATAATTAATTAATCTAGTCTCCTAAGAGATTTACTGAAAGAGAATGTACCATATTTGTCATGTATGAAAATCAGGTTTACCATTACTGTGCTTTGGACCCCATAACTAAATGCTACATGTTTAATTCTGTGTTCCATGACCTGCTGCAGAGATGCTTACTGAGACTCCACCGCCATTTTCAATCTGATGATAAAACAAGCTAAACAAACCTCAGACTACAGCCCACCCTCTGGAGGTGTAGCTAAGTGACAAAATGTTTGACCTCAAGGATGGCACAAGCAGCTGTTTCCCTCTGCTGCACCCTTCCTCCCACCAGATGCAACTTAATCAAGCTCTCCGGAAGGAGAACCAGGTCCTTCGAGAGGAGAATCAGGTCCTCCGGGAAGAGAACAAGGCTTTCCGTGTGGAGAACAAGGTCTTCCACAAAGAGAATCAAGCCCTTCAAGCAGAGAACAAAGCCCTTTCTGAGGACAACAAGATCCTCCAGGAGAAGAAAATGGATTACTTTGAAGAGAAAAAAGTTCTTATAAAGCAGGAAAAGGCCCTCCGAAAACAGAACGAAGCCCTTTGGGAAGAAATCAAGGCTCTCCAAGAACAAGAAATAGCCTTCCAAATGGAGGAAAAAGCACTTCAGGAAGAGACTGTGGCCCTATGGGAGGAGAACAAGGCCTTCCAAGTGCAAATTAAGGCTTTCCAGAAGAATGAGATAGCCCTTCAGGAAGAGGAAAGGGCCCTTCAGAATCAGGGAAAAGCCCTCCAGGAGGAAAAAAATGCCCTTCATGAGGAGAACAGGGCCCTCCATGAGGAGAACAAGGCCCTTCAAAAGGAGAAGAAAGCCCTCGATGAGGAGAACAAAGCCCTCCAAGAATGGAACAAGGTCCTTCATGAAGAGGAATAAGGCCATCTAGGAAGAGAAGGCTCTACAGCAGGAGAAATAAGAACTTTATGCAGGAGGACAATAACCTGAAACTGTAATTAGAT
Source organism: Chelydra serpentina (assembly GCA_037349315.1). Taxonomy (NCBI): domain Eukaryota; kingdom Metazoa; phylum Chordata; order Testudines; family Chelydridae; genus Chelydra; species Chelydra serpentina. The sequence continues at coordinate 73,829,127 of JBAIAC010000004.1, forward strand.
CATGGTCCAGTTTGCATACTAGAAGAACAGCATTGACAAAGGGAGATGAACTGGATATAGATAAGTTTTTTGGGCTCAGTATCAAGACCTAGAAAGTTTGCATGTTGTGAAATAAGTTGGGTATCTACATTCTTGATCCCAGAAACGAATAAAGTCCTGCTGGAGGTGCAGAATGTGCAGCATCAGACTGCTGCTTTATTTATAGAATTAGTATAATTGAATTGGCTCAATTCTATTTACAATTGGATGAATGCAATATGAATATTTAGGTGACTGTGCTTTTAGCGGGCTTACAGTCTATTGATATTTGCCTTCCACAAATATACTCTATCATTGTTGGCCAAAACAGTGATTTTTAGTGAAAAGTTGGTAAATGCTCATGGAAAGTGAATTTTGATTTTGTGAATTCTGAGTTCTGGAGTAAAGGAATGGCACAGGTGACACTCTGCCACCTTTCCATTCTTCCAATGCAGAGTCATTTAATACAGTAATCTGTTTTTGAGAAGAGGCAATACCAGATACTGTATAGGAGGAGTAAGAAATCCTACAGTGGACAGTTGCGGAATAACTTGCCCATAGGGTTCAGTGTAGTAGCCGTGTTAGTCTGTGTCAGCAAAAAGAAAACAAGAAAAATACCTGTGGCACCTTAGAGACTAACAAATTTATTTCAGCATAAGCTTTCGTGGGTTAAGAACCCACTTCATTGGATGCATGGAATGGAACATACAGGAATCAGATATTTATACATTCAGAGAAACATGAAAAGGTGGGAGTGTCTATATCAATGTTAAGAGGTTAATTAATTGAAAGGAACTGTTATCAGTAGAAACTTTTAAAGTGATAATCAAAGAAAATAACAGAACGCCACCAGCCGTCACCTTCAGCCCCCAACTAAAACCTCTCCAGCATATCATCAAAGATCTACAACCTATCCTGAAAGATGATCCCTCACTCTCACAGATCTTGGGAGACAGACCAGTCCTCACTTACAGACAGCCCCCCAACCTGAAGCAAATACTCACCAGCAACCACACACCATACAACAAAAACACTATCCCAGGAACCTATCCTTGCAACAAAGCCCGATGCCAACTCTGTCCACATATCTATTCAAGTGACACCATCATAGGACCTAATCACATCAGCCACACCATCAGGGGCTCGTTCACTTGCACATCTACCAATGTGATATATGCCATCATGTGCCAGCAATGCCCCTCTGCCATGTACATTGGCCAAACTGGACAGTCTCTACGCAAAAGAATAAACGGACACAAATCTGACATCGGGAATCATCACATTCAAAAGCCAGTAGGTGAACACTTCAACCTCTCTAATCACTCAATGACAGATTTTAAAGTGGCTATTTTGCAACAGAAAAACTTCAAAAACAGGCTCCAACGAGAAACTGCTGAATTGGAATTAATATGCAAATTAGACACCATTACCTTAGGCTTGAATATTGACAGTGGATGGCTCGGTCATTACGTTAATTGAATTTACTTCCCCTCCTTAAAAAACCCTTAACACCTTTGTGTCAACTGTCTGTAATGGGCCATGTTGATTATCACTTCAAAAGTTTCTACTGATAACAGTTCCTTTCAATTAATTAGCCTCTTAACATTGATATAGACACTCTCACCTTTTCATGTTTCTCTGAATGTATAAATATCTGATTACTGTATGTTCCATTCCATGCATCCGATTAAATGGGTTCTTAACCCACGAAAGCTTATGCTGAAATAAATTTGTTAGTCTCTAAGGTGCCACAGGTATTTTTCTTGTTTTCTTTTTGCCCACAGGGGAAATTTCTTCATAACTTCCACAATTAGGTTTGGCTTATCCCCTGAAGCATAAGGGTTTATATCCTTTTTAAAATTTCCAAATTCCTTTCCTCTGGGCATAGAGCACAAGCTACAAGTGACAATGTGAAACACAGGAAGATAAAAATAGTGACTTGTGTTAACTTCCAGCCAATGTGTTATCCTACACATTGTCTCCTCAGCTTTCACAATGGTCCCAGTGCCTATCCATTATTGTTTGCATAGGAATGGAACAGTGGTGCAGAGTCATGGGAATTTGCAGTCAAACATGTTAATGCCATTGTGTCATAGCACAATGACACCATTCATTTCATTACTTTACAGTTGATATTCCACAGGGAGAGATAAAAAACAAACACATATGTAAGATGAGGAAATGAGGTGAAAGTCCTCTGAAAGTCTGTGAAGTGGCAACAAGTTGGTCCTATCATCAACATCATCATCATTATTTTTTAAAGGAAAACAGACAATGGAATGGAGAAAAAATGGCAGTGAGCTAGGGTTACTCAGAACACAGGGATCCGCAACTTGCCTTTTCAGGATTAATAGTCACACTTAATCAGGATGAGAGAGCATGATAATAACCCTGTAAGACGGTGTACCAATTATGATGGTTTTCTATTTAGAAAACATTTGGTTCTAATTGCTTGAGGGGTTATTTCCATTCTGAGGTTATGTGTTTAAATAATGGAGAAATATGGCATTCTAATTTGTCTTTATAATATTAATAAGATTAAATGTACTTAGATGCAGATAAATTAATCACCTTCCATAAATACATTATGTTTAAAACATTAGTAAATTATCATGTGTAATTGGGGACTTCAGGTATGATTAACAGCATTTAAAAGTTTTTTAAACAGGCTGTTTATTTCATGTGAAAAATTAAATACCATTGTGGCACATGTGGTGATGATGAAGCTTCAGCCTAATGTATACTAAGAGCTGTATATTGAACAAAATGTATTGCTGATAGAGAGGGCTGGTCCTGCCAGACACTGAGGATCTCTTGGTGGGTACTGAGCACCTTATGTTTCCAAGCTCACATTAGGCTCTCATTATAATGAGATCTGTAACGTTTCTTTAAATGTGTAGGAGGAAGCTAGACAGGAGGGAGGAAGAGAGAGAGAGACTGGCTGGCTCTAGGGAAAATACTGTGGGTTGCGTTTTTTTTTCATTCTAATTAAGTGCCTTGTGTTAGAAAATAGCATTATCTTTTTTTTTTTTTTTTGAGATGCTCACTCATTGTCACATGCCACCCATCTCACCTAAGTGGACTTTTAAAATGAAAGAGAAAAAGTATGAACTCTTGTGAAATGTTACTTAGATGAAAAAGTTAACCTGAGGTAAGTAGAGCGCTCAGCATTAAAAGCTCTTTGCGATCCAAAGATCTCCAGGAATGAAAAGCAGAGATTGGAGTCCTTAGTGTGTACTTCTAAAATCAGGGAAACTTTCAAAGCTGAAGATGAGCAATCCAGACTTACATGCTTATTGTTGCAGTCACAGAGACAATATGCAGGGATGGCACCTGCAGAGATCTCTATTCCACATTCCGCAGTTCATAATAGATCAATTCAACACCCTGGATCTGTTTAAAATTATTATGCTAGTTTATATCATGGCAGAATTCAAGCAGAGCATTAGCTTCTTTAGGTAAAGAGAAAGGATGGCTCTAGAAAACCTACTGACCCCCTGGTGATATCAGAAATTGTGTACCTGACCAGAAAGAACTGAGCTAAAATTAGGTGGAAAAGTGAATATTTCTTTGAGATATCTGACACTTGCCAACTAACTGCCCCCAAGTCAAGCACTGCCAAAACACCCAAGCATAGCATCTGCTTGCAAACAGCCACACTGGACTGGGGACTTTGTTGAAAATCCAGTTATATTCACTTACAAAAATGCTGTTAAATAAACAGTCAGCAGAATTAATCCTTTTAAAAATCTGCTGTCTGCCGGATATCTCTGCAGGGAAGGCTGGTACATTGTTCAAGGGTTGAGAGTATATGACCAATAAGCAAGAAATATGGCCAAACTATGGTTCCTGGTTTTGTTTGTTTGTTTTATTAATTTTTTGTTTTTGGGTGGAGGGAGGTATAATGGCTATGCGAACCAGAAATTAAACATCACGTATTATTCATTGTCATAGCGTAAAATGCATGAGGTCTCCAATTTACCTCTAAAGATTCAATCACTCCACTGGGCAATACCATCACATGTCCTCAGTTTCTTTGGCTTTCTCCCTCCATTCTCACAAAGAAGTCATTTGTTACTCACAGCACAGGAATTGCACACATCTGCCTTGTTAGAAATCTGCATGATAGTCCCGTAAAGCCAATATACAATTGCTCCTCAGGCCTCAGCCAATAGCAAGCAGCACAGATCAAAGTGACCACAGCACAATCATCATTGCACATACCCTGTCTGTGCTACTGTGTCTTGGCCACTCAGTTCAGCAAGGGGCTTAATGGAGAGAGGGTGTTCAATAATGTGTAATTTTGAAAGCTGAATATGCAAATACCTCTGGTTCCTATGCCTATATTGGTCCAAACCTTTGTACACTTATGTAAATGATTCATTTGCATATGACCATGAGATCTACATGCATACAGACACTCAACATACAAGAAGTTAGCAATTAGCAATTACAAGTGGAGTGTCCTGGCTGTAGAAAGTGCCTGGGCAAGAGACAAGGTAGAACAAAAACTAGGCTCAGGTGCAGGCCACAGGGCACGGTCAGGGTTGAATGTAAACAGTGGGGATGAGAGGCAAATAAATAGAGCACAATTAAAATTGCAAGTTCAGAGGACAAAATGTATATGTCCTCACCCTCAAGGTATCTGCCTCACCATCATAAAGAACTTCTGGGTTTCCAGGCCTGGAGTACCTCTGCAGCACCACAACTAGTGGCTTTGGGGTTGGATCCTCAAAAAGGCAATGCATTTGAGGGAATAGCAGACATCATATTAAGTAGCAAGCAGGATATTAAATACACTGGAAAGACCTGTGGCTCAGAGCTACATTGACAGTATCCCAGCACCAAGCACCCCTTCAAGGAACACCAAGCTAATGGGAAGGTGCCCCTGTACTCAGGGCCTAGGATAAAGCACTCTTCCAAGGCACCCCTATGAGAACCATCATAGAGATTAGTTATTTGGACACTCTGGCAGTGGACAGCATGATAGCAAGTATAGTTTCATGCCACCTCATTCAGTATCAGTACAATGTAAGAACAGGTACACACAGAGCAGTAACCTCAATTTAATACTCATCTCGCTCCTATGCTGTGCCCAGTGCTCACCATAAAATGCTGCCTCTAACAGCAGTAAGAATCTGCTAAAAGTGAAACCTGACTGATAGAACGTTCTTGAGGTAATTCTCGCAGATAATCAGATACATTTAATTCTGGCTCATACTGATATGCCATTCCCTGCAGTACAAAAACTCCCTGTTCTCATGTGAGCTGCTAGGGAAGATAAAAGTAAACCACATAAGAAAGTTTGCTTAGCTATTCATTCACCAAAAAAATCTTTAAATAATGTGCACACCTGCTTAAGGCATTGTCATAAATATAAAGAAAAGAGGGAGAGGGTCTGATGCAGATAAAATCCTCTTACCAGTAAAGGGTTAAAAAATGCAGGTAACCAGACCTACACCTGACCTGGCCGGCATCTGACCAATAAGGGAACAAGATACTTTAGGTTTGTCAGTTTACTGCCCAGGGAGCAGAAGACGCTAAGTGGCCTAAAGGTGTCTACTATAAAAAAAAAATGACGGTGGCGTGGAAGAGGTGAACCTCTCAATAACCCTCGGACGTATGCAGCGCCAGCAAATCCAGGAGCTGTGCACTAAATTCACACCAATGTTCTCAGCCACCCCAGGACTGACCGAACGGGCATACCACTCCATTAACACAGGTAATGCCCACCCACTTAAAGCCCAACCTTACCGAGTGGCTCCTCACGCCAAAACTGCTATAAAATGGAAGATTCAAAACATGCTACAAATGGGTATAATCCATCCCTCTAGCAGTGCATGGGCCTCTCCAGTGGTTCTAGTCCCCAAACCGAATGGGGAAATACGCTTTTGTGTGGACTACCTTAAGCTAAATGCTGTAACTTGCCCAGACAACTATCCAATGCCTTGCACCAATGAACTATTGAAGAAACTGGGACGTGCCCAGTTCATCCCCACCTTAAACTTAACCAAGGGGTAGTGGCAGGTACCGCTAAATAAATCCGCCAAAAAAAGGTCAGCCTTCATCACCCATGTCGGGCTGTATACATTTAATGTGCTCCCTTTCGGGCTGCGGAATGCACCCGCCACATTCCAAGAACTGGTAGATAGTCTCCTAGCAGAATTGGAAAAATCGGCAGTTGCCTATCTTAATGATGTGGCCATATTTTCTGACTCATGGGCCAAACACCTGAAGCATCTCCAAAAGGTCTTCAAGCGCATATGAGAGGCAGGACTAACTGTTAAGGCTAAAAAGTGTCAAATAGGCCTCAACAAAGTGACTTACCTTGAACACGAGGTGGGTCAAGGAACTATTAACCCCCTACAGGCCAAGGTGGAGGCTATCCAAAAGTGGCCTGTCCCAAAGTAAAAAAACCAGGTCCAATCTTTTTTAGGCTTGGCCAAATATTACAGGCGATTTGTACCGCACTACAGCCAAATCACTGCCCCTCTAACTGACCTAACCAAAAAAACCCAGCCAAATGCGGTTCAGTAAACTAATAAGTGTCGAAAGGCCTTTAACCAGCTTAAAGCAACACTCATGTCTAACCCGGTGCTAAGGGCCCCGGACTTTGATAAACCATTCCTAGTAACCACAGATGCGTCCGAGCGTGGTGTGGGAGCAGTCTTAATGCAGGAAGGACCAGATCAAAAATTCCATCCTGTCGTGTTTCTCAGCAAGAAGCTGTCTGAAAGAAAAAGCCACTGGTCAATCAGTAAAAAGAAATGTTACGCCATTGTCTACGCTCTGAAAAAGCTACGCCCATACGTTTGGGAACGGCGTTTCCACCTGCAAACCAACCATGCTGCACTACAGTGGCTTAATACCACCAAGAAAAATAACAAAAAACTTCTTCCGTGGAGTTTAGCTCTCCAAAATTTTAATTTTAAAATACAACACATTTCAGAAGCTTCTAACAAAGTGGCTAATGCACTCTCCCGTGACAGTTTCCCAAAACCAACTGGTTAAAATCGTCCTTGCAATGTGGAAAATATTGTTAGTCTTTATCCAGTTATTAGTATATTTAAAAATGCATGTGTCTTATTACTTTTGTTTTCTTTTAAAGCTCCAAAAAGAAATCACAGCCAGTGTTTCATACTATCGGTGATTTGGGGGGGCGTGTCATAAATATAAAGAAAAGGGGGAGAGGGTCTGATGCAGATAAAATCCTCTTACCAGTAAAGGGTTAAAAAATGCAGGTAACCAGACCGACACCTGACCTGGCTGGCATCTGACCAATAAGGGAACAAGATACTTTCAAATCTTGGGAGGGGGAAAGCTTTGTGTGTGGGTCTTTGTCAGACTCAGAGTGATCTTAAAACCAGAAGAAACCTACAAAAAATCAAACCTCCCTTTTCTAAAGTAAGTTTAGTCAGCATAGTGAGTAGATTTCTGTTTATTTTGCTTGGTGTGTGTTCCCTGTGTTAGAGGGAGGGGTAATTCCTGTTTTTTCTGTAACTTTAAGGTTTTGTCCAAAGGGGGAATACCTCTGAGTTTGGAAATTGAGTACCTTGTAAGATAGTTACCATCCTAATTTTACAAAGATGATTTTACCTTCTTTGTTTTAATAAAATCCTTCTTTTAAGAAGTTGACTGTTTTCTATGGTGTTAAAAACCCCGGGGTGGGTTTTTCTTAGATCACTGTGTAACCAATTGGTTAGGAGATTATTCTCAAGCTTCACAGGAAAGGGGGGTACGGGCTTAAAGGGGTATTTTGGGGGGAAGAGGAAGCTTCAAGTGGTTTCCTTTCCTGGATTCCTGTTTAAAACACTTGATGGTGGCAGTGAGAGAAGCATTTCTCAGGGTGCAGGGAATTTTGTACCTTGGGGGTTTTAACCTAAGCTGGTAGAGTTAAGCTTAGGAGCTCTTCATGCAGGTCCCCACATCTTTACCCTAGAGTTTAGAGTGGGGAGGAAACCCTGACAGGCATATCCATTAAAATATGATGTTTGTGTTAATTGTGTGGAAAAAATATGCCTGGCCTTTGAAACTACTGCATTTTGAGTTGCTTCACGGAATTACTTCTCACTAAGCAGTTATCTTGCTCAAACTTTCTCATGGGCATTAACTCATAGTACTCACATCAAAATATAAAACCAACAGGATGTGTAGGAAGCAGAGTTCAAATAAGGTTTTGATGCTTATTAAAATGGCCAAGATTATACATGGTCAGTAAAATCAAGACCACAGATATATAAATCTAATATACAAAGTTTTTGTACTGGAGAATGCACATGTAAGCACTGGCATAATATTATAGGTTCAAAATGCTCTGAGTCAGAAACTCGGGCTTTACTGTTTCCTCCCTGCAGTTACAGACTTTGAATGAGGTTCAGCCAAATGTATCCTGGAGTTGGCAAATGCAAGCTTAGTTCATGTGATACCCTTACACTACAGCAGAATTTCATCTCCCCATAACAGCAGATTGGTGTAATTTACACTGCTTTCCCACTTACTGACAAACTTATGCCTGATGTGTAACTTAAACATCCATTCACACCACCTTGGCATGTTGTTTTCATGCTGTTTAGACAGTAAACCAAAGAAATGAAAAACATTGAAACAGCACTTAGCAGGTTTTACAGTCTAGGAGAAATGGCTCCTGGATGCTTGAGTTTGAGGCAGTCTATAGGAAGAAAGCTCCTCAGGAAAATTCTTCCCTCGGATCCCCCATATCAATGTGTAAATGAAACTATTGAAGTTCTGCCGCAAAACAGGAAGATGGGGTGAACATGATCTAAGGAGACCTCACAGGGCATCCATAGCATTTACACTCTGTGGAGGAGTGTAATGAGGTGGGCAAGTGATGAAAGGATGTAGCTAACCACTCAAATCCATCATCTAACCCCCCTCTGACTGGGAGAGGGGAGTGCAGCAGCTAAAAATTTACAGTAGTCCCAAGATTACAGAAGCCACACCGGGTCTCAGTTTCAACTCTGCTTCTGATCTTGTGGACTTCCTTTGCACCATACGTATTTACCATTGTCTGAAGGTCATGTTTGCAATGTATTATAACACTGTGCTAGTAACAGTGTACTGGACAGTGGTATCACAGTATCTGTATATAGCAGGTAAATGACATACGGTACTTAGAGTTTCTTATTCTTGAATTGTTGAGGATGATTCAAAGGGAAAAACTAGGAGGAGGTGCATAAAACTGGGCAATATAGATTGAAACTATAGGAACTTTCCAAAGTGTGAGAGTGTATTAATTAGATAGAGATATCTTAATGGAAGTAGTGGAAGTACTATAACTTGAGTAATTTAAAAAGAGACTAAACAAGAGATAATCCTCAATTTACAAGGGTATGTACAAAATAACTTTTAACAGATATTTTCTGCAAGGTGGTGTCTAACTCAAATTACTAGCTCTAATTGTAGGGAGGAGTTGATATCCAACCATTGAGAAGAGGTGAGGAGAACCATGAATTGTTCTGAACTGTTAATAAATGGTGATTCCATTTAAAGAGAGTGTTTTTATTAGAGATGTGCCCATGTCACACAGCTTAAAACTGAATCTGGAACCAAACTTTCTCAAATGTCTTGCTGTTCAGAGCCAGGATTTTAATTTGGTTCATTCTCAGGAAAGAAGCAAGTCACAAAACTAGGATTGAGCTTGCCCTAAATTTTAGAGTGATGGTTTCAGGCTTTTGCTGCATGTGCATCTGTGGTTTTGTTATTTGCATAGTTTCCAAAGATATTGCAAATTCTATATGCAATTACTATATGCAAATATGTAATTTCCTGTACATTCAAAATTCTATATTTGAATCTGAATTCCAGATAATAAATTGGATGAAACAATAAGATGAGCAAGCTGGCAGATGTTCAAGGGAAATCTCACAAGATGATATCTATTTTCAAATGTTCACGAAATGCATATTGAACAATAACATTTATATACATTTAAATGTTTGATACTGATGCATCATTAACCAGTTGCATTAACAAATGTGCTGTTACAAATTGAAAAATTGATGTTTCCTGAAAACCAGTAAAGTGGGAATGTTTAGTGAAACATTTTAAAAGAAGAGTAGTATTTCAAAATTGTTCCGTCTGATGGACACCTAAACATAGTAGTCACACCTGCCTTACCAGTAACCTGAAATGGTGCCAAAACTGAAATTCTGTCTTGGAACAATGCATAAAAGAAACGGTTGAACTAACTGGACCTCCCGTATCTGAAGATGTCGGCCAATATTTTCAAAAGTAGCTAATGATTTTGGGTACCCCACTTGAGGCACCTTAATGGGGCCTGATTTTCAGAGGGTGAGTGCTTACCTTAGTAGGACTTAAATGTGTGCTTTGCTGAATAGGGGTGGATTTAAGCACATGGTTAAGTGCTTTGCTGAACTGGAGTATGTATTTCTGTCTGAATTAAATGAAGAGTTAATATCATCATGAAGAACAAGCTTGGAAGAGCAATGGGAGCTTTTACCAGTGACATCAAAAGGAGCAGGAGCAGGCCTCTGTGATCAAAATAGCCAAATGGAGTGCAAAACTATGGTACCTAAATCTGTAACTAATCACTTTTAAAAGTGATCTCTTTTAAAGAGATGCTGAGCACACAGAGCTCCCCTTGATTTCACTAAGAGCTGCAGGTTTTCAGCACCTTTGAAAACCAGCCCACTATTTAATTGCAGAGACATGTATTTAGGTGCCTAAATGTATCTACACACATTTGGAATTTTTGGTCCAGACATATTATGTATTCTGTCATTTCCTCTTCTTAATCATTATAGATTCTCCTTAATTTCCTTTTTATCACATTCACCTTACTTGCCAGCTAATTAGCATTAGAGGAGTCACCTAAACTGAGACTGAACGTTTTGAAGTATGTGTCTGAGATACAAAAATAATCATGTTAGTTATAAGCTGGGGGATATAATACCTACACTCAGCATTTAGTGTTCTACATATAGTGTTTTGTCCTTTGTTGTAAAGAATGTGCCTGGTGAATCTTCATTTCCAAGAACAAAACAGAGGTAAAGACTTTGTTCTACTTGTATATGTTCCAAGAGTTAAGGCCCCGATTCAGCACATGTATAAGTCTAAGTACAGTACATAAGTATTTACACTGAAATCAACAGAATTGTTCACACCCTTAAAGTAAGGAGTTCAGTTAAGTACCATGCTGAATTGAGGATGCTGTGGCTATAGATGTACAATGATCTGCAGAACTGAATCTACAGTATAAAAGTGCAAAATCATTCTCTGTATTACATCAAATGTGAACAGAGTGAAGACCACGTTCTGTGTCAATCCAGAGAGTCACAGCAATACCCCAGATGACAGCAATACCCCAGAATCACACCGTCTAGACAGAAGCAGGAATGCTTTTTATCTAACTTATCTTGGGCTGCCGCTGGAATGGTTGATGAAAGGCACCACTTACAATGAATCAAAAGGGGGGATTGTTGTTTTTTCAATTAATGAGTCATAGATATTTTAAGAAATGCAACCCAAAGACAGAAAGCTACTATATATAGAGGAAGCATGGGAGAAAATAATGAGATCAGAAAGGTGAGCTATTTTTGTGACTATGAAAGGTTGTTATTTTAATTCAATATTTATCATACTGTAGCAACTTTAAAATTGGGAATTTACAGAAAAGATGCTTAGATCTTAGGTACCACCTGGAAAGTTCAGTTCAAGACAAGTGTGTTGGGAAAGTATGGGAAAGTAATGACATTAAAATGAAAATGTTTGTAAAAACAGATGTTTTTTAAAAAACAATACTAAGTGAAGCAAGTGGTAGAATTTTCAACTAAAGATTAGAAATTAACACATAACAGGGAGGATCCTACACCTCTTGAAATCACTGAAGTTTTGCCTTTGACTTCACTGGGAGCAGAATCAAAATGAATATAGGACATGCGTCAGAAGTAGAGAACTGTATGTAAATATAGAAGGCCAGATTATCTCGGTCAATGAGGTTGTTTTGAGCTCTGTAAGCATAAATTGGATTTAAAGCGGAAAAATCATAGAATCATATAATATAAGGGTTGGAAGTGACCTCAGGAGGTCATCTAGTCCAACACACTGCTCAAAGCAGGACCAACACCAACTAAATCATCCCAGCCAAGGCTTTGTCAAACCGGGCCTTAAAAACCTTTAAGGATAGAGAATCCACCACCTCCCTAGGTAACCCATTCCAGTGCTTCACCACCCACCTAGTGAAATAGTGTTTCCTAATATCCAACCTAGACCTCCCCCACTGCAACTTAAGACCATTGCTTCTTGTCCTGTCATCTGCCACCACTGAGAACAGCCTAACTCCATCCTCTTTGGATCTCTCCGTAGCCAGTCTGAAAGGATTGGAGAGGGCAGGAGATAGAATCATAGAGAAAAAAAAACTTCTGTGCTGGGTAGTAGAGTTGGCCAGCCAATGATAAAAAAGCTGTTGCAGGTGCGCTGCCTGTATTCCTTTGTCCCTACTGTACCTACGCAATCATGTTTCCCAGAGCTTGCACCATGCAATGCAGTTCTGCATCATCCCCAACCCCCCAAAAAGTCTGTATCTAATAGGCATGACTGACTAATAGGCATGACTAAAGGGCATCAGGAGGAGGCAAGATAAATACCAAGTTCCTTTACAAAGCTGATATATTTAACGAAGACTGATGGTGCCTGTTCACCCCCTCTCATATTGGATTTGCACAGTAGTTATTTGCAAGGGTCACTTTTCTATGGATATGAATTATTTAGGAACTATTAAATAGAAATAAAATCGGATGCCAAAACTTTGTCCCTATTTAAGAAATTAGATGTGTGCAAGTTATTTACTTGTTACTGAATTCAATCAATACAAAAATAATGTATCAATTCTACCTAAAGAGTTTTAAAAGTGAAATACTATAATTAAACTAAACACTAATTACTGAAACTTATATTTTTCATTATCTGTATGAAAACTGTGCTCCTTTTTTTAAAACTACACTATATAATTTTACAAGAGCTCTCTCTTGTGGACATAAAAGTTTCTGCATTGTAATTAGTTATAATATTCACAGGACCTGTTAATATAAGTTTAGATCCTGAAAATGCATGCTAATGCACAGAAAAATAATAATCATACACAGTCCAAATAGACAGCAGTTAATAAAGCCACAATGGATTATCTACTGATCTGTTTGTTAAACAAGGAATGCAGGCCGTGTTATAAGTACAGACCTAGATTCACCTGAAATCAAGTCCTGTAATCTCAGCTGCTTGGGAGGCTGCGGTTGGCGGATCGCTCAGGAGTTCTAGGCTGCTGTGCGCTATGTTAATCGGGTGTCCGGTGCTACTGACAGCCTGGCCAGCGGGTAGTTGGAGGACTGGCTCGAACAACATGTCTGACGTGTTGTGATCAGCGCTCTCTCTGTGAGGGCTGATAGACCGATTGATGACAGTGACTAAGGTAAAATGAAAGGAACCAGGGAATAACTAGTGCATCCAGATGCAAAGACAGGGAATAAGTTAACCAAATTAATGCAATACTTGGATTTGTGAGCACTGGAAACTGATGTATTGTGAGAACTACTACAGCAAAAACATTCCTTGTGCTTGTTTTATTTGATCTTCTTAGCATATGCGCAACGTGCCTCAGGTGGCATGTGACCAGAATTCCTCACCAATCCTTGCTGGTGGTTGAATAATTAGCTCCCCTGGCCCGGGCTGGCTACTGACAGAGAGTGTGATGTGAATGCTGATCCATGTCTCCCTCATATATGGTGATACAACTGATCGGGTGAGACTATAGCTCAGTTTCTTTAACGAACAATACTTAGCCTATCTGTTGCAACTGACCACAAGGGAACTAATTCGTAACTCTTCACCTTTAGAAAATTTCTTCAAAACCCAACTGCAAATGTATACTGGGACCATGATTGTCACTGGGGATCAAACTCCTCACCTTCTGTGCAGATCAAACTTGGGCCCAGCACCACAAAGGGCTTAGGCATTGTTGCCATGTCTAATTTTTAGGTGCTGAGAAAATCACTGAAACACCAATGGGACCACAAAGCCGGTGTTAGGCACAAAGGCTCCTTGTGCAATGAATGATGAGAGGTAGGCACCTAAGAATGGGATCGACACTAGACGCAGAGCCACCTAAATGGTGTAGCTAATTATTTTATATAATCAGTTAATTATGTTATCTATTGTTGTGGTTAAATACACATTCATTACATATGGATTAATAGATTTAAACTGTAGGTATAAATGTAAGAATATGTAGGATAGGATAGGATTGATCAGCATATATTATTGGTAAGAGTGTGTTAGGTATATAAGTAAGATACAGTTGTAAAACAAGGCCCACAGGACTGAGGCCTGTCAAATTTCAACATAGCCATAATGGCCCTTAGGTCTGAACAAAGTTGACATGACTAGTTGAACCAGGATTAACCCTGTACCAGTAAAATTGTAAGATTATTGTAAAAGATGTGCTAATTGGTGATGTTCGGGAAAAATGCCACAATGTGCACATCGCTGCTGCAAGATGCTGGATTGTAACATCATGGGAAATTCTGAAATGACCGTAAATTACCATGGGGTTTTGTTGATGTAAATGTTAATGAAGAAAAGGGGAGCTAAGAGGATAGCTTATGAAAAGCCAGGAACCCCAACATTTATGGAGTGTGGACGTCCAGATAAGGAAAAAGGGATTTGGAACTCTCATGCATATCTATAAGGGTTATAAGTGTGAGTGTATCACAGGATAAAAGAGGTTCCCCAGCATGAATAAGGAAGGAAGAATCCATCAGGAGGTCCCCCACAAATGACCATCTGTTGAAAGATACACTCATCTCTATGGTATCCTTGGGGTTGTGAGTATGAAATCATTGAAGCTAGACATCTTATAGTTTGTGTCTTTCTCTGTGCATGTCTCAGTAGCTTTGGCTTTGTTCATCTGCTTAATGAAATTGTTAATAAAAGGATGATTGCTATCTTGTGAATGTTATGGTCATTGCTATTGTTCCTCATGTGCTCTTAGAATTTCCAAACCTAATGATATTTCTAATAGTGATTCTCTCCAGGGCTGGCTCCAAGCACCAGCCGACCAAGCACGTGCTTGGGGCGCCAATCTTGGGGCGGCGGGACGGCGCTTGGGTTTGTTTTGGGTTTTTTTACTTCGGCCGGGCGGCGCTTGGGGGTTTTTTGTTTTTGTTTCGGCAGGGCGGCGCTCGGGGGAGGGAGGTTGTTTCGGCAGGGTGGCACTCGGGGCGACGCTTGTTTTATTTTTTTGCTTGGGGTGCCAAAAAAGTTAGAGCAGGCCCTGATTCTCTCTTCCACTAATTCTAATACTGTAGCTGTTAGGGAGTATGAACCTTTGGTACAGGTGACTGTGATTTAAGGTACCTTTAGTAATACCAATCCATCAATATTATAAAGCAGGGGTGGCCAAACTGCAGCTCATGAGCCACAAGCGGCTCTTGTACAGTTAATGTGCAGCTTGCGGGACCGCTCCCCACCTCCACGCCCTCCCCATTCTCTGCCTACCAGACCGGGGGCAGGGCGGAGCTCGAGCCTTCTGCCAGAGATGACTGGTGCCTGCTGAGAGTGGGGAGGGCACAATTTAAAGGTTTGTGCCCCCCCAACAGCTTGAGTTATGGCCCCCCCAAGCACGTCCCACCTCTTACCCTCAGCAGCCCCTTCCTGCAGGTCCCACATATTAGCTCTGCGTGGAGAGGCAGTGGCAAACAGCTGGGAACTGCAGGGAGGGGCTGCTGTTTTAGTTCCACAGGGAGAGGCTACAGCAAAAGCATGAGCTTTCCCTGAAGCTCCCAGCTGTTTGCTGCTGCCTCTCCCCACGGCCGCAGCTCCCAACTTGCCAGCTCCAACAGCTGCCATGCAGGGATGGGGCCCGGTTGCACCATGTGACTGAGCCAGGAAACCTTGGCAAAAACTGGGGGAAAGGGGATCTCCCACATGCATTGCCTTTGGCAGCATGGATGGGGGAGGGAGGTCTCAGGGCTTCAGCCACGGCTCTCGAACGTCTGAATATTGTGATATGTGGCTCAGAGGATCAAAGTTTGGCCATCCCTGTTATAAAGGCTACACCAGCCAATGGGAGATTCTGAAGAGAGGGGTGTGTTTAAGTCCTGCCCCTCTCATGGAGTTATGCACTTAAGTCTGGGATGCAGGAAGGCACCTATTTCTGCTTGTAATACGTAACTTTGAACCCCTCTCCTGGAGTTAGGTGTTATTACAAATATGGCAATTTCCTGCCACATCCATGGGAAACCATAACGAGTTAAATTAAGGATCTTTGGGTTCCATTATATTAAATTAATGGTTTAGATATTATTGTGGGCCAGGATAGCATGTATCCTTTTGAGTGGGGAGATGTGACAGATCTGAGACCTGGGGTTCAAAGGACTATATTGAACAATGTGCCAGATGGGAATGGACCTTCAGAACAAAAAGTGCTAACTTGTTTTTCTGAGGAATATATAGGGGGAAGTGAATGCAAATTTCCCACCTCCGGTTATGCAAAAACACAGATTTTTGAAGCTACACCCTAAAAAAGTGGTCTATTGTCTTCTGATCAACTGTTACATGAGGCCAAAGTTAAAGGCCCAAGTTGTATAAAGGAAAGACTGAACTATTCATGGTTGCTCTGGTTCTGAATCTGAAACAGTTATTAACTTGTAAATACAGGAAAAACCCATTTGTGGGTTTTGAAGGATGGACACCTATAAGAGCCCAAGGTTGGAGTTGAGGTAAGCTTTTTACCATGAGTATAGGTTATTTGTCTTTAATATGTTTTTTCTGTAATTCTTTCATCTGAAGAATCTGTGTGTTTGTTTATAAAGAGCTGTGTGTTAACGTGCAACTGAAGGCAATTACACAGTTCATAACCTCTGGAGAGAAAGCAAAGAGCAGAGGCTGGTCTGTTTAGGCAATCTGGCTTGCTGGGAATATCACAGCATAGGTAGGGAATTGTGCAGCCTGGAAAAAGCTCTGGTCAGGAGGGAGAGAAATGCAGGTCTTTACCCAAGAAAGTTGATGGCTATGAGCCGGAAATCTTTAAGTCAGTGCCCTTATTGGACCATAGAAGAGGAATACAAGTGCAGTTGCTCTGAATTGTAACTGATGGCTTTGGTGCCTAAGCAGTTTTTGCAAGAAATACCAGTGGTGGTGGGGATGCTGCCACCCTTATAATGTTAGCCAAGTGGTTAAAGCAGTCACCTGAGATTTGGGAGACCCAGGTTAAATTCTCTCTCTGCCTGCTGGAGAGAGAAGATTTGAACACTATCTCAGCAGCGACGGTCATAACCACTGGGCTATGGGACACAGCAATGTGGGGCTCTCTCATTCTCTCCTGTTGAAGCTGTGCCACTATGGCTAAGTACTTAAATAGTCATTGGAATAGGGGAACTGGACCCAGGTGGGTGCCCCAACTGGTGTAACCACCAAGCTACAGAATCATTCTCACTCTCTCTCTGGCCCAATGCTTCCAAAATATTATTTACCCCCCACGTATTTCCATATGTATCTAAAAACTATATATTTTGTAGGATCCAAGCTTGCCAAACCTAGCCCGCTCCCCCCCCCCCCCAAAAAGTATGTTACATTCAGAGATCAATTGTGGTCAAATCAGTCCAATATTTTGTCAAAGTTTCACTTAATTCAAAATATACACGTAGTTGCTATAAAAGCACACACTGCAGCAGTACAAGCATATTCGGTACAATACCTAAAGGTCTGTTTCCCATACTTGTCAAACAACTGTCCCTTTACAGCACCAGTTCTCAGCCGGTGGCTTGTGACCCTCTGGGGCCCGAGAGCACCTTTCAGGGTAGCCGCCAAACAAGGCTGGCATCAGCGTTGCTGGGGCGGACAAGGGCAGAAAGCCGAAGCCCATGCCATTTAGCTTCACAGGCTCCACTGTGTCGTGAGGCCAAGGGCAATGGCCCTGCTTGCTGCCCTGTAACGCCGGCCCTGGCTTTTATATGCAGAAAACCCGCTGTAGTGGTACAGCTGGGCCATGGAGTTTTTATTGCATGGGGGGGGGGGGGGGGGATAGTTCAAAGAAAAAGTTTGAGAAACACTGACTATAGGAACCAAAAAATAAAACAATCTATCTCACATAGAAGCTGAAATCAATAAGTAACTCCCCCTTTAATAACAGTGCCTTTACTATGCACCACCACAGGGAAAAATAATTTTAACACCAACTGACCTCATTTTTAAGCCTTGTCTTGGACAATCGCATTGAGTGTCACTGGTGGTGTGAAATGGCGTTAGGTGGATGAATCTAATTTGTTTATGTAACACACACTATTTTAATCACGTTATCATTGATGTTTTGTTTACTGTGAATTGGCTTTGTTGTTTCTACAGAAAAGTGACATGGAAAAAACAGGCTGGCAGTTGTGCCACATGACAACTTGGCAACTGGCACTTGTTTTAAGAGTCCTACCACTTTCCCTCCTCAGTTTAATCCTGAATAAAGAATCCACGGAGTAAAGAACTACATAATGATTCATTACTCTGGCTAGCATACTTGCAACTCTGTTTCAACTGTCTCATTCATTAACTTGATGATGTCTCTCAAGAGAGAAAAATAACCACAATGCACTCTAAACTTAACGGTGAAGTGAAGGGTATATAACACAGTTGGTTGAAAAATTTCTGATGGAAGTTTTCCATTAGAAAATGCTGAGTCAATCAAATCAAAATTGGGGGGGGGGATATCAATTTTGTTAACATTTTAACCAAAAAAAATATTAAAATTTTCATTTTGATAAGCTTGAAGCACTTAGTTTTAATAAATATAATATAATTAAGGCTTTTGATTAGTCACAGTTAACTCACACAATTAACTAAATCAAATTAATAGTGATTAAAAAAATTAATCGCGATTTATCAGTTTTAATTCCACTGTTAAATAAAAGAATACCAACTGAAATTTATTAAATATTTTGGATGTTTTTCTACATTTTCATATATATTGTATTCTGTGCTGTAACTGAAATCAAAGTGTATATTATTTTTGCTTACAAATGCAGTATTTGAACTGTAAAAATGATAAAGAAAAGAAATAGTATTTTTCAATTCACCTCATATATTACTGTAGTGCAATCTCTTTGTCGTGAAAGTGCAACATACAAATGTAGATTTTTTTTTGCTAAATGACTGCACTCAAAAACAAAACATTGTAAAACTTCAGAGCCTACGAGTCCACTCAGTCCTACTTCTTGTTTAGCCAATCGCTAAGACAAAAAAGTTTGTTTACATTTAAAGGAGATAATACTGTCCTCTTCTTATTTACAATGTCTCCAGAAAGTGAGAACAGGCATTTGCATGGCACTTTTGTAGCCGGCATTGCAAGGTATTTACGTGCCAGATATGCTAAACATTCATATGCCCCTTCATGCTTCGGCCAGCATTCCAGAGGATATGCTTCCATGCTGATGACGCTCATTAAAAAAATAAGCGATAATTAAATTTGTGACTGAACTCCTTGCAGGGAGAATTGTATGTCTCTGGCTCTGTTTTACCTGCATTTTGCCATATATTTCATGTTATAGCAGTCTCGATGATGACTCAGCACATGTTGTTCATTTTAAGAACACTTTCACTGCAGATTTCACAAAACTCAAAGAAGGTACCAATGTGAGATTTATAAAGATAGTTACAGAACTCGACTCAAGGCTTAAGAATCTGAAGTGCCTTTGAAAAACCAGAAAGGGATAAGGTGTGGCACATGGTTTCAGAAGTCTTAAAAGAGCAACACTCTGATGTGGAAACTACAGAACCCGGACCACCAAAAACCTTCTGCTGGTGGCATCTGTCTCAGATAATGAAAATGAACATACGTCGGTCCGCACTGCTTTGGATTGTTATCGAACAGAACCCATCATCAGCATGGATGCATGTCTTCTGGATTTATGATTGAAACATGAAGGGACATGTGAATCTTTAGAGCATCTGGCATGTAAATATCTTGCAAAACCGGCTACAACAGTGCCATGTGAACACCAGTTCTCACTTTCAGGTGAAATTGTAAACAAGAAGTGGGTAGCATTATCTCCTGAAAACATAAACAAACTTGTCTGTCTGAGCGATTGGCTGAACAGGAAGTAGGGCTGAATGGACTTGAAGTTTCTAAAATGTTACATTGTTTTATTTTTGAATGCAAGTTTTTTTGTACATAATTCTACATTTTTAAGTTCAGCTTTCATGATAAAGAAATTGCACTACAATACTTTTATTAGGTGAACTGAAAAATACTATTTCTTTAATTTTTTTACAGTGCAAATATTGTAATAAAAATAAAAATTAAGTGAGCACTGTACACTTTGTATTCTGTGCTGTAATTGAAATCAGTGTATTTGAAAATGTAGAAAACATTCACAAATATTTAAATAAATGTTATTCTATTAATGTTTAACAGTGCAATTAAGTCCTTCCTTTTCTAACTAAAACAGGGAAATAGCCTAGATAATATTTTATAATCTTTCCAGGAGTTGCTTCTGACAAGTCAAAATAAATTTCAAAATTTTGTTTTTTAAACCAGAACTTCCTGTCTTCCTTCATATTAGTTTGATTTAAAAAAAACACATGCTGGTCTCATAGATCTGAAATTCTCTCAGCTGCTAGGATTTTCAGGAGTCTTTTTTTAAAAGAAAAAAAAATCAGAAGTCAAATCCAACCAATGTTGTGCATGTATTTTAATGAAAACTTTTCCTGCACCATCTTACAGTCTGTTTCCTTCCACATGGTGCTAATAAGCTATTTTCCACAAAACATTCAATAAGCAATTATTTCCAATATATCTACTGTGTTTCTTCCAAATGACACAAAGTTTAGAATAAACAAACAGCTAATGCTGCCACACTTTGACTGCACTGAGCTGAGAAACAGCAACCTGTGGGGACTTTTTCCATCAGTTGCCCACCCTTCTGGCCTAGAATACAATATAGTCCATAAAACATACAGAAAGGAAATAAAGTTTCAGTGCTCATCCAAAGGTGGATAAGCCAGTTGTGCCAGGAAAGTATGGTATGCAAGAACAGCAAGCATTTAAAAGGTAAGCAGGCAGGAAGGGGGACTGGGCAGTGAGGTGGGAGGAAGGAAAAGTGAAAGGAAAATAATACAGAATCAAACATGAAGAGGAAAATGAGAGAAACAGTATAAAATGGAATAAAAGAAAAAAATGAGGCTGACAGAATAGACAAAATGAAAATGATGGCTATAGAACTCCAGTAAGGGCCTTTTTATTCTATATGGTCCATTGAGAGAAACTGTATTTATTCCTGAGCAGAGCCCCCTCCATGCCAGTCTGAACACTCAAAGGAGGCCTTCAGGGGCAGCAGCCAGCAATGGAACCAAATTGCCCGGAGCTGGAGAAAGGCCCCAGGGGCTGGTGTGGAGGCACTGAGCTTCGTGCATATGATCATATACTTCCAGCACAATTCACAAAATCTCAGACGAACTACAGGTTTGGAGGTCCAAAACTCAACACAACAAAAAATTGGTGCAAGGAAACCTCACCTAATTTTCTGCCTCTTAGGACTCTTCCCATTAGTCTTCCCTCAGGAGGGTAGGATCTGGCTGTGGATAAATAAAGCAAGTGCTTATCATTAGATGATAGTATGTGCGGAAAACATTTTCTTACTATGGTTGCCATTGTAAACATCCACCAGATGTCAGTGCATGCTTGCAAAATGGCTTAAGAGTTCTAAAGATATTATGTTTCAAGTACAAATTTCGCCTATCCTTAATATACTATTGAAGTACAAAATGTCAGTTTACAGCTAATGTTGCTGCTAAAAGAACAGCCTGCAAATGCACATCAGAGTAAGACATTCTTTGGCCTTTCTTAATTATAGATTTTTAAAAATAAAGGGCTCTGATTCTAAATTGTTCCCCACCTTATGTAGTTGTCTACCCCAGCACAAAGTGCTTCACACTACCAGTTTGCTGCATTTGGTAGTTCTTTACACACCCTTTGAACTAGTGTAGATGACTACAGAAAGTGCAGGGCAAAGAAGAATCAGAGTCTAGGAACACTTACAGTGGTATAAATCAAAAGTAATTCCACTGAAGTCAATGGAGTTACGCCAGTGCAATGTCTAAGTGAAGTAAGAGGAAAATCAGGCCCTACGATGCTTTTTGGAATTCCAATAAACTTCCAATTACTTCACCAATCTTGTATCTCTAATATCCTGGGACCAGGGCCAGCGCCCACTAGGCGACCCTAGGCAGTCGCCTAGGGTGCCAGGATTTGGGGGGCGGCTCGCTGCGGCTGCCTCCCAGCTCCGCAGCTGAGCCAGGAGCTGGGGGTGGGGTGGCTGCGGCTGCCTCCTGCTTCCTGGCTCCGCGGCTGAGCCGCGAGCTGGGGAGGCGCCGCAGGTGGGGGGAGGCTGCCGTGGGTAGCGGGCTGAGCTGTTGGCCCGCAGGGTGGGTGGGGAGCCGAAGCGGGGGAGAGGGGGGGACTGGCTGCTGGGTGGGGAGGTGTTAGCTGGGGGGGCCGCACGGCTGGTGCAAGGAAGTTTCACCTAGGGCGCGAAACTTCCTTGCACCAGCCCTGCCTGGGACCATCTGCAGGGTCCCCAAAGGCTGCACTGAGATGCTCCACTGATCATCTACATTTCTCTGCATGACACATCTCATCATACACAAACCATTGTCTTAATGACAGTTTTCTAAGTTTTAGAACAAGACCACTTTGTTTTTGTTTTGATGCAAAGCTGACACCTTTGCTTCTCTCTCTCATTTCCTAAAATATGTCAAGTAGGACACTGATTTTGAATGTAGCCTAAGCATATACAGTTGCTTGGTATATACACAGGTATCCCTGAACACCTTGCCTATCCCAATCTATCCCTCAGTAATAGATGCAGTTATAAATAGAAATAGAAATAGAAATAGAAATAGAAATAGAAATAAAAGAATGCTTCTGTCACTTAAGGAGGTGATGTTCCTACACCAATGGAAAAAACCCCTTCTGTCAATGTAGGCTATACATTAGTTATGCTGGTGCAGCAATGGAAACCTAGCTATGCTGGTATAGTCTCCATATCTTAGACAAGGTATCGGCAACCTTTGGTATGTGGTGCGCCAGGGTAAGCCCCCGGTGGGCTGGGCCAGTTTGTTTACCTGCCGCATCCACAGGTTCAGCCGATCACGGCTCCCACTGGCTGCGGTTCACCACTTCAGGCCAATGGGGGCTGCGGGAAGCAGCAGCCAGCACATCCCTCGGCCCGCGCTACTTCCCGCAGCCCCCAGTGGCCTGGAGCAGCGAACCGCGGCCAGTGGGAACAGTGATCAGCCGAACCTGAGGATGCAGCAGGTAAACAAACCGGCCCGGCCCGCCAGGGTACTTACCCTGGCGGTCCGCATGGCAAAGATTGCCGATCTCTGCCTTAGAAATACCATTAGTCGAGAAAACTGCCTGAGTAAAGATTCAGTTATGATTTTAGAAATGAGTGCCATATATGTGATATTTGGTTCAGTCACAGGATTTTTCAGTTTCTGATGTTGAATACTAGGGTCCCCTCCCCAGAAAATGTGCCTGAAGGGGTGTTGCAGGGGTGCCCATAATGCTTTTTGTTCTGGGAGGCCTAGAACTAGTCAGCAGAGCTGCCGAAATGTGTGACACTGGCTGAGAATGGACTATATCCACAGTACTCCTGGGTGCGTTGATTCAGTGTCTCTCAAACATCCTCCACTGACCAGCCCTGGGCACATATTGAAGCTGCTTGGATAGGGTCTTGGCAAAAACAGTCTGTCCTCCCTTTTGGCTGGATTCCCCCATGGACTTAGGGGACTGTACAGGGAACAAATATAGTCTGATGAGCATAGTCTAGTGTAAACTGACAGTCATTTTATCTAATATATCATATTGTTTTATTTCTTAGTATTCCAAATAGCCTCTGACTCTGCTGACTTTTCTACAAGCAGTCAAAAAAAACAAGCTGTCATTCTTGGTTACACCACAACCCTCATTCTTTTCAGCATCAGGTAACTGAAATCCCATGTGATCAGTGTTCTAGCCATTTTACTGTCTTCATTTATCTGCGTAAACAATTTCTAGTCTGTCTTCTCATTTTGCCCTGGAGATATAACAGTTTTTTGTATGAAACTATCATCTACTTCAATACAGTTTGTCTCTATATTTTCCAAGAGCATTGTGCCATGCAACAATGCAGCTTTGTATTTCCTTTCATTATTGTAAGAACATCTTTCTACATAGAGGCTATTTATTCCCTACAAAAAAATCTACATTAAACAGCCATTATTAAGGTTATAAAGACCAACACTCAAAAGTTAGGAAATGACATCAGGTTTTCCTCCTTGTTTGTATGCATTGCAATGCAGTCTTTAGCTATCTGAACACCTTCCTGTCCTAGGAGCTATTCACCTTCCAAACTCTTGGAGTTTACATAGTGCTTATTCATCTGTGGGCCTCGAAGCATTTGTGAAGATGAGTATGCAGAATTAGACCCAATTGAATAGAAAGCATAGTCTAAACACTAAGATATAATACTTTCATTCTGAGAGTGTGACGTTCCCCATGGTGCAACCGGAACTGCTGGACTGCTGTGTCCCCTTAGCTCTCCAGCGTGGGATGCCTTTTACACTGTTTTACTGTCAGAACAGCCACACCTCCAGGCTCTGCTCACTCCCAGCCACTAGCATGCAAAGTCAATCCCAGCTGAATACATGAATGCTCTCCCAGCCATCCATGAATAGATACAGGGCAATACCTGCATAGTCCTTAGTCCCAGTCTTGCTCCCCAGAAATATGTGTCTTCTACTGTTCAATAGCCCACTGGACAGTACAAGCTCATAAGTAGTCCATCATTCCAACAATGGGTAATGAATATGCAGCCTTGTTGACCTCAGTAGAGGTTTCCCAAACACTTCAATCAAACACACTCATTTAGATAAAACAATAAAACAAATGTATTAATCAGAGAAAGATTTATATGATTATAGTGATATGATATATGTCAGAATTGGCTACAAAAGAAAAAAAATATAAGAATGCAAGCTAATTCCTAAACTTTACCAAGCTACATGATCTTGAAAACAAACAAAAAAAAAGTTGTTTTTTCCTCATCCAAAAGCTTATAACAGAACCCCCTCTCTCGGGTTCCAAAATCTTCCTTTGTTCTTTAAGAACATAAGACCATAAGAACGGCCATACTGGGTCAGACCAAAGGTCAATCTAATGCAGTATCCTGTGTTCCAACAGTGGCCGATGCCAGGTGCCCCAGAGGGAATGAACAGAACAGGTAATCATCAAGTGAGCCATCCCCTGTCACCCATTCCCAGCTTCTGGCAAACAGAGGCCAGGGACACCATACCTCCCCATCCTGGCTAATAGCTTGTGTTCTGAGAAGGAGTAAATAACACTTCCTTATTTATTTTCTCCACACCAGTCATGATTTTATAGACCTCTATCATATCCCTCCTTATTCGTCTTTTTTCCAAGCTGAAAAGTCCCAGTCTTATTAATCTCTCCTCATAAGACAGACGTTCCAAACCCCAAATCATTTTTGTTGCCCTTTTCTGAACCTTTTCAAAGTCCAATATATCTTTTTTGAGATGAGGCGACCACATCTGAACACAGTATTCAAGATGTGCGTGTACCATGGATTTATATAGAGGCAATATGCTACTTTCTGTCTTATTATCTATCCCTTTCTTAATGATTCCCAACATTCTGTTCGCTTTTTTGACTGCCGCAGCACATTGAATGGATGTTTTCAGAGCACTAGCCACAATGACTCCAAGGTCTCTTTCTTGAGTGGTCACAGCTAATTTAGACTCCATCATTTTATATATATAGTTAGGATTATGTTTTCCAATGTGCATTACTTCGCATTTATCAACATTGAATTTCACCTGCCATTTTTTTGCCCAGTCACACAGTTCTGAAAGATTCTTTTGTAGCTCTTTGCAGTCTGCCTGGGACTTAACTATCTTGAGTAGTTTTGTATCATCTGCAAATGTTGTCACCTCACTGTTTACCCCTTTTTCCAGATCATTTATGAATATGTTGAATAGGACTGGGCCAACTACAGACCCCTGAGGGACACCACTATTTACCTCTCTCCCTTCTGAAAACTGACCATTTTTATTCCTACCCTTTGTTTCCTGTCTTTTAACCAGTTACCAATCCATGAGAGAATCTTTCCTCTTAACCCTTGACTGCCGACTTTGCTTAAGAGCCATTGGTGAGGGACCTTGTGAAAGGATTCTGAAAATGTAAATACACTATATTCACTGAATCCCCCTTGTCCACATGCTTGTTGACCCCCTCAAAGAATTCTAGTAGATTGGTGAGGCTTGATTTCTCTTTACAAAAAACAATGTTGACTATCCCCCAACAGATTATATCCATTTATGTGTCTGGCAATTTTGTTCTTTACTATAGTTTCAACCAGTTTGCCCACTACTGAAATCAGGTTTACTGGCCTGTAATTGCTGGGAGCACCTCTGGAGCCCTTTTAAAAAAACTGGCATCACATTAGTTATCCTCCAGTCATTTGGTCCAGAAGCTGATTTAAATGATAGGTTACAGATGACAGTTAGTAGTCCTGCAATTTCACTTTTGAGTTCCTTTAGAACTCTTGGGTGAATACCATCTGGTTCTGGTGACTAATTACTGTTTAGTTTATCAATTTGTTCCAAAACCTCCTCTAATGACACCTCAATCTGGGATAGTTCCTCAGATTTGTCAGCTAAAAAGAATGGCTCAGGTTTAGGAATCTCCCTCACCTCCTCAACCATGAAGACTGATGCAAAGAATTCATTTAGTTTCTCTGCAATGGCCTTATTGTGGCTGAATGCTCCTTTAGATCTCAATTGTCTAGTAGCCCCACTGGTTGTTTAGCAGGCTTCCTGCTTCTGATGTACTTTATTTATTTATTTTTTTGCTATATCCTTTTGAGTCTTTGGCTAGCTGTTCTTCAAATTCTTGTTTGGCCTTCCTAATTATATTTTTACACTTCATTTGCCAGAGTTTATGCTCCTTACTATTTTCCTCATTAGGATTTAACTCACACTTTTTAAAGGATGCCTTTTTTGACTCTCACTGCTTCTTTTACTTTGTTGTTTAGCCATGGTGGCTCTTTTTTTGGTTCTCTTACTATGTTTTTTTAATTTGGCGTATACGTTTAAGTTGATCCTCTATTATGGTGTCCTTAAAAAGTTTCCATGCAGCTTGTAGGGATTTTATTTTTGGTGCTGTACCTTTCAAGCATTGTAGATGCTGTGAGCAGAGATATGGGGGGAAGAGGTAATATGTATATTGCAATTTCACCTTTGTTATACCCTTTTTCCCTATCTGAGGATCACCCTCAGATGGGGTATAGACAAAACAGTCCCCTGTGTATGTGAGATTCTAAATGTCCTTTAAGTGAATTGTAAATGTCCTGCTTACACCTTCTTTGTATATGAAGTTTGAGCCATCTCAGAGGTGACATGTAATTTTTTTTATTTACAGTCTCCCCTGTTGGCGAATGGTTGCTTCAGCAGTTGTTAGTTTTCTATACTTCTGGTCACTCCTTTGTTGTCTCTGAGGACCTAGACTGTGGGTGTTCCCCAGAACTACAACATATTTTAATAACGAACATATAGTAAAATTGCATAGCTTTACACACAGTGTTCTTACACACATTTTAACAGAAAATGATGTTAAGTAGATTATGAATTTTCAAATGATACCTCATAAGGCATACTTTCACAAAATAGATCATAACCATATACAAGTGGTGAACATGGGATACAGGGTGTCACAGAGAGGCAGTATGGCTAAGTGGTTGAGACATTAATCTACTGTATTAGTGATCTAGATTCTATCAGCAGGTCTGCCAGAGTGACCTTATACAACCTCTCAGTTATCTCTTCTGTAAACTGGGAGAAATAATACATACCTATCTCCTAAAGTAAGGGTATGAGTCATTGCTCATTAATAAGGGCTGTGGAATGAACACTAGACAATGTACAGGTGAGATAAATACATGGGATCCTGGCATCTTCCCCTAAGACAAATGTTATTTTGGTGTGGGAAAGCAGAAGTAGTGGAAAGAATTTTGCCTGTGCCCTATCAGGAGCTCTGAGTGTGTACTATAATTTGGAAAAGATGCAGGAGGCTTAGTAGGAAGTAGGATTATGTGAAGTAAGTGGAACATTCAGAGAATTTAGTGCAAACATCTATCAAGTTCTACCGAACAGTTTGAATGGGGATCTTTCCATGGTTCCAAAATTGAACTAATTTGGCAGGTTTTCACAGGGACCGTGAAACACACCTCTGCATCCTGAGGACTATATCCTTATCAAATTTCAATTCTGAAGTCAATAGGACCACTTGTGGAGAAAGCTACTGCTCAGTAGTCAAAAGGGTAGCACAATCAGGTTGTAAGTGACTAGTCCAATGTAACCCCGAAAATCAGGTGAGGAGATGGAATAGTACTGAGATCTGTCGACTCCCAATCTTCCACTTTAGCCTCTAGGCCTCCATGGTTACATTTAAAAGATTTATTTCATTTTGAAAGATTCTAACTGAGTGATATTGGCTATAATTAGAATGGAGAATATCTCTGGAATTGGTAATATCTGGAATTAACTTTCAAGTGCGGCTACTGTATTCTACTGTTGGGCGTAGTTACAAATCTTTTTAGTGTGAAGCACCGTCATTCAGAAACCAAACCAAACTCAGATAGTTTGATGCTGTAAAGAGTTTAAACTTTTGTAATTGTTACATTTAGCTCTTTTTTTCAGAAGTTTGAGGGAGGTTTTTGTAAAAAAAAAAATATTTAATCCCTGTAGCCAACAGTCTCAAGGGTAGAGGCGTCTGTTTTTACTGCTCTTGATGCTTGTTTGAACTGTCAAATCTTGTATTCTTGATTTAGCACTGAAACAGAACATTTCATGCTTGAGACTTCTGACTACATGGGAAAAAATAGATTTTTTTCAAAAGTCACTGAGTCTAACTTACATATAATGGACCATATCTCCAGCTGGTAAATCACTTTACACCTACTGTGAATGTCACCCAGTATCACATATGGCCAGTTTTTTAATGCATGCAGGCTTCTTGATACTGCAGTTATCCTTTACTGAGAAGAGCTTTTTGACAGTAACTATATCCTTTCTAATCCACTGATTTGCGACACTCACCACTTCAACCCTCTGTGTGGGGTGATATCAAGCCACACACCAGCTCTTTACCAGTAGTATATTTCTGGTAGTGTTCTTGTTAAACTATATGTATTTAAATTAGGCACAACACTTTGATACATAAAGGGAAAGTGTTTTAATATGCAGCTGCCTTTTTTTTAAAGTAGAACATTCATGGAGTCCAATCGATTAAAAATAGGAGAATGGGGAAAGGGGAAAGAAATGAGAAAGAAAGGAATATATATGGGTCTAACAGTGGACATTAAAGCTAGATAAAAAAAATATTCTTAACTAGCTTCCTTCTCCCCTAAAAATTCAACTGTTTTCAAGTTATCAAACCATTTGAAAAACTGATGTAATTTAGTGACATTTTGAAATTTTTTTGACAAATTGTCATTTGAAAAAGATGACAGCAAAAATACTGCAACAGCTTTTATTGTTATTCTCTGTGCTTGAAATTGTGCTGGATAGTTGTGATTGGTTGCAAAGAATTGCAAGGTAGTCACAGCATCAATAATAAAATAATAATAATAATAGTACTTAGCTTTTACATGTCACTTTTCATCAGTAGATCTAAAGGTGCTTTTCAAAGGAGGTCAGTATCATTATTCACATTTTACTGAGGGAAACTGATGCAGAGAGGTGAGGTGACTTGCCCATCATCACCCAGAAGACCCGTGGCAGAGTGAAATAGAAACCAGGCCTCCCAAATTCTAATTCCGAGTGCTATTCACTAGGCAAATTGGAAAACACACTTTTCTACCACATCCAACATATGTCAATGAAAGGGCATTTTTGAACATAACAGCATTATCTTCAGATGAATCTCATCAACAAGTAGGGCTATGAAAGGGTGATCACCTTCACTGGCTCTGATCCAGCACCACTTAAGTCAGTGGCAAGACTCCCATGATGCAGCATCAAGTATTTGTTAATGACATCTCCCCAAAGCAAGTCCTGCAATGTTCCAAATTAGAGGATGATGGAGCTCTAACACAGGGGTGGCCAACCTGTGGCTCCGGAGCCACATGCGGCTCTTCTAATATGCGGCTCCTTGTAGAGGCACCTACTCTGGGACTGGAGCGACAGGTGCCAACTTTCCAATGTGCTGGGGGGTGCTCACTGCTCAACCTCTGGCTCTGCCACAGGCCCTGCCCCCACTCCACCCCTTCCTGCACCCTCCCTTGAGGCTGCCATGCCCTCGCTCCTCCCCCTCCCCCCCCAGAGCCTCCTGCACACCACGATACAGCTCACCAACACTCTTATTTCATTCACAGCACGGTTGGTTTATATTAAAAAGTAAAGCAAATTTATTAACAAAAAAGGCATAGATTTAAGTAATACCATGCATAATAACATTTTATAACAATTTCAACATGTCTGTAACTCTGCATACATTACCCATACTTACATACCTGTACATAGTGTGTACCACACAGTAATAGTAATGTTCAGTGAGTTATAAGTTTTCCAGTGATACATTACATCCCACTGTTTGGATAAATATCATGACAACTGCATGCCAGTTGGCTTTGGGGTGCTCTTAAGGTCACAACCCTCAAAGAGACAGGATACACAGCTGTGGCTTTCCCCCCCCTGTGTGCTGCTTCCCTATTGATTTCACATCTCTTCATTAACATTTTGACTTTGTATGTAAATGAGCATCTATGGTGTTAGCTTACAATGCTTCATTTACATTCCAACAGTGATATGCCTTTCTTACCTCCTGTCTGGAAGAAATGATCTGTCTTTTAATCTTTGCTGGTGACTACGACTTGATGCAGGCTCAAAGAATATATTTCAGTATATACATATAACTCCTTACATCATATCTTTGCATACATTTCACACTGACTACTGTGACCTCAGCTTTCATTTAAGACCTCACATGACTTTCTTTGGTGAGCCAGATTGTAGATATCACAATCAGGACATCCCTATAATCCCTTTTCCAGCTGGAATCAAGAGGTTCTTGGACCAAACTACCTTAAAATATTTCTCTTAAGTTTCGATCCTATTAAATGTGTAGTTTTCAGATGCACATAGAGATCTTTGTGTGGGGAAAGAAATAGTTCGTGAAAATGTAGGCGGAGGTACTTTAGGGTTTGTCCTTTAAAATAAAATGTTAATACCAATCTGAAAATGTGCTAGATGAAGACAATCCTTTTGTCTGGGTATATAATGCTAGGCTGTCATTTGTGTGGGTTTTTATAAAGATTTTGAGGGGTATCGGCAAATGAGCTATGGCATTGTAAAAAGTACTTCAGAATAAACAATTAATTGAAATAAATCTGTGAAGAAGTGTAGTTATGTGTGTGTTTAAATATGGCATATCCCTCGGTGCACTGGTAATCTAATATACATCATAATGAGTGTACCTGGGAATAAAAACATGAAGATAAGAGGTATAATACTCAAAGAAGAAATAAAGTCCCAGTTTAAATGTTAGTATTGAATAGAAACAGCAGGGAATGAACAACTTAAGGTCTCACAAAGTTGAGGAGACTGACAAATTATAATACAGTATGCTTTACTTTGCTTAGCTAAAGGAAACACTCCTGATAAGAATTGTGTTTTGGCCATTTGTGAGACCTGAAGAAAACTGCTTCATATTGGGGTATTGTTTTGGGGATGAAGGGATATTGCTGATGTGCCAGGAAATGTCTTCTAGAGGTTCAATTATAGTAGAAGTCTATCAGTACAAGATGGTCAACTGAGAGTTATCACTAAGGTATTTGAAATGTAACAACCTTCAAAGCGGATGGGAAGAGAGGGGGAGGCGCTGATCGGTGGGGCTGCTGGTGAGTGGAAGGCATTGGGAGCGATGGGGCGGGGAGCGGCTGATGGGGGGCTGCTGACATATTACTGTGGCTCTATGGCAATGTCCATTGGTAAATTCTCGCTCCTTCTCCGGCTCAGGTTGGCCACCCATGCTCTAACATGTCTGTTTGGTCATATCATTCAAGCTATCCTCCAGGGCAAGACACAAATGTTCAGGTTTCACAGGGCAAGAAATATATAGTTGCAGGTGTTTAAGATTATGTGCTCCTTGAGGCAGGGACCACTTCAACTCTGTGTTTGCTACAGAATGACACACTGTCAGCACTGAATAAATAATAATATACTATCATTCATATGCTGAAGATATGCTATTGTGTGTTTAGATGAGCTGACCACAAGGCTGTGTGTGTGTGTGTGTGTGTCCCATATACAGTGATCAAAATGGCAGCTACAATGGAGCTTTGAAGGTTGTTACAATAGCCTCTCCTTGGCTCCCAACATCTCCCAGTCCCACATGTCCCCCAAACTGTCTGCCCGGCAGTGTCCAGTCCTCCCTTGAACTCTCGCAAAAGTTATTAGGTTCACTGCCCCTAAGAGGCAATAAACAGCAGCTCATTAATTTAAATGGGGCTTGACAAACACTCTTATTTCATTCACAGCACGGCTGGTTTATATTAAAAAGTAAAGCAAATGTATTAACAAAAAAGGCATAGATTTAAGTAATTACTATCGAAACTCCAAGTTTTCATAAACAGCTGCCTTAGACAAATCCTCAGTATCAGATGGCCAGAAATAATCACAAACAAAGAACTCTGGAGGAGGATGAAACACGAATGGCTAGAACAGGAAATTACAGAACGAAAATGGACATGGCTAGGACACACATGGAGGAATGACCCAAATAACATAACAAGACAAGCGTTGGACTAGAGCCCCCAGTGTAAAAAGAAACGAGCTAAACCAAGGATAACATGGAAATGCACAATAGAAACAGAATTGAAAGCTGTCAAAATGACATGGGAAGAGGCTACGACTGCAGCAGGAGATTGGCAAAGATAGAAGGCAGTAGTGAAGGCCCTATGTTTTGAATGGAACAACGAGGTATAAGAGAAAGAGAGAGAATAGCTAAATGTGTCAAATTCCATATTAATTACCATTGTACATCATGATATAGTATTCAACAGCTGAATTCTGCTTTCATTTATACCTGTGAATCTCCACAAACTTCAGTGGTAATGCATGGGTGTAAACACAAAAGAACAATGTCTATCCCTATTTATAAGGACTTATATTAATCAGAGTACCAATATGTTGAATAGAAAAACATATACATTAATTATAAACAGTTTACTTACATGCGTGAATTATCCTGTAGGTTTGGAACACAAATATTTCATTAGCTACAACACAAGAATAAAAAGTCAACTCTTACCAAGAGATGACACTCAATTAATTTTGTTTTTATTACAAGTCACTTCTATGATAAAAACCTCTATGATAAAACCCATCACAGCAAATCACAGGCAAGAGAAAATGCATAAAACAGGATTTATAGTTGTTTAAAATATAGCTTTGTTACACACATATAAAAGACTACTGAAAATAACTTGTGAAATATTCTGAGATAGCAGCTTTTAGTTAACCTGAAGAACCTCTCAGTGAAAAAAACACAACCCAAAAAACCCACCAGTGATCTTTCTGCAGCAAATTACTGCTCACAGGTGGACATGGTTGTGTGACAGGAACTTATACACAGAAGTGTGAATAAGTCTGTTTTGTAAAACAGTCATGAATGGATGTCAGGATGCATTATCACAGGAAAAATGAAAGAGATATCATGGATAGAGTAAAGATTGAAAAAGAAAGTGCTGAAAGAGGCAAAAAAGTCAAAAGGTAAAAATGAGAAAGAAAAGCAAATCAGATTTGGTAGAAAGCAGTAACAAAGTTAGAACTGTGGCAATATTGTAGATTGAGGGCATGTAAGACTAAGAACACAGAGCTCAGAATGGAAATATTAGCTTGACCTTTCATTACTGTGAGAAGTAGAGGCTCCAGCACGTCCACTGGAAGAAAAGCCATTCACTTCAGAGTAGTGCTGGTGAAATTACAGTCCAAGTTCACCTGTTTGAAATGCTTGTTACAGATGAGGTTATGAACCTTAATACAGGACACAGAAAGCAAGTTACCACTTCCTGTCCACTTCTGGAAAAAAGTTCTCATCTGATACCTGTTTACTGGCTGGCAACTGTCTGCAAAAAGTCCATTGAGCAGCTAAGGAATTTAACATTAACATAGTGGTGTGTGATGTGTTATTCCTCTAGGATATGCATGTGCAGGAAACTCTCAACACCTGGATCTCTTCCTTCCAAAACAAGTCATGTCCTCCACAGCACGATTCCTTCACTGACCAGGCCCCTGAGACACCCTGCTCAGGTCAGAGATCTGTCTGTATGGAGATGGTAGGGATCAGAGGACCAGGAATGGGGAAGGGGCAGGACTGGGAAGAACTCTCCTAGACACCAGTTGTAAATCCACCTGGAAATTGATGCAGCCCAAGGACACATTAGCTTATCTCACAGGTTGCTAACAGAAGCCTGCCTGCCAAGCAGGTTTTGAAACAGCCAGAAACCTGCCTGGTTTCTTGCCAGCTTGGTTATCCGTGGCTTTGGCAGGGCTCCCAGGGCTTCCAAGCGCTCAGCTCCCTGGCCCTGGCTCTGGGGCAGTAGAGCTGGGCAAAAAAAAAAGAGTAATTCCATGTAATGGAACATTTTGAATTTGTTTTTGTTCTGAATCAGAATAAAAACAAAATTCAAAATCTGAAAATCCTCCATGAAATGGAATTACCACTATCTACACAGCTCTACTGGACTTATTATAGAACAGCTGGTTGGTAAATCTAATCTATAAGGATGTCACCCAGGCTATGAATTACATCAGATGATGGGTAATGAAATACTCTAATTCAGTATGATGCAGAGAATGCCTTAGGATGACATCCTATATGAGACTAAAATAAGATATTCATTTTGAGTGAAATTTATCCCTGTGCAGAGAGATGGCACAAAAACTATGCACTACTCAAGTCCCTCTGAAGTCCTGTTTTCAGTGGAACTTAACTGGTGCATAAGTCTTACACTGGCCATCTGCACAGGGATGATTTCACCCCTTCTGAATTCCCTTTTATTCTTTTCATTTTTTTTTGTCTGGCACAGAAATTCCTTAATTGTTCCCAGGCACCTTTTCCTTTAACATTTTTCATACATGTGTCCTTAACTCATAAGATTTCAGCCTCTTGGCATGTACTCAGTGTATTGTAAAGGTTGCTGCAAATAACATTTCCAACTTTAGGTGGCACTGTCTCTTTAAGCTGGCTTCAAGTTATAGTCTCGTTTGCACATTTTATTGTTGGTCAAAAAACCATCTGTTGTACTCCATGTCTTGTTTGTGTATGTAACTGTGTTTGAAAAACCAAGGGCATGAACAGGACCATGGTGTTATGGGACAATACGTTTTATAACCAGATTTTAATTGTTTATAACTAACAAGTGATAGCTATATTATTTGTTCTTATATTAGTTTTAAGATGAAGTATATATTCATGTAATTCGTTATTATTTTAATTGTGTCAAAAGGTGTGGTAGACCCCTCCCAAAACACACAAATGTCAAGATCCCAAACTCACACAGCTTAAGAGCTAATTTCTGACCTAACAGTGATTGAACTCAGCAGTGATAGCGTATTGAATTCCATTACATGGGCCCTGTGCAGCCCCAGTCCTGGAGACAATTATGCACCTGAGTAATTCTTTTTCACATGAGAATTGTATTGTAATTAAGGTTAATCCTAACCTTGGATAAGATAAACAGGGAATAACTAGGGAGAGAGGACAGGAGTGACTAATTTATTTTTAATATGATTAATGAAAAGAATGACTAGGCAGAAATTGGCTCATTTGTTGTAGGCATCACAAAGAAGTGAGTCTCCAGAAGGGATTGGAAAGGGGAGAGGCTTTATGGACCAGCATTCTTGTGGTAGAGGTACATAAAGTACTGTAACAATCAAGCAGAAGATTAGATGCTTTCAGCATAAAAGTATATTGATGATTACAACTGAACTTCTTTTGTTAATCCCTGCTCGTGGGAACATGAACCCCGTAGCTTTATCTAGCAGCAAGGATCTTGGTAAACGTGGATTTAAAGCCTAGAGTTCATGTGGATTTTGAATGTTCAGATGAGTTGCAACAGAAGTTTGCACTGTAATCTCAAAAGCCTTCTACTAAAAGTATATGCTATGAGAGGAGATGGTTTATTATTTGCACCAAATTGTTGTACCTATACTCTGCACCCTTTTTATACTCTGGAAAAGGTACTATGGGAATGATATCTAGAACAACAGCATGACACTTCTGGTTAGCTAAAGGCCCTACCTATGTGTTGACTAGTATTTTTGTACTCTAAACTTTGAGTATAGACTCAGAAGGTCACCATAATAGGCCAGATCCTCAGCTCATGTGCAATATTTACCATGGATAAACCCTTAATACAAACAACCCTTCAGTGTATACCAGCTGAGGATCTGGCCCCGTGTTCTTATTTCTTCAAGATGTCCAAAATTACTTACCCTGTACAACAGTGTACAATTTACTATAGTAGATGTAGTGTCGAAGCTTGGTTATAGGTCATATGTACCTTTCATACACGAGTTATTGGTTGCTCTTGTGGACAGCATACTAGACAAAAAGGACCAATGGTATAATCCAACATTCATATATTGCTAACAAAACTGAGAAAGATATAAAAACAGGTGGAACATTTAACAGTGAACGTGTTCCTCTGATGTTCCTTATGAAATCATACTACTTCTTATTCTGACAGTTCTACAGCTGGTCCCAGAAACGTATACATATAAAAGAAAATATAGACATTATAAAGTTTGATCCCTTACTAGGTCCCTTATGGGAAAGTTCTACATAATTGTATAGAAAAAAATATAAATTTTCTGTAAGTTTTTTCAACTGTCCTATAGAATTTCATAGAAAATGATCCCTGTTATAAAATTCAATGGTAGTGTTCAAAAATCTATAGAAAGTTTATCAGTTTCTATTCAACTCTATATGATTTGCAATAATCCCAAGAGACTCAGGAATTAATCAAATATGATTCTAAAGAATTTTTTTCAATTATATTCTATGGAATTTTCCCTTAAGGGCTGATGATTAGGTGAGCATCTCCCACCAGTGGGTGTGCGTACCCAGCACCTAATGAAGTCACCTGAGAGGCTTCCATTACTTTCAATAGGCTCTGGATCTAATCTTTTAATATGAATAAAGATGCAATGTTCTCAGAAGCAAAATTGCAATTACAGTTTGAGCATTTTAAGTAACCAGAGCAAAATAATTTCTGATACTGTAAAATTACATTTTGGCTTTTTGGAATTTAATCAATATTTAAAAAAATTTAAAACATAAACAGCAGTTACTGATTCAACTCTGTGTCAGCCATAGCTATTAACACCACCATATTAACCTTTTAAATAACCTTAGTTTAGTGTTCTCCTCAATTTGCTTAGAAATAAGAAATTTCAACAATATTCATCATTATCAGTATCATCTGGCAAAGCTGAACCATTATCTGCCCCAGCAAGAGGTATAGAGCAGGAAAACTTTTGAAGATTCCTCTTAAGGGATATTCAACAAGCCCTGCAGTCACTAAATCAATTACAATGTTACCAACAGCATTGAATGCATTCTGAATTTAGAGTAGAGAAACAGGCACCTGCGAACATGAAAATATAAGTTATATTTCAGCCTAATCTGATTTTTTTCCTCCCCCAGCAAAATACAGCAAGAATTCTTCACACCTCAAATTGACAAATGTAGAAATCATGTAGCCTTTTGTTTTTTAAGTCTTTGATCAACCTGCCAATAACAAATGGACCCTTAAAAAGGTAGCACAATGAATAAGAAG
Source organism: Chelydra serpentina (assembly GCA_037349315.1). NCBI lineage: Eukaryota > Metazoa > Chordata > Testudines > Chelydridae > Chelydra > Chelydra serpentina. Next base: position 73,867,064 of record JBAIAC010000004.1, read on the forward strand.
AACTTTATACAAAGGCTTGGCACAATTTGATTTTTAGGGTATTTTTATGGTTTCAATGGATAATATGAGACCATTGCTTAAGATTTTCTGTTTTATCAACTTGCATTTTCTCAGTTGCACAAAGTTATGGGATTGAAACTTTCTTTATTTTTATCTGTCTACATTTTCACAGTTGCGGGAAATCATGGGGGTGTTAAACAACAGGGGAACGGAGTCGGATAATAATTTTAGTCAAAGTAGACATTGAGTTTCCAAATGTTAAAGCTTTAAAACTATTAAAACACAAATGTCAACATCAAATGTCAAAATATACAATTAAATATCCTTAAAACAAACTCTAATTAGCTCTCGAGCACCATTTTTTTGACTTTGCTTATCTCTGAATTTCAATCATCATCATAATTGGAAATATTTTTTGTCAGTTTCTCTGGGGAAATTGGCATTTATTGATATTTACTAATAAAAGTCTAATTCTTTCAAGCCTAATTATATAGCAGTCAGTATTTATGTACATAGTTATTTTGTGCATACAGTTAGGCATGACTAGGATTTATTGTCAGGATTGGCAATTAAAGTATGCTTTACACATAGTAAAGTGTTGTGTCATGGCAATAATCTAATGTGAGTTACCTTGACAAGGACTGTATGTAGCACCATTTTCTCAGCTCTATTTAACTCTTTTAGGCTCATGCAAATATCTCCCAGTTTTTACATAGTGTACTTTTAGTTTGATTCTGGTCTTACAGACAAACATGCACACACATCTCAGTCTCCAAAGGGACATGTGAGAGATGTAGTGTGTGATAAGATCCACAGATCCATAATGGAAACTTACTCCTTTGGTGTTGTGTTTTTTCTTGATCGCTGCAGAAATTTCTTTTAAAAAGCGTGCTATTGTTTTGGGTTATTAGCTGCACCTCATTAAAGCACACTTTCAGCTGTAAACGTATATACCTAATATGTTTCATTTTTTTAACCAAATGAAGTACAGTAATTAGGATGAATTGCTAAGGTTGGCTGATCTTACAAGTGACTCTCCTGTGCCAACATCGAGGACCACTGAGGTGTGCACAGATATTCGCTGGTCTGGGGCCATAAATTTTAAATACTCTATTTGAGTTCTTCAAAGCACCAGGCATTAGAATCACAAAGGAATTAGGCATAATGACACCAAGCATAGCCACACTTAACTTTTAGGTGTCTAGAAAATCAATGAGATTCATAAAGCCTGAGTTAAGAACTTCAGCTCTCCGCACAATGTATGGGGAGAGAGCAGCACCTTAGAATGGGAGTCTCAAAACTCAGCACACTAGGCAGCTCATCACCTAAACTGGTGAATGCAAAAGATCAATCTAGCCCTCTCGCAGAGATAGGCATCTCCCTCTGCTTGGGATTCTCAAATGCAAACCCTCTCTTGGCATTAGGTGCCTCTGCCAAGAAGCTGTGGGTAAGAAGCTGTGAGGAGAGGACAACAGCCTCCCGCTGGGCTGACAGCTGTGGTACTCACCTGGCATGTGGGAGAATCCGAGCTCGAGTCCCCCCTCTACCTGAGGAGAGAAAAAGGGATTTGAACAAGGAGTGGGACCGCTAAACACTGAGGATGGAGTGGAGGTTAAGGATAATCTAGGCATGGCCCAATATCTAAACAAATACTTTGCCTCAGTCTTTAATGAGGCTAATGAGGAGCTTAGGAATAGTGGCAGCATGACATATGGGAAAAAGGATGTGGGGGTAGATATTACCACATCCGAGGTAGAAGCCAAACTTGAACAGCTTAATGAGAGTAAATCTGGCGGCCCAGATAATCTTCATCCAAGACTATTAAAGGAGCTGGCACATGAAATTGCAAGCCCATTAGCAAAAATTTTGAAGGAGAAAGTAGTTAAGGACCTTGAGGTCAATGGCAATTGGGACAAATTACAACATGGTTTTACAAAAGGTAGATCGTGCCAAACCAACTTGATCTCCTTCTTTGAGAAAGTAACAGATTTTTTTAGATAAAGGAAACGCAGTGGATCTAATCTACCTCGATTTCAGTAAGGCATTTGATACAGTACCACATGAGGAATTATTGGTTAAATTGGAAAAGATGGGGATCAATATGAAAATTGAGAGGTGGATAAGGAACTGGTTAAAGGGGAGACTACAGCGGGTCATACTGAAAGGTGAACTGTCAGGTTGGCGGGAGGTTACTAGTGGAGTTCCTCAAGGTTCAGTTTTGGGACCAATTTTATTTAATCTTTTTATTACTGACCTCGGCACAAAAAGTGGGAGTGTGCTAATAAAGTTTGCAGATGACACAAAGTTGGGAGGTATTTCCAATTCAGAAAAGGATCGGGATATCCTACAGGAAGATCTGGATGACCTTGTAAACTGGAGTAATAGTAATAGGATGAAATTTAATAGTGAGAAGTGTAAGGTTATGCATTTAGGGATTAATAACAAGAATTTTAGTTATAAGCTAAGTTATCAGTTGGAAGTAACGGAAGAGGAGAAGGACCTCGGAGTCCTGGTTGATCACAGGATGACTATGAGTCGCCAATGTGATGTGGCCGTGAAAAAAGCTAATGCGGTCTTGGGATGCATTAGGCGAGGTATTTCTAGTAGAGATAAGGAGGTGTTAGTACCGTTATACAAGGCATTGGTGAGACCTCATTTGGAATACTGTGTGCAGTTCTGGTCTCCCATGTTTAAGAAGGATGAATTCAAACTGGAACAGGTACAAAGAAGGGCCACTAGGATGATCCGAGGAATGGAAAACCTGTCGTATGAAAGGAGACTCAAGGAGCTTGGCTTGTTTACCTTAACCAAAAGAAGGCTGAGGGGAGATATGATTGCTCTCTTTAAATATATCAGAGGGATAAATACCAGGGAGGGAGAGGAATTATTTCAGCTCAGTACCAATGTGGACACAAGAACAAATGGATATAAACTGGCCATCAGGAAGTTTAGTCTTGAAATTAGACGAAGGTTTCTAACCATCAGAGGAGTGAAGTTCTGGAACAGCCTTCCAAGGGAAGCAGTGGGGTTAAAAGACCTATCTGACTTCAAGATTAAGCTAGATACATTTATGGAGGGGATGGTTTGATGGGATAACATGATCTTAGTCAGTGGTAAAATTGCCATCAGTGGTAAATAGGACCAATGGTCAATGATGGGATGTTAGAAGTTACTACAGAGAACTTTTTCCTGGGTGTCTGGCTGGTGAGTCTTGCCCACATGCTCGGGGTTCAGCTGATCGCCATATTTGGGGTCGGGAAGGAATTTTCCTCCAGGGGAGATTGGCAGAGGCCCTGGAGGTTTTTTGCCTTCCTCTGCAGCATGGGGCACGGGTCACTTACCGGAGGATCTCTGCATCTTGAAGTCTTTAAACCATGATTTGAGGACTTCAATAGCTGAGACATAGGTGAGAGGATTATTCCAGGAGTGGGTGGGTGACATTCTGTGGCCTGCATTGTGCAGGAGGTCAGACTAGATGATCATAATTGTCCCTTCTGACCTTAAAGTCTATGAGTCTATGAGTCTATGAGGATCTTCTACCTCTCACGGGGAGTGCCTTGGGGTATGCGCTATTCTGTTGTGGGGCTTGTGCAGTATCTCATGTTGAAGATCCTCCACTTTGGTAAATAATGAGATAGACAGAGAGTATGGTAATGACTGTAGCCTGGTGGTTAGAGAATTCATCTGAGAGGTGGGAAACCCAGGAACCAGTCCTCTTATTCCAATGACTTTTTGTCTGGTTGTTATTTACTATCCACAGTGGAAGAGCTTCAGCAGGAGATCAAGGGAACCCCACATCAGAAAAACCTCTGTGACTCTGTGGGGCCAAACTTTTTAAAGATGCATCAACCTAACCTAATTTTGTTCCTGCAATCAGTTGTGGAAACAAAACTTGCAACTTAAATTACAGAAATATGAAGTTAACTAAATTGATTTGTAGATTATGTCAGGTAAATAGACACCTAAAATCTGTTATCTGTAACTACAACTGGTTGCAAATGCAAAATTACAGGTCACCCTTACAGCAGCTGAGGGGCTGACCCAAATTTACTAGTTTAAATCTGCTGTGTTAAATAGAATACAAAGACTTCATTTAAGCAACTTAAATACTGAATGGATAAACCCAGACTTTGAAGAGATAGGGAACCTTAAATAGAACCTACCTCTGATTTTTCCCCAGATTTTCACATTTGTTAAAATAAGTTGATGTCATAATGAAAAGGAGTTATGTTCATGAGGGGAGTCATGATAGGTATCAGCATGGAACATACATACAGAAATATTATTAGATACAACACAGTGAAAGAAGAAATCTAAAAGTACTTCTTTTAACCCTATTTATTCAGAGGACAACTCTGGAAATCAGGCATTTGAATTTCTGTTTTTCTCTGTTAGATACACTGATGAGGCATAGTATGGCAGAGATCTTTCTGATTCCTGGTTCAGCTGTAATGTTAAACTATATTTATTCTATATGCTGACAAGACAACTTACAAGGTCTTTCAAACTCCTTTGTTGAGCAAATCGAGTTCTCACTTCTCTGGATACTTTATATATGACCAGTTACAGCCATCTTATAGTCACTAAGTGACTCTCTAGCTTTCAGCTGTCTTTCATACATAATTTAGTAAGTGTAGCAACCTCATAAAAATACTTCAGGAATCATTTTAAATCTAGCCAATTAAAAAGAAACTCTTATAGCTGAGGTAAATATATGTAGTTCAGATTCAAAACTTCTTTTAGGGGGAAATCGAAAGCAACATGACAATAAAAGGGTTAACCCTACTTAAAAATAAGTGGATAAATTGGATAGTTTCTGATGTAATTGATTCGTCTTTAAAAATGTCCCTCATGTAAAGAAAGGCTCACGGAGCTCAGCAGAAAAGATAGTGTAATATATTCATCCTGAGTCATTAAAAACTTTGGAAATAGTGAGCTATTTGCTACTCTGGGACAAGGATTAGATACTGTTTTATCAACTCCAGAGCTGCCAGATACAGAAGCTAGTATTCTATTCATACCTTGTATCTTTCTCTCCCTAAGGATACTTTCTTTACGAGAAACCATTGATTTTTGCCATCTGATGTACAGTCACTCAAACAAAGTATTCTACCGTTCTATTTCCTTGCATGACTTTTATGGAAGGAACCATTGATTTTTACTTTTTGGAATAGATTTTTAAAATATTTCTTTTAAAACTTTCTTTTCATCTTCAGTGGTATCTGTAGTAGGAAAAAGATTGAAGTATTTAAAAAATGAACTTTAACATTACAGATATGTAAGCGTGCAGCATAAAAACATGCAGACTGTGCAGGAATACTACAGGTTGTACCTGTATTTCTCTGAGGGTAAATTGAGCATATTTTCTGCAGAAAAAGTGTCCACAAATGCTTATTTAAAAGGGAACATAATATATATATTATATATATAAAACTTTATTTTATATTACATGCAAACTATTTTCCAAAAACTCTTTGCAGAGTAACTTCTTTATTACAAGGCAGTAGACCACAGACCATATTTGGTATAAATTACAGAAAACAAGTGTATCAAAATATTGTATGGAGAAATAGGGCAAACTCACCACAAACTGTTGGTTATTGTATTATTAGATATACCAAGCCAGAACCAAAAGTAAATTTCTGTCTCACCACACTGGTTAACAAGAAGTGAGAAATGCAGTCTCCTGAGGTACCCCCGTCCTTGTTTCACCACCCAGACACCAGACTTAATGATGAGTGGTTATTTAAAACCAATTTAATCAAATAAAAGGTTCTTCTAATCTCAAGAGATCAGCCACATAGCCAGGTCAATATATAACTCACATTTTACCCAGTTACACTGTAGTAGCCGTGTTAGTCTGTGTCAGCAAAAAGAAAATAAGAAAGAAAGAAATACTTGTGGCACCTTAGAGACTAACAGATTTATTTCAGCATAAGCTTTCGTGGGTTAGAACCCACTTCATCGGATGCATGCATCCGATGAAGTGGGTTCTAACCCACGAAAGCTTATGCTGAAATAAATCTGTTAGTCTCTAAGGTGCCACAAGTATTTCTTTCTTTCTTATTTTCATTTTACCCAGTGATCACACTGTTACCAATGCTTTAGTATCTAGTATCTAACCGTTTCTTTATAAGAGAAGACAGTTAAACTGGTCAAGGAAAACAAATACATACACTCATTGCAAAGTTATTGTATCAGGTTTGAAGCAGTGATGTAATAAACTGCTGGTTTGTAAAGTATTTGGTAATTCCAAAAGATTGATGGTCCTTAGTCCATTGGTTGGAATGCTCCTTTTAGTGTAAGCCCAGCGATCAGAGCAGGAAAGGGACAAAATGGAGAACTTCACTGTCCCAAACAAGACTCCCAACAGCTTGTTGAAAAGGACAGGCACAAGATGGATTCCAAGGTCACATGAGTAAGTCACATGTGCTTACATGCTTTGATGACTCATTACCCATATTTTGGCTAAAGTGTCCTCAGGAAGGCTTCTCAGGTGGAGAGGAGCTTCTTCTATGATTCATTGTAAGAGTTAAGTGTTTCTTAATGGGCCATCAACTTGAATAGTTCATTCACAATGTGCAGGCTATCCTGGATGTAAATTACCTTGTGGGTGTTACCACAGAAACAAACACATTTGAAATACTGGCACATAGTCAATATTCATAACTTTAGATGCAAAGATGATACATGCATACAAACAATAAAATCATATTTGATAGACTGTAACGTTTCCATTGATACGTTTACATGGCACACTTTGTACAAGATTTGTTGCAATTGTCTAACAGTGGCAATATTAATTATATAAATGGTCGTTTCACTCATACATCACACTTGCATTAAAATAAAAATGATGCAATGCTTAATTGTTTAAACTCTTTTGAAATACACCCTTAGATGCATTTAAAATGTGGTGCACTAATATAACCCACGTCAGTATACTGTTCATGGATATAAAACAGAATTTGTTAGCTGACTGCCAGGAAAGAAAGTATAACAATAGGGTCTCAATTTTAAGATATAAGCTCTTATCATTAACTATTCAGGCAAATCAACCACTTATATGCTTAACACTGTTTAAAGGTAAAATGAGAAAGGGGTGGGAGGAAGGGCTTTTCCCCCTTACTTGGCTTCTTTATGATGTATTAGAAGACCATTTAGTCTTGTCTAGCTTGGATAACTCTATTAGGCCAGGAGAAGTACTGAAATGATTATGTCACAAGAAACTGTATCGGGAGGGAAACAGAATATTATTCAGACTGTTTACATGGGTTGTTATGCTGCAGCATTTGACTGAAATCTATATTATTAACCTCTGTCTCTACAACTGGTATATATACAATACTGCAACACAAACAGTTCATCTAAAAGAGTTTTGCTTCTAAATTGAGGATGAAATCATGACTCTGTTGAAGGTAATGGGCCTTTTGCTATTGACTCAATGCAGCCAGGATTTCATTCAGAGTTTCAGCATCTTGCTTGTTTTCATGATCTGGAAACGTGGCCTGAAAAGTTGAATTGAATGGAGCACTGCATACTGAGGTTTTTAATTTTTTTAGGCTGCCTATAGGCTCAGGAGAATATCAGTGCATTTGTTTACACTTGTTTCTCACTTTCAAGTTTAATTTTGCAGCCTATAGGGCTAGAAACATTATTCCTCCAAATCACCTCCCATCCCTGAAGGAAAATGTAATTTCTGGAACACTCATTTGATAACAAATATATTCAAAAGTGAAAATACTGAATTATTATCCTGATGTTTATAGAAGCTCTTATTACAAATAATGTTAATACATCAAAAATTAACATACTTTTAAAATATCCTATTACTGTAGATTTTGGTACACTTTAGAAGTAAATTCATTTTCAAATTTCAAAATTTCAGAATTTCTTTCCTGGAGAGATCTGAAAAATGTGGAAAAAGAGCGGGAAATGGGACATTCAAAGATAACTGTAATTTATACACTAATTAACAGATATATTTGTGAAATATTCAGAAAATTCAAGAGTAAGAATGGGAATGGTCTTTTATATTATTCATATAAATAAAGAAGTTTAATCCATACTTTAAGTGCAGATCTCAGAGGAACCTTACCTTTTCCAAAACAGTTTCCACATTCATTTTAATATATGAATGTGGAAAGTTACAGTAAATTATGGCCAAGTGAAAAGAGACTTTTGCAACGGAAACGCTTAAGCAAACTGAACTGTAGTAGTCACTCCCAATGATTTCAATGGCTGTTGCATCAATTCCTGACTGCTCCAGCTCTAAGACGACAATTAAATGAAAGTTCAAAGAATCTAGCAAAATTATACCTGTTTCCTGAGGTGTTTCACTAGGATGGTAGGTGCTGCCTGAATTCTCTCTTCTCAACCCTCTTCTCATAATTTGGCCCTAAAAATCAATATTGTAATATAAATTAGATTCCATTAAAGCTATAACTTGCTTTGTGACATTTTCCTTATCATTACATGGTCAGAAGTCTCGGAAGAGGATAAAATTTAACAGTGGAGGAAGTGAGTGAAGCTATTAAAAAAATTCCTTGTTAAGTATAGCAAATCACTGGGTAGGCTATCTGCAAGTTTGATAAAAAAGCATCAAGCTATCTTCAAACCAAATCAAACATTTTAGAGACCAATAATTTCACTTGTTGTGAAATATGATAAAGACCCTACAATGTGTGGCAGCTATCAGTCTCTCTTACCAAAAGTGGTTTTAAGCCACAGCCCATACTTGGTGGGCTCAGAGGCACTGCATCCCCACTGTGGCTTCTGGAGTCACAGAGCTTCCAGGAGTGTCGGGAGAATTCACACAGAAATGACTATTGTTGTACCCTCAGAATGCTGAAGTCACCTCAGCTGGCCAATGAGGAATTGCAGAAAGGTCATGATCCCTCTCCCCTTTGGGGATTCTGTTGCTCCTTGCAGAACTAGACTGTTCTGGGCTTTGCTTCAAGGAGCCAAATATTGTGACTGAATGGCCCCTCAATAGCTGTTTTAAAGTGTCTGTGTTTTGCTGCTTCTCCCTCACAATTGACATATCTACAGGATGAGATACAATCTGGCTCTATACATTAAATATTAAGTCAATGGCCACAAGGCTCAATAAAGATCCCGATCTTGTGAACAATGGTGTGTAGAACTGCCACTGAAGTCAATGGGAAATTATATGCTGGAACATTTTACACCTTAGTCTCTAGGGTAAGGTTGGCGCCAGATGGCTACTGCTTTGTACATGAGTCATTTATTCCAAGTACAGTACTAGCTTAATACACATTAAGGCCAAATTCACCCCTTCTGTAACTTCCCTCATGTTGGCTCAAGCTGGCAGCATGAAAGTGAGCAAGTACCTTGGGTAAAAATGGAACTTCAATGAACAGGAACATGAGAGGAATGTGTATACCTAGACTCTGATAGACCAAAGGACTAGTAATATGATTATTCATCACACTCAGAAGGCTTGGAATGAGATCATATATTGAAAATTCAACCAAAGAGAAACCTCATTTGACCATTTGGGAATGATGCCTGTATAAAATAATTAGCTATATTGTTTAAAATTCAAAGATACACACAAGCCAAATTCTCAGCTGAGAAGAACCTGTGGAGGGGTGGGCTCTACACTATCTTTCCTCTCCATGGATCTTATGCTGGATTATCCCTATGAAGTAATTTAAAGATTGTTGTGATCCATTGCACAAATAACTGCAGCATAATACAGTTGTGATCCTGACTCCTATGCCTACATGCACGTGTGAACCACTTGTCAGCTGTGAGGTGTATTTTGTCATATTAATAAAAAGTAAGTTAACGTATTGTTAATGTAAAAGGTGACTAAAATGCATAACTACCATTTACTTCACATTATAAGAATGAAGTTAGGCTCTCATGGAGGATGCATTGGAGAGAAGCCTCATCAACAAGGTACAGAACATGCTTGAGGAATTTCAGGATTCTGAGGGCTCTTTCGCTACATTGTAAATAATTAAGTTAATAAAACTATATCTACTAGTATGGTTATTCTCATTATTTTACTATGACCAAAGGCATATGTTGCGCAAAAGAAATACATAAGCCTTCCCCAAGGAGTTTACGGGCTACATTTTGACGTGACCTGAGTGGATGCACAGTAGGGAGGGATGAGGCAAGGGACAGTCAGGGTTACAACAATACAGTCACATTTTACTAAGTTATTATGGTGGTGAAGTGTTTTATTTTATATATGCATAAAACAAAAGGGGAAAATAGTCACTAAACCATTCTGCTCCATCTATTCTGATTAGATTTGTTCGTAGCACCCATCATTGTTGTAGCTGAGCACATGTAATAAAAGATGTAAGATAGTAAATACTATTATTCACTTATTGTGGGCACTGTAGAAGAGGCGAGTTTTTATAATGGATTTTTGGGCTTGATCCTCCAAGGTGTACTCTGGGCCCATTCCAGCAAAACAATAAGGCACATGCTTAACATTTAAGCATGAGAATAGTCCTATTGACTATTAATTGGAGAGATAGTGGCATGACTTAACTGAGGAGAGGGTTGTGAGTTGGTGGACCAGAACAGCATAAGGAGGATAATCTACCATGAAAACTGACACGGAGAGGCCTATGGAAGGCAGATCAAGGCTGGCACATTCTTTCTGAACCCATTTTTTTCTGTTGTCTTTCCTCCCCTTTATCTCATCTTGTGTTTTCCTCCATCTTACATTGTGATTGATTTTAAAGTTACATAGGTCGCATTACCCTTACTAATTAACTATTGCCTTTTTGTTTTATTCTATATATATTAGTGTAATTATGTCTTTGAGATAAAGAAAATGGAGTGGCAGGTCTCACATTGACTCATTTATTTTGTTCTTACTGTGTATCCACTAAAAGAGAAATAGATTAGACATACATGAGATCACTCTTCTCATATTTTTCAGTTTGTCTCATGTGGCTTTCTTGCTTATACTTTTCATTCAAACATGCCTTTTGTTAGGTCTCTTTGATTCTCTCTTACATCTCATCTATTTCTCATGGGCTCAGTTGTGAAATCCTTGTTTGTGCCTTACTCAGTATTTTTAGCCTTTTAATTGGTTCAACAGTTTCCCAGCTGCTTTTCAAGGCTTATCAGGGTTCAGCTTGCCAATGGGATAGCATCTCTAAATGATCATTTTTGGAGCAGGCTGTGATTTAAGGCATAGACCTTGAATATTGTATATGGATCTAAGTGCATGTTCCTAGCAGGCATTCTCTGGGGAAAATGTACTTGAGGCACCTACAATGTCTTTACAGAAGTTTGGCTATGTCTACACAACAGAATTTTTTCGATAAAAGTTATGCCGCTTTAATTAAAGAGTTTAATTAAACCGCTGTTGTATGTGCACACTATGTGCCTTGTGTTGGCAGAGCACATCCATGCTAGCAGCTCTTGTATCGACACAGAGAGCAGTGCACTGTGGGTAGCTATCCCACTCTGGAACTGGCCACAGGGTGCTTTGGGAAGGATTTTTAATGCCTTCTAGGGCAGATACAGCATCATATGATGCAGGTTTCTCAATCCCATCATTCCATGGGCATCCTACTAGATTGCCAGTGGCTTTTCAACTGAAGTGTGGGGAGGAGGGGGGCAGAGTGTGTAACAGGAAGTGCATGGGAGTGGGGCGAAGAGACAGAAACAGAGTGTATGTTGGGGACGTGTGTGAAAGACTGTGTGTGGGTAGTTTACATGAGAGAGATAATAATAATATAAGGAGATATGCCTATCTCATAGAACTGGAAGGACCTTGAAAGGTCATTGAGTCCAGTCCCCTGCCTTCACTAGCAGGACCAAGTACTGTCCCTTGACAGATTTTTACCCCAGATGCCTAAATGGCCTCCTCTCAAGGATTGAACTCACAACCTTGGGTTTAGTAGGCCAACGCTCAAACCACTAAGCTATCCCCATGATAGAGTATGAGTTGGGGAAGAGGGTGTCAGCATTCTGTCTCTTTAACTTCAGCTAGCACCCGCTTCCTGCAGCAGGAGCCTGCTCTGCCTGCCTGCCTGCTGGGGAAAGCAACACTCCACATTAATGGTTCTGATTCCACCCCCCAAGTTCTCCCACAGCCTTCTTAGCTGTCGGAAGCATCTACGCTGATGCTTTGTCACTTTAACTTTACTGCAAAAGGCTTTTTGCCTGTCATCCAGGTGGTTTTCTTTTGTCAGCAAAACCAGTGGCGTAGCCAGGTTTAGAGCACAGGGGGAGCAGCGCTATAAAAAGGCGCCTCCCCGCTCCCCCTGTACTCACCCGGCAGCGCTTTAAAGGGCCCGGGGCTCCAGCCGCTGCGGAGCCCCCGGGCCTTTTAAATCCCCGCCCGAACCCGGCTCCGGCAGCGGGGCTGGCGGGGGGGAGGGCGCTTTAAAGGGCCAGCGGCTCCCTGTAGCGGCAAGAGCCACCGGCCCTTTAAAGCACCCCCCGAAGCCCCACTGCCAGAGCTGGGCTGGGGGTGGGGGCGCTTTAAAAGGCCGGTGGCTCCTGCCGCTGCGGGGAGCCACTGGCCCTTTAAAGCGCCCCCCAAGCCCAGCTCCCTCAGCCGGGCTCGGGCAGCGCCTTAGCACCGCTTCTCCTTACAGGGGGAGCGGCCGCTCCCCCCCTGGCTACGCTACTGAGCAAAACAGCAGAGTTTTGCCACCAAAAGTAGCTTGGTAGTGTATATACCTCTACTGTTTTGCTGGCAAAAGGCAGCTTTTGCTGACAAAAGTGTGGAGTGTAGACAAGACCTTTGGGTTACAGCAGCCTTTGTTAAACCCTTTAAGGGTGTATCTTCACTAGGAAAAATGTGTGTTCTTAACTCAAGTTAAAAACCATGGGGGGAGACCAGGTTTTACTTTGACATGCTAACTCATGTCAAAACTACAAGTTGCTTTGCCTTCACTAGGATTTTACCTCATGTTAGTTAACTTGAGTTAAGAACACATCACTTTTTATCTTGTGATGACAAGACCTTACAGGGTGACATATGCACTCCCCAGCACTATTCCTCCATGCCTATCTGCGGAATCCTGTGATGCTCATACACTGCACAGATGAGTCCTACATCATTCAGGACTGTATTGTGCCCATTAGGACCAATTTGTAGTATGGAGACTTAATGCTACAGAGCACCGTGGGGAGCTCCAGGTGGCAGAATCCCAAAGAAGTAGAATGACTCCTGCAGTTTCTCCAGTAACCAACAGAAGCATGTTTATGGTCATACCCCTTGGTGGAATGCAGTCCTGCTGTGCCCTGTTTTCTTTTGGGCAAAGGAAGCAGCTGGATAAAGCAGTCCTTGTGATCCATCGAGCACAGGGATTGTAACTCAGACAGGCCCATATGAAGGAATCTGGCACTCAGTGCACAAATCTTAAATAAATGTCTAATTTTTTTTAGTACAGATGCATGCACAGAGCAAGCCACCTCCCTTTAGAACATTGGCAGATCACGCAGCTATGGTTTTCAAAAAGCTACTCAGCATGCACAAAAGTGTGATTTTTTTTTTAAAGGCTCATAACTCAGTTGAATCAAAACCAATTTTCACTGTCACACCCAAAGGCACTTCTCTGTAAAAGCCATCTCCCCAACCAATTCAGCTTTATCTTCCCAGGTACTTCAGTGCTAGAGCTGTTTTTTAAAAAAAGGGTCACAAGAATTTTTAAATTATTATTTAGTATTTGTTAGTTAAACAGTGACAGTGTACTTGGCATTAGACGAGACACAATATGAAGACAGTTCCTGTGCCAGAGACCTTACAGTGTAAGTACCGAATTGACTCCAAATGCACAAAAACAAATACAGCAAACAAGGATTTTTTTATTAGCAAAGCTCTAGTAGTCTGCGCTGCACCCTAACAGCTTGTGGACTTGATTTACTTTTCAAACAGTGCTGGAGTTGGCTGATTGCAGTATGGAGGACTTATAGGGACATTTCACATCCCTCACCAAGTGCTTTGCAAACTTACCCAGGGCTACTCAACATAAATCTCTTTATTTTTCCCTTCCCACTTCTCAGACAAGCACTGTCACTATTGCAGCTCTTCTTTGAACTCATGTACAAAAGATTCTTATCTTGTCCTCTTATATGAAATGGTGCTCAGGGGGTCTGCTTCTCAAACAGCTTTTGTGGTTCAGAGTCATTTTACCATCAGTCTTTCTGCATTCTTTGGGGTTCTGTGAAACTTTTTTTCTCCTTAACTATCTTGACTGATATCCCCTCTGGGATTTTTGAATGGAGTGGAAAGTTCTTTTGGTTCTGCCTTTTCTCTGCAGTGCTGTCAATGTACATCCAGAGTTTCTCCAACTTTACTTTCCCTTTGCTTATGTTTGCCATGGGATCTTTATTTCAGTATTTTATTGCTTGGGCAGATGTCTAACACACTGATTTGGTGAGTAGGAATATTTCTATTATTTTGTCTTTGGTAGTGATCCAGCTTTGAAGATTTTCATCCTCTAGGGGTTTTCTGAAGCAATACAATATATTAAAATTCAGTTTCTCACTGTTCCTGCTGTGCTTCTCAGCTACAGATACATCAGTTCCAGAATGTGAAAGGTAAGGAGGTGGTACAAGAGAAGCATATAGTAAAATGGGAGACCAGCCAAATACTCAAGGAGGTTTGAAATGGGGGAGGGGAGACTAAGTGACAATCCTCTGGTTTATGTGCTTTGTCAAGTATCATGCTTGCCTGGTTTTGTGCATAATTCTCATTAATAATCATTTTGAGTATCAAATGCACACTGTAGCTGATGAAAACTACTCCATGTACATTTTCTAAGACATTGAAGGAGGTTATTGTGACAGTTCACACATAAATATAATCATCAAAAGACAGCGCCAGTACCTCCAGCTCAACAAATGCACCATCTCAGCTTCTCCCTCTTTTCTGCTGAAGGAAAAAAAAAGAGAGAGCAAAAAGTGTCCCCCAAACCTGATTTAAAAAACTCAGCTTTTGACTAATTTTTCTCTGCTCATTTTCTCTGCCCATAATTCTCATGTATGTATGTTAACACTGTTCAGACTAAGGGCTGGTCCACACTGGGGCGGGGGATCGATCTAGGAAACACAACTTCAGCTACGAGAATAGCGTAGCTGAAGTCGACGTTTCCTAGATGGAATTAAGTATACTTACTGTGGGTCCATGTGGCGCAGGCAGGCTCCCCCGTCGACAGCGCTTCCTCCTCTCGGCGAGCAGGAGTTCCGCAGTCGACGGGGGAGTGCTTCTGGGATTGATTTATCGCGTCCAGATGAGACGCGATAAATCGATCCCAGGTCGATCTCTACCCGCCGAATCGGGCGGGTAGTGTGGACTAGCCCTTAAAGAATCCCATTCCCTCTCTTCTAATTTTCTGGGGTCAAGAAAGAGACCTATCAGCATGGAAGGAATGTGAAATAAGGAAAGAAGGAAAATGGCAAAGAGGAGAAAAGATGTGTTATTAGTGGAAGTTGTGGGAGAAGGAGAACACGTCCTTCCATCAGCAGAAAGAAGGATTTTTATTTCCTATCCAGATGACAGTGGGTTAAAATGATCATCTCAGTCTAGGTGTTTGGCTTCTCAGTAATAGCAAGGGGGGAGGAAAGATTAATCCCGCTGTCATATGACGTTTGGTGAAGGGAAGTTTTCAAATCTAGCTTGAGGTGGCAGTAGCGCATCCAGAAATCACAGAGAGATCTTCCCTGTTGTTACGGAGCAAATGTGGGCCAACCAGTCTGATTTTTCAGCAGGAGTGTCATCTCCAGCATTAAAAATGTGGGGTCTAATTCAATTTCTGATTAATGTCAGATTTGTCCATTTACCTAAAATTTTAGCCTGCAAAAAAATAATTAAAAAACCTAATTAGTTCATTGCCCCTTAATCAAAGACCTACTGAGGTTATGAACTAATTGCATTTTATAAAGGCTTTAAAGAGCAAATATGATACTTTACAGTGAAAAGAAACCAAGGATGTTACCTGCATTTGATTATAATTGTATCTTAGAATAAGTTGAACAGTTGTGTTGAAGGGATGTTTCATTCAGTGCTAAATATCATTTCCGGTAGAAATAACATAATCATAAATACCTATTATACTTGAAGGGCTTTTTATGATGTAATTCCTAGAGAGAAATACAGTCGTGACCTGCACAGGATGTGCCATGTTTGTCTTTCTTCCACAGGATAGAAGCGACTTTGTCTGTACAAAGTGCAAGCTGATCTCCATATTGGAGGAGAAGATTCAAGGTCTGGAGAAACGAGTATCAACCCTGCGTTCCATAAAAGAAAATGAGGAGTTCCTGGATAGACGTCAGGATAGGCTTCAGCGGGCACAGTGTTGTGAGGATTCAGAGCAGGCTGCGCAGCGGGGACAGAAGGCCAGTGAGGATAATTGGCGGCATGTGACCTCCAGAAGAGGAAAGAGTAAGAGACAAGTCCATGTACAAGAAACGCATATTCAGATGAGCAACCGTTGTCATGTTCTCTCCACAGGCACTAGTGCAGAGAGTGGAGTGAATGATGCACCTGAGGGAACAGAGCAGAAGGAGACTCCACTGATTGGAAGGCATGAGATGCACAGTCCTAGGGATGGGGATTCCACGACCACCACTCCCAAGAGGAGGAGGAGGGTGGTGGTGGTCGGGGACTCTCTCCTCAGGGGGACTGTCATCATCTATCTGCCGCCCTGACCGGGAAAACCGAGAGGTGTGCTGCTTGCCAGGGGCTAGGATTCGTGATGTGACGGAGAGACTGCCGAGACTCATCAAGCCCTCAGATCACTACCCCTTCCTGCTTCTCCATGTGGGCACCAATGATACTGCCAAGAATGACCTTGAGCATATTACTGCAGATTACGTGGCTCTGGGAAGAAGGATAAAGGCGTTTGAGGCGCAAGTGGTGTTCTCGTCCATTCTCCCTGTGGCAGGAAAAGGCCGGGGTAGAGACCGTCGAATCGTGGAAGTCAACGAATGGCTACGCAGATGGTGTCGGAGAGAAGGGTTTGGATTCTTTGACCATGGGATGGTGTTCCAAGAAGAAGGAGTGCTAGGCAGAGATGGGCTCCACCTGACAAAGAGAGGGAAGAGCATCTTTGGAAGCAGGCTGGCCAACCTAGTGAGGAGGGCTTTAAACTAGGTTCACCGAGGGAAGGAGACCAAAGCCCCGAGGTAAGTGGGGAAGTGGGATACCGGGAGGAAGCACAAGTAGGTGAGTGCAAGAGGGGAGGGCTCCTGCCCCATACTGGGACAGCAGGACGATCGGTGAGTTATCTTAAATGCCTATACACAAATGCAAGAAGCCTGGGGAACAAGCAGGGAGAACTGGAAGTCCTGCCACAGTCAAGGAATTATGATGTAATTGGAATAACAGAGACTTGGTGGGATAACTCACACGATTGGAGTACTGTCATGGATGGATATAAACTGTTCAGGAAGGATAGGCAGGGCAGAAAAGGTGGGGGAGTTGCGTTGTATGTAAGAGAGCAGTATGACTGTTCAGAGCTCCAGTATGAAACTGCAGAAAAACCTAAGAGTCTCTGGATTAAATTGAGAAGTGTGAGCAACAAGGGTAATGTCGTGGTGGGAGTCTGCTACAGACCACCAGACCAGGGGGATGAGGTGGACGAGGCTTTCTTCCAGCAACTAACAGAAGTTAGTAGATCACAGGCCCTGGTTCTCATGGGTGACTTTAATCACCCTGATATCTGCTGGGAGAGCAATACAGCGGTCCACAGACAATCCAGGACGTTTTTGGAAAGTGTAGGGGACAATTTCCTGGTGCAAGTGCTGGAGGAACCAACTAGGAGAAAAGCTCTTCTTGACCTGCTGCTCACAAACAGGGAAGAAATAGTAGAGGAAGCAATAGTGGATGGGAACCTGGGAGGCAGTGACCATGAGATGGTCGAGTTGAGGATCCTGACACAAGGAAGAAAGGAGAGCAGTAGAATACAGAGCCTGGACTTCAGAAAAGCAGACTTTGACTCCCTCAGGGAACTGATGGGCAAGGTCCCCTGGGAGAATAACATGAGGGGGAAAGGAGTCGAGGAAAACTGGCTGTATTTTAAAGAAACCTTATTGAGGTTGCAGGAACAAACCATCCCGATGTGTAGAAAGAAAAGTAAATATGGCAGGCGACCAGCTTGGCTTAACAGTGAAATTCTTGCTCGTCTTAAACACAAAAAAGCAGCTTACAAGAAGTGGAAGATTGGACAAATGTCCAGGGAGGAGTATAAAAATATTGTTCAGGCATGCAAGAGTGAAATTAGGAAGGCCAAATCACACTTAGAGTTGCAGCTAGCCAGAGATGTTAGGAGTAACAAGAAGGGTTTCTTCAGGTATGTGAGCAACAAGAAGAAGGTAAAGGAAAGTGTGGGCCGCTTGCTGAATGAGGGAGGGAACCTAGTGACAGAGGATGTGGAGAAAGCTAGTGTACTCAATGCTTTTTTTGCCTCTGTCTTCACAGACAAGGTCAGCTCCCAGGCAGCTGCACTCCGCAGCACGGTATGGGGAGGAGGTGACCAGCCCTCTGTGGAGAAAGAAGTAGTTCGGAACTATTTAGAAAAGCTGGACGAACACAAGTCCATGGGGCCGGATGCACTGCATCCGAGGGTGCTAAAGGAGTTGGCCGATGTGATTGCAGAGCCATTGGCCATTATCTTTGACAAATCATGGCAATCAGGGGAGGTCCCGGATGACTGGAAAAAAGCTAATGTAGTGCCCATCTTCAAAAAAGGGAAGAAGGAAGATCCGGGGAACTACAGGCCAGTCAGTCTCACCTCAGTCCCTGTAAAAATCATGGAACAGGTCCTCAAGGAATCAATTCTGAACCACTTAAAGGAGGGGAAAGTGATCAGGAACAGTCAGCATGGATTCACCAAGGGCAAGTCATGCCTGACTAACCTAATTGCCTTCTATGATGAGATAACTGGCTCTGTGGATGAGGGGAAAGCAGTGGATGTGCTATTTCTTGACTTTAGCAAAGCTTTTGATACAGTCTCCCACAGTGTTCTTGCCAGCAAGTTAAAGAAGTATGGGCTGGATGAATGGACGGTAAGGTGGATAGAAAACTGGCTAGATGGTCGTGCTCAACGGGTACTGATCAATGGCTCCATGTCTAGTTGGCAGCTGGTATCAAGTGGAGTGCCCCAAGGGTCGGTGCTGGGGCCGGTTTTGTTCAATATCTTCATCAACGACCTGGAGGATGGTGTGGACTGCACCCTTAGCAAGTTTGCAGATGACACTAAACTGGGAGGAGTGGTTGATACGCTGGAGGGTAGGGACAGGATACAGAGGGACCTAGACAAATTAGAGGATTGGGCCAAAAGAAATCTGATGAGGTTCAGCAAGGACAAGTGCAGAGTCCTGCACTTAGGACGGAAGAATCCCATGCACTGCTACAGACTAGGGACCGAATGGCTGGGCAGCAGTTCTGCAGAAAAGGACCTAGGGGTTACAGTGGACGAAAAGCTGAATATGAGTCAACAGTGTGCCCCTGTTGCCAAGAAGGCTAACGGCATTTTGGGCTGTATAAGTAGGGGCATTGCCAGCAGATCGAGGGACGTGATTATTCCCCTCTATTCGGCACTGGTGAGGCCTCATTTGGAGTACTGTGTCCAGTTTTGGGCCCCACACTACAAGAAGGATGTGGATAAATTGGAAAGAGTCCAACGGAGGGCAACAAAAATGATTAGGGGGCTGGAGCACATGACGTATGAGGAGAGGCTGAGGGAACTGAGATTGTTTAGCCTGCAGAAGAGAAGAGTGAGGGGGGATTTGATAGCTGCTTTCAATTACCTGAAAGGGGGTTCCAAAGAGGATGGATCTAGACTGTTCTCAGTGGTAGAAGATGACAGAACAAGGAGTAATGGTCTCAAGTTGCAGAGGGGGAGGTTTAGGTTGGATATTAGGGAAAACTTTTTCACTAGTAGGGTGGTGAAGCACTGGAATGGGTTACCTAGGGAGGTGGTGGAATCGCCTTCCTTAGAGGTTTTTAAGGTCAGGCTTGACAAAGCCCTGGCTGGGATGATCTAGTTGGGGTTGGTCCTGCTTTGAGCAGGGGGTTGGACTAGATGACCTCCTGAGGTCCCTTCCAACCCTGAGATTCTATGATTCTATGAAAACTGTTTCAAATATGCATGAAGGGCATAATACATATTTCATCTTTTCAATCTGTGAAAATTCTTTCCAAACAATGTATTTCTGCCTTAGACTTCAGATTAAGGAAAACTCATTTCCTAAATGACAACAGGAAGTACACTTGACTAGGCCATCTCAGACATGACTGTCGAAAAGATCCATCGTCTTACAAAAGGTCATCTGCCTAGGGTTTACAACTCACTGAATGAAAGGCTGCCAGGCTCCTGGGGCACAAGGTCTACTAGAATGCTTTGAGGGGGATCAACATGCATGTGGAAAAGGGTCATCCAGTGGATATAGTGTACTTAGATTTTCAGAACACCTTTGATAAATTCTCTCACAAAAGGCTCTTAAGCAAAGTAAGGTGTCATGGGATAAGAGGGAATGCCCTCTCATGGATCAGTGACTGGTTAAAAGATAGCAGCCCTTTCCTTGCACACAGGTGAGTGTTGCCTGCTCCCAAGTAATCCAGGGAGTAAAGAGGGAGATTACATAAACAAGCCAGCAAGGATATTTGCTTGTGCTAATTGTTATTGGGTAGAGAGGTCTGAGATAAATACACTGTTCAAGTAAGGAGAAAACTATCTTTGAAGATTGTGTGAAGTTGATATTGTTTGGGAAATATTGTGAAACAGAGTCAGAAATGCAGTATTGTAAGAGCTCAAATTAGAACTCCGGGGTTCCTGACTCCTTGACCTCAGGCTGTTTTAGTACCATTGACAATATTTTGCCTTTGCTCTCTTTCCCATTTATAGCTAAGGAAAATGATGTAGCTAACTGTGGTATTGTTCTTGGCCTTCCATGGGCATGCAGGTGGGTGTGACAGTGGGAAAAGATGCCACAACAACATCCTGTGGTCATGAGAAGGTGAGCAGGCAATGGGAACAACCCTGTTGAGGAATGGAAGCCTGATCCTGGCTAGTATTGATACTAGCCTCCCAAAGGGAGGGATGGAATGAGAGTGGAAAGAGAGCACACTTTTACTATTGTTTGATAAATGTGATTATCTTACAACTAACAGTACCACACAGAGATATACATATTTTATAACTGATGTTAATGGTAGTTATGGGCACTGAAGTCAGACATTATGGGTGAAATCCTGGCAAAACTCCCATTGACTTTAGCGGCGCCAGAATTTCATATTACATGCATGAAAATTGCACAGGCACTTATTCTTAAATAGGTTTATTATACCGGTTGGATGGAAAGCATTTTGTGTTTAAATAGTGTAAGTTCATATCAAGATACTTTAAAGTATATGCCTAATCTAAATACTAGAATTGCCATTTAGGATTTCTGAAGGCTGAGGAAATGGAGGAACATTAAAGAAAAATCTATAAATATCAAATGCAGATAATAAAATAGGACAGAAATCAGCCCAGCTGTGTATATAGGGTATTGCCAAGTAGCAACAATATGAAATACATTTTGAAAACTGAAATTGCAATGGTATGAAAACATATTAAAGTACCATAAAAAGAGTAGTAATCCAAGAAGTTATTTAAAAATGGGACTTCATTACCAGGTGTTTATTGAACAGAGAATAAAAATAATAGTTGTCACCTCCAGATATGAGAAAGAAGATACATGGAATAAAATGTATCAGGCTAAGGTTATCTTATTAAAAGACAGAAATATTTATTGGAGCTAAAACTAAACCCAAGGAAACTGAATTACAAGGAAAATCTTTTCCATAAATATCTACTGTTAGAAAGCTACAGATATTCTTAGGGAGAAGCTTGAAATATTTCCTGCATCCCACCTATAAAGGGGAAAATATATTCTAATTAGTGTATTTTGTGGAGTCTCATTTTCACCAAAAAAAAACCCATATTCTAATGATAACAATGGTAAAGTAACAGAATACAGACTGACTTAAAATAATATTGCAATTTCTGCAAGTTGGTTGTGGAATGTGTGTGTTTAATTTATCAGTTCATTTAATGATAGTCTTTTTAATCGCATGTACCCTGGTCCCCTACTCAGCTCTTGACTTGGCACCATTCCCTTCCTCTTTTCTCCTTCTTTTCTTCAATGAGTAGCCCACTGTTTGCTAACTTAGGGCCTGATCTTGGACCATGAAAGTCAATTGGAGTTCCATTTTCTCTATTTTAGGATGTAACCCACAGCCCATTGGGGGTCAATAGACAAAGTCCTACTGACAATGTGACAGACACAATTGTAACATAGAACAACACTGTTACTAGTCCCTTTTGAAATATGAATCTCATTTACAAGCCTGACTGCTGCTCTTCCCAGGGAGCTTCTACTCACTGAAATGGAAGATTCACACAAAGAATGACTACATGATCAGTATGCTTATTGTATTATCTGGTCCTATATAAATGAATATATTTCTGATTATCTTGGTAAAACTGTGATGGAAAAGAAAAGTGTACGTGGACTTGTTTTTATTTAAACGTTATTGCTAAGTTAGTGCTCTTTATATAGCATTTCTGTTTAAAGAGATAAAATAGCTTTTAAGAATAAAAAGACAGACATGAGTCTATGTTTATTGTAGCTATAAAATTGTAAATCAACTGCTGCTAGCTGGACATATGAAAAAGGGAGCTACTAAACAAAAGTGTGTGAATAATGGAGGTAAAGCAAAGTTTGATTTCTGTAATAAAAAACCCATGAAACAACAACAACAAAACCTGAGATTTTCATGCTTCTTGAAGCTTCATTCTACCCAAAGGTTCAGCAATAAATTTACCATCGGCTATTTCATAGTCAGGAGTTGTCACAAACATTTATTAAGGGGAGCCTGATCTGCTACTCATCCTCATTTTGAATAGGACTTTACACTGTAAGTAATTCCATTGACATGAATAGGATACAAGTTTCCATTCACTAAGACCAGAATTTGGCCCCCAAAATTTAGCCTACTCTTTGAGTAGAAAATTGTACTTGGATTGATCCTAATTTCTTTTGATTATATTCATTATTTGTATGTACTTGTCAAGTACGCTAGGCAAAAAAAGAATTCACCTATGACTTGTTCATGAATTGTTTTGTGTTGATACTCCATGGTCATCTACGTCAGACAGTATTGTTTCTACTCTATGATTGAATGACTACAATATTTTAAACAGGAGAGTTCAAATACGAAGAATGGATTATATTCTTCCAGTAAATTTATTTAACTGAATGGTCCTTCGGGCTAAAATCTGTGCAATTTTCTGAATTCTCAGCTATTTTCACCAATGGCCGGCAGTTGTTGGAAAATTGTAGAAAAGAAAACACCTGATCCCGTGAATTATAGGAAATGGAAGTTGGCATTTTATTTGTAAATCAGTGTGGGGTTTTATTTATTTATGCATTTTAACTATTCAGCCAGCTCTACTTTAGAAACAGTCCGGGTAGGTTGCAGACAAATGCAACATTCACTTTCCAAAATACTGAAATATTATTGTAAAATATAGATGGAAACATCTAGACTGAGGATGAACAGGTGAGTCTTGTGGAAATCTGTACCAATGAATAATTGTTTAACTGAAGTGGAATGATGGGGGGGTGCAGCTCCTTAGCTAGTGTGAATTGACATACTTCCATTGGAGTCAGGGAGCTGATTTACACTAAATGAAGATACGACCCTTTAAAAGTGCAGTTTAGTACATACAGCAAAGAGTTATTTTGCCACCTGTTTACATTCCCCCCGTCCCTCACGATGTTACATTACTACATGTCAGTGGCCTAGAAGAGTTCAACACTCCAGTAAACCACTGTAAAGCTCGAACTGAAGGTTGGTCATTCCCCCACGACAAGCCCAAGAGATCCTGTAGATTCAAAGATTCACTCTAATGTGTGGGTGAGAGGAGAGTGCTGGATGCTTTCCCACAATTGGCTCATGCAACAGCAAAAGGAGAAGCTTGGAGTTAAGCTCACTGAACTTCATGATCCATACTTGAAAACCAACCCAATTCCTAATCTCAATGACCAAAAAAAAGAAAAAAAAAAAAGTTGACAATTCTCTAACTTTTGCAATATAGAAAATTGAGGCATATTAATCTTTCAAATCATTAAACATGTTCATCACTTTGCAGAATGGAACAGATATTGACCAGCCGGGGCACAATAATGAATAACAGAGCTATGACTAATGAGAAAAGTTATTCATTCTGACTGAAAGCACTGCAGTCAATGACATGGGTATATTCAAGGGACAATGAGGAAATCAGAGTGGAAATATTGCAAGTGACTTTTCATTTAGTAATTTTAGCCAAAGCTGCAGGGCCTTTGCATCTTCACTTGTCCTGAGCAAGCAGGAAATCAAACTGAACTACCTTGCGGGCAGGGGCGGGAGGGGGAGTCTGAGCTATAATCATATAGGATTAAACTGACTTGAACTAACTCCCTTGGATGGGCATAGAGCCCTCCATTTCTTATCCCTACATCAATGGACAGGAGTACTGGAGCAGGTAGGGGGAAGAGATCATAGCACCTTTCTTCCAACCCCCAGTTGATGGCTAAACTGGTCTGGAAAGTTATTAATTGAATGCTGCTAAGGACCATCAGTAAATTAGTACCCCCGCAGACCCATGTCCCAAGAGCAAGGATAAAGCAGGGTAGGAATTGTGACTCAGAGATGTATCTGCAACCAGATGAATGAGCGTAGGACAGAGTTGTAAACCAGGAAGTTTGTGACCAGAAGCTGAGCAGGTGAAGCAGGAGTTTGACTAAAGGCTTTGATGAGACTAGGTGCCCTCTTGTTTGAGGCAAGCTCGTTTGCTGTTAAGGGATACCAACAGTGATCTAGGACTGCTGAAAGTGAGGAAAGGGAAGATGTTGTGAGTTGAATTGGAGGCCTGAACAAAAGGCCATTGAAATCAGTGGGAATTATTCTGTTGTCTTCAGTGGAAGCTAGAGGGGTGAGTGGGGGTAAAAGCTAAAATCCAAGAAGCTTGTAAATGGGGTTTAAGCAGATGAATAAAAGAGAGGCAGATGGTCCTTGGAGTTTGAGAAAGGGAGTTCATTAGAAGGAGGCAAATGTTGGCAAGCAAGGAGTGCTTGTATCCCTTCAGGTGCAGCCAAAGATGTAATCAATGACTAGGTCAGGATAGCTGTAGTTGGAAATAAAGAATCAATGTTCAACAACTGTAGTATGTTTGGATTCCTGGGTAATGACTAACGGAAGGACCTGCATGGAATCTTATCATTAATATCCTTAATTCTGTGAGTTCTCTAATTATCCCCAATTATAGCTCATACCTTCCAAGTATTACTATTCTAAGAATTAAGGATGCAAAGTGAAGGATAAGAGTGATACCAATGACATCTACAAATAGTGAAAGGTGGGAAAATGACTATTTCTAGTACATGAGAGGGTCTACCCATGCTCTTTAGACACTGATAGAATTGTGCAGAGGACAGAAACTCCATTTTGTGAAATATTGTGAGATTTGGAAATTTTTCATTCTGAATTACTGTGAGATGTCCTGTAACAGGGTCAGTACCCAACTCTTACAAGCACCCCCTTTCCTCTGATAGTGCCTGCATAGCCAGTTCTTTTTTCATGGGGCGGTACCCACCTCTCTGCTTTTGTTTTTTGGTCAGACATTGGGGTGGCACCCACCTCTCGTGAGCGTCTCCCGCTCTCCCCACCCCCGTACAATGTTCTTTTGGCAGGTCTTCAGCAGTTCAGCCCTCCAGCAGAGCCACACACACTGTCTAACCCCCCCTTCCGGGGTACACAGTCCAATTTCTTATCATGGCCCTGATATGGGGCCATAGCTCTAAAGCTTCTCCCAGAGGCACTGCTTTCTTCAACCAACCAGCCAGGGCCCATCTTGGTACCCGCAACTGATGGTGTTTCAGCAGGCCTCCCAGGGCTCAGTCATCAACCAGACCAATTGGGATCATCTCAGTCCCCTCACTGACAGTGCAGTTTCTGTACTCAGTCCCCCTGAGCTTCAGGCTGCCTGCACTGACCCTCCGCTGGTCCTGCTTTCTCTTCCCGCCAGGCAGGCACCTGCTCTTCAGCAGTCTTCCATGGGCTTCAGTCCTGCCTGCAGTGAGCTCTCCACAGTACTGCTGATCTTCCAGCCAGCCTTCTTCCAGTCTTCACTCCTCAAGCTCCACAAAGCAACTGAAGGCTCTGTTCCGCTGCTAGTCTTATATAGAGCTCTTCTGGCCCCCAATTGGCTGTGCCATCAGCCCTCTGATTGGTTGTTCTTCTGCAGCCACTCAAGACTGCCTGGAGGACTTCTCTCTGCTCTATTCTGGGGCAGGGTGACGCAGGGCCATAAGGCCTCCAGTAAGGGGACTCTAGACCTAGTCTACCCTGCCACACCACCCAAATTTGAAATTCTCTGTAAAAGAAAATTCTAGGGGGAAAAAATCATTTTGGATCATTCAAACCATTTTGTTTCAAGAAAACCTAAATGTTTCATTTCCATATTACCTTTATTTTCTTATAATATAATATGAAATAAAACAATCAAAACAAAAAGTAATTCCAAAATGAAAAATCAAAGCTTTTCGTTAAAAAAATGTCAAAGTGGGTCATATCATATTAATATAGTTGGAACTCCCCCTCACCAGTTTTCCCTGAAATGACATTTCAGTGAAATTGACGTGGTTTCACAAAACATCTAAATTTCAACAGAACTCATTTTCTGACAGAAAATGGTTTTGTTGAAGATTTTTCCAACCAACTCTTGGTACTGGGCTCTTTAACATATATCGGGATTTAGAAGTTGTTTGGGTGATGATGGCGGTGTCCCCATTCCTGCACATTTTTCAGTACAGTTTTAACTATTATGCATTTTCCTGTCATATGGAGACACTTGGGTCTTTAGCTTTGAGTGTGGTTTGTTCATTGTGACAAGTGATCCTTATTAAACAGACATAACTGTTTTGCTGTTAAACAGCACAAAAAGCTGCAACAGTTAATATTTTATGCTTCAACTTGGAAATGGGATTGAATGAGAAACAAGTTTAATGTTTGCTAAATAAATTCACTATTTTTGTGTTCAGAATTTCAGAGATTTCTATACTTACATTTTCATGAAGTGTACTGGGGCTTTAGCTTCTGACTTCCCTTCAAGTTGAGGAATAATGCAGCTAAATACCAAAGCATTGCTTTGAAAAATTAGGATTAAGCTCTTGTAGTTAAGGACTGAGCTGTGAAATACTTGACATCTTAGTTGCAGCAAATATTCACATTTGATAACCTTTGGGGACTACAGGATATGAATCCAAAATCCTCAAGTTATCTCCAAAGTAATATTTCTCGCTGCACAATTCAAAGCAAAAAGTAAGTGATCTCAGATTAAACTGGAAGGCAGCATAATTATTTTTTAGTCTATTTAGCAAATCAACTGAGTTCATGGCTTCCACCAGCCCCAAACCTAATAACTGTGTTGTTAATTAAGATACGCTATGTGTAGAAAACTCTGCAATACCATCTCAGGAAGAAAAGCTTTAACTATCATGTTAAAATCAAGTATCTGTAATAAACTAGCTGGGGCTTAATGTTGTTAGTGAAGTACTGTACGCTCTGTAATATTGGTTATACTTATAAAAACATATAAAAGAAACTGATAAGTTTCCATGTGTTGCCTACAGACCATAGTGCATCTGTTTGTTTCCATACATATTACACATGGGATCCTTTAGAATGTATATTTTCTGAATGGTGCACAGATTAATGTTCCTTATGTAATTTAGCTCGGTGGGAAAAGACACATCCACATGCCAGCCCTATGGCCTTTGTGACCTGGGAATTTCCAATATACACATAGGTCCATCAATGTCTGTTAGCCAGGATGGGCAGGAATGGTGTCCCTGGCCTCTTTTTGCCAGAAGCTGTGAATGAGCAAAAGGATCACTTGATGATTACCTGTTCTGTTCATTCCCTATGGTGCACCTGGTATTGGCCACTGTTGAAAGTCAGGATACTGGGCTAGATGGACCTTTGGTCTGACCCAGTATGGCCATTCTTATGTTCTTATTTACTTTATATTAACCTATGTCATGTTAACCAAACATCTAACCTGCATATTTTATACTTTGCCATGTTATTCAACAAAGAGAACCAATAAATGCCCCTAGGGATTCTCACACTGGGTGAGAGGAGGGCACACAGGGAAGAAGATAATGGATGCTGATTTTGACTGAGCTTGGGTTCTAATAAAATATTTTGCACAGACCTATTTTGCAATAGAAGTTTGCATTGCACAGTTGATTTTAGGGGCAGTTCATCTTACCTGGCATGCTGTCTTAGATTAATACCTAGACTGGAGAAGGCTTATAGATTACCTATTTAAGTATTACATTTTTCAATAATGGTCATTCATTAGTAAGAACTTCAGGAGTTAATAAGTGCAGTATTAGACACATTGGAATGTTTTTATGTTTTTCTGTGAAGCATTCTATATTGACCATTGTCAGAGAAAGGACCATTAATCTTCTCTAGCTTGGTAGTTATTATGTTCTTATGACAGTCTATTCTATAGACATAAAAATACTTTTTAGAATCAGTATCAGTAGTGCTTCTATGTCAGTTTTGGATATTTTTCCTTGTGTAATTCAATTGGATGTATCTTGTTGCAGGATAATCTTTACTACATGAAAAGAAAAATAAAGCCAATTGCACTTGCAATCCTATCAGCAATGACAGATAACTCTTGTACTAGAGGAGGAACATTAGACTGTTAAGATATTTTGCTCTCAAATCCATTTTTAGCACAGATGGTTTGGATCTGGTGAGACATGATAGCCTTTTCACTTGAGAGACTCTTCTTGAAATATGGAGGTTATTGAATTGAAATTAGCTGAGCTCATCTTGTATGTGTCATTTTTTACAGGAAAAGAGTAATTTTCTCAAATAAATAATTAGTCAGGCATAACAGCAACAATTGATATATCCAGTAAGTAGGAATAATTTCTCCTTCTTAGTAACAAAAGCAGAACATCTAATATATTTGGCTCACTGTTTATCAGTAGTGAGCCAAAACCAAAAATCACTTCCACACTTCAATTCCCACAGAATAATTGCAGAAAAACACTTGACACAAGATCATATTAACAAAGTATAATGTAAAAAAGAGAAAAGAAGAAAGAAAAACTTGTAGCACCTTAGAGACTAACAAATTTATTTCAGCATAAGCTGTAAAAAAGAGAGTAGCAGTGGAACATTATATAGTCAGAGAATAAAGGGCTTCTACTTTTGCTTTGTATATATAGAAAATAAATGCCAAAGGAAAGCAAGGTAATTTTATTTTCAAACCAAAGGACATTTATTCAGCGAAAGAGTTCTGTCACTAAGATTGCATTTGTTCTACACTACCTGACTGATGTTAATTCATCCACATGGCAAAGCAAAGCAAAAGTAGCCATTACATTATTATGAGAAATAGGTGAAGTTCAGTAAACGTAAGAACCAATTCAAATCTTTGCTCATCTTTAATCTGAATATTTAAAGTTCAAAAAGTGCACCCACATCTCCCAGAGAGTGAATAGTTCCCAAAATGGCCCCTATTCTCACTAACTCTCAGCCATATCTCCAGATAGCCACTCTTTGCCCCAATGCCAATATAATCTTTTGGAGCTCTCAGTGGCTCTAGAAATTTGTCTGCTTGTCTCGGTCTGCTGTTTAGTTTATTTTTCATATTCCTTTATGTGTCACTGTTGGACCTGATGGTGCATACAATGAATTCTGGGCACATGCACCATATTGGCCAGCTACGTTCTGGTTTGAAAGCAAGATGAAACACAGGTCCTGTGACTCCGGGTTTCGTTTTCCCTTGTGATATGTGGTCCCATTGCACCTATTTTCACCTAGATCATTTATTCCTCAAGAACTTCTCTCAATTATCAGGTATGATTTTATTTTATGGCTACTCAGACACGCTATTTTTAATAATATCTCCACTGCCACTTTCCTTTTTCTCCTCTTCCTACTTCACTTGCTGTCTCTGACATTCAGTGGGTCTGGTGGGTGGAATGGATGGGGGATAGGTGAAAAGAGGGATGTGCATTCAGACTCCCTCTCCCTTTGTCTTCACTCTGAACTCAGTAAAAATCGGTGACATGGTTGATTGTACAAATAATTTGTGTTCGTACACTACTTAGTTCCAAATTATGCAGACTCACTATTATATGCCTCTGCTTGTAAACAGAGCTGTAACAGGGTAGCAAGATTTAGCAATGTTCTTTTGCTATGTGGATGGGGCAGCTTACTTTTTCTTGTAAGCAGTGAGCCTATCCTGCTACATCCCATGATTCCATGTGGGAGGACATGCCAATGCACAATGTACCATATAAAAAACACCCACAATCTTCTGCCCTTTGCACTAGCAGCTGAGCCATGTCAAAACCGATTTATATAACATAGTTCTAGCTATATCATAGATGGGGCCTGCAGGGAACATTGTTTCCAATGGCACTCCAACTGCAAAAGATTTGATTCTGAAAATTTTAGTTCAAATGGGTTTGATGCTTTCTGAAATCCATTCTCCCCCTCTCAAATAGCGGATGATATTATATTAGGTACAGTCAGTTCCCAAAGGGATAAAATATGATCAAAGATTTTTTCCAGCTTTTATAGTCCCATACTGTGTCAAATCAATAGCAAATCTGAAGTGAACATTTGGTTTGCCAGAGGCAAACTTATGAACTCAGCTCTCCTCTTTTTGCAGCTTATATTGTCTTTTGTTTTTATTTGATAACTCTTCAAAATAAGCCTAGGTTCTCGTCTATGGTATACTGTCAGCAATAGTAGTGCTCCCTTCTGAATTCATTCTTTTCATCAAAATGATATGCAGCAATGGTACACAATTTTGTTTTCTTAGAAGTAACAGGGATGAGCTTCAAAGACAACTAGAGGGAAAATTCAATTCCAACACAGAAATAATTTCTTCTACATTGCAGCCTATTATCATTCAGACTCTGATAATTTCACTTAATTAATATAAAAACTCACATTGGCCAATATAAAATGTAATGTATGTACCATGCAGGTCAGAGTGCTACCACTATGTTATTAATTCACAAAAATCTGTGTAAAAGAGCACTGCATGAAACAGAATTCAGTTTATCAGGAAAGAAATCACTAAATAAAATAAAGTGTCTGAAGTGAGCAAAGAACGTTAAATGTTTTGCTAATATAACATTTTCCTTTCCTATGAAGAATGGATTACAGAGGAATGGTCTAGAGGTCATAGTTCAGGATGAGTGACTAGGAACTCGCCATTTGTATCGGCAGCCCAGTCACTAATTCTTTCTGTAGCCTGTAGGGGTCTCAGTCTACGGCGGGGTGGTGGGGCGCCAGCCCGCCTCGCTGTGCTCGTTCGATTAAGTGGGGAATCCTTGGTCTCGGGCCCGAACACCTCCGGTCAGGTCCTGTAAGTGGTAGAGGCTAAGCCCTGGCCCTGAGTCAGAGTGGGCAGAAAGCAAGTGAATAGTCAGGGCTCAGGCCCTCAAGCAGGGGCTGAGCACAGAGTTCAATAGGCCCAGGCCCTGGGTCAGGGCGGGGCAGCGAGTAAATAGTCAAAGGCTCAGCTCCTTAGGCAGGGGCTGAGCCCAGAGTTCAATAGGCCCAGGCCCTCGGTCAGGGCGGGGCAGCGGGTAAATAGTCAAAGGCTCAGCTCCTCAGGCAGGGGCTGAGCAATCAATGAGCCAAGGAGCCCTGGCCCTTGGGCAGGGCGGGGCAGCAAAGTAGTTCAAGGCTCAGGCCCTCAAGCAGGGGCTGAGCCCTCAATGGAGGTGGTGGCAAGCCCAGGTCCTATCTCTGGAGAACCTGGGAGAGGGGGAGACTGCCACCCACACGTTGGGTGGCAGGGGGGACACAGGCCCACCCACTCCACTGCGTCCCGGCCCGGGGCCCTAACAGCGGCAAAGGATCCGCCGCTGCGTCAGTGGGGATCCTGGCCGCAACACACTGACATGGGTTCTGGCCACGGTGCAGCCAGACTGGGGTCGGCTGTCCCCGGGCCACTTCCTAACTCCCCCTCGGGCGGTACCTGAGTCCAGGGGGTGTCTTCGGCGGGTTCCAGCCTCATGGGCTCCTTGTCAGACTGGCGGTCACTCGGCAGGTCCGGCAACTCCTCCGGGCAGGGGCCGCTCGGCGGGTCCGGCCAGTCTAGGCGGGTACCTGGGGCCACAGGAGTTTCCCAGTCGCGAGCTAAGCTGGCCGCGTCTGGTCTTCCCGGTGGCTGCTCCTCTAGTGAGCTCCGCGGGCCCGCCTTTATACTTCCGGGTCGCACTGGTCTACTTCCAGGTCGTGCTGGTCTACTTCCAGGTCGTGGCCTGTCTCTTGGCGGGGCGGGCCCAGAGCCTCCTGGCCCCGCCCACTCTGGCCACTGGGCTGGTGCTTCACTCTGCGGGGTGGTGGGGCGCCAGCCCGCCTCGCTACAGGCCTTAAGCAAGTAATTTAGCCAAAGTTTTGAAACAGAAAGAGTATTAACTCCGTCATTCGGCGTACAAGAAGTCCTATGAGAGAGCTTGACCTGGAAATATTTTTATCCTGATTTCCAAACTAGAGGTACAGATAATTAAAATTTTATTCCCAGTTTAGTTTGCTGCTGCTGCTGCTGCTGCTGAGTTCTTAAGTGGGTCTTCAGACATTTTTTTGTGGGGATGTCCTACAAATAATATTACTTTGGGGGCTCTTTCCTCCCCTCCCTCACTCCCCCAATAACAAAGTGACAGATTTTAGTATAATTATATGTAGGTAGAATCACAGAATCATAGAATCATAGAATCTCAGGGTTGGAAGGGACCTCAGGAGGTCATCTAGTCCAACCCCCTGCTCAAAGCAGGACCAACCCCAACTAGATCATCCCAGCCAGGGCTTTGTCAAGCCTGACCTTAAAAACCTCTAAGGAAGGAGATTCCACCACCTCCCTAGGTAACCCATTCCAGTGCTTCACCACCCTACTAGTGAAAAAGTTTTTCCTAATATCCAACCTAAACCTCCCCCTCTGCAACTTGAGACCATTACTCCTTGTTCTGTCATCTTCTACCACTGAGAACAGTCTAGATCCATCCTCTTTGGAACCCCCTTTCAGGTAGTTGAAAGCAGCTATCAAATCCCCCCTCATTCTTCTCTTCTGCAGGCTAAACAATCCCAGTTCCATCAGCCTCTCCTCATAAGTCATGTGCTCCAGCCCCCTAATCATTTTTGTTGCCCTCCGTTGGACTCTTTCCAATTTATCCACATCCTTTTTGTAGTGTGGGGCCCAAAACTGGACACAGTACTCCAAATGAGGCCTCACCAGTGCCGAATAGAGGGGAATAATCACGTCCCTCGATCTGCTGGCAATGCCCCTACTTATACAGCCCAAAATGCCGTTAGCCTTCTTGGCAACAAGGGCACACTGTTGACTCATATTCAGCTTTTCATCCACTGTAACCCCTAGGTCCTTTTCTGCAGAACTGCTGCCCAGCCATTCGGTCCCTAGTCTGTAGCAGTGCATGGGATTCTTCCGTCCTAAGTGCAGGACTCTGCACTTGTCCTTGTTGAACCTCATCAGATTTCTTTTGGCCCAATCCTCTAATTTGTCTAGGTCCCTCTGTATCCTATGCCTACCCTCCAGCGTATCAACCACTCCTCCCAGTTTAGTGTCATCTGCAAACTTGCTAAGGGTGCAGTCCACACCATCCTCCAGGTCGTTGATGAAGATATTGAACAAACCCGGCCCCAGCACCGACCCTTGGGGCACTCCACTTGATACCGGCTGCCAACTAGACATGGAGCCATTGATCACTACCCGTTGAGCACGACCATCCAGCCAGTTTTCTATCCACCTTACCGTCCATTCATCCAGCCCATACTTCTTTAACTTGCCGGCAAGAACACTGTGGGAGACTGTATCAAAAGCTTTGCTAAAGTCAAGAAATAGCACATCCACTGCTTTCCCCTCATCCACAGAGCCAGTTATCTCATCATAGAAGGCAATTAGGTTAGTCAGGCATGACTTGCCCTTGGTGAATCCATGCTGACTGTTCCTGATCACTTTCCCCTCCTTTAAGTGGTTCAGAATTGATTCCTTGAGGACCTGTTCCATGATTTTTACAGGGACTGAGGTGAGACTGACTGGCCTGTAGTTCCCCGGATCTTCCTTCTTCCCTTTTTTGAAGATGGGCACTACATTAGCTTTTTTCCAGTCATCCGGGACCTCCCCCGATTGCCATGATTTGTCAAAGATAATGGCCAATGGCTCTGCAATCACATCGGCCAACTCCTTTAGCACCCTCGGATGCAGTGCATCCGGCCCCATGGACTTGTGTTCGTCCAGCTTTTCTAAATAGTCCCGAACTACTTCTTTCTCCACAGAGGGCTGGTCACCTCCTCCCCATACCGTGCTGCGGAGTGCAGCCGCCTGGGAGCAGACCTTGTCTGTGAAGACAGAGGCAAAAAAAGCATTGAGTACATTAGCTTTCTCCACATCCTCTGTCACTAGGTTCCCTCCCTCATTCAGTAAGGGGCCCACACTTTCCTTGACCTTCTTCTTGTTGCTCACATACCTGAAGAAATCCTTCTTGTTACTCCTAACATCTCCGGCTAGCTGCAACTCCAAGTGTGATTTGGCCTTCCTAATTTCACTCCTGCATGCCTGAACAATATTTTTATACTCCTCCCTGGACATTTGTCCAATCTTCCACTTCTTGTAAGCTGCTTTTTTGTGTTTAAGACGAGCAAGGATTTCACTGTTAAGCCAAGCTGGTCGCCTGCCATATTTACTTTTCTTTCTACACATCGGGATGGTTTGTTCCTGCAACCTCAATAAGGTTTCTTTAAAATACAGCCAGCTTTCCTCGACTCCTTTCCCCCTCATGTTATTCTCCCAGGGGACCTTGCCCATCAGTTCCCTGAGGGAGTCAAAGTCTGCTTTTCTGAAGTCCAGGCTCTGTATTCTACTGCTCTCCTTTCTTCCTTGTGTCAGGATCCTCAACTCGACCATCTCATGGTCACTGCCTCCCAGGTTCCCATCCACTATTGCTTCCTCTACTATTTCTTCCCTGTTTGTGAGCAGCAGGTCAAGAAGAGCTTTTCCCCTAGTTGGTTCCTCCAGCACTTGCACCAGGAAATTGTCCCCTACACTTTCCAAAAATGCCCTGGATTGTCTGTGGACCCCTGTATTGCTCTCCCAGCAGATATCGGGGTGATTAAAGTCACCCATGAGAACCAGGGCCTGTGATCTACTAACTTCTGTTAGCTGCTGGAAGAAAGCCTCGTCCACCTCATCCCCCTGGTCTGGTGGTCTGTAGCAGACTCCCACCATGACATTACCCTTGTTGCTCACACTTCTCAATTTAATCCAGAGACTCTCAGGTTTTTCTGCAGTTTCATACTGGAGCTCTGAGCAGTCATACTGCTCTCTTACATACAACGCAACTCCCCCACCTTTTCTGCCCTGCCTATCCTTCCTGAACAGTTTATATCCATCCATGACAGTACTCCAATCGTGTGAGTTATCCCACCAAGTCTCTGTTATTCCAATGACATCATAATTCCTTGACTGTGCCAGGACTTCCAGTTCTCCCTGCTTGTTCCCCAGGCTTCTTGCATTTGTGTATAGGCATTTAAGATAACTCACCGATCGTCCTGCTGTCCCAGTATGGGGCAGGAGCCCTCCCCTCTTGCACTCACTTACTTGTGCTTCCTCCCGGTATCCCACTTCCCCACTTACCTCGGGGCTTTGGTCTCCTTCCCCCGGTGAACCTAGTTTAAAGCCCTCCTCACTAGGTTGGCCAGCCTGCTTCCAAAGATGCTCTTCCCTCTCTTCGTCACGTGGAACCCGTCTCTGCCTAGCACTCCTTCTTCTTGGAACACCATCCCATGGTCAAAGAATCCAAACCCTTCTCTCCGACACCATCTGCGTAGCCATTCGTTGACTTCCACGATTCGACGGTCTCTACCCCGGCCTTTTCCTGCCACAGGGAGAATGGACGAGAACACCACTTGCGCCTCAAACGCCTTTATCCTTCTTCCCAGAGCCACGTAGTCTGCAGTAATACGCTCAAGGTCATTCTTGGCAGTATCATTGGTGCCCACGTGGAGAAGCAGGAAGGGGTAGCGATCTGAGGGCTTGATGAGTCTCGGCAGTCTCTCCGTCACATCACGAATCCTAGCCCCTGGCAAGCAGCACACCTCTCGGTTTTCCCTGTCAGGGCGGCAGATAGATGACTCAGTCCCCCTGAGGAGAGAGTCCCCGACCACCACCACCCTCCTCCTCCTCTTGGGAGTGGTGGTCGTGGAACCCCCATCCCTAGGACTGTGCATCTCATGCCTTCCAATCAGTGGAGTCTCCTTCTGCTCTGTTCCCTCAGATGCATCATTCACTCCACTCTCTGCACTAGTGCCTGTGGAGAGAACATGAAAACGGTTGCTCATCTGAATATGCGTTTCTTGTACATGGACTTGTCTCATACTCTTTCCTCTTCTGGAGGTCACATGCCACCAATTATCCTCGCTGGCCTTCTGTCCCCGCTGCGCAGCCTGCTCTGAATCCTCACAACACTGCGCCCGCTGAAGCCTATCCTGACGTCTATCCAGGAACTCTTCATTTTCTTTTATGGAATGCAGGGTTGATACTCGTTTCTCCAGACCTTGAATCTTCTCCTCCAATATGGAGATCAGCTTGCACTTTGTACAGACAAAGTCGCTTCTATCCTGTGGAAGAAAGACAAACATGGCACATCCTGTGCAGGTCACGACAGCGGATCGCTCAGCATCCATAGTTCCTTCCTTCGAAGAGTTTCCTCACTTGTGGCAGAAGCTACTCAGGGAAACCTGCAAGGGGGATGCCTCAGTAGGCTCTCTCCAGGCGAACTCCCAGGCTAACTCCACCTGTTTGCTTCTCTGCTATGCGCTGCTCCGCTGGTGCGCAGCTGACTGACAGTCTTTTTAGAAGAGCCTGCAATGAAGCACTCCCAAATCACACTATTCAAACAGGAAATCAAACACTCAAGCACACGGTCAAAGTGCCAAACTGTCCCCTCAACAGATACTCACTCCCCCGTCTGCAGCCACCTGGTTGCTCTGCCTCTCCCTTTAGTTTGGGTAAAAAGAATTAGGAATGGCAAGGATAGCTTGCCCCCTTCGCGCTCCCCTTCCAAACTCCCTCTCAAACTCCCCTGTTTGCAGCCCCTGGTCGCTTGCTCACTGCTTTATAAAGCCCTGGCCTGCCTGATTGATTAGCCCCGCCCCCTGGTGTAGAAGCTCACAGCTTCCAACTGCCAGCCACAGCACACGGTCCTGCAAACAAACAAATGAATGAACACACAGACAGACACAAGTACCCCCAAACACACACTACAGACAGCCACTTACCCCAAGGGTCCTGTATTTGCTCCTGCTTTACCTGGAGCAATTCCTCTCAAACTCCCCTGTTTGCAGCCCCTGTTCACAAAGGTATTTATAATGCAAGCTGTCTGGGTCAGGTCTCATGATTTCTTTATGTCTTGTACAGTGCCAACCACAGTTAGAACAACATTATTAAAATGTATATGAATATATAAGCATACATTATCAAAAATGATAGTTATTTTGAATTTCTCAATTTTTCGATGAACAACATGAAACCCACAAAGGAGCTTGATTTTTCAGAAAGTGTTGAACACTTGCCCTATACAAGTCCAGCTTTATTAAGGCATCACAAGTTGTGTACCCAAAACGAAGGCAACCCAACATCACTAATCAATTTTGAAAATTGAAGCCAACATTTCCCCAGATTTGGATATGTCTCTTAAATTATCTGAAGTGCTTTATTATTCACCCATAACAAGTGTCCTAACATCAAGTTTCCTCCCTCCTCGTTCTCTAAAACCTTCCAAAAATTCACTTGGTTCATAATGCATATTACTCGGATCACTATATGTCACTCTGTGTTTTTGTTCTGGAGAAAACTGTGCTATATTATACCTACTAATGCCATTATATGGTAAGCTTTTGGGGCAGTGAGTTAGTTGCCAATCTTAGCTCACTAACGGTCCAGCATCATGAATGCCTATTGCATTGTCTTATTAATAGCAATAATTAATGTTATAGTTTACGGTAGCTTTTCCATTACTGCCTGTGCTCCTCATTTAATTGAAATCTATTTTTGAAGCTCCTGTAAAGTCGACAGCATATGATATGTTTGTTGTATAAAGGCTTTTTAAAATAAATTTTGAAATGTTTGCTTATAATATTGAAGCCAGGAACTGACTAAGATTCAAAGATGGAGTGGACCTTTACCTGGATAACAAGAATACCCTACTTACTAAACAGTAAAAAGTTTTAGAAGAGATACAGAACTTCATGAGTCAAGACTTAAGCCTATTCCCAACTATTAAGGGGTAGGAGGAGACTCTTCTGGGCATCAGATTATACCACTTGTTCCCACCTTCCTCTGAAGCATCTGGTGCTGGCCATAGTCAGAGACAGAAAACTGGATCAGATGGACCAGTGGTGTTATCCAATATGCCAATTCTTATGTAAAATCATATAATATCAGCTGCTCCAAAGATGGAAATATGCTTCTTTACAGATTCATCCTTAACACACATGTCAATACAGAGGTGCACAGACAATCCAGAAAGTTTTTGGAAAGTGTAGGGGACAATTTCCTGGTGCAAGTGCTGGAGGAACCAACAAGGGGCAGAGTTTTTCTTGACCCACTGCTCTAAAACCAGGAAGAATTAGTAGGGGAAGCAAAAGTGGATGGGAACCTGGAAGGCAGTGACCACGAGATGGTCAAGTTCAGGATCCTGACACCAGAAAGAAAGGAGAGCAGCAGAATACGGACCCTGGACTTCAGAAAAGCAGACTTTGACTCCCTCAGGGAACTAATGGGCAGGATCCCCTGGGAGAATAACATGAGGAGGAAAGGAATCCAGCAGAGCTGGCTGTATTTTAAAGAATCCTTATTGAGGTTGCAGGAATAAACCATCCTGATGTGTAGAAAGAATAGTGAATATGGTAGGCGACCAGCTTGGCTTAACAGTGAAATCCTTGCTGATCTAAAACACAAAAAAGAAACTTAAAAGAAGTGGAAGATTGGAGAAATGACCAGGGAGGAGTATAAAAATATTGCTCAGGCATTCAGGAGTGAAATCAAGAAGGCCAAATCGCAGTTGGAGTTGCAGCTAGCAAGAGGTCTTAAGAGTACCAAGAAGGGTTTCTTGAAGTATGTTAGCAACAAGAAGGGAAAGTGTGGGCCCCTTACTGAATGGGGGAGACAGCCTAGTGACAGAGGATGTGGAAAAAGCTAATGTACTCAATGCTTTTTTTGCCTCTGTCTTCATGAACAAGGTCAGCTCCAAGACTGCTGCACTGGGCAGCACAGCATGGGGAGAAAGAAGTGGTTCAGGACTATTTAGAAAAGCTGGGCAAGCACAAGTCCATGGGGCCAGATGTGCTGCATCCGAGGGTGCTAAAGGAGTTGGCCGATGTGATTGCAGAGCCATTGGCCATTATCTTTGAAAACTCATGGCAATTGGAGGAGGTCCCGGATGACTGGAAAAGGGATAATGTAGTGCCCATCTTTAAAAAAGGTAAGAAGGAGGATCTGGGGAACTACAGGCCAGTCAGCCTCACCTCAGTCCCTGGAAAAATCATGGAGAAGGTCCTCAAGGAATCAATTCTGATGCACTTTGAGGAGAGGAAAGTGATCAGGAACAGTCAACATAGATTCACCAAGGGCAAGTCATGCCTGACTAACCTAATTGCCTTCTATGACGAGATAACTGGCTCGGTGGATGAGAGAAAAGCGGTGGATGTGTTATTCCTTGACTTTAGGAAAGCTTTTGATACAGTCTTCCACAGTATTCTTGCCAGCAAGTTAAAGAAGTATGGGGTGGATGAATGGACTATAAGGTGGATAGAAAGCTGGCTAGATCGTCGAGCTCAACGGATAGTGATCAATGGCTCCATGTCTAGTTGGCAGCCGGTATCAAGCGGAGTGCCCCAATAGTTGGTCCTGGGGCCAATTTTGTTCAATATCTTCATTAATGATCTGGAGGATGGCGTGGACTGCACCCTCAGCAAGTTTGCAGATGACACTAAACTGGCAGGAGTGGTACATATGCTGGAGGCTATGGATAGGATACAGAGGGACCTAGACAAATTAGATGATTGGGCCAAAAGAAATCTGATGAGGTTCAACAAGGACAAGTGCAGAATCCTGCACTTAGGATGGAAGAATCCCATGCACTGCTACAGACTAGGAACTGAATGGCTGGGCAGCAGTTCTGCAGAAAAGAACCTAGGGGTTACAGTGGATGAGAAGCTGGATATGAGTCAACAGTGTGCCCTTGTTGCCAAGAAGGCTAATGGCATTTTGGGCTGTATAAGTAGGGGCATTGCCAGCAGATCGAGGGACGTGATCATTCCCCTCTATTCAACATTGGTGAGGCCTCATCTGGAGTATTGTGTCCAGTTTTGGGCCCCACACTACAAGAAGGATGTGGAAAAATTGGAAAGAGTCCAGCGGAGGGCAACAAAAATGATTAGGGGGCTGGAGCACATGACTTATGAGGAGAGGCCGAGGGAACTGGGATTGTTTAGTCTGCAGAAGAGAAGAATGGGGGTGGGGGGGGGGGTTGATAGCTGCTTTCAACTACCTGAAAGGGGGTTCCAAAGAGGATGGATCTAGACTGTTCTCTGTAGTACCAGATGACCGAACAAGGAGTAATGGGGGACTCAAGTTGCAGAGGGGGAGGTTTAGGTTGGATATTAGGAAAAGCTTTTTCACTAGGAAGGTGGTGAAGAACTGGAATGGGTTACCTAGGGATGTGGTGGAATCTCCTTCCTTAGAGGTTTTTAAGGTCCGGCTTGACAAAGATCTGGCTGGGATGATTTAGTTGGGGACTGGTCCTGCTTTGAGCAGGGGGTTGGATTAGATGACCTCCTGAGGTCCCTTCCAACCCTGATATTCTATGATTCTATGAATATGCACACTGAATTGTTCTTGTCGAGCTGTTCATTAGTGCATGATACACTGCTGGTAAAGATTTAAGATTACTGCAATATTTGTTTTGAAATACATATGTATATGGAGAGAGAGAGAATAAAAATAGAGATACCAAAGTCCTATTATATCATCTACTTCGTCTCCTTGAGTTGACATCGGTGACCTTTGTTAACCCCTTTTTAAAAAAAATCATCTGAGTGCTGACTGGTGTCTTGTGTTCTCATTATATTATTAGATATAATAGTAAAAGTATCTGAACATACAAGGGTAACTTTTCAATCATGTGTAGTGATTTAGCTCTGTGTTGCCTATTGCGATCAATGCTGGTAAATTCCCAGTGCCCATCAGGGAAGGGAAGATTCTATCACCCTTAGTCACACTGTGTAATATCTTACTCTGTGAGTTGTTACACTTGTTTCTATCTTACTCCTGGGGTAAAACATTACTCAGTGTGACTAAGGGTGAAAGAATCTGACTCTGCAAGTTTAGTCTATAATGTACAAGGCTCGACAGGACTCTTACCCAAAGGACAACCCCTGGGTGTGTTAGATTAACAAATTTAAACCTCTTTTTAGATCGTGTGAATTATATGAAAATATAACTCTTCAAATCCATATTTCATAGAAGCCATGTTAAAACACATGAAATATTGGTGCAAGATGACTGTGAAGATTACTACCAGGCTGATGACGTGACACCATTACTGACATTTACAGTAAAGGGGAGATTTATTTAGCTCATGATATCATTTTGATTAACTGAGTTTCAGCTGACTGAATACAAATGTGAATCATATTTACTAAATCTTTTGTCAAAAAACAGATTTACAATTAAAAAAGACATGAATAATGAGGGTAACAAGAAGGTAGTTAAACTTCTCTCTCTTCAGTTGCTTAGCAGTCACTGACTTTACAGCATTAACAAAATTTAAATTAGAGATTGTCTTTATTTTATCAAAGCTGATATAAATTCATTTCATGCATAACTGTTACTACTTTATTATAATTCCAAAGTTAACAACTCTGTAGCTAAACATATAGCTTAGAAATATCCTCCTTATACACCAGACGTGTGTCCTTCATGAGTCTCCTTGGGCAGTTCAATTTAGAAGTGTAATAATCTGCAAGCATTCTCTTCTTTGCAATATATTTTTCTACCCTGAATAACCATACCATTCCTAGCTTTTTTAGTAGCAATTTCTTCTCTTCCTGTCTTGTCACCAAATAGTTATCCGATAAATAGTTTCCCCAGCCTTCCTTGTGAATGCATAGGTGTTATTATTGTACATTAGTTCTATATTCCCAATGAATCAGATCCCCCGTTGTGGCCCAAGAAGTGCACAGCACAATTCAGGACCATGAGAGGAAGTATGTGCAAGTATGTGCTCCTGGATTATCTATACCCTGCATAAATTGAAGCAGCCAAATATTATTAATACATCTTTGTATGCAGTGTCATAACCGTGTATGGTGCTTTACCAACAAAGCAAGGAGAGAGTGTCTCTCTATCCTAAAGTTCTTACAATCACAGGGCTGAAACCCTGCTGCCCTTTCTTTTATGAAAAGTCCCAACCTGGAATACATAATGAAATGGTGAAGGTGGCAAAAATATTGTGAGGCAGCAGAGAGGAAAGATGAGTGTGACTTCAATAAAGACTCTGCGGTTACTTTGGTTAGTAACATGTGATATGCGATTTTATTTTATTTTATTAAACTGAGTCTATGAAGAGGAAGATAAAATAAGAACTCAGGAAAGAAGTGAGAGACTAAGAAGAGGAGTGGTTGACTGGACTATTGGGATTGGGAGGGGTTTCTAGGTGTAAGAAGGCATAAGAAACAGAAATGCAAGCTAGTCTTAAAACATACATGAGAAATCTTAATGGTATATGATAAATTCTCTTAACATTTACCTTGTGGCTATTAATGCCACAAAAACATCAATAAATTGCTTAACACAAAATTGTTCAAAAAGTTTCCCATGCATTTAATGTGACATAACAGTGTTGACTCATCCTGATTTGTCATTCTTACTGCGTATATAAAGTGCTTGTGTAACTAGTTCAATTTAAAATATCAACCAGAATTTCAAGATGAAATGTAATCTATTTAATGATCCCTGGTTCAAAGATTTAATCACACACAATAGATTTAAATCTTGCTTGGATTCACTATTGAGGCACATCATATTCATGTTTTCTCACTATATTTTGTTTGTTTGCCTCTATGTGCCACTGGTGAATTCAAAGTGTCATGGTATATTTAATTCTATTAATATATACCTCCAAATGCATTTATTTTTATATTTCTATGAGGATTCTTTTGCATGCAAATATTATTTATGATCTTTCTGTTTTCTGAGGTAGGAATATTTCAATATAGTACAGTTACTAGCACAAATGTATCAACTAGCCTGTTGATACAACTAGCCGCCTAACCCAGATTTATCATGATTTTTTAAAATAACTATTATCTGACAGAGGGGTGGAGGCGTAATGAAATGCATAACAGTGTTTTGTATGTACTGTGACAAATTGCCGGCACTACTATGATGGGTCCCACACTTTCTCTTCTTGTGGGGGGCTTTCAGGGTGCCATTTCTTGCCCCTGAACTGGGGTAACAGCTATCCTACTAGTATCCCAGGGAAGGAGAGTGGAGAGGGAGGGACCCGGGCCCGCCCTCTACTCCGGGTCCCAGCCCAGGGGCCCTATGATTGCAGGTGAACCACTTGTACCAGTGATTCTTTCCCCTGGGCTACTTCCCTCTCCTGACC
The DNA here is from genome assembly GCA_037349315.1 of Chelydra serpentina. Classification (NCBI taxonomy): domain Eukaryota; kingdom Metazoa; phylum Chordata; order Testudines; family Chelydridae; genus Chelydra; species Chelydra serpentina. Next base: position 73,910,846 of record JBAIAC010000004.1, read on the forward strand.
TTCAGCTTGTGGGGCTTCCTGCCTTCCCTCTGCACAAGCCAGGTGTCCCTTTACCTAGGATCTTGGTCTTCTTAGCCCGCTGCAGCACTTCTCAAAACTCTCCTCCGCTTTCCTACGAACTGCTCTTTGTTCCACCACCAATCCACTCTGCTTCACTCCTCCAAACTGCTGTCTGCTCCACCACCAAACCACTCTGCTCCAACTCCTCCTCACTCTGCTCCAGCTCCTCTCTGGCTGATTGAAGCAGGGGGATTTTATCAGGTGACTGGCTTCAGGTGCTCTAATTGGTTTCAGGTGCTTTTAATTAATCTACAGGGAATAAGGCTTCTCCTCATCCTAGATCACTCTCCTGCTGCCTTCTGGCCATGCTGTATCACATATCCTCACCCCCTGCTCAACACCATGGGGTTGGGCAACGTTGGACCAGAGGCAATGCTTTCGTGACAAGCCATCTGCGTTGCCGTGTTGGCTTCCGGCCCTATGCTGTACTCAGAAATGAAAAGGTTGCAGAGATAGGAACCATCTAGTCACTCTTGCATTCTTCTCCTTGTTTCTGTGCATCCACTGGAGCGGGGCATGGTCTGTCACCAGGGAAAATCGCCGCCCCAGTAGGTAGTAACGGAGAGTTTCCATGGCCCATTTTATCGCCAGACATTCCTTTTCAACGACGGCATACTTTTGTTCCCTGGGGAGGAGCTTCCGGCTGAGGTACAGGATCGGGTGTTCCTCCTCCCCTACCATCTCGAAAGGACGGCTCCTAGCCCTACCTCCGAGGCATCTGTTTGAAGAACAAATTCTTTCTTGAAGTCTGGGGCTATGAGTACAGGATGGCAGCAAAGGGCTGTCCTTAAATCTGCGAATGCCCCTTCTGCTGCATCAGACCACTTTACTATCTCGGGGCCCCGAGCCTTTATCAGGTCAATCAATGGCCCTGCTCTTGTGGCAAAATGAGGGATGAATCTCCGATAGTACCCTACTAACCCGAGAAATGCTCTGACCTGCTTTTTACGGATTAGCCGAGGCCAATCTTGTATTGCCTCCACTTTGTTCCATTAGGGTTTTACCAAACCTCTCCCTACTACATACCCAAGGTATCTGGCTTCAGCTAGTCCTATCACACATTTGAGAGGGTTGGCAGTGAGGCCAGCCTTCCTCAGGGTGTCTAGTACCGCTTCTACTTTTACTAGGTGTGTTTCCCAGTCAGGGCTATGGATGACTATATCATCTAAATAGGCGGCGGCATACCTGGCATGGGGTCGCAACAATTTATCCATAAGTCGTTGGAATGTTGCTGGGGCCCCATGGAGTCCGAAAGGGAGGACAGTGTATTGGAATAGGCCATCAGGTGTAGAGAAAGCTGTCTTCTCCTTGGCATTCTTGGCCAGGGGAATTTGCCAATATCCTTTAGTCAGGTCCAGAGTGGTTAGGTATCGGGCCTTGCCTAACTGATCAACTAGCTCATCGACACGTGGTATTGGATAGGCATCGAATTGGGATACTTCATTCAACTTCCGGAAGTCATTACAAAACCTCCAGGTGCCGTCAGGCTTGGGTACTAAGACGATAGGACTGGACCACTGGCTGTGGGATTCTTCAATAACCCCAATTTCCAACATCTTCATTTCTGTCCTAATTTCCTCTCTTTTAGCTTCCGGTATCCGGTATGGTCTTATCGTCACCCTTATTCCAGGCCTGGTGACAATATGATGTTGGACCAGTGTCTTGTCTATTCCTAGATGTCCCCCAAATAAATGACTGTGAGCTAGCTCTAGTACTGCCCTTGTGTGTTTCCGTGGGACTAAGAGCTGCTCTACTTCTTCCCCTCGGATCTGCACTATTCGGTACAACAGATCACGTTTGATCACATAATACGGCCCCGGGCCTTTGGTCTTTCCTTCCACCGGTATGCCATTTACTTCCACTACCTCCTCCCTCACATTCACATATAGCGGGTCATTGGCTTGGTCCTGCCTGAAATTCTCATGGGCGGTACCGATCTGACCTAATTCCAGGGGGCCTATTTCTACTCCGCCCCCTGGGGTGCCCCTACTTGGGCTAGGAACTGCCTCTGAGTCCTCACTGGCCTGAATTGTCTCCTGGCCTCCTGAACGGGTTCGCTTACCAACAAGGGAGGCTTTCTGGTTCTCTGCTAGAATCCTGGTCCCTAGCCTTTTATCTGCCCTCCTTTCCCACCTAGACTTTCGGGGTTTCCCGGGGGATGAGAATAGCTCTGGGGCAAATTCAGCAAAAATTGGTGTGAAGCTATCTGTAGGTGCCTCCATTTCAGCCCGGGGGTTGCTACCCTCCCTTGGCTCTACTGGGGGGGAGTAAGTTCTCAAACCCAGGGAAGTCCCTGCCAATTAAGACCGGGTAGGGGAGCCTAGGGACCACCCCTGCAGTTACCCTGGTAGTGTTCCCCTGGATCTCAATCCGTACTGGGATTGTGGGGTAAAAATTTACGGTGCCATGAACGCACGTTACCCCTGTGGTTTTGGCCCAGGTTAGTTGGTCTTGCCCCACCAACCTCCCCGAGACCAGCGTGACAGCACTCCCGGAATCTACTAATGCTGTGGTCACAATACCATTCATTTTTACTGACCTTGTTTACCCATGTGGGGTCATTGCAACCCCTACCAGGCCAATTAGGCCACATTGTTCCCCAGGATCCCCCAGATTGCACTGCATAGGCTCTTCCCTGTTGCGGCATTGGGCTGCTATATGCCCCAATTCCCCACACTCTTAACACCGACCCCTTATCCCGGTTGCCGCCCTCTGCCTGGGGCTATTTGGTCGGCACCCCCAGCCCTCTCTTCCCAAACCCCCAGGTCCCTTCTTGGACTCGGGCCATTCCTCAATGTCTTTCCTCCCAATCATAGTTCTCCTATAGTTCTTGGCGGTCTGGGACCTTGGGTTTGGGGCTGGCTTCCTGGATTGCCGTGTTTCACCCCCTGGGGTCTGGAACAGTTCACGGGCTGCTAGCTGTCTTTCCACGAGGGAGACCAACTCATCATAGGTGGAGGGGTCATTCTGGCCAACCCAAGCCTGGAGGCCTGGTGGTAGCCCCCTCATATACCGGTCCAGTACCAGGAGCTCCATCATCTTCTCAGAGCTGAGGGCCTCAGGGCGCAGCCATTTCCGGGTGAGGTGGATCAGGTCAAACAATTGCGATCTGGGTGTCTTGTCCTCTGTATACTGCCACTCATGGAATCTCTGGGCTCGCAATGCCGTAGTTACTCCGGATCTGGCCAGGATCTCTGCCTTCAGCTGGGGGTAATCTGCTGCAGTCTCTGTGGCCATATCGTAGTATACCTTCTGGGCCTCCCCACACAGGAACAGGGCAAGGATACCGGGCCACTGGTCTCGGGGCCAGGCCTCCCGTAGGGCTGCTCTCTCAAAAGCCAGGAGGTATGCCTCCACATCATCCTCCCATGTCATTTTCTGTAGGCAGTGGCTGGCCCATATAGTCCGGGTCCCATCGCAGTTCTGGCTTCGCTCCATAAGGGCCTTCATCTGGTTCACCAGCTCCTGCAGCAGGGCTCAGTCCTGGGCAGCCTGAGTCATCAACAGATTAGTCTCTTTCTGTACCCTAGTCACCTCCCATTGGGCGGTTGCTTGGACCCGGGTAGCCTCCTGCTGGGCCGCGGTGGCTTGTATTAGGGACTTGATTACGTCGTCCATCTTAAGGACTGGATTTTTTTGGCTAACCCTGGTTTAAGTCCCCAGCGCGGAGATCCCACCCCTAACACCACGTGTGGCAAATTGCCGGCACTACTATGATGGGTCCCACACTTTCTCTTCTTGTGGGGGGGTTTCAGGGTGCCATTTCTTGCCCCTGAACTGGGGTAACAGCTATCCTACTAGTATCCCAGGGAAGGGGAGTGGAGAGGGAGGGACCCGGGCCCGCCCTCTACTCCGGGTCCCAGCCCAGGGGCCCTATGATTGCAGGTGAACCACTTGTACCAGTGATTCTTTCCCCTGGGCTACTTCCCTCTCCTGACCTTCAGCTTGTGGGGCTTCCTGCCTTCCTTCTGCACAAGCCAGGTGTCCCTTTACCTAGGATCTTGGTCTTCTTAGCCCGCTGCAGCACTTCTCAAAACTCTCCTCTGCTTTCCTACGAACTGCTCTTTGTTCCACCACCAATCCACTCTGCTTCACTCCTCCAAACTGCTGTCTGCTCCACCACCAAACCACTCTGCTCCAACTCCTCCTCACTCTGCTCCAGCTCCTCTCTGGCTGATTGAAGCAGGGGGATTTTATCAGGTGACTGGCTTCAGGTGCTCTAATTGGTTTCAGGTGCTTTTAATTAATCTACAGGGAATAAGGCTTCTCCTCATCCTAGATCACTCTCCTGCTGCCTTCTGGCCATGCTGTATCACAGTACTTATTCTTGACAGTTTACTTCAATATGCACCTTTTTGGAAACACTACAACATTTTTATTTATAACAAGATGACATTTTCCTTCTTGAAAAATAATTCATGGAATCACAGATAGCTATAGATTTTCTTTTTGCTCAAAAACAAATCTTTTCAAAATTTGGAAAAATCGATAGCAGTAAACGACAGCAGGGAATGTATTGCTCTGGAAAACATACTAGAAAATGTATTGATTGTTTTCCCAACTGATTTGAGTTTAATCCCATCATTTCTATGTATTTGTGATACACACAACATTTAAGTACTCAATATTGAAAAAAAAATTGTCTTCTCATTTGCAGTCTCTGAAATGTATACTATTGTCCAACAGGTTGTTTCAGTATTTGAATCAAAGTTTAACTAAAGTTTTCTGAACTCTCATAAATTAAAAGCTAGTTTTCAGGATAGTGTGTGGTAATCCCATTGCACTGCGCCAGCTCTTTTGTGATATGCTGAGTGCCCTCACCTCCCACTGAGGTCATTGACTTCAATGGGAGATGAAGCTTCACTACACTTTATAAGGTTGGTCTTTTAGGCCTCAGTTCAGGAAAAAATACTTAAGTAAGCACTTTGGGCATTCATTCATGGAGGATTAGAATGCTGGATTTCATTATACGCTATTGATTTATATTCCAGCACTAGGAGAAAATCAGCAGAGAGAGGAAATTACACTTAGTTATATCTTGAATATTCATTGAAGTAAACCAGTCGTGCTGGAACCAGTTTTATAGTGTAGAAGGCAGAAACGATGTATTTGGGTTGTTATTACTACTGCAGCAGCACCCCAGTGCCCTTCGTTCCAGTACCTATGAAGTAAATTTGCAAAGAATTTTTAATGAAACTACACAGTATCTTAACACACAAAAATATTATATCTTTATAGACTCTTCTCTCTCTCTCTTTCTCTCTCTCTCTCTCTCACATACACACAGAGTGTTCTCTGCATTTAAGGTGGTTTTATTAGCATGAGTTTGGGAATGGTGCATTATATAGTAATGCAGTTCATCCCAAATGAGAGGTGGTAAAACATTTATAACACACCCTGATGTATTGTAAATATGCCACTTGTTATAGGGGGGAAAACTATTTTGAAAAGTATTTATTGAGTTTTTAAATATTCTATTTGAACTATTGTTCATAACCCTCCACCTCTAAAGCTAGTTACCTTGGTTGCCATTGGTCTATCAGTGCAGGGCTCAGAAGGAGCCATTAAAAAAATTAAAATAGTTTAACAACAAAAAATGACTTGCTTTTAAAAGTGTGGACTCTCTAGCCTTACCAAGGATAGAAATGAGTATCGGGTTCCCCCCCATCCCACTCAGATAGGAGCTACTTTGTAGCCCCACAGAGCCACAGCATACCAGACTTTAAAATTGGAACATTTGTATATAAAATAAACGTATTACTAATCTGGGACTGAATCATGTTGCTCAGTGGCTTCAGTCAAAAAAGAAATTCCACATGTGCAGGTGGGGAGAAGACACATTCTCTGTATCAAAACAAACTGTTGCATTTAATCCCGGAGATAAATTTTTTTTAAAAAAAAACACCTTGTAGAAAATTGTGTAAATTCAAATGAAAAGTGAGCTTGAGGAAACAGAGGTCTATGTTTAGAAATTCCAAAGTTATTTGTTCATCTAACCATTGGTCTAAGTACAAGCTTCCAAAGGTAGGACCTCCAGGTATGGAGCAAAATAATGGAGCCTCTCCCCCAATACATACACCTCCCCATGACCCTCGTATGGAGTGAAAATATTGTAAGTACATTGATAATGGCTCAGATCCTTTGAGACTGAACTTTTTAGGCTGGAGATGTCTTTACATTGGTACAGTCCCCAGCACAACATGGTTGTATGACCTGATTGAGGTCTCTTGGAAAAACCAAGATAAGCTCTACATATAAATATTATTTAAGACCAGCAGGTATGTCAGGCTAATGGTGGCTTTAGGAAAACTGTACTGCTCCAACCCTTGGGGTTACTAGAAGCCAGTTTCTCCTTTTGATTTCAGTTAAAACAGCCTCAAGGTGAATGTTTGTGCTGCTTTTTTTGAACAGCTTACTGAGTGCATGACCTTTTTCAAAAATTTGTCATTTTAATACAAAAGTCATGCATAGAATTTTGGATTTTTTTCATAAGGTTTTCTGCCATTTTGACCCACTCTATATATTAAGAAGTATTAACATGAATAATTTAAGCTGAAGCATAAGTGACACTGTAAAGACATAAAGGCAATTCACTAAACCACATAATTCAGCAATATGCATTATTTCTCCAACACCTTAGTGGAACCAGCGAAGATTTAGTCAATTGTTTAAGGGCCCAGTGCTGCTCCCATTGAAAGGCATGGCAAAAGTCGCCATGAAGTCAAAGGGAGCAGCATCAGGGCCTAAATTGTGGCTGTATTTTAACTCTGTAAAATATATTTGGATGCAGTTTCTAGGGAAGATGCTATACAAAATAACGTTATGGAGTATGCTCTCCAGGACAGGGATTGCTTTTTTCCTATGTTTGTGTATGATCCAGCACACTGGAGCCCTAGGCCCATTGCGGGCCTTTGGGCACTACCATACTATATCTTTGGGCACTACCATAATACACCATAATAATGTACTTTTTGAGGTCTAAATTAGATGACAAAGCCCCGGAATTATGCAAAAAGTTCCATCACAGTGCTGAATCATCACCTCCTCCAAACCAGCACCACACCGGCTTGCTTCCTCCTCTTCATATACTGTCTTAGTGAAGCTTAGAAACCACACTTGGCCCCAACACGTGTCAAGTAATTGCTAAGTTTCCTTTCACCCTACAGGGGAAATAGAATAGCCGCACAGAGGAGAGGAGTTGTTTATGAAAATCAGGCCAGAAGTGTAGGGAAAGTGGTCACAAGGGGCTGAAGCCAGGAAGCTATTAAAGTTAAAACCAAGAAACACAGTAGAAATGGGTGATACTTACAATAGGAAATACTTTAGGAATGTGTAGGACGTAGGCGAGACAAGCATGTCTACCACTTCAGATCCTCTAAGGCACACAGGAGACAAGCCAGCATGTCTTGTGCCCTAGACAGCCTGTCTTGACTGACAGATCCACCCTGGTCAATTTCCTAGGTTATGTTGGGGGACTCTTTTGTGTGGCTTACTAGCTTCAGAGCCTGAGACGGTACCTGTCCCACAGAGCTCTTAATGTACTTTGGAGCATAGTTAACATCTCTTCCAAAAGCCTCTCTCTGCCACTGGCATTTTCTTTGCTCTCTTTGGCATCTTTCTGGTTGCCACTCCAACAAGTCCCATACACATCAACCAGCCATCAGTGTGGCACAACAATACATTTATGAGGCAGCTTTACAAATGAGAGCTATGGCATCATTTGCCTGGTATCATAATGCCCCAGTAAACTGAACCCGGTGAATATTAAAACAATTTGATCCAACTAGGGAATTATACATAATATTAATAGAAGATATAGTGTGTGAAATTATTCTGTTTTAGTTTAATGCATGAATAATCTTGTAAAACTACCATATCTAATTCTACCAGATGAAGTATGATATTTAATATCTATCAGCATATTTTAATAAAAGTACTTGAATATCCATTTCAAAACCTGCATGGCTAAGAAATGCACTTTGCTATATTTAGTGGTATTACTATACAGAATTGCATGGAAGTGGCAAGCTCACACAATATAAAAGATAAAAGCTCAGCTCTCTGAGCTATGCATTGTAATATATCCTGTTAACATTGCTGTCTCAGTGCTTTTATAGCTGTGCTCTGATGGGAAAAAAATAGAATTACAGCCAAGAGAGTCAAACCCACTGAGTTTTTATGAGCCTTACTCGCCTAACTGTTGTTTAATCTTTATGAAATTATACATTCTATCAAAAGGTATCTAAAAACAGTGTGTGTGTGTGTGTGTGTGAACTGATGCTGATAAGCTTATTGTACTGGAAACGTTCCAAATTCTTCAGTGTTAAATAAGCACAGTAAAGGTCACATGAGAAATGCAAATCATAGAAGACTTTGGAAGGTAATCCATTCTAGTTATCCCATTTGCCTTGGATACTGTGGGGAAAAACACTTTTAATAGGATTGTTGGGAGGGTAGGCTGGGTAGGTCCAGGGCCGATGAGAGTGCGGGGAAGCCGGTACAAATTACCAGGGCCCGCAGTCCGGAAGGGGGCCTGGGGTGGTCTGGAAGGGGACCCGGGGCCTGACTATGTAAAGATTTTTAGCCAGTCTGCCCTTCCTGGGGGGCCCCCAAAAATGTTCACCCGGGCCCGAACCCGCTCTTGGCGGCCCTGGGTAGGTCAAGATCCAATAAGCAGTGTAAAAAGGGACCAAAAATGTATCACAGATTTGGAGTCAGATTCTGTGGTGCACCTCAGCATAGAACTCTTAGCCCAGAGGGTAAGGGTCTAAGGTGGGTTTAAGCAATCTTTGTGAATTCCTGATCCTGGGAAGCTGTAAGGGCTGGAGAGTTTCCCAGAATAACTGAAACAGCCCTGGGGGCATACGTTCCAGCTGCTTTCATGGGTTACCCTTTGAGCTGCAATGTTGCCTAGAATTTCTACAGTAATGCATGCCCTGTCCCTGCCCAAACATACCTCCTACCCTGAGCCTTGCCCCAAACATACATGGTCCTTGGAAGGCAGTCTTATGTCTGCCTGCCACAATGCCTATATTGGGGAAGCGTCCCTCATTCTGAACTGGGGTTTTTACACTACTTTTATGTCACTCTGGCCCTTTGATCTAGTTTATGGAGGCCAGAATGGTGGTGAGATCCTCACCACCATAGTACCTGAAATTAACACTTGGACTCACAACAGAGAGTGCATACAGTGCTGTAGTAAAAGCCGGCTGGGATATGAAGTATCTAATATTGTAATGGGGGATTCCCATCTATGATTTGTATATAGAAGTATGTATAAATATAATCCACTATGGTTATTCTACAATTTATTTTAAAGAATAACTATTTTATCAGGAGCAAAAGTAACAGATGTAGAATTCACTCAAGATAAAATTACCAGAGGGGCTGATCGGAAGTCTGTGGTCATTCAGATGCGGACAAGTTATAATGAAAACCAATCTTTGGATTTGAAAATTAGGTTTAGGATACTGACAATATCTTGAAAGTAGAGCATTATAAATAGTATTAGAAATATGGGAAAAGAGAAATTGAATTTTCTATGTAATAGGCTGCTTCGTGTACATGTCCAGTTCGTCTACTGATGCAATGAGGAAGGGTGGATCAGTGAAGCATTATCCTGAGACTAAGTAAAGATTTATATGGAAGACGTGTTGTGCACCTAAATATCAAAAGTCCTGAACATTCAGGCTGGCAAAAAACCCAAGCAGTAGTAGTTTTAAACTAGTATCAAATAAACTATTGGAATTAGGAAGCGGCTTAAGGTGCATTGTAAGTTATAGACAGTAAGTTACACACAAAAAGTTACAAAGAACATTTTTTTACATTTGCAAAGTCAAGCACTCAAAAGTTAGAATGAAGAGTACCAGGGCAATTCTAATTCAGCCCCCCCTTGTGTGTATACATTATCATACAGTCTTTAATTACGATTGCATATTTTTTTTCGACAGGACCCATGTCTCTTTCAGTGCACAGAATGGATGGTGCTTACTTAATGAGCAGTTATTCAATATTTTTTTCTTCTTGTTCAATGAATGGCCTTAGACCTTATGGATTGCAAACTATTCAAACCTGCTCTGAACACACAATTACTAATTTCCTCATAGTTTTTTTCCCTATGTGCTCCTCGCTATAATATCTGACTCCTTCACAAACATGATTATTTTATCTTCACAACACCCCAGTGAGCTCAGGGGTTGGTATTATCCCCACTATAGAGAAGGTATAATTTTGGGTGCCCAATTTGAGATACTTAGGACATGTTTTTGTTTTTGTTTTGTCTGTGGGGAGGGAGTATTTAGTATTACATAGCACTTTATCTGTTCAAAACACAGCCCTCATTGACCTCAGTTCCAGCTGTGAGTGTTCAACACTTCTGCAAATCAGACCCAAGAATTATCAAATTGGGTATCCAGAAGAAGAGGAACACACAATTAGAGACCACCTGTGAAAAGTTTGGTTTATGTGACTTGCCCAGCATCACACCGGACCTCTGTGGCAGAGGCATGGTTATAATGAAATTCTCCATGACAGCATTCAACCACCTTACCAATGACAACATATTTTTCCTCTTCTTCCAATCCCTTGCTTCATTCCCTATACATTTTCCACCTTCTGCAACAAATGAGGGAGAGATCCTAATGACAACACCCTCCTTCACTACACAACCCTGATTCATCCACAGAGCAGGTCCATCCCACCACTGAATGAGGCCGGAGTCCAGTGGAAAAAAATAAGTGATCATATAATTCTAGACATAGGCGCCAACTTCCGGTGACGCCGGTGGGGGCTGACGGCCGGCGTCGGGGGCGGGGCCCCGCCCCCGATGCCAGGCAACGTTGCGGGGCCCCGCCCCCGACACCAACGCAACGTCGCCCAGCGTCGGGGGCGGGGCCCCGCAACGTCTCCCAGTGCTGAGGTGAGCTTGCAGCGGGTCCCGGGTCTGGCGGGGAGCTGGGCGCGGGCCCCGGGGATGGCAGGGAGCTGCCGGTGGGTGCTCTGCACCCACCAATTTTTCCCCGTGGGTGCTCCAGCCCCAGAGCACCCATGGAGTCGGCGCCTATGATTCAAGACTGTATCATAAGAAATATGCACAAGGGTGTTGAATTAACATTACTTTTGTCGGCTTAATTTTACAATCTAAATCATGTTCTTTTAATGTCATTTTTGTGTGTAATTCCCTAGGTTTATAAAAAAAATCAAACAGCAAAAACAGAAATTCCATTGTGTTGCATCATATTGACATCCAGATGGGTCATAATCAGGGCTGTAAACATTAGATTCACCTGCCACTTGAGCTAATGGATAGCTGCAGTAGATTGTCATCCTCTATATGGTCCATCATTATAGGGAGATGAGACACATGCTTTTAGACATCAGTCTATTTGCTGGACATCAGAGGAATGGTGAGACTCAGGAATCTTGGGTTCTATTCCAGGCTGCGGGGGGGATTGTGCTCTACTGGGCACAGACTCTTCTGCCCATTCTCTCCAAGATCGGCCCTTTTTACCGCATCCACTTGAATCTGTCCCAGTCCTAGTCTTACCTTTTCCCCACTTTGTCCCAGTCCCATGTGTCCTTACCGAACCAGTCGTTGTCCCCACTCTGGACTCACTGTCTGAGTCCCAAGTTCTACTTTATTTGCTCTCATCCAGTCTCAGTCTCCTCCTCCCCCTTTCCCTAGCTCTTGGCCCCAGACTCCCTCCTTCCTGGGTCCTTGTCACTGTCTTTGCCCAACCAGTTCCGGCTCTCCCCCTATTAGCAGATCTGTCTTACTTCTCTCCCCCCACATCTGTTCACTTCTCTTGGTTCCTCATCTGAGCCTCCTTATCCAGCCAATTGCAGCCCTACCCTCCCCAACTCTTCATCCACTCTTAGTGTTGCTCCCAGTCTGCCACTCTTTCCCTCCCCAGCTCCCAGATTCCCCTCAGGTTACCAGTCCCCTTGCCCTCCACACCCTCATTGTTCCCAGCTCCAACCTCCTTACACAGACAGTCCCAGTTTCTCCCCACTCTCTCTAGTCCCAGTCTCACCAAACTAATTCTCCCAATCTACTCCCTTCCTTCTCCCAGTCTGTCTTTTGTCCCCTCTGCATTTGAATCAGACAAATTCCACCTCCATGGTGCCTGGGTCCCACCAGAGGGATCTTTGAGAGCACAGGGGATCCAGGCTCTCCTGCTTTCAGTTCCATCCCCATCCCAACCCATATGGGAACAGCCCTTACAGGAAAAGTCCAACTTCACCACTGTAGTCCTGGGTTGATGGGAAGCATGTGGAGATTGAGCACGCTCAGTGAAGATGGAGTCTTCAAAAAAATTTAGCTGTTAAATTCTAAGTCTTTACTGAGCATGTGCAAACTGAATTTTTTCAAAGGCTTATACCAGGTAATTAGGGGAAGTGGTTTTGCTCATATGTGTGCAGTAATAAAGCAATACCTAGATTTAAAATAAAAGATGAAAAAAGAAGAAAAAGAAGAGTGAGTTTCAGTTTATTTTATATCAAATGATAGTGCAGCTTTACTATGACAGTCAGTACCCAGATATATCAACAGTTACCCATCTCTAAATCTATGTAGCCATAACACCGCTCCTTAATGGATAATCCTTGTGTACTATTTGTGTTTGTAGCTGTTGAGGTGGATGTGAGCGCTTACCTTTTAAATTAATTTTTTGTGCCTTTTGGGGCATCGGGATTTGTGAGGTGATGGACTGCTTTTGTTAGAGGAACTTTGAAGTTGCAAGGATTTTTTTTTCTTTTTTGTTTTTGTTTTTGGAACAGTGTGTAGTTGTCTAAGCAATTCCATGAACCAGAACGAAGGTATGGGCGTGGGAGTACTCTTCTGTGATCCAAGTTTTCTTTTTCAGTAGCTATATTTTAAGGCTTTGATGTACTATCTTCTGGGAAAGCCTGAGATTAGCAAATCTGCAGTCTAGAGTACAGCAGTGTTTTGCTACAGGTTTCAAAAGCCTTCATTATGAAGGATAAATTGTGACTTCAGAAATATATGTTGTTAAGCAGAGTTAGTGCTTTCTCTCTATTCTCTAAAATGTACAGTCTTTTTTATTGTCTCTTAGAAACATTTTGTAAGAATAAAAAATATAGAAGGAAAAAAAGAGAAAAATATGTAAACAAAAAACAAACAAAATATTTCTTTTTAATACATATCAGTAGAGAAAGAACATTAAGACAATGCAAATTGTACATCTTAACATATAGATATAGTTCCAGTTCGGTATAAGCAGTGTCAAGGCTAATTCCCCACTCTGGCACTTCGAGTGCAGAAGGTGGGGGCCTGCAAGGAACCTAAAAAATTAATGCTGGCCACTCCGGGCTTGTATTAAACTCCCAAGGTTACAGCTTCTCTCTGACGTTGGATGGGTAGATGCTGCCACCACCCAAATGCAAAAAAACCCTTTTGAACACAAGAAGGCACACTTGGGAATTCCTCCCTGTGGGGTATCCTCAAGCCCTTTCACTCCCCTCTGGGGAAGAGCTGAGAAAGAAAACAAAGGAAATAAGTTGTTGCCACCAGCTAATTAAACAACATGGACACAAACCTCTTAGGACACAAAAATCCAATCCTGTTCTTAAAAAAGGAAACTTTTCTTAAAAACAAAAAGAAAGAAAATACATCTAGAACTTAGGCTTTTGCTAGATTTAAAATGAGCAAATATAATAATTAAGCATCAAGAATGGTTTTCTTGAGGTCCAGCTTAATGGCTACAAACAGAAAAAAGCATTTGGGAGTTAGCACAGAGGAGTGCACAAGCCATAAAGAAATAAAAGAGATAAACCTAATCACGTCTTCCTAGACATTTCCTGATCTGCTTACATTTCTAGGGTTTAAAATGAGTCAATTCTAGGTATTATTTAATGATTTTTCATACCTGGTTTAAAGCTTTTTACAGCATAGCTCCAGCCCTGTCCCTGCTCTGTCCCCTCTCTCCGGAGAACAACAACAGACAGAGAAAGGGAAAGTTTATTCCCAATTTTAAAAAGTTCTAGCCCTCCCATTGGCTCTTTTGGTCAGGTGCCCACCCCCTCCGTTTTACATATGGGCTTTTTTAACCCTTTACAGGTAAAGCAAGAAGAAAACAGCTACTAACAGAGATTTTGTAGCTAACTGGCTGGCTGGATGTCCATAAAAGGGAGCTCCCACCCCGCTTCATTTATCACAGCAGTACTGGTTTGTTTTCATTCAGCAGCCCTCAGTGATGAGGAAGCATACCATAAGGGTCAAATCTTGATCTAATTTAAGTCAAAGGCAAAAGTCCCACTAATGTAAGTAGAATCAGGATTTGTCCCTTAGAGCAGATCTGCCTATGTCATTTATAATTACCCTCAAATGTTTCTAAATAATGATCTGAATTTTTTTTTAAAAACGTGCTCCTCTTTGGAACATAGCATAGGGATTCCCATAGCACGTCAGAAAAGTTACTCATTTTGTCCAGTACACTGTCTGTGACAGTGGCAAGTAACTGATGATTTAAGGAACATGCAAGAAATCTCATTGTGGACAATTGACCCCTGACTGGTTCTTGGAGAGTCTATAATTTTAGTACAATATAATCTATCTGTGAAGCATGCCTATAGAAATAATAATGGGAATACTACTAATAATGTACTACTACTACTAGTAGTGTACTAGTAGTGTACTAGTAGTAGTACTGTACACTGTACTGTACTAGTACACTGTACACGCTACTGTACTGTACTAGTAGTAGTACACTACTAATAGTGTACTAGTAGTGTACTACTACTAATAATGTACTAAAATCATTGGCAAAGGGACTGACATGAATGGTTGGGTTAACTGTCTTAAATATAATTATGGTCAACTGGAATACCGCATACGGACAATGGAATCCTAAAATTGGTCTCCCGGAATATCAAATATGAATAAGAACTGAGACTATGATCCCGGATGTATGTTAGTGGAAAGGAAAAGTAGCATAAAAGGTCATCAAACCCATCCTTAGTTGGGACACCAGGACTGGAGTCACATTGGAGAACCGGTTAGGAAACCTAGGCCAGCACCTTCTGCTTGTGATGAGCTCCACTGATTGTTTTTTTCTCCATCTGTATATCTAATAAGCTCCATAAGGTTATAAGTAGGTACAATGTAAGATCATCAGTATGAACAATGCGGGAAAACCCTTTACTGTGTTTATCTTATTCTTATAAGTAAGCATATTGGTTTTTCTATTATTTATTATATTTGTTTGTATTAACTAAATTGACCTGTGCTTCACCTGTCACGTCTTCTATTGTCTATCTAGGTTCTAACTGAACATTCATAACAGAGGGATCTAGGCATATTATATATTTAATAAAGTAAACATGAATTAAGTTATGATTATTTTTACTTAAAAAGGCAAAGGTAATTAAAAAGTGAAATATCATTACTTCATTTCAGCTGATAACAGCAAAGTTTAGCTATTGAGACAACCACAAAATATCACCTTCCAAACAGGAACAAACAAGAACATAAGAATGACCATACTGGGTCAGACCAATTATTCATGTAGCCCAATATCCTGTCTTCTCTTAGTGGCTGGTGCCAGAGGCTTCAGAAGGAATGAACAGAACAGGGTGGTTAGCGAGTGCTCTATCCCTTGACGTCCAGTCCCAGCTTCTGGAAGTCATAGGCTTAGGGACACCCAGACCCTGGGGTTCCATCCCTGACTATCTTGGCTAATAGCAATAGATAGACCTATCCTACATGAAAGTATCTAATTCTTTTTTGAGCCCAGTTATACTTTTGGCCTTCACAACATCCCCTGGCAACAAGTTCCACAGGTTGACTCTGTGTTGTGTGAAGAAGTACTTCCTTATGTTTGTTTTAAACCTAACACCTATTAATTTCATTGGGTGACCCCTGGTCCTTGTATTATACAAAAGGATGAATAACACTTCCTTATTCACTTTTTTTTTAATGGAGATATGCTAATCTCCTAGAACTGGAGCAACCTTGAAAGATCATCGAGTCCAGTCCCCTGCCTTCACTAGCAGGACCGAGTACTGTACCCTGACAGATTTTTGCCACAGATCCCTAAATGGCCCCCTCAAGGATTGAACTCACAACCCTGGATTTAGTAGACCAATGCTCAAACCACTGAGCTATCCCTCTCCCCAACACCAGTCTTTCTCCACACCATTCATGATTTAATAAACCTCTATGATATTCCCCCCTTTGTTGTCTCTTTTATAAACTGAACAGTCCCACTCTTTTTAATCCCTCTTTGTATGGAAGCTGTTCCATACCCCTAATCATTTTTGTTGCCATTCTCTTCCTTTTTCCAATTCTAATATATCTTTTCTGAAATGGAGCACCCAGAACTGCACACAGTATTGAAGGTGTGAGCATAACAGTGATTTATATAATGGAATTATGATATTTTCTTTCTTATTATCAATCCATTTAATAGAATCATAGAATCATAGAATTTCATGGTTGGAAGGGACCTCAGGAGGTCATCTAGTCCAACCCCCTGCTCAAAGCAGGACCAATCCCCAACTAAATCATCCCAGCCAGGGCTTTGTCAAGCCTGACCTTAAAAACCTCTAAGGAAGGAGATTCCACCACCTCCCTAGGTAACCCATTCCAGTTCTTCACCACCCTACTAGTGAACAAGTTTTTCCTAATATCCAACCTAAACCTCCCCTTCTGCAACTTGAAACCATTACTCCTTGTTCTGTCATCTTCTACCACTGAGAACAGTCTAGATCCATCCTCTTTGGAACCCCCTTTCAGGTAGTTGAAAGCAGCTATCAAATCCCCCCTCATTCTTCTCTTCTGCAGGCTAAACAATCCCATTTCTCTCAGCCTCTCTTCATAAGTCATGTGCTCCAGCCCCCTAATCATTTCCTCATGGTTCCTAACGTTCTGTTAGTTTTGTTGGCAGGGCCAGCTCACAACATTTTGGCACCTGAGGCGAGGAGCTCAAATGATGCCCCCATACTCCCTCGCTTGGGCCAAAACTTTGAAAGGTCTCTTGTGCCCTCCTTCCTTCAGCACAGCACTCCACCATCTCTGTGCATCTAGAGCAGATAGAATACATATGCACCAGCAGCAGACACAATTTTCTACACTCTGGGTCCTTGTGGCGCCCCCCCGCCCCAGCCGGCACTTGAGGCGGCCACCTCAGTTCGCCTCATGATAAGGCCAGTCCTGTTTGTTGGCTGCCACTGCGCATTGAGCAGATGTTTTCAGAGCATTATCCCCGATGACTCCAAGATCTCTTGAGTGGTGAGAGCTAATATAAACCTCATCATTTTGTATGTATAGTTGGGGTTCTGTTTTCCAGTGTGAATTGCATTTTTCAACATTTAATTTCATCTGCCATTTTGTTACCTAGTCACTATGTTTTATGAGATCCTTCTATAACTATGGTCAGTCAGTTTTGGAATTAACTATCCTGAATGATTTTGTATCATCTGCAGACTTTGACACCTTTCTGTTTACCTCCTTTTCCCAATCATTTATGAATATGTTGAACAGCATTGATCCCTGAACAGATACTTGGGTGGGGGGAGCATTATTTACTTCTCTCCAATGTGAAAAATGACCTCCACTGTAAAAACTGTCCATTTATTCCTAGCCTTTGCTTCCTATCTTTTAACCAGGGAGTAATGGGGTACACAGGTTGATTTAAGTGATAGGCTACATACCACAGACAGTAGTTCTGCAATTTCATATTTTAGTTCCTTCAGACCTCTTGGGTAAATACCATCTGGTCCTGGTGACTTATTACTGTTTAATTTATCAATTTGTTCCAGACTTCCTTTACTGACAACTCAATTTGGGACAGTTCTTCAGATTTGTCATCTAAAAAGTATGGCTCAGGTATAGGAATTTCCCTAATGTCTTCTGCAATAAAGAACTAGGCAAAGAATCCATTTAGCTTCTCCACAATGATCTTGTCTTCCTTAAGTGTCCCTTTAACTTTTTAATCATTAAATAGCCCCACTGATTGGTTGGCAGGCTTTAAAAAAATGCTTTTTGGGGGCGGGGTGGCTTTTGCTAGTAGCTCATCACATTCTTTTTTGGCCTGACAAATTATACTTTTACACTTGACCTGCCAGACTTTATGCTCCTTTCTTTTTTCTTCAACAGGGTTTGACTTTAAATTTTTAAAGCGTGTCTTTCTGCCTAACCATCTCTTTTACTACGTTGTTTAGCTATGGTGGCATTTTTGTTTGGTCCTTTTACTGTTTCTTTTTTATTTGGGGTATACAGTTAGTTTGGGCCTCCATTGTTGTGTTTCACATCATTTCTGTGCAGTTTGCAGGCATTTCACTCTTGTGACTGTTCCTTTTAATGTTCCTGTTTAAATAGTGTCCTAATTTTTGCGTAGTTCCCCTATTTGAAGTTAAATGCTACTGTGGTGGGTCTCTTTGATATTTTGCCCCTTACACAGATATTAAATTTAATTAATTATGGTTGCTATGACTGGGTGGTTCAGCTCTATTCACCTCTTGGAGCAGATTATATGCTCCATTTAGGACTAAATCAAGAATTGCACCCCCATTTGTGGATTCCTGAATTAGCTGCTCCAAGAAGCAGTCATCAATAGTGTCTAGAGATTTTACCTCTGCATCCCATCCTGGGGTGACATGTATCAAGTCAGTATAGAGATAGTTGAAACCTCCCCATTATTATTGAATTTTCTGTTTGCATAGCCTCTCTAATATCCCTGAGTATGTTACAAATCATCATCATCATCCTGGTCAGGTGGCCAGTAGTATATTTCTACAGGTATACTCTCACTAGTCAAGCATGGAATTTCTATCCATATTTGACTCTATGCTTTCTTTGACATACAGTGCCACTCCCTCACCAGCACAGACTGCTTGGTCATTCATCTATATTTTGTGCCCTGGTATTACTGTATCACGTTGATTATCATTATTCCACCAAGTTTCTGTGATGTCTATTATATCAATTTCCTGATTGAATACCATGCATTCAAGTTCACCCTTCTTAGTATTTAGACTTCCAGTATGTGTATGCAAGCCCTTATAAAATTTGTTAATATTTACTTGAATGCTTTCACATGATGTAATTGAATGGCACTGTTTTTCATTTGACTGTTTCACTACAGTCCTGGGCAGTCCATAATGGAGGCTGGGGAAGGCTAAGACTCCGCAAACTTCTACTAATGTTCCCTGCCATGGCTCTGGGGCCAGGCCGCGATGGGGCTCAGAGCTCCTCTGGGTGGCTGGGGCTTGGGGCTCCTCAGGCCACCCAGGGGTCAAGGTGGCTCAGATGGGTGGACAAGGGCAGTTAGGGTGGGCTGTGGGTGGCTCGGGTGGGTGGGCCATCAGCCTGGGGCTCAGGGCTGCTTGGGCAAGCAGGCTGGGGCACAGAGCTGCTCAGCCGGCCCTCCTTCGGCCACAGTGGGGGGCTTGGGGCTCCTCTAGCTCCAGTGGTCAAAAGCAAGGGAGAGGAGTGGGGGTAGGGCCTCGGGCAGAAGAGGCAGGGTAGGGTCAGGGCCTTGGCTGGAAGAGGCGGAGCAGGGGGCTAGCCTCCCTGCATAGGGGTTTATGCACCACCCATGTCTACAGTTCCTACTGGTACTCTCACAACTTCTATCCTCTCCTCTTTTCTAGGATTTAGAGTATCCCCTTTAAGAAATCCTCTCCTAAGGATGTGTCTCTCTGAACTGTGTGTGCCTCCATACCTGTCATAGGTTTCAGTGTAGTAGCCGTGTTAGTCTGTGTCAGCAAAATGAAAATAAGAAAGAAAAACTTGTAGCACCTTAGAGACTAACAAATTTATTTCAGCATAAGCTTTCGTGGGTTAGTACCCACTTCATCGGATGCATGGAATAAAATTATATTTCAGATATATTTATACAGTCAGAGAAACATGATGGTCCAGGTGTATAGACCAATCTTAAGAGGCTAATTAGTTGAGAGGAAACATGACAGCAGGGGAAGAAAAAGCTTTTGAAGTGATAAACAAGAAGGTCACACAGGTGTGAATGAGGATCGTTAACTTAAGGGAAATAGATTCAATTAACATAATGGCCGAGCCATTCCAAATCACGATTTAATCCGGAGGCAACGCAATCTAGTTTGCATATCAATTCGAGTTCAATAGTTTCTCTTTGAAGTCTGCTTTTGGAGTTAATCTGTCGCAACACTGCTATCCTCAAATCTGTCATTGAGTGATCAGGGAGGTTGAAGTGTTCACCTACTGGTTTTTGAATGTTATGATTCCTGATGTCAGATTTATGTCCATTTATTCTTTTGCGTAGAGACTGTCCGGTTTGGCCAATGTACATGGCAGAGGGGCATTGCTGGCACATGATGGCATATATCACATTGGTAGATGTGCAGGTGAATGAGCCCCTGATGGCGTGGCGGATGTGATTAGGCCCTGTGATGGTATCACTTGAATCGATATGTTGACAGAGTTGGCATCGGGCTTTGTTGCAAGGATAGGTTCCTGGGTTGGTGTTTTTGTTGTATGGTGTGTGGTTGCTGGTGAGTAATTGCTTCAGGTTGGGGGGCTGTCTGTAAGCAAGGATTGGTCTGTCGCCCAAGATCTGTGAGAGTGAGGGATCATCTTTTAGGATAGGTTGTAGATCTTTGATCTGTCCTTTCTCGGGGCCTCTCCTTTTGTCCCTCCAGACCCACGAACATGATACAGTTCTGCGGTGACCTAGAATCCTACTTTCGTCGTCTCCGACTCAAAGAATTTTTCCAACAGACCTCTATACAACATACTAAGCCACAGAATCCTTCCTACCAAAACTACAAAAAGAAGGATTCTGCGTGGACTCCTCCTGAAGGTCGAAACAACAAATTGGACTTCTACATAGACTGCTTCCGTCACCGTGCTCGAGCTGAAATTGTAGAAAAGCAAAATCACTTGCCCCATAACCTCAGCCGTGCAGAACACAATGCCATCAACAGCCTCAGGGACAACCCTAACATCATAATCAAAAAGGCTGACAAAGGAGGAGCTGTCGTCATCATGAATAAGTTGGAATATGAACAAGAAGCTGCCAGGCAGCTCTGTAACTCCACATTCTACAGGCCTTTATCCTCTGACCCTACTGAGGAGTACCAAAAGAAACTGCACCATCTGCTCCAGAAACTCCCTGGAAAAGCACAAGAACAAATTTGTACAGACACGTGCCTGGAACCCCGACCAGGGACATTCTATCTGCTACCCAAGATCCATAAACCTGGTAATCCTGGACGCCCCATCATCTCAGGCATTGGCACCCTAACAGCAGGATTGTCTGGCTATGTAGACTCTCTCCTCAGGCCCTATGCTACCAGCACTCCCAGCTATCTTCGCGACACCACTGACTTCCTGAGGAAACTACAATCCATCGGTGATCTTCCAGATAACACCATCCTGGCCACTATGGATGTAGAAGCCCTCTACACTAACATTCCACACAATGATGGACTACAAGCTGTCAGGAACAGTATCCCCGATACTACCACGGCTAACCTGGTAGCCGAACTTTGTGATTTTGTCCTCACCCACAACTATTTCACATTTGGGGACAATATTTACCTTCAAGTCAGTGGCACTGCTATGGGTACCCGTATGGCCCCACAGTATGCCAACATTTTTATGGCTGACTTAGAACAACGCTTCCTCAGCTCTCGTCGCCTAACACCCCTACTCTACTTGCGCTACATTGATGATATCTTCATCATTTGGACCCATGGAAAAGAAGCCCTTGAGGAATTCCACCATGATTTCAACAATTTCCATCCCACCATCAACCTCAGCCTAGACCAGTCCACACAAGCGGTCCATTTCCTAGACACCACTGTGCTAATAAGTGATGGTCACATTAACACCACCCTATACCGGAAACCTACTGACCGCTATACTTACCTACATGCTTCAAGCTTCCATCCTGGACACACCACATGATCCATTGTTTACAACCAAGCTCTAAGATACAACCGCATTTGCTCCAATCCCTCAGACAGAGACAAACACCTACAAGATCTCTATCAAGCATTCTTACAACTACAATACCCACCTGCTGAAGTGAAAAAACAGATCGACAGGGCCAAAAGAGTACCCAGGAGTCACCTTCTACAAGACAGGCCCAAAAAAGAAAATAACAGAACACCACTAGCCGTCACCTTTAGCCCCCAACTAAAACCTCTCCAGCGCATCATCAAAGATCTACAACCTATCCTAAAAGATGATCCCTCACTCTCACAGATCTTGGGCGACAGACCAATCCTTGCTTACAGACAGCCCCCCAACCTAAAGCAATTACTCACCAGCAACCACACACCATACAACAAAAACACCAACCCAGGAACCTATCCTTGCAACAAAGCCCGATGCCAACTCTGTCAACATATCGATTCAAGTGATACCATCACAGGGCCTAATCACATCCGCCACGCCATCAGGGGCTCATTCACCTGCACATCTACCAATGTGATATATGCCATCATGTGCCAGCAATGCCCCTCTGCCATGTACATTGGCCAAACCGGACAGTCTCTACGCAAAAGAATAAATGGACATAAATCTGACATCAGGAATCATAACATTCAAAAACCAGTAGGTGAACACTTCAACCTCCCTGATCACTCAATGACAGATTTGAGGATAGCAGTGTTGCGACAGATTAACTCCAAAAGCAGACTTCAAAGAGAAACTATTGAACTCGAATTGATATGCAAACTAGATTGCGTTGCCTCCGGATTAAATCGTGATTTGGAATGGCTCGGCCATTATGTTAATTGAATCTATTTCCCTTAAGTTAACGATCCTCATTCACACCTGTGTGACCTTCTTGTTTATCACTTCAAAAGCTTTTTCTTCCCCTGCTGTCATGTTTCCTCTCAACTAATTAGCCTCTTAAGATTGGTCTATACACCTGGACCATCATGTTTCTCTGACTGTATAAATATATCTGAAATATAATTTCATTCCATGCATCCGATGAAGTGGGTACTAACCCACGAAAGCTTATGCTGAAATAAATTTGTTAGTCTCTAAGGTGCTACAAGTTTTTCTTTCTTATTTTCATTATACATACCTGTCATGTTTCCCTCAGTTCTTAGTTTAAAAATTCCTCTATGACCTTTTTAGTGTCACATGTCAGGAATCTGTGTTGATTTATGTGGAGTCCATGCGCCTGTTAAATTCTGAGGTGCAATTCAGACCATGGAGGCAATGTGTCACCACTTTATTTAAGCTGTGAGGAGGTTGATATGGAGTCTTGTGGTGAAGGAAGCTCTTTCTTCTCCCACCTGTGTTTCCTGAATTACAAATTGTTCTGTTTCCTGACATCTCCTCCCTCTGCTGTCTTGGTGATCCTGTGTACTACTTCTATGAAAATTGCAGTACACATCTCTTTGATTAGGATACACCCGTTTAACCAATTTTGCATAGGAAGGTCTGTCTGGTATTGAACATGTGCAAATAATATCATATTAGGGAAATTCATAACTTGACATACACACATTTCACCATATTATTGACCAGCAACTTCTTCATTTTCAAATGATACCTCACAAGACATATTTTGTACAAAGATTATTACAGTAATGTGTATAGTATGAATACAGAGTGCTTTGGTTCACACCTGTATAGTCTCCTCCTTTTCCCAAAGGTTCCCCAGTTCCTAATAAACCTAATTTTCTCCTCCAAACATCATCACCTCATCCACACATTGAGACCATGCAGTTCTGCCTATCTAACTGGTTCTGCATGTGGAACGGGAAGCATTTCCGAGAATGCTACCGTGAGGTCCTGGACTTTAATCTCTTACCTAGCAATCTAAATTTGGCCTTTGGGACCTCTCTCCTATCTTTCCCAATGCCATTGGTACCTACATGTACCACTGGCTCCTGCACATAAGTTTATCTAGATGTCTCAAGAGGTTCTCAAGCTTTGCACATGGCAGGCAATTCATCATGCAGTTCTCCTGGCCATCACAAACCCAACTATCTATATTACTAACAATCAAATCCTCCATTACTCTTACATGTCTCTTCCTAATAACTGGCATTCTTTATGTCAGAGGGGTATCCTCAGTGTGAACGGATACCATGATATCATCTGGAAGGAGGGTCCCAACTATGGCATTATTTCCCCTCCACTCCTTTCCTGAGACTTTCATCTTCCTCAACAGCACAGAGGCTGTCATACTGTAGGTGAGACTGCTCTATGTGTCCCTGAAAGTCTCATTTCTGTACCTCTCTGTCTCCCTTAGCTACTCCAGTTCAGCCACTCTGGTATCAAGAACCCGTACTTGGTCTCTGAGGTCCATAGGTAGCTTGCACTGAATCATAGCACCGAAGGCAGGGCTAAGACTTATGTGGGTCCCTGACAGGTGTTTGTCAACCTGTTCTTATACACCTCCAATTATGGAGATTCCTGGGCTATTTATTCCAGTCCTCTTTTACCACCAGACTCCTTGACTTCAACCTCACAACAGGAATGAACTTTATCTAGGGGTAGGGATAATGCATTTCAGAGTGTGACTGAACTGTAACTATGAGGAGCAAAAGCATGCGATGTTATCTATCTCTCACTCTTTCACCTAAGGTGACAGGAAAAAAACAGCCCATTTGACTTTGGGAAAGATCCTGACCTGAGAATTTGGTCAGCCCTGTTGCTGGGAGCATGTGGTAAGAATTTTATCTTGAACTAAGTCTAGCTTGTTACGTTTTAATTTTAGTCTAGCTTGTTAAGTTTCAGTTCTGGGAATTGTTTGATATTTATTTCTCTTGTAACCATTTCTGACTCACTTGTACTTAAATAAAGTTAACTAAAATTAGAACAGTGTGGGTAACTCCAATTAGGGTGGTAAAGTATTGTATATTGATCCCCTTAGAGAGGCAATGTACCTACTGTATCTGAATTGTCCAGGAGAAGACTGGATGGTGAAGAATACATATTTAGGGGAATAATCAATGACTGGAAGTGTGTTGGCTCATCCTGCAAATGGTAACTGGGCTGCTGGAATCCAGAGTGTGACTGATGTGTGGCTAGCAGGCTGCAGCCATACACAGATACTCAGGATGTTACCTGTTTTGCTGCTGTAGCTCCCACCTGGGCTTATCACAAACAGCCTAATATCATGCAGGTAATAAAAGTTGTTTCCACTGCATGCATACGACGAAGTGGGTATTCACCCACGAAAGCTTATACTCCAATATGTCTGTTAGTCTATAAGGTGGTGGTGGTGGTGGGGAGCTCCTGGGCATGTTACTCAAGGAATTAAGAAAGCAGAAATGGGTCAGACAGCAGCACAGAGGTAAAGGTCATTGTGTGCAGTAACTTCTTCCCTCCTGCAGATATCTGGGGCATCTGTAGGTTTGTAGAGTTTGACCCCCTCAAGTTTTTTTCACAGTGTGGGAAAGGGTGGAGTGCAAACTCCCATTATAGAATGCTATTGAAACAGTGAGATAAAGCTGAAGAGTTTCTACTTCCCTACAGGAGGTATTCCCAGTTACATTGTGTGTGCGTGGGGTGGGGGGGGACCAAAATGGGGGAGAGAAGGGAAGAGTTCTAAACATGTAAATGAAAAATGAAGTTGTTGAAGGAGTAGTCTCCATTGCTTCTCTTAGATTTTTCAACTCCTCCTTCATCATTTGGCATTTCCCATTTGCTTGCTTAACTATATAGACTCCATTTTCAGAGAGGGTGTTTATCAATGTGCTATTTAAGGGCTGTCAGGGCACAGGGTATTGTTCTGAGGTAACTGTCTGGGATGAAAAGCACTGGCATAGTATATTTGTTTTTTCAAAGAGGGTTCCTCCATAAATACAACAACTAAATGTGACCACTACAATAGTACCCTAATAATGTCTGTATTTGTCTGTCATGTTAGACATGGGCATTATACCACACCATGTTAGTTGAGGTACTATATTTGAATGAGCTATCTAACAAAAGCTTACATAACCATAAGAACGGCCATACTGGTTCAGACCAAAGGTCCATCTAGTATCCAAGACAGTATCCTGTCTTCTGACAGTGGCCAATGCCTGGTGCCCCAGAGGGAAAGAACAGAACAGATAATCAAACATGTTCTTTTTTTAAAAAAATACATTTGATTGTATTTTTCAATCCATTGACTTGTCTTACAAGACTGATATAAGAGAGAGTATAATTCTTAAACAAAGGCAAGATCGAAAGAGTGGATGTTAATGCTCACCATTACTCATCAGAGTTCAGTCGTGGCTTCATAGTATATTTATATTACAGTAGCATCTAGAGATCCCACCTGGGTTTGAGACCTTGTTTTCCTAGGCACTGTAAACATTCATACTCAAAGAGACAGTCCGTGCCCAGAAGAATTCATAATCCACATAGATAAAAATTGAGAGGAGAAAACAGAGACACAGAGAAATTCAGTATTTCCCCCAAGGTCACAGAGCAGGTCAGTGGCAGAGATGACCTGAGATAGAAGCCAAATGTCCCAAGCCCCAGTTTCAAGCATTATCCACTATACACATGCTTCTGCTGTGCAAATTAATCTCTTGGCTTTAGGGTTTTTTTTTAAAACAAACTTGAAGCAAACATTTGCTGATCTATCCAATGTGGTTATCATATTGTCAATCAAAATAACATAGTGGCGGTGCTGGAGTGCTAAATACCAACTTGAAAAATACAATAATGTTTTCAACAAAAGTAGTGTTGACAGTCTGTCCCATTCTTCTTCCATTAAATGAATTGTTACAAAACCCAGATCACTTTCTTATTTATACTGCATAGCATTTGTCTCATATGTATTTCAACGGGGTTCTCATTTGTTCTCTCTGCTTCAGAATATGAACAACAATGGAGGAATCCATGCAAAGAATGGATCTATTAAGAACATCCATATTATCGTAACAGCAAGAACTTGTCAAATCTGAGATTACAAATCTGGGGAAATTACTTTCCAAAGAATTAGAGAAACTGGAGATGTGGCAGATTTATTACACTAATTCATCGTGTATTACAATCAATGAACCACTGTTGTCTATTATACTTTAAATTAATATTTTCCATGATATATGGCAGGACATTCAACTCCCGTTTTAATCATCTAAAATGTCACGTCTCATTTTTCCAAATTTAATTTCTGATGAATCTGCATTTTTCAAGGAAATTTTTTTTTTTAAATGCTTGACCAGCTTCAATGGCAAGTCCCATGATATTCATTCCCTTCCTCACAGCCAATACAGGCGCACCAGTAGGTTCTTATCCCCCTTGCTCTATAAAATGGATTAGGGAAACTGGCTGTAACAGGGTTAGACTCACCCCTGCGGCACCTCCTGCTGGTTGTCCAGGGAATTAGTTCACCAGCTGCAGGGCGCCCTCTGTAGGCCAGTGACCCGCCTGACCACTCTGGCCCCTTATCTCTCCCAGGACCCCAGTGCCCCTTTAACTAGGGTGCTGCCTTCTGGCAGTACCTCCCAGATCTGGGTCTCCCCTCCCCGGGGAAACCCCCAACCCACTATCCCCACCTCGCCTCAGTCGTAGGCTACTGCCAGTCACCAGCTAGCCTCCGCGCCCTGGGGCAGACTGCAGTATAAGCCACTCATCACAGGCAAGGTTGGGTTTGGACCTGCTGCCTCAGCCTACTCGTGGGCTGCCCCTGCAATCCCTGTACCCAGTTTGGCCTTACCAGGCCTGGAGCCTGGGGTTTTCCTAGGATGGAGCTCTCCAGCTCCTCTGGCCTTCCCCCAGCCCTGCTTCACTCTAGGTACCTGCTTAGGTCCCTTGCAGCCAGGCCCTTCTCCCTCTACAGGCAGGGGAAGACTCTTTGCTCCAGGCCCACTGCCCTCTTATAAGGGCCAGCTGGGCCCTGATTAACTAGCCACAGCTGTGGCTGCTTTGCCAACCAGCCCAGCTCCTCAGCCTCAGCCCACTCCCAGGGCTGTTTCCAGCTCCTCAGGGCATAAGCGGGGTGCCACCCCGCTACACTGGCATTATTTATGAATCTTCCCACCAGCAAAGGGAGAGTCCAAAAGTGATACTGGTAACTGTGGCCAAATATAGAGATATTGGAATCAATAGTCCCAAGGTGGAACAGACTGGGTGCCCTCTCACACACTTTATATCATCCTGAAGACATAGACAGATGATTCTTAAGAGCCCTCCATGTGACATTTTAATGCTAACTGAAAAAAAAGGCACTCAGTATAAGCGTTCAGAAGGAAATATTACCAGAGCTAGTAGTGAAATCCTCTATAGGAGTATTAATTCATCCCAGAAGTCATATGCTCTTGTCAAAGTACAATTATAATGTTTAATCCTTCTTTTGTCCCTTCAGTGAATGACACGATTGGGCAAATTAATGTCCAGCAATGTCAAAATCACAGGACTAAACTAAACAAGGAACATTTATCTTTCCTATTCATATGTTCAGTGAATTGCAACAGCATTAAATCCACATTTTCTATCTAGGACTATGCCCAGGATGAACTGGAATTCGCAGCAACTGTGTTCTAGCAATTTTTACTCCTGATTTTTAAAAAAAGTGCTTCTCTACACAGATAAAAAATCTGAAGGACAAAAGAATTAAAATGTAAAATGAAGAGAATGAATGTGGCAGTGAAAAGACAGGGAGACTGCTCTATAGGTTAGTCTTTTGAGTAACTCTTGAGAACTCTTGCACTGTGCTTGCACTGCATTTACTGAGTATTTCACTATTATGTGATCCATAATCTAGATCTGACCTGTTCTCCCATGCTTGCCATTCCCTTTTGAGCACGTATCTGATACCCCATCATGGTAGACGTGGGGGAAGGAAAATGTAAAGAATAAGGAGAACACCAAAGGGAGAGAGACAGATTCCAACAATCTGACTCATGCTGAGTATTATATTCATTCAGAAGTACTCTTATGTACTCTATACTGAGATTTTTTTGCTCAGTATAAGTACATCAAAATCTGGATTTAAGCTTTGGTTGACTCTCTCATAATGATAACATTCCCTGTTTGACACTTTCACGTTTGTCAGTATTTTATTTGGTACTCTCCTAGTGGCTGTTAATACGGTATCCTTCTAGGATGCTCTACAAGTATTTGCTCCTGTTTATTTTCCAACATCAGGAAACTTTAAAAAAATGTTTCCCCATTCATGGCCTCCTTTGATAAACACAGTAGGCAGCTTTTCTTCTATTAGAGCAATCAGACATGGGTATAGACCAAACAGAAGGCCTTGCAATGTTGGAGTGGGAGAACAGTTGGGTGTATACAAGAAAACTGTGTGTTCCAGTTCTTTGCACTGGCATGGATGCAAACACCACTCAAGTGAGCATCTTCTCCTCTTAAATAAAATTTATCCTAGAGCAAAGGACCAGTACAAGGCTGTGCACACCATTTAAAGCCTATAAGTCTCGTGTTAAATGATACACAGGATGTACACAAGTCCTCAATACTGTCATGAATTTAATCTCTTAATCCTATTAACATAATGCCTTCACTTTGAACCTCAGCTATGGACAAAAGGTTTATGAAGCTCAAGGACTTCTTACCTGTTGCAATTTCTAAAGATGGGTTACTGAGCTGCTGCATCTGGCTACCTGCTACCAGGCTAATGAAGTTGATACTTGTTCCCTATCCTCTGGCTCTATATAATGTGGACCCAAAAGACTAGATAGGACAACTATTCTGCTGCTTATTCAGTATTTTATAAAAATAATATTCTGTATATATAAAGGCATCTTTTAGCTAAAAGAATTCCAAGGCACTACAGAAAATATTAAGTAATAACACCAATGAAATGTAGGCACATTTAGAGAAGATATCAATTTGTGCACAACATACTGAACAAGGGCAAGGGGAACCTTTGGCCAATGATGGGTAACTGACCAACCTCCAGGCATATGGTACAGCAATAGAATCAATGTCCTTGCAGAGTAAACAAGATTTGGAATGTGTATGTGTCAGAATCACCCCGCCCCCCAAAGAATGCCATGGAATTCTTTATCATCTGCAAAAGAATGAAGGGCTGAGTAATCTCTGCCAAATTGTCTTTTATATCCTGGATGGGATAAAAAATGTGATGATGTGTTTGTAGTGCATTGCTCATGAATTGCGAAGTTATGACAGAGTTACAAAGAAGTGCCAATAAAATCTTCATTTCCACCTACACCTTCCTAGAGTCACTATATACCACATATGTTACAAACAAATCCCAAACAACCAACCTTCTGGACCCCTCACCACCCCTATGATATTTTAACAATGTTCTAAAGAGTTTCAAAAACTTGTATTGGGACGCTATTTCATATTCTTACATCTATACAAACTGGCAGTTTGCTTGCCTTCGGTGAAATTCTGGCTCAACTGAAATCTAAGAGGGCTCAGATGGAAGCATATGTCCTAAAATTGCTTTACTATACATCAGGGATCGGCAACCTTTGGCATGCAGCCCATCATGGAAATCCATTGGGGAGGCCGGACTGGTTTGTTTACCTGTAGAGTCTGCAGGTTCGGCTGATCACAGCTCCCACTGGCCACGGTTCACCGTTCCATGCCAATGGGGGCTGCGGGAAGTGGAGGCCAGCACATCCCTCTGCCCGTGCCCCTTCCTGCAGCCCCAATTGGCCTGAAATGGCGAACCGCGGCCAATGGGAGCTGCGATTGGCCGTACCTGTGGACGCTGCAGGTAAACAAACTGGCTCGGCCTGCCAGTGGATTTCCCTGACTAGCCACGTGTCAAAGGTTGCCGATCCCTGCTATACATTAAAATGTCATAATTTTAAATTCCGTTATTTTGAGTTCTCACAGATTAGAAACAAGTGCTGAGTTCCATGAAGATCAGAATATCTTCCCTTCCCAATGGTATAAAGCCTCATTTCTAGCCCTAGATAATGAAGGATATCAAACTTTAGATTTGTGATTTTTTAATATATTGTAATTCTGTCACAGATCTAGAACTGACTCTTGCTCTTTTGGGGTTCAAACCATGCTATTTTGGGGGAGGAAAAGTCAACATTTGTGGGGAGAAGACAAAGATTTTAGGCAAGTTGATTTTATTTATTTATTTTTATAAATATGGTGACTATTTCAAACTGTTCAAGAGTTTGAAATGTTTGAATAGCCCTTTAAGAAATAGATGACTAGACAGACAGCAGGTAAGGCTATCAAATATTTATGATAAATTCACTTACTGTATAGCTCTTGAATGGTAATTACGTGACTATTACCTCTACATTTGTGACATTGTATATTTATATAATAGATGTGGCTTTATACTCTATGTTATTCTAGGGACTGGCACACTTGATAGACCTCCTAACTAATAGGTACACATATGCCTCATGTGACCACAAAGTACACCTAAGTCATTTGTGCACTTTTTAAAGAGCCCTAAGCAACAGATGCTTACCTCTCCAGCATGGAGATATAGCCATGCTTTCTCTCATGCTTGTTGGTAGCTTAATTTTCTGACTAAAATGAAAATCTCCACCTTGTACAGGGTAATAATAATATAAATCAAAACTCTAAATAAAAGCCATTTCTTTACCAAATCTTTTGCATGGAACCACAATCTTTGCTCACAATTCTGTAAATATTCTGCCCTCTCAAGGTACAATAGCAACACCAGTGTTTCTGGTCCCTCTGAGCCAATGAGGCGCTCATACCATTCGTCCATATCCTTTTCTTAGTGCTCCTTTACAATTAAGTACTTGTCTTGTCTGAACTTCAGCACTGCCTCCTTCTTTTCTCCCAAGTCTGCACAATTTGTTCTTCCACAAACATCCTCTCTTCAAGGAACCTTGCTGAGCTCTCTGGCTGCCTCATAGGCTTCTTCCCAAACCCTTTCCTGAGCATCTTCTTAATTGCTCTCAGGTTTTTCTCAGGCTGTTGGACTAGGAAGACCCGAGATCTTGCCCCTTTCCTTGTCTGTCTCTCCCCCAGCAGAGAGTCTCAACAGGAGGTTATTCTCCTTTCCCAGTTTCCTATGCACTGTTGAAAAAAACACATTTTCTACTCATTTCCCAGCATGCATTGCTGCAATGTTTCCCTGGGAACTACAAGACTCAGAATGTTCTGGTGCAGGAAAATTACAATCCTGTTTTAAAGAGACCAGTGCATCCAAAGAACACCCCCAATGTGTGCCAGAAAGGTGTAAACCAGATCACACTCTAAAGTGTTGTGAGGTAACTCGTCTATGTAGACCCTGCTGACATTCTCGAAAAAGTTTTTAGAGCATGTTAACATAGTACTTTTTAAAAAAAGAACTATATCATCA
This sequence comes from Chelydra serpentina, assembly GCA_037349315.1. NCBI lineage: Eukaryota > Metazoa > Chordata > Testudines > Chelydridae > Chelydra > Chelydra serpentina. Next base: position 73,943,113 of record JBAIAC010000004.1, read on the forward strand.
TGCACTGGGTACCTTTTAGATAGTGTCAGCAGGTTCTACACAGAGCAGTGAGAGCACAACACTTTAGAACGCTCAATAATTTACACCCATCTGGTGTGCATTGCTGCACTATGTCAACAAGCCTTACAAAGCTGAAACTAGTACAACAGTGTGATATTCAGTTTGGGCTCTTGGACTTTAGGTGGCACTGCTCATGCATCAGCCAGCCGCAGGGACCAGAAAAAGGGCTGTTGATTCCCCTCAAATTCTTGTGAGTGACACAGAAAGTGAACAGAGCTACAAAGTCATGATTGTATTGCAAATCTAGCAATATAAATGATTTTGTTTGATTGTTTTTAAGCTTCTCAACATATCCCAATTTCTAGCATCAAGCCTGAAGCAATAGTTCACCCTCAGTTTAGATGGCCAGCATTTCCCAATAGTCTCGGCATGTGGAAATGAGGCTGCCCTATTGTAATTATGTCTGCCATCTCCCATTGTTCCCAGTAAGACTGAAGTCTGGATAAGTCAGGGAAGATGGCACACCTGTCCTTTAAGGTTAGGAAATTGAAAACTGGGTCGAGATAGGAGGGTGTGAAGGTCAGGAGAAAGAGGAAGACTTGGTGGGGCAGGGGAAAGTGGGGAGCAGGGGAAAGTGGGGAGCAGGTGGAGACTGATAAGATGGGTGCAGGAGGAGACTGAAGGAAAGACAGAGGAATACAAAGAGCAGGAGCTGCAATCTAAATCCTCCATGTTCTCCTCGATTATATCCAAAGGAAATCTGCTTCAGAGCCCAGCTCATCATCTGTAAGACCCCAATTGTGACAACACCTCAGACCCATCTCATATTTATATAGGATTACTTTGGACCTAAGGCAAGAATATCTGAGCGATCAGAGCTCAGCTGGTCAGTTTCTCGGTAGCCCACAGACACAGTGGCCTGCTGATCAGCATTCGATAGAAGTACCTCCCTACAATAGATAACAGTGATTTTTCTGCATCAGACAAAATGCAGCCAGACCTGCCACAGGATTCTACAAGTTTTCTAGTGGTTTTACCATTGTTTTTTTTGGGGGGGGGCGGTGGGGGGTGGAATTGACTCCATTGGCAGGCCCAGTATCCCCTCTATGAATTCATACCTTACAGATACTTTCTGCCTTCTCTCTTGGGAATCTGAGCTCACTGGAACTGGCCAGCTTTTCCCCACTGTATGATGCTTAACCTGTGAGAGGCTCTTAGAGCCTTCAGTTCCCCTTATTAGTTTGGGGGGAATTCTTAAAAAACAAAATGATGGACATCCAAGAGCTCATGATTATACTCTGGAAATGTACGGGTTTGCCATGGTATCAGCCACAATTTCCTCAATCCCATTGTTATCAGAAAATGCCAATAGTTGGAGAGATAGTAGGGGGATATTTTCAGCTCTCCACAGCAATAGCAGTTTAATTCAGGGGCTCCAAGGGGAGAAAACAAAACAAGATACCCAGACATAGCTTTTCCTCCAGGCTGACTTTTAATGACTGAAATAGTGGGATTTCCCTTGGGATACTACTCAGCAGTTTTACAGACCTCACCTTTAAAAATGATTTCCTATCCTTCATTCTGTCCCATTAGTCCTATCTCTACCCTCATGTAACAGCCTCACAAATTCCTCTCTTTGATTAGGGTTTAATCCTGGTCCCATTTTAGTCAATGGACAAACCTCTGACTGACTTCTGTGGGCCAGGTTTTTGCCCTTGCATCCCTACATCCTATGTCATTTGGATTTTGTAATGAAAAGAAAGGTACTGTGAAAGTTAGAGTCCAAATAGCAGTGAATTCTTTTGAACTTTTCTCCCACAAAGTAACTTTCTATTGAAGATGTAATTCTACATTTTATAAAAACTGGATTGAAAACATACATTTCTAAAATGCATGGATTTTGTGGCCCACCCCACCCCACTTCCTGCAGCTTCCATAGGCCGGGAACGGCAAACCGCGGCCATTGGGAGTTGCGAGTGGCCGTACCCGTGGATGCTCAGGTAAACAAAGAGTCTTGCAGCCCACCAGGGGCTTACCCTGAACAAGCCACGAACCAAGTTTGGGAACCCCTGGTCTACAGTGATTTGTTGGTGGACTTTTAATATGCCTTTGCCTCAGAGGCCACATGTACTTGGGTTCTCTTCTTCCATTGAAAGGGCAATTACTGTTGTTAGAATATTTCTTGTGACATGCAGTATGTTTGCAACTAATGTGCATGTGTCCTAGGGGTTTTTCATCTGGAAAGGACTAATGAACACCTGTAGTTTGATTTCATAGTAAACTGAATGCTCAATTAGCTGTCTCAACATAAAGATCTGGTCAACAGTGGAACAATCAGGTCTAAAGCTGCTGAGTATTCCCGCCTTTGCCATGAAGTGTATTTTTGATTTGAGAAATTAACATGGAAGCAAAAAATGTCTCTGCCCCATGTCTCTGCCCTAACAATCCACTTGCTATATTCACCTGGTCCATGCTACATTCCCTTTCCCTGCTCCTTTTACATTCTCTTTGCCCCTTGCCATGCTTCCTCCCTGCTAACCCACCCCCACACATCTCCAGCTCCTTTGTCCCACAACTTCAGCTGGATTTCAAGATCCTCCACATTATGTTTCCCTGTCCACTATATCAGTCATACAGGGTGACTTAAAGGCCATTATTTTCCCTAAGGCAGGCTGGCTTTAGACCTATTGGAACCAGTGGAATATGGTGAGGAGCAGCCTCATTTTCACTTGCTAATGATGTAGGGAAAAGGTGTCCCTCTTGGCTCAGGGAATCCATGGAGCACAGTGGCCCCTGTGAATAAGGGCAAAACTTCACAAGTTTGAAGCAGGACATCAGAAAATCACAAGAAACCTTCAAAACAAAAATCATGAGGCTTGCATTGATGACAAGAGCTAACAATTCTGAAGTCCAGTATATGTTGGCAAAGAGTCGACATGGCTTTTGTAAGCAGAGACAATCTGTTTGGGTCTCAACAAATGTGGACACGGGTGATCCAGTCAATATAATGTACTTGGAGTTTCAGAAAGCCTTTGACAAGGTCCCTCACCATAGTCTCTTAAGCAAAGTGAGCAGTCATGAGAAAGTCCTCTCTTGGATCAGTAACTTATTAAGCGATAGGAAACAAAGGGTAGGAATAAAATCCATTTTTCACAAAGGAGAGAGGTAAATAACAGCATCCTTCAAGGAGCTGTACTGGGACAAGTGCTGTTCAACATATTAATAAATGACCTGGAAAAAGGGGTAAACAGTTAGGTGGCAAAGTTTTCAGATGATACAAAACTACTCAGGATAGTTAAGTCCAAAGCTGACTGCAAAGAGTTACAAAGGGATCTCACTAAACTGGGAGACTGGGCAAGAAAATCACAAATGAAATTCAACGTTGACAAATGCAAAGTAATGCACACTGGAAAATATAATCCCAAGTATACATTCAAAATGATGGGGTTTATATTAGCTGTTACCACTCAAGAAAGAGATTTTGGAGTCACTGTGGATATTTCTCTGAAAATATCTACTCAATATGCAGCAGCAGTAAAAAAATCTAGCAGAATGTTAGGAACCATTAGGAATGGAATAGATAATAAGACAGAAACTATCATAATATCACTATATAAATCCACATCTTGAATACTGTTTGCAGTTCTAGTCACCCCATCCCAAAAATATATATATTAGAGTTGGGAAAAGTACAGAAAAATGACAACAAATATGAATAGGGGTATGGAATAGCTTTCATATGAGGAGAGATGAACAAAACTGGGACTGTTTATCTTAGAAATTGATTACTAAGGAAGAATATGAAAGAAGTCTATAAAATCATGAATGGTGTGGAAAAAGTGAATAGGGAACTGTTATTTATCCTTTCACATAACACAAGAACCAGAAGCCACTCAATGTACTTAATAGGCAGCAGGTTTAAAACAAACAAAAGTAAGTACTTCACACAACATACAGTCATCCTGTGAAACTCATTGCCAAGGGATGTTGTGAAGGCCAAAAGTATAACTGGGTTCAAAAAATAATTAGATATTGTCAAGGTTCCCTCCCCACTCTGGACTCTAGGGTAAAGACGTGGGGACCCGCATGAAGAGCTCCTAAGCTTGTTTCTACCAGCTTAGGTTAAAACCCCCAAGGTACAAAATTCCCTGCACCCTGAGAAATGCTTCTCTCACTGCCACCATCAAGTGTTTTAAACAGGAATCCGGGAAAGGAACCACTTGAAGTTCCCCTTTCCCCCAAAATACCCTCTCAAGCCCATACACCCCCTTTCCTGGGAAGCTTGAGAATAATCTCCTAACCAAATGGTTACACAGTGATCTAAAAACCCACCCCCGGGGTTTTAAAACCATAGAAAACAGTCAGCTTCTTAAAAGAAGGATTTTATTAAAACAAAGAAGGTAAAATCATCTCTGGTAACTATTTTACAGGGTACTCAATTTCCAAACTCAGAGGGATTCCCCCTCTGGACAAAACCTCAAAGTTACAGAAAAAATAGGAATAACCCCTCCCTCTAACACAGGGAAAGCTCACCAAGCAAAACAAACAGAAACCTACTCGCTATGCTGACTAAACTTACTTTAGAAAAGTGAGGTTTGGTGAGAAGATGACTGGTTGAGGAGATTGATTTTCTGCAGGTACTTCTGGTCTCCCAAGATCACTCTGACTCAGACAAAGAGCCACACACACCTTCCCCCCTCCCAAGATTTGAAAGTATCTTGTCCCCTTATTGGTCAGATGCCAGCCAGGTCAGGTGTCAGTCTGGCTACCTGCACTTCTTAACCCTTTACTGGTAAGAGGATTTTTATAGCACTGCATCCGACCCTCTCCCCCTTCCCTTTATATTTATGACAGATATGTTTTAATAAGGATAGGTCCATCAGTGGCTATTAGCCATGATGGTCAGGAATGCAACCAACCCCAGGCTCTGGGTGTCCCTAAGCCTCTGACTGCTGGAAACTGGGACTGGACAACAGAGGAGGGATCACTCGATATTTACTCTGTTCTGTTCATTCCCTCAGAAGCATTTGTCACTGGCCACTGTTGAAAGACAGGATACTGGGATAGATGGGACCACTGGTCTGACCCGTCATGGCCATTCTTATGTTCTTATGTAGTGAAATGAATGATACATTAAAATTAACATCTAAGTACCACAAGTAAAAGAAGTGATATTGCACATCCTGACCAAATCAACCATACCCTAACAGAAACAGATACTGTTCTCTAAAGCCAAACTCAACAGAAAAGTTATGAAAACCCTGAAGTACATAATGGGATTATTTTCTCTTCATTGTTTCAAGAGCATTATTTCAGTTTGGTTCCCTTCTTTCCTACTTGTTATTGATGATCAGCAAAAAAGATAGTCTATTAAAAGTCCCATTCACAATGTTGGTTGTAATTTTATTTGCTGACATTACCAGCATAGAAAATGAAAGGCTTTATTTATTTTTTATTTATTGCCACTTACAGATAAAATACTGTGCTATTACTTTGATGGAATAGAAATTTGTTTTCAAATTAGATGCAAAGAGAGAGTAATTATTTGAAGCAAACAACATTTAGATTAGAAGCCTGGAAGTATAAATAGAATTAAATGGAACATTTATGAACAAAAGCCATTGTAATGTTGCCCATGTAAGTAGTTTAGGATTGTGTTCAAACAAGATGAAGTTGCATGGGTGTGCTGTCATTTTTCCAGAGAATTTCTATTTATGGCCTGCAATTTATGTCCAGAACAATAAAACAGGATCTATTTTGCATTGTCCGAGCAACATGCTAGCTGATAATTGGAATAACCGCTAGAACTTACCTACAAGGCTCAATTCTGCTTCCATTAAGCCAATGGCAAATGTCACATTGAATTCAAAAGGAGTATTATTTGACCTTCTCAGCTTAGTCATTAAATATATCTGTTATAGAGTTTTTGGGTGGAGCCATTGCAGTTTCCGGCAAGAAACCTGCTGATGAGAAGAAGAAATCCTAACTGTGAAGTGTGTTTCACTGTGTGGATAAAAATAATGGCTAAAAATACTTAAATCAAAATGTATTGGATACTTTACCTCACAGTCATGTTGTGAGGATAAAGTAAAAATGCAGCCCTAAATACTGTGTATCAAAGAAGTACTATAATTCCCATTTTACAGAATTGAAGCACAGAGCATATGGGACTTGCCTGGGGTAGGGGAGGGTTGGGGTCACACACCCAGTCTGTGGTGGAGAAGGGAATTTAACCTGACTCTTCGGAGTGCCAAGCTAGCATCTGACCACTGGACCATCATTCCTGCCCAGGAATGACGTCAGTATTTTTGCCTAGTTAGGAAACAAGTAAAAACCGAGTAACGACGCCAGTATTTGTGCCTATATTTTTGATCCTCACAATCCCCAAACTCCTTAGGTGTTTCTTTTTCTATTCAGTTATCACTACATACAAAGAGATTGACCATCACATTAAAGGACTATCAGACTCACAATCCGACACTTCTGCCACTTCGCCAGTCAGTTTTTGGTCTCTGTGATGGGTTTTTAAAAAACTTGCTCTATATACCTCTTCTCTGATCCCCACCACTTTATTTTCTCTTAAAACAATCAAAACACATTCACTAAAAAAGTCCAGACCATATTATTAAAAGTCATAGAACAGTAAAAGAAAATGGCATTGTGGATGATGATGTTGTATGTCATGGTGATACAATCTGATTTGTCTCAACTTACAAAGAAAAAGGCAAGTGACAAAGAGTGAGCATGTGTTTAAAAACAGACTAACACAAACCCTTAAATGCATTGTCATAACCACTGAATAAAATCACCATAGTAGAACATTAAAACAGGCAGATTTATTGTTGCACAGTGACACATTCAGGATTCAGATTTCTTTAAAAACAAGTTGTGGCAAATGAAGTCAGTTTTCTAAAGTTTAACATTGTGCTCTGTGTCTCCACTTGCATCCTATACGTAAGTGTCTGAAACATAATGGCAATGAGGGTAAGCAGAGTAACATTCTGTAAACTGGTCTGCAAATATTGCAAATTTTAACACAGAGTATTTGAATTGATTTACAAATGTATTTCTATTGTACATTTTCACAGTATGTTTCTTATACATTCCAAACTACTAAAAATCGACTTTTTCTCTGCAGTTCTTCACCAAGGTAAACATGTTGTGTATCCACAGAATCCCAAGACAGTCCTAATAATAACATTATTTATGTATTTATTATTTTAAAAAACTCTGATGATTAATTCCATGAAAAAGCTACATGAGATAGCTGTAGAAATGGCACTTGCACTTCGTGGCGTTTGAAGGCTCATCGTTGAGATATATTGTCAATTACCATGAGTACATTCATGACCACTCTAGCTCTGGTACACGTGCAGGGAGGGCTCATGGACCCTTTTCTTACAGTGCAACCACACAGGAGTCAGTCATAATTGGGTTGCATATGCTGGGGAGTGCAAGGTGCGCATATGCAAGTAAAGTCTATTTGGGTAGAACAAAGGCATGACTATGGCCCTGTTGATCCTGTACATTGGTAGGACTGCAATGGCTACAACTTTTGTAGTGGTTTAGCAAGTCACACTAGTATCACACTAGCCACAGCCACTTCAGCAGTGTGCCTAGCCCCCATCCCAGTCATGGCTCTGCCTTTGCAGTCTTAGGCCTAGTCTATGCTTAAAAATTATGTCAACTTAGCTATATTGCTCAAGGGTATGAAAAATTCACACCCTAAGTGCCAGAGTTAAGCCGACCTAACCTGTGATGTAGGGGGTAGGTTGTTGTGGCAGAATTCTTCCATTGACCTAGCCGCGGGCACTCGAAGAGATGGATTAACTACAGCAATGGAAAAAATCCTTCCACTGCTGAAGAAACCATCTACACTACAATGCTTCAGTTGCAGAGCTGCAGTGCTGTATCTGTGGTCCTGTAGTGACCACAGTGTGGATATGGCCTTAGTTGTGCCCTAATGGCCCGAGTCTAATCTTAAACTAGTGTAAATCCACTAAATTTAGTGGATTTACACCTGATATATAATCGTATGAACAAGAACAAAATCAGGCATGGTATATTTTTGTGCACAATCATGCAAGAATGTCAGAAACAATGACAATCTTGGTTCCATACTGTTTGTTTCTATTTGATGACGTATCACACTCTGCAACCCTAGTGGCTGCTAAACACAACCGAACGTAGCTTAAATACATTTCCGCCATATACCAGGTTTATGAATAAATTACATTTAGCTTGTAAGTGCCTTATAGCAGAAACCCGCCATTTTATTTGTCTGTGAAGTACCATCCAAATCTATGGCACTTTGTAGAAAAAAAGTATCATTTAATAAATATATAAATAAAGCATACATCCCCACGTTTTCCAACTTGGAAGCCTAAAGTGAAGCACTCAAATCTACACGTATGTAGCCAAAGCAAATGGCCTGTTTTTTTCCAGCGGTTCTCAGAATCTACAACACCCAATGAAGTCAACTTATCTTATTTCGGATTAAACTAATGTTTCATTAAAAGAAAGAGACAGGCAATGATCACATCAAAACAACAACAAAATACAGTATATCTATTTTAGCTGCACAATGGTTCAGTTATTTCAAAGGTTGTTTATACCATACAAAGATATTGTTTCTTAAGTACTTCAATACATCAGCACATGAAGTAGCATTGGTAAGAAATGCATGGTATGCTGTAAACCTTGCTCCCTATATGGCAAAGATAATATGAACAACCCCCGTTCCCCCACAGGTAACCAAAGCAAAGGCCTGAATCTATTTTAGGCAGATCACAAAAGTTGGCACACAAATATATGGACAATGTTCCAAAAAAGATCAGTCTCATTAGAAAAAGGAGCTTAGTGGTCTGCTAAATTAAGTTGATCATAGAGATAAAAAATTTCAAGTTTGCATGTCTAAATCTATATTTAGGCTCCAAAATAAGTGCCTTATTTTCAGACAAGCTGAGCCCACCACAACGTGTCTTACTTTATTGGAAATTACAGGTTCACAATGTTTCTGAAAATCAGGACACTTATTTTTCGGTGCTCAGATATTATAGTGATGACTGACCATAAACAAATGTAGATAGACAGAAGTAAAGAAATCTGGATTTAGATGTCTAACTTCAGACTCCAGAGTTTGAAAATGTTGCCCTTGCTCTTGTGTGATCCAAACTGCTGCTACCACATTTGAGTGTAGAGAGGGTATGTTTGGTGAAGGAGAGCATGCTGAGGGAGCTGGAAAACACCAAACACTGATTTCAGACACAGCTCTAAGCCCTCTGAAGATCATAATGATGTTTGGCTGCAGAGAATGAAAGTGGTTTTGTTCACAGTAGAAGTTGATCGTTAACTTCTGAGTGGAATCCCTGTCAGGGTTGGTTAGGATAGGAGGCTATGTGCATATTCTGCCCCCTCTCCATGTGCAAAACCAATGCCACTGTGAATTGGACTTCTCCTTCCCCAAAACACACATTCATGCTTCCTGTCAGAGATCCTCCTAGTTTTAGTGTCCTCTGTCTGAGAAGGTGAAAGGTACAATATTTTTAACATGACAATATCTCTTTTAATGGGAGTCTTTCCAAACATCTACCAGACTCTAGATGTCAAAAGAGGAAAGAAATTGATGGTTATTCATCCATCCTGTTTTAACAACTACAAGCCTCTCTCTTCTTGGGCACCAGATGACCAGCCTGCGTTCATTCCAATCCTCCTGTACAACATATACATAAACAAAAAAACTCTAGACAACTCTTTCCTCTTTCTCAAATTCAGGTCTACATCTTGCATCTAACAGTCTGTGCTGTTTTGTTTTATCTTAGGACCTGATTCTGTGAGGCTCTAAATCTTCAGAAATCAATTATTTCAGTGACTCTGGAGCACAATTCCCACATCTGTGTCTTAATCAGGAAGAATATGAGTCTCAGTTTGTACCAACATTACTGGATAGTCTCAGTTCCCACACTGTACCTTCACATAGAGATCAACATCCCTATTCTGCGACTACATGATTGTGCTGTATAAGTCTACACAGACATAATTTCAAAGCCATGGCACTGCTAAAAAGAAGGGGGAAAAACACCCTCATTAGGCAATGGAAATTACGGCAGGTGAACCTCTTATTACCTCTGAAGAGCAACACCGGTTTCCTTAGGTCTTGCTTATAGAACAAATTACTCACTCTAGTGATACACAAAGGATAATTTCTGTCTCACAGGAGGCCCTCTGCAAGATGACCTTTCATAGACGAAGCTCATATCACACCAGTCTTTGACAGAAGGTGATTGCATTCTCAGAAATCATGCTCACTGTATCTCTCGTCTGAGGACCAAGGTGAATGTTTCCTAACTTAAGTGCCTTTCCTGACCTGTACAAAACCTGAACAAATAGGTTATGGTCCTGGTCATGAGAGGTACAGAACATCTGCAATTTCTCTTGTAGGATCAGGCCCTTAGTAAGGAGAGCTATGTAGAAGTTGTGGGGGATTGAGATGGGATAGCTCTACAGCCCTGTAACAACCGCTATTCCAACCGTTGGTCTAGAATAGAGTTGGCACTCCCGTACAGCCCCAGTGCCCCACATAGGGGTTTGTGAATATTAAATACACATAATTTTGGGCTAAATAGCTACATTCTATCCTTCACCTGTCCACCACTGATCTCCCCCAGCATAAGAGAACCACTGTAGTTTTGCAGCTTTGGGGACCTTCAGCAGCCTCTATGCCCCTGAGGGGATCTAACCTTCATGCATTATGCAGAAGTACTATAATGAGGGGATTGGCAATGGAATTTAAAGTTACAGCAATTAGATCTGCTTTATATTACAGACTGAGAATAAGGCTGAGGAATAATTATTCTGTTGTATATTTTTGTATATTTAATTCAATTAGACTGGGGTGAACAGATATTCCATGGTTAATTCATTTTTTAAAATCAGGAATAGTTCTAAAGTGATATTTACATATTAAGAATTTATTCTGCTCTAGTGCTTGTGTCCATACAGCTCAGAGTTTGTTGTTTTACTTGAATCATTGGGTGTAAAACTTGCCCATAATTCAGCAGTCCCAATGTTTAAAACATGCTACCAGATTTCTAGAATGGATTTTGAGCCATGTCTTTCAACACAGATTTTAAGTATAGCTATGGGATAAATAACTATTTTCCTCCTGATGTGGTCAAAGAGCCAGGTCAAGTACCTATTTTACATCATTTTTATGCAGCACCACAAGAACACACAGTGCTAAAAATGCAAATAGCCTACACATTTATGAGCCAACAGACTAGGCTGACCATACGTACCGTTTTAAACAGGACAGTACCGTTTTTTTCATATTTCCCAACCGTCCCGTCGTTTTAATATAAATGTCAATTTTGTCCCGTTTTTAATAAACTATACATAGTTTTTATTTTTTTGTAAAAAACTGAACGCTGGCTTGTTGCAGCTGCCCCTCATCTCCCCGCCGAGCTGCTGAGCGGGGAGACGAGGGGCGGCTTGTTGCGGCTGCCCCTCGTCTCCCCGCCGAGCTGCTGAGCGGGGAGACGAGGGGCGGCTTGTTGCGGCTGCCCCTTGTCTCCCCGTCCCGTTTTTGCCATCCCAATGTCCCGTTTTTGTCTCAAGGAAATATGGTCAGCCTACAACAGACTGGTTGCAAAGTTATTCCCCCCCAAATCTGACTGCTACTGTTGACAATAAAACACTTTTCAGTGAATGGACTTTTGGAAGTAATGAATCTCTATTTTTCTAATGTACATATTACATTTAATATATATTTTAAATTACATTATATTATCCCTCATCTATTACCTATTATCATCCCATATTGATGTATAATTTACATTTAACACTGTATTTTATATTTTGTAAAGAATTAATATTGAATCAAGCCTTCATTAAAGTTGGAGGAGATACTCATTTTTACTGTCCAAACAATACTTTGATTTAATCGCATGCCTGTCTCATGCACACTATGAAAAAGGTTCAAACGTAAGTAGTAAAGAAGGTGGTTCACATTTTCAAAAACTTGAGTGCATAAGTGCCCTTGCACTTTTGAATACAAACTTAGGTATGCACATATACATATGCACACACTTCAGAGATGTGCATGCCTACATTGGGAGCATGGAAAAGCACACACCTATTTAGGTATACATCTTTGTAAATTTAGGCCTGTATGTTTTAAAATGCCCTCTTTTAAAACTTATTAAGCAGATACCAGAAAGTGGCATGGCATAACATGAATAACCTAACGTAGTGTGTTATTGGTCAGGGATATGGGAAGAATTTTGTCAAAAGGTTAACAACACATACGTTATACTTATGCATGCATAACTTTGATTGTGCCATCAAGTTTTGAAAAATGGTTTGTGTTTTTAAGAGGACAATAAGTGGTTTTGGTTATGCCATTCTCAAACTATTTTTACATCTATCAAGAATAATAACTAGTTACTGGTATGCTGCAATATTATACCTGCTGTACTTCTAAGAAATAATTCTGTTATAAAATTCTGTTACAATAAATAAAATAATTCTGTTATAAAAAAAACTTAGAACGGATGTACAGTTTCTGGTTTTCAACATATAGCACCAAAACCAGGCTGTAGGTGCATTTAGTGGAGACATGGCATACATTCATGGTGTAGACCGTGTACTGCAATGCTTCCTTAACAGCTCTGTCCATGGGGGACCTAAGGAGCATGAGTACTCCAGGCTTAAATGGAACTGAATTCACTGGAAGCAGGGTAGAAGAGCTGTGGCCCACACTTCTCACTTAACTACAGCTTTGCTGGTGTTGGCCAAGGCACATCAAAGCATGCATTTGATCTAACACGTCTAATTTTGCCTTCAATTCTAATTTTGCTTGTGAGTCACTCCCACTGAAGTAAATGGGAATCATCTGAATGTATCTGTGGGAGGAATTTGGCATATTGAGTGTATGTAAAATTCTAACTAGGGTGTTTATAGGAAATGAGAAGTAAGTTTAATTTACAGTAACTGGAAATGTAAGTGAATCTAACATAGTGAATTAGTGAATCTAATATAGTGCTTTTTTTAGATACATTTGACTTGAATTCATATATAAACACTGAATATTTGATGGAGCCTCAGTTATGTTTTCTTTTACACAAATACAAAGGCAGTCAATATATCTTTCATATATAAGTCATAATAGTTTCCTTGTACCAATTAATGTTAGTGCTTATAATAATACTATGAGCTAGACAACTCCCTTAATAGCCCCTTAAAATATTTTAATATTTTGACAGGTTTCATATGTGACTTTCTGTCTTCTATGTAATTATCAAAGAAAAAAATCATTCTTTTAATATAAATGATGTTAAAGAGATAGGATTCAGCAACTGAACTTTAAATGATGAAATGCCATAAAAATTGAAAACCACCAATACAAAAAATGATTGATGTTGTATTTCCTAGCTATTTCTGTATAACTTATTTTAATTTACAGACTTTCTATTCAAATTGAGCAAAAATATCCAGAATAAAAGATATTTAGAAAATAACTACAATTCAATGTGATCTTTGGCTATTGGTCTGTGATCAAAATTATATCATGCACCACTGGCAATAGCAATATGACAAACTATACTGTAATTTAACAGAGAGCCCAATCCTCTAAGCCCACATCAATTGGCGTTATGTAGATAGAAGGCTTGCAGGATTGGACCCTCTCTTGGAAAACTGAATTTACTATGAGATTGTTTCTCAATCCTGGCTTGCCAAGCAGCCATTCAAATCCCTCCTTATCCATCCTTTTATGACACCTACAAATAATGAGTTAATAAACAACCACAACACAACCACCACCATAATCACCTCACTCCTCAAATTATTCTCTCTTTTGTGGTGTCCATTGCATCTTGTCTTCTCTGTGTCATGTTTTTTTTTAATGCTCTATGGAGCAGGGACTGTCTGTCTTTGTGTTTTGTTTAGCACTGAGCACATTATCCTCAATAAAGGAAATAATTAATAAAAGAGAATAAATAATACAGGAGGAAAGCCCCATAAAGGCAGAAGAGCCAGAGACTCATAGAATCATAGAAGATTAGGTTTGGAAGAGAACTCAGGAGGACATCTAGTCCAACCCCTACTCAAAGCAGGACCAACCCGAACTAAATCATGCCAGTGAGGGCTTTGTCAAGCCAGGCCTTAAAAACCTCTAAGGATAGAGATTCCACCACCTTCATAGGTAACTCATTCCAGTGCTTCACCACCCTCCTAATAAAATAGTTTTTCCTAATATCCAATCTAGACCTCCCCCACTGCAACTTGAGACCTTAACTCCAGTCTCCAAGTAGTCCTCAAGGGACTGTGCTATTCCATGTGAGGGGATGGTGATGGACACTATGGTGATGGATAGCAGAATAAAACCCTAAGATGGACTGATACAGCAAATAAGAAATTCTTAGGAAAATGTATGAGGTTGGAAGTGTGGTAAACCTATTATATTTATATAAATACCAATCAATTGTAAAGAGAGAGAATTTAAAACAACTTTAAAATATTTAATTATTGTTTTCCAGAAGCAAGAGGGTATTTGGTTTTGTTTTTCAAATTAACCAGTTAGTAATTCCATTTTGCACTATGTGATTAAATGTACAATTTATCTACTTTACTTTACTTTACTTATTACTACTTGCAGAGAAAGGTATTATTCAGCATAAATAAAGGAGGCAGAATCTGGCCTTTGAAACCTATTGGCACATCTACTATTCCTTTAAAGTTATTACTGTTTGCTTCAACACAAGCTAACATGACTAGCTTTAAAGCCAGCATATTCCCTGACTGATTATTTTCTTTGGGGGTATATGGACTATAAACCTCAAGGGTAAGATTTACAAAAGCACTCAGTGTTGGCTTAACTCTGTTCCCTTTGAAGTCAAATGTAAATCTTCCATTGACATAACAAGAGCAGAGTTAAGCCAACACTAAGAACTTTTGAAAAATCCCACCCAAACTCTTCTCCCTTAATAAAATTCATGCAACAAATCTGAAGTAAAAAAGTTGTACTGACATTCAGAAACTGAGGGTGGGTCAATTTTGGCCTTTAATCTACATTGTATATGGATCTGTACAAGTATAAATATAATGAAGATAGATCAAGAATCATAGTCTTCCACCTTTGTTGTAAGTAAGGAACAGTGGAGAAAGCTTGAAATTTTGGATGAGAGAATAGCTAGCCAAGTAGAGAAAGTACAGAGAGATTACAAAAGAGAAAATAATGGAAAAAAATAAAGAGGGAATGTACAAAAGGGTATGAGAAAATCATGGATAAAAATGAGCAAAGCAGAGTTACAATACAAACCTCAACATATCTGGAGTAAATGTATGGTAATTCTTTTCTGAAGGTTAATATCCAGGGGTGCTATTCATATTTCAATTCTATACTGCATATAAAGTAGTTTGGGGAAAATTGTGGCGGTTGAATTTAAAAGATCTTTGCAAGATCATTTGTTTGTCTCTACAGGCGCACTTGGAATTATATTTATTTTTAGCTTCCAAGTTGTGTTTTTAAAAATATCATTATTTTGGTTTTAAAAGCACATATTTAGATGTGTAGTATGCAGATTTTAATATGACAAAAATTCTGTTTTAATAATATTCTATCCACTGCTAGCAGAAAAAGGAACCTTTTTAAAAAAGAAAAACTTATACATTATTAAGTATTTGATTTCTTATTTTACTTGGTTGTTCCCTGTCTTACCTTCAAAGAGCCATATCATCAGTTAAGTAGATGTTACAACAAGTTAATTGATCCACTTAAGGGGAACTGAGATATTATTAAAAATAGAATTAATTCTAAACCTCATTTAAGATCTCAAATTATTCAGGATGGAATTTACTCATGTACCAAGGGTCAGCAAAGGCATTTACACCACTTAAATCCTACCTAAACCCTAAAAGCAGGGCTTAATTGTGATTTATGTGATCTAGTGGTCATGAGATGGCCCTGTGCACAGGGTGAGTTTCACTTTAGCCTGCTAGTAAGTGAGTTATCTGTTCCTATGACTAATAAAACAGAAGGAAACTGCTTGCAATTGGTGTACGCTTGGTAGCTGAGCTGTAACATTTTTAGTATTTATATACATTTTCATTCAAATAATAGTAGGATTTACTGTTTATATAGCTATGTCATAGTGCAACTTCTCACCACTGTTGGCTGAAAAATGAAAGAAGTTGACAAAAGAAAAAAAGCTGGAATATATCAACTCTTTTTTTAGATGGGGAAAAGAGTGGGAAGACACCAGACCATCATTTTTTCCCACTGTAAGTCCCAGTTAATGGTGGAACTCTCTGGTAGTACAATCACATAAAAAACCCTGGGTTTATTCCTAAATTCAGCTTGTAGGATTCTTGTTTCATACCACCCTTAAAGACTGCTTGGCCTTGCTGGCTACTGAAACTAAGGGTACGTCTATACTTATGCGTCCGGTCGGAGGCGCGGGATCGATGTTCTGGGTTCGATTTATCGCGTCTTGTCTAGACGCGATAAATCGAACCAGGAAGTGCTCCCCCGTCGACGCCGGTAATCCTGCTCTGCGAACGGAGCAGGCGGAGTCGACGGGGGAGCCTGCGCGCCGTGTGTGGACCACAGGTAAGTTCGAACTAAGATACTTCGACTTCAGCTACGTTATTAACGTAGCTGAAGTTGCGTATCTTAGTTCGACAGGGGTGGTTAGTGTAGACCTAGCCTAATTGTAATTCAAGAGCCAAATGTTTGTGTGGAGCATACACTCAGACGTTTGCAGCTGCCTTCAACCTAGCACAGAGAAGAGCACAAAGATCAAACCAGCATCTATGCCTTGATATGAAAGTTGGTTCATGCTATCACATATCAGGAAACAGTGACATCCATGTTGGGTCAGGTCACTCAGTGACAGAGTGACAGTATCGCTGCAGCTCTTTACCATTAAAAGGACACATCTTTAAACTACACGTCACTAAGACTAATGTTATACACCTGGCAACCCAAGTGGTCTCAAAAGTTTCCATTCTGACCAAATACTAAACAATCTTATCTGCAGCCAGAATTGCCTTTAAAACAGCTAAAGGCAAACCAGTTCAGAATAATTCTGAATTGTTACAAACTATGTGATTTCTGTAATTGAACTACAACCGTTTTTTCCTAATAGATCTGCATTAGTTCAGAGAAAAAGACTGTTCTCTACCAGTAGGCTCATTCCCCACAGTTCCTGTGCCTCCTTGAATGCCGTGATCTCTGGGATCCTCACCCTCCATTAGGTTTTAAACTGATTCAACTGAGCAATTAGAAAATACCAAACTCAGCACTATTGCTGACTCAAAAGCGCGATATAGCTTTATTATTGTAATTGATCAACCTTAACGGGAAGCACACACGGGTCTAGTATATTTTCTATACAGAATTTATTAGCTCATGATGGTCTAATACTGTCTTATTCTACTTGCATACATTTCTAATCCATCCCTTACTTGCTATAGCTTTCAGTAATAAAATGGAAGGGTTTTATGGCATCTAGAATCAGGCCACGTTGAGTGTGTGGTTTTGAAAAAAAGAAAATGTAATGACATTTTTATCCCTCTTGTCTATCTGCAATGAGGTTTCTGTCAAACGAGGCCAAAAACAATTTCCATTGCCGAGTCATGTTTCATCTGTTAAATGATGTAATAGAATAGAAGTAGCTGTCTTCCAGGCTTCCAGGGGCTTCTACATACAAAAGATGCATAAAACATTTAATGTGACCAGAACCCACATGCTTAATTCGAATACAAGATTAAGGTAGATTTATGAGACAGGTCCTTGGACCCATATTTTTTGCAATAAAGTCCCAATGGGGCTAAAAGCTTGCTCTTCTTTCTGCATTTAGTTTGTGCTAATTCTCAGGATATGATTTCAGTGCAACCTCTGATTCCCAACTCTGACAGGGAGGGACAGTCCAAAGTTACTGAAACAAGTATTGTGTTGTTTTAATTTTTTCATTTACTTCCCCACAGACTGTAGAGAAGCAGCTTAATCATTCTGAATGAGGAAGAGTGCTGAATTATTCAGACCTTTCAACCTTTCCTCTTAACTTTAATAAGAACTAATTCCCTCTCCTTGTCTAACCGCATGTCTAAAAGGGAAAGCCATGACCCCTTTGAAGATAAGATCTTGACAGAAAAACATCACATTATATCTACTTTTCATTTAAATAAAACCAAAGTTGAAAAAGTAATTGAATGTGCTGTGATAGTTCCACAGTCAAACCTCTTTGTTTCATGAAAACTGTTCTCATATCCCTTCTGCTCCGTATGAAGAGCTAGCCTTGGGTGCTTCCAATTATGAAGCTCTGCTGTACACATCTAAAGAACAGTACCTGAACTTACTAGCGTATGTTTATACATTTGCTCCTACAGTTTCTAATGACTGGACAGGGCATAAATCCTTAATCTTTCCCATTTTCAAATATCCTCAACTTTGTGATCAACAGAGTATTCACTATGAAAATCCTTTTTTCCACAGAGTTATCATTCTTGTTGTAGATAGAAAAATAAACATTTCACAGTCAGTAAAATCCAAAGTAGTGCTGACAAAATCACGGTTGCTTGATGACTACGATGCAGGCACCAGCTCTTCCAATATTTAGGGAAGCCATCTGCATTAAAAAAAGATGCAAATTAACAGAAAGTCACACAAGAAATGGCAGAAGTATTGTGGCACATATTATACAGGAACTGTCAACATTAATAGCAGCTGAAGTACCAAAAGTATACGGAACTCACTGATAGTACTGTAATTTTAAAACTACTAGCTTTTATCATACAGTACTCAGTTAAAAGTCTAAAGAGGATAGGGAGGCAGGATGCTTTTATGATTAGGCATTAGATTTTAACTGAAGAGGTCTGGGTTTGATTCTTGGCTTTGCCATTTATTTTCTATGTGATTTTGAGCAAGTTTTTTGTCTGTTTTGTTGTAAATTCTTTGGAGAAGGGATTATCTCTTGTCTGTACATTGTACAGAGCCCCAGATCTCAGCTGGGAGCTATAGGTCCTACTATAATACAAATGATTAATTTTTTAAAAAAACTAGCATTTTGGGTTTAGGGGATAGCTCCCTTCCTGATTACTTTTGATTAACTGCTTTTCTCTTATTCTTGCATAGTATATTAAATATTTCATGAAATATTTTTCATCGAACTGACTTGCTTTCAATTGTTTTTGAAAGACATTTAACACAGTGTAGTAATGTTTACATTTCCCCACAGCTATCATAAACTGGTAGGATAGAAAGTGAATGGGCTACTGCTGTGGTATTTGCAAAAGTTACGTTTTAATGGCAATAACTGCCAGATACAGTGATGACTCATAGCTTCTGCTGCTATGTGCTTGCCACAGATTCTTGTAATAACACTATTTTGTCTCAATGATTTAAATGTTGTGGCATTTTAGGGTAACACTTGAGAGTCCACTTGAGTCTTGTTCTGACACCTAAATGTATGTAACATACAAACCCCAACATCATGAGTATTCCATGATGGAATACGGCGCTATGCAATATGAGTAAGATGGCAGAATCAGCTTTACGACTAAATAGATAAAACAGACAAACAGTGGGAGAAAAGAAGTACTTTACAGATGAGAAACTGAGGCACAGTGAGAATAAGTCATTTGCCCAAGGTCACACAGAACATATATCACAGCCTAGAATTAAAGACAGATCTTTTGACTCTTAGTACAGTACCTCAACAGCAAGACCATCTTTTTTGAACATGCACTTTAGGTCAGTCTCTGACACCGGAATTTTAAGGGACAATAATTACCAGGAAAGACATGACATTACGTTCACTCTGATGGAACAAAACAATAGATTTCAAGTCCAGAAGGGACCATTGTGATCATCTAGTCTGACCACCTGTGTAACACAGGCCAAATTATAAGAACTATAGATGAAGGGCAGAACTGAAAAGTGAGGAGTGGAAAGTACTTCATGAGACTTTTAAATTATATTTAAAATCTAAAATAATTATTTAAACACATTTAAATAAGCATCTTGGCACCCACAAGGTACTGAGAAAGCTAAAAGATTACACTGCAGTATGGGTAAGGGAAATTACCTTTTACATGATTTTCCATAATGTTACTATTGTACATAACCAAACTCTTACAATTTTAGTCTTTGGGAACCATTGGTGTTATTACTACTTTTCCCGAGAGGACAATGAAGAGCATCCTTATATGTATAGTGCATTATATATATTTCATTTATGCCTGTGTAGAGTTCATAACTATTATGACTCTTCAAAGGACACTAAGGGTGAAATTGAAGGATTAGATGCAAAGACACACACACACAAAAAAACCGCAGGCCAAAATCTCATCCTTCATTAAGGAGATATGCTTTGTACTGGGGACCTAGAGTAGAATCGTGGAACCTTAAAATTCCACCTCTCCTGCACGTTGAATTCCAATGAACAGCACTGACTTCCTGTAGTAAAGTCTCCCTTCCTGTGGGGCTGGTGGAACAATAAGGTTCCAGAATAACACAGAGAACATGTGGCTCCAGAAATCCTTCCTAAGGCCTGGAGCCAGGATATGAAAAGCTGCTTCTCAGTCATTCTGTGATTGCTTTTGCAGCATTTGGGCTGTAGTAGGAAGTGTGACTTACTGTGCACTTCATGGCCATGCTACACGCAAATGGCTGAATGCAGGATTTTTCCTTCAGACTTTAAGACATGTTATGACAAATCAAAACAATATGCAGTTCAGAGACAGTGCTGATTCTCTGTTCCTTTTTACAAGAACATAGTAAAATCTATTATCACCTCATTAATTAAGGACCATATTCTATCACTTTTCCTCGTGTCTATTATACTTGGCAAGTGACCCAATTCAATGGAAAGATATTACACAGGATGAGGAAAGGTGATAGAATTAAGTCCTAATGGATTTATGCCTGACATTCCCAAGAGGATTAGTGGGAAGTACCCACATTAATCCTGTATCCATCAATGGGAGAATAAAAACCATTTGGTATTTAATTTTGCTTGTTGACAATAAGATTTATTTTAATTACACTAAAGCACAAGAAAATCCTAAAGCGTATGGTTCAATACTTGTTTTATAATCTTTTAAAAACCAGAGTTAGAGAAAATTTCACGTTGACAAAAACAGGTGTCTGTGTAGCGATATATGCACAGGCACACATATATAGCAGATTACTAGACTGTGCAATACTTTGCTCGTGCTTTCCATAGCAACTTGTAAAGGGGACTTTTAACCAGGAAAAAGAATTCCCAAGATAATTATATCAATGTTCACATAAATTGATTGTCCACTGGGTGAAATTAACCCACAATGTAGAGGGTTGAAGTAAGACTTCTGCAAAACCTGAGTCATTTGGTGAGACTGCATGAGTTGGGGGTGGGAACAGTTGCTTAGCCTTCCATATTCTGGGTACTGTGGAGGAAGTCTCCAGTCTGATCCCAAGCAGACAGGAGTCAGATGTGTAAAAGTCAGGGCTACTAGTTTCAAAACCATGTGGTTCCAGTGTTCCTGATTTGCTTCCTGCTCCCTATGCAAGTATAATGGGGTTGTAGCTTGCTATTTTTCAACCCATAAACAGAATTAGTTGCTGTAGAAGGGTGGGGCTGCAACAGCATGGCCTGTGGAAGATTAGGCGGTTGATTCATTGTTCCAGCACTATCATAATGGCTACTCCAGAAAAACCTAAAAATCAGAAAGCTCTCTTATTACTGAATTCTACAAAACCCAGTTGCTCATACTTTTTATGGGGATTGGCACACCTTTATGCCTTTAAGAAAAAAATGTTTTTGCATGGCCCTCTCATATCACAGGATGCATAATCAATAAATCATACACTTGTGGTTTCATCAGCAATAAGCGATGACACAAAGAGACAGAGTGGTAAGAAATAGAGCTTTTCAAAAATATACTAGGAAGCCATGGCTATGTGTCTCCAAAATATTCCAGGCATTCCTAAACCACGCCAATCTAGGTTCATTCTGCCATCACCTTAGTTCCACCCATCATACCACAGTTGTATATTCCACATGCCAAGTCACATTTTTTTTATTTCAGCATTCAGCATACTTCTAAATGTCCATTAAATGAAGGCAATGGAAGGAGAGAGTGAATAGAAAACTCTACAGGCTAAACAAAGTAAACAAACTGCTTTCCCAACAAGAAATCTGCACGACATACTTGTCACCAAAAAAACCACCAGAGCCACTTTCGACAACTACAGATTAAATTTCAACCAGTATACTGAAAATTCAGAATGAAAATAGTATTTCAATTGAAAATCAGACAGATTAAAAACTTTATTAAAAGCATAGCTAGATAATATTTTTAGCAACTACTTTATTTGTCTCGTCTTGGTTTCGTAGGAGACACATTTTTCTTCTGTTTCTTCTGGGGAAACTCTTATCATAATATTTGTTGAAACATTAGGAATAATTTTACAGCTATGGCAGTGTCAGCTACGTACTAATGTTAATAAATTGTGAAAAAAATGAATGTATAAGTACCTGTGTCCATTCATTAGTTTGAGGGTCATATGATTCCATAGTGTTCAGGTATGACTGGCCATCATATCCACCCACTGCATATAATTTATCACCAAGAAGACAGACACCAACTGCATCTCGAGGCATACTCAATGGAGCCACCATTGTCCAAGTATCAGTTTTTGGATCATATCTGAACAAGAAGAAAGGAAGCTGCAAGCTTAATGGAAACCTTGGTATTAGCTCATGTCCATCTTTACAAAAATCTGTTCTTCTTCAAAGACTTATATACAAGCATCTTATCAGGAACAATCTTTTCAGCAGCAGAAAAAAATGAATTGTTTGCTAGATTCTGATACTTTTATGTTGAATGATAATTTATTCTGTGATTAGTCCCTTGGAGATGAATGGATTATTGACCAAGTAAGATGCTATTTAACATGACTAAGAATGGCAGAATCTGGCCCTATGTGAAAAAAACCAAACTACTTAAACTGTTCTTCTATAATATACTGGAAACTACTTTTCCTAAAATTAGATTCAAGTCTACAGTAAGCTGACTGAAACCTGTCTGAGAAGTCAAGAGGTGTTTCTTTCTGTATTGTGCCACTGTTACTCAGGTTAAGTAGCACCATTGAGATCTATGACCCTACTCACATTGTAAGGTACTAATCCATATGACTAAGGGTGTCAGAAGTGGTCCCTCAGTGTTTATTAAAAAGCGAAAAAAATGTTTTGCTATATAAATGGGTTTGCTGTGCAGAGCTTATCAAATCAGTCACACAACACTGATTACATCAGAATATAGGGTAAATTCCAGCAGTCCTTTTGCCATACTGTATGTATAAAGAGAAAAGAGCACAAGAGGAAGAAAGAAAGATGATTGATTTAATGTAAAAAAAAAGTAAGTTGTCTCTATCCCAGTGTAATATGTCTGTTATTAGAGTTAAAAGCACTGGGTAAAATGTTCAAAAGTACCTAAGAATTTAGGAGCCTAAGTCCCACCAAAAGTCAATAAGAGCTAGGTTCATAAGTCACTTAGCCATAGATTCATAAAGATACTTAGATGTTGTGATGCTTTTATCTTTTAGGTGCCTAGAAAATCAGAAGAATGTGGTGATTCACAGAGCCTGAGTTAGGTGTCTATGCTCCCCTATACAATGAATGGGGAGAGATAGGCAACTTAGAGTGGAATTCACAAAAACAAGAACACTAGGTGGGGAATCAGCTATATAGCCAATTGGCAATGTCAGGGAGAGGCATGTGTCATAAGCCCTGCCCCTCTCATGGAGATAATCACCTGAGCCTGGGCTACAGGGAGGTGCCTGTCTCTATTTGTGATCCACAACCTTGAACCCTCTTTGGGGTTAGGCACCTAAGACAATTTTTGCAAGAAGCCAGGGGACAGAGGTTGGGAAGACGAGGAAGAGGACCACATCCCTTATCAGTGTTGGACCAGTGGTTTGGGTAGTCATCAAGGATGCAGGAGACTTCCCTCCACACACAAAATGTTGAGGAGACATGATTTAAACAAGGATCTACCACTTTCAGGTGAGTGCTCTAACTATTGGGCTTTGGAATATTGTAAGGTGAGGCTCCCTCGGTCTTTCCTGTTGAAGCCATTGCACTCTGGCGAAATATTTAAAGAGTCATTTCAGTCAGAGAGAAAGAGAGAGACAGAGAACATCCAAGCATATTCATAGATTCATAGATTCTAGGGCTGGAAGGGACCTCAAGAGGTCATCGAGTCCAGCCCCCTGCCCTCATGGCAGGACCAATTACTGTCTAGACCATCCCTGATAGACATTTATCTAACCTACTCTTAAATATCTCCAGAGATGGAGATTTCACAACCGCCCTGGGCAGTTTATTCCAGTGTTTAACCACCCTGACAGTTAGGAACTTTTTCCTAATGTCCAACCTAAACCTCCCTTGCTGCGGTTTAAGCCCATTGCTTCTTGTTCTATCCTCAGAGGCTAAGATGAACAAGTTTTCTCCCTCCTCCTTATGACACCCTTTTAGATACCTGAAGACCGCTATCATGTCCCCTCTCAGTCTTCTCTTTTCCAAACTAAACAAACCCAATTCCTTGAGCCTTCCTTCATAAGTCATGTTCTCTAGATCCTTAATCATTCTTGTTGCTCTTCTCTGGACCCTCTCCAATTTCTCCACATCTTTCTTGAAATGCGGTGCCCAGAACTGGACACAATACTCCAGTTGAGGCCTAACCAGCGCAGAGTAGAGCGGAATAATGACTTCTCGTGTCTTGCTCACCACACACCTGTTAATGCAGCCCAGAATCATGTTTGCTTTTTTTGCAACAGCATCACACTGTTGACTCATATTTAGCTTGTGGTCCACTATAACCCCTAGATCCCTTTCTGCCGTACTCCTTCCTAGACAGTCTCCTCCCATTCTGTATGTGTGAAACTGATTGTTCCTACCTAAGTGGAGCACTTTGCATTTGTCCTTATTAAACTTCATCCTGTTTACCTCTGACCATTTCTCCAATTTGTCCAGATCATTTTGAATTATGACCCTATCCTCCAAAGCAGTTGCAATCCCTCCCAGTTTGGTATCATCTGCAAACCTAATAAGCGTACTTTCTATGCCAATATCCAAGTCGTTGATGAAGATATTGAACAGAGCCAGTCCCAAAACAGACCCTTGCGGAACCCCACTCGTTTTACCTTTCCAGCAGGATTGGGAATCATTTATAACTACTCTCTGAGTACGGTTATCCAGCCAGTTGCGCACCCACCTTATAGTAGCCCCATCTAAGTTGTATTTCCCTAGTTTATTGATAAGAATATCATGCAAGACCGTATCAAATGCCTTACTAAAGTCTTGGTATACCACATCCACCGCTTCTCCCTTATCCACAAGACTCGTTATCCTATCAAAGAAAACTATCAGATTGGTTTGACATGATTTGTTCTTTACCAATCCATGCTGGATATTCCCTATCACCTTACCACCTTCCAGGTGTTTGCAGATGATTTCCTTAATTACTTGCTCCATTATTTTCCCTGGCACAGAAGTTAAACTAACTGGTCTGTAGTTTCTTGGGTTGTTTTTATTTCCCTTTTTATAGATGGGCTCTATATTTGCCCTTTTCCAGTCTTCTGGAATCTCTCCTGTCTCCCATGATTTACCGAAGATAATAGCTAGAGGCTCAGATACCTCCTCTATTAGCCTATTCTCACCATAAGAATGACTACCCAGGATCCTGTCCTCTTGCTCCAATGACTCTTTAATTATTTATCCAAGGAAAATAGCTTCAACAGAGGAGGATTTGAACTGGGTCTCCCACATGCCAGGTGACTTCTCTATCTACTGGGCTAGATGTTATGAGAGAGAGCCACTGCCACCACCCTGTTTTGTGTGAACTTACCTAAGGGGCCCATTCCAGTAGGCAGCCTCTGAGCATGACTACTGGATTCGGTCCCACATGCAAGTTAGGAAGCTTATCTTTACCTGACTTGCGAATCATTGTGAAGCTTAGATGGGAGATAGGTATCTGGACTCCTGAAGTGGGGCAGTGTGCACATGCCCAGAGACAGACATACAGGCACTTAGGGAGCTTTTTATTGAAAAATTCTTAGGTGCAGAATGAGTTTAGACACATACAGAGTTCAGTGGGAGTTTTGTGAATTGCAGTAGTGCCTAAATCTGGGACTCAGGCACCTAAGCACAGACTTAAGTACCTAAGAACTTTTGTGAATCTAGGCCTTAGGCACTTCTGAAAATGTTATCCACTTTTATTATCTATACCATTACCTTCATTGGGCTAGATGTTTCTTCCACTTGCCTTTAGTTTGCTATGAAGGACATTCTGGCACAGCCTGATCACACCTGCTTTATTCAAATCTCCATTTTCTTCACAACGGTTGTCAAAACACACACTTTCTTTTTTTTTTTTTAAATCACTCTACGAGATTTATCGAAATCTGATTACATCAGCTTTGATGCTTCTATGTAATGATGTTAAATCCTGATCGGTAGAAACTGTGAATTGGACTTCAAATTTCACCTATCCCGATTTTGGTATGTTTGTAATATATGTAAGGGCATTTCCCAATTAATTTGACTGTTTTAGAGAAAAACAAAAGCTATATTTCTTTGCATGTCTTTCCCAGCTGGAAGTAATACTGCATATTTATTATTAATTATTATTATTAATTATTATTATTATTATTAGAGGTGTAATAAAAATACTCAGCATTTTTCAGTTACAAATGTGGGGGTTATTTTGACCAATTTTTGTAAATAGCATTTACTCTCAAATAGGTGATGTTCAGGATATAAGGCTGTTAAAAATATGAGCAAAAGCTCAGTAGCCTCTCTCCTTGCTCTAACCTTGACAGCTTAAAATTTATTCGTTTCTATATTCAGGAACTTTTATAGTATCCCCTCTCACCCTGGAGCACATGAAGTTACTACAAAGATGAAAGGTACAGCTGTTTTTCACAGAAGAATGTAAGAAAATGTAAGCATTTTCCAGGCAATTACAAATAGGGAGCTCTTTTTTCAGTTGTGTTTTGTTGACAGAATTGAGTTCTAAGCATTCTATTTAGCCCCTGGTTACCTGTTTATAAAAAAAAAAGAACCTGTGATGTTATTTATATTCGGCTTGTCTGATTTTTCAGCTACTCACCTTGACCCTTGCAATCAGAAAGAGAATACTGTATCATAGAGTCTATTAAAGTTTATTGCTCTCTGGGACGTGAAGACACCATGCACACTTGGTAAAGCTGGTTGTAAAATGAACATTAGCTAGAGGCATATGGTGCTTTTGGAGGAAAATTCATACAGTCTTTGACAAAATCCATTCAGAATTAACATTTTTTGGCTTTACCATACGTGTGTTTTCCCTTCCAGGTCTTGAAACATTATTATAATCTGCACCCCTCCCCCATAATTGATAACAATTAGGATAATACAGGAAGTTGTATTAGAATTCTTGATCTTTAGTCAAAACATTCAGTCTTTTAAAAAAGATGAAGGAGGAAAAATGCATGATAGTAATATTGTAATTCTCAGCTAGACAGTACAAAAACCTGCTCACTTTACTTATCTGAGTAGTTCCAGTGAAGATGATAGCATTAATAAAGTCAGTAATGTGAGTAGATGTTAGCCCTAACTATATGATTAGTTTTAGAGACCAATTTAATCAAGGTGAAAGTAAAGACAATTAATTTTTTTAATACCCAATTAGGAGAACATTATTATGAACTGCAAAGCAGTTAAGAGTGCACTGAAACCCTGCTGTTAAAATATTTAACAAAGATTTCACAAACTGCCATCTTTTAGGTACAGTATATGGGCTCTGGCACTATCTAGGTTACATCCTTCTTAGAAAATACATTTAACTGAGGATGACAGTATAGATGGGAAGAAGATGTGAATGAGGCTTTTTTTAAAAACAACTAACGAAATCGTCCAAAGCAGAGGGCTTGGTGGTAATGGAGGACTTCAACTACCCAGACATCTCTTGGGAAAATAATACAGCAGGGCACAGATTATTCAACAACTTCTTGGAATGCATTGGAACAACCTTTTATTACAGAATGTGGAGAAAGCAACTAGAGGAGAGGCTGTTCTAGATTTGTTTCTGACAAAGAAGGAGGAACTGGTTGAGGGTTTGAAGATGTAAGGAAGCTTGGGTGAAAGTGATCATGAAATGATAGAGTTCATGATTCTACGGACGGGTAGGAGGGAAAACAGCAAAATAAGGACAATGTATTTCAAGAAGGCAGACTTTAGCAAACTCAGAAAATTGTTAGGTAAATGGGAAGCAAATCTAAGGGAAAAAAGAGTTCAGAAGATTTGGCAGTTTTTTAAAGAAACATTATTAACAGCACAAGAGCAAACTATCCCAATGAGTGGGAAAGATAGGACGTATGGTAAGAGATTACCCTGGCTTAGCCAGGAGATCTTCAATGACTTAAGTCATACAAAAAAAAAATCATGCATGTTGGGCATGTAGGGCAAAACTAGAAAGGCCAAGGCACAAAATGAAATTAAACAAGCTAAGGACATCAAGGATAACAAGAAAACCTTTTACAAGTACATTAGAAGCAAGGGGAAGACCAAGGACAGAGTCGGCCCAATGCTCAATGAGGAGGGAAAGACAATAAAAGTAAACATAGCAATGGCTGAAGTCTTAAATGCCTTTTTATTTCCATTTTCACCAAAATGGTTAGTAGTGCTCACACACCAATATGGTGAACAGTCGTGTAAATGGGGTAGGGTCTGAGGCTAAAATAGGGAAAGAACAAGTTAAGAAATACTTAGACAAGTTAGCTGTCTTCCAGTTGACAGGACCTAACAAAATACATCTTAGAATATTTAAAGAATTGGCTGAAGAGATATCTGAGCCACTAGCAATTATCTTTGAGAACTTATGGAGAATGGAAAAGATACTCAAGGAATGGAAAAGGGCAAATATAGTACCCATTTATAAAAAAGTGTATAAGGGCAATCCAGAGAATTACAGAGCAGTCACCTTAACTTCAGTACCCAGAAGGAATAATGGAGCAAATAATCAAACAATCAGTTTGTAAGCACTTATAAGCTAATAAGGTAAGTAACGGTTAACATGGATTTGTCAAGAACAAATCATGTCAGACCAACCTAATATCCTTCCTTGACAGGGTAACAAGCCTTGTGATGGGAGGAAGAAGTAGATGTAATATATTTTGACTTTAGAAAGGCTTTTGATCCTGTCTCACATGACCTTCTAACAAGCGAACAAGGGATACATAGTCTAGATGAGCCTAATATAAGGTGGATGAGAAACTGTACTCAAAGAGTAGTTATCAATGGTTCACAGTCAAGTTGGAAGGGCATAGTGAGTGAAATCCTTCAGGGATGTATCCTGGGTTTGGTTCTATTGATTTGGATAATGATATATAGAATACACTTATGAAGTTTGTGGATGAGATCAAAGGAAGGGGATGCAAGCACTTTGGAGGACAAATTAGAATTCAAAATGATCTTGACAAACTGAAGAAATGCTATGAACTAAATAGGATGAAATTCAGTAAGGACAAATGCAACATAATACACTTGGATCTGGGGGTTATAGTGGATCACAAACTAAATATGAATGAACACTGTAATACTATTGCAAAAAAAAGCAAACATCATTCTGAGATGCAGGAGTGCTATAAACAAGACATGAGAAGGAATTCTTCCGCTCCTCTCAGCATTGATAAGGCCTCAACTGGAGTACTGTGTCCAGTTCTGAGCACCACACTTCAGGGAAGATATGGACAAATTGGAGAAACTCTAGAGGAATGCAACAAAATTTATTAAAAGTCTAGAAAACATGACCTAAGGAAAGATTTAAAAATGGGTTGTTTAGTCTGGAGAAGAAAAGACTCTGGGAGATATGACAACAGTCCTCAAGTACATAAAAGGTTGTTATAAAGACGTGGATGATAAATTATCATCCATACAGATGTTAGAAAAGCAAAAAGTGTTCTATCTGTTTTGCTCTCTATGTTTTTATAATTCATGAGCCTCAGGTAAATCTAGGGTTTCATGTCCATGTCCACTTCTAAAGATTTTGAGTAACTTTCTCCTTGGAAAGGAGTGGCAGCTTTAACTCTGTATGTTCCCACTTTCCTGTTTAGTCCTCCTTTTCAGCATGATAACTTTTGCATACCTTTGATATGTTAATTTTCTTAGTTTTTCTTTAACAATGTAACTAAAACCTCAATTAAATCTAGACGCGTATCTGAAAATCACAGGCTGGATAGATCTTAATAGCTCCAATAGTGCCCTGGTGTCCTATTAAACTCTCTTGATTCACAGAATATTTGCTTGTGAAATGCAAAGTACAGATTATATACTCTAAATACAGTGTCAGGCAATAACAGTCCTGCTGAAGGAACCACCATGGTGCAGAGTGCATCAGCATTACTTAAGGGGCTTTGTTTTATTACTTGCCTGACTATAATTTAAAAATTGCTAAAACTAGCTAAATCTAATTTGGTATTACAGGTTTGCTTACATGCTGAGCTCTTGTCTCTGCAATAAGAAAATATTTCTGCCTTAGATATAGAAGTTTCCAGTGGAAATGTGAACAGACCTTTGTTCTGCTTCTGTGTTAGTGTGCTATTAATGAAACAAAACAACACAAGTATTGTTTTCTATAAGCCCACATTTGTATGATAGTTGTTATGGTAATAGATTATATTTATCTTATTAAAGTAGTTATATATGGTTAATAAAATTTTTCTTTAGTTCACTTGTCATTTAGTAAAAAATACCTAACAAACCTTAACTCTTACAATTTTTAGAATACAGACAATTGTAACCTGTCTTGCATTCCAAAACAGCGCATGTAATTGTACATTAAATGGATACCTTTCTACATAGTCCAGCAGTCGGGAACAGTGGTTAGAAGCAGGAGCATCATGGCCTCCAACTGCATAGAGAAAGCCATCACATGTGGCCACACCTACGCCTCCTCTTCTCTTACACATTGGAGCACACATATTCCATTTATTTGTGTGAGGATCATAATACTCCATTGAACTCAAACACGAACTTCCATCGCGACCTCCCACTGAATATAACCTAAAATAACAAGCCAAAACATGCAAATTTCAGTACAACAAGAACTTCAATAAGCAAAACTATGAACAGAGAGGCTTTGTTTGCTCTTCTCTGAAATGCTTTTCATTTCATTGCTTTTCTTTGTCTGAAATGAAGGGACTACAGAATATGTTTCATAAAATTTCAAGCTCACAGAAGAATAACACACTGGGAAATACATTTATGTTAGTACTATTGCCAAATTCACATTCTTCTTCGTGTTCTGCCAACCCTCAGTGGAATGGAAAGTTATTTCCTGATTAGTCATTTGGGAATAGGTGGTTTAATTCTCAGATCCAAATGTATACTACTTTCTTCTGCCTCATGGGTCAGAAATCTCAGGAGAACTTGCTTCTCACACGATTCACAAACCACAGAAGCACGGTTGTTGCACAGTTGCCCACCATCTGTGGAGGGAAGGGAAAAAAGCAAGGAAAAGTGCAGGTGCTCAGTCACTCTTGGTAATCTGGGTCAAATAAGAATCTGGATAGACGGAGCAATGGGCGAAATTGGGTGCAGATGTGGACAGAAATAATGTGAATGAAAACTACTGTACACATTTTAGAATTGCAGTTTTAGAACATAAATGGAGGGAAAATGGATTTTTGAAATCATAGAAAAATATTTTGTACAAGCTGCGGTGTACAATTTAGAAGAGAAAAAAGCAAATTATCCAGTTAGATAGCAGAAGCAATATCACCATCTTCCCATACACAGTCTAACCATCATTTTCTTGGCTATCCTCCTGTTCTCTGCCCTTGAACTCTAGTCTCAAATGGCTCCATAATAGGATCCTCTTCATCCAGCCTGCATATATGCCCACACCATCTCAGCTTCCTCTCTTGTGGCTTCTCTCTGAGGCAGCACACCTTGGTCTCATTCCTGATTAGATCATTCCACATGTGGCCCCGCAATGGTCTTCTCAAGTGTCTCTCTTTGGTCCCTCATGTCTCTGATCCTAACAGAAGAGCTGGTCTTACCATAGTTTTGTGCCATTGTCCCGTAAGTAGTTTCGGCATTTGTTGATCATAAATCACTCCGCTTATCTTGTACCAGGCTGCCCCACAGTCAGCAGCCTTCCCTGAAGTTTGCTGTTGATTTGTCCATTTGTCACTAACCAGACCGTCAGGAACTTAAACACAAAAACCTGATTTAGGAACTGAACCTAATTGTTGATATTCAACTGTCTTGGTTCCACGGGAGTCCCCATGTGTTTTCTGCCTTTTCTTTGCTCATTTTGAGACCATAGTTTGTTAGTTCCCTGTTCCAGACATCACTTGTCTGGACCAAATATTCCTCAGTATCAGCCATTAGCACAACATTGTCTACAAAGTTTAACTCTGTACCATCTTCCATTTGAAACTGCTTACTTATGAAGCCCATCACAATTATGAATAGTAATGGATAAGCACTGATGGATGGAGCCCAACCTTTACCTCAAAACACTCCATTGCACCTAAGGGCATCTGTACCTTTGTCATGGAACCATCCTACAAAACCATCACCATCTGGACAAGGTCCTCCAGTACACCACAGAATTGCAGTGGAGGCCACAGCATTCACCGAGGTACTTTGTCAAATGTTTTCTCCAAATTGAGGAAAGCTCACCCATGATTGATATTTCCCTTCGGCTTCTTTTCCATCAACTGTCTATTGATTGGCATATAATCTGTCATCCCTTTTCCTTTTCTAAAACCAAACCCCTCTTTTCCTAAAATGGGCTCCACTATTCAAGAAACGTGACTATGAATGATTCTCTCTAACAGTTTCATGCAGTGGGACAGTATTAATTACTTGGTACTTTGAATAGTCGTGTATGTCACCTTTTGTTTGTATACAAGTACCAGTATAGACTTTCTCCATTCTTCTGGAATTTTTTTCTCTTTCCAAACTGTGTCTATCAATGTCTCTCAAGTCTTTGATCATATCTGCCATGGCTTCATCTGGACCTGCTGATTTTCCAGGTGCCATTTTCAGAAATGCAGCTTTAACGTCTGCTTCTGACAGGCCATTGCTTATCAGTTCACACAACAGTAGCTTGGAATATAAAGGGTTCTTCTCACTAAGTAGACCCTCACAGTATTTTTGCCTCCTGTTATGTACCATGTTTCTTGTTACAAGCAGTTTGCCCCTGCGTCCCTTACAAATGGCATCTTCCATCTTCCCTCCTTTTGCTTCTTGTTCACATGATCACATATATTTTCTGTCTAGCAAGCTGAGGACAGTAGTTCAACTCATTATACAGCTCACCTAAAGTTAGGTTTCTCACCATTCTGACTGCTTGCTTTGCTGATCCCTTGGAGGCTCTGTAGGCAGCAACTGCTTCTTCTGATGACTTTCCATCACCTTTATGACTTTTTCCTTATTTCTTACTCCTTTCTGCACTTCCTCATTCCACCAGCAGTTTTCACAAGATAGTCTCACTGTGGAGTTTAAATTTGCAGTGCAGAGCATAATTTGGCTCATTATGTCTTAAATGTAGGTATGTAAAAACTATGGTAAAGTCCTAGTTTGTTTTCATAGGCTTCTGATTGAATTTGTTGGGGATTCTGATCTATGTAATATGCCTAAGGAATAGTTTCAGGGAATGACACATGCAGGTACTGTTTATTGATTTTCTTCAATGGCATATATGATGAATGTGTCAGCAAAGGCTGATTTATTGTGGAAGTCCTGGAAAAACTCAAAAATCTATTTTCAAATTCCAATTATGAAAATGCTGTTGAATTATGTTTCAGTTCTGCTTATAACTATTGTAGGCAAATTAAAATAATGTCCATCCCTTATAATGGTTCCTATGATGACATGATTCTGATTTCATTTTTTCAGTGTTACCGATGCTGCATACATTTTTATATGAATCCTTTCCCAGTCTGCTGCCTGTTCTACAGTGCCCACAGATTAACTAATAGAAATGCAGGCTATTTTAAAGTCCAAGCGTTGAGCAATTTAGGATGCAAAAGTTTCCTGCTGTGAAACAATTATTCATTTGGAAGCTTTTATTGTTCTAAACACTCCATGAATTCCAAGTTCATTAAATGTGCATTTACTGTTATGTTTCTTTGGCACTGAAGTTGATGTCCTGAACAAGGAAACACAATTCTACCACTAATCTTTAGTGAGTCCATGGAACTTTGAGGTATTGCCTCAGACACCCTTGTACTGTAACACAAGTAGGCAAGGGAATCAGGCGACATTGATCTGTCATGTGAAGTGGATGACAAATAAAGCAACAAAGCAAAAGAATAAAGTAATTCTCTTACAAGAATGCCTGCAAACTCAGTCTTAAGACACCTACCTTTTCATCTGATTTCTATTGTTCAAGGTAACTGAAGTCTGGGGACACTATAAACTGATGTTTCCTGCACAGCTAATATGTGCAATGCATTATACACTAGTTCTACTAAGGTTTGCATGGGGGGAATTCCATTTTGAAAGTGAAATGCATAATATAGATTTGTACTAATGCATTCACTCCCAATCTCTAATTCCATCATTATAGCAAAACTATATTATCGTGAGCAACAATAGGTCACAAAACACTTTCCACTATAGCCCTGTTTTCATATGCAAGTGCAATTAAGGTATTTAGATGGCTACCTGATATGCAGGCAAATTAACAGTGCAATTCAACATCTAATTATGCTCAAAATGCAACTGCACCTTAACTAGATGGCTATGCCTCTAGCTTGACCCATTTGTTTCTGTTCTCTCATTATGGGCTGCACTGGTTTTCAGCTCTTATGTGCCACCTGTTACAGTGCATGCAAGCACATGTATCTGCCTGCCTAGTTATGCCAGATATTGAGTGCACAATAGGGCACAAATATCCTGCCCTGTGCTATGTGGATGCATAATGGGAGAAGAGAGATCAGGAAGCCTCTTGAATTGCCAAATAGCAGCAGGGAGAAATTGCTTTCTACAATGCAGAAGACCACTACAACTGACTGCTGCACCATCAAAGAGCAGCCAGCTTTGGGTCAGGTATATGCACCTTGTCCCCCAGCACATAGGCTCCAGTATGTGACAGCTGTTAAACAATGGAAAACATTGTTCTTGTGTAAAAGGAGCAGTCGGTTGAGCCAACCTGCCCTGAGCCATTTTGCCCTGCAGTGCCTGGCTGGCTGGTAATGCTTTACACAGAATAGAACGGCAGGATTTTTCACTTAATATGCATACTATTCTGCTAGAGTAAATATGTATTTAGCTGGATAAAATATTAGAATTAAGCATTGAAATTATTCTTTTACGGTCAAATCACAATCTCAAAGCTTCGCTGACAAAATCAGTAATGAAACAACACAGACAAGGAGGCAAACCAGAGAGTCCTATTGATTTCAAGGGTAAGAATGACAGGGCTGAAATCCCCATATGCAGAACGGAAACAGATGCAACTGAATGGGAGAGATATTTTATTTTTAAGCTTCTAAAAGGATAAACCAAACAAGAGACAGGAAAAAAATGATAACTATATAGAACTATAACTAATTAATTGACAACAGATTCAGTTCTAACTCAGACAACACGTTCATCATTTCCACAGGAGCTTTGCCTGAACAGAGACAGCAGGATTAGTTCCTAAAACAGCAGACACACTTCAGTCAGTAGAAGTTACAGGTTAATGGTTTTCTTGAAGGTTCCCATAGTTATTAGTCAAGTCACCCTGAAGAAGAATTACTTGCTTTGAAATTTCCCTTTGAAGCAGGGTCGTGCTGCCAATATTTTAACAAGGGGCTCCCACACAATCATTTTCGACTAGCTTGTGATAAACCCTGTGTCTCAGGGGTGCCTCTGTTTGTAGAAAAGTAGGGTGGGGAATTAGAAAATCTATGAATTTGTTTTCCCATTTAAACAAACAATCAATCCTCAAGGGAGGCAACAGCGTGCAAATATATTCAATTGCATTTGCTAGGGGGGGAAATGTCAACTTTGTTTCTTTAAGAAGTGCATTATAGGTTCCATAACACTGTATGGTCAACTCATATCATTTGAAGCTGGGCCTATGTGTGAAGACCTTGTAGAAGAAGAACCAGGTCCTTTGGCATCTCTCCCTGGGAAATTTTATGAAAATACTTGTCATTTTGTCCACTCCAAGGGGAGAAAGCATTTGCCCTTCAAAAGGATTTTTAAAAAAGCATAAGGGATAAATTGTGTCTGGCATGGATGATTTAGCAGTACCCAAAGCATGGGTGAACTCCATCAGAGGAAGGGAAATTATCTCAACTTTCTCTTCAATATCATGACAGAATTTTAACAAAGGGTTCCCAGGAGCTCCCCAGGATTTCCACAGCATATCACTGCTTTGATGCCTTCTATTTGGAGTCCGGATAAGGTTAGAGAAGAGCACTTCGCTTTCAAAATTCTATCTTTTTTATCTCTGCTGAAATATCCATTGGGACTGATTGCATCAGTGGTTTTCAAAACGTCTTGTTTTGGTGCGATCACAAATAACTCAAAAGCATCTTGTTTTTATCCTTGATTAAATGGTGACTCAGCCAGGTTCATTATTCATTAAATCATCCACCAAATGAATTCAGACTCCGTTCAGACTATATTTGACTCCAGCTATTAATGTGTGTCATGCCTTGCATCAATATGTCCAGAATTTTCACAAGGTGCTCAGCACCCATAATCAGGGCCACATTTTCAAAATATTTCAGCTCCCATTTAGGTACCAAAATAAGAAGCCATATCTGCAGAAGAGCTTGGCATGATGGGTATATATCACTTAAAAATTAAGTGTCTAAATAGGTGTCAGGTGTACCGAAAATCTGGCCCCAGTGATGAGTCTAAGTAACTGAAAACCTGATTCTCAACCTCTTTTGAAAATCTGTTCCTAAGGGCTTAATGAGAGTAGGTGTTCAGCACTTTGCAGGAATGAGACTTTATAGGTCTTCTACTTACACTGGTTAAAACAAATAAAATAATAAAATTCAATAAAAAATTTGACCTATAGAGTAAGATGATGGTCATGATGAGGCCCACAAGAAAAGCTCTATAGCAATAATACAATAATAATAAATATTATTATTAATAATATATATGCTTATATATTTCATATCCAGCAGGATAAATTATCTCTACCACTGGATTCCCCAGTTCATCCCATCTTTGATGTGCTTGATTTTTAGACTGTATAATCATAGGAGCAAGAGCTATCATGCCCATTGGATAGCTTGGAGTATAATATTTGAGCTAAACAACTGATCAGAAATAACAGCAATAGTAATATAAAATAATTGTAGTAATAAAAGTAACCACAATAGATCATAATAACACTATGCTGCTTACAGCAAGTAGTGAGTAAACAACTGTAAAAGCATTTATTTTAACATGGGGTAATATATCGTTAGTTACAAAGAGCATACAAACAAATGACCTATCAATGTCCAGCATCTACTACACTGAAACTAGGGTGACCAGATGAGAAGACCCAAAAATCGGGACTTCCCACCCAAAAAAAAAAAACAAAAACGGAAGAGCCTCTGCCGCCAAAGTTGTTGAGCAAAAAAACAAAAAAACGGAAAAGCCTATGCCGCCAAAGTTGTTTGAGCAAAAAAACCCCCCAAAATGGAAAATCCTATGCCGCCTAAGTTGTTGAGCACATGGTGAAAAATTGGGACGGTCCCGATTTTATCAGGACGTCTGGTCACCCTAACTGAAACCTGTCAGCATCTTTTACTTACTCTCAAGGACGAACATTAAAAAGGAATAAAAATGTCACAAACCATACTTTTTTTGCAGGTATTCTCTTTGGGCTTGATTGTCTGTCCATTGATTTTATTTATTTATTTATTTATTTATTCTGAGGGAAACAGTTGCCCTTGACTTCAGTGGAGCAGTATCAGACTCTGAGATACATATTTTTTCTTTGACAGCAGTAATCTTTGTCTAGGGACCATTTTACCTTGACCTCCTATTTATATGGAAGTTAATCCTGCATTGTGCAAAACTAATCAGTCACAGTCTCTCTGTATTTAAAAAGAGCCTGTGGAAAGGCTTTAGAATTTCTCCCTTCTCTGAATTTCTCTAAAGTTTGGTTAATCTCCCATTTACATCCAAATCATTATTTCGTTTCCAAGTATAAATGTAAAAGATTTAGCATGGCTTCAAACTTGCCATTTGGACATTGTACTTTTATTATGGACTTTACTGGTGCTTTTTGGAGCTTTTTGCATTAGAATAGAATAGCCTTTGATTTTAATTGAATTTTAAAATTAGAAAGACATGATCCATGTGCAAATAAAACTGAGGTGTGGGTGTTTCTTCTGTTCCCTCATGTCTCTTGATGGCCTCTGAGTATTTACAGGATTGCAAATTTTTCATTTTGGACCATGTATGTGAATTTTATGTTTGAGGAATTAATGTGCTTACAAAGTGGATCACATGGTACGTGTTTTCTTTCAAAAAATCTTTATTCATTTTATTGGCTTGGAAAAATCTCAGTGATGCTGCTTACAGAACTCATTTACGGGGTATCGTATTAGTAAGAGACAGGGAAATGCTGATTCCTTTTTTCAAGCATTGACTGTTAGGGGCACAAAGAAGAAACAAAGGAATCAATCCCAAACTGCTTGATTTATGTCAATTACAGTAGAAATGTTGCCTCAATAAGGACTGCCTCAATGATTTATGTTCCAGCCTATTCTAGTATTGTGACCAGAGATTAATTTAGATGAAAACTCAGTCTCAATCCCTCCCAAACTTTGGAACTTCCAAACTTCACTTAGTCCCATCTCTAAATGTTGAGGAAGACAGGGAATCCTAAAATCCCTCTCAATATAAAAATGGATAGAAGCTACAAAGTAGACTCTAAAATTGAAAAGTGATAGGGAAAGTCATGACTGGTTAGTTTGGAAGTATTTACCTCAATTACATGGTTGCAAAGCTCCGATAACTAATCAGAGAGAACCATTTTAAAATTCAGTGTGAGAAGAAAACTTCAAAATATTCGATTGCCTTTGATCTGAGGGAATATGACTTGTAAAAACAGTTTAATCATGCCTCTATTTCATTTGTTAATGGGTTTTCATCTATCAAAATGGTTTCAACACATATATCAAAGGCTAGAACCTGTCTCATGTTAAGACCCCTTTGTGCCACTTCAGTGTACCTAAAAGAGCAGCTGAGAATTACTCTGGCATATGGGACATGACATAGGTATGAGGGGACCTGTCAAAGTTTTTCGGCAGCCCCAAGCCTACTGTAATTTACGGCAGCCCCAAGCCTACTGTAAGTTATGGCTGAGGCTAAACCAGTACCCATGTGGCCCTAGGATTGGAGTAAGGAGTAAGAAGCAAATATCCACCTTTGTCACTTCCTCAGGCATGCCAAGAGATTCTCTGGTGCAGCTAAGAAATGAGCACCAACTCTCTGATGGTTGCACTATAGGACCAAGACAGTTTATTAATGGTTATCCCAGTGTGCAACATTTGGGATAATATTTCCTTTGTTTAGTAATGTGGTATTAGACTCAAATGGATTAAATATACAAGAAGCTGGACAAAGAAGGAAAATAAACCATTTTTTTCTGAAAAGAATTGTCCTGACATCTAAAAAATATTTATTGATATTTTGCAAGCAATTCAGAGAGTGATTTCCCATGGATAGAAGCTTAGCACAGCTCATATGACTTGGGCCAAGGTTTAGTTCCTTTTGGTAGAAATGATGTCCTCTTGACAAGGAGTCCTGTTCAAAGCTCCATTGTAAAATGGGGAGAATACACACCTAAGACCAGTTAATGTACGAGGACTCCATTAACTGGAAAAGTCCGCTCCAATATCAGGTCAAGAGCTGGCTGACACAATGCCCAGCACCATCTCCATGAACAAATAATTTACTATAGAGTTAGAGTAAGAACATTTATTTACCCCCTTACTTGTAAACAAACATACCTGGTGAGTCTGTCTTATATCTCAAGAGATCATTATCGACCTCACAAAATGGTTTTGTGCTAGGCAGTGCTGTTATTTTAGTAATATTTATCTCCTCTGTCAGATCAATCATTTTAGATGATAGCACTGTTCCAACTCGTTCTGGCTCAAGAGTCATTGATCGTATGATTTTCTGTCTGAAACATTTTAAAATACATATGTCTCCCTGAAAACTCTACAGCTAAGAAAGAAAATGTTCAAGGAGAATCTCCTCTTTGCAGCAAGGGGCTGATCAATTGTCCTTTTGAGGAGTGAGAGTTTAATCAAAAGCTAGAGTTAATAAATACTCCATTTATAAAATATCAATGGTTTTGATACCGTCATGAAAAGAAATGGAAATATCTGGCATATAGCATAGTAATAATGGAGACTAAAATAATGTGTTACCGATTAATCAGAGTTCATTTGATAAGAGTTCTCATTCTGACTAGTTATGAGCTAATTCTGCAATCTTTAAGCTTTACTGAGACAAAAACTCTCATTGAGGCCAGTAGGTTTTTTGCCTGAGAAAAGATAACTATTGTAGTAGTTGTTCCAGTATCTCTCGTTATGGCCCCAGCATTAACCTGTCTACTTCTGTTTCCCCATGTTGTGAGAATTAGTCAATATGCATAAAGCTCTTGAAAATGAAAGCCACTCTAACACTAACTTTCTCCTCTTTCTAGTTTGGCAGGTAATCTGAGCCCTCCTACTGTAAAATGATTTGTGAAAGCAGGCAATTTTTTGACACAGGGAAGCATCATAGTACTTCAGCAGCAGGAAAAATATTTATAACATTCAATAAAATATTCTTCATTTCTATGTTCTGAGAAATCCAGTAGGCAGAAAGCATACAACTCTCTCTCTCTCTCTCTTTTGTGTGCCTGTGTATGAATTGGTCAGCCTGTGTGGCAGTATTTCTCTTGGTGCACATGGACTAAAGGAAAGAAAGATCAAAGAAACTGTTTTTTGAATATAAGTGTAATCATTTCAAGACCGAACGACTAAGAAACAAAACTAATACACATACACATACACACGCGTGCACATGCACACACACACACTTATTCTGATAAAAATATAATTGCTGCAGACACATTTTCTGATCTTCCCAGTTCTTGTGAAATCTGGAGGCATTTTTCCTTTAAAATCATAATTAGAGCATATTGATTTTAATAGTTTACTTGATAAAATAATGCAGCTTTGATCAAGTTTCTCAATGTTTACTGAAGTATGAAAATTAGCAGAGCATTGCAATTATATGGATGACTTGGAAAATGCCCTGTATGATCATTTAGTCTGTGACCTTCACAGTGAATGAATCCATCTCAATTTACTCAATAATGAAAAACTTAACACAAGTTGATCTAGCAATTCAAAAGCTATTTGATATCACCCCAAATACAGAAAGTGTGGGGATATTTATGAAGA
The DNA here is from genome assembly GCA_037349315.1 of Chelydra serpentina. Taxonomy (NCBI): domain Eukaryota; kingdom Metazoa; phylum Chordata; order Testudines; family Chelydridae; genus Chelydra; species Chelydra serpentina. Next base: position 73,984,562 of record JBAIAC010000004.1, read on the forward strand.
TCCCAAAATAGAAAACAGCAGCCACGATGGACGTGGAAAATATTTTGGGCCTGCTGTAGGAGCTAGATGTAAACGAGACAAGTATTATATATCTATATTACTACTTCAGATTATAACTGTGAAAGTGAATCTGTAGAAATTTGGATCAAAGTACAGAAAGATGTAGTGATTAAGGAATAGAATTGGAAATCATGAGATCTGCATCCAAATTCCTAGCTTTGTCACAGACCTCATCTATAACTTTTAAAGGGTTAGTCACCAAAGGCTGGGATTTCCAATATTGCTCACCTTCCATTTAGGCACCATAATACATAAGTAGGTTTTCAAGAGTTCAGCAAATTAAAAGTCAAGCTCTTGAAAATTTGACCAAAAATGTTATAATAGGAGTTGCTGGATTTTGTACTCTTTTGAACATCTGGCCCCAGTTGTAGGTGCTGAGAATCTGAAAAACTGGCCCTTAACCTGTCTGACCCTTACTTTCCCATAAGTAAAATGGTTCTACTTCCTTTCACCCCCCTTTGCCTGTTCTCGCTATTTAATGTGTTAGCTCTTTAGAGCAGGGATTGTCTTTTGCTTTGTGTTTTACAGTGCCTAGCACAATCCAGCCTGAATCACAGCTGGGGTCTTTGTATGATAATGCAATAAAATTAATACATCAAGTAGATTATTTCTCTCTCTGTAATTGATTGCTGTTGATTGCTAAAGACCTTTATTGTTTAGAAGTAACTGTGGTAGTCCAAATGTGAAATTTCTTCTAAAGAAGCATAAGGACGTTTTTAAGAGAATATTCCTTTCCACCCCGCTCTGTGAGCAGCGTATCTTTTTTTGGCCTGACCAACGAACAGCACACCCATTACCTGATGAGGCTGGGGGAGGCATTTCCCAGACATGGGCTCTCCCACAGCTTTCCTTCTGGGAACAGTACATTCTCCCTACAATCCGACCAAATGTTCCCCCCACTGAGATGAGGAGAGGGTACTTAAAACAACCCAGAGAGGCTATTTATGCAATGCTTGGCTTGGTGTGTCATGTAAAGAGTGTCACACACTTTGAATGTCTTGTTTAAATTACTAGATATCTGTATTTTGTCCAGTGAGTGACAAACCTTAGAGCTTTTATTTTGTGATATGGCCACAAAAAGTTTCAATGTTGTGAAATGTATCAATTTTTTCTGACTCATTTGAGGTATAATCTTCCCTCTTCTTTCTTTGTGTCTTCACCTTTTTCTCCTCAGCTCATTCCTATTTTTCCTACCCTTTGGCAAGTACAGTCCACTCTATAGTTAGTACACCCTGAACTTAATCTAGTGACTGTTCCCCCACACTGTTTTTTTTTCTTCCCCCAACAGACCCCATGTCTTTGCTAATATCATGACAAAGGTGTTGTTAGGGAATCTGCTAAATAATTTGTGTTCTTTATATCCTATCTACGCTTGGAACCAGAGCTGGAGAACCAGGAATATAAGAATCTAAAGGGACTTCATTATCCATTTTAGCATGTACCTAAAAAGGAACTGCACATTGAGGACAAACTCTTTCCAATAATGGTAGGAGCTGAATGGTGGAGTGGTGCTGCAGAAGTAGAGTAGTGTCAACGGTGTATAGAATATGGTCCAAGAAACAGCTTGCTCATGCAAGGTGGTATGGTGAGGGATGAGGAGAACTGCTTGATGGCACTCAGTTTGCAAGTACGTTGAAAGGGGGCACCACTGACTGCTGAAATATATTCACACTGCAACACATAGGCTAGCCAGCTGGGGGCCTGATTGTGTCACTCCCACCCACCTGAAGACAGACCATGCTCCCTTGGGATTGCGGTGTATCAATGAGTGTGGCGGATGGACACCCCTTTGAGCTATCTCAAAGTCTAGGTAGGAAGTCTCCTCTGCGGTATGCATAAGTGTGCTAGGATGGGAGAGAAGATGCCCCTTTACTTCCTCTCCCCATTCTAACACATCTTTAAATAATATTAGGATTTTATCCTAAATTTACATAATTTTACATCCCTTCCTTTAAAATTCCCATGTATTTATCTGACTTTCATCCCCTCTTAAATGTAGGGCTTTGGTGGTCTTTAGATAGCTAGATGTAACACACCAAATTAAATCCTATTTAGGAACTGATAATTTTTGAGATTCTAAAAAACAAATAAAGAAAACCCCCATGCACATCCACTGAGCTCTATGGGAGCTCTATGTAGGAAATGTGGATTTGTGTGCAAAAGCACAAGAGATCAGGGTAGAGCACTGAATTAGTAATGAGTCCTAATTATTGTGCCACGAGTAAATGACACAGATTCTTTATTATGTGATGCATGAGAGGCAGAAAAATAGAACTCCTTGAGAAGGCTGTAATCAACCATACAATCAGCAAAGGTAGGTGGAGATATGAATGTGATATGTTGCTAATTTTCTTGGGCCAAATATTGAATCACCATTAAAGACTTGGCGGTGCTATTAACCTCATGACTTTGTGACGTCAATTAGCAATGAATGTGTCATAACATAAAATGGCTAACCCCCAACAAAGTTAGGTCAGCATGAAATTAATCATTAGAAAAAATACAGCCCAAACAATGAATGTGATTGCATTGTATTACGTGGAAAATGGTTGTCAACTAAAGTTTGAGGATGTTAATTTGGAAATGAATGAGTAAAAGTACTAAAGATTCAGAAATGTACTAGCTGCATAATGAGATTTATTGAGCTAAATCTATTTCCAGTTACGGTGACTCAACATTGGTATAAATATCATGGGTGAGATCCTGGCTCCATTGAAGTCAATGGAAATTTTGCCACTGACATTAATGGGGCCAGGATTTCACTGGTGAAATCTAGGGACAGATGCTCTTCTACAGATTGGCTCACAGAGGGAAGCAAAAGCTTTTGGAAACTGGGTGGGAGATCTGCAAGATGGGGAAACAGGGGCTGTAGTACACATTCTCACCCTCCCTTGAGCATGAAGAAACCAGTCCTCAGTCAGGGCAATTATGGCTTTGCAGGTTACAAGGCAGCATGGGAACTGAAGAGGGTAGAGTTAGGGAGCAGTGATTCTCCTGAGTTTGCATCACTCCTAATGCAGAGAATGTCCAGGAGGAAATCTATATGGAAATTAATACTGCTGCAGCCTGTAGATACGACCATCTAAGGGACACATTCTGCCATGGAGAACCCAGAAAGCGGTATGCATAGGACTGCTCTTCATGCAAGATGCCCAGCTAATCTCTAGGAATTCAAGAAGGCTCTGAGGAATTTCTGGGCCACACTCTCCCCCCCCCCCCCTTTCCCCATCCCATGACTTCAGGAACTCACCCTCAAAGAAGGCACAATCAGAAGGGAATTCTATGAGCAAATCTTTACAGAGTTCCCAGCTCACTTTTCCTCAGTGCACAGGTTTTGTTTTGTTTTAAGAAGGAGCAATTGGCCTCTCTACTAAATAGCTCTCCCTTCCAAATCAATAAAGGATTCAGCAGCTATAGATAGATGAGTCTTGTACTCCCACACCAATTCAAAAGATTTATATGATATATCCTATATCTTGTTTGCAAGGAATGTTAGGCCAAGTGGTCTCATTCTACAGCAATAACTTTTAGTTTACAGGTAATAGTTTATAAACTAATGCAAAGACTCAAAAACAAAAAGGTAAAGCTGCAGTCAGCAAAAGTGTTTTCCTCAAGGGATAAGAAAATAAAGAAAATAAACAAGAAAGGAAAATAAACAAATCTGTAATATTTGGAGTGTCCATGTTCCACTCCATAAGCAGAAAAGTAAACGGAAACCTCCACAGTCAGGGCTTCAGGCCATTCCGTTAATTCTGAGTACGGCACTATACTTTCCCAAAGGCATTCTCTCTTCTCTGTCTCTCAGGTAGCCACTTACATCCCTTCACCTGACCACCTGTGCAAGGAACTTGTGGAGGAGAAGCTTACTTGAAGTTAACCCTTTGTCCCCAGGATCACTTCTACACCTTATCACATATTTATTATAGGTGGCATGGTTAGAGATATCTAATGTTAAGGTTGCTCAATAATTTCCATTAGCTCCTCTCCACCGTTTTCAGTGGCTTATAACTTTCCCAAACTTAAACCTTTAGAGCTGAAATTCCCCCTACTCCCCTCCACACACCCACACATAAAAAAATAGCTGAAAATTTGCACCAAGACAATAATCAAATTTGTGGAAACCTAGTACTAAATGAATCCAACTAATATCAATCTCATAGAACTGAATAAACCTAGCCAAATATACACAAAACCCCAACTGATTTAAATCAATAACTAAACCCGTGCTCACAAAATAGTGATTTGTCAGAGTACTCAAATATACATTTGCAAAATAAGAGTGCAGTAGACAGATAATGGAGAAATGATTTTTTTTGTAATGCATCATTATGTTCTACTTTTGTGATTCTTTCAGCAAAATTAATGGGATGTAGAATCTACACTAAATTCAATTTACTGCAACCAAACATCAGAGAAAAGAATTGTTCACAGCCAGTCTGATCATGAGTGTTCTCGTGAGTTAGACAAATACAAACTCACAGATTTATGTTGGACAGCCTCTTTAGGTGAAAAACGTGAGTGAGAAATAATAAATTCAAATATAAAAAGATTAGGCTAACCAGAGCAGTCAAAGGCTCCAACTGGGATGTGAAAGGGACAAGGGTTGATGCCAAATGATAATGCTTTTGGAACTAATTTATGATATCTATTATGAGGAAGTGGAAGGATGTGGCATTGGATTGGGATTCGGGAAATCTGGGTTCAATTTCATGCTTCTGCCATAGTCTTCTTGTGTGACTTTAGGCAAGTCGTTTTCTCTCTGTGCCACAGTTTCCCATCCCACGTATAAAATGAGGCTAGTAACAATGCTTCCTTGTAGTCTGTTTTGGCTGCACATTCCTTGGGGCTATTACTATGTGTATTGTGCAGTGCCAAGCATATAAGGTTCTGATCTCAATCTGGGTCTTCAGGCGCTACTTTAATACAAATAATAATAATGGATTGCCGCTTCTCTGTCAGGAGAACAGGGTAAAAAACAGCTGGACATCAATAGGGAATATTATTCACCTACAACACTCTTGATGGCTCCTTAATTCTTCAAGCAAAGCAAATCTTCAAAAGAAAGTCCAAACGCAAAGGTCTATTTTTTTCTGAACCCCAGGGGAATGAAAGGTGATTTGAAAAGAAAGTTAAAAAGTAGTTTTACTCTTAAAAGTTAAGATTAAAAGATTCCTCACTTTTCTTTATTTATCTGTGATCAATAATAGTCTGTGATATTTGATATAAACAACACCAGCAGGTGCAACTACAAAGTCCTCTAAAGCACATCTTTGAGTATGAAGTAATCAATAAAGGGCAGAGGTTCTGGAAGACAGTTACTGTGTGTGGGTGTTGCTTCCTATGGTGTGCTGAAGTCATTACTGGTGACACTCAGCTTGGTATACCTCTGTGATGTTCTGTAATTGTCAATCAGCATATCCTGTTAGCAGCTGCGTATTTTCACGTATGCAGCACAATATTTATTATTGATGCCTCATTAAAGACACACATAATTAAAGGTCAAGTGTTTTTTTAAAATGTGAAATACATAGTTGTTTAACAAGGGTAATGCAGAATGAAAAGTTTCCAAACTATGGTTTAGAAATCAGGAATCATTTTTAAAGGGCAATTTTAAAAGCCATAATATAACAGGAAAGTCTATTTGACTTTCATTTGCAGTTGTGTCATATAATTGTTTGGAAATACATAAATCTCTTTGACATACAAAGTCTCTAATAATAAAATCTTTCAGCGGAAAATATATTGTCTTAATCTTTTTACTTTTATTGTACCCATCAGCATAATATTTGTTCTGTTATGAAATGTATAAGTTCAGTGTTCTTGGATCATCTGTATTTCAAATAGTAAAGGCTTCTTTAACAGCAAATTAATAAATAGCTAATGTGGACTGGAAGGCAAACACATAGTAACTCATTGAAAGGTACAGAGAAAGGGAACAAAAATGATTAGGGGTATGGAGCAACTTCCATACAAGCACAAATCAAAAAGACTGGAACTGTTCAGTTAGAAAAGAGATGACTAAATGGGGATTTGATGGAGATCTATACAATCATGAATGGCATGGAGAAAGTGAATAGGGAAGTGTTATTTATCCCTTCTCATAACACAAGAACTAGGGGTCACCCAATGAAATTAATAGGCAGGTTTAAAAACAAACTAAAGGAAGTACTTCTTCACACAACACACAGTCTATCTGTGGAACTTGTTGTCGTGATGTTGTAAAGGCCAAAAGTATAACTGAGTTCAAAGAAGAATTAGATATATTCATGGAGGATAGGCCCATCAATGGGTATTAACCGAAATGGTCAGGAACACAATCACATGCTCCATGTATCCGTAAACCTCCAACTGCCAGACGCTGAGAATGGACAGCACGGGATGGATCACTCAAAATCGCCATGTTCTGGTCATTCCCTCTGAAACATTTGGCATTGGCCACTGTCAGAAGACAGGATACTGGGCTAGATGGACTATTAGTCTGACCCAGTATGGCCGTTCTTATGTTCTTTGATGTCAATCAGGATATTGGTGTGTGCATACGCATGCCATTTTCTCTCCACTGCATCACAGGAACCTGCACAGTACTGAGAAAACTTGCCAAGTGGAGAAATTGGATGTGATTCTCTCATGTTGCCAGGCAATTCTCCCATGTTTCTGGAGAGGGTTTCAGAGGATTGAAATAATCTAAAATGGTCCCACGAGCCTGTCATAGTTAATACTCATGCCACAATAGCAACTTTCTGCTTCCTCCCTGTTAGATGGCATTTTTACCCAGATGTTTCTCCAGTAACACTATAAGTAGGGCCCTACCAAATTCATGGTTCATTTTGGTCAACTTCACAGGATTTTAAAAATCGTAAATTTCATGATTTCAGCTATTTAAATCTGAAATTACACGGTTATGTAATTGTAGGTGTCCTGACCCAAAAAGGAGTTGCGATGGCGTTGTGTGTGCAGTATTGCTACCCTTACTTCTGTGCTGCTGCAGATGGCAGCACTGCCTTCAGAGCTGGGCAGCTGGGGAGCAGTGGCTGTTGGCTGGGAGCCCAGCTCTGAAGGCAGAACCACCCCCAGCAGCAGTGCAGAAGTAAGGATGGCACAATATGGTATTGCCACCCTTACTTCTGCACTGCTTCCTGCAGAGCTGAGCCCTCAGACAGCAGCCACCAGTCTCTGGCCACCCAGCTCTTAAGGCAGCAGTGCAAAAATAAGGGTGGCAATACTGTGACCCCTCCTAAAATAACCTTATGCCCCCCCCCGCACTCCTTTTTGGGTCAGGACCCCCAATTTGAGAAATGCTGGTTTCCCTTGTGAAATCTATATTGTGTAGGGTAAGAGCACACAAAAGACCAGTTTTCTCGGGGAGCGGGGGGAGATCAGATTTCATGGTCCGTGATGCGTTTTTCAGGGCCGTGAATTTGGTAGGGCCCTAACTATAAGGAGAAAGAGATCACCTGCCTCAAAGGAAAGATGCTACTGTGTTGAGTGCAACTTATGATGAGTAATCAGAATCTGGACAAGAGTGAGGGTTCTGATCCAGTAAAGGTTCTTTTTGGAAAATTGCTGTCAGCTGGATGCATTAAACTCAGCCAAACACAATGCTCTGTCAGGCCACACCATGAGCAGGAGAGATTTTGACACTACATCAAGCTCTCCTTGGCTGAACTCGGAAATAAGAGCTAGCCTACTCAAGAGAGTGGAACCCTGCATTGGTAGCAGGGAAGCTTGGTAATATGCTTCACCATAAACTTCTGCAGGCAAAAGATAAACTGGGGTCTCCCTGCTGAAGCTAGCAGTCAGCATAATAAAGTTCTGCTTTGTGATAGGTGTATACTCACTGGTTCAGACTGGTGTAGGAGGCTATGACAAGAAATTATCCATGTTAGGAGATAATGTATGTTATGTCAGAATGTTAAGAATTTAGGAGGTCAGGAAGTGATCAGAGAGTCACTGATTTATTTTTCGGAGCTTGGATAATTCCTCTATTCTTCTTTTGTAGTAGCCTCATTTAGATAGAAATGTAAGTGGGTAATTGCTTTATTTTTAAGTGTGATTCAGGGTACCATTATATTATGATTCAAGAAGACAATCAAACGGTATTACATTAGCAGTTTGTATTATAGGTTTTAAAGGAGTTCAATTATGTTTTTAAATTTGGTTTAAACTGTAGGAGAAGTTGGGGAAACCCAGTTTTCAAATATAAACGGATCCTTGTTTGATTTAATAATGGCCAAAGTTTTGTCTCCGTAACATCTGACACTACTGCTAAAAAAAAGACTGAATTATGGCTACAATGTTCGCTAGTGTAGATGCAAAGAAATGTGCAAATTTGTTAAAAATGTCAAAATGGGGCAAAGGGTGATAATTGGGTGTGAACCTTTTAAACACCCAAATCAGCGGGTAGTAATCGATCTATCAGGGATCGATTTATCGCGTCTCATCTAGACACGATAAATCGATCCCAGAAGCGCTCCCCGTCGACTCCGGAAGTCCTGCTCGGCGAGAGGAGGAAGCAGAGTCGACGGGGGTGCGAGCCTGCGCTGCGTGGACCCGATGTAAGTACTTTTACTTTCGATCTGGAAACGTCAACTTCAGCTACGCTATTCTCGTAGCTGAAGTTGCGTATCCTAGATCGATCCCCCCCCCCCAGTGTAGACCAGCCAAATGTTTCCTTATGTAGTTTATTCCTAAGCAAAGGTGAGTGAGATGTATAAAATATAACCAAAGCACAAACCAATCCTGGGTTTCTTGGATATATCAGTTATTCAAAAATATTCACCAAATCCTTTAGATAAACCATTTTCAGACTAAGAGATGCTTGTGAACTGTTCACTTCAACTATTCTTTATTTGCTTTATTTATTGTGCATATCTAATCGCATACTGGTAGTAAATGCTGCAATTTAGTTTTTGCTTCCTGACCGGAGGACTGAAAGTTTGTAAATTGGCGAATGACTAACCATAAACAGTAAATAACATATAGAACTATTCAACCAGATCTTATTAGTGTCCTACACTTGTCGGATCAAGAAAGAAACAAAACCAAAGAGGGGGAGATCCTACAGGTGGTGCTTAGAATATGAGCACATTGGGTGACCTCCACAAATGGCAGGTTTAGTGCACACAGCGAGAGGCAGCTGACACAGTGAGAGGCAGTTTTACCTTTGGTTCACCTGCTAGAGCTGCTGCCTTCAGACCACAAAGATCATGTGGTTTAGTTTAATACGCAGAACCGCACATAAAGCAATTCCAGCCACTAGGGAAATGATAATAGTAACTGGGTAAGTTGACTCCTGAATAGAGCTAGCATACACAACACATATAGCTCAGATTAGCGAACTCACAGTGTGTCCTGGCCAGCACTTTGAAAATGTTCTCCTGTACCTCCTGGAATTATAATATACACAGTTTGACTTCAGCTCTATGTTCTCAGATTGTTAACGTAAATCATGAAGTTATTACTTAAAGAAAAATTGAGATAATATATTTTGATTTAAAGATGATGTGTATATGGCAACAACCCTGTGTATATATTTACTTCCAATGCTGCCCTCAAATATAATACACCAAAAGATATTTACTACTGTGCAACAGTTGCTCATTCTATAGAAAAGTGTGTTTTAAACAGAACAAGAATACCCTACTCACTTGCCATTTAATGCTGCCACTCCAACAGTGCTTCTGGCAATTGACATACTTGCTACAAATGTCCACTGCTGACTTTGTGGATCCCACCTCTCAACCGTGTTCAAATAGCTCCAGCCATCATGGCCACCCACTGCATAAATAGGCCCTTCAAGTACTGTAACACCTAAAATAGAAGAGAGAGTGAGAGAAAATAAAACATAGATAGATTATCTTACACTATGTTCTTAAATAAATATTTACAACAACAAAAGTACCAAGTAAATATTAATATGCCCATATACCCCTGGTTGAATAAGATGCATAGCGATCGTCTTACCCCTCATCTCCTCCCACTCATACTTTGCGTTGTTTTTCATGTTATCTTGAAAATGGGCTGAGTCCTTAACATGTCCTCAAAAGAATATAAGGTCTAGAGGGGTTTATTATTCCCATGGAATATATCTACTTTTTATTGAAAACTTTTTTTGATGAAAAGCTGAAATTTTCTGTGGAAAGCAGACACCATTTAATAAGAAAATAATTTCGTCAAGACCCCAGTTTTCCACTGGAGAACAGTTTTGATGGAAACATTTAAACTAGCTCTGAGTTAGTGTTCAATGTCACCCCTTTCCTGAGGACTGAATTGATTGGTAACTCCAAAGCAATAACACAAAAAACTTCAGCCTAAGTTTCCTCACCAGTATTGCTTCTTCCTAGGGTTCTCCTTTGGGATCTCCTCTATCCTAGCTCCCCAATTTCATTTAGTCCAAAAAGACTGGTACCATTTCTACATTGTGGCTTGGCCCACATGCCATCATGACTCAGCAATAATGTCCCTAAATCTTAATGAAGATAACATAAGAACATGGACCATCCAGTATGGCATTTCCTATCTAGTCCAATATTCTGATGGTGGCTAGCATCAGATGCTTCAGAGTCAGGTGCAAAACACTTTACAGTAGTTAGGATAATGTGCTCCCAATAAGATTTTATCCTAATCCCTAATAGATTGCTTTAAGACACAAAGCATGGGATATTTATCCCTTCCAAATTTTTTGTTGTTATAACAATTCTGGATATGCCATGTATTTCTCTTGATAAAGATATGATCCATTTTTGAATCTTGCTAAATTATTTGCCTCAATAACATCCTGTGACAACAAGTTCCACAGTCTAATTACACATTATGTGAAAAACAAGTAGCTTTTATCTGTTTTGAAACTTTTCCCTTTTGATGTCACTGAATGTCTCCTTGCTCTTGTCTTGTGAGCCAAAGAGAACAGTGGCTCCCTGTCAACTTTCTCTTTACCATTCATTTTATATATTTTTATCATGTCCCTTTTTACTCATCTCCTTTCTAAGATAAACGATCAGAATTCTTTTAAATCACTCTTCATATGTTGTCCTTCTCTAAACTTCTTAACATTCTGTAATATTCTCATTCGAGAAATTGTCTGTACATAGTATTACAGATGTTTACTGAACAGAAATTTTCACTGAGTTCCACAGTGATAACCAGGTCCCTTTTCTGAATTGATACAGTTAATTTTGAATCCTATTGAATGGATGAGTAATACATATTTCCCCTCCAATATGCATTACTTTCTATTTATCAACATAGAACTTCATCTGGCATCATGTTGCCCATTCACCTCACTTTGTTAGGATGTTCTGACATTTCTCACAGTCTTCTTTGGACTTGACTAAATTAAATCATTTGTTCCATCTGTGAATTTTGATACCTCGGCGCCCACTCCATTTTCCAGGGCATCATTAACATCTATCAAATGAACTCATTAAAAAAAATTCTGTATTCGCATCTGCCACCTTGTTACATTTACATTTGAAACAACTCCCTCTTTGCAGAACATCAAACTCCCTCATTCTCCCCATAATTCCTCCTCAAAATAGCCAGTCCAGTTCTGGCCCATTGCATTTTAAAATATTGAACAAACAGAACTCTGGAGTGTAGAATTTCATCCCATTGTTGTACAGTGATGAAAGTGTTCGCTGCAAAAAATTACTCGTTTAAACCTTTTGAAATATATTATATTTATGTCTCCAGACCAGCTCATTAGTAACAAAAAAAATCCAAGAATGATCAGTTTAGACTGATTTTTATTTGTGTCCTACTGGGGTGAATGGTTGTGATACTAATTGAGCAACAGATTCTGCCAACCCTGTTCACACTGAGTAGTGATTTACTCCACAAATACTCCCATGGATATTAGTGGATAGTGCTACTGCGTGTATAAATAACTTGAGTTCAATAGAACTATTCATGGAGTATGTTATTAGTCAACATGAGTAAGGCTGGTAGAATTGTGTGACCAGTAAATTTACCCCATGCTTTACTTAGGCAGCTAATTTTTCCATTTTAGGCTGTCAGTGGGTGAAAAGTAGAAACACGTAGAACTGCGGCTGTGTAATATAACTTGAAACTGGAAATACAACAGCCTTCAGCAAAAATGAGTCATCATAGTATTTCTAGTGGTTTTTATATTTTCCCTAACCCATAGATATTGTAGTTATGCTTTTTTTTGCATGTGGTTTTTAATCATACTGGAATAAAATCAGAAAGCTGCAACAGCCAGCATTTCCATGGAAGAATTCAACAAAGGCTATCTTCTAACTGCAGGAAAAAATTCCATGCATTCTGATCATTTGCCTTTCTCCAAATCATCAAGACATTATGACAAACCAAGTACTATTTGAATTTGTGAACTGAGTCAATCATATCTGATAAATAGAACATTTCACATATCACTGATTTGTCTGTGCTCATACGAGATATATGACATCAGGTATTGCTTTTATATTACTTCCATACATGGCAATTTGAGGGACTGCATATGTTGCCTGCAAATGTGTGGGGAAGTGGGGGGGGGGAGAAGGGGTTGGTGGGTTTCTTTGGTTTGGTTTTCAAATTAAGAAAGAGTCGCTTAAAATAAATCTGATTTGCATAAATAAGCAGATGGAAGAAGCAATGGAACAATCAATGAGAAAATAAATTGTAGACCTTTCTAAGAACACAGTAAGCCATATCTTGGCTTGGATTGAAATGAAAAGACAAAAGGGCTAAATTCTGCCCTTTAGGCCAGAAATCTGTGCATCCAGGGTAGCGGCATGTAGCCAACACCTGCCTACTACAAGAGACACCCTGCAGTCACATTGGACTGGCACACTGTAGGGCACTTTTTTCTGCATTTGTCAGTGAAAACAGTATGAACCCTAATAAGTGCTGGCACAGCTTGCTACACTGTTGGCAGCATATGGGAAAATAGAGAAAAGAACAAGAATTATTGACTATCTGGAAAATCTGCTTTACAGTGAGATACTTAACGTGTATCCACATAGTTTACCCAAGATGTGTATCCAAGAGGTGATTTGATCATAGTCTACAAGTGTGGCAGAGTGAGAATATCCTGGACAAATCATATGGAATTAAGTAATGGAATTAAGGAATTAAGATATAATTTACTGAATTAAGTTAAACCTTATTGAGTTAGAATTAATACCTTTGGGATACATTATATTAAAATGCAATTGTGTATTTCTTATTGTGGAATTGTATTTAACTCCTCTAGGAGGTGAAGGATGCTAATATAATTTCTCTGGTTATCAGTCCTTTGAAGCCATACCCGCCTCCCCCAAGAGGTTCACACTGGATTCTCCAGGGACCAATAGACAAAGAAAGGACTTTTGGACAAATAGCCTGGTTTTAAACCGGCTACCGACCTTCTTCCTTGTCCAACAAATAGACAGGACCCCTGGATCACAGAGGGCCCCAGTCCTTTGAGAAAGGTTGGAATGACTGGGACTACTGAGGTCCCATAAGACTGGGGGCTTGTTCTGAGCTGAAGCTGTGATGAACTTGTAATCACAAGAAACCCCATGGGTGGAGTGCTGAAGGACTGCTGTGGGAGCAGAGTCCATGTTAGGATTGGGGTAATCTCTGATAAACTTCTTAGTAGGTGTATAGGAACTTTTATCATTTTTAGTATGTTTTCTTTCTAGTGCTTTTACCTGAGAATAAAATAGGCTTGCATCGGAAGAACTGTGTGATAATTTATAACTGTGGGAAGACACACAGATATCAGTCTCTGAAGAGAAAGCAAGCCCATCTGTTTAGGCAGACTGCTGGGAATAACACAGGGAAGGCAGGGAACTGTTTGGCTTGCAAATCCCCAGGCCAGGAGTGAGTGAGATGTGTGTATCCACCCAAGAAAGATAACAGCCAGGGAATGAGAAGCCTGAGAGGGGTGCCCTTGCTGAAGCACTCTGTATTTAAGGGGAAATACAGGTGCAGTTGCTCTGAATTGTGACAAGAAGTACCTACATGGGGAGAATATATCTGATCGAAAGGGCTCTGGCTAACAAAACCATAACAAGATCCAATGGCTGGAATCTGCAACTTGACGAATTCAGACTAGAAATATGGCTCACTTTTTCAATACTGAGGATAATTGAGGACTGGAACAGTTTACCAAGGGATGTGGTGGATTCGGACACTTGAAGACTTTAAATCTTTTAGAAATATTGGGTGAAAATCCATAGTCTGTGTTATGCAGGAAGTCAGATTAGATGATCATAATGGTCCCTTCTGGCCCTAAAATGTATGAATCGGTATGCATTTGCCAAATTGAAGCTCACTAAGCCACACTTCCTTTGACTACGGTACACACACTGTCGTGATAGGTGGCTGTGGCAGTACGGTATTTGCCATGGCTGGAATCTCTCTACACTTCACAGGTTACCAATGCTAAGGGTTGGTCTAGACAATCTCGCCAAACCTGCAATTTCAGGGGTCCCACTAGTGATGGTCCCAATAGTGACAATATAAGATTTACCACACGGGCCATGGAGATGCTTTGTGCAGACACAGCTCTGTAGTAAAACCAACTGAATCATTGTAGGGGATCTAGTTACATTAGTCCAAAGTGTGGCCCTGGCCAGAGCACATCACAGGTTCTTTCTTTCCTTCTAATTAACAAAAAACAAATCTCAATCCACCCTTCCTCTTATATTTACATACACACACAGCCCTGAATTAGGCACGCAGGCTCCCTATATAATGCTTGAAGAGAGATGGGCACCTAGGAATGGGAGACACAAGCCATCAAGATGATCAGGAAGCAGCCTAAGCTAGCCAATAGGATATGCTAAGGAGGAAGGTGAGGCCTAAATCCCACCTCTCATAGAGACTTAGGCATCCTGGTTGATGCTGGAGGAAATGCTTCCCTCCATTCAGGATTCATTGCTATGAACCTTTTCTTTAAGTTAGGTGCTTACTCCCTTTCTTGGGGACAAATCCAGGGAGGATAATGTGTTTCCTTATAACCTTTAGCTCAGTAGTTAGAGAATTCATTCAGAATGTAGGATACTGAGGGTCAAATCACCGCTTTAGCTGATGTGGAGGCAGGACCCAAACCCAGGTCTACCTGCTTCCTACATGAGTGCCCTAACCACTAGACTATGGGGTAGTCTGAGATGGGTCTTCTGCAATATCTTCTGTTGAAAGTGTTCCACTTTGTGTGAACAGCTTTATAGAAACTGGGCAACAGCAACTACAAGAACGACCCTGTAGTTCAATGGTTAGGGCGTTTACCTGAGATGTGGGAGATCCAAGTGCAAATCCTGCTCTACTGGCTTAGTTATGAGATAGGCACCAGGTGTTAGGACAGAAGCATAAGAGCACATGCCTAGCTGCAAAATTTTAGGTGCCATGGGGACTTTAACAGCAGAAATGTAGGTGCCAAGGAAGTTTAGGGATGTTAGGCAGCAGCTGAGCAGCAGTTTTGAGGATCTCAGTGGTGCTTAAATGTTGGATTTAGTTGCTGAAAATGGCAGTTATGTGCCTACATCCTTTTATGCGAATCTGGGCCCTAGGGACTTTAGGCACCTGTAGGGTTAGCCAGCACCTGAGTGGAGGTTTTGAGAATCTAAATTTTGGATTTAGGCACTGAAAGTCGCAGTAAGGCACCTAAATCCCTTTGTGGATCTAGCCCATACTGAACACTGCCCTTTTACTCAAGTTGTCTCAGATTTGTTTGGACCAAGCATGCCAATATTGGTTGGGTGCCAATTTTTGGCTTGTTGAACCTTCCAGTCCTTGAAGAGTGGGCTGTAAACCAAAAGGACTACCCTATGCTGTTAAACTAACAAATATCACTATGAGCTTAGAGATGCAAGACAACCTGCTATTTCCAGTTTAGCATGACTGTGAAGTAATGATAACTTTCACTATTCTTCCATTCTGATTAATGTTTGTAAAAGTCCCCTTTTTTCCTGAGTATGGATTATTTAGCCAGTAAAAAAGTGACAATTTCTTCTTTGAATAATCAATTAGATACAGAATGTTATGATGATAATTGAGTGGACATATCAGTCTGATTTGATTCTAAACTACTCTGAGATATCTCTTAAATGAAGATTGCTTTATAGTACACCTCAACTAGATGCCCACAGAATCAAGAAAGAGCTTCTTCCAAACAGATGACAATGTAAGTACAAATTATTACTACTAAGGTAAGGAATTTTCATAAAGTTGAAATAGACTAATAAATTCGCATAGTAAATGTAAATATATCGGTCTAAGAAGGGTCCATAAGTAAGCGAAATACATGTGAAGATCATGAAAACAAAAGAATTAATTGAAACAATAGTACTGCCAGGGGGGTACAGAATCTTCTCTTTATACTCATGCAATGATGGTACAGTTCTAAAATGTGTCGATAAAGGTAAATGAATATTAGTTGAAACTACATTTCTCAGATACAACATGAAACATTTACTAGCTGGATTAAGCAACATTAGAATTATACTGGAGATATAATACCTCATTCAACATACTTGGCTCCTGGAGACGTTACTACAAAGAGGCTGCAGCGCTTGTGGTGAATAGGATGAATGTACATTTTGACTAATAAAGGAACAGACCCACTCTAAGTAGAGAAATGGAGTTTGTGTAACTAGAATTGATTGCTCAACAAACACTCTGCTTGCCTAATTGATGTCATTATTCCCTTAAATAACCAACAATTTTCTTTTTAAGAGCCATGAATAAAATGCACACCCTCAATCACAGAGAAATAGTTATGTAAATTGACCTGATGGAACTTTTTGTAAAATCTAATCAATGAACCTTGCAGGCTGTTACATCTACAAAACAATTACAATAAAAGGCGTTTGTTCCCTCTTTGCTATGTAATGAGCTACACTATTAATTAATATTAAACAATCATTTATATAGCTCTAGAAATGCAAACAGCACTTTCGCTAAAAAAACCACCCTAACCCCACCCCAGATGAAACAAAATGCCCAACCTCAAAGAGCCTCCATCCTTAAGACATGAATAGCAATAGCACAGCCAAATCAAGGGTGGCATGAGGATTTTATCACAGGTAGGCCTTGAGCATAGCTGAGTTTCCAGAAGTGATCCGAAGGAGGAGGGGGACTGACATGCATTAAATTGGGAAGTGGTTTATTTCATAGAGAGGACTGCTATTTAGGGTACCTATAGCCAGCTATGGGGATGTAGATACTTCTGCAGTTAGGGCTCAGACTATTAAATTTTATTATTATTATTTCATAAATGTAGCTGTCCCTAATTCTTTCGGCTACCCAGACAACTCAATATATTTTCTTCTGCGTGGACATGCTACATTGTGTACTGCTTAAAAAACAAACACAACAATTCCTAAAATACACTGAGATAATCATTAAAGGCAGAGTCTGCCAACGACTATACATGCAAAAGACCATATACCAGCTGGGGATAGCCAGAGCACAGCAGTTTTCCTCACACTCTTTCCTCCATGACATGCCCCCTCCTCCAGGGACGAAGCTGGTTATGCCGATTCTACACCTGCTGGGGACTCCTTCGTGCTGGGTAAATGCCCAACAAGGGAATTGCAAGTGTTTTGCACTCCCCTTTCAAACGTCTGAACGGAACAGTCTGCCCCTAAGCACAGATTGTGCACTCTTGTCTTTAGACTCTTGTCTTGTGCAGCCCTCCGGTTGAAAAGGTTGGACACCTTTCTATTAAATGGTTACCTTTTAAAGGTTCCTTGGGCTAGTTGGACCACTTTCCCCTCCTCTTTGCCACCCTTTCAGCAGCAGTTTGTTTTCTATCAGCCACACTTTCTTTCTAACATAAAATATTACACTGGGAATACACAACAGATACCAGTTTAATCTTCACAAGAGAAAGTGGGTTGAAAGTGCCTGGGGGAGCATTAAATGTTCCTGGTCTCCCTCCAAATCATTCTGTAAGCTCCATCCCTTCTTCCCCTGACTCTCTTTACTACCAGCCTGCTTCTATTCTCTTTTCCTTCCCCATCCATTCAATATAAGGAGTATAGAGATTCTTTCCTGTGAAATGCTGGGAGATGGTGCCTGGACATGTCAATCAAAAGCACCCAACCAGCCAATCAGAACATGGGTCTGATGTTCATTAAACTCAATACATATACATCAGTTTAAAAGCAGGGCAAGGTCAGCATCAGCCCTCTTGAATTTGGCGAGATCAGCATCTCAGATATAGAGTTACATTAAATTTAGTTTTTGCACAGAATATACTTATAACTAGAATGCAGTTTGGACATTACAGGAAGATAACCTTAATCTGATGTTAACTGAGATTGTATTCTTTAGACTCTAATTATACAGCTGCCAGAGCAAAACTATATCTGTTGTAGGGAGTAATGCAGGAATGGAAATCCTGACCTTAACAATGACATTCGTTTAAGAAAACACATCTGTTCTATGTATCACCAACAACTGACTGCAGATACAGAAGTGTCATTAATAAGGAATACAGTCATTTGAGCATGGCCTGTAAATATGCTGTACTGCAAGCCATGAATATGAATAAAATGTGTTAACCAATTACCTTCATCAAATTATGGAGCAAGTTATTAAAATGCAAAATTAAAGCAGACAAAAACGTCTTCTAGCAATAATCACTGCTCTAATGCCATCTGAGCCCATTCTTGTGTCTTCTCTTAAAAGCAAAAGCAAATAAAAATTGAAAAATAATACTCTCCCAAGAGCAATATTCCTTTCCTCCTTGTCCTAACTATAGCTCCCCATTTCCTCTTCAGCCCCCATGGTCTTGCTTTTTCATTGTTTTTTTTTCAAATTAAAAGACCAATTCTGCGAGGTGCTGAGAGGTACTGAGTGCCATCCATTCTCACTGAAATTAACTGCTTGCGCCCAATTCTGAAAACATGAACCTGAGTCAAGTTACACATGTGCATAAAAGTGTTTGTAGAATCAGGCCCTTAGATCATAAACTCCTGGGGGCAGGGAGCTTGTTTTCTTACTTGTCAGTAAGAAGCTATGAATACCTATGAAACCAAATACATTAAAATTATTAATAATTTTATAGTAACTAAAAGTGGGAAAAGCTTTCTGCTAATCTGACTCTAACTCCAGTAGAGAATACATTTCACATGCATGCATTCCTAATCCTTTTGGTTTGTTCTCAGAGCTTATATGACATATTTGTATCAGAACAAGGTGTCACTGGTACTGGAAGGTCTCCAAATCTACCATACCTTCTGGGACAACTTTTACAATTTAACAGGCCCTCACATAGCACACAAAGCAAAATATTTTCAAAGAAAATAGAGAATAGTCTACTCTCTTCTTATGAAAATTTTGGTTAATTTGTTTTAATATACAGAACTCAATTTATTTTTAAATAGTTTGTAGTGAAATGTCAGAACACCATTCCTACCAGCACACTGAATAACTTCTGCTCAAAGAGCAAATGTGTTAAACTCCATATAAGTTTTATTTTTCTTCTTAGTGCTCCTGATTTCTGGGCAGGTTCTTGGGAGTAGGATGTGTTAGGCTGCCTTACTTCACACTATCAGGTAACACAATACTGACTCTAAGGAATTTCTCATTTTATCTGTTTGTAAACAAGGTATTGAACAGACATGTTAGAAAATCAATTACCAGGGTTACTTTCTGAAACCAGTTATACACTATTTCATGCCCACTACATGATTCCTGCAGTAATGTAGCATCAGAAATATTTTTGGAGTGGTCCATACACACTAGTGCATCTAAGGTAATAAGCATCCCTGTGTAATTTACTGAGGCTGACTGTAGATCCACAAGTTCTTGACATATACCAGGTAGAGAGAAAACTTACCCACATCCAAAAGGGGCACCAATCGCCGAGATGAATTGAGGGAAATAATTCCCATGTAGTGCATACCTGAGGTCTTATTGATGCTGTGACGGACTTCCCCGGGGTGCAACCTGGAACATTGCTGGTATGCGCTGACATACCAATCTGTTTTACCAGCCTGGGCTCCCTCTCACACTGTGCTGCTGTGACAAGCTGCAGACCACTCCCAGTCCTGCACTCACACAAACTTTACACAGGGAATGACACACCCAGCTACAGTTACATGAAGGTTTCTTCTCAGCCACTCATGAACAACAATAGAGTGATTCCAACCGGCTCACCCCCCCAGCTCCACAGCTTAGGACCCCAGAGCTGTACCATCTTGCCCTGGTCAAAAACCTGATCAGTATAAGTTTATTATTCAGTCTGCCTCTCCCTCAAAGTGGAGAGGACAATGCGCCAGTTTTTGCTCCTCAGCAGATTCTCCAAGCACTTCTAGCAAAACACACACTTTTAGGTAAAAACAAATATAAAACAAATTTATTACCTACAGAAAGATAGATTTTAAGTGATTATAAGTAGTGAGTATACAGATTAAAGCATCTTACCTAAGCAATAAAACAAAACTGAAATCTAAGCTTTAGAAACTAGATAGGATTTGAATCAAGTACTGTCTCTAGTACAAGCACTGTTAGCTTGTACAAGCAGGTTACAACTTTTTCATACACAGGCAGGAATTCTTCTGTCCCACCTGGGAACCCCTTACTCAGTTCAGTCTTTGTCCCTCAGGTGTTTTCAGGTGTTGTGTTGTAAGGGGAGTAAGGCTAAGTGATGATGTCACTTCCCCCTTTTATAGCTTCTTCCATGTGGAGAGAACTTTACTGTCCCAAGAAAAGCCCTCAGCACAGTTTGTGGGAAAGAACATGCATCAAAATGGAGTCCAATATCACATCATTTAGTCACATGCCCTTGCATGCTTTGATGAGTCATGGCAGGCATTACCCATATTTTGTCTGAACCATTTACAGGAAAGCTTGTCAGGTGAGGCTAAGCTTTTCCTGTGGCCCATTGTTTTTGCTGATAGGCCATTACAGCCCTTTACAATGTGCTGGCTAGACTGGATGTAAACTACTTTGTGGGTGTTACCCAGGAGCAAACACATTGGAAATATAGATGAATGGTCAATATTCGTAATAACTCTGGATACAAAAATGATGCATGCATACAAATAGGATAATCATATTCAGCAAATCATTACTTTTCCATTCACACCTCAAATGACATATCTTGAACAAGATGCATCATAATTACATCATAATCATATCACTATGGGGTACAGAGTGTTACTTTGGGCACAGAGTGTCACAGATGCATAAAGAGATGCACCCAGGAATAGTGTGGTGTACTGTCATCTCTTTGAGGCATCTGTGCACCAAGGGGGAGGGAGGAGCACTAATATGAAAGAATTATGCCATGCTTTCTCCATGGAATATTTTCATACTAGAGGAATAATAAAACATAAATAAGACAGTTATTTGATTTACACTACTCAATAAATCGTAAGAGGTACTGGATACTTTGTCAGATCCAAGGATTCATCATACTGGGGGCATAGACGCTCCCATTTGGGGATTTTTGGGGAAGTGGAGCCGGCCGCTGAAGCGTTTCGACTGTTCAACTCTGCAACAGCCAGTTCATGTTTCTGGGCCTCCATAGCTCTCTTGTGGGCCGCCTCCTCCCTGATTCTTTCTGCTTCCATAGCTCTCTTGTGGGCCAGCTCCTCTGCTTCCATAGCTCTCTTGTGGGCCGCCTCCTCCCTGATTCTTTCTGCTTCCATAGCTCTCTTGTGGGCTTCTGTCTCTGCACTAATTTCCAGCGTACGTAATTCGATTCGTCTCCGATGTTCGTTTTCTTTCTCTGTTATTTCGAGTTCTGGAACAGCCTTCCAAGGGAAGCAGTGGGGGCAAAAGACCTAACTGGCTTCAAGATTAAGCTAGATACGTTTATGGAGGGGATGGTTTGATGGGATAACATGATCTTAGTCAAAGGTCAATTAATTGCCATCAGTGGTAAATAGGACCAATGGTCAATGATGGGATGTTAGAAGTTACTACAGAGAACTTTTTCCTGGGTGTCTGGCTGGTGAGTCTTGCCCACATGCTCGGGGTTCAGCTGATCACCATATTTGGGGTCAGGAAGGAATTTTCCTCCAGGGTAGATTGGCAGAGGCCCTGGAGGTTTTTTTGCCTTCCTCTGCAGCATGGGGCACGGGTCACTTACCGGAGGATTCTCTGCATCTTGAAATCTTTAAACCATGATTTGAGGACTTCAATAGCTGAGACATAGGTGAGAGGATTATTCCAGGAGTGGGTGGGTGAGATTCTGTGGCCTGCATTGTGCAGGAGGTCAGACTAGATGATCATAATGGTCCCTTCTGACCTAAAAGTCTATGAGTCTATGAGTCTGGCAAGATCCAGTTTTACCGTGGCCTCGCTTACAGACATCTTATTGCTGTCTAGTGCTGGGCCACGCCCCTCTGCAGTTCACTGAAACTGGACTGCACTCAGATCAGGAGCTCTTCAGTTAAGAGACTTTCCCAGCTTCCCTGATCTTCACTCTAACTTATTTGATTTCCTTTTCTGTCCCTACTTCCCTTACCTGAAATAAGCAAACAGAAAATAACAAACCAGTAACCACTTTGTCTGTTTTCCAGCCACCACACTTAAAACTCAGTTAAAATCACTACCAGTATGTCAAAGCAATCAGCTGTGCACAGATCCTGCTCGACTAGTCCAGGCTCTGTATTCTACTGTTCTCCTTTCTTCCTGACACAAGGAAGAAAGGAGAACAGTAGAATACAGAGCCTGGACTTCAGAAAAGCAGACTTTGACTCCCTCAGGGAACTGATGGGCAAGGTCCCCTGGGAGAATAACATGAGGGGGAAAGGAGTCGAGGAAAGCTGGCTGTATTTTAAAGAAACCTTATTGAGGTTGCAGGAACAAACCATCCCGATGTGTAGAAAGAAAAGTAAATATGGCAGGCGACCAGCTTGGCTTAACAGTGAAATCCTTGCTCGTCTTAAACACAAAAAAGCAGCTTACAAGAAGTGGAAGATTGGACAAATGACCAGGGAGGAGTATAAAAATATTGTTCAGGCATGCAGGAGTGAAATTAGGAAGGCCAAATCACACTTGGAGTTGCAGCTAGCTGGAGATGTTAGGAGTAACAAGAAGGGTTTCTTCAGGTATGTTAGCAACAAGAAGAAAGTCAAGGAATGTGTGGGCCCCTTGCTGAATGAGGGAGGGAACCTTGTGACAGAGGATGTGGAGAAAGCTAGTGTACTCAATGCTTTTTTTGCCTCTGTCTTCACAGACAAGGGCAGCTCCCAGATGGCTGCACTCCGCAGCACGGTATGGGGAGGAGGTGACCAGCCCTCTGTGGAGAAAGAAGTAGTTCGGGACTATTTAGAAAAGCTGGACGAACACAAGTCCATGGGGCCGGATGCACTGCATCCGAGGGTGCTAAAGGAGTTGGCCGATGTGATTGCAGAGCCATTGGCCATTATCTTTGACAAATCATGGCAATCGGGGGAGGTCCCGGATGACTGGAAAAAAGCGAATGTAGTGCCCATCTTTAAAAAAGGGAAGAAGGAAGATCCGGGGAACTACAGGCCAGTCAGTCTCACCTCAATCCCTGGAAAAATCATGGAACAGGTCCTCAAGGAATCAATTTTGAACCACTTAAAGGGGGGGAAAGTGATCAGAAACAGTCAGCATGGATTCACCAAGGGCAAGTCATGCCTGACTAACCTAATTGCCTTCTATGATGAGATAACTGGCTCTGTGGATGAGGGGAAAGCAGTGGATGTGCTATTTCTTGACTTTAGCAAAGCTTTTGATACAGTCTCCCACAGCGTTCTTGCCAGCAAGTTAAAGAAGTATGGGCTGGATGAATGGACGGTAAGGTGGATAGAAAACTGGCTGGATGGTCGTGCTCAACGGGTAGTGATCAATGGCTCCATGTCTAGTTGGCAGCCGGTATCAAGTGGAGTGCCCCAAGGGTCAGTGCTGGGGCCGGTTTTGTTCAATATCTTCATCAACGACCTGGAGGATGGTGTGGACTGCACCCTTAGCAAGTTTGCAGATGACACTAAACTGGGAGGAGTGGTTGATACGCTGGAGGGTAGGGATAGGATAGAGAGGGACCTAGACAAATTAGAGGATTGGGCCAAAAGAAATCTGATGAGGTTCAACAAGGACAAGTGCAGAGTCCTGCACTTAGGACGGAAGAATCCCATGCACTGCTACAGACTAGGGACCGAATGGCTGGGCAGCAGTTCTGCAGAAAAGGACCTAGGGGTTACAGTGGACGAAAAGCTGAATATGAGTCAACAGTGTGCCCTTGTTGCCAAGAAGGCTAACGGCATTTTGGGCTGTATAAGTAGGGGCATTTCCAGCAGATCGAGGGACGTGATTATTCCCCTCTATTCGGCACTGGTGAGGCCTCATTTGGAGTACTGTGTCCAGTTTTGGGCCCCACACTACAAGAAGGATGTGGATAAATTGGAAAGAGTCCAACAGAGGGCAACAAAAATGATTAGGGGGCTGGAGCACATGACGTATGAGGAGAGGCTGAGGGAACTGAGATTGTTTAGCCTGCAGAAGAGAAGAGTGAGGGGGGATTTGATAGCTGCTTTCAACTACCTAAAAGGGGGTTCCAAAGAGGATGGATCTAGACTGTTCTCAGTGGTAGAAGATGACAGAACAAGGAGTAATGGTCTCAAGTTGCAGAGGGGGAGGTTTAGGTTGGATATTAGGAAAAACTTTTTCACTAGTAGGGTGGTGAAGCACTGGAATGGGTTACCTAGGGAGGTGGTGGAGTCTCCTTCCTTGGAGGTTTTTAAGGTCAGGCTTGACAAAGCCCTGGCTGGGATGATCTAGTTGGGGTTGGTCCTGCTTTGAGCAGGGGGTTGGACTGGATGACCTCCTGAGGTCCCTTCCAACCCTGAGATTCTATGATTCTATGACTACGCCACTGTGACGAGTTGGGGCCACAGAGACCTGCTTGGTGCTGCCACCTGGTATGCCAAGGCTACCTCTGCCCCTGCTTCCAGGCCTTTTCCAGCTTGGGACTCCCGAATCCTGTCTGTTTTGAGCCAGATTCCACTGATCTGCTGCAAACACAGACCCAGGTCCGAACCAAGTCCACTCACCACTGTAAGGCCCCTGGAAGCGCTCTTGCCTTTGACACCCAGCTGCTCAACTCCAAGGAGGTTCAAACCCTTAATACATCCGTTTTACCCTGCATAAGGCTTATACAGGGTAAACTCATAAATAGTTTGCCTTCTATTTCAAAGATAGAAAGATATGCACAACTGTTTCCTTTCCCCAGGTACCAACTCGTACTCAAGGAAACTTAATAAGTAAAAAGTGATTTTAATAAGTACAGAAAATAGGATTTAAGTGAGTTCAAGTAGTGACAGACAGAACAAAGCGAATTACTTAGTAAAATAAAATAAAACACGCACGTCTATGTCTATTCAAAGTTAACACAGATAAAAGCCTCACCAGATTTGGATATTTTCCTTTTTACAGGCTGTAGAATTAGCCTGGGTCCAGCAGTCGCTCACACCCCCTAGTGTCTTTGTCCTTTGTTCAGTTCCCCTCAGGAATGTCCTTGGGTGGGTGGAGAGCCTCTCCCTTTAGCCAGCTGAAGACAAAATGGAAGGGTCTCCCCCGGGCTTTTATAGTCTTTCCCCCCTCCCTGTGTAACATCCTGTTACCATGGAGTTTGGGGATCACCTGGGCAAGTCACCTGTCCATGCACCCTTCGGCAACCAGCCTAACCAGTTGCATTCCAGACCCAGCCCCAATGTGGATTGGGGTCTGCAACGTCTTTTGTCTGTTAAGTGCTCGTACTTAACAGGCACTTTCTGCTCCAAAGATGATCCCATGCACTTACAAAGGCTATGTACAAAACCAGCAAATATAAAACCAATCTTCATAACTCCAACTACAACAATGATACATGCATACAAACAGGAGGAATAAATTCAGTAGGTCATAACTTTCACCGAGATATGTTACATGGCACATGTAGCATAAAACATATTCTAGTTACATATATTCATTTATAAGCATCTCCCCATAAAGTTTTATGGGGAACACCGTCACAGCGAGGACTGGTGGAAGGGAGAGTTGATGTTTGCCAGATAGAAATGGGTTTCTCCAGCATCTGGTGTGACAATCAAGGTCCAGACACCCCAAGAGGAGAACACGGGATCTGAACTCCAAAGAATAAACAATTTAATCAACTAATTGTATATAATGCTATTGTATATAAAAATAAGTGAAGTAAAGTCTTTTATGAAAGCTTGTAATGTTCTGAACTAGATAGTCATTATGAGATATGCATACACACTGTGGTTATGAATCTATTAATATAGAAAACTGTTCATAACCTGTATTACAATTTCCAAAAACACAAATCACAGCAAGGAGGTGAACCTCCCAAGCCTGGCATTTACACAAAACTAGATGCCAGAGAAAGGCAACAATGGGCCAAAAATATTAATTGAAAGATATTGACAACTTGGGATTTCTCCACTTTGAAAACCGATAGTGACTTATGGGAAAAAAAACCTGAAAAAATCATTTAAAAGGGAAGGGGTTTGAAGTGAAAGGAATCCAGAAACTGAGGGACAGACAGTTGGTGACTATGTCCATGAAACACTGGGTCTCATCCATGGCTGGGGGTACACTGGGAAACTGTTCAGATGCAATAGATAACTCGTCTTAGAAAAGGGAGTTTATCTAATCTGGAAGTGTAAAGCCTGAGGTTGTGTCTTTATGTTTATTTTCTGTGTAATGTGTATATGTTTGCTTCCTTTACTATTTTATCTTTGAGTCTGTGGTTTTTCTTTTACATAAACTTATGGGTTTTTTTTCCCACCCAAGTAGGTCTCTATTGTGCAAACTTTGTGGAGTGTGGGCGGCAAAGTGAGCTGATAACTAGAGGGCTCATTGCACACCTTCTGGGGAGATGAGCCAGAGGGGAAGGCTGGATTTGGGGAGACTTAGGATTTGAGGGGCTGTTGGTTTCACTCTGGAAGAAGTAACGAGGCTGGTGGAAGGCAGTGTGAGACTTTGTGCTTATGGGCAAGCTACTGATGTCAGGGCTCTGAACCAAAGCTGCAAAACATAAAGGCTCCCAAGGTTACAGGGCAGGAAGAGACAGAACCCCTTACCAGTCCGGGTGATTCCCAAAACATCACAG
This sequence comes from Chelydra serpentina, assembly GCA_037349315.1. Taxonomy (NCBI): domain Eukaryota; kingdom Metazoa; phylum Chordata; order Testudines; family Chelydridae; genus Chelydra; species Chelydra serpentina. Next base: position 74,011,668 of record JBAIAC010000004.1, read on the forward strand.
TCGACTGAAGTTTCCTGAAATGGGCTCTCAAGACACCAGGACTAGTTCATTGGGGACTGTGTGTGTCCATGTTACCAGGAAGGCAGGACACAACATGTGGCTGGTGAGATGAAGAAAGTCTGAGGGCTGGGTCATGGGTACTTGTGGGCATGGGGTGAGCTGCTCAGTACATGGGCCGAACAAAATATTTGTGCAGGGCCAATCCAGGTCAAAGCTGCAGAGTTTGCTACCAAACTGAGAGGATGAGGGAAGAATCAGGGTCAGGATGGGCTGGGTTCTTGCACAGGGGTCAGCAATGTTCCTAAGCTGAAGACAGTAAACCAAGATCAGGGTTTGGAGTTGGGCCTAGGTAGGGAGCCTGGGATCTAGGCGAGTCGGAGAAAGGATACACCACACAAAAACACCCCAGAGCTCTGCATTGCCAGTCAGACAACTCCCAGAAATACCCCCCTGGTTTATATGAAGAGTGCCAGTCAATCAGAAAATCATGGAGGCCTGTCACTCATGTCCCTTAGGGCAGTACTTCCTGCATAGCTTAGACTCTGAGTACTTCTCAGTGGCAATTCCGCATGGGCCCCTGATGATGATGAGAGAGCAACACCTGTTGCAGATCCTGGTTCTAGACCCATAGGTTATTGCTGGGAAAGAAAGGAAGGAGTTTTTGTTTTTCATTTTTTCTCTTAATTTCCAGGTATTCTACAAGGAAAAATCCACAATGGGAGGAAAACAGCATGTCACCACACCACTGCTAGTTCTTCCTCTGCCTCCACCTGTAGGGGCCCCTGCCAGACAAGAATCTTGACTATGGAGGCTTCTAACCAAGTCCTGATCTTGACTTCATGGGAATGCAACCTGCATGTCCCCTCTGACAAAAGACAGCCACCTGGTGTGAAAGGTGTCTGTTGGTGGAGTCCCTCAGGAAGCAGGCAAGAGAGCTGCAGGAGGAAGTGTCTTTTTTGCGTAGCATCTGAGAGTTCAAGGACTTAACTGACAGGATGCACATGGAAACATCGGGGATGGAGGATGCTAGTCAACTACAGATGACTACAGCAACACCACAGGAGGAAGAAGAACTAGGTGCTCTATGGGGAGAAGACTGGCTGTTGGCGACCTGTGGCAGTAGACAGTTCACCATCCCCTCCCAGGTCACCCCATCCATCATGCTCAAGAACCAGTATACTGTACTGGCAACAGAAGGTGAGGAGCAGAACCCAGTGGTTGAGAAGTATGAGCCACCTACCCTCAGGGCTGAGGGGCTCACAGGCACCACACCCTAAAGGCGTCACAGGGAGCTAGTGGTCAGAGCCTCCCTTCTGAGAGGGACAAAAGCATCCATCCACTGACCTGACATGATGCCCCGGGAGGTGTGCTGCTTACTTGGAGCCCATGTCTGAGACAGAAAGGTTGCCTAGGCTCATCTGTCTCTCTGAGAACTACCCTATGCCGCTCATCCACGTGGGTACTAATGATACTGCATGAGCAGATCCACCATGACTACAGAGCTCTGGGAGTGAGGGTGAATGAGTCATGGACAAGGTTTTGTTGTTGTCCATCATCTCAGTTGAGGGTAAGGCTACAGGCAAGGACACACGCCTACTGGAGAGTAATGGCTGTGCAGATGGTGTTGGTGGGAGGGCTTCAGCTTCCTCAACCATGGGATCCAGTTCCAGGAGGGAAAACTACTGGAAAGGGATGGGGTTCATCTGACCAACAAGTGAAAGAGCATCTTCATTCACTGATTCACCAACCTAGTGAAGAGGGCTTTAAATTAGGTTCAAAAGGAGCAAGTGACAAAAGCCCACAAGTGAGCATTAAAAAAAGACAACCTTAACAGAGGGCTAGTTTGCGGGGGACATGGGAAATTAAAATAGGGTCATAGGAGTAACAAGAGGTACATTAATGGGGAAATCTGCTCAACATCTTAGATGTTACACAAACTAGGGAAATATAACTTAGAGGAACCTATTATAAGGAGGGTGCACAACTGGTTGGAAAACTGTACTCAACTAGTAGTTATCAAAGGTTCACAGTCAAGCTGGAAGGGCATATCAAATGGGGTCCCACAAGGTTCTGGGTCTGGTTCTATTCAATATTTTCATAAATGGTTTAGATAATGGCATAAAGAGTACATTTATAAAGCTTATGGCACATACCAAACTGGGAAGGGGTTGCAAGCACTTTGGAGGACAGGAGTAGAATTCAAAATGATCCTGACAAACTGAAGAAATGGTTTGAAATATATAGGATGAAATTCAGTACGGACAAATGCAAAGCGCTACACTTAGGAAGAAATAATCAATTACACAAACACAAAATAGGAAATGACTGCCTAGGAAGGATTACTGCAGAAAAGGACATCATTCTGGGATGTAGTAGAAGCAGTGTTTTAAGCAAGATGCGAGAAGTAATTCTTCCACTCTGATCTCCACTGACAAAGCCTCAACTGGAATACTATGTCCAGCACCAGGCACCCCACCTCAGGAAAGATGTGGACAAAGAGGAGAAAGTCCAGAGGAGAGCAACAAAAATGATTAAAGGTCTAGAAAACATGACCCAGGAGGAAAGACTGAGAAAAAATGATTTGTTTAGTTTGGGGAAGAGAAGAATGAGGAGGACATGATAACAGTTTTCAAGTATGTAAAAGATTGTAATAAAGAGCAGGTGGATAAGTTGTTCTTCTTAACCATTGCGGACAGGACAACAAGTAATGGGAAATTTAGGTTACACATCAGGAAAAACTGCCTAACTGTACGGGTAGTTAAGCACTGGAACAAATCACTAGGGAGGTTGTGGAATCTCCATCTTTGATGATTTTTAAGAATAGGTTAGGCAAATACTTGTCAGGGATGGTCTAGATAATACTTAGTCCTACCTTAGTACAAGGGACTGGACTGTATCAAGGTTCCTTCCAGTCCTATATTTCTATGATTTCTACGTCTATATACAAATACATGGACTGGAAGTATATTAGATAATTATGACTTAGTTGGTATCAAAGAGACTTAGTGGGATACATCTCATGACTGAAATACTGGTACAGAGGGATACAGCTTGTGCAGCGAGGACAGGCAGAGAAAAAAAGGAGGAAGTTTTACATTATACATCAAGAATATACACACCTAGAGGACAAAGTTATAAGGAATATCCAGAATGGACAAATAATGAAAAATGAATCTAATTTCCTTTTTTGACAGGGTTACTGGCTTAATGGATGGGGGAAGCAGTCAATGTGATATATTTTGATATTAGTAGGGCTTTTGACAAGTCTGACATGACATTCTCATTAGTAAACTGGTGAAATGTGTTTTAGATGAAATTACTATAAGGTGGGTGCACAACTGGTTGACAGGTAGTACTCAAAGAGTAGTTATCAGTGATTTGCTGTCAAATTGGGAAAGTTTATCTAGTGGGGTCCCACAGGGTTCAGTTGTGGGTCTGTCTATATTCAATATTTTCATCGGCAACTTGAATAATGGAGTGGAGAATATGCTTATAAAATGTATGAATGATACCAAACTGGGATGAGTTGCAAGCCCTTTGGAGTACAGGAATCAGAATTCCAAATGACATTCTCAATTTAGAGAATCCGTCTGAAGTCAAGATGAAATTCAATAAAGACAAGTGCAAAGTACTTCACGTAGGAAGAAAAAATCAAATGTACAACTACAAAATGGGTTATAACTGGCTAGGTGGTAGTACTGCTGATAAGGATGTGGGGGTTAAAGTGTATCACAGATTGAATATGAGTCAACAATATCATGTAGTTGCAAAAAAGGCTAATATCATTCTGGGATATATTGACAAGAGTGGTGTATGTAGCACATGGTAGATAATTGTCCCACTGTACTTGGCACTGGGGAGGTCTCAGATGGAGTATTCTGTCCAGTTCTGGTGCCATACTTTAGAAACGTTGTGGACAAACTGGCGAGAGTCCACAGGAGAGGAACAAAAATGATAAAAGTTTTAGGAAATCTGACCTATGCACAAAGGTAAAAAAAAACTGGACATGTTTAGTCTTGAAAAAAGATGACTGAGGGAGGACCTGATAACAATCTTCAAATACGTTAAAGGCAGTTATAAAGAGGATGGTGATCAGTTGTTCTCCATGTTCACTGAAAGTAGTACAAGAAGTAATGGGCTTAATCTGAAGCAAGGGAAATTTAGGTTAGATATTGGAAACCTTTTCTAAATATAAGGGTATTTTAATTCTGGAATAGGGTTACAAGGGATGTGGAATCTCCCCACCCCGATTGGAGATTTTTAAAAAACAGGTTGGACAAACACCTTTCAGGGATAGTCTAGGTTTACTAGTTCCTGCCTCAGTGTAGGAGACTGGATTTGATGACCTCTTGAGGTTCCTTTCAGTTCGATATTTCTATGATTGCATGGTTCTACCAAGTGGCAATGAGATCCAGTTAGAAGGATGTAAGACAGCAATTTTTGAGAAGGAAGTCTGAGCTGAGATCTGTAATAAAGCTTTCCTGTGCTTTGGCGGCTTTAGCGGCACGGGCCGGGCCACCTCTCCCTGCAGCTCCCATTGGCTGGGAACGGTGAACCACGGCCAGTGGGAGCTGCGAGCGGCCGTACCTGCGGACACTCAGGTAAACAAAACATCTTGCGGCCTGCCAAGGGCTTATCCTGAACAAGCCGCAAACCAAGTTTGGGAACCCCTGCTCTAGATGAACAGTGAATAAGTTCATTCATGGGTTTACTTGTAATTAATAAAAGTAAGAGTTTGTTAACTGAGTCTAGAGTGGAGCTGTGGTGACTGTTTTTTTCTGCAGTGGAGCACCTACAGTTTTTATCAGTCAGCTCCTTGCTCCTGAGGACAGGTACCTTGGAATAAGGAAGCAGCATGAGAGATGGTATGATATGACATGCTGTAACTTTCCAAGTTCAAAGCTTGGTGGTGGCAGCAGTTATCTGGGTGTAAGAAAGCTGGGGACATAACTGGTTCAGTAAACATTTTTTAAATCTATGAATTTTGTAACAAACAAACAAACAAACAAAAATAAGTCCTGAATTGTAGAGTTTGATCTAATTGAAAATAAGAGCTAAGAAATTAATAAAACCATGTGCACTGAATAGAGCCAGAATGCAAATTTAAATTTTGTTTCGAATATGATCAAAAGCTTAATAAACCCATGTTGTTCCCTCTTCAGACAAGCAAAAGTCAGTAACTCTCAGTCTCCTGAAATGAATGCCTTTTCTAGGGAGAATATGTTAAGTTTTCATAAAAATAGTTTTAATCCAACTCAATTATGTCTCAGCATTCTGCTGTTTAAAAAAATCAGCAGAAGGATTTAAAATTGACATATCCTTGAATTGGAGGAAAAATTGAAATGAATAAAGAAAACATGGTACACAGAGGGGGAGAAAAATGGTGGAAGGAAGGATGATGATGAATTACAGCGTTTCTTCCATTATCTTATTTCCTAACAAGAATGAGATCTGTTTCTGAAAAAAAGATGCCTCATTCCTCTCCTGCACACTTGGATGTTAGTCTTTCACAGGGCAAGCTATGCTATTTTTCAAGTAAACAAGTGCTAAAAGTGAACACTGTTCAATGGGAGGTCACTTGTACTTTCCCTTTGATTAGTAGTGTTACCTTCAGGGAGCCATTGCTGTAAAGCATGCAGAAAAATTCTATTATGTTTAATTAGCTAATGAGGTCTATATGGCCTGAATTATTTATACTGGGAGATTAGAATGGGATTTTAAAAATCTTTTTTCTGAAGATGTCAGAAAGCAAAGCTTTTCATATCTTGTACTTGCTCTTGATTTCACATATTTGTCAGTCAGATTGAAAGATTCATGCCATATGAACATTTACAATGCTTAATTTTCTAATTGGAATAGCACAAATATTGTTTTTATCCTGATTCTTTTACGGATATCTGTGGATGCTAAAAGACAAAGAAATAATTGTCTCTAAAGTTAGCTCTGCTATGGCCTGCTGCAATTCCATCTCATTCTCTGATAATCTTAAATGGGAGGAATTACCTTCTGCCCAGGTAAAGTACAACTGTTTCTGGGGTGAATTCCAGTAACTATTTAACACTACAGAGGAAAACTAGAGAACTGTTAGTCAGGACAACACAAAGAATATTGATGTATGTTATTCAAGCATCTGTCTCGAGATAAAACTGCACAAGCGTTACACCCACATTTTTATTTTCAATTATACGTTTCTGACCTCTCCAATATTTTACTTATTTTCACTAATGACACCTCCCCCAATTCTCAGCCTTCATCCTGGCCCTGTTTACATCTCAAGCCATCTATCTTGCATAATAGCTGTCTGAACATGCTGAAAAACAGTACATTGTGGCTTATTTCAAATTATACAAAAGAGGCATGTTTAATGTATGTGCAATTCGCACAAAACATGACCTTAAAAAAGGCATAAAATATTCATAGAGACCCGGTGTGGTTTTTGGTGCACTACAGACTTGATCTCTGCAAGAGGTCTGCACACAGAACTCTCAGTGGCCTCAAGGAATGTTTGATGTGCTGAAGGATTGGAGGATGGAGCCCAAAATACATTTTTTAGTAAGCATTCATTAAGATGTTGTTGCAAATGCTTTGTCCTGAGGTAGGTGTTGAGATTTGTCCTGATAAAGGGTTTGAAGCTGATTAAATGAGTTATGAAAACACCCACCTGCTTCTCAGGGGCCTGTAGACCCTGTACAGCTATGTTAATGAGGCAGATTTACAGCATTGCCTCTCTTTATCTTCAGTTCAGTTTTGTCAATGAGAAACTAGATTCTCATCTGTGACACAATATTATCCTGGGAACCTGGCTCAGAAATTTTTATAACTTATTGTTATGATTAGTTGGTCTTTAGTGAATTGGAACATGATCTACTACTTAACAAGGGTGCAAATAACAATGAAAAGGTATTTTATGATTCAGAGAACTAGTTCTTCAAAGCTTGGGCTGATTTAAAAAAAACTAAAGCAAAAATCTAGTACACAAACATCAATATTTCAGAGAAAATATGTTAAAAGGATCAGCTGTTCTGTCAGCAAAAGAGCGGAGGTTGAAATGAAATATTCCTCTTGTGACTTTGGCATAAAAATACAACAATAATTTAACAAGTATCTTTTTGCTGCTATATAAACACAGAGACACATAACACTACTGAAAAGCATGTCTCCAGCAACATTCTGACCCCCAAAAAATCTAGAGGAAAGAGATGCCCATAAAACAAGCCCTTCTATCTTGACAGATGCTCCTCCTCCCATCCTCTGCTTCTGCCCGTATTAATCCCTGGTGAAGTGAATTTTTGTAGGAGATTCATGGTGAACTGGTTTAATTTAAGAGTTGAGATTTTAAGGATGGAATTAGCATGATTCTGTTGGTGCAGCTGGGGAGATTTTTATTTATATGTAATTAGTGAATATGAGTGTGCATATGTTATAAATGTGCTCCTGAAGATGCAGGCTGCTAACTGCTCATTAAATACACCTTTTTCTTTTAGAATTGTCAAAGCCCCATAAATTCACATTGGTTTGCACTGCTTTGGGTTGACTTTATTTTTTGTTATGGTGCTTTGTCATTTTACATAGAAAAGGATGCATGTTTAATGAACACGTAGCAGTCCCCCTTTGTGCACTAATGAACTGAGCCCAGTAGAATGAGCAAAGTTCCCTTCATGAAATGCTCTGTTACTTTTCAGAAGTTTCATTAGTTGAAAAAGTAGCAATGACAAACTCTCTCCGAGGTTTATCATTACATCCGCTTTCATTTTTAGAGTTCTTTTATTTCTAAATAGCTGATGTGCATCAGACACCGAACATTAAATTTAAATTAACCCAAAACAACTTTAGTTTTATTATTGGCCATTTGATCAGTCTCTTTGTAGGTACTAGGGTTACCTTTGTCCTTCTCAGTTCAATGATACTTGTCTCTGTAGCATTTGTTGCATCTCTTCTGTGACTTCCAGTCCCTAAGGACTATCTTAGCCTCTCCACTGCTCTTTATACCTTCTTTTCTCTCGTTTATTGGCTTTTTTTTTAAATGGGCTGCACAACCACCTCTTGGGCTTGGAGGAGATGTTGGCTATTTATCTGCAGGGGTTTACTCAAGCTCTGTTAGTAGGCCTAGCTAGGATCACATTATTTAGTAAGCCAGCTCTGTAATTCTTTATTTCCACTGCTCAGCTTCTATATCACTGCATCTTGTGGTACATTTAAAAGGTGGAGCTGCTTCGGTCATTATACTAATTGAATATATTTCCCCTAGTAAAGTATCCTCACACCTTTGTGTCAACTGTCCGAAATGGGCCATCTTGATTATCACTTCAAAAGTTTGTTTCCCCTGTTGATAATAGTTCCTCTGAATTAATTAGCCTCTTACAGTTGGTAGGGGTACTTCCACCTTTTCATGTTTCTCTGTATGTATAAATATCTGCTTACTATATGTTCCATTCTATGCCTCCAATGAAGTGGACTGTAGCCCACGAAAGCTTATGCTCAAATAAATTTGTTAGTCTCTAAGGTGCCACAAGTACTCCTGTTCTTTTTGATTTGCTGTGTGAACAAAGTATTGTTGCCCCTTTTTGACCTGAGTGGCTAGTCAGAGTTTAGGACCTAGGGATGTTCCAGTTGGGAGTAGAGATTAATGATGAAGTCAGGTATTTTCATTGATGCAATCTTGTTTATTTACAAGGAATGTACAAAGTCTAGCTTCGGCAAATGCTAGAGGAACCAAAGGCAACAAGGAGCAGTTTCTTAGCTTACAGCCCCAAGACTCTTTAGCCAGCCAAGACCCAAAGTGCCCTCTTTCTAACTTCCTTTAGGGACATACAGTGCTTACAGGGTTCTGTTTGGATTTCTTCAGGCTGTCTTGCTCACTCTCTGGTTGTGTGTCCACAGACACACACACTCTTATCCAGAACAATACTCAGCAAAAACTTATTTGCCCACACAATCCAAAATTCCTGGCCAGGTTCACATGACTTTTTTAGTCTTTGATAGGGATTTCTGATTAATTTAACCTGACAGTTATGGTAACTGAATAGGATTGCCAACATTCTAATTGCACAAAACTGAACACCCTAGCCCTGCCCCTTCCCCGAGGCCCCGCCCCCTCAAAATATTCCCCCTCCCTTGGTGGCTCACTCTCCCCCACCCTCACTCACTTTCACTGGGCTAAGGCAGGGGATTGGGTTGCAGGAAGAGGTGAGGGCTCTAAATGGGAGTGTGGGCTCTGGGGTGGGGCCAGAAATGAGGGGTTCAGAGTCTGGGAGGGGGCTGTGGGCTGGGGCAGGGAGTTGGGGTGTGGGAGGGGGTGAGGGCTCCAGCTGGGGGGTGGGGCTGAGGGATTCGGAGTGCAGGAGGGGGCTGCAGGTTGAGGTATGGGGTTGAGGTATAGGAGAGGGTACGGGGTCTGGCTGGGATGGGGGTGCGAGCTCTGGAGTGCATGACGGGACTCCGGGATTGGGGGGGCTCAGGGATGGGTGTTGGGATGTGGGGGTTGAGGGCTCTGGGGTGGGGTCGGGGATGAGGGGTTTTAGGTGCAGGAGGGGGCTCTGGGTTTGGGGGGGCTCAGGGCTGGGACAGAGGGTTTGGGCTCGGGATTGGGGCATGGGCTTACCTCAGGCAGCTCCCAGTCAGTGGTGCAGCAAGGCTAAGGCAGGCTGCCTGCCTATCCTGGCTCTGTGCTGCACCCTGGAAGTGGCCAGCAGGTCTGGCTTCTAGGAGGAGAGGGGCAGGAGGCTACGTGGTGAGCGCTGCTCTCACCCGCAGGCACCGCCCTGCCAGTTCCCATTGGCTAATTCCCAGCCAATGGGAGTGCAGAGCTGGTGGTTGGGCAGCGCACGGAGCCCCGTGACCCGCCCCCCGCCACCTCAGAGCCGGACCTGCTGGCCGCTTCCAGGGCTCAGCACGGTGCCCTGGGACAGGTAGGGACTAGTCTGCCTTAGACCTGCAGTACAACTGACAAGACTTTCAACAGCCCGATTGGCAGTGCTGACCGGAGCCGCCAGGGTCCCTTGTCGACTGGGTGTTCCAGTCGAAAACCAGATGCCCAGTTACCCTAAAACTGAAGGGTGTATTTCCACCCATTAATCTCAGTGAAATTGTTATTTGAGCCATATCGAGGCTTTGCCAAGTTTATAACATTATTATTTTTACTTTCTCTTCAATTGATTCCTTTTTTAAGATGCACATATTTCCCCCCTTCTGGTTTGCACCTACAGATGTTAGTGAACCGTTTTCTCTCCATGAGCAGCTTTGCAAGCGATTGTGCACAGGTTACTGTGGTGTTCAGTGACCACTCAGTACTCAAGGTGCTTGCAAAAGATTCAGTGTCTAGTTACAACTGGCTGTGCATAACATTATCAAGAGCTTCACAGTGCCCTGCCCAGATTCTTTCTCAAGCTCAGCCCTTAAGGCCCAGTCCCCAATAACAAAGTTAGAGGAGCTACCCTGTAGGTTAACAAAGATATGTATCCTCTCTATACTCTGCTGCTTTTTAAAAAAAACAGTCCTATTTTATAGTCAGATCCTACAGTATCATGATCAGTGGAACTGAAGTCAGATGGACCATATTTCCTGGAGGGACTGTTTTGGATGAGACACCAGTGGAACAGCAAATGAGGGGAGTTAGGCTTGAAGCAACTCAGCCACATGGGCAGAGTAGTCCACAGAGTTTAATAAAGTTTCTCTTGTTCAACGTAACCTGCATTCAGTGTCACTCTTTGCTGATGGAACATTGAGGCAGGATCAGAGCTGTGAATTCTCTGAAGTGCAGTGGAACACATGCTTACCATGAAGGAAAATGCCAGTGGCACTATGTAGTCCAGTTAGCAAGAAGCTCAAATGTCTGCAAATCAGGGGAATCATAGCACCTGTAGAGGCTAGTAAAGCCTGAATAAGAAGCATGGCGGTGATAAAAAAGCCATGAGGCAAATTACACATCTGCATAGACCCAAAGCCAGGGAACTGTCATTGAAAAGGTGTCACTATCCAAAGCCCACAACTGATTACATCTACCAGAACTTTCCAAAGCCAAAATCGTACGGTCTGTAATGTGATGAATGAGTTTTGGCATATAAGCCTGGAGAAAGAGTCCAGCATGCTGGCAACCTTGGCAGTATCATTTGGTCATTACAGATGGCTTCATATTCCAATGGGCTTAAGCCCAGCACCAGACGTGTTCCAGAGAAGACTTATCAAAGTGCATGAAAGACTGCCTGGGATAAAAATAATTGCAGTTGACATCCTCATTGTAGGTGAAAGGAGCAATGATCCAGACGCTGAATGAAACCATGACAGAAAACAACAAGCTTTTCTATAGCAATGCAGGGATATGAACATAAAACTAAGCTCAGTGTGAGTTGACATACATTGAACATGTAAACACAGCATAGGGACTGAAAGAAGAAACTAGCAAAATCAAGGCAGTTAGAGACATGCCAGCTACATTGGATGTTGACAGGTGTATAGTGATTCATAGGAATGATATATTTTCTGTCCAAATTCTGTTCACACCTCGCTGCAACAACAGAACCCATACATCAATTCCAAAGGAAGGATATTGAATGGGATTGGACAGGTCCCCAATACAAGTATTTGATACGTTGAAGTAAATAATAATGGATGCCCCTGTCCTGAAGCACTACTAGTCAGAAAAGGCAATAACAGTCCAGTGTGACAGGTTTCAGAGTGGTAGCCGTGTTAGTCTGTATCTGCAAAAAGAACAAGGAGTACTTGTGGCACCTTAGAGACTAACAAATTTATTTAGGCATAGGGTGGAACATGAAAACATGAAAAGATGGGGGTTGCCATACTAACTCTGATCAATTAAGGTGAGCTATTATCAGCAGGAGAAAAAAAAATCTTTTGTAGTGATAATCAGGATGGCCCATTTCAAACAATTGACAAGAAGGTGTGAGCAACAGCAGGGGGAAACTTAGCATGGGGAAGTAGATATCAGTTTGTGTAATGACCCAGCCACTCCCAGTCTTCATTCAAGCTTAATTTAATGGTATCCAGTTTGCAAATTAATTCCAGTTCAGCAATGTCTCGTTGGAGTCTGTTCTTGAAGTTTTTTTGTTGAATAATTGCCACTTTTAGGTCTGTTACTGAGTGACCAGAGAGACTGAAGTGTTCTCCTACTGGTTTTAGAATGTTATGATTCCTGATGTCAGATTTGTGTCCATTTATTCTTTTGCATAGAGACTGTCCGGTTTGGCCAATGTACATGGCAGAGGAGCATAGCTGGCACATGATGGCATAGAAAAAGGGCTCAGTAGAGCGCTTTTGAAGGAGCAGCTCATTGCTTATGCTAGTAGAGCCTGTCAGAGACTGAACATGGAGAAAAAGAGCTTCTGACTGTGGTACAGCCATGGCCACCCAGTGATAATGCAATCAGACCACAAACCCCTAGACACAATTATGGCACAGCACCATCTTAGTGCTCCAAACAAATTACAGCACTTGTTGATGTGCCTCCCGTGCTACCAGGCAGAGATCAGATATTGTCCAGGGGTTCCTGGTGTTTGCTGACACCCTGGGAAGGGGATATATACCCACTCTCAGAAAGATAGGGGAATGGGATCAGATATTGAATCCATCCATATACTGCACTATCTTCCAGTTTCAACAGTAAAGGTGATGGAAATTAAAGAGGCTACAGAAAATGACATCCAACTACAGACAATCAACAGTGATACTAGCAAGGTGGCCAAATGACAAATACCAGTCAAAACAGAACCATATTTTCAAATGAAAGATGAGCTGAGTGTGCAGTGTAGAGTTATATTTCAAGGACAGAGAGCTGTTGTCCCTGCCTCATTATCTAAGGATGCTATGACAGATTTTGCATGCAATATCTTCGGGGACCATATTGCATTAAGTTTACAAATGGTTTATGTATCACTGTGAGCCAGGGACTGCAATCAATTCCATGAGGGAAGGTTACCACACCTCCGCCAAGAACCAAAAGCAGTGGAAGGAGATTAAGGTAAATCACTCAGGTTGTAAACATCTCCAGAAAGGAACCACTCGCTGGAGAGGCTGGCATATACTGTTTCAAACTGGATTTTCCAGAGACCAACTGATAAAGAAAGTGCTTTTGAAGTGGGTTTAAATTGACTCAGGCCTCCTTGTGGATTCAGCAAATGGAGAGGACCTTCTCTCTGAGGGGGACCCCAACCCTTGCAGAAGGGTTGGAGAGACCTTGGCCTACTAGGGCCCCATAAGACTGACTGAGGAGCCCTGGTAAGCTTTTAGCATTCCTATAGGAACTATTGTTTTATGATGTTTTCTGTGTAGTGCTTTTAACTTAAGAATAAATGTACTTTATTTTAAAGAGTTGTGTGGTAATTGGTAACTGCTGCCAGTACACTGTTCATAGCCCTCAGGGAGAAAGATAGCAAAGCACGGTGCTGGCTTTAGGCAGCCTGGCTTACTGGGGATATTGCAGTATAAATTATGTAGCTGTGCCACCTTCAAACCCCTTGATCACAAGGAAGTGGGACAAGAATCCCTACCAGAGATAGGTGATGGCTGGAGACCTGAGCCTGACTGGGGACTGCTGGAGTGGACCCCAGAGATGGGGATACAGGTGCAGTTAATCTGAAAATGTGACGGATGACATGCAAACAATACATGCCTCAAACCTGGGCACTGGCAGCTGTTTTATAAGCACTCAATAGTGTGTTTACAGGCTGGAAATTAATACATTTCTGCTTCATGATATAAGGGTTTGACAACTGCCAGTTATGTGATAACCACTAGCAGAAAGAGACTTATCACATGAGCTGCCCACCCGATTGTGGGAAAAGGTGAGAGCAGACTTATTTACAACTTTTCTTATCTGCTGTGTCTGTGGAGCTCATTGACTTTGTGTTATTTCTGCTGAATATTTCACTAAAAATGTGTCTCACTGAACCTCGTTCTTCATAAGATTGCATAGAGTAAAGATTCTTTCCCATAAGATTTATTAAGTAGAACAGTGTCCATATTCACCCCATAAATTGCATTTTTAATCTGCATAATTCCCATGTTCAATCAGGTCCTCATTATAGGCTCTCATTATCAAACTGTTTGAGATCTTTGCTTTGATCTTTACCTGTTTCAATGTGCTCTGGTGTGTTTTTGCTCCAGTGGACAGCTTTATTGGAATTTCTATATCTATCTTTTTTATTAGTTGAATAGTAGGAGTGGTTATATTATTAGTTGTGAATTTTGGCATTTAGTCATAAAATAATAATTCAAAAATAAATGTTTTTTTTCTTTTCACCAAACAGTTGTGTTTTAAAACTTCTTTCATTCATAAGAGATTTTTTGGCCAAAAGTAACTAATTTATTATTATTTTGACTTTAATTCCCTGGCTGATTGAATTCATGATAATTTTCCATAAGGCTTAATGCTGGAGTGACAGACAATGATATGCTGATGTTGAATAGCAATATTTTGTTTTTCCACATGTCTTATATCTCTAGATTTAATCAGTTAAATACTTGAAACCTCTATCTTGTCTTTATTTAAATGATGATTTTATTTTGAGTCTTATACTCTATTTTGTATTTTTCATATGACAACTTGAATAGACAAAATATTTTTGGATGTTTCCCAAAGTGTATACATAAAAATAAAAATAAAAAACACCAATGATTTATGCTTGTATGATTAACCTCCAATCACAAATACACATCACTCTAGAAAGATATGTTACCTCAGCATTAATAAAAAGCTGCAGCTGTTCATCCTGATTGATCTCCATAAAGAGATCTATTTTAATTGATTAGTGGAGTTAATAGGAGAAATAAAATCTGCATCTAAAAGTTGTGGACTTTTACATTTTTTTGCCTAATTACCATTTATAAAATGCATTTCCATCTCCTGCTTACAACCTAAAAACTCTCTCAGAAGGGAAAAAAGCATTTTGTTTTTTTCCCCTCAAGCGCCACCCCCTCCCCCTTTTTTAAAGACTGGTTTTAAATAGGACTATATTGAAATTTGGATTCAAATCAATACTGGGCTGAATTTCAAGCAAAATTGCGGTATTTGCCTTAAACTATTTAAAGCCTAATAGGTAGGAAACGATCTATGACCTCATTGCAATGCCTGTGCTATGCCTGATTTTGTCATGTATACTCTTTACTTCATGGCCAGAGATGATGGTGCTGCAGGTTAGGAAGAAGTTTTGCCCCTCTTCTAGAGGACCAGACACTTAGTTTCCCTTTCTCCTCGATACCAGTTCATTTCACATTACCTCATTCTATTCTGTCCACTTTTGTATTCAAATCTATCACTATGGCATATGACCCCTGCTGCTTCTCACCATCTTTCCTTTCCCACTCATTTTCCCAGAAACAGAACTCTTCGCTGCTTATGAATGAAATCAGGAACTCTGGCAAAATGCAGGTTTGAGGTCTACCCTATAGCCTGCAGGCACTTCTCATCTCAGCCACAATCCAAGAAATCATTACTGTTCAGCAAAAAATACATAAGCATGTGCTTGAATCCCATCTACTTTAATGTGCCTCAAGCACATGCTTAAAGTTAATCGCATATTCAAGCACATGCTTAAAGTTAATCAAATATGTGCTTAAGTGCTTTCATGAAGTGGGGCCCTCACACTGTTGATAGTATAAGCAAATAAGTGTTTCAAGTGCAGTCTTCAATCTTTCCAGTGTGTATCAGCCTACTGTCTATTTTAGAAACAGAAACAACTATCATTTAATAAGATAACAGGTTTTATTTTCAGAATAGAATTGTCAAAATATCTTTATAGAAAATGGAAATGAAGTTAATTATAATTAGGGGTAGAGCAACATTTTCATAAACCTATTTAATCAAGAGCACATTCTCTATCTTAAGTGTGACTGCTTCCTCCAAAATCTTATGATTACAATAGCAAAGATTTTTTTAAAATACTGTAGTGTGGTGGGTTGGGGGAAACATAATTGAAGGTGGTGGGTGTAATCACTGGTGTTCATTTAAGATAGCTATAAGAAACTGTTAAGTAACTTTCTAGCAGCTCCCCTCTAAAACAAAAACATATTAGAGTTTACCCAAGAATCAGAACTATGTGGGTGGAAGTCTTCACTGGATATTGTTTTGGGAAAGAGCGAGAGAGAGAAGCCCACAGAAACAGACTCAGAAAGAAGCCCCAGACACAGCAGACAAACATCGTGTGAGGCCCTGGGAGAAGCCTAGAGAGAGTTTTTGGGTCAAGTGCTGTCTGAAAGAGGCTGGGAGCTGAGAGCAAGAAAAGAAATATCTCCTGTTTTATTCCTCCTGTGATCAGGGGAACATAACTTTGTGCATTCATCAGACATAAACAAAATGACATTAAAGAAATACCTGGCTTAATTACCAAGTGGTGCAACCTACAAGACCTCAAATTTCTAGGTAGCCACTTGGGTCCAAAAGGGGTTACAAAAGGAAAGATGATAGGTAACATTTTCAATGAGCCTAAATGACTTAGGAGTCAACTTCCCATTTTCAAAAGGGATTTAGGCAGTTAGGACCCTAGTGCGAGATTTTAAATGGTATTTAGACACCTAACGAGGCAGGGAAATATGTGATGGGATTTTCAAAAGCACCTCAGCACCTAACTCCCATTTGCTTTTGCAAATCCCACTAGGTTCCCATGTGCTTCTTTAGGAGCGTGAATACTTTTGAAAAAATGGCCCTGACATCCCACTGAATTTCAATTAGACTTAGACTCCTAAGTACCTAAGTTATTTTTTGAAGTTGAAGACTTTGGTGATTTTTTAAAGAAAATCACCTATCTAATTAGTATGTTCAGCTTCATGAGGATGTTTAACTGTGGGAATTTGTTCTTTTATTAAAAAGTGGTAATGGTACTAATATTCTGCAGCACTAATAATCAAATACATGTGGTTGTATCATTCACTGCTCTATCAGCTCTTTAACTTCTCATTTAGCTTTGGCTGTATCTCTGACACTAGCAGACCAGTTGCCAGCTCATGCCAACGCCCTTAGGCCTCAACTGAACATTGACCAATGCATAGCTGGAGTCCTGTCTGGCTCACCCGTTTTAGTATTGGAAAAATAGGTATTAGATTTATAAAAATGTGTTTAGTGTTTCAACTATATGAAATGCTTGTAAATTACTGCACGCATTAATTTAACTTATAATATCTGTATCCCATTAAATACAGTAATATTTAAGGGTTTGCTCTGAAACTGCAAACTCCCACTGTCATAGAATCATAGAATCATAGAATCTCAGGGTTGGAAGGGACCTCAGGAGGTCATCTAGTCCAACCCCCTGCTCAAAGCAGGACCAACCCCAACTAGATCATCCCAGCCAGGGCTTTGTCAAGCTTGACCTTAAAAACCTCTAAGGAAGGAGATTCCACCACCTCCCTAGGTAACACATTCCAGTGCTTCACCACCCTACTAGTGAAAAAGTTTTTCCTAATATCCAACCTAAACCTCCCCCTCTGCAACTTGAGACCATTACTCCTTGTTCTGTCATCTTCTACCACTGAGAACAGTCTAGATCCATCCTCTTTGGAACCCCCTTTTAGGTAGTTGAAAGCAGCTATCAAATCCCCCCTCACTCTTCTCTTCTGCAGGCTAAACAATCTCAGTTCCCTCAGCCTCTCCTCATAAGTCATGTGCTCCAGCCCCCTAATCATTTTTGTTGCCCTCCGTTGGACTCTTTCCAATTTATCCACATCCTTTTTGTAGTGTGGGGCCCAAAACTGGACACAGTACTCCAAATGAGGCCTCACCAGTGCCGAATAGAGGGGAATAATCACGTCCCTCGATCTGCTGGAAATGCCCCTACTTATACAGCCCAAAATGCCGTTAGCCTTCTTGGCCACAAGGGCACACTGTTGACTCATATTCAGCTTTTCGTCCACTGTAACCCCTAGGTCCTTTTCTACAGAACTGCTGCCCAGCCATTCGGTCCCTAGTCTGTAGCAGTGCATGGGATTCTTCCGTCCTAAGTGCAGGACTCTGCACTTGTCCTTGTTGAACCTCATCAGATTTCTTTTGGCCCAATCCTCTAATTTGTCTAGGTCCCTCTGTATCCTATCCCTACCCTCCAGCGTATCAACCACTCCTCCCAGTTTAGTGTCATCTGCAAACTTGCTAAGGGTGCAGTCCACACCATCCTCCAGGTCGTTGATGAAGATATTGAACAAAACCGTCCCCAGCACCGACCCTTGGGGCACTCCACTTGATACCGGCTGCCAACTAGACATGGAGCCATTGATCACTACCCGTTGAGCACGACCATCCAGCCAGTTTTCTATCCACCGTACCGTCCATTCATCCAGCCCATACTTCTTTAACTTGCTGGCAAGAACGCTGTGCGAGACTGTATCAAAAGCTTTGCTAAAGTCAAGAAATAGCACATCCACTGCTTTCCCCTCATCCACAGAGCCAGTTATCTCATCATAGAAGGCAATTAGGTTAGTCAGGCATGACTTGCCCTTGGTGAATCCATGCTGACTGTTCCTGATCACTTTCCCCTCCTTTAAGTGGTTCAAAATTGATTCCTTGAGGACCTGTTCCATGATTTTTCCAGGGATTGAGGTGAGACTGACTGGCCTGTAGTTCCCCGGATCTTCCTTCTTCCCTTTTTTAAAGATGGGCACTACATTCGCTTTTTTCCAGTCATCCGGGACCTCCCCCGATTGCCATGATTTGTCAAAGATAATGGCCAATGGCTCTGCAATCACATCGGCCAACTCCTTTAGCACCCTCGGATGCAGTGCATCCGGCCCCATGGACTTGTGTTCGTCCAGCTTTTCTAAATAGTCCCGAACTACTTCTTTCTCC
This sequence comes from Chelydra serpentina, assembly GCA_037349315.1. Classification (NCBI taxonomy): domain Eukaryota; kingdom Metazoa; phylum Chordata; order Testudines; family Chelydridae; genus Chelydra; species Chelydra serpentina. Next base: position 74,030,452 of record JBAIAC010000004.1, read on the forward strand.
ACAGAGGGCTGGTCACCTCCTCCCCATACCGTGCTGCGGAGTGCAGCCATCTGGGAGCTGCCCTTGTCTGTGAAGACAGAGGCAAAAAAAGCATTGAGTACACTAGCTTTCTCCACATCCTCTGTCACAAGGTTCCCTCCCTCATTCAGCAAGGGGCCCACACTTTCCTTGACTTTCTTCTTGTTGCTAACATACCTGAAGAAACCCTTCTTGTTACTCCTAACATCTCCAGCTAGCTGCAACTCCAAGTGTGATTTGGCCTTCCTAATTTCACTCCTGCATGCCTGAACAATACTTTTATACTCCTCCCTGGTCATTTGTCCAATCTTCCACTTCTTGTAAGCTGCTTTTTTGTGTTTAAGACGAGCAAGGATTTCACTGTTAAGCCAAGCTGGTCGCCTGCCATATTTACTTTTCTTTCTACACATCGGGATGGTTTGTTCCTGCAACCTCAATAAGGTTTCTTTAAAATACAGCCAGCTTTCCTCGACTCCTTTCCCCCTCATGTTATTCTCCCAGGGGACCTTGCCCATCAGTTCCCTGAGGGAGTCAAAGTCTGCTTTTCTGAAGTCCAGGCTCTGTATTCTACTGTTCTCCTTTCTTCCTTGTGTCAGGATCCTGAACTCGACCAGCTCATGGTCACTGCCTCCCAGGTTCCCATCCACTATTGCTTCCTCTACTATTTCTTCCCTGTTTGTGAGCAGCAGGTCAAGAAGAGCTTTTCCCCTAGTTGGTTCCTCCAGCACTTGCACCAGGAAATTGTCCCCTACACTTTCCAAAAACGTCCTGGATTGTCTGTGGACCGCTGTATTGCTCTCCCAGCAGATGTCGGGGTGATTAAAGTCACCCATGAGAACCAGGGCCTGTGATCTAGTAACTTCTGTTAGTTGCTGGAAGAAAGCCTCGTCCACCTCATCCGCCTGGTCTGGTGGTCTGTAGCAGACTCCCACCACGACATTACCCTTGTTGCTCACACTTCTCAATTTAATCCAGAGACTCTCAGGTTTTTCTGCAGTTTCATACTGGAGCTCTGAGCAGTCATACTGCTCTCTTACATACAACGCAACTCCCCCACCTTTTCTGCCCTGCCTATCCTTCCTGAACAGTTTATATCCATCCATGACAGTACTCCAATCGTGTGAGTTATCCCACCAAGTCTCTGTTATTCCAATTACGTCATAATTCCTTGACTGTGCCAGGACTTCCAGTTCTCCCTGCTTGTTCCCCAGGCTTCTTGCATTTGTGTATAGGCATTTAAGATAACTCACCGATCGTCCTGCTGTCCCAGTATGGGGCAGGAGCCCTCCCCTCTTGCACTCACCTACTTGTGCTTCCTCCCGGTATCCCACTTCCCCACTTACCTCGGGGCTTTGGTCTCCTTCCCCCGGTGAACCTAGTTTAAAGCCCTCCTCACTAGGTTGGCCAGCCTGCTTCCAAAGATGCTCTTCCCTCTCTTCGTCAGGTGGAGCCCGTCTCTGCCTAGCACTCCTTCTTGGAACACCATCCCATGGTCAAAGAATCCAAACCCTTCTCTCCGACACCATCTGCGTAGCCATTCGTTGACTTCCACGATTCGACGGTCTCTACCCCGGCCTTTTCCTGCCACAGGGAGAATGGACGAGAACACCACTTGCGCCTCAAACGCCTTTATCCTTCTTCCCAGAGCCACGTAGTCTGCAGTAAAACGCTCAAGGTCATTCTTGGCAGTATCATTGGTGCCCACGTGGAGAAGCAGGAAGGGGTAGCGATCTGAAGGCTTGATGAGTCTCGGCAGTCTCTCCGTCACATCACGAATCCTAGCCCCTGGCAAGCAGCACACCTCTCGGTTTTCCCGGTCAGGGCGGCAGATAGATGACTCAGTCCCCCTGAGGAGAGAGTCCCCGACCACCACCACCCTCCTCCTCCTCTTGGGAGTGGTGGTCGTGGAACCCCCATCACTAGGACTGTGCATCTCATGCCTTCCAATCAGTGGAGTCTCCTTCTGCTCTGTTCCCTCAGATGCATCATTCACTCCACTCTCTGCACTAGTGCCTGTGGAGAGAACATGAAAACGGTTGCTCATCTGAATATGCGTTTCTTGTACATGGACTTGTCTCATACTCTTTCCTCTTCTGGAGGTCACATGCCGCCAATTATCCTCGCTGGTCTTCTGTCCCCGCTGCGCAGCCTGCTCTGAATCCTCCACTGTCAGGAGAGAAGCATTATCAAGTATGAAATATTAGTTTGCCACATCTCCTGTCCGACAAAAGAAGGCCCATAGACACCAGGCAAACCATTGTGGAACATCAGAGGACAAAAGACTTTGTTGATTGCTCCCCCACACCCAGGGCCGGTGAAAGGTAGTTTGGCGCTCTAGGCGAAACTGCCCTGCACTGGCCCTGCGCCCCCGCTATCGCCGCCCCCCATGGCAAACCACAAACCCGCGGGCTGCGGCGGCGGGGCAGGGGGGGGGGAGGTGTGCTGGGCTCCCCCCCCCGCCCGTGGCCCACAGCAGGGTGGGGGCTGGGCTCGGCTCCCGGCCCTGCGGCGGGGGCTAGGCTCTGCTCCCCGCCCACCCCACCCCCGCGGCGGGCTCAGCTGGGCTTCCTGTGGCTGGGCGCTGGGCTCGGCGGCCGGGGCGCTGGGCTCGGCTCCCTGCTGGCCTGGCTCCTCGCACTCCCCCGTGGCCCATGGCGGGGGGGCTAGGCTTGGCTCCCCGCCGGGCCACGGCAGGCTCGGCTCCCCGCGCCGCCCGCTGGGCCAAGGCGGGGCTGGACTCAGCTCCCCGCCTCGCGGCCCGTGGCAGGCTCGGCTGGGCTGCCCGTGGCAGGGGCGCGGGGGTTGGCTCCCCGAGGCCGGCAGCGGGGGCGCTGGGCTCTGCTCCCTGCTGAGCCGCGGCGGGCTTGGCTCCGCCCCACAAATGCTGGCTCCCTAGGCGACCGCCTAGGGTTGCCTAGCGGGTGCGCCGGTCCTGCCCACACCCTTGTAGAGGAGACATGCACAAGGATTCATTTAATCATCTTGAACTCTGGAGGAAGGGAACAAAAATCTCTGACAAGAAGAAACTGATCTCTGCTGCTGGGACTTTTGGAGGGCTACATTTCTAAGCATAAGCAACGTATGACCATCTGCATAGCCTGGGCCTCTAGAGGACATATGAAGCTTGCATATTACGGCAGCCTCTATTACCTTTTGAACCTAAGACTGTAACTCATTTGTTTGTGTGTGTGGTGTGTGTGTTTATCTGCAAACAACTCTCTTATTTCTCTTTCTTAGTTAATAAATCTTTAGTTAATTTATTATAGGATTGGCTACAAGTGCTGTCTTTGGTGTAAGATCTAAAGTACAATTGATCTGGGGTAAGTGACTGGTCCTTTGGGACTGGGAGTAACCTGAATTATGTTGTGATTTTTAGTGTAAGGGTCCAAGGGGCAATCTATGACAAAGTCACCTGGGTGGCAACATAGACTGGAGTACCCAAGGGGACTGTCTGTGACTCCATGTTGAGGCTGTTATAGTGCCTGTAGAGTTCACAGTTGATAATTTGTTGGTGAAATCTAAGTGTAGAACTCACAAACAATTTGGGATGTGTGCTCTGCTTCTTAACAGTCTGCCCTGAAGTTGGCACTCACAATCCTGAGACATTCCAGAGAGCTTGATGGTATATATTACCAGTTATTCAGAATTTTGCTGAATACTACTAGATAATTTGATATGAGTGAAATTAATCACTGTGCATAAGACCAGTACGAGGCTTAAGTGTGATTTAAGATCTCAAAATGAGTCTTAACTGGAAAATAAGGGGCGCATAGGACTTCTATGGGCCTTTTGCATAGGGGATGATTTTTCCCCTTATTCCCTAATATATAACAAAATCAGCCTCAATCCTGTAAACAGTTATGCACATGCATAACTTTAGCATATATGTAACCCCAATGGAACTTCTCATATGCTTAAAGTAAAGCGTATGCATCAGTTTTTGCAGGATTGGAGCCTTAATGTGTAACCACAGGCTTGGTCTACACTACATACTTACTTCAGTATAACGTCATTCAGGGGTGTGAAAAATCCACACCCCGGAGTGACATAGTTACACCGAGCTTAAGTCCCCGGGTTGACAGTGCTATGTTGATGGGAGAGTTTCTCCTGCCAACATGGCTACTGCCTCTTGCGGAGGTGGAATTATGAAGCCTATGGGAGAGTTCTCTCTCATTGGCTTAGAGCATCTTCATTACAGCGGGGCAGCTGTGCCAACGTACATTTGTAGTATAGGCCTGCCTTTAGTCTCATTTAGCACTTAACTGGGTGCAATGTTTGCTGCTGGTGGTGGTGAGTTAAGGCTCACTCCTCTCTTTTTAATTCAGAGTGTATCTTGGCCTAAATACCTTTGTATTAAGTAACTCACTTCAAAAATACATTGCATTAACATATATTTATTACAGAATATTCAAAATATTCTGGAAGAAGTATTTTTACACAGGCATGAACATAAAAAGTGAGAACACTTATAAATAAATAATTATATTTCCTTTGTAGTTTTTAGTTTACATATCACTTGCTATTATTGATGTTTATGTCTTAATATGAGCTGCCTGACTTGAAGTCCAACTATCCTTGCTGTTCGGTGGTGCAATTAAATCATAATCCAAATGTTAGCAGTTCTTTAGAAAAGATTCTGAAATCAAAAATTAAACACAGCAGACTATGCATATGTGATGGATTATAGAAGGACACAAATGCAATGTGCAGTTTCCTTTATTCGGAGAAAAGTTACCAAGGGCGGTTGGATGTGGGTGAGCGCTGGGAAGAGAAAGAGCCTTTATTAAATATCTGGACCCTGAGGGTTTTCAAAATAAATTAAAGAAACTTCTGAATTCCTGGGAGAGTGATAAAACTGCAGACATGTAAAACTTACTTAATAATTCACTTTATTCAGAAATACTGTGACTGTATCTTGAGTAACACCGAGTCTCCATGATGCTATCTGTACCTTTATCTCAGAGTTAGCCTAATGGTACTGTTTATAAATTAATATACACGATGGAATTCCAAAGAATCAGTGGGGAGGGAGGAGGAGGGGAGAAATAAAGATAAATCCTCCTTCTCCTCTTCCCTCCTTTTACCACTGGCCATTGTTGTACTATTTCTGGAAATTAGTTGCATTTTTCAGAAAAGCCAATTTATGGTATGTGGTTGTCTGAAAGCAAAGATGGGAAGCTTTAAACTGTGTAATTTCAATGGATCAAGCCAAGCATTTAGCAGACTTCCCTCCATTAGGGGTTGGATCCGCACCATGGCTTCCTCAGCCCCTGCTTATTAATCTGGTGAAAAGTCCAGTAACACAGGCCTTTCACAGACAAAAAAAAAAAAAAAAAAGATGCCTAAGGCACATAAACCCCAGGCAAAACTCTGCCTTCTGCTGCATCTGTGTGATAGATGAGGAAGAAACAGCATAGCAGCACGGCACATTACAACCTATTGCTCAAAGGAGTGCTATTATGGAAGACCAGCTGCTGTGTTTGCTGATCCACCATAGTCCCAGGGAGCCAATTGGAGCATGGTTTGACTCTTGGTCCCCCTGAATTTATCCGGTGGTGGTGGCAACATGAGCCCACAGAAGTTGCAAGATGTTCCTTCTCAGAGCAAGTATTACATATGCCTCACGGTGCATTCTCCCTTGGCTACTACGAACCATTCTGTTCTGCAGTAACAAGATTGCGTGGGTCCCTACAGTGAAAATGACATCTTACCCCTCCACCCCTTGTGTGACTCAGTAAATAGCAGCAGGACATTGCTGTAGATAAAATAGTGATTTCACCCTGAAATTTACTCTTCGGGGGTGAAGCATGTCAACTATTCAACAATATAGTTAACTATTTAACTACAACAATACACAACAATTTACTAGGATTGGAGATGAACCATAATTTCACATATTGAAATTAAAGAGAAAAATGTTTATGTAGCCAGAAATGGCTTATGGCCAAAACACCAGCGATGTCACCTCTGTTCTTGCTAACAGTGCCCCAAATGGTCATTAGAAATGTCAGGATGTTGGCTTTATGTTTCATCTGATTGACAACACTTCTAGAAGCACAGTGCCTCCAACTCCTGACTCAAACGGGTAGATGCCATCCTTGTCATGATTTCCTATAGCTTGTGGGTTTTCGTTGGACATTTCCTATCAAAGTATAGACCATGACAAACCCTGTGATACATATGGGGTATGACATTCTCCTGATGCTGTGAAATCCCTCCATACTCCCAAATGCTTCAGTTCCCAAGGATATGTTTTCCTCCCAGGCCTCTGAACAATTTCCATCTTTGTTATTACTTGCCTATTTGATCCTCACCTCTTCGTGAAGTGAGTGACCTGTGGTTGCTAGCAATGATGTTATCTAATATTAAATTAAAGAACAGTGAACAAACAAAAGCAGATTTATTCTAAACTACTGAGGAGTTTATGAACATATAATGGACTGCAATAAGGGCTCTCTTCAAATTAAATGGCAGGAGTGTAATCATACGTAAGCAATAAACTGTGGGGACCGGTCAAGTACACTAAACCAAACCAGGTCTACCCACTATGTTAAACACACCCTGAAGCGTCTTCCACTGTGAAAACAGTTCTTAAAAATGAATAAAAAAAGTAAAAATGTATGTAAAAGAAAAAGACTGCTGAAATTAAAAATCACTGTCATTTTATCTTAAATACATGTTTCCTTCAGTTTCAGAGACCTGGGATGATACTGTAGTTTAGTGCTCTCATCCTACCTCAAAGTGGGCACTGGACACATCACAAACAACCAATTTGACACCATAGCCAGGGTCTCATTAGTGGCCTTGTCTACACTGGGAAAATTAGATGTATAGTAAATCCTTTGGTTGAGAAAGACCAGCTAACATGTTTTTAAATACCATTACCTTTGTCTACAACTAGATGCCAAGTGCTGTTTAATTAACAAGTGTTTGCTGGCTCACTTGATAAATACACTTTGTTTTTCAAATATGGATAAGGCATGTATGTGCACGTATGTGTTAGGACAATCTGAACTACCTAAGTGGTTTCTTTTTTCTTTTTAAGCTTCTGCTTAAAATTCATTGCAAGCAGCAACATGGGAGGTGCGAAGCCATCCTTTACCAATGCCAGTCAAGCTGCAGACTTGCTCTCTATGAGTTCCTACAGACCAGCAGGCAGGCAAGCAAGCCGCGGAGCAACCAGAACGTCTCTTTTCCCTTTCCTGAAAGGCAACAGGCGATAGTAGGGGTGTTGCTGAGTAGCTGCAGCGGAGAAAGGACTGGAGCTGCTCAAAGTACTCTCAGCTCACAGTAGAGACACTATTTTGAGATCAGATGGAATGGTGAGAGGCATTTGGAGAGGCAATGCCCCTGTTAACTTCCCTATAGTGACAGAGCTGATTCAGACACTTTAATTTACAGTCACAAGAGTGGCTCAGGGAAAACATTTTCAACTTGTAATAAAATTCAATTTTTTTTCTTAACTCTCTCCCTTGAGGACCACAATTTAGAGCTGTCAGAGTGGCCCCAAGCCACAGATTGGACACACATTTTCTAATATATTTCATGATAGAATATTTTACCTTTTAGACTAGAATACCAATGTTTCCAACTCTCACAATTTTATCATGAATCTTGCTACATTTTGTGTTTCTCTTAAAGACCCAGTTCCTGGACTTATGCGAATACATGATGATCCCAGCTTTCATTTAGTTTTAAATAGCCCTAATGGCTATAAAGAAAGCTTGTAAACATAACCTGAGTGTATCCTAATGGCTAAAAATAAAAAGGTGCGTAAAAGAACCCAGCTTTTTTTTTTAGAATCTCATGATTTGTAAGGTGATCTCATGATGGTTTGAAACTTGACCCATGATTTTTGAACCTTTGGGGTTGGCAACACTGGGATACTTTTAAAATTAATTAAAGCAAAATTAATCCAAAATATATAGGGTTAGATTGTACCTTTAAGCACTAACCTGAACAAAATGCTGTGCAGAAACAGCACCATCTAAGCAGGCTTTGTGCCTCAGACACGCACCTTTGAGGCACAAGTCCTCAGGGGCTTCTTTCTTGTGCTTGGAGGTTGAGGGGACAGGGGGAGGAGAAGGGAGGAAGACAGGAGGGAATAATCTGCTACATCCCTATTACAGGGCACAACACTTTTTTCTAAAACAGATGGACAGATATCAAAACATTCTTGTTCAGAAATACCTAAGTAGACTGAAACATTTTAAGAGCTACCCTATACATGTTTTCTACCTTCTTATTCAGTTTGGTTTAAAGGTTTTCTAATTCATCAATACCCGCGTTAGATTTTTTAAATATGTAAATATTTTTTCTGAGAATTGTCAAATAGCAAGAGTAAAATTAAAGCCAATAGGAATGAATTCATGTCACAGAGTGTGGGGGAGTTCGGCCCTGCACCCCTTTTTCCCGGATTCACTTGGAGTTTCAGCCAGCCAGTAGAACAGAAGGTTTATTAGAGATGCCAGGAACACAGTTCAACTAGAGCTTGTTAGTACATTCAGGACCCCTCAGTCGGGTCCTTCCGGGGGGGCAGGGAGCTTAGACCCCAGCCTGGGGCTTCCTGCATTTTACCCCACAGCTTCAAACGGGGGCAGGGAGGCCAGACCCTGTCTGCCTCTCTCCCCTCTTCTCTGGCCCGCTCCAAACTGAAACTATCCAGCCCCTCCTCCCCCTTTGTCTGCTTCCCGGGCCAGGAGGTCACCTGATCCCTTTGTTCGAACACCTTCAGCTCTCACCTTTGCAGGGGAGGGCCCGGGGCCATCGGTTGCTAGGATACAGAGTGTTAGCCATTCTTTGTGTTCAGGCCCCTTTGTAACACTTATGCATCCTTGTTCCACCACCTAGAAACTCAAGCACTGCATAGGGGAAACCGAGGCACCCACACAGTACTCAGGGAAAACATTAACAACAGTCCTAGTTCGTCACAATTCAATAAGAAAATCAATGTTTTGTCATTTCACACTGATGAAAACGTAAGGTTAAAATTACATCATTTTGCTCATGCTCACGATGTTTTTTGTTGACTCAGCATAAGGAGCAAGTGTCATACACATGTCTAGCAGTGAATGCTTCTGAGCTCTTTAAACACTTGCTGATAAGGAAATAAGTGATTAGACTATGATCTCACAGCATGCAGATTTAATCCAGTGCAAACATTGACAGACTTCCTATCATATTGCTATGGACTGCGATTACAATAATAAAAAAGGAACAAGAATATTGTTAACAGCCATTAAGAACTTGATTTAATATGTAATAAGCATTCTCTTGAAGAGAATGAAAGGATCATTAAAATTATCTACTACTAATTAACTGAAATGGACATAAAATATAGGAATTTATGGCAAAGGAATGTGCGTTATGCTAGAATTGCCACAAAATATTGAAATGGCAAGGAAAAAAATTGCTTTCCAGGGGGCTGATTCATTTGAGCCCAGAGGAAAATATTTAAATTAACAAAATTTTCCCTGCTAGGAATCAACTGAAGATTTGTGCATAATGAACCTGATGAACAAGCTTCTTAAACCTGTTTCATAAGACTCATTTTCCTTCTGTTGTTAGGGAAAAGAGATGTTCTCATCTCTAGAGAGGGTATCAAGACTAATTTTATCAAGTGGAATTAAAATGCCCTGCCTATCTAACATTTCAAAAGTATTCTCCAGCTATACCATATCCATAGCAACGCCCAGCGATGAGATTACTCTTTACCAAGCCTAATCAGCATATTATATATACGTGAACATTACAGTCTCAGTCTTACATTTCTAACACCCCCAAAACTACCAGAGAGTTCAGTTATTAATTGGCTGGATCCTCAGATGGTGTAAATCAATTGAGGTTAATGAAGCTAGGTTGGTTCACACCAGCTGAGCCTCTGGCTCTAAGCGTTTGAATAAAAACAGCTGAGTTCATTAATTATGAAGAAACACAGAAATTGCCCAAGAGGATTAGACCAGCATCCAGATTCATAAATGGGATCTAGACTCAGTGTTGCAATATCTGTCTTTCAGGCATCCTGTCACCTAGGAGACTCTACCGAGTCAGGTGCCCAAACTCCCTATACAATGCATAAGGAGAGTTAGGAGCCTAGTAGTAAATGCTGAGGGAAGGATTTAGGACCTGGATCCACCAAGTGACTTAGATGGCGTGGTGGTGCCCATCTTATAACTTCTAGCTCAGTGATTAGAATACTCATTGGGGATGTGGGGGAAAAAATTCCCCCTTCAGACTGAGAGGGAGAAAGAATTTGAATAGGGGTCTCTCACAAGAGTGTGCTAACCACTGCGCTATGAGATGTTCTGATGCGGGACTCCCTCAGTCTCTCCTGTTGAAGCTGTTCCACTGTACACTGGCACCGAGAGAGTGAGAATGACACTATATTCTTGTGATTAGGCACCCACCAGGAAGTGGAAGATCTAGGGTCAAGTCCCCTTGCTCAGGCAAAATTACTGTAGAAAGTCAATGTTCTCTAGATCATTTCTATAGACATGTCTATAACTTAATATAGAGACAAGATGGGCAAGGTACCATCTTTTATTAGACCAACGTATGTTTGTGAGAGAGAGAAGCTTTTAAGCTTACACAGAGCTCTTCTTCAAGTCTGGGGAACCTGAAATAAAGCTCTGTGTAAGCTCGAAAGCTTGTCTCCCTCACCAACAGATGTAGGCCCAATAAAAGATATTATCTCACTCACCTTGTCTCTGTCATATCCTGGGACCAACAACACTGCATATAACTTAATACTTTTTTTCTATTGTAAATATATTCTTTTATCCAGAAATTATTTCTTACTAGTAGAATAATTGTCAGATTACCCACAATGCTGACGGCATCATTCACAGGCGCCGATTTTTCAAACTGACGGGGGGTGCTCGACCCTTGGCTCTGCTCCATGCCCTGCTCCCACTCTACTCCTCCCCCAAGGCCCCACCACTGCCCTGCCAGTGGGCGCTCTGCACCCACCATTTTTTCCCCATGGATGCTCCAGCCATGGAGTATCCACGGAGTTGGTGCCTATGGCATCATTAGATATTCTGTACAGTGGTTCTTTTAAACACAGAGCCTACGTTTCAGCCACATTCTCATATTTATACATTATGGGGCAAATTGTAATTGCTATGTACCATGGAATAGCCAGTCAGTTTCTAATATTCATAGGACTAATTTCTGTTCTGTTAAATAGGTGGAAATCTGGAGTAACTCCACTGAAGTAAATGGACTCACTTGAGACCCACACCCTCTAGAGAGTAGAATTTTTTCCTTAGTGAGAGTTGTCCATCATATCTGTGGCACAAGGCATTTAATATACCTCTAAACTGCTCTATTTTCTGGTTCAGTGTAATACAGTAATGTTCTCACTTACTAACAGATTATCTTCAGTCCAGGTCAACTACTGATTATTTCAGAAAATTAGTAACATTACATTTTGAAATGGATATCATCTACTTTCAGATGATATGCACAGGTAGTCAGTCTATGCTCAGCCTGCAGTATCAGATTATGCACATGTATTCTAACTGAAAAAGCACCAGGAAACCATTGCAAACTCATTTAAAAAAAGACAATGATAAAGAAGAAAAAGCTGTATGCATAAAACAAAATTAAAAAGTAATGCAAAAAGAAAGACAATAGTACAACTTGTAACTCAGGGGGATGGACAAGATGACCTAACAGGTCTTTTCCATTTCTAGATTCCATGATTCTATAATGATTCTATCAAACTAGGCAATTTACCAGAACACAGTACAGATAGGCCAGTTTTCCCATACCCTATAAATACTATATTCTGGTGGTGAATGTCCTCTGGACTCTAAATTGCTTTAAGAGAAAAAAATCCTTCGCTTAAGAGCAGAGAATTAAAATCAAAGGATATTTTTGAAATCTACTTTAAAATGTTGTAGCCATTTGTGATCCATTTTGTCTCTCAAGCGGAGTTAACTTACACTATTTCAAAAGCTGTGTGTAATCCCGTTTATATCATCAATGTTGCTGAAGTACAAATAGCAAATTAGTTGGAATGAAATCAGAATGCCTTGCTTTTCATTAGGAAAAAAAATCAAAGTTTGCCAATGGAAAACAGTAAACTTGGAAGGAAAATACATTTTATTTTACAGAGGATTATACATGTATGCACATAATTATTTCAAAGGATTACTAATAATTTAAAATAAAAAAAACAAACTATTATTACAGTAACTCCCCACTTAACGTCCTCTCACTTAGGGCTTGTCCACACTAACCCCCTGGTTTGAACTAAAATACGCAACTTCAGCTACGTGAATAACGTAGCTGAAGTCGAAGTATCTTAGTTCGAACTAAAAGCTACTTACCGCGGGTCCAGACGCGGCAGGCAGGCTCCCCCGTCGACTCCGCTTACTCCTCTCGCGGAGCAGGAGTACTGGTGTCGACGGCGAGCACTTCCGGGATCGATTTATCGCGTCTAGACAAGACGCGATAAATCGATCCCAGAAGATCGATGGCTTGCCGCCGAACCAGGAGGTAAGTATAGACGTACCCTCAATGTTTTTCGCTCTTACATCCCTGCTCAGTTACAGAATATGCTCCATTTAAAGTTGTGCAATGCTCCGCTATTACGTTGTTTGGTTGCCTGCTTTGTCCACAGCTGGCAGCACCCCTACACCCTCTGTCCCCCAGCACCTACCGGCCGCTGGCGGACCCCACGGATCAGCGCCTTCCTCCTCCTCCCCCAGCGCCTCCCGCCAACTGGTGGACCCCGGGGAGCAGCGCCTTCCTCCTCCTCCCCCCCGCTCCTGCCCGCAGCAATCAGCTGGCTTGTGGCATTCAGAAGGCAGGGGAGGGAGCGGGGAGGAGCGAGGACTCAGCGCGCAGGTTCCCCTTATCTCCCTTGCCTGCTGAACATCGCAAACCAGCTGATTGCTGTGGGCAGGAGGCAAGGGAGGGGGAACCTGCGAGCTGAGTCCTCGTTCCTCCCTCCTGCCTCCTAAACACCGCAAGCCAGTTGATTGCCGTGGGCAGGAGGGAGGGGGGAGGAGCAAGGACGTGACGCGCAGGTTCCCCCTTCCTTCCCCTGCCTCCTGCCCACGGCAATCAGCTGACTTGCGGCGTTCAGAAGGCAGGGGAGGGAGTGTGGAGGAGTGAGGACATGGCGTGTGAAGTAGAGGGGGAGGTGGTGGGAGGGAGAAGAGGCGGGTCAAGGGTGGGGACTTGGGGGAAGGGATGGAGTGGGCGGGCTGAGGGTTGAGCCCCCCACCCCTAGTGACTGCAGAGTAGGGGAAGCTGCCGCTGCTGCGCAATGTGCTTCTCCTAGCCTACAGCACCTTCAGCCACCTTGCCTGCCTCATTGTCTCCAGTGCCAGTGGGCTGTGCCTGTGTGAGGTAAGGTGGGGGAACCTCTCAACTATAGTGCTGTAGTGTATGGGGGAAAAAATTCCCTGGAACCTAACCTCCCCTATTTACATTCATTCTTATGGGGAAATTGGATTATCTTAACATCGTTTCATTTAAAGTCGCATTTTTCAGGAGCATAACTACAAGGTTAACTGAGGAGTTACTGTATTTTTAAAGTATCCAGTAATTTTGTCTTGATTTCACTCCAGGCAGGGAAACATGCCACCCATCTCCTGCCAACAATTAATACTGACAAAAAAAATAAAAAAATATAATAAAACAGTGTTGAGGTAGACGGGACGGGGTTGTTCAAATACATGGTAAGGTTATTCAGAATCTTCCACCTACAACTCACTAGTCCAGCTCCAGCTCAGTCATTACCATCTGACAACTCTATGGTAGCCTTCATCTAGCTTCCACTGGAGAAGTGTATGTAACACAAAACCATCAGCATGGTTGGCACACTTCTTGACAGTGTCAGCAGAAAAGTAAAGGATTCAATAGATAAGAAAACAATTATCCCTTGACATCTATGGTCAATTCAGGGCAAAGACAACTTGCACTAATGATGCCTATGTTTTACCATACAGAAAAACCTCAGAGTTACAAACACCAGAGTTACACACTGACCAGTCAACCACACATCTCATTTGGAACAGGAAGTACACAATCAGGCAGCAGCAGAGACAAAAAACCAAAACCAAAAATAAAGCAGCAAATACAGTAAAATGTGTGTTAAATGTAAACTACCAGAAAATAAAGGGAAAGCAGCATTTTTCTTCGGCATAGTAAAGTTTCAAAGTTGTATTAAGTCAATGTTCAGTTGTAAACTTTTGAAAGAACAATCATAACATTTTATTCAGAGTTACGAACATTTCAGAGTTATGAAGAGCCTCCATTCCCGAAGTGTTCGTCACTCTGAGGTTCTACTGTACCTATTCTGTGGATAAAGAGAGGACTTCAGTCTTCAAGGTAGTCAATCTAGCAATCTTCACAAGTATCATATTTAGTTTAAGTATTATGGGCTGCTTTCATTCATCAGTTTAATTAAAGAGTAATTCCAACCATATTCCTTGAGTTACCCTGATATAAGACAGGTGTGAAAGGAGAAAGAGCCCTGTATCTATATGCTACTGAACATAATGGGCATAATTTTGACCTTTGATCAGTTGTACAATGGTGTAACACCATTAACTTCCACCTACATGAGACTATATACTATATAATGTCATAGACCGTATTCTCACATCAGTGGATATCAAAGGAGTTACACTGATGGAGGTCAAAATCAGGCCCCAGTATTTTCAACAGTATACAGAGATGCACATATAGCTAGAGAATTTCTCTCTCTCTCTCTCTCTCTCTCTCTCTCTCTCTCTCACACACACACACACACAAATGCGCACACTTTGATGATCTAGATATTTAAAGGGATATCCGAAGTTTTCAGATAACTGGAGTTTCAGAAAAGCAAAATTTGGCTTGTATACAAATTTTGAATAGTGGTGACAAATTTTGTTTGGTAGTGAGGATTCAGGTAATCAGAGCTTGCCTTTCTATATAATTGTTGATGGATTGTGAAGGGTTTGCATGAAGCAGTAATGTGACTATAAGCACTCTGGAGTGCAAAGGCGTGTGCATGCACTAATCACCCCAGTAACACTTATCTGAGGCAGTCTTGCAGTGCACACATGCTACCGGGGCTATTACTGCTGATGAATGCCACTCTTGCCAGTGCTTGTAAAGTTATAAGCCTTTTGTCTCTGCCACTAAGCTGATCTACCTCCCGTCCGTATCTGCTAGCATAGCTGAGGCGCTCCTAAGACATGAGCGAGTGCAGCATATTTTGACTGTTTGATCAAACACAAAA
Organism: Chelydra serpentina; assembly: GCA_037349315.1. Taxonomy (NCBI): domain Eukaryota; kingdom Metazoa; phylum Chordata; order Testudines; family Chelydridae; genus Chelydra; species Chelydra serpentina. The sequence goes on from JBAIAC010000004.1 coordinate 74,045,714, forward strand.
AATAAATTCAGGATGCCAGTGACAAAAAGAAAATTAAGACTGCACTTCAGGGTCAATCTTTGCAAGTTTCAGTTTCCTTTTCTTCTCCTCCTCCCTCCATCCAAAATTGTATTTGGTTATTGCTCTTTTAATTTTACAATTCCATATCCACTTTTTATTTTTCATATACAAGCACCCCACAGAGTGTCTGAATATTGTTTTTGTATCTGCATATGAAACATTTTGGCAAATCACATTTCTTTTGCATTGCTGCAATTCAGGAATCACTTAACATTGCTTGCCTACTAACTATCCTGGCAACATCCATCGAACACATATAATTACTTATTGCATTGTTCCTTTAGCTCAAAAATACCGAGGTTTGCGGAACAAATTATACATTTCGAAAACAAATTATATCTCTTTAAAACTTAAATTTCTTACCTAAACCATGCCTATGTGTTGACATTGAAGGTAAAACAGTCCAAGCCTTGGTTTTTGGATTGTAACATTCAACAGTGTTTAATGTCTTTAAACCATCCCGGCCTCCAATAACAAAGAGTTTGTCATCAATGACAGCCACACCAAACTGCAGCCTTCTGCCATTCATCACTCCAGCCTGGATCCATATATTTGTCCTGAGATCATACTTCTCTATAGTTGTAGCACCTGATAAGACATATTAATGGGATAATGTATTTACTGTATATGGCTTCATATAACCTGCCGCCCCCCAAAAGTGAGAGCTTCACTGTAGTCGTCAGCTTGTTTCATGAGTCTTATCAAACTTTTTCTGTTTATATAGAGCCGTTTGTAAAATGCCCATGAATGAGTGATTGATGCATCTTTTCCTGGAAGAGAAATAGGACCAAACGGCCACTCCAGAATTAGAGTATCATTAGTTTGAATAAGGTTATGTACTAGCTTTATGATCTCTTTTACAGTTTATTGGTATAACGCCTTAATATCACTAACCTCATTATATTTGTTCAGTATCCTACATAAAAAAACCTGTGAAATTAAGTGTTATTTTCATTAGAGATGGGAAGTTAGTATTCATATCTGGGTCTATACCTCCTTAGATTTTTTTAGTTCAGATCCATTTTTTGTTTGTTTCAGACTCAATATGATACCACTGAGTATCACCTAGAGACTTACAAGTATCAGAGATAAAGCAGATTTATTTATACGTCCAACAACTTTTCCTTCTGAATATGGTTATTTGTTTTACTTACACACCTGACACCAAAAGCTGTAAAGAGCAAAACGTATAAAATAATTAGAAATTGTGTCATGATTAGCTGGTAAATTAAGAAGCTTCTGCTGCTAAAAGTAACTTGTACATAACAAGGAAAGATGAGAAATGCAATAAACTTGGTTATAAGAAACACAGAGATAAAGGGACCATAATTAACTTAATCAAGTACCAGTCTAACAGAATAATACATTCCATTCATTTAAATATGCATATAGGAGAGGTTAATCTAAATCCAGATCACAACTATCGAAATGACAGATGGTTTTAAAGTAATCCATAGGAAAGATATATAATAATTAATATAATCTGTACACCTTCAGTGTTTTATTTTCATACACATTCGCACATCTAACAATGCTTCATCTCTAATGATTAAGTATCCCTAGAAAGAAAATCAACATCATTACCCTCTGCAATTAAGCTTCACTATCCTATTTTATTTGGACTGTAATAAAAGGTTACAATTCTTTGGAAAATAATTCTTTCAGGATTCATTCATTCTTTGGAACAGAAGAAGCAATAAACAAAACAAAAACAAACATTGTGGGAGCAGTAGTTTTATTAATTTAACTAAAACAGATGTGATTTAAATTCAATTTGTATCCAAGTTTAATAGAGCAATAATAATGTAGATGCTCAACTGGATATATTAAATCCCCGGTTAGTTTTCTGAAGCTATAAGAAATATGAACTCATTTCCACATTCAATTAACTCAGGATTGTTTTTTTTTCTTCTGCAGACCTTAATTTAAAATTGTGAGTTGCATAAATAAATTAATCTACAGATCAGAGAGAACTTTAATATAGTTGTTTGGTGATATTGCATGGAGTATTAACACACACCGCTGACGTTGTTACAAATTCTTGTGTTTGCATTACTAAGAAGTGTTTTACATGCTGCAGCTATTGATTTTATAACTGACATGGCACTCTAATATACAGGTTTTCTATCTGGCAGTTAAAAAATAGTTGAGATAATTTGCAATTTTGATGGCAGATCATACCCAGTAAATATTTTTACACTATGGTCAGTTGCACAGTTTCCTATTGTCTAATATTGGCTGAGTTTTAAAGTTTGACACAATGTTTTATTTAAACTCTAATTTGAGTGTCTGATCCTGCAAGCGTTGCATGAATGGTTGACTGACAATTTTTTTCAAGCAAATTCATACGGAAGCTAGCCAATGGCCAGCCATAAGCTCATCTGATTGAAGTTAATATCCTAGACCCAAAATAATCTGCAGTCAGGCCAGGGTATGGGATGGAAACAGCTTTAGTTGCACCTATGGATGATCTCCAGCTCTAAATGGGTGTTAGGTAGACATCTATTCTCATTCGCCTGGACCTCTCTGCAGCATTTGACATTGCTGACCTGGAGACACTGCTGTCCCACCTGAGAGAGGTGGCAGTGGTCCAGGAGGATGTATTAACATGGTTTACATCCTTACTGGAGAGATACACTCTCAGAGAAGTGATGGGAAACTGCTCTTCTGCCAGTAGCCTGCTTCCTGTGGAGTCCCAAAAGAATCAGTTCTCTCTCTTGTCCTGTTCAACACTGACATGCAGCCACTAGGTGAACTGGTCAGATGATATGGTCTCCAGTGCCAGGAATATGCAAATGACACACTGCTTTTTCTATCCTTCATAATATATGTTCATACCACTACTATCAAGATGGCCGGGTGCTTGGATGAGGTCTTCTCATGGACAAAGGATAGATGGTTGAAGTTGAACCTGAATAAGATCGAGGTTTTGCTGGTAGGCAGAGGAAAACTCTTTGTGCAATATGCAGCTACGGTACAGTTTGCTCTGGTTGAAGGTACACACCTAATTGTCAATTCAGTCCATAATTTAGGGATACTCCTAGATTTCTCACTGATGCTAAGCTCCCACATTGTAGCATTTGTGAGTAATGCTTTCTGCCATGTTAGCAGTCTCTGTCCCATCCTGGCACATAATATCCTGGTCTTCAGTATAAAGCAGGGGTTCCCAAACTTGGTTTGCGGCTTGTTCGGGGTAAGCCCCTGGCGGGCGACGAGACGTGTTGTTTACCTGAGCGTCCACAGGTAAGGCTGCTCGCAGCTCCCAGTCGCTGCGGTTCGCCATTCCTGGCCCCTGGGAGCTGTGAGCGGCCATACCTGTAGATGCTCAGGTAAACAAAGAGCCTTGCGGCCCGCCAGGGCTTACCCTGAACAAGCCGTGAACCAAGTTTGGGAACCCCTGATATAAAGGAATTTGCAATGCAGTGCAATCTGGGCATGAAGCCATCAGCTCTTAGGAAACTCCAACTACTAGAGAATGCTGTAGCATGTCTCCTCAGCAACACAACTACTGTGAGCACCTCAAACCTGTCCTCCACTTTCTTCACTGACTTCCCATATAGAACATAAAGTCAAGTTCAAAGTATCAATCCTTATTTTAAGGGCACTCAGTGGCCTGGGATCAGCATATCTAAGAAATCACCTAGCACCTCAGGTTGAAGACCGTGGTTGACAACTCTGCTCCTCTGCCACAATGGCACTTTGTATCATAAAGGTAAAGCTTATTTATGCAAGAGACAGAGCTCTCATGAGAGTGGGTCTGAGACTGTGGAATTAATTCCCCCAGGAACTAAGGATCATCACAAACATCACTTTCCAGTCCAAGTAAAAGGTGAATTTCTTTGACCTTGATTTCTCGAACATAAAAACAAACAAACAAACTTCCGAGTGTGTACCTATACCAAAACAAAACACTAAACTGAACACAATTTTTTTCCACTGGGGTGGGTATTGTAGTTGTAAGAATGCCCATCATCTCAGGCATTGGCACCCTAACAGCAGGATTGTCTGGCTATGTAGACTCTCTCCTCAGGCCCTATGCTACCAGCACTCCCAGCTATCTTCGCGACACCACTGACTTCCTGAGGAAACTACAATCCATCGGTGATCTTCCAGACAACACCATCCTGGCCACTATGGATGTAGAAGCCCTCTACACTAACATTCCACACAACGATGGACTACAAGCTGTCAGGAACAGTATCCCCGATACTACCACAGCTAACCTGGTGGCCGAACTTTGTGATTTTGTCCTCACCCACAACTATTTCACATTTGGGGACAATATTTACCTTCAAGTCAGTGGCACTGCTATGGGTACCCGTATGGCCCCACAGTATGCCAATATTTTTATGGCTGACTTAGAACAACGCTTCCTCAGCTCTCGTCACCTAACACCCCTACTCTACTTGCGCTACATTGATGATATCTTCATCATTTGGACCCATGGAAAAGAAGCCCTTGAGGAATTCCACCATGATTTCAACAATTTCCATCCCATCATCAACCTCAGCCTAGACCAGTCCACACAAGCGGTCCATTTCCTAGACACCACCGTGCTAATAAGTGATGGTCACATAAACACCACCCTATACCGGAAACCTACTGACCGCTATACTTACCTACATGCTTCCAGCTTCCATCCTGGACACACCACACGATCCATTGTTTACAGCCAAGCTCTAAGATACAACCGCATTTGCTCCAATCCCTCAGACAGAGACAAACACCTACAAGATCTCTATCAAGCATTCTTACAACTACAATACCCACCTGCTGAAGTGAAAAAACAGATTGACAGGGCCAAAAGAGTACCCAGGAGTCACCTACTACAAGACAGGCCCAAAAAAGAAAATAACAGAACACCACTAGCCGTCACCTTTAGCCCCCAACTAAAACCTCTCCAGCGCATCATCAAAGATCTACAACCTATCCTAAAAGATGATCCCTCACTCTCACAGATCTTGGAGGACAGACCAATCCTTGCTTACAGACAGCCCCGAACCTGAAGCAAATACTCACCAGCAACCACACACCATACAACAAAAACACTAACCCAGGAACCTATCCTTGCAACAAAGCCCGATGCCAACTCTGTCAACCTATCGATTCAAGTGATACCATCACAGGGCCTAATCACATCCGCCACGCCATCAGGGGCTCATTCACCTGCACATCTACCATCATGTGCCAGCAATGCCCCTCTGCCATGTACATTGGCCAAACCGGACAGTCTCTACGCAAAAGAATAAATGGACATAAATCTGACATCAGGAATCATAACATTCAAAAACCAGTAGGAGAACACTTCAGCCTCCCTAATCACTCAGTGACAGACTTGAGGGTAGCAGTGTTGCGACAGATTAACTCCAAAAGCAGACTTCAAAGAGAAACTATTGAACTCGAATTGATATGCAAACTAGGTTGCATTGCCTCCAGATTAAATAAGGATTTGGAATGGCTCGGCCATTATGTTAATTGAATCTATTTCCCTTAAGTTAACGATCCTCATTCACACCTGTGTGACCATCTTGTTTATCACTTCAAAGGTTTTTCTTCCCCTGCTGTTATGGTTCCTCTCAACTAATTAGCCTCTTAAGGTTGGTCTATGCACCTCGACCTTATCATGTTTCTCTGACTGTATAAATATCTGTCTACTGTATGTTTCATTCCATGCATCCGATGAAGTGGGTACTAACCCACGAAAGCTTATGCTGAAATAAATTTGTTAGTCTCTAAGGTGCTACAAGTTTTTCTTTCTTATTTTCGTTTTGCTGACACAGACTAACACGGCTACTACACTGAAACATCGGAGTGTGCACCTATACCAAAACAAAACACTAAACTGAACACAATTTTTTTCCACTGGGGAAAGGATGAGAGCAAGAATGAACCCATGTCATGGTGGTTGATGCACTACTGGAAAGGTTCTTAGATACTACAGTATCACCTCTCAGAAGCTGTGAATTCTGTGAGATTAAGGCCACCTCTCCACTGCCAGACAGCAATGAGAAGATTATTTTAATCATTTCAGTCTGAATGAATGTGGGGCAGACAGGAATGGGTCAGAAGAAACTGTTACTTAGTCCTGCTGAAAGTAAATTGAATATTGATGGTATTCAGCATGTGTCTACAGGCTTTGAGAATTTTTGTGTGTGAACTTGATGTGCTTTACAAGCATGTGTGAGCAACAAAATGTTTTTGGCATTGTAAGTTTTTCTAACATAGACAAGGCCAATGAAAATTATATGCAGAGTGCTTGAAGTTTGACCCCAGAGTTTGTATCTTATGATGTGTAACCCCTTTGGAGTTTAGAGAGCATGGCCCCTTTAAATGTTTTTCCTAAGGGGGGTACTGCTGATTGTTCCAAAAGGAGAAAGTGCTGTGGGGGGGGTGGGGGGGGTGGGAGCAGAGTGACGGGGTAAAGCAACAGGGTGTGTGTTGGGAACTCCAGACAAGACGGCTGCAGCAAGCAGACCCTTACAGAGTGAAGCAGGCAACAACCTTCCAGAAGCCAGGGAGGGACAGAGCAGCCAACCAGGGAGAACCCAGGACAGGAGCCAGGAGGAGCATTTTGCCAGGGAAGAATCACCTGAGAAGGACAAACCAGAGCTAGACCCAGTATCACTGCTGCCCAGAGTTGTATGGTGCTGTGAGTACTGGGGCTTGTGACTTTGCATTGGGAATAAGGATGGAGGCTGATAGCTAGCTAAGTGGGGTGGTGGTTGCTCCGTGTGTCTTTGCAGAGAGCGGCAGAAGAGGGCAGCGGAAGGGGTTGTTGGTGAAAGTTCACTGGTGCTGAAGACAACCAGGAGCACCCAAGACTCACCACTTGACTGGAACTTTGCCCAGAATTCCTGAACTCTATGTGCAAACACATTGCTCGGTGTCTGCCCTTGCAGACTGTGGTACCACTGGGCCTGTGGGGCCTTGTGTTGAATGCAACCCTGTTTTATTGCTCCACCTATCTTTCCCCCTGCTGTTTTTCTCCTTTTATCCCTCTGTAAATACATATTTCCCTTTCCTATATTCATTGTACTCTCCCAGTGTGTGTGTTTACTCTGAGGGGCTTGGAATGGGTGCCCCTTGGGTGGAAGGGACTTTCCCTGTTGTGTTCCTGCATGTGCCTTCTCTTGGCCAGAGCTGCCTGCAGAGCAGACTCCATCTTGGCCATGAAGGTGCTAAAGTTACAGATGTTTATGTTGTTCCTGTTTCCTATTCAAGTTAACTAGTATTGGTAGAGCTCAGACACACAATAGAATGGAGAACACCTTTCGCTTCCAGCAGATTCCTGGAACACAGCAGATTCCTTCTACAAAATGATCTTGGGAAGCTAATCATGCATTCCTCCAAATTAAGTTACTGCAACTTACTCACGATATTTAGGCATAAAACTAGAAGCAATGCAGAAAGCTCCAGGTTTGTGCATAATGTTGCAGCCCAACTCAAACTGGATGAGACATCACTAGCATATTACTTCTATGTTCCAATCCCTCCAGTGGCTCACAGTCTATTTTGGTTGCTAGTTCAAGTTCAATTTATAGGAAAAAAAATTGCATCTCTAAGAAAGTTGTCTCCTTATAGCCAGAATGATAGGGCTATAAGGAAAAAGGGAGGAGGGAAAATGAAATATAGGTGTATATCTCAAGCAAAGCCTTTTGTACCTGAGAAGGGAGAAGAGCTAAGTCTCCAGGTTTACAAAGGACCTCAAAAAGTAGATCTAATTTACTTACGAAGTGCCAATATTCTATAGTGGTTGGTCCTGTAGGCCAAATCTTCAGAACAATAAATATACTGAATTATTGATTTCTTTTTCTCTTGCTGTTCAGATATTTGTAAGGTCTACTCTGCAAATATTCTAGAAACCAACAGTTTTTATAACATTGCAGCTGACAACAACAAAAATGTTGAGTGGAATTTATAATTTTGGCAAAACTAAGCAAACACGGAACAGAACTCTTAATGTATCATTGTGATAATTACACACTGGCAGCTCTGTGAAATGAACTGGAGGGAACATTTTGTATTTAAAACCTCCAAAATATAATCTTTCTATGAAAATCTTAGTTTGAGTTCTCATTAGCTTGATGTTTGGAGTTTTAAAATTAATTATTCGTGCTTAATTTCTCCAAGCTTCTACTACACAGTCTACTACTTTATTGAATAGAAATGAATACTGAATAGTGTCTCTAAAAATGTTTCTGGATACAACAGGAAACAAACATTCTCCTGTCCCTAACTCGTCTCTCTCTACTTTCAGTTAATCCTCATTGTGCAGATATGTACTGATCCTCTTTCCTTCAACGCTCTCTGCTCTTGACTTCCTTATTTTTACTCATTTTTTCATGTTCCTCACCAATGCTCAAGGCCACACCTTTGAACTCATAATGAGCAATGCCCTTTCTGCTTGATCTCATCTAGACCAGCCATGTGTTAATAATATTTGAACAATTTTTCCGTTGACTACCCCTTTGAAAACCTACTATCTCCTCAAACTCTTAGGCATCTTGATTCAGATTCTCAAGGATGATTTACTCTCTCAGTTTCCCCTTTCTGTCAGTGCTTTGCACTGATAGCCTAACATACAATGCCCTTAAACAACTTGCTTCATGGTATGGGCAACACAACTTGTTAAATTCACATATACCAAACTGCGTGCTGCATATTTTAGAAGTACTATTTCAGGATATTGATAAAAGACATATATCATATTTTAGGGCTTTAGATGGAAGACTCTGCCTTTCAACAGTACTTTTTAATATTTTGTATTTTACATGAATTGACAAAATAACACAAATGTTTTATCTTATGTAATTACTCCTTTGTAGTCTTTCTATGCCTCAGTTAGACATCTGTAAAATGTTGCTATTATTCCCTCCCTTATTACAAAGTGGAACTCCTATTGATGCCAATGGGTCAATCGGACGAATGTAGAGTGAAGATGACTAAAGTATGCCTTTAGAGCTGGTAAATGTCATGGTGCATAATGAGCAAGGTAAGACAGAGTTGTGTTAAAACGAACATTTATATAAGCTTTAGCTTTGATGGAAGTTTCAGCTCTCTACTGCTAGTAATATTTTGATAGCAATAGATAGGTTTCCTCTCATTCATTTTTAAATTATTTTTTCTTTTTTGAAGAAATGCCCCCCTCTCTTTGTGCTCTCATGCCAGCTGCCAAGCCTGCTCTCTAGAAACTGATAAAATATTTACATGATCTACAATGGAGTCAGTGTGCAGATTCCTTATAGCAGCTGTTTTGATGATTGGAAGAAGGTAGGAGACCGGAAACAGACAGAGCATGATAGGGACTTTATCCTGTATCTCTCCAGTAAGAGTTTTCATCCAAATCACTGAAGAAATCACAATTAGTTCTCCTTAACTTCCAACAATAGAAAAGTTTTTTGCTGCATGAGTTTATCACAGAGATATTTTTTTGTACAAGTCTAATTTTCACAGTGAAGCTAATTAATGTAGTCACATATACAAGTGCTCACACACCTGGAGGCAGAGCAAGCATATTTGCACCCTCTCCCAGAAGTGACACATCAGAGGGGATCGCACGGGGTCACATACACCCCCCCCCAATTTTTTGCCCGCACCCCCCCCCCAGCGGGGACAGGCTGCATGGCCCACTGAGGTGAATTGCGGGGGGGGAGTTTTCACTCCCTTCCTGAGCTCCACCACGCAGGGCTGACCCCACTGAGAGGACCTGGCTCCAGAGATGTATTTTGACTTCTGTATTTGTGGAGCATAGGGCTTAATAAAAATGTTTGTGGACAAAGAATATGGATGTTAGACACACAAGTGTGTGTATGGGAAGAGGTTATCTGACCATTCATTACTAAAGAACACATCTTGATTTTTGAATTTTGGCCAATCCAGAATGCAAACGTTATGACAAGGTATCTGTTGAATAAATTTGAGGAAATTATGATCTGCCTGTCTATAGCCCATGGACAGAAAAACATAGCTCCACTTGCTGAATAAGTTATTCACTCAACTCTATTTAAAATCAGAAGTTAGAAGTGGAATAGACATATCGAGTTATCATGTTTATCCCCTATCAGACCAGAAGCACGACCATATTCCAGTACATTTTTGTACTCTTTATTTAGTCCAATTTCTTGATGGGTAGGGCTCTTATCAATGCCTTTTGGCCACTATTCAGCCATGTAACAAGCCTCTCCATTCACCTCAAATTTTCCCTTGCTCAGTTTCACCCCATAACTCTTAGTTATAGTCCACCAGCATTGCCCTCATCCAGACAATCTCAAATTTGATCCATTGACCGTTTCCTGGTGACCCTCAGCATGAAGCATTTGGGTGGATTGAGCACTTAGGAGTGCAGGGGGTCCTTGGACGCATCTATCTTGTATGAAGTTGTCCACCTAATGAAAGAGCTGGAAAACCACTGCTGTAAACAACTTGTTGTGAGGGACAAATCTCAGATAGTGAGCCCCTAGAGACCTGGCTGACTCTTATTTTAAGCATATGAAGAATCAGATTGAATGTCCACTAAGCAGATTTTATACAGCGTTTTCGGCAGTGCCCCAGCATATCCCCCAAAGTGACTCTCTAGTTTGACATTTTTTTAGCATTCATAATTCATTAAGGTTTCCATAATTATCATTCTTTGTGGACTTCCATTCTAGTTTATGAAATAACCACGGTGACTGACCAGTAATATTTCCTGGTGAGTACTTTTAACTGCAGTCTGCTAATGATGCTCTCCCTAATGATGCTACTGTAAATGAACCATCCTTTGCAAAACAATGCAGCGTTTAAAGATATATCTAAACAATTGTATGAAGGGATACTTGCACAATTTAGAAAACTGAAAACCTCCTGACAATGTTCATAGTCTACTTGCTGTAGTATTGTCTCCAAATCCATGCACTGAGGTAGCTAAGAGATAAGCAATGCACTATCTGTTCATCCTCAGTACCTTAAAAGATAACAAATTTGCTGCTATTATTATTTTTATACCATTAAGCATTTGCTAGTTGCTTTACACACAAATATGAAAAGAAAGTTCCTGCCCTGGAAAACTAACAATCTAAATAGATTTGGATTTATCTGAATTTGCCATCTGGACAGTGGATAAAAAAAACTCCCAAATTTGGGTCTTTTCATTTTGCCAACGATCTGTTATAACATAATTTAAGGAATTACATTTCGGTGCTTTGTAAATCATTTGAAAGTCCTTTTATTTTAAAGTGTTTAGAGGGTACTACATGATGGCTTTACTCTGTACGTGTATGGCCTTATGTTCACTAGTTTGAACATTACTTAAAAATATACTAAAATAAAATTTTCATAGCCAGCATATGGGATGTTTCACAGTTACTGACCCACAGCTGTATGGCAATTTTTAAAGTTATGCAAATCCCTGTGGTTTGATTAATTACTGGACTCAGAACTCCACATTAATATGCCTTTGACAAACATGGCTACCTCTCTCTCTCCCCATCTGTTTCCCTACAAGCTCTGCTTCTCTAAGCTCCTCTCAGCCTCTTTGCAATTACTCTTTGCTCACAAAAAAGCTGATCTCTCCACCCCTACAAAGAGTAAATTATTTTGGAATTAAATAACATTTTCCCCCAAAAGCTCTTTTCCATCTCTCTTTGATAACAGCAACACTGACCACCATTCAACTTTTTAATAAGTTAACACAAGAATTTGGGGAGGGAAGAAAATAGTGGTTAGAGAAAGGAGATGAGAGAGCAGAGAAAGGGAAGCAAAAGGGAGCAAGCAAGGTGTGGGAGAGTAAATGAGGGAGAGGAAAAAACATGGGGCTAGCACAGGGGTCTCAAACACGCAGCCCGAGCTCTTCCCTGCGGCCTGCCGGGCTCCCTGCCCCCCCTCCTTTTTTTTTTTATCCCCAGGCAGTTCCCGCCGCCTGCTTGGGGGTTTAAAAAATAATTAAAAAATGAGGGGGTGCATGGAGCCCAGTGGGCCACAGGGAAGAGCTCCGTGGGCCGCATGGGAAGAGCTTTGTGGTTTCTGAGAGGGAGCGGGGAGGAGCGGGAAGCCGTGCGCACAGGGGAGGAGGCGGAGAAGGGGTGGAGAAGGGGCGGGGCCTAATGGAAGGGGTGGAGTGGGGCGGGGCAGCGAGGGGGGGGGGTCAGTGATGCGGCCCTCGGGCCAATGCACTAGTCCTCATGCGGCCCTCGTGGTAATTTGAGTTTGAGACCCCTGGGCTAGCAGGTATTGGGGATAGAGTAGGGATTGCATGAAAGGAAAAAAGTTCATATTTCAATATTTTAACCTGAGGCTGATCCCTGTTAGCTTGATAATAACTGTATTTTATTGGAGGAGGAGATTAAGGCTCAAGTAGCTAGGGGGTTAGCCTGATTTTGCGAGAACCAGGTTCAAATTTCTACTGTGCCACAGACGTCCTCTGTGACCCTAGACAAGTAAGTTAGTCTCTCTGTGCCTTAGCTTTCTTATATGTAAAATGGGAATAATATTACTTCTCTGCCTCCTGAGGGTGTTATGAGGATAAATGCATTACAGATTGTGAGGTCCTCAGATAGCATGAAAATGAGGGCAATAGAAGTCCCTAAGAAATACATTAGCCTTGAGATTCATTTTCCTATAAGCACCTCAGCTTTCTGCAGCTTTCTGCTATTGAGTTTAGATGACTCAGGATAATGTTGCAACATCATAGAGGAAGTACTCTCAAGTATCATCTCAATAAATATATATGGGCAAGAATTTTGAATTTAGGGATTTGGCCCAGAATGTGCATTTTTCTACACACTGTAAGTGCTCCCAACAGTGCTAACTTTTGTAGGCAAAATGAAAAATAAAATGATAATCTGAAATATTAAAGGAAAGAGGTCTGATACTATTCTCTCAACTTCCAGCCATACACTATCATGTAAAGAATATGGGAAAATATTTTACTTTCTGCTTACAATATTCTTAAACTATTAAACACACAAAAAACTATCACAAAAAAGAAAAAAAAACCCTCCAGACTCAAAATCAGAAAACCTCTAAATTCAAGCCAAACCCCAAATTTATTGAAGGCTGGACTGATGTTAACTACCCTTTTGCGGTAAATTACAAAACAAATAATACATGGAACCATAAATGCAAGGACTTCTTATATTTCATGTTCCCAGTAAACAGTCTATGAGTGTAAATCCAAAGTTTATGACATTTTCACAAGGAAGTATTGCATCCACATTTTAAAAAAAAAACAAGCTGGCAAGAACAAACATTTGTAAACTGATTTGTTTCAACCTGTTATATTTTTAAAAGGCTCTGGATACAAATAAACTGTTCTTGCTTAATATTTATTATTGTTTTTCTTGCCTTAAAATGAGAACTGCAGAAACCTCGATAAATCATAGAATCATAGAATCATAGAATCTCAGGGTTGGAAGGGACCTCAGGAGGTCATCTAGTCCAACCCCCTGCTCAAAGCAGGACCAACCCCAACTAGATCATCCCAGCCAGGGCTTTGTCAAGCCTGACCTTAAAAACCTCTAAGGAAGGAGATTCCACCACCTCCCTAGGTAACCCATTCCAGTGCTTCACCACCCTACTAGTGAAAAAGTTTTTCCTAATATCCAACCTAAACCTCCCCCTCTGCAACTTGAGACCATTACTCCTTGTTCTGTCATCTTCTACCACTGAGAACAGTCTAGATCCATCCTCTTTGGAACCCCCTTTTAGGTAGTTGAAAGCAGCTATCAAATCCCCCCTCACTCTTCTCTTCTGCAGGCTAAACAATCTCAGTTCCCTCAGCCTCTCCTCATAAGTCATGTGCTCCAGCCCCCTAATCATTTTTGTTGCCCTCCGTTGGACTCTTTCCAATTTATCCACATCCTTCTTGTAGTGTGGGGCCCAAAACTGGACACAGTACTCCAAATGAGGCCTCACCAGTGCCGAATAGAGGGGAATAATCACATCCCTCGATCTGCTGGAAATGCCCCTACTTATACAGCCCAAAATGCCGTTAGCCTTCTTGGCAACAAGAGCACACTGTTGACTCATATTCAGCTTTTCGTCCACTGTAACCCCTAGGTCCTTTTCTGCAGAACTGCTGCCCAGCCATTCGGTCCCTAGTCTGTAGCACTGCATGGGATTCTTCCGTCCTAAGTGCAGGACTCTGCACTTGTCCTTGTTGAACCTCATCAGATTAATCCATCCATCAAATAGATGGAACATGGGTCTAGTTACTGTAGCTTCTGTAAATCCTGATCTTTAACAGGATCCATTGTGAATTGGTTCCTGGACCGATCCAATTTAACATTTTTGTCAGTGATACGGAAGAAAACAAAATCATCATGGCAACTTTTCAGATGACACAAAGATTGCAGGAGTGCTAAATAATGAAGAGGACAGGTCACTGATACAGAGCATGCTGGATCTATTAGTAAGCAAAAAATATGTAAGAGGCCTTGTGGATAGGGGGAAAGCGGTAGACGTGGTATATCTTAATTTTAGTAGTTTTTATTACTCTCCCGTATGACCTTCTCATAAATAAACTAGGGAAATGCAACCTAAATGGAGCTACTATAAGGTGGGTGCAAACGTGGTTGGAAAACCATTACCAGAGAGTAGTTATCAGTGGTTCACAGTCATCCTAGAAGGGCATAATGAATGGGGTCCCACTGGGATCAGTTCTGGGTTCTGTTCTGTTCAATATCTTCATCAATGATTTAGATAATAGCATACCGAGTACACTTATAAAGTTTGCAGATGATACCAAGCTGGGAGGGGTTGCAAGTACTTTGGAGGATAGAATTAAAATTCTGCACAAACCGTAGAAATGGTCTGAAATAAATAGGATGAAATTCAATAAGGACAAATGCAAAGTACACCACTTAGGAAGGAACAATCAATTGCACACATAGAAAATGGGAAATGACTGCCTAGGAAGGAGTACTGTTTCTACATTTGGGGTTCATACTGGATCACAAGCTAAATATGAGTCAGCAGTGTAACGCTGTTGCAAAAAAAGCGAACATCATTCTGGGATGTATAAGCAGGAGTATTGTAAGCAGGACATGAGAAGTAATTCTTCCGATCTACTCTGCTCTGATTAGGCCTTAACTGGAGTATTGTGTCCAGTTCTAGGTGCCACATTTCAGGAAAGATGTGGACAAATTGGTGAAAATCCAGAGAAGAGCAACAAAATGATTAAAGGTCTAGAAAACATGACCTATGAGGGAAGACGGAAAAAACAGGCTAATGTAAAAACAGGGGAATCACAAGCAAGAAGAGGGCATTTATATTATCTTTTTATTTGGTAATGAAGCCAGTACTACTGGAAAACTGCATCCAGTTCCGGTGTCCACAATTCAAGAAGGATATTGACAAGTTGGGTAGGATTCAGAGAAGAGCCATAAGAACGACTTAGTTATAGACTCAAGGAACTCAATATATTTAGTTTAACAAAAGAGACGATTAAGGGTTGACTTGATTACAGAACAGAAGTTTGATAAAGGGATCTTCAATCTAGCAGAGAAAGGTATCACATGATCCTGGAAATTGGATGGAAGTTGAAGGGATTTGGTGGATTCTTCATCTCTGGCAATTTTTAAATCAAGATTGGTGGTTTTTCCTAAAAGATGTGCTGCAATTGAAACTGGAATTAATTCAGAGAAGACCCTCTGGCCTCTTTTATGCAGGAGATCAGACTAGATTATCACAATAGTCCCTTCTGACGTTATAATCTCTTCTTAAAAAAAATAAAACTGTATTGATATACTCTGTACACTTAACATAGATATCTTATTTGTAGTGTGTCTGACTGAGGATGAAAGACATGGTATACAACGTTGTACAACAGCCAGTGTAATTTGTTACACTTTGCATTGTTCTCTGATGCTGAAAGCACAATACATTCTCATAGCACAATACGCTTTGAGTTCTAAATATAATACAATATATTAAAAATAAATATTTTTAAAGGGAACAACCCCATACTTATCTTATCTTATCTTACTGAGGGGTGTGAATTCTTCCTCATAACTTCTGCAAACTTCCTAAAACTCATAAGGAGTTGTGAAATATTTCCTACACTAGTTCACTCACACCTGGGAATGTTTTAGGACTAGCCATATGGGGGACAGAGATGGAAATCCACCAGATTATCTTTCTGACATCTTTTGGACCACATCTTCCCATTCTGAGAGTCCCTCCACTAGATTGTATTTGCTCCTGCTTCAAACATAAGATTATTGTCTTTACCTTGAAAGAACTTCATAACTTAACTCTATCCTGTCTAGCTGATCTCATAACTTACTGTGATGTCAAATCTCACCTTTGCTCTGCCCATGTTACCAGCCTTCACTGCCCACCAGTGAGCTTCAATCTTAAATACCTTCTTGTTTTTCTCCTGCACTGCCCCCTAGGTCTAGGGAAAACTCCCTGCTATAATCTGTACAGGCACTATCTTCAAACCTTCTGTAAGACTCACCTTCATTGGCATGACTACAAAGCTTTGCCTACTGAGCTAGGCAAGTAATTATCTGTGTGTGTCTCTCCTCCCATTCCTTCCTCCCTTTTTCTACTCGCTTAATCTTACTAACTTCCCTATTCCTGTCAATATTTATTTTACTTATTTATTAAAAATAAATCCATATATAAAAAAAACAGAAAGCAGGAACCAAACATGTAATTAACAAAACTGTGCCAGTCATTAACCATATTAATTTGCCTGTATGTTATATCACTGTCCCATATCCTTTTTCAGTTTTGTGTCTTTTAGATAGTAAGGGGCAGGGATTATCTCTTATCTGTGTTTGTAGAGAACCCAGCAGAGTGGGGACCTCATCCCAATTGAAGCCATAGGGTGCTGCCATCTATCATTAATATAGTATAAATGTTTACTAATAATAATATTAAAAAAAGACACTGGGCCAGTTTTTGCTCTCAGACACGTGCAAAAATACTAACTTCAGAATAATTTGATTTTTAAAAAATCTGAACTAATACATTTATAATTACGATTCTATTTTTTCGGGGTTTATTAATTTCATTTGGGGAAGTTTACCTGCAAAAATGTTTGAATGTTATGTAGATGTCCAAAAATTGGAGGCTCTCTTTCTTCATTCTGTAATGAGTAATATGTATTATATACATGACTCATTACAACAACATACATTGCAATGATTAATTTCTTTGTAATGGTCCCTAGTACATAGTACTGTTCTAAACAGAACTACATTAAAGAACACTAGGGAACCTCAAGTGCAAACCAGAAATGTGCAACACATTCATGTGCTTTAGAAATCACACACCCCCATAGTCCATATTACTGCTCCATGTACAAGTCCTGAGATACAAGTAACAATTTTTGGCGTTTTACTGGTTTTTATTTAGATAAACATTGATTTTAAAAATATTGGGGATATTTTATTGGTATAAATATCAAATCAGAAGCCCTATTTATAATACAGCCATTGATAATATGTATGGCCAATATCATGGATTTTAGTAGCAGTACCTTCCCCAGTTCACAATAGCCAAACATAGAATTGATGTGTGTGACCTTGCTGTCTCCTTAGGGCTCAGATTCACAAAGGTATTTAGGTGCCCCTACTCCTATTGATTTGGGCCTCTAGACCCCAATAGGCAGGAGGGAAGTGCACTGGGGTTTATGGATAAAAATCTCCCTCTCTTGGAGATAGGCGCCTAACCCAGGTCAGCCTGTTGCCAGTCCTTTCTCACAAAAAATCAGAGGGACACCCCATTATAGCCAAAAGCCCAATGGTTAGGACAGTCATGTCAGAAGTGGGAGACCTTGGTTTAAGTCCCTGCTACAAATGAGGGATCTGAATACAGGTCTTCCCTCTCCGAGGCCAGTGCCCCAACACTAAGCCAATACTCATACATCCAGCCAGCTCCCCACAAAAAATTACCATTTGTCTTTTGTATGGGTCCTGAGCCTAAATGCATGTTCTGAGAAGGCCTACAAGATTAGGCACTACTGGGAAGACAGGCAGGGGAATTCCCACGTTGAGAATCTTGCTTCAGGGCTGGGACTTTGGCTTCAGGAAGGTCTCTGAGAAGCTCAGTAGCTATGGGGTAATGTCAGAGCTTAGATTTCTTTACACAAGCCTACCCATGGAAACTTAGGTGTCAGAAGGATTTTGTAAGCACCTAGAGGCTGAGGCAGCTGCTGAACAGTGGTTTTGAGAATGTCAGTGGTGCCCAGATGTTGGGAGTAGATGCCTAAATGCTTCTTTAGGCACCTAAGAACCCTTATGGCTATAGGCCAAGCTGGAAGACATGGGTAAAAACAGAAGGGGAATTTATTATCCATTTTTTATCTACAGAAAAAGTGCTGACTATGGACTGACTTTGGCAATTGATAGATTGATAGATACATGAACAAGGCAGAAAGAACAGTACACTTGTAAAAATCCACATACTTAATCTAAAATATTACACATTACATAAAAGATTGATAGTACATAATAGCTGATGTAACTGTATCATTGTATATTTTACAGTTGCTTCCAGAATCATGGTGTGTAGAAGTAAAATTAATGTCTTCATAGGCAGTCTAAATAATTTTAATTTGTATATAGAGCTCTGGCATGAGAAAAAAAAGTATCAATTACATAATATTTGGAAGGATAATCTTATATGTTTTGGTAATCTGTTAATTTGGAAACTAAGAATTGTCACCAGATTAAATTAAGATAGTGCAGTTATACAATCAAACGTGCTAAGCACTTAACATATCTGTTCAAGCTATCAACCCCCACCCCGGCAAAAATACACACATTCCTACAATTTAGTATAGACAACATATTTACATAATGAAAAAAGGACTAGTATCATCTTGGCACAGCTGTAAGAGGGAATCCCATTTCTGTTGAGAATGTGATGTCTTAATCCTTTAGACAGAATCTCCAGCAATGCCACTTTGTGCTATGATCCTGTCGGCTCTCACAAGCTAAGCTGGGCCTATATTTGATAGGAAATCTCTAAGAAATCCCAAAGTTACTGCAGGAAGTAGTGTTGGGGAGTCAATATGTGACACTCCTTCCAGTGAGGAAGTACTGATTCAATATCCCAGAATGGTTTGAACTAGCAGTGGGTTGCTGTGATGACATCTAAAGCCAAAGCCCTGACACTTATCAGCATTAATGATTCTGAACGAAAATTTCCTAAGCGTAGAGGTATTAACCCTGATGTCATGGCTAAATTCCAACTCAAATTATATTCTGACTATTTAATTTCTGCCTGCGGTTCAACAGGTACAGAACTCTTCGCTACTTTGTAGAATTTCTGTGCACAGTTAAAAACTTCTGTGTTAGTGTTGGATAAAATTACCTCTATGTGTATCACATATCTACTTGGGGTTTATGAGTCTTAATTCATTAATGTTTATGAAGCTCTTTGAGAGCTTCAGAGGAAAGGTAGAGAAGTGCAAAGTATTATAGTTTATCATGGTTGCTTTCTACTGAGCTCAGCATTCCACTGATTCTTTAAAAAAAAAAGAAGCAATTTGATAAACCATTGCAGGACTAGGCTTAACAAATCTCCTTCTGACTACACAATGTATCTAACTGCTTTATCTACATTCCCATTCATTGCTTTATTTTTTGTTGCTGAAATTTTCCAATTGTGATTCAGTGTGTGAGAAATCATCCTGAGTCATCCTTCAGTCATTCTGCCAATTGTTTCTCTTTTTTGCCTGCAATCAATCTAGTTGCTTTACTAGAACTGTATCAAGCAATAATCTTGTGCAAGGCTGATTTTCATTCAGATCTTTTTGAATAGCTGGATAGCAAGAGCATAATCAAATAGAGGTGAAATAAAGTGAAGTCATGCCAAATATGTATGAACGGCTGAATTTATTGGGAGATTGAATCTTAAATTGGTGTTTTAACTCAAACCTGTTGATATCAAATACTTTCAAACCATGGATTATGTACAGGTGAATACACCATATCAAGAATGTCTGAGAGCATAAGGAAAATATATTTATATACTTATTCTCAGGAAAGTTAGCAGAACCAATGAGAAGATTAATCTTTCTCACTTCTGACACAGATAGAGGTCTGTAGCAATCTCCTCCATTTCCTCAGTGTGAATATCCTCTTTATACCAGTCTACCCAATATTGCTAGAATGACCTCAGTGTTTGAAATAACAGAGAAAGGTGGGAGCTAAAGGAGTTGAAGTTTATTGCTACAGGATCTCTCTATTACTTTGTCTATAATTCTTTCTGCTGATTCTGCTATAAGTGAAGTTGTTGTGGACATGGACACTGGCCATTTTGTTCAAGATTTAGAGATGTTGCTGTGTGTAGGTGCAAACTGATGACCTTGATCTAGTGTTCTGCAACATTACATGTCAAACTGAAAACAAGTCTATTGAAGGGGAACCAACGTGATTGAACCGGATTATTGAAGCAGATATCCAGGAAATTTTGTTTGTAAAGGGAGAAAAAGGTATACAGTAAAGATGGTAAGAGTTCACTATTCTCTTCTTTAACTCAGTGGTAAGGACTTCCTTGCAAAATGTTTCAAAAAGCATTAAAAAACTATATACAACTGGGCTTCACCTCATTGGGTGAAAACACACAAAGCAAAATCTCCTAAGGGAAACTGGTTTCCCAGCAACCAACATGATTTCAGAAACTATGAGACAGTGCTACAATATCTTATATAGCCTTGTAAAATATATACGTTACATGTGAATGTGCATGTGGAGTCACATGCTATTTTGTGGTGTCTGAGAGATTTGTTTTTCTTGTTCGCTAGTATTCAATTTTCTAATATTAGCAGATTATACCAGTTCAACTTTACTTTACATTGCGCCTTATCCTGTAGTCCCTGCCTAGGCAAAACTACCATTGAGAACAATAGTAAAAGAAGATTGTCACCATTGATCCTGGGATTTTTAAAACTCCCAACTAGCACATTTTCAGTAATATTCCAATCATCTAGTTGAATCCTGTGGTAATTTGGTCTGCCTTTGACTAGAGAAGCCAGCCTATAATGTAGTCAGCACTGTCAGTCTATTCCATAACTGGGAAGTCCAGGCCAGGATTTATATAGATTTATAGGCACCACATGGTATGCTAGTTAGTCTTTGCCTATCAACAAAATAGTTGCCTATGCATTCTTACAAGGAGCCATAGGTGGTGGTGGAACTAGGGGTGCTGGGGGTGCTGTCGCACTCTGAGGCTTGAAGTGGTTTCCATCATATACAGGGTTTACAGTATGGTTCAATGGCTCTCAGCACCCCCACTAAACAAATTGTTCCAGCTCCCTTGCAAGGAGCTCTGCCTCAGCAGCACTAATTAGTTTTAGTAGTAGTAGTCTCCTTGATTCAATATAAATTTGCTCCTAAAAATATTATCTGGGACATCGTAGATAAATAAATACAAAATAAAATTATATTACTAAATGTTGTTCAGACTTCTTCCTTTTTGTGATTCCCTCTCCCCTGCTAAAAATCTATTTTCTTTATAGACTGCATTAAGAAGACTTATGAAACCTATATAAAGAGTTTTTCTGGTGGGTGAATAGACAACAGACATAAAGGAAACCAGACATTGAGCTTGTTATCAACTATAGTAGCTTCTTTTCTATGTTTACATTTGAAGAAAGCATACCCTTTACAATGGAGCATTCCAGGTCATCTGCTCTATTGGAAAAAGCGACCAAAGTAGTACTTTCAGAGGTTAACTATAAAACTGAAAAGTCACCAGAAATGAAATGCAAAATAGGCTTTAAGAAACTATCAGCAGGCATTACAAGCTGGCATTTTTTGTTCAGAAAGCTACATTTTAATTGAAGTACTGTACTGTAACTGCTAAATGGCCTATGAGAATGAAGGTTCGAGAACATATTAAAACTCACATGAGTGAAAAGAAGCCAGTAATAATGTTAATAGTCATAGGGAACTAAATGAGAAGGGGATTTTAAAGTAATGTATACATTTAATTAACTCATCAGTCATTAACAAGTGTATTTCATATTCCTGTGGTGAAGTAATTAACCAAGATCTACCTCATTGTGCAATAATGGCACCAATATTATATCATTAATTATGATTAATCTCTACTGAACATTGTCTTGCCAGCCAAATAAAACATACATATATGCTTTAGCTATTCTAAGGCTTAATTAGAATTTCATATAATAGAGTACATCAAATAAAACATTATGTTACTAACAAAAAAACCCCAACCCAAATAATATTTAATGGTTCGAAGTGGAATCTCATGAATTAGATGAATTATATTTCTTGGACAAAGACTAAAAAGAAAGAAACTATACTTCCATACAACAGATATTCTGAGGCTTCAAAAAGTAACTCTCTCGGTTTCTATATAAAAAAGCTGATGGTTGAATTTTAACAAGCAGCTACATTTATATCTGTTTCAACTGGAGTGTCTTCATAGATGAGTTGGGCTGTGCCTTTAAACTACAGCTTGTACAGAATCACCAATCTATTTCACTTATTCTTTCAAGGTCAAAGAAAGAGGGAGGCCACAGGGAAAAACAATCAGCAGGGGGTGTTATGAAAAAGAATAAGGAACTGTCCTGATATGTCTAAGAGTACCAAAAGATACCCTTCATCCTTCACTAAGGAGATAAGTTGGGAGCTTGTTTCATGGAAAATGGATCACTGTCTACTTGGTGAGCAATACTGTCAGACATGACAATAACAAGTGAAATAAGTCTAGGTTCTAGGGTCCATGTTATTATTTTATTTAACATGAAATATAACCATTTGTTCCCAATATTTATAATTTAAATTTATACCTTTTGTTACATAAAATTTTACTTGGTTTCACTGTAAGCATATTTAAGTGA
The DNA here is from genome assembly GCA_037349315.1 of Chelydra serpentina. Classification (NCBI taxonomy): domain Eukaryota; kingdom Metazoa; phylum Chordata; order Testudines; family Chelydridae; genus Chelydra; species Chelydra serpentina. The sequence goes on from JBAIAC010000004.1 coordinate 74,068,575, forward strand.
TGTGTGTTAAATGGAGTGGTGATCCAGAGGTGAAATAGGTAAGATGGTATGTATCTGTACTGCTTCTTCAGAAGTAGCAGGTTTGTGAATTCCAGGGGATCAGCAGTTGGTCACTCCAGAGAGAATCCCAGGGGGTTGAATGAACAGGAGTTTTTAAACTAAGAGCTGGGGAAAAGGTGACAGGTGTGGAGGAGCACACAGTTCTGACAAAGACACCCAGGGCCGGTGCTTCCACTAGGCGACCCTAGGCGGTCACCTAGGGCGGCAGGATTTGGGGGGCGGCATTTCGCCACACTCGGCAGCATTTTGGCAGTGACTCATTTCCCGGCGGCGATTCGGCGGCAAGAAAAGTGGCCGCCAAAACGCCACTGAGAACGCAGCTTCAGAGGAGCTGCCGCCGAAGCGCCGCTGATTACGGCGGAGGAGCGCTGCCGCCTAGGGTGGCAAAAACCCTGGCACCGCTACTGAAGACACCCCTTAGGCAAAGATATGTTAAAGAGATATTATTTACTATCATACAATAAAGAATAGAGGATAGAAGATAATAAAGTACAGGTAGGAACTGAAGAGACACTCAGATGAAAAAGAGCCCCATTCAATTGCATCACATGAATGCAGACAACTAAATATTGACACATTTTATAAGTTGCTTGTATACAAATGCTACAAGTCTAAATATTAAGATAGGTGAACTTGAGTGCCTGGTATTAAATAATGATATTTATATAACAGATGTCAGAAACTTGATTGATTTTTTATAATCAATGGGACACAGTAATATCAGATTACAAAATATATAGGAATGACAGAGTACATCACACTGGTGGGGTAGTACCATGGTGATGGTGTTGATGATGATGATGATGATATAATAAAATATGCTGTTTGGATGCCAAGGTAATAAGCTCCTTAGAAATACCTAAAATAAAGTACTTAGATGCACCAGAATTTTTATTATTTTAAAAAATGCGTAAACTCACACATCTAATATACATCTATCTTTAATTTTCTAAGCTCCTTAGAGAATGAGTTTTGTAAGAGCACATAGTCAGTACTTAAGAAATAAAAACATATAATTGAAGAAGATTACTCCTGAAAGGAGACTAGAAATAAAATTATAAAGAATGCATGCTTATTGTGGTAAATCTTTTGGCCTTTTAGAGCCTCACCCTAGATTTAAAGACTACATCAGAACAAGGGAATTAGGTGTCTAGAACGCAGATCTGGGAGAATTAAGATTTTTTAAATTTTATTTTATTTGTGATGTTGTGTATAATTACTACCAGTAATTTGAACGTGTATAACACTTTATATTTGAGGATCTCAAAGTGCTTGTTAGAGAAGAGTGCTTGTGAGGCTAATGTAATATGATTACAATTACTTTACAGATAGACTAGGGTGCAGAAAGGATAGGGGACTTGCCTAAATCATTGCCAAAGGCTGGACCCAGGAGTTCTGTGTACCAGAGCTCTGCTCTAATCAGTAGACAACAATCCTGCTAGAATCAGAAGCAGATATTCAATACAAATATTAAGGGAAAGGTCAAATCAATAACTACTTCATGCAAGACAGACAACCATCATGCTTGAATGGAAAAGCAACAGCACAAGAATGAATCTAGAGGAGATTAAAATACATTAAAATTAGACAGTATTCATTCTTCTGTGTACAGCGTGCCGTACATGAGTTCTAAATCATTTAAAACAAACATTTATATGAAAGGTGAGAGATGCAGTTCAAGAGCTTCTTTTTTTTACCATCCTCCTTTTGTTTGCACTAAACTGACACAATATCTTCCTGATTAGATTTCTAATTGACTAGAAGAGCAGTGAGATCTTCTCTTACAGTTTAAAAACATGATATTTAGCAAAGGTATTATTGATCTTACAACACTTTTCTGAACATTCATTACATAAAATTGTGGTAAATTATTGGCATTTTCAGGAAATTAAAGCATATCAATTTTGCATTCATTCAAATGCATTTCAACCTGCTGTTTCTCCTCAAGAAATATTTCATTTTGAAATATGTCTAAAATTAAAGAAGGGTTAACTTGTACTTCTGTAACAGTTGAAGTAATAAACAACTCGTATAGATACAGCTCCAGCAATATGAAGCATAAAAGACAGTGGGCTTATATTTCACAACCTAACTCTGAAGGACTAATCTTGTCCACATCTAGAACAACTGGTTCATTCCTTCTTACAAACCATTTTCAACCCCCACATTTTTGAGATCTTTCTAGTCAGTTGTTTTTATGACAACAGGTTTTTTTTTAAGATAAAACAAAATGCTCCAAAATTTTCTAATTATTCACAAAGTAATGTAATGACATTTAACAAACAATATATGCTGAAGACGGTCTCTAACTAAACCATCCCTAGCCAGGAGCTGATGTACACACTGGCTCATGCAACAGCGTGAATAGAAGTATGTGTGCCGGTTCTTTGCATTCAAAACCTTGTTGCAATGTAGGTCCACACTACCCGCCCAATTCAGCGGGTAGAGATCGATCTTCTGGGATCAATTTATCACGCCTCATCTGGACGCGATAAATCGATCCCAGAAGCGACTGCGGAACTCCTGCTCGCTGAGAGGAGGAAGTGCTGTCGACGGGGGAGCCTGCCTGCGCCGCATGGAGCCGCAGTAAGTAAACTTAGTTTGATCTAGGAAACGTCGACTTCAGCTACGCTATTCTCGTAGCTGAAGTTGCGTTTCCTAGATCGATCCCCCACCCCAGTGTGGACCAGCCCTTAGTCTTTGAGAGGAAGGCCTCAGTGATAAGGGGAACATAAATAAATAATTTATAGTGAAAGTCTGTCTTCTTTCTATAAAGGCCAAAATTAACAGGTCATAGAATATCAGGGTTGGAAGGGACCATAGGAGATCATTTAGTCCAACCCCTGCTCAAAGGAGGACCAATCCCCAATTTTTGCCCCAGATCCCTAAATGGCCCCCTCAAGGATTGAACTCACAACCCTAGGTTTAGCAGTCCAATGTTCAAACCACTGGGCTACCCCTCCCTCCAAGGTCACCTTGAAGAGGTGGTCTGTAATTAGAGTTTGAACTAAATTGTGCTGGAAACCTTTAAAATATTTTAAAACTGGTAGCTTAAGAAAGAATATGCCTACTGGATGTGGTCCTTAGGACAGGTTTCACTATATGCATATTATGTTAATATAAGCACTATACATTCAAACTTGACATACAAGATATCCACCAATGTACGCTTTTATGAATACCTGACTTAATGACTGCATCATTTGCATTTTAAACAAAAATGTGAAATAAAGAAGAGTTAAGATGAAGAGCTAGAATTTTCCTTCGTGATAGCTAAACACCTCAAATGATGCGAAATGATTATCCATCAAAACTGTTTTCTGTATGTGCTGACAGAGTGGTTTGAAATTATCACTATGAACAAAATCTTGGGGGTCTTTATACATTTTTTTTCAGGCAAACTCCAACTGAAATCAATATAAAGGAAATAGATTTTCAAGGTGTGATCTCATCAGGCAATTCAGAAGGGGGACACAAACAGACCTAAGATCCACTCCTGCAAACAAGAAACTTTTGTTAGACAAGCAGTCCCAGCAGACTTCAAAAGGACTTCCAGGAGTAGTATGACCAATATTTGTCCCAGAAAAATTTACAAAGTTTGTCTATATGGGTACAAAAAAAATGGTTACAAGGTCAAAGTAAGTAAGGTCTGAATGAAAAGTATAGTATGTGTTTCATACATAGAACAATTCGAAACACTGCCTTTTTAAAGAACCTTGAAATCTAAGAGCATGATAAAATCCTTATGATGTCATGCCAGATAATACACCTGTAAAATTATTACAGAGAAAAATATACCTTAAAATGAAAAGGGATTAATAATTTAAAAGTGTGATTGAAAAGGCAGAATACTCCCTATGGGAATTTGCTAAGTAAGATCTGAGTACAAAGTGACTGAGGACCTCAGGATTTCAGCCTAAAAGCATAAAGTTTCCCTGTTTGGTATCTTCAGACTTGATACCAAATACTTTTATATTTATCCAATACAGATAGTAATGGAAGAACTCTTTTTTCTAGCTTAGGTTGATGCACACTGATAATGCATTTTATATACTTGCCCATCAAAAAGCAATTTTGTGGATAGTTTTTATGTTTGATTACCAGATTAAGTGAAAAGATAAATTTGAAATCATTGTTTCAGTAGATCAACTTTTATCTCTATCCGTTACTAACCTGTCTGATTAACAAGGAATGTTTTTTGATTGAGTTATTTTTAAGTTTCTCTTTCCTTGTGTTCACTTCAAGACTGTGATTAACTAAAGACTGAGCTAACCCCAAACTTTAATTCCAAGAGTTTTATATATCTAGGCATTTCAATTACAATTCCTCTGACAGTATTACTTTTTTCCCCCCTGCAGCTTAGCAGAGTCCCTTGGTATTCTACCTGCTGGAACAAGTTAGGCACATTAGAAAACTTGACGATCAATCAATAAGTATTGTGCTTTTTTTCTAACACTATTCAATTATTTATAGTATCTCCTTTTACTCAGCAAGGATATTTTCCCCATAATAATCTCACAATACACTATCTGACATAATATATCATATAAGTATTGTTCTGCATTTGGGATTCCAAGACCTCTATAAGAAGTCAATATTTTCATTCTTCTAAAGAGACACATGCTACCTCTAATACTCAGAACAATTTATTTCAATCTTGCATCTCCTGTTCACATGAACCTAGACAATAATGAGCCCTAATCTAGCTAGCCTGACTCACACAAGGCAATGGAACAATTTGTGGTTAAGGTGTATGAAATTTGGTCCTATTCATGTCCCTAAGATCCATGTTTGATTCCATTAATGTGCACAATATTGGATTTCAATTTCCCTTCAAAGGCAAACTATTGCTTTTCAATTTCATACATGTAGATGGGCTTTTCATTCAAACCTGAAAAAAATATTTATTTTAGATTTAGATTGTGAGAAAATAAAAAAAAATGTATACTATAGAGAGCTAAACATTTGCAATAAAATAAATTTGCTCCTATTGATTTTGTAAAGCTATTTCTATGCTGTAGGAATATTGATGTATTAAGTCATGGTATCATCACTTGCTGATAGGGTTTAATGTTCTGTTCTTATGATTTACTATGTAACCTTAAAATAATTTCATAATATCTAGCACCAACCTCCTACCTTATGTGCTAGCTACTGAATTACTAACTTGCTTAGCAAATCTAATTCTTCTACGTAATAGTTTCATTTCTGGAGGAAAACAACAGCTGGTCTTGTAAAGTACATCCTTGTGAACAAGCAGTACATTATTCTATTCAAATATTTTCATGAGGAAAGTGGAAGAAAAGATCGGGGTGACTTCCACACAAAACTTTGCAGGGTGAAAATACATTGATAGCATCATCATACGGATGAAAGGTTAAGAGTCACTTTATGAATTCACAGCAATTGTTCAAAACACACAACCTTCTCTCACATTTACATGCATTGATGTCACTTCCACTCTTTTTCACCTTTTTCTAAATGTTCTTTTATGTAGTCATAAACACAAAACAAACAGGGCTGTACAGCAAACCAACTGATACTCAGTTGTTCCTTAATTGGGCTTCATGCCATCCCCACCACACCAAATAGTTATTTATAGTCAAACTCAAAGAATTAGATAAGTTTCCAGCAGTGAGGAAATCTTCAACAAGCACTATGACAGCTAAGCAGGCACAGGTTACACCTTAAATGTCACATGGCAAGAAATCAACTTACATTCTGAATTGCCCAGAAGAACACTTGTTATGGGAAAGTATCAATATGCAACATAGTAAATTTGCTGTGGATTTACATCCTGAAGTTCCTTTATATATATATAAAGGATGTGTGTGTGTATATATATATATACACACACACACACAAAGCCTACCTTGTTATACTAATTCGAGATGAGATTCAAAAGATAATTTCAAAGCTGCCTCTGATTTCCTACTACCAAATTCGTAATTTGCAGAAACACATTTCCAGGGGAGAATGAAACTAGGATTCAAAGAATTTGTGACTTGTAAACATGTATCAAGCTTCTACATTCTCTAGCTTCTCTGAAGGCAAAGTTTACAATGCAAATCAAGAGCTGACAGCTACATATAGGTGTTTATGTTATTCAATGTCACCTTTCATAAATACATGGACAAACATAGGCATATACAGAGTAACGAAGAAGGACATCTCTCCTGAGCTTTTTTTGCTATCTTTTCAATATACTCCTCAATGCACTTACATGACTCAGATATTTTCAGTCCCTTTCTTCTCCCATCCTCCCTCACATTTTTCAAATAGTTGCACCTCTTTGATCAAAACCTACAATATCCTTTCTACATGATCCTGCAGCAACCACTTAGGGGTTGAAACTACACAGCTGAGAAACTCTGTTCTAGAAGAAGCATGATTGTTGTCCCAGACATACAGGAAAAAAGACAACAGAGAAATATGGTTTATTTAGGCCACTACTTTTTAACTTAATTTATCTGGCATAAATTTATCCAGAAATAACACATACAGTGCAGGTCATTGTTCCATTCTCACTCATTTTCACCTATTTGAGGGCTGCAATCAGTCCTCCATGCCTCCAAACCTGGTCCTGGCCCATTGCTGGGACCCCACCACCCTCCTCTTGTGTGAGGGATAAGGTGCAGGAAAAGGGGTTTGTAGCCTTGCTGTATCAGACATTAAGAGCCCCAAACCTTGTTACCCACCTTCTTTAGGAGATCATCATCATCATGTTCCTATTATGCCTCTGGCGTTTAGGGCAGTAACGAAGCTCCTCCACTCCTGTCTGTTTCTGGCAAATCTTTAATACTTCCCCAGCTTTGCCCCAGGTTTTTTAGCTCGGCTTCCACAGCTCTTTGCCATGTTGTTTTCGGTCGGCCTCGTTTTCACTTGCCTTCAGGTGTCCATCTTATTGCTACTCTGGTGATGGAATCAGTTTCCATGTGAAGCACATGACCAATCCATCTCCAATGCCTCCTGGCAATGATGGTGCTCAGATCCTCTTGGCTTCACTGTGTCAATAGATCTTGGTTTGAGATTGTTCTAGGCCAAAAGATATGGAGGATTTTTCTGAGGCAGGTTGTATGGAATGAAGACAATTTGGACATGTCCTACTTTCTCATTCCCCAGCATTCTACACTATAAAGTAGTGTTGAAAGTACGCAGCTCTGATAAATCTTGAGTTCGGTTTTGGTGCTGTATTTTGAAGACTTCAAGACTGTATTTAAGCTCCTGAAGGTGTTTCTGGCTTTACTGGCTTTGTTCTGGATGTCCTGGCTTGTTCCACCATCCTGGATGATGGTGCTGCTCAAGTATGTGAATGTTTCTGCATTGGTGAGACCATAATCCTCTATCCGTACTGGTGATGGTGAGGCAATATTAAAGGTCATGATATCTATCTTATTGCAGTTTTCAGTCCAGTTTGCTGGCTGAATGCATTGAGTCAAGTTGTTTTTTCTTGTATATGGTGTTGGGTATGGGATAGGAGAGCGACATCATCTGCAAAGTCCAGGTTTTCAAGGGATGAGAAGAGTGTCCATTTAATGAGATGCCTTCCCCCAAATCTACTTCCAGTTCTGGTTTATCAGAGAACCAGAATCCCTATGGAATGAGTAACTTCACTGGATACCTGCAATGGGTTGTAAGGAATCTTCTCTAGGGTGCTTGGCTCAAGACCACCCTCTAACGTCCTCCTAACTAAAAGCTCACCATAAGAGTCCAGGGAGCCTGATCCCTGCTACAAAATGTTATTCCTGAGACGTGACTGGGGATGATTGATGATACCGGTCCGTAGTGTACCAGTGATATCACATACTGAAGTACCTGAATTTCAAAGAAACTCAAATCATAGGCAGGTGCACCCCCATCTGAGTTCCATAAGATCCCCCAAAATAAGCCCTGAATGTTAATGGTGCCACTAATCTCTAGACTGATCCACTAGCAGTAATCAGCCAAGAGTTCCAAAAGGCCTGTGAAGTCAGTTCAGATCCCGTGTTGGCTCCCAGGGCTTAGTTTAGAAATTTGTCCACGAAGTGTGGCAATGCCATTATTAATCCCAGGCACACGCTTAGCAATAAAGATGTTATCAATTAAACAGCACAACATAAAGGCCCTGTTTTCTGCTTAAGCCCCAGTGTGATCCACAAACCAGGTAAAAAGAAGAGTTCCCCTGCCTATCTTGCCTATGGGGGCCCAACCCAATAGACGTGCTCAGAGCATGCCTACCAGATCGGGGCCCATTCAAAATCTATCCTCAATGTCTCCTGTTGAAACTGTTCCACTTTGGACAAACACTTTGTGGATCCCAGCCTGCGTGTGCTACATGTTCTATAACATGACTTAGAGTACATTGGTTCCCCTATGCATATCCACACACACTCACTCCTCCAGTTCACACTGCTGAAGGTACAGAACTGACTTGTGACATAAGGATTAGATGAAAGCTACATTTCCACCCCCATATACAGAACAAAAAGATCATATCTTGCAGTGGAGGCGGAGACACTTGCAATTTGGCTCTAAAATTTAAAAACAGCCCCATATGTAACAAACAATCATGGCATGGGAGGCATAAAAACAAACATAACTTGTTGATGAGATTTAAGTAGCTGACAGAGACTATGCTGAAGTTGCAGATTTTTTTTAACTTTACTGTACATTTTACATTCCACTCGCCTCAGAGTTCTAATCAGAATCTTTAGCATAATATCAAACTTGTAACATACCACAGAAGATTACCATGCAGATCATGGGAGACGCACAAGAATTTATGCTTATTTTCTTTCAAATTATCAACATGTCTGGCCCATTTTAAGTTCTCAAGCTTCATTAGCAACTGTGCTTTAATATCACAATTTTTCAAGTTTAACTCTAATCTGTTACACACTTGTGGTCTGTGAATCTGCACTTTATTGATGGTGCTTTTATATATAGGGGCAAAATTGTTTTGAATGTGTGTTTTTCCATATGTGTAAGCCAGTGGTCTGAATGAGCTGTCTCCTGTCATCTATTGATAAATTGGGGGAAAAGACCTCAGGAGCAATTAGAGCTCCACAAATCTGTGGATATCCGCTTCATATCCACAAATATTCATGGTCCGTTTGTAGATCACGGATGGATGCGGATCCAGATTTTATATCTAGAACCCATCAAATCTGCAGATATCCACTTCATATCTGTGGACCATGTCTGCAGATCACAGATTGGATGCGGATACACATTTTGTATCCGCGTAGGGCTCTATAAACCATATTTGCATGGACTACTTTGCTAAGGTGATCAATAGACCTGCTTTGCCATGTTGATCAATTTTGATCGTTTTGGGTTAAAATTCACTTGTCTTGGCTGCAGGGGTAATTAAATATTGTGATTCTTATTGCATCACTACAGGGCAATATACTGTACTTAATATGCCCTAATTGAGGAGTCGCCCTAATTTGAAATGTCACTTGTTAAGTGTGGAGTAACAAAGTGAAAGTCAGAGGAGGTGGAACAGGCGCTCCAACAGCATGGTGAGGATTCTGTTTTAAGAGTTCTAGATGCTATTTAACCCTCTCACTCCAGTATTTAAGACAGAACTGATTAGACTCAGTTGAGACCTTTTGTCCCTTCTCAGAGATCACCAGAGCTGAAATCACTGCTATGTTTGTCTAGGGAGCTGAGCCTTAAGCCTGGTGTGGAGACAGTGTTCCAGTGAAAGATAACACAGAGGGGAACACCAATAGTGAGGCTTCCCATTACTCACTGAAATCACTAAGAGCTGAAATCACTAAGAACTGAGCTAAGTAGTAAAACCTCAGAACACAGCATTGCACCTAACTGCAATACAGTAAGACACACCGCGCCAGATCAAAGGTGCCCATACCTAGCAAATTCTACATCTGTGATTAGTAATACCTAGGTTGTCATGGTGCTGTAGAACCAAACTGGACTGGACTTGACGAACAACACAGCAGAGCAGCAGTGGAGGTGGTGGTGAGAAGAGGCAGTGGTGAGCAGTGGCAGAGGCATTACTGGTCCAGACACCACCACCTGGAAGTGGAGCTGGAGGCAAACCTACCTGAATGCACCGCTGGACTTTGGGGCTTTGCTGATCTTGGACAACAAAAGTGAGGTATGGCAGAAGGAAAGGGGGAGTGACATGTTACAGGGACATTCATCTATTGGACTTTCACACTGCAGGTGGGAAACTGAGGCAAAGGACTAACAAGATACTGTGGGGAAGGCATGTTATTTATTGTCTCCTTACTTTTCAGTCATTGTTGCTGTGTTTTCTCAAATTCATGCTGTGCTCCCTCTCCTCTTAACAAAACTTTTCTTTTTGTTATATACATACTCAGTATGTGTGAGTGGGGAAGTACTGCCTATTAGAGGCATAGAGGGGAAATAATTACTTTTTCCAGATTTTTGAGTGGGAGCTCAAGCCATTTTTGTTTTGTAATTTTAAGAAGAACCCCTAGATACTGAACCTGACTCTTGTTACTTCTGACAGGGTTACATATGACGTGAGAAGGGTTACATATGACTAAAATAAACTCTCTGGAATTAGAAGATGTGCAGGTATTAAAAAAAACTGGATACTTCAAGGGTTTCACAGAAAATGTTCACGTGCTATACAGAATACCAGTAGCCATAATGTGTGATTCATTTTATCATACAATCCCATGGAAGAGTGACTTATCAGTACCGAAGGAATGGTATTATATATATTATATACACTTGTGACAGTGAATGTACATTCCAAAAGTTTAGATGTGAACGGTGAAAGGCATATATTTTATCTTTTCTTTATTTGTTGTAAGTCAATACTTTTCATACTAGAACTGACGTCTGAAGATATGATCTTCAGCCTAAAGACTGGCATGAAAGCAGAGGATACTGTGGATTTGTTGTTAGTGAGCCTTTAGAAATGCAAGGAAAGCCTGTCTCATAATAAGGTTCTGTAACACCATTTTAGTGCAATGATTTCCTTGGTATCAAAAGAATTAAATCACTTTGCTTCTTTTACCAATTTTAAAGGTACAGAAGTAATATTCTTAAAATGTTCACCACAAAGACTGCTCCAATTTTTATTGCTTTCTAATTTCTCTACTTTAAATTAAATGATTCCTGGCAAATATAAACCTTTATAATAAGGCAAGGGAGCAAAATTTCAATTTATTTTCTCAATTAGCAAGTAATTTTATCTTCATAACATGAAGTATTGTAAAAATGGTGATAACATTTTATTAGCCCCATAAGTGAAAAATAGAAAATAAAGATTTGTAAATGGTACCTTTTAAAAAGGGAGGAACCCATCTTGAGGGTGTTAGGGAAAAGAATTCTCAAAGAATACTCAGTGGAATCCCAAACATCATTTCCCAGACCTTATGTGATATTTATTAGCATAAATGTAGGTGCATTTCAAGACTCAGTTGTTGGGAATGAGTCATTCCAAATCTGTCTGAGAGGGAATATTCCCATCTGATAGCCACATTTTGCCTCTGAAAACTAGTGGAGTTTCTATAAACCAATAGCCTTCAAAGTTACTTCTGGTTGGATTAGATCCCAAAAACCTTTGAACAGAAAATTATTTCATTATTTTCCATCAGACAAAATATACTCACAGCTGCAAAGCATAACCGGTTTAAAGAAAAAAAACAATAATCTAATACCTTTGTTGTTGTCCATTCCTCCAACAGCATACAGTGTTCCAACTGTAGATTTTCTAGGTTTAGTCCTTGGACTTTGCATTAGAGTTCTTCTTTCTGGTAAAAGATGGTATTTCATAGCTTCCAGAATTAGCTTCTGACATTCCAAGTCATCCTTAAAAAGTGCATGATTTTCTAGGTCAGCCAATATCTGTGAATGATACAATCATGAATCAATAATGATACAGTATTCCTGGATAAATAGTACTATGCAAAGGGAAAGCCACCAGAAAATTAATAATATTGATTACAAAAGTAACACTAAATGTATCATTTGTTGCAGAAAAGATTCTGTCAAGCTTATTCATTTCAAAACCTTTTATACAAGAAATGGGCAATGCTTTGTGGATCATGAAAACACATTTAAAACAGTTACTTCCCCACAGTGTATGAGATATGGGAGGTATTCAGTATTCAGAATTTTGGGAAACACTCTTGTACACCACAGCACGGTAACTGGATAAATGTTGATTTTAATGGCTCCCATTATAGGTAAAAACATTCATTTTTAAATTATCACAAATATACTCATTAGTTAGAGTCCTTTGTTAACTTTCTATGGTATTCCACAGAGTAGTTTACAGAGATGTACTCTAATTGTTTTCAAATACATTATTTAGTATTCATTTAAAAGTTTCTCATGGCTTTTCTGGATTATTTCTGCTTCAGCTGTGTATGTTAGCAGCAATCTGACTTAACGCTACAAACATAGATAAACACTTATGCCGCTTTCAGCTAAATATACAGTAATAAAATGACTGCATCTCTTGAAACTGGCACGGGAGCTGTAATAAATATTCATGGGATATGGGTGCCCGATGAACTAAGTTGCCGAAATCAGTAAGTAAAAAAAAAGTATAGCATGGTAGGATCTGTACATTTTTAGAAGGGAAGGCATTGAGTTGAAGATTTGAAATATCTGTTTTCTGTCTTAGTTATCTCCAAAGTGTCTTTCACCATGATTATCTCAGAACCAAAAGATGCACTAGAAGAAGAAAAATAGTTAATTAAGAATACAAGTAAACACAGATAAATCCAATTATTTGAATGCCTAAACACATAAACCTCTGATTATTGGAGAATCTGACAACAGAAATTTGATTCCTATAAAAACTTCATATTTAGGGAATGCTGAGAAATCTGAAATTTTGATAATTCAGGTTTACTCTATATTTACTTGGTGCTTGCATATTACTGTTTGTGTGGATGGATTTTTTGGGCACCATTTAGTAACTTATTTCTAAATATCTGAACTAATGTAATTTTACTAAACAGTTGTACTAACGGTAAGTTTTGACTATTTGGTCCAGAGAGCATTACAAGTGTTGTAACCCTGGACAATTGGTATATGGCCACAGAGAAGGTAGAAAACTACTAAATCTTTGGAATTCATTTTATGTTTCCATTTATTGACAGTGTCACTCAATGAATGAGTATTAGGCAAGGAAAACCTCTCCACATACACTCATTACTAATGTATGTTTTATTTTTACATATAGCAAGCTGTATAAAATCACTCCCTTTTCACACACAAATATCCTGCTTGATATGTAAACACTTTTAAAAAAAATTGAATGTTATATGCTGTATATCACAGTCACTTTCCTCTTGTATTCTTTTTGCCTTCTCAAAGAGTAACAGAAACATATCAGTATATCAACGTTAAAAGTTAGTAATTTAGGGAGAACAGACAATTAAAATTGGTTAGAAACAGTGGATCAAGTATGTAAAAAGAGCTCTGGGTAATAAAGGTATTTATGCAAGCAGGAACAGTAAGCTATTTTTTGTGGAAGATGATAATTTTTTTTTAAATGGGAAAATCAAGAGGTCAGAACTCAGGGGAAATGAGATGGGGGGAAAGGACACAGGACACATCTGTCTTTGAACTTCAGAAAAAGCAATATAAACTGCAAAAGGAAGCTGGAGTAATCAGGTGAATGCAAATTTGATTTCGCTCCCTTTTAATAAACAGAGAGCAGAAAAGTTCCACTGATTTTAGTAGGAAAGAAAACTTATTTGTTCACCCTTTTAAACATAAGAGGGAACCAGATAATTATAATTAGAGAGTGGGGGAGGAGAGTTTGGGAGAGATTGAGTTTCCAGGGGCAGATCCTCAGCTCATGTAAATAAAAAACTGGGCCAGCTGAAAATCTGTCTCCATGATTCTGATATTTTGATCCAGTTTTGGGTCCCCCACTACAAGAAGAATGAGGACAATTTGGAGAGAGTCCAGCAGAGGCCAAATAAAATGATTAGGGGGCTGTGGCACATGACTTATGAGGAGAGGCTGAGGGAACTGGGGTTATTTAGTCTGCAGAAGAGAAGAGTGAGGGGATTTGATAGCAGCCTTCAACTACCTGAAAGGAGGGTTCCAAAGAGGATGGAGCTAGGCTGTTCTCAGTGGTGGCAGACGACAGAACAAGGAGCAATAGTCAGTGCGGGAGGTCTAGGTTGGATATTAGGAAAAACTCTTTCACTAGGAGGGTGGTGAAGCACTAGAATGGGTTACCTAGGGAGGTGGTGGAATTTCCATCCATAGAGGTTTTTAAGGCCCGAATTGACAAAGCCATGGCTGGGATGATTTAGTTGGAATTGGTCCTGCTTTGAGCAGGGGGTTGGACTAGATGACCTCCTGAGGTCTCTTCCAACCCTAATCTTCTATGATTCTATGACCTAAAAAGCAATAAAGGTATCGCCATCAAATCAGAGAAGGAACATATAATTTGGATAGATTTTGTAAGTGCTAAATGTTACTCGGTTCATATTCTGCATATCATCCAAAATCCTCAGGAGCCAAATGGGGAAAAAATGGCCCAATGCTACTTGCAGAAGTGAAGTGTAGCAGAATCCAATGGTCAGGTCAGAAGAGAGTGAGAGATAAAGCACACAGAAATGGGAAGTGCTGACTCTGATTAAGTACTTATATGGAAGCTAATCCCCAGGGTCTGGGATAAACAGCTTTGGAAAAAGTGAAGTTATTTAGAGTGTTATCTCTGAGGCATAATTTCTTCCTGCAGGGAATCCACATCAGCATTTCCTTTAGGAGTCTCTGCTGCTGGTGAAACTATGGGAGCACAATGGCGATATGGGCAGAGCCATGTGGCAGTGCAGAAGCATGAGGCCAGAGGGTTTTTCTGTTGGGTTTGCACTGGCCTCTAATGAATCTTGGGAACCTGCATGTTCTGTGGACAAGCCCCTCTCGTGTCTTCCTGGGGCACACCCTGTCACTGACAGGAAAAATGAGAAGCAAACACCATGAGTTCACTGATGTAGGGAAATATCTTACTCAGTGATGTCTGTATGTTTTCCTATATTCAATTCGAACTCTAATAGTTCATAGAACTACTTGCGAAGCTGCCTGTAGTGACTCAAGAGTATGAATACTAACCTCAGGGCAGATTGTTAGAAACCAGGGCAAACACCCCAAATTGACTGTGATTTCTATATTTAGATTTCACCAACCAATAGTGCAGGGGTCGGCAAACTTTCAGAAGTGGTGTGCCGAATCTTCATTTATTCAGTCTAATTTAAGGGTTTGCATACCAGTAATACATTTTAACATTTTTAGAAAGTCTCTTTCTATAAGTCTATAATATATAACTAAACTATTGTTGTATATAAAGTAAATAAGATTTTTAAAATGTTTAAGAAGCTTCATTTAAAATTAAATTAAAATGTAGAGCCCCCCGGACCTGTGGCCAGGACCCGGGCAGTGTGAGTGCCACTGAAAATCAGCATGTGTGACGCCTTTGGCACGCATGCCATAGGTTGCCTACCCCTGCAATAGTGTAAACTCCTCAGGCATTATAACAGACTAAACAGGGAGTCACAGCATACTCCGATCTAACTTGCCACCCAGGTGAGCATATCTTTGTGGTAAATGGTCCTTTACACCAAGAATCACAGTAATCTTCAGGTTACTCCCACTTCCAAAAGACCAGTCATTTTCCCCAGGTAAATTGCATCTTATATCTCACATCAAAGACAATACTTGTAGCCAAGCCTATAATAAACTATATACAGTTTTATTAATAGGAAAAGGAAACAAGGGTTATTTACAAGGTGAAAGCAAGTAAACACAGATATACAAATTATTTGCCATCTTACATTTCAAAAGGTAATAGAAACTTCTATAATAAGCAAGCCCTTGAGGTCTAACCCAAACTAAGCCACTGGAGACCTCTTGCTTATGCCTAGAAAACCTTGACTCCTAGAGTCCAAGCAGCTTAGAGATAAACAGATCTTTCTGTACGGGGTCTTTATCCCTCTCCTGTCATGTGCGCCGAGTTGTAAACTCAGCTGATGGGAGGAATTCACTTGCGTAACTTGTGTGTGGGTGGAGAGCAGGACACCTAAGTCTTTAGTCCTCTATAACGTTTCACAATAGTCTATCTGCTGTTGATGGACCCTTCCTTCAGTATAATTTACTATACATAAAAAGATTAAATTATTTCAAAAGAAACACATCATGTGAAATGTTTAACTCTGGTGGAACAATCTCTTCTCTTCTTTTGGGAGAAAAGTGAAGCAGAGGGTCGGACAGATCTTACACTAGAAAGAAGGATATGGATATGGGTGCACCCCCTGAGACACACGAGTGTTCTTCTCCCAGCAGGGAGTTTTGATGCTCCATTCAGTGGTAGAAAACACTGGTAGCCCCAGACATTCCTCAGCCCAACACCAGCTTCTCCTGCTCTTCCCTATCTGGTGAGGCTTCACTTTACCAGCTAGGAAGAAGATGCCACTCTGGGAAAGCAGGGATACCTCAAGACAGGCAGGAAAGGAAGGGGAGCTGTACTCTCCTTTACTTAAACCCCAGACCTGTCCCTCTTATTAAGGTGAACGTGTTTGAAAATTAGCTTGTGTGTTGTCCTCCTCATGAAAAAACCTGCATTTCAGGATTTTTTCAATTATTTTTTTCAATTATTAATGCGTCTATTTTCTGAGACTAAATATAATTGCAAGAGCAGCCAGTCTTTGAATACATATCGGCTATTTTTTAATTCCCATACCAAAAATAGGTTATAAACTAGTTCTGTGCAATTGTTTTTTACCACTGAGAAATATGATTTTAACAACTAAAACCCAAACATTTCACTAGTGAATTTTCTAACACTCATATCTACCGTTTAAGTTTTTAGCGACTAGGTAGTATGAATTCAGAAATTATAGCTACTGCTGACACTGGAGAAGTTTCTTCCAAATACAACAGATTAAAACATAACTTTGATTGAACAAACCAGCAAAGCAAATATTAGGTTTCTGTCACTGCAAATTACATCTTTGAGAAATGTCATGTAGAATATCTGAAATTGAATTAGCTGATGTCATAGGTTTTCTCATAAAATGTACATTCTTTTCATGTCTTCTAGAAAAAATAAATTAATTAATCAGCTTGTGCTGAACTAAATACTGTAGTATTTACTTTTACTAAAGACTGTAAACCTGTGCCTCAGAAGGGAAGAGGGAGGCATTTTACGCAAGTCATATACATTCTCTTCATATGGAAGGCATAATAATCTGGACCACAAGGTCCAGCTGCCCAAGTCTGAGTTTAGATGTTTCTGTAAATAAATATTCAAATATGACTACATATCTTTGATTTATTTTTGAAATAGATAAAGCAACGTACATAGTGTGCCCTCTAATTCAGCATTCCACACACTGTTTCAGACCTACCCAAAGATCCACAATTACGATGATCTTGCTGATGCTGACTCCACATATCTCATTTGAAAGCCCAATCATCCATTAATTTCAAATTCTCAATTTAGTAGGTATCTAAAATGAGTGAACCCTAAAAGTTTAGTTTCAACCAGGAGGGATTACAAATTCCATCCTCATTTTGATTCAAAGCAGCTGGAGTCAAACCACCTTTGCATGTTTGTTTGAGTTTCAATTGTGATAAACTTCAATCTGTGATGGGAATCCCCCCCGCCCCACCATCCACACACACAAGGAAAAGCCATTCTCTCACACAAAATCTAAAATAAGCTAAGATAAAGTTTGGGAGTGGGGGTCTCAGAACTTGAAGAGAAGAGGTTGGTGTGGGAAATTTTGCAGATGTTTGAACATCCTTTGTCCATGTCCACAAAATGTACCAAATCTTGAATTAGGCTAATTTGAATGGGTTCATAATTTGATGTAGATGTTTCCTGTAGTTTTATTGGTATCAGGGGCACAGACATGGGCTGGGGGCTGCTTTCAGGCTTCCTGTTTAATCATATCATGGCTAGATCGTCAGGCTCCACCGGTAGTGATTAACAGGTTGATGACTAATTGGCAGCTGGTATCAAGCGGAGTGTCCAAGGGTTCGGTCTGGGGGCCGTTTTTGTTCAACGTCTTCATTAATGGTCTGGATGATGAGATGGATTCCACACTCAGCAAGTTTGTGGATGACATGAAGCTGGGGGGAGAGGTAGATAAACTGGAGGGTAGGAATAGGTTCCAGAGAGACCTAGACAATTGGAGGATTGGGCCAAAAGAAATCTGATGAGGTTCAACAAGGACAAGTGCAGAGTCCTTCATTTAGGACAGAATAATCCCATGCACTGCTACAGGCTGGGAAGCAATTGGCTAAACAGCAGTTCTGCAGAAAAGGACCTGGGGATTACAGTGGACGAGAAGCTGGATATGAGTCAACAGTGTGCCCTTGTTGAAGGCTAACAGCATATTGGGCTGCATTAGTAGGAGCATTGCCAGCAGATCGAGGGAAATGATTATTCCCCTCTATTCGGCACGGGTGAGGCCACATTTGGAGTATTGTGTCGAGTTTTGGGCCCCCCACTACAGAAAGGATGAGGACAAAATGGAGAGAGTCCAGCAGAGGGCAGCGAAAATTATTAGGGGGCTGGGGCACATGATTTATGAGGAGAGGCTGAGGGAACTGGGCTTAATTAGTCTGCAGAAGAGAAGAGTGAGGGGGGATTTGATAGCAGCCTTCAACTACCTGAAAGAGGGGGGGGGTTTCCAATGAGGATGGAGCTAGGGCTGTTTTCAGTGATGGCAGATAACAAAACAAGGAGGAATGGTCTCAAGTTGCAGTGGGGGAGGTCTAGGTTGGATATTAGGAAAAACTCTTTCACTAGGAGAGTGATGAAGCACTGTTATGGGTTACCTAGAGAGGTTGTGGAATCTCCATCCTTAGAGGTTTTTAAAGCCTGGCTTGATAAAGCCCTGGCTGGGATGATTTAGTGGGGACTGGTCCTGCTTTGAGCAGGGGGTTGGACTAGATGACCTCCTGAGATCTCTTCCAATCCTAATCTTCTATGATTCTATGATTCATATCTAACCTCCTGAATCAAATGCTCAGATAAGGGTTGATTGTATTCTCCCTAAAAAGACAATGAAAGCTTTTCCATTGATTGCAAGGGTCTTATCTGAAAAGAGATATTTTTTCTGAAAGTCTCCCAGTATTGCTGTAGAACCAGTGCAGATTCACCAGTGGGAACACACTGTATTGTGAACATGCAATTGAGATTTTTACCACCATCTACACCTGCTCTGAGCAATGAGAGTCATGTTGGGCCTATAATTAGGGCCAGATTTATTTTGTTATGAAGTTTCCTTATATTTTTCACAGGATTTACTATGTAAAATTGTGAGAAAATGGCTGTTTTGAACTATTCATACATTTGGCCCTTTTTTTTCATTTTTACAAAGGTATTTATATTCCACAAGATATTTCTCAATGGAGACCAAACATTCTAAAATAGAAAAGCACTATAAAAATGTTTAAACCCCAAATCTGTTCTTCTTTTAAAAAAATTCTTTGAAATTTTCCGATAAAGAGTGCTATATATACTAGTTACTGAAGTACATAATGTACTAATGATTCCTAAACCAAATGCTTATCTTGGTAAGTTTTCCTTAAATCAATTTTCTTATTCATTTTCTCCTCTATTATCTGCTATTTTTAATGCCATCATTTTACAGGAGGCATACAACCTTTTAAAAGACCTTATTAATTGGTGTACTGCCTTATCAAATATTCTACAAATATGGAGATTTTAATTATTTTGTTTGGAATATACCACTACTGATAATAATAACATGTTTTACATTTGAAAGTATAGTAGAACACCTGCAACGATAACAACATCATTAAAGTATTCAACTGAATTAATATTCTGGGAAGTGAAAATACAGGTGCATAAATGTATAAATGTAGACAAGCCCTCAGTCTCATACATAGCAGGCTTTGTCCTGTAACAGAAGTTCCCAAACTTTTTAATAGCATTGATGGAGGTCCTGAACCAGAAAAGAACATAAGTACATGCTTAAGAGCATCCCTGTTCTGGAGAGCACTTAAGAACATGTTTAAATGTTAAGCACCTGCTGAAATCTCATTAACTTCAATATATTTTAAGCACTTGCTTTCCTGAATCAGAGCCTCAGTTTGTATCTGGGGAAGAATAAGTAAGTTTGAATGTGGAAAATGGAAAGGGCAGAATGGAAGGTTGATGACAGGAGCTCAATTATATATTTAAAGCAAAGCCATTTAAGGGTTTCATAGTTAAAACATTTATGAATTCTAATGTTAGGGGAGAACGTGCAGTGAGCAATTTTTCTGTAAATAGTGAACATCATTAAAGGTTCACTCTGGAAGGCCAGCTAATACAGAATTATAATAAGGAATGCTATTTTTAAATAGGAGCTTTTAAATAAGGAGAGAAAATCTGAAAGGAAAATAGATCAAAAGGCAATTTGGAATAACAAGCACATGTTTTGATACCTGATGCTTCTGAGTATCAGTAGTAATGTGCAGAAAAGTAGAACTACCAACTTTCAAGAGTCATGTTTCCTCAGTTCAACCATTTTGGTACTATGATCATTATTTATTTGTATATTGCAATAGGTGAGCATGGTGCTTTACATGAAGACTACAAATGTTGTCAGATAACAGAGAAAGAGAAACTGGGGATAAATAAAGGTCAGCTAGGTCATATGTCAAATAGACCAGGGTTTTCCTTACAGTATATTATGTGTGGTGTGCAGTAGCGCAGCCAGGTCCGGGAGCGGCGCTATAAAAAGGCGCCTCCCCCTGTACTTACCCGGCGGTGCTCCGGGTCTTCGGCGACACTTCAGTGGCGGGTCCTCACTCACTCCGGGTCTTCAGTGGTACCCGCCTCCGAAATGCTGCTGAAGACCCGGAGCGCCGCCGGGTGAGTGCAAGAAGCGGCGCTTAAAAAGAAGCGGTGCCTTTTATTAGCGCTGCTAAAAAAAGGCGCTGCTTCTGCCACTTCTGCTTACAGGGGGAGCGGCCGCTCCCCCTGCTCCCCCCATGGCTACGCTACTGGTGGTGTGCTCTGTCTAGTTAAAAAATAACTCACTGACTGTGGCTTCAACCAGCTCTCCTGGATATCAGTTTAGTACTAAATACTCTCAGGTATTTATTATTTCCCTCATGTTCAGGAATTTTTCCTTTGCTGAGTTTCATCCTGCTACTCTTCCGTTCATCCTCTTGTACCGCCCTACACAATTCCTTTTCCTTCGGGGTATTTACATTCTTCTAATTATTTTTATTTTTATTATTTATTATTTGTATGGAAGTAGTACCCAGGAGCCCCAGGCACAGATGAGGACCCCAAAGTGCTAGCAGTTCCACTAATACTGAACACTAAGATGATTCATCGATTCCAAAATCAGTAGATCATTGTGATAATCTAATCCAACCTCTTGTAAAACACAGGCCATAGAACTGCCCCAAAATAATTCTTAGAGGAAATCTTTTAGAAGAACATTCAATCTTGATTTAAAAGTTGTCACTGATGGAGAATCCTCCATGACCATTTGGTAATTTGTTCCCGAAAGGTTAATCACTCTCACGGTTAAAAATGTATGCCTTATCTTTCATCTGAATTTGTCTAGCTTCAACGTCCAGTCATTGGATTGTGTTTCCCTGGTAGATACTTATACACCGTAATCAAGTCATCCTTTAACCTTCTCTTTGTTAAAATAAGTAGATTGAGCTCTTTGAGTCAATCAAAATAAGGCATGTTTTCTAATCCTTTAATCATTGTTGTGGCTCTTCTCTGCACCCTCTCTAATTTAGTTCTTTTGGACACAGCATCACAGTGGGAGCTCATGTTCAGCTGCATATCCACGATGATCTCCATAAGCTCAAATACTTCGAGACAGTTACATTAGCAATTTAATCAAGTAAAACATATTTAGTTCTTCAAGTAACTTTCCATACTGTAAGTCAGTTCTGTTAGTCTTTTTTTATTAACTACAATAAAGGCATTAACAAAAGAGTGCATCTTATAAAGGATCTATTCAGTAGAAGCTATGTACCAAAGTATCCTTTGCATTTTTGCTAAGGATACCTAATATTAGGTACCTAAATCCATGAGTGATCTGATTTTTGAAAGTGTAGAGTACTCCAAAGCACTCGTTACTAAACTGGTGGTCCTGTTTAACCTGTCTCAAATACAAGAACAAGGGGACATTAAATGAAATTGAAAGACAGCACATTTAAAAGAGATCAGAGGAAATCAGTACTGTATTCAGAACAGCTGGACTCAAAACAGAATTCGAAAATTATATAGAAATTGAGGGCCATCTATTATTACATTAGCTAGTATATTATACACACACACACACACCTCTATTTCAGGGTGTAAGTCAACTACAAAATGATGAGGATTAGCAAGAGACTTCCCTAATAGGCTAGTTATTCCATAGTTATCCATTATGAGGAGTTTTGTAACTGAAGAGATGGATGTTGGACTAAATGGACATTGGTCTCATTCAGTAATGTATTTTTTTGTTGTTATTTTATCACAGGATTTGATTTGTAAAGTGCTGAACACCATCTACTCCAAAGGAAGTCCATGGGAACTATTGGTGTTCACACATCTGAAATAAGACCATGCTGTAAATTAAAATCAAATTTGGCCTTTAAAAGAATAAATGGTTCTTCTATTTGTTAACACTAAAGGAAATAATATATTTCTGTAATATATCAGGTTAGGAGGTTACTGCTTTACAGATTCTGTGCATTTCATTTTGATAAAAATGATGTTGGAGCTTTAAAACCATATAAAACTTTCGGAATGACTCTGTCATAGACTGTAAACTGCAGTAATTACTCACTAAGACAGCAGTTAAAAAGAACAATATGTCTTCTCTTGCTAAATGCTGTATTATCCAATCAGAACAACTAGACCAACCATTCCCCCCACCACCCCTTTTCATTTACCAGAAATGAACCACAACAAATTTAAATACCAGCCTATCAACTTTTTCCTCCATATGAAATCTGAGATAGCTGTATTAGGATACTTTAATTTTTAATGATTTATTAAGGTCTACTATAATTAATATCAAGCTTTTTTCCATTTTAAAAATGATATAGACACATCATAACAAATATATCATCTTGTGCTGGGTAATAGAAAAAAGCATATCACAACTATATAGGAGTCCAATTTTCAAATCTGGTCACATAACATAAGATATCAAATTTTACATTTTCGGTGCTCGGATCTGCACTACAACCACCTGGGTAGTTAAGTGCTGACTTGAGCACACAAATATGGAATTAGCTGCCTTAATATAGAAAAATCTTATTTATAGGATTTGGTGTGTCATTTCTTCTTCGTCTGCCTTGTCTTTAGGTATGTTATATAGATAAAATCCCAACCACAACACATTATATAAATCTGTGAGTCAATCATCTACTTACAGTATTTATCTTCATTATCATGTTATTTGAGCATCTTAAAAGTTCATAACATCTGCAACAACTTGAAGAACTATTGAGGTTTGTCCTTTCTCTCTTTCCTCTTCACTTGGAGTAAGAGGATCATCATCTTCTTTACCATCTATAGAAGCGACAAAGAGTCCTGTGGCACCTTATAGACAAACAGACGTATTGGAGCATAAGCTTTCGTAGGTGAATAACCACTTCATCAGATGCATGCAGTGGAGATATCCAGAGGCAGGTATCTCCACTGCATGCATCTGACAAAGTGGTTACTCACCCATGAAAGCTTATGCTCCAATACGTCTGTTAGTCTATAAGGTGCCACAGGACTCTTTGTTGCTTCTACAGATTCAGACTAACACGGCTACCCCTCTTATTCTTTACCATCGATGTTACTTTTATTTATTATTATTAATTATTATTATTATGTATTTATTTCCATGGGATGGACAGAGAAGGAGATACTGCTTTCTAAAAAAGATATAGTAAAGTGCTTTATTGATCTAAAAACAGACCAAAATATATTAAAACAACAGAAAGCGAGTAGGTTTTCCAGCATTGCTAATCAGTTGAATGAGTAGAATGACCAGAGGAGGAGAGAGACCTGGGTGTGTGAGTTGATCACAAGGTGACTATGAGGCACCAATGTGATGTGGATATGAAAAAGGCAAATGGGATCCTAATATGTATCAGACAAGGCATTTCAAGTAGAGATAGAGAAGTATTGATGCCCATTATACAAGACATTGGTAAGATCTCATTTGGAATACTGTGTACAATTCTGGTCACCCATGTTCAAGAAAGATTAATTTAAAGTGGAACAGGTGCAGACAAGAGCTACTAGAATGATTATGATGATTATGAGAGGGGACTGAAAGAGATTGGCTTGTTTAGTCTTGCAAAAGGAAGGCTGAAAGTAGATATGAATTTTCTCTATAAATACATTAGGAGGAATATGCCAGGGATGGTGAAGAACTATTTTAGTTAAAGGACAATTTTAGCACATGAACCAATAGATATAAACTGGTCATGAACAAATTCAGGTTAGAAATTAGAAGATTTCTAACCATCAGACATGTGAGGTTCTGGTACAGCCTACCAATATCGGGGGCGGAGGGCAAATGACTTAATTAGTTTTAAGAGAGAGATGGACAAATTTATTAGTACAACTGTATGACAGGGTTTCATGTGATGGTGCGGGCAGAACTCACTAGCTCTGGGACTCACTTGTGGTTTACAAGTAAGCCCCTTCAGTTTCAGTTTAAACCGATTTTTACCCCCCCCCCCAAAAAAATCTAGATTTTACAAGAAAAGTATTATTAATTTTTTCTGATGTTCATCCTACTTTTGTATCATTCAAATATATAAAAATAACTTGTTTTATTAGGAAAGTGCAATACAATGTGTGACGTTTCAATCCATATGCTTTATGAAAATATGCTTGCAATGTAAATATAATGTAACTGGAATATGCTTTATGCAAAAGGTCTCTTGTAATGTATCATTACAAAGCTTATAATCAACTGAGGGTGTTCATCCTATTTGTAGGTATGTATCATTTTTGTATCTAAAACTAGAAATATGAAGTTAACTCTGAGGTCCTATTGTAATTATGCTAAGTGTGGGCCATTAATGGTGCTTTCGAATCTTGATGGCACCCATTGACTAGGATAATTGGCTGTATATGGTTTATTTACCTGCAAGCCTTCATGTGGACATGGGGCCAGCCTCTGGGTAATGAAGAATGAGGTCTTACAGTGACATGTGACCATGTCACCTGATACTGGAATCCATCTTAAACCTGGTGCTTTTCCATTTAGAGCGAGAGGTGGGAACCCAGAGAAACAAAGGATTCCCGCCTTGTGCCAAAGCTATAAAAGGGTGTGGAACAGAACAAAGAGGGCTGCCAGTCATGAGAAATCCCCTATTTACGACCTGAGCTGGAACAAGGACTGTAGCAGGGGAAAGGATTGGGCCCATACTATGAAGGAGTCTAGTCTGTGAAAGAAGCTTATCGGAACATCTCTGAGGGTGAGATTTACCTGTATTCGGTTTCTTAAATGTATTAGTCTTAGATTTGTATGTTTTGTTTTATTTTGCTTGGTAACTTACTTTGTTCTGTCTGTTATTACTTTGAACCACTTAAATACTACTTTTGATTGTTAATAAAATCACTCTTGTTTAATATTGAACCCAGAGTAAGTGATTAATACCTTGGGGGGAGGGGAGGAACAGCTGTGCATATCTCTCTATTGGTGTTATAGAGAGCGGACAATTTATGAGTTTACCCCGTATAAGCTTTATAAAGAGTAAAACAGATTTATTTGGGGTTTGGATCCCATTGGGAGCTGGGTGTCTGGGTGCTGGAGACAGGAAAGCTTCTGAGTGGTTTATAGTTAAAGCCTGCAGCTTTGGGGATGTGGTTCAGACCTGGGTCTCTGTTGCAGCAGGCTTGCATGTCTGGCTCAAAAAGACAGGGTTCTGGAGTCCCAAGCTGACAGGGAATATATATCACGTATATATTTCAAGCTGTTAGCAGATAACGATTTAAAGATCTGACACACTAAAATGGGAAGAAAATGAAAATTTGTATCAGAATATGTTTCAGAACACAAGGAAGTATTCAAAAGTTTAAAAAAGTAACAAAAACAGGAGAAAAGGATGACATTGAGCGTATCTGCTGTAAACGGTGTGTCCCAATTATTAAATATAAATATTTGTGGGTTAATAGTTCTAAGTGTTGTGACAAAGTTCCTCCTCTACCTCGGTGGGTCCTGCGCTTATTGGCGGATTCTGCTTGCCTCAGAGATCTTCCCCTCTAGTAGAATCCACAGTCCAGGTTAACTCCTCCTGTGTCTGATCAGGAGTTGGGAGGTTTGGGGGGAACCCGGGCCCGCCCTCTACTCCGGGTTCCAGCCCAGGGCCCTGTGGATTGCAGATGTTTAGATTGCCTCCTGGAACAACTGCACAACAGCTACAACTCCCTGGGCTACTTCCCCATGGACTCCTCCCAACACCTTCTTTATCCTCACCACAGGATCTTCCATCAGTACGCCCTCTTACTCTCAGCTCCTAGTGCCTCTTGCTCCCAGCTCCTCACATGCAAACTCCTTCCACAGTTCCTGACATTCGCCCCTCACTGACTCACTGGGAGGCTTTTAACTAGTTTCAGCCAGCCCCTGATTGGCTGCAGGTGTCTCAATTAACCTCCCTGCCTTCTGGAAAGTTCTTAATTGGCCCCAGGTGTCTTGATTAACCTGGAGCGACTGCCATAAGGTATCAGGGATTTGTTTAGCCTGGGGCTAACATACTGGTTCCTTACCACTTTCCTATAGCCCTCTGGCCTTGCCCCGTCACAGTGTACAAGAGTAAACTGTTTATTCAAATGAAAAGTTTTATTTGGGGATTACAGATATATTGTTTACAGATATTGTGTTTTGAGTTCTGTTTTAGTTCTGCAGCAAACTACATTGAATTCCATTCACCAATGCATTAATCTATTGAATACCTTTTCCCCCCAGGGGAAAATAAACCCCGATATTTAGCCAGAAAAAATATTAATCTTTTCTCTACAGACTTCCACCTGTTTTTGTTGTGGTAGTAATAAACACTGATAAATTCCCAGGAACAATTAAATAAAACAAAAACAGAAAATGAAGGACCCTATTTATAACTTATGTTCCTTATGCTTGCAGTTTATAACATGTTTCAGGGTTTCAGCCAGCCACTTGCAGGGGTCAGGAAGGGATCCCCCTGCCCCCAGGGTATTCTGAGACATTTTTCTTATTTCCTTTCTCTGAAGCATCAGGTATGGCCAGGGCACTGAGATGGCACTGAGCATTCTCTCTCTCAGGTGCTTGGCTGACTGGTTCTTGCTCACATACTCAGGGTGTAACTGATCACCATATATGGGCTGGGAAGGAATTTCCCCCCATGTCAGATTAAGAACATAAGAACATAAGAACAGTCATACTGGGTCAGACCAAAGGTCCATCTAGCACAGTATCCTGTCTTCCGACAGTGGCCAATGCCAGGCGCCCCAGAGGGAATGAACAGAGCAAGTAATCATCAAGTGATCCATTCCCTGTCGCCCATTCCCAGCTTCTGGCAAACAGAGGCTAGGGACACCATACTTGACCATCCTGGCTAATAACATTGATAGACCTCTCCTCCATTAATTATTCTAGTTCTTTGCCTTCACAACATCCACTGGCAAGGAGTTCCATAGGTTAACCGTGCATTGTGTGAAGAAATACTTTCTTTTGTTTGTTTTAAACCTGCTGCCTATTAATTTAATTTGGTGGCCCTAGTTCTTGTCTTATGAGAAGGAGTAAATAACACTTCCTTATTTACTTTCTACACATCAGTCATGATTTTATAGACCTCTATCATATCCCCCCTTAGTCGTCTCTTTTCCAAGCTGAAAAGTCCCAGTCTTATTAATCTCTCCTCATAGGGAAGACGTTCCATACCCCTAATCATTTTTGTTGCTCTTTTCTCGATCTTTTCCAATTCCGATATAGATTGGAAGTGACCTGGGGGCAAGGTTCATTTTCCCTTTCAGCATGTGGGTGCATGTCACTGGCCAGGATTATCTGCAGGGCCGGCCCTAGCTTTTCTGCCACCCCAAGCAGCGAAGAAAAAAAAAAGCTCGCGCCGAAGAGGAAACCATGTAGAACCTGCCGCAGCCGAGCCACGGAAGAAGAAACAATGTAGAACCTGCCGCAGCCGAGCCGTGGAAGAGGAAGCACTGTAGGACCTGCTGCAGCCGAGCTGCTGAAAAAAACCAAACACTGGAGTGCCGTCCCAAGAGCAGCACAAGTGCCACCCCTTCATATTTGCCGCCCCAGGCACCTGCTTCCTCCGCTAGTGCCTAGAGCCGGTCCTGATTATCTGAATATATATCGCTTAATCTTCCCGGCCATTGCAGGGGTCTCGAGTACCAGTGCACCATGGCTCCTCCTATTTTTTGCCTGTGGCAGATAATAGTCCAATCTTCTCTGATTGTCATTTACTTTGGTCTAATTTCCCTTGATGGGGTTAGTGTGTGGGTGGTGGGTGTTGTTGTGGGCTTGTGATATAAAAAGGTCACACTAGATCGTTTAGTGGTCCCTTCTGGCCTTAACATTTATGTCTCTATAAAAGATTTTAGCTTATTCTACAATAATTTATCACATTACCAAAATGTCTGTAACTCAGCATTTCCTGGGATCAAGAGGTATGCAAGGAAATTTCTTCAAATTAATTGTGTCTGAGACATATTTATGATCCAGAGCAGAAAGTTCCTTATAGATCAAAAGCAAAATTGTAAAAATTATAGCACTGGTTTTATGGTAAACCAACTGATATCCAACCAACAAAGTATTATAGTGAGGGCCGAGAAACAGATGGGAAAGTAACCCTGTGTGCCCCAACGGTGCATAGCTTTGAAAAACTGAGAGCCACTAAATCATTAGATTAGATAATCTTTGTGGTTCCGTCTAACATTATCATTCTGTGATGAAATAGAGTAACAGAGATCCACAAAATAATCATTGTCTGACTCACTGACATTGTGTTGTGACAGCTGTCTCTTTATGATGTTGAGTTATTGTGTTTTAACATCATGACATGCTGATATACTACAATATTAAGTCAGGATTCTGTGTTGTGATTAGTCTACAGCTTTCTGTCTCCTGTGTACTATCTCCCCTTTGTTATCTCTTTCGCTCTTCCCCCACAACTAATTGCTTTGAGGGAATTTTCTCTTTGCTTCCAGAACTCCATTCCTGGCCACTTTTAGGAATGGAAGGAGATCCTGGTTGCTCAGCACTCCTCAAACCATCCATCATGAGACCAGGTAGCATGAGAGGAGATCTCATAAAATTCTTATGATCTGCTCATTTAACCACAGGAAGACTGGCAGTCAGAAGATTTGGGTTTGGTTCTGGATTTGACACGGACTCCCAGTATGACCTTGAGTGAAGAAGAAACTCTTCATGCACAAGTTCTTGTTTGCCATTTTTTGGCTTGTGAATTTCCTCATGTCAGTCGAGGGATGAATGTGTTGCTCCCGCATTATCAATGAATATTATGAATGAAACTACGATCACCAAGGTGGAAGTATATTCCAGAGTGGGTAATATGGCTTTTCTATTTTTGCATTAAAAAATCTTTGTCTGTCTCTGATTCTATGGATTCCATTTATTTTTGCTATCTGATTTATAGCTTGATCCTCTCTTCTGTAAGTCAGATGTGCATACATAAGTGTGAGTAGTTTATGCAGAAATGCCTTTCTGTGAATCTGAAGAGAGAATCAACTTGTATGTCTACATTACAAATTCTACAGCAGTGTAGCTGCACTTCTGCCACTGTGACACTCTAGTACATGTAGTGTAGATACTCCCACACTGATGGAAAAGGGTTTTTCCATCAATGTAATTAATCCACCTCTCTGGGACGGTAGTAGGGCCAATGGAAGAATTCTTCCATTGACCTATCTGCGTCCATACTGGGGTCAATCTACTTTTTAAGTGTAGAGCAGGCCTAAATTATAAGGCAAAACCACAATAAAAGTGTTGCAACAATTAATTGGAATCAGTCCTAATTCTAGAGCAGTTACTCAAGCAGGGGGATTGGCATCACCTGGAAGTTAGAGCACACAAGATACATGTTATAGTCTATCTTCAAAGTGTGGGGAAAATACTGGACTGATGAAGGAGCAGATACCTACATGGGAAGAAATAACAATCCCTATGAACTATATTAACTCATTTATCATGCCATGGTATTTTACTAGTATTTACTTTTATGCTGTTCCTATACCATAATAGGATTGTGCAAAGAATAATGGTGCAACAAAGGAATGGACACAAATATCACCTTTTTTTGTTATCATATGGCCAAACTTTGTAGTAGAATATTTGCAAATGGCAGAAGCATAGAACACACGTTTTAATAAATTCTCAATGTAAAATGTGTAAAGTACGTATAAAGTTTAGATACTCAGTTTTGTTCTTTAAAATACATTGTATTTTTTCCACTTTACTTTGGCAGTTTGCTTGTTTAAAGAACCTAGCACTTATGGATCATGCTTTATTATTAGACCATCTTTTTTAAAAAAAACAACATTTATTTTAGGTTTATTTTTATAGGTTTTCTCCTAATTGTAATTTTCATCTTGTAAAATCCAATACATATTTTCTGAGTCAGTGTCCTGGCCCCAGCAGTGGTATTTGAAAGGGGAAGGGTAGGTCATAGAAACTACAAAGATGAGCATGCAACATCCCTTTAGGGCTACACAAATAGCCATTTACTATGTATTAAGCCCAGAGTGACAATTTGGTTGCTGTTTCCCCCTTGTTCCCTGGGAGGATGAATGCTTTTCCTGACACTGCTCACCTTCATCTGAGCCAGCTAAGCTGTCCTGGCCACTGCAGTGAGAGGTGGGAAGTGGAGTAAAGACTTTATCCACTCTCTGTCCCTGACTGCACACTTCCCGTGCACAACTGCAAGTAAAGGAGTTGCAAGCGTTCCTTTTCCCCAACCTCACTCCTTTCTGTGAGTGCATAGACTGGTTTCTGACTGATCCCAACATATCCTGATTCTACGAGGTTAAATCTCTTAAGTACAATACTATTAATGACACTACTTAGGAAATGAAAAAAAAGTACTGTTGAGAAAACAAAATGCATATCAGGCCAATTAGGAATGTATGTTCTCTATATTCCAGTATTCTTCCCCTTCCTGTACCTACTTACCTCTCCTCTATGAAAACAAGATAGACAGTATACTTCCACTGAATCAGGATGTACTTGATTGGGTAATCCAGTTAATCAGGATGTTTCCCACGGAAGGAAATTAAGCTCAGTGATACGTAATGGTTAGGACTTCTGCTTAATTAGGATTCTAATTTATTCACACTGAAATAAGGATTTCTGACCTTTGTCATACCAGAAGCTCATGGTGCTTTGTCTCCTCTCAAAGGACCACTGCCAGTACTGCTTTGTAAACCAAAAATGTTTATTGCTTTCCAGACATTGCTTACACTTGTCAGACTGGCAGTATCATGAGATTTCTCAGCTACTTTGTGGCACTGTATTTCTCTATTTCAATTCCTTTCAGATTCAATTTGAGCCAAACCACAAAGCCCTTTCTCAGTTGGCAGTTCTAAGTTCCCTTTACTGCAACTCTGTAGTGATTCGGTAGGTTTAAAGTGAGTGAAAGAAAGCAATTTGAGAACTTCACTGAAAGTCATTCCAATACTTCTGAAGGGCAAGTCTAGTGGAAGACTAGAAGGTAAGAACTCCACTGTTACTACTGTGTGGTTTTAGAAAATCATTTTACAACATTTTATATCTTAGATGCCTGAAGTTAGCCTGTTAAAGATGTGGCCTGAAATTCATGCCTTCACCTTAAGCATCTAAATAGGGATTTAATAGCCTACCTTTAGGAACCTAGGGTTTACATTTTTGGCCTTAACCCTCTTTACGGGCCAATCTTACTTCCAACAAAGTCAGATGGTTTTTTGCCATTGACTTTAATGGAACAGGCTCCAAATTCTTACCTTCAAAATTATTAATTACTACTTTTCTACTTCCCATGGATATTCGGAGGAATAATTCATTAATGTTTGTTCAGTTCTTTAAATATTACAAGAGATAAATATTACTATTTCAAAAGGGCACCCTCACAGACCTCATTTTCTCCATATGTTAAACAGGGATAATGGGATGTAGCTTGCCTTTTAAAAATTTGTTTTGGAAAATTCAAACAATTTACCTATCCATTAATTTTCACACCTATAACCTCAAAATGTATATTTAATGACAAATTTAAATTTATTGTGCAATCTTTCAGAAGCAGAATACTGCCTTTTTATATGCTTACAAATATTATCTGCCCTTATGAAAATATTGAAACAAATGATTCAAATGGAAGTTACAATATGCAGTATGTGCATAGATGAGATTATTTTAAATGCACAGGAAATTAGCACTGTAGTATCACTTGTATTTTTGTAAAGTTGTTAAACTTCTAAAGTCTTCTAACTACTCCCAAACTGAGAAATCCCTCATAGGAAAATCAAAGGTAGACATGAATTACAGCAGTTCAAAACCCAGTTCAGTTGTCACTAACAAGTAGTATCAGATGGGCTTATTTTCTGTGGTCCGGCTACTTTGATTGTGCTGTTATTCAGTTCTGCTTGTCCTGTCAGATAAGTCAATTATTTTTCATCTTAAAACCATTAGTGTTTCGTTTATTTAGAAGAAGATAAACCTATGCCCTCTTTCATAGATTTTCTTTCCATCGTCAACTTCTCCAAGCTCCTTATAGAAAATATTTTCTTTACCTTTGATGAAGTATTTAACTATGGAAAGAATACTTACTTTTCTGTCAATATTTATTTTAACACTGTTGGCACTTAAAATGAACCGTATTACTAAAATATACTGACAATTACAGCTGGGCAACCTATTAATAGCAAATGTTTTATGTAATGTATTTCTCTTGCATTTCTGTTCCAGAGTTGTTCAGGAACAGTCTTATGTGTAGTAATTTGTCATTCAGCTTTTTTGACAAATGGTTCAAGTGAACAAATTTCAACCAAGGGATTTCTCACACCCTGTGTTCACCATGTGCATTCACTATTTGTTATTCATTACTATCACTCTGATGTCACTGCAGTCAGCTGGTCTTAAACATTCCCTTATTGGATAAGTGTAATTGTAGTGACATTGGGGAAGGCATGATCAATTAGTGGGACTTTGATTCTCTCACACAGAGGATCAGAGATGTTTTTGGAGATAGGAAGTGATAGGCCTAAAGGATAAGGGTATTTTAAGACATTTTAGATCATTTTCATTTCTGGCCCCCTTCAGTCAAGTCTTTGTTGAGACACTAACTACAAGAAAAAAAAGATGCTATGGTAATATTATGTGTATTTTTGATTTTGTATAATATATATTTAGTGGACTCTTTCAGCATACACTTCACAATTATCATAGAATCATAGAATCATAGAATATCAGGGTTGGAAGGGACCTTAGGAGGTCATCTGCATTGTTTGTGATGCTTGCAAATAGAATCTGTACATCAATTTTGTTATGAGTCCTATGGGTAACGAAATACATGTGAATCAGCTTAATTCATTTCTCTCACTTTTTATTACAATGATATTTTATGTAAATTTCATTAATGTAATATTAATCAACCTTAAATACATGTTAACCAACATTATTATATGCGGATTTCATACAGTTTCTTTTCTTTTTCCTTCAATAAATTTAAAGGGCCCTGAATGCTAAAATCTGGCTGTTATCAAAAATGTTAGGTGGTAAAGGCATAAAATCCAATATGGTGCTAAGCAGATAGTAGCTTGCAGGTGCAATTTATGCTTGAAGAAAATAGACTATGGTTTTGCTTGTTAGTTCACTATTAGACTTAGAATGATCAAGGGGAGCATATAACGTTCCGCTCCACTGGAAAGAAGAACTCAGAAGAGGACATAAAGCCTGAGAGAAGACAACCTGTGCCCCTCCCTCATCTGATGAAAAAATGCTGCACATCATCTCTCCTCCTGTAAATACCTTCCCCATATATGGCCCCTCTCCGCAACTCACTTCTCTATAAACAAGTCTCTGAGCAGGTGCTCCCATTTTGCAGAAACAGCATCCTGCAGGTGAGGCCCCACCAAATGCTCTCCCTAGAACAGAAACTGGTCCTTCAGAGGTAGACTGCATGCCTGCTAATGACAAGAAGCAGCAGCAGCTTATCTTAATGCAAGGTTACCCATGTGGTGAGCTCAGCCTGGTCAAGGTGCCGAAATGTTTGTCAAAAATCTTATCCCCTGCACTGTAGCCAGCTATGGCCCCATTCATGGCTTGGCCTCTGCCAGGCAGGAGCAGCTCCTGTTCTATGGGGAGGAGGGGCAACCCATGCCCCCCCCCCCCACATCTGCCTGTCAAAGAGTCTGTGCTTGTGTCTGTGTAGACTTCCAGTCATGTCGTTGTCTGCAGTTTCCTGTTTGAACCACAAATAACAGCGGAAGTACCCGCTAATGTTGCATGCTTGCTTAAAGTTATATTACCAATTGTATTCATGCTTATGAATATGTAATCAATATGTAAGGAGTGAGTGTAAGAAACCAATCGCAAAGCTTGAACTGAAATTTTACCATGTAAGGATAATCAAGGTGTATATGGGACTGTATATAAACCTACGGCAGTAGCGGCCAGAGAGAGATGTAACCCACAACAGCAAAAACTCAGGAACGTACCAGAAGCAGTAGAGCCCTCCTGTAGATCCGAAGGGACATGGGGGACTCTTGTCGCCTAGCGGTTCAATCTTTGGGGAGCTGGAACCCGGCCAGTCTCTGTCACCTAAGATCGAAAGGAACACCCGCGTCTACAGCCTGCCAGTATTCATGGAATATGTGTGTGAGTATAATTGTGGAAATAAGGGAAGCAAGCAATAAATCAGCCCTCAGCACTGCTTTAGTTCGACCTGTGTTTGTGTTTATTTCTTGTCTGCTTCCAGGGAACGGGCAACATGCACCCTTTATGAAATTGGCCTACACAGGCCTTTCTTCCTTGACAAACCCTTCCATCGCTGTCCTTTCTTGATATAGTCTCTCCCTCTCTGCACTGCCTTCTACCCATTTCCCCTCACTAATTCAACAAACAAAATCATCACTTCAGTATTTCTCTCCAAAACTAATTAAACTGAATAAACTGAATTTCAAGGATAAGCTCAAACATAATTTTCCATAAACATTTATTAGAATAAATTCGCTTGAAACAAAGTTCACAGAAATAATAGGGAAAACATGGTAAAGCAAATTGTAGTTTATTTCATCAAAACATTCATCAGTTTACCTACTATCTGCCCAGTTTTACTGCTAATGCTCTTTGTGAATTTAAATATACACTTTGGAAGACAGAAAGCAGACAAACCTGCAAATGAGATTAAACAACGGAACTCTGATTTTGTCAGCCATGGTCTCAACTTTTCAAAAGGTGATCTTTTGCCGGTCATCAGATAACTGACTATAGCTTAAAAGGTGGAAACATTCAAATCAGTGTAATTCTCTGGCCTCTTATTTCACAGGTAGCAATGTAATCACCTCTTACTTTAGCAAAACTCTTACAATCATACAACTACAGGATCAAAGGTTCATAAAGACAGCAAAAAGGTTAATATTTAAATTAGATATTTAAACAACTGTAGGGATACCACCTAATAAAATTCTGCTTATGTTACATAGTGAGGCTTGAGACTGAAGGTAAATGAGTTTAACCACATTAGAAATTATATCTCTCGGCCCGCATCGCTTCCCGCAGCCCCCATTGGCCTGGAACGGCGAACTGAAGCCTGTGGGAGCTGCGATCGGCCAAACCTGCGGACGCTGCAGGTAAACAAACTGTCCCAGCCTGCCAGCAGATTTCCCTGATGGGCCGCATGCCAAAGGTTGCCGATCCCTGATGTACTGTATCCAGATGCATTCTTGTTTTTGTAAATTACTTTATATAATAGTATTTTTCATTTAGACTACCTGTACAATTGACTGTTAATAGGATACTCTAAGAAAACATCTATGAATAAGACAGAGTGAAAAGAACAGCATGAAACTACCTGCACCATTAGGAGCAAGAAGTTAAAGACTCTAATGTGTGCAGTAAGAAGCACATTCACTCTTAAGAAAATATGTAAAGCGTGCACGTGTTTTCAGTAAATTTTCCTTCTATTCAAAGATTCCAGACATATTAAAAAGCAAATAAAACTGTTTTAATAATAATCTTATGTTTATATGGTATCTTTTATCTCCACAGTATTCCAATATATTTTGCAGATTGTATATCACTACTTCCACCACTGAAATTCAACCACTTCTGGGATGGAATGTGGCAGCAATTCTGTGCCAGCAACATTACACAACAGTTTCTTGGGAAATGAAATGAGGAATACATTTTTCATTTGAATCTACAAGGGGGATTTCAGGTAGGCACAATTGGATTATTCAGAATTGAATTTATCTAGAAAACCAGGTAAACATATTCACCCTTGTGAAAAATACTATTTAAGCCTTAGTGACCATGAAAGCTGTGAATCACAATTTAATGTCTCATCTGAAAGATGGTGTCTCCAGCAGCACAATCACACTGGGATATTGGTTCAATAGAAATTCAGAGGAAAGACTAACACCCACTGAAGCAATATCACTTTCTGCAGAACCTATGCTTTCCATTGAAATCTCCTAGACAAGGACTCAGTTTTGACCTTGCTTACTTCACTCATGAGATCTGATAAAGATAGAGCTGGTTGAAAAATGAAATTCTATTCTCTCTCTCGCTCTTTCTCTCACTCTCTCTCTCTCTCACACACACAATTAAAGTATTTTAATTTTGAAGTATTCAAAACTAAACATTGTTAAATTGTTTTGATGTATTGTTGTGATTTCCCCCCACCCCCCAAAAAATTAATGAAAGAATTGAATTGTTAGATTAATCACATTAGTTGGAGTTTTATTTGTTGTAGTCATCTATTGTCAGGGATAATCATACTACAGGAGCTAAAAATTCAGGAGGAGGGTACAGAAAGGACAGTACATTATTGTGTACTTCATACAAATGAAAATTAAGAGTCAAAAATGCATTGGTCCATACTATTCTCAGGAAAATATGATAGTGGACCGAGATCCACCGTAAAAGACGATGTTTAAAGCAGAGCAGGATACTTGTGTTATTCAAGCCTATTAGAAGTACTGTCTACATCTATGGACAAGGCCGCTTTTAGAAAACATCCTTTTTAGTGCTTATCAGGGTTCTCTCCCCACTCTTAACTCTAGGGTACAGATGTGGGGACCTGCATGAAAGCCCCCTAAGCTTATTTTTACTAGCTTAGGTTAAAAACTTCCCCAAGGCACAAATCCTTTCTCCTTGGATGGTACGCTGCCACCACCAAGTGATTTAACAAGAATCAGAGAAAGGACCACTTGGGGGGATATTTTGGGGAAAGAGGAACTCCAAGTCCTTATACCCCTTTTTCTGGGGAGGCTTGAGAATATTATCCTAACCAATTGGTTACAAAGTGATCAAAGACCCAAACCCCTGGGTCTTAAGACAATGGGAAAACAGTCAGGTTCTTAAAAGAAGGATTTTATTTTTTTAAAAAAGGATAAAAAGCATCTCTGTACAATCAGGATGGAAAATAACTTTACAGGGTAATCAGATTCAAAACACAGAGGATTCCCCTCTAGGCAAAACTTTAAAGTTACAAAAACCAGGAATAAACCTCCCTCTTAGCACAGGTAAAATTCACAAGCAAATTCAAAAGATAAACTAATACGCCTTGCCTGGCTTTTACTCATAATGTTTGTAATATGAGAGATTTTTAGGATGGCTGATTGAATATGAGAGATTTTTAGGATGGTTGATAGGAGAAGGAGTTTTCTGACTTGATGCTTCTCTGCTTCCCAAGAGAACACACACACACAAAAACACAACCAAAATCTCCCCCTCCCCAGATTTGAAAGTATCTTCTTTCCCCATTGGTCCTTTTGGTTAGGTGTCAACCAGGTTATTTGAGCTTCTTAACCCCTTACAGGTAAGGAGGAATTCTAGGCTACCCTTAGCTGTATGGTTATGACAGAGCTGATAAAGAAAGGCGAAAGATAATGTTTTGCATCATTCCCATCTCATTTTGTTGACCGTTAAATAAAAGCATTTTGATTTGTCTAATGTACTGGAAGGAATCGGTTAACTAACATTTTATATTATTTTAATAGCAAGAAATTGCAATGACTATATAATTGAAGATTACAACGTTAGTCAGATTTACTCTGATCAAAGCGGGACACATTTCTTGTGAGAACTGTCAGTTAAATAGACTCCACCGCAAACACGAAGAAGAATAGAGTCTTACATATTAAAAAAGGTTTTTTAAAAATCTTTAGGGCAAACCTCTCTCTGTTGGGTACAAACCAACCAGCTATAAAGTATAGATCCTTAATAATCTCTTTAAGCGCACCATCTTTACCTAATCTTTTCTGAACTTGTTTAGATAAACAAGGAAGACAGATTCTAAAAGCAGTGAGTTTAGTTACTCCTGTTCTGGATGTGCATCAGCTTACATGCTTGATAAAGTTTTCCCTTTTAGCGAATATTTCCCCTGTTCTTCCCTTTAAAACGGTTTATTTTCTTGACCTTTCTCAGCAAAAATTCAGTCTGATCAGATAGTTGCTAGTTATATTTTTCATAGGTTAATTGAGTAGATATCTTATTATCTGGGGGACAGCCTATGTATTTGATCCAACTCTGCAATGCATTTTAAACAGTTATTTGTTAATCCTTTTCCCACCAACAGCCTGATGCAAAAGCTTAAGTTTGTTCACCTAAGTCAGCTATAGCTTACTTACAGCTATAGCACACAATGCGAAGAGTATACTGAATAGTTATCACTATGCAGGAATAAATGTATAGATGCTTCAATTAATTAAAAATTCTTCCTGAAACAAAATATCAATGTCTCATCTCAGGGATACAAAAATTGTCCAATATGAACAAGACTTTTGGGTATGGTCAACAGTTAATACATAACCACTGGCCACTGTTAAAGACAGATAAAAACTGCTGGATGATAATTTAAATTCTATTCTCAGGAAGAGTGATTAAGTGAAAAATAATATGCAAATACTGTGACATATTTAGCTTTCACGGTGAGGGACACTATTCAATCTCTAGTTAATAATCCAAAGTAACTAACTTTGGGCCCCATCTCAAGAACTGATGAAGGCTCAGAGTTCTCACTGAAAGTTCCATAGAAGCTATGGTTACTCAGCACATCACAGGATTTTGTCCTTTACTTTGAGATCACAGAAAGGTTTATCACAGTCCTGTACTAACCTTGATTTCAGTATTTGAATCTCTGCCAAAAACTGACATTTTCTGTGGAAAATTTAGATTTTTATTTTTATTTTTTGAGTCAAAGTTTTCTCTGGGGAAACCTCCCTTCTGCCACTTTTTGTCCAGCTCTAATACTACCCTCAGACCTGCAGATCCTCTCTGTACAATGTTTGTATGCAGGAGCCTCTGAGCTTGAAAGAATGAATGGAAGCATAACACAGAGCCAACACATCCCCTCTTTCTGTAAGTTAAGGACTCTTTTGTTTCTTTATCCTTGGCTTATGGTAAGAGAGAGATAATTGTGAAGTTAGTAATAGAAAAGCACTTGGATTTTAGAGCTAAAATGTGGCTTGTCTTTTTTAATCTCCTTTTAACTTTGCCTCTTATATAATTAAGAAGTGATTTCCCCCCCACAACATTTATATCAGAAAGGAACATATTTTAATAAGATAGAATTATTGCTCTCTTGACAACATGATTTATTCATTTAACATTCCGTATTGTAACCTTACATGGTTTCCACTAATCACATAGATTTTTTATATTCTCAGGAAAAATGAGCAAGACATTTCAGTTATCAAGTTTATAATAACAGGTCCCTATGTCATTTATTGATTTTAAACAAAATAAGCACTTCCTTAGCTTTAAGCAGATTATGTTAGGATTAGATTTTCTTGTACTTTTTGCATAGCTAAGGAAAATGCACTATATAATTTGGTTTTCAAATACATCAAATAATGATCTCTTTAAAATAATAGGAAAGAGAGCGGAAGCATTCATGTACACAACAGTAAGTTTGTAGTGCTTACATGCAAAATGGA
This sequence comes from Chelydra serpentina, assembly GCA_037349315.1. NCBI lineage: Eukaryota > Metazoa > Chordata > Testudines > Chelydridae > Chelydra > Chelydra serpentina. The sequence goes on from JBAIAC010000004.1 coordinate 74,108,728, forward strand.
CAGCAAATTATACTGTTGGCTAAGTATGTGCTTCTGACCAGAAATAATACAAATATTTTATGTTTATATAATAGCTGTTATCCAAAAACCATCAAAGCTCTTTAGAAATTCAAACTGCTATTTAAACCGTGTCTACAGGAATCACTTTACCTAGTACTAAACTGTATCCAGCTCTAGGATGAAATGTTACAACTGTTTAGCTCTATTTTATTACTTAAGCAAGACCATCAAGAATTCTGTATGATCTGAAAACAGCAGAGATGATAGTTAGATAGGCCTCTTAGATCTTAGCATCACACACAATGGGATACTGTCTTAAGCATGTATAGTACATTCATCAGCAGAGCCTCTGCCTTGTAAGAATATGTTTAAAAATTACAAAAGCCAGTTTGAACTATTCAGACTTGTCTATTTTTATAATGTCAACAACAACAAAAGTACCACCATTTCAGAAACAGAATATTTACCTCCAATTCTTGTTCCCAGAAGACATATCACTGGATTTTTACTGTTGACATTCTTTACACATAATCTATGGTGTAAAAAACTCCACAATTTTATATGAAGTTATCAAAATCCTAAAGCCCTCTCTTGCTCTTTCATTTTGGCCTTTCTCCTGAATTGCCATGTCTATTTGAGCACATCCTTGAATTTAAAGATCTCACAATACATAATTACTCACAAACTGATTATGTATATAACTAAGGTGCAAATTCCATTCCAAAATCCATTTTATCCAACACCAACCTTACCCATAAAGGCCTCTTAGTTTTGCCAGCAAACCAATATATCAGGCTAAATCTAATCTAATCATCTCCAATATCTGTCTTAATCTATCATAATGAGAAGCTGCACATGCTTAAATTGAATTTTAATACAAAGTTTAAATCTGTTTTATTTTGTTATGCTTGGATGTTTTAATGTAATAGTTTTCATATATGGTCTCAGTTAAAAGTGAAGCTGTAGAAAATATTAGTGATAAATCATTAGACTAATTTAGAATTTTTTTTCAGCTAGTAGAATGTCCATAAAGTGATTGTGATTCTTTCCATCTTATTCACATTTTATCAAGCATTTCAGATAACCTCTTTTAGTATAGGGATTACTTCCAAGCATTTTGCTCCACCACTGAAAGTATTCAACATATGGAATTCAATATTTTGATTGCTGGTGACTTAAGTCACATGATGTTGTTTCTATTCTATGGCTTGATGACTAGCTCATCAAATAGAATAACATCAATACATCTCTTTAGACTTTGATATTCTCAGGGAGAGGATGGGAGCACTTTAGGGAAAGGAAGGAAGAGACAAGCAGATTTAGGGAATTTTAGGAAATTTAAAATATTTGCCTTTAAGGGGCAATAAAGGCATCATATGAGGGTTATCATTTCTACAAAAATTAGTTTGCAGTAAGATTTATTATCTGGGTGTAACAAGCAACCTAAATGCCTCTAAAGAGATTTTCCAGGCTCTTTTTAATTATTTTTTATGAAAGTATTCAATGCTATGGAACTATTTGGCTACACACCCCTGGAATATCCTGTCCTGTGCAACAGACTGATGTCACACTCTCATGAATTGGTGCTATATGTGATACTATGTTGTTGTGATTAGCCAGTCCCATACAAAATATACCCACTGCACTCTTGCATCTACCCATCTATTATTTTCTGTAAACACAGTCATTGACAGAGAGAGAAAATGCATCTAACTGTATGTCAGGGTCAGATTTCAGTAACATAGCCTTTATTCCAGGACTCTTGAAAAAAGTTTTGTGAACAAGTCTGGAATATAAAGTATACAAAATATTCTGTTGCATCTATATCATGCACAACATTGGTTCAAAGCAATTATGCATTCATGCACACAATTCCCTGAAAAATTATACTTTCTTAAAATTAAGTGCAGCAAAGAGTAGTACACTGTAACAGTGTCTTTGACAAATTGTATCATGGTTACACTTTATAATACAGAAAGGTAACAGTAATTACATTGTAGTTATGCTCCTGATGCCTGTATTTGCTATTACAGTCACTTAACTGACTGGTTAAGTACATGACGGAGAGTAAACACAATGTACCTGAATTCCAAAAAACCCCCACATGTATTCCATTTGGAATTGAAGAGATAATTGTGACCCAAGAACCCTCCCCAAGGAGAACTGGCAAGTGGGTTACAAGAATTTTCTGATTCTGGTATATACACTCTGGTTCATCAAAGAAAGTCATGTAAGGTCTTCAATGAAATATATGTACAGATACTATATAAAGAGTTGCATATGTATACTGAAAATATGTTCTTAGATTCCTTATCACAGCAGAGGTGGAGAAACAGGTTTCCTGTTGGACAAAATATATTTACTCACCTGTCTCTCGCTGACATATAATTCAGCATTGTAAGCTAACCCAATGGAGGCAGATGTAAGTGTGCAGCAGAGAGATATGAAGTCAACCGGGAAGTGCACACAGTGTGGGAGGAGAATCTAAGCTTGAGATATACTTCAAAGGTTTGCTGGACTATATTTGGGGAATAAAGAAGATACTTCCTAGGTGCAGGATGATGGGGTAAGTGGACAGTGCATTTACATTTATGAAAACAGGATCACCATCAGCTTTGGTTGAAGATACTCCAAAAGGCTTTGGGTGACATTAACTTCATTAGACAGAAAGTTAAGCTAATAATTAGGTTTAATTTCCAGAAAGTGTGCTATAATTTTGTTGTATAGGTAAGCCTTTCATTTCCATTTTCCTTACTCACTATCTCTTAAATCTTTGATAATAAACTTATTTTTGGTTTCACTATAAATATATTTTAGCACTATGGTACTGTACAAGGAGCTGATCCTGAGTTGAATCATATAAGCTGGTGTATTCTATGGTCCCTTGAAGACAGCAGACCTGATATTTCTGTGAGTGTTCAGGGGCTGGACACTAGAGGGGAATGCTTCAAAGGGACTCAGGGACGGGGTACACCGGTTGTTAACCTGCAAGGCAAAGTAAGGGCTGACACAGCCCAGAGGAAAGTGTATTTGAGAGGCTAACAGATTGGTGATATCAGCAAACTGGCATCCAGTTAAGCAAAAGCAAGTCTTCCTCATACCTGAGGCATGGAGGTAACAAGTGGATTCATAGTCCTGGGTATCCTGAGAACAGTCATAGCAATATGTAGCAATTTTATAAAGAAGTTAATTTTCCAGTTATATGAATGAATGGTAATTACTTATCAAACAGCATAACCATAGTGTAATTGCAGTTCAGCTACAGTGTAATTTCAGTGACTGCGTTATAAAGTTATTATCATCACTATTTATTAGTATTGTATTGCAGGAACACCTAAAGACGACAACCAGGTTGGACCCCAAATCATTTTCTTGATCAGAAAGAACAGTCTCAAGAATACCTCTTTTAAACCAGAATACAGTGTACCATTTTATCCCCTATCTTTATAAGGAAGATACCTTCTGTGTAGGCTACTTGTTCCCCATAGTTAACTTTGATGTTTTATTAATCTTATGACATATTTAATATGTGTAGCATCTCAATGGATTTGTCATTTCAAATCTTTTTTCCACATTAAAAATATCACCCATATTTATAGCAGTTCTTAACTCAAAGAAAAAAGAAAAGAAAAGAAAAGAAAAGAAAAGAAAAGAAAAGAAAAGGGAAAGGAAAGGAAAGAAAAGAAAAGGTTTATCATGCTGGGTTCAAAATACACTGGTTATAGGTAGAAACCAATCTGGCAGAAGCTAAAGTTTGATGCTTTTAACCCTCCATTAGAGTAGAAAAAGCATTGGTTGAGGTTTTCCATTTACTCTGTAAAAAATGAAAAAAATGATTTTTCCTCAGCTGGATAAGATAACTATTGGGATTGAGAATATTCATTGGTAGCATCTGTGATAAGTAATTAAATGATAGTGTTGAAACCATTTCCACAACATTAACACTTCCCTAAAGATTATAATTTAATGAGCCTATCTATTAAAATCCTCAGTATTATTTTGTACAGCTGGTCCCTTGTTGTACTTTATTGTATTGTTTAAACTTCAGTTTAACTTAATTCCTAAATATGTCCACACTTCGTGGCAACCAGTGAATTTCCCTGGGCTAATGAGTACTGTTGGGCATATCTTTGACAATGATACTACTAATGATTTTGACCAATTTATTTATTGTCCAGATGCATCAGTAATGCACACTGATTCAAGAGAACAGGAATAGTATTACTTGAATCTTTAATTGATAGTTCACCATCTGCATATAGTGACACCCTCTGGCAACTGTTTTATAACTAAGTTCCTTTAATGTTTGTTTTAGATCTAATTACAAATAGTAAAGATTCCCATGTCATAGCAAACATCACTAGTTGGAAGTTAAATGTCCATATAGTGTGAAACTGCAGATCTTGGTTGGGCTTCAAATTAGTATCAGCATAATATGATGCCATGTAAGAGATAAAAATGTAGATCCCAAACTGAATTCCTCAATCCTCAAACTGGCGAGAACAGAAAGCAGTGTGGAGAAAGTATACGCAGCCTTTTGGGAAAGAGCCCCTCGGGTAGCTCTCAAGATTAATCTGTAATATGTTTTAATGAATGAAATGTTCCCAGTGCAGGGTTTTTTGAAACAAAAGAGGTTTGCACTTGTAAAAGTTATTACTTATACACGTTATGACTCCATCAACTGCACACTGAGATGCCAGTGTTTCAAAGTGGTGTGCAGACGCCGGCACACCAAGTTGCGGGTACCCAAAAGAAGAGTAGGTTGAATCCTCTTTGAAAACCCAGCCCTCGATGTTTCAATGTTTTACATCAGATTTTACCTATTTCATTCAGTTTAGGGCTCCATCCAGTATCTAGGTCAGATTCCCCCCCCCCGCCCCTAATTTGTGTGTGTGGGGGAAAGAGGGGAGGATTGTCTCTTCCAGTATGTAAATCTCCTATCAGTTACAGGATGCCTTTAGGTGAAGTTCTACATCAGTCTCTTCACTATAAGATGTCCTCAGGCGGAGGCTCTGAAGAGCTAAAGAAGCATAGGAAGACTACTACAAGAGTAGGTTTCAGTGGCTCTTGTTATGCTCTGGTTTTTTGGGGGGGCAAAGCAATGGGCTGATTTTATATGAATTGCTTTCAGCATAGGCTATTAGCCTATGTCTACACTGCACACTTCACCCAGGCTCTTACCCAGGTTTTATCCTTAACCCTCCTACTGTCCACCCAGAAAGACTCTGTCCCTGGTTTTTAGGTTATTTAAGGGTGGGATAGTTTATCTGGCTGAAGGTGTAGCATGAAGTGGATTAGAACCCACATTGAACATTCACTCAGGTTGGAATCCATCCACTTTGCAGTAGATTCAGACTAAATTCCTTGAGCGCTGATGGGGCTCCAATGCCCTTCCCAGAATTGTCCCCAAAGGACAGAAACTTTTTTCCCACAACTGATACAGAAAAAATCCTAGAGCATAAGGAATCAATGGAAATGCCCCAAGACCGTGAAAACACAATAATGCCAGTCTACTTTGCTGTAAGAATGCATGGAGAGGTGCTAGGCCAACCTGGGTGCCCACACTCAAGTACCAATCACCCAGATTAACTGTGCAGCATAGACACAGCCATAGAATGTTTTGTTCAAACAAGTAAATTAATCAAAATAAGAGACTAAACAGAAGTATTAGCAAATACTAAACTAATGAAGTGTAAATGTTGCTTATATGAGTAACACATTATGATCTACATTTGTAAGTTACACCTTTTTTCAAATGAACTTTAGTCTGAATAAAATATTGCTACTTTGAGATAACTTCTGTAAAGAAAGTTGGTGAAAAAGGTATGACACTTCACAGGCACACCTTTTCTCCAAGTAATGTCCCTACTACCTCAAATATAATTCTAACAGTTTAAAAATATTAAAGATAAAAATATTGGAAGCAAAGAAAAATGGAAAAAATTGTAACTTATAACATGTTTTCCTAATGCCATGTTCAGATGGGGAACTGTTAAGTATACATGGAGCAGAAATTTTTCTTTTAGTACATTTAGGTTCTCTGAAATGTAAATGGTATAATGTAATGCAAAATTGGTTAGGGAAACTAAACGTACTGGACCATGTGTTCCTCCAATAGGGAAAGTCTACATGGCATAAAGTGTACAGGAATCTCCACATGCATGCCCCCTTCAAGGGAAGAAGGGAGAAGGCAGGGACAGGAAACCTTTTATTCAAAGTTTCCATTCAAAACTCAGGCTCTACCTGCAGACTCTGGAAGTGTATGAGGGAAAATGAATCCCTGTATAATGCTTTCCAGGGATAAATTTTAAAAGCAGCTCTTTTTAGATCAAAAAGTTACTGAGTATAAATCATAAACTTGTATCTGGTTGAGGCCCCCTAGTTTCTTCCCTAATTTTCATCTTCATTCTAAGAAAGTAACAGCTGTTATGGGCTAATTACATTCAATTCCAGTATGCTGAGAGAATGAATAAGTGACTGTATGTTGATGATTAGGCCATTAGCTACTTTGAAGAACCTGCTTAAACCTATAATGGATGTTGATGGCAACAGTAGGCCCCATGTTAGTCTACCCCAGATGGAAGGCTAGTGGTACCTTCCTGAGAATGGATTCCACACTCCTGTTTTTGTATTCTGAGGGACCAGACAGCATGCCCTTACAATTGTAGTCTTTCCAGACAACAGCCATCATGGTAAAATGCGCCTAATTTAAATTAATTGTGCCTAATTTAATTGTAACCAGAGTGTATGGACCACCAAAATAGCCCCAGAGCTATGAGTGTGGAACTGTAAGGCAGAGTAAGTGGGAGTTGGCTCTGTGAGAATGAAGACCATGTGGAAGGCCTGTGTGCTCTCTCAGCTCACCAACTTCATCAGAAGCAAGCATCCTTCTGAGATCCCTTCGGCAGGCTATCCCTGGACAGAAGAGATACAAACCTCAGTTATCTGCTATTCCAGAATGACCATCTACTACTGACCAAGAGCCCCATTCTAGTATCAGGCACCCTCCCCAAGTTATTCTATGACATGGTTCCAGTAACTGTTGCTAAAACAGTGTAATATGTGAGAAAAAGATCACAAGAGCAAACTCTATTTCTCTATTGTTTTATTGGCTAGAAACATTCCCTATTATCTTTTTTCTTTACTACTTTTGAAGTGTGAATGTGTGGATTGAGGGAGTGTGTGATAATTTTACTATTTAATTCTCATTTAGTTTACTGACATTTCTCATAGTTTATCCTTAGAATATGTTAATTCAAATTTTTAATAAATGCTTTCTTATTCTTTTGAATAAAAGTCCTAAAAAGTACACAGAACAAATTTATTCTTTCAAATATCAACATGGTGTCAAATTACAACATGGTCTCAAATAAGGCAACATAGTCTCAAATAAGGCAAATTAGCCAAGTTACCTGAAGACCAGTTGGCTCTCTCTGTAAACTAAAATCTTTCTCTCTCACTAGATTCCATGGTGATTGGAGTCTTGCTATAAATAATAAAGCGGGTATTTTCAGGACAAATAAATCTGAGGATTCCAGATACTGCTAGCTTTGTCTCACTCCCCCTTCTCAGTAATGTTTCCCAGATGGGACAAGTTAGGGAGAGGGTGATATCAAGTAACATTATCTAGGTCAACTAATCGTTTGCTAAACAAAGGCCCAGTGACCACAACAGCATTTCAAACTCTCTGCCAAACCCAATGTGATATTCAGGGCCGGTGCAAGGAAGTTTCGCACCCTAGGCGAAACTTCCCTGCACGAGCCCTGCATCACCCCCCCCAGCCAGCTCCCCTGCCCGCGGGAGCTCAGCCTCCCCCCCTGCAATGTCGCCCCGACAGCCAGCTCCCCCGCCCACGGGAGCTCAAACTCCCATCCGCCCGCAGGTGCTCAGCCCCCCCACCATCTGTGGGAGCTGAGCGGGGAGCCGGGAGGCAGCTGCCTGCCGCCCCCCAAATCTTGGTGCCCTAGGTGACTGCCTAGGATTGCCTAGTGGGCGCGCCGGCCCTGGTGATATTAAAAGGTGGCAGAATTGGGTCCTGCCTGAGCATCAGTTAATAGAATTTATTTTTTAGTGGGAATGAGAATTCTAAGTTTGACAATTGAAACTGTAGGTAGAATCCACAGTAGGTAAGGGACTATTATAATTGCCTAAGGTGGAAGTTAGACAGACCTCGTCTACTCTTGAGACAAGTGCCACAAGACATCTGACACAAAAGTGGTTTTACATCTCATACAAAAAGAGCAAATTAATATAAATCCTTAAAATCACATACTGTATTTTGTACTCTCAAACTATGTATTATTCTACTCGGAGTAATTTGCAATTCTTTCAAAATGATCTTATTTAAAAAGTGCTCCAGAAAGATGTGAAATGGTGTCCCTGCTGTACATTCTGCTATCTAGTGTTCCCACACAACCAGCCTCTGATATCTTAAACAAGACAAAAATGCTCAGCATGTACATAGCTGGCTAGTAGGACAAAAAATAATTTTTAACTTGAGTATTTCTGTAAGTGAATAATTTATTAGATAGTTAAAATTTATCTTAAATTTAATCTTATTTTGGTTTCTTAAAAGTTACTCTAGTTCCTGATGTTGCCCTTTCCTGAACTGTATTATCCGGAGAAAGATGTATTTTAAAATGTGTGTGTATGTTAAAGAGAGTATGCATGACCAACTGGGATGAGGGAGCACAGTTTTATTTTTTATATACTAGGGATGACCTCGGAATCACTAAATTGTGCATTGTGCTACATCCTGATTCTTCCACAATGACTTCATCCTACAAACACATGCAAACATGGAAAACTTTATTCAGAGCCAACAGCAATTTCCCCAGTACACTGGAGCTTTCTTTATTTTTTAAACATCCAAGTAACTTTTCATGTCTTTTGGAGAGATGATTACTAATGGATGAATGACCTATTAAATCTAAATGTCTAAATCATCACACCAAGGTTCATCAGATTGTAAGGTCCTTTGAGAAGCAAGCTTTTGTCTTTTGTTGCACATTAAAAATATTGTTAATGCCAAAAAAATAAATATCACCTGGCTCACCTGGATCGATTGGACTTCAGCTGTCGTTAAGACTGCGCCTATCACAACACATCTGCCATTCTTCTCGCACTCTTGCCTTTCTTCTCCACGTTCGTCCGAAACGTTTAACGATGTCATCTTCTCATCTTCTTGGAGGCCGACCGGGGGGTCTTTTCTGTTCTCGCGGGTACCACTCAGCAATGATTGCGGTTCACCTGTTATCCGTGAGCCGGGCTGTGTGGCCCGCCCATCGCATCTTGTTATGTCTGCTTTCCACGACAATATCTTTCACACCGCTGCGTTCTCTGATGATTTCATTTGGTATACGATCCAGAAGGGAGATTCCCAACATAGCTCATTCCATTGCCCTTTCAGCTACCAACAGCCGTTCCTCTTCTCTCTTTGTCAGTGCCCACGTTTCACTGCCATACAGCATGGCTGGCAGCACTGTTGAATTGAAAATATTTTTACGTGTGGAGGATGTCCTTGATGGAATTAAACACACACCATCCTGCCCGAATCCTTCGCAAGAGTTCTCCGTTCGGGTCTTGGCGCATATTAACTTCTTGGCCCAAATATATGTACTGTTCCACTTCTTCGATGTCTTCTCCTGTTACCGTTATTCGGGCTTTTCGTAAGACGTCTGATCGCATATATTTCGTTTTGCAGCGGTTCATTTTCAGGCTGACCTGACTACTTTTCTTGTCGAGTCTTCGTAGCATGCTCTGCAGTTGGTTGGTGCTTTCGGCGATTAGTACAATGTCATCTGCAAATCTGAGATGAGATAATCTCTCTCCGTTCATGTTGACACCACTCCTCCAATTGATCTTGTTCATAACCATTTTGAGGCAGGCGGTGAATAGTTTCGGTGAAATTGTATCTCCTTGCTTTACGCCTTTCTCGATTGGGATGCAGAGGGGAGTTTCAAGGAGAGTAATATCTGTTGTACATCCAGTATTCGCTTCCTTCAACAAACTAATGTACTGCGTGTTAATGCCCTGCTCTGCGAGCGCCTTTAATATTGCGTTAAACTCAACGCTATTGAAGGCCTTTTCATAGTCGACAAGAGCAATGCACAGTGGGAGTTTGTATTCCCTCACTCTTTCTAGGAGCTGGCTAAGCGTAAATATATGGTCGATTGTACTGAAATGTCTTCAAAACCCTGCCTGCTCTCTCGGCTGTTGTTCATCCAGACTCTGCGAAAGTCGATTCGTTATCACCTTTGTGAAGAGCTTGTAGATGTGAGAGAGCAGGCATATAGGGCGGTAGTTCTTAAGATTTTCTCGATCATCCTTCTCGTGCAGCAAGATGGTATTCGACTCCTTCCAGCTTGATGGTATTTTTCCTTCTTCAAGATATCGACTGAATCTTAAAGTGAGAGCCTTCCAAAGTTTTTCGCCTCCTGCATAAATCATTTCTGACGTTATTCCATCTTTGCCTGGAGCTTTTCCCTTCTTCATCTGGTGTAGTGCGCTTCGGACTTCGCTGACGATTATTGGGGGGACGCGTTCTTCTGACTCTTCGAGGGTTGGGAGGGGGACGTTGATTCTTGATTTGAACAGTTCTGTATAGAAGTCCTTGCAGACCTCCTCCATCCCTGCTCTGTCGATTACTGTCTCTCCATCCTTGTTCTTCAATGCTGTTACGCTCAGTCTATACTGCGTCAATTCCCGCTTGCATGTCCTGAGGCTCTTGCGTGATTCAGCTGTTTTAAGGAGCTTTTCTTTCCGGAAGTTCTCGAAGTCATCTTTCAGTTTTCGCCGTATAAGCTTGCACAGAATGGAGTACTTGAGGTTGTTATCTGAGCTCCTTTTCATGTTTCTCCGCTTCTCCAACAAGCTTTTTGTTTCAATCGAGATTCTTCCCTTCGCCTTCTTCAGCTTTTTAATTTCATCTGCTTTTATGCAACATCTCAACTTGTCAGCAAAGATACTATAGTCCTCATCACACTTTTCCATCTGGCTCCAGTCAAACCCAGAAATCGCTTTTTTCAGCTTTGCTTCATCGAATGTCTTTGGCTGCTGTTTCCTGTTTGCCATCTGTAACGCCTTCTTTTCCACCGCTTCGTCGAAAATCAACTTCGCTCTAAGCAGGCGATGGTCACTGCCGGTGTTGAATGGCTGCACCACAGAGACGTCTTGAACGATGCGCCTTTTATTGACTAAAATATAGTCGATTTGATTCTTACTCTTGGCGTTTGGTGCGATCCATATCCACCTTCTTGAGATCATCTTTTTGTACCAGGTGTTTGCCACGTACAGTTCTTTCATTTCTGCCATTGCTACCAGCCTCTCTTCTCTTTCATTCCTTTCGCCACTGCCGTATCTCCCTATGAACTTTTCGCCAGCTTTCCCTCGCCCGACCTTGGCGTTGAAATCTCCCATTGTGACAGTGTAAGTGGACTTTTGCGCGAGAGCTCTTTCAAGCTCTCGGTAGAATTCTTCCACTTCTTCGTCCTCACTTGCGGGAGCGTAGTCCTGGATGACCTTAAGGGTAGCTTTTGACTCCATCTGAAGATGCAGCACACCGATACGTGATGATGTTAGCCGGCATGATATGACTTTCGAAGACCAATCTTTATTGACGATAAATCCAACTCCACCAACATTTCTAGCACCATCTCCCTTTCCGAGCCTCACAGCACTTCCATCCTTCCAGTTGACTTCCAACTCCTTCTTTCGTCAGGTTTCGCAGACACCGAGAATATCGCATTTTATCCTTTTCTTCTCCTCCATCAGATGGTTCAAAGTTTCCTCCTTTGCCAGTGACCTACAATTGTACGTACACACAGCGAGGATTGTCCTTTTCCATGTTGGCCTAGCACCTGACATTTTTAGTAACCTGTTGTCGCTCAATTTCCGCTCCGCCACCGTAGAACGTGCATTTACTCGTGTTGTTTTAGCCATTAACTTCAAGCCATCCCACTGGCTAGGTGGGCAGGCATGCGTACCTCCTCAAGCTGCAAAATCCTACCTCAGCGCCTCAACGTGGTGCAGCGGTGACCCTAGCCGTCTGACAGCTATGGTAGTGGGGCATATGCCCTGATAGGTTTTACCATGCTACAAAGGTGTCAGACTATCCAATCCAGGGAGGAGGGTTGCTCTCTCAGAGGAAAGAGCGCTTTTCCTTCTCCTTAGAGGTTGAAGGCTAGCTAAGCTTGAGGAGGTACGCTTGAGGAAATAAATATATGAGGCCAATATGTTATGTTCATAGAACTTAAACAGCACCAGAGGCCAGATTTTAAAGGCATTTAGGTGCCTAAAGAAGAAGAAGATAGGTGCCTACGGGTTTTCCAACATGCCCAGATGCCTAGTTCCCACTGGGTTCCTAGGCAATGAGTGGTTTTGTTTAAGTACTTATCAAAATCATTAGGCACCTAAATACCTTTAAAATTGGGACCCAAAACCTTAATTCACATAGGTAGCCTCACTGCTACTCAACTGGAGCTTGATCCAACACCCAGTGAAGTCAATGAAAGGCTTTTCATTAACTGCAATGGGGTTGGGCTCAGGCTGTAAAAGAGAAATTTTCAACACCATTGCTTTATATATCACATATATTGCTTCATCAGACATAGGCAATCTGTAAACCATTGTGTTCTGTGAGGGGACAGGTTGTCTAGATGCCAGTCTTCAATGCTTATTTATAACATATTTTAATAATATTCTAATATCTAGAATGATTCAGTAGATGAAAATCAAACTCTTAGGCATCTGATATAATTAGTAACTGGATCCCCAGTTTCTTAAGGAGCACAAAACAAACTAATGGTTCACCTCAACAGTAATGGAATACACCCTCACTTCATATCAAAGCCTCCAGAAGGCTGCAGACTCAGTGTTTGGCTCAGCTCAAATATTGGGTCAACTCAGAGTTTAGATTAATCTAAAGCTGAAGGGCATCACACGGTTCCTGGGGATCTAAGACACTAACTTACTAACTAATCAAAAAAGATTAATAGCAAATTCTATCACAAATACATGGAATTTCCTCAAATATGTTTAACCTTAAAAAACAATAAACCAATTTTCTTCAGCCTTGGTGTATTCCTTATCTCTCTATTAGATGCGCAAAACAAGACAGGTTTGAACAAAATCAGCTCAACCATTTTAGGGATATGTATTCAAAATTCTTTGGAAATTTTTATTTTGTTTTTGTTTGTTTAAATGTACTAACAAATAAAAAAAATAGCAGAATTGATTATACTCAGACTTCACATTAAAATAGATCAGTCTTTGTGTAGAGACCAATCCTGGAACCTTTTAGCCACAAATATATTTTCTTGTGAAATTTATAAACTACTGAAAAAAAGGTAGGTTAATTTTTGTCCAACACACAAATACGCTAAACTTCAGTATTGGATGCTGGGCAAGAACTTAGGTGTAAAATGAAACTAATTTAATATCCAGCTTAATCCTTTCGAATAGACATGCTTACGGGCATCCATGCAACATCAATGCTCCCTGAATAGTCTTCTGTGAAATCAAGGAATATGTGCTTTATAGAGCACAAAGAACATTGAGTATTCAGAATATGTATGATAAGGAAGTGTTTTATACATATACTCTGACTTTTTTATTTTAATAGAAAATATTTTTATTATGTTGTCAAGCACCCAACCCTTTTATAATTATTTGAATAAGGAAAATCCCAGTGGGTTTAGTAGAGCCTTCACACAAATCACAGTGAGAAAAAAATCATACCAAAGCTCCCATGGCAACACATATGGGTGTGTCTTTTCATTTTTAGCTTCATGGAATTTTCCTTATATATGTTAATACTTGATTGATGTGTCCTAAAAATTCTTTTAGTTGAATTCTGAATGATATTGTTTGATATCCTACTACACATAGAGTGACTATGTTGCCAAAATTATTACTGCACCTTGAAATTGAAATGAAGTATCTTGAAACAGAAGCTACAAACTTAAACCTTCATTCTAAAAGGATCTCAGTACAATTTTTTCAATTTGGGAATAACCTGGAGGGTTTATGCTTTGCTTTTTAAAGAGATGATTTGGACAAAAAAAGGAATCTGAATCTACTCCCTCAAAGTTCTCTGATTAGTCCTTAATGTTGACCTTGCTCCTCCCCAGAGGGCTTTTCAGTGGCATTAAAATCATATGGTGCTTTATTTGACTGATACCATTGAATATTAAAATTTCAGTAGGTAATTTTTCAGCTCCTAGGTAATAAAAGTAAAGGTATCATTCTCCTCCGCCCTCAACCCCTTATATATAATCTTTTGTATGTTTATTTTTATCTTAACTTTCATGTGGAAGTCATTCCTATATACTTCTCAAAGGAATTCTTTAGGCTATGTCTACACTACCATCTATGTCAGCAAAACTTATTTCGCTCAGAAGTGTGAATATTCCCCCCCCTCCGACTAACATAAGTTACACCGACATAAGCGCTAGTGTGCACAGCACTATGTTGGCTGGAGACCTTCTCGTACCAACATAGCTTATGCCGCTCATAGGGGTGGTTTTTTTATTCTGATGGGAGAGGTCTTTCCTGTTGGCATAGAGCGTCTTCACCAGACACGACTATCAGTATAGCTGTCCCGCTGCAGAGCTATACGTGAAGACATGGCCTTAGCATTAGACAAATATTTATAGTATACACCATTTAAGAGACCAACTTCAAAAGTAGTGGTTCATAGTACAAGAATACATTTTTGATTAGATAATGTGATCTTAAATATGGAGAATTAGCAAAATATAAATTTAAAATAATCCTCCTTGAAACTCCTTTCAAGAAAATTATGAATCAGTATTTATGGTTCTTCCTATTATAAGCTCAGTTGATAGATCCTGTCTCCTAACAGCCCAAAAAGAAACTTGGTGGGTGAGGTAATATCTTTTGTTGGACCAACTTCTGTTGATGAAAGAGACAAGTTCTTCCTCAGCTCAATGTAAGTCGAAAGCTTGTCTCGCTCACCAACTGATGTTGGTCAAATAAAAGATACTTCCTCACTCACCTTATCTCTCTCTAATATCCTGGGACCAACATAGCTACAACAACACTGCATACAAAAAGAAACCTGTTATCTGGAAATTTTAGAGATACATCTCAATCCAAGGTTTTGTGGGAAGTCTGGTAATATCAGAACAGGAGTTTTAAAGTAATTGTGCTTTGAAAATGTACCTAATGCTTACTTGGCCTACAAAGTTGAAATGGAAAGCATGGTGGGAACTTGGATAGATGAGGAATAACATAGTAAGTCCATCCCATGGCCTTGAAAACTTACATTTCATAGGGATATGGCTGCTTAATGAATGCAGAGAGATTAAAAAGCAGATTTTTAAAAAACTAGAAATCACAATTGCAAACAGGAGTTGCTGGGTGCTAAACTACTTTGAAATTCTGGCACTAAATTTAGATGATAGAACAATTCAATAAATATTTTTGTTCTGATTTAGGAAAAAAACAGATGATATGGTCTCATCATATGGTGATGATGACACTCTTTCCATTCCACTAGTATCTTTGGAGGATGTTAAACAGAATCTACGAAAGTTAGAGATTTTTTAAATCAGCAGGTCCAGATAACTTGCATCCAACAGTTTTTAAAGAGCTGACTGAGGATCTCACTGGACTATTAATGTTGATTTTCAATAAGTCTTGGAGTACTGGGGAAGTTCCAGAAGACAGGAAGAAAGCTTATGTTGTACTAATATTTAAAAAGGGATGACCAAGTAATTATAGGCCTGTCAGCCTGACATCAATCCTGGAGAAGAGAATGGAGTAGCTAATACAGGACCCAATAAATAAAGAAATAAAGGAGGGTAATGTAATTATCGCAAATTAACATGGATTGATGGAAATCCTGTCAAACTAACTTGATATTTTTGATGACGTTATTGGTTTAGTTGATAAAGATAATGCTGTTGACATAATATGCTTAGACTTCTGCAAAGTGCTTGACTTGGTACCACACAACATTTTGATTAAAAACCTAGAACCATATAAAATTAACATGGCACATATTAAATGGATTTAAAAAACTGGCTGATAGGTCTCAAAATGTAATTGTAAAAGGTAATAGCAATCGAGTGGGTGTGTTTCTGGTGAGGTCCCACAGGTCCTATGCCATTTTAACATTTTTATTAATGACATAGAATAAAACATAAACTCATCAAAAATGTTTGCAGATGACATAAAAGTTAGGAGAATAGTAAATAATGAAGAGGACAGGCCACTGATTTGGAGCAATCTAGATCACTTGGTAATGTGGATACAAACAATATGCATTTTAATATTGCTAAATGTAAATGTATACATCTAGGAACAAAGAGTGTAAGCAAAATTACAGGATGGACAATTCTATCCTGGGAAGCAGTGACTGAAAAAAAAAATCGGGGGTCGTGGCAAACATGAGCTCCCAGTACAAAGCTGTGGCCATAAAGGACTCACACAATCTTTGAATGCATCAACAGGGATCTCAAATAGGAGCAGAGGGTTTTTTTACTTCTATATTTGGCACTGGTGTGTCCATTGCTGGAATACTGTGCCCAGTTCTGTGTCCACAATTCAAATAGGATATTGATGAATCTGAGAGGGTTCAGAGAAAAAACATGAGAATGACTAAAGAATTAGACAACATGCCTTATATTGAAAGACTTAAAAAGCTCAATATATTTAGTTTAACAAAGAGAATGTTAAGTGGTGACTTGATTACAGTTTTTAAGTTTTGCATTGGTAACAAGACAGAAAGGTATAACACGATCCACTGCTGGAAGCTGAAGCTAGACAAATTCAGACTGGAAATAAGACGTACATTTTTGACATTAAGAGTAATTAACCACTGGAACAATTTAACAAGGGCCATGATGGATTCTCCATCACTGACATTTTTAAAATCAAGATAGGTTGTTTTTTTCTGAGAGATCTGCTCTAGGAATTATTTTTGGGAAGTTCTATGGCCTGTGTTTTAGAGATAAAATTAGATGATCACAGTGGTCCCTTCTGGCCTTGAAATCTATGCATCTATTATCTGATCTATACACAAGACTTGAGAGCTAGGAATTGTCTTCTGATCCTGGCTGTCTATCAAGTTATGGTTCTGATCCTGAATCAAATAGTGTTAAGTAAATCACATAGAACCAGACCCTGTAAACACTCAAACATGTGTTCCACTTTAATAGCATGAATAGAGCCACTGAATAAACACCTTCTTGCCACATCTTATGGCTACTAATGTCAAAGGGAGTAGTGTTCTTGTTGTCAACTGGGGCTGGATCAGGACCCTTAACCAGCCAGCCTCATCTCTCCATTCGTAAAGTATCAATAATAATAATAATACGTATGTGCCATGTGAGGTAGTTATGAGATCTGGTTAATGTTTGCAAAGTGCTTGGAAGATGAACAATGCTATAAAAGTACAAAGCATTATGCACTAATCGATTTTTCTGCATTGTGCAGAGAGATTTAAAAAAAAATGAACAGTCTACATTTATGACAGATGAACCTTCAAGTATGTCATCTTTGACAGTGTTCCCTTTATCCCGAATTTTATGTTGCAAAGTAAAAAGAAATAATAACTCACTATGTAACAGTGTATAAATCTTGGTATTGTGATTTATGATTGTTCTTTTTATATTGATTTCTTTCCTATCATTCTGCTTGCTTTTTCCTTGAGTCCTTTAGTTGTGGCTATATTTTTTTCTGCTGAATAGAGACATTTCAGTATCAGCGTCTGGTCATGTAGTGAACTGCTACTATATTGCAAGGTGGAAAATATTTCTCCCTTAATCTTCCTTCCCACATTCCCAGGATGAATTACTGATACTGACACCCTTTGTAAAGTGCTTTGAGATCTATTGATGAAAAAGTAATATATAAGAGCTATAATATATAGGTAGTATTATTATCAGTGAAACAAAATTACTACTTATTCAAAGTCAGACAGATAATTAAAAACCTAGGATTAATAATTCCGCATGCAAGGGCTGTTTTTAGATTTTGATTAAAAAATTCCAAATTAAAAATGTTTCAAAATGGTTGACTATAATATCCAAAGTCACACTGTCAGGTTTAAAATAACATTTTTTTTAAAAAAAGAGAGAAACAAACCAGAAAAAGAAAAATAAGTGTCTTTGCCTATGGCCGCTTGTGGGGGATATGAGCTCTTCAATCCCCACCAGACTCTGCTGTCCATTGTTTATTCTCTTTCCCCACCCCCCCAGTCTGGGACACATGAGGGTTTTCTGAGTCAAACAAAGAGGCAAAAGAAAAGTCTGCCCCCCTTCCTTCCCTGATGAGAGAGGGGAATCTGGGTGAAAACAAAGAAAGCCAAACATGGCCTGTCTCTCAGGCAATCTTTCTGGATTCAGCTTTATGAACTTGGTCTAGCAGTCCATTGCCCCTTAGTGGGGCCGAAAACCAGACCCTCCCCTTGGGGTGTACTGCAGTCCCACTGGCAGTGTTATATTTGCATGCTTGCCCTCCTTGGACTGCTCCTGATCTGAGGGGAGGTCAGACCATCTGGGAGGATCCCCTTGAGATCGGGCACCAAACAGAGATTGTTACTGACTCTGGCTCACCGTCCCAGGCTTTCCCCGCCCCGCCAGTGTCTTGAGTGATTCTGCTTCTAGTGATCCTTCAGCTTCTACAAAGTCCTCCATTAGCCTAAACCCTTCAAATAACGTCCACGGGCGATGCCGTAGTATCGACTCCCTGTCTTTCATGGGTAACAGCTTTATAAATTGTTCTGTCACAGTGGCCTTGGCCACTTGAGCCCCTAATATTTCCTCTGGGTGGAAACACTTCCAATAGCATTGTCTTAATCATTGCACTACCATTCAGGGTCTTGACCTCATGGGGTAGGTTTCGGATCTAAACAACTGATGGTGGGTCTCTTTGGAAATATCCAAAAGTACAAAATGACAGAATGCACTTGCTTGTAATCTTTGTCTTGCTCCAAATCCAGATTACGATAGGCCGCCTGTGCCAGACCCGTAATGTATGAGGCCAGAATCAAAGGCCATTGTTCTAGGGGCCACCAGGCTGCTAGTGACACCATCTCAAATGTAATTGAAAGGCTTCAGCGTCATTGTCTGGACCCATCTTAGTTAACTTCACTGGTACAGGCAGAGGAACCATCTCGGCGGAAGCACAATTTGCTGGTGCTCCCTAAGGGAGTAGGGCTGGTATCACCTGCTATAGCATTTCCTTTTGAATCTCCTGCTGCAGCGATATCAGTTCTCTCAGCAGCTGTTGTTGTGTGGTCTGGTCTTGCTGCTAGGTGATTCACCATTGCAACAATGGCTGTTGGAACTCCAGTTGCTGAGCAACTTGCTGCTGCTGCATCTCCACTAACCACTTATAGCTCTACTCCGGTTCCATCTTTGAGCAGCTGAGTTCTATCCTCTCTAAGGCTTTTTATCCCCTTGCATCAGGTATAATTATGCCCAAACTCTCCACCATTTGGTGGGGGCAAAGGTTCCCTTAACCCGCTCCAGACCCGATTATCCCTCGTTTATACTGTCTTTTCCGCCTCGCCCCCAGTTTGTAGCACATGAGGTGTTCTCTGAGTCAAACAAACAGGCAAAAT
Organism: Chelydra serpentina; assembly: GCA_037349315.1. Taxonomy (NCBI): domain Eukaryota; kingdom Metazoa; phylum Chordata; order Testudines; family Chelydridae; genus Chelydra; species Chelydra serpentina. The sequence goes on from JBAIAC010000004.1 coordinate 74,128,319, forward strand.
AAAGGTCCTCTCCCCCCTCTTTCCCTGATGAGAGAGGGGAATATGGGTGAAAACAAAGAAAGGCAAAGGTGACCGGTCTCTCCGTCATTTTTTCAGGATTCAGCTCTGTGACTTGGTCTATCAAAGTCTCTTGGTGGAGCCTACATCCAGCCCCTACATCCAGCTCCCAAAGCTGATCTGTACAGCTTTGGGAGCAGTGTGGCCTGTGACTATCTCCTTCTCAGCTGACCTGTCTATGTTGTCAGCAGACTCTGATGTGGAGCAGCCCTCTTTCTGTTCACCTCCCCTTCCCGTGGCAGGCTTCCATTTTTAAGCTACTCCCTCTCAAGGTAGAATATGCCTTGCAGGCGCACCTCATTAGTGCTGAAAAGGCCCAGAAGAGCTCCTTAGTCTCCTCTCCACCAGAGTGTGGGTGCGTCCCTTCACACTTGTCTTAATCCTTCTGTCTCCTTTGGCTGAAAGAAGAAATCTCCGCCTATCCAAGGACAAAGGATGCATGTAACAGGGTAGCTGACCCATTACATAAAATTGGGCTTAGTTCTCCTGTTCCTGTCTTGGTGCTCCAAAGTTGGGCCAATTAAGGGGGAGGAGCAACACTTGGGGGCTATAAGAAGCCAATCAGGACTCACAACAGAAGCAGTCAGGAGAAGGGCACAAGATAAGAGCTGTCAGACACAGAAGCTTGTTCCTGGTAGACGCTTGAAGGTGGGAAAGCAGCAAGTGAGATTTGCTGGCAGGTGTCCAAGCCACAGACCCAGAAGGCTGAAGTTAGGAGGAGCAGCAGAGGGCGATGCCTACTGGCTCTAAGGAGGAGAGCTGGAGCCAAGGGTCACAGACGGCTGACGGAAGGGGGGTGGGGCGCAGCAGAGAGGCGTGCTGGAGAGCTGGACCCCAAGGAACAGTGAGATGGCCAGGGGAGTGAGGGATGTTTCCCTGACAAGAGGTTTCCACCAGAGAGGATGTGGGAGTTCCTGCTGGGAAAAGCATTGTGGGACCCCAGAAAGAAGGGGCATGGCAAGAACAAAGCCAGGTTTTAAGGACTACATGCACTGGGGATGGTATGGACTATGTTTTCACACATTCCAAACTTTTCCTGTTACTCCCCCGCCCCCTTACCAGGAATCTAACCAGGCCTCCCCTTCAATACAACACAGATGGCTCAGCAGAGGAGCTTTGGCTGAAGGCAGAGCTGGAGGCAGAACTGGGAATGGGGGAGGAGCTCAGACTAGAGGCAGAGCTGGCCTGGGGGCAGAGAGGGAATGAGGGCAGAGAGGGGCTCGGGGAGGAGCAGGGGATGGAGTGGAACTGTGGCTGGAGCTGGAGCTGTGGCTGGGAGTAGGGTTGCCAATTTCGGTTGGACATGGACATATTCCTGGAGGTTTCATCACATGACATAATCTTTAATTAAAAATTAACCTTTAATTGCTGGAGACTCCAAGACAATCCTGATGGGTTGGCAAACCTAGCTGGGGGTGGAGCAGAGCTGTGGCTTGGGCTGGAGCTGGGCTGGGGCAGAGCGGGGCTGGGTGGCGTTCCCTCCCCGCTCCCCTGTGGGGGCTGGCCTGGGCCCCGCCATGCGCCCCCTGAACGTTCTTCCACTCCCTCCTAGGGGGGCACACCCCACAGTTTGGGGACCACTGGTTTAGAACTAGAAACAGCTGCCTCTGCTGCATCATCCCCCACTTTCTCTCACTCACCTGAGGCATTCTCTGTTCAGGGTCATCTCTGTTTGACCTCCACTATTCCTAAATAGAACAATGTGAAGAAAACCACACTGCTGAGATATGCAGTGTAATTGTAGCTGTGTTAGTCTCAGGATACTAGGGAGACAAGGTGGGTGAGGTAATATATTTTATTGGATCAACTTCTGTTGGTGATAGAGACCAGTTTTCGAGCCACACAGAGCTATTTATCTGACCTATCAGTCCATATCCTCAAATCAAACCTGCACAACACTTTCAAAAGACAAGACTGGGAGCTTAAATTAATTTCTCTGCTAGACACCAAAAATCCTGGACTGAATTGAGACACTTGATTTATGGCTTATTACAACAATCTATAACCACTAGCATCCCCTCCCCTTTTTGGCCTATGACAGGAGAGGAATTTATGGGCCATCCACCTTGAATGATCTTTTTCAATATGTGCTAATGTCTTAGGCTAAACAATCTGTTCCACCTTGCATTTTGCTGTGAAGCTGGAAGCTCCTTTCTCAGACCTGAAGAAGACCTCTGTGTGGCTCGAAAGCTTGTCTCTCTCACCAACAGAAGTTGATCCAATAAAAGATGTTACCTCACCCACCTTTTCATACTGCTGAGAAACCAGTTTCCTTATTTCTATATGGGAACTGTGGGTGTGGGGAATGATACTGTCCTGTGCTATTAATAAATACTTAAAGTATAGATATGGGGCTATTTTTAAATAGACCTCTTGCTTATTAGATATATTTCCTAACCTTCATATTGGACCAAAAATCAGCCAACTATTTCCATATTGGGGTCTTGGAGACCTCAAGTATGTCAACATTGGAAAAACAAACAGGGATGCATTAAAAACTGACTTTATTGTAACCAGTGAAGTATAAAACTAGTAAAAACGTTCCTACATTGAGAAGCACACTACTCAGTACTTGTGTTGCGGTCTAACTGACCCCATGATCAAACACTTATTAATAAAAGCTACACACGTTGTAAGCTGTTGGGGTCTAACTGACCTCATGTTCAGACAGTGAAAATAGATAGCAACAGCAACAATATAAAAAGGCACAAACACAGCAATGTGGTGGTAAATGGCATCACTACTGTGAACAAATAGAGCAAAAAGGTGACAGGTTTTGAACATACCAGCTTTTATACTTTGCACATTTTAGAGGTGTTTTCTGTCTCATTCTCTGGAGCAGATGTAACCTCCTTAGGCTCTGGATCAGTACCTAGCACATTAGACACCGCTTCCCTAGTAGACTGAGGCAAGCCTGAAGTGTTCCCTTCTTGCACCAGTGGTTTCATTATATCTGAACCCAGGTCCCCAATGAACATACTTCTCTTACTCAAAGATTAGGCCAAGTGCAATTCAACAAAATCCAAGCATAAACATTCAGACACGCAATGTGTATGTTCAATGCAACAATGAGTCTTTGACCCAGTAACAGCATCCATCAAGCACAGGATTGCAAGAAAAAAGAAACCCCGTAATTGTGATTTTCCCAGAAACTCTTCCTAGGAAGTGTAGGCTTCCAAAAAAAAAATCATTTTGAAGTTATCATCTTCAAGGAAACTCAATTTCCTGGACAATTACGATGATATATGAGGCAAATGTTATCTTGGGTCTCACAGACCCCCAAAGTCCTTTTAGTGCATTTTTTGAAAAACAAAATGCACTAAGACTAGGATGATAAAAATTGCTAAAAGTGTCATATAATCATATCAGAACTGCTGCCTCAGAATGAAAGAGAATTTCTGATTCTTGAATATTTGCATAATTAATTTGGGGTCTAACTGACGGTCACCAAATACTTTTTGAGTGTATTTTTTTCACTACACTAAAACCACAAGTATGCAGACAAAACCAATGCTAATAACTTGTTCAAATCATAGTCTGAGAATACAAAAAGAAAGAAAAGGCAGAGGTTTGCCTCTTCTGTTTTATTTATTTTTTTGTAAATGTTTGGGGTCCAAGAGACCCTCAAAGATCTTGGAAGTGTGGTACTTTCATTTTCCCCATTGATACCTCAATATTAATCAAACTGACGCTATTACCTTTTTAGTGACTTTTTTTGCTACCAAAAAACCCAGAACAGAGAGGATAATAAAACCAGTGCAGAAAGATTGACGTCATCCTAGTTTGAAGACACTTAACGTATAAATAGAAACAGGTTTGACATGAACATTTCTATTAAGATTGTAATGTGGGTTGGGGTCAGAGAGAGAGCAAAACATTAGGAGTTAAATATATTCTAAGCTATATCTTTGCTGATTTTACTAGTGACTGTGAGCTGGATCCCTTTTTGGCCAATGCATTGTCAACAGCAAAGGTAAGTTAAAACTGTTTATTACTGGTGATGAGTAGAGCCAGTTGGGAATATTCTGTCAAAATGATTTTTTGATGAAAAGTGCAATTTCTGCAGGAAAAAAAATCAATGTTGCCAAATGTCTTTGGTTTTCCATGAGGAAAACTGAAAAAAAAAATCATTTCAGGTTGGTTTGGCCCAAGTCTAAACATTTCAGTTTGTTTAACTTAACCAAAATAATTTCTGTCAAGTCAGTTTGACATTAAAGTGCATCTGCCTATGGTGCTAGAGTGCCTAGTGGGAGATCTAGTTCAGGTGCCTCATGCCCTAATTCTTTCCTATGGACCATGCTCCTTGACTGGAATACATTTCCCATGAGGTGCTGCCTCCTCTCTGACTGAGTCATGTAGTGCATTATGGGAGATGCAGTGTGACCAAGTAGCCAGGCTTATAAGGAAGAACGAGGGGATAAGGCACCCAAACTACAATTCTTCTGAGGCACAACAGCGCCTTAGGCCACTGTAGTTTAATGTCAAATTGACTTCAAACAAAAAGTTTCAACATTTGATTTTCAAATCAAAATTATTCTCAACATTTCATTCTGTGAAAAAAAATGATTTCAACTTGGCTGACAAAACATCTTTCAACTCAAACTGAATTGCGTTAATATTCCATCATTGTGACATTAGATTTCAAAATAGAATTTGGAAAAAAATCTAACTTTACCATCATTTGTGAAAAGTGTTTCCTTTTTGTATTCTTCTCTGCTTAGATAATTGAAATATACTATTTAATTTCTCTTCTTTTCCAATCAATCTAACTTCTGAATTTTCATACACTGGAATAAGGCTGCACTGACTGGATTGCTATGCAAACACTACAGGAATTTTAAAAAAATACAATTCTATTGAAGTTTATACATTTCTATAGGTTTTTATGAAAGTTTTTTTTTCACTTTTTTTCCTTAAATTTGGAGGCAAATTTGACATGAGAGTTTCTCTTTAAACACCAAACAGTTGTAAATAGAAAAGTAGTTTTAAACAGTTTTCTATATTCTTATTTTACACTCATTAGGTTCAAGTGACCCTGTTATACTTTCTACAAAACCTAACACCTAATTTACTAAAATCACTCAGCTACAAAGAAGCTGAGTGAGTGCTCTAACCATGGAGTATAGGTTATTAGGGGAGGGAGAAAGGCATAACTGCCATTGACATTTTTGGTGTGAGTTTAAGCTTGCTCAAACCATGCCTACCAGATTAGGCCTTAAAAGCAAGACAGGTACAGGAATGCCTAGTTTCTGCACTGTGTCGGGGTTTAGGCATAAGTGTAAATCAAGCACCAACCTCTTGGGTGAAGTCAGGACTTAGGCAGTTGTGTACGTGGCTAGCAAGTGAAATGTAAGCACTTTGGAGATTAACTGTGGAAATTATAAGGGACTATAGGCTCCTACAGGGTTAGTCGGCAGCTGAACAGGGGATTTGTGAATGCCAATGGCTCCCAAATGTTGGATTTAGGCAGCTACATCCTCCTTGTGAACCCCACCATTATTGTAAGTAATCACTCTTAGGATAGTCTAGTCTAGCTGAATGGAGAATAGTCATTTTGAGTTGATAAACAAAAAGGAATTATCACCAAACTATCTGTAAAATTTGAATTCCACGCCTTGAACTATTTTTTTTTGTAAACTATCAGACTATTAAATAAAACATTTACCAGTTATGATTTGCTATTTTCTCAATAACTAATTCATATGCCACTTTATAAAACAAACAAACAAAAATAATGCATTACCTGTGGTGGAAGCAGTGGTAATCTGATATAGGCAAGCAGCATACTGAGGTCACTACATCTCCTTGGCATGTCATATTTAACCCACATCATTAAGGCATGGAAAATAGTCTCTTCATCAGGAACATTCACGTCATCACTAGCAAGAAGTTTATGTAGTTCCTCAGCCGGCAGTAGTAAAAACTCTTGATTTCTAATAACTTCCATTATGTTCTCCTATGTGGGAAGAAGTATTTCAGAGTAAGTCCTACTGGAAAATTAATTCAGCTGCTAAAGTTACAAAAATAATAACAGGATTAGTCAATGACCTTCACACTTATCATAACATGATCCTTGAGAAAAAATAGGATGTTAGGATGAAACAGCTATACTTGTAATTCAAACGTGAATAAACTCAGGCTACAAAGGGAGGGTTACACTACGGAGCTTTGTTATGAAGACGGAGTGTAATATACAACTTGAAATAGGGGTACAACTAGAAATGGAAAAGTAAATTATCATCTGAGAATTAGTGAATATCTGTGTGTTTGTTTAGATATGTATGTGGGACCCATCACTGTAGTAACGGAGCACATCAAGTAAAGAAAGAAAGAAAGAAAAAGAAAGAAAGAAAGGATAACCACATCTTTCTCTATTTTTTTTCTTCCTAGTCTGCTGGGGAAATAGTTTAATTAGCTCAGGATTGTGTTACTTATTTATATTCATGAGTGTGAGTGAGTGGGTGATGTTTTAGTGTATGAAGAAACTAGGGAAAAGATACAGCAAGGAACTGAGGTTTGCAGTTATTTCTTGATTCTAGTGGGAACGTACTGTAGCAAGCCAAGTCAGTGCCAAGAACAGCATACAGTAATTTTTAAAAAAAGTTATAATAAAAGCAAAAGGCTAATAATAAAAACATTTATAATGACAAAGAAACAATCAGAAAATGATTTTAGTTGGCTGAATCCTGAAGGTTTGATAGCACCCTCTCACAAGAAAACTCACAGGAAAAGGGCATGGAAGGAGGATGATTTATGCAAGGCTTCCTCAGCAGGGATTCCTCCAAATTCTTCCACTCGGGCAGAGTTTGCTCATTCAGAAAGAACTGAAAATTTTCTTACAACATTCTTGAGATTCACACAGACTTGGAGGGTTATGTTGGAGGCACAGGGCCTTCTCATTGGTGAAAGACTTACCTAGATATGAAAGGGGATGGGAAGCCAGTGAAAAGGTTTAAAGAGGGGAGTGACAAAGTCCAGCAGGTGAGAAAGGATTGTGATTTGGATGCACCTAGAGTGAGATGAGGGGCAGGGCAGAAAAGAGAAAGAGATGAGAAATGACAAAGGTACAGACAAGGAATTTAAGAGGAAATCGGAAAAGAGGTAGGGACCCAAAGGGGTGAGAAGTACAACCAACCTGGACCCTGTGGGTATGTACTTGCGACAGCTAGCCCGTGCTGCTGCTTTCCACTTCCCATGCTACCGCAGCTACCTCGATGAGAGCTAACATAAGGAAGTCTACTCAAAATGTGAATTACACTCCCAGCTCCTGGTGTAAATGCTGGTTGGTTGTACTCGGGGAAGCTAACCCGTGTCACTATTCACCACTACCAGTGCTATCACAGTCACACTATTTTTAGTGTACAAGCTCAATGGGAGTGAGCACAAATACCTCTGCTCAAGCTGGGAATCACACCCCTAGCTCCAAGGGTAGACATAGTCTGAGGCTATCAATGGAGTTTCAAGTTAGCACCAGTTACAACAGTTTGTTTTTGGGGAGACATGGACAACTGTTCACTAAGAATGGAAACCATTGTAATGACTTTGAGTCATTAAGGACTTAGATATGACAAAATGATGAAAGGCTCTGCATTTCTGTACTGTACCCTTGAGTCAGAGGCCCCAGGTATATTGAACATATTCTATGTGTATGTATACATGAACATACTGTGTATATGTATGTACCTGAGCAAGAAAGGGAAAAAGACAGAGAGTGGCTGTGTGTGTGTGTGTGTGTGTGTATATATATATATATATAATACACAGTGTACCAACACACACACATACAGTGTATAAGTAGAGCTGATGCCTGTAGTAGAGGTTGTGAAATATTTTCCATTATAAACCCTTGTTTTTAATTATTTAAAACTTGTAAATATCTGCAGTGTGTTTGTGTGTGTGTGTGTGTGATATAAATATATACACAAACACATATACACAAAGAGTCACAGGTTTATGAACATGATCCATATTAACTGCTTTATTTATTTAGCCACAAAAACTGCTGATTAGAACAAAGAACATCAACGTTTAAAAATCTACCCTGACTAAAGGTTATGAAGTAGCTACAGAACCTATACATTTTTGAGCCATTGCAGGGATTTAAGTCTTTAACGCCCATTAAAGGAAATTTAAGTTTAATAGCTAAGATCCTGTGTAGTGATTTAAAAATTAAGGAAAAAGTTTTCAGGCATTTAACCACAAGTTGGCTTTGTGTTTATTTTTTTAATTACATCACACAGCTTGGAAAAATTAATAATATTTTCTCACCAAAATGATTAATAAGTCAAGCTTAATTACAGTTTGGTTACATTTAATCTAAACCCTACTATGAAGAAAATTTAAGTCTATTTGCTAATAAGAACCAACTTCGACCTTTGCAATAATGTATGCACCCAATGTCTTAACATTATTTAACTGTACAGAGGTGGTAGAACGACCCTTCATGAATTCATATATTTTGAATGTCCTTTGAGAACATTTGGGTGCAACTTAATATATTTATCAAATAGTTAAGTTATTTGCTTGCAAGTACTCAAAAAATTAGAAAAATATTCTGAATTCAGAACAACACTTTTAGCCTCATTTTATTTTTCATATGTATTTATTTATTTATTTATTTTGTATTTTGCATACTTAATAATTACTAACTCCCTGGTACAAGTATTTGGTTTGTTGAGTTCTACCAATCACAAGATCCGACCCTCAACGTAATGTAAATAATAACAATAATTAACAATCCAGCAATACCAGAAATGTAACTATTATTTCTCTAGGATTTCAAGTGAAGAAGGCAAACACTAGTCAGACTCATGGACTTTAAGGCCAGAAAGGACCATTATAATCATCCAGTCTGACCTTCTGCACATCGCAGGACACAGAACCTCCCCCACCCCATCCTATAACAGACTTATCACCTCTGGCTGAACTACTGAAGTCCTCAAATCATGATTTAAAGACTTCAAGTTACAGATAATCCACCATTTACTCTAGTTTAAACCAGCAATCATCCCATGCTGCAGAGGAAGGTGAAACCTTTCCCCTCCCCACCCCCTCGGGTCTCTGTCAATCTGACCTGGGGGAAAATTCCTTCCCAACCCCAAATATGGTGATCAGTTGAACCCTGAACATGATGGCAAGACCCACCAGCCAGACACCTGGGAAAGAAACTCTTTAGTAATTCAGCTCTCCCCATTTAGTGCCCCATCGCCAGTCATTGGGGATATTTGCTACTAGCAGTCACAGATGGGCCACCTGCCATTGTAGGCAGTCTAATCATACCATCACCTCCATAAACTTATCTAGCTGAGTCTTGAAGCCAGTAATGCTCTTTGCCCCCACTGCTCCCCTTGGAAGGCTGTTGCAGAATTTCACTCCTCTGGTGGTTAGAATTTCCAGCCTAAACTTGTTTCTAGCCAGTTTATATCCATTTGTTCTTGTGTTAATATTGGTGTTTAACTTAAATAACTCCTCGGCCTCTCTAATATTTATTCCTCTGATGTATTTATGGAGAGGAATCATATCTCCCCTCCACCTTCATTTGGTTAGGCTAAACAAGCCAAGCTTCTTGAGTCTCCACTTGCAAGATAGGTTTGCCATTCCTCTAATCATTCCAATAAGTCCTTCTCTGCACCTGTTCCAGTTTGAATTCATCTTTCTTAAATATGGCAGAGCAGAATTGCACACAGTATTCCAGATGAGGTTTCACCAGTGCCTTGTAAAACGGCAATAACACTTCCCTACCTCTGCCGATATTACCTTGCCTGATGCAACCTAGGATTGCATTAGCCTTTTTCACTACTACATCACACTGGTGGCTCATAGTCATCCTGTGATCAACCAACATACCAAGGTCTTTCTCCTCCTCAGCTGCTTTCAACTGATGCTTTTATCTGGGGACGTAAGAACTCTTTGTAGTTAGTCCCTACGTGCATGACCTTGCACGCTGCACTATTAAAATGTAATCTCATTTATATTACTGCAGTTTTCAAAATCCTACAGATCTTCTTGTATGATATTTCAGTCCTCCTCCGTTTTGGCAATCCCTCCCAATTTTGTGTCATCCACACATTTTATTAGCACATTCCCATTTTTTATGCCAAGGTCATGAATGAAAATGTTAAGATTGGTCTGAAGACTGATCCCTAAGAAACTCCACTAGTAACCCTCCTCCACCCTGCTATGGACCTTTCAGTATGACTCATTGTAGTCTCCCCTTTAAGCAGTTCCTTATCCAACTATCAATTCTCATATGAATCCTCATCTTCTCCAATTTTAACTAATACTTTCCTATGTGTAACTGTATCAAATGCCTTAATGAAAACAGTAGATTTGAACTACATTTCCTTTGTCTACAAGATCAGTTAACTTCTCAAAGAAAGAGATCAGGTTGGTCTGGCACAGGGATCAGCAACCTTTGGCATGCAGCCCATCAGGGAAATCCACTGGTGGGCCGGGATCAGTTTGTTTACCTGCAGCGTCCGCAGATTTGGCAATTGCAGCTCCCACTGGCTGCGGTTTGTCGTTCCAGGCCAATGGGGGCTGCAGGAAGCGGCACGGGCCGAGGGCCGTGATGACCTCCACTTTCCGCAGCCCCTATTGGCATGGAATGGCAAACCGCGGGCAGTGGGAGCTGCAACCAGCCGAACCTGCGGATGCTGCAGGTAAACAAACTGTCCTGGCCCGCCAGCGGATTTCCCTGATGGGCTGCGTGCCCTGGACTGGCATGCTCATTTTTTTTGTAAAGTCATGTTGTGTTTTATCCCAATTACTGTTTACCTCTATGTATGTCATTAACTACTTTCTCTTTAAAAAATGTATTCCAAGGCCTTGCATACAGCTGAAGTCAAACTAACTAGTCACTTTCCCTTTCTGATACTACTCCAGTATGGCCTCATTTTATTTTTATATTCTGTTTTAACCATCATTTGTTTCCATTAAGATGATGTTTTAAACACTTGGTTTATCATTTAATAACTTTTTTGTTATAAAAAGACCTATGGAGGAAACTAATGGTGAACTAGGGAATATTCAATAATAACCCGACATGCACATTATAGGCCTAGTCCATACCCCATTGAAATAAAAACTGAGAATTAGATCAGGCTCTTGTGTGACCATACCTCACCATCACCTAGGAGGAATTTGACTGAAAGTGTATTGGAGTGTGGATTTTATAATCTGTAGGCGGAAACAGTCCTCGTTTCTGACCATAAGATCATAGAATCATAGAATCTCAGGGTTGGAAGGGACCTCAGGAGGTCATCTAGTCCAACCCCCTGCTCAAAGCAGGACCAAACCCAACTAAGTCATCCCAGCCAGGGCTTTGTCAAGCCTGACCTTAAAAACCTCTAAGGAAGGAGATTCCACCACCTCCCTAGGTAACCCATTCCAGTGCTTCACCATCCTACTAGTGAAAAGGTTTTTCCTAATATCCAACCTAAACCTCCCCCTCTGCAACTTGAGACCATTACTCCTTGTTCTGTCATCTTCTACCACTGAGAACAGTCTAGATCCATCCTCTTTGGAACCCCCTTTAAGGTAGTTGAAAGCAGCTATCAAATCCCCCCTCATTCTTCTCTTCTGCAGGCTAAACAATCCCAGTTCCCTCAGCCTCTCCTCATAAGTCATGTGCTCCAGCCCCCTAATCATTTTTGTTGCCCTCTGCTGGACTCTTTCCAATTTATCCACATCCTTCTTGTAGGGTGGGGCCCAAAACTGGACACAGTACTCCAAATGAGGCCTCACCAGTGCCGAATAGAGGGGAATAATCACGTCCCTAGATCTGCTGGAAATGCCCCTACTTATACAACCCAAAATGCCGTTAGCCTTCTCGGCAACAAGGGCACACTGTTGACTCATATTCAGCTTTTCGTCCACTGTAACCCCTAGGTCCTTTTCTGCAGAACCGCTGCCCAGCCATTCGGTCCCTAGTCTATAGCAGTGCATGGGATTCTTCCGTCCTAAGTGCAGGACTCTGCACTTGTCCTTGTTGAATCTCATCATATTTCTTTTGGCCCAATCCTCTAATTTGTCTAGGTCCCTCTCTATCCTATCCCTACCCTCCAGCATATCAACCACTCCTCCCAGTTTAGTGTTATCTGCAAACTTGCTAAGGGTGCAGTCCACACCATCCTCCAGATCGTTGATGAAGATATTGAACAAAACCGGCCCCAGCACCGACCCTTGGGGCACTCCACTTGATACCGGCTGCCAACTAGACATGGAGCCATTGATCACTACCCGTTGAGCGCGACCATCAGGCCAGTTTTCTATCCACCTTACTGTCCATTCATCCAGCCCATACTTCTTTAACTTGCTGGCAAGAACATTGTGGGAGACTATATCAAAAGCTTTGCTAAAGTCAAGAAATAGCACATCCACTGCTTTCCCCTCATCCACAGAGCCAGTTATCTCATCATAGAAGGCAATTAGGTTAGTCAGGCATGACTTGCCCTTGGTGAATCCATGCTGACTGTTCCTGATCACTTTCCCCTCCTTTAAGTGGTTCAGAATTGATTCCTTGAGGACCTGTTCCATGATTTTTCCAAGGGACTGAGGTGAGACTGACTGGCCTGTAGTTCCCCGGATCTTCCTTCTTCCCTTTTTTAAAGATGGGCACTACATTAGCTTTTTTCCAGTCATCCGGGACCTCCCCCGATTGCCATGATTTGTCAAAGATAATGGCCAATGGCTCTGCAATCACATCGGCCAACTCCTTTAGCACCCTCGGATGCAGTGCATCCAGCCCCATGGACTTGTGTTCGTCCAGCTTTTCTAAATAGTCCCGAACTACTTCTTTCTCCACAGAGGGCTGGTCACCCTCTGTCTATTCAGCCTGTCTGAAATTCTGGCCATTTTTATCTCCTTGCCTAAATATGGATATAGGATCCCAGCTTTAGGCACCTAGGTTCAAAAAGGTAGGTCATTGAGTTCACTAATTTGTTAACATTTCTACTAAACCCAGTGTTCTAATATATTCAGGGTTGCAGTTGTAACATGTCAGGGCAAATCAATAGTCAGTAAAGAAGTGATAGTTAGAAAGGCATGCAGATTGTCATATGCACATGAGATAAACATCCAGGAAATCTGATTCATGATCCAGTGTGGAATTTTGTTACTTTTATCCAATTATTAATATTTCTATTATATCTGTCATCTGAGGTTCTCAAAGGGCTTAACAAATATCAGTTAATTAAGCTACAGAAAACTTCCCTATCAGGTAGATAAGGAATAAAAAACATCATATCATTCACTACTCCAAATGTAGAGCATAATTAAGCAGCACACAGCAATTTTCAGTAAAAGGAACACTATGCACATAGAGGGAGGCTTTATGTCTTGGAGGATAGAATTAGGGAGCTAAACAGATCGTTAGTCTGAAAACAGAATGTTTGTGTTAAATAACATAAGTAACTAGGTCAGTAAAAAGACAGAATGTCTGAACCAGCAAAAATAAAAGGGAGAATTCCCAGAGAACCATTTAATAACAATGGGCAAGATACTTTAGGAATGCAGAGATGAGACAAACAGTAAGTTGAACATGGACAATGCATGGACCGAGCACGCTGTACTGAGATTAGTTTCTGCAAAGTAACCAAGACAATCCCAAAACGTGTAATGCAACATAATGTGTAAGTGTTGTGACAAAGTTCCTCCTCTACCTCGGTGGGTCCTGCGCTTATTGGCGGATTCTGCTTGCCTCAGAGATCTTCCTCTCTAGTAGAATCCACAGTCCAGGTTAACTCCTCCTGTGTCTGATCAGGAGTTGGGAGTTTTGGGGGGAACCCGGGCCCGCCCTCTACTCCGGGTTCCAGCCCAGGGCCCTGTGGATTGCAGCTGTTTAGAGTGCCTCCTGGAACAACTGCACGACAGCTACAACTCCCTGGGCTACTTCCCCATGGACTCCTCCCAACACCTTCTTTATCCTCACCACAGGATCTTCCAGCAGTATGCCCTCTTACTCTCAGCTCCTAGTGCCTCTTGCTCCCAGCTCCTTACACACAACCTCCTTCCACAGCTCCTGACATGCGCGCCTCACTGACTCACTGGGAGGCTTTTAACTAGTTTCAGCCAGCCCCTGATTGGCTGCAGGTGTCTCAATTAACCTCCCTGCCTTCTGGAAAGTTCTTAATTGGCCCCAGGTGTCTTGATTAACCTGCAGCAACTGCCATAAGGTATCAGGGATTTGTTTAGCCTGGGGCTAACATACTGGTTCCTTACCACTTTCCTATAGCCCTCTGGCCTTGCCCCGTCACAATGTATATAAAGGTAAGTTTGGATGTATGGTTTGCCCACCCCTAAGCTTGAGTTTGATCAACTCAGTGTAGCTTTGCTGTATAACAAATAAAGGAACCTGACTAATGAAATCTTGGAGTTAAACTGACTTTTTTTGGATCCCAGAGAACTGCATGAAGTGTTCTCCCAGAAATGGACAAGGTATTCTGTATAAGCCAACCAGGAAAGGTCTTGGAGAGAATCTCCACAGAATATGCAAAACCATAATTAAAAAAAACCCCTTTATAAATAGCTAATCAATAGTGTAATTAGCATAATGTTCAAATAATAATTGGGAACTCAGCCGCAACATTAGAGAAATTGTCTTCATATTCCTGTACATTACATTACTGTACGTTAAATTTAAATTAAAAATAAGTAGCCATTAAAATGAAAATGTATCTAATTAACCATGGGGAATCATATTATTATGGACTAATGCATGGTTCTCTTGCACACACTTCCCACACTACAGAGATTTACAACATTTCTCCCTTTCTTCATTAGCCACCTCTCTCAAAATATATAGACTGTGTGCTTCAAAAGTGGTAACTGTTTGTTAGAGAATGTGTTTCAGTTAAGTTTTTATAAAAGGAGTAAAATATTTTAAAAAACTATTTTATGATACATCAAGTCCTAGGACTATTTGAACTTAAAACCATACAGAAATGTATGAAAGATTTAGCATTTGTATTTCAGTTATAACACATCTTGATGTAGAAAAGCATATATGTTCACAATAAGGAAACACTTATAGAAAATACATTTCCAGTCATAAAGAGGATACATGCAGTATAGCAACAATGTGGCACCATTTGCTCTTCCTTTTACACAAACACACACACACACACAGAGTAGAAACCCAGCCTACTTCCGAATGTACATACAGTATATTAGAAGCCTTAATAAGCATCCCAATTAGAATGGTTTTACTATGACTCTAGGAAACAGAGGCTGTATTCTAAATGGAAAAAAGGGCACACAAAAGAGAATCTGGCAGAAAAAAAATTCCTAGTACATGGAAACTTGCAAAACGCAATTATTAATTAAATTCTTGGTAATTATTTCTTGTCAATATATATAGAGCTCAAGCACATTATTAAACCCAGACTTATTTTAAAGACAGTCTGCAATAATTTCTCTTTCTTGTTACTCTAATTTTAATTAAGAATAGTCCCCCATCTTCCCTGTAAAAATGACCTTCAGATTGGAGCAATCTTTGAAGGCCATCAAAAGCCTTCAAAAAGATATAAATAGTTTGTACAAACAGTTTCAACACCAGTGACTACGTTATCTCGTCCACCAAAATAAGTCCACACATTGTAATGTCAGTTACCAGAAATGAGCTACTTCTATCAACTTCCTATGTGGATGATTAAAACGCAAGTCACTGAAAAGCTGTCACATTAAGCTATTATTCCCTGATGAAACACTTAAAAACTGTTCAGTGAATGCTGGAAATATATCAATGTACTATATAAAATTCAAAAGACAAATTTCACACTAAAGTGAGATTGCAAAACATTTGTCATAGTGTACATTACATTGATTAAACTGACAGATACTCTTGTTTTATTTGTGTTTTGTAAATTGGATATTCTGAAGGAATGCACATTATGCTCTACTTTGTCCAAGGTGTTGCATGACAGTATCCAATAATCTCATACTATCAACTAACTGTAACATGCAATAATTTCTCAATGTCAATTTTTTGTTGGGGGGAAAAAAGGGAACTCAAGCATTCTTATCTTGTTGTTTGTTTTTCATTGCCTGCTCTTCCTCAAGGCCCATCTCATGCTGACTCATTCTACTCACTCCCTTTAAAATCCATCAGTGTAATGTAACTCCTTTATTAATGGGAAGGATTGTCTTAAAAGCAAGGTGAGGCAGCAGTCTTTTGACCCCAGCTAGAATTGCTACAGCTGCATTGTCACTAGACCATTAGTCCCTGACATCACTTATTTACATTGCTGTAAATCAACAGAAGGATTTCTAGACTAATATTTGCTCCAGTAAAATTACAAAATTCTTTCCTCTTTTGTGCTTACATTTTCAGTAACTTATAGAAAAGGCTACAAATGAGTCAGGATGTGGACCAGAGAAGTTGCTCTCTGCTGCAGCTGGCAGTTTACAGCAGAAGAGAAGAAGGACATTTTTTAAAATAAAGAATGAAAATACCTCGTGCTTGGAATTTGCAAGAATGTTATGGGTACACCTGCCACTGCTTTCATCTCTCCACACTTTACAAGGTTAGTATGTTTTTTGCAGGAGTAGGGGGAATATTTCAACTCAGAAAGATAAATGAGATTCATTCAAAAATATTAATAGTTATTCAGATGAGCTGCTGGAAGAAGTCCTAGAGGAAGCCCACAAAATCCTGAAAGTCACAAAGTCACAAAATCCTGAAAATGTCAAAAGCTCTGCAAAAAAATTCATTTGTGCTGACTAGACAGTAGCAAACATCTCCAGTATACAATACTATTAATAAGGCTACCTAATTGGCCTGTAGGGCCAAATGAAGTCAATAAGTTTGATTTCCAGCTGTAGCCACTTATTACCCAGTCCAGCATGTGCTAGAAGCCCTACCAATCCACCACTCTCAGACTTTGCTTAGAGGGGGGAATGCCTCATGTTGTTGTGGAATGCTTCTTCTGTCTGAGCAAGGATCAGTGTTGATAAGCTCTGTTTCCTAATGGAGTTTCAGTCAGACCTAGGAAGATCACTGAAAAACAATGAAGATTGGAGAACCATTGAGAACTAAAAGCAAAAGAACATCTCAGAGCATATGACTTACATATTAAAATGTGTATGTCTGCAGAATGTTCTCATAGAAGAACAGAATGTTAGTAAGAGATGAGAACATTCAGGTGAAGTACAAAATGGATTAATCAATGATAGGCTTCAACAATGATTGTCAAAAGTTAGCACCTGACTGAGTTTACTAGCATTTCACACCTCTCTCGGATTTGTTTCAGGATGTTGGCATTGAGACTCAAGACAACCCTATACTCAGTAACACGTTAAGAAAAGGAAAAAGAATAAAAATCAATCCTAGGTTCTGTACAGATGCAGCAAAATCTGTGACAAATCTGTAGGGAGATCCTAAATCAGTGGTGGGTAACCTGCAGCCCGCGGGCCGCATATGGCCCATCGGGGTAATCTGATTGCGCGCCACGAGACAGTTTGTTTACATTGACCGTTCACAGGCTCGGCCCCCCGCAGCTCCCAGTGGCAGTGGTTCACCATTCCCAGTCAATGGGAGCTTCAAGGGGGGGCATGTCTGTGGACAGTCAATGTCAGCAAAATGTCTCACGGCCCGCAATCAGATTAGCCTGATGGGTTGCCCACCACCACTGGCCTAAATTCTCAATCTGCAGATTTTCAGTCCCTCCTGTTGGATTTTATATTGTCTCTGCTAATTAAAACTAAACTAAAATAAATAATTCCTTTGGCAATTCAGACATTTCAAAGGCATCACAGAATCAGATTTTTTTTTGCAAGTTGGTCCAGCTTTCTTCCTTCAACATTCATATAAACTTGAATCTCTGGAACATGAATGTCATTTGCCCATACATTAGTATTTGGCTGGGCCAACAGGGTAATAGGGCCCCACGTTAGATTTGCCTGATGGCCCTGCTTGCTTACTCACTCTTACTTCCCTTCACAATGCACTCATTATTTTCATTCTTTTTCTGTCACTTTATGTGCTCTTATTTGATCTATTCTGTACTGTTCCTCCTTATTTCCCCTCTCCCTGCATTCAGTAAACACGGACACAAGTCCAAATTTTGGGAACTGCAGTGTGAAGATTAAATCAGTGACTACCAGCAAGTTCTTTTCCGATTTGCTCTATTACACATTTTCAAGGAAAATGAAAAAGTCCTTATTCTGTTTCTGTCTGAACATCTTCTGTTAGGTCATATGCAGGGGAGAATTATTTTTCTACTAATGCAAACCAACAATTAAAAGTGAACACACTGAGTACTGTAAGGTTATAAAGCAATTCACAGGATTGGTATTAGTAAAATGGCTTCTTTATGCTTTTTGTGGCAACAAAATCATCAGTCAAATTATGAAATGTTTCTCCTTCAGATGAAGTGAGGGGGCAAATTTTAGCCATGCAAAAATGTTCTAGAAATCAAATGAATTGATTACTGAGGCCAATTCAATGGCTTGTCTCTTTCTGCTAAAGTTGAAGTGTCTATCATCATAAATAAACTTAAAATCTTGTGCCCCCGGGGCTCAGTTCTGCCCTGAACGCAGCACCAGAGACCAAGAGGAAAATCAATGATCCTTTGCTATCCCAAGTCTATTGGGATCAGTTTCAGCCCCTGCTGCAGGTAAGAGCAGCCAGGGCACTACAGAGAGCAGTCCCTGATGGTAGTCTGTCTTGCATCAGGCATCAAATCACTCCGGGATAGCTGCAGGATGATGGAGGCACATTGCCTTCCCTTTCAGTCCCTGAAGTTGGACCAGAAGTGGGGAAGGAATGAACTCCCTCCACTGATGACAGTGGCCCCATTACCCCCACTGTCCCTTTTCTGACATGATTATCTAATAGAAGTGAGCAGGAAGTCCCAGTGGGCTGGATGGGAATTGTGTGGCAGCTCCTCATGTGACTCAGACTGCAACTATGAGCAGGAGGGGTCATAGTTAGCTAAGGGAAGAAGCTCTGAGATGTGCAAAAAGACTAACAAGAAGCGGTGTAGTGCTGCTGCTATGCCCCTTTCTTGCCAGGGCTCTTTCCTATTGCCCTTTTCCTGTGCCAGACACTCATTCTTTCTAGGGTTGCCAACTTTCTAATTGCACAAAAGCAAAAAAACCCAAAACACTTGCCGTGCCCCTATCCCGAGGCCCCACCCCTGCCCTGACCCTTTTCTGAGGCCCTGCTCCCCGCTCACTCCATCCCCTCCCTCCGTCACTCTCTCTCTCTCACCCTAACTCACTTTCACTAGGCTGGGGCAGGAATTTGGGGTGCTGGGGGGCGGTGAGGGCTCTGGCTGGGGGTACAGGCTCCGGGGTGTGACTGGGGATGAGGGGTTTGGGTTGTGGGAGGGGGTGTGGAGTACAGGCTCCAGGAGGGAGTTTGGGTGTGGGACGGGGTTCCAACATGGAGCAGGAGGTTGCCGTGTGGGAGGGGGTGAAGGTTCCGGCTGGAGATGCAGAGTGGGGACAGGGATGAGATGTGGAGTGCAGGATGGGGCAGGGAGTTGGGGTGTGGGAGAGGGCTTAGGGTGCAGGCCCCGGGTGGGCAGTGCTTACCTGAGGCGGCTCCTGGAAGCAGCTGGTATGTCTGGCTCCTAGGCACAGGGGCGGCCAAGCGGTTCTGCATGCTGCCTGCACCTACATGCGCCGCCCATGCAGCTCCCATTGCCCGTGGTTCCTGGCCAATGGGAGCTGAGTAGCTGACGCTTGGGTAGAGGCAGTGTGCAGAGCCCCCTGGTCCCTGCGCCTATAAGCCGGACATGATGGCTTCTTCCAGGAGCTGCATGGAGCCAGAGCAGGCAGGGAGTCTGCCTTAGCCCACTGAGCTGCCGACCGGACTTTTAGCAGCCCCGTCAGCAGGGTGCTGACTGTAGCCACCAGCATCCCTTTTTGACTGGGCGTTCCAGTCAAATATCGGACACCTGGCAACCCTAATTCTTTCTGGCACTGGGTTCCGCCATTGACCAATGGACTTTAATGGGATTACTCACAGTAGTAAATACCACCTTTGCTAGATGCAAATGGGATATAGGATCTTACCTGCCACGTTAGGAACCTAAATCCAAAATTTAGATAATCAAAACCCCAGCTCAGCCTAAGCATACAGGTGCATAAAGTCCCCATGGCGCCTAAATGTATGTCAGTGGGTACTGTGATGGGCTATACAAACCCCACAGTGGACAACAAGGTGTTAAGAAGCTGTTTGGGGGTCAGGTGGCTCCATCCTGCCACACCTGCAAGGCATGCACAGGCTGGACAAGGAGTTAAAAGGGGAGCAGATCAGTTCACCTGAGAAGAGACCAGGGAAGAGAACAGATAGTCAGCTCCTAGCTCCTCAGGAAAGGGCTGACTGAAGGTAGGAGCTTCCCAGATGACCACTTCCTGACAGAAGTGTGGGCCAGTTTCTGACACACCCTGGGGGGGGAGTCATTCCCCTCTATTTCTCAGTTTATTTGTGTTAATTTCCCTTTCTATTTGTTCATGGATTATCCTGGAAGAGGAGAGGCTTTAAAGTGGCCTGGCTGGAGGGTCAAGTCACAGAAAGAGGGAGGCAGGTCACTGAAGAGGCATAGCAGCACAAGGAGGTGCCAGTGGTGAGTCCACTGCTTCGCAGTATGCACAAATTTTCTTAAGATCTCAAATTTACCTAGCTCATGCCTAAGCGCTACTGGGATTCTCAAACTAGGTGTTCCCACACCTATCTCACCTGTGAGCCTGATCTGGCAGCTGTTCTCAAAGGCTGCCTCAGAGTGTGCCTACCTGATGGGGCCTTGCACAAGACACAGCTAAGGAAGAGAAGTTGTGGCGCTGTCATCCTTCCTTCTACCCCATAGCTCAGCAGTTATGGCATTCACCCAGGACTTGTGAGATCTGGATTCAAGTTCTTGCCCCAAATCAGCCAGAGCAGGGATTTGTACCCAGGTCTCCCCCATCGTTGGTGAGTACCCTAATCAGTGTGCTAGGTGAGGGAGGAACACCACTACCTCCATGTTTTTCTGCAAGAATGGGCAGATCTGGTTGGATGCCTAGACAGGCACCTTCCTCTGGCTCAGGTGCCCAAGTTCCTTTGACAGGCAGATCTTAGAACCCACCCCTCTCCTCCGCAGTTCCCATGGGCTAGTTTAGGTGGCTCCCCACTCAGCTTGCTGGCTTTTGTGAATCCCATTCTTAGGCACCTAAATCTTCCTATGCATTGAATAATGAGATTTGGCACTTGGGGATGTGCAGAGATGAAGCATGGTGGGTTATGGGGGTCATGTGACCCCCCAGATTTCTGCTGGGTAGCCCATGAGGTGAGTTAGGGGCTGCAGACAGCACTTCCTTCCTGAGCCCTGCTGAGTGGGGTTGGCTATAGATGCCTGGCATCCTTGTTCCCCGCCCCCCGGAATGTTCCTGCACAATACACCCCAGGGAGCATGCCCCACAGTTTGAAAACCTCTGTTCTAGATCCATAGGTGATGTCTGGGGCGGACATTTGCCCCCCCCCCCCCATAACTTTTAAATTGCGCCCCTCACAATCAACAGTTATGTGTCACCTCTGGGGCTGTAGATGCCATTCAGGGCTAGTCTACACTAGAAGCGCTACTGGCGCAGGTGCACCAATGCAGCTGTGCTACTGCAGCACATCTGCTAAAGACACTCTGTCGACATAATCACTCCACCTCCACGAGAGGCAGTAGCTATGTCAGCAGGAGAGCGTCTCTTGGCACTTAGGTCGGTGTAACCTGCATTGCTCAGGGGGGTGGCTTTTTCACAGCCCTGAGTGACATAAATTATATCAACGTAAGTATAAACCTGCTCTGAGAGGCAGGATGCCTAAAATTAGATGTTGAGCTTAGCTCCCTAACTCTAGTGTCTGGAGGTTTGGGCCCTGACTTTGTACATTTTCTGTTTGCAAGGTTTTTTTCACACAGAAATAAGGAAAAGAAAAAAATATTCTGAATAACCTACTCTCTCCCCTCCCCCCCAAAAAACCCACATACACATTAAAAAAGAATGGTAGCAGGGTTCAGCATGGGTGTAATGCCTGAAAGTACATTTATGTAATTAAGATATCAAGCTGGCAATGTCTCTTGAAGACTAAATTTGTACTTGTAAATTTTGTACTTAATTCCAAAACCGGTTATTCAACAAAAACTAACTTCCTCAAAAAGGTGCAGTACAATTGTTCCACAAGGAATCTAGATAAACTCACAAATAACGGAACCTACAGTCTATTTTTCCCAGGGTAACAAATAAGAACACTAATCAACCTCCAGAAAGATTCTATAAAGCAGATAGTGCTAGCAAAACAAAAAACAATAAAAATTCATAAAAAGAAGCATAAAACCAATATGACCTCTGCTCAATTTGAATATATTCATAAAAGTCTACAGTATTTCTTCATGCCAATTAACTGCCCTTATGTGCCAATTAACTAGACTGGTGCTTCCTCAGCACTTACTAGGCGCATAGGGGCAGTTTATTATATACGAAAAGGGAAAGGATCTTATTTCCTGAATAACAGTATTTTTTTCCATGAAGAGATTTGGCTAATAGATGATTAAAAGAGAATAGCAATTAAATCTTCCCCCACTCCACCACCATCTTCATTACTGTATGTATCACTTTGCAATAAATTCAACAATGTTTTACTGTCAGTGTCATTCTTATGAACAATGAATTAAATACAGTTAAGTATGCTTCAGCTTCTCCCTGGCCCCCTGACACACAGGAAAATAAACATCTTTAAAAACAAAAGCGCATATCTTAGCCCTGGTCTACACTACGAGTTTAGGTCGATTTAAGCAGCGTTAGGTCACTTAACCTGCACCTGTCCACACAACAAATCCTGTTTTGTCAACTTAAAGGGCACTTAAAACCGATTTCTGTACTCCTCCCCAGCAAGGGGTTTAGCACTAAAATCGACCTCACTGGGTCTAATTTGGGGTAGTGTGGTTGCAATTAGACGGTATTGGCCTCCGGGAGCAATCCCAGGATGCTCCATTGTAACTGCTCTGGAAAGCACTCTCAACTCAGATGAACTGGCCAGGTAGACAGGAAAAGCCCTGGGAAATTTTGAATTTCATTTCCTCTTTGGCCAGAGTGGCGAGCTGATCAGCATAGGTGACCATGCACAGCTCATCAGCACTGGTGACCATGCACTCCCAGAATTGCAGAAGACCTCCAGCAAGGACTGAAAGGTACTGGATCTGATCGCTGTATGGGGAGATGAATCCGTGCTGGCAGAATTCTGTTGCAAAAGATGAAATGCCAGGATATTTGCCAAAATCTCCAAGGCCATGATCAGAGCTTTCCAAACTTTTCATGTTGGTGACACACTTTTTAGACATGCATCATTTCACGACACAGTACTTCAGTTTTACTAGCAAACCAGAGGTTAAACTAACCCCTTATAAGAGATACGGAAACATACATAAATTGTAATAACAAAATGTATGGGGACACAACATATCTCATGAAAACCTTTCATTCATATTTTTAAAAATATATGATTTGTAAGATAATGACATACATTTCCAAGATTATTGTCATTTATGAGTAACAATATGTAAATATGTGCAAGAATTAAAAAAAATTGAATAACACCAGTAACTACTTACCATTTTATTGAGATGTATGAGGTTGATGGGATGAACACAGCTTTTGAATATTTGGTGGAATATTAGATAAAGACACTCGCAATTCGTCATCAATTATTTTTAAGCTTCCACGTTTCAGTGTCTTTAAGTTTGTCATCGTTGAAAAGGATACTTTACAAATGTATGTAGTAGAAAACTGCAGAAGAATTTTTAACGCTTTTTTACCTATGTTTGGATGCATTTTTGAAATGCAAATCCAAAACCTGTCTAAGTCACCCTCTTCATACATCATTAACAGACTTCGATCATTTTTTATTTCAGCTAATTCTTTTTCTTCAATAAGTGAAAAGTTCCTCGTTGCAGTTGAAAGAAATGGATTTCTGATCCAATCATAGTCTTGGATTTCAACATTTGGGAAGTAATGATGAACTTTCTCTCTGAGCAATGTTAAGTGGTCAACAATTAGCGAGCTGATATCACATTTTAGCTCACACTCAGCAGTTTTGGAAAACATTTCAAAATTTCCTTCTTTCACTTTCCTTTTCCAAATTGCTATTTTGTCTCTCATAGCACAAATTTTATCTACCGCTGTTAAGATATTTTCGCCTTTTCCTTGCATACTGGTGTTTATTTTATTCAAATGTTCAAATATGTCAGCAAGATATGCCAATTTTGTGCACCAAAGTTTGTTTTGAATTAGATTGCAGAATTCATTTTGCTGATTTTCCTCAAAAAGTTTAAGCATCATTTCCCTCAATTCGTATACACGACAAAGCACTCGACCTCTTGAGAGCCAACGAATCTCTGTGTGTAGTAGAAGCTTTTTAAACCTTGCCCCCGTTTCTTCACAAATATAAGCAAATAATCTTGATTTAAGAGGTCTACTTTTAATGTAATTGACCATTTGAACCACTTTGTCCATAACTTTTCTTAATTCATTTCCAATGGTTTGCGCGACTAGTGCTTCGCGATGTAAAAAGCAATGAGTAATTATAATATTTTCATTCTCTTTCTTTGCTAAAGCTATAAAACCTTTTGTTGAACCAAACATTGAGGGTACGCCATCTGTGCATATTCCTACACAATTTAACCATTGCAAATTATTTTCCTTCATGAAGCAATCTAAAGTTTTAAATATATCTTCACCTCTAGTTCTCATTGGAAGTTCTAGACAACACAAGAAGTGCTCAATAATTCTGTCAGTATGAATGAAACGTATAAAAACCAATAATTGTGCTAACCCACTGACATCTGTTGATTCGTCTAATTGCAATGTAAAGGTCATATTATCGTCTTGAAAAATATCCTTCATTTGCAGCTTAATGTCATCAGACATGTCTTGAATACGTCTTTCAATGGTGTTATCTGCCAAAGGGATTTTATTAACTTCTATCTCAAATTCGGGCCCAAACATTGTTCGAACAATAGCACAGGAAGATTCCTTTATGGTGGTTTTGGCAATAGTGTGTGGTTCCTTGTTTTTGGCAATTATTTGAGCAACCAAGTAACTTGCCTTTTGAGCTTTCTCTGATGTCTTCATTGTCTTTGTGAATGATGCAGACTGCTTCTTTATAGATTTTGAAAGCTCAATAAAGTATTCTACTGGTTTTTCTGACAAATGACTGTCTTTTGAGGTAAAATGACGCTTTAATTTGTTTGGTACCATACTTCCATTCGCAAGTATATCCCCACAAACTAAACACTGGGGACAAGGATTGTTTTCAGTACCAGAAAATGTGAACCCCAGTTTTATATAATCTTTATTGTATAAACGAGGCTTGGAAATTTTTCCTTTACACTTCTTACGGACTAATACAGACCGTTCAACAGTTGATTCTTGCGTAGTTTCCTCTATAGCCGCTACATTTTGTTCATCGCAAACGTCATCTTCACCAGCTTTTCTTTTCTTAATTAGAAACTTATCCATTTTAGGGGTAATTCAACTGCAATTTAATGAATAAATCTGTGCGAATTTATTATAAAGTTTTAACAGTAACTAAACATGAAAATAACAGCACCAGCACTCCACTCCCGCAGTGATAAAGTCAGAGAACAATCCCGCATTGCACACACCTACAGATAGTGCAGACTAGGTGGCTTTTCGTCGAGTGGCAGCGCGTAACTTTTCACATTCAATGAATTTTGTCGAGCGGAAGTGACGCGGAATCAGCTGTTTCAACCTGATTATGCATACTGCGCATGCGCAGTACCTGTATGATCCCTCGACCGCGGTGTGCATACACGGATACGATGGAAGGGGAATATACTAGTGCACCATACTAATCGGCACCTTTGCTGCGTAAAAATGCATGCAAGTTGGTATTGCTTATTTCACATAGACTCAGAGGTTTCTCGTTACGTTCACGCGACACACCTACACACTGCAGCCGACACACTAATGTGTCGCGACACACAGTTTGGAAAGCTCTGGCCATGATGGACAGAGGCTACAACAGAGACGTGCAGCAGGGCCATGTGAAGTTCAGACAAGGAGTTCAGACAAGCCTACCACAAAACAAAGGAGGCAAATGGCCCCTCTGGGTCAGAGCCCCATACATGCCTCTACTATGACAAGCTGCATGCAATTCTTGGTGGGGACCTACCACTACCCCACCATTGTCAGTGGACACCTTCATGGGGGGAGTCTCACACAACGGATGAGGTTTTGTGGATGAGGAAGATGATGATGAGGAGGTTGAGGACAGCACACAGCAGGCAAGCGGAGAATCCATTCTCCTCGGTAGCCAGGATCTAGTCATCACCCTCGAGCCAATACCCTCCCAACCCGGGCTCCCTGACCATGAAGCTGGAGAAGGCACCTCTGGTGAGTGTACTTTGTAAATATAGTACAGGGTTTAAAAGCAAGCGTGGTTAATTAATGATTTGCCCTGAAAACTTGGGAAGCATTCGTGAGCAGTACAGCTACCTGAAAAGTCTGTTAAGGTGTCCGGGGATGGAGCAGAAATCCTCCAGGGACATCTCCATGAAGCTTTCCTGGAGGTACTCTAAAAACCTTTGCAGAAGGTTTCTGGGGAGGGCAGCCTTATTCTGTCCTCCTGGTATGACACTTTACCATGCCAAACCAGTAGCAAGTAGTATGGAATCATTGCAGCACAAAGCATGGCAGCGAATGGGCCCAGGCTTTGGTGGCATTCAAGCAGTATCCATTCTTTATCTCTCTGTATTAGCCTCAGGAGAGTGGTGTCATTCATAGTCACCTGGTTGAAATACGGGAAATTTGTTTAAGGGGACATTCAGGCGTGCCCATTCCTGCTGGGCTGTTTGCCATTGTCTTAAAATAAATCATCCCCGCTGTTAGCCATGCGGTGGGGGGAGGCCCATTCATGCTGAGCTGTTCGTGTTTGGTTGCCAGGGATCTTCCGTGATAGTAGCCACGCGGTTGGGGGAGGGGGTGAAGCGATCACATAGAACTGTGTGTGTGTGGGGTAGTTGAGGGTGCTGCTGTTTGAAACCATTCCCACATGTTATGAGGGCTGAAGAAGCCGAAACACTGGCTTACCATGGCTGCCTGCAAGCCAAATTCTGTTTCCTAGCCGTGCGTGTGTGATCTCTCACACCAAACCAGCAGACATGCATTATAAGAGGCAAAATGTGACCTTATACTGAAAGCACAAGTGCTATGTAATGTGAATCGTTTGGGTCACTGTGAAAGAGTTTTCCCTTTGTTCTCCAAAATGTACCTTTTTAAATACTACTCTCCCTTTTTTTCCTCCTGCAGCTGCAAATGTTTCTACGCTCCCCCATCATCTCCGTCCCAGAGGCTAGCGCAGATAAGATGGCGAAAAAAATTGCACTCGTGATGAAATGTTCACAGAGCTCATGCAGTCCTCCCGCTCCAGTAGAGCTCATCAGAATGTGTGGAGGAAAGCATGAAATAAACAGGGATGAGAGGAGGCAGGAGCGCGATGATATGAGGCAGGATGCAATGCTGAGGCTAATGGGGGAGCAAACTGAAATGCTCAGGAATCTTGTGGATCTGATGCGGGAAAGGCAGCAAGAGCACAGACCGCCGCTGCAGCCCCTGTATAACTGCCTACCCTCCTCCCCAAGTTCCATATCCTCCTCACCCAGATGCCCAAGAATGTGGCGGGGGGAGGCTCTGGGCACCCAGCCACTCCACCCCAGAGGATTGCCCAAACAGAAGGCTGGCATTCCAAAAGTTTTGAACATGTGTGGCCTTGTCCTTCCCCTGTCCCCTCATCCACAACCCCACCCGGTGCTTCCCTCCTCACCCACCCCTTCGGGGCTACCTTGCGAGTTTTCCCCCTATTTGGGTGATGAATTAATAAAGAATTCATGATTATGAAACAATAACTTTATTGCCTCTGAAAGTGGTGATCGAAGGGGGCAGGGTGGTTGGCTTACAGGGAAGTAGAGTCAACCAAAGGGGCGGGTTTTCATCAAGGAGAAAAACAGAACTGTCACATCGTACTCTAGCCAGTCATGAAACTGGTTTACAAAGCTTCTCTGATGTGCAGTGTGCCCTGCTGTGCTCTTTTAATCGCCCTGGTGTTTGGCTGTGCGTAATTGTCCGCCATGCGATTTGCCTCAACCCTCCACCCCGCCATAAACATCTCCCCCTTACTCACAGATATTGTGGAGCACACAGCGAGCAGCAATAACAATGGGAATATTTGTTTCGCTGAAGTCTAACCTAGTCAGTAAACCGCGCCAGCAAGCCTTTAAACGTATAAATCCACGTTCTACCACCATTCTGCACTTGCTCAGCCTACAGTTGAACTGTTTATTACTACTGTCCAGGGTGCCTGTGTATGGCTTCATGGGCCATGGCATTAAGGGGTAGGCTGGGTCCCCAAGGATCACTATAGGAATTTCAACATCCCCAATGGCAATTTTCTGGTCTGGGAAGTAAGTTCCTTCCTGCGACTGTTCAAACAGACCAGAGTTCCTGAAGAAGCGAGCGTCATGCACTTTTACCAGCCATCCCACGATGATGTTGGTGAAACGTCCCTTGTGATCCACCAGTGCTTGCAGCACCATTGAAAAGTACCCCTTGCAGTTTACGTACTGGCTACCAAGGTAGTCCGGTTCCAAGATAGGGATATGTGTTCCGTCTATCACCCCACCACAGATAGGGAACTCCATTGCAGCAAAGTCATCCACTATGACCTGCACATTTCCCAGAGTCACTACCCTTGATAGCAGCAGCTCAGTGATTGCATTGGCTACTTGGATCACAACTGCCCCCACAGTAGATTTACCCACTCCAAATTGATTCCCGACTGACCGGTAGCTGTCTGGCATTGCAAGTTTCCAGTAGGCTATCGCCACTTGCTTCTCAACTGTGAAGGTTGCTCTCATCTTGGTATTCTTGCACTTCAGGGCAGGGGAAAACAAGTCAAAGTTCCAGGAAAGTGGCCTTACGCATGCGAAAGTTTCGCAACCACTAGGAATCATCCCATACCTGCAACACTATGCTGTCCCAGTAGTCTGTGCTTGTTTCCTGGGCCCAAAATCAGCATTCCATGGCATGAACCTGCCCCAATGCCACCATGATGACCAAACTGCCACTTCCCATGCTTTCAGAAAAGTCTGTGTCCATGTCCTCATTACTATCGTAATAGGGCTTTCGTTGCAGCCTCACCTGCTTTTGCAGGTTCTGCACATACTGCAGGATAACGAGTGAGGTGTTTACAATGCTCACAACTGCAGCGGTGATCTGAGCGGGCTCCATGCTTGCAGTGCTATGGCGTCTGCATTGCAAATCCAGGAAAAAGAGCACAAAACGATTGTCTGCAAGGGGTGACTGCAGGAGAGCAGAGTTGCAGCGGAAGCGGTGGAGCTGTACACATGTACGATGGCTGTGTGCTGCACAGGAGCAGGGCAGAAGCAATGACAGCTGCTACAGGTGCTTCTGTGTGGAATGGTTAGAGGTCTTGGTAGGGCAAGGTACCTCGGCCAAGGCAAAAGAGCAAGAGCCTTGGAGCTGTTACATCTGTCGACCACAACAGTGTTATGGTGTCTGCATGAAAAGCCGCAAAACAATTGTCTCCCGTTGCTTTCACAGAGGGAGGGGCGACTGACGACATGTACTCAAAACCACCCGCAGCAACGTTCTTGCCCCATCAGGCATTGGGAGCTTAACCCAGAATTCTAATGGGGCAGCAGAGACTGCGGGACCTGTGGGATAGCTACCCATAGTGCACCACTCTGTAAGTCGATGCTAGCCATGGTAGTGAGGACACACTCCGTCGACTTAATGCGCTTAGTGTGGACACACACAATCGACTGTGTAAAATCTCTTCTGAAAAATTGACTTCTATAAAATCAACCTAATTTCGTAGTGAGACTAAGCAGCAACAGACATAGATTTCCTGTGAGTTCTGGGGATATTTTTGTTCTTTTTTTTTTTTTAATTCCCTCTCCCACCAACATCTTTCTTCCTCACAGTCACATAAGAAATGGTTCATCTTCATCAAACAATAAAGACTTCAAGAACATACCCAGTCCATATCTTCCTCTAAAGTCACTGGAAGTTGTGGATAAAAGTCCTTGGCAGAATATGGCCTCAGGTGAATTACATTAGAGAGAAAACAAGTAAAACTGACTTAAAGTTCTAGTGCAAAATGATTAAAAATGCCAAATAAATTGATAATCCAGAGTAATTCAGAAGGGCAGCAAACCCATAGATAAATATAATATGCAAAGCAATATTATTTAGAGACAAATTCTCCCTTCACATATGCCCAATTGACACCCTGTTTATATTATGGGAGTTGCTCATACATGTTCACAGGAGAATTGAGCCCTCAATGTTTTACAAACAAAGACTCCAGAAAAGGAAGTGAATTTTTGACCTGTGGGGGGAGGGTTGCTGGTTTTTTTTTTGTAGGGGGTAAAATGAAGGAAGTTGGGCCTGAAAGAAGTATGTCCCCTACTCCTGGGAGTTACCAGGGGCTGAATTGTTCCCTGGAACATGTCAGAGTGCCCCCAGAGCTGCTTTAACTAACATCAGTGTGTAACATCCCTTAAAGTACAGGTCTGTTAGTTAGAATCACCAGTATGCACTGCATTCTGGCTCTCTACCCCACCCCTTACCTCCTTTAGTGGGGGAACTAAAGAGGAGGTGGCCAGCCTCCTTCCATGCCAGCCTCTTGCTAGGGGAATCCTCAGCTAGTGTCTTAAGAGGTTCTGAGGATCTGGCCCTATACATTTAGATCTCTGCTAACCACTGATTGTTAATTGCAATATTTCAATGTCAGAGTACATAGGCTACAAAAAATGCATGTAGGTGACTGTATCTACAATGTATGCATCTCCACGCACAGAGCTAATAATAGCCTTTGGACCTTTGATGCTACAACCTGGGAAACAATTAGTTACAATATTGTGCAATAGAAGTGTATATCATTAAATTATGTGTTGATATTATCTGAACTCTAGATTAATTTATTTAAAAATGTAAAAGAAAAAGCAGTCAGTCACTTTCAGTGCACTAAACCCATGTTGCAATAGGTTCCGACTTGTTAGTCAATTAGCTTGCAGCCTAAAAAACACAGGTGTATCTAGAACAAATATGGAGACTGCAGTAATAAATCTGTAAGAACATATTTTGGAAAATGGAGAGCTGAATCTATTAAATTCTTCCTCACCTTTAGGAAGAACTGAATAGTCAGGAAAAGCAATTTCCTTACCCATCATCTGACAGTGATGATAGCACCACAAGAGTCTGTTTCCAAGGAAGATTTTCTTACTTCAGTTGCAAACAACCTCTCTTTACTGACTTGCTCATAACTTTGTTCAAAGAGGTTGAAGGGTGAGATTGTTCTTTTATTAATATGAACAGTGCACAGCAGTTCACCTTGTGAACAATTATATTGCTGTCAGGCACAAAACATTGTTCTTAGAGCAATAAAAAAAACCTGACGGGTTTAGACCTATTCGAGGTTTTGCAATAGACTATCTTAATCCATCACCACTGCACGCACAATTCATTTTTGTGGAGTCATAGATCTGCACAAATGCATTCTTCAAAAATACAGCTCTCCTTCAATTCTATTCATTAGTTAGCAAAGGACAAGTACTCAGATTGAAATAAATTACATCAGTCAGCTAATTACTGTGAGTTAGAATGAGATTTATATTAATATCACTGAACAGATTGTGTCCCCAAATTCATGCATAGAGGGAACAGGTATCCCCAACCCTATTACCATAATCCAGGGCCCTAAACAGACCACAATACCCCATGTGGACCTGCTCCCCATTTAGAGTCAGACTGTAAGACTAGAAAGGTCCACCAGATCATCTAGTCTGACCTCTTGTATATCACAGGCTGCCAAAACCGCCATGCACCTGCACACTAAACCCAACAACCAAAATTAGACCAAGTATTACAGCCTACACACAGTAGCTTAGACTGTCATGTGCCACAGGGGATGAATAGGAGGGACTTAAGTTCACCAGAGCCCAAGGTCCCCACATGGCAGGGAAAGGCTTAAGTGAGATATACCCATTAATCCTGGCAAATGACCCATACCCACATTGTGAAGAAGAAGGCAAATAACCCCTAAGAACACGGCCAATATGACCTGGGGAAAATTGCTTCCTGACCCCACATATAGTGATCAGTTAGGTCCTGAGCACCTGAGTAAGAACCAGGACCTGAGAGAGAGAATGCCCAAGTATCACCTCAGAACACTGTCCCTCTCCATCCAATGTCCTATCTCCAGCCATGGCCATCCCTGATGCTTCAAAGGAATAATAGAACAAAAACAAAACAAAACATAGAAACCCAAAATACATTTGGGGGTAAGGCGGAACCCTTTCTTGACTCCTGCTGGTGGCTGGCTGAAACCCTGAAACATGAGCTTCTAGGAATGTGGAATGATGATCTTCCTTCCCCTCCAGTATTAGCAGCAGGGGCCCCCTCTTGCTCTCCAGACAGGCAAGGCAGGCAGCAAAGGATCCCACAGTACCTACGCCAGAGGATAGGATGTATACGCAGAAGCTGGCAAGGCCCACTGCACTCTTCTCATGCAACACAAAAGGTTCTCTGCTGGGATGGTATTAGCAGGGCCACCTCAGAGAAGTGGGTTTTAGAGTTAGCATCCTGTTCTGATGCATGTCAGTTCACACCTCAAAGTTATTGTTTCAGGCTCTCTGCAGACTCAGACATCAGTTATATTCTGTTCACATTTTCAAGCTTTTGTTTGTAACAATATGAGAAAAATAAACTTTTTTTTTTTTTAAAAAGCTGAGATTTTGATTCAATCAAATTACTCCAGGAACTAAAGCATAGGCAGGATCAAAGGGTCTCCCAAAATGGATGAGACGACAGGATCTGGTCCTGGAATTTACTTCAGCTCTGGGGGCCCTTCTCTCTGTTGTAAAGGAATGTAAGATTTCAATGGACTCAAAACAGAATAAGGACCCCAAGTTAGGAGCACAGAATTTGGATTAATGACAAACAAACATACAGGATGCAACATTTGCTTTCTAGGCGTGCTGCACCAGTTTAAAAAACTAGTGTGGAATACAACTCCTTTATTTGTCCACTTAAACACTATTTAATCCTGTGCAGTATCAGCCCCCAAAGCCTTTACACAATATGAAGTATTTACTTGACAATATCAATTAAAAAAATAATGAAGGAAAACAACAATAGTGGAAAGTGCAAAAGAGGTTTATTTGGCAGTGCAGTCTCAGGTAAAGCACCCCTATTTTTGTTCTTGTTGTTGTTGTTTAAAGATCCCAGTCTGTCAAGATCAGAGAGACTGGAGAAGAAAAAAAAAACTCCTAAGAAAGGAATAGTTTATGGGTTCACTTATTTACTTATTCAGAGGATAAAGTGAACTAAAGCACAATTATTTGGCTTGACTATTTGTTAAGTAAACCCATAAGCCTCTTTCTTACAGCTTTTTCATTCTAGGTTTCTCTTTGATCTCAGGAGACCTTACTTTTTAGGGAAAATGTGCATATTTTTGATATATATATACACACAATTGCTATAGTAAAGAAAAATGACTTTCCAGTGAATGAAAAACAAAAGATAAAATAGTAGTGGATCATTTCAGCTTTGCTACATGTTATGTATTGGTTAATATTTATATGCATTTAAGATAGGATTATGAAAACATTATATATAAGATAACTATTTCCCTTTTTGTGAGAAATAACTATATCCTAGGCTAAACTAATTCACAATCCAAAGGCCAATGTATTTGTTAGCAGAGTATATGGCTATTGCCAAGATATAGCTATATTCTACATGACAATTAAAATATCCATCTACCTTCTAAAAACAGGGATAGCAATTCTTTAACCAAAACCTCAATGTTTTTAAACTTATCCATTAAAGATTTCCTATTAAAAAAGTACCCTGACTACTTAAATAATATGCTGTTCACTTACAAACTAATGCAATTGCTGAATGAATATTTAATCACAATAGCAAGTATAAAGCCATTACTTACCCCGCTATTGAAATCAGGATGAATTTCTTTACCTACCTAACATTCGTTGCAGCACTTTAAACTTAATATCCGTATTTCAAAGAATGATCTTTTTTATTGGCACTTTATCTAATATTAGTTGCCTGTTTTGATCATTTTGCCATCCATAATTAATTATGTTCAGAATCTAAGAGTGAGATGAATAATCAAGTTACACAGTGTGATTATACTTGTTCAGACTATTGCTAAGTTGTGCATTAGTATAATATATTATTGTAAATCTGTGTTGCCTGCCTTTGACGAGACGGACAGCTTGAATACAGTTAAATTGATGTTTCTATAAAAAAAAAATCCAGTTTCTGACAGAGCAGAATGTTTGTTAAATGGTATGTCCTGAAATTCTCTTAAATTTTAAACAAAATTTGTATATGTTTTTCTCATAGTGTTAGGGAGGTCTTTCAGCAAGGAACAAAAGAGGGATCCCTATAACACCACCAACCGTATTCTTTCCTTTCCCATTCTTCACATCCCCCACATGTTTATGAGCAGCCACTAAAACATCACCATTGAGGTAAATCTTCCGAACTTCTAAACTCCTCAGTTGGAACCTGCAAATATTATTTCTTCCTGGCCTTATTCAGAGCTTCTGAGGAATGAAGTAGGGGCTTCCCCAGCCACCCCTGGTTTCTGTTGCTTCAAGCTTCATGCAGCAGCACTGGGAAAAAGAGAAAGGTTCCTGACACCTTACTCAGAGCAGTAGCACCTCTGTTGCTGTGTTACTGGTAAATACTTGATTACAAGGCAGGAGGAAGAATGTACAGGTCAGATTCAACCATGAGGGTGGTGTCACTATTCTAGTACATAGGAGAAAAAAAGTGTGTCTAATCCAGATATTTAATGCTATACCATTCCTCTAACCACGTTTATGTGAGTGCCACTCAATTTACTTATCTGCCAGTCCATTGATATATTTTCCATTCAAGGACCAGATTCTAACATAGCAATCATGGTATACATTACAGTATACTCTAGCTAATTTCATAAGTGTTTTCACAAGAATACGTCAGAAATGATAAGCTTTAGAATTATTTGTAGGGGTTTACTTAAATAGCAAAGAAATCACACATTTTTTGTGCATCGGTCATGGCATAAAAAGCAAATTTCGCAGTCACTACACAACCCTGATTCATCCTGCTGATTGAACGAGGCAGAAGACCTGTGGAAAAATAGAATGTAATCAGGTAAATTAAGACTGTATCATGAATAAGCATAACAGGACAAATAAAGGTTGTACACACAACCTTCATTCTGACTGTCAGGGTTCCCTTCCCACTCTAAACTCTAGGGTAAAGACGTGGGGACCCGCATTCAGAGCCCCTAAGCTTATTTTTACCAGCTTAGGTTAAATCCCCCAAGGTACAAAATTCCCTGCACCCTGAGAAATGCTTCTTTCGCTGCCACCATCAACTATCTAACAGGAATCCAGGAAAGGAATCACTTGAACTTCCCTCCCCCCCAAAAAATACCCCCTCAAGCCGTACACCCCCTTTCCTGGGGAAGCTTGAGAACAATCTCCCAACCAATTGGTTACACAGTGATCTAAAAATCCACCCCCTGGGTTTTAACACCATAGAAAACAGTCAGCTTCTTAAAAGAAGGATTTTATTAAAAATAAAGAAGGTAAAATCATCTCTGTAAAATCAGGATGGTAACTATTTTACAGGGCACTATATTTCCAAACTCAGAGAGATTTCTCCCTCTGGACAAAACCTTAAAGTTATAGAAAACCATGAATAACACCCCCCCCCCTTGCCCCTTCTAACACAGGGAATACACCAAGCCAAAATTAAAGAGAAATCTATTCGCTATGCTATCTAAACTTACTTCAGAAAAGGGAGGTTTGATTTTCTGCAGGTTCCTTCTGTCTTCCAAGATCACTCTGACTGCCAAAGACACACACACAAAGCCTTCCCCCCTCCTAAGATTTGAAAGTATCTTGTCCCCTTATTGGTCAGATGCCAGCCAGGTCAGGTGTCAGTCTGGCTACCTGTATTTCTTAACCCTTTACTGGTAAGAGGATTTTATAGCACTGCATCAGACCCTCTCCCCCTTCCCTTCATTTATGACACTGGGATTTGCTAATTTTTGAATGTTTGAATTTATAACCTTAGTGTTCATTTAGCATATTTTTGTATGTGATTTCCTAAGTTTTATAAAAAATATAAACAGAAAAAAACAGAAGTTCTTATTCTTGTTCTTGGAAATGGCTGACCCATTTTTATTGAAAATGTCCAGAAATCACATCCAAAATGAAGAATTGCAGCCTGAAAAAGTCAAAGTTTGGTGAAGTTATAAATTTATAAATAAGAAGCCCAGGGGGGGAATCTTGAGCAATCTTTATTATAGGTAGTACTAATGGCACTCATTGTTAATAAATGTTACTGCCAGCTCCACCTATAAAGAGACCGTGGTGCACTGAATTTGGAATCTTAAATAGTTGTAATTATCCATAAAAAGTTTGTATTTCATCTCTGAGTAACTGTATACAACATACATATTGCATTATACAAATGTGATTATGAATGCTGCATTTGGCAAGGCATGGCTGTGTCATGTTCAGCCCAAACCAGTAAGGGGTTGTGTCACCCACCTGCCCTATAACTCTGGCTGCCTTAAATGTTATGTTGCGGTGGCTCCCAGCCCTGACATCAACAGCCAGCCAACACCCAGCTTCCATCACCTAGTTCCTTTTTGCAGGGTGACCCCAACTCAAACCACCATCCCCAAATTCCCCAAAACAGTCTGCCCGCCCCTTCAGTGTTCATCCCTCTCCTAGAGGACTAAGAGAAGTAATTCAGTGTGTTGCTCCTTTAAAGAGACAGTAAACAGCTGTTTGCTAATTTAACCAGGATTTCACAAACACTCTATTTCAATCACAGCACTGAATTGGTATATATTAAAAGTTTTTTTTTAAAAAAGTCATGGGTTTAAGTGATATCAACTGGAAGGAATAAGGATAGAAATGGGGTTACAAACAAACACAAGCAAAAATATACTCCTAAAACTAAAATGTACAGCAAAAATTACAGTTGTTGCCTAAGCAGGTTTGTCACCTATACTCAGTTCCCAGAGGCTTCAACCCCTTTGGTTGAATGATCCAATGTTCTGTGATTTCAAGAGTCTAGGCCCTTTAGTCCCTCAAGAGATGACTGCCAAAATGTATTTTTCTCTCTCTTTATATCTTTCCCAAATTCATTGCCCCTGCTTCAAGAGCCAAGAAACCCTAATGGGGTACGGTGACCACCATGGAGCTTGATGCCTTGTTAATTTTTGCAGTCTCTTCCCCCACCCCCAGTTTTCCTTTTATGTAAATATACCTTATTTATCTTAGCCTGATGGCCAGGCTGGTCAGAAAAACAAATGCATTCCTTTGTCTAGGACAGACTGGACTTATGTATTGCTTGCTAAACACATTTTATGAACATAACTCTAGCACATATTTATAACTCTTTGAACACACTCCAGATATACACCACACAATGACTTTTCAGGACTGGCATGTTACCAATTTGTATATGATACCTTACATGGTTCTTTTTTAGATACAGATTATGACAACAGTGTGTTAGGTGTAGTGAGTGTGTAGGCTGACACAGAGTAGTGAACCCCCAGTGGGCTCTGTGTCACACATGTACCTTAATACTGAAGGCCTTCTTGACACACACAAGTTAAAACAAGATTTCAAAATTCTCATTCAGGACAAAATGACAATAATGTATCTTTGCAATGAAAAGAGAAAACTAAATGTAGGCTCATTCCCTGAATCACTGCACACACTTTTTGGTGGGGGGAGGGGAGAAAGGGATGGGGAAGTTAAACATATAACAGGAAGAAAATGGACTTGATTTTTTTTTAATGTTTGCTAGTATGAGTTAAAATTGCAGATGCACCCTAGAGCCTTAAATAGAAGTTGGGCAAAAACAGTTACAAACAGAATCACAAATGTATATATTAGTGTAATGATAAGCTAGAGTTAACCACATTGAATTCAGTGCCATATAAATATTGCAACAGGATTATATCTTTTTTTTAAAAGACTGCACATATTGTACACTTTATATAGTATTACATGTGTGGGTGGAGAGATAAACTCTCCCCAGCCTGTAAGATATATGCCAGTTTAATGCCTTAGCATTTTTAGAATAAACCATTCTGTAGTGTTCTCATAAATCTACTTTAGAAGACAAAATTTTGATTAAAAAAGACAGAACTGATTTCTATTTTTATATTGTTCTGTAATAAAATTGTGAGAGTCGTTCTTCATGGTGATTACCTGCCTCATCATCAATGTAATATATACACAGTCTTATGTTAGTTTCCACCTCAGGCAAGGACTGATTGGGCATGGTTCTTTTCAGTTGTAATTGAACTTTCCATCCCTTCCCACTACTCATGAAGAAACTGCTCTTTGTTACGGCTATGAGTACAAAAGCAGCAAAAAATCACCTCAAAAATAATCAAAACAAGGCTAACTTAAACAAATTTTTTGATACTATGTAGCATATATAAATCTTACTTCACCAGCCTCAGAAATTATTAATGATTTATTTCTTTAACCCAACCATTATTTTATTGAGAACTAACTATTCTGCTAAAAGATGTAAGCTACTCTTCTCATTCATGAATGCAAATTCTTGCTTCATTTACAAATTGGAGGTCTGTTGTACTGAGTGGTCATGCAGGGTGATGAAATTTGTGCCTACTATTCCTGCAGGCTAGTGAAATTCAGGCAAGCATGGCCTTTATAGGAAGGTTGATCTACAAGGCAGAGTTAGTGCCTAACAAATGGAACTCTTTAAGCATAAGTGTACCGCTTTAAGGCAGAATTACATAGGCGGCACACTGAATTTTGTAAGTGCTGAAAGTGTCAGACTAGCAGTGTAACTCAAAGGGAACAAAGAAGCCGAAGCACAATACATGCAACAAAATAAACAAACTGGGATTCAAAAGGGTGAAACTTCTCATGGACACAAGTTATCCCTAAAGTATTGCAGGGCCAAACTTCCTCATTAATTCCAGGGCAATCCCATGGAATCAATCGCTAATAGACATTGTGCAAGGCTTCTAAGATGAAGACGTTTAGGGGAGAAGAACTAAGACATTGCACTCTATATGATTTAATGAAAATATGCTAATTAGCATGAATATAATGTAACTGAACTATGCTTTATGCAAAAAGTCTCTTGTAAATTATAATTTACAAATTTTATAATCCACTGAGTGTGGTCATCATATTTGTATAAATGTACCATTCTTGTATTTGAAGCTAGAAATATGAAATATAACCCTGAGGCCCTATTGTAGTTCTGCTAAGTGTGGGCCATTAATGGTGCTTTGGAATCTTGATGGCTCTCACCAGCCAAAACAATTGACTATGGATGGGTCTGTTTGCTTGCAGGCTGTCCTGTGAGTCAGGCTGGGAGGAATGAGGGTTTGGAGTCTTACAGTGACATGTGATCATGTCACCTGAACTGGAATCCATCTTTAACATGGTGCTTTTCCATTTAGAAGGAGGGGTGGGAAGCCAGAGAGGGACAAAGGATTCCCACCTTGTACAAAAGCTATATAAGGGGGAGGAACAGAACAAAGTGGGGTGCAAGTCATGAGAAATCCCCTAGCTACCACCTGAGCTGGAACAAGGGCAGTACCAGGGGAAAGGATTGTGCCCAGACTAGGAAGGTGTCCAGGCTGTGATAGAAGCTTATTGAAACATCTGAGAGTGAGGTTTTATCTGAATTCAGTTTTCTTACTGTACTAGGCTTAGACCTGCGTGTTTTATTTTATTTTGCTTGGTATTTCATTTTGTTCTGTCTGTTACTACTTGGAACCACTTAAGTCCTACTTTTTGTATTTAAAAAAAATACTTTTTTACTTATTAATTAACCCAGAGTATTTATTCATACCGGGGGCGGGGGGAAAGACAGCTGTGCATCTCTCTATCAGTGTTATAGAGGGTGAACAATTTATGAGTTTATCCTGTATAAGCTTTATACAGGGTAAAACAGATTTATTTCGGGTTTGGACTCCATTGGGAATTGGGCATCTGAGTGTTAAAGACAGGAACACTTCTTAAGCTGTTTTCAGTTAAGCCTGCACATTTAGGGGACATGGTTCAGACCTAGGTCTGGGTTTGCAGCAGACAAACGTGTCTGGCTCAAACCTGGCAGTGTTCTGAAGTCCCAAGCTGGCAGGGGAAACAGCTCAGAGATAGTCTCAGCACCTCAGTTGGAAGGTCATAAAGGGTTTTCTGTGATCCAGCCCATCACAAGAACCAAGATGACAAAATCAACTAATTTGATCTTGAACTTGAAAGCAACAAGAAGGAGATGTGATGATACAGTATATCCTCACTGAAAATGCCTCAGGTACAAGTTAGAGTTGTTCCCCCTGTGGAAAATCTGACGAGGTTGGAAGTGGTATCACCATATGCCCTTCTTTTGGTTGAATTCCTTTGGGGTGCAAAGTATTAGATTGACACAGGGAGGTACAACTGCCATTTTACTAAGCGAACAATAGTGACTCTCTGTTCAGATGGTCTGTTCAGATTTCGTTATATTTATCAGATTTTGATTTTTTTGTTCAGGAAACAAAATATACCTTACTATACAATTAGAAAGGATTCATTGAAGGTTAAAGTGATATTTTAACA
This sequence comes from Chelydra serpentina, assembly GCA_037349315.1. Lineage (NCBI taxonomy): Eukaryota > Metazoa > Chordata > Testudines > Chelydridae > Chelydra > Chelydra serpentina. The sequence continues at coordinate 74,169,082 of JBAIAC010000004.1, forward strand.
AGATTTATTTCTGAGCTAAATTTTATCTGCAACTAAGAACACATCTTTCTTTTTAAAATAGGGCTACACTTCTCATGAATTCACATATAAATGACAATTGCAAATAATAATTACTTATCAGCCTGCACATGGTACATGTAAATGGTAAGCATAAAGCCAGTTATTTCAACCTTTAAAAAGTATAAAATTTAAAATCACAATAATTTCTGATATCAGAGGGGTAGCTGTGTTAGTCTGGATCTGTAGAAGTGACAAAGAGTCCTGTGGTACCTTATAGACTAACGGATTGATTGGAGCATAAGCTTTCATGGATGAATACCCATCCAACGAAGTGGGTATTCACCCACGAAAGTTTATGCACCAATAATTTCTGAATAACCTGAGCTTGAGTAAACATTCTAAAACAAATTCTCTCTTTTTTTTTAAATCACTGAATAAAGGTGATAGTTTTAACTTACCTGAGCAGTATATACCATATTTAGATTGGCAGCACAGATTAATTACCATCTGGTTCCTAAGGCTTTCCTTACGTTTTTTGTATCATTATTATTGCTGCAGCACCTAGGGAGCCCCAGTCATGTATCATGACTCCATTGGGCTAGGTGCTGTACATACAGAACAAAGACAGTCAGTGCCCCATAATTTTGTCTTTTAAAGATTTCATATCTTAAAATCTAGTTCTCTCAATTTTTACTTCATACACAACTTCTTGGATTAAGCCTCCTACATATTTCTAATTTGTTTTTTAATCCACGTCATGTTTCAACAAATATTTTAATATTTCAGATCACATTTTGCTCTCTCCAGACACCATAATACGTGTAGGCCCTTTAAACTTCCTCCAAGATCTGTCAAAGAACCATCCAGGCAATAGGATGTTGGGGAAGTTTTCAAATAGATGCAATGGAATCTTTTGTCCTTGCCTAGTATCTGCATCTATGGCAGTTAGACTGGGCAGGGAAGAAGCCCAGAAAGAAGTAAAATAGGAAAGAAAAAGTAGTTCCATGGCTATGCAGTGAAGGAGGAGCCTGGGTCATCCCAGAAACATTAGTACACTGAACATTACATATATAGTTCAGAAATCCCATATTCTAGCACAGATTTAAGGTCTTTCTAAATGTTATTAGTTCTACTGTTTTCTGCAGAAATTAAACTTTTATTGAAAAGAAACATTTCTAATCCTTCTGGTGGTGAACATATCTTCCTGAATGTGAGATAATGAAAGGTTGTCCTCCAGAGACTCCTGAGCTGCCCCTTTCTTCCCGATGTAATGTTAACTCCGAATCCTAATTGTACCAATTTGAGTAGTCACCAATTATTTTAATAATGTTCCACCTAATGTGTTATCCATTATGCTGGATCATTTGAAAATACATTCCACAGAATTAAGACTGTAAGATTTAAGGATGTAAATGGTCAAGTGTATATCAAACATCTGATGTGTGTATGAGTGCATGTGCAGATATGAACTTGATGGAAAAATCTAGAATTTTGCCATGATCGTATTAATCACTAAAACTCTATTTTTTTCTTGCATATTAATAAAACTTTGTATTGAAGATTCTTACTGTGTATGACATGAGAAAATGCTCCAAGCTAAAGTTGTATCCAGTGTTGCTGTAGCCATGTCGGTGCCAGGATATTAGAGAGACAAAGGGGGTGAAGTAATATTTTTGTATTGGACCAACTTCTGCTGGGGAGAGAGACAAGCTTTGAGCTACACAAAGAACTTCCTCATGTTGGCAGTTAGAGTGTCACAGATAAATACAAGATTGTTGCTGTGACACTCTAACTACTGACTTGAGGAAGAGCTCTGTGTCGAAAGCTTATCTCTCTCCCCAACAGAAGTTGGTCCAATAAATTATCTCACACACCCTTGACTTTCCTAAATAAAGTTGTAAATCTACTAAACTGTCTCATTTATTAGATGGCAGAAACTTGCCTTATTTGCAGAAAAGCCATAGTAAACAATCTGGACTCTATTTCTCCATTTGATGATTAAGGAGCTGAATTGTGGGCTTTGGGTTGTTGGTTTTTTTTGTTTTTTTTTGAGGGGGGGGTTGTTTTTTTTACTGTATTACTCACAAGAAAGCTAACTAACTTTTTCTTTCAGCATCTTTTCTCTGTATTGTGTTTAGTCATGTTGGTTCTCCTATTTTAAAGATTTTTTTAGCTTGTACAATAATCAGCCCACTTTGGCCTGTAAGTAAGTCTGGAGAGACTTTGAAGAAAGAAGACTTCCCCAAAATAAATGTTTTTATAACAAAAAGTTTACATAATCAGAGATTACATACAACTCCCCATTTGGGGGTTCAGTGCAGTACTATAACCTACACGTGTACAAAATTGCCTTTCTAAATGTTTTCTCCCTCTCTTCCTCATATATAGATACTGTTACTGCCTTTCTCCTAAGCACCTGTGCAAGACAGTAAAAACTGAGCAAAATAAACCTCTTGTTCACCCCAGACCATAGTGACTTCAACCTTTTACTCTGGAACATTATTTTCTTCCTTTGCAGCCCCCATGTATTTCTCTACATTTATCAGAAAATAATTGTGGTTTTCATGATCTTTCAGCAGGGAGAGTGAGAAATTTATTTCTTCTATGATACTGAATTCTAATGCTGATTTATAAATTGGTGCGTAACAGCCAACACCACTCCATGCTTTAACAATAAGGAGAAAAAGAATACGAGGACACCACATCATAATCTGCACCTTGTCCCAGGTCCTTTTCAGAAATGTAGTATTGGCTGAAATTTACATGTTGGTTTTAAATATATATATTTACATTTCCTCTTATTTTGTACATGTTTTCAAATTCCAACAGCAGATATAAGCATGTCATTGTAATTGATCATTCTTTTATAGTGAGATATTGTACAATGACATCCCTTCAAATGTGATACAGTGTGGTGGGAACAAGGACAGACATTTTCAGGGTCTCATGGGAGCCATAAAACCCTAGTAGGAGTGATTTCTCACACTCACTTCTAAGGTCCTTTTATATTTTAATTTTGCAAACAGGGCTGCTAACAGGGAGTTTTGAGAGGGAGTTTGGAAAGGGAGTGGGAAGGGGGCGAGGTATACTTGCCATTTTTTAAAAACCTTTAACCTGAACTATAACCAGAACTTCTTGATTTAAACAAAAACCTTACTGTTAACCTAGATAGCTGCAAAAGAGAATGCAGGCAGAAGCCCAGCAGCAGAGTGGGGGCTATCCAGTTTATTGCACTCAATGTAGCATGTATGATTACCTGCCCTGTGGGCAGGTGGAGTATGTGTGCATTCGGTGCAAGGAGCTCCTGGCCCTCAGAGACCGCGTACGGGATTTGGAGGCCAGGGTGGTGGAACTGGAGGAGCTAAGGGAGGCAGAGAGGAATGTTGGAGGCTTTCAGGGACACTGTAGACTTGTCCCACCTCCAGTCAAAAAGCCCCTGCGCTTTTGAGGAGGATGAAAGCCCCGGGGAAGGAGAGCAGTCAACGGGAGCAGAGGGAAACCTCCCCATAGTTGGGATCCTCCTTCCAGGTAGTGTTGGGGTATCCTCTCGCACTGAGGTCACCTCTCTGGGGGAGGGAACTCCAATCAGTAGGAAAAGGCAGGTGTTAGTAATGGGAGATTCGATCATTAGAAACATAGATAGCTGGGTTTGTGATGACCGGGAGAACCGCATGGTGATTTGCCTGCCTGGTGCAAAGGTTGCAGATCTCTCGAGGCATCTAGATAGACTTATGAGTAGTGCTGGGGAGGAGTCAGTGGTCGTGGTACATATAGGTACCAATGACGTAGGGAAGGGTAGGAGAGATGTCCTGGAGGGCAAATTTAGGCTGCTAGGAAAGACTGAAATCCAGGACATCTATGGTGGCATTCTCAGAAATGCTTCCAGTTCCATGCGCAGGGCCAGGTAAGCAGGCAGAGCTTCAGAGTCTTAATGCGTGGATGAGATGATGGTATAGAGAGGAGGGGTTTCGATTTATTAGGAACTGGGGAAACTTTTGGGATGGGGGGAGTCTATACAGGAAGGATGGACTCCACCTAAACCAAACTGGAACCAGACTGCTGGCACTTAACATTAAAAAGGTTGTAGAGCAGTTTTTAAACTAAGAGATGGGGGAAAGCCGATTGCTGCAGAGAAGCACATGGATCGGACAGAGACTTCTCTTACAGGAGGGTTTACTAATAGAGATTCTCTAGGTTTTAGTCAGGAGGAGAGGATGGATAAGGATAAAGGAGGGGCCAGATCAGACGAGAAACTTTCACATAAAAAAGAATCTGACACATCTGAAAAGGGCAGACAAATAAACAGTGACCAGTTTTTAAAGTGCTTGTACACAAATGCCAGAAGTCTAAATAATAAAATGGGTGAACTAGAGTGCCTCATGTTAAAGGAGGATATTGACATAATAGGCATCACAGAAACCTGGTGGAGTGAGGACAATCATTCCGGGGTATAAAATATATTGGAAGGACAGAACAGGTCGTGTGGGGGTGGGGGTGGCACTATATGTAAAAGAAAATGTATAATCAAATGAAGTAAAAATCTTAAATAAATCCACATGTTCCATAGAATCTCTATGGATAGTAATTCCATGCTCTAATAAGAACATAACAATAGGGATCTATTATCGACCACCTGATCAGGACAGTGATAGTGATGATGAAATGCTAAGGGAGATTAAAGAGGCTATCAAAATAAAGAACTCAATAATAGTGGGATATTTCAATTATCCCCATATTGACTGGGTACATGCCACCTAAGGATGAAATGCGGAGACAAAATTCCTCGATACTTTAAATGACTGCTTCTTGGAGCAGCTGGTACAGGAACCCACAAGGGGGGAGTCAACTTTTGATTTAGTCCTGTGTGGAGCGCAGGATCTGGTCCAAGAGGTAACTATAACAGGACCACTTGGAAATAGTGACCATAATATAATAACATTTAACATTCCTGTGGTGTGAAGAACACATCAACAGCCCAACACAGTGGCATTTAATTTCAAAAAGGGTAAATATGCAAAAATGAGGGGGTTAGTTAAGCAGAAATTAAAAGGCACAGCAACTAAAGTGAAATCCCTACAAGCTGCATGGACACTTTTCAAAGACACCATAATAGAGGCCCAACGTAAATGTATAACCCAAATTAAAAAACAAAGTCAAAGAACTAAAAAAGAGCCACCGTGGCTCAACAGTCATGTAAAAGAAGCAGTGAAAGATAAAAAGGCATCTTTTAAAAAGTGGAAGTCAAATCCTAGTGAGGTAACTAGGGAGGAGCATAAACCCTGCCAAATTAAGTGTAAAAATGTAATAAGAAAAGCCAAAAAGGAGTTTGAAGAACAGCTAGCCAAAAACTCAAAAGATAATAACAAAATGTTTTTTAAATATGTCAGAAGCAGGAAGCTTGCTAAACAACCAGTGAGGCCCCTGGACAATAGAGATCCAAACGAGCTCTTAAAGATGATAAAGTCATTGCGGAGAAACTAAATGAATTCTTTGCTTCGGTTTTCACATCTGAGGACGTTAGGGAGATTCCCAAACCTGAGCCATCTTTTGTAGGTGACAAATCTGAGGAATTGTCACAGATTGAAGTGTCAGTAGAGGAGGTTTTGGAACTAATTGATAAACTTAACTGTAACAAGTCACCGGGACCAGATGTCATTCACCCAAGAGTTCTGGAGGAACTCAAATGTGAAATTGCGGAACTATTAACTAGGGTTTGTAACCTGTCCTTTAAATCGGCTTCTGTACCCAATGACTGGAAGATAGCTAATGTAACGCCAATATTTAAAAAGGACTCTAGAGGTAATCCTGGCAATTACAGACCAGTAAGCCTAACATCCGTACCAGGCAAATGAGTTGAAACAATAGTAAAGAATAAATTTGTCAGGCACACAGAAGAATATAAATGGTTGGGCAAATGTCAACATGGTTTCTGTAAAGGGAAATCATGCCTTACTAATCTATTAGAGTTCTTTGAAGGGGTCAACAAACACGTGGACAAGGACGATCCAATAGACATAGTGTACTTAAATTTCCAGAAAGCCTTTCACAAGGTCCCTCACCAAAGGCTGTTATCCCATGGCAACTTAATTTACATAAGAGGGAAGATACTTTCATGGACTGAGAACTGGTTAAAAGACAGGGAACAAAGGGTAGGAATAAATGGTAAATTTTCACAATGGAGAGGGGTAACTAGTGGTGTTCCCCAAGGGTCAGTCCTAGGACCAATCCTAATCAATTTATTCATAAATGATTTGGAAGAAGGGGTAAACAATGAGGTGGCAAAGTTTGCAGATGATACTAAGATGCTCAAGATAGTTAAGACCAAAGCAGACTGTGAAGAACTTCAAAAAGATCTCGCAAAACTAAATGATTGGGCAACAAAATGGCAAATGAAATTTAATGTGGATAAATGAAAAGTAATGCACATTGGAAAAAAATAACCCCAACTACACATACAATATGATGGGGGTTAATTTAGCTACAACTAATCAGGAAAAAGATCTTGGAGTCATCGTGGATAGTTCTCTGAAGACGTCCATGCAGTGTGCAGCAGCAGTCAAAAAAGCAAACAGGATGTTAGGAATCATTAAAAAAGGGATAGAGAATAAGATGGAGAATATCTTATTGCCCTTATACAAATCCATAGTGCGCCCACATCTTGAATACTGCGTACAATTGTGGTCTCCTCATCTCAAAAAGTATATACTGGCATTAGAAAAGGTTCAGAGAAGGGCAACTAAAATGATTAAGGGTCTGGAACGGGTCCCATATGAGGAGAGATTAAAGAGGGTAGGACTTTTTAGCTTGGAAAAGAGGAGACTAAGGGGGGATATGATAGAGGTATATAAAATTATGAGTGGTGTGGAGGAAGTGAATAAGAAAAAGTTATTTACTTGTTCTCATAATAGAAGAACTAGAGGCCACCCAATGAAATTAGTGGGCAGCAGGTTTAAAAGAAATAAAAGGAAGTTCTTCTTCACACAGCGCACAGTCATAGAATCATAGAATCTCAGGGTTGGAAGGGACCTCAGGAGGTCATCTAGTCCAACCCCCTGCTCAAAGCAGGACCAACCTCAACTAAATCATCCCAGCCAGGGCTTTGTCAAGCCTGACCTTAAAAACCTCTAAGGAAGGAGATTCAACCACCTCCCTAGGTAACCCATTCCAGTTCTTCACCACCCTACTAGTGAACAGGTTTTTCCTAATATCCAACCTAAACCTCCCCCTCTGCAACTTGAGACCATTACTCCTTGTTCTGTGATCTTCTACCGCTGAGAACAGTCTAGATCCATCCTCTTTGGAACCCCCTTTCAGGTAGTTGAAGGAAAGGGGGATTTGATAGCTGCTTTCTTCTCTTCTGCAGGCAAAACAATCCCAGATCCCTCAGCCTCTCCTCGTAAGTCATGTGCTCCAGCCCCCTAATCATTTTTGTTGCCCTCCGCTGGACTCTTTCCAATTTATCCACATCCTTCTTGTAGTGTGGGGCCCAAAACTGGACACAGTATTCCAAATGAGGCCTCACCAGTGCTGAACAGAGGGGAATGATCATGTCCCTTGATCTGCTGGAAATGCCCCAACTTATACAACCCAAAATGCCATTAGCCTTCTTGGCAACAAGGGCACACTGTTGACTCATATTCAGCTTTTCGTCCACTGTAACCCCTAGGTCCTTTCCTGCAGAACTGCTGCCCAGCCATTCGGTCCCTAGTCTGTAGCAGTGCATGGGATTCTTCCGTCCTAAGTGCAGGACTCTGCAGTTGTCCTTGTTGAATCTCATCATATTTCTTTTCATAGAATCATAGAATCTCAGGGTTGGAAGGGACCTCAGGAGGTCATCTAGTCCAACCCCCTGCTCAAAGCAGGACCAACCCCAACTAGATCATCCCAGCCAGGGCTTTGTCAAGCCTGACCTTAAAAACCTCTAAGGAAGGAGATTCCACCACCTCCCTAGGTAACCCATTCCAGTGCTTCACCACCCTACTAGTGAAAAAGTTTTTCCTAATATTTGGTCCAATCCTCTAATTTGTCTAGGTCCCTCTGTATCCTATCCCTACCCTCCAGCATATCAACCACTCCTCCCAGTTTAGTGTCATCTGCAAACTTGCTAAGGGTGCAGTCCACACCATCCTCCAGATCGTTAATGAAGATATTGAACAAAACCGGCCCCAGCACCGACCCTTGGGGCACTCCACTTGATACCGGCTGCCAACTAGACATGGAGCCATTGATCACTACCCGTTGAGCCCGACCGTCTAGCCAGTTTTCTATCCACCTTACAGTCCATTCACCCAGCCCATACTTCTTTAACTTGCTGGCAAGAATACTGTGGGAGACTGTATCAAAAGCTTTGCTAAAGTCAAGAAATGGCACATCCACTGCTTTCCCCTCATCCACAGAGCCAGTTATCCCATCATAGAAGGCAAGTAGGTTAGACAGGCATGACTTTCCCTTGGTGAATCCATGCTGACTGTTCCTGATCACTTTCCTCCCCTTTAAGTGATTCAGAATTGATTCCTTGAGGACCTGTTCCATGATTTTTCCAGGGACTGAGGTGAGACTGACTGTCCTGTAGTTCCCCAAATCTTCCTTCTTCCTTTTTAAAGATGGGCACTACATTAGCTTTTTTCCAGTCATCCGGGACCTCCCCCGATTGCCATGATTTTTCAAAGATAATGGCCAATGGCTCTGCAATCACAACCTGTGGAACTCCTTGTCTGAGGATGCTGTGAAGGTTAGGACTATAACAGGGTTTAAAAGAGAACTGGGTAAATTCATGGAGATGAAGTCCATTAATGGCTATTAACCAGGATGGGTAAGGAATGGTGTCCTTAGCCTCGGTTTGTCAGAGGGGGGTGATGGATGGCAGGAGAGGGATCACTTGTATTAGATTAATTGAAAAATACGATTTCTTTTATTTTTTACAATGTACACTTTGTATTCTATGTTGTAATTGAAATCAATATATTTGAAAATTTACAAAACATCCAAAATATTTTTTAAAATGGTATTCTATTATTGTTTAATAGCACGATTAATCAAGATTTTTTAATCACGTGATTAATCGTGATTAATTTTTTTAATCGCTCAACAGCCCTAAAAGAGAGACATTCCTTACTAACACACTGCAACAGTCTTAAAAGATTATTACACACTGTAAGAGGGTCGGACTCACCCGCTGGCGCCTCCTGCTGGTCGTCCTTGGGAATTAACTCACCAGCCTCCGGAGCACCCTCCCCTGGCCGGTAATCCTCCTGACCACTCTCTGGCCCCCGTGTCCCTCCCCAGACCCAGTGCCCTGTTCTCTGGGGTGCTGCCCCACTGGCAGTACCCCACAGCCTTACTCCTAGGGTCTCCCCCTCCCAGGGGAACCCCCTCACCCACTATCCCCACTTTGCCTCAGTTTACAGCTACTGCCAGTCTCCATCTAGCCCCATGCACTAGGGCAGACTGCAGTGTAAGCCACTCATCATAGGCAAAGGGAGTTTGAACCTGCTGCCTCTGCCTACCCCTGGGCTGCCCCTGCAACCCTAGTACCTCTGCTGGCCTTACCAGGCCTGCAGCCTGGGATTTCCTTAGGCCGGAGCTCCCCGGCTCCCTTAGCCTTTCCCCCAGCCCTGCACCACTTCAGGTCCCTGCTTTGCTCCTGGCAGCCAGGCCCGACTCTCTCTGGAGCTCCTGGCTGCCCTGGCCTTTATAAGGCCAGGCTTGTCTGTTTGGGGCGTGGCCCCCAGCTGAGGCTACTTCCCCCAATCAGCTCAGCTTTCCTTCCTGCCCTCCAGTCCTTCCCCCAGGGCTGACTCTGACCCTGTCAGGGCTGGAGCGGGTGGCCACCCCGCTACACACACACAAAACTGTGTTAAAATAACATTAAGGTTGCAAAAGTAAGCACTCAAAAGTAAGGAATTGTGCATCTTAATTTGGTCCACTTGTGTGAATGTGTTTTGTTACAGGGTAAAATAATGCATTATTATATACATAACACACTCAGCAAGTAAGTTTGTGTGTCCATAGCTAAGGAGTTAGTACAGATCTTTGCCCGAGTTGGGCTACCCAAGGAGATACTGACTGATCAAGGGACACCTTTCATGTCCAAGTTGATGAAAGATCTCTGTTCATTACTCCATGTACAAGTCCTACGGACCTCTGTATACCACCCGCAAACAGATGGCCTTGTGGAAAGGTTCAATAGGACCCTCAAGGCCATGATCAGGAAAGTGGTGAGCCGGGATGGGAAAGATTGGGATACCCTATTACCTTACCTCATGTTCGCCATCCGGGAGGTTCCGCAAGCCTCCACAGGTTTCTCACCATTCAAACTATTATACGGGAGCCACGCCCGGGGCATATTAGATATAGCTAGAGAAGCCTGGGAAGAGGAGCCAAATCCAGGAAGGAACATAGTCGAGCATGTACTGCAGATGAGGAATTGGATAGCTTGAGTTACGCCTATTGTACGAGAACACTTGGAGAAAGCACAGGAGACCCAACAAACCCATTATAACCACCAAGCAAAGCTTTGACGGTTCCAACCAGGGGATCGAGTGATGGTCCTGGTGCCCACAGCAGAAAGTAAACTGTTGGCCCAGTGGCAGGGACCCTACAAAGTGAGCGAAGCCGTGGGAGAAGTGAACTATAAGGTGCGGCAGCCAGGTCGCAGATAACCAGAGCAAATTTACCACATCAATCTTTTAAAACCTTGGCACGATCGAGAGACATGCTTAGTCACCCAGGAGACCCTTCCCCAGGAGGAAAACTTACACGAGCAAGTAAGGATATCACCTGCTTTGACGCCGACCCAAAAGATAGAGGCAAACAACATGATTAATCGCAACCGAGATGTGTTCTCTACAAAACCGGGGTGGACAACTGAGACCTATCACCATATCCGCACGATCCCCGGGGCCAAGGTAACATTGAGACCCTACCGAATCCCAGCAGCAAAAGAGAAGAAATCAAGGCTGAAGTAAAGAAAATGTTAGAATTAGGGGTTATTGAAGAATCTTACAGTCAGTGGTCCAGTCCAATCGTTCTAGTGCCTAAACCTGACAGTACCACAAGATTCTGTAATGACTTCCGCCGACTGAATGAAGTATCCCAATTTGATGCATACCCCATACCACGCATCGACGAACTGGTTGACCGACTGGGTAGTGCCCGATTCTTGACTACACTGGATCTGACAAAAGGATATTGGCAGATTCCCCTGACCAAAGAAGCTAAAGAAAAGACAGCGTTTTCCACCCCGGATGGGCTATTCCAGTATACAGTCCTTCCTTTCGGGTTACATGGGGCCCCGGCCACATTCCAGCGCCTCATGGATAAACTGCTACGCCCCCATACTAGTTATGCAGCTGCATACCTAGATGATGTCATTATCCATACGCCAGACTGGGGAACCCACTTGGAGAAAGTTGAGGCAGTACTGCGCACCTTAAGGCGGGCTGGCCTCACCACTAATCCCGCTAAATGTGCCATAGGGCTAGCAGAGGCTAAGTACCTGGGCTATATTGTAGGAAGGGGCATAGTGAAGCCCCAAACGAATAAGCTAGAGGTGATTCAAAACTGGCCCCGGCCGACCCAAAAGAAGCAGGACCCCGCGTTCCTAGGTGTGGTAGGCTATTACCGATGTTTTATTCCCCACTTCGCCATTAGGGCAAGTCCCCTAACGGACCTGGTGAAGGCCCAAGGTCCAGACATGGTGAAGTGCACTGATGCAGCGGAGAGGGCATTCACAGACCTTCAGACGGCCCTCTGTAATGACCCCATACTTATAGCCCCAGACTTTAACAAGGAATTTATTTTACAAACAGATGCTTCCGAGGTGGGGTTGGGGGCGGTTCTGTCACAAATGGTTGGAGAAGAAGAACACCCAATCCTCTACCTAAGCAGAAAGCTGTTCCCAAGAGAACAGAAGTACGCAGTAGTCGAGAGAGAATGCCTTGCTGTCAAATGAGCCATGGAGACACTGCATTATTACCTCTTGGGCCGGCGGTTTACTCTTGTGACGGACCATGCACCCCTCCAGTGGATGCAGCGGAATAAGGAAAAGAATGCAAGGGTCACCAGGTGGGTCTTATCCCTCCAACCGTTCCAGTTCCGCATACGGAACAGGGCTGGATGCCACTATGGCAACGTTGATCGTCCCTCAAGAGCACACTGCCTGGCGTCCCAAGTTGCCCAACTCTATGGTGTTGAGCAGAGGGGGAGGATATGTGACGGGGCAAGGCCAGATGGCTATAAGTGCTTGTATACAAATGCAAGAGATCTAAATACTAAGTTGGTTGAACTTGTGTACCAGGTATTACATGAGGATATTGATAAAACAGTCATCATAGAAACTTGCAGAATGAAGATAATTAATGGGGCATGATAATACTAGGTTACTCTGTCATTCCTATATATTTTGTAAGGAATATTTTGTATTCACTGGTGCGGGAGAGGCTCTATATGTGAAAGAAAGCACAGAGTTAAATATAGTAAAACTCTTTAATGAATCAAACTGTACCACAGAATCTCTGTGGATAGAAATTGAATGCTTGAATAATAAGAGTAGGAATATACAAACAACCTGACCAAGAAGGTGGTGGTGACTGTAAAGTGCTCATGGAGATTAGAGAGGTGATAAAAACAGAAAACCCAATACAAACAGGGGACTTCAACTATCCTCATATTGACATATCCTATCACCTCAGGATAGGATGCAGAAATAAAATGTCTAGACACCATTAATGATTCCTTCTTGGAGCAGCTAATCCTGAAACTCACAAGGGAAGAAGCAATTCTGGATTTAATCCTAAATAGTGCACAAGGTCTGATACAAGAGATAGAATCATAGAATATCAGGGTTGGAAGGGACTTTAGTAGGTCATCTAGTCCACCCCCCTGCTCAAAGCAGGACCAATCCCCAATTTTTGCCCCAGATCCCCAAATGGCCCCCTCAAGGATTGAACTCACAACCCTGGGTTTAGCAGGCCAATGCTCAAACCACTGAGCTATCCCTCCTCCCTGAATACGGGTGAACAGCTCAGTAATAGTAATAATAGTATAATTAAATTTAACATCGTTGTAGGGAAAAAATACTGAAGAAACTCACCACAGTAACATTTAACTTAAAAAAGGGGTACTATACAAAAATGAGGAAGCTCTTTAAGTGAAAATTAAAAGGAAGTGTCACAAGAGTGAAATGAGTGATGGTGTAATGGAAACTATTTAAAAACAACATAACAGAGGCTCAAACGAAATGCATACCCCAAATGAAATAAACAAACAAATCAAGAACAGTAAGACGACAGAAAAAAATGCCATTTAGGCTAAGCAGCAGAGTAAAAGAGGTGGTTGGAGGCAAAATTGCATCCTTTTAAAAACGGGAAGTCAAATCCTACTGGGAAAAATAGAACGGACCACACACTCTTGGCAAGTCAAGTATAAAAATATAATTAGACAGGGCAAAAAAGAATTGAAGAACAACTAGCAAAAGACAAAAAAGTTACACGAAAATTTAAGTATATCAGAAGCAGGAAGCCTGCCAAAAAATCAATAAGGGCACTGGATGATTAAGGTGCTAGAGGAACACTCAGAGGAGACAAGGCCATTGCAGAGAAGCTGAATGAATTCTTTGTGCCAGTCTTCAGTGCAGAGGATGTGAGGAAGATTCGCACATGTGAGCCATTCTTTTTAAATGGCAGAACTGAGGAAATGTCCTAGATTGCTCAGATTACAGTGATATCCTAGATTGAGTTTTAATAGAGGAGGTTTTGGAATAAATTGATAAATTAAACTGTAATAAGTCTCCAGAACCAGATGGTATTCAATCAAGAGCTCTGAAGGAACTAAAATATGAAGTTGCAAAACTACAAACTGTGGTATGTAATCTATCGTTTAAATCAGCCTCTGTACCAGATGACTGGAGGTTAGCTAATGGGATACCACTTTTTTTTTAAAAAGCTCCAGAGGCTATACTGGCAATTAAAGGCAGATAAGCCTAATTTCAGTACCAGGCTAATGGATTAAAATTATAGTAAAGAACAGAATTACCAGAGAAATAAATATGTTGAGGAAGTCAACATGGCTTTTTGTAAAGGGAAATCATGCCTCACCAATGTATCAGAACTCTTGGAGGAAGTCAAGAAACACGTGGACAAGGCTGATACAGTTAATATATGAGATATGCCTATCTCATAGAACTGGAAGGACCTTGAAAGGTCATCAAGTCCAGTCCCCTGCCTTCACTAGCAGGACCAAGTATTGTCCCCTGACAGATTTTTGCCCCAGATCCCTAAAAGGCCCCCTCAAGCATTGAACTCACAACCCCAGATTTAGCAGGCCAACGCTCAAACCACTGAGCTATCCATCCTCCCCAAGTCCACACGTTTACACAGTGGACTTGGACTTTCAGAAAGCCTTTGACAAGGGCTCACACCGAAGGCTCTTAAGCAAATTAAGCAGTCATGGGATAAGAAGGAAGGTCCTTTCACAGATCAGTAACTGGCTAAAGATAGGAAAGAAAGGCAGGAATAATGCTCATTTTCACATTGGAAATATGGTAAAGGGGTAAAGAGTGAGGTGGCAAAATTTGCAGGCGATACAAAATTACTCAAGGTAGGTACGTCCAAACCTGAGTCTGAAGTGTTACAAAGGGACCTCAAAAAAGTGGGTGACTGGGCTACAAAATGGGAGATGAAATTCCATATTGATAAATACAAAGTCATACACATTGGAAAACATAATACAAACTATACATACAAAATGTTGTGTCTAAATTAGCTGTTTCCACTCAAGAAAGACAAGCTGGAGTCATCATGGATAGTTCTCTGAAATCATTATCTCAGTGAGCAGCAGCAATCAAAAAAGCTAAGAGAATGTTAGGAATCTTAGCAAAGGGATATGTAATAAGACAGGAAATATCATACACCACTATATAAATCCATAGTACAACCACATATTAAATACTGTGTATAGTTTTGGTTGCCACATCTCAAAAATGATATATTAGAGCTGGAAAGGGTACAGAGAAGGGCAACAAAAATAATTAGGGGTATGGAATAAATTCCGTATGAGGACAGATGAAAAAGACAGGGACAGATCATCTTAGGAAAGAGCCAATAAAGGGGGATATGATAGGGGTTTATAAAATCATGAATGGTGTGGAGAAAGTGAAAAGGAAAGTGTTATTTACCTCTTCACATAACACAAGAACTAGGGGTCACCCAATGAAATTAATTGGCAGCAGGTTTAAAACAGCCATAAGGAAGTACATCTTCACACAATGCACATTTAACCTGTGGAACTCATTGCTGGATGATGTTTTGAGGGCCAAAAGTATAAGTAGGTTCAAAAAGAATTAGATGAGTTCATGGAGGATAGGTTCATCAATGACTATTCACCAAGATTGCCAGGGCCATAACTCTATTCTCTGAGCGTCCCTAAACCTCTGACGCCAGAAGTTGGGACTGGACAACAGGTGGATCACTTGATAATTACCCTGTTCTGTTCATTCCCTCTGAAGTATCTGGCACTGGCCACTGTCAGAAGATAGGATACTGAACTACATGGATAACTGGTCTGACCAACTATGGCCATTCTTACGTTCCTATGGAGCACATGATGAGAAAGTTAGTGAGTATTAGCACAGTGAGCTACTAGTTCTGATGCTGGCTACTCACGTTTCTGGAACAGCCTTTTCTACTACATCAGAGCCACAGAAACTGCAAATTTCTGTGTGCAGCATAAAACACTAAGGCTCAGATTAGAGTGATATCCCTGATGTATTTACCCAGCAGTAATTCAGTCCCATTTTCTATCATATTAATCTATTTAGTGGAGTCTAAGCAATAAAATGGAGGTTCCTGAAGATAAATCAGACATCAGACTGCTGATTAATGCTCTGTGGACTATTTGCTTAACTATTTTCCTGTGGGTTTCACAGCAGTTTATTATCAGCAGTTGTCTTCTCCGTTGACTATTAATTGACTTGTTGTCCATATGCTGATTCTTAAATGTTTTCACGTTTACTTTTCTCCTACTGTGTCTTGATGGAGTGGTACTGTAATGTGCCAGGCCATGACTATATCAGAGAAAGCATATCATTAAAAAGTAGCACACTTTGGTAAGTATTAGTGATAATAATTAATTTCAAACAAGCAACTTCAAATCATGTAAGTGTGAAAAATGACCTTC
The DNA here is from genome assembly GCA_037349315.1 of Chelydra serpentina. Taxonomy (NCBI): domain Eukaryota; kingdom Metazoa; phylum Chordata; order Testudines; family Chelydridae; genus Chelydra; species Chelydra serpentina. The sequence continues at coordinate 74,185,258 of JBAIAC010000004.1, forward strand.
TCTTCATGAGAAGAAAGAAAGATATCAGAAGAAGATACAGAGGAATCTGTTAATCCGAACAATACAAAGAAACAACTTCACTGTTGTCTTTGGTACAGCACTTATATTAAGAAAATATGATAATAAATCAACAGGAAAGTACTGTGTCTACCTACCCACCTAAGCTTGATTACCTACAGAGTGTGTTATGATGGTTTGATTTTGTTTTTGAAAATTAGATTATCTAGTGAACTATGGCATTTTGAGAGTATGGTCTATATTTGCACTATTTTTCACTCCTTTATACTTTTCCTTTATACTAACACTTTTCCTGTTGAAACTGAGCTGGACGAGAAGCCCACCGTGGAAGAACTGAAGAAAGTCATTGAGAGCTTGTCCACAGGAAAGGCTCCAGGAAAGGATGGCATCCCACCAGAAGTTATCAAGTGTGGCATCAACGTCCTCCTAGAACACCTCCACGACCTCCTCTGTCAGTGCTGGGATGAAGGTGCAGTACCTCAGGATATGAGAGACTCCAACATCGTGACCCTCTACAAGAACAAGGGTGATAGAAGCGACTGCAACAATTAAAGAGGCATATCGCTCCTGAGTGTTGTGGGTAAAGTCTTCGCATGCGTGATCCTGAATAGACTGCAGAAGCTTGCTGACAGAGTTTACCCAGAGTCACAGTGCGGGTTCCGAGCAGGGAGATCTACAACCGACATGGTTTTCTCCTTAAGGCAGCTGCAAGAGAAATGCAGAGAACAGCATAAGCCGCTACTCCTTGCCTTCATAGACCTGACCAAAGCTTTCGACCTTGTGAACAGAGATAGGCTGCTCAAAATCCTGGCAAAAATTGGCTGCCCACCGAAGTTGCTGAGCGTGATCCAGTCTTTTCACGACAACATGAAAGGCACAGTACTGTATGATGGCTTGTCCGCCGATGCCTTCGACATCCACAGTGGAGTAAAACAAGGCTGCGTTCTCGCTCCCACACTCTTCGGCATCTTCTTTGCAGCGTTGCTGAAACGTGCCTTTGGAAATTCCACAGAGGGAGTCTATCTCCACACCCGGTCTGACGGGAGACTTTTCAATCCGGCTCGACTAAAGGCCAAAAGCAAGGTACGGGAGGCAACAATCAGAAACATGCTGTTTGCAGACGACGCTGCCCTGGCCACCCACACAGAAATCGATCTCCAGCGTCTGATTGACCGTTTTTCCAGAGCTTGCGAAGAGTTCGGGTTGACAATCAGTCTTCAGAAGACCAAAGTTATGGCCCAGGATGCAGAACATCCAAGCATTGCCATCAATGACTATGTGCTAGAGGTGGTCAGTCAGTTCACCTATCTCGGATCTACCATCATGGAGAACCTCTCACTGGACCCTGAGATCAACCGTAGAATCGTCAAGGCCTTCACAATTTTGGCCAGTTTGTCACAGAGAGTATGGAACAACAACATGCTGACCATCAACACAAAGGTCGCTGTGTACTGCGCATGTATGCTAAACACTCTTCTCTATGCCAGCAAAACTTGGACTCTCTACGCTTCGCAAGAAAAGAGACTGAACGCCTTCCACATGCGCTGCCTCCGTAGCATACTCGGGATCACTTGGAGTGATCGAATGACGAACAACGAGGTGCTGGAACGTGTCAAGATCTCCAGCATGTTCACTCTCCTCCGTCAACGCCGCCTCAGATGGCTTGGGCATCTAAGTAGTATGGAAGATGGACAGATCCCCAAAGACCTGTTGTATGCTGAACTTGCCTCTGGAAACAGAGCTACAGGACGGCCCCACCTTCGCTTCAAGGATGTCTGTAAGAAGGACCTGAAGACTGTTCAAATCGACATCAACAGCTGGGAAGAGCTCGCCCAGGACAGATGCAGATGGAGACACGCTCTGACCACTGGATTGAAAACTGGCGAAGACAAGCTGCGGCAGCTTGCCGAGGAAAAGCGGGTTCAACGAAAAAGGAAGCAGCGGCTCCAACCCACAGCTGACACTGCCTTCAAATGCAGCAAATGCAATCGAGACTGCCACTCTCGTGTGGGGCTCTATAGCCACAACAGACGCTGCACAACCATCAACTAAACGTTCCCCATGGGTGCATATCCATCGTCTCTCGAGACTAACGGACGCCAACAATACGTTTGTATATTTCCCCCAAGGCCTTCAATAGCTATAATATAGCAAATACTAAGAAAATCACACTTGGAGGTATGTCATGTGAGACATGTTTGAATCCGAACATATGTGGGGAGGTTGTGGGGGTGTTTTTGTTTCTCCTTCTCTGTGCGACTAGTTTTCTTTGTTTTGTTTACCCTGGTTTCTTTGGTGGATTTTCACTACTGTTCCATTCTGTTTGTCCTATTGATGCCTGGGGTAAGAGAAGATGCCTAAAAAGAAACCTTCAATGTTAAAATAGCAACTTTCAAAATCAAAACTCAGTCAGGGAACTGAAGGGATTTTATTCCTGCTATGAGCTCGTCAGAGTAGGTGTCAAATGGTCCTAGCCAGAAAGACAGTCTAAACTTGATATCTCAGGGTAATGAGGTGATGAATCAAACTTTGGTCCCTTGAAGAGACTGACAGAGGGGAAGGGGGGCAATGAGAGGGAAAAAATAAACTTTTGGAGGCAGGAGACCAGAATTTCTGGTGCATTGATATGCCACAGAGCACAAAATGGCTTAAAGTTCCCCTTTGCACCCCCTGATTCTGCTGCTGCTCTGTGCAGATTAGGCTGCTCTAACAGTACAGAATGACCAGAGGTTTGCTTTCTAACACAGGGCTGCAACAGTCACTGAAGGACAATAAGGAAACTAGTATAGTTCATGAAGGGTTTTGGCACCATCCTCTTACTTCAGGCTGCACTGGCAACAGGGATGATCCTTGGCATAAGAGCCCATATGTCATCTTTATGCTACTAGAAGACCATATTGACATTGGTGTGATCTCTGTGTTGGTTATAACAGATTTATGGCCAGAATATGCAAGCCAGTGAAGTGTAAAGCAGCCACACCCGCCAAGAGGCTCTAGCTGTCCAAATTAGACCTATACAGACACTTTTAGGGGCTGGGGGTGGGTATGATCGAAGATTACAGAATTTATAAAGAGCAGGAATAACTTTGAGTTTACAGAAAAAGAAAGTAAAACTAAGAACTTAAGCATGATAGGATTTATGAGAACTTAAAAAAAAACAGACAGGACAGAAAGGTTTCTTAAGAAGTGACTCTCAAAAGCTTTATTATGTATTCCTCATGAGTAATTGTTATTTGGAGGTATCAGAATCCATGACTAAGAGTTTCTGAGATTCAACAACAGAGTTGTGCTTATCACGTGACATGCTCTTTCATTACCATAAAAAACGCTTACAACCAGTTCAGGTCAGGAGCAACATTATGCAGAGAAATCTTCGGTGAGCTTAAATACAAAAAGGAAGCTTACAAGAAGTGGAAACTTGGAAATATGACTAGGGAGGAGTATACAAATACTGCTTGAGCATGCAGGGGTGTAATCAGGAACGCCAAACCACAATTGGATTTGCAGCTAGCAAGGGATGCGCAGGGTAACAAGAAGGGTTTCTACAGGTATGTTAGCAACAAGAAGAAGGTCAGGGAAAGTGTGGGACCCTTACTGAATGGGGGAGATGACAGATGATGTGGAAAAAGCTGAAGTACTCAATGCTTTTTTTGCCTTGGTCTACACAGACAAGGTCAGGTCCCAGACTGTTGCACTGGGCAGCACAGTATGGGGAGGAGGTGAGCAGCCCTCAGTGGTGAAAGAACAGGTTAAGGACTATTTAGAAAAGCTGGATGTGCACAGGTCCATGGGGCCAGATCTAATGCATCCGAGGGTGCTGAGAGAGTTCACTGATGTGATTGCAGAGTCATTGGTCATTATCTATGAAAAATCATGGCAATCGGGGAAGATCCTAGATGATTGGAAAAAGGCAAATATAGTGCCTATCTTTTAAAAAGAGAAGAAGGAGAATCCGGGGAATTACAGACCGGTCAGCCTCATCTCAGTCCCTGGAAAAATCATGGATCAAGTCCTCAAGGAATTCATTTTGAAGCACTTGGAGGAGAGGAAGGTGATCAGGAACAGTCAACATGGATTCACCAAGGTCCAGTCATGCCTCACCAGCCTGATTGCCTTCTATGATGAGATAACTGGCTCTGTAAATATGGGGAGAGCGGTGGACGTGATATAACTTGACTTTAGCAAAGCTTTTGATACAGTCTCCCACAGTATTCTTACCAGCAAGATAAAAAATTATGGATAGGATGAATGGACTATAAGGTGGATATAAAGCTGGCTAGATCGTCGGGCTCAATGGGTAGTGATCAACGGCTCAATATCTAGTTGGTAGCTGGTATAAAGTGGAGTGGCCAATGGGTCTGTCCTGGGGCTGGTTTTGTACAACATCTTCATTAATGATCTGGATAATGGGATGGATTGCACCCTCAGCAAGTTTGCAGATGACACTAAGTTGGGGGGAGAGGCAGACACGCCAGAGGGTAGGTATATGTTCCAGAGTGACCTAGACAAATTGGAGGATTGGGCCAAAACAAATTTGATGAAGTTCAACAAGGACAAGTGCAGAGTCCTGCACTTAGGACGGAAGAATCTCATGCACTGCTACAGGCTGGGGACCGACTGGCTAAGCAGCAGTTCTGTGGAAAAGGACCTGGAGTTTACAGTGGACAACAAGCTGTATATGAGGCAGCAGTGTGCCCTTGTTGCCAAGAAAGCTAACAGCATATTGGGCTGCATTAGTAGGAGCATTGCCAGCAGATCAAGGGAAGTGATTATTCCCCTCTAGTAGGCACTGGTGAGACTACATCTGGAGTGTTGCATCTAGTTTTGGGTCCACCACTACAGAAAGGATGTGGACAAATTGGAGAGAGTCCAGCAGAGGGCAACAAAAATTATTAGGGAGCTGGAGCACATGACTTATGAGGAGAGGCTGAGGGAACTGGTCTTATTTAATCTGCAGAACAGTGAGGGGAGATTTGATAGCAGCCTTCAACTACCTGAAGGGGGGTTCCAAAGAGCATAGAACAAGGCTGTTCTCAGTGGTGGCAGATGACAGAACAAGGAGCAATGGTCTCAAGTTGCAGTGGGGAAGGTCTAGGTTGGATATTAGGAAAAAAAACTATTTAACTAGGAGGGTGGTGAAACACTGGAATGGGTTACCTAGGGAGGTGGTGGAATCTCCATCCTTAGAGGTTTTTAAGGCCCCACTTGACAAAGCCCTGGCTGGGATGATTTAGTTGGGGTTGGTCCTGCTTTGAGGAATGGGTAGGACTAGATGACCTCCGGAGGTCTCTTCCGACCCTAATCTTCTATAATTCTATGATCCTATGATTCTATGTATGATGACTCAAATATGCTATTTTTCCTTTTACTCACACTGTCTTCTCAACAGAAGGAAGACTGTCACGAATAAAAAGTCTATTTGATTATACAAAGTTAGATTTGATACTTTGCTGGAAATCATTTCTGCACAAGTCTCAAGTGTGGCTGCTGTTAGACTTCTCTCTCCCTCAGAAAAGTGTTTTTACTGATTACTATAGTCTGAAATGAGGTGGATGTTAGTCATACATATATTTCACCAATGAAGTCATTGGTCTGTGCTCCTGCGTTACTAAGGCAAGTTACTGAGGGTGATCTTTTTCTCCCTATACCTTGCCTTCTCCACCCTTACTCTGATGTCCTGAGATCACAGTTTACATCCAACTAGCACATTAAGCTCTGGTTAAAATACTCAGAGATAAAAATTCAAATGAATTTGTAATATTAGCATATTTAGAGTAAGAGCTATGCTTAATAAGTGTATTTGAAACAGATGATCCCAATAGAAATGCATGATGTGGAGAACTGGGAAATACCTGTATTATTTTGTATGAATATTGTGCATTCCTCAGTGTGTTTTGGTTATTATAGGTTATTTGCTATGGAGTTAGATCAAAAGAGACGTGTTAGAAAAAAAGCAGGTAAGAAAACAATAATCTACATACGGCGCATCCCAGCAGGCACAAACACAATATCCAGGTTTATGGCCATGAAGAGGTGACTTGTTAGACCCAATCCTAGGTCACATAGCTGTTTTGCTAAAGCTGAGAAACTGGAGATCAAAAGACACTGACCTGTTAAAAGATCCAACCCACAGAAAGGGAGGTGGAAAAGGGGTTGTCAGTTGCTGCAGGATAACAGTAGGACAACAGCCTGATGGAGAGTCAGGAGTCAGGAGGCAGAAAGGATGGTGTAATTTGGTCCCTAAAATACTGGGGGCTATAAAGACTAAGTCATGTCTGCCTATGGACTTGAGAGGAATGCCCAGGGTAGGTAAGACAGTATAGGTATAGATATAGGTCTTTGTTAGTTTAAATTGATTTTCTCAGAGTGCTGGGTGGCTTTTTGCAAAAAATAAGCATGCTCTGTTCTGAAGAAGGTACTTTTGTGTCACTGCATACTGTTAATACCCACAGGCTGTGGAAGGGAAACTCATCTAGGTGCCTAGCCTATTGGGTTTTCTAGGTGTCACGGTTGGTGACCGAGAGGTGTAACCTGGAGACTTAGGGTAGGTCTACACTTACCCGTCGCGTCGGAGGTGTCGGATCGATGTTCTGGGTTCGATTTATCGCGTCTTGTCTAGACGTGATAAATCGAACCAGGAAGTGCTCCCCCGTTGACGCTGGTAATCCAGCTCGACGAACGGAGTAGGCGGAGTCGACGGGGGAGCCTGCGCGCCGCGTGTGGACCCCGGGTAAGTACCTTTTCATTCGAACTAAGATAGTTCTTATCGAAGCGTATCTTAGTTCGAATTGGGGGGTTAGTGTAGACCAGCCCTTAGTTGGGGAGCTGCGGATTCTCAACACCAAGAGAAGTGGAGGCATGATCCAGGCATTTGAATGGGATGCACTTGTAAGACTGGAAAAGACCCTACAATGGGGTGATTACCCAGCATCCAACACATTTTAGACAGCAGAATGTTCTTTCTAAGTAAAAAAAAAAATAAGGCTTTTGTTTTCCATATTGTGCAGTATGTGCTAAAGAAAATGATAAATAAAAAGTTACCTTTTTAAACACTATACAAAAAGAAGAATTATCTTTATTTTGTGCAGAGTTTTGAAAACACAATATATTACACATTTAGACAAACTCTGGTTCAGTAATGTGAGTTACATTCCAGGAAACATTATCTGTCACTATTTGAGAAGATTAATTTGTTTTCACAATTGCTAGAATTGTAGGATTTATTATGTTGTTCGTTTCTAGTTGGCTGGAGGAGAGTTTAAATAGGGCATTTCAAGAAACAACAATACAATACATAATAAAATGAATGGGATGAGTTCTGCTGCTGCTAAGAGTGCCTCGAGTGTTCTATGATGGACTATCTATACAAAGAACAATCTTTGAGGAGATCGCGGCCCTGGGTCTGACCCTAGTCACCCAGGGGGAGGATGACCAGCAGGCCTCGATCTGGGCGACCTCACCCCAGCCCTCCTTTCCCCATGTTTCCTCCCCCTAACCACTGCTTCCACTCCCACCTCCGAGGAACCCCTGGACTCTCCCACCAGCTCAGCCGCAAGTAGAACCCTGCTACTGGCCGCCGAGCCAATTGAAGCACTGGCCTGTGCCACGCAGCAGGGACCTGAGTCACCAGGGATGCGCCTCGCTGATGCAGGGCAGCTGACCTCCTTCCCGGGTGGGGGCCCCACAGCTGATTGTCCATCTAATGATGCCGTGGCTGCAACACCCGTCATGGAGCCTGAGCCCGGTATCACCAAAGGCCCTCTTCCCACTCCCCAGACCGTTGAGCCCGATCACGAGGTGCCATCCCCCAGTGGCTCGACTGCTGGGACCCACGATCTTACTTCTGCCCTTTCCCTGACACTAGTCCTGATCCCTGCCCTGCCCCTGATGCCTACCCCACTCCCCTCCCCTCTACCTCCCATGCTACTATTGCCGCCCCTGGGGCCATCTCCTTCCACTTCCCAGAAGACAACCCCCCGGGAGCGGTCTTCGTGTTCCTCTGTCCTGACACCCTAGGGGCTGCTATTTTCCCTCTGCCACTCCTCACTGAGCCAGGGTCTGAGGCAGGCTGCATGGTGCTGGCATATCAGGTGCCACGCCGGGGGTCCGCCGCCTGCCTGCCCATAGCAGTAGGCCATGGGGCTTTGACAAGGGTCCCGCTGGAGGACGGCCAGGACGAGACGAGCTGCGAGAGTTTCTCCAGGATGCCCATGGGTCCCGGAACAAAGTGCAGCTCAATCTCCAGCTCTGGCGGGACTTTCATGAAATCCTCCGGGCTGTGAGGGCCATTTTGTGGGAGGGTAGAGGGACCGGGAGGCAGGCCGCTTTGGCTCATCAGGGGGCCCGTGGCTTCCATGACTCTTTGCTCACCTATGGGGTAGGTCACAGTTTGCTATGCAGCCCAACGGGGGCCGTGAACGTCTCTGCCAGCAAGGATCCGCCCCCCGAGCCCTCCCCATGGCACCCATCATCTTTGCAACATTAAACACCCGGGGCTGTAGGATGGGTCTCCGCAGGTGCCAGGTGCTCTTCTTCCTTTTGGGGGGGGGTACTCTGTGGTTTTCCTGCATGAGACCCATTTGGATCTGGCCGCCGAAGTGAGTTGGTGGCTGGAGTGGGGGGACAGAGTATATTTTAGTCATCACACAGTTCGTACGGCTGGAGTGGCTACCCTGTTCTCCCCCGACCTATGGCCTGAGGTGCTGGGGATCGCCGAGGCTGTGCCGGGCAACCTGCTGCACCTCCGAGTCCATATGAAGGGGCTGGTGGTCAACCCCATCAACATTTACGCCCTGACATTAGGCCGGGAGCGGCTGCGTTTTTATCAGCAGGTGTCCGCCTTCCTTGGCTCTTTGGATCCTTGTGAGTGCCTGGTCCTGGGCGGGAACTTTAACACCACCCTTGATGAGCGGGACCACTCGGGGACCAAGCAATGCCCGGCCGCCGCAGACATCCTCCGGGAGGTTGTCAACCATCACTCCCTGGTAGACTTCTGGCACGACCACCACCCAGATGACGTCTCGATGTTCACCTTTGTCCGGGTGGAGGCCCATCAGCCGCACCACTCCTGGTTGGACCGCATATACCTATCATGCTGTCACCTTTCACAGGCCCACTCCTCCAGCATCCGGCTGGCCCCATTCTTGGATCACCACCTAGCGACCGTGATGACCTCTCTGTGCACGGAGAGGCCGGGGCAGTCTATTGGCACTTTAATAACGGCTTGCTGGAGGATGTGGGTTTCGTGGTGTCCTTCTGGGCGTTCTGGCTGGCCTGGTGAGGGCAGAGGCGTGCCTTTCCCTCGGCACGGCAGTGGGGGGATGTGGGGAAGGTGCACGCCCGGCTCTTCTGCCTTGACTATACCCGGGCGCAAGCGAACAGAGGGATGCGACGATAGCGCAGTTGGAAACGGAGTTCTTAGATCTGGAGAGGCATCTGACCACCAGCCCCGAGGATCCATCCCTCTGTGGATCGTGCTGGGAGAAGCGGGAGGAGCTCTGAGCCCTCGAGGACCATCGGGCCCGGGGTGCCTTTGTTCGATCCCGCATCCGCCTCCTTCGGGATATGGATCCCGGCTCCCGCTTCTTCTACGTCCTGGAGAAAAGGAGGGGGCCCAGGAAGCACGTCACCTGCCTCCTGGCAGAGGATGGACCCACCTCACGGATCTGGCGGAGATGTGCGGGAGGGCCTGGGCCTTCTATGCGGGCCTTTTCTCCCTGAATCCGACCTATCCTGATGCTTGCAGAGTGCTCTGGGACAGACTCCTGACAGTCAGCGTGGGCGACCGAGATCGGCTAGAGCTGCCTCTCATTCTGGATGAGTTCTCGGAAGCCCTCCGCCGCTTGACCACCAATAAATCCCCGGGAGTGAACGGGCTGACCATGGAGTTCTACCGCGTGTTCTCGGACATCTTCAGCCCAGACCTTGTCCTTGCAGAGCGGTGTCCTCCTCCTATCGTGCAGGCGAGCTGTGCTAGCCTTGCTCCCAAAGAAGGGGGAACCCCCGCGACCTTCGGAATTGGCATCCCGTCTTGTTCCTCAGCATGGACTACCACCAAACCTACTGTCATAACCATATAGCTAAGGGTAGCCTAGTATTCCTCCTTACCTGTAAGGGGTTAAGAAGCTCAAATAACCTGGTTGACACCAAAAGGACCAATGGGGAAAGAAGATACTTTCAAATCTGGGGAGGGGGAGATTTTGGTTGTGCTCTGTGTGTGTGTGTGTGTGTGTGTTCTCTTGGGAAACAGAAAAGCATCAGGTCAGAAAATTCCTTCTCCTATCAACTGTCCTAAAAGTCTCTCATATTACAAAAATTGTGAGTAAAAGCCAGGCAAGGTGTATTAGTTTATCTTTTGGTTTTGCTTGTGAATTTTACCTGTGCTAAGAGGGAGATTTATTCTTGGTTTTTGTAACTTTAAAGTTTTGCCTAGAGGGGAATCCTCTGTGTTTTGAATCCGATTACCCTGTAAAGTTATTTTCCATCCTGATTTTACAGAGATGATTTTTACCCCTTTTTAAAAAAAATAAAATCTTTCTTTTAAGAACCTGACTGTTTTTCCGTTGTCTTAAGACCTAGGGGTTTGGGTCTGTGATCACTTTGTAACCAATTGGTTAGGATATTATTCTCTAACATCCCCAGGAAAGGTGGGTAAGGACTTGAGGGGATATTTTGGGGGGAAAGGAACTCCAAGTGGTCCTTTCTCTGATTCTGTGTTAGATCACTTGGTGGTGGCAGCGTACCATCCAAGGACAAAGGATTTGTGCTTTGGGGAAATTTTTTGCCTACGCTGGTAAAAATAAGCTTAGGGGGCTTTCATGTGGGTCCCCACATCTGTACCCTAGAGTTCAGAGTGGGGAGGGAACCCTGACACCTACACCGTCCCGGGCCGTACCATCTTTGATAATCTGTATTTGGTCTGGGATCTCTTGGAGCTCGGGTGTAGGAATGGTCTATTGTTTGCCCTTTTGTCCCTTGATCAGGAGAAGGCATTTGACAGGGTGGATCACGGGTATCTCCTGGGAACTCTGCGCGCATTTGGCTTTGGACCCCAGTTCATGGGCTTTCTCCAGGTGCTGTATGCCTTTGTGGAGTGTCTGGTGAATCTCAACTGGACCCTGACCAAGCTGGTCAGCTTCAGGCGGGGAGCTATATGCTTTGGTGATCAAGCCCTTCCTCCGTCTCCTTCACCGGCGGCTGAGGGGGTTGGTGCTTCTAGAGCTGGAGCTGCAGCTGGTACACCGATAACATGCTCCTCGTGGTCCAGGACCCGGGCGACTTGGTGTGGGTGGAGGCTTGCCAGACCATCTACTCGGCAGCCTCCTCCGCCAGGGTCAACTGGGTCACGAGCTCTGGCCTGGTGGTCGGGGACGGGTAGCAGGCGAGCTCCCTCCCACCCGTGCTTCAGGCCATCCAGTGGAGCATGGGTTCGCTGCTCTCTCTTGGCATTTAACTTTCTGCCACATATCCATCTCCGCCGGAGAACTGGCAAGGTTTAATGGGTAGGGTGGTAGAGCAGCTCCGGAGATGGACAGGACTAGTCCAGTGCCTCTCCCTCCGAGGGAGGGCACTGGTGCTCAATTAGCTAGTCCTGTCCATGCTCTGGCACCAGCTCAACACCGTGGTCCCAGCCCCGGACTTTCTGGCCAACCTCCAGAAATTAGTTCTGGAGTTCTTCTGGCCAGAACTGCACTGGGTCTCTACAGGGGTCCTCCACCTGCCCCTGAAGGAGGGAGTATAGGGCCTGAAGTGCCTGCACACTCAGGTCCACGTCTTCCGCCTCCAGGCCCTGCAGAGGCTCCTTTATGGTGCAGGTAGTCTGGCATGGAGCGTACTGGTGCACACCTTCCTGTGTCGCTTCCGAGGGCACCGATACAACCGGCAGCTCCTTTATCGCCATCTGAGAGGTCTTCCACGAGACCTCTCCGGGCTGCCGGTCTTTTACCAGGACCTCCTCCGGATCTGAAAACTACTCTCAGTGACCAGGTCCGTGGCGGCCACCAAGGGGGCGGATCTCCTCATGAAGCCCCTTCTACACAACCCCAAGCTCCATGTGCAGGTGGCGGAGTCCCCCTCGGTGCACCAGAGGTTGGTCCTGGCAGAAATCACCAGGGTTAGAGACCTCCTGGACTATGACCAGGAAGACTGGCAGGATCCCCTGACGCTTGCTCGACGCATGGGGTTCTCCAGGCTTCGTAATCCCCAGCACGTACTTCAGGAGGTGAGGGCCGCTTTACCGCCCACTGCTCGGGTTTTCCTCGACCAAGTCCTGCGAGAGCGCATGCCCTGCCCACCCTCCACCCCAGGCCCTCTGGACCTTTTCATCGGGCCCCTGCCCCGTGGACCTTCCCGGTCATCCCACTCCTTTACCATGAGCCGGCTGCACGAGTTGCACCCTTGTTTGGTTCCGGACTGCGCTGAACACATCTGTACATGCTTATGCTCCACACCTTTCACATCCTCACCCTCGCATCCCGCCCCGATACAGAGTGGTGGGACCTCCTGCCGCCTCGGGAGGGTGAGGAGCCCTGGTGAGCCAGCCTATATTCCACCCTGGTCCCAAGGTCAACGGGGGATATTAGCTGGCGGCGCCATGAGCACGGGCGTGTATTTGGCACAGTTCACTCCCCTCCCAGACACCTGCCCCCTTTGCAGCATGAGGGAGACCCTGGCACACATATACCAGGAGTGCACCAAGTTGCAGCCCCTATTCCGGCTCCTCTTGGATATACTATTACATTTTTGGTTGCACTTTTTCCCCTCACCTGTTCATCTATGCACTCTCCATCTGTGGCCCCACAAAGTCGCTGGACCTCTTTGTCAACCTCCTCCTAGCCCTGGCCAAAATGGCCATCTATAAAACCAGGGAGAGGAGGTTGGCTGACGAGGTTTCCTGCGACCGTTGGGCCCATTTCTGCTCCTCAGTCCGTTCATGTATCCGGGCAGAGTTCCTCTAGGCAGTGTCCACTGGCTCCCTTGACATCTTCAAGGAGCAGTGGGCGCTCTCCGGGGTTCTCTGCTCGGTATCCCTGTCAGGTTCCCTTCGTTTAGCCCTGAACTCACTCCCGTTCCTGTTCTCTCATTAGTTGTCCCCTGGAATTATTTGGTTTACCAGAGCTGTGGATCCTCCCCTTAGGCAGTGGGAAGGTCCCTTAGCAGTGAGCTTCTGCCCACCCATTTCCTGGATACCAACAGGACCAGACTCCTGTACTCCACTGGTCTGGGTCTGTCACAGTGAGTTTACGTTTGTTTTTTTTTTAATACCACTACACCACTGCATGCCAGTAGTTGCAGAAGAAAAATACAATCAGATGGTCTTTCTGAAAAGAGAGAGTCCAGCAAGAAATAATTAAGGAAATAATCAAAATGTTAATTAGAGGAGGAACTGTTTACTGTTACTCTAGTCTGAGATTTTAAAAATGTTGAAAATGTGAAGTCTACAAGAGTGAATAATCAAATTGATATGGACTGTAAAAGCCATGCTGTAGGCAAAAAGGACTCCCAGCCAGGACTGTAATATAACCAGGAGTCTTGCATGAAGGACATTCAGTGTGTGTGTGTAAAGCAAAAAAAGAAAGAAAGAAAAAAAAAGGATCATTAACCTCTTCCTTTCTGATATTTATTTTGTAGTTTGGAAGGAATGGTTGGAAACAGGAGTAAATGGGGACAAGGGAAGAGTCCCTGTTGTGAAAAAATGGGTTTCTAAAGATAGATTTCCTAGTATTCCAGGCATACTATTTAACATATGCTACTTTCTGTAGTTAATGCAACAATTTCAAAATCATGTTTCAAAGTATCAATCCAATTACAAACAGAAAGTGAGTTCATTTGTTGAATTTTGACCAAAGTAATTTACACTGCAACGATTCATTTCACGTTCAGAAGAGCAGGAAGCAACCTTAGCTCATCCCTTGGCCATACTGCTTGATCATACCACACTATCTTGAAATAAGCAAATAACTTTTATGCATCCCCCAGAAAAAAAAAAAAACACAAATAAACACACACAAACAAACACAACACACCCACCAACCAAACCAAAAATGTGTAACAAAGCTGCCTAACCATCTTGTGAACTCCCACTCCTGGGCATCTTTTAGGTACCTACATTTGAAAATCTGCTCCCAAAGTGCTTAATAACTCACTTTTGAAAATTTTGACTTTTTTGGCTTTTCATCCCAATTTGGGACAATATTTTCCCCCACAAAATACCAGCAATTTTCACTCAAATGAAATACCACAATATTTCATTTTGTGAACACAAGCACATTCCTGCAGCTGGAATGTTTCAGTGTTTCTGAAATGAAAAATGCTCCCCAGGCTCCCAGGGAGCCCACCAGGTGGGCTTCTGAGAGGCTGGGTTGATGTTCGAGGAAGCTGGGTCAACACCAGGCAATTTTTCAACCTGCTTGATTTCAATTGAAAGTTTTGACAAAATGTCATGCTCCCAACAAAATGTTTCCATTTCAATAAATCAGCATTTTCTGGGAGAAAAATGATGCAGCAGAAAATTTCTGACCAGCTCTCCTATTAACCACTATTAACATGAAACCTCACTATAGGATTTTTAAATTAAATCTTTGATACAAAATAGGAAGATGACATGTGTGGCACTGAAGGGCAGGATGGGAATCAAATATAGTGATGAGTTTCTATATTGTTCCTGATTTAACAGGAAAATATATCAAGATAATATTCTGAGTGATCATTTGTAGTTATGAAAATTAAGGTCCCAATCCAGCATTTAAGCACAGCTTCATTTAAGCACATGCTTAATCACTAGTGTAGTCCCCATTTATGCTTTTCTATGCATGAAAATAAGGTGTGTTTACAGACTGATCAATAAGGAAGAACCAAATTAAAGTCTCTGTGAGGAGCAGGGTGTGTGTGAGAACAAAATGTTAGTTGTTCCTGCAACATAGTCATAATTTAGGAAATTAAAAGTTCAGTGTATAGAAAATAGACTTCACTGTGACAACTCATCTGCTTAAAATTAAGCATGTGTTTAGGATGATGCTTTGTTGGATTAGGACCAAAGAGCCCAACTATATGAAGTACTGTAAACCTCCTGAAAAGTGCTGAGTGACTTCAACTCCCATTTCATACAATGGAAGTTTAAAGTGTTTTGCACCTAACGTGATGAATACAGCTATGAAACTGCCACCTTTGGTTTCTGTGCACTTAACCTTTAAATATCTAAGAATGGTGACTGTTTCAGAGACAGCAGTCATTTTGTTCACACACATTATGGTTCTCATCGAAAATTTACTTCTTTTCTTCTTATTGAGTTTCTCAAACTAAAATAAATATTATTCATACTGAAAATATATATTTGACTCATTGTCCAAGAGCAAGAGGGGAGAGAACAAGGCCCTACACAGAGCTCTCTCTCTCTCTCTTTCCAATGAGACTAACAACATTTTGGAAATGTGCAGTTTTTGAAACCTATATGCTGCTTTTGTGTTTGAATTCCCTGATTTTACTAACTTCTATGCTTCTTTCCCCTTATTTATTTTCCCCAATAGATGTTGTTGCTAACCTTTCCTCTCCCCACGCTTTGTCTCCCAGTTGGCTTTTGCATTCCAAGCATGTAATAGTCAAATTTCTCACTGAAGACCCAGTAGAATAGAAAATACAAATGGCCAGATGTATCCATGTATGGAGAGGAGCCTATGCCTGTGAAAGTGGGAGTTCTGCCTCTTTGGCATACTATCCATTATCCTGTAGCCGTACGGCAGTCCCTCCAGAAGGGCTCAATGGTAGCTGAAAGAGAAGGGGCAAGGGAAAGAAGGGAGAGTATGAGGGAGGCAGCTGGGTTCCTCCAGATTCTCCTTTTCCAAACAATTGAGCAATAGGAGCAAATGTTAAAAACAGCACTATATTTTACCGACTTGCACTGCTTTTCATTCTTTGGCTTGGAACCACGCCAATCCCTAAGGGGTATCCCATAACTGTGCAGTACACGTAAGCTCTTGGAAGCATGTCTTCAACAGAAGGCATGCTGCCATGGTAGGAGAAATGTTGGTGGGATTTAGTGTCAAGGTGGCTACAAGGACCATCTATGCCGATGTACCCCAGTTCCTGTGGCTCCTCCAGAATTCATGGTCGAAGAAGGGTTAAAATTCCATCTTCCTCCATGACAGTGACTACCATCTTTGTGACAGAAGAATGGGGAAAATGAAATGACTGTCAAGTCACAGAGTTCCTTTCCTCTATTGAGCTGTTCTCCAGTAGGGAAGAATGGAGCTTATAAAAACAAACTGACAATCTAAAGTTTATTGACATTTTCCCCCCATTTATAATAAAAAAATATATTATAATGAACATTGAAAATGCAGTGACTGAGAACTCAATTAGTAATGAATTTATGAATCTTTAGTTGTAGCATCCCATAATTTAAAAACAAAGTAAAATATATCATGTCACTATAGGGAAAACACCAGAGCAGAAATGATCAACAGGGGGGTTATCACTGGGTGAATATAATGTTTAACAGATATAAGATATTGAGAATGAGAATTGCTTGGAATTATCTCAGGATAAGAATGCTTTTATCTTTTTTGAAGACAATTTTTGGCATCATTTCATTTGCTGCCATTATTCTTTGGCTGGTTGATATTTATGACCCATTAACAAAATATATTGTCTTTGGATTACCAGTTCTGTATTTTCTAAGTGTCCATGTAGTCAGCTCTGATTCCCTACTCATTCGGTTGGTATAATATAATAATTTTATTGATAAATATCCAGTCACAAGTACAATGTTTCTGAAGTTTGAAAAAAAAAGTTTAAAAATGAATAAAAAATCCCTGTTCTTTAACTTTTCAAAAGCCTTTGAAGGTCTGCAGTGTTTTCCAAGTTTTTCCCTGATTCCCCCCCCCCCCCACCACTGTTTCCATTATGCTTGATATTCTCACAGTTCTGTAGCTCATATGAGATTTTATTTAGGTCTTATAATTAAGAAAATTAGCTAGAGAAAACTCAATTCACCTATTTCCATAATTTTTCATGCCTGAAATTACTTTTTTGTTTCATAAAAAATTACCACACTTGAATCTTGAAAGTATGCATTCCTTCATCCTTTCTATAGCTTTGAAGTCAGAAACATTCATAACGAATCATTATTCGTTTGGTCGGCCCTCCAAAAATGTTAAACTTTTACAAATAAAAATGTAATGTAAAACACTACAGCTAAGGGATTACAAGTTACTTATTATTCACAATAAAACTGATTTTGCAAAGATGCATAAATGTGATTTTGTATTTCATGAATCAAGTAATCAGACATGTATAGGATCAAGTTTTCCATGAGTTGGAGGATCATTTATGTACACAGAAAAATACACATACTTGTATGTGCACATTTGCATATTTATCATGATTGCAAAGGCAGCCATGATAATGTAGCTACATTTACAATTACACATGCAACTTGGGTGTTGGTTCTGAAAATCTGGCCTTCAAAATGTACTTCTAGAGTTTGCCACCTAAACAAAGTAACTTAAGATAAAGGCCAACTTATTAGTTAATTAGTTGGTTTCCTTGCTGGCCTACAGTCCTCTCTCAGGCAATTGTCTCATTGTATGAAATTCAATGTTTGCTTAACAGCTTGAAGATCAGGTCCCCTGTCTCCAAGCAGCTGTGCATAAGCTACTAATATCTCAGAAACGGGTTCAAAATAAACACTGAAGTAAATTAGATGTATCAGACATAAATAATCAATTCTGCAGTAACAAGAAACTCCAAAATCAAACCAAATCAAGCAAGTGTAATGACAAAAACATTGATAATGAAATGAATTTCATTTTCATATTTTCAGTAGATTACTACCAAGGTCAATATCTGCACTAACTAAGTGCCAGGTTCTTGACCTATGGAACTTACATTCTAAGGCACAGGGGTTTCTATACATATTTTGAAACTTCTGTAATAGTATACTAATATTCACATGCATATAATGCCATCAGCATTAGTGGTCTGAAAACATTTGGTGATATTATATGGTACTTAATAATCATGCAATAGAACAAGTGTGATTTTTAAAATGAAGAACTGGCTGGAGAAACCAAGCAGCTGCATCAAAAACTTTCCTATTATTTCACTAATAGTTTCAATCTAGACCAGAAGGGACCATTATCTCTCTAGAGGTGATAGGTGATCTGGTCTCCACGTAAACCTAATCTCACAAACCTGATGTTCTTAATTGCAGCAAACCATGCAGAAAAAAATGACTAAATTGCAGCAAACCATGCAGAATTAAATTGGTATTTTAGTAGGCAACATTTTTTCTACATTGAATCCAGTTAATTTCTAATAATGTTAATGTGACATAAGCCTGTGGGTTGTAGTGGGTATCATTTAAAGTACTGTATAATATAGAATCTGTAGCTCTTTTTAAAATGATAATTGTAATCATTAATGCACATGAGAGGGAAGAGAAAAGGCAAAAACAAATACATTGAAGAGATTTAGTTTTGCCTTTCCTCTTCCCTCTCATGTGCATTAATGATTAAAACGATCATTTTAAAAAAGAACTACAGATTTTATATCATACAGAACTTTAAATGACACCCACTACAACCCACAGGCTGATATCACATTAACATTATTAGAAATTAATAGGAATCAATGTAGAAAAAATGTTGCCTACTAAATATCTTAAATACATTGAAGAATATCATTATGCATAAAGCTTCCCTATATCCAAAGCAGGCACAATAGAACCCTTATTAAAAATATGTTGAGGCCTTAAGATTCATTTTCACTATATAAACATGAACCTAATTAAATAGCATGCTACTGTGATTTACAGCACATCCTGAACAGTGTCTTAGCAGTTAATTCATTTCACCATTCCAGGTGAGATTCTGATGACCTTATTCCAGTTCAGTACCACACACCACAAGCATCCCCACTGGCTTTAATAGGATCACTTGTGGAATATGGCACTATTCAATAAGAGTAATGGCAACAGAATTGGATCTCAAATGGTAGTGAGATACTTTGAAAATTATATATATGACTTACATTATTATAATTGAAATACACTGAAATTGCCTTACCATGGTATAGCTGTGAGCCACCTTCATAAGATCTGTGCACCCCTGTGCATCAGCAAATGCTCGTATTCCCAAACAGTTGGATGGATGTAAAAGCTTCATTAGAAAATGGCAGCAAACCTCTACTACTTGTGGGAGTTGAAGGAGGCAGGCAGCTGCCAGAAGGTTTTCAATGGTATCCTCCTTCAATTCCAAGCAACCTGGAAAAAAGAGATTAAGATACACATTAAGATACAGATTATTTCCTGTATGTGTGTCTACATAGGAAAACAATTGCCAAATGGGATTTTAGCGAATAAGCCAATAATAAATACATGCTAAACTGCTATGTGATGATCAGATGACAACCTTAACACCAACATTTATTATTGCGGAAGCCTGCCTTGGTGGCATATGGGAATCAGAGTTAACTCTTTATTGGGCATCAACAGCCAATTTGTAGGTAGTACAGAGTCGGATGGTTGCAGATGTGCAGACATTTGTGAAGCAAGGTCACACAATGGGAATTTTTAAAATTGTTACTAGTCTTAAAATATATCTATCGGGCAAATCAAATGCTTGCAATTTTGCTTAGAGTCTTTCAGGCGCTTATAGAAACTCGAGTTGGCCAACTGTAATTTTCAGACTTAACCCCCGCCCTCCACACACACACACACACAAATGTGTTTTGATTGGGCCATGCCAGTAAAACCTATTCCTCGGGTATTTTTTAGCCCAGGCTGCCTGGAGGACAGAAGAGGGGATAGTATGGAGGACTTATGGAAGGTAATATTTTAAATGTTTTCATGCTCAGTCCTCAAAATCTGAAACTAATAACATGGAACAATTACGTCTTCAAGAAAACCTTCTACGTTATAAGCAGTCTTAACCTTTAAAGCATCTTGAATTATTAAAATCTTATTTTCAAAATAATAATTATAATATTTTTCTAAACATATGTAAGCAGGGACTGAATGAGCTGTACTCTGACAGCTACCTGGGGAGGGAAAACGACTTCAGGAGCAGACTGTATTTACATAAACACACCTACTCTGCCTAGGTATCCAGCAGACAAAGCTGTGTTCCCCAAAGTGATCAACTTTGGCTGGTGCTGAGTTACAAATCATTTTATTACTGAATGCGAATGCAGAGGTTGTGAAATGTTGTTATCAATGTGGTTATCTTTATTGTAGGAGGAAAGGGAGTAGAACTTTGCTTAGCCTGTCCTTACTGAGGGGTCACCCTCAACTGAAAGGAACTAGCTAAGCCAGGGGATCGAATGACAGACCCAGTGAAAATAAGAGTGGGTAGAGACAGATGTCTATGCCAGGAGGTGGGCTCTATCTCAGAGCCCAAGGCATGGTTTAATCTGCTCCTCCCCACTGTTTAAAAGACAGAGCTAACTAATGCTCCATTAAGAGTCTTTTGTTTTGTTAAATGCTCACTTAAGCTGAAATCACTTGTTGCCAGGAGGGCATTTCTGCCCAGCCTGCTTAAGTTCCTCCACTAGTAGCTGACAATCACTGAGAGCTGAAAATCACTAAGAGTTGGGGGGGAACCTCAAGTGACTGACCTACAGAGATCACAGTATAGAAGCAGGTGGTAGAAGGTGACTGTGTGCAGAGCAGTGGCTGGCAGGGCAGCCAGCCAGAGCAAGTGCTCAGAGGCAGAGCAATCAAGGTGCCTTCTCCCTGCACAGGGTGGGAGGTGAACTCACTCACATATACCTCTGAACCCTGGGTCCTCATTGACCCAGGACAACCACTGGAGTGGGGTGTGGTGAGGGAGCAGAGAGGGGCACAGTAAAGGAAATGTTGGTTGTAGAACTCAAGAACGTGAAGCAAAAGACACTGCTCCACGCATTCTGGGGTGGGTGTCCTGCTCACGGTTTTATATTTATGAATCCTGCTTTCCCTATTCAATGTTGGGTAACTTCCTACACTCAGACACTGTGCTTGTGAGAGGGGAAGTATTGCTCACGGAGGTGCCCGGGGCAGTGTGTAATTGTCCCAGGTTACTGGTTGGGGGCTCGACCCAGTTCTATGTGCTGCATTGTTGAGAAGGAACCCCTAGATATTGAACCCAGCCCTGGTTACTGCTGATGCCACCTGGCAGAAGGTTTACACATATAAGTAACAAAAGATGATAGAGTTCAGGGTAATATTAGTGACAAGGATTTGAAATATGGATGGCACAGCCTTCCTTATGCAATACGCATGGCGGTGACTTAAACACCACAATTTATGACATTACCAAAGACAAGGGAAGCTGGTCTCTACAGGTAGGTGTCTCAAGGATTTCAGGGTTTCATCACTTGGATACAATGACACATCCCAAAAAATATTATTGATTCAATTAGATAAGAGAAGTAAAGTAAGACTGGGCCTGAAAAAGGGCTGAAGGAAGTGGAAACCTAGAAAAGATTTTTGATATATTGGACTAAGCATGTCTATATCATCTAGGCTCTGATCACCTCATGCTGAAATCAATGTCAAAGCTCCCACTGGCTTCAGTGGTACAGGACTGAGATCCTAGATTATATGACTGTAAAGGCCTCAATTCACTGGCTTCAATGGGTCTATTCGTAATACACGAGAATTTGCAGGAATGGGGTCCAAACCTCTAAATTTGTCAATGTTTGTTCACAGCTATAATTAAGAAGGCTTGACATGTGAGGACTTCAGGGTAAATTTCACTTAAGTTATAATATACAAGCATGGATTTTTTAGATCACAAAGGTTTTTGAGATCAAAAGGGCAGATATTAAAACTGATACAACACTTGACGTTAACCAAAAGGCCACAATTTCAATAATTATATTCCATTTTTAGTTGTCATTTCACAGTTCACGCTTTATCTTCTAGATTTAGTTATATATCTCAAACACCAATAAGTAGAAAACATGTAATGTTGCATCATCCTAATGAGAGTATCACTATAAGACATTACCTAAATTATGAAGATTACAAATTAGAGGTCATTGGGGCAAAAATAAATAGGAAACTATGGAAATTAATACATGCAAAAGTACAGTACTTAAGGTGCTTTCTGAAAAAGCATGCTAAGAAACTAGCACTTTGGTTTTACTTTTCCTATACTGATCAAAATATTAACAAATATAAGGCAAAGATTAAAATGCATATTGATCTTGCTGTTTAAAGTAATATATTTTCACTGATAGCTTCATGTTTTTCCACATCCAAGTTTTGTGTTCACTGTCATACTAAGGAGGAAAAAAATCTACAAGTCTTAATTTTATCACCTACTATTGAACAATTCTGAATGGCATCTTAAAACAAAACAGCACTAGAATGATATTTAAAGGAAAACCCACCACTTTATCTTTTGATATAAAAAACAAAATGCATTAGCCATAGCATGGAATGTACATTTCTGACCTTCTCTCCTTCCTCTCTTTTAATACAATAAGGGCTTGATATAACAGGGAACTAAAACAATTGTTCCTCCCTAGAATTAGTTAAAATGTACCCATCAAAAGCTCTAAAAATATGCAATGATATTAAACAACTTCCAAAATAGGACTAACATCTAAAGAGTAAAACCTTTGATCATTACCCCAAATTCAAACAATTCTTCCCTTCATGTGTAAAATAGTTAAGGCTTGGAAACGTGAGCTCTAACAGACCGAAGTGGGGAGGTGCATTCCAGGGTTCAGGATCCTCCATCTAGAATGAGCTGACACCAGACCTCTCACAATTAATTGGAAAACTATCTGCTTGAATACCTCAGCTGTTTCCAACTGTTGTGACATCACACAACAAGAAAGCAGTCAGTGAAATTCAAGGCATTATACCAAAAAAAACCCTGAACAAACTATTTAGAGCCAACAATTTCTGTGATCAATATAGCCATCTTCTATTAAAACTATACATCAATAGGCTTTAAAAAACCATAATATATTTATTATTCAAATGTATTCAACAAAGGATTTATATGAACATATTTCAGCTAAAGATTGATCATGAATAACTTGCTGAAACTATTGCTTCAAGTAGGTGCTATTCATAATTGCATTTTGTGAATGATCACCTAAGGAATATTGCATTGTTTGTGCTCCTTAACTGGATGACTTCTATACATAAAAACAGTTATCAAGAGACCAAAATGAACACTTGCAGTGTGAATACCTCATGCAAATATACATTCACAGAAGTACTGGTATATGGACACATATGCATGTAAAACGTCCTTTACACAAGTATTCTAGAGAATGAAATTTTGCTCACATGAATATCTGCAAACACCAAATAATGCAAACACCAAAGCTGCTGAACAAGGAGTCTGATAATTTGGGAGTTTTACCCCTGCTCATTTGCTAGCATCTTCTAACCTCCCAGCAGCAACCTCTGGTCCCATGACCCACAGAAGACATTCTTTAGTTCTCCACCAGTTCATTCCTTTCCTTCACTCACTTATGAAACATTGAGAGAATAAGGAGTCAGTTGCGGATCAGGGGAGTTATTCTTGTTCTGTTCAACTGTGGAACACTCCCACATGGGTGAGTGGACCACACCCTCCTCATTTTCTCTAGGTGGAACACAATGCTGATGACTGATTTAAAGGCCTGGTCTACACTACGGGCTGGTCTACACTAACCCCCCCAATTCGAACTAAGATACGCAACTTCAGCTACGTGAATAACGTAGCTGAAGTCGAACTATCTTAGTTCGAATGAAAAGGTACTTACCGGGGGTCCACACGCGGCGCGCAGGCTCCCCCATCGACTCCGCCTACTCCGTTCGTCGAGCAGGATTACAAGTGTCGACGGGGGAGCACTTCCTGGTTCGATTTATCGCGTCTAGACAAGACGCGATAAATCGAACCCAGAAGATCGATTGGACTTCTCCGACAGGATGCGTGAGTATAGACGTACCCTATGAGTTTATGTCAAATTTAGCAGCGTTAAATCGAATTAACCCTGCACCCGTCCACACAACGAAGCAATTTTTTCGACATAAAGGGCTCTTTAAATCGATTTTGTACTCCTCCCCGACGAGGGGAGTAGCGCTAAAATCGACATGGCCATGTCGAATTAGGATTAGTGTGGACGGAATTTGACGCTAATAACTCTGGGAGGTATCCAACAGTGCACCACTGTCGCCTCTCTGGACAGCAGTCCGAGCTCGGATGATCTGCACAGCCACACAGGAAGAGCCCCGGGAACATTTGAATTCCATTTCCTGTTTGGCCAGTTTGAATTTCATTTCCTGTTTGGACATCGTGGCGAGCTCAGCAGCACTGGTAACGATGCAGAGCTCTCCAGCAGAGGTGACCATGCAATCCCAGATTCAAAAGAGTTAGATCTGATACCTGTATGGGGAGATGAATCTATGCTATCAGAGCTACGTTCAAAAAGACGTAATGTGAAAATCTACGAGAAAATCTCCAAGGCCATGACGGGCAGAGGATACAGCAGGGATGCAATGCAGTGCCGAGTGAAAATCAAGACGCTGAGACAAGCGTACCACAAGACCAAAGAGTCCAACGGACGCTCCGGGTCTCAGCCCCAGACATGCCGTTTCTACGCCGTGCTGCATGCTATCCTAGGGGGGGCCGCCACCACTACCCCACCCCGGCCGGGGACTCTGACAATGGGGTATTCTCATCGGTTGCTTCCTCTGAGGTTTTCGCGGACAGGGAAGATGACGAGGGAGATGAGGAGGACGAGGTAGTCGACAGTGCTTTGAACACCGATTTCCCCGAAAGCCAGGATCTCTTCATTACCCTGACAGAGATCCCCTACCAACCCTCCCAAGGTGGTATCCCGGACCGCGAATCCAGAGAAGGAACAGTAGGTGAGTGTTCAAAACATATCTTTTGAATAGAATAGACATGGTATTAAAGCAATGGGTTTTTAATGAGTAATTTGACCTGAGCACTTTGGCTGCATTCGTGGCCAGTGCAGCTACTGGAAAAGTCTGTTAACATGTGTGGGGATAGAGCAGAAATCCTCCTGGGACATTTCCATGAAGCTCTCCTGGAGGTACTGTGAAAGCCTTTGCAGAAGGTTTCTGGGGAGAGCGGCCTTATTGCGTCCTCCATGGTACGAAACTTTACCGCGCCAGGCCAGTAGCAGGTACTCCGGTATCATTGCGTTACAAAGCATGGTGGCATATGGCCCCGGTGTTTGCTGGCATTCACTCAACATACGTTCTTTCTCTGTCTGCGTAATCCTCATCAGAGTGATATCAGTAATGGTGACCTGGTTGGAATTAGGTGAATTTTATTACGGCGACTGTTTGCCTGTGCCTTTTAAAAAATCTACCCAGAAGTTTCCAGCAATGCAGTGGGGGCGGGGAGGGGAACAGTTCATGCTGAGCAGTTGGCGGTCAGCTTGCAGGGATCTTCCCCAAGACCAGCCAAGCGGTGGGGTGAAGGCTAAACCGACCATCCCGGAGAATGGGATGGCTGGGATTACTGTGGTTTCTGCCGCTGCACGTTAACCCGCACAGCGCAACAGTAACTGGCCAACTCTAGGAGCTCTGCTTGGAACGGGAAAGGAGGGCGCTACTGTTAACTCAGCTTTCAGCAGCCAAAAGTCTATGGCTTACCATGGCCGCCTGCTAGCCGAATTCCGCTGCACGGCCCCACTGGTGTAATCTGCGCACCAAGACCCCAGCACTCAATATAAAGATTCAAAATGCGACCTTGTACTGAAAGCACATGTGATAGGTCGTGTGAATGGTCTTGTTCACTGGGAAAGACTATATTCATTGTTCTGGAAAACGTATCTTTTTAAAACATTCACTCCCTTTTTTTCATCCCACAGCTGCAACTGTCTCTAGGCTTCCCCCAGCATCTCCCTCCCAAAGGCTGTCACAGATAAGGCGGCGAAAGAAACGCACACGAGACGACATGTTCTCTGAGCTAATGCAGTGCTCCCGCACTGAGGTAGCCCAGCAGAATGAGTGGAGGGCCACCATTTCGCAGTACAAGCGAGTGGCCAGCGAGTGGGAGGACAGGCCCGTGAGGACAGGAGGGATGCGCGTGAGGACAGGAGGGACGCTCGAGATGAGAGGTGGTGGATGGAAGACCAGCGGGTGACTGAGGCGATGCTTGGGCTACTGCGGGAGCAAACGGACACGCTCCAGTGTCTGGTGGATGTTCTGCAGGAACGGAAGCAGAATGACAGAGCGCCGCTGCAGCCGATCTATAACCGCCCTCCCCCGCCCCCAAGTCCCATAGCCCCCTCACCCAGAGCGTGAGCGTCATGAACCTTTCCCAGCCATCCGACGTTGATGTTGGTAAAACGTCCCTTATGATCCACCAGTGCTTACAGTACCATTGAAAAGTTCCCCTTTCGGTTAATGTACTGGCTGCTCTGGTGGTCCAGTCCCAGGATAGGGATGTGCGTTCCGTCTATGGCCCCACCACAGTTAGGGAATCCCATCGCAGTGAAGCCATCTACTATTACCTGCACATTTCCCAGGGTCACTACCTTTGATAACAGCAGCTCAACGATTGCGTTGGCTACTTGCATCACAGCAACCCCCACGGTAGATTTGCCCACTCCAAAGTGATTTGCGACTGACCGGTAGCTGTCAGGCGTTGCAAGCTTCCAGAGCGCTATGACCACTCGCTTCTGGACTGTCAGGGCTGCTCTCATCCTGGTGTCCTGGTGCTTCAGGGCAGGGGACAGCAAGTCAAAGTTCCAGGAAAGTGCTCTTACGCATTCGAAAGTTTCGCAACCACTGGGATTCATCCCAGACCTGCAGCACTATGCGGTCCCATCAGTCTGTGCTTGTTTCCCTGGCCCAGAATCGGCGTTCCACTGTATCAACATGACCCACTGCCACCAGGATGTCCAATTTGCGGGGTCCTGTCCTTTGAGAGAGGTCTGTGTCCCTGTCATCATCACTGTCGTCACCACGCTGCCGTAGCCTCCTCGCCTGATTTCTCAACATCTGCCTCTGAATAAAGTGCACAATAAGGCGCGAGGTGTTGACAACGGCCATAACCGCTGCGATGATCTCACCGGGCTCCATGCTTGCTGTGCTATGGCGTCCGCGCTGTCAATCAAGGGAAAAGGGCGCGGAATGATTGTCTGCCGCCGCTTTCACGGAGGGAGGGGGGGAGGGAGGGTTGCATGACGACAGTTACCCAAAACCACCCGCAACACATTTCTTGCCCCATCAGGCATTGGGGGCTCGACCCAGAATTCCAATGGGCAGCGGGGACTGCGGGAACTGTGGGATAGCTACCCACAGTGAACCGCTTGGAATGTCGACGCTTGCCCCATTACTGTGGACTCACAACATCGAATTAATGTGCTTAGTGTGGTCACACACGTTCGACATTGTAATATCGGTTTCAAAAAATTGGTTTAAGTAAAATCGAACTACTACCGTAGTGTAGACATACCCAAAGACTAGGGAATGCTGATTGTTTTCAGGTTTGAAGTTCTCTCACAGCACCTACAGGAATGGAGGAAGCTGAGGAATGTGGAACACAGTGAGGAAAATGTACAGGTTTGGAAAAGCATCAAGAATAAAAGTTGGTGAAAGCAATATTAGAAAATCAAAGCCTAAATCTCCTTTTCTTATACAGTCCCCCTCCATCACTATGCAAATTAAATTGATGCCACTGGCCAAGACCTGGAAGCTTTGTGAACCGCAAGTCACAATCCTCTAAGAAAAGGCTTTTGACAGAATGATTTGAGAGATTCCTTTTAACATAAAGAGGCAGTAGTGTTACAGCTAGGCATTTTTTGTTAGTGACTATGGCCTTTGTAAAAGAACCCAAAGGCAATGTTGAAGATAAATGGTATTATTTCAGAACCATTTACTTTGGGAAAGCAGACAAGGAAAGGATGACTTCTATCTCCCCCGCCCCTCCTTCTCCCCATTCACACTAACAACTAAGACACTTGTGATAGCCATAAGGGACAACCTGGACATTAGTGGGATTAAAATAGGCTTGAGTGCGCACAAATTGATCTTGTTCACAGATGATATATTACTTTACATAACTAGCGTAGCCATTTTGCTGCAGACCTCTAGGGCTTTTTTTTTTTATGGCAGAGTATGAACTATTATGTGGCTTCAAGGTGAACCTATCAAAGAAACAGACAAATGGCTTTAGTTACCTGGGGATATGGGTGTGCTGAGGTTTGATAGCTCTTCTTAGAAACTAAATGCAGAGATTTCATCCCTGTGCTTAAGAATCATAGGATAAGGGCAAAAAAGTTATATGTGGCTAACTTTAAACAGGGGGTTGCTGCTTCCAAATTGCAGATGTGATTGTGGGGGGGCTCTTATCCTTTTTAAAATGGACTTCAATTTGCCTTTTGTGCACAAATCTGATGGTGGGAAGTGGTGTAACTCTCCATGGCTTTATTTTTGTAAAGTGTTACCTTCAACAGGAGTTGGGCACTGCTTAGGAACTTTTAAAAATCTCACTAGGTCCTAAAACACTTTTGTAAAACTAAGTCTAAGGGACTAAATCATTTTTTTAATGGCAATTAGGATCGTAGTTGCTTTTTAAAATTTTGATCAAAGTGTACTGTGATGTCAAATGCTTCAGGATGGTCAAAGAGGAAAAGCTGTAAAGAAGCTCAGGAAATACAAACTTTAAACACAAAACAATGATCTGCATTCTTTGACAATTTGCTGCTGAAAATGAGAAGATCTGAGCACTCAAATCAACATTTCTTAATGGGGTTATTCATTTTTAGTTACTGCTTCCTTTTATTTCCCCACCAGATATACAAAATGCAATAAGGCACCTGACCAACAGCTCAAGTCTGGTCAAAAACAAATTAACTGAGGCTCAGAATCTCATTTGTATTACATTAATTAAAATGAATAAAAAATGTATGGGAAACAATCAATAGAAAATTTAATGAATTCTATGTGTGTCAAATTTTATGTGCATTGATTATGTAGAAATAAAAATGTCAGTCTGTAGGATGGATTCTTATAATGAATACTGATATAATTTGTATTACCTTGTTATAGAAGGCATGATGACTATGGAATAAATATTACCTAGTCCCTTCTTTCCTTTGTTAGCCCTGTTCTCTGAATAACTGTCATTGGGTTTAAAATATTTTCTGCTCAAATTCTTATCTTTTTAGGCCATGATCCTGTAACAGCCTCTAAGGGAATAGGGGAGGGGAACTCTTGTGGAGCCCCACTGACCTCCATAGAGGCCCACCCGTGCGGAGTCAATTGCAAGATCAGAAACATAATAAATCCACTTACCGTTGGGTGTGCAACGATTGCAGCTCTTGACCGTTAATGTTTTAAAACTTCAGTTTCACGATAAAGTAACCAATTATATTATATTTTTTTTCAAGAGATTGTTCTGGTGAGCTGCTGATGCAATTGAGAGGTAATACAGGTTTTCTAGTAAGTCTTTGATTTTCAAATTAAACAGAAAATGGTGTCCAGCCATAATTAGTCCCTTCCCCAATGTTATATATGTCATTTCCTGTAGTAATTTCAACATAAACTCCTGGTTTCCATTTATGTTTTCTCATACTAGGAAACTACTTTTTCAAACTGTACTCAATTGGTCCTTTCCTTCAGCTCCCATTCAAGAATGTTAAAAAAAATAGAAACATTTCTATGTTGCCCATATAAGGCCTCAGATTTTTGCCCACTATTCATTACTCGGGGGCACATTCTGTGGAGTGTGTTATATCCTCAACAGCGGTTGGCTAGTATTATAGCATCAGTGTCCTGGGATGGTTTTATTACCAAGGCCAATGGGAGCAGCGGGAAGCCAATGGGAGGTGCAGGAAGTGGTGCGGGCCAAGGGATGTGCTGGCTGCCATTTCCTGCAGCCCCCATTGGCTTGGAGCGGCGTCAGTAGGAGCTGCTACTGGCCGAACCTGCGGATGCAGCAGGTATACAAACCGGCCCGGCCCACCAGGGGGCTTACCCTGGTGGGCCACATGCCAAAGGTTGCCGATCCCTGATCTAAATCATTGATGAAAATATTGAACAGAACCGGACTCATAACCGATCCCTGCATGACCCCACTCGTTATGCCCTTCCACCATGACGGTAAACCACTGACAGCTACTCTCTGGGAATGATTTTCCAACCAGTTATGCACCCACCTTATAGTAGCTCCATCTAGATTGTATTTCCCTAGTTCTTTTATAAGACGGTTATGCGAGACAATATCAAAACCCTTACTAAAGTCATATGTCACATCTACTGCTTCCTCCCTAGCCACAAGTATTGTTACCCTCTCAAAGAAAGCTATAGGTCGGTTTGACATGATTTGTTCTAGACAAATCCATGCTGACTGTTATTTATCACCTTGTTATCTTCTAGGTGTTTGCAAATTGATTGCTTCATTATTTGCTCCATTTTCTTTCTGGGTACAGAAGTTAAGCTGTCTGGTCTGTAATTCCCCAGGTTGTCTTATTTTCCTTTTTATAGATGTAAGCAGAGTCAGGACGAGCTCCACCCTGACATCTGGTGGTGAGTCGTGGCAAAGCACGCCAGGGGCTGATCTCATTTGCATAGGCACACCCACCCCGCCTGGTACGAACGATAGTGGCCCAAATGGGCACTTCGGGCTGCTGTAGGATCCCTAGTTTTCTGTATTGGGGCAGGAAGAATAAACTGTTGTTATACTGCTTATGTAAATCATGGACAGTGGAACTGTACTTGGCCTTTTGTCAGGATAAAGGGGAACTCACCTCACCATTAGCTAAGCAGCACTCGCCAGCCAAGGGACAAGGGTTCCAAAGCCTAATGAATTGAGAGAGGCTGGGGACAGGTATTCCTGGTAGTGTAGACCCCTTGTGAGGATCTGAGACATCAATTGCACCTTCTCCTCTCTCCACTGTGGAATCAGAGCTAATGTTGAGTTCCTTGAGAGTCTGGTTTGAAGGTGCTGAATTGAAATCACTCTGGGCTAACAGTGCAAATGAGCACTAGGGCTCCCCTAACTACAAGCTGAAAGTCTATGAGCTGAAATCACTGAGCACTGTGTTAAGTAGTGGGGGAGCCTGAAGATAAATTGCTGAGTGGCTAGTGGTGCAGTTGGCAAGACAGCTGATGGTGTGGCGGTGCTGGCAGAGCGGAGCAGTTCATGGGGACAGTTGGAGCGGCGCTGCTGGCAGAGCGGAGCAGTTCGTGGTTGCTGTCGGAGCAGCTTGCAGGACGGCTGGTGGAGCGGCGCTGTTGGCTGGCGGAGCAGTTCGTGGGGGCAGCTGGCGGAGCAGAGCGGCCTGTGAGACGGCTGGTGGAGCCTGGTGGGCCACATGCCAAAGGTTGCCGATCCCTGATCTGAAGAGTGAAGCCCCACAGAGGGGTGAGGCAATCATCTTCACGCCACGTAAGGTGCCCCTTATCTCTCCCCTCCCCATTGCTGCCCAGGTGGGTGGCGTGTAGCACCCTGCAGATGAACTTTTGAACTCTGGGACTGGACTTTTGGGTTCTTGGACTTTTGGGGACATTGGGTGACTTTTGGGTTGCTGGACTCAAGAACCCAATGGACAGGACATGGCCCAATTGGCTGGGGTGGGTCTTGCTCACAGTTTGGTTTATGGATCCTACTTGCGGGGTTTTCCCAATTTAAGGCTGGTGTCGTTTACCTGCTGCTATTAAAGATTTTTTGTTACACCGAGGCTCTGTGCTTGTGAGAGGGGAAGTATTGCCTCTTCGAGGCGCCCAGGGGTGTGTATAGGATTTCCCCAGGTTACTGGGTGGGGGCTCGAGCCGGTTTTGCATTGCGTTGTTGAGAAGGGAACCCCTATGTACTGAACCTGGCCCTTGCTGCTGTCAACTCGTCCTGGCAGAAGGGTTACATAGATAGGCACTATATTTGCCCTTTTCCAGTCTTCTGGAATGTCTCCCATCTTCCATGACTTTTCAAAGATAATTGTTAACGGCTCAGATATCTCCTCAGTCAGTTCCTTGAATATTCTAGGATGCATTTCATCAGGCCCTGGTGAACTGAAGACATCTAACTTGTCTAAGTAATTTTTGACTTGTTCTTTCCCTAGTTTCGACTCTGATCCTACCTCATTTTCACTGGCATTCACTATGTTAGACGTTCCATTGCCACCAACCTTCTTGGTGAAAACCGAAGCAAAGAAGTCATTAAGCAACTCTCCCATTTCCACATTTTCTGTTATTGTCTTTCCCCCATCATTGAGTAATGGGCATACTGTATCCTTTGTCTTCCTCTTGCTTCTAATGTATTTGTAGAATGTTTTCTTGTTTCCTTTTATGTCCCTAGCTTTGATCTCATTTTGTGCATTGGCTTTTCTAATTTTGTCCGTACATACTTGTGTTTATTCAGCCTTTGTAGTTTGACTGAGTTTCCACTTTTTGTAGGACTCTTTTTTTTATTTTAGATCATTGAAGATCTCCTGGTTAAGCCAGGGTTGTCTCTTGCCATACTTCCTATCTTTCCTACACAGTGGGATAGTTTGCTCTTGTACCCTTAATAATGTCTCTCTGAAAAACTGCCAACTGTCTTCAATTTTAAAGAGTTAGGTTTACCTATAATGCTATAGCTGTCTTGGGACCTTTCTACATGAGAGATTGCTTCTCCCTGCATGCCACCACATTGCAGCTGTGATCAGCTTGATACCTCTTTTATTAAAAAAAAGATGGTTGCAGTATGTATGTAGTTCAGAGGTGCCTCAGTTCTGGACCAAATTCCCCTCCCTGGTCATCCTGTTCTTGTGAGCTGTTGCAGACGGTGGGTTTTGTTGGATGTTAGATATGTGTGGAAAGGAAGGGAATTCTGTGTTTTAGGTTTTATAGGGGGCTTAATATTTTTGTCAGTCAGAGTTAAGCTGCTGTTTATTTTTTTTCTATTCTTGTAAGTGAAAAAGTCAGAGGCATCTAGATATTTTGGATAAGCATCTTTTTCATTAATGTAAAATCCTAATCAATTAATTAATTAAAAGAAAATTAGTATGGTTAATCTCCCACACAGGTGGGTGGAACAATCAGCTGTATTTTGGGGGAAAAGAATTAAATTATCATTCATTGTTTTAGAAGGCTATTCATTCACCATCAGTGGTGGAAAAAATCATCATTCTCCGTCCAGTGTATGCACAATGTGGTGAGATTGGTAGTGTAAAAGAATGCAAGCCTTGAAGAAAATTGAAAGGAACACAATGCCCTTTGTCAAAACTATTCAAGAAACATTAGGATACAATTCTGTGCAGGGCATTTCAATTCACCAGTTCATGGCCTTTTGTAGTCAAGTATCTTTCTTAAGGCAATCTTCTCTTCCTCCTTCCAAGGTTAACATTAGTATAGACATTCAAGGCCCCTTCCAACTCTAAATTTCTATAGTTCTATGATTACAGGATAAAACAGGTTCACATATTCTCCGTAATGAATAAGACATGGCTACACCTGTGTCTTATTCTAGTGAATACAGAAGGCAAATTAGAAGAATAAGTTACTGTATATCATTAAGCTATATAATATGTTTCCCATTGTCATCTAAATACATTCACATTCAATTCCTAAACTTTTTTTCTAATTTATCAGGTGAATGCTGGTTTGATATGAGTAAACCTTGAAGTTAACTAGAGCCCCCTATTCCTTAGCATAGCATTTGTAACATAAAATATTATTTCATTTAAATAACATTTCTACTTACTTTCCAGGGGATCTCATTGTACAAAGCATTCTAAAGTATTAGTTATAAAATACAGTAATGCTGCAGTAAGAAGGCTACATTCAAAGGACCAAATTAATTCTTGTCATAAGAAGTGAAACTCCCATTGAAATCCAAAGTTGTTCTTGCAAATTTAGCTAGCGATAAATTTGAACCATATATTTTCCCCTTCATTATAAATGTGTATATTATATTTACCATTAAAGAGTTTACAAACAGATTACAGATTTAAAAAAATATTAGGATCATCACTAGTTTTGGTATCCCTGAACCCCTTCATATAATGGATGAGTATTATCCTTCTCCTCTACTGACTGTTGTCAGAGACAGGATACTGAACTAGATGGAACTTGTGTTAGGCAAACCCATAGCCAGACCAGGGCTGTTCGCTCAGCTGCCTTGCTTCACCCCTCCAACAGAGCCTGCAATGACTCATCACTCAGGCATGCAGCAGCAGCTCAGCTGCAGGGACTGATCCTGTAAGCAGAGCCTGCAATGCCTCTGCCTTCAGATATGCCGCAGCAACCCATCCATGGGCAGGGACTGGGTCAGAAGACCTCCACGCACAGGTATTTTACTGACCCTGCCAGAGCTGCAAGTTAGTCTGTGCAACAGCACTTCCTGACCATGAGCCCTCCTGCTACCTCACAGCATAACAGACTCTCTAGGCTTCCAGACTGCTCTTGGTCTCGTTCCTGTTCCTGCCCCAAGCCTTGCCTGGGCCTTCTTCCAGCCTCCTTTAGCCTTGTCTGTGCCCCATCCTGACCAGTTCCAGCCCTGCACCCACCTCCTGACCCCCAGAGCCTTGAACTGACTTCAATTCATCTTCAACGTTTGGCCTGCTTCCTAACTCTGACTATGATCCTCATTTGATTTGTCCACAGACTCTGACCCCAGCTCTGACACCCGGCCTGTCACTGGATACCAGGATTGGACACCTAGATCCCAGAGTGTGAAATCTTGGGTCTTGTTACCAGCACCAGAGTGCCAGAGGCAAGCGACAGTTGGTGTTCGTACCCGGTGTGCTTCGCTCCAATGAATACACCAGGGTGGAGAAGCAAACAAAGTTTATTTGAGATCTCAAAGCGGTGCAAGGAGAAAAAGTCTCAAATCATGCACACAGCAAAAAGCAGTTTTTCTGTCTTTATACTTTACAGGAACAAAGCCCCTCCTTTTCTCCCCCCGTCTCCTCCCTCTCTCTGTTCCCACAGTAAGTTTACATCCAAGCAATGAAGTCATTTTTGGCAGTAATGACCCTGGCTGTTAGTATCTCTGCTCTAAAGTTTCTCTTGTTCCCTCCTTCCCTGCTGTCCTTGTCTCCCAGTCGTTTCACACGGGTTTGGGAGCTCAAAGCAACTGATAACACAGCCTGTTTGCACATTCCATTCTCGTTACTAGCCTGCTAGATCGAGTAGAATTCAAACATAATTCAACATGGAGGAAGTTTGGTTCATAAAGGCCCAGAGCAAGGAGGCTTCATCGACACCCGTGGTCTTCCACCCCCCCGAGTTACCTGGGGGGTATGCCTAATGACACCAACAGTCTGATCTAGTCTGTCATTTTTTATGTTCCAACTGAATCAAAAGACAATTCCTATAGGATTCAACAGCTCCTATATCTATCTCCACTCTCATCTTAAATGTTTCAACATTACTGAAAATGAAGAAAAACTTAGTTATAAGGTCGAGTAAGGACCAATACTCTAGAAAATGATGTTAAAGATAGCATTCTGCACACTGCTCAACTTGGACTGCAAGAGGATTGTAAATCACCATTACTTTTAACTGGATAACTGAACCAGAAGTGGCTTGATTGGAGTGTGTTCATGGCCATAGGAGCTTTTTAAAAAGTAATTTTGTTTATCTACTAGTATCAACTCCTAAATCCAAGCAGAGGCCCACTAAAGCCACTGTGTGCTACATGATGTAACATAAGAAGTCAATGGGTTGCATGCAGGAGCTTGGCCTTAGGGGAAAAAAATCCCCATAGTTCAGAGTTCTCTTGTTGCTTGAAAAATGAGGCCTCATTCTGACACTTAATTCTATAATTTGGCTCACATAATAAATTTAGCCCAGGAATAAAAGGGGAAGTTTGTTTTTCTTAGATCAGTGTTCTGTTACATCAGAGATTAAATCTAGTCCATTTACAGTTTCAATGAACCACTGAACTATAGCAAAACTGCATGAAAGGACATGAACTCATTGCATTTCGGTGTTTCTTATTAGTCCAACACAACATTCGCTGTAAGATTAGGTTAGGGTTCAAGACAAATCTTTTTGAACATTGGGATTGACATACTATACAAATTAGCATAATTTGGCAAGAACATTTTGTACCATACTTGGAGGGATTCACAATGATTCTAGATAGACAAATTATGGCAATGTCTTTTTTTTTAATTTAGAGACAGATGGCCAGCTATAAAAAAAAAGCCAGAATACTGCTTAGGCAGTTGTCTGTGAAATAAAGACAATAAAGACACAGGTAAATGGAGTAAAGGATGTATCTAAGGAAGTGCTGTTGGCCAGACTATGTTTTCATATCAATTGCAGGGACAGCAGCTGTAGGATTAGAGCAAATGCATACTGCTTTAGATTATAGGAAAGAGAGTGTAACTTTTTATTCCATGTAACCATTCTGCTGTTCAGTGCATTCTTAATTTGGAGATTGCCTTGCAATATTCTCAAAAGTCACCGTGCCCCTATACCTTTCAAACAAATGCTCATTTATAAAGATAACAAATTATTATTTAACTACACACATAACATGCAGATTATTTCCAAATATAACACGTCCAAGATTTCCATTTAAATAAAATCAAACCAATCAATTCTATGTTTAACATATTTCTGGTATTTTCTTTGTGACAAGTATTATCTTACAAGAAGTTAAACATTATGATGCATTTAGGAGCCATGTTTTCCCACTAAATATGATTTCTCCCCCCATAAGTAGTACAGTAAAACACATACATTACAAATTGCAAGCAATCTAATATAAACTACTGATTTGAAGACTGAGTAATTGGTATTCTAGAGAAAAAACTGTAAATTACAGCAATACTTTACTAATGCATTTGAATAATACATATAATTTGAATTAAACTTGCAGTTCTAATGAAACTATAATTTAGTTTACTTTGTAATGAAAAGTCTACTTATTTTAGATAATAAAATAATGTGTGATAATTCCATTATAAAAGAGAATTTCTTACAAAAATTTAAATAAAATTAAAAATGTTTGTTGGTGAAAAAAAATACTCAATACAAATATAGCTTATATTTGTATATATTTTCTTCATGTTTTCTGCACTAGGCAAGTTGTGTTTTAAGGATACATATTACATAGTAAGATTTTAATTAATTTTGCTGCAGACATTGCTTGCTCACCGCAATATTAACACACTTCATTATCATTAAAGGTTTGTTGTTTGGCAGTTTAATTTCCTACCATCTTCCTAGCACTACTAGATGGACAGCTCCCTTTATTTAAGCCATGCCCTTATCAATTCTGTACAAAACTTGATGCTCTGCTGGTAACCTTGTAATTCCACCTTGCAATTTTTTTAGAACTCTATTTACTTATACATCATTGAACATGGTACATTTTCACAGTATCTCATGATGCTAGTGTCTATCTATACAGCAGATTCACAGAGAAGATTATTTAATTATGACTTTTTCTTTATAACCAAGCACTACAGTTATTTTAAATAAAATAATGCACTTAAGAAAATATGGTGGCAAGGAATAGTCATTGTGAAAAGTAAAAAGTCAAGAAATCATCAGACTAACACTTTGCACACTGTGACAGACCCAGACGAGTGGGGTACAAAAGTCGGTTAGTAGGCAAATATACTGGCCACTGGAGGAATAGTTTTCTATTCCCTGAGTGACCAGAGCAGGGGCTACACTAGAGCAATCAGGAACCTGTTAGAACCAATTAAGACAGGCAAGCTAATTAAGACACCTGGAGCCAATTAAGAAGAAACTGCTAGAATCAATTAAGACATACAGGCTAATCAGGGCACCTGAGTTTAAAAAGGACCCCCCTTCAGTTTGTGGCGTGCGTGCGAGGAGCTGGGAGCAAGAGGCACTAGGAGCTGAGAGTGAGAGGGCGTACTGCTGGAAGATCCTATGGTGAGAACAAAGAAGGTGTTTGGAGGAGTCCACGGGAAAGTAGCCTAGGGAGTTGTAGCTGTCGCGCAGCTGTTCCAGGAGGCACTCTAAACAACTGCAGTTCACAATCTCTTGCTGGGCTGGAACCTGGAGTAGAGGGTGGGCCCGGGTTACCCCAAACCTCCCAACTCCTGATCAAACACAGGAGGAGTTGACCTGGACTGTGGGTTCCACCAGAGGGGAAGATCTCCGAGGTGAGCAAAATCTGCCAATAAGTGCAGGACCCACAAAGGTAGAGGAGGACTTTGTCACAACACAGTGCACAAGGCAAAAATGCTGATAGCCATGTTAGTAATGAAATACACTGTTTGTTAATGGAACATGAATCCTTTTATGAAAAAAAGAGAATAACTGACAACTAAATTGAAGAACTCAATTTAACTGGAGAAATTATTTCTTGATCCATCATGTTAATGCCTTTTCTGGGCTAGAACAAGTTCCTATCACATGCTGCATTGTCACAATTTCCAGCTAGGAAGCATGAAGACCCCTTTTACTTCACTGGACAAGTGTTACTTACCAAAGCTATTCCTTGGCTTCTTGCATTTTTTTCCTTCACAAGAATTGTTTAATTGCTTGACCCAAGGGATTTATAATTACCGATTTAAATTATACATGGAAGGCTTGTAAAAGTGACTTGACAGTATGTTCATTTTAATTAAATGAAC
Organism: Chelydra serpentina; assembly: GCA_037349315.1. Classification (NCBI taxonomy): domain Eukaryota; kingdom Metazoa; phylum Chordata; order Testudines; family Chelydridae; genus Chelydra; species Chelydra serpentina. The sequence goes on from JBAIAC010000004.1 coordinate 74,223,787, forward strand.
ATAGACTCATAATGAAAATAGGAGACCCTGACATTTTTCCTGGTGTGTCTTTCAGGTAATTTTAGTATTTTTACCTCTAGGTATTTACATTTGGTAGGTGCTCAATGTACATTAAAATCTTTTGGTAGGATCTGGTTTGCAAAGACTACAATAAAGTGGCCACGGATTCATTTAAGTTAAGGAAGATGGAACAGCTTCCAGAAAGTATGAAGTAGATCCTGTAGCTGAGGTACAGCATTTTGGTTAGAGATTAAATATATTTAACAAGTCAAAGAATTAAATTTTATGTTCCTGGATTCCAACTTGACTCCTGCAAGATTTCTTTATTAAAATTTGTAAAAATACTAAAAAGGGTACCTAGTCATATGCTCTAGAAACCATTGGCATAACATGACAAATTATACATTAAAAGCTTAGTAATGCAATTCAGTATAATCCATCACAAGCAAACCAGGCTCCAATCATAGACTCATAGGACTGTAAAGGACCTCAAGAGGTCATCTCATACAGTCCCCTGCACTCATGGCAAGACTAAGTATTATCTAGACCACACCTGACAGGTGTTTGTGTAATCTGATCTTAAAAATCTCCAATGACGGTGTGACATTCCCCTCTCGTGTTATCTAGACTGGTGATCTGCTAAGACACTCCAATCCTTGACTCTGGGAGCCAGCTTTACCCTGCTCTGCTGTGAGAGCACCACCACTCCTGGGGCTGTTCACCCACAGCCTCTGGCATGTAAGCTGCTCCCAGCTACTTGCAAGCGAATGACACTAGCTAATATCTCCAGTCCCAGACACAACCCTAGGAACCTCCATCTTGCAGTGTCCAGTTATGCCCGCTGGACGCTGCAAGTTTATATGAGTTCATCAATTTAACAAAGAAAGAGAGATGTACCAGGCTTGTTATCCAAAGGGAAGCCTCTGACACTTCAAACCAAACACACTGTTTCAGGTAGACTAAACAAACAGATTTATTAGCTATAAAGATAGATTTTCAGTGATTATAAGTCAAAGCATAACAAGCCAGATTTGGTCAAATGAAATAAAAGCAAAATGCATTCTAAGCTGATCTTAACACTTTCAATGTCCTTACAAATTTAGATGCTTCTCACCACAGGCTGGCTGCTCTTCAGTCAGACTCTCCTCCTTTGATCAGTGCTTCAGACACTGGGTGGTGGAGGTGTCTGTATACGTTGATGGAAGAGAGAGAACCACCATGGCAAATGTCTCTCCCTTTTATCATGTCCTTTCTTCCCTCTTGGCATTGCGCCCCACCCCCTGCCTTCAGAGTCAAGGGAGCATTAGTGAGTCTCTCCAAGTAAGGTTGAGCAATTACCCTGGTGTGGCCTCATGCAGGTGAGTCATTGCATTGTAGTTCCTTTGCTGGACAATGGTTGTTGATGGGTTGATTGATACCCCGCCCGGGCATTGGTTACTTTCCTTGCTGTTGCCTCTGGGGAACTAATATGGCTGATTCCCCAGCTTACAACATGCTTTAGTGACCACCATACAACACAATTCTCATAACTTCATATGCATTAATGATACACATATATGGATAGAGAAATGACTTTCAGCAAATCATAACCTTTCCCCTGATTCCTTACAAGGCATGTTTTATATGTAAGATCACAATTACATAAAAACGAGGAATATGAGGGTTACAGTACACTCCCCCAAGGTATAGAATGTTACAGATGGAGATTCCACAAACTCCTTAGGCAATTTATTCCACTTAAACCTCTCTTGCTGCATAGGTCATGTTTTCCAGACCTTTAATCATTTTTGTTGCTCTTCTCTGGACTTTCTCCAATTTGTTCACACCGTTCCTGAAATGTGGCACCCAGAACTGGACACAACACTCCACTTGAGGCCTAATCAGCGCAGAGTAGAGCGGAAGAATTACTTCTCATGTCTTGCTTACGGCACTCCTGCTAATACTTCCCAGCAGGGCTGGCTCCAGGCACCAGCCGACCAAGCACATGCTTTGGGCGGCAGCTTCCAATGGCCAATCGTGGGGTGGCGCCCAGGTTTTTGTGTTGTTTTTTTTTAATTTATTTTTTTTAAAAACCACACTTCGGCGCTCTTGGGAGGGGTGCGCTCAACATGCCACCCTCCCTGCCGGCTCTCGGGCCGGGGAGAGCAGGGCCATGGGCACGGCACCCTCCCCGCCGGCGCTTCGGCCGGGGAGAGCGGGGCTGCGGGCATGGCACCCTCCCCGCCGACCCGGGGGAGCGGGGCCACGGGCATGCAGCCCTCCCCGGCAGCACTCCAAGTGGGAGAGGCGTTGGGGGGGGGGGTGTTTCAGCAGGCATTGGGGGGTTGTTTTTTTGTCTGGTGGGGTGGCGTTTGGGGTTTGTTTTTGTTTTTCTGCTTGAGGCGGCAAAAACGTTTGAGCCGACCCTGCATCCCAGAATGATGTTTGCTTCTTTTTTTCTTTTTGCAACAGTGTTACACTATTGACTCATATTTAGCTTGTGGTCCACTATGACCCACAGATCTTTCTGCAGTACTCCTTCCTAGGGAGTCATTTTCTATGTGTGCAACTGATTGTTCCTTCCTAAGTGGAGTACTTTGCATTTGTCCTTATTGAATTTCATTCTATTTACTTCAGACCATTTCTCTAGTTTGTCCAGATCATTTTGAATTATAATCCTATCCTCCAAAGCACTTGCAACCCCTCCCAGCTTGCTATAATCCGCAAATTTTATAAGTGTATGCTCTATGCCATTATTTAAATCATTGATGAAGATATTGAACAGAACTGGACCCAGAACTGATCCCTGTGGGACCCCACTCATTATGCCCTTCCAGCATGACCGTGAACCACTGATAATTTCTCTCTGGGAACAGTTTTCCAACCAGTTGTTCACCCACCTTATAATAGGTCCATCTAAGCAGCATTTCCCTAATTTGTTTAGGAGAAGGTCATTCAAGACAGTATCAAAAGTTTTACTAAAGTCAAGAAATAGCTTATGTGCCGCGTTCCCCTATCCACAAGGCTTGTTACCCTCGCAAAGAAAGCTATTTGTTCTAGACAAATCCATGCTGACTGTTACTCATCACCTTATTATCTTTTATATGTTTGCAAATTGATTGCTTAATTATTTGCCCCATTATCTTTCTGGGTACAGAAGTTAAGCTGACTGCTCTGTAATTCTCCGGGTTGTCCTTATTTCCCTTTTTATAGATGGGCTCTATATTTGCGCATTTTGAGTCTTCTGGAAACTCTCCCATCTTCCACGACTTTTCAAAGATAATTGCTAATGGCTCAGATATCTCCCCAGTCAGCTTCTTGAGTATTCTAGGATGCATTTCATCAGGCCCTGGTGACTTGACATCTAACTTGTTTAAGTAAATTTTAACTTGTTCTATCCCTAGTTTATCCTCTGATCCTACCTCATTTTCACTGGCATTCACTATGTTAGATGTCCAATCGCCACCAACCTTCTTGGTGAAAACTGAAACAAATAAGTCATTAAGCAGCTCTGCCATTTCCACATTTTCTGTTATTGTTCTCCCCACACCCATCATTCAAACAATTCTCCACTCTTACATTTCCCCTCCATTTTCAAATGTTTCACTAGATTCAGGCTATTTAAGACCATGTGTAGTAAGGTAGAATGGTCTCCCTCTAGACCTGAGAGGGAGGTACCATTACTTGCCTCCTGCTGTGCAGAGCCAAACATACCTACCTCCCATACCAGAAACAGAGGAGCGGGACAGAAAGTATAAAGGGAAGGCCCTTTAGCTCAATTTTTGCTGGTGGAAGTCTGGAGCCCTCTGCGGGATCCCAGACCAGTCGCTAAGCCATGCAGTTCCCTGCCAACGGAGGAGGCTGAGGGCAGGGAGGATTTGCTAGAGCCGACATTGTCCGATTATAGAGCAGTGAGAGAGATCTTGCTGCCAGTGGAGCAACACTAGTGGAGTGCATTAGGAAGTAGCCAGACATTGATCCAGTTGTGCTGCCAGGAAAAGAGGCAGCATGTTTCAGTTGTTTCCCAGTTTCAGTTGACCCAATGGCAGGACTACCTGACACTGTTAGGGCCCTTGGCTGGGTCCCCGTACCCCTGGTCACAACTCCCCCACCCCACCCACACACACACACACCTGGGACCGGTGATCAACCCAACTGAGGCCTAAAGCTGTGGCCATAGACTTTTGCTTTGCCCAGTCCAGAGGACCAGAACCCAGACTGTTTCTTTACTGTCTGCCCCAACCTAAAGGCTGTGGCCATAGACTGTTTGTGGTTCTGTCCCATCCAGAAAGCCAGAAACCCAACTGTTGGAGTCAGCCATGAAGAAACAGAATGGCCTCCCTCCAGACTCGAGAGGGAGGGACCATTACACCAAGAAAGATAAAGAACCTTCATCCTGGGGGCCATTCACAGAGAACACTCTGCCACTAGCCCTTCTGATTTACACCAAAGATGTTTGAACCCTCTTGCATGTCTCTGCTGATCTCAGTTCTGGCAGTGTGGCCCAAGGTGAAGCAGTCTCTTACAGGCTAGACCCACAGGATCTTAGGCATTACAACACCTAATTTGTAGGTGCCTAGTCATCCAGTGGAATCCAGAGCCCTGATTTAGGCACCTGCACACCCTGTATAATACATGGGGAGAAACAGATTCCTAAGAATGGGATCCACAAAAGCCAGAATGCTAAGCGAGGAGCCAGTAGGAAATGCTGAGGACAGTGATGTGGCCTAAGCCACACCCATCTTATGTAGTAAGGTGCCTATCTCTGCTTCTGAGCCGTGAATCCTCTCCCAGAGTTAGGTGCTTAAGTTGTTTTGTTTTTTGCAAGAAATGGTACTGCAGTCCTCCCCACCCATAACTTTTAGCGCAATAGTAAAGACACTCACCCAGGATGCTGGAGTAGGGATTTGAACTGGAATATCCCAGCTCTCAGGAGAGGTTCCCTAACCACCTGACCATGGGCTATTTTCACAAGGGTGCTTTTAATGTCTCTGTAGCGATGCAAGACTCACCGGTGCGGCGCCTCCTGCTATCGCCAGCTATCGGAGTGCCTCCTCGTAGCCGGTGTGTCTCACCTGTCGCCGGCCCCATGTCCCTCCCGGACTCTGGTGTCCCACTATCTTGGGTGCTGCCCCCTAGCAGTGCACCCACTCTCTCTGGGTCTTCCCTCCCCAGGGAACCCCCCCAACCCTCTATCCCTGCCTCACCTCAGTGGTTACTGCCAGTTATCATCTAGCCCCCGTTCCCAGGGGCAGGCTGCAGAGTAAAAGCCACTCATCTGCAAAGGGGAGGTTGGACCCGTTGCCTTTGCCTAGCCCTTGGACTGCACTTCTGGAACCCCAGTGACTTCTCATAGGCCTTGCACCAGACCTGCAGCCTGGGGAGTTGCCAGGCGGGAGCTCCCCAGCTCCTTTCACGTTTCCCCAGCCCTGCTCTGTTGCCTGCACCCTCAGCTTTCAGGTAGCTAGGTCTTTCTCCCTCTAAAGCTGGAGTGAGAGTGTTTTACACAGCCCCTCCCTGAGCCCTTATAGCAGGGCCAGGTGAGGCCTGATTGGGGCGTGGCCCAGCTGTGGCTGCTTCCCCAATCAGCCTAACTTATTAGCTCCCCAGGGCAGCCTTCTCCCAGGGATGTTTTAAACCCTTCAGGGCCGGAGCGAGATCACTGCCCCACTACAGTCTCCTGTTGAAGCTATTCCACTATGTATCAATAATTAAATAAATAAACATGAATGGAAACAGTGAGAATGAATCTATAGTCCTGTGGTTAGGGCACTCACCTGAGAGGTGGGAGACCAAATTCAAATTTCTTCTCCATATCAAACTTCAAGTGCCTATGGGGTTAGGTGGGAATTGAAATGGGGTTTGGTGGGTCTCAGTGGTGCCTAAATGTTGGACTTCAGTATCTCACTGCCACTTTAGGTGCCTAAGCCCCTTTGTGGATCTAGACTCTAGGTAGATGAGGATGATCAAAAAACAATGGCAAAAGCTCAATGACTAATGCATATAATAAGGATGATAAAGAACAGCTTTGCTTTGTTCTGCTTAGAAAGCTCTGATTATACATTTATTGATATTGTAACAGGTAGACTTTGATCAAAGAGACTGATCCATATATAAAATCGGGGACCAATATTGAAAAATTCTAGAGTTGAAAATAAATCTCCTAAAGAAGGCATTTATCCGTGTCTGCTGACTCAAGATGAATGAGTTCATGATTTTTTTTGCCACTGCAGGAAGTAAATTAGTTTTTTTTTCTCCTTATATTGTTGTTGTCTGTCGAACACTGTTGAAAGCAAGACTGATATATATGAATTGAGAGAAGGAACAGTTCATTTGAAAACACCCCATCAAGGACTTTGCTATATATATTAGGGATGGGAGTGGTAAGGTGAGTGTTTCACAGTTCTGGGTTTGTTTGGGTGGTTTTTTTGGTGAAAGAATTTTAGTGTATTCTCAAAAAGATATGATAGAGATTTTGTTGGTTTGAAGTAACTGGACATTTTGTGTAAGGCATGAGAAAAACATCTTATTTTTTTTAGAAATAAGTGTCCTGATTTTTAAAAGTGCAGAGCACTAAGCAGCCCCCAGTGATTTCACTGCTCAAAAGACCATGCCCTTATTGGCGTCGTAGAGAATGCAATTTCCATGAAGGAGTTGTTATTATCAAAAACAGTGTTACTAGGAAGCTGAAAATCTGTAGAGATACCAATAAGGGCTTGATGTTTAAGATAAAAGCATCTCTTTATCGATCACAGGATGTAGTAACTGATAGTCACATCTATCCAAAAGGGGATTGCTATCAACCTCGGTGTCTGTGATGAACAGACATTCACTCATCTTTGGGGAGGTTCAGTTTTCAAGTGTTGTAACATTATTTTGTTTTATTACTTTAATTGAAGAGAGCAGCCAGTGATCAATAAGGGGATGCTTTTATCTCAATCACTGATCTTTTATTTATAAATACAGATTTTCAGGCATCTATTAACACTGCTTACAATTTTTAGTGTGTGGCAAAGATCAAGTAATTTCATTAGACTCTAAACCACTGTAAAACCAGCAGCCAGGTTACATTATTATAACAAGGACATATAATTGCTTGCCCCTGTTTAAAACTGGTGGCAGTGCTACACTGGCAGCACGTACGGTGAGCTCACTTTTTTCTGTTCTGATAGATGTCTTCAAAACCTGCTATCAGCCCATAATCCCCTGTGATTTACTGAAACACTTAACTGCCCCCAGGTAAAGACTTTGTCTCAGACAACAGCAACTGAATCTGAAATTATTGTAATTTTTGGTATCACATATCCAGATAGAATTATGGAGATTTTCTTGTCTAATTCTGACAAATGGAGTTAGTAAAGTCAATTACTGCCTCTCTACTAACTGGAAACTTAACATGGGCATCCCACAGAAGAAATTCCTGTATGTTTATAAATTGTAGATGTAAGGACACCAGTATGGTGGAAATCTGATAAAATATTGATGGCCTTTTTGCAGTCTCTTCTGGAAAGCTCACACTTCAGACTTTGCCCCTGCTCCTGTACTCAGTAGCCTTTAGCATACCAATTTAAAGAATCAAGCTCCTGGGAACTTTGAAATTAACTGACTAAGACAGTGAATGACCATTTACCAGCATTTAACATATAATATCTAATTATCTGAAATGTACCTAAGATGTACAGTTAGAATCCTGATCTATATACAAATTTCCACAAAGCTTGACTGGGTTCAGAACCAAGGATTGGACCCTGTGTATAGAGGTGTGCCCGAACCCCAAACTTCAGATCCAGAGCTAAACTTAGCTAAAGTTTGAGAGGGTTTGGATTTGCCTTGGATTTACTCTTGGCTGATCTCTAATACATTAGTTTTATAGTCAGAGATGGTAGCACCTGCTGTACTTATGTTTGCCTGATACTTCCCACTTCTTTGGCAAACTTTCACTGCTCAGCTGCAATTTTCCATATTGTAAAATCATAGAATATTAGGGTTGGAAGAGACCTCAAGAGGTCATCTAGTCCAATCCTCTGCTCAAAGCAGGACTCACACCAACTAAATCATCCCAGCCAGGGCTTTGTCAAGCCGGGCCTTAAAAACCTCACGTGTTTGTCTCAGGCTGAATTTTTCTAAAAAGTTTCAGCTAAAATGTTTGAGCCATTTCAGGTAATAATATAAGAGAAAAAATGTTTTACCCATCTCAAAAAAATATATATTACAAAAGTTTTATTGACCAGCTGTCTAGCAGCCCCAGCCTTTGGTATGAGGACTAGAAATGTGGTGCAGGGTTGCCTTTTTTGCCTGGATATGCCTTCCGTTGTTTGAGATAAAAATGCGCAACTTTGCTAAGTTATAAACTGCTGACAAATCTCAGTTTGCACACACTGGGTTGCAATTAACTTTGGGAATATAAGAGGTAAAGAAGACAACTTTATCCTGCACCTAGGAAGTAACTGGGCAATGTGATTACATTCATGAAAATAGGATCACAACTGGCCCTGGTTGAAACACTGCAGAAGACATTTAGGGTGAGAAACGTTAGACTGGAGGTTGGCCTGATAAGTTTAGGTTCTAGGAATCATGTTATGATTTTGTTTTATATGCAACCCTTCTGTTTTCATCATCCTTGCTCACAATCTCTTAAATCTTGATCTTTGGTAATAAACTTACGATTGTTTTCACTATAAATATATCTCAGTATGGTAGTATTGTACAGGGTTCTGATCCTGAGTTGAGTCATTCAAGCTGGTGTGTACAGCTAATGAGGTATTTCTGTGACCTGTTCAGTTGAGAAGGGGCTGGACACTAAAGGGGTACACTTCAAAGAGGCTTAAAGAGTGGGGTACATCTATTGTTAACCTGCAAGATAAAGTAAAGGCTGACATAGCCCAGAGGAGATTGTTTGGGAGGGGGGCTACCAGGCTGAAGTGGAGGTGTCAAGTAGCTGACAGACAGCTAAACACAAGCAAGTCTCTCTCTCACAGGTGGCAGGGGGTTAACAAGGTGACTCTCAGTCCTGGGTACCATGAGAACCATCACATAAAAGTGCTATATAATGCTAAGTATGCTGATAAATCAGGCGTATGTGTCTCATACTGCACACCCAAAAGTAGTGGGCACTTTTGATCACAATCTTTTTGAGTCTCTCCTTCTCATGTGTAAATTGGGGATAATATAATCCCTTGAATTTACATGAGTACTTTGAAAATAATTCATTAATGTTTGTGAAGCACTCAAATATTACAGTGATGAGCATCATGGGGAAAATAAAAACCCAGGATGAAATTAATAATTGTATAATCTGAAAAGATTTGGAATAGTGTGCCATAAACAGTGCCTAAGGCTACACATTGAACAGAGAAGAATAAAAACAAAACATTGAATAGTGGCTCATTCAGTCACCACCATCCATTTTGCTGACTGAATGAGGCTGGTTCTGTGTGGGGAAAAAAACAGTATGTGATCACATAATTAATGGCTGTATCATTATGCATACACATAAGGGGGAAAATTAAAGTTGCACAGACTACCTTAATTCTGGTATTTCCTGTCTTTTGAGTGCTTGACTTTGCAACCTTAACGTTCTTTTAATGTTTTTGTGTGAGAGATACATATATATAATTTGACACATATATATAATTTGACTCCACTCAGTAATAAAATACAGCAGCTGTTCAGAAAAACAAAGCTGTTCAGTAACACAGAGAAACACCACACAACAAATTGAAAGGCTAGAGCAGGAAGTGAAGAAGACTGTATCCAATTCAAACTAAAACAGGATTTTGTAAACGTATTATGTAAATGGAATTTGACCAGGACATTAGGACACTCCTGTACTTCCAAAAAGTGCCATAGGTCCTGATCATATATGGCAATTAAATAACCTGTGTTTTAGGATTATCCAATACCTGGTGCTTTTCTCAACAGTGATAAATAATACCATGCTAGATCACAGCTGGCACATAGTCAGTAAGTGTCATTCTCCTCAATCTAAAAAATGACTTTTCCTGGACACTCCAAGTTCCCACCAATACAGATCCTATATAGGTTTTGGAGTGTTGAGTTCACAGACCAAGATGCAGAATGATGATGGATAAAAATAGAATGACATTTAATATTCCAAACACGTATTAAATGAAGGGTTTCAAATTAATATTGATTAAGAAAAATACATATTATATACCTCCAGTTAACTCATAGGAAACAAATATCAATATCCTCCTTTCTGGGAAACATAATGAACACATTATAGTACCTGTGTATGCAAACTGAACAAGATCCCACAGCGCATTAGGGTCTATGCCTTCCATTTTGATCTCCTCTTGCTTGGCCTCACAAACATCACTTGTGAACATAGCAGCAAAGTAGTCAGAGACAGAACTGAGAACAAGCCTACAAAAAAGTGACAGATGTCAGTAAAATTGCTGCATTTCCATTAGTTCCCTAAAATGCTTATATTAAGAACACTCTCAGATTTTTATTTGTTAAAAATGTTATTTTAATATAAGTACAAAGTAATATCAGTATTTTATTAATATCTGTAGGTGGAGAGATATACAATGACAAGTGGGCTAACACTTTTCATTGTAATTTGTTTTTGCATCACAATGTAACTCAAGTTGTGCATAAGCACAGAAGTACAAAAGCAGAATATGCAAATTGGTTTACAGTCTAAGCCCAGGTCTACACTAACTCCCCCTGTCGAACTAAGATACGCAACTTCAGCTACGTTAACAACGTAGCTGAAGTCGAAGTACCTTAGTTCGAACTTACCTGTGGTCCAGACGCGGCCCGCAGGCTCCCCCGTCGACTCCGCCTACTCCACTCGTCGAGCTGGATTACCAGCGTCGACGAGGGAGCACTTCCTGGTTCGATTTATCGCGTCTAGACAAGACGCGATAAATCGAACCCAGAACATCGATCCCGCGCCTCCGACGCGACGGGTAAGTATAGACATACCCTTAGTCGCTGAGGCACTATCATATCAGTATCAGAAATAATGTCACTTTTGTTAAGATAACCACCCCCTGAGGTCAAAGCCAGATTATGAGAGAAACTGGTGCCATGGATCAGAGGTGCTCTTAACACCTTCCAAAAGGTCAGATTGTAGTACCTTTACTCACAGCAAGTAGCATCTGAAGTCCACACATAGCAATTTAGATTTCAGTGGGATTACTTATAGTGTAAGGTACTATTAAACATAAGCAAAGACATCAAAACCTAGTGGAAACAAATTGTTTATTTAGGACACATTGCCTATAGAAAATTAATTGCTACCATCTATGGACATAATTTGTATAAAACTAAGATACTGAAAGAAATATATATCAGGAATATCCTATTTCTATAAGACCCAAACACCAGATCTTTAAACATTCATTCAAATGTCATCTTACAATAATGTGACTTTGGGCCCTTTGTCAGGTGTGGACATTTACAGAAAATAATAAGATCAGAAAATGTTTGGGGGGAACCTAAATGTAGAAAAAGTCCTACATGCTGTAGCAAACCATAACAATAGTCCTCGTCTTATATTCTCAGAACAGTCAATGCACAAGTGCATAGCTGCTAGAGGGGGCAGGAACAATCCTGGGAGATGCTCACTCCCCTTGCATGAGGATGTGTATTCGGTACCAATCACCACATCCAGATCTGATACATTCACATATTTATTCAAGCCTTTAATGACAAAAAGAGAAAAATACATCACAATACAGTACTTTAAAAAAAAAGACAATACCTTTTATTTGGCTCTCAAGAGATTCCTAACTGATTCATGATCAAAGTATTAATACTTGGAAACATTCTGTCAGATAAAGTCTCTCTCAAGTAGTAGTTAGCAAGTCATTTTGTTTAAATCTCACATCTAAGACATGACCTTATTCCCATGTGACAAATGCCAGATTGTTTCTTATTTATTAATTATTGTCTTGGATTTAATAGCCTCGCTGTAAATTAGACAATTAGACTTCGAAGTAATGGCTGATTAAAAAAACATCAAAGGGTGGCTAAACTTCACAGTAGAACTTTACTTCATTAAAATGCTATTTACAGATTCATAGGCTTCCAATATATAAAAATGCTGTGTAAAAATGCACTGATTAAATAAAGTTGAACAATATTCTTTTAAAACAATTAAATATATTTTCTCTAATTTTTACCGTTCATAACATAGTCATACATTATTTATGTTATATTATAACATATCCAAATAAAGGGAGAATTCCTGACCTAACTCAGAGGTGCAGTGGATGGAAAAATATAGAAGTGAAGGACAGGAGTGCTATTCATGTCTCTTGCCAAGCCTATCCAAGGGCAAGCAAGGGGATTGTGAAGAGGCTACTTGGACTAGCCATCTGAACTAGCACACCCACACAAACAAGCCAAGATGTTGGCTAGTGACTAGTTAGAATTTCTTTTAAAATAGTCTACAGCAACATCTGAGTAACATGTTAATAGTGAAAATAGCTGTATTAGCACCGGAAAAGACCAATAATTCCACAACATTCTAAAACTTTTATTCCCTTTAATATTATTTATTAAACAAGTGAAATTCAATTGAAAGACATCTCCTAATTATTTTTTTCCTGAAAGGTAACACTTTATTAAATCATACTAGTGCTTCACAAACAGCCAATATTCAAATGGCATTAAAAAACAGAAGATATCAAAGGGCTCGATTAATCTATAGTGATCTGCTGCTTTTCGCACCTCTCGAGGCTACAAATAGTTGTAAATCTTGGCCTCAAGGTATGATGACCTATTCAACAGAAAGGTCACTTGTCTCATGGATGTCATTTATTTTTTTCCCAACTACTGCCCTGGCCATGGGAATATATTAATGAATCTCTCTTTCTTTGAAGATCATTACATCCAGTTCTTCACATAGCTTCAGAGATAATTCATGGAGAGAAAAAAGAATTTGTGGGGGGGGAGAGGAATTTAATCCAGGTAGATTGACTTCTTAATTGCACCAACCGTTAGCTGGAATTACAACCTGCTCCCAGTAACCCCCTTTCTTGTTTCCACTTGCAAGATGTTATGTACTGGCAAGCTTTTCCCATTTTATTTTGGTCTGACTTCTTTCATAGTACAATGATGCCTTACAATGTTCCCAGCAGTCTTGTGACAGCCTAGGCCCCTATGATCACTCTGTTAGAAGGTTATGATATATTTTGTACAAAGTACGTCTTGTAAGTATAATTTGACAACTCAGTCTGCTGAATATTACTGTCCTGTGTGACAAAGTTCCTCCTCTACCTCAGTGGGTCCTGCGCTTATTGGCAGATTTTTGTTTGCCTCAGAGATCTTCCCCTCTGGTAGAACACACAGTCCAGATCAACTCCTCCTGTGTCTGATCAGGAGTTGGGAGGTTTGGGGGGAACCCGGGCCCGCCCTCTACTCTGGGTTCCAGCCCAGGGCCCTGTGGACTGCAGCTGTTTAGAGTGCCTCCTGGAACAACTCCCTGGGCTACTTCCCCATGGACTCCTCCCAACACCTTCTTTATCCTCACCACAGGATCTTCCAGCAGTACGCCTTCTCACTCTCAGCTCTTAGTGCCTCTTGCTCCCAGCTCCTCGCACGCACATCACAAACTGAAGTGAGGTTCCTTTTAAACTCAGGTGCCCTGATTAGCCAGCCTGACCTAATTGATTCTAGCAGGTTCTTCTTAATTGGCTCCAGGTGTCCTAATTAGCCTGCCTACCTTAAATTGGTTCCAGAAAGTTCCTGCTTGTTCTAGTACAGCCCCTGCTCTGGTCACTCAGGGAACAGAAAACTATTCATTCAATAGCCAGTATATTTGCCTTCTACCAGACTTCTGTACCCCACTCGTCTGGGTCTGTCACACCTGGTAAAATGTGTGCATCAACATTGTATGTGCAATTATAATTTTCTACTCTATAACATTGCTGTAACATGCTCCAGAGTTAGAAAACAGGCCAAAAAGAGTTTTGCAGAGACAACAAGCCTATAACTTAGTTAACTGAACATTATCCAGCAGGGGAGAAAGTGTGAACAAGAAATGTACATTCTATCACAGGGATGACCTAAAACTCACATCCACAAGAGACTGTTTTTCACCATGACTGAGCAGGGATGTCTATAGTACAAGAAATTGAATTATAAAGAGGGGAGAAAAATGTTTGACCTCACTCTCCTCCTTCATCTCTGCTTATGACATCAAAGACTCCTAAAGAACTGAACGTTGTGTGGGGGAGGGTGGTGGGGAGGAGGACGAGATCCTGGGTGAAAAGAAACTCAGACTTCAAAGCATCTGGTGAGAAAGGAATTTTCTTGAATCCCTTTTAGCTTGTTAAGTTAAATGTCAGTTACATTTCATCTTTTATTTTGTAACCAATCCTCACTTTTATGCCTCTTTACTTGTAGTCACTTAAAATCTTACTTTTCTTTCTGGTGGTTAATAAACTTATCTTATTGTTTTATCTTAACCAGTGTGTTTGGATTAAATGTGTGGGAAACTCAATTTGGGATAGCAATGCTGGTCATATAATTTTCCTGTGATGAAATGACAGACTATATATGAGCTTGCACTGTTCAAATTTAGTTCTAAATGTGCTTCCTGGAGGTGAACATTTTGTACAAATGCCTTTTATTCTTCATTGCTTGTAGGATAGTTAGTGCTTTCTCCCTCTCTGTAGACAGTTTTATTTTGGTGACTATTAGCACGAACATGAGTCCTTCGTGGGCTATTGCAGTGATAACAGTCATTAATCTGAGTACTTCCTAATATTGATTTTAGACCTTTGCCTATTTCTTTCCATTATTATTTGATCACTGAGTAATCCAGCACTATGTGCTTGCATTTGTCCATTTCTGGTTTGTATTCTCAGAGAAATTCAGGCCTGCTCATTTCACTTCATAGGGCGCTGATGAGGAGTTTTAGGTGCAATATAATTTTAGAATGGGACATGTAGGGCTTTGTAAATGTGGTTTATTATGTCTTCCTTTTATTCATGTCAGACTGTATGCTCACCCTGCATCATATTACCATAAAACTTACTCGAGGTCCCTATTTGACTGTCTATCTATTCTCAGGAATTAGTAATGGAAATATGTTTCATGAGATACATTTTATTTTAGCTTCAGTAATATAAGAGCCAGAATATAATCCAGCCGACACAGGGATGTAAGGCAGAGTAACACATCACTCAACTTAACTTCCTTGATTCTCTGCTACACATTCAGGATGGGAAGCAGGAGCTGTGTCTTCAGTACTTCTCCTTCACCTCCATATTAGGGCGTGGGCAGAGATGGGAGAGGACTGGAAAGAACCACAGTTGTTCCATCTAATATACTGGGTAGCATAGCTGGGCCATCATGACAGAGTAATAATCTGGACAAGGCCAATCTTAAACTCTGGGTTTCAGCCTAGGCTACTCTTGTGGCAGTGCAGCTATGTGCCAGCCTGTATACAGGGCTACTTCTAAATACATAATCTAGCCCTAAATGCATGCTTTCAGGAAAAATCTACTAACATCTTAGAGAAAACACAACAATGATATATTTTTTAAAGTAATAATCAGTCAATGTACAAAGTCTATTCAAATCTCGCAGATGAAATCAACACAAAAATGAAAAAAAAAAAACCTGTTACCTTCCTTTCGTAACTGTTGTTCTTCAAGATGTGTTGTTCATGTCCAATTCATTCTAGGTGTGTGCATGCCCGTGTGCACAATTATCGCAGGCTTTTGCCTTAGCAGTAGCTATAGGGCCTGCTGTGGTGCCTTCTGGAGTGCCGCACACATGCGGGGGTATATCAGGTGTAGTTGGCCCTACACCCTCTTGGTTCCTTCTTGCCAGCAACTCTGACAGAGGGGTAAAAGGGCAGGTAATGGAATGGACATGAGCAACGCATCTCAAAGAACAACAGTTACGAAAGGCAGGTAACCATTTTTTCTTCTTCGAGTGCTTGCTCATGTGGATTCCATTCTAGGTGACTCACAGGCAGTATCTATGGAGGTGGGCTCAGAGTTGGCAGCTTGCAGTACTACAGAACCAAAGACAGCATTGTCCCTGGCCTGCTGGGTAAGAGCATAGTGGGACATGAAGGTATGAACCATCAAACAGGTGGCCGCTAAATAGGCAGGATGTCGTGAATAGGCAATTGTTCCAAAATGTTGCTGAAGAGGCCTGTGCCCTGGTAGAGTGGATGATGATGATTGCGTTGGGGTGGGGGTGGGGGCACCTTTGCTTGATCATAGCAAAAGCGAATGCAGACAATGATCAGGAGGAAACTATCGGAGCAGAAACAGGGTGACCTTTCATCCTGTCAGCCACAGCAACAAATAATTGAGTCGACTTACAGAATGGCTTCGTCCTGTCAAAGCAGAAGGCCAGAGCCCTCCTGACGTCAAGGGCATATAGCCTGCACTCTTCCTTCGACTTATGTGGCTTCGGAAAGAAAACCAGTAAGTAAATGTCTTGGCTCGAATGAAACTGAAAGACTACCTAAGGCAGGAAGGCCAGGTGCGGTCTTAGCTGGATCTTGTTCTTGTAGAAGACTGTGTAAAGCCAAGGTGACACCTGAATCTTGTATACCCAGCAGTCCGACATCACCGCAACCAGGAACACGACCTTCCAGGGGAGGAGAAGGAGAGACAGCAGGAAGCCAGAGGCTTGAAGGGAGGACCCGTGAGCTGCAACAGCACCTGATTCAAGTCCCATGGAGGAACAGGGTAGATGTGTGGGTAGAGCTGCTCCAGGCCCTTAAGAAATCTGGCCATTATATCCTGAGAGAAAACCCACCTGCCTTCAAGCGGTGGGTGGAAAGCCAAGATGGCCGCTATATGGACTTTAATGGATGAGAGTGACAAGCCCTGAAGCTTGAGGTGCAGGAGGTAGTCTAGAATGAGCTGCAATGGGGCTCACTTGGGACAGACCCCCTTATTCGCCATCCAGCAGGTGAATTCCTTCCATTTGGCCAGATAGGTGGCCCTGGTGGAGGGCTTTTTACTGCCCAACAGGACTCGATGGACCTCGGACAAGCACTGCCATTCTTGCGCATTTAGCCACATAGCAGCCAAGCCATCAGGTGAAGCGCTACCAGGTTTGGGTGCAGTAGACTGATGTGGTTCTCAGACAAAAGGTCCACCCTGAGTGGAATCAAGAACAGAGTCTCCACCAAGAGGTCCAGCAGAGTGCCGGCACTATGCGGATGACCTTCACCCTATCCTCTTTGATCTTCATGAGGACCCTGGGCAGCAATGGCACTGGAGGGAAGTTGTACATCAGAGCCCTCGACCATGGGAGCAGGAAGGCATCTGACAGGGATCCCTTGTCCCTACCTTGGAACAAGCAGAAGATGTGGCATTTTCTGTTCTGCTTGGACACAAATGGGTCCATCTGAGGAGTTCCAAGATAGAACTGACCACCTCCAGGTCAAGGGACCACTCATGGTGAGACGAGAATGTCCTGCTGAGGCAGTCTGCCCAAGTGTTCCTGGCCCTTGGGAGGTGAGCGGCCACAAGATGGATGTCGTGCTGCAGACAGAAATCCCAGAGTTGAAGTGCTTCCTGACAGAGGACCGACAACCTGGCTCCCCATGTCTGTTGATGTAGAAGACCGTGGCGGTGTTGTCCATTAGGACCTGAACCGCCCTGCCTTGTATGTGAGTCCGAAAGGCTTAGCAGGCTAGGCAAACCACCCTGATTTCCCTGACGTTGATGTGCAGGGACCAATCGTGACTGGACCAAAGGCCTTGAGTATTGAGATAGCCCAGGTGGACTCCCCAACTGCGGTCCGAAGTGTCATAGATGAGAGTCACCGACTAGACCGGAGCCGCAAAGGGGACTCCCTCCAGCATCGATGCGGGATCTTGCCACCAGGTAAGGAACGAGAGTACACTGTCTGGAATCCTCATCACCCGGTCCATACTGTGCCAGTTGGGGACATAGACCGATGCCAGCCATGCTT
Source organism: Chelydra serpentina (assembly GCA_037349315.1). Classification (NCBI taxonomy): domain Eukaryota; kingdom Metazoa; phylum Chordata; order Testudines; family Chelydridae; genus Chelydra; species Chelydra serpentina. The sequence continues at coordinate 74,241,694 of JBAIAC010000004.1, forward strand.
GTACAGGCCTGAGGCAGAGTTGCACGTGCTGGACCATGTAAGTTCATGCTGATATGTTGCTGTCATAAATGAAGGGAAGGGGGAGAGGGTATGATGCAGTGCTATAAAATCCTCTTACCAGTAAAGGGTTAAGAAATACAGGTAGCCAGACTGACACCTGACCTGGCTGGCATCTGACCAATAAGGGGACAAGATACTTTCAAATCTTAGGAGGGGGGAAGGCTTTGTGTGTGTGTCTATGTCTGAGTCAGAGTGATCTTGGAAGACAGAAAGAACCTACAGAAAACCAGTCTCCTCACCAAACCTCACTTTTCTAAAGTAAGTGTAGTCAGCCCTGCGAGTAGATTTCTATTTTGCTTGGTGATGCATTCCCTGTGGGAGAGGGAAGGGTTATTCCTGTTTTTCTGTAACTTTAAGGTTTTGTCCAGGGGGGGGGGATCTCTCTGAGTTTGGAAATTGAGTGCCTGTAATTAGTTACCATCCTGATTTAACAGAGATGATTTTACCTTCCTTGTTTTAATAAAATCCTTCTTTTAAGAAGCTGACTGTTTTCTATGGTGTTAAAACCCAGGGGATGGGTTTTTAGATCACTGTGTAACCAATTGGTTGGGAGATTGTTCTCAACCTTCCCAGGAAAGGGGGTGTTCGGCTTGAGGGGGCATTTTGGGGGGGAGGGAAGTTCAAGTGATTCCTTTCCTGGATTCCTGTTAGATACTTGATGGTGGCAGCGAAAGAAGCATTTCTCAGGGTGCAGGGAATTTTGTACCTTGGGGGTTTTAACCTAAGCTGGTAAAAATAAGCTTAGGGGCTCTTAATGCGGGTCCCCACGTCTTTACCCTAGAGTTTAGAGTGGGGAGGGAACCCTGACAGGGTGGCAGAGCGGTGGGATATATTGAACCAGAGATTTTTTTTGAACCAGACACAGGGAGTTTAGAATTTTTTTGTCTTCTCTCTGGCTTTTCCCTGTAGCTGTGTGGACCAGGCATGGGGGAGGGGTTAAGCTGCTAGGAGCTAGAGTATCTACATATGAAAGCAGATAATTAACCCCTACAGGGAATACCCAAGCAAGTTTTTTTTTTTTTTTCTAACTCTCTCGGGTTAAGACAGATTAAAACAGAAAGGCTAAGATGACTGCCAGTGAAGCAGCTATTAAACTTGAGATAGCTCGGCTACAGGCCAATGAGGAGGATAAGAAACATGCAAGACTGCTACAACTTAAACAGATGGAGATGGAAGAGAAAGAAAGAGAGAGGAAGCATGCTCAGGAAGAGAAAGAAAGAGAGAGGAAGTATGCTGAGGGGGAGAGGAAGCATGCTATGGAGGAGAAAGACAGAGAGAGGAAGCATGCTGAGGAGGAGAAAGACAGAGAGAGGAAGCATGCCCTGGAGATGGAGAAGACCAGGGCGGAGCAGAATCTACCGGATAACACTAATAATCCTTCCCCAACAACCCACAAATGGGTGCGACTATGTCCACCGTATGATGAATCCCGTGATATTGCAGAATATTTTCTCACCTTTGAGAGACTGTGCAATCTCCATACCATTCCTGATGCTCACAAAATGACCATATTGGTAGCAAAGTTGACTGGAAGTGCTCTGGACATATTCAATGGCATGCCTCTTGATGAGGCTTCTGACTATGAGAAATTCAAGGATTTGGTTTTAAAACAATTTCAAGTTACACCGGAAACTTACCGAGTAAAATATCAAACCCTTATCCGAGGGCCTGGACTAACTAATGTAACTTATGTAAACCGGATAAAGGAGCTGTTAAAAAAATGGGTCAAGGGAAGGAATGTTACTAGCTTTGAAGGAGTGTGTGATTTGATGGCTCAGGAAAAATTCCTGAATATGTCCAAGGATGATATAAGACAGTGTTTATGGGATAAGAAAATGGACTCAGCAGACAGCCTTGCTGCTTATGCTGATCAATACGAACAGTCCCAGATCAGCAGAGGGGCAGGGAAATTTGGCACAGAAGGGGTGCAGGAAGCAGAGCGGAACAACCCTGGTCATAGTTTGGGGAGATACCAGAAAGGAAAACCCGAGACCACACTCCCTCACCAGGAGCAGCCCAGGGCCCCACAAGGAAAAACCCAGACCCCTTATTGCCCCACCACCCCATTCTCCAGCAACCCACCGCGCCCCACTGACCAGTCAGCTGGGCGATGATTCAAATGGAACGAATTGGGGAATGTGAAGGCCAACTGCCCTAAGAACCCCAACAGAATACAGTTCATTGCACTGGGGTCACACCAAAGGTCCTCAGGCCCAGATGCCTCCCAGATACCCTTGGAACGAAGGGAGATGGTGAGTGTGGGCGGAAAGAAGGTTACAGCGTGGAGGGACACTGGAGCACAAGTGTCGGCTATCCACAAATCCTTAGTGGACCCCAGCTTAATCAACCCAGAGGCACAAGTGACGATTCAGCCCTTCAAGTCCAACTCTTTTGATTTACCTACAGCCGTGTTGCCTGTCCAGTACAAGGGCTGGTCAGGAAATTGGACTTTTTCAGTCTATATGATAATTATCCCATTCCCATGTTGGTGGGGGAAGACTTGGCAAATTGTGTGAAGCTAGCCAAGAGGGTGGGAATGGTCACCCGCAGCCAGGCTAAGCAAGCTGTCACACCTAGCTCTGTTCCTGAGACTTCCACCAGAACCCCATCTGTACACCCAGATAGAGGTGGTGGAACCGGATACCCTGCCAACGACTGCAACAGCCGTCGTAGATCCAATCACAGAAACCCGACCCAAGCCAGTCTCGGAACCGGAACAGATGAAACAACCAGCACCAGAACCATTGCCAGCACTGAGTCCAGCGCTTCCAACCCCATCTACCGTGCCAACACCCAAGGGCACCACCGAGCCTGCAATGGCAGCAGCAGCCAATAACTCAATACAAGAGGCTCAGCCAGAGCCTGAATTACCACATTGTGCACCAGCGGAGAGCGGTTCACAGTCAACGGAAACAAACCCATCACCTGCATCGCTTCCAGAGGGACCCAGGCCAGGTCCACAACCCAGTGAGGAACTGATGTCTCCAGCATCTAGGGAACAGTTCCAAGCCGAGCAGGAAGCAGATGAAAGCCTACAGAGAGCTTGGACAGTGGGACGGAGCACCCCACTGCCTCTCAGCTCTTCTAATCGATCCCGGTTTGTTATAGAAAAAGGACTTCTATATAAGGAGACTCTTTCTGGTGGACACCAGGAAGACTGGCGTCCTCAGAGACAGTTGGTGGTTCCGACTAAGTACCAGCTAAAGCTCTTGAGCTTAGCCCATGATCATCCTAGTGGTCATGCTGGGGTGAACAGAACCAAAGACCGTTTGGGGAGGTCATTCCACTGGGAGGGAATGGACAAGGATGTTTCTACCTATGTCCGGTCTTGTGAGGTGTGCCAAAGAGTGGGAAAACCCCAAGACCAGGTCAAAGACCCTCTCCAGCCACTCCCCATAACTGAAGTTCCATTTCAGCGGGTAGCTGTGGATATTCTGGGTCCTTTTCCGAAAAAGACACCCAGAGGAAAGCAGTACATACTGACTTTCATGGATTTTGCCACCCGATGGCCAGAAGCAGTAGCTCTGAGCAACACCCGGGCTAAAAGTGTATGCCAGGCATTAACACAGATTTTTGCCAGGGTAGGTTGGCCCGCCAACATCCTTACTGATTCGGGAACTAATTTCCTGGCAGGGAGCATGAAAAGCCTGTGGGAAGCTCATGGGGGTGAACCACTTGGTTGCCACCCCTTACCACCATCAAACAAATGGTCTGGTGGAGAAGTTTAATGGAACTTTGGGAGCCATGATACATAAATTTGTAACCCAGCACTCCAACGATTGGGACCTTGTGTTACAGCAGTTGCCCTTTGCCTACAGGGCTGTACCACATCCCAGTTTAGGCTTTTCACCATTTGAACTTGTGTATGGACGCGAGGTTAAAGGGCCATTACAGCTGGTGAAACAGCAATGGGGGGCGTTTACGCCTTCTTCGGGAACTAACATTCTGGACTTTGTAAGCAACCTACAAAACGCCCTCCGAGACTCTTTAGCCCTTGCTAGAGAAAACCTAAAAGAGGCTCAGGAAGAGCAAAGGGCCTGGTATGATAAACATGCCAGAGAGCGTTCCTTTAAAGTAGGGGACCAGGTCAGGGTCTTGAAGGCGCTCCAGGCCCATAAAATGGAAGCGTCATGGGAAGGGCCATTTACGGTCCAAGAACGCCTGGGAGTTGTGAACTATCTCACAGCATCCCCCACCACAACTCTCAAGCCTAAAGTGTACCATGTTAATTCTCTAAAGCCCTTTATCCCCCAGAATTTAAGGTTTGTCAGTTTACTGCCGAGGGAGGAGAAGACGCTGAGTGGCCTGAAGATGTCTACTATGAAGAACCAACTGGTAAAAATTGTTCTTGCAATGTGGACAATATTGGTAGTCTTTATCCAGTTATTAGTATATTGGAGATGCATGTGTCTTATTAATTCTGTTTTCTTTTAGAGCTCCAGGAAGAAATCACAGCCAGTGTTTCACACTATCGGTGATTTGGGGGGGCGTGTCATAAATGAAGGGAAGGGGGAGAGGGTCTGATGCAGTGCTATAAAATCCTCTTACTAGTAAAGGGTTAAGAAATACAGGTAGCCAGACTGACACCTGACCTGGCTGGCATCTGACCAATAAGGGGACAAGATACTTTCAAATCTTAGGAGGGGGGAAGGCTTTGTGTGTGTGTCTTTGTCTGAGTCAGAGTGATCTTGGAAGACAGAAAGAACCTACAGAAAACCAGTCTCCTCACCAAACCTCACTTTTCTAAAGTAAGTGTAGTCAGCCCTGCGAGTAGATTTCTGTTTATGTCCAAAAGTGTATGCCAGGCATTAACACAGATTTTTGCCAGGGTAGGTTGGCCCGCCAACATCCTTACTGATTCGGGAACTAATTTCCTGGCAGGGAGCATGAAAAGCCTGTGGGAAGCTCATGGGGGTGAACCACTTGGTTGCCACCCCTTACCACCATCAAACAAATGGTCTGGTGGAGAAGTTTAATGGAACTTTGGGAGCCATGATACGTAAATTTGTAACCCAGCACTCCAACGATTGGGACCTTGTGTTACAGCAGTTGCCCTTTGCCTACAGGGCTGTACCACATCCCAGTTTAGGCTTTTCACCATTTGAACTTGTGTATGGACGCGAGGTTAAAGGGCCATTACAGCTGGTGAAACAGCAATGGGGGGCGTTTACGCCTTCTTCGGGAACTAACATTCTGGACTTTGTAAGCAACCTACAAAACGCCCTCCGAGACTCTTTAGCCCTTGCTAGAGAAAACCTAAAAGAGGCTCAGGAAGAGCAAAGGGCCTGGTATGATAAACATGCCAGAGAGCGTTCCTTTAAAGTAGGGGACCAGGTCAGGGTCTTGAAGGCGCTCCAGGCCCATAAAATGGAAGCGTCATGGGAAGGGCCATTTACGGTCCAAGAACGCCTGGGAGTTGTGAACTATCTCACAGCATCCCCCACCACAACTCTCAAGCCTAAAGTGTACCATGTTAATTCTCTAAAGCCCTTTATCCCCCAGAATTTAAGGTTTGTCAGTTTACTGCCGAGGGAGGAGAAGACGCTGAGTGGCCTGAAGATGTCTACTATGAAGAACCAACTGGTAAAAATTGTTCTTGCAATGTGGACAATATTGGTAGTCTTTATCCAGTTATTAGTATATTGGAGATGCATGTGTCTTATTAATTCTGTTTTCTTTTAGAGCTCCAGGAAGAAATCACAGCCAGTGTTTCACACTATCGGTGATTTGGGGGGGCGTGTCATAAATGAAGGGAAGGGGGAGAGGGTCTGATGCAGTGCTATAAAATCCTCTTACTAGTAAAGGGTTAAGAAATACAGGTAGCCAGACTGACACCTGACCTGGCTGGCATCTGACCAATAAGGGGACAAGATACTTTCAAATCTTAGGAGGGGGGAAGGCTTTGTGTGTGTGTCTTTGTCTGAGTCAGAGTGATCTTGGAAGACAGAAAGAACCTACAGAAAACCAGTCTCCTCACCAAACCTCACTTTTCTAAAGTAAGTGTAGTCAGCCCTGCGAGTAGATTTCTGTTTATTTTGCTTGGTGATACATTCCCTGTGGGAGAGGGAAGGGTTATTCCTGTTTTTCTGTAACTTTAAGGTTTTGTCCAGGGGGGGGGGGGGGGATCTCTCTGAGTTTGGAAATTGAGTGCCTGTAATTAGTTACCATCCTAATTTTACAGAGAAGATTTTACCTTGCTTGTTTTAATAAAATCCTTCTTTTAAGAAGCTGACTGTTTTCTATGGTGTTAAAACCCAGGGGGTGGGTTTTTAGATCACTGTGTAACCAATTGGTTGGGAGATTGTTCTCAAGCTTCCCAGGAAAGGGGGTGTATGGCTTGAGGGGGTATTTTGGGGAGGGAGGGAAGTTCAAGTGATTCCTTTCCTGGATTCCTGTTAGATACTTGATGGTGGCAGCGAAAGAAGCATTTCTCAGGGTGCAGGGAATTTTGTACCTTGGGGGTTTTAACCTAAGCTGGTAAAAATAAGCTTAGGGGCTCTTAATGCGGGTCCCCATGTCTTTACCCTAGAGTTTAGAGTGGGGAGGGAACCCTGACAGTTGCCCAACAGTCTTAGGCATGTGTGGGCAGTGGTGAGTGGATGGGCACACAGAGACGAGATGAGGCCCACCATGGCTCAGAAGCGAGTCTCGAGGAGGAATGCTCTAGCTTGAGTGCAATCAAGTACTACCCCAATGAATTCTAGACATTGAACTGGAGTGAGAGCTGACTTTTTGTCGTTTATTATTAGGCCCAGGTCGTGGCAGGTGGAACAGACCAGATTGAGATGCCTCCGTACCTGATCTGAGGACCAGCTCCCTATCAACCCGTTATCGAGGTAAGGGCGGATTTGGCAGATAAGTGGCCACTGGCCACTGTCACTATTCACTTGGTGAACACTCTCGGAGCCGACAAAAGACAAAAGGGCATCAGCATGAACTGGAAATGGCGCTGATCCAACATGAAACGGAGGAAACGAGCCCCAAGAATATGGAAATATGGAAGTTCACAGTCCTTTAAATCAAGGGTGGGGTACCAGTCTCCCAGATACAGGGATGGGATGATGGAGGCCAGGGAGACCATACAAAACTTAAACTTTTGAGAGACTTGTTGAGACAACATAGGTCTAGAATAGGTCTGAGGCCCCCTTTTGCCTTCAGAATGAGGAAGTAGTGGGAGTAAAATCCTCTTCCTTCCATGTCTTGAGAAAACTCTTCCACTGCCTCTAGGCACAGCAGTTTTCAACTTTCTTAACAAGGAGTTGCTCGTTAAAAGGTCCGTGAAGAGGGAAGGGGGATGGAAGGGTTGGTCAGCTACAAACTGCAGGGTATAGATTGACGTGTCTTTGTTGAGCACTCACCAGTCTCAGGTAATACGGTACCAGGCTGACTAGAAAGAGCAGAGGTGGTTGAGAAAGACGGGGAACGGATCCAGTGCAGTGACTGGGGCATCATCCTTGGGCACACCCTCAAAATGACTGTTTTTGGCTGCCTTGGTCCGTGGAAGGACCAGGCTGGGCAGGTGGACAAGATGACAACTGGCAGCATCGCTTAAAACCTGTCTTTGTCTTTCTTTTTGTAGGAGCCGGATAGAGGGGTACCTCAAGATCTTGACAATGGCAGAGGTGGCAGGGGGTGGAACAGCTTTCTGGCCTGCTGAGGAGTATGTAGGCCCAAGAATTGGAAGGTGGACTGGGAGTCTTTAAGGCTGTGGAGCCCAGCATCAATTAGCTCCAAGAAGAGCCCCGTTCCCTCAAAAGGGAGGTCCTGGAGGATAGATTGCATTTCCTGGGACAGCACGGAGCTATGAACACCCTGGATGCCGAGTCTGTGGCATCCCAGGCCATCTGGAGGACCCCTTGGCCACCACCTTGCCCACTTCTATCTTGTGGCAAACCTCTGTGCCCGATCCTGTGAGAGGCTCTCTTTGAACTTGCCGACAGAGTCCCACAGGTTGAAATTATATCCGCCAAGTAGGGCCTGATGGTAAGTGACCCTAAATTGGAGGCTTGCTGTTGAATAAATTTTTCTGCCAAATAATTCCAGCCTCTTGGCATCTTTAATTTTGGGGGTGCCACTCACCTGGCCCTGCCTGGCCCTTTGTGTCCACTGTCAACAAATCAGGGACCCCCGCAGGATGGTGTGTGTATAGGTATTCAAACCCCTTTGTGGGGATGTAGTACTTCTTTTCTTCCTTCTTGGATGTGGATGGAATGGAAGATAGGGTCTGCCACACCAACGTGGAGATCTTTTGGACCCCGGGGCAAATGGGCAATGCGACCCGGGCTGGGGCAGAGGAGGGAATCACGTTGAATAAGTCATTGGGTTCCTCGGCTAGTTCCCTGACCTCCAAGTTCAGGTTGGCTGCCACCCTTTTAAGTAGGACTTGGTGCTCCCCAAAGTCACCAGGAGGGCTACAGATTTGCAAGGGCCCTGCTACTGCCTCATCTAGGGAAGACAAGGATGACTGCACTGCTGGAGGCTGGGAGGTGTCCCCCTGCTGCATCAGGGACCACTCTGCAGCTGCCAGGGCCTCCCACGGAATCACCGCCTCGGATTCAGCCCTTTGCCCCAATACTTGTGCTGGCTGTGCCGGGGGTAGCTTGTCTGATACAGTATGAGAGGAGCAGTGGGAGTACAGTGCTAGCATAACAGGCATCTTCCCACAGGTTCCAGTACTGCCACTGGGCCAGACATTGTCCTTGACCCCATGCTGGTGCTGCGGGTGCCTTGGTGGGCTCCCAGCTGGGAGACGATTCAGGAACGGCTGAACTGTCCCTCTGACCCAGACCATTGTTCTTCTGATGACCAGGGTGGGGCTGTGGAAGTCCAAGTCTGTTGACTGACTCATGTCAGCAATCAGAAGGGGAAAGGCAGGGGCCAGTGCCTGCCCGAAGAACGGTACAGGGACCCCGGTGACTGGTGCCATGACCAGGAACGATCTCATGTTGGATGGGACCGACACCTAGGTGATTTGTGAGGTGATGCTGACCAGCACCTTGGCGATCTCTGGCGGGAGGACCATTTGTACCGAGAGTACAGGGATCTGCGTCATGAGGCTGGAGTCCCATTTTTTGTAGGCAGAGACCGTGGTGTCGGAGATCTGGGCCTCCTGGCCAGAGACTGGGCTTGTGGTACCAGGGTCCCTGGCCATGGTGAAGGGGAAAGACGCCTGCGGTCCGTGGACTTGGGGGTGTTCCACTGCCTTTAGGGGTGGTCCCATCACCAACTTGGTCATTTGAGCTGGTGTCTCTGCCATGTGGCCAGGTATCTGCAGTGCTGGTTGGCCTAACTGTTCTTTGGTCACTGGACCCACCTCAGGCACAGATGGCCCTGCAATGGGCCAGGACCTCCTACCACTCCCCAGAGTTGGAGGCAGGTCCCTGGCTGGGCTAGAAGGCCCGATCACAGCGGTACCCCCGAGAGCCTCTGTTGTGGGCACGAGGCCTAACTCAGGTCCTTTGCCCAAAGATCCCTTGCATGGTGCCTGTGGACCAGATGAATTAGCTGCTGCTTCGGTACTGGAGAGGGGGAACAGTGCCAGGATGATCCCCGCCAGCGGTGCACTGTGGGCCGACACCGAAGTACCGATGTGGAGTCCAAGTGTGAGGGCTCCAATGCTGGGTGCAGAGCAGCCTCCATGAGGAGGGCCCTTAACTGAATGCCCTTACAGTGTTAATACCATTGTAACATATCACTATTTTTTTTGTTATATAGCAGCCCCTCATCCATCACAAAGTCACAAAACTTTTGGAATTAAGCTTTCAGTCTCAAACTATCCTTATACAAAGCTTCATATGAAACACTTACTATAACTCAATGGGATAGATTATCAGCCCTGCTACAACTACTTTGTATTATTTAGACATGAAAAGGAGAGCTTAAGCAAACCCACTCAGGCTTTCTCTGTTCAAGGAGTCCCCAGGTACCTTTGAGTTAGTACAGCTCTAATGCAGTCGTGCTTCTCGATCCTGGTATACGAGACATGTCCAGAAGTAGGAGGCATAGCTGTGACATCCTTACTGATCAGCGATCCTTAGCTGCTGAAACAGATCCTTTGGGGCTGTTAGCAGCTGACACAACTTTGAGCAGCTGTGATTCTGCTCTACATTGCACACTGGGACCAGACTGGCAGCCATAAGATCAGGGAATTGGAAAGGTGGCTAAAAGTCACCTTTGTGTTTCCCCCTAACCCTGATGCTATGCTGAACACTAAAAGGCTGGCTCTGAGTATTAAGGTGTTTCAAAAAGAAACTATTTAATCCGCATTCACATTTGTGGGGTAATGTTGTACCCCACAAGCAAATATGATGTGATTGATAGCTCATGAACTAGTGGCCCTCCACTATGCTGTTTTAGGGCATTGTCACCTAGGCAAATGTACATTTGTCTATATCAAAAAAGAACAAATGTACCTCAGACATGTTAAACTGTTAACCTTTATTTTAATGGCTCTATCTTGTATTCTAATAGCATATGCTAATTAATAATAGCAGTGACAGTGGTAGTAGCATACAGTCTCACCCTAAGATAGAAGGTACTCCAGGGAGGTTGGTTCCTTCAAATCTAGCCTTGTTGACTCTGTTGAGGATGCCTGTCTTCCTTTGCCTAACATTCCTGAGGGGATTTTATGTCTAGGAATTGTGCTCCAAACACTGAAAATGCAGAAGACTCTTGAGGGGATTTTCTGTGATGTACAATTCAAGATGGTGAACAAAAGGTCATGCTATTCTGCTTCTGATCTTATAAAAATGATTTGCAACTCTGAAAGCCAGTTGTATGATAATGTATTAGATGATAGTGACTTTGTGCCAGATCATGTTGAGAATTACTCTGAGAAGGAAGACCGTATTTCCATTGATTTGTTCATCAAGCTTGTCTTCAGACAACAAGGAGCTTGTGTTCAACTCTAGTCTAAGATGGGAAGAAACACTTGGGGATAACTTCTTAACCAGTTTCAGCTTGCTGAAGATCTCCTCAATGAAAATTTCACCTATGTTCTAACAATATGACAAAGCAAGCTAGATATGCATTTTAGTGAGATGCATCCACATTGCAGAACAGAAAATTATCAGTGTTGGGGTTTGCTGGACCACTCAACCCTGGTTTCCTGCATTCCAAAGAAGGGCAAGTCAGTAATAATGCTATTGCTGATGCATCATGACATGATTTTAAAAGGAGACAAAAAAGAAACCCTACACAATTCTCCACTACAATGACACTAAAAGTGGTGCTGATAACATAGACCATCTTGAAATAATGTGCTCTTGTAAGTGCAAGATAAATAGGGGACCAATGGTTCTTTTTCTTCAACATGTTTGATGTTGCTGGCATTGCAAGTTTCATCACTTGGTTTCACAACAATCCTGCTTGACAGCACACTCAACCAAGACAAAGAAGGTGCTCGTTCTTTATTAATCTAGGAGAATGACTTGTAGATGTACGTATAAAGAGAAAAATCCTTGATACCTATCATCACACCATGCTTATTAAAGCAGTATTCTCATCCCTTGGCTATCACTGAAAACCAGCCAAAACAGGAGCACCTGGCAAACTCAGCAGAGGACACATTTGCCGAAAGTCAGCTGCCCAGAAGAGCCACAAGCAATGAGAAGAATGCAGTAAATTTGTATGTTCCACATCAATGTTGATGTATGAAAACTGCATATAGGCTCACACTGAATGAGACACCTGCTGGTTCTTTCAGTTTCAGGATTTTGTTTTGTTTGGTTTTTTTTGCATAACACTTTAAAAATCGTTCTTTGTTTCTGAATGCATTTTGGGGACAAAAGTCCCCCACAATATAATTAAAGACTTTTTTGTGACATTGGAATTTAAATATTTTTTTCTCCTAAAACATTAAAGAACTGTTCTTGGTTTCTAAAATGCACGTGGAGTCCAAACTATCCCCACAACACTATTAATGTAACTTTTTTCTTAACACTGGATGAAGGTTAAATATATTTCTTAAATGCAGAATATTTGAATAGTACATGTAATTAATTTCTAAAATGAAGAAACCAGAAAAGCAAACTCAGTGTATTGGGGTTTTTATTATTATTTTTAAAATATTATGTTCTAAAAATATTTTTGGCAGAAATAATTACTATATCACAGCCTTAACTGCATCTTGAAGATTTGTGTGTGGGGTGGGGAAAGGTAATATAAAAGGTCTTGATCCTGTAAACATTTATGCCCATGAGGGGCCGCCTTTAATGACTGAATTCAATTTGACTACACACATGAATAACAGTGAGCCATTTACTTTCAGCAAATACTGACACTGTAAATGAGTTTGCTTCAGTGGTATTTGCTCACCTTTGGAGTTTGGTTTCCATTTATATTTTAACAAACATTGAACATATGAATGCTCAACTGTTCACTGAAAATAAATTCAGAATTTAATATTTCACTGTAAGATTTGAAATTTACAATGGTGTTGGTTACATAAAACTTCCAATCAGGGGGCAGGGGGGCAGCTATGCTACATGATTTATTTGAATAACCAAAACTTCTTAAGTTTTTGCAGCCATCTGTAAACCATAAAGAATTATTCAGTGACTGCATTTGTTTGTTTAAAAACAATCAGGAAAGTTATCAGTTCATGAACAGTTTACAAACAGAAAAAAATCTGACATTTAATGAAGTTTTTTGTACACCTCAAGTTACAATGTTGATGTCATTATAAAACGGTGAATATCCACTCACATGCAGTACTCTTACAATTCCTGTTTTATTTACATCTTATTGTACATTGATTTAACTAATTAGCTTGATTGCTCCAACATCTGCTATTTTTACTGATAACACTCACGCAATTTAAATCAGGCCGTTGTCATCTACATGTCCTGAAATACATCACATGAATCAAAACATTAGCTACTTACCCTGAATTACATTATTGTTAACAAATTCACAGGAAGGCGAGAAAGATAAATTGTTTAACACAGCTTTTGCATTTTACTGCTACAAATGTATATCAAAAATTATATGCAAAGATATACAAAATAAATCAAAAAGTTATTGTAATCTTATATTTAGTAAAAGCAAACAAGCCAAAGAGTAAATGTAGCATGTATATCTCCTAGTGTAGAATTTTCTAAGGATATTAATTACAAAATACAATGTGAAACTTTTCTTTATACAGCTGCATACAATAATGCTTTCAGGATATAAAAGTGATTGTGAAATACTGTTTTGTCTTGCATCATGGCAAATTCTATCATGGATGGATGAACTAGTATTGGTAAAATAAAAGACATCTCAGCCTAAATCTGATTAAAAGAAGCCAGAAATATCAGAGCAGTAAGTAAGGAGAAGAAGGATCATAATATAAAGATCTGCACAAGCTACTTAAGGTGCCAGCTCATGTCAGCACTTCAAGTGAGTGGGCTTGGGAGACATCACCACTCCCCCATCAAGAAGCCAAGCCTAAGGAGTCTAGCAGAGCATCACAGTCCCTCTCAAAGGGGAGCCAAACTCAAGAAGCCCAGTGGGGCATATGAGTCTCAGGAAAGGTGTTATACCAATAAAATAAAAACCAGCAGGATCTTTTTAAAGGGGATAAGACAAAAATGTCACATTTATTGTGAATACAAAAAAAATCATAGTAAGCAGTCAGTTATAGCTATAACATTTCATTCAGTTTCACATTCATTCATACACACACACACACACACACACACACACACACACACACACACACACACACACACACACACACACACACACACACACACACACACACACAGGTTCTGTATAGATGTCATAGTTACCAGCCTAGAAGTTGCTCATGCCAAGTTACTGGCCAGGTAACCTGGGCATGAGGGTGGAGCCGAGTCCTTGTCAGATTCATCTGATGCTCCTGGAGGGTGGTTCCAGAACCAGACTCAAAGTCCTCAGTATTTAGAGGCCATTCTTATAGGAATTACTTCCTCTGTCAGTCTATAGGAATTGCTTCATCATGCTGTTGCTGAATCAATCAGCAGATGGCACATTTCTGATGGCATTCCTAGTGGCTCCACACTGTCAGATGTTATCTTGTTTTTCCCATCCTTTGAGATGATCGGGTGGGTCCCAGTTTACCCTCCGGGGGTTGTCTGGTCGTTCCCACTTTGATGCCGCCTTCAGCCGATGGTCACTGAATTCCTAGGCTGGCACCTCCCTGCTCATTCATTCATGTACACCAAGCATTCATCAGCAGACATACTGTCTTCAACACTTTTGGGGTGTGTACTAATTTATTTGAGACTCCCTGCCCTTTAATCAAAGAGGGTGGGGGTCTTTCTATGCTGTTTCTAGGTACAAAGCATGCATAAAGAACAAAGTCAAATAACCTGTTTGCAAGTTTCTCATAGCAATACAGTATCTTTCTGAGAACAGATACAATCAATGGTTTACACAGACAGTAGCTTGTAAGTTTTAACAGGAGACCCAAGAGATCTTTTTACTTGGTAATGCTATGAGGTTTAAATTGTGGGGGACAAATTATGGGGAGTTACTTTCACTTGGGGAATCACTGCCAGTACCTTCTTTAATATCCCTACAAAGGAAGGCAACCCCAGGAGCCCAGTAGAGCACACGGATGCATTTACTGAGAGTGAGTTAAGCCCAGAAAGCATATATGGTCATATTTCGAAGACCTGCACAATCCACCATGTGCAGTGTCTCATGTGGCTGGTGTTTATTAAGTGAGTAGTCTTGGAAAATACCACTACTTTTTGTTCCTAATTTCACCCTGGTTTAAAAAGTTCAGAAATATAACCTCTTCCTGTCCCCAGTAGACATGCCTTCATTCAAAAGCATTGAGGATCACTGTTGTTCTGGTTGCTGTCTGCTAATCTTACAAATTCAAAGGTGCAGTGGTCTAATAGTGTTTTGAGGAAGGGTAGTAAAATATCTTGGGAGGCTGCCTGGGGTGCCTCTTTCTCTTCCCTTGGGTTCATTTTGGACACAGAGACTTGCACTCTAGAACCAGGTGATGCTGCTAAGGGTTATAAACAATTGAGAGTTGGGAGATTCTCAGCTGCGCAGGTCTACCTGTCAATTGTTTTATAAATTGGATAAAGAGGAGAACAGTCAGTGAGGAGACAGGGGGCTAATAAATAAGTACTTTCTAAAACCTGGTTATTCTAGCTGTTAAAGGATGATAATTCTGTTGTGTTTCTTTATTGTTCTTCTTGCCCCATCCCCAGCAAGTTGGGGAAGGACAAAATAAATATAGTGGACTATTCTTTAATTGATAAACTGGAGCACCATTGTGATACTTACAAGTCAACCTGCCCATTCTGGCCCACTAACAGGCAGTTTTGACTAGCACAGCCACGGGGTGTGGAAAATTTTACTAAAACAGCCTGTCAGCCAGGGTATGTCCATACAGCAGTTGAGAGTGAGCCTGCTGGCCTAGGTTGACACGCTCGGGCTAGCGGCGCTTACTCTAGAGCTCTAAAAATATGTGTGTAGACAGTGCTTTGAAGTTGTAGCTGGGGCTGTAGCTGGGCCTGTGAAGGCCATCCTCCTCCCTTCACTTCAGAGCCCAAGCTTCTGCCCAAGACGCAACTTCAAAGTGTGTCTATTACAGCTGTTTTTAAAGCACTAGCATGAGCCCCGCTAACCCAAGTCTGTTGACCCAGGCTCGGAGGCTTGCTTCTGCTCAGATCAAAGTTCACACTTGCTGAGGTTCACACGTAATTAATCTTATAACAACCTCAGGTCCCTCAGGGTTTATGTTATTGCTATTGACCTCATAACAAATCACTATTTAGTGAAAAGCTTGTACATGACTTATTTTCAAGAAAACATTACTCCAAAAAAGGCTGCTACCTTTATCCTGCCAAGAGCTTGTGTGTGTTTTCCTATTGCCTACTCTGAGCTCTGTGGCAGGGCCCACTCGCTCCTGCCTCTGTTCCAGTCCACAAATGGCCCAGAGACCTTTATGCTAGTAAAACACCTGGTGCAGTTTATTTACAGCATGGGTTCCCACCATCCTTGTATACTATAAAGTCTTTTACTCCTACTGTTTTGGGGAGCCTTCTGCTCCTGAGGCAAGCAGGAAAAAACAATCTCTCTCTCCCCTGGCCTTCTTTAATCTTCTGCCTAATGGCTTAATTAGCCTTCCAGCTCTCCTCCACCCACCAATTAGGCACAGCTCTTCTTAACAAGGTCGGTTCTGCAGTGTTTAATTAGAGCTGCAGTGACCAAGAATGCTGGCTCAGCCGCTGTTGCCCAGCACTCTTGTCACAGGGTCCAAATGCAGACAATAAACCAGCAGAATATACCAGTTGTCTATGCTAGTTTATAGAGTTCTGCTTTCTGGAGAGCTGATTACACAGCTATGAAAGACTGATTACATTTGAAAATATGGATCATCTTTCTTAATTCAAATGACAGAAGACAATCCAGTTTAAAAGTTTAGAATAATACAGTAATGTTCCTACTTGACAATGTTGAGCTCTTTTGGTTTCTACCAATGACAGTAACCAGACTAGCCACAATGTGCTGGGCACTGCATGGACACAAAGGAAAAGACATATAATATCAGGGTTGGAAGGAACCTTAGCAGATCATCTAGTCCAATCCCCTGCTTAAAGCAGGACCAATCCCCAATTTTTAGCTCAGATCCCCAAATGGCCCCCACAAAGATTGAACTCACAACCCTGGGTTTAGCAGGCCAATGCTTAAACCACTGAGCTATCTCTCCCCCCACTAGCTGCCTGTATCTGCCCTAAAGAGCTTTCAGTCTAAAGAGACAAAAGATACATTCAGGTTTGAGGAAAGAGGTATAAACAAAGTGATCAGGAAGATAATAAGCGTGTGGTTTTATTAAATTACTAGGGATGTCAGATTGGGGGGTGTGTGTGAGAGAGAGAGAGATTGGTGTGTGTGTGTGTGTGTGTGTGTGTGAGAGAGAGAGAGAGAGAGAGATTGGTGTGTGTGTGTGTGTGTGACAGAGAGAGAGGGAGAGAGATTGGTGTGTGTGTGTGAGAGAGAGAGAGAGAGAGATTGGTGTGTGTGTGTGTGAGAGAGAGAGAGAGCGAGCAAATGAGAAATCAACTTGTCATAGCAAACCCCAAACCCCAAACTTTTTGTCTGGAAAGAAAAAAATACTAGTTTTCAAATTTAAAACAAAAAAAGTGTATTTTTTTCTGTGGAAAGCAGGTAATTTCCATAAAAACATTTATTTAATTAAAAACCCAATTTTCCACTGAAAAACAATTGATTAAAAATTTCTGACCAGCCCTACTAAAAAGTTTCCTCTTTTTTGACCAGCCCTACTACAGAGTCCCATTTTAAACTCAACTCAGCAAGTTCTTCCTTCCATCCTTTCTCCACCACTCAATCACCACAGCTTCTTCCATTGAAAGAGTTACATACATCTTTAATATATGAAAGATCACAAGTATATTGGTCTGTGAATATACTGTAGAAAGTAAATAGAAGTTTAGATTAAAGAAAAATAAATACAGATAGATTTGAAGATTAAAGGCTATATAAAATAGGAAGCTTTATTCAGTATAAGACATAAGGCTAACCACCCCCTTTCCTAAAAACAGTTCTTGACTTTTCCTTAATGTAATTAATTTCCTTTAATCAAGAAGATTATATTTACCACAAATACTATGAAAGTCAATGTTACTCTTGAGGGTCTGATCCTCTTCTCTGAGCATTACAGGAATTTGTTCCTTTTACTGTAATCCCTCCTTTTTGGTTTCAAGGACCTTCCTATTTGAATTTAAATGTGGATTAGTGAATCCTATCTTCATTGTAAATTCTTCCCATCCAATTTCCTTAATTGTGTGTGTTTTTGCATAGTTTGAGTGCATTGTTCTTAGTCAAATTTGGTCATTTCTTCACAATCATGACTAGCCTTACCCTTTTCAGTCTGCATTTAGAGCTCGCCACTGCATCCAAGCAGTTTTGATTAAAGCTTTTAATGACCTTTCCTTTGCAAATTCAAAAGGTCTATCAAGAGTATTGATTTTGCTTAGACTTATTTGCAGCTTTTTAACAGAATTGATTATAGGAAGCTTATTTACTGTCTGTTGTCCACATTTGGTATTCAGAAACTAGCACTAAAGTGCTTGGAGTTTTATTAATCATTCTCGATTATTTAAGGGGACAATTTTTATTTTATTTTATTTTATTCTTGATCCATGGGACCATTGCAGGATTTGGTTCAAGATTTTTTTCATTATCCTTGGAGCTAACTGGTGCTTTGCTTAAATTGCAATGGTTTTGAATAATATTGTGATTAACCTGTTAAGCAGGAAACTATGATTACCATCAGTCCCTTCCCGTTTCTCCTGACCAGGCAGAAGGACCCTAACCCAGGAAATGACTAGGCACTTCTGGGGAAGCAGTGGATACTTGGAAGCCAAGAGTGACAGAGAAGCTGGATGCTGTGAGAAAAACCCAGGAACTGGGTATACAACAGGCAGTGCAAAAGCTGAAGAACTATAATCTGGACCTGAGTATGACTGCCAGACATTACAGCTGGGTGCAAGTCTGTCAGGGGAAAGAAGACTGGGCAGAGAGCCAGTGCAGATGGGCCCCAGTGAGATATACCATTAACTGAGCCTGGCCTGGAAACCTTCAAGCTCCTATTTACTTTAAATAGAAGCTTGGACTGAGGACAGCAATACAGACACTAGGACTGAAGAGCCCTAACCCTTGACTGGACTGTCCCTGACTACCACCAGGAAGCCCAAATATGAACCACTATTGTCTCACTCAGTTATAATTGCTTAAGCCACTGTACCTATAGTACCTGAAAGCTTTCCCTTTCTTACCAGCACTAGTAAGACATCCCTTCACTTTAGCCAGAAGTATGAGTGGTTATTCGGACCAATCAGAGCTAGCACCTACAAGCTCTAGGGGATGAAGTGCATTCAGCGCTTGCCTCCTAGTCGTGGTACACCTGGCACACTACTAGAACCTTAGGGCATGTCTACATGCCCAGGGTCAAGGCAAAGCTCCCTTGCAGCTACATTACAATTGCTTTAAACCCAGGGCTTGGACCAAGGGGCCCGGAATCCTGCAAGGCTGGAGAGTCCGAGCTTGAGTGAAACTGGGTCCCAGGGTCCAAGCCCTATTCCTTTGCAGTGTAGACACAGCTCTGCTTGACTTAGGTACGAAGAGTCATCCAGAAGTATTCTACAATTCCTTGGGGAAAATGCTTTAGTCCTCTATGCCCACAATCTGCAATGCACTCTATTGAAAACAGAAGCCGCCCCTGTGATGCTCTGTACCTTGGGGGAACACCAAGCACCCCCATGTTCATCCTTGTAAAATGATTGTGTGGTATCCAATGCAAATTTTGTCATGTCGGGTGCTGAGCATTGTTGTTATAGTGATGTTATAGTAATTGTTGTTAGAGTAATGTTATAGGTTATAATTTCATGTATATAGTTATGAGGCTGAAAATGTGTCTTCATGGCTTAAAATAAGCCCAGGCAAAAACTCTCCAAGAGCAGAGAGGCAGTTCACACCTCATCAGGGCCTGTATGGGACAAACCCAGCCCAACCTCACAGGAACAAAGGACGCTGGCCTAGGCAGCAACAAAATGATCTGTTGGACTCTCCAGTGAGTCACCTCCCACCCATCCTTTGGTCAGTTTGGGACTGCGATGAGGTAATATTCACCTGACTCTGAAAGGAGGGAGGAGGTAAAGCTAAGAGGGAAGAATGAACATGATAAAAGAGAGAGATGTTTGCTATGCTCTTCCTCTCTATTCCACCTCCATCTACAGACACCACCACCCAGCAACTGAAGCTCTTATCAAAGCGGAGAGGCTCACTGAAGGCACACTATCAGAGATCTTCCTGGGTTTGCAATGTGTTTATGGCCCTTCACCAGAAGCGGTGGTCTACATAGACCACCAATGAAGCATCAATAACTATGCCAGTTATATTGAGCAGCATCTGCCAGGGAGTGCCAGGGTACTCCTCTTCCTCTGCCTCCTCCTCCTCCTGCAGATCCATCAGGAAATCCATCAGGTACTTTTGGTGGGATAGAAAACACTGCCAAAATGTCCACCATTTAGTTGAGTTGTAGATAAAATACTTAGGCCCAGATCCAGCAAAGCAATTGTGCATGTTAGAACTTTACAGCTGCCTGAGAAACCAGAGCAGTGAAAAGCATCTATAACAAGAATGAGGGTCTGGCAACTATGTCTCCAAGCAAAGAAGATTTTGTATTTTGACTCCATATTTTTTTCCTCTTTGGAGAGTCAGTACCCAAAGAATAGCTCTTGAAGCCACACTCAGTCTATGGCAGACAAGATATGAAAATAATGTGTTTTGTTTTATTGTGGGTTGTCTAGATATTTGTAAGTTAGGGGGAAATTATGAAAAATATTGCTTTTTACTTTAAAAAAACCACACACACAAGACATAACAGAAGTTCAGAATTCAAGGCAAGATATTTTATGCTGGCTGTTCAGGAGTGTGTTTTACAGTAGTATATTGCATTGGCTTGATTTTCTTTTTTATAAGGGAAAAAACAATAGATGGTAACTACCAACCACTTTATCTAATATTTATTAGAGAATACTTCTGAATATGTCTTTAACTTGTTGCAAAGTATATTTGCGATTTAGCATATCCAGCATGTGGCGCCGCTTGCAACCTGTTATAAAATTATCCAAAATAATTAAAACACAATTTCAGACTGACTTTTTAGAGAGGAGTTTGTTTGTCATTTTATTTGGCATAGCGATGTATACATCATACTTTAGGAATTTATAAGCTCTACAGGATTTGAGAGTTTATAAGCTCTGCAGTTACTGAGCATATAACACGATCTGCAAGCCTGTTTCCTATGAGCCTGCTCACCTTATATATGGACCAGTATTAAAAGGATTTTAACATACAAATCACCAGTGGTTTGGCTGGTTTTAGTTTGTATGCTAAGGTAATGTGTGTGCATATGTGTGTGCAACATACATATGTTGACTGTATTGTCAGACAATGTGTATAATAAGCCTATAAGAAAGTGAGGTTTGCAATTGTCTGAATCTGTAAAACACTGAACTGTTATCCTGTACAAAAAAAACAAGGGGTTTCAAATGTTTTTGAAGGCCTGAACCTGTTCCCATTTAATTTAACAGTGGTTTTTGCCATTCATTTCAGGGGGAACAGATTTGTTCCTCTGACTGCAGACAACTGAGAAGCCAGAAATGATATACAAGGTTGTCTGAAGCTTTCCTGGTAAATCTAAACAAGATTTGGTTTTTATTTCATGGTCAATCTTATATTTATTAGAGTACTTTCCCAGTTCCAAAGGGATTTAGATATGCTGTAGAATTGGGATGACACGTGTGAAATCAAATTTACCACTGGCAAGTATGAATACAAATATGCACATCTGTCTTCAAAATAAAAACAAGCAGAAAGATGGCACTGAACTAACTAAAGATCTTCCAGTGACAGACTCCTGTGTCAGTCCTTCTTTGTCATCTATTGAAGCATTTAAAATTGGCAAGAAAAAGGACCGGATGATGTGACATTTGGGGTTCACCCAGGCCAGTAAGGGGTTCAGTCAACGCCTGCATTGTAACCCTAGGTGTCTTGTGACTGTGCAGTTTGGTTCAGAGCTCCAGACCCAACAGCCTGACAGCAGCCCACAAGCCTCACCCTGGCTTTGTCCAACTTGGATACTCTTTGCAGGCAGACCTTAGTACCCTTCCAGTCCTGAATGTGCCCTCACTGCAGAGTCCAGTCACTCTCACAGGACCCCAACAGAAATGTATTAGGTCGCTGCTTCTACAGACACAGTTCAATAATATTCCAATCCCAGAAGCACACACTTTACTGAATGTACCCAGCACTAATGATATATAAAGAAAGAAAAATGATTTTATTACCAAAAAAGTATGGATTAAGTGATACCAAGTAAAAGAAAATAAAGGCAGAGATGGTTATCAGCAAGTGAAAGTGAAAACAGTCGTCTAAAACTTAATTTAGCAAGAAAGTCTTTGTTCAAGATGTTTTTTTCTCTCACCCACGGTCTCCTTTGCAGCCTTTTCCTGGCTGGCCTGGCTAGAACCCATCACTAAAATAAAATTGCTTGGTTTCTCTCCTTAAAATGAAGGATAACTTAGGGGTTTGCTCCCCTCTCTTTATAGTTCTGTGAACTTTTGAAATGTATTCTTCTGAGGGGTACCCCCAGATAGAGTACATTAGTTCATGTTGAGTAAAGGAGCCAGGAAGTCTGAAAGTTAAGGCTCCATGCTGGTTTCTCCCCTGCTGATAGTTGCTACTATGTAAATTATCTCTTTCTGCTGCAACATCCGATACAAATGAATAGTCCATTGCAGCGGTTGTCAAACTTTAGCAAACCAAGGGCCCCCATTTTCATTTACATTTTTGGGGGACTCCCAAACACCCCCCACTCAGCCCTTGCCCCGCCTCCCACGGGCTACGGACTCTGGGCTGGGAGTTTGGGTGCGGGAGGGAGTGAGGGGTGCGGTGGTGGGCTGGGAGTTTGGGTGCGGGAGGGGGTTTGGGCTCTGTGAGGGAGTTTGGGGGAAGGAAGGGGTGTGGGAGGGAGTTTGGGTGCTGGAGGGGGCTCAAGGCTAGGGCAGGGGTTGTGGTGCGGGAAAGGATGAGGGGGGCGGCGCTTACCTCGGGTGGCCCCCAAAAGTGACCGGCACACCCCTCTGGCAGTGGCTTCTAGGCAGGGGGTCAGGGGGTCTCTGCATGCTGCTCGTGCCTGCAGGCACTGCTCCTGCAGCTCCCATTGGCCGCAGTTCTCGGCCAATGGGAGCTGAAGAGTTGACGCTTGGGCTGGGGACAGCGCATGGGGACCCCATGTCTCCGTAACCCCCAGGCCTCAGGGATGTGCTGGGCACTTCCAGGAGCGGTACAGTCCCGGATTCCCCACTCCTCCCCCCCACCAGGGCCTCCTTCAGGCTGGGGAACAGCTCCTTCAGGCCAGGGAACAACTGTTCCCTGGCCTGAAGGAGGCCCTGGGAGGGAGGGGGAGGAGTTGAGAGATGGAGGGGAGAGGAGTTGATAAGCAAGCCCCCCAGACACCCTGGAGTACCCTCGGGACCCCCAGGGGTCCATGGACCCCAATTTGAGAAATGCTGGTCTACTGAAGAGGGACCATATCTGGTCTGAGGTGTCGCCCTCCTTCCTTTGTCTAGAGAAAACCTGTTTATCAACTCCCCCTGACATGCCTGGTTTAAACACATTTTAGGTCACAGACTTTAAAACACAGTACTAGTGAGCATCCGTACTTTTACATGCAGCATTGCTACATATATTTTACAATTATATTATTGACCAGTGTGTTATCAGTTTTCAAATGATACCTCACAAGGCATATTCTGTACAAAATGATTGCAGTAGTGTATGTGTGTGTGTGTGAGGGGGAGGTGGTGAATACAGGGTGCCTTGGATCATAGATATACTTTAAACAATTCAACTTATATCATGGCAAAAAATGAAAAAATATGGTACATGTACCTAATATATTTTTTTGTTGTTTAATCCAATCTAATGACTATCAGGAGGTCAGACTAGATGATCATAATGGTCCCGTCTGACCTTAAAGTCTATGAGTCAATGTGGGTTAAGTGTCTATGTGTGAAAGGTGGACAGTTAGGCACAAACCAACTAACTTTTAGAAAAGTAATAGCCATAAAGGATTAAGGGCCTAATTCTCATTTACTGTAACACCCTTTAACACTGCTGATAGTGAAAAGGGGTCTTAAGGTGGGTGTAAATTAGTGGGGCCTTAGTGTAAATGATAACCAGTCCTTAAGTATTCTTCTGGATCAGGATCTATGTATGAGCCCATCCCAGAGGACTGGAATCCAATACACACAAAGGAGATGTGAAGATTCATCTGTGATCTTCTTCTCCCCATGTGGAACTCGCATTTACATGTGAAAGGCATCTGGACAAGCCAGCTATGTCTGAACACTACCATACCCACATCGGTTCAGGATGTCTGGTGGGCGTATAAAGTGTTATTTGGTGGTGGGAATGCTGGAGTTGAGCCAGTTAACAGGACGGATAATGAGAGACAGTGGGATTGTCAGTTCAGTAGAAAAAATATTTGAGTTTGTTTGCAACTGGCAAATGGGCTCGTGCAGATATTGGAGGTTAGAAGAACAGGAACCAGATTTTAAGAGGATGCTGAAGCAGGGGCATAGAAAGGTAAAAGAGCACTGAGCAGGGGATGGAGAGTTCTGGACCACTTCCACAATTGCTGATGGGGACCTAAATGGAGAGTCTATTTCTGCATCCTCATTGATAGGTACCTTGCTTCTTAGTCCCTTGCATTTGATCAGCATCTCATTAACTAAGGGTACGTCTATACTCATGCGTCCTGTCGGAGGAGTCCAATCGATCTTCTGGGTTCGATTTATCGCGTCTTGTCTAGACGCGATAAATCGAATCAGGAAGTGCTTCCCCGTCGACGCTTGTAATCCTGCTCGACGAACGGAGTAGGCGGAGTCGACGGGGGAGCCTGCGCGCCGTGTGTGGACCCCGGGTAAGCACCTTTTCATTCGAACTAAGATAGTTCGACTTCAGCTACGTTATTCACGTAGCTGAAGTTGCGTATCTTAGTTCGAATTGGGGGGTTAGTGTAGACCAGCCCTTAGATACTATAGTTACGGAGGTCAATTAAAAACCTAAATGGAAAGAATATTTTTTTCCTTAATACTTTGACAATCATTGCTCTGACTTTCCCAAACTTGCATGGTTCTTGCATTTTTTTCAGTATGAGTAGTATAACTCACAGCTTTTTTGCACTGTATAAGGAGACAATGAGACCAGTGCATGGCCACTTTGCACAACCTGGACCTCTAGGCACTGCTTATGTCAGTTTAAAGTGATGAGGCATTCCTTGCAATGGTCCACAAATGCCACAGGTTGATTACAATCTGAATAAATGGCTGAATACAGAAATACACTAGGGCAGTGGCCCTCAAACTGTGGGTCGAGATTCCAAAGTGGGTCATGATCCCATTTTAATGGGATCGCCAGGGTTGGCATCAGACTTGCGAGGGCTTGTGACCAAAGCCAAAGATTGAGCCCCACCACCTGGGGCTGAAGCCCTTGGGCTTCAGTCTAGGCGGTGGGCTCAAGCTTCGGCTTTGGCCCCTGTAGCGGGGTGGAACCCCGCTCCTGCCCGGAGGGGCTGGAAATAGCCCTAGGAGAGGGCTGAGGCGGAGAGCTGGGCTGATGAGTAAAGCAGCCACAGCTGTGGCCGGTTAATCAGGGCCCAGCTGGCCCTTATAAGAGGGCAGTGGGCCTAGAGCAAACACAGACTCTCTCTCTGCCTTTAGGGAGAGAAGGGCCTGGCTGGAGGACCTAAGCACGGTACCTGGAGTGGCGCAGGGCTGGGGAAAGGCCAAGGGAGCTGGGGAGCTCTGGCCTAGGAAAACCCCAGGCTGCAGGCCTGGCAAGGCCAGACCAGGTACTGGGGTTGCAGGGGGTAACCCACGGGTAGGCTGAGGCAGCAGGTCCAAACCCCCTTTGCCTGTGATGAGTGGCTTATACTGCAGTCTGCCCCAGGGCGTGGGGGCTAGCTGGTGACTGGCAGTAGCCTACGACTGAGGCGAGGTGGGGATAGTGGGTTGGGGGTTCCCCTGGGGAGGGGAGACCCAGATCTAGGGATACTGCCAGGGGGCAGCACCCCAGTTAAAAGGGCACCGGGTCCTGGGAGGGACGCGGCGCCAGCGTGGACAGGCGGATCACTGGCCTGCAGAGGGCGCTCCAGAGGCTGGTGAGCTAATTCCCTGGAGAAACCAGCAGGAGGCGCCGCAGGGGTGAGTCCGACCCTGTTACAAGTGGTGGAGAATGCGGGCATAGACGGTCCGCCCTTGATACAAGGGGCAGGGCAAAGGACTGTGGACTATTGCCCGAAGAAAAGAGCGTTGAGAAACGGAAGGTGGAGAAATGAAGGACTATTATTGGAGAGCCTGTGTGGCCCGCCTCGCCGAGCAGCAAGCAAGGCTGCTACAGCTGTTGCGGGGGAGGGCACAAGGACCTCGGTGTGGGCCAGGCACCTTGGGCTGGAGGCCAGTGCCAAGGCCTAGAGACTGTTTCGCCTGTGGGCGACCGGGACACTTGAAAAGGGAGTGTCCCTACTGGGAGGGGGCAAGAAGGCTCTGCCCAGACAAGGCACCCCCTGTGAAGTCAATGGGGGGGCCACGAACCTGTTGGGTCTGTGGGGAACCGGGGCATATAAAGAGGGAGTGCCCTCGGGGGACTCGCAGGGCCCAGGCCAGCCCAGAGGTGGCCAAGGGAAGTAACTGGCTATGCTTCCTGTGCCACAAGGGGGGCCAGAGAAAGGGGCCTTGCCCTCGGAGAAGGAGGGGGAGGCCAAAGGATCGGGCCGGGTCCAAGACTGCCCCGAAGGAGGGGGTGGTGATGACCAGGGCTCTCGAGAGGGGATTGTCTGGGGCAGAGAGGCCCCCGATAAACCAGGGAACCCACACAAGAGCCACGAGGGCTACAGTGGGGACCCAAACCCTTGAAGAGGGAAGCAGGTGGCTCCAAACAATGGAGGACCTGCGGCATGAGAGGGATTCCTTGCGTGCCCAGCTGAGAGGGATGCTGGGGTGCTAGGGGTCCTCTCCTTACCCCCCCGGTGGAGGGGATCTTGAGGTGGGGGGTGTGTAGCAGGGTGGAACCCCGCTCCTGCCCGGAGGGGCTGGAAATAGCCCTAGGAGAGGGCTGAGGCGGAGAGCTGGGCTGATGAGTAAAGCAGCCACAGCTGTGGCCGGTTAATCAGGGCCCAGCTGGCCCTTATAAGAGGGCAGTGGGCCTGGAGCAAACACAGACTCTCTCTCTGCCTTTAGGGAGAGAAGGGCCTGGCTGGAGGACCTAAGCACGGTACCTGGAGTGGCGCAGGGCTGGGGAAAGGCCAAGGGAGCTGGGGAGCTCTGGCCTAGGAAAACCCCAGGCTGCAGGCCTGGCAAGGCCAGACCAGGTACTGGGATTGCAGGGGGTAACCCACGGGTAGGCTGAGGCAGCAGGTCCAAACCCCCTTTGCCTGTGATGAGTGGCTTATACTGCAGTCTGCCCCAGGGCGTGGGGGCTAGCTGGTGACTGGCAGTAGCCTACGACTGAGGCGAGGTGGGGATAGTGGGTTGGGGGTTCCCCTGGGGAGGGGAGACCCAGATCTAGGGATACTGCCAGGGGGCAGCACCCCAGTTAAAAGGGCACCGGGTCCTGGGAGGGACGCGGCGCCAGCGTGGACAGGCGGATCACTGGCCTGCAGAGGGCGCTCCAGAGGCTGGTGAGCTAATTCCCTGGAGAAACCAGCAGGAGGCGCCGCAGGGGTGAGTCCGACCCTGTTACAGCCCCCCACCCAGGATGGTGAGGCTTGGACAGGCTCAGGCTTCGGTCCCTCCCTCTTGGGGTCGTATAGTAATGTTTGTTGTCAGAAGGGGGTTGCAATGCAATGAAGTTTGAGAACCCCTGCACTAGGGTCTGCTTTTCAGAGAGGTCTCATGCCAAGTATTTCCCCCCACCATGAGAGCCATTTTACTGTCACCAAACCAGAGGTCATTTATGAACTCAGGCCCTTAATGAAGAGGGAGTAGTTTCAGGTGTAAATGAAAGACACAACCTAAGAAAAGCATCATGTAGGTCTGCTACCTAGGGTAGCAGGGTCAAGATGACCCTTTCAAATGCATTTAGTTTGGTATTTTTTTACAAGTTGTAATGGCATTTACATGCATAA
Organism: Chelydra serpentina; assembly: GCA_037349315.1. Lineage (NCBI taxonomy): Eukaryota > Metazoa > Chordata > Testudines > Chelydridae > Chelydra > Chelydra serpentina. The sequence continues at coordinate 74,269,457 of JBAIAC010000004.1, forward strand.
TTATGATTAACATGAGTTAGTAACATTTTTAGTTTTAATGCATACTTTCAGCCTATCCAGTTTAATAGGTTAGGAGAAGGGCAATATTGAGAATTATTCCTTTACGTGCATATTTTGGTTTAACTAATTGTTTTTAAATGTATAAATCTGTTGTAATTAATCATAAGCATAAATGTTACATACTGGGGAAAAGACGCCTGTAGGACTGATCTGCAGGTATTGACTTCTATGGACATCCTCACTTGAGCAAACTTAGCTTTACGTGGATGTAAAACACTACAATCAGAATGGTAGTTTTGCATCCACTTTGCACATGCATAAGTGACTTTTCAAGGTGCAGGTTGTTAGATAATCTGGATGTTTATTTTAATTGTTTCAAAACCATGTTTTTATGACCTACCTATGTGCAGGTATCCTACGGTTCCCAGCAATCAGGATAACATCACACAGTTGCTGTTGCTTCAAGTAGCTTTCCATCTTTCTAAAGGTTTGTTCAGCATGGTGTACTGCCTGATAGAACTCCTCAGAGTTACTGGAGTCCATATCACATTGAGGTGTCAGGGGATGGCCGGCTGCTGACAACCTGTGAAACACAAAAGAAAGGCAGTGTTGAAATGCCACCAATTGTCTAGTCTTAATCACAGACTTCTAGAGAGTGATAGAGAGAAATCAATGCATCTTTTCCTATTATCACTGGAAGTACAAGACAGCAAAATATTTTTTTTTTTCAGTTTAAAGAACCAACTAATGTATGTAACAGTGGTTTAGCCAAACCATTGTTATTTCTGGGACACTGAAAAAGTACTGGTATATCATTTCTTTCAGCTAAAGTAAAATATTATTAAATCTGTAAAAGTCAAAGAATAAATAAGAGTTTACCATACTTATGCTAATGTTAATTGTAGAATTTGGTCTCTAGGTTATTGAAAAATAAACTTTCATTATTTTGTTACTCTTTTTTGCACTCTAAATTCCTATTATTTGCAAAACTGTATCAGTTGTTATTTACACAGAAATTTTTGCAACAGAATACATGGAAAAGTGAGTTTTCACAGGAGAAATTAAGAAATAGAACATCTCTATACTTGTTATAAGTATGCCTAGTCTAGTTCAGATCTTTAAATCTTAAAATTGTTATGATCCACATCAGAAGACAAAACTGACTTCACTGGAAACAGGATGGGGCCCTTAGTGTGGTAATAAATATCCAACACTGAGCTAGAACTTTAAGAAATAGTTAATGATGCTATACTTAATTTAGTCCATTGTGGTGAGCTATTTGTGATACCAAAATTCAGAAAGCGGGTCTTAGAGATTAGGGATAGATGTAAAATGCCTATGAAGATCCAAAACCTTGGATTCTAAAGTTTGAAGCATTTCAGATCTGAGTACAAGCCCTTTGCTAAAAGTAAAAATATCTGCCATCAGAATTATTGATCTTTCATGTGAGTATGTGCTCCCAGACATTCCTTGAGCAAAATGGAAGTGTTGGTACAAAAACAATCCTCTCCTTTTACAAACATTTTGTGTGACTACTTCAAATTAAAACTGTTTTTTTCCCATATCTAGTGGTGTTAAAAATGATGTGTTTTACATAAAATTCATCAAATTCTTCTGCTCAACCAAACCTATGCAAATCATCTAATTCAACAGGATGGTATCAGAGTAACTGAGGGCAGAATTTCGCGCAATATATCAAAGATATGCTCAATAAATAAAAAGCAATCACAATGTATAAATATTCTACCAAAATGAAAATGCTAAAGATAGCATATGGTGATTATTGATAATTGATAACCGTAAGTGATACAGTCTTTTCAAAGCAAAAGTTGAATCCAGTAACAACAATATTCCAGTGACATTATTGAGAGTTCCGCAGCACCATACACAGGGCTTAACAATGCATACCTAACACAGGCAAAATTCCCACTGAAATCAATAAAGTAATTTCACAATTATATGTTAAAGCAGGAAAAACAGATGCTATAAATAATAAAAAGAAATCAAGAATGTTTACTTTTCTCTGGTTGCAATTTCTCTTTAAGTGTATAAATTGTTATAGTAACTATTTCTGTTTTTCCATATACACATACCAAAGATTTTATATTTTCAGATTCTAAATCTGTTCTGTATCCAAAGCTATTCCATTACTATATCCTGCTGTTATTGCCAGGTACAAGAGGGCAAGACTAGGAAAGCATCCCTATTCCACACTGATTCTTGGATGTCATGGTGTCCCATTGAAGTGGTTGGCAGCAAGCATAATTTAGGGCGGCCTGCAGACGATTCTAGGTTACAGAGCACAGACACAGTCACCTCTGCACCTCCCCTACTGAGCCACACCGTGCCAAGTTTAACAATATGTGTGAACCTGAACCAATTATACTTCTTGATATAAAATAAGAATTGATAAAACAATTGACAGAACTTTATTGAATGTATTACTCAATGAATAACTGTATAATGTACTACTTATTTAATTTTGTTTTGCCCAACCTCAAAAAAGAGAAAGCATACAAATAATAATGAATGGAGAGAACTCACATGATGTGGAGTACGAGACACGATATGGTTGAGTGGAGCTGCAGCCCTGTTGTTGTATTAACTTAGATGGAATATATAGGCCCAAAAACTCAAAGGCATTAACATGATCCTGTCACACTGTCTAACATTAAATAGTTTTCAACAATGTTCTGGGTTTGGTATACAGAAACCTCAGCCGCCTTAGTACCATTGCAAATACACCATTAAAAGTCTCAGTATCTTTCCAGGTATCTAGTAAGGTGTTCTTAAATGATTCCCCATTATCATTCACACTTTTCTGATCAAATTCTTCCTCCCAACTGATTTTGCACATAATTGTTTTCAGCTTTGTGAAACTGGCCCTCTTAAAGCACCATATTATATTAGGGCTGTCAAGCAATTAAAAAAAGCAATCATGATTAATTGCATAATTTAAAAAATCGAGATTAATTGTGTGAGTGAAAAATAATAATTGTGCAATTAATCGCACTGTTAAGCGATAATAGAATACCATTTATATACATATTTTGGATGTTTTCAACATTTTCAAATATATTGATTTTAATTATAACACAGAATAAAAAGCATCATCATCATGGAAGCATGGATTATGGAAACATGCATCATGGAAGCATCATGGAAGTATGGAAGCATGGAACTATCATAACCCATGGAAGCATGGAATCATGGAAGCATCATGTAAGCATGCATCATGGAAGCATCATCATCATGAAAGCATGTCCTCTGGAATGGTGGCCGGCGATGAAGGGGCATATGAATGTTTAGCATATCTGGCACGTAAATACCTTGCAATGCGAGCTACAAAAGTCCAATGCAAACACCTGTTCTTACTTTCTGGTGACATTGTAAATAAGAAGCTGGCAGCATTATCTCCCGTAAATGTAAACAAACTTTTTTGTCTTAGTGATTGGCTGAACGAGAACTAGGACTGAGTGGACTTGTAGGCACTAATGTTTTGCATTGTTTTGTTTTTAGTGCAGTTATTCAACAACAACAAAAATCTACATTTGTAAGTTGCAATTTCACGATAAAGAGATTGCACTACAGTACTTATATGAGGTGAACTGAAAAATACTGTTTCTTTTATGATAGGTTACAGTGTAGTAGCCATGTTAGTCTGTGTCAGCAAAAAGAAAATAAGAAAAAAAGAAATACTTGTGGCATCTTAGAGACTAACAAATTTATTTCAGCATAAGCTTTCGTGGGTTAGAACCCACTTCATCGGATGCATGGAATGAAACATACAGTAGACAGATATTTCTACAGTCAGAGAAATATGATAAGGTGGAAGTGCGTATACCAACCCTACTTCCACCTTATCATGTTTCTCTGACTGTATAAATATCTGTCTACTGTATGTTTCATTCCATGCATCCAATGAAGTGGGTTCTAACCCACGAAAGCTTATGCTGAAATAAATTTGTTAGTCTCTGAGGTGCCACAAGTATTTCTTTCTTTTTTCTTTCTTTTATCACTCTCACAGTGCAAATATTTATAATAAAAACTAATAATATAAAGTGAGAAGTGTACACTTTTATTCTATGTTGTAATTGAAATCAATATATTTGAAAATGTAGAAAAACATCCAAAAATATGTAATACATTTCAATTGGTATTATATTGTTTAACAATGTGATTAAAACTGTGATTAATCTTGATTAATTTTTATCGCTATTAATTTTTGAGTTAATCATGTGAGTTAACTACAATTAATCAATAGCTCAGATAAAAAGATTCATCAAGATTAATCACAGTTTTTATATATATAAACCATGATCACTTCTACCTAAGCTACCATTAAGCTACTGTAGCAGAAGTAAGCCTCACACAGACTTCAAGTTGGAAATTTCCCTGGTCTAAAGGGTCACATTTCAGAGAGATAGTGCTCCCCAGTCTCCCTTGCACCCAACCCTGGTATGCCCACTCAAACAAATCCTTTAATCCCTGTCCATGCGGAGAAGCACGCAAGGAGAAGCACACATTGAATCTGCCCCTGTACATGCCTCTGTTCCTTGTGTCTGTGCTCTGATTCAACTATTTAAGGGTAAGACCACCCAGACCAAGGAGGCTGGATACCTACAATAGCCTGTACAGTTTGAATTAACTTTTCCCTTACTCATGGTTAATTTTATGTTGTAATATTATGTCACAGGTATACTGCAATTCAGAGATAGCTTGGTGCACTCTTCAATTGGAGAAGCAATGTCAATACCCTAGAATAGATATTAGTTACTAGAGTTCTGATTCTCCATTGCCCTATATTTTGTACAATCATTTACACCTATGCATAATGGCTGTCAATCTCTGCCATTCTGGTTTGATAGGTTTTTTACATGCACTTTGCACAGGTGTATATAATGGCATAAAGCACAGGGCAATGGAGACCCAGACCTTATATATATTTATAAGAAAGGCTGATAGTAGGGTTGAGCTAAAAGTAACTGGAGAGGTGCCCAGGGGAAATGGAGGGAAGTGAAGGGTTCTCTGTTGTCACCACTCCCTGGTTCTCTCTCCCTCTCTCTTTCTCTCTCTAGGGGAAAACTGAACAATTAAGTGGAGACATTGCAACCCTCGAGCTGCTGAGCTCCAAATATACAAATAGCAAACAATAGCATGTAAAATGTATGACAGACGAAGGCTCAAAATGAACAGAAGAGAAAGAAATTTGAAGTAAAATGTGATGTGTATTGGAAAGGATGGACAATCTACTGCCTTGCACCTTGTGTAGTCATTTACATCTCTGCAAAATAGGTGATCAGATTTTATAGCAATAGAGCCATAGAAAAGGAAGAATGTAAAATGCCACCACTTTACACAGACATCCATGCTTATTGTCTATTTCATCTACCTAATTTGAATGCATTTTTCCCTTCAACCACTGATGTCCAGGCCTTAAATGAGAAACTCTTAAATTGGGATACATCAGAGCATTTCATTGTTACTGGAACACACAATTTGCCCTTTTGTATTTAACTTTTTTCAATTTATAAAGGGATCAGCCATCCAGAAATCCAATTATCTGCCACCTTTTCCATTTGCTATAAAATATGTTATACTTTAAGTCTTTATAATAAATATGTTTAGAAACAAAATATCTACAGTTCCTTAATAAAATATATATTAATAGTCTACTCCTTATAATTGGCAAATGGACACAAGAAATAGTCTACAAGCAGAGACAAAAAAAACCCCTTCACATAATTTCTTCCCTAACTAGTGTTTATTGCGTGCTTTGTATTCATTAATCTGTGGGATTGCTGTTTCTAATCTAAAATAGTCTGTCAAGATTCATCACCTATATCAGTGATCAACAGTTAAAATTCAAGAGAGAAATAATTTTATAGTGCTTCTAAACTCTTGCTTACAGTAACAGAAGGATTGTGTTTTTGTTTGCAATCAAAGGTTTGGTTTCCAGTCTGCCACCAGAAATCAAAGTTGTAACCAGGTGCACTACCAGCAGTTTAAACAGATTACTTGTCTTCAATTTATTTAATCACAACCAAGTTATCCAGAGTGCTAAATCAAAGTGAAATACTTTGAATTATCCTCTCTGGAAAGTTATTTCAATATTTATTTACAGTTCAAATATTGTGTTACAATTGTTATCTATTTAAAGGATTTTTTTCACAATATTTTCACACACACACACACACACACACACACAGAGAGTCAAGTGCAGATCTATTTTTGAAGCTCATTCCACAAATGATTCCACAAATGATCTGTTCCTTTCCTACAGCTTTCCTACACCTAAATCTGTATAATGTATAATTGAAAATAAAATTTCATCCAGGGACTAATTTGGGGCTCAAACTATTTGTAACCAACCTCATTTCTTAGTCACCACAAGGCACCATTCAAGCATTACGGCAGGGACTGGCAACCTTTGGCATGTGGCCTGTCAGGGAAATCCGCTGGAGGGCCGGGATGGTTTGTTTACCTGCAGTGTCCGCGGGTTCAGCCGACAGCAGCTCCCACTGGCCACGGTTCACCGTTCCAAGGCAATGGGGGCTGACGAAAGCAGCGCCGGCCGAGGGATGTGCTGGCTGCCACTTCTCGCAGCCCCCATTGGCGTGGAACGGCAAACCATGGCCAGTGGGAGCTGCAATCGGCTGAACCTGTGGATGCTCAGGGCTGAACTTACCATGAGGCAAACTGAGGCAGCCGCCTCAGGTGCCAGACTGTGGGGCGGGGGGGGGGGGGCGCCACTAGGACCCAGAGTGTAGAAAATTGTGTCTGCTGCTGGTGCATATGTATTCTCTAGATGCACAGACATGCTGGAGTGCTGTGGTGAAGGAAGGAGGGCACAAGAGACATAACAGGCAGGCAGGAGAAAAGGTGAGAGGGAATAACAAAAAGCAGCAGGAGCTGCAGGGAGAGAGAGGAGGAGGAGCCTCTTATGTATCTCTCTAGCACCCCCAGGAGTCTGGACTGATTAACACCAGCTTCTCAGGGAGCTTTCTGTTTTCTGCTGCTTCCCTGAAACCACTTGAGGAGAACAGGCAGTCAACTGAAGTAGTAGGACCCAGTTAGGCCCTTAAGATGCTGAAATCTTCCCTCACTCAGACCCTGCTACCAGCCTGCTTATTTGCCCCCTTCCATTGAGCGTTGAGAGCCACTATAGCTGGCACAGAACAGCAGTCATGAGTGAAAGAAGAAAACGCCCCTCTGGGACAGCATTCAGAAAAAGAAAGAAAGCAAAGGAAGCTTTTCTATCTAAGCAGGAAGGAGCTCTCCTGAGATACATAGACACAAATGTTCATGGTGAGCCTTCCATCCCCAGTGAGGATCTGAGTGGTGAGGAGATGCCTGATCTTCCAGTTAGTCATAGTGCAGGTAACCTGGCAGGTACTGCAGCATCCATATCTCCATCTCAAATGGATGTAACCATGCACATTCCTAAAGAAAAGTGTAGATCAAAGAAGAGCGTGGTGGAGGCGCAAGAAACAGCTGCTGCTGAGTTTAGTTCCTTAAGTCTAGATGATCCAGGACTGTGGACCCACTTGAGCAGTAGCCTGAGGGACTTCCTTGTACTGCATGTGCCACAGCAAGTGAAAAACTTCATGTTCCCCAAAGGCAACGAAAATAGAAGTTCCCATCCAACACATTACTGGCGTGAAATCCCCAATGGTGACAAAGTGGAGAGGCCATGGCTTATGTACTCAAAAACCCAGAATGCTGCATACTGTTTTTGTTGCAAAGTCTTCCAGTCTAATGTTCCAGTCACATTGGGTTCTACAGGAACAAAGGACTGGAAAAATCTGGCTAGAAATCTGGCATGCCATGAGAAGGCAGAAAATCACCAGAGAGCATTCCATAGGTGGAAAGAGCTTGAGATGAGACTAAGGTTAAAGGTCACCATAGCTGATCAGCATCAAGAGAAGATTGCATCAGAGTCTTTTTACTGGCAAAATGTTCTGAAAAGGCTCATTGCCATTGTGAGAATGCTTGCTACCTAAAACCTAGCACCTTGTGGCACTTCAGACCAGCTGTATGTGCCAAGCAATGGAAACTTCCTTAAAATTGTGGAGCTGATGGCTGAGTTTGATGCTGTACTCCAGGAGCATCTAAGAAGAGTCACCACCCAAGAAATGTATACACACCACTACCTTGGAAAAACAATTCAAAATGAGATCATACTGGCAACAAAAGTCATACAGAAGATTGTGGCAGATCTGAAGTCAGCAAGATATTACTCTTTTATTCTGGACTGCACACCTGACATCAGCCATACGGAATAAATGACTGTAATGGTGTGTTTTGAAACAACAGAACCTAGTGAAAATGTCCCTGCAATGGTGACTGTCAGCGAGCATTTTCTAGAATTTATTGACATTCATGATACTACAGGAGCTGGTATGACAAATGTGCTTCTTAAAAAGCTGGAAGATACGGGAATTGCGATAGCTGACATGAGAGATCAAAGCTACGATAATGGTGCCAACATGAGAGGAAAGAACAGACATGGATCCGAGAGTTAAACCCTCGAGCTTTTTTTGTCCCATGCAGTTCTCATTCATTGAACTTGGTGGTCAGTGATGCAGCATCAGTTTCTAGTGATGCTGCTGAATTTTTTTAATGTAATTCAAAGAATCTATGTATTTTTCTCTGCATCAACTCATCGATGGCAAATTTTGAAGCAACTTCTGGGAACATCCTCTCTGACACTGAAACCTCTGAGTGCCACACGATGGGAAAGTTGAGTGGAGGCGATAAAGCCTATCGAACACCAAATTGGGAAGATAGATGATGCCATAGTTCCCATTATGGAGGATAATGCTTTGACAGGAACTGTTCATGGGAGAACAGTGGCAAAGTGAAAAGGAATCACCAGAAACATACATAACTTCAAATTTCTGTGTGGCTTAGTGTTGTGACATGACATACTATTTGAAATAAATGTTGTAAGCAAAAGACTCCAAGGTGTTGACTTTGATATATCTGGAGCAATGGAATAACTGGACAAAGCAAAGTCATACCTACAGTATTACCGGTCAGATGAGGGATTTTAAAACTTTCTGAAGAGTGCACAGAAGTTGGCAGAGGATCTTCACACTGAGGCTATTTTCCCACCCATTCAAGAATACAAGAGTCACCGAAGAAGACATTTTGATTCCGAGGCACGGGATAATCCTATAAGAGACCCCAAACAACAATTCAAAGTTGAATTCTTTAACCAGGAGCTAGATTGTGCAATACAGTCAGCTGAAGAACATTTCATACAGCTCAAGGAACACAGCAGTATATTTGGGATGTTGTATGATATTCCAAAACTCCTCACTGTACCTGAAGAAGACCTACAGTAGCAATGCAGGGCACTAGAGACAGTGTTGACGCATGATGACATGCTCAATATTGATGCAAGTGATTTACTGATGCAGGTGATGAACTGAAAGCCCTTTCCAGATACATTTCAGCAGGATCAACTCCAAAGGCTGTTCTGGAATATGTGTGCACAAATAAGATGACCATCCTCTTTCCAAATGCTTTTGTTGCTCTGCATATACTTCTATCACTTCCTGTAACAGTTGTCAGTGGAAAACGCAGCTTCTCCAAGCTGAAGTTAATAAAAACACATCTATGCTCCACAATGACACAGGAGAGGCTGGTCGGCCTTGCAACCATTTCAATAGAGCATGAGCTGGCCCAGACTGTGGATCTTCAGGAAGCAGTTCAAATCTTTGCAATCAAGAAGGCACAGAAAGCACCACTTTAATTATTCAAACAGATAAAAATGCCAGTGTTTACTATGCAGACAAGAAAAGTACATTTGTTGTTCAGGCATTCGAAAGTGACATGTTACTTAACATTTTTGAACAAGGCATTTTAAGTTAGTTCACATTTATTGGGGTAGGTAGCAGAGCAGCACAATGAGAGGAGTAGAACAGGAAGAAGGCAAAATTGAGACCTTTCAAAGTTTTGGCCCAAGCGAGGGGACATGGGGGCATCATTTGAGCTGCCCGGCTTAGGTGTCAAAATGTTGTGGGCCGGCCCTGCAGGTGCTGCAGGTAAACAAACTGTCTCAGCCTGCCAGCGGATTTCCCTGACAGGCCGCGTGCAAAAGTTTGACGATCCCTGCATTATGGCATCCAAGTTCCTAATCAAAATATACCTGATTGTCCGGCTATTCTGAAAGGACAGGAGATACCTGATATGGTTTTAATCAGGCTGCAACTTTATTATTAGATGTCTGGGACTGCACAGCTGATAGAAGTGTACAGTGCAGGCAATCCCATGTTCATTCAATAACTACGGGGGGACTTCCATCAGCCCTCCCCACTTTTTCCATCCATGTCCCACAGCCAACCCATTGCTGGGACCTTACCATCCACATCCCCTTGTAGGAGGATTTAGGTGGGATATAAGAAAAGGGAGTTGGCTCCCTGCTGTACCAGTCATAGGAGCCCCAAACCACCCTCCCCAACATTCTGTTCTTTTAACCAACATCTCCTTTTTAAGTCCTTCGCCAAGCCATTTATCCAGTCAATGTATACCTTCCCTACGGAGTACCTGCACTGCCCATAATCCCCACACTTACTTAATTAGTTGTGCCATATTAGCCTAACTCCCTTCACGCCTCATGTCAGCAAAGCCTTCCCCGAACCCACTGTGGGGAAGGCAAAAACAAAAACACACACTCCACCTAAGCTAATCTGGTGGTGTGGGAAAAATTCCTTACCAGTCCCCCTAAAAAGGGTCAGTTAGCACAAAGCCCACAGCAGGTCCTGACCAAACCTGATATGTTGTCCCCTAAAGGGGAGGGAGGGTGGGTGTTGCCTTGCCTGCTCCGTGGAAAAGGGCTTCTCCCACCTAGGCTTGCATTTTTTAAACCCTCCTTCCCTTCTTGTCCCAGGGAATGAGTAAGTATTGCCACACTGACCCTTTCCCCTATTTTGCATCATCATCTGACCTCTCCCCCTCCCCCACCCCAACACCTATAGAGCACAATTTCCTTTCTCTAGGCCATCTGGACAACATTCTCCCAATTTAAAGGTGCAGTGCGGTCAATCTGATGTTCCATGTACAAAGTTTTCTCTCAGATCAAGAGGAGCTTCATATACAAAATAGCACCAGAATGTTATTAACCTGAATAAAGAACAATAAAATGCCCCTTTTCCAGAAGACTTATGAAAATTAGGAATACTCTCCCTTAAAGAGTTGCTAACAGGCATCTCAAAATAAAGCACTAAACCTGATGAGGAAAAATCATAAAATTAACAGAATACTTAAATAAACATAGTTTAATCACACTGTTTGTCAATGTTTCCCATTCCCATTTTTAAGTTTGTGACTATCTATTGAAATTGTAAACTCACTGGGGTGAGATCTGACTTGCCTTCACATCTGTCTGTAAAGCATCTAACATACAGTTGGCAATATGGAAACAATAATAAAATTAGATAAAACAGAAATAACACCAGGAAGAATGGGCTTGTGGCTAAACCATTGGCCTGGGACTGTAGCAATCTGGGTCAATTCTCAATTTGGATATAGACTTTCACTGTGTCCTGGAAGAAGTCACATGGTGTGGATTTTCAAAAGAGTTTAGGGCCAGATTTTCAGGTGCTCAGCACCACAACTGGAGACAGATTTTTAGAAGAGTTCATCTCCACTTCCAAGGGCACTGGAACCTTTGTAGAAGTGTGGGGGCCAAAACCAAAGTGCCCCCTTCCTCTCTGCAGTGGGCTGCTCCAGCGGTGAGCCAGCTGCCCTCTCTTCTAGTGTTGCAGTGAAAGGTGGGTGAAAGGTGAATTACACCATCGCCCCAGCAGAGTCTATTATTCTCAGGGGAGGGGGAGAATCTCCAGGGGACATGAATTCTGTTCTAATGTTTCTTTTGTTAAAAAGTGGATGGCATGTCCCACCCACTTTTTAAAAGTGTGGGGCCATGGCCCGCTGGTGCCCTCCAGTTCCGGTACCAGTGATGTAGACATCAAAAAGTGCTCTGACCTCAGTAGCTCCCATTGTGACACTTATGGAAAACAATTCATAAGAGTTGAGCTTTTTTGCTTTAAAGCTTCTGGCCCTTAATCTCTCCTTGCCTTAATTCCTTATCAGTAAAATGGTAACAAGTATGATTTTTTCTCACATGAGTGGTAGAGGAGAAATTAATTAGCATTGATGAAAATCTCAGATACCATCACTCTGGTAAAAGGGGATGTTCACAGACAAAGTATAACACCTGTAATAGTGAATGCAGGATTTAAAGTCAGGAATTCTGTTTTTTAATCATCTTCTCGTTTCTGGATTATCTAAATCTATTTTCTAAAAGAAGATCATATGTGTCCTATAAAACATGAGACTTCCAATCTTCCAGCCAGTCCTGAAACTGAGCTTAGACTGTCTTTGAAAGGAATTAACACTTTCAGTAGAAACATTTCTAAAAAACATGCTTTCTGTATAAAATATTCTATATAAAATATTAACAAAGTTAAATTAAGAACCATCTGCACAAGTAAGTATTATTTCATTTTAGATTTTATAATAATTAATGGCCAAAGATCAGAAGCTTCATGGTGTGTTGCAGCTCAACAATTGCAGACACATAAAAACATCTCAAAAAGTAAGGACACTCAACTGAGACAGATGTATAGAGTTAACGAAGGTAGACTCACAGGAGAAGATGTCTGTGGGCAGCACCTTATCCAGGGTGACACATGGCTATTGTCTGGCTAACAACTGAGAAGTTACCAAATAGGTTGTTAAGTCCAAGAGTGTCCTGATTAACAGTTACAACAATGGAACTTTCAGCCAAACCAGAGCCATATATCTCATCAGTAGTGCTGACTGGAAAACAAGGATTTTATTTTGCAAAATATTTTTATGTTTCAATATATGTTTTCATTCCGATTTGGAACAACACTAAGGCCTATCCTTTTTTTTTTTTCATGAAGGGAAAAAACACAGACAAAGCATTCAAGAATACCCAGTAGCCTGGTGGTTATGTCACTCACCTGAGTCACTGGAGACCCTGGCAGGCAAAACAGGTGAAAACCCTAGCCAACAGACTATTTGTGGGTGTGGGGCAATGTTCCCTCTAATTTTTGACAGGCCATGTGCGCAAAACATTTCTTCTATGCAAACTGTTGTGCATCTGTGCAAATGTTTGTGCATGCGGTGTTTCGCTGTGTGCGCGGGGTTTAGGATCTGTGTGCGCGCACACAAATGCACAGCTTAGAGGGAACAGTGGTGTGGGGTCTCTCTCTCTCCAACCCCACCTGCTGGGGTGGAGAAACCTTCCCCTTGAAAGTTTCATCAGAAACTATATATTTCTGTTTGTACCATAGAATCTCTATGCATAGTGTGACGGGGCAAGGCCAGATGGCTATAGGAAAGTGGTAAGGAACCAGTATGTTAGCCCCGGGCTAAACAAATCCCTGATACCTTATGGCAGTTGCTCCAGGTTAATCAAGACACCTGGGGCCAATTAAGAACTTTCCAGAAGGCAGGGAGGTTGATTGAGACACCTGCAGCCAATCAGGGGCTGGCTGAAACTAGTCAAAAGCCTCCCAGTGAGTCAGTGAGGGGCGGATGTCAGGAGCTGTGGAAGGAGGTTGCGTGTGAGGAGCTGGGAGCAAGAGGCACTAGGAGCTGAGAGTAAGAGGGCGTACTGCTGGAAGATCCTGTGGTGAGGATAAAGAAGGTGTTGGGAGGAGTCCATGGGGAAGTAGCCCAGGGCGTTGTAGCTGTCGTGCAGTTGTTCCAAGAGGCACTCTAAACAGCTGCAGCCCACAGGGCCCTGGGCTGGAACCCGGAGTAGAGGGAGGGCCCGGGTTCCCCCCAAAACTCCCAACTCCTGATCAGACACAGGAGGAGTTAACCTGGACTGTGGAGTCTACTAGAGAGGAAGATCTCTGAGGCAAACAAAATCCGCCAATAAGCACAGGACCCGCCGAGGTAGAGGAGCAACTTTGTCACAATAGTAATTCCATGCCGGAATTATAAGAATATAGCAGTAGGGATATATTACCGATCACCTGACCAGGATGGTGATAGTGACTGTTAAATGCTTATGGAGATTAGAGAGGCTATTAAAATAAAAAACTCAATAATAATGAGGGATTTAAACTATCCCCATATTGACTGGGTACATATCACCTCAGAATGGGATACAGAGATAAAGTTTCTTGACACCTTAAATGACAGCTTCTTGGAACAGCTAGTCCTGGAACCCCAAGAGGAAAGGCAATTCTTCAATTAGTCCTAAGTGGAGCACAGGATCAGGTACAAGAGGTGAATATAGGTGAAAGAGGTGAATATATGGTAAATTTAAATATATTATGGTCACTATTGCCACTTGGGATAATACCACTATTACCAACAGGGATGGTAAATTTAAATATATTATGGTCACTATTACCAAGTGGTAATAGTGACCATAATATATTTAAATGTACCATCCCTGTTGCGGGGAAAACACCACAGCAGCCCAACACTGTAGCATTTAATTTCAGAACGGGAAACTACACAAAAATGAGGAGGTTAGTTAACCAGAAATCAAAAGATACAGCACCAAAAGTAAAATCCCTACAAGCTTTTTAAAGAGACCATAATAGAGGTACACATTAAATGTATACCTGCAATTTAAAAACATAGTAAGAGAACCAAAAAAGAGCCACCGTGGTTAAACAACAAAGTAAGAGAAGCAGTGAGAGGCAAAAAGACATCCTCTAAAAATTGGAAGTTAAATCCCAGTGAGGAAAATAGAAAGGAGCATCAACTCTGGCAAATGAAGTGTAAAAATATATTTAGGAAGGCCAAAAAAGAATCAGAAGAACAGCTAGCCAAAGACTCAAAAAGTAATAGAAAACAAATTTTAAGTACATCAGAAGTAGGAAGTCTGCTAAACAACCAGTGGGGTCACTGGACGATCAAGATGCTAAAGGAACACTCAAGGACAATAATGCCATTGCGGAGAAACTAAATGAATTATTTTCATCGGTCTTCATGGTTGAGGGTGTGTGGGAGATTCCCAAATCTGAATTACTCTTTTTAGGTGACAAATCTGAGGATCTGTTCCAGATTGAGGTGCCATTAGAGGAAGTTTTGGAACAAACTGATAAACTAAACAGTAATAAGTCAGCAGGACCAGGTTGTATTCACCCAAGAGTTCTGAAGGAACCCAAATGTGAAATTGCAGAACTACTAACTTTATTATGTAACCTATCATTTAAATCAGCTTCTATACCAAATGACTGGATTATACATAATGTGATGCCAATTTTTAAAAAGGGCTCCAGAGGTGACCCTGAAAATTACAGGCTGGTAAGCCTGACTTCAGTATCAGGCAAACTGGTTGAAACTATAGTAAAGAACAACATTGTCAGACACATAGATGAACATAATTTGTTGGGGAAGAGTCAACATGTTTTTTTGTAAATGGAAAGCATGCATCATCAATTTACTAGAATTCCTTGAGGGGGTCAACAAGAATGTGGACAAGGGGGATCCAGTGGATACAGTGTACTTAGATTTTCAGAAAGGCTTTGACAAGGTCCCCCACAAAAGGCTCTTAAACAAAGTAAGCTGTCATGGGATAAGAAGGAAGAACCTCTCGTGGATTGCGAACTGGTTAAAAGATAGGAAACAAAGGGTAGGAATAAACTGTCAGTTTTCAGAATAGAGAGAGGTAAATAGTTGTAGATAGTTCTCTGAAAACATCCACTCAAAGTGCAGCGGCAGTCAAGAAAAGTGAACAGAATGTTGGGAATCATTAAGAAAGGGATAGATAATAAGGCAGAAAATATCATATAGCCTCTTTATAAATCCATGGTATGCCCACATCTTGAATACTGCGTGCAGATATGGTCACCGCATCTCAAAAAAAGATGTATTGGAATTGGAAAAAGTTCAAAAAAGGGCAACAAAAATGCTTAGGGGTATGGAATGGCTTCCATAGGAGGAGAAATTAATAAGATTGGGACTTCTCAGCTTGGAAAAGAGACGACTAAGGGGGGATATGATAGAGGTCTATAACATCATGATGGGTGTGGAGAAAGTAAATAAGGAAGTGTTATTTACTCCTTCTCATAACACAAGAACTAGGGGTCACCAAATGAAATTAGGGTTTCATTTGAAAATAATAGGAAGCAGGTTTAAAACAAACAAAAGTATTTTTTCACACAATGCACAGTCAACCAGTGGAACTCCGCCAAGAATATAACAGGGTTCAAAAAAGAACTAGATAAGTTCATGGAGGATAAGTCCATCAGTGGCTATTAGCTAGGATGGACAGGGACGGTGTCCCTAGCCTCTGTTTGCCAGAAGCTGGGAATGGGCAACAGGGGATGGATCACTTGGTAATTACCTGCTCTGTTCATTCCCTCTGGGACACCTGGCATTGGCCACTGTCAGAAGACAGGATACTGGGCTAGATGGACCTTTGGTCTGACCCAGTATGGCTGTTCTTATGTATTCATACCTCAGATTCCATAGTGATGTCATTGACTGAATAACACTGGTCTACAATTTTTGAGAGGTCGTCTGCTTCAGAGATAAAATGTGCTATTTAGTATGTATTTTGATGTGCTGAATTCAAATATGACAATTAAAACAACTGATTGGCTACTGTTTCTAAGATATTTAAGTTTTTACATTTTATGTCTATGTATATTGTGTAGATAGTAGAGTTTTAATCATAAATTGTAAACCTAGGTCTTTTCATGTGTTTATGGTTGCTTTACATGATACTATTTCACCTGTCCTGTTTATGTAACACTTTAAAAATCTGCAAAGGGGTTATATAAATAAAATGTATTATGAAACAAAAGGCAAAAAACTATTATGTACATAGTTTAGTCCTATTCAGTGTCTACTCGGCGCTTCTTGGCTTGTTTCTTGTATTCATTAAATGGAGCATCTCATCACTGTACAGCAATAGTCTGCAAGCATTGATGGGCTCCATTTGCCCTGATAGCGTTTCTCCATTGTTGCAATGTCCTGGTGAAATCGCTCGCCATGCTCGTCGCTCACTGCTCCGCAGTTCGGTGGAAAAAAATCTAGATGAGAGTGCAAAAAATGTATCTTTAGTGACATGTTGCAACCAAGGCTTTTGTATGCCTTGAGGAGGTTTTCCACCAACAACCTGTAGTTGTCTGCCTTGTTGTTGCCGAGAAAATTTATTGCCACTAACTGGAAGGCTTTCCATGCCTTTTTTTCCTTGCCACACAGTGCATGGTCAAATGCATCATCTTGAAGAAGTTCACAAATCTCAGGACCAACAAAGACACCTTCCTTTATCTTAGCTTCACTTAACCTTGGCAATTTTCCACTGAGGTACTTGAAAGCTGCTTGTGTTTTGTCAATGGCCTTGACAAAGTTCTTCATCAGACCCAGCTTGATGTGTAAGGGTGGTAACAAAATCTTCCTTGATTCAACAAGTGGTGGATGCTGAACACTTTTCCTCCCAGGCTCCAATGACTGTTGGAGTGGCCAATCTTTCTTGATGTAGTGGGAATCTCGCACGACTATCCCATTCGCAGAGAAAACAGCAGTACTTTGTGTATCCAGTCTGCAGACCAAGCAAGAGAGCAACAACCTTCAAATCGCCACAAAGCTGCCACTGATGTTGGTCATAGTTTATGCACCTCAAAAAATGTTTCATGTTGTCATAGGTTTCCTTCATTTGGACTGCATGACCAACTGGAATTGATGGCAAAACATTGCCATTATGCAGTAAAACAGCTTTAAGACTCGTCTTCGATGAATCAATGAACAGTCTCCACTCATCTGGATTGTGAACGATGTTGAGGGCTGCCATCACACCATCGATGTTGTGGCAGGCTACAAGATCACCTTCCATGAAGAAGATACTTTTGACGGTCACGGAACATGGAAACCCTAACATCACCTGCCATGAGATTCCACTGCTGTAGTCTGGAGCCCAAAAGCTCTGCCTTACTCTTGGGTAGTTCCAAATCCCTGACAAGGTCATTCAGTTCACCTTGTGTTATGAGATGTGGTTCAGAGGAGGAGGATGGGAGAAATTGTGGGTCCTGTGACATTGATGGTTCAGGATCAGAAGTTTCATCCTCTTCCTCTTCTTCATCTGACTCAAGTGAGAATGATTCTGGTGCATCACGAACCGGCAGTCCTTCTCCGTGGGGTACTGGGCGTATAGCTGATGGAATGTTTGGATAATGCACAGTCCACTTTTTCTTCTTTGACACACCTTTCCCAACTGGAGGCACCATGCAGAAGTAACAATTGCTGGTATGATCTGTTGGCTCTCTCCAAATCATTGGCGCTGCAAAAGACATAGATTTCCTTTTCCTGTTCAACCACTGGCGAAGATTTGTTGCACAAGTGTTGCAGCATATGTGTGGGGCCCACCTCTTGTCCTGATCTCCAATTTTGCAGCCAAAAGAAAGGTGATAGGCTTTCTTAACCATAGTGGTTATACTGCGCTTTTGTGATGCAAAAGTCACTTCACCACAAACATAGCAGAAGTTATCTGCACTGTTCACACAAATACGAGGCATCTCTGCTCACTTTGGCTAAACAGAAATGTGTTCCTTTGCAAAATCAAACACTGACAAATAAGAGCGCACGACACTGTATGATTTCTAGAGCTGATATAGAGCAATTTGTTCTAGAGCAATTTGTTCAGCAGAGTGATGTAAGCTTCATTATGATTGCATCATCCATGACTTCTAGGAATAATGTGATGCAACTCATATCATGTATGATGCAATACCAGCTTTAGATTGCATCATTCATTGTTTTGCCTAAAAAGCAAGTACTGTCCAAACCCAGTCATAGATTTATTCATGGATCCAGTCAAAGATGTATTTTAGTCATTTCTCGTTTAAATTGAGATCCCTTCCCTTTATAACTCACTTATCCTCCGCCATTCCTAAGTCAAGGGTCGTATATACTGACCCAATAGCATGTCTTGAAAACTAGAGCCAATCAACAATTTTAAGCATCATTTTCATTCTCAGTGACCCAGAATTAGTAAAGTTTGACTACATTTATTTCAGAAGCATTTTGGCTGTAGAGCAGTGATACCAATTTCATATAACCCACATCAAATAATTTGGTATAAATTTTCTTGTTTAAATTAGGCAAAATTACACTACATTCATTTTTATTTTAGTAATTGAAAATGTTTAGACCATCTGAAAAACCCCTGAATAATTTGAGTCAGAATGCAGAAACTGATTAACTAGACTTTATTTTAAAGGATAAGGCTTGCAAATTGACTATGTTTGATACTGAAGAGTGGGCAAAACATATGTTATTCACACTGATCATTTTCTTTGTAGAATAATAATGTTTGATCTCATTTTGAATATCTCTTGAGACATTTGACTATCTATTGGTATAATGAGATGAATAGTTTTTATATTTAACATGCTTTTAGATGTTAATAATTAATAGTTAATAATTTGGCAGTAATCTTTTCCCTTCCCCCCTGCCCGTGTTGATAGATGATAACTGTTTGTTTAATTAACATTTTCTTATGTTTGTATTCATGTGACCTTGTTATAGGAACACGTCTGGTAATGTACACATGCAACTAATATTCATGTAATGCCAGGCTGTAGGTTCATTATTTGTTTAAAATGAAATGACATTTAACTAAGAAAAGAGAGACAAAGAAACAATAAAAATATCAAAGTGATATAGTATCTCTATATAGGGGAAACTTATAATATGATCCATGTGGGCAAATCTAACCCCACACAGTAAAGTGATCAATATCTTAAATCAAGTACTCCCTTCTCATTGGTGGCCAGCATTGCAATGTATGTGAAAGTTGCCTCTGAATTAAAAGTAGCCATGTTTCTACCCCAGCTCAACCTAAACCGATCTAGTCTGCACTGCAATGAAGAAAGCCAACATAGATTAGTGCTCCTCAATTCGGAAGGGTAAAATTCCCTTTAATTTGAACAGTGCAAGATCACTAAGTTGATAAGTGAACTCAGATGAAGTAAAGTTTCTTCTGACCAGAATAACTCTTAATATTAGGGCACTACTAAGACTTGGTTTATTATTTTTTTATTCCCTTTATCTGACTCAGTTACAGGTGGTATGTCTAATTATAGTTTACTAGATCAGTTACATGGAGTTATTTGTTATTTTATTTCATAATGTAATTTAAAACTGTGGAGCCAAATTCTACTATTTTTTACACTTGAGCATCTCCACTGACTTCAATGAGGCTATACAGGATTAAATGTTAACATTGCCTATAATATTAATTTAGTAAATAATTGTATGTAAGAAAGGTATTTGGACAAGGGTTTTCATATCTGGAAGAGGTTCAGGAGTTATTTTTCCTCCCTAAATGTGACAAATTCAATTGTTCTCTGCTGGTAAACTTTTACAACAGGCGGTCATGAGATCTATTCATCCAATTGAAGACCTCCAGCAACAATAGTAGCACATACTCTGGATAAACTTTATAGGATATTTTCCAAATGTTCTATAGATTTTGTTCTTCCCATTCACATGCAATTTAATCTTTAGTCAGAACATTAGTTGGCACACCTATTTTGCAGCAAGTACATACCCAAATCTTACGTCTCCACATACACATCAGTCAAAAGCACAGTTTGACATTATTAGCATTTTTAATCTGCATTTTCAGATTATATTCTTTTTTTAATTTTTTTTTATTTGAACAGATTCTTTCCCAGATCTGGGAAATGTAATTAGACCCTCTTCCTATTTCTTTTTTTCCAAGTCACAACACATTAAGATGTTGAAGGCTGTCCTCAGCAGAAAATCCTTTCATACTGAAAATTGCTCTTTTTGTTCTCCTTGGCACTGATTCCAGCCTTTGAATGTTCTTCTTCTAAACTCATGGACCCCTACTACCCAATTTGGGACAGTTCACGTCATCTGTACAAACCCAGAGAACATACTTTTTCTTTTCTTTTTTTTTTGCAGGGAGCAGAGCAGCTACAGAAGTGGCTGTAGCCTGATACAAACCCTTACATGGGTGTTCTGTTGATTGAATTTATGTAGATTCTGGACCAGCTAAGCCATCCTAATGCTATTGCCTTGTCCTATTCCTAAACAATCCTGTCTGCATTGCCATGGAGTGGTGCTCCTCAACGAGAAAGCACTGCAGAGTTTCCCTGTTGGATTGCTCTATCTCCCATGCACTGCTGACAGAGGATCCATTGCTCTTTCAACTTTGTTTGGGGCATATTGTTCCTATTCCAAATGAAGCTAATACGACAGTATCCTTGTCATCTGTTTTATAGCTAATCTTTCTGCCAATGTATCCACCATTGCACTCTGGTTATATTGCACATATAAACATACTAACGATTTATTGATTGTCACTGTAACCTATGTGTACTGGTACACTTAAATCCATTTCCTCATTGGCTTTCTCTAGTTCATTCACATTTTTATGCAGACTTTTGTTTTGTAGGATCTCACCTAATACATTACTTTGCAAATAAATGCATTTTAATTCCTGAAGGGCATAGGCAGCAGAAAGCTTACAAATATATTATAAAGCACGAGGCAGCTACAGACCAAAGTTAAACCCACATAATACACCAGCTATATGAAAAGAAAAACAGGAGCTGGAGGAATATGAGCCATTTGTGTTGAAAATGAGGCACATAGCCAGAAAACAGCATCCGAAGTCACAGGAGACTTCACTGTTTAAAACTGCTGGCACCTGAAAAGCAACATAGGAGCACAGCCCAACTTCCAACTTAGATAAGTGCCACCAGTAGACACTGGAGGAGGAATTTCAACCCTTTAAGGCAAACCGGAAGGAGCTTCCTACAACAGAGAGAAACCCAGGGGAGCCCTCCTTTCCTGCCCTCTCCATGTCCAATATCAGCAAAAGATTTCCTTTTACACTGGCAGGAGAGGTCAAAAATACACAAACCCCTGAGACAGCATGCTGTGCATGGGATGGGGAGCAGGGCTGCTACTTGATCCCCACAGGACTGTTCCCCTCTGGTTACTTTTTGTTTTTGGACAATGAAGAATTTGATCCCAAGTGAGTAAATAAATGTTGTGCCACTACGTGAACACAATTCCCTTGTGCCTCTGCCAGGAATTGGCATTCTTTTACTCCAGAAAACTGACATTATTGAATTATGATCTCCTTAACCTCTAAGTGCAAGCAAGTATATAAAACAGGAAAATCATTACAACTGGAGTGAAGAGATTGGTATTTTTTTTACAGTACATTAATATTGGGGGGGGTGTCGATTAATCACAGTTAACTCACATAATTACCCCCAAAAAAATTATAGTGATTTTAAAAAAATAATTGTGATTAGCTGTGTGACAGCTTTAATTGCACTGTTAAACAATAGAATACCAAATTAAATGTATTAAATATTTTGGATGTTTTTCTACATTTTCAAATATTCATAGAATACAAAGTGTACAAATATTTATAATAAAAAATAAATATAAAGTAAGCACTGCACACTTTGTATTCTGTGTTGTAACTGAAATCAATATATTTGAAAATGTGGAAAAAAAACAAAAATATTTATGTAAATATTATTCTATTATTGTTTAACAGTTCTATTAATCACAATTAATTTTTTAATCGCTTGACAGCCCTAATTAATATTTTAATTAACCAACTGATATTGCTGGAAAAACCCTTGCTTATTCACAGAACTGCCATCATAAAACACTTTTTTTTGATATATAGATTAAGTATTTTATATTAACTTACTTTATATTATTTGGTTACAAATATTTGCACTGAAAAATCATAAACAAAATAGTATTTTTCAATTCACCTAATACAAGTACCATCATGCAATCTCTTTATCATGAAAGCGCAACTTACAAATGTAGATTTTTTTGTGTTACATAACTGCAGTCAAAAACAAAACAATGTAAAACTTTAGAGCAAACAGGTCCACTCAGTCCTACCTCTTGTTCAGCCAATCCCTAAGAGAAACACATGTGTTTATATTTATGGGAGATAATGCTGCCAACGTCTTATTTATAATGTCACCTGAAAGTGAGAACAGACATTCGCATGGCATTTTTGTAACCGGCATTGCAAGGTATTTACATGCCACATTAGCTAAGCATTCGTATGCCCCTTCATGCTTTGGCCACCATTCCAGAGGAAGTGCTTCCATGCTGATGACGCTCGTTAAAAAAAAAAGAGTTAATTAAATTTGTGATTGAACTTCTTGGGGGAGAATTGTATGTCTTCTGCTCTGTTTTACCTGCATTCTGCCATATATTTCATATTATAGAAGTCTCGGATGATGACCCAGCATGTTGTTCATTTTCAGAACACTTTCACTGCAGAGTTGACAAAACACAGTGAGATTTCGAAAGATTGCTACAACACTTGACCCAAGATTTAAGAATCTGAAGTGCCTTCCAATATCTGTTCGGAACAGGGTGTAGAGCATGCTTTCAGAAGTCTTAAAAGAGCAACACACTGATGAGGAAACTACAGAACCCGAACCACCAAAACAGAAAGTCAATCTTCTGCTGGTGGCATCTGACTCAGATGATGAAAATGAACATGCGTTGGTCTGCACAGCTTTGGATAGTTATCGAGTAGAATGAAACATCAGCATAGATGCATGTCCTCTGGAATGGTGGTTGAAGCATGAAAGGGCATATGAATCTTTTAGCACCTCTGGAATATAAATATCTTGCAATGCCAGCTACAACAGTGCCATTCAAATGCCTGTTCTCACTTTCAGGTGATATTGTAAACAAGAAGTGGGCAGTATTATCTCTCACAAATGTAAACAAACTTGTTTGTCTGAGTGATTGGCTGAACAAGCAGTAGGACTGAGTGGCCTTGTAGGCTCTAAAGTTTTGCATTGTTTTATTTTTTGTACATAATTCTACATTTGTAAGTTCAACTTTTATTACAGTGATTGCACTACAGTATTTGAATTAAGTGAACTGAAAAATACTATTTCCTTTATTTTTACAGTGCAAATATTTATAATAAAAAATAAATATAAAGTGAGCACTGCACATTTTGTATTCTGTGTTGTAACTGAAATCAATATATTTGAAAATGTGGGAAAAAAACAAAAATATTTATATAAATATTATTCTATTATTTTTTAACACTGCTATTAATCACAACTAATTTTTAATTGCTTGACAGCCCTAATTAATATTTTAATTAACCAACTGATATTGCTGGAAAAACCCTTGCTTATTCACAGAACTGCCATCATAAAACACTTTTTTGATATATAGGTTAAGTATTTTGCATTGTATTTGGTACTGTGTTGATACTATACAAAATACTATGCTAAGAGAACAAGATTCAGATGGCAGAGTTAGGAACTGAAAATTGAGGTTATGCCAAAACAGACTGAATTTACACCTCCAACTCCACTCAATTGTACATTTTAATAGTCTTAATGATATGATCACCTAGGAACCATTTCTCAATTTTTACAGTATAAACTCCAGTCTTTCTACAGCCTTCACATATACTGTAATAATTGTTTATTGTTCTATTTTATTTAACAATAATGGTCCAATCTACCTTTACAGACTCGGAATTCTTACCTGTCAAATTCTACACTCTCTAAGGCAGTGCTGCTGAAGATGGTTTGTGAAGGAGTATCCAGTGGATTGCATGTACCAGCTGTAAAAGGTTTCTGAAAGTAGAGTGAGGAATGGACTGCTGGTCTTGCTATGGGAGGGGTGGAGCCAGTGTTGCTGGGTGGAAAGTTTGTGGGGCAAAGGGACTAGTGATACTAGGTGGAAGGTTGCTGGGTTGGAGGACAGGTATTGACGAGCAGGAGATTTGTGAGGCGGTACTGATGGGTGGTGAACTGGAGATATTCCTCCCTGCCTGACTCCATATGTACAGTGGGTACGTCTACACTACAGAATTAGGTCGAAATTATAGAAGTTGATATATTAAAACCCGAATTTATGGAATCGATTGTGTGTGTCCCCACTAAAGAGCATTAAGACCATGAGGTCGATTGACTGTGTCCACAGTAGCGAGACTAGCATCGACCTTCTGAGCATTGCATTGCGGGTAGCTATCCCACAGTTCCTGCAGTCTCCGACGCCCATTGGAATTCTGGGTTGCAATCCCAAAGCCTGATGGGGCAGAAAACATTGTCGCTGGTGGTTCTGGGTACATGTTGTCAAGCCATCAAATGTCCCTCCCTCCCTCCTTGAAAGCAATCTTTTTCGCGCCTTGTCTCCGGGGTTTCCCTGTTTGCTACGGAAGCCTGCTCAGCTCACAATTACCGTACATCTCCAGCGTACGCCTGCACATTAGGTCAGGTGGGGATTCAGTCACGCTATAATATGGGCAGAGGGATAGCTCAGCGTTCTGAGCGTTGGCCCGCTAAACCCGGGGCTACGAGTTCAATCCTTGAGGGGGCCATTCCGCCTGAGGCTGGTAGTCTCGGGACTGCACAGCATAAGCTCCTTGCCTTCTAGCTGCAGATGGTGCAATATGCCATAAATGGTTGTGGTCACGGGACCATACAGCAGCAGCTCCTTGCCTTCAAGCTGCAGATCGTACAATATGCTTGAAATCCGTGTGCTCCTGGCCGGCGGCCTATGGTGTGGCTGGCCGGGGGCGCTTGGACATAAATGGGAGT
This sequence comes from Chelydra serpentina, assembly GCA_037349315.1. Lineage (NCBI taxonomy): Eukaryota > Metazoa > Chordata > Testudines > Chelydridae > Chelydra > Chelydra serpentina. Next base: position 74,295,061 of record JBAIAC010000004.1, read on the forward strand.
GGCCGGAGTGACTCTGGTCATTCTCTTTTTTACGTTTTGTTTAAGGGAGATTCAGCACTGCCTGGAACAGGGGCAGAGGGATAGCTCAGCGGTATGAGCGTTGGCCCACTAAACCCGGGGTTGCGAGTTCAATCCTTGAGGGGGCCAGGAGAGCTTATTGTACTATCTGCAGCTAGAAGGAAATGAGCCTAACCCTTGCTCCCCCCTCCCTCCGTGAAAGCAACTGAGGGGGGAGCCAAAAATCCTTTCACGCCTTTTTTCATGCGGGCGCCATATTGCTGACACCATTGTTATCCACCCGCCGCTTCTGCTCCCACTCTGCTGTCCTGCAAACAGCGTACCAGGGAAAGCATAGAGCACGATCAGATCACCGCAACTGTTATCGCCGTTATGAACACCACGCGCATTGTCCAGGAGTATATGGAGAACGAGAACCGGGAGCTGCTAGAGCAACAGGAGGCGAGGAGGGGACAGCATCAGCCTGAGGACAGTGATGAGGACATGGACACACACCTCTCTCAAAAAAGCCCCCCCCCCCCCCGCCGCAAGGTGGACATCATGGTGGTAATGGGGCTCGTTGATACAGTGGAACACCGATTCTGGGCCCGGGAAACAAGCACAGACTGGTGGGACCACATAGTGCTGCAGGTCTGGGATGAATCCCAGTGGCTGCGAAACTTTCGCATGCGTAAGGGCACTTTCATGGAACTTTGTGAGTTACTTTCCCCTGCCCTGAAGCGCCAGAACACCAAGATGAGAGCAGCCCTCACAGTAGAGAAGCGACTGGCGATAGCCCTGTGGAAGCTTGCAACGCCAGACAGCTACCGGTCAGTCGCGAATCAATTCGGAGTGGGAAAATCTACAGTGGGGGCTGTTGTCATGCAAGTAGCCAGGGCGATCACCAAGCTGCTTGTACCAAGGGTTGTGAGTCTGGGAAATGTGCAGCTCATACTGGATGGCTTTGCAGCAATGGGGTTCCCGAACTGTGGAGGGGCGATAGACGGAACCCATATCCCTATCTTAGCACCGGACCACCAAGCCAGCGAGTACATAAACCGAAAGGGTTACTTTTCAATAGTGCTGCAAGCACTGGTGGATCATAACATCAACGTGGGATGGCCGGGAAAGGTACATGACGCTCGCATCTTCAGGAACTCTGGTCTGTTTCAGCTGCTGCAGCGAGGGACTTTCTTCCCAGACCAGAAAATAACCGTTGGGGATGTTGAGATGCCCATAGTTATCCTTGGGGACCCAGCCTACCCCTTAATGCCATGGCTCATGAAGCCATACACAGGTAGCATGGACAGTAGTCAGGACCTTTTCAACTATAGGCTGAGCAAGTGCAGAATGGTGGTGGAATGTGCATTTGGCCGTTTAAAAGCTCGATGGAGAAGTTTATTGACTAGGTTAGATCTCAGCGAAAACAATATTCCCATTATTATTACTGCTTGCTGTGCGCTCCACAATATCTGTGAGAGTAAGGGGGAGACGTTTATGGCGGGGTGGGAGGTTGAGGGAAATCGCCTGGCCACTGGTTATCTGCAGCCAGACACCAGGGCTATTACAAGAGTACAGTAGGGTGCGTTGCGCATCAGGGAAGCTTTGAAAACCAGTTTCATGAATGGCCAGAATGCTGTGTGAAAGTTATGTTTTTCCCCAGTAATGAAAAGCCCCGCCCCTTCATTCACTCTACTTCCCTTTACCCAAACCGCCCTGCCCTCCCCGCCTCGGTCACCGCTTGCAGAGGAAATAAAGTCATTGTTGCTTAAAAATCATGCATTCTTTATTAATTTGTAAAACACAGAGGGGGAACTATGGGGGTAACTGCCACAGTCTCCCGGGATAGGTGGTGGAGGAAGGGAAGCACCAGGATGGGTGGTGGAGGAAGGGAAGCACCAGGATGGGTGGTGGAGGAGGGGATGAGGGAAGGACAAGGACACACAGCACTTTAAAACTTATTGAATGACAGCCCTTTCTTGCTTGGACTGTTCTTTTGGCTTGAGTGGCTGGGTGCACGGAGGCCACCCAAACGTGTTCTTGGGCGTCTCGGGGATGAGGTTATGGGACTCGGTAAGGAGGGCTGTTGGTTACACAGGGGCTGTAGCGGCGATCTGGGTTCAGGCGGCCTTTCCTGAACCCTACGCCTGTCCTCAGCCATAAGCCGGAGGATTTCCGTTTGATCCTCCAGTAGCCTCAGAATTGCATCCTGCCTTCTCTCTGCACGCTGACGCCACCTACTCTCTTCATCCCGCCGCTGTCTCTCTTCATCCCGCCAGTCATTGTCTTCAGCACGCCACTTGTCCGCGCAATCAAATTCTGCCTTCCTGGACTCCGACAGTGTCTGCCTCCACGCATTCTGCTGGGCAGCCTCAGTGTGGGAGGATTCCATGAGTTCTGAGAACATATTGTCTCGATTCCTCTTTTTTTTACTTCTAATCTTCGCTAGCCTCTGGGACGGTGATGAAAGGGGTGGCGTTGAAACATTTGCAGCTGGGGGAGGAAACAAACGGGAGAGGAGTAGTTTAAAAGACACATATTAAAGAACAATGCTCCAAACATTACATATCACATGTGCATTTGGTCCAAGGTTGCACTTTGCCTGTTATATTGAGGGTCTGCCAGTTTGCTGTGAGAGATCACACAAGCAGGTCCGGCGGGCAACAGAATTCGGCTTGCAGACAGCCATGGTAAGACACAGTCTATAGGCTTCTTTAACCTTCATAACATGTGGGATTGTTTTTAAACAGCAACCCCCTCATTTCCCATAACAAACATCCTTTGGGCTGGCAATTTAAAACAAACAGGTTGGCAATTGAAAAGGGAGGGGAGGCGGTCTTCGGGATAACATGCAGCGCGAACCTAATCTACACACCCCTCCCCAACACAGACACACATCCAAGATGTTCGCTGTTCCCCCTCCCCCCACCGCGTGGGTCACAGCGGGGAAGATTTCCGTTCAGCCACAGGCAAACAGCCCAGCAGGGACGGAGCCCCTCTGAATACCCCCTTAATAAAATTCCCCTATTTCAACCAGGTGACCATGAATGATATCACTCTTGTGAGGATAACACAGACAGATAAAGAACGGATGTTGCTTGAATGCCAGCAAAAACCGGGACCATACGCCGCCATGCTTTGCAATGCCATGATTCCAGACTACGTGCTACTGGCCTGGCATGGTAGAGTGTGTTACCACGGAGCACAGGATAAGGCTGCCCTCCCCAGAAACCTTTTGCACAGGTTTTGGGAGTACATCCAGGAGATCTTTCTGGAGATGTCCCTGGAGGATTTCTGCTCCATCCCCGAACATGTTAACAGAGTTTTCCAGTAGCAGTAGCTGTACTGGCTACGAATTAATCATTAAACACGATTGCTTATAAAACATGTATTAATTTAACAGAGGTACACTCACCAGAGGTCCCTTCTCCTGCATCGAGCACGCCTTGGGAGGGTTCGTAGGTTACTGGTTCCAGGGTGACAAAGAGTTCCTGGCTGTTGGGGAAAAGGGCTTCTCCGCTTCCTTGCTGTGTCTGTGTGCTATTTACAGCATCATTATCATCATCATGCTCCTCTGTGGTTTCTGATGATCCACATATGGAGTCAAACCACATGGGTGGGTCAGTGGTGGCTGCACCTCCTAGAATGGCATGCAGCTCATCATAGAAGCGGCATGTCTGGGGCTCTGACCCAGAGCGGCTGTTTGCATCTCTGGTTTTTTGGTAGGCTTGCCTGAGCTCCTTAATTTTAACACAGCACTGTTGCGCGTCCCTGTTGTAGCCTCTGTCCTGCATGCCCTTGGAGACTTTGGCATATGTATTGGTGTTTCTTCTTTTGGACCCTAGCTCTGCTAGCACGGTTTCGTCTCCCCATACAGCGATCAGATCGAGTACCTCACGCTCGGTCCATGCTGGAGCTCGTCTTCGGTTCTGGGACTCCATCAAGGTCACCTCTGCTGATGAGATCTGCGCTCACCTGCAGCTCACCACGCTGGCCAAACAGGAAATGAAATTCAAATGTTTGCGGGGCTTTTCCTGTCTACCTGGGCGGAGCATTCGAGCTCAGACCGCTGTCCAGAGTGGTCAGATGTTGCACTGTGGGATAGATTCAGGAGGCCAATACCGTCGAATTGAGTCCTCACTAAGCCTACATCGATTCGGCAATATCGCTTTAAGCGCTAATCCCCTCGTTGGGGGTGGAGTAGCGAGATCGATTTTAAGAGCCCTAGAAGTCAATGTTAAGGGCTTAGTCGTGTGGATGGGTGCACGGATCAATTGAAATAACGCTAATAAATTTGACCTAAACTCGTAGTGTAGACCAGGGCAGTATTTGGATCCAAGGGTGCATAGACTAAGAAGCTGCCCTGACCGGGCTTGGACTGAGGCAACTGCAGCAACAAGAGGGAGAGGAGAAAGCTCATTCCCTAGCATACACTACCAGGCTCCCAGTGGGCCCTAGCAACACAAGGAATTCATGATACCATGTGTCCACCATCAGCTGAGCTATGTTGATTTACACCAGATAAGGATCTGACCCCAAGCCTTTTTCATTTTCTGAGGAGGACTGACAAAACAGACTTAAAAGTTCTCCTACTGAATAGAAATAATTCTCTTAACCTTTGGTGCTTCCTATTAACCCAATATGTTGGCACTTCCTGTATAGCCAAACCTTATTTTTACAGGTTTAAACTCAGCTATAACAATGGACTGAAAGTTTGAGCCTGAAGATAAGGATGAATGGATATTGTTATGCATGATCTGCCTTAGTAAAAGCTTGTGAGCCGCTGACAAGCCTATCTTCCCAGCTACTAGAAAAAGATTCAGGTCATGCAGTTGGTACCTGACCTGCTTAGCAGAAATAAAATCACCACAGTTTCCAGTACAATATCCCCACTCCCACCCCGCACTCATCATTCAGTGCCTGGACATATACAGAAACAAAGGAAGACATAAAGAGAGAACAGGGGAAATGATGTTTATAAGCAGTGCTGTGGAATTTCTCCCAACCAAACCTGATTTAAATAACGGACACATTAAAGATGCATCATTACAGATAGTGTCTGCAGCTCATATCTAATGGGTTCAGATATGTCCAGATCCATATCTAATGCCCAGATAATATGGGTCTGTCAATGTAGGGATGCAAAAGGATGCACCCCCCACCCACTCCTCACTGTAAGGATAGTCACTGGAGTCAGCACATACTGACATGACCCCTGCCATCTGACCAGAGTACAGCTTTTTGTAAGGGCAAGAGAATTTTTCTGGGAAATGACACAGAGGGGTTAGGGAGACAGCGGAGAGTTTCTAGAGGGAAGAGAGAGAGAGGGAGAAAGGTAAGAGAGAAAGGGAGATGGTAAGGTTGATTTTTGTTTGTTTTTAAAGTTAATTAGGTGTCAAAAGATTATAGTACACGCAATTCAGTGTGTTTTATTTTTGTATATCAACGTATGTGACTCTATGGAAATCACAAAATTCAGAAACCTAGTAGTGTGGTCATAGGAGTCAAACGTTCTTTGCATAGGATGGGGAATATCCTGCTTTAGAAGGATTTTGTTGTTGCAATTATCTTCTTCACACTATGCATTTAAGATGTAACTGGGAACAAGGGTAAGTATCACCCTATGAGAATAATTTGCCAGAGTAGCAGATTTCATGTTTGTAATAATTCAGGACTACAGTGAGGGCAAATGCCATTGTGTATTCCCCAGACATGCACACAAACATATGCTTGTATTTACTATTGTGAAACAACCAGTTTTTTATTTGCTGGATTTTTTTTTAATATGGGAGACATAGTCAGGATCACTCAAAGTTATGTAAATGAAAGGGAAGAAAAAAGAGTCTGTTTGTTCATTGGCATTATTTCTTAAAAGCTTTAGAATTGGATAATACTCTCACGTCTGTGCAACTGGCTTCCAAACAGAATGAAATATGAAGCATAGGTAAGACCATCTGCTGCCTTTTGTGACACGATAGCAGATGTTGATCCTTTATAAACTCATTCAATGGAAGAGGAATGGACAGGGATCCAGTCTCAGGACTGACAGTTTCAACAGCATGAACTTCAGGGTTTGGTAGCTAGTACTAACAGTATGTTCTTCTGGAACTATTCTTTTTATGGATGGGGTTAACATTTTACTGACACTAGTAATATAAGAAATAGCATTAGCAGGTACAACTAATTTGGGTTTGGTTAATGAATCAGAGAGCCTGCTGAACATGCAAAAGTTAGCCCTCCAAAAGCAAGCTTTGTCCAGTATTTTTATGTTTATGATTTTCCTTGTTCAAATTTTGTTAGCAGTGCATAAGATTCCAGACTCAAAAAATGTCAGTCCATAGCAGGTGGGAGAATAAAGAGGATATACACAAACAAAAAGTTTAAAACATTGAAGTCACAAGCGTCCCTGCTAAATTAGTTCTGGAAAACATTTTGAAGGATGCATGTTATGACTGGGAAAGCTAAATTAATGCACAAAAGTACCTACATAATGTTGCAACTGCAGCCACTCTCCCTACAGAATTCCCTTTGGACTTTAATGTGTCATTACATACAGCAGCTATGGGGTTGGGCCAATAGCATAAAATATTCAAATACTATTTTTCTTTTCTTTTCTGTCTTAGGGTACATCTATACTTACGCGTCCGGTCGGAGGCGCGGGATCGATGTTCTGGGTTCGATTTATCGCGTCTTGTCTAGACGCGATAAATCGAACCAGGAAGTGCTCCACCGTCGACACTGGTAATCCAGCTCGACGAACGGAGTAGGCGGAGTCGACGGGGGAGCCTGCGCGCCGCGTGTGGACCCCGGGTAAGTGCTTTTTCATTCGAACTAAGATAGTTCGACTTCAGCTACGTTATTCACGTAGCTGAAGTTGCGTATCTTAGTTCGAATTATGGGGTTAGTGTAGACCAGCCCTCATTTACACCAACAATTTGATATAATTAAGCTCTGCATTACAGTGAAAAGGAGTGGCAGATTGCATGCAATGTGCTATATACAAATGCATTTTTCTACCTGCCTAAATTCAAACCTAATGGAACTTTGAATAAAGAATTGATTGACCTTTTCTTTCAAATTAATTGACCTTGTTGCCATAGCTTGTCTGTGCAGTGCAATTAAGTAAAATCCATGGTAGATCCCAAAATATTCTATTCAGTTAGTCCAATATAATTAGTACAACTTCCAAAAATGAAAGTATATTAGTACAACTTCCAAAACTAAAAAAGCAAAACGGTTTTCCTAATATTTTAAAGAATAGCAATTTGATCTATGAAACTCCAAATATTTTGCTATCTATTCCAAGAACATGATTGTTTGATATTTACAATAATACTGAACTGAGATGGTATCTCAAAAATACTCCAAAAATTAAAGAGTATCAACCTACTGACAGAAAATCACTTAATTTTGAAGATCCATTTCTGGTTTTCTTTTCTGTCATTTGTTTGGTCCTTCATGCAGCATTTACACTGCCTCCTCTGTTGCCCTTCCAAAGTAGATTATTCACTACAATTCAGAAAGAGACATTTCTCTCTTATACATCTTTACACACACAAATAAAGAGCCTGGGAGGCATGATAGCTCAAGGGAGAGGTAATGCACTGTGGAGCCTTTCACCTCTAGGTCATTTTTTCCAATCCAAATAATGAAAGTATTGACTGGAAATCATTAACAATGGCTGTTTGGCAGCCTATGGTAAGTCTATTGTCTCTGGGCTGACACAAGATGGTCCAAGTCACTAAAGTTTCATACAGACACTGCACAGAAAAGAGGGTGGGAGGATCAGCTGGCTAAGCAGTCATGCAGCAAAACCTGTGCACTCCTGTAAACTCCGTGCACTTATTAGCTTCACAACTGGCCTCCATGTCATTCTGTGCAGGCTGTAAAACATGAATTTGGTTCTGGTCCAGGGGCTAAAACGTGAATCCATATTTCCTTGAGTGCTATGCACCTGGAGTGAATTTCACCCAAAATAAGTTTTCACACCAGCAGGAAAACCTCCCAAAAACACATTGTGATAGAAATGGCAATTTCCTGCAACATCCTGGACAAACCTTATTGAATTAAGTTGAAGTATTTAGGAGCTCATTATATTAAAACTGAAAATGTTTGTGTGTTATTCTGGGATTGTATGCAACTTATCTTGAAGACATGTAAATCTTGGGAAGCGTTATGAGTTTCAATGACTCTTAAAACAATGGGCTAACGCCAGAATAAACTATTAATTGAGTAGGTTCCCTAGGAAATACCTAGGAGTAGGGGACTGCAAATGTCCATCTATGGACCTGATATTTTGAAGCTTTTCTCTAGGGAAGGCACCTTTATCAACAAATTACCTAGTCTGGGGAGAAAAAAAGCCTTAAAGGCATAAAGAAGCAACTCCCAGATTCATGAGGCTCTTGCTCTTAGAAAAAGAGGTTATGAACTTGTAATTGCAGAAAAATCCCTTGATGTTGCATGACAGACTGTTCACCAGTTAGAGCTTTAGTGAAGATGGAGTGATCTCTGGTAGCTTATTAGCATGTGTGTAGGTTTTATTGTTTTAATATGTAACCCTTCTGCCAGGACGAGTTGACAGCAGCAAGGGCTGGGTTCAGTACATAGAGGTTCCCTTTTCATAGAATCATAGACTATCAGGGTTGGAAGGGACCTTAGGAGGTCATCTAGTCCAACCCCCTGCTCAAAGCAGGACCAATCCCCAATTTTTGCCCCAGATCCCCAAATGGCCCCCTCAAGAATTGAACTCACAACCCTGGGTTTAGCAGGCCAATGCTCAAACCACTGAGCTATCCCTCCCCCGAGAATACAATGTAAAACTGGTTCGAGCCCCCCACCCAGTAACCTGGGAAAATCTTTACACACACCCCTGGGCGCCTCAAAGAGGCAATACTTCCCCTCTCGCAAGCACAGTGCCTTGGTGTAACAGAAAATCTTTAATAACAGCAGGTAAACGACACCAGCATTAAATTGGGAGAACACTGCAACTAGGATTCATAAACCAAACTGTGAGCAAGACCCACCTCAGCCAATTGGGCCATGTCCGGTCCTTTGGTTCGTGAGTCCAGCAACCCAGAAATCATCCATAGTCCCCAAAAGTCCAAGAACCCAAAAGTCCAGTCCCAGAGTTCAAAAGTTCATCAGTCTGGGCAGAAATGGGGAGGGGAGAGGTAAGGGGTACCTTACGTGGCTTGAAGATGACTGCCTCACCCCTCCATGGGGCTTTGCCCCACTCTGCCAGCCATCCCGCAAGATGCTACAGCTGCCCCCAAGAACTGCTCTGCTCCGCCGGCAGCTCCGCTCCGCCAGCCGTCCTGCAAACCACGCCAATGGTTCCGCCGGCAGCTCCGCAATGCCAGCCGTCCTGCAAACCGCGCCCACGGTCCCCACGAACGGCTCCACCGGCAGCTCCGCTCTGCCTGCCGTCCTGCAAGCTGTGCCCACGGTTCCCACGAACGGCTCCGCTCTGCCAGCCACTCAGCAATAGAGCTTCAGGCTCCCCCACTACTTAACACACTGCTCAGTGATTTCAGCTCATAAGAGTTTTAGCTCTTTAGTGATTTCAGTTTATAGTTAGGGGAGCCCTAGTGCTCATTTGCACCCTTAGCCCAGAGTGATTTTAACTCAGCAGTCTGAAACCAGACTCCTAATGAACTCAACATTAGCTCTGATATTCCACAGTGGAGAGAGGAAGAGGTATAATTGGTGTCTCAGACCCTCACAAGGAGCCCACACCACCAGGTACTGTGCTTAAGCTATAATCAAAAGGCCCAGTCAAGAAACCTATCCCCAGCCTCTCTCCCTTCACTGGGTTTTGGAACCCATGTCCCTTGGCTGGCGAGCGCTGCCTAGCTGATGGCGAGCTCCCCTTCATCATGACAAAAGGCCAAGTACAGCTCCACTGTCCCCGACTTACATAAGCAGCACAACAACAGTCCACTCTTCCCGCCCCAATAACAGAAATTCCTGCCCCAATGCAGAAAGCTGGGGATCCCACAGCAGCCCAACGTGCCCACTGGGCCACCATGGGTTCGCACCCAGTGGGGTGGGTGTGCCCATGCAAATGGGATCAGCCCCTGGAGTGCTTTGCCACGACTCACCAGCAGATGTCAGGGTGGAGCTCATCCTGACTTTGCTTACAATATATTTTCTCTGTACTGCTTTTACCTTAAGAATAAGTGTGCTTGTTTAGAAAAGGCTGTGGAAACTTAACAGTAGCAATTACACTGTTTACTGTCTCTGAGGAGAAAAGTAAAACTGGCCTGCTGAGGCAGTCTGACCTTGCTGGGCAATTCACAGTGTAGACAGGGAAATAGTCAGCCTGGAAATACCCTGGTCAGGAGGGTAAGGGATGCATGTCTCTACCCAAGAGAGGTGATGGCTGGGGAGCCAGAAGCCCAAGAGTTGGTGCCCTTGCTGGACCATAGAGGAGACTACAGGCGCGGTTCCCCTCAGTTGTAGCAGGCATGTACCCCATCCTACACTGAGCACAGCGTAAGACCTGGGATGGATTTTCTGCTGGCAATCTGTGGTTCTTCCAAAGATTTAGTCAGGATAGTATAACAGGCTGGATCATCATCTAAAAGATTTTTGATTTAAAGTATATTGGGGGATCTGCAAGGTGATCCTTGTCCTAATTGTTACTGTGTTACTTTAGATCCTGCCACACCCACACTGCTCTCACTTTTCACTTGCAACATTACCAAGGCTTTCATGAGTTTAAATACAAAACCAATACATAGGCAATTCTATCACAGTGAGAGAAAAAGAAGTGATTTGGGTTTTCTACTTTGCTGTACTAAAAAGCAAACCTAAATGCACTGTTTCAACATTTGATCTCAAGGCCTGATCCTGACACTCCTGATTTGAAAAGCTTCTTCAGTTGAACTGGAGAAGAACTGATTATTGTATTTGTAACTATGGATAACTGCCCCCATAACTACACTTTTAATTAAAATGACTAAAAATGTCATTATATTTTATTGCTGTGAAATTTATGAATGTCATTAAAATATGGAATGCTATAATTTAAAATGTTATTGTGTGTGTATAAAGTTAAATGTTAAATTTAAAGCAGAATTCTGAACTGATGTTGATTTATATACTCTCAAAGTAGAACAATTTCAGTGGCTAAGTCACAAAACTAGCTGTAACAAAATACTCTTGTGCTCTAAAAGTCATGTTGATAAAAGAAAGATGTGATTACAGACCTATGCATCACTTATTCACATACTTCCAGGGAAAATAAAAGTGCTGCATTTCATAAACGGAGCTATTTTAGGTACTATGTTTGCTAAAACAAACAACACAAAGGAGCCTTCTCAGACACAAAACACTGGGAAAAATCCCTGTCACCTTGTGATGTTACTCATCTTTTGGCTAATTCATTAATCTAAATATAAAACCCAGCAATCAGGACATTGGTGGATCTGTGGCACTCTAAGGATTGTGAGTTCACTGGACAAAGTACAGATTGCTTTTATTCCTTTATGGTACTTATTGATTTTTTCATCCAGATATAGTAGTAGTAGATTCATAGGCTAGGTCTACACTAACCCCCCCTATCGAACTAAGATACGCAACTTCAGCTACGTTAATAACATAGCTGAAGTCGAAGTACCTTAGTTCGAACTTACCTGTAGTCCAGACGCGGCGCGCAGGCTCCCCCGTCGACTCCGCCTACTCCACTCGTCGAGCTGGATTACCAGCGTCGACGACGGAGCACTTCCTGGTTCGATTTATCGCGTCTTGACAAGATGCGATAAATCGAACCCAGAACATCGATCCCGCGCCTCCGACGCGACGGGTAAGTATAGACATACCCATAGATTCCAAATTCAGAAGGAATTATTGTGATTATCTAGTCTGACCTTCTGTATAGCACAGGAGATAGAACTTCTCAAAAACAATTCCAAGAGCATAGCTTTTACAAAAATAACGAATCTTGTTTTAAAAACTCAGTGAAGAAGAACCCACTACAACCTTTAGTAAATTGTTCCAATGGCTAATGACTGTTAAAAACGTACTCATTTCCAGTCTGAATTTTTCTAGCTTCAACTTTCAGGCAGTAAATTCATTCAGTATCTTATCCAGGTATAATGCAATGCAAGATAGTAATACACTGCCACATTTTCAAAGGGAGAGGTCTACTTGTGCACTCAAAAGATTGTGTTGGTGGCATGTAAATTACTAAAATTGCCTGTGCAAACTGAATACATTTGTTGGCATAGTTACCCATGCAGATTTGTCCCTGAGTAACCCATGCTTCTGTTGCTATTCCTTTAAACTGTAGTAGTTAATTGTTTGTTGGGTTTTTATGTTGTTTTATTTGTTTGCTTTTCAGCCAGACCCAGAGGCAGAAAGCCATACCAGAGGGAGAAGAAGATCTCTGCCCTGAGGGCTGATGCTCAAAGGCCTGCCTTTACTTAATGCATCAAGAAGATAACCACAAGGAAAAGGATACCAGCCTATTCAAATAGCAGCACATGTTTTACATGCATAGGATTTGTGATCTGTGTATCTTTTGGCACTGAATAAATCTGTATATTTGATATTATTTTGTTGGCATAGTATTTGCTGTATTGCTGTAATGATAGACTCGTGTTTAGATTCATGAAGAATCTTAATTAAAACTCAAATTGTTTTCTTATAAACAAAGTTTTGTGTGTTGTTTTTTTCTCTGAGCAGCTTTACTACCTCATGATGTCTATTTCAAACTGGAACAACTCAGATTAAAGGCATCCCATGACTGTCCACATTTTTATATTAATCTTATGTGTTATTATCTGCAGGTGGGAGTTCTGCTCTCACAATAGACTGAACCTGTTCACTATTCATAGAATCATAGAATATCAGGGTTGGAAGGGACCTTAGGAGGTCATCTAGTCCAGCCCCCTGCTCAAAGCAGGACCAATCCCCAAATTTTGTCCCAGATCCCTAAATGGCCCCCTCAAGGATTGAAATCACAACCCTGGGTTTAGCAGGCCGATGCTCAAACCACTGAGCTATCCCTCCTGCAATAAAATGGAATGATAGTGTGACCAGTATATCAAAATTCAGTGAGTTACATATGCATTGAAAATAATGTGAGTATGTCTGCATGACTGTATTTTGTGCAAGGCTCTATGTTCCACTTTAAAAATGGGGCCTGTTCTATAATCTATAGATAGAGTATATCAGATTAAGCCTTCCTTTACACATATATGTATATCTTTACAAAAAGATGAGTATTCTGTTATATATGCTATGCCTCAGTAAAACTAGAACTTTGTCACAGGATCCCCCATTGTCACAATGATGGTAGCATAGAATCATAGAAGATTAGGGTTGGAATAGACCTCAGGAAATCATCTAGTCCAATCCCCTGCTCAAAGCAGGACCAACCTCAACTAAATCATCCCAGACAGGGCTTTGTCAAGCCGGGCCTTAAAAACTCCATTCTAAGAATGGAGATTCCACCACCTGTCAAGGTAACCCATTCCAGTGTTTCACCACCCTCCTAGTAAAATAGTTTTGTCCCAATATTCAACCTAGACCTCCACCACTGCAATTTGAGACCATTTCTCCTTGTTCTGTCATCTGCCACCACTGAGAACAGCCGAAGGGGAACCATCCTCTTTGGAACCCCCCTTCAGATAGTTGAAGGCTACTATCAAATCCCTCCTAACTCTTCTCTTCTGCAGACTAACTAAGCCCAGTACCCTGAGCCTCTCTTCGTAAGTCATGTGCCCCACCCCCCTAATCATTTTCATTGCCCTCTGCTGGACTCTCTCCAACTTGTCCATATCCTTTCTGTAGTGGGGGACCCAAAACTGGCTGCAATACTCCAAATGAGGTCTCACCAGTGCCGAATAGAGAGGAATAATCACTTCCCTTAATCTGCTGGTAATGCTCTTACTAATGCAGCCCAATATACCATTAGCCTTCTTGGCAACAAGGCACACTGTTGACCTATATCCAGCTTCTCGTCCACTGTAATTCCCAGGTCCTTTTCTTCAGAACAGCCACTTAACCAGTTAGTCCCCAGCCTATAGCAGTGCATGGGATTCTTCTGTCCTAAGTGCAGGACTCTGCTCTTGTTCTTGTTGAACCTCATCAGATGTATTTTGGCCCAATCCTCCAATTTGTCTAGGTCACTCTGGACCATATCTCTACCCTCCAGCATATCTACATCTCTCCCCAGTTTAGTGTCATCCACGATCTTTCTGAGGAGGCAATCCAGCCCATCATCCAGATCATTAATAAAGATGTGGATCAAAAACGGCCCCAGGACAGATCCCTGGGGCACTCTGCTTGATACCGGCTGCCAACTAGACATCAAGCCATTGATCACTACCCATTGAGCCCTACAATCTAGCCAGCATTCTATCCACGTATAGTCCATTCATTCAATCCATACTTTTTTAACTTGCTGGGAAAAATACTGTGGGAGTCCGTATCAAAAACTTTATTAAAGTCAAGGTATATCATGTCCACTGCTTTTGCCATATTGACAGAGCCAGTTATCTCATAATTGAAGGAAATCAGGTTGGTCAGACATGACTTGCCCTTGGTGAATCCATGTTGACTGTTCCTGATCACCCCCCTCTCCTCTAAGTGCTTCAAAATGGAATCCTTGAGGACGTGCTCCATGATTTGTCCAGGGACTGAGGTGAGTCTGACCAGTCTGTAGTTCCCCAGATTCTCCTTCTTCCCTTTTTAAAAGATGGGCACTATATTTGCCTTTTTCCAAACATCCGGGACCTCCGCCGATCACCACGAGTTTTCAAAGGTAATGGCCAATGGCTCTGCAATCACAGCAGCCAACACAACCTAAAAAACAGCTTGTGACTCCAAAGTTAATCATGCCTATGATGGGTTATGCCCCACTCCGGGGTGCCACCTGATGTACTGAGGTACCACTGAGCCCACCTATTCCACCAGCCTGGATCACTTACACTGTCCTGCCGAGCCAGGCCCTCAAGTCTCCTCCAGCACACACACAGGTAGGGACACACCCAGGTGCAGAAAGACACAGCTATGCCTGGATAGATTCGGCTAGGGAATTGCCCTAGGAGCTGGTCTCAACCACACCCACCCCTGGTAGCAGACTGTTTTCCATTGCTGCAGAGGAATTAAAGAGACATTCTCCCATTTCTGCAGCAGCTTCTGTGATTTTACTCTTTCCTCCTGGGGCTTCAGCACAATATTCATCCTTGCTGCTGACTGACCCCTGACAGCCTGAGCCAAATTGAAAAAGTCATTCCCCAATAATATTTGCATTGGGTTATGGGGAACAGCAGCAACTGTTAATTCAGCTTGCAAATCATCAGTTTCCATGTGCACTTTAGCCAAGGGCAAAAGGATTTTGTGACCTCCTATTAGCACGAGCTCTGCCATCTGTCCTGGCAGTATGTCTTTTTCCTGAACAAGATCTCTCCTGACCACAGAGATTTCTCCCGTATCCCTCCACCCAGGGAGTTCTTTGCCATTAAATCTGACAGTCTTTATGTGTTTCTTGCCTGGCTGTGCAGTGGCTACTTTTGCAAACTCTGTATGATAAGTGGCAATTGCCTGAGGTGCCTCTGTGCTCTGGGTAGGAGCACTTCCAGGAGTTGCTTGCAGCCTGTTCCCACTCAGCACAGGGCATTTATTCCTCAGGTGCTCAGTGGAATTACAATGATAGCTCTTCTGTTTTTACAGGAGATTTGGGATGAGGGCTGGAGAAATGAACTGGGGGAGGTGAGCATCCAGCCTCCCATCCACCCTTCTTCTTCCCAGGGGCAAACGGGAATCCTGCTTCCCACCAAACGTAACCCCCTCTGCCTGTGATTTATTTCTAACGGATGCCAGAGACTGTTCACATTCATCTGCATAAGTAGCAAGTTTTTTCAAGTTTTCATTCTTTTCTCCCATAGACACTGTTTCACATCATTATTACACATATTCAGGAAATGCTCCTGAGCAACAAGAACACACATTTCTTCGAAGCTTGTAATTCCCTTTCCCCTTACTCCACTTATGCAGTAAATCTCTCAGTTTGTTCACATATGCCACATTACTCAGTCCAGACCCTCTCTTGAGGCTTCTAAATTTCACTCCAAATGTTTCAGGTGTAATCTGAAACTGTTTTAAAACTATTTCCTTGAATGTACCATAATTTGAAGCATCATCAATTGGCATCTTATTGAATATATCCAGAGCCCTCCCAGACAACTTTGCAACCAAAGTGGTCATCTTTTGATCCTCAGGAATCAATCCCATGGTGCACACACAGCCTCTCAAGGGTGATGAAATATTCAGCAATGGCCCATCTCACTGTATGCAGGACACAACCACTCCCATTTGTGGATTTTTGGAGAGGTGGGGCCCTCTAGTGTGGGGTTCTGTTTCCGCCTTTCAATCAAGGCCAATTCATGCTGCCTCTCTTTTTCCTTCTCCTACATAGCTAGCTTCTGGGCTTCAATTTCTTTGTCTTTCAGTTCCAGAGCTTGCTTCTGGGTTTCCATGGCCCTCTGGTGTACTGTGTCTTGTCTGGTATTTTCTGCTTCTTGTCTAGCACTCTCTGCTTACAGTAATTCCATACATCTTTTGTGTTCTTTTTCATTTTCTGCTGCCTGTAACCTGCAGAGCTCCAATTTCCTGATGTACGTGGGTACCACTGAGTCCACCTATTTCACCAGCCTGGGCTCCCTTACACTGTGCTGCTGAGACAGGCCCCGAAACCTCTGCTAACACACACAGAGGTACCGACACACCCAGCTGCAGAAAGACACAGACACTGAAATCAGCTCTGAATGGGAAGACTCAGCTAGGGAATTGCCCGGCACTAAAGGGCACACCCCCTCTGGGGTGCAAACCCAAAATTGTATCATCTTGCATTGCACAAAGAACTGTACACTGTAAGCTTATTGAAATTTGCCTCCTCCCTCAATGTGGAGGAAGATATGCACAGCTCTTTGCCCCCCAGTTATGAATTCCAGAAACTGGTTTTAGAGAAAACAAAAACAAGTTTATTAACTACACAAGAGAGATTTTAAGTGATTATAACGAATAGCAAACAGATCAAAGCAGATTACTGAACAAATAAAACAAAGACACAAACTAAGCTTAATACACTAAAGAAACTGGTTAAAAGAAGTAATTCCACACCCTAAATGCTGTTGTAGGTATTTCTTTCATAGGCCATACACTTTTTCCAGCTTGGGCTCACCTCTTCTCCCCTTTTTTGTCTTTGTTTCTTAGATGATTCCGGCAGCCATCCTGGGCGGGGATTCAGTGAAGATTCAGTGGGGATTCAACCCCAATCATCTCACTCCCTGTCTTAAATAGGATTTACATATGGTGGGAATCCTTTGTTTACCAGTGTGGTTCCTGCCACCCCCCTCCATGGAAAAATACTGGTATTCTATCATTGAGTCCAGTACCAGGTGACATGATCACATGACCCTGCAGTGTCAAAGCAGCTATGAGTCAAAGTATGTTTGTAGCATCCCAGAAATTTCCCAGGAAGGTGGGAGATTAGCATCTTCAAAGACCTATTGTTCTCCCTAATGGCTTATCCAAGATGATTGCATTATATCTAGGGGGTATTCCCTAGGTGTAAAGCCACTTGTAATTGATACATAGTCAATATTCCTAACTTTAGATACAAAAATAACACATGCATACAAATAGGACAATCATATTCAGTAAATCATAGCCTTTCCAATGATATCTCACATGACCCATCCTGCATAAAACACATCTTAGTTATGCGATATTAATATCATAACCATATCACTATGAAGAATATGGGGCATAGCGTCACAATGTCAACTAGCAGGAAAAGCTGAAACTTGAACTGCAAAGCACACCTTCAAATATTCATAAGGTATGTAGGGATAAATAATAATCACATGTGAGAAGTGGCATTAGATAGGTAGCGGCATGACTGACACTTGAGTCAGCTTGATAGTGCAGATCAAGATCTCCGTGAGCGTGCACAAAGTCCAAGAGAAGCAAGCACACAATCCCTAACTACTGCCAGTTACAAACCTGCCAAGTGTTATGTATTCCACAAATCTGTCATGCCTGCCCATGTCTCAAGTTAAATTCCACGTAATTTGGTGCGCAAGACACATGTAACAGAAAAGACTCAAATGTCATACACTTTGTCCCACTGTCATTTGAAATGACAGTGTCAAATCTACATTCTTGCTTATATTATCTGTAACCACTGCTCTAACTACCAGGTCATTCTTTGCTCCCAGAGCCAAGAATACAAGCCAGGAATATCCATACCTACCATTACGCTGCTGTTCAATAAATATTTGTGTAACGAACTGGCAAAGTGTCTTTCTATAGAGCTGATCTAGATAGAATATAACAGACTGCTCTTCTATTTGTTTCTCCTTCAACTCAAGTTTAAGGGGTCTGTGTGGTAGATCTGAAGATCGTTTGTTCAAAACCTGGTAACGATCAATGCGGGAAAAAATAGTATGTGATTATATAACTGAAGATTATCATGATGCATATCCACAAGGGGGCAGTAATTCTGGTATTCCGATTTTGTGAGTGCTTGACTTTGCAATATGAAGGTGAGATTTTCAAAAGTGCTTAGGTTCAGCCTAAGTCTGCTTCCACTAAATATATACTAAGTATTCACTAAATACATTTTTAAGTTGAAGTTTTGACCATATGCAAATTACTTGCAAACAGGCAAATTTGCTTATTTGATTATTTGAATAAAATGTCCCACAAACTTGCACAAAATTTTGGAGCTATGTACTTAGTACTTGATTCTGCTGACAGCATCCTGCACATCCTCGTCTGCACATCCTCTACCTGCACATCCTCTACTAACTACCTGCACATCCTCGTCTGCCTGCAGACCACAGTCACTGGAGGACATAATGCGGAGAGTAGTACATTATCTGCGCATATAAATTGAGGTACTTGAGGTCTTGCTATTCATAAGGAACCTATTATGCCCTCCTTCCTACACATGTACACCAGGACAGGAGATAGCCAATAGAGTTTTTGACCAATATATAATTTATGGAGGCAACAATTACTTACAGGATATGAAAATATATTGCAAAAATGACTTAGTAGGCCTTTTCCATCTCCGAACTAGAGAGATATTCTCATACAGACAGACTAAATACTGACCTTAACTGGCAAAATCTGAGACCAACCAAAGCCTGTACTTTACATACAGTTATGCATTACTAACAGGAAAAGAGCATTATCCAGTGTAATTTGTGTTTCATTTATGGTATAAATGGATAAAGTGTTTTGCAGACAACTTTGATTTAAATTACATAAACAGATTCCACAAGTATCACCTGAGTCAGTCAGTTAGTAAGTAACTTGTGATAGTCAATCTAACTTGTTTCTTTATTTATTTTGATTCCATGAAAATTGCCTATGCACAGGTCCTGGATGTCCTGGCATCATTTATAGCTGTTAGGACATAGATATTCAGGCCTGTCTGCAAAGGCCTATACTTTAAGAATGTAGGTGTATTCTTATCATGATGCATATCCACATCTAGTTTTAGAAGTATAAAATAAAGAATCAAAATCACTGTCTGCCGGTGTAAAGGCCTTCTCTTACTACTGTGACAGTCTGAGGCCCTGTTCTTAGGTTAAGGCCTTTGGCTAAGCAGCAGCCATAAACTGGGAAGTGAATGGTCACATCCACACCGGTCACATCCACACCAGTCACATTGAAATAAGGTGCTATTGGGCTGTTAGGAATACAATCATGTCCTGATAATGCCTATCACTTCCAGATAATGGGAAGAGCCTAGAAAATGTAAAAGGAAACTTAGTTTGATAGCATCCTGTCTGGCAAGAACTCACTTATCAATAGCAGGGATGTGAAATCCCCATTTCTTTGTTGTTCTATCATTGTAGTCCCCATTTCCCTATTTTTTGTCTGTATATCTCTGTCTGGTTCTGTGATTGTTTCTGTCAGCTGTATAATTAATTTTGTTGGGTGTAAACCAATTAAGGTGGTGGGATATAATTGGTTAGATAATCATGTTACAATATGTTAGGATTGGTTACTTAAATTTCAGTAAAATGTTTGGTTAAGGTATAGCTAAGCAGACAGTTTTACTATATAGTCTGCAGTCAATCAGGAGGTAAGGGGGGAATGGGAACAGGGAATGTGCGGGGGCAGGGAATTGGAATCATGTTTTGCTAAAGAGTGGTGGGGATGGGAACAGGGAATGGGAACAGGGATCTGTGGTGTCAGAGCTGGGAAGGGGGACACTAAGGAAGGAAATTGAAATCATTGCTTGCTGGAAGTTCACCCCAATGAACATCTAATTGTTTGCACCTTCGGACTTCGGGTGGAAGTAAGCGGGTGAAGGAATAAGCCCTCTAACAATAGCCAGTCATCTAAACATTCTAAATAGCTTAATGCCATTATAAATTAACATCTCATCCTTTTACAAACTAACAGTCCAAAAATATAAGCACAATTACCACATAATATTTCTAACCATACCTATCTAATCTTTATCTAAGCATTTGTAAAGCCCACATCACCACAGAGCCCAGGTGCAATATAAGATTTAGAAAAAAACAGTGAATTTGCTGCAAAGTAGAGTCCCAACAGGAAAGAATTTAAGCAAGTGTTCAATTTCAAACATGAGTTTAAATGTTTTCCTGAATAGGGACACTTTTGTGACCTGAAACTTATGTTTCTTTTGTGCTGACAGGTTTTTTCTTCCTTTCTGCTTGTTTAGGGAATACCTTCAAGAAAAGGCTAAGTACCAAAGCATACACAGATAGAGCCAAACAAGGTATACGAACAAAGTTTTAAAGTAGCTGATGGATGGTAGTGTTAGGGGAACAGAATTCACTTATATTTTATCTATTTTCTTTTGTTCCCAGCAACCTCAAGGAACTAAAGAGTAAAGCGGGAATTACATCATTGCATGTGATTGCACTGTAGCCATTTACTTTTACTGTCAGCCATTCTCAGCCTTCTAAAGGTAAACCCTGGAATTGTGTTGGAAAGTTTGGCAGATAGTTCCACATCCTTGGCCATTGTGAGGTGGAAGCAGTGTCATTCTGTTAATCATATCCATTTTCTTCTGTTAGCATCAGGATTTAACCTGACACCACCTCCTATAACAATACTCAAAGGTTCTTCTTCAGGCATATTAGTAGACCTAGAGTCTTTCAAGCCATGTAACTTGCTGTCTGTTTGTTCAGCGAACTGTGCCAGGCCATCAAACGGGAGATCCTGGATGGACTGCTGAATGTCCACTGACAGGCCTGACAACTGCAACCAGGATGCACGCCTCCTGGAAATGGCCGAAGCCATGGTCAGGGCCGCAGAGTCCAATGTATCTGAGGCCTCTTGGCGGGCTGCCCTGGCCACAGCTCCGCTTTCATCAAAAATAGCCAGGAACTTCTTCCTGGGCGCCTCTGGCAGCAAGTCCACAAACTTGACCATGGACTGCCAAATGTTAAAATCAGCCAAGTAAGGCCTGATGTTTGGCCACTCTTAACTGGAGACTGGCCAGAGAATACATTTTTTCTGCCAAAGAGATTGAGCCGCTTCGCCTCCTTATTCTTAGGAGTTGATCCCGGTTTGCCCTGTCTGTCACGCTCATTGGCTGATGATATTAACAATCAGCTTGGAGAAGGGTGTGTATAAAGGTATTCAAATCCTTTAGCAGGGGCGTAATACTTTCTGCCCACTTGGAGATGGGGAGCAGGGAGGAGGGGGTTTGCCATAAGGCCTTGATCAGCTTTACCATTCCCTCATGGAAGGACAATGCCATCTTGGAGGGGGCTGCTGTGCTTAAAACATCAAACAGTGAGTCAGAGGTTCTGCCAACTCCTCGGCTTGCAACCCCAGGTCAGATGGCACCCTCTTTACAAGCTCCTGGTAAGCCTCTACATTGTCCTGGGGAACAGAATGAGGAGGCGGGTAAAGGCGGGTCTGCCAACTCTGTGGCCTCTGCCAGGGGAACCTCAGCTGAGGCTTGCTGACCCTGGAAACCTTGCTCTGACTACTCTTCCGTGTCAGGAGACTGTCACCAACAATTTCTCAGATAACCCTGAGACTGATAGTTGGTTGGGGAAACCACCAGGACTTCCATAACTGCCAGTGAGGTGGCCATTGGCCCTGGGGTCATATGGCCAGTGGTGGTGCAGATGGGAATGCTGATGCCCCCAGTGGGTGGCCTTGGCCGGCAGGCAGATCTTCCTCCTCACAGTCCGAGACTAAGGAGGGAGAGACTCATCTGGGGGACCAGGACAGTATCAGTGCCACCTGTCTACACCTTTCCCGTTGGCCCTCTCCGCGGGTCTCCACCAGTGACCTGTACTGGGAAGAGGGCTCAAAGTGCTGTGCTTCCAGTGACTGCCGGCAGCGTTTGGCAGATCAGTGATGGCACCCTGGCAATTGACTCTTCACGGTTTGAGAGCAGTGCTGCTCTGTGGACCAGGAGCAGGAGTGAGAGAATCAACATCTCAACTCAGGAGATCATTGACGTGCTCATGGGGCTCCATAGCAGCAAACCGGAGACCTGTGACAGGACTCGGAGGACTGGCGTCTCGACTCTCTGGAGCAGTGCCACGAGTTTGGAGATTGACTCAGCCTCTTCGGGGTCCGGTGCTGGGACTCTGGGGACCGTTGACGCACCTCCACTGGTCTGCACCCAACAGCCAGTGATTGGAACAACGCCGGGAACTCTGACAGGTAAGCCGACCTGTATCCGGGGGCTGGAGGCACTGCTCACCTGAGTGCTGGCGGGGCACCCCCTGCATCGGGGAGTGGTGCTGCATTGATGAGGACCACCCGAAAAGTCCCAGGGTGGGTTTACCCCTTGAACGGGGCACCTCACTGACCAGCGTGGGTGGCACCAGAAGGGACAATATGTCCTTAGCAGCCTGAAAGGCCTCTGGCATGGACGGCACCTCCAGGTGCCAAGTGCCTCTGCCACTTCCTGGGGTAGTGGGCTGGTCTCAAAGGGGGTTTGACTGCTCAACTGGTGCTGGAGGCTGGCCGCCCTCTGGAGGGGAGGAGTTGTCCCACATGGATCTTTGGTCTCTTCTGGCTCTCTCCTTCCCTTTACGGGATGTTGGAGAATGCCCTCTCCCGGCCTTTCTTTGCTTTTTAGCCAGTGCTGGGGATGGGGATCAGCGCTGGTTGGAGGCCGGTGCTGGTGGCACGCTCTGCACTGATGCTGCAGTGCTTGGAGCAGAGTCAGATCTACCTGGCTCCAAGGCTAGTTCAAGGGCCGACTACATAGGGAGCGCCCTAAGTCGAATGCCCTGCTCCTTTTTGGTTCATGGCTTGAAACTTTTACAACTGCAACACTTCTCGCTCACGTGGGTTTCCCCTAACACTTCAGACAGCTTCGATCACTAGAGTAGCAGCCGCGTTAGTCTGTATCCGCAAAAAGAATGAGGAGTACTTGTGGCACCTTAGAGACTAACACATTTATTTGACTGGCATAGGTTTTTTGCAGCAGACACAAGGCTTGAAGCCCAGGGATCGGGGCATGCACCATCCTTAGGCTAAGTCCGGTAGGGGGCTAACTATTTCTAACGTATGCACTAAGGGAACTAATAAACTATACAAACATTCTAAGAACTATATCCAAGAGATTCACAACTAGGCACAGTTGAGAAGGAAAGCTTCCCAAGGCAAGGAAATGTTCCAGCACCTTCACTGGTGGTAGGAAGGAACGGAGGGACGAGGGAGCCAGTGGTGCCCCTTATACTGGTGCATATGCCACCACTCCAGAGGGTGCCAAAGCCGGTCCCCTACAGATACCACTGAGGGAAAAACTTCTGGCTCACTGTTGTGCGCGCACACACCTACAATGGAATGGACATGAGCAATCACTCGAAGAAGAACCAAATTTCAAGAGCTTTAAGAGAAACTCTGTTACATGATACATGAAACTCCTATATAGCACTGCAAAGAGTAATCAGGTGCATAATTAAGGCAAAATCAATTAGGATCAATATCTATGAAAAAGTGTGCTTCCAAAGAAAATCTGAATGCTAGTATAATTAATAGTTAACAAGAATTCTCTGACTGACATCACCAGTTAAAGTGAAGTAAGTATGCCAGACATTTGTGATAAAATACTGTATGATTGTATATCATGAATTTTCTTCTAAACCATAGCTGTACACATTAAATAGGATTAATCCTGTTATATCCAATTATAATGACTTCAAAGATAACCTGTGCACTGTGGATATTCTGATTTATTAGTCTCTCTTGACTCATCCAAGTGATATTCTTTGGAAAGGTGAAGATGAATATGGAGAGCAGTAGGAAGGACACAAGCGCAGTTCCAATCAAGCAACTTCAAACAAAAATCTATAGAGCAGCCTGCACCTCTATGTTTTAAAAAAAAATGTGACTTGCATTAAATTTTAGTCACGCTTCAGATAAAATGCTGCTATAATACCCAACCATTGAGTGCTTTAGCATAATCAGATGCTTACAAAGCAAAATTAATACAAACATACATTACTTAATTTAAATAGAACATTTTAACGCATCTTTGGATTAATATAGACTAGGTGCAGATAAATGACATATGACAGATATTTCAGTTCTGCTGCTTCATCTGAAACAGCATCTGTGATGAAACTATGCCTTCTTGTTGTAGTATGCCTTTAATGCCCCTGCCCTTCCTTTGCAGGGAGCTATTCAGAATTATTTTCTGGACATATGAAGCCAGAGTCAGAACAGAGAGCAACAGAATAGCAGTTAAAGGAGCTTCCTCCTGATTGTTATTTGTATTCATTTCTGGATTGTTTTCCCACATTTGTTTATTTTATTTTAGCTATAGACTGTGCATGTCTACTAAATTGAATAGCCTTTTCTACAACTGCTACAACATTTCAAAGTTCTGATTATAAATAACTGTTATAAATAAACAACATAGAAATATTTATAAAATCGTGATGGTTATTAAATTCAAACAGGATAATCTGTAGAACAGGATACCCAAAGAAAAATTCTATATGAATAGGGCTTTCATTCAGTCGCCTCAAATATAATCACAATGTAGACATAACGGGACCACAAAACTATGAACAATTACCTTATGTACCGGAGCAATGAAATTAGTCATAAATGTAATAAGAACAACAGGGCCCTGATCCTCAGATCTGGCTATGCCCTGGTTGGCAGAAGACCCAAGGGGAGTGGGACAATGGTGACATTATACCACATCTCTGCTCCCCAATTCCTGGGGCCAGCTCACCTCCCAACAGTACGCTTTAATATTTGGCAACCTGTAATGGTTCCCAAGGGACCACTGTGGCACTCGGGGATGGACAGAAAACTGTACTCCAGATATGTCTTTTCCGTAGACATTCTCTATGTTGGGCAATGGTGGGAGGGTAGCAAAGAGCACTAGGAGATCCTTTATGGCAGGGAATCCCTAAGCGGCTGCCCAGTCTACCTTAAAAGAGCCTTATTGGTGATGAAGGCTGTGCCCGAATATTATGTTTCCTATATGATTTTTTTCTATTTTTGTATTTGGTCCATAACATATACAATATTTCCTACTTCAAATGTTTTCTTGCAATTCTTTTTATTTCGTTCAGGTTATTTTGCCAGAAAGTCTACCGCTTCCAGTCTTGACTACATATTTTCATAGGCATTTTTGGATGCTCTAAGACAAGTGGAAATAAGATATTAATGCCAGAATTATTAACTTACCACTAAGAAAAAACTTGACAATTCTACATTAGCGAAAGTGATGTTGGATTTAGTAGTTTACATACTGTACAGTTATGAGTTCTTGGAAATTAATTCAGTTTTATTGTCATTGAAAAAAGCTGATTCGCCCTAAAGGTCTTTGCAATTTGAATATATCAAACTATATTACAAATTCTTCAGGACAGCCTTGTGGCAATCGGACAGATTTGCAGCTTAGTTGATTGGCCTTAGATGTCTGTTGACTGAGACATTTTCATTTTCAGCTTTCTTTCCACACCTGAGCATCTGACTTACACAAACTTAATAGATAAATCCATGCCTTTAAGGATGCTTTGTGGTTTATTAAGAGTGTTTTTCAACAAGTGCAAATGTTTTCTATGGCCTTTTTATAGGGTATATGTTATTCATCTCTCAGAATAGTAATTAAAACTAGAGAAGACAAAGGAAACCATTCAGTACTTTATACAGTGCAGTAATTTTTCAACACCTGGAGTTATAGTAAAGAGAAACAATTCATGCCAAGCTTAACATACCACTCCTTAATACATTGAATTGGATTGGAATTTTCTGCCTGTGCAACACCCAAGGAACCTTAACACTGCTCCAGTAGCACCAACATCTCATCTTCCCTTCTCAGTTTCTTAAGGACCAAACAATGCCTCCATAATAAAGCATCTAAGCATAAAGATTAAGACAGTGTGGGGTGTTTTTAACTTTACATTTTAAACCAGAGTATGATTTAGGTTTATGAAGATATAAGAGCTCTACATTTATAGATAGGTATAAATGATGATATGGCAATTACATCTCTAATTACATAGCAGAGTATGCACACCTTAGGAATACTGATAGTAGACAGACACACTTTTCATAGAGAATGAAGAATTCTTTATGCTGTTAATCCAATTAGGAATTTATGTTATTTCTGCAGACTGTATATGGGCCATAATGAAGGGCAGTGTTTGCTCAACCATTGTATTTAGCAGTAAGACAGCCCAGTGATTATGGTTATTGACATGATTCAGTCATTACCTACTGATGGATAAGACTGTCTCAGAGATTTGGTGTGTCTGTCAGGCTTAGCTGTGAGGCAGAGTTAAAGTTGGCTGTATATTGAGAATGTATGTTACCACACTAGTTTCCAAACCCTTGTGTGGACCATCAGTGCCACTTAAGAAGTCCTTATTGGTTCTCCACGCAAAAAATGACTGCCCACATCTTGCTGACTCTTCCTCCTAAAGTCTCTATCTTGAGCCTGAAATAATCCATTTTCTCTGTCAGGTCAAATAGCATTTTTTTTAATTCTAAAGAGATACAAAACCCCTCTCTTCTGTTTCTTCTTCAGTCATAGCATATAACAATCACCTATTAGAACCCAATCCTTCCTGCCTGGTACCTTGAGTGTTCACCCATGCAAACCAACAGCACTAAACAGAGATGCTATTGAAATTAACTCTGGCTGACATTCCTTTTTCTTAATAAAACATTACTCTATTTTATGAGTTTTCAATAGGCCATAACTCTCATATTTCCAATACCTTTGCAACAGTTCGTCATCAACACTGAGATCAGATATTGGATCATCTCAATTGACTAACTCTTAATTTCCAATGATTTGGCTTGTCGGTATGCTGTTTTCTAGATCCAAACATGATTCTATCCATTGCAAGTGCTGTCATTTTCATTATTTTCTTAAAGTTCGGGAGTATTTGGGTTAACAGTAATACCTGTTATCAGGTACATATAATATAGCAAGAAAACTTTTTTTTATACTTTTAACTTTCAAAACTGCTCCCATGCAACACACTAACCCAGTGGTGGGCAACCTGTGGCCCGCGGGCCACATGTGGCCCATCAGGGTAATCCACTGGTGGGCCATGAGACAGTGTTTACATTAACCATCCGCAGGCACTGCCGCCCGCACCTCCCGTGGCCGCAGTTTTCATAGATTCATAGATTCTAGGGCTGAAAGGGACCTCGAGAGGTCATCGAGTCCAGCCCCCTACCCTCATGGCAGGACCAATTACTGTCTAGACCATCTCCCTCCTCCTTATGACACCCTTTTAGATACCTGAAGACCGCTATCATGTCCCCTCTCAGTCTTCTTTTTTCCAAACTAAACAAACCCAATTCCTTCAGCCTTCCTTCATAGGTCATGTTCTCTAGACCCTTAATCATTCTTGTTGCTCTTCTCTGGACCCTCTCCAATTTGTCCACATCTTTCTTGAAATGCGGTGCCCAGAACTGGACACAATACTCCAGTTGAGGCCTAACCAGCGCAGAGTAGAGCGGAAGAATGACTTCTCGTGTCTTGCTCACCACACACCTGTTAATGCAGCCCAGAATCAAGTTTGCTTTTTTTGCAACAGCATCACACTGTGGACTCATATTTAGCTTGTGGTCCACTATAACCCCTAGATCCCTTTCTGCTGTACTCCTTCCTAGACAGTCTCCACCCATTCTGTATGTGTGTAACTGATTGTTCCTACCTAAGTGGAGCACTTTGCATTTGTCATTATTAAACTTCATCCAGTTTACCTCTGACCATTTCTCCAATTTGTCTAGATCATTTTGAATTATGACTCTATCCTCCAAAGCAGTTGCAATCCCTCCCAGTTTGGTATCATCTGCAGACCTAATAAGCGTACTTTCTATGCCAATATCCAAGTCGTTGATGAAGATATTGAACAGAGCCAGTCCCAAAACAGACCCTTGCGGAACCCCACTCGTTACACCTTTCCAGCAGGATTGGGAACTATTAATAATTACTCTCTGAGTACGGTTATCCAGCCAGTTGCACACCCACCTTATAGTAGCCCCATCTAAGTTGTATTTCCCTAGTTTATTGATAAGAATATCATGTGAGACCGTATCAAATGCCTTACTAAAGTCTAGGTATACCACATCCACCGCTTCTCCCTTATCCACAAGACTCATTATCCTATCAAAGAAAGCCAGCAGATTGGTTTGACATGATTTGTTCTTTACAAATCCATGCTGGTTATTCCCTATCACCTTACCACCTTCCAATTGTTTGCAGATGATTTCCTTAATTACTTGCGCCATTATTTTCCCTGGCACAAAAGTTAAAATAACTGGTCTGTACTTTCCTGGGTTGTTTTTATTTCCCTTTTTATAGATGGGCACTATATTTGCCCTTTTCCAGTCTTCTGGAATCTCTCCTGTCTCCCATGATTTACCAAAGATAATAGCTAAAGGCTCAGATACCTCCTCGATTAGCTCCTTGAGTATTCTAGGATGCATTTCATCAGGTCCTGGTGACTTGCAGGCATCTAACTTATCTAAGTGACTTTTAACTTGTTCTTTTTTTTATTTTATCTTCTAAACCTTCCCCCTTCCCATCTGCATTTACTATGTTAGGCATTCCCTCAGACTTCTCGGTGAAGACTGAAACAAAGAAGTCATTAAGCATCTCTGCCATTTCCAAGTTTCCTGTTACTGTTTCTCCCTCCTCACTGAGTAGTGGGCCTACCCTGTCCTTGGTCTTCCTCTTGCTTCTAATGTATTGATAAAAAGTTTTCTTCTTTCCCTTTATTCCTGTAGCTAGTTTGAGCTCATTTTGTGCCTTTGCCTTTCTAATCTTGCCCCTGCATTCCCGTGTTGTTTGCCTATATTCATCCTTTGTAATTTGTCCTAGTTTCCATTTTTTATATGATCCTTTTTATTTTTTAGATCTTGCAAGATCTCGTGGTTAAGACAAGGTGGTCTTTTGCCACATTTTCTATCTTTCCTACCCAGCGGAATAGTTTGCTTTTCGGCCCTTAATAGTGTCCCTTTGAAATACTGCCAGCTCTCCTCAGCTGTTTTTCCCCTCAGTCTTGATTCCCATGGGACCTTACCTATCAGCTCTCTGAGCTTACCAAAATCCGCTTTCCTGAAATCCATTGTCTCTATTTTGCTGTACTCCCTTCAACCCTTCCTTAGAATTGTGAACTCTATGATTTCATGATCACTTTCACCCAAGCTGCCTTCTACTTTCAAGTTCTCAACGAGTTTCTCCCTATTTGTTAAAATCAAATCTAGAACAGCTTCCCCCCTAGTAGCTTTCTCAACCTTCTGAAATAAAAAGTTGTCTGCAATGCAGTCCAAGAACTGATTGGATAGTCTGTGCCCCGCTGTGTTATTTTCCCAACATATATCTGGATAGTTGAAGTCCCCCATAACCACCAAATCTTGGGCTTTGGATGATTTTGTTAGTTGTTTAAAAAAAGCCTCATCCACCTCTTCCACCTGGTTAGGTGGCCTGTAGCAGACTCCTAGCATGACATCACCCTTGTTTTTTACCCCTTTTAGCTTAACCCACAGACTCTCAACACTTCCGTCCCCTATGTCCATCTTCACCTCAGTCCAAGTGTGTACATTTTTAATATATAAGGCAACACGTCCTCCCTTTTTCCCCTGTCTGTCCTTCCTGAGCAAGCTGTACCCATCCATACCAATGGGAGCTGCGGGAAGCCATGGCCAGCATGTCCCTGCAGCCCGCAGCTCCCATTGGACGGGAACGGCAAACCGCGACCACTAGAAGGTGTAGGCAGCTGTGCCTGCAGACGGTCAATGTAAACACTGTCTCATGGCTCGCCGGTGGATTACCCTGACGGGCCACAAGGTGCCCACTGCTGCACTAACCTAAACATTTTAAAATGGGAAACCCTCAAGTACTGTTGTCCTGTGTATGCAGTGTTGTTGTAGCTGTGTTGGTCATAGGATATTAGAGAGGCAACGTGAGTGAGGTAATGTCTTTTATTGGACCAACAAGCTTTTGAACTTTCCCAGAGCTCTTCTGACCTGAACAAGAGCTCTGGGTAAGCTCAAAAGTGTGTCTCTCTCACAAACAGAAGCTGGTCCAATAAAATATATTACCTCACCCATCTTGTTACCCTGTGGCACTTTTGCTGCAATTGGTGCTCTAACATTTAGAAAATAGTTGCCGAGAAAAGACGGGGGGAACAGCATATTGCACTATTTCATAAATTTTGAGAGCACAGGAAGAAATTCTGCAGGGGACATTTACTCCCTGGATTAAGAAAAGTGTGAAATTCTAAGTAAAAGTTCTCTCTATTCGGAGTTAACTCAGAGTTTATGGGCACCTATTCTGTAAGTAGGCCCCTAGGTGTATCACTGCTTGACAGCAAGATAAAATCATGAATTAAACAATAGTGTCAGTAATGTAAGCATTACATGTTATTGTTATATACGCACATCACAAGTTCACTCTCACACTCCTGATTTTACATTACTGGTTGTCAGTTGGGAATTGTAGTCCCAAACCTTCTTAAACTTATCAAATAGCTGCAGTGTTCACAGAGATTTTGGTATGAACATTAAATACATTTTTATTTTAGATTTAAAGGAACAGTGATTCTGAAAGTATATTGTGAGTCCTTGAAAAATAATTGAGAAATACTTTGATTTGGGAGAAGGAAAAACCTAGTTTTCATCATGAAATTCATGTGGGATATTTCACAGCAGAAAAGTACATTATTTAACCCTTTTCAGCTATAAGAACTTGATAAAATTACAAATTGTAAACCAAAAAATAGCACCCAATTCACTGTTGTGAGAAATCTAGGTAGGAATGAAGAATGTAATTTTCATGGCAAGAAATTCCTGCCATCTGAATACTTATGATAAAAAACTGTAAAAATTTATTTGTTCACAGGCGACAATTTATTAAGAATGTGATAATGATAAGCTAGTTCAAAGGCCTTTGAAAGATCTATTGATTTTGCCCGTCAGACATCCTCTCCCCATGTTGGGAAGAATATATTTTGACTACTTTGTAATGCAGTGCTAGTAAAAAGAGTAACCTGCAGGGATGATTGATAAGCTCGTAATACACACTGTTATCATGATTAGTCAGCAGCTTGACAGGAAACACTATATTGCTGTATTTTACATATTTATGAAATGAAGAATATTAATAGTGAGTTCACTTTACCTGCTCTCATTAACAGCACAATTGAACAGTCCTAGGAAAAGATCAGATGCCCAGAGATTACTGACAATATCTTTTGATTAAAAATACTTTAAGAAAATATTATATTGTATCTTAGAGATTTAGCTGGAGATACCATTCAAAGTGTTTGGTTTGCTGGTCCGCCTCTTTCTTCCCCCTTACAAGTTATAGGATTCAGTTATTACTATTATTTAAGACTACTGAGTAATACCGTACTTGTTCAGCATATGTACAGTCATTGAAACCTCATTGTGAAGTTCACAGATTATCAAATCCAATGAACATCAATACCAAATAGTAATTCTGGTATTTAACTTTACTGCAGTTTTGCAATTTTCTCTCTAGTCAGAACAGAAAATACTGAGGTAAACGTCCCATTTTTAACAATGCTAATAAGCACCAGCTGTTTTCAAAGGCTCAGTTACAAGTTAATAATTGAAAATTATACCTAAATAGACAGTTATTTTAAAATGACTACTGTATCTTATTGAAAGGAGGTTGGTAAACTTTGGTTCTGGGTCTTTTGGAATAGAATCCTATGCTTAATTTTAAATGTATCCATCTCACTTAAGTCTCAAAAAATTCTATTAACATAGGCCCAAGTCTACTCCCACAGCCAACGTTGTAATTTGGCCTAACCTTCCCTATAGCCCACGTGACAAAGAGGGAGTTTAGCCATTCTAAGGCAATCACCCCAGCCTAGTGGCTAAGTGGGCTCTGCAGCCTTAGCAACAACCCTATGGAGTCAGAAGCAGAGGACGGGCGGGCCAGCATGTCAGAGGACCACCAAAGCCTTACACCTGTCCGCAAACAATTTCGAGACACAGATGGGCCATGCTGTGTGACACTCACAAAAAGGGATCATCTCATTTCACGCGTGAGCTCCCTGCATTCTGACCAACCTACAGCACAACTACAGTGGCTCCACAGCAGGCTATGAGAGAACAAGATTTGGGTTTGTTTTATCAAAGCATATATGTACCCTAAACCCTGATGTTATTTTTGGGAGCTTGCATAAATAAAAATGTTGTATTAAATAGCAAAATAGGAAACTGCTTGTAGCAGTCCCTCTGACATAAGAGAGGGGAAAACAGGGGAGAAAATATAACTACAGTTTATACTTACCAGCTGAAGGAAGAGGAGATACAACAAACAACAGTTAGCTGCAAAATGGTCACATAAGGGTCACAGCTACTTGGCTGTGTCAAATTTAAAGGGCCAGTCCCAGGAAAGACATGCCAGGTAAAATGTCCTTATAATGATAAAAAGTCTTAGGGAGAAGTAACTTATAAAGGAAGGTATGCTTGTTACCAGACTCTTCAGTCAGTAGTTAGCAATAAATATGTAAGAATTTTACATATGTATTTGTATGTATTTTACACACACATTTAATTAAAAGGAATTCAAAATCTATGTGTTTTAATTCATGTACATGGAATAATTAAAACAAATAAATATAATCATAAACCAGTACTCTTTTCCAGGACAATGCACATTTTTATCTGATATTTTT
The DNA here is from genome assembly GCA_037349315.1 of Chelydra serpentina. NCBI lineage: Eukaryota > Metazoa > Chordata > Testudines > Chelydridae > Chelydra > Chelydra serpentina. Next base: position 74,328,231 of record JBAIAC010000004.1, read on the forward strand.
TAAACTAAGATTTTAGAGTGCAAGTCCAAATAAATGTTGATCAAAGCCTACTGCAATAAGGGAAACAACTACTTAGACATAAGCAAGGGCGGTGGGTGGACACCCCCCCCCCCCATTCGGTGAGGCTATCCCCACCCCTTCTGCATGAGGCCCTACCCGCTGCGACTGGAGCCCTGAGTTCCTCCCTGCTCCCTTTCCGCGTCCACAGAAGCCCCTGGCTGGCCAAAACACTGAGCCGTCCCCTCCTCCCCTGCCTCCAGAGGAGCCCAGGGCCAGCCCCAGCCAGCCGACTAACCCAAGCCCCAGCCCGAGCAGCCCCAGCAGCACCAGAGGGGCCAGGGCCGGAGCAGGAGTAGCCGGCCGGCCCGGGGTCGAAGCAGCCCCAGCCCAGTGTCCCATGGCAGCGGCTGCAGACAGGGAGAAAAGAGCCTTTTCTGGTCTATTATATCTGCTGGCCATGGACATAAGAACAATTTAAAACAAAAACTATTTCCGCAGTTTTACATGGAAAGTATCGATATGAGATAAGACAGTATTTTATAATGGTTACAGAAAAGGATAAGGGATCCGGACTCCTTCGTTCTAACTGCAACTCTAACACTGACTTGCTGAAAGACTTTGGCCTTGGCTACACTCACGAGTTACAGCGCAATAAAACTGCCTGCAGCGCTGTAACTCAGTAACTGTCTACACTCGCAAGGCACGTGCAGCGCTGCATCTCCTCAGGTACAGCGCTGCATGTACTCCACCTCCCCGAGAGGAATAACGTTTGTTGCGCTGCTGCTGGTGCGCTGCGGCTACAGTGTGGCCACCCAATGCGCTGTTATTGGCCTCCAGAAGTATTCGGAAGTATCCCACAACGCCTGTTCTAGCCACTCTGGTCATCAATTAGCACTCTACTGCCCTGGCCTCAGGTGACCAACCGCCACTCCGACCCTTTAAATTCCCTTGGAATTTTAAATATCCCCTTCCTGTTTGCTCAGCCAGGCGTGGAGTGCTCTCAGCGCATCTTTCCAGGTAACCATGCCTCCACATGCGAGACGAGCCCCAGTATGGAGCAATGGCGAGCTGCTGGATCTCATCGCTGTTTGGGGGGAGGAATCTGTCCAGTCCCAGCTGCGATCCAGCCGGAGGAATTTCGATACTTTCGGCCAGATATCAAGGGCCATGATTGAAAGGGGCCATGACCGGGACGCAATGCAGTGCAGGATAAAAGTAAAGGAGCTGCGGAGTGCGTACCGCAAAGCCCGCGAGGCAAACAGCTGCTCGGGTGCTCCCCCCAAAACCTGCCGATTCTACAAAGAGCTGGATGCAATACTTGGGGGTGACCCCACTACTGTTCCGAGCACCACCGTGGACACGGAAGAGCGGGATGAGGAGGAGGAGGAGGAAGAGGCGGGAGAGGAGGAGGTGGAGGGGGTTGAAGAAAACAGAAGCGAGGGTGCTGTGGCTGGGGGAGACACCCCTGACTCCCTGGGTGCATGCAGCCAGGAGCTCTTCTCGAGCCAGGAGGAAGGGAGCCAATCGCACCGGCCGGTACGCGCTGGGAGAGAAAGAGAAGAACAGGTTCGCGGTAAGCAGCTTTTATTTTCGGGAAGGAGTTTTTTCGGTGTGGGGTCCTTGGGCGAGGAGGGTTTGGGCTGCATGCATGCCTAGATGCGGAAGAGCGCATTGATGTGGTCTATCACATCGGAGAAATCGGCCACTGTAATCTCTTCGAAAGTCTCAGCCAGGACGTGGGCAATGTGCTTGCGCGGGTTTATTGGGAGAGCCGCCGTGGTCCTTGTCCCATTCAGGGTAACGTGTCCGCGCCACTGTGCCGCGAGGGGCGGGGGGACCATTGCTGCACACAGGCAAGCTGCATATGGGCCAGGGCGGAAGCCGCATTGCAGTAGAAGACCCTCCCTTGCTTCCCCAGACACCCTCAGCAGCGAGATATCTTCCAGGACGAACTCCTGTGGAAAATGTGAGGATAGTGTTCAGTGTAGGTTCCCCCTGCAGCTGTTGGCTCTCCCCAAGGCACAGAAACCTGTCGGACAGTACATCCATGAAACAATCAGTCCCCCTTTACCCTGTGTTTACTCACCATTTTGGGGCTCCCGTGGGTTCTGTGCACTCTGTTTGGGACGGAAAAATTGTGCTGTTTTGGAGACTGTGTGTCCCCTCCTTAAGTGTGGGGGAATCATTGCTCTGTCTGGCATAAAACAATGATGCCTCTGTTAAATGTTGCATTTTGCCTTCCAGATGCAACCTTGAGATCTCCGCCATCCTTCTTATCACCGGCTGAGAGACTCCAAAGGCTCGGGAAGAGGCCCAGAAGAACGAAAGAAGACATGCTGCAGGAAGTTATGAAACAGTCTCTTAAAGAGAATCAAAAGGCTCGGGAGTGGAGGGAGAGTGAAAGCAGGCTCCGCCAGGAAAACGCAGTGCAGCGGCAGCAAAGCATGCTGCTCCGGCAGGAAAGCACAAAGGAACTGATTAGCATCTTGGCGCGCCAAGCGGACTCTATCCAGGCGCTCGTCGCCATGCAGGCGGAGCAGTACCGCACCCGCCCCCCCCGCAGCCAGTGTCCCAAAACACTTGTGCCCCCATGTCACCACCGGCCGACTTCACCAACATCCAGGTTCTTATCGCCCACACCAGATGCCCCCAACACCTGTAGCTTCACCAGCCAGCCCTGGAAACTATGACCCTTACCCACTGCACTGAACTCCCATCCCGAATTATAGACATTCTGAAGTGCAGCACTCACTGCACAGCACTCCAGACAGGAAGCCCGAGTATGAAAGCAGGACATACCATACCCTGTGATTGAACCCTTCCCCACACCACCCACCACCCCCTTGCCCTTTCTGTCTCACAAGCAGTTGTGTTTCTTTTTAATACATGTATTTTCTCTGTAATAAACGGATTCTTTGGATGTGCAAACAGTCTTTATTATTGCATAAGGAAAAAAGATACCTTAGCCCAGGAAAGAAACAGGCAACGCAAGTGAGCTGAGCAAACACAAATCAGCTTAGCAAAGACAGATAACTGATAACATTGGAACCACTTCACTTCAGGGTCGTGCAGGGCAGCACACATTACTGGTGGTTTTCAGCCTCAAATTTCTCCCTCAAGGCATCCCTGATCCTTGCAGCCCCACGCTGGGCCCCTGTAATAACCCTGCTCTCTGGCTGTGCAAATTCAGCCTCCAGGTGTTGAACCTCTGAGGTCCACGCCTGAGTGAACATTTCACCCTTCCCTTCACAAATATTATGGAGGGTATAGCACGCGGATATAACCGCGGGGATGCTGTGTTCGGCCAAGTCCAGCTTCCCATATAGAGATCGCCAGCGGCCCTTCAAACGGCCAAAAGCACACTCCACAGTCATTCTGCACCGGCTCACCCTGTAGTTGAACCGTTCCTTGCTGGTGTCAAGGCTCCCGGTGCAGGGTTTCATGAGCCACGGCATTAAAGGGTACGTGGGGCCTCCAAGGATCACAGTGGGCATTTCAATTTCCCCTACCGTGATCTTCCGGTCTGGGAAAAAAGTCCCGGACTGCATCTTCCGGAACAGGGCAGTGTTCTGAAAGATGCGTGCGTCATGCACCTTTCCGGGCCAGCCTGCGTTGATGTCAATGAAACGCCCACGGTGATCCACAAGCACCTGGAGAACCATGGAGAAATACCCCTTCCGATTAATGTACTCGGATGCTAGGTGGGGTGGTGCCAGAATAGGAATATGCGTCCCATCTATCGCCCCTCCACAGTTAGGGAAACCCATTTGTTCAAAGCCAGCCACAATGTCCTGTACGTTACCCGGAGTCACGGTTCTTCTGAGCAGGATGCGATTAATGGCCTTGCAAACTTGCATCAGCACGATTCCAACGGTCGACTTTCCCACTCCAAACTGGTTCGCTACTGATCGATAGCAGTCCGGAGTTGCGAGCTTCCAGATTGCAATAGCCACCCGCTTCTCCACCATCAGGGCAGCTCTCAATCTCGTGTCCTTGCGCCGCAGGGCGGGGGCGAGCTCCTCACACAGTCCCATGAAAGTAGCTTTTCTCATCCGAAAGTTCTTCACCCACTGCTCGTCATCCCAGACTTGCATGACAATGTGATCCCACCACTCTGTGCTGGTTTACCGAGCCCAAAAGCGGCGTTCCACGGTGCATAGCATGTCCGTGAATGCCACAAGCAAGTTCGTGTCGTATGCGTTTTGCGTGACAATTTCATCGTCATCGTCGGACTCCTCGCTGTCACTGTGGATCTTAAGGAAGAGCTCGACTGCCAAACGTGACGTGCTGGCGAGACTCGTCAGTATTTTGCTCACCAGGTCGGGATCCATTTTCCCGCTGACTGAAATGGAGCACAAATCGCGCTACAAAGAAACCGTTGAAAGATGGCACAAATTGTGGCCGGAAACACAGGGATTGCTGGGATGCGAAGCGATGCATCACGGGGCGTTGGGACAGGACCCAGAATGCACCATACCCCACGCCCCCTTCCCACAACCCACAGCGCCAGAATTGGAAGAGGTGTTCTGTGGGATACCTGCCCATAATGCACCTCTCCCAAAACCTCTGCAAGTGCCGCAAATGTAGCCACGTTAGTGCTCGTTACTGCGCTGGCGGCTGCCAGTGTGGACAGGCTGCAGCGCTTTCCCTATTTAGCTGTACGAAGACGGGTTTAACTCACAGCGCTGTACATCTGCAAGTGTAGCCAAGGCTTTTGTGTTCTATTATAAAGCTCCATATAGAGTGCGTTGCTACAATCAAACTTGGACATCACAAAGAGAAATGATCACAACCTCCTTACTACAGTAAGTGTAGATAAAAAGCAACACTTTGGCCACTGAGGGCATTCCCTGTAAGGGAATGCAAGACCAGCTGGATACCAACAACACTCTAAATTGCAAGGCTCTTGGATAAACAGTGGACATATTTTCCTGCAGCAGTCAGGGCAGTCACCATCCTTACTATGCTCTGTAGATGTATTCCACAACTCATTAACACCATTTCAGACAGCTTATTCTCATCAAAGTCCCTATCATTGTCAAATATTATGTGACATCCACATACTAGTGATGTAAAAAAAAAAAGTTTCATTGTCTGGCAAACAGACTTAAATATATTTGAAGAGAAGAGGTGACAGACTAGAATCCTACATAACTCCAGGACATATTTAGGGCAGATAAGCAGTTGTAAATCTCTTACAAAGGAAAAAAGTTAAGAACCAAACTACTGCACAATGATACCATCTACTACAGCAATGATCTACAGGCATTCAACAAAACAAAATGGAAACAGTATGAAAGCTATAAGCTGGGGATGTATCAGTTGGAAGTGATAGGGGAAGAACATTGATCACAGGATGACTATGAGCCACCAATGCAATGCAGCCATGAAAAAGGCTAATACAATCCTAGGATGCATCAGGCGAGGTATTTCCAGTAGAGAGAGAGAAGTGCCCCAAGCGGGGCATGGAGCGCTCGCATGCCACCGCCCCAAGCAGGGCACGGAACCCACTCCGTCCCGAGCCCCTTTATTGCGATCAAAGCCTGGGTGTCCCGACAGATGTGCAGTCGGTCAGGACGCGAGACAAATGTGTCCACGGTGTTTCCCCATGTGCGTGGGGTTTAGAATCTCTGTGCGCGCACACACGCGCACAGCTTAGAGGGAATAGTGCTAGCAACAAATATCTTCAATGGCTCGTGATGGGACACTAGATGGGGAGGGCTCTGAGTTACTACAGAGAATTCTTTCCCAGGTGTCTGGCTGGTGGGTCTTCCCAACATGCTCAGGGTCTAACTGATTGCCATATTTGGAGTCAGGAAGGAATTTTCCCCCAGCTCAGATTGACAGACCCTGGGGCGGGGTCACCTTCCTCTGCAGCATGGAGCACAGGTCACTTGCAGGTTTAAACTAGTGTAAATAGTGGATTCCCTGTAACATAAAGTATTTAAATCATGATTTGAGGACTTCAAACTCAGCCAGAGGTTATGGGTCTATTACAGGAGTAGGTAGGTGAGGTTCTGTGGCTTGCAATGTTCAGAAAGTCAGATGATCATGGTGGTCCCTTCTGACCTTAAAGTCTATGATTCTATGAAACAGATAAAAAATAATTGGGGTGAGCACCTGATTTTCACTATTTCTAGGATATGGGTAACAATTACTTAACACAAATAAAGTCTCCATTAATATTCAGGGCAAAGGCCAGATTGAGACAGAGATTAGAGAAATCAAAGGACTCAAACAACTCAAGTTGCAATGACCCAACCTACTCAAACTTCCCCAACAGTTGACACAGGCCCATACACACAAAGGGATTTAGGCTGTGTGAGGTTGAGGATTGGAACACCTAACTTTTAGGCACCTAGTAAATCACTGGAATCCACATAGCCTGAATTAGACTTCCTACATAATGCATGGGGAAAGACAGGTGCCAAAGAATGGGATCCACAAAACCCAGAATACTAGGCAGTGCTCCATCTAAGCTAGCCAATAGCAAATGCCAAAAAGTGGGGTGTGTCCTAAGTGCCACACATCTCAGGGAATAATGGACACTTAACTCCAGGCTGGAGGGAGATGCCTATCTGCAATTGGGATCTGGGAACTGCTGGGAACCCTCTACTGGAAATAGGCGTCTAAGCTATTTCTTGCAAGAAATGCCAAAGCAGGACGAGGTGTGATGTCTCATAACTAGGGCTCCGTGTTTGTCACGGAGGTTGCAGAAGTCACGGATTCCGTGACTTTCCGTGACCTCCGTGACCTCTGAGGCCTCCAGTGTGGCTGACCATACGGCTGCCCAAGCAGCTGGCTCCGAGGCCAGCTGCTAAGGTGGCCCTCGGGACAGCCACACCAGCCGCTGCTGGAGTGGCCCTGAAGTCGCACCAGCCACTGCTGGAGTGGCCCCAGGCCTGTCACACTGGCCGCTGCTCGGGCAGCCCCGGGCAGCTAGCCCAAGAAATCGCCCAAGCAGTAGCCAGTGCACCTGGCCCCAGGGACCGCCTGAGCAGCAGTCCCTGGGTGGCCAGAGCAGCCGTTGTCTGCGGTCCCCGACAGCAGTCCTGGGGCAGCTGGCGCACCCACTGTCGGCGGCCCCCAGCAGCGATCCCAGAGCAGCCAGAGCAGCCGCTGCTCAGTGGCCACTGGCAGTGGTCCCAGCGTGGCAGGAGCAGCCCTGCTGAGCAGCCCTGGCAGCTGGTTCCACTAGCTCCAGCCCCTTCCAGCCATGGCCCACTAGGGCACCTCCCAAGATTTACTCAGAGGTATTTATAGTATGTCATGGACAGGTCAGGCTTTGAATTTTTTTTTATTGTCTGTGACCTGTCCATGACTTTTACTAAAAATACCTGTGAGTAAATCGTAGCCTTACTCATAACTTTTAGGCTAATGGTTAGAGCACCTCCTGGGATGTGAAAGACAGAGGTTCATTTCCTTCTCTATGGATGATGGGGTGAATGGATTTGAACCTGGGTCTTCTACCTCTCAGGACGGTATTCTAACTACTGAGCGATGGAATAGCCTGATGTGGGACTCTTTTCTGTTGAAGTTGTTCCATTTTGCATTAAATAATTAAATACTGAATGGAGCAGGGGCACAGGATCTTAGGTCTCCCAGATCAGTGCCCTTATCACCACACTGGTACCATATCAAGCCCTGGAGGTGACCTAGGCAGGTGGTGCCTATTTTCACCTAGTGTGAGCATCCTGCTAGGGCTCAGGGTGAGATTAGCATCTGGACACCTACATTGAGGCATTGTGTGCATGTCCACCAGCAGAAACGTAGATGTTTGGGGGACTTTTAGAGTGAAAAATGTATGTGCCAAGGCATTTTAGGCATCTACAGAGTTGGGCAGTAGCCAAGCAAAGTTTTTGAGGATTTCAGGAGAGCTTAAATTTTGGACTTAGGTGCCTACTGGGGTGCTAGGCACGTGGGCCAGGGTGAAAATTGGTGAGGCGAACAATGTCAGGAGATGGGTTCCTGAGCATGACCCTGACAACTGTATGCCCTGTCATAGGAAATTAATTGTTATTTCAAACAGCAGTTGACCTGTCAATTTAAATACCTGGGAGGCCATGCTTTAACTGGCCACACCAGCTGTGAGGATCCATCTGACCATAATAAACACATTCCTTTGATTCTTAAACTCATAAATCCCAATTGAAACAAGAAGTCTCAAAATATGCCAATCTATATGTTTAGAGCCCATGGTTCTCTTAGCAGTCATGCATTCTGAGAAAACACAGAACTATTGATCACATAGACACTGAACTTCCCCAAAACAAAAGGTCTTATGAGAAATTTGGAAAAGAATAAAGTCATAGAGAATATATCTGAGGAATGTGTACCAGGAAAAGAAGTGAGATGAGCAGCTTCAGGGTCACAGGGAAAATGGCTCAATGTGTTAACAGATATAAATTACCAGGACCAGACAATGTTCATTCTGTGGTGCTGCAAGAATTAAATATAGATTTAGCGTAGTTCTTCGCACATCTGAGAAATACTGCTCAGGAAAGGCACCTGGGGAATAGAAGATTACTGTCACGGTGCCAGTTTTTAACTAAGGGAAACATGGAATTATAGGGCAGTAAGTCAAATTTCAGTTACAAAACATTTTTTAGAATTATTTAAAAGACATGAGCTGGAGATTTTCCTAATAAAGAGTGGTAGTCTAAGCATGCCCAGTTCCTTCAGCCTTTGCTCATATGACTTGCATTCCATACCTTTGATCATATTTGTTGCTTGCCTCCGGATCCTTCCCAGTTTCTCTACATCCTTTCTATACATTGTTGACCAAAACTAGACACAATGCTCCAGCTGAGGCCTAACCAGTGCCAAGTAGAGCAGTACTGTCACCTCCCATGACTTTCATACTACGCCTCTGTTAATGGGACCTAAAATTGCATTTGCTTTGTTTACAACTGCATCACATTGCTGACTTATGATGAGGTTGTGATTCACCACAGCTCCCAGATCCTTCTCATGAGTGCTGCTGCCAAGCCAGGTATCCCCCATTCTGTATTTATGCATTTGGTTTTTCTTGCCTAAGTGTAGCACTTTACATTTGTCTTTGTTTAATTTCATTTTATTGTCTATAGCCCAGTTCTTGAATTTATTAAGATCCCTCTGAATTTTAGATCTATTCTCCAAAGTATTGGCAACCCCCTCTAGATTTGTGTCATCTGCAAATTTGATCAGTACGCTCTGTATAGTTACATCCAGGTCATTAATAAACATGTTAAACAACACCAGACCTAGAACACATCCCTGTGGAACCCCACTTGGAAACTCCCTTCTACCTGACATCATTCCATTGATAGTTACTCTTTGTTTGCAGTTGTTTAACCAATTATGTATCCACTTAATGGTAGTTCCACCAAGCCCATGTTTCTCCACTTTACTTATCAGAATTTTATGTGGGGCTGTGTCAAGAGCCTTGCTGAAGTCCAGGAATATTATCTCCATCACGTTCCCCTATCTCGCAAACCAGTTACCTTCTGAAAGAAGAAAATCAAGCTGGTTTGGCATGATTTGTTTTTAGTAAATCCATGTTGGCTTCTATTGATTACCCCCTTCATCCTCAAGGTAACCGCAAATTGAATGTTTTATACATTGCTCTAGTAGCTTCCTAGGTATCAAAGTCAGGTTGACTGGTCTATAGTTCCCCGGCTCCTCCTTTACCCCATTTTTAAATATGGGCACTACATTAGCCCTTCTCCAGGCTTCCAGGACCTCTCCTGTCATCCATGAGTAAGCAAATATCATTGCCAGTGGCTCCAAGTTTTCTTCAGCTATTTCCTTCAGCATCCTTGGGTGAACAGCATCAGACCCTGCTGATCTGAATTCATTCAAGTTCATCAGAAGATATCTGACATGTTCTTTACTTATCCCATTCTGTATCCCCTCCCCTTTGTTGGTAACTTTGCTAGTCATCTAGCTACATGTTATTTTTTGTGAGAAGAATAAAGTAAAGTAGGTATTGAGCAGCTCTGCCTTCCTATCATCTTCCTATCATCTACGGATGCTCAGGTAAACAAAGTGTCTCACGGCCCGCCAGGGGCTTACCCTGAACAAGCCACAAACTAAGTTTGGGAACCCCTGCCTTACGTGGACTGGGATTTATTCTTCCCAGGCTTTTGATGTGATTTTTAATAGATGTTTTTCTTGGATGTGTTAAGAGAGTCAGGCCTGTTTTCACAATTACTCAGATAAAGCTCTTTAAGCTGTTTATCAACATCTCGTCAATAACAATCATTGAATGAACTAATTAATCGAACTCCTCTTAGGAAAGACACATTTATTGTTAAATGCAATGCACACATTTAAACATTATTTAATCTCTTTTAACCATAGACATATATTTCAATTACTTTTCTTCAGTGTCTTTTGCCACATAACAGATGTAGCTTTAGTGTTTACTTGTACAGCTGCCACTTGAATTGTATTTTAAAAACTTCCCTAAATTAAAGTGATTGTTACTGGTAATTAACCATTTCAAAAACGTAAGATGCAGACAACACAGTGAAAAAACCTCATAGTACTTATATATTACAATAATAGATGCTATGGAAAAGAATAAAATAGATTACTTCTGTAGAGTTATGAACAAAGGGTATCATCACATTAACACCAATGTGTCACCTGTGACGGGTTGGTATCACAGAAACCACCTTGGAGCTGCCACCTGGTGTGCCAAGTCTACTTCTGCTCTGCTTTCCTGCCTTTTCCAGCTTGGGACTCAAGAATCCTGTCTGTTTTGAGCTAGATCCGCAGATCTGCTGCAAACCCAGACCCAGGTCCGAACCACATCCACTAAGAAGCTGAAGGCTTGCCTGGAAGCAGCTCAGGAAGTGCCCTTGCCTTTGACACCCAGATGCCCAACTCCCAATGGGGTTCAAATCCTGAATAAATCTGTTTTACCCTGTATAAAGCTTATACAGGATAAACTCATAAATAGTTCGCCTTCTATTTCAAAAATAGAAAGATATGCGCAGCTGTTTGCCAACCCCCCACCCCCTCAGGTACTAACACGTACTCCAGGTAACTTAATAAGTAAAAAGTGATTTTAATAAGTACTGAAAGTAGGATTTAAGTGATTCCAAATAGTAACAGACAGAACAAAGTGAATTACTAAGTAAAATAATATAAAACATGCAAGTCTATGTCTAATCAAACTCAACACAGATAAAAACCTCACCAGTTCCAGCAAACTTCTTTTTACAAGTTCCTAGCCTGGGTCCAGCAATCGCTCACACCCCCTATTGTCTTTGTCCTTTGTTCAGTCTCTTTCAGGTGTGTCCTTGGGGGGTGGAGAGGCTCTCTAGCTGGCTGAAGACCAAATGGAGGGGTCTTCCAGGGGTTTAAATAGATTTTCTCCCCTGAATGGACGCTCCTCCCCACTCCCTGTGTAGCATCATGTTACCCTGGAGTTTTGGGATCACATGGACAAGTCACATGTCCATGCACCACTCAGTAACAAGTCCAGTCAGTCGCATTCCTGGCCAAGCTCAGATGTGGATTGGGGTCTCTACCTTCTTTTGTCTGTGTAAGAGTTTCTTGATTGGTCTCTTTACATGCACATTCCTTTCGCAAGACATGACCCCATGCTCTTACAAAGGCTATGTATAAAACCAGCAAATATACAATCCATATTCATAACTTCAACTACAACAATGATACATGCATACAAACAGGAGGAATAGATTCAGTAGATCATAACTTTTACAGAGATATGTTACATGGCATATGTAGCATAAAACCTATTTCAGCTACATCATATATACATTTATAAGCATCTCCCCATAAAGTTTTATGGGGACACCGTCACATCACCTATGGCCAGAGTCAGTCTAAAAAAGCCAGTGGGAATGCCATAGTTATAAAGCTAACTGCTCCTCTGTCCACTTTGTAGTCTCTTTGAGTGCTTCCCCCTCACCCTTCACCACTTCTCATGTCAAGCCTTGTGCCCTTATCTATCTCAGGGTGGAATTCTGCGACTATCCCACTGGAGGCGTGGGGGAGAGATAGCTCAGTGGTTTGAGCATTGGCCTGCTAAACCCAGGGTTGTGAGTTCAATCCTTGAAGAGGCCATTTAGGGACCTACAGTAAAAATTGGGGATTGGTCCTGCTTTGAGCAGGGGGTTGGACTAGATGACCTCCTAAGGTCCCTTCTAACCCTCCTATTCTATGATTCCCTGACCAAGCTCTTTATAGCAATCATCCTTATCCAGTAGGTCTAGTTCAGCTATCTGTGGTTCTTCCCTTCAGGAGGCTGTGACCACTTCTATACAGTGCCCAGACAGCCGCCTTAAACCAAAGTAATATTTATTCTAACAGCAGGAACAAAACAATTAGAGAAAAAGGATTTTAAAACAACAGTCTATGCACATGTCTATCATAGAATCTCAGGGTTGGAAGGGACTTCAGGAGGTCATCTAGTCCAACCCCTTGCTCAAAGCAGGACCAACCCCAACTAAATCATCCCAGCCAGGGCTTTGTCAAGCCTGACCTTAAAAACCTCTAAGGAAGGAGATTCCACCACCTCCCTAGGTAACCCATTCCAGTGCTTCACCACCCTACTAGTGAAAAAGTTTTTCCTAATATCCAACCTAAACCTCCCCCTCTGCAACTTGAGACCATTACTCCTTGTTCTGTCATCTTCTACCACTGAGAACAGTCTAGATCCATCCTCTTTGGAACCCCCTTTCAGGTAGTTGAAAGTAGCTATCAAATCCCCCCTCATTCTTCTCTTCTGCAAGCTAAACAATCCCAGTTCCCTCAGCCTCTCCTCATAAGTCATGTGCTCCAGCCCCCTAATAATTTTTGTTGCCCACCACTGGACTCTTTCCAATTTATCCAGATCCTTCTTATAGTGTGGGGCCCAAAACTGGACACAGTACTCCAAATGAGGCCTCACCATTGTCGAATAGAGAGGAGTGATCACGTCCCTCAATCTGCTGGAAATACCCCTACTTATACAACCCAAAATGCTGTTAGCCTTCTTGGCAATAAGGGCACACTGTTGACTCATATTCAGCTTTTCGTCCACCGTAACCCCTAGGTCCTTTTCTGCAGAAATGCTGCCCAGCCATTCAGTCCCTAGTCTGTAGCAGTGCATGGGATTCTTTCATCCTAAGTGCAGGACATCTTAAGTCTTGCCATCCCTTTCAGGTGTCCCAGGAAGACCTAGTCTCTTCAGACACACTCAGCAGGGAGCTGTGTCTCAGTCTGGGGCCCCCCTAACAATTCCGTAAAACCTCCCTTGAGACACTGACTTTTTAAACCTCCCACAGTTCTTTGGATCTCCATTTGTGGTCTTCTTCCTGTCTTGACATTGTCTCAAGTATTAGTAGAGAAGTGGCTTATCTTGATTAACCAGAAGCCAAACACAGACTCCTTTAAGCATTCCAGCCCTTGGCTCCCATCCAGACAACCCAATCTAATATAATGATGGGTTATTGAAAACTCATTTCACCATACATGAGGTTCTTTCTAATCCTAAAGGATCAGACACATATCACCAGGTCAATATGAATCTTAGATCTTACAAAATATCATGCTATCAGCCAATCCTTATTAACTAACTAAAGATTTATTAATAAAGAAAAGAAGAGTTAAAATGGCTAATCGATCACATACATACAAATGGTTGCTAAGTCCTTATATCAGGTTTGTACCAGTGTTGGAATAGACTGCTGGCTTGCAAAAGTCTCTCTAGTAGCTTCCAAAAGATTGGAAGATCCTCAGTCCATAGTGTAAGATGCCCCATTTAGTTATAAATCCACAGTCCAGAGAATTAGAGCAGGAAAGAGGCAAAATGAAGATGTTGAAACTGCAATTTATATCCTCTGCCATGTGCATGGAAAATTACTGGCCCAAGATGGAGTCCAGGATCACATGTCCATATCACATATCCTTACATGCTGTCCTGACTCAGAGGGCAGCCATTGTTCATATTCTTTCAGAGGAGTCCATAGGAAATACTTACTGGCCCATTGTGAGCTGAGTGTCCTTAAATGGCCATTAACACACAGCTGTCTAGACCTGACACAAATATATCTGAGGAAGTGTCATCCAGGAACATAACACACACACACACACACACACATCCAATATTCATAACTTTAACTACAAAGAGGATACATGGATTTAATCAGGATAATTATATCTAATATATTGTAACTTTTCCATTGACACCTTACAAGATACACGTTGTACAAGAGTTATTGCAACTTTGTAACAGTGGTGACTGTATTAGTGTAACTAGCCATTTTTATGCAGCATCACATGAAGTTCTACTCAGTGTGTTGTGTTGCTGTCTGTGATTCAACCCTAAGTAGTACAAAGATGGTGAAATGTGGCAGAATGTCATTTTAACTTAGAAATGCATGGTGTAATATTGTTGTTCAAAAACCACAAACGGAAGTCAAAGAAATGGTGGGAATGAGTTTATTTGGAGTAAAAGAATGAGTGATTGCGGATTTTTAAAACTTCTGATAAGGTTATAAAATAGCTATAGCAATAGATCAAAATCTTCTTAAGACTAGAAAAGGGGAACTTATAGAGACTACTAGATATTTATACAGAGTGGACAATTTCAGTTGGACATTTTGGACATTTCCAGTGCTTAAATTATGCCAGGGCTTCCCAGGGCTGAGCCCCGGCACCTCTAGGCATGGCAGTCCATAGCGGTACCTCTGGTCTTGCTGTATCAGTTATGAAACTAAAAAAATTGCTTGAGCCCCGACATCTCTTTCATTACAAATTAAGCACTGGGCATTTCTATTTTGGGGAGTACTCAGCAATTTAAATAGAAATCTTTAGAGCAGCATCACAATGGTTAGCCATTACCAGTATCACAAACATAGTCACCAACACTGTATGAGAATCAGATGTAGACCATCATATCACTGAAATCACTAACTGGGACTGAAGCCTTAGAACTGTAAATGAGAAGCGTGCTAACTTCAAAGCACAGGTCATTGCATTCACCAATGGGAAATCTACGGACCCAGACTGTGATGGGAACACATGCCAGACTGCTTTCCCTGGGAGCGATCCTATATCTCTGGACTGACAGATTCTGACAGGGGGAATTCTGAGCAATTGGACAGAGATTTCCAAAGCCATTCTGGGTAGCCCTGAGGGACTTATGGGAAACCAGCAGATTACTATACCTCTACTAATAATTTGGATTTACAAACTTTGACTCACCTATAATGTATTTTACCTGCCTCAACCTATGAATAACTGTCATGTCTTTTTTCTTAGCTAATAAGTCTTTAGTTAGTTTACTATAAAAATTGGCTACAGCATTGTCTTTGGTGTGAGATCCTGAGTATCCATTGACCTGGGGTAAATGTAAGCCCTTTGGGGTCGGGAGCGACCTAATGTGTGGTGATTTTTGGTTTTAATAATCGTTCATTAGAAAATCCAATTTGTCTGAGTGGTAAAGAGAGTCTGGTGAGCTTAAGAAGACTATCTGTGGCTCCATGGCAAGACATTTATTACTGGTTTGGGGTGTGTACTGTTTTTTAACAATCTGACCTGAGATTGGCACTCACAGCTGTGAGCCACTCTAGACAGCGTGACCGCGAGTACTTCAGACACACAATTATCCTGTCTCTCTGCAATATTTTGAGTCCCCCAGAATGGCCAATAAACTGGCCATAGACTGGAAATAAAAGAAGCCTATCCAAACATTTTCAAGAGCTAGGGCAGTAAAGTCAGTTTGTAATAGCGGCTAACTTTGTCACGTGTTGTTTATTGTAAGCATGGTCTTCCAGAAACTGAACAATAAGCATCAGAGAAAGACAAGGTGGGTGAGGTAATATCTTTTAATGGACCAACTTCTGTTGGTGAGAGGGATAAGCTTTCAAGCTACACAGAGCTCTTCTTCAGGTCAGCTTGAAAGCTTGTCTCTGACCCACAGAAGTTGGTCCAATAAAAGATATTACATCACCCACCTTGTCTCTCTAATATCCTGGGACTGACATGGCTACAACACCACCTCATACAAGCATCAGAAAAAGGCATTTTCATATCATTTGTTATTCTTTTCTCTCTTCCCCTTTGTGTGTTTGTCTTGTTTTGTATGAAGACAAAACAGAATCAGACTATACTAACAGACCTCAGAGCTACTACATGAAACTTCTCCTTTCCCAACAAGGGTTTCTGATATCATTTAAGAGACTTCCAAGCAAAGCATCCTTTTCAAAGACTGTACACCAATAGAGAGTGATGCAATATGAGAATTAATTAAAAATGAAAATGAATATGAGTTTTTTTAGTCTTAAAAGTGGTTTAGTCCAAAATTTTCTTTACCTTCTACGTGTGTTTAATTAACATTTTAAAGTACTTCTTGTTTGGCAGTGTACAATAAATGAAATTAATTCCCTGGTAGCAGAAATATAAACCAAAATTATTATTATCGTTGCCACAATAAGAAAAGAAACAGAGTAAATTTTTAAAATTATAACTTTTTATATACCCTATCCAATGCATACCACAATGCATGCTCATTACGAGCCTCTGAACTATTGCAGCCCAGATTCAGCATGGTACAAAGCTAAGAATGTGCTTAAAAGTAAGCCTGAAAGTAGTTGTCTTAACTTCAATAATATGTAGGTAATATGTAGATCAGCTTTTAACAGCAGATTTATTGAAAATGGAGTTATTTGCATATCATACCCTCCAATTATTCCAGAGGGAAAGATAAAAAAGATAAATTTATGTTGTCTTGTAGTTTCCTTTTTTATTTATAGTATTACTGAATTGAAATGTTTACTTTATTTTATTCTGTTATTAGGGTAACTGTTAAGATGTTATAATACCAAAAGAGCAAAATTGAAGATTAGTACATATTTAATTGATATAATGGCATTAGGATCATGTTAGTTTACATATGTACAAATTGAAAGACATCACTGTCTGCATGATGTTTGCTTTACTGGATGCATTTTAATTAAAGTTGTGCTCACTTCAGTGGGAGCACTCTCTTGAATAAAATCAACCAGGGGGATATACAGATGAGAACAAAAATAAAATTATCAGAAGACAATAAGTAAGAGTACTTGGAACAAAAGAGAACATGTGAAAATTATCAGAGGAGAACAAGACCATTGGCTGAATACTAAGAGCAAATTCACTGAAGTCACTGAATGAGAAGACAATTGTTATGGACAGCAGCAGAATAACTCAATGAAAGAGGTGTGTGTGTGTGTGTGCACGCACACATGCGTATGTGTGTGTGTGTGTGTGTGTAACAAGAACAAGCAGCAGGATGTACAAAGGCAGATGGTGTTCAGAATGGGGTGACCTGAACTTCCTAAATTGCCATTAATTTAGCAGGAATGAGAAGGAAAAAGTAGATTAATGCTAAAAGGCACAAGGTAAAAGGTACAAAGTTGGCTTTGTTAAAGGGAAACTTCAGGTTTTGTTTGTATAAAATGAAATTTTGTATCAAACTGCATCCTGTATAGGTAATAACCAGAATACAGGTTTATAGTAGGACACAAATAAATAAATACTATCTATTTTGACATTTGTATGACAGTAAATGTCTCTGAACTTATTTCATGGTCCCTACAAATTCCCTCTGTCAACAGATTAACTGATGGAAAGAATCTTCATGTTGACTTTGGTGGGAAAAGCACTTGTCCTTCAGTACTATTAGGAATTGTCAGCATACGCTCAATGTTGTTGATAACAGCTGCTGTTTGTTTCAAATAAACTGCTACTTTCTGAAAACAGAAGTCTTGCATATTTTCATCAGTTGTTTTCTTTTCCCCCCCTTTCATTTCTGCAGGTTTTGCCTTCCATTATTTATTTACCGTTTTGGTTTCTATTTTGTTTTTCTCGCCTACATTTCCCTCTGCTTTTGCCTCACTCTCTCTTTCTCTCTCTTCGTTCCTCTTCTCCCATTATATATCCCACTGTTCCTCCCAGATTCCTCTCTACCTCTTTTTCTTTCTTTTAACTTCCGTCTCTCAGTTCCCTCCACAGTCTCTTTTTTTTCCTGTTCCCTTCCTCTGTCTCTCCCCATTTCAGATCTCTCTGCTGCTTTTATTCTTTCCTCTTTCCCTCTTTTTCTGGCAGATTCTCTGCTTCCCTTTTCACCAGAGGGGTCCATGCTGAGAGGAGGGGAGGAATATATTCTTTCACATAATTGTGCTGCCTGTTAGTTGTACTGAGAGTATAAAAGAGATACTTTGAGCATTGAAGATAGTATGAAGAGAAGTCAGGTGAACATATTAAAACAAGCCAGCAGCTGCTCTCTACTTCCCACCTTCATCCCCAGATAGGAAGTGACCCTGCAGTGTGAATAATTCTGCAGATGTATGGCTAGCTTTCCCACACCCACTGATACTTTCTCTCTGCTGGCATCTCTTGCTGCTTTGCCTTCCTTGGCTTCTGTCTCACAGGGAGCATTCAGAGAAAGGGACAGTCTTTGGAACTCAAGGGCTCCTTTTTTCACCCTTCTCTATATAGATGGAATCATTGACTTACGTCCCCAAGGGGTGGATTCCCCAAAGTAGAAATCACACAAAATAAGCTTGTTTGATGGTTTCAGTGAGATCTCTGAGAAACACTAAAGGAAGAAAGCTCTGCCTGCCAGTTAAACCTTTCCCACTCCTATTTGTAGTCATAACTAATATGACAATGGAGATAGACACACACATTTGAAGTCACTTTGGTGAGTTTAAATTAATACAGACCTTACCTGAACTAAAGTGCCCTTAAGCCACGTCGGCCACACACATATCCAACGGGGAGCTGAGCTGTCAAACTGACATGATTATTTACACCCAACAGCAGATTAAGGCCTGTTTTCACTAGCCCCAACAACATATTTTCAGAGATCCTTTAAACCCATTTAATGGAAATTAGATAGGTTCTAATTACAGTGGGCATTTTTTTTCAGAATTTGAAATTTCAAAAACTGTTTAAATCAACATCTGAAAAAATATGCAGAACAGCACTGACAAAATTCTCCTGGAGAATTTTTCCTTGTTTTTTCACCAACTATATATCTAGTCAAAAATGTATGAATTTCAAAACAGGATGAAGACATTTTTAAAAATATCAATTCTCCTGAACTTTTTTTATCAGCTACAGTTCTAATACTGTTTCTCGACCAGTCTAGACAAGGATGAACTATTATATAAACTCCTTTAAAAAACATGCTTTAACTATAGGCTGAAAACTATACCAGTTTTGCAAAATACAAGTTCTTCCCTGTCTACACAGGCTAAAACCCTGTGGCACTAAGCAGATAGGGTTTAAAATAGCCAATGGCATAATTTAGTTTTGAGACACTCTGTAGCACCTGGAATTCAGAAATAAATAATTGGGTAACTGTGATCTGCATTTTTTCTCCACGGCAGATACTGTACGGTAAGTATTCTTATTATGTAACAGTCTCAGAACATAGAATCATGGTTCTTCTGAACATTAGAAATCAAGTTTACAAAGACACTACTTTTATGGCTCATTACAATGATTTGTCACACCTCTTAGTGCCTGCTAACCCTTCACCTGCCACTTCATTTTAAGTGGTCTCCTATACCACATGTGCAATCCTTATGCTTACCAGTTTGTCCAACCTGTTATTTAGCTCAGACACTCTGGTTACTTTCTCCAGTCCTGAGGAAGAGCTCTGTGATGTTCAAAAGTCTGTCCTTTGCACCAGAAGTTGGTCCAATAAAAAATATTGCCTCACCCACCTTGTCTCTATCCTATCCTGCAGCCGACTGAGCTGCAACAACCTGCAATCAGAAATCCATGAATGAGAGGGAGGGAAAAGGAATGGAAATTGCTCATACACAATGAAAGAAGGGATTCTTTAACTAATCTATATGCGGTATTTATAATGCCCCCTTCACTATAGTACAGGCATCGGCAACCTTCGACACACAGCTCGCCAGGGTAAGCCCCCTGGCAAGCCGGGTCACTTTGTTTATTTGCTGCTTCGGCCGAGCGTGGCGTCCACTGGCCATGGTTCGCTGTCCCCAGCCAGTGCGGGAAGCGGTGCGCTGGCCGCCACTTCCCGCAGCCTGCATTGGCCGGGAATGGCGAACCATGGCCAGTGAGAGCCGCGATCGACCGAACCGGCAAGTAAACAAACTGGTCCGGCCCACCAGGGGGCTTACCCTGGCGAGCCGCAAGTTGAAGGTTGCCAATGCCTGCTATAGTATATAGCCATTGAATAAATAACTAAACTTTACATAAAGTTTTTTTGTTTACACAATTTGCAGATTTGGAGAATATACGAAGAAAAATTATCATCTCATTTCAAGTTGCAAAAATATCAGCAAGACAATATGTAGAGTAAGAGTTGAGACAGAAGTAGAATTTTCATATCCTCCAAATCCATTAATTCCATGTATTACTGCTAGAGAGACTGAAGACTATGTTTTGTATAACAAGGCCATAATAGTTGGGACCTCAAAGAATAAGGGGCTTGATTCTCTTCTTAAATATAGTGTCCACATTTCCTAACCTGCCTGTTTGTGTATTTAGACGGAAGCCCCTCAGGGGGCACAATGTCTCCTTTGTTTGTTTGTATATTACCCAGCACAATGCAGGCTTTTGAGCACTACAGTAATATATTTATTTATTACTGCTACTAAATAATAATAACAAATACTCATTTTACTCACAGGTGTAACTCCATTGACTTCAGTGAAGTTACTTCTGATAAGTAAGTAAAGAATGAGGACCATGTCCTTTAATGCCAGATTTTTCCTTTTTATTTCATTTTATTTTATTGTATGCAGGTTACAGCATTTTCTGACATGCAAAGGGAATGACACACAACACCTTTCCCACCACCCAAACAACTGAAAAGTATGTCCTTCATTCAGATTGCACAAAAATCAGAACACTGAATCTGTTAGCTGTTCCAAAGAGCTTATATTCTATGATTCACATAGGTTCTCCAAAATGTCGAGCCTAAAGTGTCCTTTTACTTCCATAGAGAAAAAAAGTGATTATAACTGGAAAACAAATTAGATTAAAAGAAATCTGAATAATTATGTCCCCTAAAGTAATACCTTGTTTCTTATGAGGCTGGATTTGTTCTAGTACAAAATCATACAAACCTTCCAATGCAAGGTGCTTAGCTATTTCAAGTAATGAAATCCACTTCTGTTTAAGTTATTCCAGCATTAGTTACCAAATTAAATATATATATCATATCGGTTTTAGCCAAATATGCATTTAATTATAAGTGAAAACTATTTTCTGAGTAATCTGTATATTTTTACTCTCCCATTTTCTCTTGTTAGATAAAAGCAGTATCCGTTTTTTTTTCCATATTCCTCTGTGATTTTATCTACAGTCTGCTGCACTCAAATGACTCTTAAGAGTTAGTCATAAATGGACACACTGGTAACTTTAGCGTTTGAAAATATAACCGGAGTGACTTGTTTCAGGTAAAGCTGCTAGAAGATATAAGCAGAGCCTCTTCTAAAGAAAGAACTCACTGGTGAGATGAACAGACTGAGCACTGAATTTCAGAGGAAATTTGACAGTTTAGGCAAAATCATGTAAAATTTCATAAGAAAACAGTTTGTTAAAAGAGAGGATATGACATTGAAATTTAAACTATACTGAGAATTATTCTATATAAAATAGTCTGGGATTTTTACAATATTCATGTTTGCATTAAGGAATAATATTCTTTACTAAAAGAGTGGACCTAATTCTTCTACCTCTTAAAATGGGGTTTAACGACTATATTTTTGTTACATGACTGTAAAACGGGACACAGTTTGGCCCAGCCACTGTATTCAAAATGCCTACACTATAATAAAGTTTAGCTTCCCTTTGATATGCCAATGGGACTTCCATTAGCATTAGTGGTCACTGTGTAAATAAAAGGGCTATCATTAAATTTGTGTTATACCACGAGTGAAAATTTTATCATAGAAATGAATAAAACATGTAGTGCTACATTTTGTATTATTAAATTATCTTTTTCTACAAAACACTCATGAACACTGCTTTGAATATGCTAACCACCATTTTCAAATTAGCCATGTTACAGCACGCACCATTAAAAAAAGTCAATTCTTAACTACAGTTGTTGCACAGTGGTAACTGAGATAAGTTATCTCCTACAACAAGCATATAGAAATAACGTGGTCTCTAGCACATCACCATGTGGACTCTGGGTAAATGTTGATCTTTTAAACACCATTGTATCAGAGGTTCAGCACTGATGCCCTTTGGTTGACAAGTTTCAATGGAGTAGCCGTGTTAGTCTGTGTCAGCAAAAAGAAAATAAGAAAGAAATACTTGTGGCACCTTAGAGACTAATTATGCTGAAATAAATTTGTTAGTCTCTAAGGTGCCACAAGTATTTCTTTCTTATTTTCTTTTTGGTTGACAAGTGACAACACTAAGGGCTGGTCCACACTAGGGGGCGGGATCGATCGTGAAAAACGTAGCTGAAGTCGAATATCTTAGATCGATTTTAAAAAGTACTTACCGCGGTCCACACAGCAGCAGGCAGGCTCCCCCGTCGACTCTGCTTACTCCTCAGGCAGAGCTGGAGTTCCGGTGTCGACAGGGAGCGCGTCTGGGATCGATTTATTGCGTCTAGACGAGACGCGATAAATCGATCCCAGAACATCGATCACTACCCGCCGAATCAAGCGGGTAGTGTGGATGTAGCCTAAGTCCTACTAGAGTGGCAATATACTTTGGGTATTTAATTTGATTGAATAAAAGACTGGTGAAGTTATTCTTTTTTAAAGCTTCCTACTGGAGCTGTTACAACTAGAAGACTCCTAGATATATTAATGTTTGGCTGTCAGAGTGATCTTGTAGACTTTATAGTTGATTAAGCATTATAGCATGCCTTTCTGAGCTCATGCTTCAGGATATGGTACATATGTCCATCGGTTAAAAACCTTATGCTCACAAGATTTCCTTGCTATTTTCCCACAGAAACCATTGCTGCTTAAGGCTTGGGGGGGGGGGGGCGAGGGGGGGAAGAAACCAAATGTATACCCATTGATGAATAAACTATGGGATTCTATAGAAGGGAAATCGAACAAGATTAGTTCAGAGCTTTCAGCATGTGGCAGCAAATATTTTAGATCTACTGTCCTATTTCAAAATCAATAATTCAAAACCATAAATAAACCTCTTATATATACTTAATTGTTTTCTAAACTATATTTAACCACACAGTGACAATAGTAATGATTAAAACATTTCTCATAGGCCTATGACAGCACCTTCTACTTTTTTTAAAAAGTTACATTTTAGAATGCTTTGTTCATTCTGTTTCTCACACATATGCCTACTTCTTCACCTTCACGTAAATTCTCTTGATATCAAGACACATGGACAAAGTATATTTTAATACTATCATAATAATAAATGGCACAATAGAAGGCAACACAACCAAACTCAGTTCAGAGATATACAATACATTCTCATTTAATTTAAGGGGTGGGAGGCATAAAATTAATTCAGTCCAAAAGCTGGAAATATTATTCTAATTAAAATTAATGAGATAACATCCTTTTCCAGTGTTTTTCTTGTATATTAAATAATTTTGGGTGGGTTTTTAAAGTGTTTTGGAGTCTTAGGAGCACAATTCACATTGAAAAGCAATACAACTTATGCTCCTAAATAACTCAGGTATGTTTAAAAATGGCATACTATATTGATGTATGTATTAGTCCATAATAAAAGGAAAAGTTGACTGAAAATTTTTATTTAATGTTGATTTTTCTGTTCTATGCTAACCTCCACTCTACTCCTCCTGCTCTCTCATATATTAACTTGGGAGGAGAAAAAAGGAACCTGTAGGACATTCACCTGAAATGGTTTATCTAATTACATTTTTTGTTCTAACCTTTGTCCTTCTCCCTACGTCTGGCATTCCATACTGTGTCATGTCTTAGGGCCAGATTATATGAAGGGGCTGTCCTGTCCTGGCCACAATGGCCCAGGAAGGACTGTGCTCAGTTCCTCCATAGTTCCACAGAACTTGAGTGTGTACCGTCTACATGTTTTAGGATAGTGCAATGTGTTCACCTTTCTGTTGACCACTATGGAGATGGTGTGATGCAATGGCCTTACGTCCTCCCTTTCTTCCATCACTTTGAGGTGGTTTGCATGCCTGCAGTGATAGCGGGGAGTGCAGTGTGAGACAAACACAAAGAGCTATGTTTAAGTAGCAACTACAGAACTCCCTGACCAAGAAGTTCCCACCTGTATTAAGCTTCCTTCTACAAAACATCCTGGACCTTTGGTACATATGGAGGACCAGGAATTCTACGAGCACTCCCGAAAGAGTCCACAGGGAGCTGCTATTCCATCTGGTATTTGTTGGGATGTATTAAGGGAGTGACACTTTGCATCCTCCACCTCTTTGAATACCAGAATGACCAACCTCAATTTAGCACTTAAGTCCCAAACCCACAAAAAAACATATGCATTTCCTTAACTTTACATATTGCCTTCAAGGCCTTAGGCCAGGCCTGCACAACATGCGGCCCGGGGGCTGCATGCAGCCCGCGTGGGATCACTGTGTGGCCCGCGGAGAGGTGAGTAGGTGGGCTCACTGTGGCAGGCTGGGGAGTGAGGGTGAGCCAGCGGCAGGGGGCAGGGGCAGCGGCAGAAGGTAAGAGGCCAGCAGCAGACAGGCAGGTGAGCTGGCGGCAGGGGGAGTCAGCGAGCTGGCGGCGGGGGGAGCTGGTGAGCCAGCAGCGGGGGGGCTGAGGCGAGCGGGCAGCGGGGGGGTGAGTAGGCGAGCCAGGCGGGGTGGGGGATGACGAGCCGAGTGGACAGGCAGTGGCAGGGTGGCAGGTGAGCCAGCGGCGGGGGGTACTGAGGAGGCGAGCCAGGGGGGTGGGAGGATGATGAGTCATATAAAAGTTATACAAAAATGCATAATGCAGAGATTTATCTACAACTGCATTGATTGACTGTTGTGTGCAGTAATATAGTGACCCCTGGAGGGGTGAAGAGGGGGGTGATGGTGGGGCCGAGCGGGGAGGGGGCGGGTCCTATTTTACTGCTGTGATCTGGTCACCCTATGCGCGCTGTTTCTTTCCCCCTCTACAGGCTTCCACACCCCAGTGCTGGGGAAGGAGGGGTTGTTTCCACGGGGCAGGCAGCGCTAGGGGAGGGGGCGTGTTTCCACGGGGCTGGGGGGTTTCGGCCCTCAGCTGTTTTCTTTGGAGTAATATGGCCCTCACCGCTTTACGAGTTGTGTAGGCCTGCCTTAGGCTATAAGTTAACTGTGACAGGAACTACTCTTTTATTTGTCCATAACACACTATGCACATTTAGGTGGCTGCACAAATGTTACAAACAATCTAAATAATCCATTATTTGTTAGCTGCTTTTTTACATTGCTTTTCTGCAGAGATTTCACAGATTTCTCTGTATGAATTTGGGTAGAGTGACAGAGCCATTCAACCAATTGCCTGCGGAGACCTTGTGGGTTTTCCCCTCTGAGGCTTGGCCTTCCCATGTCTATCAGCAAGAATGTAATCTTCACTCAGCAGAGAGGAGCCACTTCACCCATGACTGACGGAAATCCAGAACTTCACTGATTTCAATATTGAACGCAGTGCCTTTAAAATATTCCATGGCTGAATCATGTGTTACTAGGGAAAGATCAGATTACATTTTAAAATATTGGAGGCGGAGGATGAGCAAGCTCAGCGCTTCCTCCAACATCATTCCCATGAGTCTGACTGCTATGCATGGCTATCGAAGTCTTATTGCACTTCTCAAAAACCTGTGTCCTCAGCTGGCCTGAATTGGCATTGTGCAGCTGGCACAGAGGAGTGCCATTTTGAAATGATCAGAATTCACAGCTGAGCTAGATTTAGTCTTTTGGTATTAAAATAGCAATAAAATACTATGTGCAAATATCTCAGAATAAGGGAACTTCATTTTTTTAATAAAGTAGAAATATGGAAGGATCATATAATTTGAGCTGTGTGTCACATTTCCTTGGCCCCACTGCTTTTTAAGCATATTCATTTGATTACACTTAGATACACATCATTATAAAAATAGTAGGGTATTCTACAATAATAGGGGATATAAACCTGCTCTCAATGAAGTCACTCTGCTAATTTTAACAATAGTAGCATTTTGGGCCACAGATGTGAAATAGAATAGTGAAGATAGAAACATCTTCTTTTTGTGAAGATAGAAACAGCTGACTAGTTATGTCTAGATGTTTTACCTTATTCTGTAATCTAAATGGTGCAAATTCAAATATTCTTAGGCCTGAAATTTTGAAAGTGTTTAGGCTATATACAACTGAATCATTCTATTTTAGATTGTGTATTATGAAACTTATTTATTTATTTTTATTTTAGCAAACAGAAATGTAGAGACAAACATAAAAGCTCCACTACACATATTGCTAGTATTGCATACTTGCCCGCGCCACTTCCTGCAGCTCCCATTGGCCAGGAATGACAAATCGCGGCCACTGGGACCTGCGGGCGGCCATGCCCACAGACGGACAATGTAAACACTGTCTCACATCCCGCCAGCAGATTAGCCTGATGGGCCTCGTGCGGCCCGCGGGCCACAGGTTGCCCACCACTGATCTAGTCTGACCTCCTGCTCATTGCAGACAACAGAACCTCAGCCACCCACTCCTCTAATAGACTGATAACCTCTGGCTGAGTTTGAAGTCCTCAAATCATGATTTAAAGACTTTAAGTTACAGAGAATCCACCATTTACACTAGTTTAAACCTGCAAGTGACTTGTGCCCCACGCTGCAGAGGAAGGTGACCCCATCCCTGGGTCTCTGTCAATCTGATTCGGGGGGAAATTCCTTCCTGACTCCAAATATGGCAATCAGTTAGACCCTGAGCATGTGGACAAGACCCACAAGCCAGACACTTGGGAAAAAATTCTCTGTAATAACTCAGAGCCTTCTGTGATGTTCTCCTGGTGTTATCTGGACCGGTGATCTGCTAGGTCACTCCAATTCTCAACTGTGGGAGCCAGCCTTACCCTGCTCTGCTGTGAGAACCCCCACTCCCGGATTGTCCTCTGGCATGTAAGCTGCTCCCAGCTACGTGGGTGAGCACTTTTGGCCAGCTGCTGCTTGCACTGTGCAACTGAATGACACTAGCCAATATCTCTGGTCCCAGACACAACTCTAGGAACCTCTGTCTTGCAGTGTCCAGTTATGCTCGCTGGACGCTGCAAGCTTATATGAGTTCATCAATTTAGCAAAGAAATTGATATGTACCAGGCTTGTTATCCCAAGGGGAGTCTCTGACACGCTTCAAACCAAATGCACTGCTTCAGGTAGAATAAACTAACACATTAATTAACTACAAAAGATAGATTTTAAGTGATTTTAAATCAAAGCACAACAAGTCAGATTTGGTCAAATAAAATTAAAAGAAAATGCATTCTAGGCTGATCTTAACACTTTCCGTGCCCTTACAAACTTAGATGCTTTTCACCACACGCTGGCTGGTTGCCCTTCAGCCAGGCTCTCCCTTTTGATCAGCGCTTTAGTCGCTTGGTGGTGGTGTCTGTAGATGGAGGTGGAAGAGAGAGAGCATGGCAAATATCTCTCCCTTTTATCATGTTCTTTCTTCCCCCTTGGCTTTGCCCCCGCCTTCAGAGTCAGGTGAGCATTACCTCATTGTAGTCCTAGACTGACCAACGGAAGGGGTGTGACTCACTTGAGAGTCCCATAGATCCTTTGTTGCTGCCTAGGACAGTGTACTTTGTTCATGTGAGGCTGGGCTGGGTTTGTCTCTGCTCTAATGAGGTGGGAACTGTCCCTCTGCTCCTGGAGATTTTTGCCTGAGCTTGTTTTAAGCCACAAGGACACATCTTCAGCCTCATAACTGTATACATGAAAATACAACTTATAACATTACTATAACAACAATGCTCAATGCATCATGAGACTTCCGAAGACACCCGACATGACGAACTTTGCATTGGATAACACACAATCATATTATAAGGATGAACATAGGGGTGCAGGATGTTCCCCCAAGGTACAGAGTGTCACACCTCCCAATCTAGTGTCCCGTCACTGACTGTTGGAGATATTTGCTAATAGCAGTGGCAGATTGGCTACATG
Source organism: Chelydra serpentina (assembly GCA_037349315.1). NCBI lineage: Eukaryota > Metazoa > Chordata > Testudines > Chelydridae > Chelydra > Chelydra serpentina. The sequence goes on from JBAIAC010000004.1 coordinate 74,356,326, forward strand.
CCATCTTAGACAGTCCCATCATACTATTCCCTCCATAAACTTATCCCGCTCAGTCTTGAAGCCAGTTAGGATTTTTGCGCTCACTGCTCCCCTTGGAAGACTGTTCCAGAACTTCACTCTTCTGACGGTTAGAAACCTTCATCTAATTTCAAGCCTAACTCAATAGCCAGTTTATATCCATTTGTTCTTATGGCCACATTGGTGCTTAACTTAAATAACTCCTCTCCTTCCCTGGTATTTATTCCTCTGATGTATATATTGAGAGCAATCAAATCTTCCCTTCAGCCTTCTCTTGGTTAGGCTAAACAAACCAAACTCATTGAGTCTTGTCTCATCATTGGAAAAGGTAGGCTTTCCATTCCTCTGCTCATTCTAGTAACACTTCTCAGCACCTAGAATCATAGATCACCTGGATCACCTGGATCGATCAGACTTCAGCTGTCGTTAAGACTACGCCTATCACAACACGTCTGCCATTCTTCTCGCACTCTTGCCTTTCTTCTCCACGTTTTCCATGATAATATCTTTCACACCGCTGCGTTCTCTGATGATTTCATGTGGTATACGATCCAGAAGGGAGATTCCCAACATAGCTCGTTCCATTGCCCTTTCAGCTACCAACAGCCGTTGCTCTTCTCTCTTCGTCAGTGCCCACATTTCACTGCCATACAGCATGGCTGGCAGCACTGCTGAATTGAAAATATTTTTACGTGTGGTCTTGTCAATTTTTCCTTTGAGGACGTCCTTGATGGAATCAAAGGCACACCATCCTAGCCGAATCCTTCGCAAGAGTTCTCCGTTCCGGTCTTGGCACATTGTAACTTCTTGGCCCAAATATATGTACTGTTCCACTTCTTCGATGTCTTCTCCTGTTACCATTATTCGGGCTTTTCGTAAGACGTCTGATCGCATATATTTCGTTTTGCAGTGGTTCATTTTCAGGCCCAGCTGACTACTTTTCTTGTCGAGTCTTCGTAGCATGCTCTGCAGTTGGTTGGTGCTTTCGGCAATTAGTACAATGTCGTCTGCAAATCTGAGATGAGATAATCTCTCTCCATTTATATTGACACTACTCCTCCAATTGATCTTGTTCATAACCATTTCGAGGCAGGCGGTGAATAGTTTCGGTGAAATTGTATCTCCTTGCTTTACGCCTTTCTCGATTGGGATGCGGAGGGGAGTTTCAAGGAGAGTAATGTCTGTTGTACATCCAGTATTCGCTTCCTTCAACAAACTAATGTACTGCGTGTTAATGCCCTGCTCTGCGAGCGCCTTTAATATTGCGTTAAACTCAACGCTATCGAAGGCCTTTTCATAGTCGACAAAAGCAATGCACAGCGGGAGTTTGTATTCCCTCGCTCTTTCTAGGAGCTGGCTAAGGGTAAATATATGGTCGATTGTACTGAAATTTCTTCGAAACCCTGCCTGCTCTCTCGGCTGTTGTTCATCCAGACTTTGCGAAGGTCGATTTGTTATCACCTTTGTGAAGAGCTTGTAGATGTGAGAGAGCAGGCATATAGGGCGGTAGTTCTTAAGATTTTCTCGATCACCCTTCTTGTGCAGCAAGATGGTATTCAACTCCTTCCAGCTTGATGGTATTTTTCCTTCTTCAAGATATCGACTGAATCTTAAAGCGAGGGCCTTCCAAAGTTTTTCGCCTCCTGCATAAATCATTTCTGATGTTATTCCATCTTTGCCTGGAGCTTTTCCCTTCTTCATCTGGTGTAGTGCGCTTCGGACTTCGCTGACGATTATTGGGGGGACGCGTTCTTCTGACTCTTCGAGGGTTGGGAGGGGGATGTTGATTCTTGATTTGAACAGTTCTGTATAGAAGTCCTTGCAGACCTCCTCCTCTGTCGATTACTATCTCTCCATCCTTGTTCTTCAATGCTGTTACGCTCAATCTATACTGCGTCAATTCCCGCTTGCATGTCCTGAGGCTCTTGCGTGATTCAGCTGTTTTAAGGAGCTTTTCTTTCTGGAAGTTCTCGAAGTCATCCTTCAGTTTTCGCCGTATAAGCTTGCATAGAATGGAGTACTCGAGGTTGTTATACGAGCTCCTTTTCATGTTTCTCCGCTTCTCCAGCAAGCTTTTCGTTTCAATCGAGGTTCTTCCCTTCGCCTTCGTCAGCTTTTTAATTTCAGCTGCTTTTATGCAACATCTCAACTTGTCAGCAAAGATACTATAGTCCTCATCACACTTTTCCATCTGGCTCCAATCAAACCCAGAAATCGCTTTTTTCAGCTTTGCTTCATCGAATGTCTTCGGCTGCTGTTTCCTGTTTGCCATCTGTAACGCCTTCTTTTCCACCGCTTCGTCGAAAATCAACTTCGCTCTAAGCAGGCGATGGTCACTGCCGGTGTTGAATGGCTGCACCACAGAGACGTCTTGAACGATGCGCCTTTTATTGACTAAAATATAGTCGATTTCATTCTTACTCTTCGCGTTTGGTGCGATCCATGTCCACCTTCTTGAGATCATCTTTTTGTACCAGGTGTTTGCCACGTACAGTTCTTTCATTTCTGCCATCACTACCAGCCTCTCTCTTTCATTCCTTTCGCCGCTGCCGTATATCCCTATGAACTTTTCGCCAGCTTTCCCTCGCCCGACCTTGGCGTTGAAATCTCCCATCGTGACAGTGTAAGTGGACTTTTGTGCGAGAGCTCTTTCAAGCTCTCAGTAGAATTCTTCCACTTCTTCGTCCTCACTTGCACTTGTGGGAGCGTAGGCCTGGATGACCTTGAGGGTAGCTTTTGACTCCATCTGAAGATGCAGCACACCGATACGTGATGATGTTAGCTGGCATGATATGACTTTCAAAGACCAATCTTTATTGACGATAAATCCAACTCCTCCAACATTTCTAGCGCCATCTCCCTTTCCGAGCCTCACAGCACTTCCATCCTTCCAGTTGACTTCCAACTCCTTCTTTCGTTGGGTTTCGCAGACACCGAGAATATCGCATTTTATCCTTTTCTTCTCCTCCATCAGATGGTTTAAAGTTTCCTCCTTTGCCAGTGACCTACAATTGTAGGTACACACAGCGAGGATTTTCCTTGTCCATGTTGGCCTAGCACCTGACATTTTTAGCAACCTCTTGTCGCTCAATTTCCGCTCCGCCACCGTAGAACGTGCATTTACTCGTGTTGTTTTAGCCGTTAACTTCAAGCCTCCTAATCATTTTCGTTGCCTCCACTGGACTCTCTCCAATTTGTCCACATCTCTTCTGTAGTGGGGGGACCAAAACTGGATGCAATACTCATCTCACCGGAGCCGAACAGAGGGAAAGAATCACTTCCCTCGATCTGCTGGCAATGCTCCTACTGATACAGCCCAATATGCCATTGGCCTTTTTGGCAACAAGGGCATGCTGCTGACTCATATCCAGCTTCTCGTCCACTGTAATCCCCGCATCCTTTTCTGAAGAACTGCTGCTAAGCCAGTCGGTCGCCAGCCTTTAACAGTGCATGGGAATCTTACTTCCTAAGTGCAGAATTCTGCACTTGTTCTTGTTGAACCTCATCAGATTTCTTCTAGCCTAATCCTCCAATTTGTCAATGTCACTCTGGAACCTATCCCTACCCTCCAGTGTATCTACCTCTCCCCCAAGTTTAGTGTCATCTGCAAACTTGCTGAGGGTGCAATTAATCCCATCGTCCAGATCATTAATAAAAATGTTGAACAAAACTGGCCCCAGGACCAGCCCCTGGGGCACTCCGCTTGATACCGGCTGCCAACTAGACATTGAGCCGTTGATCACTACCTGTTGAGCCTGACAATCTAGCCAGGTTTCTATCCACCTGTTCCAGTTTGAATTCATCTTTCTTAAACATGGGAGACCAGAACTGCACACAGTGTCTCCTACAGGTTGAAGGGAATGATGTGTGTCCTCACCAACCACCAGTCTGCCCACTACTCCCACAGGTTATGTGCCTTCCTCCCTTCTCCTGAGAGCTCCACTGAATTGGGGTACAGTGCTGTGGAAGCATGTGAACTGACTCCCACATAGAGGGTAGGAGATCAACACCAGTAGGACACTTGTTCAAGCAAATTTGAGAAAGCATGATCTAACTACAGACATTTGTAACTGAAAAAAATAGATTATCTGTGCTCAAGAAGAGTTCATATGATTTTCCTTATGCCTTAATACATGTACCATATAAGTTATTTAATATAAAACCACTCTGGATTTTTCATACTGCATAGTCTTCTTACTAATGAACTTTTTGTTTTTGTTTTTATGAGCAGGAAATTAGATCTGATTACACAATCCTCTAGCCAGTACTTTAAATCTGGTCTATTATGTTTATGAAGTCTCTTTTATTCCCTTTAGTCAAAATAAAAAAAAACAATCAATAAAAGCAGGGAAGGATACAGGGAGATTATATCAATAAACGTTCACACACACACTTCAGGGATTTCTTCAGACTGTCTTCAAGTAGATTTGAAAAGACAATGTGTGTGGTTTTGATCTCGGGTGGAAAAGCTCTTTTACAAAATGAAAACAGGGAAATCTTAGTCAGAGAACTGTTTATTTCCTCAGCTAGTAATCACACAAAAGAACAATTCCTAAAATTAATAACATTTCTAACCAGAGTTAATTTATGAATTATTTTGATGGGATTTAATTGATCTGGTGGGTTCTCCTCCTGACCTGTGTTCTATCCCCAGATCTGACTTTGATTCACGGTGTGTTCTCTGATAAGACAGTTACTGGTAATTTCTCTGTCCAGCCTTAAAATGGAGCTCCATTTTTGTGTCTGAATACGGTGGAACTAGAGTGGTTCCACTATGTGATGAGGAACAGCCTGCACGGCTTCTGTGCACAGGATGTCTGCACTCTATGGAGTACAACTTTTTGGTGATCTCCGGAGCACACTCACAGAATAGACTTTGGGAACAGGGTGAAAAAGAAAAAGGATAAGGCTATTGAGTTCATACGTTTGAAGGGACCGGTGTAGCCTCTGCACATGTTTACTTTCACACATTTATTTGGGTGTTGGGGCCATTTTCATTACTGGATATAATAACTTAAATGTAATCTTAATGACATCATAACATGATATGATGTAGAAACAAAGAAAAAAATCAGTGTGTTATTTTTAAAACATAATTTTCTTTATTGTACCTACTAAACTGGAGGCTTAGTGGACAGGTGACTGCTATGTCCTATATCGTGGTTTGTTGTAAATTACAATAGACCGAACTCATCATACATTTACAATTTGTTGAATATAGCAGAAACAAGCTATTCCAATTTCTGACAGAGAATTGACCCATTGTTCAACATCAGACATGGTCTTAGCCTTTCAACATGTCAGATCGTATGTTGCTAAAAGCTTTAAAAGATCAAGGTTACATTCATGGTGAGAAGTTGGAAATATTGAGATATATTTCAAATTAGATATGTAGAGTAGATAGGACGTCAAATAGAATTAGATGTCAAATAATTAGAATTCACGTCAAATAATTTGTCCTTTTTAGGACCCTTTTTCAGAAATGTGACTAGTAACTGCTCACATCCAATACAGATCAATTAAAGAAAGTTATCCTTTACCACAAAGGAAATTCCTTTTAGCTCACATTCAATAAAACCTCTGCCCATCTTCATAAGGGCTCTGTTGTGCCTTTCAGTGGCAGCCCAGAATTGGAAACAATTTGGAGTAACCCTACCATTCAACCTTAATGAGACATAATCACTCCAGGAGCTCTGTGGCATGCAGATTGTGTGACTGCTGCAACACCTCTTAAGGGTCTCCGATTGCCCAAGTGGATGGAGGGGAAGACCCATGTTCTTGCTCAGAAAACATTGCAGAGGGCAATACCAGGAATATAAGCATGTCCCCATAAATTGTATTTATAATAAGATCTGTGTGACACAGAGCAGTGGTTCAGAAGACCTCTCTTTCTATTTTAATTTTGTGTGGGCAACTTCTGACTGCACTACATATATAACTTTATTTGATACCCCCATTCCCATCTCAGTTAAGAAAGGTGTGAAACAAGGAGACATGGTTTCACCGAAACTCTTCACAACCTGCCTCGAAATGGCAATGAGGCGGATGAAGTGGAAGGATGGAATCAACATCAATGGAGAGCAGTTAAACTATCTCAGATGCACAGACGGTATTGTGTTGATTGCCAAAAATACTATCAAACTACAAAAAATGCTGCGAGAACTCAATACAAAAAGCAGCCAAGTCAGACTTAAAATTAGCCACTCCAAAACAAAATTTATGAAGTCTGTTACTTTGCCAAAATCCCAAATAATAATCAAGGGATAATAAATAGAAGAAGATGAGCAATATGTCTATTTGGGCCAAGAAATTAACATGTGCCATGATCAGGAAGGTGACCTCTCGCAAAGAAAGAAAGCAGGTTGGTGTGCATTCAATTCTATCAAGAATGTCCTCCAAGCAAAAATCAACAAGGCCACACGCGCCAGCCTCTTCAACTCAACAGTCCTGCCAGCAATGTTGTACGGCAGAGAACCATGGGGATTGATGAAGACAGAGGAGCAGCAACTGTCATGGAGAGGGTGATGAAAAGAAGAATTCTGGGAATTTCAATCCGCAATCGAGTCCCCAATGAAGTGATCAGACAGCAGAGTGGCATGCAGGACATTGTTGTTGAGAGCAGGCATAGTGAAATGTGATGGGCTGGGCATATAGCGAGGCTCACTGACAACCAATGGACTGCAGCTGTTGCCGAGCGGTACCCACAGGAACTGAAATGACCACTTGGCCGACCACAAAAGAGATGGGAAGATTTGATTGTGAAAACACATGACCGCACATGGAAAAGGAAGGGCAGGATACCAGAAGAATGGAAGACGTGTTGTGATCAGCGCAATCTATACCAAGGCTGAAGGACCGATCGATCAAGGTGATCAAGGTGGGCTTATACTCAATGAGTTCTGCCAAAAACAAACTAAAACCCTGTGAAAATCACAGGTTTAACCCTAGTTTCAAGTATCATTATAAAATGTCCATGGAACTATAATAATACTGTAAAGGCTGAAATCTCCTTCATGAATAATAGCAGACTTGGTCACTAGTATAATGAACAAAAGTGAAAAAAAATTAAAGGTCATGACCTATTTTTTTTTGCAAAGTATATCATTCTAGATAATAAAAATATGTAATCATAGAGGTCAACAAAGTGCTTTAAAATGGCAAGAAAATATCATTATCCTCATTTTACACATGGGAAAACTGGGCCACAGAGAGGTGACGACTGTTTGTTCACGGTTACAGTGCCTGAGGTCAGTAGTAGGGCTGGGAACAGAACTCACTCCACACTCCACGACACTCCGCGGCGCCATCTCTGGAGTGGAGAGTAGGCCCAATTAAACCATGTTAGAGGAGCACATTTTAAACACAGTGTTCAATAATTTTGCTGCATCCCCACCAGCCAGTCAAACTCTCCAACCACTTTTAAATAATTTAAAACAAGTTCAAATATTGCAGTTCAATTCCCGCATGTGAAATAAGGCATACAGAGATCTTTCTTACTAAAAAAAAATACTTAATTGAAATGTTTCTCCTCTCCATCTGCTTTTATAATCTCTCCATGGGATGAAGGCATCTTTAGTATTACTCATATTTTTAATTTATCACAGAGACATATATATTAAAAACAAAGGCTAGAAAGGATTTCACATACTTCTGTGTTTGGTATTAGTGGAAGAACCTTTCCCAAAGGTTATACCTAATCTTTTGATGCTCTTTGTGCCAAAAAGTTGAAGCCTTTCATTGAAACTGGTTCATGTAACATGAAATATTCACAAATGATTTCAATGCTTTCTTCTCTGTACTTAAGAAACCTTTTCAAACCATTCTTATTCAGCAGCTAGCTTCTGCTGATGTATTACTTTTATCCTCAGAGTTACTTTTATATGGTTAAGGTTATAAAATATTAATACCAGGGTTGAGGTTCTGCTATGTGCAGTTTAAAAGAGCACATATATCTACCAAAATGAAAAATGCACTCTTTACCACAACTTTGCTTTACAATCTCTCTCATTCTATTCTTTTCTGTAAGCCAACGTTGTTTTTGTTTTGGTAAATGCATGAAGTAATAAAAGAAAAAAAATCTACGAGTTGTAATGAATTTATACTGTTGAAAGCTTTCTTAAGGATCTTTCAATTGGGAACTGTAATCTAATGGTCAAATCATAAAAACGGAAGTCAGGATATCTAAGTTCTATTTAGAGATTTGATGTTTGACCAATCACTGGTTTTGGGTGCTTCAAGGTATGGTTCTCCACTTCAGATATATTGGAACCGATTTTCAGAAGTACTCATCACCTGCAGCACGAACTGTAATTTGAAGGTGCTCAGGATCTCTGACAAAAAATGTAAGGTGCTGTTTTTGTGTGTCTCAGTTCCCCCATATATTTAAAGAAAGGGAAACTTTTACTTACCTTACTTCACAGGTAAGTAAATGCCTTATATTGCTAACAATACTTTCAATTACTAAAACAAACCAAAAAATACTTGTGTATTGTTTACCATTTACATTTTGCATTACTTCTATCTTGCACAATAAAATCAGCTTTCCTACAGTTTATAGTCACTTTCACTATCAAGTTCTAAATGTTGCAATGTTTAGGTTCAAATACTGCAAATATGTCTTTCTTTGATTAAGCAGGTGATAACATAATATGTCAGAATTTTTTTTCAAGAACTATTACAAATACCTAATGTTACCATAAATTAAATAGTAGACAATAATGATTTCCCCCTTTTTTACAAGATGTTTACTCTGTGTGTGTATTTGAAATTATTTTGTGTAGTCAGCTTTGTTATATGCACTTTAGAGTTAGTTAACTATTTAATTTTCCCTCTTGTATGTGTAGGTCTTTTACACATCAACAGAAGAGAAAAAGCATTTGACATCATAGGGAACATGACAGGGAACAAAAATTGACCTAGGCTTTAAGGGCTACGTAGTAGTATAAGTAGAAGCTTCTTGTAACTTCTTCTTGTTTTTTCAAGTTGACTATGTTTCATGCTGATGGCATTGTTTTTAAAAACAACTGTTCCTGCAGGATTTCTTTTTTTCTTTTTTCTTTTTTCTTTTTTTTTTTTAATCATAGACTCATTTCTCTGTTTAAGTAAACTATTAATTATCTCCCAACTTAAAGTTAAAAGTGTCCACTTATTTCAGTAGTACTTGTAAGGCAAGTTGAAAATAATGAGTGGGGGTGCTAATATTAAAGGTGCAAATATTTCTATTGTTATTACTTACATTGTTATTATAATGATGGTAATATTAGAAAGAGGTAAATTATTTCCATCAAACCACAAAAAACTGTAATGGCAATCAACTGATTTCTTTCTCTCTGGTATGTTGGCCAGTGTGTTAGAGCAAGGCCTAGACTCTGCCCTTCCATCTCCATCCCATTCCAAACCTCCCCATCCACCTGTGTGTGAAAGTGAGATGTACTGGTTCTGCTTAGCCTGCTTCCCTTCCCATGTTACTACCTGTGATGTAGGTACCTGCCACAGTTCCGCTGCTGTACGACGCTAACCAAACCAAAATTTGATCCAAAAGGATCAACACCTCTCCACAGCTCTCAACCTTCAAACCTACCAAATGACAGAAACAATTGAAACCTGTGCCTAATAACCGTTATGTGGAATATTTACTGATTACATTAACTTCACGTGGAGCTGCAGATGTTGAGCACTTCTGAAAACCCAGCCTGAGGTACCACAATTTGGTTAACTGAAAGGTGGGCAAGCTCATTATAGACTGCAAATGTATTTATGACTCACCCAGCAAGAAAACATTCTTTAAAATGTAATCTATTTTAAGTGTAAAACCTAATCTGTCACTTATAATTTATGGTTTAATAAGCAAGAAAACACATGTGCTTCACTCTTCATCCATTTAGGGCTCAGGTACCAGGAAGTGGAGGGTCCTTCCCTTACTGTGGAAAAATGTCAGCCCAATAGTCCCTCCCTCCTTACCCCTCTGCCATCTGTAAACTCCGCTCAGCTCCTGGGCATCTCCCCTTCTTCCCTCACCTCCCTTTCTCAGCTTTTTGAGGCACTCAGAATAGAGATCATCATCTCTTCCTCCCACCAGTAAGCTAGCTATGAACCTCACAGTTCGTTCAGTCTTAATCAGCTTCTAGAGAAAATATGATTCTACTTTTTTCTTCCAGCTAGTACAATTAAAAAGTTATCATTTATGTAATATTTTAGTACTATGCATGTTTTACATAGTGTAAAAATATGTCTATTTGTTTAAATATAATCTGAACCGTAGCAACTAACTACACCTGAGAAAAATATGCTTAGAGACAGACTCAAGGAAAAAAGATTTCACTAGAGATATGCTCAGCTTTTTTTTTTAAGTGCATCACAACAATTAATAAGCACGTCTTTCAAAAGCTAATTCCAATTCATTCAGATAAACAGAGCTAACAAGAGCTTCTGAAATAGTGCCATCTAGCGATTTCTAGCAATGCTACATCCGCCTTCTTTCTATGGAAACAACAATTAATTTGCCTTAACCAAACATTTCTGAACATTGTCATTTTAGAGTTAAAATTTAGGCATTAACTTTATGAAAAATATTGCTAAATCTCAGGTGATTTTACAATATGGCCAGCAGGAGTAGTGGGATAGTAGGGGGATTTAGTAATTCATGCTGAAGTCTAATTATGATAATTTAAATGTCAACATGACCAGCATAATGGGTGTACTATTTAAGTTACTTATATGCCCCCCATCACCATAGTATCTGAGTACTTTATAACATGTAATGGATTTATCTTCAAGGGATAAGATATGATCCCCATTTTAGAGAACAAAGCAGCAAATACAGATTTCTCCCTGAACTTTATATTATACATTTTTGTGTATCCTTACACATGTAAAGTCCAGTTTTTGCTGGTCCACAAGTCCTCTATCCTCTCTGCATTCTAATCTCTCATGAAGACAGACCTCTCCCATGAGACCTACAAGAAATTAGCTGACTAATAATGTGATGATTGCTCAATTGGGGGAAAAGTCTACATCATTGATAAAAATATCCTGTTATCAAAATATCAGGACATGGCCCATTATCACTTTGAGAAATTTACTTTCATGGCATGCCCCTTTCCAGTACTCTTTGACAATTTTATCTGTCATTTTAGGTAAGTCCTTTCGGTAGGCATTTTGCCTTCCTTTATGTTTGTACAGTGTCTAGAGCACTGTGGATGGTACTGGAAACAAATAATAATAAAGAACGATCCTAAAATTAGGTCATCTATTTGAGCAAGTGCTAGTGCCACTGGCACCAGGATAGTTTCACTGCCATTAACAATTTGATCAAATATAAGATACTGGAATGTTCTGTTATCAAGACCTGAGGGTGTCTCGGTGTACAGTTCAGATATGTAAACATGTTACAATGTGTGTTCATAGTGCACTGCATGCACATTAACAAATAATTTCTAAGCAGTGAGTGTGAAGTACTTTTAAGAGTTTTTATATTTTATGGACATTATGGGGAACATTTTCAAAAGCATCTGAGATGCAGGAATACAAGTCTCAATGACTTTCAGTGTATCTACATAAGCTTAATATGGAAACATTTTTCACAAAGAGTAACCATTTGACCCAAATGGGGTGCTACAACTAAACCTGTTGCTATTCCTGCTGTTTTATGGATGACTCCTTCAACAAAACATATTTGTCTGTATTGTGCAGTGGGGATGCATATACCTCATGGATTCTTTTGGATTTGCAGTTTTATACAATGATTTTTTTACACACATACAATCTATCTTTTTTTTTTCATTGATATGGATTGTGTGATGTCCCAACAATTCTCCTTTTGTCTGCCAGTTTTGTAACCTGGTTGCTTGTGTGCTTCAGTAATTTTTTGTTGTGTGGAGCTGCGTGAATGCTTCATGAGACTTTGCCACTACAAATGCTGTCTCCTCTTTAGGTTTGGATTTCAGCTGGGCTTGTGCCTTTCATGCGCTACCGAATGTCTACTGTTTTATTTGAACACAGAGGGAAGGAAGGCTTTTGCTCCACCTTTTACCTTTGAAGCACTCCATGCCTCTAGTGGAATAGGGAGGAAGTAAGAGTAGAGGTTCTGCAATTCTGGTTGGTTCTTAAGTTGGCCTCTTCCCATTCTGGGCTTCCATATAAGGGCCAAATAATGCCTTGATCACAGCGCCTTTCATCAGAGGATACACAAAATACTTCATGCCTTAAAAAGCTTTGCAATTCAAAGTAACATTAAGGACCAAATAATTATTACTAACTAAATAATCCAAAGGACAGAGTTCAAGCTTGGTACTGTGATATTTTTTTGTCCCCTCAGTGTAAATTGTAATTAAAATTCATGAAAATAAAAATATTGAAAAAAATTCTCAGTCTCAAGACTTGAACTCTCAACATTTGAATTATTGGTATAGCTCCTTTACTAAGTAAGCTGAAAAGAGATATTAGAAAACAGAAGATTTTCATTTAGGCATCTTACCAAATAGCAGACATGTCAAGTCAATTGTGCTGAATGGCAAAGCAAAAACCAGTGGATTTATGCCTTTATGGTGATAGGAATTTTATGCAATTTTTAAAGATTTAAAAGTAAAAGCTGTAACAAAGTCAGACATGACAGTTATAAAAGTGGTGGAAGGTAGATATATCTGTCCTTAAAATGGCAAAAACCCTTTTCTCTATGAGCTGAAAAGAAGGTATCTCAGGTTACTTAGAAACACCTGAGTCCAATTAAGGGCTGCTGGTGACTTTTATAAACCCCTTTTCTGGTGAGAGACAAGGAGGAGGGATGAGAAACATGCTGCAGTAAGGTTAGGGACAGCAAGGAGAAAAGGTTTCTCCTAGATGGCAGGCTGTTCTCTTCCTATAATGAAAACAATCAAGTTTACTGCTGTTTGGGGAAGGACTGGCCACCAGAAGACAGTGTAATATAAGGAAATGCCATGGGAAGGGGCAAGGAAATATATTTATTTTGTGTTGTGAGTTTGTGGTTTCACTTAAAAGAAATACCTGGGTCTACCCTGTAAACATTTAAAAAATAAAGCAAAGAATTGCAGACATTTTCAGAAGGACTGATTTACTCCGGGCCCCACTGCCAGAGGGACAAACCTGGAGGCTGATTGAGGCAAGAAGGTGCCTTCCCACAAAGCATATCAGTGGAAAAAAGGTAGCATACTAACTACTTCTAGAGGATGAGTATTCCTATTTCTCCTTTCTACTGAGAATAATTAACAAGGCATCCTGAGAACAATGTTAACTAGCACTGTCATATATAATAAATATACATGGAGATATCCCAATCTCCTAGAACTGGAACAACCTTGAAAGGTCATCGAGTCCAGTCCCCTGCCTTCACTAGCAGGACCAAGTACTGTCCCCTGACAGATTTTTGCCCCAGATCCCTAAATGGCCCCCTCAAGGATTGAACTCACAACCCTGGGTTTAGCAGGCCAACATTAGTAAAGGACTGTGGCTTGCCAAAAATTTTGTAAAGCATAATGAAGCATGTGACATCTTTCATTTAAAGGAGACTAATGCCTCATAGCATGAGATAATATAACCCCCTTCCTACATTTTGGAATTGCAATTTTTATTGTGGTATAGTCAGTCTCTCACACACAGTGTTCTGAAACAGCTAAGTAATCAGGGCTGGCTCCAGGCACCAGCAAAGGAAGCAGATGCTTGGGGCGGCAAGGGGCGGCATTCCAGGCATTCCTGGGGCAGCACATTTCAAGGGCCATTTTTTGGTTGTTTTTTTCCCTTCGGCGGCAGCTCTGGCCGCGGCTTTTTATTTTATTTTATTTTATTTTTTTGCTTCTTGGGACAGCAAAAAAGCTAGAGCCGGCCCTGTAAGTAATAAATGTATCATACCATAACTACTGTGGAAAGGATGAAAAACAAACTGTATTTAGGTATTTTGCAGTAGTTTTCATGCATTCACTTAAAATATGGAGATATGCCTATCTCATAGAGCTGAAAAGACCTTGAAAGGTCATTGATGCCAGTTCGCTGCCTTCACTAGCAGACCAAGTACTGTCCCCTGACAGATTTTTGCCTGAGATCCCTAAATGGCCCCCTTCAGGATTGAACTCACAACCCTGGGTTTAGCAGGCCAACACTCAAATCACTGAGCTATTCCTCCCCTGCTTCTAAGCCTCTCATGAAGTCCTCTAATGAATGTAACAATCCACATGATACCTCATAGCTAAGGCTGCGAGTTTGTCACAGAGGTCACGGAAGTCACATGACTTTCTGTGACCTCTGTGACTTCTGCAGCAGCTAGTGCAGCTGGCTCTGGGGCTGCCTGAACAACTCAGGCAGCTCCTGGGCCAGTCACACCAGTCGCTGGGGCAGTCTCGGGCCACCGCTGCCCCCCACCCACCTACCCAGCAGCAACAGGAGAAGTTTGGGTGGGGGGCTCACCACCAACATGCCCCAGCACCGGCAGGGCTCCTGGGCTGCTCCCACCTGAGCACTCGTGGCACCCCCAAGATTGCCCCCCCAGCATCTGTGCCCCCCTGTGCAACTGCAGCGCCCCCCCAGGCCACACCCCCAAGCACTCACAGCCTCCCCAGAACCGGCAGTGCCCCCCCAGGACTCCCCCAGCACCCACGCCCCCACCCACGAGCATGTGCAGCACTCCCAAGATTTAGTCAGGGATATAGTACAAGTCATGGACAGGTCACGGGCCATGAATTTTTGTTTACTGCCCGTGACCTATCCATGACTTTTACCAGAAATAACCATGACTAAAATATAGCCTTACTCATAGTGTAACACTTTGTAGCAGATAGTTTCAAAGGCACAGTTGGCAGTTAAGCACCTCAAGCCTTATCTACACTACAAAGTTAGGTCAATTTAAGTCACCTTGCATTGAACTAGTTTTGCATGTGTCTACACTTAAATTTGTTTCCCACTGACCTAAGCTGTCCATTATGCCAACATTGCAACACCATCGACTTGAGCGGTGTTGAGCCATGGTTGATGTACTGAACTCAACACAGCATGAATGTAGACACTGCATAACCTGTGTCACCCCCAACAGTCCTCCAACAACTCTCCCATAATGCCTGACACCGACCACAATTATGAGCTCCACTGCCCAGGGGTCACAGAGACCAGAAGACCTCCACACTTGCAAAGCCCTGAAAATTTTTGAAATGCCTTTTCCTGAGGGCCCAGCTTGGCAAGCATACCTAGTAGCTCTCCACTGTTGTGCGCAACTGCCCAGATGACCATGCTGGCTACAAAATTCAGATGTGCTCCACTTTGGAGCACGCTGGAGATTAGATCTCCTGAGTCTTTGGGGAGAAGAGGCTGTACAAGCACAGCTACAGACCAGCAAAAGAAATGCAGATATTTATGAGCAGATTGCACAGGATATGCAGGAGAAGGAGTATGGACAGGGATAAGCAGCAATGCTGTGTGAAAGCACAGGAATAGCATTGGGCATACCAGAAGGCCAGTGAGGTCAACATCTGATCCGGTGCCGACCTGCTGCTTTTACAAAGAGCTGCACGCCATACTTGGCAGAGACCCCACCACCCTTCACATCACCATGGATATGTCTGAGAAGCCGGAGTCACAGGCCCCTAGCATGAACAAGGTGGAGATAGACATGCAATTGGAGGGTCCAGTTATATCCCAAGCCAGACTTCACCGCAGTCGAGTCAGTCCCGGCAGTTGTGCGGGTGACCCCAATGCAGGGGAAGAAACCTCGAATAAGTGTGTAAATATATTCCACATTACAGTGATGACACCCTCAATTTACCAGAACACAGCTATTGATTTTTAATTAAATTTACTCATACTAGAAGAGAGAACAACTCTACCTCTTTGTTGTACTACAATCTGCTTTTCATTCCCCTGTAGAGACAGGCAGTGTGGGGTGGGGATGTTAGGAGGGCATATGGGGCAGTTTATGCACACAGGGATGTCCCTTGAATTCTCCGGCGAGATCTTGATGCAACTTTCATGGAGGTATTTTGTAATCCTCTCCCAAAGATTTTTTGGGATGGTAGCCTTATTTCTTCCTTCATGGTAGGACACATTTCCATGCCCGCTGGCAATAACTTCGGAAGTCACCATTTCAGTAAACATGTTAGCAGCATATGGGCCTCTTTCTGACTTTGTTACACTCAGGAGTAAGCTATCAGGAGGAAAATTCTCTTTTATTTCCCTCACCACAGGTGAGCCATACACACCGTGGGCGGAGCTGTGAGTGGTGCCATGCACAAACACGCTGAAGCAGAAATGTCAATAAGCATGTCTTGTTTAAAACTTTAGGGAAGCAAGGGAAGGGAGTTCTGAATCTTTATTTTTGCTTTCCATTGTGACTACACTGACACTGGTATATCTGTGTGGTTTATCTGTAGCTACTGACTTTGCAGCCTTGAGGGATTCCCCCCACCAAACCCGTGGAATACCTAAGCCAGATGAGGAGAAAGAAGAGAATTTAGGATCCTACAAGCCACTGCTGCATCAGACCATGATCAGATGGCCTCGAGGATAAATACTGCAGCCTGTCTGTAGAATGACAGAGCAGACAGGAGAACAACTCCTGGACCTGAGAAGAAAATGCACTAGGACATAATGGAGCACCAAATAGATGTTGCAGACTCTTCTGCACGCAGGTTCAACAATCCTGGGCTCCCCTCCTTTAGCAGCCCATAGAGAACTCCAGCAATGAAATTGGTTAGAGAAAGAAAAGTAACATTCATGATTAGCTACAGTGAAAAATATATTTTACAATAACTTAAAATTAGAAACATATTTCAGAAGCAAGAAAGCATCAACAGAATACCATTACTAATACAACAGGCAATACAATCAAATGCAGGGCATTACAATGTATCCATCAGAAAAATACCAATCATAGGTAAGATAAATTATCTTAATGGTCAACCACTAAGTAGATGGAATCTTTATGGACTCCTAAGAAGAAAAAGGCTCAACTTGTTAAGACTGGAAGATACAACTGCTTTAACAAAAGTTGTAGAGGCATGTGTGTCTCCTTTATTATATCCAAACAAATGCTTAGGGAGAACAACAGCACAGAGCCACAACAGAGGCTCAGTTCCAGAGGTCTCCTCTTTACTGCTCAAGGATGAGGTTAAGCAGGAACCTCAGAGACTAGCCATACACAGAGGCTTAGCATGAGTGGCAAAGAAGCCTACTCAAACTAGGTTGTATAACTTTATCAGAAGAATAGCACTGATTTGTTTTCTTCCTAACTTTCTCCATTCCTGAGCCATTTATTTGTTGGGAAACATAACAAAATTGAGAGGAAAACCAACCACCTTGAAAAGTCTGCTGTTCCATTGGTTGGTTGCATGTGTTCAACATAAAGGAAACAGACCTGGTCAGTTTATGTAAGATATAATACAAAAAAAACACTTACTCCTATATTAAAAATTTAGATTGCACAAGAGGGACTCTGAGTTGTAAATGGAGCAGGAGACAGTAGAGGAGCAGAGCAGCAGATTGACTGTACTGTAGTGAGAGTCCAGATGAAAGAGGTTTGGGAATATAAAGAGGAATATAAAGCTGGGAGGTATAGGGAGGCTTATGTATTTTGCAAGAAAAATAGAATGAGGTGCAACTGATGGAAGATGGGTGCAGAGGCAACATGGAGACCAGGGAAGCAATTCTTTGGAAGCATGGAAAGTTCACATAGAGAAGGAAGTGTGAGTGGAGGATAGAAAAACAAGGACTGGATTGGAAGTATTGAGAGGACAGGAGAAACACCAGAGCATATGAAAGGAAAGCTGAGCTCCCAGGTGGTAAAAAGTTGCCAGGCCACCATGAAGAGGAGAGGCAGGGTATGTAGGAGAGCTGGGACATGTAAGTGACAGAGAAAGAGCCGGAAGAGAGGATTGAGGAAGTAATAGTAAAGGTAAGCAGGCTCCAAGAGTTGAGGAAGTACTTGCCAAAGAACAAGTTGTCATGTAAAGCTGGTTGCAATTTTCTGAATTTTCAATGAGCTCTTCAAGAAAGGATAGCATTGTCAACAAGTGTTCTGCAGCCTTTCCATCTAAGCATCTTTAGACTTACACCTTAAAAGCAGAGGGTTTTACATTTTATTAAAAAACACCTTTTGGGGAGCAAAATGTGGCTCTTTTGGATGCAAATCTAAAATGTATACTTTTGGAGCATTACAGAATACCAAAAGATTAGGATTTAAAACAGTCCCAATATCAATTAAATTACAACACTTTTCTGAGATCTACGATTGCAAGTCATATTCATAAAACACTAACTCATTTTAGTTTACAGTAGAGTAAGGGGTTAAAAAAACTACAGATGATTTCTTTCTATCACAAAGAAGTATAGCAATTAACTGAGGAGAATGCTTTAGACCTGATTCTCACAGATAAACAGGAATTGATCACTGAACTAAAAACTGATGATTGCCTATGTGAAACCAGTCTAATTTTGTTTTCTTCGTGCAAAGAGACTATAGTCCTAATCAGTAATATAAATATACTTGATGCTTTAGGAAAGGCCAGTTTTGCAAAGCTGAAAACAATTATGAGTGAACTGACTGGGAAGAAATATTTAAACATAAATATGTGAATGATGATTGAGAATTATTTAAGAATGCTTTATTAGATGCCCCAAAGTACACAAAGTGTACTTCACAAAGTGAAAATGAAAGTTTCATTTGCTTAAAAAAAATCCTGGTTAAGAGAGGAAGTAAATAAATAAAAACAAACAAATGAGGATGCTGATAGCAATGACTAGAAATTGGCAGTTATGAGATAAGAGAATTTATAAGGAAAGCTGAATATAACAGTGAAAAACATCTATGGCTAGTAGATGTAAGGAAGGAATTATTTAAATATATCAGAAATAAACAAAATCCTAACAATATAGTATACATCTGATACCAGACAAGGTTGATAACATTATCAATAATGATGCAGAAAAGCCAAAAGTAGTCAATAAATACCCTGTTCTCTATGTGGAAAGAAGTGAGATGATGTATTTATCTCTGTATACCACTGTATATACAGTGATAATGAAATACCTTCTATTCCATTGGTCAGTAGGCAGGATGTGAAACAGCAACTACATTTTTAAATCTGCAGGACTGGATAACTTGCACCCAAACATAGTAAAAAAATTGGCTAAGGATCTCTCTGAAATATTAATACAGATTTCTAATAAATCTTGCAATTTTGGGGATGAGTCAGCTAACTATAGACCTGTTAGCCTGACAGCGATAATGGGCAAAATTATGGAAATGTTCATACTGGACAAAGATTTCTAACAATTTAAAGAATGGTAATGTAATTACTGACAATCAACATGATTTTATGAAAAATGGTCTTGTCAAACAAACTCATTTTTTGATATCACAAATTTGATTATTAAAGGTAACTGCTGAGATAACAGACTTCTATCAGACATTTGACTTAGACAGGAAAATATAAAATCATTGCTGGAAAAATTTGCAGATGACACAAAAATTGATGGAATGGTAAATAACGACCGGAACAAGTAAGTTAGTCAGACCAAACAGGATCACTTGGTATGGTGGGCTCATCTGATAAATGCAAAACTATAAACCCATGGAACAAATAATGGAGATAAATAATAAATAAATAATATGCGGGGGCTGTATTCTGGAAAGCTGTCTCACTGAAAAAGTGTGTATGACTTGAATAATGGAGTGGAGAGTGTGACACTATGCCCCATATTTTTCATAGAAATATTGTTATAATATAATTATAGCATATCTAAGATATATTTTATGCAAGATGGGTCCTGTGAGATATCATTGGGAAGGTTATGACGTGTTGAATATGATTATCCTATATGTATGCATGTATCATTTCTGTATCTGAAGTTAGAAATATTGACTATGTATCAATTATAAAAGTGTTTGCACCTGGGGAACGCCTACCAGACAGAATGCAATCAGGATTTTGAAGATGATAATCTCCCACCTTCCTGAGAAGCTTCCTGGAATGCTACAAACAACATTTGACTCATGGCTGGTTTGACACTGCAGGGTCATGTGATTAAGTCACCTGGTAAATTTTCCACTGTGGGTGGGGGGAACCACATTGGCAAGCAAAGGGTTCCCAACATATGTAAAACCTATTTAAGACAGGGGAGTGACTCACTGAATCCCGCCCAGGATCCCTTCTGGAAAAATGTAAGGCAGGGGTTCCCAAGCTTGGTTCGCAGCTTGTTCAAGGTAAGCCCCTGACGGGCCACAAGACGCTTTGTTTATCTGACCGTACGCAGGCATGGCCGCTTGCCACTCCCAGTGGCCGCAGTTCGCCGTTCCCGGCCAATGGGAGCTGCGGGGAAGCAGCGCGGGCCAGACCACCATTTCCTGCAGCTCTCATTGGCGGAGAACGGTGAACCATAGTCACTGGGAGCTGCGAGCGACTGTACCTGTGGACACTCAGGAAAACAATGTGTCTTGCGGACCGCCAGGGGCTTACCCTGAACAAGCCACGAAACAAGTTTGGGAACCCCTACCTTAGATCTAAGGAGTATGTCTTCACTACCAACATTAAAGCGCTGCCTTGGCTGTGTAATCGTAGCACCAGTTCTGGGAGAGAGCTCTCCCAACACTGTAAAAAAACCACCCCCATGAGGGGAGTAGCTACTAGCGCTGTCTACACTACCACTATATAGCGCTGAAACTTCCATCGCTCAGGGGGGTGTTTTTTCACTTCCCTGAGTGAGAAAGTTTCAGTGCTGCAAAGTGGCAGTGTCGACAAGGCCTAAGAAACAAGGACAAAAGGGGGGAGAAGAGCTGAAACAAGGCTGGAAAAGGTGTCTGGCCCGTGAAAGAAATGCCTAAAACAACATACAGTAACTCCTCACTTAATGTTGTAGTTATGTTCCTGAAAAATGTGACTTTAAGCGAACCGATGTTAAACGAATCCAATTTCCCCATAAGAATTAATGTAAATGAGGGGATTAAGTTCCAGGGAAATTTTTTTCACAAGACAAAAGACTATATTATATAGTATACATACACACAAACATACATACACACACACACACACACTATAAGTTTTAAACAAACAATTGAATTGAATACTAGTACACAGTGATAATGATTGTGAAGCTTGGTTGAGGTGCAGGAGTCAGAGGGTGGGAATTTCCCAGGGAATGACTTACTATTAAAAGAACTAGCAGTTGGCTCAAGGGTTAACTCTCACACTCTTCAAGGCAGCAGGAAAGGAGGGAGGGCAAACAGAGACACACACCTGTGTTTGTTTCAGAGATAAAGATGCGCATTTCTCCTTTAAGTATCAAGAGTGGGGTCACTCTAAGTACACTACCTTGTTAATTAGATCAGCAAGCCTGGCAGCTGCAGCTTCTGCCTAAGGCAGCAGCTCCCTCCCTCGTGTGTCCCCCCTGCTCTATGGAAGATGGGGTAAGCAAGGTGCAGGAGCAGGGAAACACCCCCCACTCTTCTTCCCCTCCCCCCATACAGGAAGCAGGCATCCTGACATTAGCCCCCCTCTTTTTCCCCTCCCCCTCACACAGCAAGCAGGCAGGAGTCTCGGGGAGCAGCACATGGCAGTGGGGGAAGGGACAGCTGAACTGCCACCAACTGATAGCCTGCAGACATCAGAAGGAAGCATTTCACAACTTTAAACAAGCATGTTCCCTAATTGATCAGCAACTGAAGAACAAAACAATGTTAACCGGGATGACTTTAAGTGAGGACTTACTGTATAGGGTGAGAAATTACTACTTGTAACCAGTTTCTTTAGTGTATTAAGCTTAGTCTGCATGTTTGTTTTATTTGTTCAGTAATCTGCTTTGATCTGTTTGCTATCCCTTATAATCACTTAAAATCTATCTTGTGTAGTTAATAAAATGGTGTTTGTTTTCTCTAAAGCCAGTTTGTGGAATTCATAACTGGGGGGCAAAAATCTGTGCATATCTTCCTCCACATTGAGGGACAGGGCAAATTTCATTAGTTTACACTGTACAGTTCTCTGTGCAGTGCAAGACAATACAATTTTGCATTTGCACCACAGAGGGGTATGCACTTGAGTGCTGAGTAATCGCCTAGCTGAGTCTTCTCATGCAGAGCTGATTTCAGTGTCTGTGTCTTTCTGCAGCTGGGTGTGTCCCTACCTGTGTGTGTACTGGAGGATCTGGCTCAGCAGGGCAGTGTAAGGGAGCCCAGGCTGGTGGAACAGGTGAGATCAGTGGTACCCCAGTGCACCTGGAGTGGGGGGCAACCCATCACACAGAGTATGCTTTAAAATTTTTCAGATGACACCAAACTGGGAAGGATTACATGCACTCTGGACGTCAGGATTAGAATTCAAAATAATCTTGACAGATGGGAGAATTGGTCAGAAGGCAACAGGATGAAATACTAAAAATACAAGTGCAAAGTTCTACAAATAGAAAGGGGGCAGAATCAAGTGGATTACAGTGGATCCCAGATTGAATATAAATCAACAATGTGACGCAGTTGTGAAAAGGGCTAATATAATTGTGTATTAACAGGTGTGCCATATGTAGGACACAGGAGGTAATTGTCCCACTCTACTCTGCACTGGAGTACTGTGTCCAGTTTTTAGTGCCACACTTTAAGAAAGATACAGACAAACTGAACAAGGTCCAGAGGAGAGCAACAAAAATGATAAGAGGTTTAGAAAACCTGATTTATGAGGAAAAGTGGGCATGTTTAGTCTTGAGTGGGCATGTTTAGAAAGTGGGCATGTTTAGTCTTGAGAAAAGAAGTGGGCATGTTTAGTCTTGAGAAAAGAAGACTGAGAGGGAACCTAATAACAGTCTTCAAGTATGTTAAGGGCTGTTATAAAGAGGAAAGTTGTCAATTGTTCTCCATGTCCACTGAAGGTAGACAAGTAGTAATGGGTTTAATCTGCAGCAAAGGAGATTTAAATTAGATGTTAGGAAAAAACTTTCTAACTATAAGGATAGTCAAGCACTGAAATGGGCTTCCAAGGAAGGTTGTGGAATCCACAGCATTGGATTAAGAACAGGTTAGGCAAACACCTGTCAGGAATGGTCTAGATATATCAGAGGGGTAGCCATGTTAGTCTGGATCTCTAGAAGCAACAGAGTCCTGTGGTACCTTATAGACTAACAGACATATTGGAGCATAAGCTTTCGTGGGTGAATACCCACGTCGTCGGATGCATGCAGTGTATATATATATTATATATAATATAAATAATGTCCACTGCATCCATCTGACGACGTGGGTATTATGCTCCAATACGTCCATTAGTCTATAAGGTGCCACAGGACTCTTTGTTGGTCTAGATATACTTAGTCCTGCTCCACTGCAGGGGACTGAACTAGGTGATCTCTACACCTACTGCACTTGTATCCCACTGGCAAGTGTGTTACTAGTCCTCCCTCCACCCCCACCCCGTGCCAAACTGAAGATAAGAATTATTAAATGATGTATCTTTATCATAAGCTGCAACAGTTCATGTTTTTACCTCTGGAGATCTCCAGTACAACTCTGATGTGTTGACCAAGAGGATTGCCATCATACACACAAAACTGAAGCTACTTAACTCACCCTTTTGTTTACATCCTTCTGAGACTCCTCCTTAAGCTCCCTCTCAACTGTCTCAAGCTCATATGTACCTGATTCTCAGTCAATTTTATATATCTGAAAGTCACCAATATGACAACTTCCTGTTTATCATTTCTACTTCATTCATGCCTAGCCTACGTCTAACCTGTAACCATTCAATTTTGTAATCATGAAGTCATTAAAGTCAAGCTCCTTTTTTCACTACAGCATTCTGTCTGCAATCATTTCTGCAACACAGCCCCCACTAACTTGCCATTCACTCTGCTGAATCATTCATTCATTGATTTAATCCATAATCACATCTTAATTACTGCTACTCCCTTATTTATGGCCTCACAAAGTTACTCATAACCAGACTTCATTCTGCTCAAAAAGCTGCAGCTTGTCCCATTCTCCACACATGCAAACACAACTCTATCAGCCTGGTCATGAAAGACTGATTCCAGTACAAAAACTTTTTTTTTAATCTTCAAGGACCTGTGCAGCCTTATCCCTGAAATTATCTCACATGATCTCAAAGGCGATTCCCCTGCTTCTTCACCTAACCTTCACCTTTGCAAGTTCTGACCTCCTTTTAACTCCCCTCCTTTCTCTTGGAGGTTGAGACTTTTGCCTGTTTTCTATCAACTATGTGTAACAGACAAAAGTCTGCCCCCATCTCACTGATATTTCTGTTTTAAAAACATAACTTAAGATTCATCTATTGTATTGCTTGTCATCAATAAGCTCACAGGTCAGTTCCCTACACTCATGGTATCTGTTACCAACACTTCCCACCTTTCCAGCTCAAATTTAAATTGTTAATTCTTAGGAATCAAACCTTCCTGTATGTTTGTGCTGCATGTTTGCCTAGAACAATGTGGACATTATCCTGATTTGAGGCCTTTGGTTCAGTCAACAAATATCTGTAAGGGTATGTCTATACTTACCCGTCGCGTCGGAGGCGCGGGATCGATGTTCTGGGTTCGATTTATCGTGTCTTGTCAAGACGCGATAAATCGAACCAGGAAGTGCTCCGCCGTCGACGCTGGTAATCCAGCTCGACAAGCGGAGTAGGCGGAGTCGACGGGGGAGCCTGCGCGCCGCGTCTGGACCACAGGTAAGTTCGAACTAAGGTACTTCGACTTCAGCTACGTTATTAACGTAGCTGAAGTTGCGTATCTTAGTTTGACGGGGGGGTTAGTGTAGACCTAGCCTAATACTATCGTCACCACACAGTCTAATTTTTTGTCATATGGCAGCATTTTACAGCATTATCCATTCTTGCAATCCAGGTCCACTGTGAGATGTCTGCATGAATGAACTATGAAATTAAGTTGTAACGTATTTTCTTAGTCAAAGCATTTAGGGATGGTCTTGGTCCTGCCTAATGCAGGGAATTGGACTTGATGACCTCTGAAGGTCCCTTCCAGAACTACATTCCTGATTCTATAATTCTGTACGAATTAATTTCCAAAATACTAGATGGTGGCCTTATACAAAAAACAACACAATGTTTGTAAGTTGAATATAAATTAGATATTTAAGAGAACCACTAAAAGATTATATACAATAATAATTAGATTGCAGAAAAATTTTATAGTCTTCATAAGGTTACTGCAAACTCATATCCTTGCATCCACTCTAACACCATTTACCTGAATTAAACCTTTCTAATTGAACCTAATCTTAATGAATAATTCAAGGCCCAGAAACTAGCTTCGCAATGTTTAGTTAAATGAATTTCCATGCAATGTAGAGATTTGCAAGGAAATGCCATTTGAAGAGGTCAAACAGTGGCAGAACATAGCATGTATCTAAAGGTTTAGCAGAAGAGTAATACTGATCTTTTGCCCCTATTAAAGGCTTTTAACTGTGATGGTATTTTTGATGTAAGACTACTATGGCTCAATTCCCAATGGCACTAAATCCTATTAAGGAAGTACATAACAAAAAAAGTATAAGGTTAAAATATGTTGATAGCAGACCATAAAACTTTCATTCAAAAATAATTAAGTCTACTTGTTAAGAGGTCACTGATTAGTGTATACTTTATCCTTCTAAAGTTGATTATTGTTCTTTAAATCCCTAGCTGCTGTCACAGGTAATTAGAATGCAAGCAAACACAGTACTAATTAATCTGTTACACAATAAGGCAACTATACTATAAAAAAATCTTTATGACAAACATATATACCAATTTAAATAACATTCAGATAGTGCCACAATTGGACATGAGCCAAGAAATGTAACGTTAAGATTAGCAACAAAGCATACTCCCCTAACTCAGTGTGTGTGTTCTGCAAAACACTCATCACGTTCTACGCTGAAAAAGGAATCCTCATCTGTTTGTGAATGACATCTCCCCAGTGAATTAATCTTGTGAAAACAGGAAAGACTTTTTCCAAGTAACCACTTCCTAGCTATGGGCAACATTTGCACTTTTCTTCATTTTAGCACATTCTTCTCTTCATTTAATTCCCAAATTAGCCAACTGAAATTGCTAAACTGGTCAAGTTACCTAAGGTTTAAATAGGCAAGTACAGCTTCTCAGTCTACTTAGTACAGTACTACTACTGCCTCAAGAATGTGTATGCACAGTGGAGAAAAATGGAACAAAAAGGTTTTGTTTAAGACTTCAGCAGTCTTAGTATGTGGTGGATCTTTTCCCCTGGAGCAAGAAGAAGTGAAGTAATATTAAGAACTTTATAAGAAAAAGGTAGGTAGAAGCTTACATTATTTTTCCAGTGTGTATTATAAGCAGATTACAACATCACATTAAAATTCAAGATGTTTATATTGCAGTTTCTTAAAATCCAAAATTACAGTGAAAAATAAGTTGCATTTTTTTAACTTTTTGAGGTTAAAATTAAAACAGCAAGTGAGAGAATAAAAAATTTCACCTTCCTTAACAGATACACTCATGGATCCTGTGATTCAAATATTCCAGAATTGTACAGAAAATATTACTACTTTTCATAGACTATCAGGATTGGAAGTGACCTTAGATGGTCATCTAGTCCAACCCTGTGCTCAAAGCAGGACCAATCCCCAATTTTTGCCCTAGATCCCTAAATGGCCCCCTCAAGGATTGAGCTCACAACCCTGAGTTTAGCAGGCCAATGCTCAAACCACTGAGCTATCCCTCCCTTTTGGACTTTAAAATGTCAACTCAATTATTCAGAGAAGCTAATGAGGAATGTACACAAAATTGTAGACAGCTATGAAGATATGATTACCTGTGAATTTGTGTCAAAGAGGTATTCTCTGATACACTCTTCTATAGTGCTTTGAATATATATGTGATATGTTATCACTTGTTACAGTGGAACTTGAAACTTTCAAATTTGCGATGAAAATTTACAGGCTCAGTCTCTGCCCAAAGATGATGATTTTTTAAAGTTAGTATTTAAAGTTGGTATTTTACTAGTTTTGAGTCTGAATGAGGAGAATGAAAAATATACACTTTTCTAATTATAAATAATTCTTCCAACCTTTTCTAAAAAAAGGTCCTACAGCTAAAAAAGGCTAGGATTTGATATTTTATATTTCATATGAAAATAGCAAATGTTGGGAAATAAGTGCTTTTGCATGTTGCTATGTAATCTGGCTTTCATTATATCAAGTTATGACCCACTGAAAATTGAACACTGTGCATGTGCAGAATATTTTGCTAAAGGCTTTTTTTCTCAGCTCATAGACAATGTAGTTTGCCCTGTACAACTACATGCTGACATAGTTGCATAGTGAAAAAATTTACTCAAGGTAGAAAGGGATTGGGGAGGTTTGATACTTTGTAAATTATGCAGGGTCTCGGTCCTTTTAAATATTTTAAGACATGAAGAGGTCTGAGAGAGATGCTGTATATCAAGCAAGAAAGGCAAAGAATCACAGAAGGATTTGCTTTCTTCTAACACTGGATAAGGAACTTTATGCGAATAAGGAAACTCTCTTCATTACGACACTTCTGTGTGCTGTCTTCCTCTTCACTGACTCATTGACTGTTCACTGACTTAGAGAAAATCAAAGGCACTTGAGCACCTAAATACTTTTGAATATGGGATTTACAGGTCTAAATCCCGTAGGGACTTTTTAAATGTTACCAAGTGTTCCTTCCCAAGATGCATAGCTCCTAGGGAGCACAGAATACATACCATGTTCTGCATATCTCCTAGGTCTTCCTGTGCACACTTCTTGGGATCACAGAAGATTAGGGTTAGAAGAGACCTCAGGAGATTACAGGAGGACCAACCCCAATTAAATCACTGGACTGGACAAGGGCGTAGGTAGTCTGGCCTAGCAGTCATAGCTGGGCCAAGACCTGACTACCAGGAAACAGTATTCACAGGCACAGCTGACTGTTGTGAGGTATCATTGAAACAGTATCTTAAAGAAATTTTCTTTTATTGTGTTACAGAGTGAGGTTGCTAGTCCTCTTTTCCAGATCAAACCTCATTCCTCTGGGCTGATTTGTCTATACACATCCTTTTTCCAGCATGCCATATATGGACACTTCTTTGTTAGAAAAGCTATCTGCAGAGATGGATATAAATTAGTTATAATTTTTTGTTTCCTAATTCACCTAACATCATCACTTCTATTAAAGTTAGTTTTCTGTATAAAACATATTTTTTCTAGAAAGTTGAGAAATATAGTGCTTGCTTGAAAGTACTGGTACCAGAGGAGAGTGAGCCAGTTAAGTTAGTTTTGATCTCTAAATAAATTAGAAAAGATTCTTTACTGAAAATCTGGCTAATTGTGTGTATTCTGTGGCTCTCCTAATCTTAGCTTCAAAGATTTTGAGAGTACAATGCCTTTTTTAAAGTGCATTTTTAATATTTTGTTTCTTATTAAAAGAATCTAAGAAATTCGGTGAAAGAACTATGTTAGAAAAATCTAATGTACACAATTTTAAAAACTCAAAAGTCAGGAAATACCATAGGTTAGGCTAAATGCACAACATTAACTCAGCAGTACAGACTGTAATTACATGATCATGCATTATTTTTCAAATAATAAAATATAATCATGCATTTTTATGCAACTTTATAAATTCCTGTTTATCATTATGTAGTACTAGTTACTATTCAGTGTATGCCAGACACAGTCTGTTAAATTCATGAATATGAAAACTAACCAGTAAACTGCAAGTACACAACATACTACAGATTAGGTACAATAAACAGAATAATAATATTTGATGACATAAATAGGCATCTAATTTTCAGATGTGTTACTGTAGCTTCACAGATAAGTTTCTCAGCCTCTGTATTGGACTGAAGAAATCAAAGAAAGCCTGTGCTGCACTTGTGTGCACAGTTAAATTAAGTTTGCAGTAACTGCCTCATCACAATGAATTACATGTGAGGAAGACTGAGGTGCTGATTGAAATGGGTGCTGACAAAATTATTAAAATATACACATTTGAAAAAGAAAGAACATACCATAAAAAACTGCATGGCCAAAATTTTCCTAAAGTCATAATCCTGATTTCAGATTTGCCTATTTCAACTTTTCATCACTTTTATAAAACTGATTACTGTTGTCATGATTGTTGATTTTGATAGAGTTTATTATAAACATTGTTTATTGATTATTTTCTATAGGAAACAAACAAATAATAATGAATAATACTCTTTATTTCCCATTATTCTTTCATTTGTATGTTTTATTTCTTCATTCTTTGACCAAAAAACCTGACACTGAGATTTTTAATGCTTCTTTTATATCAAAATATCTTTCCATGGTGTATTGATCTTCTAAACTATTTGCAAACTGAATGATATATGCATATTGATCAGCTAAGCACCGTTTCCCCTGCTTCCAACAGACTGCACAAACCATCTGCTGTTTCATTATCATTTAAATATCCTAATTAAAAACAAACAACACATTAGACATTTCTGTAGGGCGAGATTTAAAATAAAAAATCATAAAATGTTCTGTTTTGAATACACAAAGAGGCAAGGGAGAAAAGAAAACACCTCTGGATTGAAGTTATGCAACTTCACCTTGTAATATGATCTGGCTTGATATTTTCTTTATTGTTACTGGAACAGCATTCTGCGGAAGATTTGGTTCTTCTCAAAACTCACACCTGAGATTTATCTTATTTTTAAGTTAATTCTTGTACGTTGAACTTTATTTGGTGATACTACAATCATTTTAGAGTTTTTGTGTCATTCTGAGGATAGCTAACTACAATACCACGTGAAGGGAGAACTGGTTTGATAAACATCTCCGACTATCAGAATTTGGCCACTAGGATGCTGAAGACAACAGAGGTCATGAGGAGACAGCACGGCTTTCACAGCTCTCCCTGAAGAGCAATCCGCGCCATGGAATAAGCAGCTTTTGTTGGTGATGGTTTGTTTTATTTTTTTGCTTTAATTTTGAATAGTTAATAATTACAAGATGAATATAAGGGACATATGAATGGGGAAAGAATATCACATTATGTAACTCTAACAAAGTTTTGTTAACTATTTCTTAAGGGTTTGCATTAATGTTGGAAGCTTCCATTTGTACAATGACACTTGAGCAGAAGTTGACCAAGGAGCTCAGACGGTGATTAGGCAGATAGTATTTGAGAAGCCTAGTTCTGGTTTATTTCTTCATTAAATTTAGGATAAAGTACAGTCTTTAAAACAATAAGTAAGCAGTCAACAGCGGAACACCATTTATCCAAATAAAATAAGCAACATGAAATCGATTTGGTTAAATGATTTGGCCTGCAGAAGAGAAGAATGAGGGGGGATTTGATAGCTGCTTTCAACGACCTGAAAGGGGGTTCCAAAGAGGATGGATCTCGACTGTTCTCAGTGGTAGAAGATGACAGAACAAGGAGTAATGGTCTCAAGTTGCAGAGGGGGAGGTTTAGGTTGGATATTAGGAAAAACTTTTTCACTAGTAGGGTGGTGAAGAACTGGAATGGGTTACCTAGGGAGGTGGTGGAATCTCCTTCCTTAGAGGTTTTTAAGGTCAGGCTTGACAAAGCCCTGGCTGGGATGATTTAGTTGGGGTTGGTCCTGCTTTGAGCAGGGGATTGGACTAGATGACCTCCTGAAGTCCCTTCCAACCCTGAGATTCTATGATTCTATGAAATGAGGGCTTTTCAGCTGAGGTTTTGGAATAAAAGGGGGATCAAATAGACAAGCCTCTCCTGCATCTCTTTTGTGAGAATGGTGGTTAAAAATTACTTTAGTATGATATTTATTTTAGGAGGAGATAGAAAGGACGGTCTTGTGATTAAAGCAGTGACCTGGAACTCAGGACATCTGGGTTCAAGTTTGATTCTGCAACAGTCTGCTTGTGTGATCTTTGGCTGTCTTTTACTATCTTTGTTCCTCAATTCCTTCTTTAGAGTATGGGACAATACTTGCTTATACTTCTCCTTCGTATTGTCTATTTAGACTGTAAGTTCTTCATGGCCGAGATTGTCTCTGAGTATGTATGTGTACAGTTCCCAGCACCATGGGGCCTGATTTCAGTTGGAGCCTTTAGGAGCTACTCTAATATAAACAACTGATAGTAATAGGGGGGGAAAGGATTATGCATAAAAAGACAGGTATCAAGACTGACATTTTGGTTTAAATAAGATTTTTTTATGAATTACACCGCAGTTATCTGAAATAAACTGAAATGAACTAAACAGAATAAACTGAGATGAAGTTTTTCTTCTGGTCTACCAGCTGTGAATTGTATTACCTCTGCTAAGACCAGGTTTTGAACTTTGTGTTTGTTTCTCTAGGGTTGGCAGGGAATGGTAGCACTGAAACTACTACTGTTAATTATTAGAAAAGGAAGTATTTATGTTCTGTATTTTCTGTGCCACTATGCTTTGCTTGCCATCACAGAATGACAGTGTCACACTAAGGTAGTTCTATTTCTGGCCTGGTAGAGGAGGGTTTGGAGGTGGTTTGAGGAGCCCACCTAAATCATAACTTGCACAAGCCATTCTGTCATAGCCTTCTTAGGTTATTCCAGGGATGATGTAAGAATCTGACAAGACTTTCATTCCCTTTATGGGGATAGGAAATAGAAAGGGAAGCCAGTGAAAAATTGCAAAAGGTCAAACAAAAAGAGGAATGGCCATAAAAAAGAGAATATATTTGAAAAATAACTGAAATAATAATAAATCCTGTCAATCATCATGTGAAGTTTATGGGTTTTATTTCAAACCTGGTCCTCATAACTTGTAGCAAGCCTTCTATTATATTCTATTGGATGAGCATTGTGCAGAAGTGGTCCCTTGCACCTACTTTCCTGTTCTTCCATATTTTTAAACACAAATCCTTAATCTTTTACATGAAAATAATTAAAAGGCAATCTATGTATAGCTCAAATCAAAATCCTTAAACATAACCAAATATATCCTTGAACACATTCATAATAAACAAAACACTTAGCCCTGAACTCTTTTTGTATTTAAAGTGTTCTGGAATTAAGATCTACCATATATGCAGCAGTTGTTAAGACAGAAGTACTATATTCCAGAGATACAAAAGAAAATTGACAATGTTTAAAATGTCTTTTCACTGAAAGATCAAGAACTGTTTATTCTACATTTACTTTTTTTTTTTAAACTATATGGTCTGAGGTTGTGCTGCCTACTTCTAGGACTATGTTTTTATTAAATAAGTAAACAGAATAAAAAACTAAAACTAAAAACCTCTAACCAAATAAACTAATTAAACATTTAAAGTAGAATGCCCCCAGATACTATGGCAGGGATCGGCAACCTTTGGCATGTGGCCTGCCAGGGTAAGCCCCCTGGCAGACCGGGCTGGTTTGTTTACCTGGCGCGTATGCAGGTTCAGCTGATTGCGGCTCCCACTGGAGCAGCCAGCACATCCCTCGCCCTGCGCCAGTTCCCGCAGCTCCCACTGGTCTGGAGAGGCAAACCACTTCTGGGTTTTATTCACTGGTGTGTCATAGGTAAAGCACGGAAGGTAATTGTCCCGCTCTACTTGGCACGGGTGAGGCCTCAGCTGGAGTTCTGTGTCCAGTTTTTGGTATCACACTTTAAGAAAGATGGGGAAAAACTGAGTCTTCAGAGGAGCACAACAAAAATGATAAAAGAGTTAGAAAACCTGACCCATAAGGAAAGGTTAAAAAAACTGCTCCTGTTTAGTCTTGAGAAAAGAAGACTGAGGGGAAAACCTGACAACCGCTTTCATATATATTAAGGGGCTGTTATAAAGATGATGGTGATCAATTGTTCTCCGGGCCCACTGAAAACAGGTCAAGAAGTAAAGGGCTTAATCTTCAACAAAGAAGATTTAGGTTAGATATTAGGAAACCCTTTCTAACTATAAGGGTAGTTAAGCTCTGAAATAGGCTTCCAAAGGAGTCTGTGGAATCCTCATCACTGGAAGTTTTTAAGAACAGGTTGGACAAACACCTATCAGGGATGGTCCTGCCTCAGTATCATGGGCTGGACTTGATGACCTCTCAAGGTCCCTTCCAGCCTACATTTCTACAAATCTATGATTCTATCTTAAATTCAGCAAAGACATAGAAACCTTTTTCTAACTGTTGACTGATCAGGGAATAGAGAGAACAGAGAAAGGATGGGCACTGTGTGTAAATTAATTGCTCAACCTCTCATTTGTCACTGATTTGTGAGGGCTCCAAAATTTTATCTTTCTCTATGGAAACCAAAGTGTAAAAGAAATTTGTTGCTAATCAGTATGTTTCATTTTCCCAAACAATGTAATTTTTTTGTCTTTTAAGTTTGTCTTGTACAGTTGATCTCCATTCAACTTCCTGCAACAGCACAGAGCTCTAACCAACCCCAGTTCAGTTACTTCCTTGTCCTTCAAGTGTTGTTGATGTCGTGAGCAGAGAGAAAGGAAGAAGTATTTTGAGACAGCTGTTACCCTTTCTTATAGATCTCTTTTTCTTTGAAAACCATCTGTAGCTGAGGTTCAGGAGACAGAAAATCTGTGGGAATGGGAACCTCCAGCTGTTTTTTTGACAAAATCTAGATTTCTTGCTCACACCCTTTTTCATGCTGCAGAATGTCCACGTAACCAGGTGATAGGCCATTTGATTTTGCTGACTCCTATCTGAGGCATTAGTTTGTCTTTTGTTTTTGAGGAACTGGTTTGTGCATGCTTTTCTAAACTTGAACATGTCTCACTAATATTATACAATTGAATCTTATAACTTTACATACAATATTGCCACACATATTTTACCAGAACACTAATGATCAGCAAATTAAGAGTTTTCAAATGATACTTCAAGGAATACTTTGTACAAAATCCATCATAGTCTTCTAAGAAGGGTGAATAGGGATATAGACTATCACACCCCCATGCAGTCCAATACTTCAGGAATTAGAAGTGTAAGGAATACTGGTTCATAATGGTGACCTGATTCAGCGCACAGAAGTTCATGCAAAGTTTGAAGGCTAGCATCTTTCATTTTTAATGAAGAAGACAAGTGCACTGGCAGGTGATATGAACCCTTGGCCAGGTTCTCCTGTAAGTAGGTGCACAGCGCAGCCAGTTTAGATTCAGACATGGCATAAATGCGATTTAATGGAATTTTTATTCCCAGTTGCAATTTAATTGGGTAGTCATAATCCCTATGCAAGAATAGGATGGCTGCATTCTTTTTTACTGAATACACCAGCAAAATCAATGTACTTGGGTGGAAGTGGAGGCAAGGCAAGTCTATTGGACAAACTACCTTGGCTTGTGACTGTTAGTGCTCTGCAGTGCATTCTCTGCTTCCTGGGGTAAAGCAGTACTATTGGTAGAATTCTGAAGAGAAGCTAATGTTTAGTTCATGCCAGTGAATGAGAGGGTTATGGAAGGTCATTCAAGAAATACCTAGGATCAGAGGGAATTGAGGGGAGAGGATGTCACAGAATCTTGATGCCCTTAGATGGTGATCTTTAGGGGCACAGTCCCCATGACCACTGACCCAGAGCATAGGGGGACCCATCAGTTGTCTCTCATAGGTCTGTAACAGGCTTGGGCATTAGGGGAATCTGCAGTGTCCAGACCGCATCCAGGTCAACAAAGTTATCTACTGCACTCAAGTCAATGAGGGGTTTCTGTACAGGGAATGGAAGGGAGTACTCTGGGACATATAGATCTACTAGTATTTGCAAATGTGGTATTGGTCAAGGACATTCAGCATGCATTCTGAATCGGACCATGGCTCAGAATTTTTGGGGTCTCAATTCTAGCCAATTCATCCTTGATCTCATCCAGCAGGCCCCATCAAAACTGGAACAGCTGGGCTGCCTCACTCCACTCTGTGTCTGATGTGAGACAGTGGAAGTGTACAGGATAGGAGGTGACTGTGCCTGACTCTTGTCAAAGTTTCTGCAAGGAGACTTCTGCACAGCAAGCACAGTAGGGATCATCAAAGATGGTTGATATTGCCCCCTGGAATGCATCCCAACTAGACAGCACTGGACTGCTAGCCTTCAGCGTGGTGAAGGTTCATTCCAATGCCTCCCCAGTCAGCAAGCTGACTACCCAGCCTACGTTGGCTTGGTCGGATGAATATATTTAAGGATGAAGCCTCAAAATTTGGAACGATCTGCACTGAAACGCTCTGGGAGGGGGAATTACAGGTCCTGGGTTAGGGGATGATGTAGCCAGTCAGGACCGGAGCACATTGATTTCTGCATAGAGTTATTGGACTTGCTCTTACAGTGCCTGATTCTTCGTGAGCAGATGTCTGTCTGAAGGCAGGTCACTTTGCTCATGGAGCAGCAGTACCCCCTGGGTAGGGGGAGCTCTGCTGGATCCTTACGCATCTGGACCCCCTACTCGGAGGGGTTGGTGGTCTGACCAAACTGTTGTAGATCAGGACATAGACAGTGATAACTAGTGGTCAGAACAGTGGTGGTCATGCCTAGTGGTCACAGCAAGAGTCAGGCGCCAAGAACCAGAGGCCAGAGACAGAGTTGGGGGTCACACCAAGGGTCAGAGCCGGAGTTCGAGTCAGGAATCAAGTCAAGGGTTAGAGCTGAAGTCAGTGGCCAGGAGTGGGGGCACAGAAGCAAGGATCTGGAACAAGGCAGGAGGGCAGGAACCAGTAACAAGGCAGAGATCAGGAGTCACACAAGAAGGTAGGGTCAAATGCATCAGCCAGCTAAGGATTTACCTGGTGGCTCAGACAACTTCCTGTTCCTCCTTCTGGCTTAAAAAGTAAGTCTGAACCAATCGGAGAGGCTTTGTAGATGGTGCCTACGATGGGGTAGGGTCCACCAGCCCACACTCCCTGCTGGTGCCAGTGAGCTGCCATGTGATGGCTATCATCTGAGGACTAACTGGGGACTCCCGAGCTTGTATTTGAGACTTGTGATCTCTCAGTCAGGAGGAGGGAACTGGGATTTGCTGGACAAGCAGACTGGGGACAAGACGTTGGAGTGGGAGTGGAGAAAGCTATGATTTTCTGGGAAAGGAGATTGGAAAAGGGACGAGAAGACTGAGGAATGGAGACCGGGTAGGACAGAAGAATGAGACCAGGACAAGGATCCACTAGTTCTGAAGAAGCAGGACAGGGACAGGTTGGATGGTGTAAGGCAGAAGGGGTCAAGCTTGGGGAGGCAGGCAAAAGAGTCTGCCCACTGGAGTACATTATCCTATTGGTCTGGAAAGGAACCCAAGATTCTTGAGTCTGACCATTTATCTACTGTCAGAAAAATATCTGTGAAACACACAAAGAGTCTCATCCCCTTTAGTGCTGGTTCACACAGAGGATGACAATCTAGTATTGCTCTGAGTTACTCTGTCATCTCAAGTGGCAGAGGTCAGTGCTGTATATCTAAAAGTTCCAGATCAGGTGATGAACTATGTAGTTTTAGGTATGTTGCCACAGTGATACTTTGCATCCCACATTCACCATAATAATATGATTATGGTATGATTATGATATAGTTATGTGGAATCTTGTATAAAGTATGCCTTGTAAGGTATCATTATAAAAGTCTTGATCTGTTGAACATTAATATCCGGTTGAACTGTATGTGTTATCATTGTATGTAAAGTTATAAAGTTTTGCTAAGTGTGTGTTACTGAAAGCTGTTGTGAAGTTGAAAACACCCAGAGCTAGCCTTTCCGGTACAACAATGAAGAAGCTAGGCAGTGATGATGGTTCATCTAAAAAAGACAATGGCCCATCAAAGAGCTTAGCCTTTCTGTGAACATTTCAGCCAGCCTATGACTCAGCAAGGCATGCAA
This sequence comes from Chelydra serpentina, assembly GCA_037349315.1. Lineage (NCBI taxonomy): Eukaryota > Metazoa > Chordata > Testudines > Chelydridae > Chelydra > Chelydra serpentina. The sequence continues at coordinate 74,393,091 of JBAIAC010000004.1, forward strand.
GGGCATGTGACCAGACCACATGACACTTAACTCCATTTTGGTTCCTGTAGTTTTCCACAAATGGTGCTGGGAACTTAGCTTGAAACAAAGGGTTCCCACCATATGGAGAGACTATAAAAGCTGAGGAGTAACATCATCTCTTGGCCACACTCCCCACACAAGGGAACATCTGAGGAACAAAGACTGAACTGAGGGAAGTGCTGGTCCCAGACTAAAGGGATTTCTAGCCTGTGGACTGGTGGACTGCATGTATCATCTGTCAGGGTGAGATATTACTAATTCAAATCCTATCTCGTATATTAGGGTAGTTTGTGTTTTTGTTTATTTGCTAGGTAATTTGCTTTGATCTGTTTGCTATTACTTATAATCACCTAAAATCTATCTTTCTGTATCTTGTTTTATATTTTATCTTAACTAGTGTGTTTTGAGTGAAGTGTATGGGAAATTTCAATTTGGGTAACATAGGCTTGTTGCATATCTTTCCCACATTGAGGGGGAAGTGAACTATATTAATCAGCTTGCATTGTACGGATCCCTGTGCAGTGCAAGATGGCATAATTCTGGGTTTATACTCCAGCAGGGGTGCAAGGCTGGGGAGCTGGAAAATTGGCTATTGCTTCATTGTTAATCTATGAATGGCTTAGGTAAAGCACTCAGATAATTCAGTTGGGCGAGTGGCGCCACCTGCTATCGTGTTGAGTGATAACAGGGCCTGAGTCCCCAGAAGAGCAATTTAAGAAAGGCCAACTCAGCTGAATGGTTAGGGGGGACAGCAGTTCCAACAGCTCCCAGACTGCACCCAGGGGTGACAACTCATCACAGCCACATCATGGAATTTTTGTTTTCTCAGCTTGCTTTAAAAAAAAAACCACAGGAAATTACACAAAGAACTATACTGAATGAACATTATTATGGCTGCAAAGTCAAGTGTTCCAAAGTTAGGAAAAAACACAATTAAGGTTTCCTGTGAAATGCAGTGCTAAGTCTAAGTGACCTTTGTAGATCTAGTCCAGAGGTCCTATGCAATGACAGACATCTCATTTAAACCAAACTTTTCACAGGTGCTCACTAGATATGTATTTCTCATTTTCTGAGTGCTCTACTTGAGACCCTGGTCTCTGATTCGCAAAAGTGCTGAGCACTCACAGCTGCATCAGAAGTCAATGGGAACTGTGCTTTGAACTTATAAAGTGATAGATGATGTTAAATGCGCTGCAAAATCATGTCCTAGGAGTCTCAAATTGCACACCCAAAATTAGTGAATATTTTTGACCTTTATCTCTCTCTCTGTACCTCAGCTCCCCACTTGTAAAACAGGGATAATAACACCCCTCACCTCACAGAGGTGTTATGAAGACAAATTAATTAATATTTTTGAAGCAGTCAGATACTCTAGTGATTGGAACAAGAGATAATTGTGTGAGGAAACTGATAATTCTGTTTTCAGAGCAGGGTTTCAATACTTTGCTTTAATTAAGGTCTGGGGCCACGCATTGAACAATGAGGATAAAACAAAGTATTGAATAACTGCTGATTAATTGTGCATCTTGTGCACTGTATGAGGCAGGAAAAACTAGTATGTGAACATATAATTAAGGACTGTATAATAAAACATATGCCCTTGAGGGCTGAATTAAGATTGCACAGGCAACAGTACATCCTAAATTCTGAGTGTTTGACTTTGCAATCTTAACAATGTTCTTTTAATGAGCTTTTTGTGTATATCATTAATAATAAATATAGCTGATATTTTGTTCTATCTATTGTTATCTCTAGGTTGCCTATCAAATCTTTAAATACGAGCTAAATCAAACAATCAACTGTCAACTAGTATTTTAGCACAATATATATGCACAGGTTTTAACTATTTAATTAAATTAAAGTATTTGATAGTAGCAATACAAGAGGCAGAAAATGATGAGGGTACTCTACCTGATATGATGCCCAATCCTGCAAAAAGTAATGTGTATGAGCATCTTTACTTGTGCAAGTAGTGTCAATGATGTCAATGGCACTGTTAACATAACTTTATGCAAGTCCATATGTTTTTGTGGGATTAGCTCCACATAGCTCTTTGCAGGTGAACAAAATCAAATTGACATAGCAAAATGTGCCTTTTGTGATTCAATCAAACTGACATTTGTATAATACCCTTCATTAAATGCATTCCACACTATTTTACAGAATAGTAAAGTCAAACTTAGGAGTTAAAGAAATTAAGAACAAATAGCTAAATTGTTAGCTCAGATCTAAATACTGAGCCTGGGTCAAGAGTCATGAATCACCAAAGGAAGGGAGCTCCACATATAAGGTGTGCTGTTGTTAAAAGCTGTCCACACAAAGTTATTGCATCAATAGATGGGAATTGTGACAGACTAACAATATCCTGTAATATCCTGGACAAACTTTATGGAATTAAGATAAAATGGTTTGAATTAAATTAATTCTTACTGAATTAGGTTTAATATCATTGAGGTCCATTGTATTAAAAATGCAATTTTTGTGTGTATTACCATGGAATTGTATGTACCTTCTCTAGTAGGAGGAGGATGCTAATGTAATTCCTTCATTAACAACCCTGTGAAGCCACCCTCCTGGAAAGGTACACATATACTAGTTCAAACTGGATTCTGCAAAACCCAACATACAAAGAAAGGATTTTTTGATAAATAGCCTGGTTTTAAACTGTCCCTGGGCCTTCTTCCTGATCCAGCAAATGGACAGGATCCCTGGTCCATGGTGGGTCCCAATCTTTAGAGATCGGTAGGAAGGCCTTGGCCTATTGAGACCCATAATACTGGATGCTAATTCTGAGCTGAAAATCTTATGAACTTGTGTCCACAGAAGAGAAACTTTTTATGGAGTTTGAAGGCCTGCTCCTACCAGAGCCCATGTTAAAGTTGGGGTAGGGTGACCAGATAGCAAGTATGAAAAACTGGGACAGGTGGTGGAGGGTGATAGGATCCCATATAAAAGAAAACCCCAAATATCGGGACTGTCCCTATAAAATCGGGACATCTGGTCACCCTAAGTTGGGGTGATGTCTGGTAAGCTTATTAGCATGTGTGTAGGTTCTTTTATTTTTTTTAATCATTTTTCTGAGTAGTGCTTTTACCTTAAGATTAAAATATGCTTACATAAAAAGAGCTGTGTGGCATCTATAAACATGAGTCATCACACTATTAACAATCTCTGAAGAGGAAGCAAGCAGGTGTGCTTGGGCAATCTGACTCTGTTGGGAATAATATAGTGAAGGCCGGGAACGGTGTAGCCTGGAAACACCCCAGTCAAAAGGGGCCAAGACCACCTCCACCCAAGAAAAGCAGCTGGGGAGCTGGAAGCCTGGGATTGGGTGCCCTTACTGGACCACTGAGGGGAAATACAGTTGCAGTTGCCCTGAACAGTGACAGGAATTGCCAGTAAACTGCCTGGCTTGGACATGAGTATGCAGATCAGATCTCAAGGAATGCCATGAATAAGATTGTGTGGTTCACTTCAGCAGGTGGGTATTGTAGTTTTAAGAATGCTTGATAGAGATCTTGTAGGTGTTTGTCTCTGTCTGAGGGATTGGAGCAAATGCGGTTGTATCTTAGAGCTTGGCTGTAGACAATGGATTGTGTGGTGTGTTCTGGATGAAAGCTGGAGGCATGTAGGTAAGTATAGCGGTCAGTAGGTTCCACACTCAGAAAGTGGAATCATACATTTAGGCCCTTCCATGAAACACTGCCTTCCTATACCTGTTACAGTGTTTGACATGCACAAGGAACTCACATTATTCCAAACTGTGTTTATGTTACGAACGCATCACCCATCAGCAAAAATAAATTCTACAATTTGTTCATGCTTATGAGGTATTTATTTAAAATTTTAAGCATGAAAATATGTCTTAAAATTGCTGTTATGAAAAAGCTAACAATTAAAGAAATGCAAAATTATTTCCTTTCTTTTCTTGAAAGGATCTTTATTATATGTATTGTGGATTTATATTTCCTATAAGACAGATATACCATCATGATAATTGAAAAGTACATCATCCTAAAATACATCTTTTTAGGAATAACTTCTGTTGTTTTCAGTTTATGGTAACATCAAAAGGTATACCAACAATTTCAATCTGAAATCTTACAGGACTTTCAGGTTTGTAGTAAACAAGTTTGCTGTTTCAGTTCCCAGAATCAAAAGCATTTGAAGTGTTACAACAGTCGTAAACCACATATCAAAATATGGGAAACCAGAGCTGCAAGACTTGAACAATTTCATACTCAGTGAGCCGAACACACTGGTATATGGTTAGCAGCTTTGCACTTGTGCCACAGACCGAGATAGAATCAGGCTGTCATTCAACAATGAACCATGGATCATATATCTTACAGACACAATGATGAAAACAAGCAGCGAAGTTGATACTACATTTCAGCAAGCATAGTTACTATAGAAAACAAAACAAAAGTGGTCAGGGCATAGAGAAGATTGTTGGCAGCACACGGTAGGTAGGTGTTAAACAATAAGAGGAAATGTCAGGGGTTTTTTAAGGTAGAAGTATACTTGATACACTGTGCTGAACAGTACATGTCAGAAGGATAAAGATGATGCTGCTCCATCACAGAAAAGCAATTATTTCAATACTGTATACCCTCAGGTCATGGTGTTGAACACTGAAATAGTTAAATTGGAATGATACTGGAAAAATCCTCTGTATTATAAAACTATTTTAATCAGTAATTTTTTCTGTTTGAAAAAGAGATTGTTTTCTTTGTACTAATAAAACTGTGTCCCCTCCTTTAATCTAATCATTTTAACTACTAAAAAAAATAATATATGAGTTTAACAAAACAATAGCAATAATAGATGGCAGTATATGTTACTGAAGTAGCAATGAATCCAAAGCATAAAACCAATGCAGTCTGAAAACCTAAGAACACACATAATCCATTAAACACAACTCATGTCAGAAAATACATATCTAATTATCATACCTATCCTCATGGATAAAGCAATTCCATTCAAATTCAGTAGGCTGGAAAGTATTTTTTCTTTCATCAATATGCAGAATCTCTTAGGATCCTTAAATCAATGATGCACCCAACAATAAATGTGTGCACAGAAAATGTATATGAACTATAAATGCTTTTATTATGAAGTGCTTGATAGTTTTCCTTACAAATATTTGCAATGTATATATATCTTAAATTCTATGTTAAACACCCAACTCATTCTGAATAATAATCTCCGAAATACATTAAATTTCAGCACCACCGACCTCCCCTTTAACAAAGTACTCTAACTCACGCCTTGGATGGTCCACTTTTGTTTAAACAAGGTAGCTACTGTGAAATGAATTACACTAATGGATAAAAATTTTAAAATCCTTTTTCAAGTAGATTAAGTATGTTTTTGGTCCCCATGTGAAAGTTTTACATACTCTAGAGTGGCTTCTGTCAAATTAAATTTGATTTTCAATCATGTGAATCCCAGAGAACTTACACAATGTTGTCTCTGCAGATAATAAAATATTGAACATGTGTTATTTGCAATACAGTAAACAGAGTACCAGGATTTGCCTTTCTGTTTATAAATAAAACTGAAATTTTACTTACTAAGGAAAAAAGTGAGTATAGAGCAAAAGAAATGCAATGAAAGTTACTAAAGTAATGAAGAAAGTAGGGGAAACAGACATTGATGCAGTGTTGATGGACCTCGGTATCTATTCCTCAGCTTCACTTGCATCAAAAAGTCTTGTCCCCTCTACACTGAATGTTAATTACACTCCACTATTTTAATGAATACACTGTTAATTATACTTTTCACTTCTTTTTACCCTAAGAAGTTATAAAAATAACTGAATAAGGGGGGGGGGGGGGGCTCTGAAAAACACATGCCTGTAATCACCTTTCTCACGGTCTTACCTAGTAGTTTCTCAGGTATCTCCTTTCCTCTTTGAGCTAGACAGTACACTATTTTAAAGGTAGGTTCTCATTGTCCTAAATACTATATTGTCTCTGAACCTGCCTATTCAGTGTAAAGGAAATTGATTTGGGGAGAGAGAAAACGCTGAGCCACCATCTTTTAGTATTTAGGTAACAAATTTGAAAAAAGAATTGCCACATCTTCAGGTCATCCTTTTCTATCAAGCCTTTAGGTTTTTGGTGCTTTTACTAAGTCTTTTCCATTTAAAACGTCCACCGTGCCATTTTTAGTAAACTTTTTTTTCCAAGTTACCAATTTCCCCTCCCCCGATGTGTAGTAGCCAGTCACTTGGTTTTGATTAGCACCTGTCATGAGACCAGCAGTTTACGGGAGGGAGGGATAGCAGATATGTCCTGCCCATTGCTGTAAAGAGCTAGAGGAAGGTCGAGACTACACGTAGAAGCCACATCCCCCATGCAAGCCTGGTGGCACAAAAAAGCAATGACCTAAATCCCCAGGCTGATGAGGACCTCCTGCCGGGACGGCCCATTTGCTGGCCCAACTAAAGTTGGTCACAACAAACCAACCAAGAAGCCTCCAAAGTTGAGGCTGGTTTGGCCCGTGAAGACGGACACAGTCTGGGGAGCGTCAAACCTCAGACCCCCGCTTCCCCTTAACCTCACCCCCACACACACACAGATGGGGTGCGCCGCGCGGGTCACTGTACCTGTGTCCACATCCTTCACCTGTTGCTTGGCTGCTGCAGTCCGAACAGTCCGCCGGCTCCTCCTTCATCTCCTGCAGCACCAGCGACTTCTCCCGCTCTCGGGTAAGCTCCATCCCGCCGCGCACCTCCTCCTCCAGGGTCTCCACGTAGAAGACGGTCCTGGGCGACGGCCGCTGGCCCAGCCCATGCCTGGTGGCGGGCAGCAAGGTCCCGTTCAGCGGACTGGGGGAAGAGGATTTCTTCCAGAAGGCGCTGCTGCCCCGCTCCTGGTTCTTCAGCAGGCGGCTCTGGCTCGGCCCCCAGTGCTCGAAGCTGCCGTCCGGCTGCAAGCAGCCGCCCCCCACCGGCCCGGCCGGCGCCGATGGGTGGCTGAATAGTTTCCAGCGAAGGCGCAAGATGTGCTTCACGTCAAAGTCCTTCCTGCCCGAGCCTGACATGCTGCTGCTGCTTTGGGCAAGGGAGGGAAGAGAGAGAGGGGGGGGGCGCAGAGCACCGCGCGGGAAGGGGGCTGCAGCCGGGGAGCCACGAGAGTCGCGGCGCGCAGCCTGACACTGCAAAATGGCCCAGGCAGCAGGGCGCCCGCTGAGCTGCTGCGCCCAGCCCCGCGCGCGCGCCGCGAGCGCCCCCGGCAGCGGCAGAAAGTCCCGGCTCAGCAGCCCCAGCTTCCCCAAGCCCAGCTGGGCATGCTGCGGGGCCCGGCCGAGAGCAGCGGCGCGGGGCGGGAGACACACACGGCAGGGAGGGCGGAGAACAGAGAGGCGCACCGAGCTGGAGAAGCGACCTAGGAAAAAGCGTGGGAGAGAGGCAGAGGCAGCTCTCAGGAAAGAGAGACTTGCAAAGGAGCGGGGATGAGGGAGGCTGCTCAAGAAGCACTAATCGGATTCACAGACACAAGCCGAGAGCGGGCTCAGCCGCCGCCGCCGGGGTATAACGCCGGGGGGCTCTTCCTCCGCTTCGCATTGCTCAGTGACAGAGTAGGAGAGAATAAAGTCACCCACCCTCAGTCTCTCAGGGGAGTCCCCTGCTTGCAGTTATCTGGGCAAGCAAAGCCTGGGAGCTGGCGAAGGGAGCAAGCGGGGCTTCTTTTATATACATCACGAGGCGGGGGGACACCCGCTCCCCGCCTGTGAAGCTGTCAAGGTCCTCACTGTACAATTTTCCGTCTGCCTCTTCAGCGCCTCCCTCCGAGCCGCTCCCTCCTCTGTAAGTGACGCAGATGTGCACTGGAGCCTTCAGAGAGGAGAGAGACAGATGCATGCTTCAATCTTCCTCAGGCAAGTAAGTCTGCAGGTCTAACTGTCGTCGTCGCCCCCTCCTCCCCGTGCCGGTCTGGTCTCCTTTTGATTTTGGTTCTGAGACCGTTGCATGGCCCTAAGAGTAAAAAGGACGTCAACAAATGCAGCAGCAGCAGCAGTAAACAAAAAAGCGTGAATCACAAGAGTGTGCAAACTTCATAGACTGTGATAAGGTTGCAGGTTAAGGAGTAGCTGCCTTCATTAGCCTCCTGCCTTTGTGTTCTTGTAGGGGTAGAAAATACTAGATAGAGGGCCACCACACATCTAATTCTTACCCTTTGTCTCTGCCATTAATGCATTCAGACAGTAAGTCCAAGGGATGTTCAGTCACAGCAGAGAAATTTGCTTAGGGGTAGGTAAGCACTTGGGAGGGGTGTTCTAAAGGCGATTGTGCAACTGGGACATAATCACAGAATGAAAGGTTTCATGGTGACAAGGCAAGGAGAGGAATACAGTGGTGAAACTGTATTAGATGTCCTCACCTTCTAGCTCATAAATCATCATATGTATGATGGAAGGCTGTAGGCAATAAAATGATACACACAGCACTTGCAAATCACTTCCTTGTCTGTAATTAGTTATTTGGGGGAGGAAGGAGGGCTTCTCTTGTTAAACGAATGATAAGAAGCTCATGTTTTCCTCGGGATACTTCACTACTTTTACCCTGTTTTAGTGAGCCATCAAAAGACTGTTACACCAAGCCCTTCGTGAATGCAAGTGGAAGAGGGTGAAAGATGATTTCCCTAATGCAATAAGAGACAGCTTGAATAATCGTCCAGAAGAGTACAGAAGTCAAACATTAGCAGTTCTATACTGTTCTTTTATATCATTATTGAGCTAGTAAAATCTAGTTATAAGCCAATATTAGAGTTTGTATTCTAGCCTAGACAGTTATGTATTTTAATAGAACAAGAAATTCAGGACACAAAGCCCTACTTTCAACGGAAGAAAAATCACTACCGTGCATTTTAAATATTGATTTATGCCATGACAGCTGAACTGCAAAGTCCCCTGTGCATTGATTTTGCTCTCAGTATTCAGTGATTAAAAAAGATTTAAAAAACCCTTTACAGAGAACAGCAGAGACAGATCATTTTTATCAGAAACTTAACTGCGTAAATGTGTCCCATTTGGGAGATGAAGGAAAGTGTACACCAAAAACAGGGCAGACAAAACCTTGTCACTTTAGAAACTTGAACGTCGCACCTTTTGTGTCAAAACTATTTGTGAAGACACCAGTGTTAAATGTATGTTCCCCATATATCCTCAACATGTGGTAATATGCCACAAAAGACTGAAATATAAACGTGCAGTTAGTTTAGGATATTTTTTCTATATTTAACCATTTTTTAAAATATTCTCTAAAGTTTGAAAAAAATCACTCTTGAGCTGAGTAGGATTGTATGTCACCAAATATGTTAAATATATGGAAATATGCCTATCTCATAGAACTGGAAAAACCTTGAAAGGTAATCATTGAGTCCAGTCCCCTGCCTTCACTAGCAGGACCAAGTACTGTCCCCTGACAGATTTTTGCCCCAGATCCCTAAATGGCCCCTTCAAAGATTGAACTCACAACCCTGGGTTTAGCAGGTCAATGCTCAAACCACTGAGCTATCCCTCCCCCCCCTTACAAAGTTCAGTGACAAGAATTTGGCATCTGGTAATTAATATCTATTTGATGTGATGTAAACTGTTGATGGGTTTTAAAACATTACTATCTCAACTCCACTGTAGTATTTTTCTATATAGTTATTAGTTTTGGATACCTCAATAAATATAATTAAGTTACCCTATTTAAACAAAACTAGCCTAAGTTTCAGATGTTATTCTAACTAATGCTTAATAACTAACTAACTAAAGCATAACTTGACAAAACATTTTGATTTAGCCAACAAAATCTAGCAGTTTTTGAATAAATGTGAAAAATTCTAAAGAAATGTTTAAGCGAAGTGTATGCTCTCACTGACTTTGAACTGAGTAGTGAAATATGAAGTTCTTGCAATACTTTCTTTCTTGTAACTAAATCATCAATATTTTGCTTATAGGATTGGATGGTAGCTTTAATGTTAGTTGAATCATCTGCTCATCAAGACACAAGTGCTGGCTGCAAATCAAATCAGTATGTGTTGCCTTTTGTCTTGGTATTGTTGTGGAAAATTAACCACACATTGTGTTTGGATTAGAATCGCCTGAGGCTCCTTTATTGATTACAAGCGCACAGGGGGTGGCAGATGACAGAACTGCCCCCCCCCCCCCGATGCAAGGAACACACAGCTTTTTAAAGTTGGGGGAGGGGGGAGGGGATAGCTCAGTGGTTTGAGCACTGGCCTGCTAAACCCAGGGTTGTGAGTTCAATCCTTGAGGGGGCCATTTGGGGATATGGGGCAAAAATTGGGGATTCGTCCTGCTTTGAGCAGGGGGTTGGACTAGATGACCTACTAAGGTCCCTTCCAACCCTGATATTCTATGATTCTAAAGCTTAAAACCGCAGACAATTTACACATACTTCCATATTAATTACCTTATTTGGAATACATTGCAAAATTAATACAGGTCAAAAGCAAAGCCAGCAAAACGAGCATTTTTCATATTATGCTTTTTCTGATATTTACTGTCTACCCTTTGCCTAACTGCGGTTATCTATTTTTAAGCTTTTGCTATTGCAAATTGTTCTGTTTGGGGACTTTTCCACTTCTGCCTTCCCCTCCTTCCTCCTATACACAGAAACAAGCTGAACCAAAGTTAACACAGCCTAGCAACAAGGTTATCCAAAGTTTTAAGGCCTACACAGCTTGGCCAAAGTCCTGGGCCCCCCAGATTTTCCTTCACAGTATCTAATAGCATATAGTTCACTATACAGATCAGTGTGTATTTCACATATGAATACAGAGAAACACATTTTTACCATGTAGATGTGGAAATTCTCTGGCAGGGGGAGGACACATTCTACATCTTCATATGCCAAGATGAATACAAAATACATTTAAAATATAAGAACATAAGAATATAAGAAAGGCCGTACTGGGTCAGACCAAAGGTCCATCTAGCCCAGTATCCTGTCCACTGACAGTGGCCAATGCCAGGTGCCCCGGAGTGAGTGGACCTAACAGGTAATGATGAAGTGATCTCTCTCCTGCCATCCATCACCACCCTCTGACAAACAGAGGCTAAGGACACCATTCCTTACCCTTCCTGGTTAATAGCCATTAATGGACTCATCTCCATGAATTTATCCAGTTCTCTTTTAAACCCTGTTATAGTCCTAGCCTTCACAACCTCCTCAGGCAAGGAGTTCCACAGGTTGACTGTGCTATGTGTGAAGAAGAACTTTCTTGTATTAGTTTTAAACCCGTTGCCCACTAATTTCATTGGGTGGCCCCTAGTTCTTCTATTATATTTGTGTAGATGAAACTACTGGGCAGAAAATAACTTATAACAACCAGTTATTCTGCAGACATAGTGTTGTAAGGAGGAAACCTACCAAAAAGTAAAAGGTGAGGAATACAGTTATGTTATGTTCCAGAGACCTAGAGATATTACACCAGGGATGTATAATAGGATACTTCACATATTAAAGGAGTCAGACATGCTTTATATTGACCATAAGTACTTTTGCTAATGAACAAAAAAAGCAAGAAAAGACAGGGAGGCCTGTTGTTGAAGTAAAGCATCTTTATGCCTAATACATTGGAGGAATTGTTCAAGAACAGTTCATCCTTGCAAAAACATGCACCATGAAAAGCTCCCAAGGTCATTGCAAGCTTCAGTTATCTGCCAGGTATTGTAAATGTTGGCTGTGCAAGTTTAACATGTGTATGTTATGTTTTTCATTCATTAAACCACATATGTACGTGATTATCCCAGTGTCATTAAATTAGTTCATCTTTTCTACCCTTTCTGGCTTACACATAACCACACATGTTGGATGAGTATCCCAGGCCTCAAATACGCCTTGTTAATTCACGCTATTTTAATTTAGTTTACATGGAAGTGGCACATAGCAAATTTTTTCATGCATATTGCATGAAAATATATGATAAAAAGGTCAAGACTTAGAGCTCTCTTTTGCATTCAGATTCATACTATCTTCTATTTTCTGTCTTTCTATCTAAGTGTTGTGTTGGTGAATTAAATCAGCATGACAGGGTCCCTCATGGAGTCTTGTGCCTGTGTTCCTTCCTTGTTTATAGGAAACTCTACCTAGGTAGATGTATTCTCTTCATAAGTCATTCCACTTATGATGGGAAGGTATTATCAGAGAGAGTTATACTGGATTAACTTAATCTCTTCTGGGAGTTCATTCCACTACAAACCCCCTTGACTGTGTCTGTGAATTATTTATTTCTAGTTTTCATGTGCTTCATCTTGGGCTTTACCAGTTGTATTGTCCTAGATGAGTGCATCTGTTTTGGTAGGTCATGAACCAAGGCCGTAAACGGCAACAGAAGCAGACTGTGAACCAGTGAAGGGATCGTAGTACAGGTCAATGTGTTCACAATGGAACATCTCACTGAGCATATGTGCAGTTATATTGTGTATGAGTCTCTGCATTGCAGTCACATTCAATCTCAGATATAGTGAGTTACAGCCATTTGTTCTGGAGATGTTGAACATGTGGACCACTGTGGCTAGATCCTTATCGGGGAGGAAGGGGTGATGTTTCCTAGCAAGCTGCAGATGGAAGATATTTTTTGCCACTGATGTTATGTGATATTGTAGTCTTAGTTTTGAATCTAGCAATATTCCAGGGCTTCCTGTTATATTGATAAACCACAGCCGGAGGCCTTTGAAGTTGGAGTGGAAAGAGGGGACATTGTCTTGGCTACAATAGAGCAGGCTTGATGGCACTTAACGAAATCTCTGCCAGGAAGGTTATATCAGGAACCTCATCCAAAATGAAATCATGAAGAATGTTGATTTTGTTGATGGCTGACCTTGCATTCAACAGCAAGAACTTGAGGCTGTGTAATGGGGTTGGCATCTGCCTCTCATGCGTGCTCCCTTTTCTCTGGCCAATAGTGTCTGCAAACACAGTCTTTTCATGGGGTCGGAGGAGCTCCCACCTCTCATGGATGGCCCCCTTTCTTTCAATTGGGTGTGAGCCTGCTTTTCTTTTTTGGTTTTATATCAGGGTGGTGCCTGCCTCTCACAAGAACCCCCTAGCTGCTGGTTCTCTCGGCTGGTCTTCGGCAGCTCAGCCCTCCAGCCGAGCTGCACACATTGTCCCCCCTTCCAGGGTATACAGTACAAGTTCTTTCTTGGACCTGGTATGGGGTTGTAGCTCAAAGGCTTCTTCCTCGAGGCACTGCCTTTTTCAACCACCCAGCTGGGGCCCATCTTAGTACCCTCAGCTAGTGTGCTTTTCAGCAGCCCTCCCTGGGCTCAGTCTACTACCAGAACAGCAGAACCCATCTTGGTACCCTCGCCTGGTCTGGTCAGGTCCTGGGCTCAGTACCCTGGGCTCAGCCTGCCTCCATTGACCTCTTCATAGCCCTGTTGCTACTCTATCCAGCCAGCCAGGCACCTCATCTTTGGCAGCTTTCCCTGGGCTCAGTTCTGCCTGATGAGCTCTCTGCAGTGAGCTTCCCATGGCCTGCTTGTTTAGCCAGCCAGGCACCCAGTCCTCCCTCGTCAAGCTCCACACAGCAACTGCAGGCTCTGCTCTGCTTCTTGCCTTTTATCCGGCCTTTCTGGTCCCTTATTGGTTGCCCCAGCAGCCCCTCTGATTGGCCGCTCTTCTGCAGCCACTCTAGGCTGCCTGGAGGTCTTTTCGCTGCTCTATTCTGGGACAGGGTGTTGTAGGGCCACAAGGCCTCCAGCAGGGGACCTCCGAACCTCGTCCACCCTGCCGCAGGCTGCTATAAATGAGTCAGCTGAACCATATATAGAAAATCATGTTACTAGAGACAATAGAATGAGAAATTGGTGGGACTAGACAGGCCATAGGACTACTTGAAAGGTCATAAATTGCTGAGTAAATGCCGTTGTAGGATGTGGCAAAGGAATATACATTACATTAAAGACATCTTTCTTTTAAACTTTCTAATTGTGCTCAAACATCTATAAACAGTAAAGTAATCTGTGCTAAATATAGATGTATATAGTTTGGTAGATTATTGAAAACTGCGTAACTCTTCTTGGTGGAAAATAGTGACCGATAATACCGGGAAGAAAAATATCAAATAAATGGTATCAGATTACTCGTAAATATTTTATGTTTGATATGTAAATGTAATTAAGCTTAGAGTACAATATAGAAGCATACAGCTAATGATCTTCTAAATACAGCTTGTGGTGGATGCAGTGCCAAAGAGTTGTCACAACTTGTTCCATATCAGGCAGCCAGCAGGGGACCAGCAGCATTCCACAAGAAGTGGGTGGCTTAGACCACGTAGGGAATATAGCCAATGTAAGCACTGATTCAGCATAACCCATGTGAAGTGTCCACCAGAGACTCCTCTGGATCCTCTGAACGATTATAAAATTGCCCTCTATAAGCAGACACTTTAAATGGCAATTTGGAATGCAGCAATGGGAACATAGGGAAGTCATGGAATATGGGGGAAAGATGTTGTGTGGTGGAGATAACCAGTTCAATTTTTTTGCTTGGAGCACATCCACAATTCATTACATTCCTGAGAATTCTGTTCTCACAGGTTTATATGAATGTGTTGTGTTAAGAAAGTGGTATTTTTGTTACTTCTGCATTTCTCAGTGGATGAAGTGGAGCTCTTGGACTGTTTTGTTTTGTTTTCTTGTAAGCTTTGTAAATATTCTAATTTGACATACCCTACCTACAGTGATGTACAAACATGTTATTTAAATATATATATAGAAAGAGAGATACTGAATTATTTAACTTTTTTGAATCTAGTCTAGATATATATTTTTTTAAAATGTATGGATGACAAGTTTTGTAAAGTGTTTCCTGACACAATGTATGAGGTACACTTTATAAAATTAAATTGTGTTATGGGCTACTCCATTTTGAGGGACAGTTAAATGCGTATCAGTTTGTTGCTCCCTTACCTTAGACCTTAGTCCTTCCCGTGCTTTGCTGCACATTGGGCTACCCACATTTGCCGTTCTTGCCTGTCAACTGCCCTTCTCTCCAAATCTTCCCATTTCATGTTGAGGTGATTGATGTCGTTCAGAACTGTTCGTTTCCATGTTATTTGCGGTCTTCCTCTCTTTCTTCTTGTGTTTTCTGGCTTCCATTCAAGGGTGGTATTTGGTAAGCATTCTTTTTCCATTCTCAGCACATGTCCTAGCCACTGATGTCTTCTTTTGTAAATTATTTGTGAAAGGGTACCTTGTCCAGTAATTTTTATGACTTCTTTATTCATCTTCCTATCTTTATATGTTATTCCCAATATTCTTCTCAGACATTTGTGATTAAATGAATTCAGCTTTTGCGTATCTTTCTTGGTAAGTTGCCATGTCTCACTGCTATATGTTGTGATGGTGATATCAATTGCTTTGTACACATTCAGTTTTGTCGTTAGGGAGATGTTTTTGAGTTGCCAGATGTTTTTGAGTCTTCCAAATGCAGCGTTTGCCTTCCCAATTCTTCTTCTCATCTTGGCTGACAGTACTTCCAAGATACGTAAAATTGTTCACCTTCTCCAGTTTCTCTTCTTCAATTTTGATTTCTGTCCCTATAGTCCCCATTAATATTACTTTATATTTCTTTGCATTGTATCTCAAACCTATCTTCTCCATTACTTCTTTTACCTGGTTTATGCATTTTTGTAGTTTGTTGGCATCTTCACTGATAAGAACAATGTCGTCAGCTCCTTTAGGTTAGGTGAAATAAAGTTCAGAGAGCTTGTAATAACAAGTCTTCACTCTTAAAATCCAATTATTTTCTCTGTACTATGTATTTTGCAGTTTTATGAAAAATAATATGAAGAGCAAAGTGCAAACACCAAGCCTTTTGTTAGCAGCCTGTGTGCTTTTAAATGCTATTTATCTTCTGCAATTTACGGTTATATTAAAATACGTTAAAACATAGAGCAAGTGGCATCAAATAACTTCTAATCAACTGCTTGAAAAACATGGGCTTTTATTTCCCCTTACTGTTGCAAAGTATGAACAAGATGTATATAATGAAATTCTATAAAGTTAAAATGAATGGGATAAATCCAGGATGTGCCCTAAATATTAGACACACAAAAATGACTAGGAGAAGGAAATACGTTTTGCACATCTTTTAAGTGCCTGACTTCTTGGAAGGATGGAGTGTTGAATTGGCCAGATGAAGATAAGGCTTTCTTCACTTTCTTCTTTTCCTCCTCCTCACATTTCCTTTTGGGCACAGCGTCCTTAGGGCCTCAGGTTTTGGCCACACTGCCGCACGGCCACATCCAAGAGCAGAGATGTCATAGACAGGACTGGACACGTTCCTCTCTTGAATTCCTATCACTCCTTTACCTTTGGAGAGAATGTAGCAGGTGCTTATCATTAGCTGCATGTTCCCCTTCCTAGTGAAGGTGTATTCTCACCGCCCCCCTTGCATGAGACGCTATTCAGCAACAGAAATCTACCCCGCTGCACTTCATTTGTTATTTATTTTTTCAGTTGGCGCTTGAATTCTGAGCTATGGAGAGCTTTAGGTAATAGCTCTTTGACAATAGGAAGATATTTTTTCCTCAAGAGAAAATTGTCCAGAAGTTCATGGGTTTGTTTTGTTTTTCCACTTCTTTTCAGCAGCTAAAAAATGTCATTTGTGTTTGTTTGGTTGGTTTTTTATTGTTTGGTTGGTTGTTTTGTCACAGTTTTGTGGCTGATTAGGGTATGCAGGTCCAACTAGCAACACACTAGCCAATTTAGGAAGACTGCTTGGAACTGTCTTGGTGTTTTTTGTTTGGTTGGTTTTTAGGGGGAAGAGTTCAAGTCAACCATATGTGCATCAAAGACCTAATCCTCATATGAGGAAGTGGTAAAAAGTGATTTATGTTGCAGAACCTAATGCCTTGTTGTTATTGTTATTATTATTTATTATATTGATGAAGGGAGTGGGGGGCTAGGAAACCTCCCCTGCTCTGGTCAATGAGCAGAGGGCTCTCATGTTGTGTGAGGGTCTAATAGCAGAAACCCACACTGGCTATTTCTGATGGGTAGCAGTGAGAAGATTTAATTTGTAATGTTGATTGGCTATTAATAAAGTTGTATTTTTAATTGAACCACATATATGGTTGTTTTGTGTCCTATACCTCAGGATGCCAAAGACAACCAATTTATTTACAGCTTGGACAAGAGTTTGCCTGGTTCCTGGAGAACCATTACTTTTAGAGAAACCCTCAGTGCGCACACAGCACAATGCAACAAAGTTCTCTCAGAGTGCCCATTTCCCAATCAGACAGAAAACATGGCGTTTTGATATAATCATTCATACAAATTGAATGTGTGATACTTCAGATATCTTATACTTCATATGTTTGCAATACATGCCTAGTTACTAAATCAAATCAAAGCAGATGTATATATTAATGCTTGTATTCCACTTATTCACACCTGAAACTGTTTCAGTTGAATGTCCAAGCATGCAAATATATTCAGATATATATATTCAGAGAACATTTCACGCCACTTAAACAGAGCATAGGTAATTGGGAAAGACCCTTTAATGTGACAAATATCTGAGAAATATTTTTCTCTCATAAACTGAATTATTTTTTGTCACTTACATTGGATTATCATAATTGATTGAGCCATTTTGGGGTGACCTTCTACCTAAATGCCATGCCACTTACAATAATAAATGTTAATATTAAAGTTTAAGATCACAAATTGTTCCAGTTTCTATTGTCTGACTATTTCACATAATGACAAACATGAAATGTCCAGTAATGTATTTTTCTGATATTTTTTCATTGTGATACTTGAGAGAATTTGGTGAAACTGGTGGGGTTTGAGATTTTAGAAGCCTGTAACTTTTTTTTATATTCAAAAAGGTTTCATAATTATTATGGGTTCACAAATGTTATTTAGTTAAGTTAACTACATTATAGTTTTATTCACTGGACCAAAATCTCCTACACTGATGCAGTCTGATAGATTTAAGTACAGTGAGAGCAGAATTTGTAACTGAATTGTAGTTATCATTTTCACACATACACTTATCACAGAATCCTATAAATTAAGTATGCTTTAGTTATTTTGCAGTTACAGTTTACATAAAAATAACTTGTATGGAGTATCTGTTTTGTTTGCTGCAATGTTCCCAGTTGTACAAATGGGCACACAAATACCTTTACTCCATGAATAGTCTGTTTGACGTCAGTAGAACTACTCATGAATAAAGTTACTTACATTTAGGTGTTTTAACTTAGTAGTTTTCAAGTGAATCATGGTGGTTGGTTTGATAGTCCTGTTAACGCTAAGATCATGTCAAGACTTATTTTCTGGGAGGTGAATTTGCTACATCAGCAGCCTCCAGTCTGTAAACTAAGAGATTTGCAAAGCAGACATATAGCTTTTCCTCTGCATATTCACCAGTTTTGTTTAAATTTGGATGTTCAGTCTGTGTCAAGATGTGGTTTAGAACAAAAATAATGTCAATGTTCAACAGATACATATATTTAGAGATATTCCTGATGGCTTAAGGTTCTTAGAGTGGAGTTCTATCATAATAGCCTGCTTGCTCTTATAGTTTAGAGATTCAGTCATGTCCTCATCTTCTTTGTAATCCTGGGAATATTTTTACCATCCACAACCTCCCTGTAAATTGGGTAAGTTAATAAGTGGTTAAAATAAGGCAGAGAGATATGAAGTGGACTGACAAAAGAACTGATATTTCACACATCTTGAAGGAATCACCTCTTTGAGACCCCAACTGGATTTTGTGATTTTGAAGTGACAAACTGAGAGACAAAAAGGATCTGAATTTGCATCCTTTGCACACCCTGGTGTGTATTTATTTGTATGAATCATCCAATTGAAGTCTATAACGTGGGTATGTGCTCGCCAACATATGTATTGGTCACATAATTGGTCCCTGAAAGAAAGATTAAAAGAGGACAGAGCATATAGGGAGGGCCGGGGAGCAGTGGGAGAATGGTCAAGGGGAAATATATAAGCCCTAGGCTAAGTAAGGCGTGGTTCCCTGTAGACTAGGGAGGGTGGCTATAGATTAATTGGAGCACCTGCAGTCAATTAAGGCTCTTTCTGGAACCTAATAAAACCCTCTTCTTCAGGCAGTCAGGGAGAAGGAGAGAGGACTGGAGCTTGGAGGTGTGCTGTAAGACTTGAAAGACCAGAGAATCGAAGTAAGGGAGGGAGACTCCCTCCCCCAGCATCTAAGGACCAAAGGTACACCATCCAAGGGGGAAGAGGGTAAGAACCCGCAGGTTGAGAGGGGTTGAGGCTCAGAGTAAGGAGCAAACCCAGACCCTTCCCCTGCTTCCCTCCTTTACCACCTTCCCGGGCCACTAGCGGGGCCCTCAGCGCCCCAAGAGCAGGGGCAAAGGGTGGCATCTTAGCCCCCCGCCAAGAAAAGCGCAGGACCCACCAAACGAACATCGGCCATCTTGTCACAATATTTACACAGCACTGTCTTAATAACAGCATGTGGTTGACTATATATCCTAGCATATAATATAATCACCACATATGTTTCAGAGTTTAGTTTATCTTTGCTCATTAAAAACTCAGAACATTTAAAAGAATACAAAATGACACTTCTGAACCTGAATTATGGTGCACACAACATGTAACAGTGATATTCCTTTCAAAATATTTGAGTGGCATAAAATTAATTTGACTTAGTCTCACCTAAAGAATGTAAGCAGCAAATAAACAGTCTACTTACATTTTAACCTACATTTATAAAATGCAACTTATTAAATACTAAAGACTCAGTTCAAGAAAAATGAATTATAGTGGTCTTTAATTTTCCAGTTAATTGTTTATCATAAAAATGAACAGGTTGTATGATCATACTTCAGAACCAAAATTAGTTATTATAAAATAAATGGCTCCAGATCAGAATCTTTACCAGTATGTCACTCAACTAAAATTCAGTAATTTAAAGTTGGAATATTTTCAGTTTCTGGGCCATCTCATAAGGATGATTGTTCCAAACTGGAGACAATCATCCTTGTGAGATGATCACATCACGCAGAAGCTTGCTGGTACATCATGGTGATGTGATGCATGCACGCTTTGAATGTCAGTACAAACCCTGTTCTTCTCAAAACAGAATATTGCATACCAGTTTGGTGCAACAGCTCCCACACTAATCTCATTGACACTGACATTAATACTGCTCCCAGGATTGTAAGTGGCTCTCAAATCAGTGCCAATACCATGGATTCCAGTTTTGGCAGGCATTGGACCAGCCAAAGTCAGGCAAGATGCTGCCGTGGTCTCCACCAGTCTCCGTGCTGGTCTCCACCAGTCCCCTCCTCTTTTCTTTTTCTGAGGTTATATGTACCAGCTGACTTTTAAATATTTAAAAGTCAGTTGGTACATATAACCCCAGAAAAAGGTTCTTGCCTAGGAATGTCAAGCCTGTCTGCAACATTTGTATTAAAAAAGATATTTCTGGGTGGCAATTTAGGAGGAGTTTACCTCACCAATTCTAGGGGACAGCAGTCACTTATTCCTAGTGCTTATAAAAGGATATACTTGACCAACCATAGAGATGTTTGTTATTGTAACTAACCTTGTTTCTACCCATTTGTGTAATCACTTGTCCATGAGGATACTGCCAGACAGCATGTCAGCAAACATTGAAAACATTTAGGAATTGGTTTTCATCCTTAGACAATGCATCACAAAGAAAATGATCCCATTACAAAAGTGCTTCTATCCAACTCAACCTGCTAATTTATTTTGATAACATTCTTCTTTTGAACTATGTGGCCCAAATTAGGAAACAACATAATTGCAGGACATACACATACATAATAGCTTATGGTTCTTCCTGAGATTTTGAACACATTCCATCAAACTAACAGATTTTTATCTTTGTATACTTATATACAATGCAAACTGGATTATCTGATAACTGGTTAACTAAAACATGACATCCACTGATGGAAGTAAGTCCCATACTTTGCATCCTCACTTATCTTGTATTTCTGAAATTTACTGGAAAACTGAGATTTTAATATAAGAAACAAATGCAAACATTCTCACTTGCTTGGGACTAATCGTTGTTACATTTAAGAAGTAGATTTGCAACAGAAAACATTATCTACAATGTCAAGATACAACTATGAGAATATTGTTTCTTCAATTGCAATTAATCCAAGTTGCACCATCTAAATTGGCTTTTACTGAATATAAAACTAGACATGTTATGCATACCTTTTGTTGTAATCTGATTTTCTCTCTATTCTTAATAAATCTAGTTTTTACTGAGACCACTTTTGTCTTAGATGGCATTGGGATGTCTTTATGAGGATTCCAAGTACGAAGAAAAGAAGTCAGGCAGAAAATATCATACTTATCTAGAGTTCCTGGCCATTCAGCTACTATCAGGACATACAGGGAAAGCATACAAATATATGGAGAGCTGTTTGATCATGTGGAGTGGCAGGAACAGGGAACCAAATGTGACACTCTGTATCTGTATTTTTGTTATGATCTGTCTTTATTTTAATTTCTGTTGGTTACTTATGTTAAAATGTGAAATAAGACTTATGTATTTTTAAAAGAGTTCACAGACGTGGAAAGTTGGCTTTATAGAATTGTAAAGCTGTAAAATATAGAGTAGAACATTGTTGACAAGAACATTGCTAAACAATTCATGTGCATCAGATTTCAAATGTGTAGCTGCTGATATAATCCTAAATAGGATATAGGTCCTCGTTGCAGAAGTGATAACATTGTTTTTATTGATCTAGAGAGAGGTCAAAGTAAGACTATTCTGAATTTATTACTAAAACGTAGTACCATGAAGACTTTTTCTGTTCCTCATTTTGATGAGAAGAGAGCATTTTAGCTTCTGAGAATGCACTGAGAATATAGTAATTTCAGGAAATAAGGTGGAACTGTATTATACAAAATAATTTACAAGCATACCTTGTTTCTACTAATATCTGATAACAAAATCAAGTTAAATTTACAAACTGAAGTTCAGCTACTGCTAAGCCAAGAATCCTTGTATGCATCCCTTTACAGGCCAGACAATACAAGCCCTCTGTTCACTGTACTCCACTGAAAGACTGCAAGATCAATCCCTAAGTGAGACAAAAACAAAGTTCACATTTTTCAAAAGTGCTCAGTGACAGTTAGGACTGAATATTCTAAAGAGCTCAAGTCCAGTTGAGGGTAAGATTCTGTGCTGCACCACAAAGTGTTATACCAATAAAATAAAAACCAGCAGGATCTTTTTAAAGGGGATAAGACAAAATGTCACATTTATTGTGAATACAAAAAGAATCATAGTAAGCAGTCAGTTATAGCTATAACATTTCATTCAGTTTCACATTCATTCACACACAGGTTCTGCATAGATGTCATAGTTACCAGCCTAGAAGTTGCTCATGCCAAGTTACTGGCCAGGTAATCTGGGCATGAGGGTGGAGCCGAGTCCTTGTCAGATTCATCTGATGCTCCTGGAGGTTGGCAGCAGAACCAGAGACTCAAAGTCCTCAGTGTGTAGAAGCCATTCTTATAGGGATTATTTCCTATGTCAGTCTATGGGAATTGTTTCATCATGCTGTTGCTGAATCAATCAGCAGATGGCACATTCCTTTTGGCTCCACGCTGTCCAAAGTTTGTTTTTCTCATCTTTCCAGGTGGTGGGATGGATCCCATTTTTACCCTCTGGGGGTTGTATCGGTCCACCTGAAACCTTTCTTCAGCCGATGGATACTCCCTTTCTAGGCTGGCACCTCCCTAGCCATTCATGTATATCATGCATTCATCAACATACATTCCTTATCACAACTGTTAAAGTATTGCCTTGAGAACAGGCTCTTTGTCTTAGGATGTACTAACACAATCAACAGCTTGCAAGTTTCACATAGCAATAAAGCATCTTTCTGAGAACAGATACAATCAATGATTTACAAGCTTTACATAGACACAGACAGTAGTTTGTAAATTAACAAAAGAGACCCAAGAGATCTTTTTACTTGGTGAAGCTGTTGGATTTTAGACAAGTTATGGGAGGTCACTTTCACTTGGGGGAATCACTGTCTGTACCTTCTTTAATATCCCTACAAAAGAGGCACAGCACTGAACTCACAGCACAAGGGAAGCCACATTTGGGCCCTTCCAATTCCAGGCTAACTTATGGCAGTCTGTCCTCAGCTTCATGGAAATGGCAGCTCCGCTCAGAAACTCTGAAGTCCTACACAATGCAGACCCATCCTCAGCACATCCCTTTTGGCTGGGCTTGTGAAGGAATCCTCAGAGGACAGCTGTCCTGCAGCTTTCTTCCTCAGTTACTGCACTGGGTGAATTCTCCGCTGGATGGATCCAGGGCTTTTAGGGTACCTTTATTCCATTCCAGACTTTTTACCTGGAGCAAAGCATGTGGAGTGGCGGTGAAAATCTCACTGTAAGCAAAAAACAAAACAAACAAAAAAGCAAATGAAGTGGACAGAGTTTCAAAATTGTTCAGCACCCTGGGCTCCCTTATTCTTAATTTTTGGTGGAAGAGGCTTTTAAAATACAGTTAGAAAATAATCTGTCATGCAGCTATGATAAAGTGCAAAGAAAGATAACTGAATAAAATACAAATAGTATCAGGCAGATTTTTCCCTAGTGTAACTTGATATCAATGGCTTTATATCAAGAGTGAATTTGGACTGGCATGCTTATTTAATTATACAAATAAAAATGTTTAATATGTTTAAATAGCACCAATCAATCCTTAATGGTCTGTTCTTTGTTCTATTTTATTAAATAGAAAAGCAAAGTAATAAAGGCTTGGTCCACACTGGGGGGTGGGGTCGATCTATGATCTTGTAGCTGAAGTTGACGTATCTTAGATCGAATTAAAATTACTTACTGCAGGTCCATGCGGTGCAGGCTGGCTCCCCCGTCGACTCCGCTTACTCCTCGCGCCGAGCTGGAGTTCCGGAGTCGACGGGGAGAGCTTCTGGGATCGATTTATCGTGTCTACATGAGATGCGGTAAATCGATCCCAGAAAATGGATCGCTACCCGCCGAATCGGGCAGGTAGTGTGGACATACCCAAAGAGAGACTACTTTACATTTATACATTTTTATTCATATCATACCTGATGTTATGCTCTGTCTTGTTTTTCATAGAATATCAGGGTTGGAAGGGACCTTAAGAGGTCATCTAGTCCAACCCCCTGCTCAAAGCAGGACCAATCCCCAATTTTTGCCCCAGATCCCCAAATGGCCCCCTCAAGGATTGAACTCACAACCCTGGGTTTAGCAGGCCAATGCTCAAACCACTGAGCCATCCCTCGCCCCTAATGCCTACTTGTTTCATTGTACTATGACATTTAGACATCCCTCCTATCAAATTCTAGCTACACATTCAAAATAAATACAGTCATCCATTAAAATCTTTCTCCATGGAGAAAAGTTGAGTGGGAAAGGTTTATGTCTAACCTCAATTGTCAGATTTGTGTATAAACAGCTGTTAACCACACACTCAAATCTGACCTCTTATGATTTATTATATGGTTTAATCGTAAAAGTCATTTGAAATGCAGTCAGTTAAAAAGTGTCCAGAGTTAAATAATTTTTCAAAATATTATATAAATCTGCATTCTGATACAGTTTCCTGCTGTGAGAAATCATGTAATTAGAGGGGAAAACAGCACTTTTAATCTGACACCACGGTATATAAAAAACCAGAAGAGGGGATGTTCTGTCAGCATGAGGGCTTTAAATGGAACAAGAAAAATTAGTTATCTTCCTAAAGCTAGGCTATAGTGGGAATATTTAAAAAGTACATTACAGTTTTAGTGGTATTGCTGGTTCCATTTGTAATCTCCATTTTAACTCTAGGGAATATTGCTGGAGTTGGTATTTCTTCTGAACCCTAAAATGGAACTATTCATTGTAGCTACGTGTTAAATTTTATAGCTTATCTCTGAAGAAAAACTTGTGGTCTTGCTTTCCTATTTGTGCAATTGATTCCAAAATTTCTTCAGATTAAAAAAAAAAAAAAAGTATTTTTCTTAGCCACATGCGGTTCATTAGAGTTAATGAGTCATATAGAGACACAGTGGCTACGGGCATAAAGTAGCTCACCTGAGCCACTCAGTTAAATTGTTTTGTGGCACGAGAGAACCTAATGCAGGCTAGTTTGTGAATCTCAAAAACCGTTATTGGTTTTGAAAAGGCCTATGCACTTTAAGGAATGTGGGTGGGCAGGAGAAGGTGGAGTGAACGTCGGGAATATTTAGTATCATAAGGAGGAGAAAGTACTATTGTACGTATATCCAGAAACCTTGCCACATAATTTAGGTATCATATGCCAGTTCCACTTAGGGTCGTGCCTTTCACTTACAAAGATTTATGATTCTTACTTCTCTACTATAACTATTAATTTAGTTTGAAGAGTGCAGTTCAATTTACAGGATTTTTAGCTAGAGGGTTTCAGAAATCTAATATCGATTCCTTATTAGAAACTGATAATAACAGCTGGAAATATGTTACCCTGGCATTTAATAAGCTGAAAAAGATGCATAAAAATGTATACAAGTCTAACAATGAAGAAAATTTTTATTTCTTGAGCAGCCTAGAGATTTACTCTGCCGAAATGCAAATTTTACATAGCTGGCTGGTTAGATAGCTAGGTAACTGGTCATATAATTTCTCATTATTATTTTCCCATTTAAAACAGGACTATGTTAATGTGAACTAGTTACCTTGGAAAATGCGCCAGTAGGGTCTACATGGGGTAGCCCAGGGGTTGGCAATGTACGGCATGCGTGCTGATTTTTGATGGCACGCATGCAGGCTGAGCCACTCAACCTGCCGCAGCTTTGGGGTTCTGGCTGCTGGCTCCTTGCCAGCCAGCATCCCGCCACTGGCCCCACTCAGCGCCCGCTGCTGGCCTGGATGAAGGAACCCAGGCTGGCAGCGGGCTGAGACCCCGTCTGGCAGGAGCCTGCGGCGGGAACCACAGAGCGGTGGCGGGCTGAGCCGCTCAGCCCATCGCCGCTTTGGGATTCCAGCTGCTGGCCCCTTGCCAGCCGGGGTCCCACCGCTGGCTCCACTCAGCGCCCGCTGCTGGCCTGGGTGAAGGGAACCCCAGGCTGACAGCTGGCTGAGACCCCGGCTGGCCGGAGCCGGCGGCTGGAACCCCAGAGCATTAAAATGTATTACTGGCACGCGAAGCCTTAAATTAGAGTAAATAAATGAGAACTCAGCACACCACTTCTGAAAGGTTGCTGACCCCTGGGGTAACCAAACCATAATATGTTAGAGTGCTTTACAAATCACATCTCTATAGTGTGCTTTGCATGTGCCATGTAAAGAAATCCTCCATGTCACTGCACTAGATTTTGTTATAGTCCCTCCCACAAGAATGCTGAATTTAATTATATTATAATTATTACTTAGTGACTTAGCTACCATTATTTTTTAAACCAATCTATTAATCTGTGGAATAGTCTTCAGACCTCAGCTACTTGTGAAATTTAAAGTCAGACTGGACAAAATAATGATACATATACAATTCTCCATTGGCAAAGACATAAATTAGATGACCCAATGGGACTTTTTCATTGCTAGAGTTTATGGTTGAAATCTTGGCTCCATTGTACATTCTACATGGTTTGAGACAGATGGTGAGAGGCAGATTGTGGGTACCAAAGCAAAGAGAAGCAGGAGGAACTCCATGCAGCTAGAAGTTTCAGATCTATACCGCATGCAAACTGTGGAAGATACCTCTCAAAATCCAGCAGGTCCAAGGACACGGATGTATTGGACATGTGTGGATGGCGATTCGGCCCAACCTGTAACAATCATACTGACCTGGAAAGAGTTCTCCAGCTGTCTAAGGAAAACAGATGATCTTTGTTGAAGATTTAGTACTCAGCAGAATTGAAAGAACATTTTGCAAGGAACAGGAAGACAATAGGACAGTGTGCTGCCTTCCCAGACCCAAGACATGAGATGTGTCTCCATGAGTAGACGTGCTTCTGAAGTCGATGGGCAAGGCTCCATTGGTGATGGTTCATATTGGCACTAATGACACATCATCATGAGAAAGGAAGTAGATGATTTCAGATCAGAGGTGTACTGAAGAAGAAGAATGTCCAAGCAAGTTTCGCTGAGATAATTTCTGTATTATTAACAAAAGCAGACAGAAGGAAAAAGATTCTGGAAGTGAATCACTGGGTAAGTAAATGGTGTAGGGTGGAACATTGGTTCACCTTCTACAGGCAGAGGGGGGCTATATAGGTTGGATGGCCTCCACTTCAGTAGAATGGGGACCAATTTCTTTGAGGATACACTGTCTAGAGTAGTCAGGAGGGGCTTAAACTAATAGCAAAAGGGGAGGTAAAAAGAGGAAAGATACGAGCACTCAGCATAAAAATTGAGATGTGAGAACAAAATTTAAAAATAAACCAAAGAACATAAAGAGAAGAAATTCATGAATTGCCTATACACTAACGCTAGTAGCCTGGGTAATAAAATAGAGGAACTGGAATTGCTCATTTATTATAATAAATTTGATCTAGTTAATATTTCTGAAACGTGTTGGGATGGTTCGCACAACTGGAATGTTAAAATCAATAGTTATAGCCTATTTAGGAAGAATTGAGTGGACAAGAGGAAAGTGGGAGTGGCACTCTGTCAAAAATGGCATTACCTGTTTGCGAGTCACTGATAACTTGGAAGGAAATGATTTTGAATGCTTATGGATCAATGTCCTGATACACAAAATGGGTACTGGTTGGTGCCTGCTATGAACCACAGAATCATACTAGGGAACAGGATGACTGCTTCCTTATGCACCTAACCATAAGGTGTAGGGGAAAAATTGTATGATCATGGATGACTTCAGTTTGCCAGAATATGTCACTCAATCTCATACTGCCAGGACTAAAACATCCTAGGAATTTCTAAACTTTATTGATGACAATTTCCTAACTCAAAAAGTGTTGCAGCCAACAAGGTGGAATTCTATATTAAACCTTGTCCTAATAGGTGATGAGGAATTGGTCACAGAGCTAAAAGTTAATGGTAGCTTAGGTACAACTGATTATTTAACATGTGCAAGCAGAAAAAAGTCCAGACCAGTTGCTTTAATAGGGCCAATTTTATAGAGCTGAAAACAATTATGAGCCAAATCAGCTGGGAGTAAGAATTTAATAAGAAAAAATGTGAATGACAATTGGGAATAATTTATTATAACAGCTTATTATATGCCCCCAAAGCCGCAATCCCACAATTAAGAACAAAGGCCAGGCTGGTTTTTAAAAAAACCAAAAGGAAACAAAAAACAACCTGATTTACAGGGGAAGGGAAGGCAGCCATAAGAATAATAATATACAACAAATGGAAGAAAGGGGAAGTTGGTAGTAATGAATATAAATCAGAAGTTAGGAATTGTAGAAAATTGATAAGAGAGGCCAAGGGACATAAGGAGAAATCTATGGCCTGCAGAGTTAAGGACAATAATAAGGAAATGTTAAATTAAAATTAATTATTAAAATTAAAAAGACATTTTAAAAAAATTAAAATTAAAAAGACATTGCTCTTGCGCAAGATAATGAATGGAAGGGCTGCTATGAGACTCGATTAATAAAGACCTAAAGTAAGTGTGACAAAGTTCCCCCTCTATCTTGGTGGGTCCTGCGCTTATTGGTGGATTTTGCTTGCCTCAGAGATCTTCCCCTCTGGTAGAATCCACAGTCCAGGTTAACTCCTCCTGTGTGTGATCAGGAGTTGGGAGTTTTGGGGGGAACCCAGGCCCGCCCTCTACTCCGGGTTCCAGCCCAGGGCCCTGTGGACTGCAGCTATTTAGAGTGCCTCCTGGGGATCCAATAGGAGCTACAACGCCCTGGGCTACTTCCCCATGGACTCCTCCCAACACCTTCTTTGTCCTCACCACAAGATCTTCCAGCAGTACGCCTTCTCACTCTGAGCTCCTACTGCCTCTTGCTCCCAGCTCCTCACACACAACCTCCTTCCACAGCTCCTGACATGTGCAACTCACTGGGAGGCTTTTGACTAGTTTCAGCCAGCCCCTGATTGGCTGCAGGTGTCTCAATCAACCTCCCTGCCTTCTGGACAGTTCTTAATTGGCCCCAGGTGACTTAATTGACCTGGAGCAGCTTTCATTTACTTAATTTGGTACTATGGATTTGTTTAGCCTGGGGCTAATATATCTATCTCCACTACTTTCCTATAGCCATCTGGCCTTGACCCATCACATAATATAATGTAATTAATGCAAATCAACATGTGTTTATTGATAGTAGACCCTGCCAAATTAGCTTGATATCTTTTTTGAGGAGATTACAAGTTTGGTTTATAAAGGTAATAGTGTTGACGTAATATACTTTGACTCCTGTAAGGCATTTGTCTTGGTGCTGCATGACATTTTGATTAAAAAACTACAATGATATAAAAATAACATGGCACTCATTAAATGGATTAAAAACTGGCTAACTGATCATTCTAAAAATGTAACTGTAAATGAGGAACATTATCAAGTGGGTCTATTCTTAGTGGGGTCACTCTGGGATCGGTTCATGGCCCTAATCTATTTAACATTTTATCAATGACCTGGAAGAAAATCTAAATCAATACTGCTAATGTTTGCAGATGATATGAAAATTGGGGGAGTGGTAAATAATGAAATTGACAGGTCACTGATCCACAGGAAACTGGGCACAAGGAAACAATATGGCTAAATGTAAAAGTGTACATCTAGGTACAAAGAATTCAGGCCATACTTAACAGGGTAAGAACAGACACACTGTGTCAGGTCAATGGTCCATCTACTCCAGTATCCTGTCGTCTGACAGTAGCCGATGCCAGAGTCTTCAGAACGAATGAAAAGTACAGGACAATTATCAAGTGATCCATCTCCTGTCATCCAATCCCATCTTCCTGCAGTCAGAGTCTTAGGTACCCCCAGAGCATGGGATTACGGCCCTGACCATTTTGGCTAATATCCATTGATGGACCTAGTCTCCATGAATTTATCTAATTATTTTTGAACCCAGTTGTACTTTTGGCCTTCACAACATCTCCTGGCATCGAGTTCCACAGGTTGATGGTACATTGTGGGAAGAAGTACTTCCTTATGTTTGTTTTAAACCTGCTGCCTATTAATTTCATTGGTTGACCCCCCCTCCCATCCCTGGGGTCTTGCATTATGTGAAAGGGTAAATAAAACTTCCTTATTCACTGTCTCCACACCATTCATGACCTCATGTCCTCCTTTAATCGTTGCTTGTCTAAGATGAACTATTCCAGACTTTTCCATCTCTCTTCATATGGAAGCCATTCCATACTTCTAATCATTTTGTTACACTTTTCTAGACTTTTTCTTATTCTTATATCTTTTTTTGTGACAGGGCAACCAGAAGTGCATTTATTATTGAAGGTGTGGGCATACCATGGATTTATGTAGTAGCATTAGGATATTTTCTATCTTATTATCTACCCCTTTTCTAATGGTTCCAAACATTCTGTTAGTTTTTTGGCGGCCACTGCACATTGAGCAGAGGGTTTCAGAGAATAATCCACAATGACGACAAAATCTCTTGAGTGGTAACAGCTAATTTAGACCCAATCATTTTGTATGTATAGTTGGGATTATTTTTTACATTGCACATTACTTTGCCATTATCAACATTGAATTTCAGCACTCATTTTGTCTCCCAATCACACAGTTTTGGAGGTCCCTTTGTAACTCTTCACAGTCACTTGACTTTAGCAAAGCTTTTGATACAGTCTCCCATAGTATTCTTGCCAGCAAGTTAAAGAAGTATGGGCTGGATGAATGGACGGTAAGGTGGATAGAAAACTGGCTAGATGGTCGGGCTCAACGGGTAGTGATCAATGGCTCCATGTCTAGTTGGCAGCCGGTATCAAGTGGAGTGCCCCAAGGGTCAGTACTGGGGCCGGTTTTGTTCAATATCTTCATTAACGATCTGGAGGATGGTGTGGACTGCACCCTTAGCAAGTTTGCAGATGACACTAAACTGGGAGGAGTGGTTGATACGCTGGAGGGTAGGGATAGGATACAGAGGGACCTAGACAAATTAGAGGATTGGACCAAAATAAATCTGATGTGGTTCAACAAGGACAAGTGCAGAGTCCTGCACTTAGGACGGAGAATCCCATGCACTGCTACAGACTAGGGACCGAATGGCTGGGCAGCAGTTCTGCAGAAAAGGACCTAGGGGTTACAGTGGATGAAAAGCTGAATATGAGTCAACAGTGTGCCCTTGTTGCCAAGAAGCGGGGGGAGGGATAGCTCAGTTGTTTGAGCATTGGCCTGCTAAACGCAGGGTTGTGAGTTCAATCCTTGAGGGGGCCATTTGGGGATCTGGGGCAAAAATTTGGGATTGGTCCTGCTTTGAGCAGGGGGTTGGACTAGATGACCTCCTAAGGTCCCTTCCAAC
Source organism: Chelydra serpentina (assembly GCA_037349315.1). Taxonomy (NCBI): domain Eukaryota; kingdom Metazoa; phylum Chordata; order Testudines; family Chelydridae; genus Chelydra; species Chelydra serpentina. Next base: position 74,424,560 of record JBAIAC010000004.1, read on the forward strand.
CCTGATATTATATGATTCTAAGGCTAATGGCATTTTGGGTTGTATAAGTAGGGGCATTTCCAGTAGATCGAGGGACGTGATCATTCCCCTCTATTCGGCATTGGTGAGGCCTCATTTGGAGTACTGTGTTCAGTTTTGGGCCCCACACTACAAGAAGGATGTGGATAAATTGGAAAGAGTCCAGCGGAGGGCAACCAAAATGATTAGGGGGCTGGAGCACATGACTTATGAGGAGAGGCTGAGGGAACTGGGATTGTTTAGCCTGCAGAAGAGAAGAATGAGGGGGGATTTTATAGCTGCTTTCAACTACCTGAAAGGGGGTTCCAAAGAGGATGGATCTAGACTGTTCTCAGTGGTAGAAGATGACAGAACAAGGAGTAATGGTCTCAAGTTGCAGAGGGGGAGGTTTAGGTTGGATATTAGGAAAAACTTTTTCACTAGTAGGGTGGTGAAGCACTGGAATGGGTTACCTAGGGAGGTGGTGGAATCTCCTTCCTTAGAGGTTTTTAAGGTCAGGCTTGACAAAGCCCTGGCTGGGATGATTTAGTTGGGGTTGGTCCTGCTTTGAGCAGGGGGTTGGACTAGATGACCTCCTAAGGTCCCTTCTAACCCTGAGATTCTATGACAATGGGGGGACAACAGGGGACAATAGCACTTCTATCCTGGGAAGTAGTGACTCAAGAAGATTTTGTGGTCATAATGAATAGTCAGCTGAACATGAACTTCCAATGTGACTAAAAGAACTAATATGATCCTGGGATGCATAAATGGGAATCTTGAGTAGGAGAACAGAGGTTATTTTACCACTGTATTTGGCACTGGTGTGAAGTCTGCTGGAATACTCTGTCCAGTTCTGGTGCGTATGTTTCAAGAAGGATGTTGATAAATTGGAGACAGTTCAGAGAAGAGCCAGGAGAATGAAGAAAGGATTAGAAAACATGCCTTATAGCAGGGGTCGGCAACCTTCATCATGCGTCCAATCAGGGTAATCTGCTGGCGGACCACAAGATATTTTGTTTACATTCACTATCCACAGGCACGGCCCCCCGCAGCTCCCAGTAGCCATGGTTCTCCGTTTCCAGCCAATGGGAGCTGCAGGAAGCAGCAGCCAGCGTGCCAAAGGTTGCCAACCCCTGCCTTATAGTGATAGAATCAAGGAGATCAATCTATTTCTCTTAATAAAGAGAAGGTTAAGAGGTTACTTGATTACAGTCTGTAAGTTCCTTCATGGGGAACAAATATTTAATAATGAGCTCTTCATTCTAGCAGAGAAAGGTATAACATGCTCCAATGGCTGGAAGTTGAAGCTAGACACATTCAGACTGGAAATAAGGTATACATTTTTAACAGTGAGAGAAATGAATCAATGGGACAATTCACAAAGGGTTATAGTGGATTCTCCATCACTAACAATATTTAAATCAAGATTGGATTTTTTTTATAGAAGATCTGCTCTAGGAATTATTTTTGGAAGGTCTGTGGCTTGTATTATACAGCAGGTCAGACTAGATGATCCCAATGCTCCCTTCTGGATTTAGAATCTATGAAGTCAATGGAAACACTCCCACTGATTTCAATCTGGCCAGGAATTCACCCAGTATCCTCATGCGTTTATTTTATTTACAAGTGAAATATTTAATAAATGTGTTAGCATGAACGAGTGTTGAGCTGACTACTATCTACAATACAAAATGTTTTCTTTTCATGTTTACTTGTAAGGTGACAGTAGAGGGATAAGAGGGGGCACTACTGCTATTTGGTCGTGGGGAGGGGAGGGTATCCAGCTCCAGGCTGGGAAGAGGGATCCTGGGAGTTCCTTGGCAGCTGGTGCCTGGTGTCCTGTGCCTGCCCAAGCAACTGGCCCAAGCTGTGTGCTGATGCCTACCTGCCCAGATGCTGGTGCTCTTTCCCCCACCCTAGCTGCTGACACAGCTGGTCTTGTCCTTCTCCTGGTCTGGGTGTCTCCATCAGGACCATCTATGGCTGGAAGGTGGAGTGACAAGAGCTGTTCCTACCTGCTTCCTGGCAGCCAGTGTGATCTTGGGTTTATGGTGGCCACTCCAGCCCCACCTTCAGATCCCGCTCTTTCCTTCACATCCTTCCCCACTGAGGGCTCTTTCCTCTGCACACACATGCACCCCTTCAGCAGAAACATTGCCAGGTCTTGCTGTCACCTCTGAGGTATTTGGGGATAGAAAATATTGAGGGGGGGCAGACAGAAATATACATCAGTCCCCTCAGTATTTCCGTTGAGGGAGCACTGCTCCCCCTGGCCCTCTCTGTTGCCCCTGCATCCAGCTCTTATGCCTTGGATTTGCAGAAGAGACTGTCTTTCTGTTTGTATTGTGCCTAGGACAGAGTCATGCTAATCTTTTATTATAGGTGCTACTGAAATACAAATATAATAATAATAATAATAAATAATAAAATATAACTAATGTTTCTTTTTAACCAAAAAAATTATTAATACAATTAATTATTTTAGAAGTACAGTAATTCACTCTAGGGTGTGCATAGGCCTGAAATTCACATTTTTGACATATTAAAGGCATTTTGGTTGTATATTCATATATAGAAGTGCTCCCAGTATGATTGTTTACTGTCCAATAAGTAAACATACACTTTGACATATTTTTGCTTATTTTAAAACTGCTTAGCACATACACACACGGATAGATAGATAGATAGATAAAATGTTTAATGATCAAGAAATATATCTTCTAAATTACTGTTAGACTTTTGAAAAGATGCCTTCACTGGTATATTCTTATTGCTGCTCACATAATAAAGAAATGGTCTTTCTTAACCTGATCTGCTAAAGTCAAAGGGAATTTGGAAGTAATTAGCATGTATTTTCCTAAAACATGAACAGCTAATCTGTGAACATGTCTTCCAAATGTGTGGTGTAACTGCCAGTAGCTGGTTCAGCATTGCCACTGTTTATTAATACCCAACATAAACTCACTTTGTAATAAGATATATCTAGTACAGTTTCAGTGTCCATATTTAAAAAAAAAAATACTTTATTTTAGTCTCTCGGTCTATCAATCCATGAATGTGGAGCATGGGAAAAGTATGAATAAGCATATATATGTAACCCTTCTGCTAGGTGGAGTTGGCAGCAACCAGAGCCAGGTTCAATCTAGAGGGGTTCCTTTTTAACAATATAACACAGAATTTAACCCCTTCCAGTAAACAGAACATTACATACCACCTCTCGCCACTTCTGAGAGGCAATACTTCTCCTCTCACAAGCACAGAGTCTGAATGTAGGAAAGAAACTTTTAATGAAAGGAGAGAAGTCACATGATATTATTTACGGAAAATGTCGCAAGCAGGATTCATAAAAGTAAAACTGTGAGCCGGATACCCGCCTCCAGAGTGTGTGGGACAGAGTCTTCTGCCTCATGTTCTTGAGTTCTACAACCAAAAGTTCCTTTACTGTGTCCCCCTCTGCTCTCTCACCATACCCCACGCACAGTGGTTGTCCTTGGTCAGTGAGGACCCTGAATTCAGAAGTGCATCTGTGTGAGTTCACCTCCCACCTGGGACGAAGGCTTGCTACACCATTTGAGCACTTGCTCTGGCTGGCCACCTTTTCAGCCACTGTTCCTCTCTGCTGGCCGCCCCACCACCCGACTGCTTGCCACTTTTGTCGGCCATCCATCAGTCACCTTCTGCTGCCACCTGCCTCTCTTCTGTGACCTCTGTAGGTCAGTCTCTTAGTGATTTTTAGCTCTTAGCAGGCTGGGCAGAAACACTGCCCACCACAAGTGATTTCAGCTCTTATTGAGTACTTAATATAACAAAAGGCTTCTAATGAAGCCTATTTAGCTCTATCTTTCAACAGTGGGGAGGAACAGGTTAAGACAGACTGTGAATCCTTAGGGAGAAGCCTCGCCTTCTGGCTGGGACACCTGTCCACACTCCTCTTACTTTCACAGGGGTCTGCCATTCGAGCCCCTGACTTAGCGAGTTCCTTTCAGCTAAGGCTGACCCCTTAATCAGGACAAGCTCAGAATAGTTCTCCTCCCTTTTAGCCCTACAATGAAGATAACAACATTGATAAGAACATTTCACTACCCCTGCATTCAGTTCTAATATAATTTGTAACCCAACACCAGCCAAAGCTGGTCACTTATAGTTACACAGCTTCTGTCTGCTAGATACCTATGCAGAGCATGTGAGTTAATTTAAATACAGTTTGTCCTGAAGTCTCTCCCCCACCTCAATTAGCTGTCAGGGGAGAGTTCATTCAGACCCTGCTTACATATATATGATTATTAACTATGGTCTAGAGATTATGTTTTGTCCTTATATGAGAGTGCAGAAGAACCTAACATGTCCCATATAACTGTCAGGGCCAGTGCAGTAGGGGTTATAAGCCATATCTAATGAAGCAGCCTAGAGGTGAGCTAAGTGTCCTTGCAGACTGGGAGCTCAGAGAGGCAGAATATCTCCTCAGCTCCAATAGTGCATAAGTGGCATAATTTGTCCCTGTCCTAATAATTATTTGTAAACTATGGGCCTCATCCAATGCCCACAAAAATCAATGAAAGGTCCCCCAGTGATGTTGATGGGCTCTTGATCAGGTTCTATACTTGCAACAGTTAAGATATTTCAATATAAACTAATTTAATAAATAAACTTGATATAAATTGAAATGTCCAGTAGTTGAAAAATACTTGAGACCATTTATTTGACTTATCAGTGACAAGTTTATTGGGTAAAGACATTTGATTTCTTTGGCTGGGTCTAATTAATAGTGAAATAAGCACCCAGAGGCAAAATAGCTCTGATCCACTGAACTTAGATGCAATCAAGGAGTTTACCTGACCATGTCAAACTAATGGTTAATTCATTTTTATTCTTGCGCATGAAAATCAGTACGATGTAGCAATTTGATACTAAAAACAAATAATAGCAAGAAATGATCTGAATGATCTTTAAAATATTCTTGCTACAAAATGTTTTCTTGCTACAAAGTTATTTTAAGGTTTCTTGAAGGCGATTTGATCACTCAGTATTTCAAAAATTACTTACCAAGTGACAAGGGATTTAGAGTAACTTTTAAAAACATGGTAGCTTGTTTTAGCCACTGTCATTTGTTCCATACCAGTTACATTTTAACACGCTGGCCTATTTCTCAGTCACTCAAAAATGCTATGTTAGTTAGATGTTACAGTTCTTCTTTCTCTTGCCAAGATACATTTCTGTTCATTTTCACTTGTGAAACACAGAATAATATTCATCTCCCTGTTTTAGCTAGCAGTTATTAACTTGCACAATTATTAACTTCTAACATGCACAAGATGTAAATGTGAATGTTCCACTTTTAAGGGCACTGTAAGTTCACCCATTGAGGTTAATAGCTCATCACCTAAAGAGTAAGAGGTTAATTACTAGTGCTAACAATTATATATAAACTTAAATAATGAAAAATATGCGGGACCAAATTCATCCCTGGTCAATATCCATTATTTCAGTAGATTTATACTAGGGATGAATTTGGCCCACTGTACCTACATTATTTTAAAATCAGTAAAACAATGCATTATTCATAAACAGTAGCACTTGTAGACTACAAGGGATTCAAAGAAAAACTGGAGCTCAGATAATGATGTTGTTGGCTGACTGTGTTGTTTATATGGTTATGATGTGATAGTTCATTATAAGATTAACCAAATATGACAGCTGTTATGTTTTTCTATGGCAGTACTAGTTTTAAAACTGCCATATGTTCACTGGACTTTATGCTGTGTTGTGCTTAATAATGTACTTGTAAGTATAAACAACATGTTGTGTTTTCTAATTAATCCATGATAAATGCATGTCCAAATCAGATTTCAATGATATAAGATTAGTCTAATTCAGTCTATTTGCTGGCTTTGCTTAGCAATGGCAGAAATAGAGCTATTGTTGTTTTCTCATCTATTTACATACTGTAATATTGACTACAACTTTCCATATTGTTCCTTTTTTGCATATTCAAAAAGGTAATCTATTTTAAATAGGACTGTCAATTAATCACCGTTAACTCACACAATTAACTAAAAAAAATTAATTGTGATTAATCACAGTTTTAATTGCATTGTTAAACAATAGAATACCAATTGAAATTTATTAAATAATTTGGATGTTTTTCTACATTTTCATATATATTGTATTCTGTGTTGTAACTGAAATCAAAGTGTATATTATTTTTATTACAAATATTTGCACTGTAAAATGATAAAAGAAATAGTATTTTTCAATTCAACTCATACAAGTACTGTAGTGCAATCTTTCTTTATCATGAAAGTGCAACTTACAAATGCAGACCTTTTTTTGTTACATAACTGCACTCAAAAACAAAACAATGTAAAACTTCTGCATTCGCAAGTCCACTCAGTCCTACTTCTTGTTCAACCAATCGCTAAAATAAACAAGTTTGTTTACATTTATAGGAGATAATCCTGCTCTCTTCTTATTTACAATGTCACCAGAAAGTGAGAACAGGCATTTGCATGACACTTTTGTAGATGGCATTGCAAGGTATTTACATGCCAGATATGCTAAACATTCATATCGCCCTTCATGCTTCAGCCACTATTCCAGAGGACATGCTTCCATGCTGATGATGCTCGTTAAAAAAATAATGTATTAATTTGTGACTGAAATCCTTGGGGGAGAACTGTATGTCCCCTGCTCTGTTTTACCTGCACTCTGCCAAATATTTCCTGTTATAGCAGTCTTGGATGATGACCCAACACATTATGTTCATTTTAAGAACGCTTTCACTGCAGCTTTCACAAAACACAAAGAAGGTACCAATGTGAGATTTCTAAAGATAGCTACAGCACTCGACCCAAGGTTTAAGAATCTGAAGTGCCTTCTAAAATCTGAGAGGGACGAGGTGTGGCGCATGCTTTCAGAAGTCTTAAAAGAGCAACATTCTGATGCAGAAAATACAGAACCCAAATCACCAAAAAAGAAAATCCGCTGGTGGCATCTGACTCAGATAATGAAAAAGAACATGTGTTGGTTTACACTGCTTTGGATTGTTATCGAGCAGAACCTGTCATCCGCATGGATGCATTTTCCCTGGAATGGTGGTTGAAACATGAATCTTTATGAATTTTTAGACCATCTGGCACTTCCCATTATAACACCTTATTTTCAATTGTTTCTAACTTTCCTAAACTGTAACCATTCAAACTGAAATTTTTCATGTTGGATGTCTGCCTCAGACTAAATTGTACTGGAAAATTTCAGCCAAAATCGCTTGTTTCTAGGGATATATGCTGTTTTGTCCATGTTAAAACAATTCTGGTGGCTTTTTCTCACAACAGCTCTAGTGCCTCCATGCTTTGGAAGAGGGATTTTAAATCTGGCAGGCCTGGATGTCAGTGATGTGATTTTTGCTGTCCCTGTGAACATCCACCCAAATTTGACCAAGTAATCAGACTTTGAAAAATCACGGTTTGGATATACACTCCTCTTGAGAGCTTGGAATGTTACCCAAGATTCATGAGTCTCACCATACCTCAGCTGTCCACAAACATTGGTAAAAACCACTGGCAAAGTGCCTCATCCCATCTAGCATTGGTCTACATAGAGGTCGACAACCTACTGTCACTATCCGTTCTCTATTAGCTCAAGTGGCAGAGGTCTGTGCACTGGATCTAAAATTTCCAACCTTTCTGATAAGCTGTCAATAGGATGCCAGATGATATCATTTCTGGGGGGGGTTTTCAGTTTGCTTTTTTAAAAACCTATGAAATTGCAGACAAAACTCCTTTAAAAGTGTATTAGTAAGGTTGCAAAGTCAAGTGCTCAAAAGTTAGGAAAACCCAGAATTTAAGGTTGTCTGTGCAACCTTAATTCAGCCCACATGTGCATATGCATTAGGATACAGCCTTTAACTACATGATCACATACTATTTTTGCCCACAGGACCCCTAGATCAGTTAGTACACAGGAAGAGACAAAGAGATCTCTTCTCATAGGATGGGATTTAAAGCATAACCCATGGGAACTGAGCTTTCCTTATTGAGGGTGTCAATATTTCGAAAAGCTATAACTCTCCAGAGGCAAATTGAAAGAGCTGGTTAGTGTAGTGTATAATGTAGATATGTGAATGTATAGAAGATGCAGAAATGCAAGCTTTCTGGAGCTTAAGAAAGAAGAATAAGATGCAACATCTGCTGTCCTTTTCTATGTAGGAAAGTAAACAGCACTGCAGTCACCTTGAAACTCTGGAGAAGAGCTGACCAGAAAAAAATATGATCCACTGTCCTTGAGGAACATGTGTGTAAGAAAGAAAGATTTAAAGGGGAAACTAAGACTGACAGAACCATTGTTAAAATTCTACATTGCGAGACAATGACAGATGACTGCATGGTGCCCTCCCCAAATCTGTATGTGAAGAGGTCCTTACTCTACCAATTGTTACATTGAGTATTTGGCACAACAACTTATTTCTGTTCTTCTTTTATATACCCAAAGTAACATCTTGAAAGAGTGATGAACTTCATTTTTTAAAGATTATTGGATAGCTATATGTCCTATTAAATGCAGTTACATTTAGCTCATGTGAAACAGTTACTGTTATTAAGACTTGTATTGTTATCTAAGAAAAATGGAATATTTAAGAAAAATGGAAGGTTTAATTCCTTGTGTCAGACCATAGTTCCGATAACTCATGAGGACTGTAGTCCATTTACATGTTTATATATAGACACTCATTTCCCTCTTTCTGCATGACCTAATATGAGTTATATCTTTTATATTCAAGAGGCTATTTATTTACTATATCGCTCTTTATTCATACTGATCACCAAAGCATTTTGGAGGAAGATAGCAGTGCCAATCTGCAAAGCAAGAACTACTTCATAATGGATGGCAATATACTTGTCCAAACATTGAATGAACCCAATGGGGGTGTGCATAACAACTTGCATTCTGCTACATAATCACAGTTTAATATGATATATTTAGTTCTTCGAGTAGATGCAATTATATATTCTACTTCAGTGTGTGCATGCCCAGTGCACCAGAGCCAGAGAATTTTTCCTAGCAGTACCCATAGAGAGGTGGCGCTCATGCCTCATGGCCATGCCCTCTCCCCGACTATATGAGGTGGCTCTGACCCACACCTCAGTTTCCTCTTACTGCCTGTGGCTGGAGTCAGAGTTCGGTGTGGTTCTTAATGGCACATTCTCACACTGTCTGCTAGTGTCTGTTTCTAGTTTTATGTAGTTAATTAGTACGCTTAGGCCTGGTCTACACTACACAGTTAGATCGATATAAGACAGCTTACCTTGACCTAATTCTGTCAGTGTACACACTAAAGCCTTGTCCCACCAATATAAGTATCCTACTACACCAACATTATAACTCCACCTCCCTCGGTACATCTACACTACAGAATTAGGTCGAAATTATAGAAGTCGATATATTAAAACCCGAATTTATGGAATCGATTGTGTGTGTCCCCACTAAAGAGCATTAAGACCATGAGGTCGATTGACTGTGTCCACAGTAGCGGTACTAGCATCGACTTTCGGAGCATTGCATTGCGGGTAGCTATCCCACAGTTCCCGCAGTCTCCGCCGCCCATTGGAATTCTGGGTTACGATCCCAAAGCCTGATGGGGCAGAAAACATTGTCGCTGGTGGTTCTGGGTACATGTCGTCAAGCCATCAAACATCCCTCCCTCCCTCCGTGAAAGCAATCTTTTTCGCGCCTTTTTTCCGGGGTTTCCATGTTTGCTACGGAAGCCTGCTCAGCTCACAATTACCGTACATCTCCAGCGTACGCCTGGACATTAGGTCTAGTGGGGATTCAGGCACGCTATAATACAGGCAGAGGGATAGCTCAGCGTTCTGAGCGTTGGCCCGATAAACCCGGGGTTGCGAGTTCAATCCTTGAGGGGGCCATTCCGCCTGAGGCTGGTAGTCGCGGGACTACACAGCATAAGCTCCTTGCCTTCTAGCTGCAGATCATACAATATGCTTGAAATTTGTGTGCTGCTGGCCGGCGGCCTATGTTGTGGCTGGCTGGGGGCGCTTGGATATAAATGGGAGTGACCAGAGTGACTCTGGTCATTCTGATAGGTTTCAGTGTAGTAGCCGTGTTAGTCTGTGTCAGCAAAACAAAAATAAGAAAGAAAAACTTGTAGCACCTTAGAGACTAACAAATTTATTTCAGCATAAGCTTTCGTGGGTTAATACCCACTTCATCGGTCATTCTCTTTTTTACGTTTTGTTTAAGGGAGATTCAGTACTGCCTGGAACATGGGCAGAGGGATAGCTCAGCGGTCTCAGCGTCGGCCCGCTAAACCCAGGGTTGCAAGTTCAATCCTTGAGGGAGCCAGGAGATGATGATGGCTATCAAGCATATTGTACCATCTGCTGCTAGAAGGGAAGGCGCCTAACCCTTGCTCACCGCATATTGTACCATCTGCAGCTAGAAGGAAATGAGCCTAACCCTTGCTCCCCCCTCCCTCCATGAAAGCAACTGAGGGGGGAGCCAAAAATCCTTTCGCGCCTTTTTTCATGCGGGCACCATATTGCTGTCACCATTGTTATCCACCCGCCGCTTCTGCTCCCACTCTGCTGTCCTGCAAACAGCATACCAGGGAAAGCATGGAGCACGATCAGATCACCACAACTGTTATCGCCGTTATGAACACCACGCGCATTGTCCAGGAGTATATGGAGAACGAGAACCAGGAGCTGCTAGAGCTACAGCAGGCGAGGAGGCGACAGCAGCACCCTGAGGACAGTGATGAGGACATGGACACAGACCTCTCTCAAAAAAGGCCCCCCCGCAAGGTGGACATCATGGTGGTAATGGGGCTTGTTGATACAGTGGAACGCCGATTCTGGGCCCGGGAAACAAGCACAGACTGGTGGGACCACATAGTGCTGCAGGTCTGGGATGAATCCCAGTGGCTGCGAAACTTTTGCATGCGTAAGGGCACTTTCATGGAACTTTGTGAGTTGCTTTCCCCTGCCCTGAAGCGCCAGAACACCAAGATGAGAGCAGCCCTCACAGTAGAGAAGCGACTGGCGATAGCCCTGTGGAAGCTTGCAACGCCAGACAGCTACCGGTCAGTCGCGAATCAATTCGGAGTGGGAAAATCTACAGTGGGGGCTGTTGACATGCAAGTAGCCAGGGCGATCACCAACTGCTTGTACCAAGGGTTGTGAGTCTGGGAAATGTGCAGCTCATACTGGATGGCTTTGCAGCAATGGGGTTCCCGAACTGTGGAGGGGCGATAGACGGAACCCATATCCCTATCTTGGCACCGGACCACCAAGCCAGCGAGTACATAAACCGAAAGGGTTACTTTTCAATAGTGCTGCAAGCACTGGTGGATCATAAGGGACGTTTCACCAACATCAACGTGGGATGGCCGGGAAAGGTACATGATGCTGCAGCAAAGGACTTTCTTCCCAGACCAGAAAATAACTGTTGGGGATGTTGAGATGCCCATAGTTATCCTTGGGGACCCAGCCTACCCCTTAATGCCATGGCTCATGAAGCCATACACAGGTAGCCTGGACAGTAGTCAGGACCTTTTCAACTATAGGCTGAGCAAGTGCAGAATGGTGGTGGAATGTGCATTTGGGCGTTTAAAAGCTCGCTGGCGAAGTTTATTGACTAGGTTAGATCTCAGCGAAAACAATATTCCCATTATTATTACTGCTTGCTGTGCGCTCCACAATATCTGTGAGAGTAAGGGGGAGACGTTTATGGTGGGGTGGGAGGTTGAGGCAAGTCGCCTGGCCACTGGTTATGCGCAGCCAGACACCAGGGCTATTACAAGAGTACAGCAGGATGCGTTGCGCATCAGGGAAGCTTTGAAAACCAGTTTCATGAATGGCCAGAATGCTGTGTGAAAGTTCTGTTTTTCCCCAGTAATGAAAAGCCCCGCCCCTTCATTCACTCTACTTCCCTTTAACCAAACCGCCCTGCCTTCCCCCCCTCGGTCACCGCTTGCAGAGGAAATAAAGTCATTGTTGCTTAAAAATCATGCATTCTTTATTAATTCGTAAAACACAGAGGGGGAACTATGGGGGTAACTGCCACAGTCTCCCGGGATAGGTGGTGGAGGAAGGGAAGCACCAGGATGGGTGGTGGAGGAGGGGATGAGGGAAGGACAAGGACACACAGCACTTTAAAACTTATTGAATGCCAGCCCTTTCTTGCTTGGACTGTTCTCTTGGCTTCAGTGGTTGGGTGCACGGAGGCCACCCAAACGTGTTCTTGGGCGTCTCAGGGATGAGGTTATGGGACTCGGGAAGGAGGGCTGTTGGTTACACAGGGGCTGTAGCGGCGGTCTGGGCTCAGACGGCCTTTCCTGAACCCTATGCCTTTCCTCAGCCATAAGCCGGAGGATTTCCGTTTGATCCTCCAGTAGCCTCAGAATTGCATCCTGCCTTCTCTCTGCACGCTGACACCACCTACTCTCTTCATCCCGCCGCTGTCTCTCTTCATCCGGCCAGTCATTGTCTTCAACATGCCACCTGTCCGCGCGATCAAATTCTGCCTTCCTGGACTCCGACAGTGTCTGCCTCCACGCATTCTGCTGGTCAGCTTCAGTGTGGGAGGATTCCATGAGTTCTGAGAACATATCGTCTCGATTCCTTTTTTTTTTACTTCTAATCTTCGCTAGCCTCTGGGATGGTGATGAAAGGGGTGGCGTTGAAACATTTGCAGCTGCGGGAGGAAACAAACAGGAGAGGAGTAGTTTAAAAGACACATATTAGAGAACAATGCTCCAAACATTACATATCACATGTGCATTTGGTCCAAGGTTGCACTTTGCCTGTTATATTGAGGGTCTGCCGGTTTGGTGTGAGAGATCACACAAGCAGGTCCGGCGGGCAACAGAATTTGGCTTGCAGGCAGCCATGGTAAGCCACAGTCTATAGGCTTCTTTAACCTTCATAACATGTGGGAATGTTTTCAAACAGCAACCCCCTCATTTCCCATAACAAACAGCCTTTGGGCTGGCAATTTAAAACTGGTTGGCAATTGAAAAGGGAGGGGCGGCGGTTTTCGGGTTAACGTGCAGCATGAACCTAATCGACCCCGCCCCCCCAACACAGACACACATCCAAGATGTTCACTGTTCCCCCTCCCCCCACCGCGTGGGTCACAGCGGGGAAGATTTCCGTTCAGCCACAGGCAAACAGCCCAGCAGGGACGGAGCCCCTCTGAATACCCCCTTAATAAAATTCCCCTATTTCAACCAGGTGACCATGAATGATATCACTCTTCTGAGGATAACACAGACAGATAAAGAACGGATGTTGCTTGAATGCCAGCAAACACCGGGACCATACACCGCCATGCTTTGCAAAGCAATGATTCCAGACTACGTGCTACTGGCCTGGCGTGGTAGAGTGTGTTACCACGGAGCACAGGATAAGGCTGCCCTCCCCAGAAACATTTTGCATAGGCTTTGGGAGTACATCCAGGAGATCTTTCTGGAGATGTCCCCGGAGGATTTCTGCTCCATCCCCGAACATGTTAACAGAGTTTTCCAGTAGCTGTAGCTGTACTGGCCGCGAATTAATCATTAAACACGCTTGCTTATAAAACATGTATGAATTTAACAGAGGTACACTCACCAGAGGTCCCTTCTCCTGCATCGAGCACGCCTTGGGAGGGTTCGTAGGGTACTGGCTCCAGGGTGACAAAGAGTTCCTGGCTGTCGGGGAAAAGGGCTTCTCCGCTTCCTTGCTGTGGCTGGGCGCTATTTTCAGCATCATTATCATCATCAAGCTCCTCTGTGGTTTCTGATGATCCACATACGGAGTCATACCACATGGGTGGGTCAGTGCTGGCTGCATCTCCTAGAATGGCATGCAGCTCATCATAGAAGCGGCATGTCTGGGGCTGTGACCCAGAGCGGCTGTTTGCATCTCTGGTTTTTTGGTAGGCTTGCCTGAGCTCCTTAATTTTAACGCGGCACTGTTGCGCATCCCTGTTGTAGCCTCTGTCCTGCATGCCCTTGGAGACTTTGGCATATGTAGTGGCGTTTCTGCTTTTGGACCGTAGCTCTGCTAGCACGGTTTCGTCTCCCCATACAGCGATCAGATCGCGTACCTCATGCTCAGTCCATGCTGGAGCTCGTCTTCGGTTCTGGGACTCCCTCATGGTCACCTATGCTGATGAGATCTGCGCTCACCTGCAGCTCACCACGCTGGCCAAACAGGAAATGAAATTCAAAAGTTCGTGGGGCTTTTCCTGTCTACCTGGGCGGAGCATTCGAGCTCAGACTGCTGTCCAGAGCGGTCAAATGTTGCACTGTGGGATAGATCCAGGAGGCCAATACCGTCGAATTGCGTCCTCACTAAGCCTACATCGATTCGGCAATATCGCTTTAAGCGCTAATCCCCTCGTTGGGGGTGGAGTGGCGAGATCGATTTTAAGAGCCCCAGAAGTTGATGTTAAGGGCTTCGTCGTGTGGACGGGTGCACGGATCAATCGAAATAACGCTAATAAATTCGACCTTAACTCGTAGTGTAGACCAGGGCCATGAGAGGCATAGGGTTTAGGTGGGTGTAATTAGAGTGACACAGTGTCTGTGTAGACCAGTGGTGGGCAACCTGCAGACCGCAGACCGCACGTAGCCCGTCAGGGTAATCCTCTCGTGGGTCACAAGACAGTGTTTACATTGACCATCTGCAAGCACAGATGCCCGCAGCTCCCAGTGGCTGCAGTTCACCGTTCGTGGCCAATGGGAGTTGCGGGAAGCAGCGCGACTCCTAGGGACGGTCAATGTAAACACTGTCTCATGGCCTGCCAGCAGGCCGCAAGTTACCCACCATTGCGGTAGACACTGTGTTGCTTACATCACCTGTTGGCTGTCTCGTCAATTTCAGGGCTCCATGCTGAAGCCGTGAAAAGACAAGGAAGCCAGGCAGCTAGAGTCCGGCTGCCCCCAGCCTATATCCATAACATCGAGTACTTGCTGCATCTACAGTCGTAAGGCCTTGTGCTTAGCTCATTCAGGATGCACCTGATGGTAATTTCAGCATTTAATCCATCCATTCATGGAAGACTAGTCTTTTCCAGTACTACGGTAGCAAGATGCTTAAAAGGGCTTCTTCATTTCCATCTTCTGTTCCTCTATGGGAACTTAACACAGTCCTGGTGGCATTAATGGGACCGCTGCACAAGCCTCTGGCATCTTGGCCCTTTCCACTTTTGTGTCAAAAAACTGCTTTCCTGATTGTGATAACATCCGCAAGTAGAGTCTCTGATTTGCAGGCTCTGATGTCAGAGCTTACCTATACACAGTTCTCCAAGGACAAAGTAACTTTACAGCTGCACCCAAAATTTTTGTCTCAAGTGGTCTCCCAATTACATTTGAACTAGGAGGTATAATTACCTGTGTTTTTTCATAAGCCGCATTCATCTCTGGAGGAGAAACATCTCCATACATTGGATGCCAGGTGATGTCTAGCCTTACAGAACTAAACCGTGTTGTGCTTCACCTCATCTGTTTGTGTCATTTGTGGAACATACAAAAGGGAAAGAGGTCTCTTCACAAACGATCTCCAGATGGATAGCATCCAGTATCAAGTCTGCATATGAAATGGCTTCGAATATTCGTCCTTGATGGGTGTGAGCTCATTCTACAACAGCACAAGCTATGTCAATAGTGTTCCTCAGTGATGTCTCAATACTGGACTTTTGCAGGGCCACCACATGGTCGTCCATACATACATTTACAAACAATTATGGCATTACTGCATCTTCCAGAGATGATGCAAACTTTGGAAGTGCGGTCCTGCAATCCTTGTTTAGATATAATCTGAGCCCCGCCTCCTTTGGGTAATGCTTGTGAGTCACCTAAGTGAAATACTTGGCTCCATTTACTCAAAGAAGAAGAAACAGTTGCTTACTGTAACTGTAATTCTTCAAGATGTGATGCAGATGTGTATTCCTTGACCCACCTATTAGATAGCTTATTTCTTCACTCTCCACTTCCCTGGTCCTTCTCGCATGAACAGAGAGCAACAATACTTGAAGTCCGAAGGTGCAAACAATTCAATGTTTATTGGGGTGAACTTCCAGCAAGCTTAAATCCAAGTTCTTTTTTCCTTATTTTTGAATCCCAATTTACTTCCTGTTTGCCCCTAATTTATCTAGTAATATTCTCAGCTGTACCTTAACCAATCATTTTACTGAAATTTAACTAACCAATCCTAACATATTGTAACATAATTCTCTAACCAATTATATCCCACTACCCTAATTAACTTACACCTAGCAACATTAATTATACAGCGGACAGAAACAAATAGAGAACCAGACAGATAAAAAATAGAAAAGTGGGGACCATAAAAATAAAACAGAAATGAAGGTTTCACAACCACAACTATTGAGAAATGATTTCTTGCCAGACAGGATGCTATCAAACTAAGTTTTCTTTAACCATCTTTATCTGGTGGTGATAGGCATTATCAGGACAGGATTGTATTCCTAACAGCCCAATAGCATCTTATTTCAATGTGACTAGTTTGGAATGTGAGGATGTGAACATTCGCTTCCCAGCTTCCCAAAGGCCTTAGCTTAAGAACAGGGCCTCGGACGGTCACAGTGAGAGAAGGCCCTTACGCACTTTTTTCTTTGTATACCTCTATAACTAGCTAAATGATAAACATATACCTAAATTCTTAAAGTCTAGGCCTTTACAGGCAGGCCTGCATATCTATATCCTAACACCACCCTTCGTCCCCTCTGCATCGGAGTCTAGTGTCTGGGTATTTGGTGTGAAGGACCTGAGAGGGGCTGGGGTCCTGCTGTCTCATATAGCCAAGGGAGGGTCTATGGCCATGAGGTGCAAGCTTAGCAAAATTCTCCAGCTCTGATATGCTGGGTGCGCACACAACTAAGTGGAATGCACATCTGCATCACTTCTTGAAGAACTACAGTTACAGTAAGTAACCATTTTTTTTACCTGATCTTGACATAAGAGAATGGAGATCAATAAACCAAAAAAGAAAAGGAAGCAGAAACTAGCCAGGCATATGTCCTTATGTACTACTCTATCTGCTTATAATGGCTTCCGTTCAACACCCTTCTTTAATTTTACCATGATCATCTGGTTTGGAGGATTGCTGCTACTTGACGCTGTACTAGGTTTAAAAACCTTTAGTACTTGACCTTTAGTACTTGCAAATGTACACCCAGTGTTAGTGAACTAAATCTGTCTTTTGTAATGGGGTTAACCCATGCTTAGACAAAGATCTCACTGTCTCATTTATTAATTATTCTATTAAATATTCTATAATTAATAACAAACTCTATTTTTCTATTTTGGCCTCCACATGCAGTCGTTTGAGGAGACTGTGCCTGAAAATTGGAAAATTTAATGATAGATCATGACTGAACAGGATGAAAGAGAAGTAAAGTTTGGACTCCAGGAAATGAAAAGTTAAATCGAAATTAGTGGCCATTGGCCATTTCTGCACTGATTTAAAACTTCATACAAGCCCATTGATTGCCCCTGGTATAAATCAGGGCAGAATTTAGCCATATATGTCAGAATATTATAAGAGGGAATATAGTGATTTAAGTTCTTACCATCTTTGTCTTTGATATTATTCATAGAAGCTTAACTCTAAAGCAGCTGTATTAACAGTGACCTCATTTATGATGCTTAGTTTTGTCACTAGTATTTCTGACATTTTGTGGAAAGCTGATTTATCAAAGGCACAAGATCAAACCAGTTAGTTTCCTCAAGGGTAAGGCCAAAAACTGTTCGGAGCATTCTGCGCTGTGTACAGTTCTCTAAACAAAGTGGATGACATGAAGTAGAGCCATCATAAGGAATTGTATCTTGTCTAGCTGTCCAGAAATTTGCTACAATACAAACAATTATGACTCATAGAATTCCAGTATTAAAATGGATCCTTTCTATAGATTTAGTTTGCTTGTGCCAAGCCACACACAGGGGAGACAGCCAGTACCAAAGGAAGGACCCGTGCTGCCAGGGGAAAATAGTCAGCCTCTGTGGAGAAATATAGGGATTCCATGTGTGATCCAAGATCTGCACTGATCTCAAGTAATCCATTGATTTAAAGGCCCACATCCCCTATTCACTCCATGGAGGGACAGAACTACACACCATCTCAACCTAGGAAACAACAGAGAAGAAATCACGAGTCAAAATCCACAGAATCTGTTTCTCCAAAGCCTTCAACCTGGTATAGTTCTGTACACTTATGTAAATCACAAAATGGTAGTGATTTACATTCACTTTGGACAGCTGTAAAGGATTGTGCATAATGCAAGGTAATGGAGAATTGGGCCCACGGCTTCCTGACCCTTACATACATTTTACCACATAGGAGAAAATATGCCCCCTATTGTTAGATTGTTTTCTAAGCACTTTTCAGGTTCCCTGCTTCCTTTTTAACAGTAGTCTTTCAAAATTCTTAGTGAAGGTCTCACTCTTTTCTTGGTTGTTTGTTGAAGCAAATTGGCATTTCTAGAAGCAGTGCTTCCAGAAAGACTGACTTGAGCTTTTCATACAAATTGTGTTTATTTTTTACATCAATGAGCGAGTTAAATTAAGGTCTTATACCAAAGATGACTAAAGAATGTTTTTTTAAAAAAATTAAAAATGTGTCCTACCTATTATTGAGATACAATGCTGGAGATGTCTGAGGAGATAGGGGTGTGAGTGTGTACATGCATGTATGCAGGAAGGAGAGTAGTTCCTATGTATGTGAATAAAACTGAAGTCCTTTCAAAAACCTAAAAGAAAACAATTTTAAATGATGAACATAAAGTTAACATATCCTGCTGTGTTAGCAATCAGTCTTTTTGATTGCTAGTTGCTATATTAGTAGTACAAGATCATCAATTGGTGTAGATTGGTGAAGTTGCATTGACTTCAATGGAGTTATGCCCATTTACATCAGCTGAGGATCTGACCCAGTTTCTAGGCCAATCCCTTGCAAAACTGAGTTATTTGTTAATGCTAATCTTGCTGATATTAAGTATAAAATATATTTTCATTATGTTTCTGTTTCTTCTACCTCATACTAGTTTTCATCATCTTTTTGCTCCTACACATTCCTTTTTAAAGTTCTGTCAGAGACTAAGGAAGGAAAATATCCCTGATTCTGTCAAGAAATGGATGAGACTGTCCTTGATGAAAGCATCTAGTTTTCTGTCACTTTATGTTTTCAGAATTTTCTGCAGCGTGAGTGTGTTAATCCTGAACAATTTTCTATTTTAATACAATGTTCAGTATTCTTGTTTCAGTCTTCTCTGTTGGCATGGTTCTGTTTGGAAGTTAGAATATCACTGGTTTTTCATGAGACTCTTCTGTGCCTTTATCAGCCTTTGAGGATGCTGTAAATTACATTTGGGACAGGGTGGCTCCATGACTGAGGGAGCAGAAAGGTAAATAAAAGTCTGGTTTTCAAAGGTATTGGATATCTGCAATTCCCATTGACTTCAAAGGGATTTCTGAATGCTCAGCACTTCTCAAAATTAGGTAAATTTTATTTAGGAGCCTCATTTTAGAATTGAAAATATTTGAAAATTGTGGGATATAGAATTATTTTTAGGATACATTTTTGTGTGGTTCTTTTGAAAGAAGAAATTTGGGGACTGCTAATTAGCAAAATATTGTCAAAAAAGTTGAAAGTGAAAATAATTTGGAAAACAGTATTTCCAACGTCCTCTTGAATACATTATTTGCTTTGTAGCACTGAAAATAAGATATAATAGGTTCCTTGATTCATAATATTAAAAGTTAAAAAAACACATAAAGCTTCTTCTAACACTATTACCTTCTCCACATTACAACTTTTTGTAGTTTTGTAGCTAAGCAGTGACATGGACCATGTCTGAACTAGGAAAATAGGTCTTTTAAAAAGAAAATGTTAACAAACATGTTTAACATGAGCTATCAGTGTGACTGTGTAGCCAAACGGTCTAATATCCTTAGATGCATAAACAGGGGAATCTCAAGTAGGAGTACAGAGATGATTTTACCTCTGTATTTGGCCGAGGTGCAACTGCTGCTGGAATAATGTATCCAGTTCTGGAGTGCATAATTCAAGAAGGATGTTGATAAATTGCAGAAGGTTCAGAGAAGAACAATGAGAATGACTGGAAAACAATGTCTTGTAGTGAAGATTCAAGGAGGTCAATCTATATAACTTAACCAAAAAAAGAAGGTTAAGGATTGACTTATTAGAGTATAGAAGTATCTACATGGGGAACAAATATTTGTTAATGGGCTCTTCAATCTAGCAGAGAAAGGTAAACATGATTGGATGGCTATAAATTGAAACTAGACAAACTTAAGCTGGGAAATATGGTGTACATTTTTAACAGTGAGAGTAATTAACCATTGAAACAATTAACCAAAGTTTATAGTGGTTTCTTCATCACTGGCAATTTTTAAATCAAGATTGGACTTTTTTTTTCTAAAAGATATGCTCCAGTTTTTATTTTGTGGAAGTTCTGTGGCCTCTCTTATACTGGGAGTCAGACTAGATGATCACAGTGGTTCTTTCTGAATTAGGAATCTATGAATCTATAACTGACATGATTATGAACAAGCTCTGCTACCTAGTATAGATAGTGCAACTTTTGTTTGAAAACTCATTAGTTGGTGTAGATAGAGGAAAGGAGCTCAGCTCCTTTGGTGGATCAAACACAGTAGGTGGACCATATTGTGTAACATGGTAGTTAACACATTTTAAAATATGACCTCTGTCTTGTCTCGACATCACCATGATCATCTGTGATGGGGCTTAACCTCCATCACCTGCAAGCCAAGCCAGTGCACCCAACTAGTCATGCTCTGCACCTGGGTGGATGAATAGCCAATCAGCTCCCAGTCAGAGGTGGCGGAGCTAAGCCAGAAGAAGTAACCTGAAGGAGGTCAATTAGGGGACAGACCACAGAGGAGACAGATCTCTCTGGCTGATAGAATCCTAGGGTGCGGGTAAGAGACAGATATAATGGAGGCAGCATATTACAGGGGATCTAAAGCCAGAGGTAGACAGCCAGCAGGAGGTGCTGTAGCCTAGGATCCCAGTAACATTACACCCAGACACAAAGGGGCACTCCAAGGGTGAATGTACACCCCATATAATCTCTAAACATGGTTCATGTCTTCACACAACATGGTTAGTAACTATGGCAACTAACTGTGTGTGGCCTCTACCAGTGGCCTAGGCTAGCACATACTTTTCTTCCTGTAACGATTCAGCATGCTCATTTTTTCAAGCTGGACAGGACCTCCTAACAGAGCTTGTGTGAGTAGTGTTGCTAGTTCTCCTTTCTCCCTGCTGTCTGTGGCGCAGGACGGAACATGGTGCATTGCCTCATATACTGCTTGTGATGTTTTTTGAGTATAAACTTCAGGCAATCTGTCAAGTGCTGAAGTAGTATGACTAGAGCTAGTCAAAAAAGGGACTTTTTTCTCCAATATTTTTAAACATAATGTCTTTTTTTCATAAAATAATTCAAAATGCTAATTTGTTTAGCTCAACTATAAGTATGGGATAGCTGTCTAGATTTTATCAGAATGCATTGATTCTTACATGGTTATGGATGGTAACCATGAAAGTGCGAACATGAACCAGTTCCTGTTCTAAGGCAGAAAAGTTGCCATATGGACCCAAATGATCAGTGTTTGTTGTAACAGGGTCGGATGAGAGTGTCACAAATGCGTTGCAGCAACATGGTTGACTTGCAATATGCATAGGACATAAAGGGTAACATGATATGTGAAGATTTACCCACACAACACCATCCCCATGGATTGTACTGAAATATATCAAAAAAATATAATTGCAGTTTACTGGTACTGCAACAAAAAAGGGTGTCATGATAGAAATCATGGGGGAAATCTCATTTTTGAAAGCCATAGAGATTCTCTATACATTTTCATTTGTCAGAAAGGATCACAGAACTATCTGTGATATGAATTAGAAAGAAAGACTATGTGAATGGGCAGTGGGGAGCTTGTTATGCTATACATAAATAAGAAAGTTCCATGCCTATTTACCATTAGTAATGATCGAGAGAAATCAAAATGATTATTTTAATATGTTCTTTTCCCCAAAAATTTCACAGCTGTTCTCATTTTAAAGTAGTAATATCAACAATATTTTTCCAGGTTAACATTATACTCATTTAATATACTACAACCCTAGGGATAGGGGCATTTACATGGCAGCTCTTAAATGATTCTACTTTTTAATTCTGCAAGTAAAATCAGATGATCTCCCAAATGGGGAGGACTAATTAAAAATTAGATGTCTTCCCAACTTCTTTAATTTAGAATAAAAGACTCAAAACTAGGGTGTCACACTCATTCTGTGGGGACGGCTGAATAGCTCTTTTAATTAGGGTCCATGAGCTGTTGGTCTACAAAGTTAGCGCCGTCATTCCACAGCACAAATCCAGCTGGTGTAAATAGGAGTTTTGCAAGAAAATGTAGGAAAGTCCATTCACCCTCTATCTTCATCCTTTCCTGGGAATCCTCAGGGCTTCAATAACTGAGAGAGAAAGGACAGCGTGTGGGGAGTCCCACATTTATAGCAGTGCATTTTTTTCAACTAATAGAGCCAGCCATCTCCAACAGCTATATGTGCCACTGAGTTCAGCAATAATGGATAATTACATCAGACACATCCCAGTGGTGTCCACAAGAGGCCCACTATGCTAAATTACAGTCTGAGGTTTCTGGGGTCCATTCCCAGCTAGAGTTCAGAGGCAGTTTAAAGATGCACTTCTAGGTTAGCTGTAGTGAGGTATAAATGAGACTACATGGACTGAGCGTTAAAGAAGGGTTTGCTGTCAGAGGAGGAAGAAACAAGAGTGTTCTTTTGACTAGAAGCCAGTAAAAGGAGCTTTGGTGAAGTATTTGAGCTATGCTTCATGAGTCTGTTTTGTACTTTTTTAAGTTTGGAGCTTCTAGAATTTTAGGGAGGGAATGCAGCTAGAACTGTCACCAAATGGTGTTTATTAGGATTAATTCCAAGTCCCTACAATTAAACCCTACCCAATGAGGGTGATTTGTGTTCAAATAAGAGCCTGCCATGAATGTTTCTGCACTGGACATGTGGCATGTAGTCATTTTTCCATCTGCAAATAGGTGTAAAATGTTACCATCCTCACTTTGCTCAAGAGCAAATGTCTCCACAAAGTACAAAGCAGTGGAGGATAAGGGTCAGCATCTGTATTTTGTTTTAAAATTAACATTTAGTTGTTATGCTGTCATCACTAGTTTTCAGAGTCAACACCCATTGAGTTATACAGGACAGTTTACACCTCTTAAACCTATTGTTTCAGGTTGGATGTCTGTATGCTAAGAAAGACAGTACAGTGAAACCCCGCTATAATGCGCCCCGCGATTACGCGAATTCGGTTATAACACGGGGCGAGTCTGGCCCCGGTGGCTGAGGTGGGCACGGGGCGAGTCCGGTGGGCGCGGGGCGTTTGGGATCCATGCCCCAGTGGCTGCAGCAGGAGCGACTCTCCCTGCAGCCGCGGCATGCCCCCGAGGTTCTTACCTCTGTCCCTGGGGGGCGTGGGGTGAGTCCGGTGGATGCGGGGCATTCCAGACCAAGCCCTGGTGGCTGCAGCAGGAGCGACTCTCTCTGCAGCCGCGGCACGTCTCTGGGGTTTTTACCTCTGTCCCCGGCGGGCGCAGGGGGTGAGTCCGGCGGACGCGGGGCATTCCAGACCATGCCCCGGCGGCTGCAGCAGGAGTGACTCTCCCTGGAGCCACGGCACGCCCCCGGGGTTCTTACCTCTGTCCCCGGCGGGCGCGGGGGGTGGGTCCGGCGGACGCAGGGCATTCCGGATCCATGCCCCGGTGGTTGCAGCAGAAGCGATTCTCCCTGCAGCCGTGGTGCGCCCCTGAGGTTCCTGCCATCCTGCTCCTCCTGCTCCAGCAAACCCCTAGCTTCTGAATACTGTACAGTGGAACCCCGCTATAAAGTGACCCCGCATTTACTGCAATTTATTTTCTTGGACCCCAAATATCGTGTTATAACGGGGTTCCACTGTACTATCTGGATTCATATTCAGAAAGATATAACTTACTCAATCAAAAGATGTGTAAACAATCAAAATATAATATTTTTGGGCAACTGTCCAGCCGCAATTAAAATGAACAATATTTTGAATGAATAGTAATTATAAACAAATAATGTTTGGAGTTATATTTTATACCTATTCAAAATCTTATTTCCTCCTGCTGCCAAAATTAGAGAATAATTAGTAGAACTCATTGTCAGTGTCTGTATTTTCTGACTCTGAACATAGTCTATCATTACTCCAGCTCATTCCAAGAGTAATTAATTTAGTTTATGCTTGCTAGTGTTTACAATTATTATGCTACATACTAATAAATAAACATGATTACATTTTCATATTGCAATATGGTTTGATGTGTTAATAGTGTTATTGGCATGCATATTTGGAATGAATATTTTGTCCAAAAATATATAAAAATATGTTGGAAAAATATTAACACAAAGGATCCATTTGAGTTTTTAGACTTTAAAAGTACATTCTATCTATCTATCTATCCTCATAAAATCATTTTAAAGTATACAAAACCAAACCAGGATCAACCAGAAATACTAAGTGGAATGATTCTGGTATCCCTAATCATCTGGCATACAGTACAAATTAGGAGGTGCCCTAATTTAACACAACTGGAGTTAATTTTATACCTGGTGCCATGACATATAAAACATACAAACATCCTTTCCCATGATAGTTTCAGGTTAGAATATCACATCACTCAAGTAAGAATAATTTTGAAGAAACCTTAATACTTTCAATGCTGTGTACCTGAATATTTGTTGTTCAGAAAATGTATTAGTTTTAAAATCAAACAAGCCACAGAAAACTAGAACCCCATATGTGAGCTCAGGTTTTTGCATTTCATGCCCAGATTTTGTGATGGTCTGGGGCAGCTTTACACTGCTGTTTGCTGCTAAAGCAGACGTAAAACTGGTTTAATTGGCCACAAGAGGATATCCCCCAGTACTGGGAATCCTTGAGTGGTATACACTCAATCATAGTAGCATTGTCTTCCTGGGCTTTCTAGTCCGAGCTCCAGCCTAAGCTGCAACTTCGGAGTGTTGCCTATTCAGCTATTTTGAGCTTGCTGGTGCAAGCCCCAGAAGTCCCAGTCTGTCAACCCAGACTGGGAGGCTCACTTCAAAATGCTGTGTAGACATACCGTAAGTGACTGGGTGTACTACACTACTCAGCAGCTGTAATAATAACACAGTTAACTAAAAAGGCTAGTAGTTGAGAATGTGTGACTGTTGGGTTACACTCACTCAGTGGTAGAAGTGCTGTAGGAGAGTGTGCTCTGAAAAAGAGAGCAGATAGTACATTCAGCAGAAAACTCACCCCTGACCTATGTATCCTTTGACAGACATGCCTATGATTTCTCCCTCCATATTTGATTGCAGTGCTCCCTTACGCCATTCATCTGTCCACATTGCGGCCATTTTGGCTTCATACCTGTACTGCCTTTGCTGCTCTTTCTTTCATTCAAACTGGCCAAATAATAACATAAAATACAGGCTTTCCAATATTTTTGTCAGAGAGCAGGCACCATCATAGAGTAGATTATCATCTCCGGAAAGGAAAAAAAAATGGAAATATAGCTGGGCTAATTTTGCAAGTGTTATATCCAGACTCCAATGAAACTAACCTGTTTACATCATCTGGATCGTGTCCATCGGTTTTTGAATAGAAAGGACATCACTTTTTTGCAGGTACTCTTCTAAATCAAAATTTGATATGCCAATGTAAATAATTTAAAATCCTATTACAACCAAAGAAGCAAACTGTGTGCACTTTTGATACATACTCAAAACCATATCAAGAAGGAAAAAAATGGCAAAATGATTACCACAGTACCTGCTTTTCTACAACATTTAGTGTGCGGTGTTAGAGAGGATTTGAGCTATATTTGCTCTGGCATTTGTCTGCTGCTACAGGCGTCCCAATGTGACCCATGAAAAGGAAAAAAAATACACATCTGATTTAATTTACTTGAGTTGCTATTCATTTTAAATACCTTATTTTATGGGCCCTTTGGGTGACATAACATGTTACAGTATCTTCATGTCCCATGACACAACACACAACTTATGCTCCTTTTGGTGATTTGTTTTATATTAAAGTAAGCAACCAGTTTATTAACTCCTTCATCCAGATTTACTCCTGTGACAGGGCCGATCTGATTCCAAAGAATTTGCAGGCGTGAGGAGAGTTAGTTGGCAAAAAAGAACATAGCTTGGTCAAATCAGTTCCCTGATTGTTGATGATAGAGCATAAGTTAACTATCCCAATAGTGTCAGTTTTCAAATTTTAAGTGGGACTGCTCAACTCAGAATTCAGCTCCTGAGGAAGCCGTCTTGTGATTGGCTAAGAATCCTCTTCTTTCTGCTAGATTGCCTTCTCTGAGATGGGTGTGGGTGTATAGCTGTGTTAATGCTACGTCCAGTACCATTAATTTAGATATAAATAACTGCCACCTATTGAGGACAGCAACTCAGGAGAGTGACTTCTGCTTCTCCCAGGCCTTCACCTGAAAATTCTATATAGCCTGATTCCCATAAAGGTTTCGAGATGGCACTTTCGGGTTCTTGGCAAGGCTGGGGATGGTACTCAGTTCGTTAACTGCTCCCCACCAGGTAGATTTGCTAAAACTCAGTCCCAGACACTTACAGAAGTGGGGAACAGATCTCTTTACAAATGTTTTTTTTCCCCCTGGGACATCAAGGTCCTGATTTCTCCCCTGCTTACACCTCGCTCTCTCCCTGCCACAGGGCACATCAATGGGAGTTACTCACATCATGTGGAGGGTGAATGTGAAGGACCAGGTCCCAGTGGTTTAATGGCAAGTGTATATAGACCCAATCCAACCCGCATTGAAGTCAATGGGAGCCTTTCTTTTGACTAAAAAGGAAGTTGGACTGGGCCTAAAACAGTACTTATAACTTAATGTCTCTTTTTCTTTGAAAATAAATGATTTCTAAAGAAAATATTTCTTAATTATGTATTAAAACATGGTAACTGTCTGAATTTGTTTTTTAAAAATAATAGAATAAGCCACTTGCCCTTTATTTTAGATGGACAACTCCTTTGATTCAATGGTGAAAAAAGCAGAAATTCTTTAAATAAACCATATATCTTTTTTGGAACAAAGATAATGATTGTTATCTACCAGCTGATCAGTGAGAGGGTGAGAATGGAGCTTTTATAATACTTGGACTCTCAAGTGTTATAAAGATCATCATTAAATAAAACAATGAAATACAGATAAAATTTAAATATCCTTGAAGATTTCTTCTTCAAACAAATTACTTACAAGACATATATCAATAAACTACCTTAACTTAGTGTTCTAATAGTGTGTGTCAATTTTATATATGAATATTAATAGCTGAAAATATAGCAGGATGCAATCTTGCCACCCTACTCTTTTGAGAAATTAATTCACTTTTAGCCCCATTGAAGGCAGAGGCCCTGTACTGTCAGATGTTGCTTTGGGCACAAACAAGGCTGTGCCACCTCCATATTTCCCGTGCTGCTCTTTGCATGCCATCTGTGTTGTTAAGTCCCATATGTTTGCGCTCTCTGAATAGTGTTTGATGGAGGAATTCTTTTGGTCAGCCTCTTCTATGTGTTCCTTTCAGCAGCCCAACAGCACGCCTGTCGTGGCAAACACTCTGGTTTCATTCTTAACACATGACACAAATATTTTCCTCTCCTTTTCTGGATACCTTTAGAGATAAGGTGCTGTTGACTTTGTTGACAAATCCTAGCATTTGTTATAAATCCATTCTATTTGATGATGCTTCATATTTTTCTCAGGCATTTGCTTTCCAAGGCATTAAGACACCTGTTTATACCTCTGGCATCGTGGCATTGTTGTCTATTAATTAAAGGCCCACTGCTTCCCTCCAGTCATGTGGGTAAAGTGCCTGGAGATAAGGTAAACAGCCTAGAAGAAGAGGAAGCAGTGCAACATGCTCTCTGTTCCTTAGGAGTTCACAAAATCCTCTCTATTCCACTGTACAGGGCCAGGAAGATGCATGCTGAGGTTTGGAAAGAGTAGGCCCAAGGATTAGCCACTATCCTCAGGCAAATATTTGTGTGGCAGGCAATACTGATTCTCAACAGTACCCGTTTAGAGAGAGTTGTATTGCTGAAGTGTGGCCAGGGAAGCCATGCTGCTGGGCATGGGTAGTGCTGTGGCAAATAAGCCCTCCCCAGTGGTGGTGTTGTAGTTAATATTATTTGTATTCAGGTAATGCCTAGGTGCCACAGTCATGGACTAGACCCCCTTTGTGGTAGTTGCTGTACAAACATACAATAAAAAGATGGTCTCTGCACCAAAGAGATTACAATCTAAATTACTGGCATAGTAAATGGCAAGAGAGTATGCTTATAAAGTTTGTGGATTATACCAAGCTGGGCGAGGTTGCAAGTGCTTTGGAGGACAAGATTAGAATTCAAAATTATCTTGACAACCTGGAGAAATGGTCTGAAGTAAAGAAGATGAAATTCTATAAGCACAAATGTAAAGTACTACACTTAGGAAGGAACAATTAACTGCACACATACAAAATGGAAATGACTGCCTTGGAAGGAGTACTGAAGAAAAGGATCTGGGGGTTATAGTGGATCACAAACTAAAAATATGAGTAACAATCTAATGATGTTGCAAAAAAAGCAAACATCACTCTGGTATGCATTCACAGGATGTGAGATGTGAGAAGTAATTCTTCCAATCTACTCGGCACTGGTAAGGCCTCAACTGGAGTACTGTGCCCAGTTCTGGGTACCACACTTTGAGAAAGATATAGCCAAATTGGAGAAAGTCCAGAGGAGAGCAAAAAAATGATTAAAGGTCTAGAAAAAATGACCTCTGAGAAGGAGTGAAAAAATTGGGTTTGTATAATCTGAAGATGAGAAGCCTGAGAGGGGACATGGTATCAGTCTTCAAGTATATAAACGGCTGTTATAAAGAATAGGATAATACATTGTCCTCCTTAACTACTGAGGATAGGACAAGTAATGGGCTTAAATTACAGCAAGGGAGATTTAGGTCAGACATTAGGATAAATGTCCTAACTGTAAGGGTAGTTAGCACTGGAACAAATTACCTAGGGAGATTGTGGAATCTCCATCATTTGAGGTTTTTAAGAACAGGGATGGTCTAGATAAGTGGTTCTCAAAGTCGGTCCGCCGCTTGTTCAGGGAAAGCCCCTGGTGGGCCGGGCCGGTTTGTGTACCTGCCGCGTCTTCAGGTTGGCCAATCGCAGCACCCACTGGCCGCAGTTTGCCACTTTAGGCCAATGGGGGCTGCAGCAAGGGCGGCCAGCACATCCCTCGGCCTGTGCCGCTTCTCGAAGCCCCCATTGGCCTGGACCAGCGAACTGCGGCCCGTGGGCACCGCGATTGGCCAAACCTGCAGACGCGGCAGGTACACAAACTGGCCTGGCCTGCCAGGGGGCTTTCCCTGAGCAAGTGGTGGACTGGCTTTGAGAACCACTGGTCTAGATAATACTTAGTCCTGCTGCAGTGGAGGGGGTTAGACTAGATGACTTATTAAATTCCCTTCCAATCCTAGATTTCTATAATTCTAATTTATAGTGCTTCCTTCCCTATTGAAGCATGCAACCCGTGTCTCCAAAACTCTTTTGAGAGGAACATTTTTAGCGAATACTCTGAGATTAAGTCTGTGGCGTTTCATGAACTCTTTATCCCTTTCCTGACAGTTTTACTATGAAAGGGTATAATATGTCCCTGATGTCTTTTTTTTTCCCCTTGCAGATTTCATCCAGATTTGTTTATATTGTGGATTTTGAAAAGTGGTCTACATCATGATGTAATGAATAACTGAAATCTGTATTTTCTTTCAGTATAATAGAACCTCAGAGTTATTAACACCTCTGGAATAGTGGTGTTTGTAACTCTGAAACTTTGATAACTCTGAACAAAACATGATGGTTGTTCTTTCAGAAGTTTACAACTGAACATTGACTTAATACAACTTGGAAACTTTACTGTGCAGAAGAAAAATGTCGCTTTCTCTTTATTTTTTAATAGCTTATATTTAACACATTACTGTACTGTATCTGCATCTTCTTCTTCTTCTTTTTTTGTCTCTGCTGCTGCCTGATTGAATATTTCCAGTTCCAAATGACCCATGTGGTTTACTGGTCAGTTTGTAAATTTGGTGTTTGTAACTCTGAGGTTCTACTGTAGTAGAATAAGATTTGGAAAAAAGTATTTTACAAAGGCTAGGTCTACACTAACCCGCCCTGTCGAACTAAGATACGCAACTTCAGCTACGTTAATAACGTAGCTGAAGTCGAAGTCTCTTAGTTCGAACTTACCTGTGGTCCACACGCGGCGCGCAGGCTCCCCTGTCGACTCCGCCTGCTCCGTTCGCAGAGCAGGATTAGGGGGGAGGGATAGCTCAGTGGTTTGAGCATTGGCCTGCTAAACCCAGGGTTGTGAGTTCAATCCTTGAGGGGGCCATTTGGGGATCTGGGGCAAAAATTGGGGATTGGTCCTGCTTTGAGCAGGGGGTTGGACTAGATGACCTTCTAAGGTCCCTTCCAACCCTGATATTCTATGATTCTATGATTACCGGCGTCGATGGGGGAGCACTTCCTGGTTCGATTTATCGCGTCTAGACAAGACGCGATAAATCGAACCCAGAACATCGATCCCGCGCCTCCGACCGGACGCGTAAGTATAGACGTACCCAAAGATTGTCTTACTTTTTTAACAGTTCACAGAAATTCATAGTCTCTTCATGATCATTCATTGTGAATGCATATAAACATTTGATGAAATATGTATGAAGATTTACAATCTTAATTCAGAAACATCTTATTTTATGTTCAAGGAAAGTCTTGGTATACAGATACATAATATTTTATAGGAATTTTAGTGACTGTTAAGAATATGACTTTGCAAACTTTCATATAACACTTATGAATATTTAAAGATTATGTAGGAACACTATGAAATGTAGCAATTGTGCATGCTTAGTTTGCTATTTCTCAAACTTTAATATCTTGACCTTATAATATATATATAAGCTTTGTCCACAGGAGGCCCGATACTGAATGAGGATGTACAGGTCTGCTCTTTGCATATCTGCTGTATGCTGAAGCAGCCTGCTCACACCAAAAAAGTGGTTAGCAAACAGGGACACAGTTGCAGCAGTGGCTACTCCAACAGCAGCACTAAGTTGCAGAAGGCTTGTTCACCCTGAAGAACAGAAAAAGAAATGGGGACAGATAGTTGGGGAATCAAGGCAATAATAGGGGTATTCTGTATGTTGAACACCAAACTGGCTTTTGAGACCTGAAGTAACTGCCTTTACATAACTGCTCCAAAAGGTACACTTTATCTGCTAGATCTTAGCCCCATCTAATCCATTAAAAAGGAGTCCATAGAACCAACCTGGAGAAAGTACATTGCTGAATTGGGACCACAATAAGCAAGTGGAAGTACCCCTCTGAAGAGGGTGCAACTTTTGCAGGTTTTTTTTTTTTTTAATCTGCAGAAGTCATGGAGATAAATTTACATTATTATATTGGACAGAGTCTAAAGTGAGATCTGTAAGACATTAATTCCATTGTACATGGGAGAGGGAGGTTGAGTCTTTTGCTTGCAAATAGCCTATTCTTTCAGGTAATCTGTTTCTGGTACACATTGTTCTTTTCTGACTACCTTGACAGATTGCTGTTCTTTCTTTTTCAGTTTAAACTTTTGTTTACTAACCATATGAACATACCCATCTTTGTGTTTGCTGATTATTCTATGTGCCTGTCACACAATTGTAATAAAATCTGTTTGGTGGAGTTTAAATAGTTATTAAACTCAAGTGATATTTCCTAAGGATTGGGAATTCTTTATTTCTGCTGCCTCTTTCTTTAGATTTTTCCAATTTAATTTTCTCTACACCAGTTCCCTTTGAAAAAACTGTAACCTATTTTCTTTAACCCTCTTTCTATGAGACAGTATTCAGTTAAGTAATTAGAGAGACTGTTAATATACTGTACATTCAAATAGACATTGAAATTATGCCATTTAAACATAAATTATAAGGCCTGAATTGACCACAGTGATCATATAATCTGACCTCCTGCATAACAGAGGCCATAGAACTTCGCAAAAATAATTCCCATTTGAACGAGAGCATATTTTTTAGAAAAACATGTAATCTTGATTTAAGTATTGTCAGTGATGGAGAATCCACCACCTCCCTTGGTAAATAGTTCCAATGGTTAATTACCCTCACTCTTAAAAAATCACACCTTATTTCCAGTTGGATTTTTTCTCTGACTTCAAATTCCAGCCATTGGATCTGTTATACCTTTGTCTACTAGACTGAAGAGGTAATTATAAACTATAATCAAGTAACTCTTTAGCCTTCTCTTTTTGAAGCTAAAGAGATTGTGCTTCTTGAGTCTATTACTATACGACTTGTTTTCCAATTATTTAACTATTGTTGCTCTTCTCTGAACCCTCTCCAATTTATCAACATCCTTCTTGAACTGTGTACACCAGATTTGGATATAGTATTCCAGTAGTGGTCTGACCAGTGCAAAATGCAGAGATAGTTTAATCTCCCTATTCCTAATAGAGTTCAACAAGGATCAGGAAGAGAGCAGATGGCACAGAGGTGAGGGGAATCATGGGAATTCAGGATCACATTAGCCCTTTTGGCAATAGTGTCATAATGGGAGCTAATATTCAGGTTATTTTTCCATCATGACCCCCAAATCTTTCTCAGAATCACTGCTTCCCAGGAAAGAGTTTCCCATCCTGTAAATATGGCCTACATTCTTTGTTCCTACATGTATACTTTAGTTTTGGTTGTATTAAAATACATATTGTTTGCTTGCACTCAGCTTACCTAGCAGTCTAGATCACTCAGTATCAATGACCTGTCCTCGTCATTATTTACCATTCCCTCAAACCTTATGTGGTTACCTACAATGTCAGTGATTTTTTAAATGTTTTTTTCCAGATCATTTCTTCAAGATCATGTAATGTTTTTTTCCAGATCATTGATAAATAGGGTAGGACCAAGAATTGACCCCATGGGACCTCACTAAAAAAACCGACACAGGATGATGATCCCATGTTTACAATTACATTTTGAGACCTGTCAGTTAGCCTGGTTTTAGTCCATTTAATATATGCCATTTTATTTTTTATTTTTAATCTTTCCTGGTTTTTTAATCAAAATTATGTGGGGTGCCAAGTCAAATGCTTTACAGAATTCTAAGTATATTAGATCAGTACTATTACCTTTATCAACCAAACTTGTAATTTCAACAAAAAAAAACAGTTTATTTTAATAGGATCTATTTTTCATTATATTGATTGGCATTAATTATATTACTCTCTTTTAATTCTTTATTAATCAAATCCTGCATAAACTATTCCATTGTTTTACCTAGCGATTTAGAAATGTCTAACTTTACTAGCTGCTGTTTAAAAACCTCCTGAGTTATTATTGGAATGGAAAGTGTTTCATCATCAGATGATATTATTTGATCATCTATACTTCCCCTCATCCTAATACAGAACAGAAATATTTATTGAACATTTCTGTCTTATAAGTATTACTGACAAGTCTATCACTTCCATTTAGTAATGGACTAATACCATTTTTAAGATTAATTTTGTTCCTAATATACTTAAAAAACCCCAAATACTTCTCATTGTCCTTAACTCTGTTGGCTGTAGATTTATCCTGTAGCTATGTCCTTTTGATTCCCTGATCAATTTTCTACAATTCCTAGCTTCTGAATTATCTTCAGTACTATCAGCTTCCCCTTTCTTCCATTTGTTATATCTGCCTCTATGTCCTATGTAAGCCAGGCTGGATTTTTAACTGGTGTGGCCTTTTTTCTTCATCATGACTTTTGGGCATATAATAAAATGTTCTTTAACAATTCCCAATTATCATTCATATTTTTCTGTATAAATTCTTTCTTCCAACTGATTTGTCTCATAATTGTTTTCAGCTTTGAAAATAAAATATAAGCTTGTGCTTAATATAAAACATATTAATAACACTGTGCAACTCTTAGACACAAACTGTGTAATTGCTCACAGCAGTTATATTAAGGGACAGTTGAGTACACCCTTGGCCTTCTAAAGAGAGGGACAAGTTCTTCCCTGGCTGTCTGGCTGTCAACTAGGGAAGTAATGTTAAAGGTAATAAAGAGCCCAAAATTAATCTGTCTTAATGCTCTGTTATGGAAGTCACTCTCGAAGAAGAGAGGAGCCCATTGGATCAAAGCTCCCTAAGAAGCTTAAGATGTTTAGGGAAGGAAGCCTTCCAGCTATGCTCAGTGGATCAGAGTGAGATAGGTGTCCCACCTCATCAGGAGCCAGATCATGTTTGAATGAATTATAGGACAAACAGACCTAATCTTCGTCCCCTTTTTGGAGTTACTCAGCTGGTGTTCCTTTCAGAGTGAGAAGCCACAGCTCTGGGACAAATAGATATAAGATAAGGGTTTGTAGTGCACATGAGGTGGGAAGATCATTTATAAGAACTGTCTTTCCTAAAGTCTTTCTCCTTCAGCAAAATACTTTTTGACTGTCTGTGGTAGTCTGAACTTTCCCCTGGATAGATCAGCCCACTCTGCAATCAGACAGCTGCAGATATCTTTAACTATTACTTTATCCCCGGTTAGAGTTCTGATGTAAAAATCCAAAGTTAAATTTGAAAAGTGGGGAACAATGAATAAAACTATTATTCCATAGCCCTTGGCTGCATGGTGGTGTAATATGGAGTGACCCATCTCAAAATATCAATCTTATAAATCACTTAATTATCAGCCAGCTCTACAAAATGCATTGTAAAAGAAACTGTGTGTTCTATAATTGCAGTATGCATATTATGGTTAAAGTAAAAAGGTCTTAATTCATCTGGAGTGGAATATACAGCAACAGGAAACCAGTTAATCATATAAATAATAAAAACAGACATTTATTATAGGTATGGGCTAACCAGGTTCAATATAATTAAGGTGCCTTCATATAATGGAGTATTCAGATGCCAGAAAATATTTTGCTACCACCTTCTTCTAAGAGATATGCACATTGCCAGGATTTTAATTTTACTCCTGGAAGTACCTCTCCCAATAGATTAGTTTTAAATGTCAGTGTTCCACTCTCCAACCAATTACATTAAGAGTGCAGCAAATGAAAATGTGATTATAAGAGGTGTGATGCCTGTACAGCATCCATAATACATTAATTGAAGTTGCACTTTAACATTTCTTGCTTACAATATCTAGGCAGGACTCTAAGGCTCAGTAGTTCTTTTGTCAGTTGCTAATCATTAAAGTCAGAATGTTTATTTGTTTTGGTTGTTAATTCTTTAAGGTCTTCACACCAGAGGAAGCCTAAGTATATTTGGGTGAGTCTACAAAATATTTCCACTGTGATCACATCACTATGCACAGGGATGGGAATTTGGGGAAGGGCTAGTGAAATAATTCTATGGCATATATTGCAACTTGACCCTTCACATCTCTGTCCTACCTTGCTTAACCACTCTTACCTTTTTATCATATCATATCATCCCTTGGCTCCACAAATCATGCCAGCCTCAAATCCCTATTTGTCCATTTGTCTCACCAATCATCTTACCACTTTTATTCATGCCATATCTTATACATAGAATTCCCATAACTGATTCATAAGGACACCACCCTCTTCTGATTATGGTGATTCTAGTGATGTTAAACTAGTTGGGCTGTAATTTCTCAGTGAGTCCATCACTAGCATGTTTGCTACATTCCAATCTTCAGAAATCATTCCTAAACTCAATGAGCTGAGTGGGCCTTTAAATCAATGGATTACCTGAGATCACTGATTCCCAAGATCCACCCCTACTATGATACTGACAAAGATTTTAGCCAGTAGGCTGATATCAAGGAATTAGTCGAAACCCAGTAGGTAATAGTTGATAATTACAGGGAAAAAAGATGATTTATGTTTTTTCCTTCTACCCTACCCTTAAATTCTTGCTTAGTTTCTCAGACTGTGCACTCTTCAAGTTAGTGACTATGTGTTACTACCTTTTTTGACTATACCTAATATACCTAATATATTTTGGGTACTTACACAATGTATAATAAATTATGAAATAATACGTGTATGTAATATATATATATATGCTGGGATCTTGAGATCCTATGCTTCCATGCTGTTTCTTGCTGCAGAAGTGAAGCTCAGCTGGTCATTATAGGGTCTATACATAGTTGTCAACAATGAGAAAAGATTTGCAAGCCACAGTTTCCCAGATAAGATAGAGGGCTGCTAGCTCCTCAGCCACTGGAGGTATGTGTGCATTTTGGTGAGCTTAAATGCACCCCCCTAGTTCTTTTTTACTCACCCACCTCTTATCATTCCCACTCTCCCTATCACTATATTAAATGAATTATTGAATAAATAAGAAAAATACATTGATTTAAATTATGTTTGTCAGCAATCATCCTGATCACCTTGCTTCCACGTTGCACTTCTTCCCTCCACTCTTATTTCTGTTATCTTTCTCTTTAGATTGTTAGCACTTCAAGGCAAGGAATTTGACTTCCTGGGGACCTGTGCAGCACCTAGCACGGTTGGGGCCTTTATCTACCTGGGCCGTTTGAGAGGTACCACAATATAAAGGAATAATAATTAACAGAGTGAATTATAAGTAAATACCAGTGCTTTATTTGTGGATGTGTGTCTTGGAGATATATTCGATTAGACAAAGTTGCTTTCCTTGCATATATAGAGGGTGTATATTCGGCTTCCTGGTTTATAGGAAGCTGGTTTGGGATACTGTGTGGACAAGATGCTGTATACAGTGTGTGGTTTTGATCATAATGGGAAGATGAGAAGGAGGCACAAGTTTTGTAGTGTCATAGGCAGAATATTGATATTGGTGGCTTGTAAATATAAACTTAACTGGAGGAGAAACTGTGGTTGGGTTCATAGCCTGTATATAGTGAGCAGGAGGTGAATAGATAGATAGATAGAACCACATAGGAGATTTAAGTGTGGTTATTATTAATGTTTAAAATACAGAAGTAGATGCAGTGATATAATAAATGAGAATTCATGGGGTAGACTATTAGGGTAAGATTTTTAAAGGTATTGAGTTATCTAAAGAGGCAGATAGGCACCCAGTGGGATTTTCAAAAGTGCCTAGACTGCTATCTGCATTTTTAGACACTTAAATACCTTTAAAAATCTGGCCTTTAATGATTTTTTGTATAAACTTAACTCCAAATTTCCTCATTTTCAAATTAGAAAGACACAGTGGATTGTACCAACTTCTGTTGGTGTAAAGAGACAAGCTTTCAAGCTTACACCAAACTCTAAACTTGAGAGCTTATCTCTTTCACCAACAGAGATTGGTTCAATGAAAGATATCACCTCACCGACGATGTCTCTCTAATATACTGGAACCAACACAGCTACAACAATACTGCAAACTCACTTTCATATGTTATTTATAAAACTAACAGTTTAATATTACTTTGTAGTAATGAATATGTATTTATAAATGTAACTCTGTCTTAGGGTTCATTTGTCTGCAAATATTTAGTGTTTACAATACTATGAAAACAATAACAACAAATAAACCAACAAACCAGTGTCCCTGCAATGTCTTTCCAGCAGTTAACTGGAGGCAATGTTCTTGAGCCCTTTCCATAAACACTGACCATATTACCCTCATACTAAATCAAAATATTGTTTGTGATCAAGACTGACTTCTTAAGACCTATGAACTAAAGAATCTAATCATCAACATATATATTTCTATCATCTTGCCTTAAGGGAAAGTCCCACACACTCATCAATTCCAGTCCCTGAAGAATCAAATTCAGCAATTCAACTACTCTCTTGTTCTTGCTTATTGCTGCAGCACTCAGCAGGAAAGTTCTGATAGTAACCTCTATTAATTCTGGCATCAACAAATCACAAGAAAAGATGAAGCAATTACAAAAGAAAAGAAGCAAGATTATTTTTTTCTCCTACAGTGCAGTGTGTTATATATATTCTTTGCTGCACCTAAAGGCAAGTTTCTATAGTGCTTATTAGTTCAGATAGCTAGATTGCTAAACATTATTAAAAGTTGTGTTAAACTTAAAGAGCCAGATTCTTATTTAAACTAAGACCTTTACATCACTCTGGAATTAAAAAGAGGCATTAAAGTGGGAGTTGATTCTATTTACATACACTTTAAGGACCATTCACACTGCCTGAGTAATGTAAAGGGACCTAGTATAAATTAGAATATAAAAAAATATAAAAATAAAGTAAAGGGATCACAATATTAGATAATAATGAATGAAGCTCTGAAAAAACTTGGGAGATTTCACATCACAGGTGTTTCAGTGAACTGTTCCCCATAAACCCTCATTCACAGGTGGTTTACACCACAATTTTACTTACATTTTCTTTTGAGATCAAGCAGTCCCTAAATTTCAAAGTGAAACTTGACCAAAACTGTAATAAAAGTGTGTCACTCAGGAGTCCCAATAAAGAATTGACTGCATTTCTTTGATCCAGTCACATGATGTAAATCAAGGTTAAAAAGGGTTGCAGCCCAGTTGTGTGGCAGGAGCCAGTATCAACGGACTTCAGTGGTAACTGGTATGGGCTTTGCATATTTTCCACCCCAAAACCTAGCCCCCCAAGAATAGATACTAGGACCAGCCACAGTTTTGTCAAACTGTGCAAACCATTCAGCAATCCTGGGTTGTGATTTAAGGTTGGGAACAAAATCTCATTTCTTTACAAAATCTTCATACATCTCTAATAATGACAGAACTACTCACGGATCTTTAAGGCCGAGAGAATAGGTATTTGGAAGTGATAATGCCTCTTCAGCATACCAATCATGATTTACAGTACTATCATTCCAAATAGCACCATCTCTAGAAAGTGGTAACTGATGTGAATTTTAGCACTAGTTAACTGTCATTGCCTACCCTTCAAAGTCATAAGCAAAACTATAATATACTGGAGGTGATATGTATAGGATTAAAGTATGATTAAATAAACTATGGCTAAGATGTAGAAGGAACATATATATTTAGTTATGCAGAATATAACCACTTATTGAAATTTGGCAGCAAAAATATGCCAGTATAGGCATTTGTAGAAGATTCAATATCAAATAAATAAAAATTACATGGCTTCCAATCCCTCAGTTTTCAACAACTGGTCACTTTTTATAATTTTCTGCAGGATCCCCAAACACGTCTTCAGGTTAAATAAATAAGAAATCTTATGTTCTAGCTTCAAAATCAAGTCACTGACCTTAAAAATACCATAATGAATCTTCTAATTCCAGCACTTCTTCCTGTTAATAGCATTGCTTGATGGACTGCTGTGTTTATAATCTCAATATTTTAGTTTTAGCCTTTAGGATCACAGACTTATTCTTCAAACACATGCTAGGATTATAGGTACAGAATCACAATACCGGACCAGGCCAGTGGTCCATCTAGTTCTGTATCTTGTCTTGACAGCACCAGATGCTTCCGCGGAAGGTGCAAGATACTGTACAGTGGGAAATGATAGAATGACCTGCCCATCAATTATTGGTTGGATTATACTCTGGAGTGTGAGAGTATCTATTCCTTATAAATATGGCTCTACCAAATTCACAGTCAATTTTGCTCCATTTCATGGTCATAAGATGTTATAAATAATAAATTTCATAATTTCAGATACTTAAATCTGAAATTTCACGGTGATGTAACCGTGGCGGGGGGGTCCCAATCCAAAAGGGAGTCATGGGGTGGGGGGGAGTTGCAAGGCTATTGTAGGAGGATCACAGCATTGCCACCCTTCTTTCTGTGCTGTTGTTGGCAGCAGTGCTGCCTTCAGAGCTGGGAGGCTGGAGAGCAGCGGCTGCTGGCCAGGTGCCCAGCCGTGAAGGCAGCCCTGCTGCCAGAAGCAGTGCAGATGTGAGGGTGGCAATGTATGGGGGGTGTCCTCACTTTTGGGGGTCCAGGGTTGGCCTTCTGGGGTGTGCACCGTGGGTGACCGCTGAGGGTGCCATGGTGGGGGGATTTCCTTGGTCACCCCTCCCCATACACACACAGCCAGCCCAAGGCCACTTTAACCTCTGAGTGCCGGGCGCTGGGCCTGGAATTGGGAAGGGGCATGCCTGGGGTCTCCCTGTCCCAGAGCTCCTACCGTATCTGGGCTCCAGCTGCTGGTCCTAGCCGGATGATGAGGGATGGGACTTCCTCTTCCCCTGCAGGGGCCGTTCTCAGGGCAGATCCACCTTCAGGGACCTCCCCCTGCCACAGGAAGCTCTGTGGCTTCTAGATGAGTGCCCAGCCTTGAAGACAGCAGTGCAGATAAGGGTGTTATGGTATGGTATTGCCACTTTACTTCTGTGCTGCTGCTGGCTGCGGTGCTACCTTAAGAGCTGGGCAGCAGGTCAGCATCCGCTGCTCTCCAGCTGCCCAGCCCTGAAGGCAGCACAGAGGTAAAGGTGGCATTATCATGACCCCTAAAATAGCCTTGCCACCCCTAACATCTCCCTTTTGGGTAGGGAGCCCCAGTTTGAGAAATGCTGGTCGCCCCCATGAAATCTGGGTAAAAGTACACGTATGAACAGATTTCTCGGGGAAGACCACATTTCATGGTCCATAATACATTTTTCACGGCCATGAATTTGGTAGAGCCCTACTTATAAAAATGCCTTTCATTAAAATGTAATATAACCGTGGATGTTCTCATTATCTATAAACAGGTCTGATCCTTTTGTGAATACCACTGAAGTCTGGGTCTCATTGATACCTTTGGACAATGATATCTTTCGACAATAAATTCCGTAAGTTAATTATTCATTGTGTACATTTTATATTTGTTGTTGGAAATGAAGTAATAATCCTTCCAAATGAATTACTAACAATTCACTGGTGAAGAGCAGAAATCTCCACATGTGGTAAGTACAGTTTAAGGATTTCTGTAGTCCTTCTATTTGGAAATCAGTTTTTAAGACGTGTAAAGTAACCAGATTACAGGGAATTACCTTTGACCAAAATAATCCATAGCACATAGTTAATATTATGATGAGTCTCGATCCTGCTCTATTGAATCATAGCTATTCTGGGTAAAACCTGTTAAAATATTCTCATTTCTAATCCAAGTAATGTTGCACTGAAAGGAGAAAGTAAGAAGGAAAAGTAAAAAGAGAGACTCTGTAAATGAGAGTGCCCTTCTATTTAGGATAATTTATGGGCCAGATCCTCAGTCCTGGCTTAGCTCCACTCAAAGGAGTTACTTTAAGGAGTTTAAGTCAGCTGTAGATCTGGTACTATTTCTCTAAACATCAGGAACATTCCAGTAAGTAGCTCCTAGCTGTAGTATTTCTTTACTTGGGTGCTTTATAACTTCGTTGAAATGGTTTTCTGTCCAATTCCTCAGATGTGGCTCAAGTAATCTCTTTAAGTAACAAGTCAGTCAGGCCAGTTCCAGAATGAATCATTTCTCCTCCTCTGTCTCCTAAAGAGTTTCCTAACTGCTACTATACTCTTTCAGACTCAGACCCCAGGAAAGCATCTGACATCTCCTCAGCCTTATATTAGTGAGGCAATAACTGGAATATTCTGTTCAGTTATATTGTCCACACTATATTAAAAATGTTGAAAACTTGGAAAGGGTTCATAAAAGAGCTACAAGAATGATTCAAGGTGTAGAAAACATGCCTTATAGTCACAGACTATAGAAGTTCAGTCTATTTAGCTTACTTACTCTGTCAAGAGAAGGTTAAGAGGTGACTTGATCCCCATCTACAAGTACTTACCTGGGGAAATAAATTCTGATAATATTGAGCTCTGTAATTTAGCATATGAAGGTATAACAGTATCCAATGGCTGGAAATTCAAGTGAGACAAATTCAGATGATAAATAAGGCACACATTTTTAACGATAAAGGTAATTAATCATACCAAGGGTTGTGGTGGATTCTTTGTTGCTTAAAATCTTTAAATCGAGAGTGGATGTTTTTTTAAAAATATATGCTTTATCTCAACCAGAAGTTAAGGCCTTCATGATGCAGTGATCACTTGATGAAGTGCTATGGCCTGTATTATGCAGGAGAGCAGATATAGATGATCATCATGGTCCCTTCTGACCTTAAAAACTATAAATCCTTCCACAAATGTAAATGAAAAAATATTATAGCCTACAGTTATATCTACTGGATCCTAAATTTGCTATATTCTAGTCCGACCCACATTAAATGTGTTGTAACATAGTTTTAACAATTTCTCCTCTTGCTATCTATAGTGTTGGAAATAGTGATTCAGTACCATGTTTGCTCAATATACTTATTAAGTGGAATGCAAATTATTGAAAAGAATAAATTTCTGTTATTTATAAATACTAGAGCTGTGGACTAAATGATAATTCAGTATATTAATGGTTATTCATACTTCCTATGAACTTTGCTATACTCAGATATAGAGAAATGAATAAATGGTTGAGGGGTATTTATTTTGAACTCTTCTGAGTGTGCTGCTGGCAGGCTGAAGCACAACCATAAGATCTTTAATATATGTTTTCTGAATGTTTACACTATTCGTTTTTGATTTAATTTTGGAGGTGTTAAGCCCAGTCACAATTTCATTTTTTTTTAAATAATCCTCATTAGGAATGCCTTACCAATTATCAAAGTGGTTGGTTTATGATTTGCCTCTGTTTCCAAAGTGCCAGTCTTTAATTTAATGAACTAACTCTCCATTTATCACATGGCTCTTTCCCTCTTAGCCTGGATAGGATTGGGTAGACGGGGGATGGGGGGATTTGAGGCTTTCGGAAATCTAAGTAAAAGTAGTTAATTGGATTTCCAGTGTTTAGTTTGGTAGTAGTATTCTCTCAGAATTCCAGCAAATTAGTGAGGCCTGACCTCCATTTCTTAGCTGAAAGGCTATCTTTAATCAAGCTGTTTTTTCCAAACATCCCTCCTGAACCCTTAAATAGTTTATAAAATTATCGCCTTAAGTGATGTTAAACTAGTTGGGCTGTAATTTCTCAGTTAGTCCATCACTATCATTCCTAAACTCAGTGAGCTCTTATAAGTGTTAAGAAAAGCTTTCCCAGTTATTTTTTCCATTACCTTCTCTTTTAGCATCCAGTATACATGTTTTGTGGCCCTGGTGCTTTAGCAAAGTTAAAAATCAAATAATTTTCCTTTGGCTTTACTAATTTGCCAACTTCCATCCCTCATAACTTATTTCTACATAAACACATCTGATAAAGGCGGCTATATTTTCAAATTTATTTTTCACATTACTTATGTAAACTTGGTAGCAAAATATCTAGATGGACACACAATTAAACTTGCCTATCCTGTATATATTTTCAAGCAGTTGATGCTTAAAAAGGAAGGGTGAAATCTTGGCCTCGGTGGGAGTTTTTCTGTTGACTTCAGTGAAGCCAGGATTTCACCCAAAGAAACTATTA
The DNA here is from genome assembly GCA_037349315.1 of Chelydra serpentina. NCBI lineage: Eukaryota > Metazoa > Chordata > Testudines > Chelydridae > Chelydra > Chelydra serpentina. The sequence continues at coordinate 74,468,126 of JBAIAC010000004.1, forward strand.
ATATGTAGTTCTACTCTGAAAAATAGCTATGTAAAAATTGCACCTTCTTACTAAGTGGACCTAACCCCTTATGTATGATCAGTAATATGTCTTATTATAGTAAAAACAAGTAAGTTTTTTACTATTTGAATTGCCATGAACACTGCAAAGTCAGATGGGGGAGGGGGGGAGTGAGCTTAAATCTGTTTTGGCTCAAACATAAATAACTAACTTTTAATTGCAGGGTCAAAGTCAGACTTCACTTACACCTGTGCAAGCACCATTAAGATGGTATGTACCCGTGTAAATGAAGGCATAATTTGGTCTGCAGAGTCTATATTATTTGTAATGACATCTGAGCCAGGAAAACTGCCTGACTTTCCTATTCCAGGTAGTATCTGCAGCATTGGCAGGTAGAAAAAAAATTATCTCTACCTGTATAATAAAAAGGTTTTATGTATAGTTACTGTGACACAGTGAACATGGAGATACAATATCATTTTTATGAAGTCATTTTTAAAGCAAAATGCATTTTGAGGACTGAATCTACTCATATTCAAGTCACTGACAAAACTCCCATTGATTTCAGAGGGACTGAATATTGTCCTTCAGCCCATCCCAAAAGTTTGCTTGTAATTTTATATGTACTAACTTGTTTTTCCTTGCATACATTGCTTTAACTGTTATGAAAGTATGTCTATCTGGTGTACAATTGTATTTTCTCATACAAAGATGTGGTTTTTGAAAATTCGATTTATAATCTCCATTTTTTAAGTGGAAATAAATTCAAACTGGCTGTTTCCTATTTCTGGTTTTGCATCTACTATATTCCATTTCTGACTGGTTACCATAATCAAAGTTATTATTTTCTTCTCTAAATGTAAATTTAAAGTTCACAACTGTGATAGAGCAGACCAATTCTTGCCATTTAAAATCATGCCTTTCTCACATAAATCATTATTTCCAGGGGTTTATTATTCATCCACATACTCTGTTCTAAACTGAAATTGGGCAAACAAATTACTTAAAACTGAGCATTGGTCCATTATTCCACAGTGCAAACTAAACTCCTTTGCTATTTAAATAAAAATATAAACATCTGAAATACTGGAGTTTAAAAATTACTTGCCATCCCCAGTACCAGTAGTGTAGGTTAATCTGAGTCCTTAACTCTCCTTAAAGTCAATTGAATGATTAGGCCCCAAACCCAGCATTTTATTTTACAAACTTTTTCATAATCTTTTTTAAAAAATTGTTAGTAGTCATAGTAACATGAGGGACCAGAATGTGTAATGCATTGTTTCTGAATAAAGATTTTAATAATATCCTGTCACAGAGTATCTGGTTCTGTGGATAGATTAAGCCAAGTCCCCTGGACAAGAGCAGGTGCATCCAATCCAGCCAATTAAAGAGTGCTGGGCTACATGTGGGCCTATAAAGGGCTGCTGTAAGGTAGCTGGAAAGGAAGGACTGAGACAGGCTGAGCCCTAGGGTGGGAAAGCTACAGTAGAGTACAGCTAGCTCCTGTGGTGGGTCCCTGGAGTAAGGAGCCCTGTAGTTGCTGTGCCAGGAAGGGAACAGAGCTGTCTGGGGCTGGGAGTCTGCCAGGAGCTAGAGCGGCAGAGACCTCTGGGATCAAAGATTGAGTTAACACTGTGTTCTGGTTAACCTCTGTTTTGAAAATAAACCTCCTTGACTGAGACTGAGCATGCCTATGCATGCTTTGGAGCTGGGGAGAAGTGACAACCTGGTGACATGTGGTACCAGAAATGGTGTCCCAGCCCAGGCCTAGAATAAGGGGAAACATGGAGGAGATGATCCGCCTGTTAGTGAGAGTTCAGCAGCAGCCATCTGCAGCCCTGGGCCCTGCTGATGTAGCTGATAGAAGATCAGCAGAAACAGCAGAAGGCCCAGTTTGCTGCACAGCAGAAGTGGCAAGAAGTCCACTCCAAATAATAGATGTGGATACAGAAATGGTTAGGTCAAGCCATGCCTGGTAACATGGTTTGTGATTGGACTGGGGGCTGGTTGGTTTCGGGCTTGGCAGAGTTTGGACTGGAAGATGACCCTGAGGCTTTCCTCCACACATTTGAGAGGGTGGCCAAAGCAACAGACTGGGAGGAGCCCATTTGGGCGGCCTACATAGCGCCATTCCTGTCAGGAAAGGCACAGGCAGCTTAGTGGGCAGTAAGTGATGAGCATGTGAACTCCTATTCAGTGGTAAGGGCCACCATCCTGTACTGATTAGGGCTGGCTCCTGAAGCATATAGACACAGATTCTGGGTAGAACCGTTTCCACATGGGGCATGACCGTAGGTAGTGTCCCAGAAATTACAGGACCCCCTGCCAGTGGGGAGCGCGGAACGCCTGCCGCCCCGCTCCCCCGGCCGGGGCGCCGGCAGGGAGCGGAGCACGCCTGCTGCCCTGCTGCCCCGGCCGGGGCGCCGGCGGGGAGCGGAGCACACTTGCTGCCCTGCTGCCCCGGCGGGGAGCGGAGCACGCCTGCCACCCCCCTGCCCCGGTCGGGGCACCGGCGGGGAGTGGAGCACGCCGGCCGCCCCGCTGCCCCCCCAGGACCGTCTCCAGGCACCAGCCTACAAAGCACGTGCTTGGGGCGGCACCTGGAGGGGGGCAGCACTCAAGGTTTTTTTTTTTTTTTTAATTTACAAGAAAAACCTAATCTTCCTCTGGCACCCCTGCCGGGGGAGCAGGGTGGCAGGCGTGCTCCGCTCCCCGCCGGCGCCCCCGGTCTCATGACCTTATATCAGCCCTGTGCTGCTCCTGTGCTGGGAAAGTTGACACTTGTTGAACTTTGGTTCCTTTACGGGTCCTATACACTACCAGAATGGCATATGGAGGCCCAGGTAGGGACCAGAATTGATCCCATAATTTTCTATTAAGAGTAGCTGTATGATTATCATGTAGGGGGTGCTATTTATGTTTCCTCGCTTAGGTAGTACACAGGTCATTGTTCTTATAAAGACTCGCTTGAATGAACAAAAGTGAAATTCTAAAGCAGAATTACATTAAAAAAGAACCCCACACCACTTAAAATATGTAACTAGCTACATCATATGTGCATTTATTGAAAAATACCTTCCTTGCATGTGTTATGAGCCATGAAAGAAAGCCAAGTGGTTTTAACTGTCTTAGATAAGCAGTTATTTTGTAATTGTTCACTGAAATGTGATATTGGAGTTATAAAATAGTATATTAAAATGTTAAAATGAATACATTTGTATTTTGAAGTAGATTTACACTTTGTTTTAAAATACAATTAATCTGGAATAAGTTTTGTTTGGTGCTGTTATTGAGCAGAGATAGACTTTCAATATATTACAGCAAGACCTCTGTAACTTTGGTGTAATTATAATACTTTGGATCAGTAAGAAACCAAGCAATTCAGAAATATCCTCCTGTGAAAATACCTTACAAATCCTTGTGCAGAGTGGTTACAAACCGTGACAGAGATGTCCAAAACTAAACGACCAAATACTAAAAATGTGTTCTTCGAGTAGTGTCCCTATGGTTGCTCCACGTTAGGTGTCTGTGCGCCCCTGTGCCTCTATTTGGAGATTTTTGGTAGCAGTGTCCCATTGAGCCCATGCATGTGCCCTCCCTCCCTCGTGGTCTGCCTCAAGGCTGTTTAGCACTGCACAAGGAAACCCCCCTCACTTCCTTCTCTACCACCTTTGGCCTCTGACAGAAGGAGCAGTGTCCCTTCCTTATCTGTGTCATTAGCATAAGTAGTGTGTGTTTTGTTACCTTTGTTCCCCTTAAAAGTAATTAGGCTAGTGTTCCTTTATTTTATTCCTTTGGTTTAAAAAAGAGAGAGAGAGAAAAGAAAAGAACTTCAGTGTCCTGCCCTGTCTGGGGGCATCGCCCCCCCCCCCCCCCGGCATCTAGTAGACTTATAATTATTTTCTTTTTCAGTTTACAAAAAAAAGTGAAGTGAAGAGGACATTCTTCTGCATTCCTCCCTGCTGAGGATGACAACCCCCTTCCCAGGGGCTTGTCTGGCTTTCTCTGCTCCAAGGGGTATCTCTCCTGCCAGGAGTCAGTTTCTGTAATGGCCAGGCACTCACTGTGTCTGGGAGAGCCTCACAGAAATGCTTTACTTGCCACAACTAAAACTGCAGCCTCACAGGAGCTTTAAGCTGAAGTAAAAATTCCTCCCTATGGAGAAAACACTTCAGCCTGCAGGGGACTCTGGTGGGTGTTGACCCCATATTATCCCTTCCCTTCAAAAGGGGTCGAGTCGTGAAGAGGAGAAGAGAGCTGCAGACTCCCCCTGGAAAGGCTCCTCCGAGCTCTGATCAGCCAGAGGGGCGTTCCCCAGTGCGGCCATCGCGGCACCGTACCCGAGCAACTGGTCAGCCACAGTGTGGCCATCTCTGTCCCTGAGTAACTGGCCAGCCAGGGGGACTCCCCAGAGTGGCCACCTTGGTAGGACAATAACAGCAGAGGAACCCCCTGCTTTGAGCTCAGCTGCCCCACTGTCAGCACCGAAGGAAGAAAGGAGAGCAGTAGAATACAGAGCCTGGACTTCAGAAAAGCAGACTTTGACTCCCTCAGGGAACTGATGGGCAAGGTCCCCTGGGAGAATAACATGAGGGGGAAAGGAGTCGAGGAAAGCTGGCTGTATTTTAAAGAAACCTTATTGAGGTTGCAGGAACAAACCATCCCGATGTGTAGAAAGAAAAGTAAATATGGCAGGCGACCAGCTTGGCTTAACAGTGAAATCCTTGCTCGTCTTAAACACAAAAAAGCAGCTTACAAGAAGTGGAAGATTGGACAAATGACCAGGGAGGAGTATAAAAATATTGCTCAGGCATGCAGGAGTGAAATTAGGAAGGCCAAATCACACTTGGAGTTGCAGCTAGCTGGAGATGTTAGGAGTAACAAGAAGGGTTTCTTCAGGTATGTTAGCAACAAGAAGAAAGTCAAGGAAAGTGTGGGCCCCTTGCTGAATGAGGGAGGGAACCTAGTGACAGAGGATGTGGAGAAAGCTAATGTACTCAATGCTTTTTTTGCCTCTGTCTTCACAGACAAGGGCAGCTCCCAGACAGCTGCACTCCGCAGCACGGTATGGGGAGGAGGTGACCAGCCCTCTGTGGAGAAAGAAGTAGTTCGGGACTATTTAGAAAAGCTGGACGAACACAAGTCCATGGGGCCGGATGCACTGCATCCGAGGGTGCTAAAGGAGTTGGCCGATGTGATTGCAGAGCCATTGGCCATTATCTTTGACAAATCATGGCAATCGGGGGAGGTCCCGGATGACTGGAAAAAAGCTAATGTAGTGCCCATCTTTAAAAAAGGGAAGAAGGAAGATCCGGGGAACTACAGGCCAGTCAGTCTCACCTCAGTCCCTGGAAAAATCATGGAACAGGTCCTCAAGGAATCAATTCTGAACCACTTAAAGGAGGGGAAAGTGATCAGGAACAGTCAGCATGGATTCACCAAGGGCAAGTCATGCCTGACTAACGTAATTGCCTTCTATGATGAGATAACTGGCTCTGTGGATGAGGGGAAAGCAGTGGATGTGCTATTTCTTGACTTTAGCAAAGCTTTTGATACAGTCTCCCACAGTGTTCTTGCCAGCAAGTTAAAGAAGTATGGGCTGGATGAATGGACGGTAAGGTGGATAGAAAACTGGCTGGATGGTCGTGCTCAACGGGTAGTGATCAATGGCTCCATGTCTAGTTGGCAGCCAGTATCAAGTGGAGTGCCCCAAGGGTCGGTGCTGGGGCCGGTTTTGTTCAATATCTTCATCAACGACCTGGAGGATGGTGTGGACTGCACCCTTAGCAAGTTTGCAGATGACACTAAACTGGGAGGAGTGGTTGATACGCTGGAGGGTAGGGATAGGATACAGAGGGACCTAGACAAATTAGAGGATTGGACCAAAAGAAATCTGATGAGGTTCAACAAGGACAAGTGCAGAGTCCCGCACTTAGGACGGAAGAATCCCATGCACTGCTACAGACTAGGGACCGAATGGCTGGGCAGCAGTTCTGCAGAAAAGGACCTAGGGGTTACAGTGGACGAAAAGCTGAATATGAGTCAACAGTGTGCCCTTGTTGCCAAGAAAGCTAACGGCATTTTGGGCTGTATAAGTAGGGGCATTTCCAGCAGATCGAGGGACGTGATTATTCCCCTCTATTCGGCACTGGTGAGGCCTCATTTGGAGTACTGTGTCCAGTTTTGGGCCCCACACTACAAAAAGGATGTGGATAAATTGGAAAGAGTCCAACAGAGGGCAACAAAAATGATTAGGGGGCTGGAGCACATGACTTATGAGGAGAGGCTGAGAGAACTGGGATTGTTTAGCCTGCAGAAGAGAAGAGTGAGGGGGGATTTGATAGCTGCTTTCAACTACCTAAAAAGGGGGTTCCAAAGAGGATGGATCTAGACTGTTCTCAGTGGTAGAAGATGACAGAACAAGGAGTAATGGTCTCAAGTTGCAGATGGGGAGCTTTAGATTGGATATTAGGAAAAACCTTTTCACTAGTAGGGTGGTGAAGCACTGGAACGGGTTACCTAGGGAGGTGGTGGAATCTCCTTCCTTAGAGGTTTTTAAGGTCAGGCTTGACAAAGCCCTGGCTGGGATGATGTAGTTGGGGTTGGTCCTGCTTTGAGCAGGGGGTTGGACTAGATGACCTCCTGAGGTCCCTTCCAACCCTGAGATTCTATGATTCTATGGTTCTATGAAGCTCTGTAGGGAAGTCTCAGCACCACAGGTTCAGCTGTGAGCTCTTACAGCTTTGAGAGGGGACAGTTACTGTACCATCTCTAAAAGAGCAGCACTCAGAAGCCCTGCTGTCAATTCTGCTAGGGCACAGGCACACCAGAGGCTTCCTGAGTACCACCCCCTAAGGAGAGGGAGCCGTTACCGTACCATCTCTAAAAGAGCAGCACAGAGGAACCTTTTGGTACCAGGTGCAACAAAACTCCCATCTAGGAAGTGTTCTGCACCTTCCCAGTCATCGATACTGATTACAGACACTCTGTGGTTCCACATGAGCCCATGGTAACACATGTGTTCTAAGACTCTGAAGACCTGTGGCCTCAGTACCCAAGGAGAGACAATTACCGTACCATCTCTAAAAAAGTGCCACCAACACACTTTTTGTACTGGGCAAAACTCTCATTTAAGGAGTGCTCTGCCCAACTATCGGTACTGACAATGTACAATGGACACTCCTCTGTGGTACCAAATGATCCCAGGGTACTGCATGAGCTCTGGTATCCTGGAGAAGAACCACTATTCGGGAAGAACCACTGTCCCTATTACTTGGTACCAGGATCTCGGTATCTAGCACATCCCGGCACCCAGAATCACTTTTAGCTCTGGGCTGTATACTGCCAATATCCCACTCAGCGGCACCCTTACCCACTGATGAATCTGACAATGGCAAGGAGGAGATAATTCCCTGGCCCCTCATGGTGGCCCACCACCACGCAACAAGGGTCATCCCCAATTCCATCACGCCAACCGCCTGTGCCCGCCTTCCCGCCTCTCCCTCCCAAGGCCATATCGGCGGTATACACATGACGTGACTGCCCCCGGTGTCTCTCACGGAGAGTCCACTAGCTGGTTTGTTACAGCCTGGCACCTGACCCAGGACAGGAGAAGACTTTTTCAGAACAGTGCACAAAAAAAAAAAAAAAGGAAAGTACCTCTCCTGCACATTTCTCCTCATCTCTCCCAGTTGAGACCGTGCTGCCCACCCCTCATCATTAGGTGAAGATTTAAGAACTTTTTGAATCTTACCAAGCGGATGGCAAAGGAGCTGCAGATTCCCCTACAGGAGGTGGCAGATACACATCACAAGTTGGTGGAAATTCTGCACACTACCTTCTCTTCTAGAACTGTCCTCCCAATTAATGTCCTGATCCTTGATCCTACCAAAGTCATCTGGCAGAACCAGCCTCCATCGCACCAACCAGCAAAAGAGTGTAAACAAAAACAACCCTACATCTTCTATCATAGTTGTTGTGGTTAATGCATGAAGCAAGCAACATAATGCCAAGTCAACTCCATATGATCAGGCTTCGCAAGATGGCGTCTTCATCAACAACATTACTCCACTGGATGTAGCTGTTACAGCTGCCCGCCCAGTCTCCATGACAACGGTACTGGGGTGGGTTGTGAATTTTTTGTTCGCTTACATCTGTCTAGATTGACCAAAGAGCTACAGACTTCCAGTTTGAAGGGCCAAACTGTGGAGAAGACAGATTTCTCTCCTCATTCTCAAGGATTCTCAGACCGCACTACTCTCCTTAGGAATCTACACTGTGGAGCAGAAGAGAAGATATACCTCTCAACTACACCGCAGATCACAATCTTCCCAATACTCACCATCTCAGTGTGGTTATGGGTCACAGTGTAAGAGGCCCAACACTCAAAAGTGAGAACAATCTGCACCCCGGTCCATAACCTGTCAAACTGCCTCTTATAAGCACTTTGGATGAGCTGGTCGGGGGCCTGACCAATGATATCTTACAGCGTCAGCTGCCATCTATACACCTGTCACGCCACTCAGAAGTCACCTTACCTTATATCACAGCAATTAGGACCAGCTCTAGAGCAAAGAGATTGATTTCTAGCCCTGAACCTACAGGGTGGCTACTTCCATATCTCAATACAACCATCAACAGGAGATTTCCTACTGCTTACCTTTGGAGCAGCATCATTATCAATACAGACTGCTCTGCAGAGGGTATTCTCCAAGGTTTACTTCATTATAGTGACATCCTAATCCCGGTACAGTGACTGGACTTTATCAGCACCAACCTGATGCGGTATGAGTGAGAGCGCTCCTCTCAATATCCACATTCACCACCCTGGGACACGTCTCCCTAATATGCTGGGGAGCTCACCTACACAACAACAAGTTTCAGAACAAAGCGCCTTCCACAGAAATGACCTTCCATATCACTCTTTCGGGCTAAGAGCTGTCAGGAGTGCCTGTGCACAAACTGCTTTTCACCAAAAACAACACACAAAGGTTACGATGGACTTTATGTGACCTGGATGTTTTGTATAAACCGCCAAGGAGCTGCCAGATCTCCCTCCCTCTACAAGACAGCATTCAAACTTTGGAACTGATGCACTCATCACAATGTGCTCATCTCAGCTGTCTCTCTACAAGGGATACAGAGTGGTACAACCCACAGTCTCAGTTGGAATTTTCTCACAAGAATGAGTGTATACTGACTTCAGAGGTGCTTCAAGATAGAGCCACCCAGGCCTATGGATCTTTTTGCTACTTATCGGAACAAGAAAGGTCCTTGTTACTGTTCCAGAGCTACATTTCCTTGGGGAAACATTCACTAGCAGTTGCCCTCATCTTCCCAAGGAACAGGGCTCACTTGTATGTCTTTCCCAGTTTCCTACTCTATCCAAGATTCTGTTGAAAATTCAATGAAACAAAGCGAGAGTTATTCTGATTGCCCCTCTTGATTATGACAAGCCTGGCTCCCTTACCTGACACAGGTGGCAATATGCCCTCCTGTTCCTCTGACTAGACCTCCTTCCGAGTCCACAGCAACTTGTTCTCTCTTACACCTGTCCCTGACGACAGCATTTCTAATTGCCATCGCCTCAGCTAGGCACATACGAGAAATAGCAGCCCTGATGGCACACCCATTATTCACGCCCTTTTTTTCTAAGGATGTAAATCATATAGTTGAGATATGCCTATCTCATAGAACTGGAAGGACCTTGAAAGGTCATTGAATCCAGTCCCCTGCCTTAACTAGCAGGACCAAGTACTGTCCCCTGACAGATTTTTGCTCCTAGAAACTAAATGGCCCCCTCAAGGATTGAACTCACAACCCTGGGTTTAGCAGGCCAATGCACAAACCACTGAGCTATCCCTCCCCCCATGAAGTAACTCTAAGACCATATCCCAAGTTTCTCCCTACTTTTTCTGCACTTTCCATATGAATCAACAGATCCGCCTCCCTGTTTTTTCCCCAAAACCACATTGTGACAACTGGGAGACAATTGGGCATATGTTAGATATTAGAAAGACATTAGCATTCTACTTGGACAGGACTAAGGACCTCAGAAAATCCCCTAAACTCTTCCTTTTGTCCACAGAAAGATCCAAAAGCTCTGTGATATCTCCTCAAAGACTATCCAAATGGGTCTCTAGTTGCATTAATCACTTAGCAAGGGCACAACTTGCTTCTGTCCACACGCATTCCATGAGGTCAGTTCCTGCCTCAATTACAATCCATATGGATACCCCTACCTCCCCAATCTATAGAGCAATGATTGGGGCCTCTGTCTATATTTTTACAGAACATTATGCAATCACTGAAGATTTGGCCGCTGACACCATCTTCGACTTCACAGTACTCTCGCTATTAAAAGACTCCACTCCGAAGTCCCAGCCTCCAGTGGTGGGTACTGCTCTGGAGTCACCTAACGTGGAGCAACCATAGGGACACTACTCGAGAAGAAGAAGTTACTCACCTTGTGCAGTAATTATGGTTCTTCAAGATGGGTGTCCCTATGGGTGCTCCACAACCCGCCCTCCTCCCCTCTACTTCGGAGTCCTCTATGGGGCTCTGTGGTAGAGAAGGAAGTGAGGGGGATTTCCCCATGCAGTGCTAAATAGCCTCGAGGCAGACCAAAAGGGAGGGAGGGCACATGCACGGGCTCAATGGGACACTGCTACCAAAAATCTCTGAATAGAGGCACAGGGGCGCACAGACACCTAACATGGAGCACCCATACGGACACACATCTCGAAGAACCATCGTTACTGCACAAGGTGAGTAACTTCTTCTTACTATCATCAGATTCTTAGCAGGGTATGGGGTTGTGAGAATGGGCAGCAAGTAACTAAAATGAGATACAAAAAAGATTAGATTCAAGAATTTTTTTTTAAAATCCTAAAAATTGTTTATTTCAATGTTAATGCAAAGATTCTTTCCCCGCTGCACAAGATTGCCAGTGAAAACTGTCAGTTCCTAGATTGACTCAACATTGCAAATGATCTGAACCCTAAATTTAGCATTTAAAATAAAAGTTTAATAAGTAAATCATAACTACGAGGCAAACAGAACTATTTAAAGCTCTATGAACTATAGATACTAAAATATTGTCGGTGACTGGCATGATACTGTTTCATAGGTTTGTTTAAAAGTTCTGATTCCCCTGCTAGAGATCCCGTAGGGAACTGAATCTACTAAAATTGTAATCTCACTTTAGATGAATTACATTCTTGTCATGTTCTTGCTAGTTCTGCCTATACATGTCTTCAACTCCTCTAATCATATTTATGTTTGTACCGATGTACACATATCCACACACATACGCGTATGTATCTTCCACTACATTGCCTCACTTGAACAGACAACCTCACATTTACACTTATCCTAAATTATTATTCACATAAAGACATATCTAATGTAATGGATTGGATTTGCTGAACATAATCGTATTTTCATGTACCTGAGTTGTCTAATAGTTGTGTGGAAATGGGTAAAAATTAATAGCAAATTGGGTAAAAACTGGGAAATTTTTTGGTACATATCAATTAAAAACTGAAAATGAAGGTCCCTTGGTTATTTTCTACAAGCATTACCTGTCTTTAGACAAGGCGTAAGTGGGATCTTTAAACCTAGCAAAATTGAAACTCAATACGTTGCTAAATCCGTTTCACTGTACCTAGACATTGTAGTGAAACAGCTTTTCCTGAACGTAGTCAAGATTGGGGCATGGATGGGAGATGCTGTCCTCATGACAGTCTGTAGATGTACTCATGTGAGGCCAGGAGAATGAGCATTCTCAGTGGAGGGTCCACGACTGTAATGTACTCCTCAACTTCACTTGACAAAGCCGGATTTTGTTGATCTTCAGAGCATGATGAAAGATTAATTTATTTTCCAAGGGCGGTATTTTCAAAAGTGTTTAATTTTGGCCTAACTGATCCCATTGAACCACTGACTTTGATACCAAGAAGACGTAGGCCAAAGCTGAACACGTTTGAAAATCCCACTTCAAGGCACATTCTGAAGGTATTTTCTGATGCGTTAGGGCTTTTTTGATTTGGTGGACACCATACTTTCATTGCTACGATGGAATTAATAGTTCTTTGAGGTTTTTATCATGGATTGTAAGTGGACATAAAGACTAATTAGTGCATTCTATACAAGAATAAAATAGATAAGAAAAGTTTATTGGACTTCATAAGTGTATGGAATTTTGAGAAGATTGGGACTTCAGAAGCCTAAGGAATTTTTTCTTGGTAGAAAGGAATTTTCTTAAATAATTTTTCTTAAATCTTATTTCACTGTTTAGTGCTTTTCTGTAGCACACATTCAATAGTGCTAATTTTAGTACAAAAGAGATATATTAAACCTGATAAAATAAATTTTCAGAATATTAAATATTAAAAGAGGAGAGCAAAGTTAGAAAAGCTTGACGAGCCACCAAGAGGTTGTTATGGAATGTCTCCTTCACTTGGCCATGCTTCCTATCCCAGCCACATGACGTACACAGAAGACACTATGAACTCTTCATGAACCAAAAATTCCATTTTACTGGGATAAGCCTCCTGTGATCAATTAAACTGGCTTTAGGGCAGTGTTCCACCAAAGGAGTGATGAAAAACTTCTCTAAGGAAGGCAGTGTTTAGCCTTATGTATAAAAATGTCATTCATCCCAGTCCTGGGCTAGCATTTTGACATGATAAATATTATTGACCAGAGTCAGGGATGACAAATTAATGTCTCTGAAAAGCTGGAGAAGCTAGTTGGGAAGCTGAATAGTCACTGAGAATAACATTCCATAAATTCTTTTCATGCTGTTTCCAGGTAAAAAATATTATAAATATCTTCTAATTGGTTTCTTGTATAACTACGCAGAGATCTTCAATTACAGTGATACTTTTTTATCCCAAGAGCAGCTCACTTGACATTTACAGGTTTGGCAACAGAATACTTTTCTTGCTGTTACTGGGTTTAGCAATTGTACAATCAATGTGAATAGGTGACCTTTGCAACTTAATTCAGATCTTCAGCATTTCATATAAAAATAATAGAAATGCCTTATTAGAGTGGAGCATTGTGCTGCACATTATCCAGTCAAAGAAAGATCTGAAACTGGTGCTGGGGCTAACATCACAAGTATAGGGCTGACCCTTGGTAGGCTCTGTCCTGGGTAAGCTGCCCATGTGGGAAAGAAAAAGGGTCCAAACTGCAAAGTGTCTAGCCACCCAGTGGAAGCCCCAAGCCATGAGTTGGAAACCTAGGCTCCCTGTACAATGTATGGGAAGAGAGGGACCTAGAGCCACAAAAGGCAGCAAACTGAATGTGGAGCTGCCTGAGCTAGCCAATAGCAGATGTCAAGAGAAGGGTCCTAAACTCCACTTCTCTCAGGGAGTTTGGCACCTAAGTCCAGGCAGGAGGGAGATGCCTATTTCTGCTTGGGATAAACAGCCAGGAACCCTCTCCTGAAGCAAAATGCCTAAGCTGTATCTTGCAAGAAAGGTGGTAGCCTACATCTAGCTCCACTTAAGTTGAGCCTGGGTGGGAGAAGGAGACCTCCCTTATATCCTTTAGCCCAGTTTTTAGGGCAGCAACCCAGGAGGAGGGATACCGGGGTTTAATTCCCCCTGCTGCCTGATGAATAGAAGGGATTATCACTATAAATAGCTAAAGCCTATAGAGTCATTCTTATTCTATCTCTGGCCCAATCACTATTTAATTAGTTAGGTATTTTATACACAGTGGAACATCTTCAAAAGGAGAGTCAGCATCTCCCAAAAGCCTGTGTTTAGGGCACTCACCAGAAAGGTGGGAGATTCCTGTTCCATGTAGCGTGGGGCATTAAACTGGGATCTCCTACATTCTGGGTGTGTGCCCTATCCACTGGGCTAAAGGAAAGCTGTTGCCTCCCCTTCTTGCCACTACGCAAGGCTGTTTTACTCAGAGCATGCCTACCAGATTGGTTGCCACAGGTCTCATAGGTGGGGCAATGCCTAATTTGAAATTCCTCTTGGGGCTTCGGTGTGAGATAGGCACCAAACTTGTGTGCAGTCAAGAGCGAGGGAGCTGCGTACATGCCTACCTGCCAGAACATAGGGGAATTTTAGCATGGACATTTAGGTGATGAGGGACTTCAGGAACCAACAACATTAGCTGGCAGCTGAATAGGTGTTTCGAGGATCTCAGTGATGCTAAAGTGGCAATTAGGCACCTACATTCTGTTGTTGATGTGGCTGAAGGAGCCCATGGGGATTGGAGCTGAGCAGAAGAGTTGTTCTAGATAGCAGACCCTTTGAGGAAAATTAGAGATTCTGATCAACTGGGCAGTGAGAAAGAATCTATCCAAGGGAGATGGAGAATCTCTCAGAATCTGGGAGCTTGAAGTGGTGGAGAATCTTCATCCTATTTAAGGGTAAATCTGCCCCTGTGTACAACAAACTGTATCCATCAGTATTTCTTCTATGGAGCCCAATGAAAGCATGATGAAGGTAAAAACATTACAAGGTATAAAACAGCTCTCTCAGTAACACGGTGAAGCCAAGCAACAATAGGATGTTTAGTGGGAGAGTTAATATAAAAGAATTTCAAAATGCTTTTCTTCATCAAAGAAGTTATTCCTAACAACTCTGATTGACTTAAACTGATGCGACTCTGGATTTTTTCCTGCCAGGCTCTTTCTATTAGTTTTGTGCAAAATAGTGTTTCTTCTTCACAAACAGTTGTCTTGTCACTCCACTTCCATCTGAATGAATGGAATACATAGTTCCTCACCATAGATTATACTTCTCTATGCTTTCTCAAACCTCTACAAATAATTCTTCCCCTATGGCATCCTCCCCAGCCCACAGAACATGGAATACAGGGGCAAAAATGTCCATCTCTCATCTTCAAAGAGCTCTTTATATCATAATTGCTAATCCTGAACCCTACAAGTATTATAATCTCCCTCATTTCACAATTTCCCTCATACCTACCTGAGTTTTTGATTTAATTCTACAGGATTTATACAAGGTACCTAACGCATTCAACTGCTCCTGGGAATTTGTTATTCTATGTTTGATTGCACTTGAAAAAAGCTGTTCAGGATGAGCATTACAGATAGCAGGTGTGGCAGTATGTGAGTCTCATTAATAAATCTGCACTGGGTTGTTCATTCTTCCAACAGTTAAGGTAAAGCTCTCTTAAGACTATCATAGCATATTATCTGAAAATCTCCCATCTGTCCTCTTAAACTTCATTAATGGAAATGTATTCTGAATATCATCTTGTCTAGTCTACTTCTCCCCAGTATAACAGGCTGCTCTGCCTCAAACCCTCCCCCCGCCCCCACCAATACCAATACCAATTTTGTTTGGAATGCTTCTAAATATAGAAATCAAACTTGTGATCAAATCAAATAGCATAACACAGGATAATAGTGTAAACAGATTATTCACTGTCGGTAACAAGCAGGCCAGAGGTTCTGTGGCCCAGTCTAACCCTGCACTCTGGAGACCTATTACAAGTCATTGTGGGGAACCCCACTACAGTTGCAGAGGTGCTTCCTGGCCACCCAGCATTTCCCCAGGATCATCATATGACAGTGGTGGCAGAGAGAAGTGCTTCTGGGGGAAGAATTGCATTCTCTGATGTCCGTATGGGAAGGTTATTCTTGCCCAGACCACAGAGCTTCTTGTTGAAGGCATTTGAGTCCCTTAATGTACTAGCCTGAGTGTCCTCAATATCAATCAGGCCAATACAGAGTTCCCAAAGTGGCATGTGCTTTACTTCTGAATAATAGAAGATCATGATGTGGACTAAGAAATATAGCTCCAAATTCATGGGTGGCGGGTGAAGCTTCCCCTGGGGGAGACTAGCTCGCTGTTCCACCTCTGCCCACACTCAGTTCTGCCCACACTACAGTTCTGCAGTTCTGCTCACACTCCACTCCCGCTCCTGCTCAGTCCCTGCCCCCGCCTAAGGCCCCGCCCCCGCTCCTGCTCTGTCCCTTCCCTGCTCGTCCCCCCCTGCTGCCACTCACCACATTCCTCCTCTGCTCTCCCCTTCCTCCCACTGCTCACTGCTCTCCATGTCCCTCCTCTTCTCCACCCTCTCCCTCACAAGTTCCCCAATGCCCAGCTACCAGAAAGATCACTTTCCCAACAATGACTCTGTCTAGCCAAAACAGCATTATTCCAGGAAACAATAAAACTATTGACCAATATGGGAAGGCTCATGAATTGAAGGGACAAAACTTTTCCTGAAGCTGAGCTTGGACTGTGGAACTCATTCTGTTAAGAGATAAAATGACCACAGGAAACTAACAACTTTGAGAACTCTGTTCCAAACTCATTTCTTCAATTTAGCTTTCCTTTAATAATTCCTTCACACAAACATACACACACACATATGCAGCACTCACTCACATACACACACAAACATAAATCAAAATACAAAAGAAAACAAAAAAACCTGAAAATTATAATCTAGCTATTTTACCCGTAGAGTGGGAAGGAAGAAAGAGAAAGAAAAAGACCTATTCTATTTTTAAATACTTTGGAGATGTCAGATACTATGGCAATATGGGCCACATAAGTGCTTAGGCAGGCAGATTAGATGTAATGTCTATTTTGATTAAACTACCCTGTCTCCTTTAGTGCATGTTTCATGCTCAACAGTTACAGATTTTTAGTATGATTCACTAAGAGTCAAACCTTTCTCTACCCAGACACCTCACATGCATGCAGAAGGTCTAATAGGCTGTGGAGCTTGCATGGTTCTACTGCACAGAATTCTATTGGTATGCTCCTTCATGTAAAGAAGTTGTATTTTGTAGTGATCCCTCTATCCCAGTGTATGGGGCGTGGAGATAAGGCACGTAAGGGGGAAGGGGCAAGGACATGGTCTGACCAACCTTACCCTGTCCCTCTGACATCTCCCCATGGATGTTAGTCACCAGCTCAAGCTAAACATGACTAACACAAAGCTCCTAATCTTCCCCCACAATATCTCCCAGCTACTTCCTTTTTTCGATCACTGATGAGAACACCACAATCCTGTATGTCACTCAAGCCGGCAACTTGAGTATCATCTTCCAATCAGCTCTCTCTCAAGGTCTTCACATCCAGGCTATATCTAAATCTTTGTAATTTGTTTCTCCATAACAGCTCTAAAATGTGGCCTTTCCTGTGCATCCACACAGCTAAAACTCTTGTTCAAGCTCTCATCATCTCTCGTCTTGATTACTGCTACATCGTTCTTTCTGGCCTTGAAAAGCGCAGTCCTGCCATGCTCACATCATTCAGAATGCTGTTGCTAACGTCATTTTCTTAGCCTGTCATTTTGACCGTGTCACTCCTCTTTTTGAATCCCTCCACTGATTCCCTTTTCTCAAGCGTAAGCTGCCTGTATTGTCTTTCAAGGTTCTTCATAATCAATCCCGACCCTAACTTACGTCTCTCATTCACTATCAGGCTATTGATGATCACCTCTGATTAGCCTCCCATGATGCCAACTTGCACTGCCCACTTGTTAAACTATCACACTCCTTCATACTTTCTCACATGCTATCCCACATGGTTGGGAGGCAGGTGCTCCATGTAAACACCCACACAGCTACATCATTATCCACTTCAGTCCCTCCTCAAAACTCTACTTTCTGTGATGCCTACAAAGAGCCTGACAATGGTTAGTCTGCTAAAGTGCAGAGTCCACTGCCTTATCATGCTGACCATTATTGTCTCATTGTTTACTTGTACTGCCCCATCTGTCTATGTCCATCTTCCTCTTGTTTTAGACTACAAACTCCTTGTGGCAGGGTCTTTTTATTCTTTGAATGGCACCTACCATAATGGGGTCTTGGTCTGTGACTAGAGCCACTGGGCACTACATTAATACTACTACTAATGATACTAGTGGCTTTACCTGCCAATGCCCACCTCCTTCTATCAAGGGGTGTATGTAATCAAAAACAGCTACAGTATTGAGCCTTCGGTACTGATTATAAAACAGCCCTATTGTCAATCCATGCTGCCTTGGAGGAGGATCCCCATGGATTTCCCTGCATATATATTATTTACTCAGGGATGTGCTGCCAGTATTTGAACTAGAGGCTTTCATAAAAATTTTACTCCTTAGACTGTACATATGCTTGCAGAGAAGATGGTGGGATCTATACATTTGTTTTCTCATTTAAACTAAAATGCTTTTTGATAACCGTAACCAAGGCAGATGGAAATATTCTTGGGAAAGAAACTGTTATGAAATTGTCCTTTGCTGAAAACATTTATATTTTGTTGCTGAAAAACTATACTTTATATATTGATACGATAGCCCAGAGCTCATCCCATGTAATTTGAAGTGTGGCATGTGGTAAAACTTTGTAGGAGTTCTGGACGTATCTTCTTTTGTTGTCTAATTGTTGTGGTTTTGCAGATACCTTTAATTTAATACAATCTCATCCATTTCAATTATAAAGAATTTGCTCTTCAGAAGTATTTTTTTCTGAGCTCCAGGGATAAGTAGTATCAAATAGGAATTGCAGTGCAGCCTGGTTAAGAGGCATGACATGGCTAAGATTTTGGCACTGGTATTTTTAGTAAAAGTCACAGACAGGACGTGAGCAATAAACAATAAATCATGGAAGTCTGAATCCTGCCATGCAGGGCTGGAGCCGGAGCTCCACCACCCAGGGCTGAAGCCCGAGCCCCGTCACCTGCGGCTGAAGGTGAATCACGTAAAATCAAGGAATCTGTGACTGACTGGCAGCCTTATGCATGAGCACAAAATTGTGAGTGAGGAGGGCTTGAGTTCTATTTGTGGCTTTATTGCCATTCACTTTGTGGTCTCAGGTAAGCTGCTTATGATTTCATGTCAGTTGCCCCATCTGTAAAATGGGGATAATCATACCTACCTGCACACCTCAGAAGGGTGTTTTAAGCATAAATTAGTTATCTGCTGTACGGTGCTTTGAATTTAAAACTGCTTAGTACTATGATTTAGCATCCTGAGAGGGATTGAGCTCCACCAGCGGAAAGGCAGTCATCCAACCTCCCATTTAACTTGCTCGTTGAATTTTAATTAAAGGATCCAAGGAACTCCTGAATATCCCCTCCAGCACATCTGCATGGAAGGGAATGTATGATTTGTGTTATTGCTGAATGGTTGGTTGGCTGAGGAGAGTATGTGGTTTATCTGGTAAGCTTTAAAAATATTTGTATTGTTCATGTGCCCACAGCATTAGATGGGAATAAAAATAAATAAATAAATAAATAAATAATCTTCATAAACGCAAACAGCCCAAAGATATTTACATTATTAATCTTCCTTTCTAATTTCGTCATACGAATTTGTGTTAGGACTTATTTATCATAATGTCTACAATTCTTTTTTCACTCTATGGCATTAGGGTGTTGGGCGGTATATAGAGTGAATGTATTAGAATTTTCCAATTGAAGACCAAGATTCACTGTTATTTAAATCAGAAGTAAACATGATTTTAATACTCTCAACCTCATCTTGCGCACATGCTTCCTTATATTATTAAACTGCCACACAATTTAGTAACAGATCCTCAGCTGGTAAATTGGCATAGGTTAATTTCTATTAAAAAAACTACACAGGGCTTAAAGAATGGGAGTCACAAGAGATTGTGGTCCAGACAAACAATAACTAAAAATCAAGCCAGATCACCCAGAGATGCACTTTAAGCACTGTTTTACCAAAGCTACTGTTCCCAGGTTATCATAGACTCCTTACTTTTTTCAGACTGCTTTAAGCACTGGAAGTACATTAATTTATACACAAGAATCTTGGTACAGCAAAGAACCTGCACATGTGCTTAACTTTATGTACATAAGCAGTCACTGATTTCAATTGATGCACTTTTCAAAGCTTTGCTGGACTGGGATCCACTGGAGGAAGACTGTTGTCTGTTAGGGCCAGATTTTCAAAGGTATTTAGGCAACAAAAGATATACATAGTGGGGTTTACCGAAGTGCCTATTCACTCCTTAGCTGGCTTCTGCAAATCCCTTTCTTAGCCCTGGTCTACACCATGAGTTTAGGTGAAATTTAGCAGCGTTAGGTCAATTTAACCCTGCACCCGTCCACACGTCGAAGCCATTTTTGTCAACTTAAAGGTCTCTTAAAATCGATTTCTATACTCCTCCCCAACAAGGGGATTAGCACTAAAATCAACCTCACTGGGTCGAATTTGGGATAGTGTGGACTCAATTAGATGGTATTGGCCTCTGGAAGCTATCTCAGAGTGCTTCATTGTGATCGCTCTGGACAGCACTTTCAAATCAGATGCACTAGTTAGGTACACAGGAAAAGCCACGGGAACTTTTGAATTTCATTTCTTGTTTGGCCAGCGTGGTGAGCTGATCAGCACAGGTGACCATGCAGAGCTCATCAGCACAGGTGACCATTCAGTCCCAGAATTGCAAAAGAGCTCCAGCATAGACCGAACGGGAGGTACTGGATCTGATTGCTGTATGGGGAAATGAATCTGTGCTGTTAGAGCTCCGTTCCAAAAGACGTAATGCCAATATATATGCCAAAATCTCCAAGGGCATGATGGACAGGAGAGCAGAGTTGCAGTGGAAGTGGTGGAGCCATACACCATGGACAAGAACGGCTCGCAGTCCTACTGCACCGTCTGCTGTGAAGGCACACAGGAGCTGCAGCGGTGACGGTGAGCTGAGCGGGCTCCATGCTTGCCGTGGTATGGCATCTGCATGGGTAACCCAGGAGAAAAGGTGCGAAACGATTGTCTGCCGTTGCTTTCACGGAGGGAGGGGCGACTGACGCTACCCCTTCCTGCTTCTCCATGTGGGCACCAATGATACTGCCAAGAATGACCTTGAGCGTATTACTGCAGACTACGTGGCTCTGGGAAGAAGGATAAAGGCGTTTGAGGCGCAAGTGGTGTTCTCGTCCATTCTCCCTGTGGCAGGAAAAGGCCGGGGTAGAGACCGTCGAATCGTGGAAGTCAACGAATGGCTACGCAGATGGTGTCGGAGAGAAGGGTTTGGATTCTTTGACCATGGGATGGTGTTCCAAGAAGAAGGAGTGCTAGGCAGAGACGGGCTCCACCTGACGAAGAGAGGGAAGAGCATCTTTGGAAGCAGGCTGGCCAACCTAGTGAGGAGGGCTTTAAACTAGGTTCACCGGGGGAAGAAGACCAAAGCCCCGAGGTAAGTGGGGAAGTGGGATACCAGGAGGAAGCACAAGTAAGTGAGTGCAAGAGGGGAGGGCTCCTGCCCCATACTGGGACAGCAGGACAATCGGTGAGTTATCTTAAATGCCTATACACAAATGCAAGAAGCCTGGGGAACAAGCAGGGAGAACTGGAAGTCCTGGCACAGTCAAGGAATTATGATGTAATTGGAATAACAGAGACTTGGTGGGATAACTCACACGATTGGAGTACTGTCATGGATGGATATAAACTGTTCAGGAAGGATAGGCAGGGCAGAAAAGGTGGGGGAGTTGCGTTGTATGTAAGAGGGCAGTATGACTGCTCAGAGCTCCAGTATGAAACTGCAGAAAAACCTGAGAGTCTCTCGATTAAATTGAGAAGTGTGAGAAACAAGGGTAATGTCGTGGTGGGAGTCTGCTACAGACCACCAGACCAGGGGGATGAAGTGGACGAGAAGTTACTAGATCGCAGGCCCTGGTTCTCATGGGTGACTTTAATCACCCCGACATCTGCTGGGAGAGCAATACAGCGGTCCACAGACAATCCAGGAAGTTTTTGGAAAGTGTAGGGGACAATTTCCTGGTGCAAGTGCCGGAGGAACCAACTAGGGGAAAAGCTCTTCTTGACCTGCTGCTCACAAACAGGGAAGAAATAGTAGAGGAAGCAATAGTGGATGGGAACCTGGGAGGCAGTGACCATGAGATGGTCGAGTTCAGGGTCCTGACACAAGGAAGAAAGGAGAGCAGTAGAATACAGAGCCTGGACTTCAGAAAAGCAGACTTTGACTCCCTCAGGGAACTGATGGGCAAGGTCCCCTGGGAGAATAACATGAGGGGGAAAGGAGTCGAGGAAAGCTGGCTGTATTTTAAAGAAACCTTATTGAGGTTGCAGGAACAAACCATCCCGATGTGTAGAAAGAAAAGTAAATATGGCAGGCGACCAGCTTGGCTTAACAGTGAAATCCTTGCTCGTCTTAAACACAAAAAAGCAGCTTACAAGAAGTGGAAGATTGGACAAATGACCAGGGAGGAGTATAAAAATATTGCTCAGGCATGCAGGAGTGAAATTAGGAAGGCCAAATCACACTTGGAGTTGCAGCTAGCTGGAGATGTTAGGAGTAACAAGAAGGGTTTCTTCAGGTATGTGAGCAACAAGAAGAAAGTCAAGGAAAGTGTGGGCCCCTTGCTGAATGAGGGAGGGAACCTTGTGACAGAGGATGTGGAGAAAGCTAGTGTACTCAATGCTTTTTTTGCCTCTGTCTTCACAGACAAGGGCAGCTCCCAGACAGCTGCACTCCGCAGCACGGTATGGGGAGGAGGTGACCAGCCCTCTGTGGAGAAAGAAGTAGTTCGGGACTATTTAGAAAAGCTGGACGAACACACGTCCATGGGGCCGGATGCACTGCATCCGAGGGTGCTAAAGGAGTTGGCTGATGTGATTGCAGAGCCATTGGCCATTATCTTTGACAAATCATGGCAATCGGGGGAGGTCCCGGATGACTGGAAAAAAGCTAATGTAGTGCCCATCTTTAAAAAAGGGAAGAAGGAAGATCCGGGGAACTACAGGCCAGTCAGTCTCACCTCAATCCCTGGAAAAATCATGGAACAGGTCCTCAAGGAATCAATTCTGAACCACTTAAAGGAGGGGAAAGTGATCAGGAACAGTCAGCATGGATTCACCAAGGGCAAGTCATGCCTGACTAACCTAATTGCCTTCTATGATGAGATAACTGGCTCTGTGGATGAGGGGAAAGCAGTGGATGTGCTATTTGACTTTAGCAAAGCTTTTGATACAGTCTCCCACAGTGTTCTTGCCAGCAAGTTAAAGAAGTATGGGCTGGATGAATGGACGGTAAGGTGGATAGAAAACTGGCTGGATGGCCGTGCTCAACGGGTAGTGATCAATGGCTCCATGTCTAGTTGGCAGCCGGTATCAAGTGGAGTGCCCCAAGGGTCGGTGCTGGGGCCGGTTTTGTTCAATATCTTCATCAACGACCTGGAGGATGGTGTGGACTGCACCCTTAGCAAGTTTGCAGATGACACTAAACTGGGAGGAGTGGTTGATACGCTGGAGGGTAGGGATAGGATACAGAGGGACCTAGACAAATTAGAGGATTGGGCCAAAATAAATCTGATGAGGTTCAACAAGGACAAGTGCAGAGTCCCGCACTTAGGACGGAAGAATCCCATGCACTGCTACAGACTAGGGACCGAATGGCTGGGCAGCAGTTCTGCAGAAATGGACCTAGGGGTTACAGTGGACGAAAAGCTGCATATGAGTCAACAGTGTGCCCTTGTTGCCAAGAAGGCTAACGGCATTTTGGGCTGTATAAGTAGGGGCATTTCCAGCAGATCGAGGGACGTGATTATTCCCCTCTATTCGGCACTGGTGAGGCCTCATTTGAAGTACTGTGTCCAGTTTTGGGCCCCACACTACAAAAAGGATGTGGATAAATTGGAAAGAGTCCAACGGAGGGCAACAAAAATGATTAGGGGGCTGGAGCACATGACTTATGAGGAGAGGCTGAGGGAACTGGGATTGTTTAGCCTGCAGAAGAGAAGAGTGAGGGGGGATTTGATAGCTGCTTTCAACTACCTAAAAGGGGGTTCCAAAGAGGATGGATCTAGACTGTTCTCAGTGGTAGAAGATGACAGAACAAGGAATAATGGTCTCAAGTTGCAGAGGGGGAGGTTTAGGTTGGATATTAGGAAAAACTTTTTCACTAGTAGGGTGGTGAAGCACTGGAATGGGTTACCTAGGGAGGTGGTGGAATCTCCTTCCTTAGAGGTTTTCAAGGTCAGGCTTGACAAAGCCCTGGCTGGGATGATCTAGTTGGGGTTGGTCCTGCTTTGAGCAGGGGGTTGGACTAGATGACCTCCTGAGGTCCCTTCCAACCCTGAGATTCTATGATTCTATGATTCTATGTACCCAAAATCACCCGCAACAATGTTTTTGCCCCATCAGGCATTGGGAGCTTAACCCAGAATTCCAATGGATGGCGGAGACCGTGGGAACTGTGGTATAGCTACCCACAGTGCACCGCTCTGTAAGTCGATGCTAACCACGGTAATGAGGATGCACTCTGCTGACTTAATGAGCTTAGTGTGGACACACACAATCGACTGTATAAAATCTCTTCTGAAAAATCGACTTCTATAAAATCGACCTAATTTCGTAGTGTAGACATACCCTTAGGCACCTATGGTCAGGTCTACTCTACCCCACAGTTCAAACTAAAGGTGTGTGAATAGTGCTGTAACTCCCCCTTGTGGATGCTGTGTGTATGATCTTAAAGGTCCATTTATATGCCATGTTGTAGCTGTGCTGGTCCCAGGATATTAGAGAGACAAAGTGGATGAGATAAAATATTTTATTGGACTAACTTCTGTTGGTGAGAGAGACAAGCTTTCAAGCTACACAGAGCTCTTCTTCAGGTCTCTCAGGTATCACCTCATCTACCTTGTCTCTCATGTATTGTACAGGGAGCCTGGGTGACTAACTCATGGCTGAGGATTTCACCATGCAGCAGGGCACCTAAAAGTCCCTTTGTGAAGCTAGCCCTAAGCTCTTAGGAGAGGCCCTGGGCTAAATTAGGAGGAATATTTTAGCGAGCCTAGGGCTAATGTTGTTGGTAGAAATGGATGAGGAAATTTTCCCAGGACTTTCACATATTACCCCTGTTTCTACCTAGAATTATTAGCCCTTCACTTTCAATCATTTCAAATACAACCTCACAGTTCATTTTGTCAAACATTTGGAACTCCAGGTGTCCAAAGGTGTCCGTTTGAAGTTATTCTTTAGATTTTTTCCCTAAAAAATTGCAGTGGAAATTTTTTTATTGCTCATCTTTTCCCTTCCCAACCCCCTTGGTAGAGTGTTTCAATATTAAATGGCATGGGGGTGTTCAGGAGCTGCACCTTGTTTAATTAAATGAATTATTCACATAATTTTTAACAATCCTGATTTAACCTGAACACTGGTTTCAGCTAAACATTTTGTGGTAAGTTTTCACAGCGCTGTGCAAGGAGTTACTCTGTGAAATAGAACTTGTGTATGAAATATCTCCATGACTCACTCTGTATATGTCATATATAGAGATTTGCAGTCTATATAAATAAGATGAAATACATAATGTAACAAACTAATGCAGAAGCCTCTGAATACCATGGACTATGAAATATGCCTGGCCTATATGAGTAGGGAGGGGGGCATAAGAAGCTCTTTCCCTCCATCCCGGCATCTATGCAGCAGTCAGCCATGAATTTCTTGGATATGCGTGGATGTACAAGAGCTAGAGCCAGCTAATGCAGATGGCAGCGCTCGCTGGCAGAGAAGAAGGTGTGTTTGGGTGGGAGTGTGGCCATTGCTCCACTCCCACCCTGTGCATTGGACATTGCCAGCAAAGGATTACTTTGGGGAGTGATGTGGCAAACGTTGAAGCATAGCATGCTCTCCCCGGCTCAATATCCAGGAGGCCTTATGCCAATTACAGGTACAACACCTCCTGCTGCCAATGCTGTAGCCCTAGAGGAATTCCTATCACCATCGTAGCTTTTTGAAGGCAGTCAGTTCCATAATTTTGCCCCAGCATTCTTGAAAGCTTTCCTGGCCCTGCAGTTCTTATTGAATCTAGCCCTGTATTAGTTTCCAAAATTGTTCCAACCTGTCACAATTTTAAGTGTGTGAAAGTATGAGAAACCTTGGCTTTGAAAATGTGAATAATATTAGACACATTTAATACATATACATTGAGGAAAGCATTCTTTTTCTGTTTATCAACGTAATAAAAATAGCTAAATTCAATTCACCTGGTATGATTAATTGATCTTGAAGCTCCAGGGTAATTTGCATTAAAGGTAGTATTGTCTGTACAATGAACATTATTGGCATTGGTTCCAATGATGTTTATAGTCCTCGGTGTATTATTATCACAGTTATTGAATCTGTTATAGTTATTTGCACATTATTGCTATTATGCATGGAAACAATAATTGCTGGATTAGCAAATGGAATGCACATTGGCTTTTTTACATAATTCTTCATGGTGGGCATCATCTTTGAAATATCTCTTATCAGTAGCTGTAAAGTCAGACAGATGGTAGAGCAGAGAACCTGCCAATCAGGAAACAGAACAAACAAAAAATGAAGAAATTCTCCAAGGATGCTGCATCAGTACAAGGGCACTATTAATTAAACCTGAAGAATAACACAATGCTAAAATTTCTGGATGAAGAACATAAACAGGAGACCTAACTGATGAGTATGCTACAAGGTATTGTTCTAATTAGCATAATTTCCAGTATGAGACAAGTATTATTTTTATTGTAAATCTTTTTAGAGGGCACAAAATTTTGGATGAATGCATTATTTTCCTATTTATGAGTTTAAAATAACTATCTATCATTATAATAGACATAGTAAACCTTGACATTTTGGAAAAAAAATGTTTTAAAGGTTAATTATATTTGTAAATACTTTACATGTGCTAATTTATTATGTTGTTAAACTAACACACTCTTAAAGAAAAAGGAAAATGTTGCCATGGCATCCTGTTGTTTCTAATAAATAACACACATTATACATGACCATCTAATAGTAAATTTGACCCTGAGCCCATGAGAATGAAAGCCTCCTATGAGATGCTGAGCACCCTCATCTTCTAAAATGTGCCTCGTACTGAAAGGTGCTGAGCATTCCCATTCTCCTCTATGGGCCAATTTCCACAGCTGAACTGCATCCCCCACGAGGCTCTTTGGACAGGGACTCCCATGATGCACCACCTCTTCTCTTCAAGAAGGAAGACCATGATAGTGCATTTGTTATTTAGTTGACATTTTCTATAAGAAAAAAATGTTTTTGAACACCTTTACTCTACTATGTCACTTCTTATTTGTCTTTAATTCTAATCCTTTTTAATCTCTTCTCATGTAAAGTCTTCTTCACAATTCTAATTATTTTCATAATCTTTCTTTTTTTCTTCTATATCTTATTTGTGATGGGCATGATGAGTGTGGAAACAAAAGTGATCATTATTCAAGGTTGATATAGGAATGATTTATAAAATGGTATTAGAATATTTTGAGCACTTCCCATTCCTAATATGGCCCAACAACCTGTGTGGGTTTTCTTGTTTTGTTTTTGTGCTGTTGGTGTAGTGAGCAGACATTTTCATTGAGCTATCCATAATGTTGTCTACGTCTTTTCCCTGAAGAAATTTAAGTTTTTCACAATTCCTTTTTATCTGTGACTAAGCTAAATTGTTTTGTGATTTGCAAATTTTGCCCTTCTTTAAAATCATACATAAACAATGGGAGATTATTGGCACATCCCACTATTAGCCTCTTTGGATGTTAAAAATTGGTTATTTTTGATCTACCTCTTTCCTTTCCCTCTAAATCTTCTTATAACCTGTTCATAATCCTTGACAGAGTTTTCCCCTCTTACCCCATGACTACTTATTTCTCTGTGTATCTCCTTGAACAGAACATTATCAATCACTTTTGGAAAGTTATAAACCTACCCAGTTTCTTTATTCATTGTTTTATGGACTTTTTCATTTCCTTAAAAAATGTTGGATGAATATCATTCAGTCCTGGTAACTTAATGCAGTTTAAATTCTCACTTTGTTCCTTCAGTTCTCCATTTGAAATTTCAATCTCTGACAATGTCTCATCTTAATTTTCTCGAAGGAGTAACTCTGGATTAGATGGCCAAGGAGGGCATAGCACATCTCAATTGAAAGGGTACAAAGTCCCTTAACTACCTGTGCACTCCCAAGATCCTGGGATCTCTGTGGGCCAGGCTGGTCACCACACAGTACTACTGAGGAAGTCTACTTAAAATTTCCCTTGGCTTTTTATGATCCGAAAGGCTTTTGTGGAAACCAGACATAGGCGGGTCATAAAGGAGCTCAGGATCCCCTGGGGCTTGCTAAGCCAGTTTTTAGGCCACTGCACATCATCATAGCAGCACAAAAAGCCCTCATGCAGAGGTGGTGAAAGGACCATGGTTTACGTTAATGGACAACTAGTCTGGACAAAGCACAAGATTCCTATAGTTACATAAAGATCCAACGTACTTTAAACATTTAGCAAAGAAGAGCATTCAGGTTTCCTCAACCCCTATCAGTTTGGCTTTAAGCCTGAATATAACACTGGCTGATGATTGAGCTCCATGTAATGATATACAATGGTTAGGTGCAGAGCCGTAACTAGCTATTTTTGCGCCCGAGGCAAGAATATAAAATTGCGGGGCCCCCCCCATATAATTTCATAGTAGTTACGGTACTCTGCCCCACTCGGACATTTAGAATTCTTCATACTATTTCATAGTGCAGGGTCTTGTTCAATGAAAAATTAAAAATACACTTAGGACTGGTCTACACTAACCCCCCCTGTCGAACTAAGATACGCAACTTCAGCTACGTTAATAATGTAGCTGAAGTCGAAGTATCTCAGTTCGATCTTACCTAGGGTCCAGATGCGGCGCGCAGGCTCCCCCGTCGACAGCGCTTACTCCTTGCGACGAGCAGGATTACAAGCGTCGACGGGGGAGCACTTCCTGGTTCGATTTATCGCGTCTAGACAAGACGCGATAAATCGAACCCAGAAGATCGATCCGACGCGTCCGACGCAGCGGGTAAGTGTAGCCTAGCCCTTATAGAATCAGCATGGAGACATTCCTCCCTCAACAACCTTGTCTTCCCAACAAGCTGGCCAAACCCAGCCACTTGGTTATAGGACTGTTCAACTTTAACAGCTTTCCCTCCATCTGAGACCTTTTTAACACTGTCCACACTGGATCTTTCAAAAGGAAAGTCAGTGGATCCATTCACAAGAGAAAATTTCTGGTTGTTAGGAACTGATACTTTCGTGATAAAATCACTTCCACCCCCTTCAATTGCAGTAAACTGCTTGCAAAGGCTACCACAAGGATTCATTTCCCAGGAACTTCTTTAAGCAACAAGTTACTTCTCTCAGAAATTTTGCTCTTACCCTTTTCACCTAGGGCTTGCTCTGAAGGAACACTTTCCTAGATGTTCATATTGATGCATTTCATCTATCAACAGTTTATGTTTTACTGACCAGGAGGTCTTGTTAAGTCACCTGCAGGCCATCCATTTGAAAAGATGGCATTACTGTTGAATAGTTCTGTGTACAGCTGGTCAGAAACTGGAATTTCTGTTCTGACATTTCACATTATTTTTCATACAGATCCTACCAAAATTCTAAAATTTTGAAATTTCCCATGAAATTAAATTCCTCCCCCTAAAAATTTGATTTGGGACCATTGAAATATTTCATTCTGATAATATTGAATCAGTTCCTTTTTATAAGGTAAAAATGTTTCTTTTTTACTATTTTTTGATTTATTTCATTTTGATTTTCATAGTAAATTATAACGTATCATATATTAAATATTATTTCAAAAATGGGATATTATACCAAAATATCTGTTATAAATATAATAAAATAATCTCTCTATATAGAAAAGTTGAAATAGAATTAACTGAAAGTTAAAACAGATCATTTAGCTTGTTGAAATGACTTTTCAACAATCAAAATGAAATATTTTGACATTATAAAAATGAAGCAAGTAAGTCAAAACTATTTATTTTCCCATAGAAAAGTTCATCAAAATTGACACATTCCTGTGAAACATTTTAATTTTGACCAGAAACGTAGTCTGCCAAAACATTTTTGACCAGCTTTAGTTCTGTGCTTTCCTATTTGAGACAGCTTGCCTGGTGGTTCAGGGCAATTGCTCAACCGCCCTGAAGATGCTGTCATGCGGGATTCCACAAAGCTCTCTTTTCGTACCCCCTTCCTGTACCATATGTGTGAATGGTCACTGGCAGAGAGAATGAGGAAATTTAGTCTGTGGTTTCTCTTTTTTATGTAACTAAACAGGTGTTTTTATTTTATTTTATTAATTCATTCATTTCCTACCTGAAACTGAGGTATCTTGAAGTTTATTCCAGATCAGGTAATTAGGGGAAGAATCTTGAGGATCTGGCATTGGTGCTTCTGCCTCTATTACTGAAGGAGTTTACCCACCTTTGTCTATGAGGTTTGCAGTTTGAGGGTACTCTCAGACCTCTGACTGCTTCTGGAAACCAAGTGACCAAGAATCTCTATTTACATCCATGTCTGGTTAGGAGTTTGAAATCCTTTCTTTCAAATCCAAATCTCACTACCTTCTGACTTCTAGACTGGATTACTACAATGCAGTCTTCATGGAGCTATGTTTAGAGACCTCTCAGAAGCTTCGGCTGGTGCAGAATACGGCTGCCTACATTATAAGCAGAATCTTCAGGAGGTGACATTTTACACTCATCTTTTTTGCTTCTGAGAGCAGTCCATTGTGTGGACTTCGATCTATAGAGCTTGCTTCTTGTGATTAACAAAGAAGCATGTGCTGCCATGGAGATGGGTCAGAGTTCTTGAGATAGCAGGCTACAGATTTTACATTTCTGGGGGTTGGTGACCTGGCATTCTCAACAGAAGATCATCAACTCTGGAATTCACTTATCCAGCTGATCTAACATAACCTGTGTCCATTCAGAGTTAAAATATGGTGCCAGACCATTTTTTCTCTCTCTCAGGTATTGTGTAAAGGAGTCGGTGAGATGGAAGGGAAATTTTTTATTTGATTCTCTCTTGGGGAATATCACTTCCTTTTGATGTTTGGGAGGAAAAATTATGGACTAGCTTAAGTCAGGGTCCATTCTGACTTCTGCTGCCATACAACCTGTGACAGGGCCATTGCAGTGGAAATTCTTCTGTGACAAGAAAATGCGTCAGTACAAGGCAGCTGTAACTTGCCCTCTACTGGAACACCTGTAGTCAGCCTATATAGCCCAAACAATGAGTAGCCCGGTCAGGAAGAAGTGTAGCAACAAAGGCCAAGGGATCTACTGATTCAGAGCTCGATCCAGCACTTATTGAAGTTAATGGCAACGCTCCCAATGACTTCAATGATTAAGAATCAGGCCTTCATTGCATTGCTGGTGGAGGTGCTTTGCAGCCCACAGTAGAGATTAAAACCTCCCTCTATCTTCCCACCCCAGAGAAACCTTGAACGAAAGCAGCTGATGTGAATTCCCTCGGCACCCAGTGAACTAGGCTGGTGTATAAAGGTGCAGTTTGTAAAAGAAGGAAGACCCCCAAGATATTTTACTTTAGAAGTCAAGTTGACAAGATATGTTTTTAACAAGTTTTTAAAAGTAAATATAAAATGGTAAAATAAAAGGAACATGATGGATTCTCCATTACTGACCATTTTTAAATGAATATTGGATTCCTTCCCCCACCCCCACCCCCACCCCCCAAGGAATGGTCTAGGAACTATTTTGGATAAGTTCTAAGGCTTGTGGTATACACGAGGTCAGCCTAGATGATCACAGTGGTTCCTTCTGGCTTTGGAATTTATGAAACAATCAAGGCTCCTACCTAAATTCCGCAATCTAACCCATACACTAAATTTAGTGCTTTGGGATTGTTTTGCATGAAAGGTGCTATAAAGAGGTACACTTCTGTCATAATATTGGATAAATAAATAATAACACTGACTATGAAAAAGCTTTACAGATAAATGTTCTGAAAAAGGCTGTGTTAGATATGAAAAAGAAGGAAGATCCCTAAGATGTTTTACTTTAGAAATCAAGTTGAGTAGACATGTTTTAATTAGTTTTTAAAAGTAAATATAAAATGGTAATACTGTACATTCTGCATAATTGGTGCATAAGAAGTTCAAGCTTCCAACCCCATGTTGACAGACATACCACTGGGATGTTAAATTGATTATTAGAAGTGGAATTTGTTGCCCTGAGGAGATGTAGCCAAATAATAATTCAGTCAAATATAGCAATTTGTGCAAGGCAATAATGCCAATAACAAAAGCTTTTTGGCAGGCAAGTAACCGGTGAGAACTAGCGAGACAGAGGAGAATATGGCTCTGCTTTTTGGCTCTTAAAATAATCCTGCTACAGCAACTTGTACTACTTGGTAATTGCTGAAGAATAGTGTAAAGAAAACCTATCATAATAAAATGACAGTAATATAGCTACTGTAGATGCTGCATAATAACTGTAAAAAAATACACTCAGCTTCACCCATCTTTAAATAGCAAGTGCTTGGGCCTGTATAGGAGACCAAAGTTATATGGGTGAAGTGTACAAATTGCAACAATGTTATTTCTGCACAGATGGACTGGATACTACTGTCAGTAACAGAAGGCAAAATTGAAATCTAGGACTGGGAGCCTGTGTAAGTAGAAGTTCTAGAACCTCTTTGTTTCCTCTGAATCCTTCTGGGGTATGACGTGCACTTCTTATCCCTATGAATGATGGAAAGTTAAGCTCCAAGACCCTGCAGAGCAGCTGAGATTAGTGTGGATCTTGGGGAATATGCAAAAGATTGTAGCCAATTCCCTGTGTTTCTCCTGGCAGCAACTGCCCTGGAGCCTTCTGTAGAGTGAACTTCTACCCATAAAGGTGACTATTTTAAAATGACACTTTTTCTTCTGAGTGAGAGCTCTGTGTAAGCTCGAAAGCTTGTCTCTTTCAGGGACAGAAGTTGATCCAATAAAAGATATTATGTCACCTACTTTGTTTACCTGTGGTACCTCACCCACCTTCTCTTTCAACAAATTAGGCCCCTGAGTGTATTCAGAATATTTTCTGCAGGCTTTAATGACAAATTATACGCTTTTACTGATATTCACTTTTTTAACCTTGCAGAGCCAACACAGCTAAGAGTGAACTGGGTTCTACTTTCTAGAGCATAATCTACATAATTTTGTTAAGTGCCAATCATACATTTTAACAAAGGCAATGGGGGGCTGCATAAGTAGCATTAAGGTGATTATATGCAATGGTGTTGGTTGTACAAGCATGTGTGGGAATAATTTGTCCAGTAGAATCTTTATTACAAGTGATGATACTGTAGCCAAGAATAAAAGATATCAGGTATATTTAGGATATAGATGTGGAATATAAAGAATAATTAATGTTGAAACACATACCTGTTACTATGGTGATAAGGTGATATAAATGTTAATGAGTATACGGGGAATTAATCAGTTAGCCTATTAAAAAAGGCATCCCAAAAGGACTGGGATGTGGACATTCAAATAAGGAAAATGGGTTAAACTTTCATAAATATGTATGAACCCCAGTTGGCATCAGCCTAATACATGATAAAAGCTGTATCTCAGCCTGCATGCCGTAGTGGTGGGAGATGCCAAGATGACGTCTGGTGGTGATGATGATGGTGTGGTTGAAGATGAAGACTAACACTTTGGGTTTTTCTACAAAGCATGGAATGAGTAATGCACATATTATGCATTCTATCATGGTCTCTTTCTCTCCTTTACCAGATTGCAGTGTGTGTATTGCTTGGTTGGTTAATAAAAGTAATTATTATAGAAAGTAAGTACTATAGAGACTATGTAGTCTATGTTCTGTACCATGGGGTCCCCTTCTATTGATAACTTCTCTCCTGTAGTCTATCTTGTGTTCTGAACTCTCATAGACTAATGCAGGTGTAAACCCTCACCTTGGGGTGGGTAATTGGTTAAAATAACCCATAACTATAGATAAGGCTCCAATCCACAAGAAAGAACAAATCCAGTTGGAAGTCCAGATCTCAGTTTGCATGTACAGGACTGAGAGTTAGGGGAAACTTCTTTTTACTTTATAAGCTGAACACATTTGATTTGAAAATCATTAAGAAACAATGAATAGGGAACTCAATGCAACTGAAGAACAACTTCTCAGAGTAGAACCATGCTTTAAGGTTGAGCCCTATCAGTAAGCCCAGTGACTGCACAGGCTCCAATCAAAGAAAAAAGGATTTGTTCACGTGGCAATTGGTAAAGGAGCATGCAAGCCCTGCCCCACGCACTTCTGGACAAGGGTCAGTTTGCAGCAGCTTTCGTGCCTTGTTTTCTCCACGAGTTAGGGCTTCCCCACAGGAATGACACCAGTCTTATCTGTGCTTATGCCCAACCTGGCTTCATTATTGGCACAATGTCACCTTCACTCCCACAAACAAGAAAATTCATCTAATTCTAAACCCCAGTGTCCAGGGAGAGTAGCAGTCCCTCCTTTTTCCAGTTCACCCATTCCTGGGCTCCTCTCCAACAAGGCTGCTCAATGCTTTAACATTTCACCATCCTCTTGCCAGGTAGTAATTCTCCAGGCTCTCCCTCTGGAGATAAACTTCTTCTCTAACCATATTACGTATAGTTCCACCTTTCCGCAGATGGTGCCTGCTCAGGATTCTTTCCCTGGAGAACTTCTTTAGCTCAGAACTCCAGGTGCCTCTTACCAGGCTCACCCTCTTCCTTTTCTTCTCCCTGCTTCCTGTCCGGAACCTTCTTTATAAGGCCCAGGTGGCTTCCCTTATGCCCAGTTGGGCAGCAGGTGTTCGGTCACAGGTGCATTGGACCCCACTACCTCTTAAAGGTGCTCCTGATACAATGCAATCAAAAACAGTACAGCTTAGGGACAGAACCCACTCTTTCAATATGCCCTTGTGATTTTTATGTTCACTGTTATTTTTGTTGCATGAAAAAACTGTAGGCTGCTAGTCTACTGATACTCCAGTTTTGTTGTCTATGGATTTGTGCTGTGCACATTCATACTGACCAAACCACTACCATTGAGTGCTATGCCCACTTTTCATCCCTCTGCTTTCCTTGTGATCGTCTGTCATCTAATTCACATTAATAGTGCTCATGAGGATTCAGAGTCTCATCATAGTTCCTCCAGAGCTTTGACCACCTGCGCAGTGGGAATTAAGCATTTCAGCTGTTTGGGGGAGGGGTGGTCAGTGTTCTAATTCTGATCTAATGCATACAACAATAACAAAACCCTGAGAATATTGAATCCTTTCTTTGAACTCCAGCATTGGGTACTAAAGCACTGTACAGCAGGTACCTTTGCCAAAATTGTAAACCACTATTCTAAAAAGAAGTGAGAGATAAAAAAGTCTAGATATCCAAGACCGGCAGCTTGGTCTCAGGGGCATGAAGGGGGGAAAAAGAACATTGCTGATAAGTTGCAAATCCAAGCACATTTAGTTGCACGTTTCAAAATGTGTCAAGTTTAAATGCACATCAACACACTTCATTAATTTCAAAGCTGCCACAAATTTTGAAAGTGCTACAGACTGAATTTTTTTTATGACTTTCCTCAAAGTTCATACGCCTAAAATTATTCCTTTTCACATCAATACAAATAGTTTTTTACTGTGAGGAGCTCACTTCTATTGTACAAAACTTCTATTTTTTTAAGCAAGGCTTTCTGTAGTCGGTGAAAAAAGTATTGGATATAGCAGGAAATACATAGTAAAGTACACAGACACTATGTTAATTAAAATAGAAGGTACTGATCCAATCAAAGATGCTTTTTTGTAAGGGAAAGCTGTTATCTTTTTTACTTTTCCTATTTGATATATGATGCTATAAGAGCTATGGAGAAGTCTTTCTCAGTCTACTAATGGCCATATATAAGAGAAACAGGGAGCACACAGAGGATAATTTAATTTTGCTTCATTGTATTACATAGTATCTGTGTGAGAGTTGCAGAAGTGAAATCAGGAAGCTGCAGGGAAAGTTGTATTCTCTACTTGCTAATATTTTCTTTCTTTCCCACTCTACCCTCACCCCTCAAAAAAAGAAAAGAAAAAAAAGGAATGGTTGTTGCACTGTAAGCTAATAATATTTAACTTCCAGGGAATGTATATTCTACATAAAAATAATTTTGTTACATTTAAGTACATGTATTTTAAATTAAACTCTACTTCCTACCATGAGTAAATAGTAAATATGTGTTCTTATTGCATATACCATAAACTTGGGTTGGGTATTTGTATTGTGAGTTTATATTAAATAGTTATTTATAATCAGAGAATGTCAGGGTTACAGAATTTGGGATTCAAAAGTCAGGAAATGACCAAATTAAATCTATCTGAGCAACCTTAACTCTGCCTCTTTCTATGTACCTGCAGTCTTCA
Organism: Chelydra serpentina; assembly: GCA_037349315.1. Taxonomy (NCBI): domain Eukaryota; kingdom Metazoa; phylum Chordata; order Testudines; family Chelydridae; genus Chelydra; species Chelydra serpentina. The sequence goes on from JBAIAC010000004.1 coordinate 74,504,314, forward strand.
AAGAGATTCTGAAATGAATAGTATCTGTATACACTGAGTAGTCCCTATGAAACCAATGGAGCTACTTGCAAAGAAAGGTAATACTCACCATGAGTAAAGGTGGCAGAATCCAGCCATAAGTGATTAACCAGAGAAGAAGGTATAATAGTTTTATGGAAATAGATGTGTAGTAAGTATTGGGCTAGTTTGGAGAAGATTCGGAATTGAACAAAAACTGATAGCCTTGTGTTTTAAAGAGCCAGTCAGTAGTAACAGCAGTTTAGCTAAAGGTTTTCTAGTGAACTACGCTGCCTTGTTTGAAGGATTTGTGATCATCCCAGGATGGTGGTTCTCAACTGTGGTCCACCGCTTCTTCAGGGAAAGCACCTGGCATGCCAGGCTGGTTTGTTGACCTGCCGTGTCCGCAGGTTTGGCCGGTTGCGGCTCCCACTGGCCTCGGTTTGCCGCTCCAGGCAAATGGGGGCTGTGGGATGCAGCGCGGGCCAAGGGATGTGCTGTCCGCCACGTCCCGCACCACCCATTGGCGTGGAGCGGTGAACCGTGGCCAGTGGGAGCCGCGACCGGCCAAACCTGCGGATGCAGCAGGTCAACAAACCAGCCAGTAGTCCCAGGGGCTTTCCCTGAAGAAGTGGTGGACCACAGTTGAGAACCACCGTCCCAGGGAGTTAGTAAAATGAAAATAGAGGCTATAGTTCCCATTTAAAAAGATAAAAGAAACGTCAGTAGTTTGTGAGTGAAAGAGCAGGTGTGGGTAGTTATGTAACTAGAGAATATGGACTTCAGGAGACATATCTAGGAAATGAGTAAGGGTGACTGCATAGCTGATTGTAGATTTGGACCAGAAGAAAGAAAAAAAGTATAGAAGATTAAGTGCTGTGAAGTGCAGACTTGTTCAATGCTAGACAGGCCTCCTGAGTCTTCTGAAGAGAAGCCTTTGTGTAAAAGAAATTCACATTTACAAATACAGGGGTAAATTATCAGAGTTGTACTGGTGTAAATTCAAAATCAAATAACAGAGGAGTCATTCTTGGCTTACGTCAGTGTAACTGAAAAAATAATTTGACACTCAAGGTGAGAAGGCACCAAAGTGTTTAAACTGGAAGAGTTAGAAAATAGAGCATATGAAATATAACATAGAATGTATGTGTGTTTCCATCTGGGAGAGAGCGGGTAAAAGTCTAGAGAGGGGGTAGAAGTAGGAATGTGATTCTCGAGGTTTTGCCAGTTTAAACAATATTTAACTTTAACTAAGTGGTAAAGAGGAAAGCACAGATAGTCATTCAAGAGGATATTTTCTGTAGTTTGGCGGGTCGTTACAAATACATTTCTATTTGTAATAATTTTAAAAAGCTGCACTCACGTTAAATTAATTCTAAACGTGCCTCCATTGGCTATAAACAATAGTTAATGGAAATGGATATTTTTAATTTTCTGTGGAACTTTGCAAGTACCAACCAGAGGTCCTGCATTGACAATGCAGGTGAAATCCTGGTCCCATTGAAGTTAATGGGAGTTCTGCCATTGACTTCAGTGAGTCCAGGATTTCCCCTTTACATTCAATGCTCATTGTATTGTAGGCCCTGATTCAGCAAGGCAGAGCAATTAATTACATGCTTAATTTTTAGAATGTGCTTAAGTCCCATTAAAGTTAAGACCATAAGTGCTTTGCTGGATTGGGATCTAAATGTACAATGTAGCATCACAAATGACATACTATCTAACTGAGATCAGACACAGATAATTGTTTCCATTTTAAAACTGCTTAGGATTCAAATTACTATGCTTTGTTATGGCACCTTTCCACTAATAGTTGTGACAATTTTTATTCCTTTCTGTTTAACTCTTACAAACACCCCCTTTAAAAAAAAACATTACTCTTTTCTATGTTTGTCAAGAAAACAGTTATTGAAATAAAATACACATCCCAAAGAATGTGAGAGAAGGAGATGTCAAAGGAAGTATCTAGGAAGTATTTATGATTTAAATATTGAGCAGATACTTAACAATATTTACACATGATCTCTACAGATAAACTAATGATGTAAAATTTCTGCCAATATTTCTCAAGGTTCTCTTGTGAAGCTATACCGAGCCCTATGTGCGGTGTTTTACATCAATTTGATTTATTTCAAAAAGTCACAGCCCTGAGTGTATTGCTCTGAAACGCACTAATAAGAAACTTTTAAACCAATTTATCCACATAAAATTTCCAGCATGACTTCAATGGGAGATTTATCCGTATAACTCAAAAAGAATTTGGCCTGATGTCTTAAATAAAGAGCCCAAGATAAGATATAATTGATTACCAAGTTCAACATTCCCACATCATTAATTCCCATTAATCAAATTCAGCCCTGGCACAAGTGGGTACCACTTCCAAGTCAGTAGAAATTTTTCCCACTTACATTACCTCACAGCTGAATTTGGGCCCCAAACTTGGATGCCTATCCCGTATATTCTGTAATTATGATAAAACTTTTCAAATCTCCCTTTTCAGACCCTAAACCTGCCCACTGAAGTCAGATATAGTCTTTCCATTGATTTCTGAAAACTTTGAAACAAGACATGGAGATATGGTATAACTTGTGGCAATTGCAGCCTCTCAAAATTGTTATAATCTAATTTCCCATAATTTAAAATGTATTCTAAAGTTAAAAAAGATAATTTTGAAAAAAACGTCTGTTTACATGAAAGAGACACACAGGACGTATGGAAATATCTTTTATTGGATCAATTTCTGATGGTGGAAGGGACAAGCTTTTGAGCTTCACGGAGCTCACAGAGTTCTGATTAAGTTAGTCTGAAAAGCTGGAAGGCATCTCTTGGCACACCTTTTATTGTGTACTATAGATGTACATATTTTCATTTTTTCACTACATCTCTTGTGATCTGCTCTTCACCTGAAATTATTTATACATATTTGATACGTTTTTTATGTTTTGTTACCATTTCTTTTACTTCATTAATGAGTGGGCAGGACTAGACTAGACTGGATTACCTACTGAAATACCTCAAAAATGATCAAATCAAATGTTTCACTTAATTTACAAAACCACTGGAGATAAACTTAATTAGAAATCCCATAAATTCTTCAAAGTCTAAAAAATATAGTTGGTGCCCATTGACCTGTAAACACAATTCCCTTGAGGTAAAAAATAAAGTCATGTCGCACTCATTATTTTAGAAAAGGACCCTACCTTTTGTTTAAAATGAAAATAACTCAATAAGAGAAATATGTGACTTACATTCTTTGTGTCCTTTAGTACTGGCCAAGAGTTTGGCTTGTTTAAACAATATGTAAGTCATGTGTGGTCACAAAAAGTAAATTAATAGGGCATAGGAAAAGATAAATCCTTGACAATTAAATTTATGACACATTCTTGATTCCATTCTATATTTATATAGAATGTGAATTGTAGATATAAGGTCTGTAGTTCTTTATTGTTTCATAGAGTTTAAGGCCAGAAGGGATCATTTCATCTGACCACCTGAATATCACGGTCAATTAAATTCCACCCAGATACCACTATGTTGAGGCCAATTACTTCAATTACACCACATTTTAGTCTCAGAAAACTAAACTGGTGTGTGCCACAGACAGAACAGGAGAGACCAAAGCATCAAGAATGTTTGAGGCATCTGACATGGGAAGGAATTGATTACATGACCTATTCCCAGATTATCCTAACTGGCAATCCACACCCCATGCTTCAGAGGAAGCTGAAAAACCTCTAAGGCCCCTGCCAAGATGATCAAGGAAAAATTCCTTCCTTGACTCCAAATCTGGCCATCAGTTAGCCCTGTGCATGTAAACAAAACACACCAGCCAGGTATCTAATACAGGATTTTCTGTTATATCTCAGAATGCTGGTCCACCCTAACTGGTATCCTTTCTCTAGCTACAGCAGATCTCTGATGCTTCAGAGGAAGGTGAGAAAAACAAGCAAAAACAGATTACAGTTGTGCATGGGGTGGGAGGGTGGAAAGGGAATTTCTTCCTAACCCTTGCAAGTGAATGGCTAAAGCTTTGAAGCATGACTCTAGATAACAAGTCATTATGTTATGCGCTATTGATCATATCATGGGCAAATGTTTCCTCTCCCAGATTTCTAATTATATTCTGCACTTGTTTCATGAAGGGAACATTTATTGATGGCAATGTTAAGTCTGCACACAGGACACCTGCAGAATACACTATTAATATCATCAATGCAAATTGGAGAATTTTGTCTGTGTGTTGACAGCTCCATGTCCAGTTTCTATCAACAAATCTTCACAAAGACTGCTTTGAATTAAATCTTATCATCACAATGTCAAAGTTGAGGAAGTTTCGTCTTAATGCCATTATTTGAATAGAGCTGTAGATGTGTGTGGTGTTTATGTAACATCGAGAGACCCCAGTTGTCAGCATCAAACCTGGGGCCTCTGGCGCTTAGTGCATGAGCCTCTACCACATAAGCTAAAAGCCAAGTCTCTCTCTCTCTCTCTTCCCCCACCCTCCCTACAAATGTGAAAGAAGATAAATTCCTTGACCTGAAGAGATTACATTTCAAAAGAGGCCAAAAACAAAGGACAGGACTAAACCTCCTCAGTCTTCTGTTGGCTGCAGGGATTATACTGGCTCTCAGCAACAAGTTTTTAGTTATCAAAGTGTAGCCATAGGCACCGACTCCGTGGGTGCTCCGGGGCTGGAGCACTCACGGGGAAAAATTGGTGGGTGCAGAGCACCCACCAGCAGCTCCCCGCCAGCCCCCCCCACGGCCAGCTCACCTCTCCGCCTTGGCCTCTCTGCCTCCCGAGGCTCCGCCCGACGCCAAGGCGAAGCCGCTTTTCCTGGCTCCAGCTGGTTGGCGGTGGTGCGCCGCACACCTGGGACAGTGCCTCGGGGGAGGGGTATGGGGAGGAGGCAGAGTCGGAGCAAGGCCCGAGCCTCGGGAGGCAGAGAAGCCGAAGCGGAGAGGTGAGCTAGACGTGGGGGGCTGACAGGGAGCTGCTGGGCCTGGTGGGTGCTCTGCTGCTTCTTCCCCCCCACCCCCCCCGGCTTGCAAGCTGGGGGGGGGGGGGATGCAGCACGCCTGAGGGAGGAGGCGGGGGTGGGGATTTGGGAAAGGGGCGGGGCCGGGGGTGGAGTTGGGGCAGGGCCGGGGGCGCGAGCACCCACCGGCGCCGACTAAAGTCGGCGCCTATGAGTGTAGCATCATATGCCTATAAACACATTATAAGGAAGTTCTTCCCTTGCTATCAGACTAGCCAATCCCTACACATTTGGCACCAATGAGATTCATTTTATTATCAATAAATACATTGTACCATGCTCTGTTGTCTTGTACCTATATCTAAAATCCACATTCAAATACACAGATTTTGCCAATTGTGTATATCAACTCTTTTCCCATTAAATATTGCGCAGAGAACCTAAATGCTCTGCATGCAGTCACACAGAATGTTGGGTACAAGACCCAAAATAAATTCCCACCAGCTTTGTCTGGGACTTAAACGTGCATGTGAAATTAGATAGGATGGAGCTGTATAAGCTTCTAATGGAGAGGCACATGGGAATTTAAATGAAGTGAAGCAACTTATTAGAAAAGAGTTCTCTCACATAAAATGTATCACCTGTTAAATTATGTATATTAATTTAAAACGGAGAATACTCATTTTTAAAAGCATTGCTAAAGTAATCCGAAAAGCCCCCTTTTGAACTCATTGACACAAATAGACAGGAACCTCAAAACAATATGTTTTTTGCATTCTAATCAGTTAGCTGCTGCTGCTAACTTGCCCTTGGTTATTTTGCCCCTTTCACTTTTGTATTATATCTCTGATATTTTTTCTTTACATAATTAATCGTTACTCTTCCCATAGCTTTAGGGATGCCTCTGCTTCCTCACTGGGCTCAGAACAATGTCAGATCCTCCTCAATTCACCCTCAAACCAGCACAATTTTATTTAAATGCAGATTGAAGAAAAACAAGTAGTTGATTCCAAAGCTGTCAAAAAAGCAGCGCTTCTTTTTTGGCTCAGTTCTAAAATGCATTCAGTCATTATGCATACTATAAATATAAAACTAGAACTAAGTAATAATAAAGACAGAATTAAATTGCAGGGTGCCATGTTTGGTTCCTTTTATAGCTGCATTCATATTGATTACATGTAATTTTTATAGCAGACCTCCTTTAACTGTATAGGTGAAGATGGCAATTAGATGTCTGCATTTTTCTATTTTACTATATGCTATCTAGGCTAGAACAGGATGTTGTATAAAATTCTTCCGCTCTTTCCGTTTTAATCTTCAGATTGAGAAGTAAACATTTGTGAGTCATTCTTTTTTCCTTAAATCACTTCAACACATTAAAACTGCATGTGAACGTATATCCGATATTGCTTATAACTTCACTTGATAATTTTGTTTAAAAAACTTTACTTGGTAATTTACAGTACACATGGAAATCTGACCAGCTGGAATGCTAGTTTAAAAAGCACTGTTTGGGAATTGTGTCTAACATATTTCATCATTATCCCTAACCCAGGAAGCATCAGAGGCAAAAACATCCTTTTTCTAACTTCACTTGTTAGGAAATTTCACCCCTTCTCCTTGATGAGGATTTGGCTACAGTGATTCACATTTATCACCTCCAGAATAGATTACAGTTATCCACTGTATTTGGGCCTGAAAGTGGAAGCATTGCAGGTTGCGCAGAATGTGGCTGTCACCTCCTCAATGAGTTCCTGTGAGTATTTCCACACACCTTCTATTTCCTGTACTAGCTCCCAGCCTGCTTCCAGCATCAGATGAAAGTCTTGGCCCTGATCTTCAAGGCCATCAATGAATTAGATACCAACTACATCTGCCCCACACCTTTGTGTCTGACCTAATGTGCTCTTATCGGACAATGCAGTTCACAAAACACCTGGCAGCTGGAGGTAGAGCCATCACATTCTACAGAATCTGAATATTGGGAAACTTCCCAGAGGAACTCAGATTAGCTTGGCGCTTACCCATCTTTAGGGCACCCTACGAGATCCTTCCCATTGCAAAAAAAATGTTTCTACTATAGCTGCACAGATAACAATTAATTAATTAATGAAAAACGCACCCTAAACTAAATACATATTGAACCCTGGCACTACATCCTATGACCAGGGAAGGAAAAAGAACACATTCTACAAAGCCCAGCAGGGATTTTGCCATGTAGTTCTAAGGTATCAATTAGATAGCATCACTATAGTGATGGATGCTACAGAAAACCTTTAACAAAGAGGCATATAGTATGCATATTTCCTACAAATACTTTCTTGGAGATTTTTTACAATTTATATTAATGAATATTTCAGACTTACAGAATGATGAAACCCCTCAGCAGATTCATATCATACTTAAGATTAATCCCTTCTTGGTATTCCCATCAACCCAAAGTTCAATAGATACGACATATTTAACTTGTTTTCAGGGACTCTCAGCCAAAATTCACTGTTTTCCAGATTTTTACAATATATATGTATAGGATTTTCTCAGTTATATTTTTTTTCTGATGATGCTCTGGAATTTTATCAGCTAATCAGTAAGAAATATCAGCACTTAACTGTCAGAGGGCCATCTCCTGCTCCTTTTGAGGTCCAGGGGTGTTTTGCTGTTGACTTCAATAGGAGAATATTGGACCCAAAACACACTGTTTCTGTTGAAGTTGAAAAGTTATCATTGAGAGAATGTCTGCATTTTATGTCTTCGGCAATAAACTGTAACTTCTGGTTCGAGTGGGAAGTAGAAAAGACATTTTAAATAATTCATTCTGCATATGCATATACATGTGGCCATTTAACAAAGTGCAAAATGTACTCCAAGTGAAATGAGGGAATTCTTAAGGAAGAGAAAGCTGTGCACGCTGAGCTAGATTATGCTTTTTACACCTAGCCTTAAACAAAGTGTTGTGTTTAGCTGAATTGCCCCAGCTATTGTCTGAGGAGTAATTGTGACTCTGAGCCATAGTTCCTTTATTGCTCCGCCTTACTTTGTATGGGGAAGACATGTAGCAACACTGTTTACTTACCTGTTTGCCTGGCCAGCTACTCTGGCCAGCCAGTAGGGGGTGGGGGACAGAGCCAAGGTTTCTCCTATTTAGTAGTTCACAGGGGGAGTATTTGGTCAGCTGCCCAGGATTTCCTCCTTATTATTATTTGTATTGCAGTTGAACATCAGAGCCCCAGTCAAGGATCAGCATCTCAATCTGCTAGGCACTGTACAAACTAATGAGATAATCTGTGCCTTAAAGAGTTTATAATCTTAAATACAAGACAAGCAGCAACAGATGAGTACAACAAACAGAGGACCACAAGGTAACAGTGAAACAATGATCATCAGCTTTCATGCCTGATGTTTAGCTTGTTGTTGAATTTTTTGTTGGTATCATGACAGAGGAGACCTTTAAGGAAGGACTGAAGAAGTGGATCTGCAGATGTTTCCAAGGAGCAAATGTAATGCATGAAGAAAGCACAAAGATCCTAGTTTGAAAATGTAGCAAATGATCAATGAATGCTGGCAACATTTGCAGAAAGGAGTCAGGAGTCAACATCTCGATTATGTCTAAGAGAGATAGGGTGGGCTAGGCTTTGAAGAGTCTTAAAAGTGTAGATGAGTAACTTATATTTGATGCACTGGAGAAGGGGGAGCCAGTTCATGGTTGTAAACAGAGGGATGATGTGGTCAAAATGATGAGACAGCAAAATGACCTTTGTGCCCTTGTTGGTGTCAAGGGAGCCCCCCTCTCGCTGGGCCTCTTATGAACCAAAGCACTAAATTAGCCATAGTGAGAATGGAATGTGTAACAGGCTGTGTTATCAGTTGCTTACCCTGCTGAAACCGTGTGAATCAACTGGGAGGCAGGAAAGGAGGGAACGAGATAGCAGTTTGACCAGAGCTGCTAACAAGCTGTACGCATTGTTGCAAAGATGACTTCACTGCTTGAATGTATTTGCTATTTGCTTAATGTAACTATCATAGCAGGAGACGGGGGAGTGAGGGAGGGGAGAAGGGAGGGCTTAGTTTCAGTAAAGCTATAAAAAGAGAAACTTTTGTTTAGGTAGTGTGCCTGATCTGAGACTTGCTGTCTCCTGGCACCGCTTTGAGCTCTCAAATAAACGTTGTTTGCTTCTCCACACTGGTGTACTTATTGGCGTGACGCACACCGGGCAACGAACCACCACTGTTGCTTGCCTCGGGCTACTGCTGTCGGCAACACCCTTATAGGTATAGTCACAATCTGAGAAAACATTGCTAGGTTGAGCAGGAGATTAAAGGGCTGGGGGTAAGGAATTACTCCCCATTGTCATAGCCTTCACTTAGTTGCAATCTAGCCCTCTGTACTCTGGAGGCTGTTTCAGAGCTTGTGCAACATACCACACTTTTTAGTTTAGGACTGAGTTCTGTCTGAACCTATGAGTTGCTGCTGTTCTTAATTATGTTTTTTATTGTGTCCACCTTTTAATAAATATTTTTCTTTATCTATCCATACTGACCTTCATGCTATATATGTGAGAGTCCAAAGTATATTTATACATGTAAGTCTTCTGTCAGGTACCAAATGCAGAAACAAAGGCCAGGCTCAATCTGTCTAGGGATTCTTTTCTAAAATAAATAAAACTATGTCTTAGCCATGCACCAGAACTGTACCACTTCTGGTTCTGGGAAGTTAAAATTTCCATGGTCACCTTTGCAGGCCATTTCCCCTCCCTTGCAAGCAATCCTTGGGAATATGGAACCACAAATATATTTATTTAGGAGAAAAGGAGAGGGGAGCAAATGAAAGAAAAACAATATATACAATACACACACAAACACATCAAAATAAGCAAAGCCCAAATAGTATGTCAGGAGTCTGGCCAACTCCACAGTTCCACATAAATTGTCTGACTCGTTGAGGTGCAGAACTCCTCATCACACAACAAACCCCATCCCTTTGCAGGTTCAGTTTGATTCCAGTTAGACCAAGAAATGGTTGCAGGGGGTTGCCTGTCTGCTCCAGTCCAAATAAGTCTACACTACCTGCTTCTGTTCTGCTACCTGGTCTAGTTCTGTGAAATCAGCTCTGCTGCCGCTGCTCAGGTTGATCCCTGCTGTGAAGTCAACTCTGCACCACCTTGGCTGTCAAGGCAGTCTCCAGTCAGTTATGCACTGCTGCCTACTTGGGCACAGTGGAGTCAGTTCTGTGCTGCTGTTGCTCAGATCAGACCTCAATGCAAATTCAGCTGTATGCCACCATCACCTGTCATGTGGAGTCTCACTCTTAATTAAATTCTGTGCTTCTGCCACTTCTCCAGTCAGTCCCTGCTAATAAACCAATTATGTGCCACTGCCTCCCGTTCAGTGTGGTACAGTCAAATCCAGTCCCAAAGAATCATTCCACCCACTCCTTAGAACATTGAGGTGGGGAAATCCAAGGCAAAATAGGTCTTTGTACAGAGTCCCCTGCTCTCTGGGAGAGAGCTCCTGGTCTCGAGGACAAAGTCCTCTGCCTTCTCTTTTGTAAGATTGAATCCCATTCCCAAACTAAAGTCCACTCCAGTAACGTCAGGGTACCTCTTACTCCAGGACATACCCTGTTCTATTCCTATGCCCCTTCATGAGTATAGAGTAGCAATCATAATGTGGACCAATTCCAAATAATGCAACAAAACACAGTAAATGGCAGCTGACTTTTCTCCTTCTCTCTTACAGAAGGAGCGAGAGTTCCATCTCTCTAAGCCTTCAGCTCTGAGGCTTCCCTATATGGTATTTGAGAAATGTTTCTCGGGTTTCAATATTTTGGATTACCTGATCTATGAACAGATACTATTCTTAGTTTGTTTTTCAGATTGTTAGGTGGAAGGATTTCTCCTTCCCTTTCCCCCATCCCTTACCCTGACTTTCTGCTGTAAGGTGCTGTGACCACAAAAAGGGTTTAAAAATCTCTTTAATTCCATCAATTATATTAATACTATATAGTGTTTTCACTCTAATATCCGAATATCCATTCCTGTCTACTGTACATAGCAGAAATGTTCCAAAATATTTTTAGTGGATTTGACCCAATGGCCATAGTGAAGAGGACTGAGGAGGAGCAGCTCTGTAGAAGGAGCAGTTAGTCTCTCATTTCGGGAGAGGGATAGCTCAGTGGTTTGAGCATTGGCCTGCTAAACCCAGGGTTGTGAGTTCAGTCCTTGAGGGGGCCCTTTAGGGATCTGGGGCAAAAATTGGGGATTTGTCCTGCTTTGAGCAGGGGGTTGGACTAGGTGACCTCCTAAGGTCCCTTCCAACCCTGATACTCTATGGTTTGCCCTTTCCTTACCCCAGTAGTGTGACCTTAATTTTGAATTACCTGAATTTTAAACTTTTCTAGTTTAAAAAAATAATAATGTATAACATTCTGGAAAGGCATATTCACCTCAATATTCCAGTCTGAGAATGACTTGGGCCTTCTAAACTTCAGAGTAGCTCAGTGGACACTCTGGCACACATTACTGCCTTGAAAGGTATGTAGTGACTGATCATTCTGCCCTGTTTTTTTCTTATAGCTGCCATCTTCCAGTGAGATTCAAACAAATGTAAACTCTATGTTTAATCCAGCTCCAGAGTTTCCTCACAAGCCAGCTCCTTTTACTGGGTTCGTTTGGGCTACAGATAAGGGGTAGACAGGTGGAAAATGATGAAAGGGATGAGAAGCTGGAAATGGGTTGGTGATTACAACTGAATAAGAGAAACATTTTGATCAGGAGCATCCCATTTTCCTAGTTGTCACACCCCATTTTGTTGCTTTATAGTTAGTCACACAGACCTCCTGGGGTTCCCAAAATCTGCTGCTCAGCGCAACCAGTAGCATCCCAGATTGTTCAGTGTGTATTATTCCTACCTTTTGTGAAAGTAACTTCAAAGTCACAGATCTGATTTTATCATTTGGGATTTGTAATGTTGTGCACAGAAGTGTGGTTTTTGTTTGTTTGTTTGTTTGTTTGTTTTAATACTTCTGGATGCATAAAATTCCTGCTGAACCACACATAGACATATTTCCTCTTTCACATTTATGAATTTCTTGTAAAAATAGTAATTATGTGGGTGCATTTTCTTAAGGTAAGACGGATCCATTCTTCATAAGGGGTTATTTAATCCCCTGACATTTAAGGAATCATGCTTGCTTTGTACAGTATACCATAAAACCATCTTGTCAAACTTGAAGTTATTGTCATTGCTACTTTTTTCTGGCTTTGCTTCCAATCCAATTATAACATTCCTATGTTTATACGAAATACATTTTAGTGATTTATTTAAACTGCTTGATCTGTGAAGTTTGAAATCTTCCTACTCACTTCCGTTTCCTCTCACCTCCATAACCTAGGGATGTAAACATCCCTAGAACCTGCTTCTTAAAGGGCCAGTCCTTCTTCTATATGGTGGAGGGAGCACTACTCATACACACCGTTGTAGAGCGACAATTTATCTTGAAATTCAAATTGTGTTCCCCTCTCTAGGGACTTCCCCAATTGCTCCAACACTTTTCCTTTTTTCCAAAAAGCCAGACCCTGAACTTCCCAAACTTTGGAAGGCTGAGCATCCCTTCAGAAAAAATAAATCATGACCCACTTCTGCCCCACCATCTGCTGTTGAAAGCCTACACATATGACCTTATAAATCTCCCTTGCCTCCACTAGCTAGTCTTTTGTGTCCATCTTTTGCCCGCTCCTCCGCCGCGGGGCATATTCTCACACTGGGAATCATTTATTTTAAAATCTGTCTGAATGTTGAATAATGCAATTCTTTAATGTCTTCAGGTAAAGTTAATAGACTGAGGACAGTAATATTAACATTTATTTTCTCCTTGTTTTCCAAGTTGTTCATTGTTAGCTCAAAATCCGGTTCCCTGCCTTCACCAGAACTTTCTCATTTAAATCAATTAGTATACCTGAATGTGGCTCACTACTTCAATCCGTCTCAGTGTTCAAAAATCATGATTCAATCCCCCCAAAATCATGAGATTTAAAAAAAACTTTTTTTTTTTAGCCAATGAATGGTGGGTTTTGTTTATTTGAGTTCTGGTTTATGAACCTCTAGGTTGTTCTCAGGTCACAGTTAGAAGCTTTTCTCTGCAGCCATGAAGGGTGGACATTTTTTAAAAAAATAAAAGCTAAGATTCTCTTGTAATCACTTGTTTTAGGAGCTGGGGCTTTCAGTAATATATGGATACTGTGATATTGATGATAAAACCATGAATGTTGGTGACTCTGCTTCTAACACCAAGTTATTCTCCTTGGAGCTGGCTTGCATCTCAAATTTCATTGAGCTTATTTGAGACAATAATTTGTTATTTATTACCTTTGTGACAGACACATCCCATATCTTTCCTCGTTATACGTTGTTTGTGAGTGGGATGTTGGTCCACAGGGAGCTCCTCTTTGGGCTCTTCTGGTACTCTCTGACAGCTTGTAAAGAAGCTCTTAATATCAGAATTGCCTTTCTCTACAAGTATGTGGGATTTGGAGATCTCTAGTGGGGGGGGGTTCAAGGTCCCTTTGTTCTCTTAGTCATTTGAAATTTTCTCTTAGTTTTTGAATAAAGAAAGAGAAGCTCTATTGAGGACTAACCATTTTGCTTGACATCAGTCACCTCACCCACTACTTGGGAGTCAGTGGATTACTACACCCATTAGAGAGGAAATATGTCAGGGTGAGGGATGGGGGAAAGGGAGGGAGATGAAAAGGTGGGGGAAAACATGCAAAGGGGTCCCTTCCTTTTCTGGTGCTTAGCAGTTCCACTGATCAGTTCCTCAGTGAAGGTGAAAAACAGGAAGCAGACACTTCTTTCTGCCTCTCCAAAGCTTCCAGCCAATAATGTTAACATTAATGGAAGGCCTGCACAGTGCCCTCAACTGCCATTGACTTCAGTGAGAATTGAGGGTGTTCAGTGCCTTACAGAAGGTCCTTTGCACCTTGTATATTCAGACCTTACATTAACAATATTCATATTTTGAAGTTATACAGCAAATTTCTTTCTGGAATCATGAAGCATGTTGCAAACATTAACTGTAATACTATGATTTCACTCTGACATTTACAAACAATAGTAACTATAAGCTGATGTCAATGGGAGCTGAGGTTGCTCAGCACTTTGTAGTACTTAGCCTTTAGGCATAAGGTTTAAATTGGTTAAGCTGTGTAATAGAGTGGAATGTCACTGAGTATATTAGCGTGTACCTTCTATCTGAGTTTGTGCAGAGACCTGCTATAGGACATGAATGCTAAAAGGCATCTCTCTAAATACTGGAATCTTTTGTTCTGTGCAGTGGAATTACTCAGAGGACAAATTTAACCCACTGTATTCAGAGCAGTATGAATTTCAGACCCCAGAATATAATAATGGAATAGTATGGTTGCTATTACCTTACTATTGAAAGTGCTAGTTTGTTTGATTCAACCTTTCTGTGATAGGGTCTTTTTAAAAATTATTCTTGTTTTATAAATAATTCCTGTATAGTTCCTGTCGAGAAATCATGTCAGTTCCTTAGAAATTTAAACAAAACATGCCTCCAGGTTCAGTTGCTGGCCTATAACTGTCTCCACTTACCTATCCCGTTATGATGGCATAGCAGTAATTTAAAAAATGTGCCAGAATATGATTCTTATACAGATGACATGAATTGTGGATATATTTTGTCAGTAAAGCTATTATCTCTATAGTAACAATAATCCAAAACTGTTGCTATGAAGTGCAGATAATAACACACAAAGGAATGAGTTCCTTAACCCTTGGAGAACTAACTGATTTCCAGGTAAACAAGACCTAGAAATGACTATTTTTAGAATTTTGAAAATAGTTATGTTGGGGCATTATTCCAAAAAAATGGAAAAGATTTCCAATAGCAGGGAGGAAGGTCAGAAAAACTCTTGTATGGAATGAGTCAATCATAGAATAAAAATGTTTTCCAGGATTTTCACTGCTACTACATAACATTGTGGAATTAATTATTGAAATATTTTCAACAATGGAGGAGAAGAGTAGAGATTAGTGGTGGAAGGCAAGCCAGTAGAAAGTATTTTTAGGAGAATTCTTGACACACAAGGTCCAGGGGGCTATTCAAGGCTTAATGGGCAGTGTTCAAGAAGGCACAGGGGTACACACGTACAAAGAAGAAAAATGTCAGCGGTGTCTGTAATGCAAGAGGAGGTGATATAGCTTAAGGCTTAACTAAAGGTAGCAGAAAAATAGTGCAGTTTTCAATCAGTGAGCGAGTGTTCATATGAATTCAAGAAAAAAATAATTTTGCAAATAGAATTTTATGAGACTGTATAACAAGGATTGGCAACCTTTGGCACGCGGCCCATCAGGGAAATCTGCTGGCAGGCCAGGATGGTTTGTTTACCTGCAGCGTCTGCAGGTTTGGCCAATCATAGCTCTCATTGGACACGGTTCGCTGTTCCAGGCCAATGGGGGTTGCGTGAAGCGGCGTGGGCCGAGGGATGTGTAGTTGGGATTGTTTTTTCCTATGTGCATTACTTTGCATTTTTCAACACTGAATTTCATCTGCCACTTTGTTGCCCAGTCACCCAGTTTTGTGAGATCCATTTGTAACTCTTCTCAGACAGCTTTGGACTTGAATATCTTAAATAATTTTGTATCATGTGCAAACTTGGTGACTTCACCAGGGCCAGCTCCAGGCATCAGCCTACCAAGCATGTGCTTGGGGCGGCACCTTGGGGGGGGCGGCGCTCAGGGCTTTTTTGGTTTTTTTTAAACGTACTGTGGAGCCGCCCTCGGGGCTGCGGCCGGCTGCGAGAGCGGGGCCGGGCTGGCCGCCCTCCCCATGGTGCTCCAGCCCCGGCCGGGAGAGCGGGGCCTGGGCCGGGCTGGCCGCCCTGGCCGCGGAGCTTCGGCCGTGGCCGGGAGACCGGGACGCGGGTGGGCTGGCCACCCTCCTCCGGCGCTCCAGCAGGGAGAGGCGCTGGTGGGGTGGGGGAGGGAATTGCTGTGGCGCAACACTGTGGGGGGGGGGGTTCCGTGGGCCGGGGGGGTTGGTTTTTTTTGTTTCAGTGGGGCGGCGCTTGGGGTGTTTTGTGGTTTTTTTTGCTTCGGGCGGGCAAATAGTTAGAGCCGGCCCTGGACTTCACTACTCACTCCCTTTTCTAGATCATCAGTAAATATGTTGAACAGCACTGGTGTCAGTATAGATGAGTGGGGGAATCCACTGTTTACCGCTTTCCATTGTGAAAACTGACCATTTATTCCTACCCTTTGTTTCCTATCATTTAATCAGATCCATGAGAAGGCTCTCCCTGTTATCTCATGACTAATAAGTTTCCTTAAGAGCCTTTGGTGAGGGACTGTCACAAGGTACTCGTTCCCCACCTCGTTTTTTGATAGGCCTACTTTCACTCCTGAGGGCCGGGACTGAGCATATTGTTGGAGCTTAATAATGTATTAATTAAATAGCAATAACCCAATATTCCCTAAACTCTTTGGTTAGCATTATCTCATTTATTTTTTCTTGCTGTCCTTATTTTTCTCCCTGTAAGCCTTAAATGGCTGTGTATTCTTGCTTGGCTGCCTCCTCCTTTTTCCAAAAAGCCAGACCCTGAACTTCCCAGGATTTCACAAAACTGGGTGACTGGGCAACAAAATGGCAGATAGAATTTAATGTTGATAAATGCAAAGTAATGCACATTGGAAAACATAATCCTATCTATACATATACAATGATGGGGTCTAAATTAGCTGTTACCACCGTGGATTGTTCTCTGAAATTATCCACTCAATGCGCAGCGACAGTCAAATAAGTGATCAGAATGTTGGTAATCATCAAGAAAAGGATAGATAATAAGACAGAAAATATCATATTGCCTCTATATAAATCCATGGTACACCCACACCTTGAATACTGCATGCAGAGGTGGTCTCCCCATCTCAAATATATATATTAGAATTGGAAAAGGTTCAGAAAATGGCAACAAAAATTATTGGGGGTATAGAAAGGCTTCTGTATGAGGAGAGATTAATAAGACTAGGACTTTTCAGCTTGGAAAAGACGCGACTAAGGGGGGGAAATGATAGAAGTCTATAAAGCCATCAGTGGTATAGAGAAAGTAAATAAGGAAGTGTTATTTACTCCTTCTCATAATACAAGAACAAGAGGCCACCAAATGAAATTAATAGGCAGCAGGTTTAGAACAAACACAAGAAAGTATTTTTTCACGCAATGCACTATCAACTTCTCGTACTCCTTGCCAGAGGGTGTTATGAAGGCCAATATTATAACAGGGTTCAAAAGGGAGCTAGATAGATTCATGGAAGCTAAGTCCATGAATGGCTATTAGCCAGGATGGGCAGGAATGGTGTTCCTAGCCTCTGTTAGCCAGAAGCTGGGATTGGGTGACAGGGCATGGATCACTTTATGATAACCTGTCTGTTCATTCCCTTTGGGACACCTGTGGTTGGCCACTGTCCGAGGACAGGACACTGGGCTTGATGGACCTTTGGTCTGACCCAGTATGGCCGTTCTTATGTTCTTATGTTCTTAAACTATGGGAGTCAGTCAGCTATCTTGCATACGTCCTTTTAAAAATCCCTCTACACACCTATCTGCATGTTTAGGTGCTTAAACACCTTTTAAAACATGGTCCAAGGAGCTTGTCTTTGATATATTGGGAATGCAGTGCAGAGACTCTAAAGGGGGTTGGGATGTTGAAACAATTGAACAGGAAGATGACCAGAGATTGCTGCTGGAATATGTATCCAGTTCTGGTGTCCACAATTCAAGATGGATGTTAATAATTTGGAGAGGGTTCTGAGACAAGCCATAAGAAAGATTAAAGGATTAGAAAACATGCCTTGTAGTGATAGATTCAAATAGTTCAGTCTACTTAGTTTAACAAAGAGAAGGTTAAGGGGTGGCTTGACTACAGTTTATAAGTATTTACATGGGGAACAAATATTTAATTATGGCCTCTGTAGTCAAGAATAACACATATTAGGTATATTTAGAATTTAGAGGTGGAATATAAGTATTAATTAATGTTGTAACACCAGCCACAAGCCTGTGAGATATTCAGTTTAGCCACACAAGGGCTTACACCTAAAACAGGTTGGCATGATCAGTTGACCAAAAGATAACTCTGTACCAGTAAAGTGTAACATTACAGTAAAAGTGCTGATGTTCTGGAAACTATGCAATAGACTGGAATATATGCTGCAATGTGCCAATTAATACTGAAGGTGCCCAATAGTAACATTCTGGGGGATTCTGTAATTTCTCAAATTGCTATGGTAATTTAGTGAAATAGCTGTTAATGGAACTAAGGGGAACTAAGGGAATAGCCAATAAGAAATGGGGCACCCCTAAATTAATGGGGTGTGGTAGTATAAATAAGGAAAAAGGGGTTGAAACCCTTATGCATATGTAGGAAACTTAGCAGGCGTGAGCATAACTCAGGATAAAAAGATGTTGCCTGGCCTGTGTCCTGGGGTGAAAACGTATGGGAAGATGGCAGGATGACGACAATGGGTGATGAGAATGATGATGGAGATGATGATGAGGAAGAAAATGACTGATGCTCCAGGGCAGTGATCGGCAACCTTTAGCACGCAGCCCGCTAGGGTAAGCCCCCTTGCGGGCCAGGCCAGTTTGTTTACCTGCCGCGTCTGCAGGTTCAGCTGATCGCAGCTCCCACTGGGCGCAGTTCGCCGCTCCAGGCCAATGGGGACTGCGGGAAACAACACGGGCCGAGGGATGTGCTTGCCGACGCTTCCCGCAGCCTCCATTGGCCTGGAGCAGTGAACCATGGCCAGTGGGAGCTGCGATTGGCCGAACCTACGGATGCGGCAGGTAAACAAACTGGCCTGGCCCTCAAGGGGGCTTACCCTGGCGTGCCGCCTGCCAAAGGTTGCCGATCCCTGCTCCAGGGTTTCCCAACAGGAGATATGAGATGTGAGTGATGCCAGTAACAAGCCTAAACACTTTGCACTATCTCTCTTTATCTGCTATTGTATTTCAGTATTTGTGGGATTGTTTTATCTGGTTAATGGATTTGTTAATTAAAGGGACTTGTGATAAATTGTAATTGTTTCCTGTATGCTTCTAGGATCTCTTATTTTAATGATACTGGTAATAATATTCCTGATGCTGTAGCCCTCAGGAGACAGAACCTTTATTGACCACTGTGGTCTATGATATTAATCAATAATCAATATTAATTAATCAATGAAGAATCCATCTATATGGCTACTTCTCTTCAGTCTGACAGAGAAACTTATAACATGATCCAATGGTTGGAAGCTGAAACTAGACAAATTCAGACTAGAAATACACTTTTAACCGTAAGATTAATTAATTGTTAGAACTGTTTACCATGAGTCATGGAGGATTCTGCATCACTGACAGTTTTTAAATCAAGATTGGATATTTTTCTAAAAGTTATGCACTAGGAATTATTTTGGGATAGTTCTGTGTCCTATGCTATACCGGAGGTCAGAAGAGGATCACAGTAGCCCCTTTAGGCCTTGGAGTCTATAAATTAACAAATCACCATTTTAAATTGATTTAAGGAAGGGCATCATGGACATCAGGAAGACCAGAGAAAGGAAGGTTGCTATAGTCAAGACAAGATTTTTGACAGTATTAACTGAATTTAACAAAAATAAACCTGTCTAAAGTATCTATTCTTCTAATGTAACTGTAGACGTGATCATATGTCACCTTGAACAATGGACCTTCTAAAACTTCAATTTTCCATTAGACTATTAATAAAATCCCTCTATTATCACCATTCTAACTTTCAGTTTAGTTTTGTAACAACTCTCTTACATTACATGAGTGATGTTTCTTATTGGACAATTTCACTATTACATGCAGCTTCTTTATAAATGCAAGCAGGACTTCAGACCTAGTCCCAGCTGTGAAGTCAAAGTGCTTTTATCCACTTGCCATTCCCCAGGCATCTCAAAGCTTGTAGTCTGATACTATCATTCTTTCAGGAAAGTTAGTCACTAGTAACAAACATAATTCAATTACAGATTGACAGAATTACTATGACATATTGAATATATTTTTTCACTGACAATAACCATGCAATAAAACTATTGTAAACATCACTTACTAAGCATTTGCTACTTCCACTTTATTGGCAGTAATGCAATATAATGTATATGCCATGAGGGAAAATGCATTTCCACTGATGTTCCATATGCCTTGTACATCCTTGTCAAAGTGTCAGTATTCCATAAGCAAGCTGCTGCAGTCCTCTGCTGCACAAAAGTTGTTATTATTTTTATACTAGGATCCCAAAGGTGTAGCAGAATGCAGCAGCGAAGTAGTTAAATTTCAATAAAGTAGTTAACAAGTTATGAGTCACACCTCCACTATACATTTTTACATTCAATGTAAGGCACATCACCAATTCACCTTTAAAGGGCATGGAAAAACACACAGCCAGGAGAATGTATGTCACAATGTATAAATGGTTGAGAGAGCAATAAAATCTCTAGTTGAGCTGTTGGCTTTTTAAAGCCCAGATTCCAGCTCCCAATCCCAATTTGACCCTGACTCTGCTACTCACCTCCTGTCTGCATGCAACTCAGCACCTGACCCTGCCTTGCCGGCATCATTACCCAGCTTGACCCTGACTCTGCTACTCATCTTCTGACCACAACTTGTTAACTGACCCATGCATGCGGGCTGCCTACAGCTCGGTCCTGACTCTGGCCCTCTACCAGGAACTGGAAGCAACCTCTTGGTTCAAATGCAGCTGCTTGGCATTTAACCTTTCATTTCCACGCAGATGGCTCAAGTGTAAATACAGTTAACCCTCATGTGTATTAGCATGGCCAGCACTAAGAAGTCCTTCATCAAGCACGCTGCTAGCTGGACAGAGGAATACAGCAAGATTCTGGTTAACTTCTGGTGTGAGGCAAGCATGATATTTGACTTCAGTAAAAGCACAAGAAATGATCATGTCTACAAAGCTGTAGCTAAGTGGTTGGTGGCACTGGGAATCAACCAGACAGAACAATGTAAG
Source organism: Chelydra serpentina (assembly GCA_037349315.1). NCBI lineage: Eukaryota > Metazoa > Chordata > Testudines > Chelydridae > Chelydra > Chelydra serpentina. The sequence goes on from JBAIAC010000004.1 coordinate 74,525,341, forward strand.
AAGTGAATCAAGCAGCTGAAGACTGGCTACTTCAAAGTCAAATATTCTAATGACACCTCCAGGAACACCCCATCTTCCTGGCTCTTTTATGAGGAATTCAACCAGATACTGGGAACAGTCATGAGCACTGAGTCCGCAGGGATGAATGACAATCTGCTGAGCAGAGATGACACCCCGGGTGCAAGCACTGCTGAGGAGAGCAAGTTGCTAGATGAACAGCAAGAAGTAACCCTGGTTCTGAGGCTGGTAATCAAAGAGGCTGTTCTGCTGGAATTTACAGCGTATCCTGGGACTGTACTTGGAGGAGCTCTGGGAGCAGCCTGCTGCAGAACTGCCATCAGAGCAAGTGCCAGAGCCTAAGTTTCTGCCCCCATGTTTGTTCTTATTAATATATGGATGGGAGAGATTTCTGGCTTATGGAACTAATAAGTTATTCATACAAGCTGTGATTTTGGTGTGCTTCACATACCCTCCTATCCAATTAAGCACACCTTAAAATGCCAACACTGTCCCAACTGCCTGTCAACTGAGTCCCAAAACAACCTGGCTGTTATGAGTTCAAAAAGTACTGGAGTGTGTATTTTGTCCATACCTGGCTTAAATAAGAGTCCAAATTACAGCAGATGGTGGTTAACTGTTTGTGTTAGGAGTCCCCATGGCTGGCAGTTGGGTCTGTGCATGGACACAGGGGCACTTGTAAGAAGGTTCTACTGCAGCTCCATGCTAAATCAGCGACTTGCTGATTTGACCACAAACTTTTACCCATTGATGGCTGGCGATGAAAGCAAAGTTCTCACAGAGCAAGAACTCCAGACAGTTGCTTATGTTCTGGGATAGAGCATATTTGTTAGGGCTGCCTCTATAACACACGAGCCCCCTCAGTTATGAGATGTTCTGATCAAATACTGGACACCTAAATATCTCCTTAGCATAGACAGATGGCTACCCTCTGCTGTTCTGGAACAGAAGTTCATGCTTCTGTAACGCCGACAGACCCTGGTCATCAGCAGGCAGGATTGAAGCGGGGAGCTTAGTGCATGAGCCAAAAGCCAACTGGCTGTTAGGTAAGGGTGTAGCGCAAACTCATTAATCTCTCTCTAAGTGGTATCGGTGCCACTAGATGGGACAGAACACCACACCCAGGAGGTGTGTGGGTTATATACATCCCCTAGCTGAAGAAGCGTGTCCTGAGCTTCAGAAACTTCCCAGTTGAAATCCCGGATGAGCCCCCACTTGTAATGCTGACAGTCCCTGGTTGCTGGTGGGCAGGATCAAACCCAGTATCTCCAGAGTTTAGTGCATGAGCCTCTACTACATGAGCTAAAAGCCAGCTGGCTATTAGCTAAGGCTGTAAAGCAGACTCATTTAACTCTCTCTCTCTGTAAGTGATCTTGGTGGCACTAGATGGGACAGAACACCACACTCAGGAGGTGTGTGGGTTACACTTCTACTCAGGAACCTCCAAAATATCAATTTTCTTAAGAGCTTGCCCAGCCTGAATGGACTGAAAAACATAGCTAGTGACTAAACCCCTCATACGTTCTCTTGGCACCCTCCTACCCCCTGAAAAAAATGACAGGGTGTAGCAATAATTTCAGTTGAATGTTGTAGGTGTATCTTACCATGATGTGTGATGGCTTTCAATGTTTCCCCAAAGGATATCTGACATTTGTGTGAATATAAGCTCCTTGATAAAGAAAACCCTCTTTGGACCTTAAATTAAATTACCCCTTAGATAAAGTGGAAAATGTAATTTTTAAAATCACAGTCAGACAATAAAGGGCTATTTCATTTTCCTTTCAAGGCCCTTACACCTCCACTGGGAAAACACATAGCACCAAGAGCCTATGGGAGTGGGCCCACTAATGTATGGAAGGAGAAAAAGAATCCGAGATGAGTTGATGGGAAAAATTCTTGATAAAGTAAATCAGCAGATAGAGTTCCAGAAGGACCAGGTTGAGTATCAGAAAGATAAGGATGCAAGAAGGGTGGAAAGAGAGTCTGGCTGCACAGTGCAAGAAGATATTGGCAGAGAGATTCATGGGCCATGACCACATGTGACGGTGTTCCCCATAAAACTTTATGGGGAGATGCTTATAAATGTATATATGTAACTAAAATATGTTTTATGCTACATGTGCCATGTAACATATCTCTGTGAAAGTTATGACCTACTGAATTTACTCCTCCTGTTTGTATGCATGTATCATTGTTGTAGTTGGAGTTATGAAGATTGGTTTTATATTTGCTGGTTTTGTACATAGCCTTTGTAAGTGCATGGGATCATCTTTGGAGCAAAGAATGCCTGTTAAATGCGAGCACTTGACAGACAAAAGACTTTGCAGACCCCAATCCACATTGGGGCCAGGTCTGGAATGCAACTGGTTAGGCTGGTTAGGGCGCATGGGCAGGTGACTTGCCCATGTGATCCCAAAACTCCAGGGCAACTGGATCCTACGCAGGGAGAGGAAGAGAGGCTATAAAAGCCCTTGCAAGACCCTTCCATTTTGTCTTCAGCTGGCTAAAGGAAGAAGCTTTCCACCCCCCCAAGGACATTCCTGAGGGGAACTGAACAAAGGACAAAGCCATTAAGGGGGTGAGTGATTGCTGGGCCCAGGCTAGAAGGAAGATAGCCTGTTTACTGGACCTAGTGAGGGGTTTATCTGTACACAGGGTGATTAGACATAGAACTGCATGTTCTTTTTTATTTTATTCGGTAATTCACTTTATTCTGTCTGTTACTACTTGAAATCACTTAAATACTATTTTCTGTACTTATTAAAATCACTTTTTACTTATTAAGTTTCCTTGAGTACGAGTTAGTGCCTTGGGACAGCGATCAGGTGTGCATACCTTTCCATCTTTGAAATAGAAAGCGAACTATTTATGAGTTTACCCTGTATAAGCTTTATACAGGGTAAAACGGATTTATTAAGGGTTTGAGCCTCCTTGGAGTTGAGCAGCTGGGTGTCAAAGGCAAGAGTGCTTCCAGGGGCCTTACAGTGGTGAGTGGACTTGGTTTGGACCTGGGTCTGTGTTTGCAGCAGATCAGTGGAATCTGGCTCAAAACAGACAGGATTCAGGAGTCCCAAGCTAGAAAAGGCCTGGAAGCAGGGGCAGAAGCAGCCTTGGCACACCAGGTGGCAGCACCAAGCAGGTCTCTGTGGCCCCAACCCGTCACACACAGGTTAAGGGAAAATGACAGAGCTCAGCAGGAGATGCCTGAACAATTACTTGTGCTCATGATTACGAGACTGCAGACACCACCTGTTCCCGCTCCAGCCCCAGGCTCTGAGCCCCCTCCATGCTATCATGTCCTGCAGACTATGAAACCTTTTGATAGTAAAGGGACTGGCTGGACCACATCACAGGTAAAGAGCAAGCACATGGAATGCGCAAATGTACCCTGTGCATTCACGTACTCCAGTCGAGTCACGGTTTGTGCCAGAGAGGCCATGGAGAACAGAGGTTCAGGGGATACCCAGAAATAGTTGGCCATGTCATTTGGCAACGTTCACCTGTCACTGTTTTGGCACTGAGTTTGGTTATTGTGTTGTACATTTTGATGGCAACTGATTTGCCTTGCTGGGTCTTACACTGGTATCTAAATACATGTGTACAATAAAGTGTTGAATTTCCACACAAGGCTCCAATAGCAAGTTTTATATGTAATGTTAGAAGTGGCACAGACTTTTATAAATGTCATCAAAGGCTCATTTTCAATACATTTCCTTCCTAATAAAAATGTACAAACTGTCATCACGGTTTTCCATAAACCATGAGTTGAAGTACATGATCGGTATTTATAAAATGCATAACTTATTTCCGTAAGTTTAAGGAAAGTGTTTACAAAAATTATAATACATAATACCAACACATTATAAAAAATCCCACAGCTGTTCCATACCCATTCACATCTCAGCTTCAAATACCATTTCATGCATGAGGCTGTGCAAACCAACAAAGAATCCCCAATTTGAATTGTGTGGCTCGATCTAGTAGCAGTCATGACAGGTGCACTGTCTGACTAAATGTACCAGTTCAGAAATCCAACATTGTCTGGAGTCCATTCCTAAGAAGAGGTTGCCTTTCTTCTCACAGACATTGTGCAGGACACAGCAGGACACAATAATGCAAACTGTGGTGACAGCACTGGCATCCAAACAGTTTTGAAGGCAACACCAACAGGATTTCATTATGCCAAATGCATATTCCACCACAATCTTATAGCTGCTTAGTGTTTAGCTGAACCTTCCTTTGCCAGTTCCTTTGAAATGAGAGTATGGTTTCATAAGCCATGGCAACAAGGTGTAAGCGGGGTTCCCTAGAATAACAGTGGGACAGTGACTTCACTTATAACAATGTCAGTCAGGAGGAATAATGTCCTAGCTTGACCATCAAGGTAAAACCCTGATCTCTGGAAAACCCTGGCATCATAAATTCTACCTGTGCATCCCGCATTACTGTCCAAGAATCTGTCCCTGTGGTCGACCATTTAAATATTAAGTATTCATTTAAATATTAAGTATTCTTTAGAATCTTTAGGACATTGACAATATTTATGTTGAATTTTAAGGCCCAGAACATTTCAGGAATATTTGTAATGCCCACCACCGTTGGGTACTTCGCACACCTGAGTGCCTCATGTACCTGTGCCACAACACCCCCCAGTTGATTTGTCAACTCCAAACTGGTTAGTTGTGGACCTGTATCAGCCTGGAGTGGCCAGCTTTCAGATGGCTATAGTGACCTGCTTCTTGAGGGGCATGGCCTCCCTTATGTGGATGTCCTGATGCTGGAGGATAGGAGCAGGCTGATCAGAAACCTCCAGATACATCTGCTTCTTCATGTAATGTTCTGAACCCAGTGTTGAGCATCCCAAGATGATATGATCCTACCAGTCTGTGCTTGTGGCCCTGCTACAGAAGCTCCAGTCTACATAGGGGCGGAATCTGTGGCTGAGGCAACAGGCATAAGCAGTAGCATAGCCAGGGAGGGAAGCAGGGGGAGCGGCCGCTCCCCCACTGAGCAGAAGCGGCACCTTTTTTGTGGTCCTGACGCCTTTTGCTCCTATGCTGCAGCCAGAGCGGAGCATTTTTTTTTGCTCCCGGCGCCTTTTTTTGGTCCTGATGCTTTTTGCTCCCGGCGCCTTTTTTTAGCTCCGCTCCCCCTGTGCTCTAAACCTGGCTACGCCACTGGGCATAAGCAACAATACCTGGGGCACAGCTGGCATGTCAGTACCCCCCACCCTCCAAGATGTGTCTTCAGCAGGTCCAAAACTGCCACTGAAATGCCCACCATCCTATTGCAGATGCATTGCCTGATTACAAATGCCAAAATAGGTATCAGTGTGAGGTGGAAAAGTTTTTCCACTGTGTCAGGATCCACACTGAAGGGTCTAGCTGTTGGAAGTGTGTGGAGATAAAATGGCTTGCCTGGGTGTACTGGCGGGCTAAAACCACTCAAAACACTTCCTGTCAACTTGTGCGGGACATACAGACAAGTTGTCCCATAGACCACTGTGGACTAAGCCCTAGAGCAGCTATAGCTGGTGAAGGCACTAGGAACCCTGGGGTGTACTCCCACAGAAGCTGAAGTTCTGACTCAGGTCTGTGTAGCGCAGTAGGGACACACCACCACAGTTGTGAGGCCCAGGTTTCCAATACAGTCTGGATGACGAAGCATGGGCTTGGAAATACTGAGTCTGCAGCTGTGGGTCATGTAGATCCAGACTTACTAGGCTGTGTAAACTTACCAATATAGAAAAAGTATCTAACTCCTGTTACTATCAGGTAGTTAGTAATCCATTTCATGACTGCCTGGTCCAGCCCATCACACCATTTGTGTGGGAGTCAAAGGCCAGGGAAAACTACAGCTTCATGTCTGTGTCCAGAAGCCTATATGAATAGCCATTTTATATTCTTTGCAGCCACATCTTTTTACGAGAGACACTACTAGAGTAACCAGCTGACATTTTGCAACTTCCGGCCAGATTTTATAAAGATATTTTAAAGAGTTAAATCTTCATTTGTTAGAAGAATGGTTCTGACAGTGCAGAATTAAACTGACATTTATGAAAAAGACATCAATTTATCCTAACTTTTTCCTGATTCAGTTTTTTATTTCATTTTGAAGTGTTTGCATTTCCAAACAAAATTGCTGCATAAGCCCTTTTTATATTATTTTTATGAAGTTGCCTATTTCAACCATTTATTAGTAATTTTATTGTTAGTGACCAAAAGATAATGTTCCATTGCTACATCATAAGATAGAGTAAGTTTTTATTTTATTACTTGGTCATATTAATTAATTTATTAATTATTAATGATCAAAAAGCAATTCAAGTGATGCTGTATAGACAGCCACAGCACTGCTAACATGTTATTACCCCATTTATCAACTGCTATGCATAAGATGTACCAAGTAATATAACTGGTAGATGAGGTATGTTCATACCATACGTTGTTAATCTAGTTAATGGAATAACAAATACATAACTGGGTCTATTAAATGAGAGACTTAACAATCTACATTTATGCTCACATATTTCATCTCTTGCAGACAGGATGATTACACTATTTTTTGACATCCGATAGCAAAAAGAACATAAATAAAAATCTTTCTAGGCTTACGATTGTGCCTGCTTTTCTGCTTACTATAGAGTGTGTTGATCTGACAAAAGCTCTAAATTGAAATATATATGCTTGTTTTTTGGAGAAATATTATTTAAGGTAATATACAAGGTAATTAAATATTCACCATAATTCATAATATTTTGTTTATTGATTTGTACAGAATCCCTTCTGAATTCTTTCTGGCCTGTCATTTGTCACCATTTATTGCAGTGTATCAATACAAAGTGTCATCTTCCTGCTGTTCCACTGAAGTAAATGTAATAAAATGTCAATCTTCTGAGCTGGTACTTTACTTGAATGTCAATTTTAGATGCTGAAATCTGTTTTTGTAACTTCATTGTGTCATGGTTATTGAGCTAAACCTCAGAGACAAAACACAAACTCCTGTGTTGTTTTCATGTTGTATCCCTTTCTTTACAATTCCCAATATCCTGTCCTTTCTTTTTTATCAGTATTGTCTCTGTTTAGTTTTGAGATTGGCGTGTTGGATTTGCAATGCTCTGATTTATAAATGAACACTGCTGTTAAACAAATATGCTAATTATTTTATTTGTTCCTTTAATAATTTAAACCATAGGCTATCAACTCAGGCTATTATGTGCAGAATTTGAAGTTTATGATTTCAGATTTAATTTTGCTTTGAAAGCTACTTTAAAACAAGAATTAATGCAGACAAATGTTAACTGTGCAAAGGGAATATCAAAATCCATGCCTGAAATAGTTTAACGGTAAATTCCTTGTGTTAAATAGTAAAGCTAATTAGAACTGCTTACTGCATTTTCTAGTAAAACATTACAAGTGTCTTGCATGTATTTTCAATGTGACATGTTTATTAATAATGTATCTGCTCTATGCAATGTAATAAGCCTATTTACCAGCTATGTGCATGTATGCATACAAAGCTGCATTACAGACAATAGTTCTGATTCAGCACTACATTACTTCAGGTTTACTTTGGTGTAACTCCAAAGTTCATTGTTAGTTCATTGAAATAACGCTAATGTAAAACTGAAGTGATGCAGTAAGGAACCAGACCAATTAACATTCCATTTAGTGGTAGGTGAATTACTCTATTTTGTAAGGGTTTATGGAAGAAAAGCAGGCAGCAGTCTTCCCATTTATGAATGTCATGGGAAAAGCAGCTAGATTCAATCTATACTATTTATAATTCTATCCTGTTTATAATTCCAGCAGGAATATCACTTGCAGTGCATGGCCTTCTGTTTACAGTATTCTTTTATGAGACTGGGAATCAATATAATAATGTTTTCCTAGTAGAGTTGTATTCATTAAATAGTTTGTGAACTATACATTTTGGTAAAATATAATATTGACAGGCATGAAATAGAGATAAAGTCAAAGTTACACTACAAATGTTTTACTACTGTTATTATTTCTAAAAGAATATTCAGGATAACTCAGTGTATCCAAAAAATTTAAAACTTTTATGGACAGAATTATCTTCCAGCTCAGTAATCTTCTGGGAATCTTCACAGTGACTGAACAAAATGCTAAAGTCTCCGTAAACAATATTGGCAAAAAAGTTACAATTACATTCCACTTTATTTTATGAACTGTATGTGCTATTTTATCACTGATGTTATGTGGACAAATAATTAGATGACAGATGGAGGGATGGAGAAAAGGAGAGATTATTGATATACCACAACATCCAGCTGAAGAGGTAGTTTTTCAAGAAACCTTTTAAATTAAGCTGGTTTTAATAATATCTTTCCCATGCCAGGACAGTTGGTGCCAAGTGCCCTGATTTCTTCATACTGATTGGTTTCCACTTGACAGCTTCATGTGGGTGTGGGTGTGTCGGCATCTGGAGTACATGCCCCAGTATACCCAACACTTTCTTCTGATTTTGGTGGAAACTAGCTGCTGGGTGGGGATTTCTCAGATCTTTTCAATGGTGACAAAGTTTTGCCAACCAATGCCCAGAATCTTTCACAGGCACTTATTTTTGAAGGTATCTAGTTTTCTGTGTAGTGTTTTAGTAGATCTTCAGCTCCTACCGACGTATGTTAGCACAGAGATTACATTTCAATTGAAAATTTCAAGTTTGTTCTGGTGCTGTATATCTTTGATTTCCATGCACTGTTTAGTAAATGTTGTGTATGTTGTTTAGTAAACATTGTGTATGTCTTTCCTTGATGTCACTTCCTTCTTGAGGCCTCTGTTGGCTAATACAGTGCTGCCCAGGAAGATGAACTGTTCTACTTTCTTGATATTTTTGCCTTCTAATGTGATGTTACTTCTTGATGTCTGGATTTCAAAGATGTTTGTTTTCATGTAACTGATTGTGAGCCCTTCTTGGCCTGCTGTTTTAAACAAATATATTTATTAATTATATTAATTATATGATAGATAGATAGATAGACTCACTTTAAGGTCACTTTGTGCCACTTAAGCAGTGCAAAGTGGCCTTAGCATACCATAGAATCTGGCCCATTGATTCCAATCAATACAGGCCTCTCAGTCTTCCTTCTTCAGCTACCATTGAGCCTAGGGGAACTCTGGTCCTATTCCTATTTTTGCCTAGTTACTTGACTGCTATATATAGGAATAGGGCTGAAGTTACAGACTTTTCTCCTGTGGAGTGGTTGAGGTTAGACAGATACACATGGCAGGTACTGGAGAGCCGTAATAATATTTAATCCTTCTGTTCACAGATCTCAAATCATTTTTCAAAGGTGATAAAACATTAGTCCCCTTTTTACAGATGGAAAACTGAGGCACAGAGAATGATAACCTAAGGCTTCACAGTGTGTTAATGGCAGAGCAGAAGTATGGTGCAACAAAGCAGCCGCATACAGACCAAGCTTTACCTTTATCCTAAGAATTTAGCATAGTCCTGTGTTAAATCTGACAAGTTCAGGAAGATAATTTTTCAACAGTATTTCTGAATCGGGAGTGAATGAAAGTGAATATCAATGATCTGTGCCTGGTATCTGTTCTCCTTTTCTCCTTTTCTCCTGAATAACCCTGCTTGAATATATTCTACACTTTCATTATATATTTTTTTCCAGACAAAGTCATTTTGATGTCATGAAGATAAGGTAAAATATAAATACATGTTTATTTATTTTAATCTGGGTTTCCTGAAGTTGCAGTCATGGTATGAGTATGTCTCTTTTCAGGGAAAACCTTTTAAAAAGTGTTGGTTTTTTTTGTGAATTCCTAATTGGAGGAAGTGCATTGATTGACAGAAGCAAATAGAGGTGAAATGAAGGAGATGCCTCATGATGGAGAGAATGTTTGGAAACTGGGATTTAACCTTCATTAATAAACATGGAATTATGCACTGACCATGGAAATTATTTGACTTTTTTCAATGGCTAAATTGGACAGAATCTTTCTTCACTATTAAGATGTATGCAGTCTGCTTCTGTTATTTTCTCAGTATTTAAGAAATAAGGAAAAGAAGAGCAGCTCTAAGGCAGACTCAGTAAAACAAAGAACCTGCAAAATCCAGGCAAGCTAGCAGAAATCCTCAAAATTGGACTTTGAGGGAGATGTTTTGTAAATGAATCTCTCTCTAAAACAATACTGTTAAATATTGGAACCCAATTTGGAAATAATCGCACATTGCATGAATATACTTTTGTGCATACATAATGTATTGCAATTGCAAAGAAAACAATCAGAAGGATATTCCTTATAGAAAATTCTGCTAAAATTTAATGGAGAATATAATTTCCATAGACATATTAAACCAATTTATTAAATTCTATAAGAAAGATATAATAAACTTTTACATTTCATAAATTAGTTTAAATATTGTGGCAAATTGCTGGAACTACTATGATGGGTCCCGCACTTTCTCTTCTTGTGGGGGGGTTTCAGGGTGCCATTTCTTGCCCCTGAACTGGGATAACAGCTATCCTACTAGTATCCCAGGGAAGGGGAGTGGAGAGGGAGGGACCCGGGCCCGCCCTCTACTCCAGGTCCCAGCCCAGGGGCCCTATGATAGCAGGTGAACCACTTGTACCAGTGATTCTTTCCCCTGGGCTACTTCCCTCTCCTGACCTTCAGCTTGTGGGGCTTCCTGCCTTCCCTCTGCACAAGCCAGGTGTCCCTTTACCTAGGATCTTGGTCTTCTTAGCCCGCCGCAGCACTTCTCAAAACTCTCCTCCGCTTTCCTCCAAACTGCTCTTTGTTCCACCACCAATCCACTCTGCTTCACTCCTCCAAACTGCTCTCTGCTCCACCACCAAACCACTCTGATTCAACTCCTCCAAACTGCTCCAACTCCTCCTCACTCTGCTCCAACTCCTCCTCTGGCTGATTGAAGCAGGGGGATTTTATCAGGTGACTGGCTTCAGGTGCTCTAATTGGTTTCAGGTGCTTTTAATTAATCTACAGGGAATAAGGCTTCTCCTCATCCTAGATCACTCTCCTGCTGCCTTCTGGCCATGCTGTATCACATATCCTCCCCCCCTGCTCAACACCATGGGGTTGGGCAACTTGAGACGAGAGGCAATGCTTTCGTGACAAGCCATCTGCGTTGCCGGGTTGGCTTCCGGCCCTATGCTGTACTCAGAAATGAAAAGGTTGCAGAGATAGGAACCATCTAGTCACTCTTGCATTCTTCTCCTTGTTTCTGTGCATCCACTGGAGCGGGGTGTGGTCTGTCACCAGGGTAAATCGCTACCCCAGTAGGTAGTAACGGAGAGTTTCCATGGCCCATTTTATCGCCAGACATTCCTTTTCAACGACGACGTACTTTTGTTCCCTGGGGAGGAGCTTCCGGCTGAGGTACAGGATCGGGTGTTCCTCCTTCCCTACCATCTGCGAAAGAATGGCTCCTAGCTCTACCTCCGAGGCATCAGTTTGTAGAATGAATTCTTTCTTGAAATCTGGGGCTATGAGTACAGGATGGCAGCAAAGGGCTGTCCTTAAATCTGCGAATGCCCCTTCTGCTGCATCAGACCACTTTACTATCTCGGGGCCCCGAGCCTTTATCAGGTCAATCAATGGCCCTGCTCTTGTGGCAAAATGAGGGATGAATCTCCGATAGTACCCTACTAACCCGAGAAATGCTCTGACCTGTTTTTTACGGATTGGCCGAGGCCAATCTTGTATTGCCTCCACTTTGTTCCATTGGGGTTTTACCAAACCTCTCCCTACTACATACCCAAGGTATCTGGCTTCAGCTAGTCCTATCATGCACTTGAGAGGGTTGGCAGTGAGGCCAGGCTTCCTCAGGGTGTCTAGTACCGCTTCTACTTTTACTAGGTGCGTTTCCCAGTCAGGGCTATGGATGACTATATCGTCTAAATAGGCGGCGGCATACCTGGCATGGGGTCGCGACAGTTTATCCATAAGTCGTTGGAATGTTGCTGGGGCCCCATGGAGTCCGAAAGGGAGGACAGTGTATTGGAACAGGCCATCAGGTGTAGAGAAAGCAGTCTTCTCCTTGGCGTTCTTGGCCAGGGGAATTTGCCAATATCCTTTAGTCAGGTCCGGAGTGGTTAGGTATCGGGCCTTGCCTAACTGATCAACTAGCTCGTCGACACGTGGTATTGGATAGGCATCGAATTGGGATACTTCATTCAACTTCCGGAAGTCATTACAAAACCTCCAGGTGCCGTCAGGCTTGGGTACTAAGACGATAGGACTGGACCACTGGCTGTGGGATTCTTCAATAACCCCAATTTCCAACATCTTCTTCATTTCTGTCCTAATTTCCTCTCTTTTAGCTTCCGGTATCCGGTATGGTCTTATCGTCACCCTTATTCCGGGCCTGGTGACAATATGATGTTGGACCAGTGTCTTGTCTGTTCCTAGATGTCCCCCAAATAAATGACTGTGAGCTAGCTCTAGTACTGCCCTTGTGTGTTTCCGTGGGACTAAGAGCTGCTCTACTTCTTCCCCTCGGATCTGCACTATTCGGTACAACAGATCACGTTTGATCACATAATACGGCCCCGGGCCTTTGGTCTTTCCTTCCACCGGTATGCCATTTACTTCCACTACCTCCTCCCTCACATTCGAATATAGCGGGTCATTGGCTTGGTCCTGCCTGAAATTCTCACGGGCAGTACCGATCTGACCTAATTCCAGGGGGCCTATTTCTACTCCGCCCCCTGGGTTGCTCCTACTTGGGCTAGGAACTGCCTCTGAGTCCTCACTGGCCTGAATTGTCTCCTGGCTTCCTGAACGGGTTCGCTTACCAACAAGGGAGGCTTTCTGGTTCTCTGATAGAATCCTGGTCCCTAGCCTTTTATCTGCCCTCCTTTCCCGCCTAGACTTTTGGGGTTTCCCGGGGGATGAGAATAGCTCTGGGGCAAATTCAGCAAAAATTGGGGTGAGGCTATCTGTAGGTGCCTCCATTTCAGCCCGGGGTTTGCTACCCTCCCTTGGCTCTACTGGGGGGGAGTAAGTTCTCAAACCCAGGGAAGTCCCTACCAATTAAGACCAGGTAGGGGAGCCTAGGGACCACCCCTGCAGTTACCCTGGTAGTGTTCCCCTGGATCTCAATCTGTACTGGGATTGTGGGGTAGAAATTTACGGTGTCATGAACGCACGTTACCCCTGTGGTTTTGGCCCGGGTTAGTTGGTCTTGCCCCACCAACTTCCCCGAGACCAGCGTGACAGCACTCCCGGAATCTACTAATGCTGTGGTCACAATACCATTCATTTTTACTGACCTTGTATACCCATGTGGGGTCATTGCGACCCCTACCAGGCCAATTAGGCCACATTGTTCCCCAGGATCCCCCAGATTGCACTGCATAGGCTCTTCCCTGTTGGGGCATTGGGCTGCTATATGCTCATAACTCATAACACCGACCCCTTATCCCAGTTGCCGCCCTTTGCCTGGGGCTATTTGGTCGGCCCCCCCAGCCCTCTCTTCCCAAACCCCCAGGTCCCTTCTTGGACTCGGGCCATTCCTCAATGTCTTTCCTCCCAGTTATAGTTCTCCTGTAGTTCTCAGTGGTCCGGGACCTTGAGTTTGGGGCTGGCTTCCTGGATTGCCGTGCTTCACCCCCTGTTCACGGGCTGCTAGCTGTCTTTCCACGAGGGAGACCAACTCATCATAGGTGGAGGGGTCATTCTGGCCAACCCAAGTCCGGAGGCCTGGTGGTAGCCCCCTCATATACCGGTCCAGTACCAGGAGCTCCATCATCTTCTCAGAGCTGAGGGCCTCAGGGCGCAGCCATTTCCGGGTCAGGTGGATCAGGTCAAACAATTGTGATCTGGGTGTCTTGTCCTCTGTATACTGCCACTCATGGAACCTCTGGGCTCGCAATGCCGTAGTTACTCCGGATCTGGCCAGGATCTCTGCCTTCAGCTGGGGGTAATCTGCTGCAGTCTCTGCGGCCATATCGTAGTATACCTTCTGGGCCTCCCCACACAGGAACGGGGCAAGGATACCGGACCACTGGTCTCAGGGCCAGGCCTCCCGCAGGGCTGCTCTATCAAAAGCCAGGAGGTATGCCTCCACATCATCCTCCTGTGTCATTTTCTGTAGGCAGTGGCTGGCCCGTATAGTCTGGGTCCCATCGCAGTTCTGGCTTCACTCCATAAGGGCCTTCATCTGGTTCACCAGCTCCTGCAGCAGGGCTCGGTCCTGGGCAGCCTGACTCATCAACAGACGATTAGTCTCTTGCTGTACCCTAGTCGCCTCCTGTTGGGCGGTTGCTTGGACGCGGGTAGCCTCCTGCTGGGCCGCGGTGGCTTGTATTAGGGCCTTGATCACGTTGTCCATCCTAAGGACTGGATTGTTTTGGCTAACCCTGGTTTAAATCCCCAACGCGGAGATCCCACCCCTGACACCACGTGTGGCAAATTGCCGGCACTACTATGATGGGTCCCGCACTTTCTCTTCTTGTGGGGGGGTTTCAGGGTGCCATTTCTTGCCCCTGAACTGGGGTAACAGCTATCCTACTAGTATCCCAGGGAAGGGGAGTGGAGAGGGAGGGACCTGGGCCCGCCCTCTACTCCAGGTCCCAGCCCAGGGGCCCTATGATAGAAGGTGAACCACTTGTACCAGTGATTCTGTTAGGTAAAAATCAGCTTGTCCTTACTCACCGTCCCAACACCAGGTGATGCGGAGTTGGACAACAGCTCACAAACTATCAGAAGCCATGTAAGAAACACACTGAGTCCGAAAAGCTTTGATCAAAGGGCACACAACCCCCTCAGCAGCTAACCGCTGTGGAGGAGTGTGGCAACTTTATTAGCAAAAAGCATCTGCATTTATAGGTTGAAGACAGACAAAGAGAGCACTACTACCTTTTTTTCAGGTTAACCTGTTCAAACTGGTCTCCATAGTTACTCAATTTAAGCAGGGGGACAGAAAAGCCGATGCAAGAATATTTGTGTAAGAAAAACGGATTTTGAGCAAGGCCAGAAGATTTTATTGCTAAGAGATTAGGAAAGAAGTTTTATGACAGAGGCCTCGCTTAATTTTATGACAGGGCCTTGCTTAGCTAACAGTTCTTTCCCCTGGGCTACTTCCCTCTCCTGACCTTCCGCTTGTGGGGCTTCCTGCCTTCCCTCTGCACAAGCCAGGTGTCCCTTTACCTAGGATCTTGGTCTTCTTAGCCTGCCACAGCACTTCTCAAAACTCTCCTCCACTTTCCTCCAAACTGCTCTTTGTTCCACCACCAATCCACTCTGCTTCAGCTCCTCCAAACTGCTCTCTGCTCCACCACCAAACCGCTATGATTCAACTCCTCCAAACTGCTCCAACTCTTCCTCACTCTGCTCCAACTCCTCCTCTGGCTGATTGAAGCAGGGGGATTTTATCAGGTGACTGGCTTCAGGTGCTCTAATTGGTTTCAGGTGCTTTTAATTAATCTACAGGGAATAAGGCTTCTCCTCATCCTAGATCACTCTCCTGCTGCCTTCTGGCCATGCTGTATCACAATATCTACAAAAATATATCATTCTGTATTTAAATTCTATATGTTTTTAGAATAACGTTGGTCGACTCACATTGGTAAAATCCTTATGAAATTCTTCATTTTGTAATTGTCCCTACCCATAATCCTTTTTTCATTGTTAGATTTAAGGCAACATTTTGGTCAGCCCCTGTGGAGGTATGTAAGGTGGGCAGAGGGTCTAAGGTGAACAGAGTACTTTCCTATCAGAGTCAGATGAGCCACAGTTTTTCATGCATTTGTGGCCTCCAGGCTTGATTAGTGAAGGGAATTAAGCAACTCAGGGAATTAAGCTACATGCCCTTAAAAAGCTCCTGCGTTAGCAGGTTTTCTGCTAAACGAAACAGGCCACACTGAACACATCAACCCATTGAATAGGGAATCCAGTTTGAAGTTTTTGCCCTAAATTTCAAAGCACTTCATGAAACTAGCTGTAAATGTCAGACAGATTGTCTCCCCCTTCTCTACCATGACCTACACTGGAAAAATGAAACTGTTCCTTGATACACTGAGACTTGTGAGCTCCATAGACAGGGCTGTCCCATGTAAGTGCTGGAAGTATGTCATATCTCCCACTAGTTGTTGCTCCATCTAGAGGATAAGAGCCTATTGCTGAGACTGCAGGGTCCAGTGGATGGAGTGCTGAACGGGGACTCTGCAGATGGGGGTTCTATTTCCTGCTCTGCCACTGAGCTGCTGCGCGACTTTGGGCAAATCTCTGTACCTCCGTTATCTCATCTTCAAAATGGGGATAATGACACTGACTTCCTTTCTAAAGCGCTTTGAGATCCACTGATGAAAAGTGCTATATAAGAGCTTGATATTATTATTATCACTGCTTCTAGTTAATGGACTTGTGTTCTGGGATAGTAAGGCCTGAATAGAGCTAGCAATGCTGCTGGTGATAGCCTCCTCTTTGAGGGGAAGGGGATTG
This sequence comes from Chelydra serpentina, assembly GCA_037349315.1. Classification (NCBI taxonomy): domain Eukaryota; kingdom Metazoa; phylum Chordata; order Testudines; family Chelydridae; genus Chelydra; species Chelydra serpentina. Next base: position 74,541,807 of record JBAIAC010000004.1, read on the forward strand.
CTTGGACTCAAATGTTCCTCCCTGACACTGGCCAGCAGAGCTTGACTACTCCAAAGGGAAATGGACACTGCATTGTCTTCGATGTTGGCAGAGTAGTTTTGCCCCTTGGAGCTCCAGCAAACATTGTGTCTGCTGGAATCACAATCCTTCCTATGGCAGATTCCAGCATGAGTCTGGGTACGTCTACAATGAAAAAAAAAAGGCAGCGAGTCTCAGAGCCCGAGTCAAGTGACTCGGGCTTATGCTACAGGCCTAAAAATAGCAGTGTAGATATTCCCATTTGGGCTGGAGCCTGGGCTCTGAGACCCAGTGAATGGGGAGGGATTCAGAGCCTGAGGTCATAGAATCATAGAACCATAGCACATGGGTCATCAAGTCTAACCTGCAAGTAGGCAAGATTTGTTGTGTCTAAACCATCCAAGACAAATGACTATCCAACCTCCTTTGGAAAACCTCCACAACCTCTCTAAGCAGTGTGTTCCATTGTCCTATTGTTCTTGCAATTAGGAATGAGCCACATTAAATTCTCCTGAGATTTAATGTAAAATCTGCTATGCTGTAGTTTGAACCCGTTGCCTCTTGTCCTGCCCCCGTGACAAGCAAGAACAACTTTTCTCCATCTTTTTTATGGTAGCCTGTAAAGTATTTGAAGACCACTATCATGCCCGCCCTTAATCTCCTCTTTTCCAAACTAAACATACCCAGTTCCATCAGCCTTTGCTCATATGACTTGCATTCCATCCTTTTGATCATCTTTGTCACTCACCTCTGGATCCTTCCCTGTTTCTCTACATTGGTGACCAAAATTGGACACACTACTCCAACTGAAACCTAACCAGCACTGAGTAGAGCAGCTCTATCATCTCCCAGGATTTGCATGCTATGTCTGTTAATGTAACCCAAAATAACAGTGTCCAGCCTGAGTAGGAATGTATCAATCCTGCACCTTGGCAGTGGGTTAAACTAGATGATCCTTTCAGTACCTTCTAACCCTATGGTTCTATGATTCTATGTCTACCCTGCTATTTTTAGCCTCGTAGTGTAACCTGAATCAGTTAACCTGAGCTCTGAGACTTACGGCCTTGATTTTTGTTTTTTGGTTTTTGGTTTTTTTGCAGTGTAGATGTCCTGTATGACACAGTAGAATCCTGTATATTTTAGAAATGCAGCAAAATCAGCACAAAATCAGTGTTCACGTCCCAAACATGGTTTTTAAAGAGCATTAATTCAATCAAAACAGAAATAATAGATGATAAAATATTTTGTCGGAAATGCCAGTTTTCATCTGTTAGTTGGTGTCACAGTGCAGCTGCTCTTTAAGGGGCAATAGGGCCAGTCTGCCCATGACTGCCTTATGAACAGGGCCGGCTCTAACCTTTTTGCCACCCCAAGCAAAAAAACAACAACCAAAAACCACACTGAGTGCCGCCCCCCCAGGAAAAAAAAAAGAGTGCCGCCCCGCCAAAACAACCCCCCGTCCCCCGAGCCCCGCCGAAACAACCCTTCCTCCCCCGCACCGCCGAGCCGAAACAACCCCCCTCTCCTCTCCTCCCCTCCCCCGAGCCACCAAGCCGAAACAACCCCCCTTCCCCGAGCCCCGCACCGCTGAGCCGAAAAACCCCCCTCTCTTCCCCTTACCTCCCCCGAGCCCCGTGCCGCCGCCGAAGTAAAAAAAATAATCCCGAGCGCCGCCGCTGAAGGAAAAAACAAACAAACCTCAAGTGCCGCCCCTTGCAAGGTGCCGCCACAAGCACGTGCTTGATCAGCTGGTTCCTGGAGCTGGCCCTGCTTATGAAGGCCCCTGCTGGAGGTAATTGTGTGTCCCAATTGGCTGAGTAGTAAACAAGCTCCTGCCCCTAATAAAGGTGGCCCAAGCTCAGTTAGAGTAACTCCAAAGGGAGACAGGATGCTGCCACAGAGGGGAGCTCCTAAAAGAAGCCTGAGCCAGAGGGATGAGCAGGGAGCCTAGAAGTGAGTTCTCTGGGGAACCTACCAGGACAGGTAACCAGTAAGAGGAGCTCCTGGAGAGGGGAGTTACCTAGACAGGGGGCTTTACCACTCATACTGCAGACACTGGTCAGAAGCCTGGCGTGGCAAGGATCATCCCGCTGTCCCTGGAGAAGAGTTGCAGTGGACATACCTACCAGGACTGCTCACTCACATGATTATTCCCATTGAAGTCACAAATTAAGGATCTCACATGTTAACTACGTTGGCTTACTCATATGATTAAGGATTGTGTACATTAGTAAGGGCTGTATGATCATATACTTAGCAAATACGAAAAATTAAATAATTTTACATAGAAATCAGATCCTATACTACTGTGTAGGAGGTTGCTGATCACTGACACCTGCTAAATGACAGATTCCAACTACACACTTTTCATTCTTTGAATGTTCATTAATCTCTTATGAGGGTAGGATGTGAGCCTGTGTCACTAAATATTATTTATACTTTGCATTAATCTTAAAACCCAATTGTGATTTAACTGGAATCATATTGCCATATGTATCTTGTCAAGTTATCTACTGAACATGTAGGCTTAACCTCTTACCTCTAGCTCTGACTATTATGGATTTTTTCCCCAGCAGAAGTCATATGCGTCTTTACTGTCTTCTTTTATTACAATTCCTGCTAAAGTAAGTTTAAATTGTATTATTATGCATGTAACCAAACATAGCACCTCTTCTTCATAGGATCTCCAGTTGTTTCTAGAAGTTAATGAATTTAGTGGTTTAATGCTCCTCTGAAGTTTTCTCTAGTTTACATATGGGGAAATTGGGGCACAGAAACTAAGTGACTTGAGCAAAGTCAAACAGGAAGGCTGTGGCATTAGAACATATGTCTTTTGATTCCCAATCCTCTGTTTTCTCTATGCATGTAGGTTATTTTTCTATATAGTGGGTGCTCTTTGAAAGTTCCTTCTAGTTTAAAGATAGGAAAAGTTTCAGAGATATTCCCTATACTTGGCAACCCAATGAGAAAGTCAAACTTGCAAAGTAAAAATACTTCACTTTTTCCCCCCCTATAGGTTTCTCCTACTCTCTTTCACCTCTTGTTATGTATTTTGTTTGTTATCCAGTAAGGTCTGTCTATGCAATAAATCCTGGAAATGGCTGGTTACATTTTTCTAAGATTTGTCAATGGTTACAATATTGGCTGTTGACTTTCTGCAGTTCTGACCTCCTGGTTTGCATTTCTTCCTATGGGAAGGAGTGAGAGCCCTTTGTGTCACACTCTACAGTGCTACAGAAAAAAAGTTAGAACTGCACTTTTCTTGATAACAAAAACACAGAGCGGGTTATGAAGCTATTTCATCTAGAAAATACTCAACACAAATTATGTTAACTCTGAGCCTACTGGTGACTGTGTGTTGGCAGCTGTAAAGATGGGCCTAAATCAAGCCACAGATTCCAAGTCCCACATTTTAATAAAGTCTACATCCAGATTTGAATTTAACAGACTCTCTACCATATATAGTGGTAGTTTTGAGTGACCATATTTATATCAGCATTATCATGCATTAGCAGGAGTTAACATTTCCAGTTACTTTTCTTTCTAGTGGAAACTGTAGCTTCTGGTTAGCACATCCAAGCAATCTTCCACAAGTCAGGGGGGAAAAAATCAAGTCTGATGTATTTCAGCTCTAGCAAACCTCTGCTTAAATTTATTCCCAATGAGGGGCTCATCCCTGAAGTGTATCACACCGTCAGTCCTAATAAAAAAAAATGTAGAATACAGGAGGGAGGGGGAACCAGAGTATGTTCATGGGTTTAATATTTAATAAAGTTTTCTTCCCTTGCGCAGGGGGACTATTATCCACATCATAACAATGGTGTGGAGTCAGCAGCATGAATGCTGTTCCTGCCCTGAATACACAAACTCCTGCCTATTAAAACCGTACCATGCTAAAGAGAGAAGCCAACCTCAGGTTTTATTTTTTAAAAAGAATTTCATATGTATTTGATTTTTTTGATATTACAATATGAAAGACCCTATTCTGGCCTCACTGCAGTCAATGGGATTTTTGCCATTGATTTCAAAAGGGGTGGAAGGGAGGGGACACATCAGGCCCAAACATTTTCAATGCTTGAAATAAATATGCTTGAGTTACAAAAAAATGGTTTCATGCTAGCATTATACTGCTAGAAACAAATAAAACAGATTTACCAGCTGTATTGTGCCTACTCTGCCCATAGGGTCTGTCTGATGCAAAGCCCACTGCAGTCAGAGGGAGTCTTTCCATTGACTCCAATGGACTTTGGATCGGGCTGCTGGATAGCAGCAAAATATCTGCAATGAAAAGATACTCATCTGCTCTCATCCATTTGGCACACGGTACAGAGGCTGGCTCTGGATTCAACTGTAACCCAACAGGAGCTGGCTCAACACAACGCATCTCTATTCGCTTCCAAAGATTTACATTATGCTTCCCTGTTTCCAAAATAAATGCCAGTTGCTAAGGATAACTATATGCATGCGTCTGGTGACTCACTGGGGACCCTCCTTTTGTGTCTGGTTCCTTGAAATTCATTTCATTCACTGTAGTTCGCAACATGTATAACTGAGATCTTCTCCCTCCCCAGTCTACATTACAAAGTGGATGGATGTTTCAGGGCCACACTCTGATCTCAGGTGCTCCAGTGTAAATCAGTTTGAAATTGGTGGAGTTATTTTGGTTTTCCATTGGGGTGACCGAGATCTAACCTACTCATTATAACTTTGAAAGTTTTTCCAGGTACACAAGTACTGCACACTAAATTTCTGACCGGATGCTGGATAAGCAAGAAATATATAGTTTGTGTGTGTATACAGTATCTAGCCAGTAGGGCCCAGGAATGAGGTTTACAACTCCCATATTGAGCATAGGCAGAAGGGAAAGGAGAATCTTCCCCACTTTCGGTTAATGAGGCTGACCACACCCCAGCACAGCTTCCAGAACTGTGAGGCATGCACCCACAGCTGGGACCAATAAAGACCAAGCCCAGGAAACCAAGAACAGAGAGATGAGAAGGCAGAAAGGCCTGAGACAGTGGAGGAGTGACAGCCCCATACCAGGTTATCTCTAAGAAATTGACAGGGAGACAAAGAAACATTGGAATTTAAGGGCTGATTGACTCATTTTAGGTGTAGATGGTAGATTGAGCTAATTTGAGATGAATAGAAGGAGACCAGTTAGGAGAAAGCTGGGACCTCTAAAGAGCATGTCCCAAGATCAGTTGACAGGCCCTGAGCCTTGATTGTGACCTCTAGATGCTACCACAATATTAATAGTTCTTGGATAATTTCCCCCATGCATTTTCAATATGAGCTCCGATTTGACATCTTTTATGATCTCAGAATTATGGGGTATATAATGTTCTATTTTGAGTAGTGTCCCTATGGTGCACCACTGTAGGTGTGGATGTGTCCCTATGCTGCTGATTGGAGCACTTTGGTAGCAGTGTCTATTTGGCTCAGACATGTGCTTCTACCGCCCCCTCGTGCTCTGCCATGAGGCTAAGCAGCATGCATGGGCAAACCCCCCTAAGTTCCTTCTCAACCGTCCCGGCTTGAGATGGAACTATTGTCTGTCTGTTCATCATAGAATCATAGAATCATAGAATATCAGGGTTGGAAGGGACCTTAGGAGGTCATCTAGTCCAACCCCCTGCTCAAAGCAGGACCAATCCCCAATTTTTGCCCCAGATCCCTAAATGGCCCCCTCAAGGATTGAACTCACAACCCTGTGTTTAGCAGGCCAATGTTCAAACCACTGAGCTATCCCTCCCTCCCTAACAATCATCAGATTGTTAACTGTATTGTTTGAACTTAACTAGTTACTAATTTTTCTTTATTTGTTAGTTTAGAGTTTTCTTTGATTTTTTTCTTTAAAAAGAAACCAAAAACTTTATATACTTCTTTCCCTTTCTCTGGGGACTATCTCTGTGCAGGGTATGCTTGGTTCACCAGGATTTAAGAGGTACCTGTCCTGTAAAGAGTCTATCCCTGTAACTGATGGACATTCCTATTGTGTCTGTTGCCTCGGGGAAAACCACATTCCCCAGAAGTGTGTGTTTTGTCAGAAGCTGAAGATGCGATCTCAAAAGGACAGAAAGCTCAGACTAAAACTCCTTCTAATGGAGGCAGCTCTCCAACCTGCTTCAGACCCACATCAAGATTCACCCAGAGGGTAGGAATCTTCCCCACAGCCCTCTGCATACAAAGGCGGTGAACCTAAAGCCACGAGACACTCACATAATACTTCAAAAAAGAGATCTGAGAGTCCCCAGAGTGAGCCATAAACCAGCCGGAAAAGATCCCAGGCACATTCAGTATCATCGGTACTGATGGCCACTGTTCCCTCTAAGCTGTGTGCGTGTGTGCGTGCACATAGATCCTAAACCGCGAAACGCCGTGCGCACAAAAAAATTAAATACTACATCAGAGCCAGGCCGAAATATAATTTACGGGCAACTTTTGATATTGTTCGCCCACCATCTATCAACACAGCCAGATTCTACTAGCTGGCAAGGGGGGGAAAGAGAAAGAAAGGCAATGAATCGTACCCCTCCCCACCAGCATTTCAAACGTGGAACGTTGAGCACGTCAGGACAGTCGGGACCCACACATCTCCTTGTATAAGCATTTTACTCGGGCACATTTGCCTCATGGCGCATAAATTGGAACTCTGCTTCAAAAATTTGCACAGAAGAAATTTTTTGCCTGTCAAAAATTAGAGGGAACATTGCTGATGGCACTGAAACACAGTATCTAGAGCTCACCCAATACCATCCCAATGGGATACATTGATATGCCTTAAAATGTGATGGGCAGAGGCACTGAAGCAACAGTACCGACTGGGATAGATAGGGACAGACACCATGTTTTGGGGAAGGCTCCCTCAGTACAGGCAACAGCTTCAGTACCATCAACGTCTGAGTGTTGCCAAACAACGTCAGAGTGTTTAGCCTGGCCTACATCACTGACCCATCAATACTGTTGTCTCAGCACTGGCAGCCGCCACCAGTACCGACCTACACGTCACCACAGGAGTTCAGATACTCAAAAGACCTCACAGTATCTGATGTACCTGAGTGTCCTGTACTCGGTACCGAGGCTCTGGTACTGACTTTACCTTGAACTCAAGAGGCTCCACCAGCACCATGCCATGCACTTCCATTCTCCAGTGGAGTCGTATAGTGAGCAGGAAGAGGTTGTCTCCCATCGCTCCTTCCATGCACCTTATAGTGCCCATTACCAATCTGGGCCTCCAAAGCCATACTGTCCGCTGGGCCCTCAACCACACTGGTATGGACAATCATTGTGCCAGCCACCAGGACCTTTCCCACCATCTGAGTGGCCTTACTGGGACATGAGGGAAGTGTATAGACATCACACCTCCCAAACATCTAGCATGGCCCACCAGGAATCAACAAGATGCCCTCCATCAGCCTCTGCATTCAGAGCCTGTGTTCCTCCTTAAGAGGTGAGGGAGAAACAGGAGGCTGACCGTGATGAAGAGGTCACACCACCGACCAACTCTTTTCCTCCTCACCACATGAAGCAATGATGCCCCCTCCACTGTCTCTTGCAGATGACTTTAAACACTTTCAGGACCTAGCTAAGAGGGTGCCAGACACTCTTTAATTACCTCTAAAGGATGTAAAAGAATCACATCATAAGCTGATAGACATTTTGCACTGCTCTTCTTCATCCAGAGTAGCCCTCCCCAACAACGCGGCTCTCTTAGATCCAGCCAAACTTATATGACAGACCCCTGCATTGGTTGCAACAACCTGTAAGTGAGACAATAAGAAATACTACTTCTGAGCCAAGGACACAGAATTTCTTTTCTCCCATTCACCCCCTAATTCGATCTTTGTGGATGCAGTGAACTCCAGAGGTCGTCAACACCAGGCGAAGTCCATACCATAATGTAGGGATTGGAAATGCTTTGGTCTTTTTGAAAGAAAGGCTTATTCTTCTGCCACACTACAATTCTGTATCATGAATTACCAAGTGCTAACAGCAAAATATGACTACTTGAATTACTCCAAACTCAATTCGTTTATTGATCAGCTTCTGGAATCACACAGAGATCAGTTTAGGGCCATTATCAGTGAGGGACAACTGGTGGCCAAGATGGCACTTCAATCAGTGCTTGATGCAGCTGATACTGCTGAACTATCCAGCTCCACAACAATTGTGGAGCGATGAGCCTCTTGGATACATTTATCTGGCTTCCCCAAGGACGTACTGACAACTGTGGAGAACCTTCCCTTAGAAGGAACCAAATTGTTCACAGAAAAGACAGATAGATCCCCCCACACACTCAAAGACTCCATGGCTACTTTTTGGTCATTGGGAATTTTATACCTGCACAGAAGAGAAAATACAGTGCTCACTTAAATCGCGAACAGCACATTATCAAACTCAACGCTTTTATGAGCCACAAAGGAAAGAATCCAGATGATCAAAGTGCAAACCATTGGGACCACAGCCTTCCTCTTTCCAAGCATCCACTTCAAAACATCAATTTTGACAGGTTGGTTGAGGCACCAACAGACCACTCCCTCCAGTGCCATCTGACGCTAATCAACCCTTTGCATCCCTTTGGATACCCCTTCACATCCCTTTGGATACCCCTTTGCTCTGTTCCACAGCACCTTGGAACGGATATATCTGACAAATGGATGCTAGAAATCATACAATGAGTATTCCATTCATTTCACCTCCCTTCCTGCCCCAACACCCTCCCACATCCCTCTTCAGAGACCCTTCTCAAAAGAGTCTATTGTGACAAGAGATATGTCACCTCTTCTGTGTAGGATCCATAGAACCATAGTACCTTAACAAGTATGAGGCAAAGGTTTTTACTCTTGGTAATTCCTAATACCCAAGAAAAATGGGGTTGGAGACCCATACTGGACCTCAGAGCACTCAACAGTTTTTTCAAGGCTCAAAAATTCAAGATGGTCACTCTGGCAGTGATTATTCCAGCTTTGGAACAGGGAGACTGGTTTTTGGCCCTTGACCTTCAGGGTGGCTTATTTACATATTTCAATCTTGGCATCCCACAGATGATTCCTCAGATTTACCCTAGGACAGGACCACTACCAGTGCAGAATATCACCCTTTGGGATATCGTTGGCTCTCAGCGTATTCTCCAAGGTTCTCACTGAAGTGTTGGCTTATCTTCGTTTCCAGGGAATTAGGATCTACCCCTATCTAGACGAATACCTCCTTAGGGCTTATTCCTTTGATGAAGCTCTATGGGTTACCCACATGACTATGGACTTATTAAGAAGCCTTGGCCTACAAATCAACATCTAAATATCAAAATTAACCCAGTCAGAGAGATTAAAGTTCATAGGAGCTGATCTTGACTCTCTGAGCAAGAGCGCTCCTCCCAGAACACAGATACCTCAGTCTGTCCACACTCATAGAGACAGTGTAAAGCAGCCCTCAAATATAAGTCAGACACTACCTTCAACTGCTGGGTCACATGGCTGCATAGACATTTGTGATAGCTCATGCCAGACTTCACATGAGGTGTCTCCAGTCATGATTCATCTCAGTTTACAGGCCAAACAGAGACAGCCTAGACCAGGGGTTCTCAAACTGTGGGCCGGGACCCCAAAGTGGATTGTGATCCCATTTTAATGGGATCACCAGGGCTGATGTTAGACTTGCTGGAGCTTGGGGCTGAAAGTGAAGCCCAAGCCCCACCACCACTGTTCAGGGTCAAAGCCAAAGCCAGAGGGCTTCATCTCTTGGTGGCAGGGCTCAGGTTACAGGCCCCAAAACTGGGGCTGAATCTTGGACCTTGGCTTCCCCACCCCTGGATAGTGGGGCCTGAGCTTTGGCTTTGCCCCCCTGTCCGAGCCAGCGGGCTCAAGATTTGATTCCCCCTCCTGGGATCATGTAGTAATTTTTGTTGTCAGAAGGGGGTTACAGTGCAATGAAATTTGAGAACCTCTGGCCTAGACAAACCCCTATCACTACCCACCAAATTCAGTCAATCCTTTAATTGGTGGAAGGACCCAGCAAACATCTGCATGGGGATCCCATTCGCTCAGCCTCCTCTGTCACTACTCCTCACCACTGACGCACCAATCATAGGATGGGGAACACATTTCAATAACCTCATGACACAAGGCAAGTGGTCACCCACAGAGGCATGTCTTCATATCAGCCTCCAAACTCAGAGCCGTCAGGAACATGTGTGCTCACTTCCTTTTGCTCATCAGATGTACATACCCAAGGGTCATGACAGACAAGATAACATGCATGTGCTACATAAATCATCAGGGGGGCACCAGATCATCCTCCTTTTGTGCAGAAGCACTAAGACTATGGAACTGGTACATTTCCCACAACATATCAATGGCCTACCTACCAGGAGTGCAGAACACGACAGCAGGCAGTTTCAGCCACAAGTTTCCATACAGCCATGGATGGGAGATGAACTCAGCAGTACTTCATGACATATTTAGACAGTGGAGGACACCGACAATAGACTTGTTCACTACTTTCCTAAACAAGAAATGCCCACACTGCTCCTCCAGGTCAGTCCTCAGACAGCACTCATTAGGGGATGCTCTCCTCCTCTCGTGGGACAAGGGCCTTCTTCCCATTTCCTTTATAGCTGAAAGTCCTGTTAAAAATAAAAAGTGAGAGACCAAACATTATACTGATTGCTCCCACCTGGCTAAGAAAGTTATGATACCCTTACCCGTCACAGCTGGTGACATGTCCACTGATCCCTTTTCATCCCACTCCTAACCTCCTCTCACAGAATGAAGGACTCTTCACCTCAACTAGCGGATACTCTGACTCATGGCCTGGCTCCTTCGTGGTTCCATCACATAGAAAGATCTTGCTCTCAGGAAGTGTTACTACACAGTAGGAAATCGGCTATCCATCATACTTACCTTCAAAAGTGGACCAGGTTTCAGGTTTGGTGTAATTCCAAGCAAACTTCCCTGACATCTGCTACTTTCCCAAAAGTATATACTGACTCTCAAAAAAATCAGGACTCTCTCTTAGTTCACTCAAAGTTCACTCAAAGCAGTCATAGCAGCTTTCCATCAAAAAACAGGGATACTCAGCACTCTTGCACCCAACTACAAAGCCATTCCTTAAGGGTACAGTAAACCTTTTCCCCCAACCCAGATACCCTACCCCATCATGGGACTGAATATAACACTAAAGAGCCTGATTGGGCCTCCCTTTGAACCCAGGGCTCACATACCTGTTTATGAAGACAACATTCCTGGTGTCAATCACCTTAGTGAGAAGAATAGGAATACTGCTCAGGAGTCACCTATGGTGGAGCACCTGTAGGGACAACTACTTTAAGAAGAAGAGGAAGTTACTCACCTTGTGCAGTAACAATGGCTCTTCAAGATGTGTGTTCCTATTGGTGCGCCACGACCCACCCTCCTCCCCTTTACTTCAGAATTCTTGTCAAAGACTCTGCAGTAGAGAAGAAACTGAGCGGGGGGTGGGGGGGTGGGAGGAGGATCACCACATGTATCGTGGTTAGCCTAGTGGCAGAGCATAAAGCCCCCACAGGTAAAAATATGTACAGGCAAACATGCATGGTTTTAGATTTATTCTAATTCTATTAATTTACAAAGAAAAATTGATTAAGTCCCATGCACAGTCTTCCACACTCAGCAGTCTCAAGTGCCTTGCATTACAACATTCTTCTCTAGGGCAGAGTTTGGATGATTCTGAGGAGACATAGGCTTAAAAATGATCCTGATCATACTAATAAGATGCTTAGCTGTGTGTGTTTTCCTTTTATGTCTTTTTCCTATTACTGACCAGGTGACTAGGCAGCCTTATGACAGCATTCACATTAATGCAGATCACATTTCCCTGGACTCACATCTTGCTCTTCACTTTTTAGTTTACCCTTATACTAGGAATGCTCCATGCCTGTGCTGTACATGCGTTAGCCCAGAATACCAGTATTCCATGGATGGCCAGTTCATCAAGCAATATGTTAGATGTTCCTTGATCCTGTATAGCAATAATTGAGCTGCACAAATATTTACATTCTTAAAAGAATTTGTCCATATAACAAGAGAGGTGCATTGATTAGACAGTATTCATCAGCAAGGAATCCAAATACATACAGCTATGGCTGGGACTTGGCGAAATGTGAAACCCATGGATGAGCATGGATTTCAGATATTTGCAGAAGAAAGCCTCATATTTAGCCCAACAAGGTTACTGTGAGCCTTCATCTCCATTGCAGCTAGTATTGTCGTTTGTACTGTGCATAGCAGGTATAAAATTCCAGCAAAATCTGAATAATGGTGCTTTACCCCCCACATTGTAATTGATTAACAGGCAGGGCAAGGCAATGGAGAATCAATTCCTGTAAATGTGTAAAAATCTTAGCCCATGGGGCTGATTACTTATGCTATCCTCTCCTCCTTCACGTAGGAGGTGTGTCAGGACTGTGAGTGGAAGAGGTGTTCAGCTGGAGTGGTACTGGATCCATGAGTGGCATAATGGTTTGTAAGGGACACATGTGACTTAGAATATGCCACTGGCTGCTCTAAGCTGCGCCAAGGACTGGCCTTAGCAGTGAAGAAGCATAAAAATAACAGAAAGCTACCTTTGCTCACTCCTCATGTTCTGCGCTGAGTGCAGTTCTGATGAACCCAAAATCAGCACTGTGGAGTTCGCGTTTATTTACTCACGTTACACAGTGGTAAATGTGTGCACAAGGTGCAAATCATGAAAGAATATTTAAACACTTCCTCAAATGAGTGGCCCTTTTAGTAAATGGCAGGACAAAACATTTAAGTGCATAACAAACTGTAGAAAAAAAGAGATGGATCACTAAAAATAGAGTGAGGAGCGAGGTCTTTTGGAATCTGAGACTCTTTCCTCCTTGGGGTGGAGAAACAAGCAGATAGATGGCAGCTTTTACTAAGAAGAAGGAAATAAGCCATGACTAAGAGAGAGAACAGGCATTCTGCCCATTGGAAGTGAGCCTAATGGAAACTTGGTTTCTTGCTTCATAAAGGAATGAGCCTACATGGCTGGCTGGGGCCACTTAGAGTGAGGCTAATGCTATGTCTACCCTGCTATTGGGAGTCGTGACTGCAGCATGTATAGTCATACCCAAGTTAGCTTTGATTTAGGTAGATCAAAACCCGATGCAGCAGTGAATTATAGAAGGGAAGCTGAAGCAGCATGAACTATCCCTGCCCTTCCAGGACCCTGAGTACATATGTCACATTTTGGGATGCAGGCCAGACCAGTGAGGCATTGTGTCAGTGCCTGACCTGTGGCCTTGACCTCAAAATGCTCTGCTGATATAGCTCCTTTGACTGGATGCTTCCAGCCAGCATACAAGCATGCCCTATGTGTCAATGTGTTAAGCAACTCTGATTGTTGCACCACTGCCACACTCTGGCCTTCACCAGCCTTGGTTACACCGGATCCCAATACCCCCCCCTGAATTTTCCCAAAACCTTGTGCTCTGCAATGTTCAGCCCTCTCCTGGACCATTCAGAGAGATATGAATGTTGATTTGGTCCTTTAAAGATACAATACCCAGAAGTTTGCCACATTAAATGGAGTTAATAGTTGCATTGAATCAAACACAGCATTGGGTTCGTTTAGATTAAAAGTAAAACAAGTTCATTAAGACAAGGAGATGGGCTTTTAAGTCAATCCTAGTATAAAGGACAGAGTTGGAAATGGTTACAAGTAAATTAAAATGAAAAACTATTTCTAGAAGCAAAGACCTAACAGAACAAGCTATAGCCTTTGTTCAAGGTAGTTTCCTTCCCAATCTTCCTTCCAGCAAAATGGTGACCACCCTGTTGGTCAGGATCGCTCACAAAGCCCAAAGTGCTTGGTTCCTTTGTCTTCTTAGGTGAAAGATAACTCGGGGTTCTCTGTCCCTCTCTTCTATAGGCTAGTGTACATTTGAAATGCATTTGTCCGAAGATTACCCCTCCTCTCCAAAGTAACGTTCATACAAACTGAGAAAAAGGCAACATGGAGTATGGGAGTGAAGGAATTTCCATGCTGGTTTCTTCCCCTCACTCGTGTTTACTAAAATGTAAAATGATCTGTTTTGTGCAATCTCCTCCCCTTGCTGATGTTTATCTCCTCCCCTTGTTAGCTTGATGGTCCTGTTTACTTTCTATGTAAATTGCATTCCAATTGTATCTTAATGAACCTTGGAAATATCTTCTAGGTGAGAGAACGACGTTCCTTTGTCTAGGGAGGGGTAACTTTAGCTGCCTGTCAGATATACTTTGATAACATGATTTCGTATGTTTGTAATTTTGAATTTGTCCTTGTACATATATCACACTATACTATTAATGATCCATATGTTATTAGATTTCTATGGTTATCTTATATGACGCCTTCTAGATTGGTGGTGGTGGGGGGGGGAAACTACAGCTCACGGTCCGGATCCGGCACACAGCCGTTTTAAGCTGGCCCTTGAGCTCCCACTGGGGAGCAGGGTCTGGGGCTTGCCCTGCTGGACACTCCAGCTGGGGCGCAGGGTTGGGGAGCACTCCACGCAGCTTACGGAAGCAGCCGCATGTCCCCCTTCCAGCTTCTATGCGCTCCAATGGTCCCACTCCAATGGCTCCCTCTGGTGCTCCAATGGGAGTTGCAGGGGTGGTGCTGGAGTATGGGGCAGCATGCAAAGCTGCTTGGCCACGCCTTTGTGTAGGAGCTGGAGAAGGGACATGTCGCTGCTTCCGGGAGCTGCTTGAGGTAAGCGCCGCCCAGAGCCTGCACCCCTGAGCCTCTCCTCATCCTCCAACCCCCTGCCCCAGCCCTGATCCCCCTCCTGCCCTCTGAACCCCTCGATCCCAGCCCGGAGCACCCTCCTGCACCCCAAACCCTCATCCCCAGCCACACCCCAGAGCCTGCATCCCAGCCAGACCCCTCATGTCCTCCTGCACCCCAACCCCAATTTTGTGAGCATTCATGGCCCACCATATAATTTTTATTCCCAGATGTGCCCCTTGGGCCAAAAAGTTTGCCCACCCCTGTTCTAGACGCAGGTAATGACAATGAGTTGGGATACATTCAACTGGTCGAGCGAGCTGAAACTTACTACCAGGTATCAGTGAGCTCTTTGCCCTCTTGCATTGGGATGCTGTTAGGATCACAACATACTTGAGTAGCTACTGCCTGTGCTGACACAGCTTCAGTACTATCGTTATTTGAGCTAGTTTTGATCTAGTACATCATAGCTATGTTGGCTATGTCTACATGTGCTGTAATCACAAATCTCAATTGCAGTGTAGGCATACCTTTAGCTTTACCTGGTGACATCTTTAGCTGGTGTTTAAACCAGTGTAGCATCACACAAGCAACCAATTTACACCAATTTTTTCCAATGTCTTTCACCAGGAAAGAGAGCAGACCCGACTACCCAGAGAATCAATCCTGCTGTCCTTTGTATGTTTCAGCTGGGAGCAGACCTGTTCAGCTGGTAAAAGGAAGCATTCTCATGCAGGATGTGATGGGAAAGTAAAACCTCACATTAACTTGCTGTGAGTAGGCCTAAATGAAAATAGCACGAGAAAAAGAAGTGGGGACGTCTTGATTATATCTTTATGGTATACATCGGGGTTCTCAAACTTTTTTTTCATGCCCTGCCCCTTTGAAAATATTTCAGGCTGTGATGACATCTACCCACCAAAAAAAGTGATACCAAATTACTGTACATACACATAGGAGTATATGCACGGTATTGCCACCCATACTTCTGTGCTGTTGCTGGCAGCAGTGCTGTCTTCACAGGGCAGTGGCTGCTGTACCCCACTCTTCCTCTCCAGTTGCCCCTTTCCCCAGCAATATTTGTGTGATATTGCGATCCCCACTGCAATAGTCTTCTTACCCCCTATTGGGTCAAGACCCCCAATTTAAGAAACGCTGATATAGATTTTCCCACCTTTGACTGAACATGAGAACTTTAAGCTATTTCTTCACTCCTTACCCTCTGAGACAACAAAATGTGTAGTGACCACTTTTGTCTCATTACCAGCCAGAATAACCTGTGAAGACCATAAGAACATAAGAACGGTATACTGGGTCAGAACAAAGGTCCATCAAGCCCATTATTCTGACTTCTGACTGTGGCCAATGCCAGGTGCCCCAGAGGAAATGAACAGAACAGGTAATCATCAAGTGATCCATCCCCTGTCACCCATTCCCAGCTTCTCGCAAACAGAGGCTAGGGAAACCATCCCTGCCCATCCTGGCTAATAGCCATTCATGGACCTATCCTCTGTGAATGTATATATTTTTTTAAACCTGTTATAGTCTTGGCCTTCACAATGTCCCTTAGCAAGGAGTTCCACAGGTTGGCTGTGCATTGTGTGAAGAAATACTTCCTTTTGTTTTTTTAACTTGCAGCCTATTAATTTCATTTGGGGACCTCTAATTTTTGTGTTATGAAAAGGAGTAAATAACATTTCCTTATTTACTTTCTCCACACCAGTCATGATTTTTGATGCCCTTTTCTGAACCTTTTCCAATTCCAATATGTCTTTTTTGAGATGGAGTGACCAGATCTGCAAGCAGTATTCAAGATGTGGGAGTACCATGGATTTATATAGGGGAAATATGACATTTTCTGTCTTAATATCTATCCCTTTCTTAATGATTCCCAAGATTCTGTTTGCTTTTTTGACTACCACTGCACATTGAGTGGATATTTTCAGAGAACTATCCACAATGACTCCAAGATCTCCTTCTTCAGTGGTAACAGCTAATCTAATCTCCATCATTTTATGTTTTCCAATGTGCATTACTTTGCATTTATCAGCATTGAATTTAACCTGTCATTTTCTTGCCCAGCCACCCAGTTTTGAGAGATTCCTCTGTATCATTTTGCAGTCTGCTTTGGACTTAACTATCTTGTGTACTTTTGTAATCATCTGTAAATTTTGCCACCTCACTGTTTACCCCTTTTTCCAGATCATTTATGATTGATGAAGAACAGCACTGGTCCCAGCACAGATCCTAGGGGGACTCTGCTATTTACCTCTCTTCATTGTGAAACCTGGTAATTTATTCCTACCCTGTGTTGCCTGCTTTTTAACCAGTTACTGATCCATGAGAGGACCCTCCCTCTTGCCCCATGATTACTTACTTTGCTTAGGAGACTTTGCTGAGGGACCTTGTCAAAGGCATTCTGAAAATCTAAGTACACTATATCCGCTGGATCCCACTTGTCCACATGCTTGTTGGCCCCCTCAAATAATTCTAGTAGATTGGTGAGGTATGATTCCCTTTAAAAAAACATGTTGGCTCTTCCCTAACAAATTATGTTCATCTATGAGTCTGACAAATCTGTTATTTACTATAGGTTCAACCAATTTGCCTTGTACTGAAGTCAGTTTTACCAGTCTGTAACTGCCAAGATCATCTCTGGAGCCCTTTTTAAAAATTGGCGTCATATTAGCTATACTCCAGTCATTTGGTACAGACATGGATTTAAATGATAGGTGGCAAAGCAGTTAGTATTTCTGCAATATCACTGTAGATTTCCTTCAGAACTCTTGGGTGAATACCACCTGGTCCTGGAGACTTATTTCTGTTTAGTTTATCAGTTTGTTCCAAAATCTCCTCTAATGACACCTCAATCTGGGACAGTTCCTCAGATTTGTTACCTAAAAAGAATGGCTCAGGTTTGGGAATCTCCCTCACATCCTCAGCCGTGAAGACCTCAAAGAATTCATTTATTTTCTCCACAGTGGCCTTATCATCCTTGAGTGCTTCTGATTACTTAATTATTTTTTTGCTATTCCTCTTTGAATCTTTAGCTAGCTGTTCTTCAAATTCTTTTTGGGCCTTCCTAATTATCTCTTTACACTTCACTTGGCAGAGTTTATGCTTCTTTCAATTTTTCTCACTAGGATTTAATTTCCAATTTTTAAAGGATGCCTTTTTGCCTTTCACTGCTTCTTTTACTTTGTTGTTTAGCCACAGTGGCACTTTTTTGGTTCTCTTACTATATTTTTTAATTTGGGATATACATTTAATTTGAGCCTCTATTATGATGTCTTTAAAAAGTTTCCATGCAGCTTGCAGAGATTTCACTTTTGACGCTGTACCCTTTAACTTCTGTTAAACTAACATTCTCATATTTGTTTAATCCCCCTTCCTGAAATTAAATGTTACCATATTGGGCTGTTGTGATGTTTTCCCCACCATGGGGATGTTAAATTTAATTATATTATGGCCACTATTACTAAGCAATCCAGCTATATTCACCTCTTGGACCAGATCCTGTGCTCCATTTAGGATTAAATCAAGAAATGCCTCTCCTCTTGTTGGTTCCAGGACTAGCTGCTCCAAGAAGCAGTCATTTAGGGTATCAAGAAACTTTATCGCTGCATCCCATCCTGAGGTGACATGTACCCAGTCAATATGGGGATAGTTGAAATCCCCTATTATTATTATTGAGAATTTTATTTTATAGCCTCTGAGCATTTCAGTCACTAACACCATCCTGGTGAGGTGGTCGGTAGTATATCCCTACTGCTATATTCTTATTATTAGAGCATGAAATTACTATCCATAGAGATTCTATGGTACAGTTTGGTTCATTTAAGATTTTTACTTCATTTGATTCTATATTTTCTTTCACATATAGTGCCACTCCCACACCAGTACAACCTGTTCTGTCCTTCCGATATATTTTGTACCCTGGTATTACCGTGTCCCATTTATTATTCTCATTCCACCACGTTTCTGTGATACCTATTATATCAATATCCTCATCTAGTACGAGGCACTCTAGTTCACCCATCCTATTTTTTAGACTTCTAGCATTTATATATAAGCACTTAAAATTGTCACTTTTTACCTGTCTGCCTTTACATGATATAAATGAATCAGATCCTATCCATACTTTATCATCTTCCATCCTCTTCCCCTTATTAGGACATAGAGAATCTCCATTAATAGATCCTCCCTTACCCGATATCTCTGTCCATACCACGTCCTCCTCCACACCTTTCAGCTTTCCCCCAGCCCTTAGTTTAAAAACTGCTCTATGACCTTTTTAATTTTAAGTGCCAGCAATCTGGTTCCATTTTGGTTTAGATGCAGCCCATCCTTCCCGTATAGGCTCCCCCTTTCCCAAACGTTTCCCCAGTTCCTAATAAATCTAAACCCCTTCTCCCTACACAACCATCTTATCCACGACTTGTGGAAGAGGCCAACAAAGTAAAGAAAAAGGGGAGCTGATACACTTGTCATTTGTTTCCTAATTTATATATACTGAAGTTAAATTAAAATGAGAAAGAGAGAGAGAGACCCTCGACATTATGAGAAAAAATAAAGAGATGTCATCTACTAGCATCTTAGATTAAGAGTTGTATAAAGAGTCAATTGACCACTCTCAAAGTGGCTGTGTTAGCAATGTACAAGACAGATAAATATTATCCAATCTAGCAATGCTTATAATGTTCTGCCAGTTAATATAAAAGTGAATATACGGCCCAATTTTAAAGCATTTGAAAACCGGAGGAAAAATAAATCAATATTTTATCTTGCTGGTACTATTGAAAAAAAGATTTATTTGTTTGGAACTTGTCTTGAATGGTTGACAGCTTTCCTATCTGTCTTTTCCAGCTCAAATATTTCTTGATATCCCTGATCCTCTTCAGCAGGCACCCTGTAATCCTAATGCTTCGATCATTTTTCTTGCTTCTCCCTTTCCTCATACACTGAGGTCAGATGCTCAGCTTGTGTAAACTGGCATCGCTCTAAGCAGTGGGTCTGTCTCTGGTTCTGTCTCTGCTCTAGCCTCCCACATTTTACTCTCCTGAAAAAGTCAGTTGTTTCATTCTTGTTGCTCAGTAGCCCGACCCAATCTATCATTTTTATTTTTCAGAGAATATCCTTCCTAGCCATTAGCTTGTGTTTTTATCCCTGTTGTCTTTTTATTCTTCACTTCCATGCTTGTTTAAGGTAACAGCTAGTCCCTGTTCTCCCTTTATTTCCTAATAATAACTTCAGTCATTGTTTCTATTGACTTCAATGGGCTTTGAATCAGGCCCCAGGGCCTAGCTCCACAAAAAGACAAAGATGCAAAAGTAAGGGAGCAGAGTTGAGCTACATCAGCTGAGGACATATCCTTAGGCTTAAGGTAGAGACTATTTCTTTTTGAAATAGTGAAATATAATTGAGGAAAAAAGCATTTTACTTCAATATTGGAGCAGTATCACGGGGTGCACACAGACCATGCTGTCCCGGCCATGAAAGAGTTAACAGAGACTCACTGCACACCTCAGCTGTGGCTGATTGGTGTCCCTCCAACAGCTGGGGAGACAAAAAGGCTGCAGGTTGGGGGGAGGGGGGGGTCAAAGAGACTAAGGAACTGTTGAGAGTAGGGTCCTTCAGTAGCAAACGGGTGAGAAGCCCCTAGGTAGCTGGATCTCTGGAAGAGGAAGATACAGAATGTGAGTCTGGAAAACAGGGGCGGCACCAGCTTTTTTGCCACCCTAGGCAGCGGCGGGAGAGGCTGCTGCCGAAATGCCGCTGAGATCCCCAGCGGCCGAATTAGCTGCTGCTGAAGTGCCGCCGGCGTCTGCTGGAGGCTGCCAAGGGACCTGAAATGCCATCCCCCAAATCCTGGCACCCTAGGCAACACCTAGGGTCGCCGAATGGTAGCACCGGCCCTGCTGGGAAACAGCTTACAAGGGAGGCATGGCAGGAAACAGTCCAGGGAAGTAGTAAGGGATTGGGAGAAACTGATTCCAGTTGCTTCATACTTATACAGTGTCTCTGGATTGCAGCCCAGGAAAGTGGGTGGGCCTGGGTTCTCTATCAACTCCAGTGGAGCAGTTATTAAAGCTTGCAGAGCAAAGGGGTTTGAAACCCAAAAGAAACTGTAAACTCTTGACCTTTGTTAGGGTTACCAGCCTCCAAACTCACTAGACTGTCTATCAGCTTGAGTGGGAAGAGACTGTTAATGATTTGGCTGAAGTTACAGGGAGCTGACTAAATGGTGATTGGTTGAACAAAAAAGGAAACATAATACTTGCTCAACCATGGGATGGGCCACCAGCAACTGAAAAGAGACCTGGAGAGCTAATCAAAGCAAGCTGTGCAAAAGCATGTTACAGGAGACATTCAGCACATGCAGAGGGCCTGATTAAGGCCCATGTGCCTGCTGCATCTCACCAGAGGACTGTTGGGTGAGGGCTCAGACCAGCACTCTGCCCGGGCACGGGGAGGGCTGGGGCTAGCTCCACATGGTTGATCCTTCTTTGAAAATGGCTTAGGACTAAAATCACTGGGGCATTATAAAAAAGAACAGGATGGGGTATAGCTACACAACCTTGCTCATACAATAGGAATTTCTGAGACAGAAACAATCAGTATCTTACTTTTATGGGCACTACAGTGTTCACCCAAGTTGACATCTAAATTATGTCACAAATAGAAAAATATAACTTTGGTATTCTTCTTAATAGTGAACTCATTATGTATATTACTATATGTTGGGAAACATTCAATTTTCCAAAAAAATCAGTCACTGCTCATCACTACACATCGCTTTCCCTCACTCTCACATTTTTTATTTATTTGGCAGGGCACTTTATCACTCAGCCTGATTTCTTGTTTATTTCCTTTATGAACTTTCACAGATAATTAGTCCAGATAATTCTAATCACTAACTTGTGACTTAATTTTCCCGTGACACATTTGTTGAAGTGTATTTCCTATCCTATTCATAGCTTTTCATTGTGCAGGCATAACACTCTTTTATATTGATCTGTGCAGGTTTCAGTGTGTATATAGTTCCTAGCATTCTTTCCTTCCAATATTTAAAATGCAGAGGTGTGCATCTGTTGCTAAGGGGAATTTTCGAGAGCCACGTATTTAAATGTTGAGTGATCATACAGTCATGTGCAAAGTAGCTATTTAGATTTAGCACCATACTGGGTCAAGGTGCAATTTTGCATGCAGAAGTTAAACAGGTGTTCAATTTAGCCACAGTAAAAACTGGCTGACCCCAGAGTACTCTCAATTCAGTGAGACATAAGTCACTTTCATATATTGCCCTTCAAGGAAAAAGCAGCTTGTGGAAGCAGATGATATTTTTAATTTAAATATTACTAGAATGTATATTTTAAAAACAGAAAAATGAATTATACACATATGGGATTTTTACAAGTTGTATTATTAAAAATGGGTTTCATAATTATTATAACTTATTATTATAAATCAAGGTAATTCAAGCAACTTCAATGAAGCTATGCTGATTTACAGCAGCTGAGGATCTGGCCTCATGTTTTACTGAGAATGTAGGTCACACAAGATCAGAGAAACTGTCCTGGAATATAGTGACACTAGGAAGGATGCAGCCTGAGCCCCTAGCCTGTCTCTGTTTCCTCTCTCCCCTCATCTTCTATCCACCCTAGCACTAGCCCCTTCCCTCTGGCTCCCATTCAACTCCTATCCTCCTGCTCCTGTCTCCCCCTCCCACAGCTCCTATCTACTTCAGTCCAACTCCTATCTCTCCCTGGACTTATTCACTGCCTCCACCCCTGCTACTGCTTGCTCCCCCTCTGCTCCAATCCCCCCTTTCCTTCCCTCAGGTTCTGCCCCCTTGGGGAACAGGGTCAGAAAGTTCTATCAGTCATTAGGGTACATTCTCCTACACAGCCTAGAATTGAGCCCAGGTATCCAGGTCTATACATTCTTCTGCTGTCAGCAAATAGCTATGAAAACTAACAACAAAGTATGTGTTTCATCCCCCTCTGGTCCACATAGACAATGATAGGCTACTACTTCTAGCCAGCTACTATCAGAAATTTCATCCCTATGTAGGTACTGGTAGACCATGATCAAGTTCCCTCTTAAACTCCTTCTGCTCCTGACCCCATCCCTAGGCTCCTGACCCCTTCAGTCACCATCTCTTAAATATTATGCTCATCCTAAATATATTTGTATGCTTTGTCCTTTGAGTAGGATAACTGGGAGTGCAATTGATTTTCGTGTTTTATGTTGAGTTTGATACAGAATTAAATGCCACTTTTAGAAAAGGGCCTATGGTTCAATAATCCTTTAATTCCAGTTGTACACTAGAAATATTAGGGAATACATTGTTCTAAATTTGTAGATAATGGTTATGATGCTTTGAACCCAGGAAAGAACAATGGAAAAAAACTCCATTTCTATCCATGAACTCTTTCCATCTTCTCAGATGATGGAAATATCCTTACAACATGTTGCAAAGACATTTTATTGTACATCTTAATCTCATTTCCAGGCCGCCTTTCCTAGGAATAATTTAAACATTTCATACCTAGGCGCATATGGAAAGATAGAGGTGTTGAATCTTGAATGTGCCTGCTTTGGGCTCAGCTTCTTTGGACCTCATTTGAGATAGATGTCCCTTTCTATCATGGGAATTTCAGTATCCTTTTCTGTAAGTGAACTGAGTATTTTTTTGTTTCTTTTCCAATGAAGAGGTTTTTACTCTAATAATTAAAATGATTGATGCCCTTCCTGGAAAAATAACATGATCAAGAACTTATCACTTAAGATGAATTGACAATGTCTAACAAAATGATATGATGAATGAGGTCTGAAGATCGTGGCACATAATGCAAACACCTGCATGTAAAGCAGTTCCAACTTAAATCTATTATATTTTGCATTCTTTAGAAATTTTCATCAGTTTTCAATCAGTATTAGCATATTATAAATTATTTAGACTGCAACAACGCCCAGAGGTGTAAACAGAGGAAGATGGAAAAAGTATAGACAATCTAAAATTTGCCATTTGTTATACAACTTTGACAGATAATTATGATTATTTTTGTATTTATAAAGTATATCCAATATTTGCCGCCATATATGTGCAACATGCTCAGGGTGCAACCATGATATATTTCTTCATATGACATGCATCATGGCGTGCGGTATTGTATATCTGCAGTTATGTTTTTTAAAAAGTCCCCATATGATTTACATTTTAAAAGTTCATGGATCCATACTTCCTGTAATGTAAAGTACAAGAATCATCATGTATTTGTCCTGGCAGATTTTTTTAAGTGCAAATAAAGTTGCAAACATGCACATTGTCAGTTCTTACTGTCTTTCTGTTTTGTTTGTACAGTTCCTCACACACTGGGGTCCTGGTCTATGACTGGGGTCCCTAGACACTAGCATAATAAATAGTAATAAACTGTTAACACACTACATTTCCTCATAGCATTTTGAAGTGGGAGGAACAAATATACTGTTTTGTATGGAAATTTAAAGAGTAGGCTGAAATTCCATCCTCAACTCCACCCTTGTGTCTGTAGCTATCAGAGGTGTACGATCACTGAATGATGTAATTGTAACACATTAATTATAAAAGGTTTCTGAAAACTTGCCCACATGATTTGCACTTGCATTGTTTGCACGTTTGCACATACTATTACCTACATGTACACATAAGATAAGGGCATCTCAAACTGTCCACTTGCATTTGTGTATATTAGCACACAAACAGGTAGTCTCAAAAACTTAAGGATACAGTTTATAAGCCCTTTGAAAACTTGCCCTTGTATGTAAGGGCTGCAATCCTATGCTAATAGGGGTCAAAAGCAAATTTCTCACTGACTTTAGTGTTTCAGGATCAGGCCATTTAATACCTCAAACACTGAAAGTTGCTATTAAGTGAGTTTAACTTGCTGACTTTCCCAAGCTATTACATAAGCTTGTTTTGAATCATGTACACCAGATATGTGATGTCTAAATATTTTAGCTGAACATTTAAAGGCAGGGCCACCCAGAGGGGGGGAAAGTGGGGCAATTTGCCCCAGACCCCACAGGGGCCCCCACAAGAAGCTACCCACTGTGGTGCTTTTACTTACCCGGTGGCGCTTTTACTGAAGGGGTGGCGCTCTGGGTCTTTGGCGGCACTTCGGCGGCGGGTCCTTCAGTGTGGCCGAAGACCCGGAGCGAGTGAAGGACCCGCCGCCAAAAATTGCTTTGTCCCAGACCCCTTGAATCCTCCGGGCAGCCCTATTTAAAGTTATTTATGAAGGAACTTTTCTCCTTAGACTGGAGTTGCTGAGGACAATGCAGGGTATCAGAAACCTGAGAACCACTGAAAAATAGCTGCTACATCAAAGGCATCTGCTATAGGGCGACTCAAGGAGCTGGATTTAACTACCTACCATGCAAAAGTAAAAAATCCATGAAGGACTGTTCTTGGCTGATCGATGCTTTCATCCAAAAGCAGCTCAGCAAATTTGACTAAGAAATGAGTGAGATACTTTAGAAGACTGAACATGTATTCAACCAGGTCTTAATAGAGAAAAATGTGATCCAGTCCCTAATTGCCTTTTCTGTTCATACCCTCTGAAGCACCTGGCATTAGCCACTGTCAGAAGACAGGATACTGGACTAGATGGACCATTGGTCTGACCCAGTTCATATGTGATGTAGAACAACCAAAAAATGTGTGGAAAAGTAAAAGGAGACAATAATGGAAAGTGAAAGATCAGAAAGAAGTACAGAGAACATTTTTTCTCATCAAGATCAGTATAAAATAATTATAGGAAGGAAGTGAGAGTTAGTGGCTGCTAGACAATTCCTTATTTTCTGTTCTATTGAATGGCTTTTCTGTTAAATGTGGCATAAACGAAACGTGTGATATGGAGTCTAAAAGCACCGGTAGCACTTCTCTGGGACATTCTGCATAACTTACTCCCTGCTTCACCTTGTGTGAGTAATATGATAAGTGTAGTATAAAGGATTGATTGGAATGGGTGTACATCATTACCTGTTCTTTGTCTCAGAGGACCATCAATGTATTAGCTAGAATTTGAAATACCCCTGTGGTGCACAAAAAAGGCCTGGAGAGAAAAAGATGCACTCAAAATAACACCAAAACCAGGGAATGTAATTATTGCCTTACTGACTGGGGCAGAATTGCTGAGAGACTAAATAAAATGACTCCCAGAACACTGATTTTCCTCTTTATCTTTATGACTGTGGATTCTATAGGAGTTTCAGTTTTTGGACTGCCTGACCTAAATATTACACTAGTCTAGCATCTGAATACGGGGCAGGATGAGTTGACAACAACAGGGCTTTCTGCAATAGCAGGGGCAGTTATGAAAGGCCATAGCTGACCCAGGAGGAAGACTCATGTCGAAGGAAGGTCAGATCAAATACTAACCCTGTAAGATTAAAACCTATGCATTGCTCTTTGGTTTTATACACTGCGGCTTTTTCATTTAAGAAAAAAAGCCTATCTTTTAACTTCTGCCACACTTCTTTCCCAATAGATCACACTGTCTCTTTTGACACAGCACTGTGCATAAAAGCAATATAACTGCACTCACTGGGTGAAATCTTGACCCCACTGAAGTCAATGGCAAAACCCCTATGGACTTCAATTAGGCCACCGTTTCTTCCATTTTCTTTCGCAGACAATGGTGTGTGTTAGGCACTTTACCTATGCTACAGGTGGTGCATGCAATGAAACGATAGGCAATAATGTTTTGGTTTTAATAACTTTAGACACTTTGGGTCAGAGCTTATATACTGTAATTGTGGCTCATGGAGGGATCTCGAAAACAGACTTTCATTGATAGGTCACCATGGTACCCTACCGCAAGAGGGAAAAAAACATGAAAACATTGTAATAGCTGGGGGACTGAGCTTTTCTATCAGTATTAGGAGTTAAATGCCTAAATGTTCATGAAAACTATGTATGCTACTCTCTCTTTCCCCAGAGAACAAATCATTATATTGTCTGACATACTAATGAGTATAATTTAGGATTTAGAATTTTTTTACAACTCTCATCAGGGATTTTCAGCTCCTCTGTGACTCTTTGGCATTGTCAAAACTGAAACAACTGACTTTCACATAAAGAAGAATAAACTCACTTCCTATGAATGTTTAATTACACATTGAATTCATTCAACTTTTGCCGTTCCTACACCTAACAGTTTCTTTCTCTGTATGGCAGGATGGAACATGCTTGTTTTAATACCTTTAGAGAGAATGAAGACAAAAGTCTTAATGTTTTCATTAACATACAAATGACTATGCGTATCTGTGTATTACTTAATGGGAGATGGAAAAGGCAAATAAAGAAGTTAGTGAATTCAGCTTGCTCTGCTAGAAAGTGGGGCACCAAAGTTTAACAAATCACTTACTAAATTCTCCTTGTGTCTAAAACTAATTCTTATTTTCAAGTACATATGGGATAAAATATTTGTTTATAAAGTGCTAAAGCAGGGCTCAAATTAAAGTGAGACTAATGCATTTGTTTATTGCAAATGGGTGAAAACTGGAACCTCAATTTAAAAACCCTTCTAATGTCAAGGGCACAGCTCTAAATCCTTGCAAAATATTACTTCAACAAAAGTCCAAGTAACTTGGTTACATTAAACTGCAAAACAAGGAAAAGCAACAGGTACTAAGCCTGCATTCTTTATGCCTTCCTTTACATGTACACCTGTTTTTTCATCCAGACAGGAGTCACTGTCTCTTGAGAACCTATTTTCCAGTTAGCAGCAGACAGCAATATGACAGCTTGCAGTCTGCTTGGCCTTGTAAGATGGATGACTACTGAAGACTTTCAATAAGAATGGAAAATGACAGAATACAATTGAAGCAACTACTTGTTTTGTGGAGCACATGCTAAGTACCGGAAAAAGTCTGGTGGACCAGACCTGCTTAGTGTAAACTCACTGAAGGACTTCATTCCCATCCAAATCTCCACTCTCCTCCCAGGGTTAGTGACTTCATCTTTGGTGATGTGACTCTAGTCTAGACTAAAATCTAGACTGCTGGATAAACCCTTCCCCCACAAAAGAAAAGGAGGGAGACAAGGAGAGTTTCCAAATGTTGGGAGAGAGGAAAAACAAATTGTCAAATACAGTTGGTTAATGGAATTAGTTAAAATGACTCTTTCCATGAAACCAACATCCTTGCAAAAACATTACACAAGAACCTCCCACTCTTTGTGGGATAGTCTCAATATGTTGTGAATGGACATAGACAAGAAACGCAGCTGGGAAATGAAGTGACAGAATCAGATTGGATGTGTTTTTGGACATGTAAGGTTAAGTTATCCCCTGACATAATTCTGGGAAACCCATCAGTTTCAGTGGAATTTCTCAGGCTGGAAGAGAGCATAGAGTTTGTATTGTAAACCTGAAAGCAGTGGATTGCTTTCAGAGAAATGGTTGAAGAAAAGGACAAACGTGAGTGTCATGAAATAGGAGAACTTTCCTCTGGAAAGACTGTATGTGAGGCTGGAGACTGAGAGCAAGAGTTGAGCCAAAAAGCTTCTTTTTGCTTCCTGAATCAAAGTCTGGATAGAAACAAAAAAAGGAGAAACATCAAAATTTGAGTGGAAACAAATATTCTCTGGAATGTCACAAGAACACTATTTTTCTTTTTTGGTTCATCTGGAGTTTTCCAAAAAAAGCAAGTTCTGTGAATTGAGATGAATTGCTAGGAGCTAAAGAGCTCCAGGAAGCTACCCAATCATTGTCCTGCTGGCCAAGCCACTAATTAAGAAGGGTGTCTCAGAGCTACTGGGGATTTGAGGAACAGTATTTTGGGGAAAGCTGTTTGAAGTGGTAGTGGAATCCAATGAGGTCTGATAAGGCCAGGGGATAGATGTAGGAGATAGGAAAACACACCAAGTCTTGGTCTCATCTCATATCAACTTTAAATAACTTCATTTCCTTCAGTGGAATTACTCCTGATTCATGCTCGTGTAAATAGAAAACGAATCATGTTTACAGTGTAGAGAACCTGGAGCCTATATCTGGAAGAGAGTGTGGAAGTGTTTGCAGTTGGCCCACTTCTCTTAGTTTTAGATTTACTGGTGGTTAAATCTTACTTGGGGTACGTCTATACTACCCGCCTGATTCGGCGGGTAGCAATCGATCTTCTGGGATCGATTTATCGCGTCTCCTCTTGACGCGATAAATTGATCCCAGAAGTGCTCGCCGTCGACACTGGTACTCCTGCTCCGCGCGAGGAGTAAGTGGAGTCGACGGGGGAGACTGCCTGCTGCGTATGGACCCGCGGTAAGTGCTTTTTAGTTCGAACTGAGATACTTCGACTTCAGCTACGTTATTCACGTAGCTGAAGTTGCGTATCTTAGTTCGACACCCGCCCGCCCTAGTGTGGACCAGCCCTTGGAAAGGAAGTAAAAGTAACACATGCTAGAAACTTAGCTTGGTCAACTGGTTAGTAGGGAAAAGAATGTGGCTGAAATCTTATAAGTGGATAATTTAAGAAGGTTGCATTAGCACTGGTTAAAAATTGGGTTTTTGACTAAACGAAAACTTCCATGAAAACTGCCTGTCTTTCATGGAAATTTTAGACTTTTTGTTAAAAACGTGATCATCTGTCTGAAAACTGAATTTTCTCCTGGAAAACTGAATTTTTTTCAATAGCAAAAATGCCAATGAGGTGCCTCAGTGAACTGTAGTTCAGGGGCCTCATGCCTCCATTCTGCCCTATGGGCTGGTTTCTGTAGCTAGACTACATTTCCCATGATAAACTGCAGCCACAGACTTCCACGATGCACTGTGGTGGCTCAGCAAGAGGAGAAACAACAATGCATTATAGGGGATCCAGTCCAGACAGGGAATCTGGACTATAGATGGGATTAGGAGTTTGAGGGACTTAAACTACAACCTTTATGAGGTACTGTACTGTACTAACATTTCTAAATGTAAACTTCTGGTTTTAGTCAAATGTTTTTAGCTGATAATCCCTGATAATGCCAAAAAAAGAGAGAGAAATTTGCTGAAATTCCCACCAGCTCTAGTTCCCCTATTTAAATGTTTTAAGATTGAAAGGAAAATCTGATCATAATTGAAGAACGTATCACTGAATCAAAAACTAGAGACAAATAAATACTGGATTTAAATAATTGTGAGGTTCAAAAAAGCTGGTCCCATTACTTGCTAGGGCTACAGTGAGCTCTCCCCAGCAGCTGGCTATATCCTCTAATGAACTGACAACATATTCTCCAGTGACTAAATTTGCTTGCCTGGCCTTTCTACAATTCATCTAGGCTACAACTGATTAGGGGAAGGGGAGGAAGTGATTCCACACTCTGGCTCACCTGCCCGTGTCACTGAGGAAAGAGAAGAATCCCAACTGACTGTGCAGGGGCTGGCAACCCATTTCAGAGACTCCAAAACCCTTACCCCAATATTCTTGACCACCTTCACCTGGGAGAAGGGGTGTGGGAAACTAGGAATGGGAAAAGAGGGAAGATAAGGTTGGATTATAGGGAGCAAATGAAAAAGCATGGGTGAAGGAAGCGAAGCACACAGCACAGTAAAAGAAGAAATTATTTAGAGGGGGAAATTAAACAAATAATAAGGGTGAACAGAGAAAAGAGGGAGGAAAAGCTGCATAGGGGAAACAAGGCAAAGTACAAATAGAAAGAAGAAGAAACAAGATAGTCAAAATTCACCATAATTTCAGAAAGAGAAACTGAAGGTTGATATGCAAAATGTGTATTCAATAGTATGCCTGCCTCTACAATTGAACATGGAAGCTGGGTATCACTTTATGCTGTCTACACTCTTCCATTTTTGTTTTACCCTTTATCTTGGGACAGGTTGTAACATTTTTTCAATTGTACAGCTTTTGCTTAACTGGTGTGCGTTGCACATTGTAGGCTTTGGGGGAAGAGCAGAATTTAGATACTTTAAATTCTCTCTCTTTTCTCCATCCCTACCTTCTCAGACCAGTGTGATAAAGTGAGAAAGCTATCAGCTAATACAAACTGAATGCAAGTAAATGCCTGGCCTTTTGGTGTTACATTTTGATGAAATCCTGTTTTTCTTACTCAGGCAAACCCCCTATTGAGTCTCTCTCTAGGAGTGCAGGATTTGTTGCTAAAATCTGAAATGTCCCAAAAATACTCAATTTACTTCTGGGGCAGGAAGTGTACCACTGCTCCCAAAGGGGGGGGAGAAAGTGGTCCTCTTCCAGGCTCTACCTATAAACGTACTTGTGATGTGTAATTGAAATACTATACACAGCACAATGTGCAGATGCTCAAAACATTATCGTCAAGGGTGCCCTGCTGAGCTCCTCAGGCTTAGCTCCCCTTTTACAGAGCTCAGATATCCAGCTGGCATAGTTTTCTTGATAGTCTCAAATGTTCTGATGAGACTTGGATGCCCCTTTGGGCTCCTTTCTGATTCCAGAGATTCAGCTTGGAAAAGACTAATTGGTGCTAACCCAAGCTGATGACTAGGGTGTTGCAGTCTGACCTAGTGGTCAGAGCAGGAGTCAGGCCAGCTCAGATATCAGGAGGTCAGAACCGAGGGCAAAACAGAGAGTCAGATGTCAGGCAGGGACAGGTTACCAGGATGTCAGGAGCAGGTGTTGCAGGGGAAATAACCCAAAGCAGGGAAATCCCAGTTACCTGGACAACTTTCTGTTTGGATGCTAGGTTTATATAGAAGCTGTGAACCAATCAGGACTCCCAGCATTCTGCCAATCACAGTCAAGGACGGGAGTCTTCTGCTGGGGTTCAGCATCTCTTCCGGCAATTGTTAGTATATCATTGTTTGGTGGGTTGGAACTTACTAGCTCCCAAGTGCCCTGTGGACCAGGGTTCAAGCACTATGTTCCCTGACACCCAAGCTCTGTTCAGATTCCAACCTCCATCCACTTAAAAAAGAACCCTCAAACTAACAAAAACTCTGGGGAACAAGTATAAAAAAAAAATACAGTAGCACTGAGCCTGGCCCAGTTCAACTCTTGCTCTGGTATTTATGACAGAGGATAACACTGGTTATGTGCCTCAAAACTGCTTTCTTTTTAGAAAAAAGTATCTAGCTAGTTCCAAAGTGATTTGGTCCATTCACGTGCCTTAGGAAAGGGCAGGTACAAGACCTGATTTGTAACTGAGCCAGCTGTGCCCCGTCCAGTTAGCTGTCAAAATGTAGTGCAAAAGGACAGGTTTTTAACGTGCAGTCACTTCTGATTGGTTGACAGCTTCCTCACCACATCACACTCTTATTAACTCCAACTAGAATGTTAATAGCTTCTACCATACCTAGCCTTGTTCATCGAGGGAGGTGCAGTGTGCTGGTTGCAGTACATTATTTGTACTGGGGTGCTTGCCTTACAGAAATTGTAATTAGATAAATAAAAAATCTATTAATGATGAGCCTACTGGCAGCAGAAAATAGCTGCTGTATTCTGTCCAGCAGAATGACATTTTCTCTGTCATTCCCTGGAGATTTTATTTACATATAAAATGTGTTTTATTTGTTAAATAAAAAATGGAAAGAGTAGGATACTGGAGCACACCAGCAGAAGCCCATAGGCAGCAAAAGAAAATCAATTGCCCAAATCATCTTCATTATCATAATACACAGAAGTATATGCAGCAATAATATTTTCTTAAATATTGACTGTGACATTTTGAAGTGGATAACTGCAGTCTTAGCTGACAGCAACTGGCAACAGTGGGTGTATTAAATTTTTTAGATTCTATGGTGACTAAAATGTATATCAATTTTGGTGGGGTGCTAGGAATGCTCCTTGGAATTTAACCTGAAAACTCTTTCTCCATAATACTTCTGCTTATTATGACAGTCATAGCAGCACCATCAAAAGCTTGATCATAGACGTGATGGCTGCATATTTATAAGGTCCATAGTTTCTACTTCCCAGTGGATTTAGTGTCATTTCAATCAGAAAATTGCCTCCAGACAAATGCAGTAATAAATTGGAGAAATCATTTTCAGCCTTTTCTTTTACTGTGATGAGCCTGAACAAGCAGGAAAGTGTGAAAATAAGGACCATAATGAAATACTTACTTGACAGCACTAAATCATCTACCTAGTGCTTATGATAGGGCTGAGTTCTTACAGAAAAACATTCAAAATTAACTCATATCATGACTTTAAAAAAGACTCTTTTCCTATTAAATAAGCCTGAGAAAAAAATTATCCATTAAATTGCATGTCTAATATTTGTCAAGTTCTCTATTTGCAAGTTTATAAACATCTGAAGAACATGAGGATCCTTCCTCTTCCTCATCCAGTTCACATCACTATGAAGTCACTAGGAAGAATTCTGAGACACCATAGACTAAACCACCATCAGTTCTCAGATGATAAACACCTCTGTATCATCTTCGCGTAGATATAAAGATCCTGCTCTCCCAACTTCCCTGGTAAATAGCCTTCAAATTGACTCCAGCTGTTACCAGAATATGCTGTAGAAAAACTCCAAAGTTCAAAGTCCATTGGGGCCTGACCCAACAATTGTGCACACACAATTCCACCATGTAGGGACAGAAAGACTGAATTCATTGGTTGTACCTGTTTTTACTGCTAATTATGTAGGTTTGAAAAATAAAGTATATATTTAGAACAGAGGCAGGAAGTGTATTTGAAAAAATGGGCAATTTAGCCCCCAAATGAGGAGACAGTCTTACCCTGCACTCACATAGAATAATCCCCTTGCTGCACAAAATGACTTCTTGATGAGTTAGAGCCTGCTCACTGGGAATAAGATAATCAGTGTGTGGCACTAACCTACGCCTCAGTATTTGCCTTTGTTAGTAGCAGTGGAGTAAGGAAGAAGTGAAAAATCAGCCAACAAAAAAGATACTTCATCTTCCAGCCACCCTCCTGCTCCTAAATACATCTAATATGCTATTTAAATCTTGGTGAAAATACTGGACATGAGAAATAGCATAACACAGAAGTAACTGCAAAGCACTATTTTTAGTATGTGTGCACTGGTTGGGCAGGAATTTTCTTTTTATACATTTTTACGTCTTGCTGAAGTGATTCCATAAAATCATTAGGCATTGATAAGTTAATAACAAAGAAAAACATGTATATCTGAGGCCTCTTTGGTCTGTAGGGGTAGGTACAATACATTGAGCACACTTTGTTCACTACTTTCATTAGACATTAGTTTATTTTTGTTTCTGTTATTTGGTAATTGAACGGATTGGAAAGACAAATGCCACAGCACTGACAGTCAGGTGTCTTTAGTGCTAATAAATAAGGAAGAAATGAATGAAGGAATTGTTTCTGTTTTGTTCGGGCAAATTTAAGCAGTAATTTCATTGCACTATGTATACACCACACAACCACCATCATTAAATTCATGAATCTGAATTCCAAAGTATGGAGTGGAGGAAGCACTTGTAATATCAAGTGGGAGAGTAATGTGTGTTTAATATCCCTGTGAAGTCTCCTGTCTTGCTAGCCAATGCCATAGGTTAATATTCTGTAATAAAGCTTGGCTTCAGAATATCATATGTCATGAAAAAAAGGAAAATCCCAAAAGAGAAATCTAGCTGTAGCAATTTTGTTAGGTCCTGATCTCCTTTATTTTACAGGTTCTTCAAATTTTACATGCAAAGCTTAGTGGGGGGGGGGGGGTGTCAGACTACTGTCGTTTCTGCTAATGCTGTTGGATTTTTCTCCATCTGTAGAATGTCTATATCAAAACAAGAGCATCGCTGTGATGACATTAACAGTGCAACCTGCATGATGGGTGGAGAAGGGTCTTTTTGCTGAAATGTGGACAGTGGTACACATTGAACTTCTCTTCTCAACTATACATGAGGGTTGAAAAGATGCCAGATTTGAGTTGTAGATTTTATGGTGGCTTGCTTGTTGGTTTTTGTTGTTGGGTTTTTTGTTGTTGTTGTTGTGTTTGGTTTTTTTTGTAATGCTTATGGCTTGGGAGAGGAGGGGCTGTTTGTGGAATTTTAATTTATTTTTCTTCTCTTACAGCACTAATAAGACTGGGTGAGCCCAGGCTATTATGAACCAATGGTGGTATTGAATGCTCATTTCTTCCTTTCCCTTCTATCCTAGTTAACAACCAGAGGAGCATGCATTGTAAAACCATTAAAAATTTAAAGTGCTTACAGAACGTGGCAACATCCCTGCTGCCCAGTTAACTTCCCTTCAAACTGTCTGCCAACCAGTTGCCGAGGATATAGAAGAATCTATGGGAGGTAAAACTATAATATTTGTCTCAAGCATTAAGGGCCACTCATGCACTGGTTTGAACAGACATTATGCTTTCTGAGCTCAGTTCCCTCCTGTGCAGAGCTATCATAAAGCCTATACACTATTTGTTTTGAGTATTTAAGTATAACGTAAGTGGTACAATAGCCTTGTCATCCTTTTTGCATGAGAATGAATTTCACCCTCCCTTCTTATTTATATTGGCTGCCTGGAAAAAAAGGTTATTCCTTTTGGTCCAAAAGTTAGCCAAAACTGAAGGTCTTGTTTTCTATTAGACAGAGAAATTGATGATGGAGTCAGATATTTCTTTAATGCAACCCTGTTTATTTACAAAGAATGTACATAAAGTCCTGTTTCCATGAATACAGTAGGAATCAAACAGTAACTTGCTCACAGGCCCAAGCCTGTTTCCAGCCAACCTGTTGCCCAAAAACTATCTTTGATTTTCTTAGGGTCACACTACAAATTTGTCTTGGATTCCTTGCTGTCTTTTTTGTCTGCTTCTGTGGCTTTTATTCAGCTTACCTGACATACACAGACACAGCTGATCAATCCCCTGCCCCTGTGTTTGTCATCAGACCACCTGGGAAACCACTTGAACCCCATGGTCCACTGCCCAGGTTTGCATGCAGTCCTGTCCTTGGGAGCATTTCCTCCCCCTGCCCCATTCTTTGAGCTGTCACTAAACAAAGGGGCATTTAACTGTTCCATTTAGCCTACATGGAAGGCGGGTGTCGTACGGAACAGCTTCAGTGAGAGTGTGCGATTACACAACCACCAGCATAACAGTAGGAGGGGATTTTTAGTTGGTAATATCATTTTTAAAGTCCTCTACATTGTACTCCTTGACTTTATTCAAGACCCTCCTCACTGAGGCTCATCTGCAATCTGCCACCACACACCTTTTAAGGGTCCCACCTTTGAGTTTCACCTGACAACCTGAGACTTAGGGAGGTGAAATTTGTTTCTCTCTGTCATCCATTCAGGCCATCTCTCCCCACTTTTGAAAACAGCAAGACTTCTTTGAACTGTTATTTCTTTACTGTGAAACACTTGCCTCATATGTATTAAATCACCCAAACCTGTTTTTACTTTTTGTATTGGAATCCTTTGATTCATAGTTGTTTCATGCTGTACCCTGTAAAAAATTTGTATAAGGGCATATCAATGCTGAGCTATCTATAAGACAAGTCAGATGCCAATTACTAGACTGAAGGTCAAATCTTGGCCCTATTGAAGTCAATGGGAGTTTTGTCATTGATTTCAATGAAGCCAGAATTTCACCCTAATTGGGAAGTGATTTTCTATCTCCTTGCTGTAATTTTTCTTCCTGTTGTGCTAGAGCAGAGCTGCTGAATGATGACAAGAAAACCAATAGGCCCAGCCATGTACAGTTATTTTGGAGTAATGAGTCCTTCAGTGGAGTTGATTTCTAAGTCATTGTGTCTTTAAGAAAAGCTTTTGCCTTTGTTAGGAGCTGAGTCTCAGTAAAGCATGCTTGTAAGAGAGTTTCTTTGGCAGTTTTAATACTGAGGATCTGTGTCTGAGAGAAATTTATCCATGAGAGAGGTTTGGCAACTTTCTCTTGATTAAATACCTAGAATTAAAACCTTCCTGGGGACTGAAGGTTCAGGAATAATCAATCATCTAATTAAGATGTTGTGCCAGTTTTGCATGGCTGATTATTATAATATGTCTAGTGCTGTGATTGGCCATGGACAGTTGCTGAATCAGGAGACATGTGGTGAAAAGGAGAGAACTGTTTGACCTGTCGAGTAAGGACTGTTGAACATAACAAAGGCCATAGTGGCTCAAAACAATGGTCCATCTAGCCCAGTATCCTGTCCCCTGACAGTGGCCTATGTGTCACAGGGAATGAACAGAACAGGGTAATTATGGAGTGATCCTTCCCCTATAGTTCTGTCCCAGTATTCAGAGGCTTAGGAAAACCCAGAGCATGGGGTTGCATCCCAGAAAATTGATTGACTGTGTGTTGTATGAAGAACCTGGGGAGGGCTGCAGGAAGATAGTATCTCCAAGGAGGAAGCTCTGGGGATATGGCCGCATGCCAGGGCTGCACTGGTTTAAAAACCGCAGACACACCCAACCAGAGGGGGCGCTCATGACAGGTGGGTACCGACCCTTTTACACCTGTCTTCTGACAATGGCCTATACCAAATGCTTCAGAGGGAATGAATAGAACAGGGTAATTATGGAGTGATCCTTCCCCCCATAGTCCTGTCCCAGTATTCAGAGGCTTAGGGACAACCCAGAGCATGGGGTTGCATCCCAGAAAATTTTGGATAATAGCCAGTGGTGGACCTATCCTCCAGAAGCATACGTAATTCTTTTTTGAATTGAGTTATACTTTTGGCCTTCACAACATATCTGGCAATGAGTTCCACAGGTTGACTGTGTGTTGTATGATGAAGTACTTCCTTTTCTTTGTTTTAAACCTGCTGCCTATGAATTTCATTTGGTAATCCCTCATTCTTGTGTTATGTGAAGGAGTAAATAACACTTCCTTATTCACTTTCTCCACACCATTCACAATTCTATAGACCTCTATCATATTCCTCCTCCCCTTAGTCATTTCTTTCTCAAGCTGAAAAGTCCCTGTCTTTTTAATCTCTCCTCATATGGAAGCTGTTCCATACACCTAATCATTTTGTTGCCCTTCTCTGTACCTTTTCCAATTCTAATATATCTTTTTTGAGATGGGGAGACCAGAACTGCACACAGTATTGAAGGTGTGGTCCTAACATGGATTTATATAATGATTTATATGTTGAACTGCACTCGTTCAAGTACAGATACTTGGGGGACCCTGCTTTTTACCTTTATCACTGTGAAAACTGACTGTTTTTAGTCTGACCCTTTGTTTTCTGTCTTATAATCAGTTACTGATATATGAAAGGACCTTCCCTCTTACCCCATGACAGCTTACTTTGCTTAAGAGCCTTTGGTGAGGAACCTTGGGTAAGGCTTTCTGAAAATCGAAGTACACTATATCCACTGGATCACCCTTGTCCATGTTCATTGACCCCTGAAAAGAATTCTAATACACTGGTGAGGCACAATTTCCCTTTACAAAAGCCATGTTGTCTCTTCCCCAACAAATTGTATCCATCTATGTATCTGATAACTCTGTTCTTTACTATAGATTCAACTAATTTGCTTAGTATTAAAATTAGACTTATCAGCCTGTAATTGCCAGGATCACCTCTGGAGCCTTTTTAAAAAATGGCATTACATTAGCTATCCTCCAGCCTTCGGTATATAGGCTGATTTAAATAATTGGTTACATACCACAGTTAGTAAATCTTCAGTTTTATATCTGAGTTCCATCAGAATTCTTGGGTGAAAACCACCTGGTCCAGGTAACTAATTACTGTTTAATTTTTCTATTTGTTGCAAAACGTCCCCTATTGACACCTCAATTTTGAACACTTCCTCAGATTTGCCACCCCACACTTGAACCCATATGGGGCATCATCAAACAACTATAACCCATATGTCATGGGGACTCCATTCTGAAAGAAATCTTTCCTGAACTCCCGTCTTCTGGACTTTAAACAACTCCCAAGCTCTCCAAGCTTATCATCAGAAGCAAGCTCCCCATAGCCCAGGACCCACCAACTGAAAGTATCGGGGGGTGGGTAGCTGTGTTAGTCTGGGTCTGTAGTAGCGACAAAGGGTCCTGTGGCACCTTATAGACTAACAGACGTATTGGAGCATAAGCTTTCGTGGGTGAATACCTACCACAACTGAAAGTGACACCTTATCCTGTCAGAACAACAGGTGCAAAACCCGCAGACATATCTCCATGGCTGCTATGATCAACACACCTTTCAGGATCAATGTGTCCTATACATGCCTACCACAACACATGGTGTACCTCATCCAGTGCACTAAATGTCTCAATAATAACTGTGGGTGAAACCAGGCAATCACTATGCTCATCAATGAATTCACACAGGAAAATGAAAAAAGACAGAAACACTCTCTTCTGTGGGTGAACACTTTTCACAAAGCAATCACTCTATATTTGATGTATCAGTCCTCATTTTCAAAGGAAACCTGCACACTTTCAAAAGATGAACCTGGGAGCTTATATTCATAACTTTTCTAGACATGAAGAATCATGGTCTGAATAGAGACACTAGATTTATGGCTCTTACAACAATGTATAACCTCCCCCCACTTCAGCTTGAATTGTCCCTTGAAATATGTGTTAACTACTTATGCCAAACAATCTGTTCCAGCTTATATTTAGCTATGGCACTCTGAGTACATTTGCCAGAGCTGAAGAAGAGCTTTGTGTAAGCTTGAAAGCTTGTCTCTTTCACTAACATAAGTTGATCTACTAAAAGATATTACCTCACCCACCTTGTCTCTCTAATATACTGGGACTGACAAGACTGCAACAACACTGGCATACAATTTTTAAAAGGATGCCTTTTTGGCTCTTGCCACCTCTTCCACTCTGTTGTTTACCTTATGGTGGCATTTTTCTGATCCTCTTACTATTTTTTTTTTTTGGCATGTCCTGGGAGTGGCTGAAATAAAAACAGATGCAAGAAAGGGAACAATCCTGATGAGGGGGCTCATTTTAGCTGAACAGAGAACATTTCTGCAGGTATGAGTAAATGGCAGTTATCGTGTTGAAAGATATAATTAAGTCAAAGCAGTTTTCTGGAGATCTGTGGTGTGATTATTGCTAGAGTAGCTGTGAAAGTACTTATGGTATAAAGTCAAGAGAGCAAGAAAACTAACAATTGGTGTAAGACACCCTTCTTTGGACTGAGTTATAGAACACTGCTCAAAATGGTCTGCCAGCTGACCCCTTCATATATTGCTGAACAGCTGGGTGAACCAATGCACCTGGACATCTCCAGTGTATGCAATAGGATGTATTTATGTACTTAGCTAGAAATCAGCCAGAACCTGAGCCATTTCCATATTCTGTTAAACTGGAGAATCAGAAAAAGTGAGACTTGGAAACTATCCCAGATTTTGGTATTACAAAACAACCCATGTCCCTCAACATTTTGGAAAAATCAGTATCGTGCTTTGCATTGCAAGAGTCCCTAAATACCCCAGTCAAGAAATGAAATCCACCCCCATGTAAAAACATATGGTGGGGGGAAAGGCCCTACCCTCAAGAGTTTACACTTTCAGTATAATACAAGAGACAGCAGGTGGATGGAAAGATAAAGTCTCCAAAGGGTTATAATTTTCTCCTGGAATCAATATTCCCTGTTATATAATGAAATATAATCATTAACTTTATTCCAGTAAAGACTTTATCATATTTTTGGGTGTGTTTGTGATTTGCCTAGTTGCAGAAATGTACTTTCAGCCTATTCTCCTTTGGTTATCTGACAGGCAGGTGGGGTTACCTGATTACTGGATATTCCAATACGTATCCGCTAGTGAAACCATTCCATTTTGTCTTGTTTTTCTGTGGTGATGTTTCAATTTTATAGAAAGCAAAGGAGAAATAATGTAAATCAGCAAGTGCTACATCAAAGATAGCTTCTGAAGAAGGAATATATTGAAATATCACTGAGGGATTTGGCAATAAATGTCATTACTTATGGAAAACTCCCATTGATGTTAGTCCTGCTCAGGATTAGGCCCATAAAGGTCTAATGAATAAAAGGTCAGAAATATATAGCTGACATCTCTGTTTCACTGGGAACTTTACATCTTATTAAATCTGGTAAAGAAAAATCCAAACCTTTTAAAGAGTCAATAGGAAAGATAGGTTTGATCTTAAACGAGCCAGGTGCAAATGGACAGCTACTCCATATTACTCATCTGCTTATATGATTCTCTCTCTGTAGTACCTGAGTGCCTCCCCATTGAACAGCACTTTCTCTATTCACCAGCTGTGGGAATAAGTTGGAAGTAGATGAACACGTGACAAGCATATTGAAAGCTCTGTCTGGCGCTCTCACACCTCACCAAAGGGATTGACTTTCAGCGGGGCATAACTGAAGCAGAGTGTAGTCTAGCCACACCACCTCACTGCTCCTGACCCCTCTTGAACCACAGATTGCAATGTGTCCTCTAGGAGCTTTCTATGACAGCTCTACATCACCTAGGGCTCTGCTTTCCAACCTTTATTAATTTGCAGACACCTGGAATGGAGGTGTGAACCCCTTTAGAAATTTTAGACAGAGTCAGCGGAGCTCCAGGTTCCGCGGCCCACATGTTGAAAACCACTGCCCTAGGGATACATAGGCAGTTTCTGCTCCCTCTGCATCATCAGAGAAGCAGGTCTGAATATTTGGCCCCTTTTATTTGTTTTGTCCTGTTTTCCGGAATCAAAAAGGAGTTTCTTTAGGTTGAAGTTACTAGTTTTGCTGATTGTATTTGGAACCACAACTTCTGGCACCGCTGCTGAAAGATATGAGACCAAATTCTGCACTGACTTCCCTATATCTAATCTATCTATGAGATTTATTACACACTCCTCAGCATGATATCCGAGTTCCATAGGACAGCAGCACAGAATTTGGCCTCTAGTGTTGAAATAGTAATCAGAGGCAGCTGAGCTGACTGTTTCATATCACTGTGGTAAGAAACTTAGTTCTTGATAAATTACCTGGATCTTAACCTTCAGTGGGAAAGTCCAGATTAATGCTGTTGTGTTTTCTAAATAGAAAAGTAACATTAATGTGTGTATACTTAGCGCCAGATTGTGGCCGGCCCTGGGTGGATATATGGGCAAAGGGAAGTCGTACAGGCCCTTCTGACCCCTCCCCTATTTTCATGGGCAGTTCATGGGCAGTTTGAGCCCCTGTCCTTATTCATTGCATAGGAAGCCTAGGTGCATAACTCAGGCTTTGTGGATAGCAGGGGTGTAGGTGGTGTAATTTTTCTAGGTTCCTAAAAGTTAGGAATTTTTACCATTACAATTATCAGAGGGTTAGCCGTGTTAGTCTGGATCTGTAGAAGCGACAAAGGGTCCTGTGGCACCTTATAGACTAACAGAGGTATTGGAGCATAAGCTTTCGTGAGGGAATACCCACTTCATCGGATGCAAGCCCGATGAAGTGGGTATTCACCCACAAAAGCTTATGCTCCAATACCTCTGTTAGTCTATAAGGTGCCACAGGACCCTTTGTCGCTTCTACCATTACAATGTCTATCCCACCCAAACAGATTGTCATGTTATCTGATTTAGTGAACATTTATTCAAGAAGATCCAGGCAGAACGGTATTATATTTACTGATATATGTATAGTAGCTTGCATGCAATTCCTTTGCACTATGAGTGGCCATTGGTTCCCTTCAGTTTAAATACATTTTATTTGTAAAACTTAACTTTAGGTGTCTTATTTATGCTGCTTAAAAGGACAGTTAAGTTTTAAGGCTGAAACAGGACAAACCATTTTTATAATAATGTGTTTAAGCACAACTCAGCACCAGATTCTATGCTGTAATCCCATGGCATTTAGATATCTTATTGATGTTCTGTTCATCTCTAAGATGTATAGGCATATGGAAAGATTTATGATTACTGGCATAATGGAAATAGGGGAAACAGTAGATGTGAGCTCTCTTGATTTTATTAACGCTTTTGATAAATCCCGCATCACATTCTCATAAGCAAACATGGGAAAGACAATGTAGATTAATTTACTAAAAGGTGGGTGCACAGCTGCTTGAAAGACCATACTCTGTGTAGTTATCAATGGTTCGCTGTCAAACTGGGAGGGCATATCTAGTGGAGTCACAAAGGGGTCAGTGCTGGATCTCGTACCAGTCAATATTTTCAGTAATGACTTGGACAATGGAGTGGAGAGTGTGGTTCTAAAATGTGAAGATGACACCACACTGAGAGGGGTTGAAAGCACTTTGGAGGACAGGGTTAGAATTCAATAGGACCGTGACAAATTAAATAATTGGTCTGAATTCAATATGAAATTATCCATAGTGGAATAAGAATAGAATTTCAATAAATACAAGTGCAAAGTACTTCGCTTAGGGAGGAAAAATCAAATGCACAGCTACAAAATTGGGAATAACTGCCTGAAAATGATCTGGGGACTATAGTGGATCACAAATTGAATATAAGGCAACAATGTGGTGCAGTTGTGAAAAAGGCTAATATCATTCTGGGATATATTAATAGGAGTATTATATGTTAGACAAGGGAGGAAATTGTCCCACTCTGCTCAGCACTAGTGTGACGCTCTGTACCTCGGGGGAACACCCAGCACCCGCATGTTCATCCTTGTAAAATTATTGTGTGGTATCCAATGCAAAGTTTCTCATGTTGGGTGTTTTTGGAAGTCTCATGATGCACTGAGGATTGTTGTTATAGTGATATTATAGTAATCATTGTTACAGTAATGATATAGTAGTGTTATAGGTTTTAATGTCGTGTATATAGTTATGAGGCTGAAAATGTGTCCTAATGGCTTTATACAAGCCCAGGCAAAAACTCTCCAAAAGCAGAGGGGCAGTTCACACCTCATCACAGCATGTATGGGACGAACCCAGCCCAGCCTCACAGGAACAAAGGACACTGGCATAGGCAGCAACTAAGGATCTGTTGGGCTCACGAGTGAGTCATCCCCCTTCCTTTGGTCAGTTTGGAACTGCAATGAGGTAATGCTCACCTGACTCTGAAGCGGGGAATGGGGGGGGGGGGAAGACAAAGCCAAGAAGAAAGAATAGACATGATAAAAGGGATAGACGCTTTCCATGCCCTTCCTCTCTCTTCCACCTACATCTATAGACACCACACCAAGCGACTGAAGCGCTAATCAAAGGGGAGAACCTGGCTGAAGAGCAACCACCCAGCCCGTAGTGTGAAGCATCTAAGTTTGTAAGGGCACTGAAAGTGTTCAGATCAGCTTAGAATGTGTTTTACTTTTATTTTGTTGGACCAAATCCAACTTGTTATGCTTTGACTTATAATAATTTAAAATCTATCTTTGTAGTTAATACATTTGTTTGTTTATTCTACCTGAAGCAGTACGTTTGGTTTGAAGCATGTCAGAGACTCCCCTTTG
The DNA here is from genome assembly GCA_037349315.1 of Chelydra serpentina. Taxonomy (NCBI): domain Eukaryota; kingdom Metazoa; phylum Chordata; order Testudines; family Chelydridae; genus Chelydra; species Chelydra serpentina. The sequence continues at coordinate 74,585,866 of JBAIAC010000004.1, forward strand.
GATAACAAGCCCAGTACATATCAATTTCTTTATTAAATTGACAAACTCATATAAGCTTGCAGCATCCAGCAGGCATAACTGGACACTGCAAAATGGAGGTTCCTAGGGTTGTGTCTGGGAGAGATATTGGCTAGTGTCATTCAGTTGCACAATCCAAGAAGCAGCTTACATGCCAGAGGCTGTGCGTGAACAGCCCAAGAGTGGGGGGTTCTCAAAGCAAAGCAGAGTAAGGCTGTCTTCCAGAGTCGAGGATTGAAGTGGCTTAGCAGATCACTGGTCCAGATAAAACCAGGGGAACATCACAACTAGCGAGGCCTCAGCTGGAGTACTGTGTCCAGTTCTGTGTCCAGTTCTCCATACTTAGATGTGGAGAAATTGGAGAGAGTCCTGAGAACAAAAATGATAAAATACTTAGCCCTGGTCTACACTACGAGTTTTGGTCGAATTTATTAGCATTATATCGATTGATCCGTGCACCCGTCCACACGACGAAGCCCTTAACATCGACTTCTAGGACTCTTAAAATTGATCTCGCCACTCCACCCCCAACAAGGGGATTAGCGCTTAAAGCGATATTGCCTAATCGATCTAGGCTTAGTGAGGACGCAATTCGACGGTATTGGCCTCCTGGATCTATCCCACAGTGCAACATTTGACCGCTCTGGACAGCAGTCTGAGCTCGAATGCTCTGCCCAGGTACACAGGAAAAGCTCCGCGAACTTTTGAACTTCATTTCCTGTTTGGCCAGCGTGGTGAGCTGCAGGTGAGTGCAGATCTCATCAGCAGAGGTGACCATAATGGACTCCCAAGACCAAAGACAAGCTCCAGCATGGACTGAGCGTGAGGTATGTGATCTGATCACTGTATGGGGAGATGAAACCGTGCTAGCAGAACTACAGTCCAAAAGGCGAAATGCCAATACATATGCCAAAGTCTCCAAGGGCATGCAGGACAGAGGCTACAACAGGGACGCGCAACAGTGCCACGTTAAAATTAAGGAGCTCAGGCAAGCCTACCAAAAAAACAGAGATGCAAACAGCCCCTCTGGGTCAGAGCCCCAGACATGCCACTTCTATGATGAGCTGAATGCCATTCTAGGGGGTGCAGCCAGCACTGACCCACCCATGTGGTATGACTCCGTATGTGGATCATCAGAAACTACCGAGGAGCATTTTTGGGAAGAGGAAGATGATGATAATCATGCTCAAAATAGCGCACAGACACAGCAAGGAAGCAGAGAAGCCCTTTTCCCCGAGAGCCAGGAACTTTTTGTCACCCTGGAGCCAGTACCCTACGAACCCACCCAAGGCGTGCTTGATGCAGGAGAAGGGACCTCTGGTGAGTGTACCTCTGTGAAAGTAATACATGTTTTATAAACAAGCGTGTTTAATGATTAATTCACGGCCAGTACAGCTACAGCTACTGGAAAAGTCTGTTAACATGTTCGGTGATGGAGCGGAAATCCTCCGGGGACATCTCCAGAAAGATCTCCTGGATGTACTCCCAAAGCCTATGCAAAAGGTTTCTGGGGAGGGCAGCCTTATCCTGTGCTCCGTGGTAACACACTCTACCACGCCAGGCCAGTAGCATGTAGTCTGGAATCATGGCATTGCAAAGCATGGCGGCGTATGGTCCCGGTGTTTGCTGGCATTCAAGCAACATCCGTTCTTTATCTGTCTGTGTTATCCTCACAAGAGTGATATCATTCATGGTCACCTGTTTGAAATAGAGGAATTTTATTAAGGGGGTATTCAGAGGGGTCCCTCCCTGCTAGGCTGTTTGCCTGTGGCTGAACGAAAATCTTCCCCACTGTGACCAACGCAGTGGGGGGAGGCGGAACAGCGAACATCTTGGATCTGTGTGTGTGTGTGTGGGGGGAGGGTGTCAATTAGGTTCGCCCCACACGTTAACCCGAAAACCGCCGCCCCTCCTTTTCAATTGCCAACCCTTTTTAAATTGCCAGCCCAAAGGCTGTTTGTTATGGGAAATGAGGGGGTTGCTGTTTGAAACCTTTACCACAGCCTATAGACTGTGGCTTACCATGGCTGCCTGCAAGCTGAATTCTGTTGCCCGCCGGACCTGCTTGTGTGATCTCTCACACCAAACCAGCAGACCCTCAATATAACAGGCAAAGTGCAACCTTGGACCAAATGCACATGTGCTATATAATGTTTGGAGCATTGTTCTCTAATATGTGTCTTTTAAACTACCCCTCTCCCGTTTGTTTCCTCGCGCAGCTGCAAATGTTTCAACGCCACCCCTTTCATCACCGTCCCAGAGGCTAGCGAAGATTAGAAGTAAAAAAAAAAAGGAATCGAGATGATATGTTCTCAGAGCTCATGCAATTCTCCCACACTGAAACTGCCCAGCAGAATGCGTGGAGGCAGACACTGTCGGAGTCCAGGAAGGCAGAATTTGATCGTGCGGACAGGTGGCGTGCTGAAGACAATGTCTGGCAGGATGAAGAGAGACAGCGGCGGGATGAAGAGAGTAGGTGGCGTCAGCGTGCAGAGAGAAGGCAGGATGCAATTCTGAGGCTACTGGAGGATCAAATGGAAATCCTCCGGCTTATGGCTGAGGAAAGGCATATGGTTCAGGAAAGGCTGCCTGAGCCCAGACTGCCGCTACAGCCCCTGTGTAACCAACAGCCCTCCTTCCCGAGTCCCATAACCCCACCCCCAGATGCCCAAGAACGCACTTGGGCGGCCTCCGTGCACCCAACCACTCAAGCCAAGAGAACAGTCCAAGCAAGAAAGGGCTGGCATTCAATAAGTTTTAAAGTGTTGTGTGTCCTTGTCCTTCCCTCATCCCCTCCTCCACCACCCATCCTGGTGCTTCCCTTCCTCCACCACCCATTCCGGGCGACCGTGGCAATTACCCCCATAGTTCCCCATCTTTGTTTTACGAATTAATAAAGAATGCATGATTTTTAAGCAACAATGACTTTATTGCCTCTGCAAGCGGCGACCGAGCGGGGGAGGGCAGGGCGGTTTGGTTAAAGGGAAGTAGATTGAATGAAGGGGCGGGGCTTTTCATTAATGGGGAAAAACAAAACTTTCACACAGCATCCTGGCCATTCATGAAACTGGTTTTCAAAGCTTCCCTGATGCACAACGCACCCTACTGTACTCTTGTAATAGCCCTGGTGTCTGGCTGCGCATAACCAGCGGCCAGGTGATTTGCCTCAACCTCCCACCCCGCCATAAATGTCTCCCCCTTACTCTCACAGATATTGTGGAGCGCACAGCAACCAGTAATAATAATGGGAATATTGTTTTCGCTGAGATCTAACCTAGTCAATAAACTTCGCCAGTGAGCTTTTAAACGCCCAAATGCACATTCCACCACCATTCTGCACTTGCTCAGCCTATAGTTGAAAAGGTCCTGACTACTGTCCAGGCTACCTGTGTATGGCTTCATGAGCCATGGCATTAAGGGATAGGCTGGGTCCCCAAGGATAACTATAGGCATCTCAACATCCCCAACGGTTAATTTTTGGTCTGGGAAGAAAGTCCCTTGCTGCAGCAGCTGAAACAGACCAGAGTTCCTGAAGATGCGAGCTTCATGTACCTTTCCCGGCCATCCCACGTTGATGTTGGTGAAAAGTCCCTTATGATCCACGAGTGCTTGCAGCACTATTGAAAAGTAACCCTTTCGGTTTATGTACTTGCTGGCTTGGTGGTCCGGTGGCAAGATAGGGATATGGGTTCCGTCTATTGTCCCACCACAGTTCGGGAACCCCATTGCTGCAAAGCCATCCAGTATGAGCTGCACTTTTCCCAGACTCACAACCCTTGGTACCAGCAGCTCAGTGATCGCCTTGGCTACTTGCATGACAACAGCCCCCACTGTAGATTTTCCCACTCTGAATTGATTTGCGACTGACCGATAGCTGTCTGTCGTTGCAAGCTTCCACAGGGCTATCGCCAGTCGCTTCTCTACTGTGAGGGCTGCTCTCATCTTGGTGTTCTGGTGCTTCAGGGCAGGGGAAAGCAACTCACAAAGTTCCATGAAAGTGCCCTTACGCATGCGAAAGTTTCGCAGCCACTGGGATTCATCCCAGACCTGCAGCACTATGTGGTCCCACCAGTCTGTGCTTGTTTCCCGGGCCCAGAATTGGCGTTCCACTGTATCAACAAGCCCCATTACCACCATGATGTCCACCTTGCGGGGGGGGGGGGGGGGGGCTTTTTTGAGAGAGGTCTGTGTCCATGTCCTCATCACTGTCCTCAGGGCACTGCTGTCGCCTCCTCGCCTGTAGTAGCTGTAGCAGCTCCTTGTTCTCGTTCTCCATATACTCCTGGACAATGCGCGTGGTGTTCATAACGGTGATAACAGCCACGGTGATCTGATCGGGCTCCATGCTTTCCCTGGTATGGTGTATGTAGGACAGCAGAGTGGGAGCAGAAGCGGCGGGTGGATAACAATGGTGTCAGCAATATGGCGCCCGCATGAAAAAAGGCACGAATGGATTTTGGGCTCCCCCCTCTGCTGCTTTCTCAGAGGGAGGAGGAGCAAGGGTTAGGCTCCTTTTCTCCTAACAGCAGATGGTACAATAGACTTGATATCCATCATCATCTCCTGGCCCCCTCAAGGATTGAACTCGCAACTCCGGGTTTAGCGGGCCAACGCTCAGACCGCTGAGCTATCCCTCTGTCCGTATTATAGCACGACTGACTCCCCACTAGACCTAATGTCCAGGCATACGCTGGAGATGTACGGTAATTGTGAGCTGAGCAGGCTCCATGCTTGCCGTAGCAAACCCGGAAACCCCGGAAAAAAGGCGTAAAAAAGATTGCTTTCACGGAGGGAGGAAGGGACGGTGGATGGCTTGACGACATGTACCCAGAACCACCAGCGACAATGTTTTATGCCTCATCAGGCTTTGGGATTGCAACCCAGAATTCCAATGGGCGGCAGAGACTGTGGGAACTGTGGGATAGCTACCCGCAATGCAACGCTCCGAAAGTCGACGCTAGCCCCGATACTGTGGACACAGTCCGTCGACCCAATAGCCTTAATGCTCTTTAGTGGGGACACACACAATCGATTCCATAAAATCGGGTTTTAAAATATCGACTTCTATAATTTCCACCTAATTCTGTAGTGTATCCATAGCCTTCGAAAATCTGACCTATGAGGAAAAGTAAAAAAAATCCAAAAAAACACCCCAATACCAAAAACTGGGCATGTTTAGTCTTGGGCAAAGAAGACTGAATAAGGACCTGACAACCATCTTCACATATGCTATGGGCTGTTATAAAGAAGTCTGTGATCGATCATTCTCCATGTCCACTGAAGATAGGACAAAAAGGAACGGGTTTAATCACCAGCCGGGGACATTTAGATTAGATATTGGAAACCCTTTTGAACTATAAGGATTGTTCATCTCTGGAATAGGCTTCAAAGGGAGGTTATGGAATCCCCAGCTCTGGACGCTTCTAGGAATAGGTTGGACAAACACCCAGGGCTGGCGTGCCCACTAGGCGACCCTAGGTGGTCGCCTAGGGCGCCAAGATTTGGGGGGCGGTGGGCAGCTGCCCGCTGCCTCCCCGCTCAGTGGCTGAGCTGCTAAGCAGGGAGACAAGGGGCGGCTTGCCGCGGCTGCCCCTTGTCTCCCCGCTCAGCTGCTGAGCGGGAAGACAAAGAGCGGCTCGCTGCGGCTGCCCCTTGTCTTCCCGCTCAGTGGCTGAGCTGCTGAGCACGGAGACAAGGTGTGGCTCACGGCGGCTGCCTGCTGCTGAGCGGGGAGGCAGGAGTCAGCCTCGGCGAGCCGCCCCTTGCCTCCCCGCGGCTACCTCCTGGCTCCATGCTCAGTAGCTGACCATGGAGCCGGGAGGCTGCCGGCAAGCCGCCCCCCTGCCTCCCGGCTCCACGCTCAGCTCCTGGGGCCCGTGGGCTGGGGGAGGGGTGGGGGCTGAGCTCCTACGGCCCACAGGGGGTCTGAGCTCCTGGGGGCAGGGGAGCTGGCTGGGGGGGGCGGCGGTGGCGTTGTGGGGGGGGGGGGCGCAGGGCAGGTGCAAGGAACTTTCGCCTAGGGCACGAAACTTTCTTGCACCGGCCCTGCAAACACCTATCAGGGATGATCTAGGTTTACTTGGTCCTGCCTCAGAAATGGAGGCTGGATTCGATGAACTCTCAAGGTCTCTTTCAGTTCTACATCACTATGATTTTTATTTTGATTTGGTCACACTGTACAGGAAGGCCAGCTTTACACATAATTTATAGAGAGTTAAGTGATATATTTTAATAAAAGTTTTATCAGTTGTTAGTATCGTGGATTGTTGAACCCACAAATCTGTTAATATTTTGTCTTAAGGATAAAAAAACAAAACAAGTGCTTGACATTGGCTATAGGTGCCTAAACTGCCTGACTCCAAGAGAGCTGTTCCCAGTTGTGGATAACGAGCAGAGATAAGTGCCTCCTTGCAGTCCAGACATAGATGCCCATCTCTGTGTGAGAGGTGGGATGTAGGGCACATCCCTCTGGTTGGCATCTCCCACTGGCTAGCTTAGGCAGCTCCCTGCCGAACATGCTGGCTTTTATGGATCCCATTCTTAGGTGCCTATCTCTCTGCATTCATTGTACAGAGAACTCAACACCTAACATAGGCTTTTTGTTGTCATTGCTCTTCCAGTGATTGTCTAGATGCCTAAATGTTAGGCGTTGCAATACTCAGTGACACAGTGCCTTAGGCCCTTTGTATATCTGGACCATACTTCCTCTCCAAAGGATGAAAACAGGGAGGAAATTATAACTGAGTCACAGTTTTGTTCTGTGACCTGCTTCTGGGGCAGTTCTATATCTATATTAATGAACAATTAAAAATTGTTAAAAAAAGAAAGAAAGCAAATTACATTTTTATTACAGATCTATTTAAATGCTCTATCAAAGTACAGTGTGTGTAAGGGAGCTAGTGTCATATGCCATGATATTATAATTTGTAAAATATAGTATGTTATAACAGGCATTAACTAGCATCACTTTTGTAATATCTTTGCCTTTTTAACAAGACTATCAAAGCACTGGAGATTTCCTCATATAGCAGCAATATACTTTCTCACAGACCTTTGCCAAGATTCTTTTTCCTTGACTAGTGCCCCAGAGCCTGCCCTGAAGAAAATAAATTTGATTTATGAGTAAAAATGTAAACCTGTAACAGTGACATCAAATACAGTTACTGCACAAGAGCCTGTAATTTGGTACAATGTGTAATGGAGAGTCACTTCCAAAGGATCTATAACACAATATTAGGCTTCACTGCTTTTGGTAGCTTAAAAAGAAAAGGAAAAAAAAGTCATCCAGGCTCTTATTCATTAATGCCATAATTCAAATTTTTAAGACGGGGGTTTGTTATAGGTGTTATTAATGTTGATAGAACTCTTTACTTCCCATACTTACTGCTCTTTTAAGAAGACATTTGAAATAGATTTGAGACAACAGGGCTCAGAATTATCTGTTATCTGTCCATGAATCACAAATAGAACATGGCAGTCAAAAGCTGATTAACAGTCTTGAGTGTCCATCACAGCATCGGCTGTATATTGAAAGAAATATATCTGTTGCCTCTTAGATTGAGAGGTTTGTTCTGAAGAATGTGGAATAATAGTTTCGTCTACAGGCATAAATAATGAGTACCTTACTGTGCTTACCTATAAGAAGATAATTGTGTATATATCAGTGAACCCTACTAGAGCTAATTTATCTCACACAGTCAGTAATTCACCTATTTTATATGATAATTGATTGCATTAGGGTTCACTAATATTTGTACTTTCTTGAGTTCCTTGCATAATTCTGCTGTCATAAAGCTTCAGCTGACTTGAATGTTATCCTTATAAGCAGGTATATTATTTCTCAAAGCTGAATAATTTTTTCTATATTTTTCTTATAGAAAACAACTTTTTTTTTTTTAGAAAAGATGATTTCATGAGATATTTCATTTCATTTAAAATATCAATACAAAACAAAATCCTCAGGTAGCCTGGTAAGAAACTACTCTCTGAAATGTCTATAATTACATGACACTCCTCATGTGGTCCCATTTATATTATTTCTTTGCAAACCTGGCGATATTTACATTTACTATACGCAGCATGTATACAAATTGTTAAGCTAATCTCTTCCTAGTTAAAGTTAGAAGAAAAAGGACAAATGAATTGTTTGAGGGTTGAGAAATTCCCTCAGTCTACTGAAGATTTTACCTTAGTCAGCAAAAGCTTGGGGAACTAAAAAGTGACATGGTAATTTTGTAGGGCTAGCCAGTACTAGCTTGTCTGCCAGCACATAGCAGGAATTCTCCAAATATTTTCTCCTAGATGCTGTAATAATATGTGAGGTTTTAGTTTCATATCTAAAACCAGGTAAGCTCTAAGTTAAGAAGTCAACAGTATAGATCAGGGATCAGCAACCTTTGGCACATGGCCCGTCAGGGAAATCTGCTGGTGGGCCAGGACGATTTGTTTACCTGCAGTGTCTGCAGGTTCGGCCAATAGCAGCTCCCACTGGTCACGGTTTGCCATTCCAGGCCAATGGGGGCTGCGGGAAACAGCGCGGGCCGAGGGATGTGCAGGCTGCTGCTTCCCGCAGCCCCCATTGGCCTGGAATGGCAAACCGCGGCCAGTGGGAGCTGCTATTGGCCGAACCTGTGGACACTGCAGGTAAACAAACTGTCCCGGCATGCCAGCGGCTTTCCCTGGTGGGCCACGTGCCAAAAGTTGCTGATCCCTGGTTTAGACATATTATGTGCTAAACTGGATTATTTTTTATTCTCTAAAGAAAGGAGGAAAGGATTCAACTTGCAAGAGTTTAAAGTAATTTATGTAGGTACTTATATGGACCCCATCACTGTAGAATCTGAATTCCTCATCAGTGAGTACTATCAACACACCTATGAGACAGTGAAGCTTTCTTATCCTCTTTTTACCCAGGATGAATTGAGGCACAGAGCTATTGAGATCCTGATCCCACAGAACACTACTGAATATCCTTAACTTTATTCACATGGGTAGCCCCATCAAAACTACTAGGATAAGTCACTTTCTTTCAGTTTAGCACGAGAATAAGTGTTTGCAGGATCAGGATCTAATACACTTGCCCAAAGCTATGATGGCACCCTGATCCCCTGCATCTCAATTCAGTGATTTAAATACAGATCATAATGTGGGAAAAGCCAAAGTGGATGCTGAGCAGAAAATGCATGGAGACAAGTGATTGCTGAAGCTCAGAAATATACTGTAGTAACAATCCCTGTCCGTTCTCTTTCCAGGGTGTTGCAGAGCCAGCAACACTCAATACTAAAGATTGTCAGAGCTCTAAAGAGACTCCTCTCGGTCCAGCCTCATGGAGATTCTATTTCACATTTGCTTTCTCCAAATATAGACTAGAAAATGTCTAAAAACGATGTCAGATGAAAGCTGATACACAGCTGGTGTCTTTTCTATATTCTGTTGGAGTTCGATTTTTTTAAATTCAACAGATTTTTTTTGTTTGTGAAAAACAAGATTCTTTCATTCAGAAAATGAAAGAAATGCAGAGGGCTTGATTCTTCTCTAATCACCACTTACATTGTTGTATTGCCATTGTCTGAAATGGAATGACGCCTGACTTATCCAAATGTAAAGGGAGTCTCAGGGCTGTATCTTTTATGTAAAAGAGGAAGCAACATATATGTACTATACAGATTTAATTGACAGATAATAAAAGATGTTCAAAGTTGATACAAATATTTTTCACACTATTTTTTACCAACATGCAGAGTTAGACTGTGTATATACAAACCATCCTCCTCAGAGACAAACTAATACAAAATCTAGGGAAGGGATATGCTGAAAAGGCTTTGACTGAGACTTTGAATGCATATCCAATCCTATGGAGAAGCTCACCAGGCCGTAATGAATCCATGTGCTGCAAATAACAGGCTCTATTACTAGATAAATCATACACATCTGGAGAGATTGGACTACAACCCTTATTTTTGTATTTAGAAACATGCAGTATGTCTCTACTACACTTGAAATGCCACAGTGGCACAGCAGTGCCGCTGCAGATCTTCAGTGTAGACACTACCTATGCAAACAGGAGGGATTCTCCCATTGGTTTAGGTAATCCACCTCCCTGAAAGGCAACAACTAGGAGTGCTGTGTACCGTTGTCCACACTGGGACTTAGGTTGGCTTAACTCAATGGTGTAAATTTTTCACACCCCTGAATGACATAGTTATGCTGACCTAATTTTCTCGTGTAGACCAGGCCTTAGGCTAAAAATTTCCCTTAGGTACTGATGTGGGTAATCCCTTGGGTTTTCTGTGGGCAAGCCACTAGAGGGCAAAATCAGTGACTTCATACATAGGTAGGTGGAATATTACAATGTCTCATGTTATTCAAAACCACTCTTGTGATGACACTTTTGGTCAGCTCTTCCTTCTAGTAACTCCAGGGATGCACACACAAGTAAAGTCAACCTCCCTCCCCCCGCAAAATTAATCCTGGATGGACCTATAAGGCAGGGCTTGGTGGGACAATATGCTACTCTCCCACAAACATTATAACAGGCAACAACAGAGGAGCTTTTTTCCTTACCAAACTGTTTGTAAAAGCAAGTCAGAAAAGAGCATAGAACCCTAACCGATTTGTTTGGCATTCAAAATCAAAATGATTAGTTAATCTTCCTGAACACGCAGGGAGGAGCGTAGTGGTTTAGACAACCAGGAATACAATAACCAAGTATCATGTGCCATATGCAACCAATCAGATTCAATCAGGTGTAAAAAATGAGAAGTTTGGAAAGTTTTAACACAATCATGTTAATAACAAAAATATAGGTTTTATACATCATACAATATTTTCTCAAATTTCTGAAGTTTTGTAATGTTTCTTGTTTTGAGAACTCATAGTATATTTTGTTTTAAAATAAAGTAAAAAACTACATCAAAGGGATAAATAACAGGGAGGGAGAGGAGTTATTTAAGCTAAGCACCAACGTGGACACAAGAACAAATGGATATATGCTGGCCATCAACAAGTTTAGGCTCAAAATTAGGCAAAGGTTTCTAACCATCAGAGGAGCAAAGTTCTGGAACAGCTTTTCAAGAAGAGCAGTGGAGGCAAAAAACCTAACTGGCTTCAAGATTGACCTTGATAAGTTTATGGAGGAGATGGTATGATGGGACTGCATATGATCGCATGTGGCCCATCGATGAATACCAGTAACAAAAATCCCCAATGGCTAGTGATGGGACATTAGATGGGGGAGGGCTCTGAGTTACTACAGAGAATCCTTTCCCAGGTGTTTGGCTGGTGGGTCTTGCCCAAATGCTCAGGGTCTAACTGATTGTCATATTTGGTGTCGAGAAGGAATTTTCCCCTTGGATCAGATTGGCAGAACCCCTGGGAGTATTTAGCCTTTCGCTATAGCATGGGCCATGGGTCACTTGCAGGTTTAAACTAGTGTAAATGGTGAATTATCTGTAACTTGAAGCCTGTATACCAAGATTTGAGAACTTCAGTAACTCAGCTAAAGGTTACGGGTCTATTTCAGGAGTGGGTGGTTCTGTGGCCTGCAACGTGCAGGAGGTCAGACTAGATGATCACAATGGTCCCTTCTGACCTTAAAGTCTATGCGTAAGTGGTTTCTTTAATCACAGATTCTGAGCCTTCTTTGTCTCCTGCTACCAATGACGAATATTGTATGGGAAACCAAGGCCCTAAGACTGCAAACAAATAAGCTTAGGAGTAAGCACATACTTAAGTGCTTTTAAAACTGTGGCTTTAATGTTTGCCTAGCTTAGGTCTTTTTATTTTTGTGTTCTTAATTTTTTATAACAGAAAGTTTTACTTGTAGTAATCTGTTCACTGTCCTATCTTCTGATACCAGAAAATAAAGCTACCACATTAATTTTAACAGTCCAGTTCTGCTCTGATAATTCAGATTTGTACCATACACTAGCAATGAACTGAGACTGATTCCTACACATAATTCTGTCCACTTGTAATTTAAAATGAGTTAGCTGTAAAGTTTGTCACACTCGTTAGCATTCTTCCACTAAGCACAAAGCAGTTTCAATATTGTGTTGCCTTTGGAAGCAGAAAAGTTTTAACAAGAGTTTTATTAAAGCAATTTAAGAAATAGATCAGTTGAGAGGGAGCCCCTGGAATTGTAGCTTAACATGATTAGGGGGAAAATCTGCTTATACGTCTGGCTCATTTCTTACAAAACAGTAAGAAATCCCTAATAGCAATGGGGAAAAAATAGCCTCTTGCTAGACATAGACCAGCAGAGTATGTGTTGACTGAATACATTCAGTGGTTGCTATTTAAAAGCAATGTTTGTGTAGTTACTTAAATATATAGAAAAAATGGGCAGGGGCGGCTCTAACAATTTTGCCACCTCAAGCAGTCGCCACCGAATTGCTGCCGCGGTGGGCGAGAATGGGGTGCCAGTCCGAGTCCCGCAGTGGCAATTCGGTGGCGGGAAGAGTGGTGAACTTGCTGCCAAATTGACCTTGGACTGCCGCCCCATTCTCGATGCCGCCCCAAGCACCAGCTTGGAAAGCTGGTGCCTGGAGCTGGCCCTGATAATGGGGTATCTAAGAACTAATATCTCATATTATTATTACTTATTTGTATTGAAGCCCGTATAGGTGCTACTTCAGTCTTGGATATAATTGGAGGATATTTGTGGGTAAAGGTTGACTTTGTAGCGGAAAACACTTTACATAAATATGCACACTAAAACAGTAACTGTGAGCAATTAAACTATAGAAGCAGATCAAGAAAGTCTAAAATATAATATTATCTTTACGACTGAAGTTCAAATGTTTTATGATGCAGAAAAAATGGTTAGGAAAGAACAGGAAATGTATTACCTAAGCCTGAAATGTTTCCCTTCCTTGTAACCAAAAAAACTGGATTTTAAAGTTTTTTGAATAATCAAGATTAAGCAGCCGTATCACATTTCTCATCTAATCCAGGAAGGTTGATATGTTGGATACTGATAAATACCTTCCTCCTTCCAAACTTTCTCGAGGTACTGAAAATATTTTTGAGATCAGATAAGATTATCCCCCAACCTCCTCCTTGATCCTTTATATATTTTTAGAACCAAATTCAAATTGAATTAATACACTAAAATGTTCAAACTGTACAAACAAGTTAAACAAAGATAACCTTGTCCCAGTGTCAAGGCATAATAAGTAGATGAAAACAAACATGGAGTAGCTTGAGGACATGGTAACTGTAAAGACTTATATTGGAACTATAAGTCATCTCAGTGGTCAAATTAGTCACAACCGATCACCAAGTTATCCAATGCCAATCCTAGAGTTCAAAACAAGAATGTAGTATCAAATAATATATACAAAATGCACTGCACACAATTGTCTTCCGCCATTCTAAATTGTGTTTGCTATTTTTGTTTGTGTATGTTTCAATCCTATATGTTTGAACAAATGAATATTTATAATAATCTGGTAGGTGGCAATATTGTAGAACTAATGCAACTAACTGCAAAGCACAAGAGATTCATACAGCTCCCCAAAACCTATGACTACAGAGGCTATTTCTGTAGAATCAGTTGCAGAGGTCTCCAGTTAAGTTTGCATGCCAAGCCACACAATAACTGTTTTTTGAGGCTTAAGAACTATTTTGTTGCCATATCAGAAGTGTTCAATTCAGACATTAGTTCCACCACAATTCCAGTATTTAATGCCATTCCTGCTGTTAACATTATCTTTACTTTAACATTTTCAAAATACTAATGTAGAGGCTAGTCTAATTTTATTTTGGTGAAGCTGCTTTAAAGTTTTCATAATTCTGTGAAAATGTTATTGCTGCATAGAAAAACCATCTCCTAATACAAAACTGATATTAGTTTATGATTCTCTTGTGGTATTTCAGGCTCTCCCTGGAAAGGTTAATAAAGGAATTTAAAGTTTCCAATCACAAATGAACAAAATATGTTACAAAACCATTCTGGAAGCATTTAGAACATCCTAAATTATTTAGAAAAATATTGTTTTCTCCTGGGGAATTTATACAGAATGCAATAAGAATCCACTTTCCCTAACTAAATAGATTATTTTAAATATGCTCAGAAATGAAACTAAACACATTTTCCTTAGCTGAGTATAGCCTCGGAAGCCATATCACTTAGCAATGCTTTGGGGCTATTGCGATATCATATAGCCACTAGTAGATATTTTGCTAGCCTGGGGCTTTATTTAAGTTAATGGAGATTGTGTGAGGGGATGATTAGGTTCTTGAATTAAAATCCTCTATTCACTGACGTCAATGGCAAAACTCTCATTGACTTCATTTGGGGCCAGGATTTCTCCCAGGTCTCCATTTCTCTTTTCCAGCCTGTTTCATTAGCAAACAGTAAAGCTGAATGCTGGTTAAGTTGAAAAAGTAGAACTTTATTAAACCTGGTGTACCGCTCTGTCCATATGACTGAGTTGTTTCCAGCCTTACTTCTCGCACTCCCATTCCCTTGGTTCCCACTAAATAATTATAAAACATGGGCCTTCTCAATAAAGTTCCATTGACCATGCTACATAAGAATGGCCATACTGGGTCAGACAAAAGGTCCATCTAGCCCAGTACCCTGTCTTCTGACAGTGGCTAATGCCAGGTGCCCCAGAGGGAATGACCAGAACAGATAATCATCAAGTGATCCATTCCCTGTTGCCCATTACCAGCTTTTGGCAAACAGAGGCTAGGGACACCATCCCTGCCCATCCTGACTAATAGCCATTGATAGACCTATCCTCCATGAATTTATGGAACCCAGTTATAGTCTTGGCCTTCACAACATCCTTTGGCAAAGAGTTCCACAGATTGACTGTGTGTTGTATGAAGAAATAATTCCTTTTATTTCTTTTAAACCTGCTGCCTATTAATTTCATTTAGTGACCCCTAGTTCTTCTGTTATGAGGAGTACATAACATTTCTTTATTTACTTTCTCCACACCAATCATGATTTTATAGACCTCTGTTATATCTGCCCTTAGTCGTCTCTTTTCCAAGCTGAAAAGTCCCAGTCTTATTAACCTCCCCTCATACCGAAGCTCTTCCATAATCATTTTTGTTTTCCTTTTCTGAACCTTTTCCAATTCCAGTATATCTCTATAGAGATGGGGCGACCACATCTGCATGCAGTATTCAAAATGTGGGCATACCATGGATTTATAAAGAGGCAATATGATATTTTCTATCTTATTATCTATCCTTTTCTTAATGATTCCCAACATTCTGTAAGCATTTTTGACTGTTGCTGTACATTGAGTGGATATTTTCAGAGAACTGTCCATAATGATTCCAAGATCCTTTGTTGAGTGGTAACAGCTAATTTAGATCCCATCATGTTATATTTGATTTGATTTTCACAAAGAGGGAGGAACTGGCTGAAAATTTTAAAGTGGAAGGCAATTTAGGCAAAAGTAACCATGAAATGGTAGAGTTCATGATTCTAAGGAATGGTAGGAGAGAGAATAGCACAATAAAGACAATGGATTTCAAGAAAGCAGGCTTTAGCAAACTCAGGGAGTTGGTAGGGAAGCAAGTCTAAGGGGAAAAACAACTGAAGACAGTCGGCAGTTTTTCAAAGAGACATTATTAAGGGCATGTGATACAGGAGGGCCAGGGAGCAGTAGTAGAGTTTGAGAGGGGAAATTTATAAGCCCGAGGCTAATTAAGGCGTGGTTCCCTGGAGACTAGGGAGGGTGGGTACAGGTTAATTGGAACATCTGCAGTCAATTAAGGCCCTCTCAGGAACCTAATAAAACCCCCTGCTTCAGGCAGACAGAGGAGGAGGAGGAAGGAGTTGGAGCAGAGTGGTTTGGAGCTGGAGCAGAGAACAGCTTGGAGGAGTTGAAGCAGAGTGATTTTGTGGTGGAGCAGAGAGCAGTTTGGAGGAAAGCAGAGGAGAGTTTGGAGAAGTGCTGTGGCGGGCTAAGAAGACCAAGACCGTAGGTAAAGGGACACCTGGCTTGTGCAGAGAGAAGGCAGGAATCCCCACAAGCTGACGGTCAGGAGAGGGAAGTAGCCCAGGGGAAAGAATCACTAGTACAAGTGGTTTACCCGCTATCCTAGGGCCCCTGGACTGGGATCCGGAGTAGAGGGTGGGCCGGGTCCCTCCCTCTCCACTCCCCTTCTGTGGGATACTAGTGGGACAGCTGATACCCCAGTTCAGGGGCAAGAAACGGTGCCCTGAAACCCCCCCACAAGAAGAGAAAGCGGAGACCCATCATAGTAGTGCCAGCAATTTGCCACAGGGCACAAGAGGAAACTATACCACTGCAAAGGAAAGATAGGAAGTATGGCAAGAGACTACCCTGGCTTAACCAGGAGATCTTCAATGATCTAAAACTCAAACAAGAGTCCTACAAAAAGTGGAAACTTGGTCAAATTACAAAGGATGAATATAAACAAATAATACAGGTATGTAGGGACAAAATTAGAAAATCCAAGGCACAAAACAAGATCAAACTAGCTAGGGACATAAAAGGAAACAAGAAAACATTCTACAAATACATTAGAAGCAAGAGGAAGACCCAGGACAGAGTAGGCATGTTACTCAATGAGAGAGGAAAGAGAATAACAGAAAATGTGGAAATGACAGAGCTGCTTAATGACTTCTTTGTTTCAGTTTTCACCAAGAAGGTGATTGGATGTTTAACATAGTGAATGCCAGTGAAAATGAGATAGGATCAGAGTCTAAAACAGGGAAAGGACAAATTAAAAATTACGTAGACAATTTAGATATCTTCAAATCACCAGGGCCTGATGAAATGCGTCCTAGAATACTCAATGAGCTGACTGAGGAGATAGCTGAGACATTAGCAATTATCTTTGAAAAGTCATGGAAGATGGGAGACATTCCAGAAGACTGGAAAAGGGCAAATATAGTGCCCATCTATGAAAAGGGAAATAAGGACAACCTGGAGAATTACAGACCAGTCAGCTTAACTTCTGTACCCAGAAAGATAATGGAGCAAATGATTAAGCAACCAATTTGCAAACAGCTAGAAGATAATAAGGTGATAAATAATAGTCAGAATGGATTTCTCAAGAACAACTCATGACAAAGAAACCTGATAGCTTTATTTGACAGGGTAACAAGCCTTGTGGATAGGGGGGAAGTGGTAGATGTGGTATATTTTGACTAGGGAAATAACAAACTAGGGAAATACAACCTAGATGGAGCTACTATAAGGTGGGTGCATAACTGGTTAGAAAATCATTCCTAGAAAGTAGTGATCAGTGGTTCACAGTCATGCTGGAAGGGCATAATGAGTGGGGTCCCGCAGGGATCAGTTCTGGGTCTGGTTCTGTTCAATATCTTCATCAATGATTTAGATAATGGCATAGAGAGTACACTTACAAAGTTTGCAGATGATATCAACCTGGAGGGGTTGCAAATTCTTTGGCGGATAGGATTAAAATTCAAAATGATCTGGACAAACTGGAGAAATGGTCTGAAGTAAATAGGATAAAATTCCATAAGGACAAATGCAAAGTACTCCACTTAGGAAGGAACAATCAGTTGCAGAAATACAAAATGTGAAATGACAATCTGGGAGGGGTATGGAGAGGAGGCAGAGGGCCCGGCTCCACCTCCATCTCATACCCCTCCCTCGAGGTGCCGCCGCTGCGCTTTCCCCCCCTTCCTCCCTCCCTCCCAGGCTTGTCACCACCGATCAGCTGGAGTGCGGCAAGCCTATGAGCTCAGGAAAAGCGGCTTGGCTCTGGCGGCGCCTCGGGAGGGGGAGGTTAGCTGGGCACAGGGAGTGGCCGGTGGGTGCTCGGATGCTTCTCCCCCCTCCCTTCCAGGCTTGAAGCCTGGGGGGAGGGGGGAATGCAGCACGCCTGGGGGAGGAGGCAGGGGTGGAGATTTGTGGAAGGGGTGGAATGCCGGCGGGACCTGTGGTGGAGTTGAGGTGGGACCGGGGGTGTGAGCAGTAATGGTGAGAAGTAATTCTTCTGTTCCACTCCGCATTAATTAGGCCTCAACTGGAGTATTGTCTCCAGTTTGGGGCACCACATTTCAGGAAAAATGCAGATAAATTGGAAAAAGTCCAGAGATGAGCAACAAAAATGATTAAAGGTCTAGAAAACATCACCAATGAGGGAAGATTGAAAAAACTGGGTTTGTTTAGTCTGGAGAAGAGAAGACTGAGAGGGGACATGATAACAGTTTCCAAATACATAAAAGGTTGTTACAAGGAGGAGGGAGAAAAATTGTTCTTCTTAACTTCTGAGGATAGGACATAAAGTAATGTGCTTAAATTGCAGCAAGTGTGGTTTAGGTTGGGCATTAGGAAAAACTTCCTGTCAGATTGGTTGAGCACTGGAATAAATTGCCTAGGGAGGTTGTGGAATCTCCATCATTGGGGATTTTTAAGAGCAGGTTGGACAAACACCTGTCAGGGATAGTCTAGATAATACTTAGGCCTGCCTTGAGTACAGGGGACTGGACTAGATGACTTCTTGAGGTTCCTTCCGGTTCTATGATTCTATATGTATATGTATAGTTAGGATTACAGTCCTCCACAAGGGGAGTGAAGTAAGGGTCCCTCTTATTCCTCTGTGTGGGCTACCCACCTCACAGTAGTAGTCTGAAGAAAGGAGAACAGACTCCATGGGGTTGCTACACGATCTTCCACACATGTGGGTAGGAGCTGGGAAGCTGAATCTTGATTCCATTCCAGTGGCTAACTGGCATAGTTGAACTAGTGTGAAGGGGGATGCAATTCACTTCTGATATAAACTTTCCCCTTCAGGGAGGGAGAAGTCAGGGAGTCACAATTTCTTTTGTGGTCTGCTCCAAAAGTAACATAGCTATGTGCTGTCCCTTATCCAGTGTTACCTGTTCTCACAATATTTGTTTGTTTTTCTTAAATTTCCATCTCATGGAATCATGTTATTATGTGATACTCTCAGATTTCTGTTAAAAAACAAGTACATTTCTAGTGCTTTTGGTTGTGGAAAAAAGCTTGAAAACATGGCCCCTTAAAGGGTAAACCCAGAAAGCAAATCAGAAGACCTACAATTTTAATATTTTCAAAAGTCTCATGACTCAAGTTGATCTCATTATTTTTGTTGGGGAATTAATGTATGAGTTTTGAGAGCTTAGAGTTGTCAATACTATTACTCCGGCAAATATAAATTGACAGTCTAAACCTCTGTTGCCGCTCCTTTTTTTCCCATCTTTTCTTTTTCTTCTCCATCCCCCATCTGTTTTACTGTTTTTCTGTACAACAACACAAAAAAACTGATTATTTTATTTCTTAAAGATCTTAATGTCTAGTGAAGTCAATAGGAGATCAAAAAAAGTACATTCCTTGGCTTCCTGAATTACATCACTTTGGACAAGTAAGTAGAAATAAGGCCTTTGGGATCAGGACCTCAGGAATAAATCTTCCAAGGAATAATTAACATGGGTAACTATGGGCTAGTTTCACAACAGGACTTTAGGCATCTAAATCCCAGAAGCAGACCCCACTGGGTTTCAACACCCACCCCCTCCACGCACACACACACACACACACTGAGCTGTTGCTGAACCTTATAGGTGCCTACATTCACTTGGCATCTGAGTTTTTGCAGTAAAAATTCCCTCAGCACCTGTGTTTCTGTTTCTGTCCATGTGCACTTCTGCCTCACACTCTGTGCCCTCACACCTAATCCCCAGTGCATTATGTGAACTGGGGGAAGATAGCGTTCTTCCATGTAGCTTGCCTGTGGGTCCCAATCCAGTATGTAGGTGCAGAGGAAGGTGCCTCCTTGTAGCCCAGATGTAGGTGAGTGGTATGAGACTTAGGACACACCCTTCTCTTCAGCATCTTCTATTGGCTACCTTAGTCTGGGAGCTGTTTAGCATGCTAGGTTTGTAAATCCCATTCTTAGAACTCTCCACCCTCATTGCATAGGGAGTTTAGGGACCTAACTCAGGCTTTGTGATTCCCCATGAACTTGGGGATGACCTGTGAGTTAGGCATGGTGATGCTCAATGTTACCATGCCCAAGTTGCCTTGTGAATCTAGCCCTGCATCTTTTAATTCATTAGTTGGGTTTCTTCTAGATAAATGGGCTACTGCTGCTAGGAGTGTAGCAGGTAATCTGGGAAGAAGGAGTGAGGCAGACAGAACGTGCAGTATCAAAGGGAACTGATACTGAAATATGGTGTTCTGTTGAGGAGGTCACAGCGAAGACTGAGTTCTCTAGACTTCTGTGCTCTTTTCTTTAGAGCTAGCACACTGAAAATAGAAGTGTGGACCTTGAGGCTCAGGCTTCAGCCCTGACCCTCAAGCCTACTCAACTCCCTAGGCTTTGGAGCCCTAACTGCAGCACAAGCCACAGGGTCCACATAGCTATTTTTAGTATGCTAGCTGGAGCCCCACTAATGCAAATCTGCCCAGTTTGGGGTGGCTCATTCCCAGCTGCAGAGTAAACATACCATCTGAGTCTTCAGCCCTCTAAATCTAGATGGCTCCTTCAGCCCTAAAGTCTGAATACTTTATAATCTTAGTATGCAAATGATTTTCTGCAGGTAATTCTGATTAGTTGTTAAGCACTTCCCTCAAATTCTCTTTCTAATAATAATGCTCTTTCCACTATCCTTGATAAGCCATCAAATTACACTGAAAATGCTCTGTAACTTGTTTATGCTGTTATGTCACAAAAATATTTTAAATCTGTTTTCAAAGGTTATATTTTCATTAAATTAAAACAAAAATATCTTAGTGTCACCTCCTATTACGCAGAGATGCACAAGCTTCCAAAGTTTGACAGTAGCTCTGTTACCTTATAGCAGCATGTAATTATAATAAGAAAATACAATGAATATTTGTTTTCAAAATGCAATAAGTATATAAATCGAGTATTTCATGTATCCTCATCTGTGGAATGTATGCTACCCTGTCAGTAACTGGGGATTATCTAATAATTTCCCCATCTATCTTTTCCCATTTGACTATAAAAACCCTATCTGAATATAAAAATGCTTTGTATGACTCTATAAAAACATCCAGGCAACAATGGGGAGAGGAGGAAGAAAGGAAATCAAAGAAACACAAAAATAGAGCTAGTGAAATAGTAAAACACAAAGTAAATAGTGTAGAACTGGACATTTTCACAGCAAAAATAATTTTTCATTAACCTCTTAAAAATCTCAAAAAACAAACAAACAAAAAACAGCTGGAGCCAAAAGCCCAAGGATCATGTACATTCTACATTTACAGTGCTTACATCTGCCCTCAGTGAATCTGTGGTGGAGTTTATAAACTCCACAGATATGCCAAAGAAGTGTTGTAGGTCTTCAGGCCTCCAGCCCTTGTGGTTCTTCCTGCAAAAGTAAATAAATGCAATTAAACTGTTCTACAGTATCTCATGTCCAAATGTATCAATATAAACCTAAGGAGTAAATGCTGCTTCTGTGTGAGTGCTATGAGCCTACCAAAAATATAATTTAGCCCAATGTTGCTATTATTTCTGATTATGAGGTTGATGGTCATTCATTTCAGTTGAAGGTATTTGAACTTGACCCTCAGCACAAGCCTGCAAAATTCTAACTACTGCGAATTTTAACATTCAGCTGACTCTGAAATTAAGTTGAAATGCATCTTAAAGCAGTAAGAAGACAGAGTGAAGGAGGGGCAAAGAAAACACATTTCTTTTGCAGAAAGCTTGGATTCCACAGCAGTAAATTAGGAAACACTTCTCTGACTCTCTGCTCACTCAGGGTGAAACCCAGGGTGCCAATCAATAGCACTTGGACAATGAACATGTTGAAACAATTAAGTCCTGCCGCGTATCATGATCCAAAATTAGAAAATGAAGAAAAAATGGAAAGCATGATATTACAGGTAAGGATGAGCAATGATCTCAGAAATAAAGGAAAATATTGGATACTTGTGTACCCCACACATTTGTTCCTCTTTATTCTCCTATATTAATAAAATATAGTGCACAGAATATGTGTAATCCAGAGGTATCCAATATTTTGCTTTCTTTTTATTATCATTGTTCATTCTTTATTCATAGTATCAGGTTTTGCATTTTTCTTGATTTTCTACATTTGGGTCATGCTATGTGGTAGGACTTAATTGTTTCAACATGTTGATTCTGTGAGTGTTATTGATTGGCACCTTAGGCACTTCTGTAGCTGAGCAAACAGATAGTCTGAAATCTTTTCTAATCTACTCCTGTGGACGCTAAGCTTTCTGAAAACTAGGTTTTGGTGCAGAGCAATGAAACTACTAGTACCTGAGGTTACTTATCTCCAACAGAAATCAACAGAGACCACTAGAAACCAACATACAGTGACCAGATGCAATGTTTTAATGGAGGCTATTGGAATTTTCCCTAGAATACAGTAGTTTTTTCTGTTTGGTGCTTATTTGATAAATATTTTTAGTATTATTAGTCATTATTCCAGTGTGAGAAATGTTCTAGTAACAGTATCTTGGTAATTTGGCATAGCATGTTTTAACTCTAGACCGTGCACCTTGCACTTGTTACAGTGTTATCATAAGTGCTAATATTACATTTCCTAATATAGAGGAGTGGGAATCTGAAGTTTCTGTGCTGTTGTAATGGGGTATGTGTATGTGTGTGTGTCTTCACTGAAGAGAGTGATGGATGCTGGAGCTCCTTCTAAAGCATTTTTGTTACTAGGTGTTAATGCCACTTAGATATATTGGTCTTATTCTACAGAAGTAGTAAACACTGCATAATAGTGTGTGTGTGTGTGTGTGTGTGTGTGTAAAAGTCAACATTTTATACATCAGAGGCTTTTGGATCTAGTCATCATGGTGATTTACTTTGTTAGATGGAATGCTTCACTTATCACAGGATCACTATGGAAAAGTACAAATGTATAAATATATTATGGAGCTATCTCAGCACAAAAGCAGCAAAATATGGTTATGAGACTCAGAGTGATTACTTGAGCATAAGCAAAGGTCTTTAATGAGGAAAGATGTCTGTCTATTGGCTGGGAATTGGAAAGGGATCCACAATACTCAAACTAATCCCAGCCTAAGAAACATTTAATAGTTTCTCAACTGTTACCAGAGGCTTAAGGAAGGTGCAAACTGATATCTGAGGTATGGGGACAGAAAAACTTGGCTGCACTTCTCTACTTTTTCAGATTCTAAAATATTCACACTTACCCAAACCTTTCCAACCAGGATGGAATATGTTGCTTAGTGGAGAAGTCCACATAAATTCATCTCAGACAATGGTTCACAGTTTGTCAGCAAATAATAATATAATTTATGGACGAATATGCCTATCACCACATTACATCCATTGTGTTATCTTCAAAGTAGTGGTGAATATGAAGTATGAAATTAATTCTTCTGATACATTACTTGAGTAGAGCAGGTTCAACAAATGCCACCACGTGTAGCCCAACAAAGCTGATGATGGAGAAGCAGCTGAGGACACAGATTTCCAGTGAGGCGGGTAACCTACAGACCTGATTTGGCACACATGTGCTTAACTTCTCATATGTGAGTGGATCCACTGAAGTCTCAAGGTCCCTTCCACTTCTATGATTTAGTGTAAAAGATTACACATGACAAAGTGGATTTAGCAGACCAGAAAATCCAGCTCCTAATGTTTTGCCACCATATAATGTTTATTTGCAACTGTTGATACAACTGCATGCAGCAACTCTACACTTACAAATGATCCTTAGATTGAGACTGGAGAGACTTCAATTATGGAATGTTCCTCTCCTCTTTACTGGATTATAAAGGGAGGCTCTGGATCATTCTGCCCCAGTCCTGGGCTGCCACTGCTTCCTGAGCTGGGCTCTCTGTCAGGCAGCCACCGTGCTGCTCAGAGGCAGCGACCCAGAGTGGCTACCCTCAGCCACCATGAGACGCGGCTCCATCCCACCTTCTCCACTCACCGCCTGGTGCCATGGACAGGGGTGAGCGAGCTGGAAACGTGCCAGGGGGAGGCACAGCAGGAAGAGGACAGAGCCCTCCCCCCTCAAACACACACCAAAGGTAACTCTGGTGGGGAGAGTGCAGTGGCCCTGAGCCAGACACAGAGGAGGGGGATTGCTGGGGAAGGCACTGGGAGATGGTTCCCTCTGCTCAGCCTGACTTAGGGGCATTGCCCACGCCCTTCCTCTTACTGAGAAGCCTGTGGGATCGGCTGTCCTGGCCCATGGAGGTAGGGCTGGAAGGCTCCTCCCAGAGGCAACACATGCCCCTTCCCACCTTTACATTGTGCCTTCCCAGTATCAGCAGGTAGGAGTTGACACTTCCTCAGCCCTTAGTTTAAAAACACCTCAGTGACCTTAAGTTTACATGACAGCAATCAGGTTCCATTTTTATTGAGGTGGAGCCCATCCTTTGTGTATAGGCTCCTCGTTTCCCAGATGGTTTCCAGTCCCTAATAAATCTAAAACCCTCTTCCCTGCACCATCGTGTCATCCACACATTGAGATCCTGCAGTTCAGTCTGTCTAATTGGCCCTGTGCACGTAGGGTGAACAGATGTCCAGTTTTTATAGGGACAGTCCCGTTTTGGGGGACTTTTTCTTATATAGGCGCCTATTACCCCTCACACTCTGTCCTGATTTTTCACAGTTGCTATCTGGTCACCCTATGTGCATGGAACTGGAAGTATTTCAGAGAACACTACCATGCATATCCTGGATTTTAATCTCCTACCTAGCAACCTAACTTTGGCCTCCAGGACCTCTCATCTATCTTTCCCAGTGTCGTTCCCGCATGTACCATGACCACTGGCTCCTCCCCAGAACTACACCTAAGTCGATCTAGATGTCTCAAACAACTGTTGCATCCTTCAGGCAATTTACCATGCAGTTCTCTCAGTCATCACAAACCCAACTATCTATATTTCTAATTATCAAATCCCACAGTACTATTACATGTATAACTGGGATTGCCTCCCAGGGATGAGTATCCTTGGTATGAGAGGATACCATGACATCATCTGCAAAGATTGTTTCCCTTCTGCTCCAGTTTGATGTTCTCTTTCCCTAAGACTTAAATTCTCCTCAAAAGCACAGAGGGTGTCAGACTCGGGGCGGGGGGGGGGGGGGGTCGCAGAAAGTTTCATCTGTACCTCTCTGTCTCCCTCCACTCTGACATCAAGAGTCCATACTCAGTCTTTGAGGGCCATGAACACATTTCACCAAGTGCACATATACATTACCTGTTCACAGGGTAGGTAGTCAAACATACTGCCCCCTCTCTGCTTCTGGACTTCTGCCTGCATTATTTTTACTCCTGCAGCACTCCCCTGTACTCATGTCAGGACGAAGTATTATCTAGACCATCCCTGACAAGTGTTTGTCTAACCTGCTCTTAAAAATCTCCAATTATGGAGATTCCACAACCCCCCTAGGCAATTTATTCCACTGCTTTAACCACCCTGACAGTTAGGAAGTTTTTCCTAATGTCCAGTCTAAACTGTCCTTGACCACTGTAGTTTAAGCCCCTTGCTTCTTATCCTATCCTCAGAGGTTAATGAGAACAATTTTTCTCCCTCCTCCTTGTAACAACCTTTTATGTACTTGAAAACTGTTATCATGTCCCCTCTCAGTCTTCCCTTCTCCAGAATAAACAAACCCATTTTTTTCAATCTTCCCTCATAGGTCATATTTCCTAGACTTATAATCATTTTTGTTGATCTTCTCTGGACTTTCTCTAATTTTTCCATATCTTTCCTGAAATGTGGTACCCAGAACTGGATACTCTAGTTGAGGCCTAATCAGTACAGAGTACAGTGAAAGAATTACTGCTAGTGTCTTGCTTACAACACTGCAGCTAATACATTCCGGAATAATGTTTGCTTTTTTTTTTCAACAGTGTTACACCGTTGACTCATATTTTGCTTGTGATCCAGTATGACCCCCAGATCCCTTTCTGAAGAACTCCTTCCTAGGCAGTCATTTCCCATTTTGTAGTCATGGAACTGATTGTTCCTTCCTAAGTGGAGTACTTTGCACTTGTCCTTATTGAATTTCATCCTATTTATGTCAGACCATTTCTTCAGTTTGTCCAGATAATTTTGAATTTAATCCTACCCTCCAAAGCACTTGCAAACCCTTGCCATCTTAGTATCATCTGCAAACTTTATAAGTGTACTCTCTATACCATTATTTAAATAATTGATGAAGATATTGAACAGAACTGGACCGAGACCTGATCCCTGCAGGACCCCACTGGATATGTCCTTCCAGCTTGACTATGAACCACTGATAACTACTCTCTGTGAACAGTTTTCCAATGAGCTGTGCACACACCTTATAATAGCTCCATCTAGGTTGTATTTCCCCAGTTTATTTATGAGACGGTCATGTGAGACAGTATCAAAAGCCTTAGTGAATCAAGATATATGCCATCTACCACTTCCCCCATCCATAAGGCTTGTTACCCTGAAATATCCTAGAGGCCCTAGGAATATCCTAGATGAACTATTATCTATTTTTTAGATAATAATTAATAATGGGTCCAAACCAATTCCACACTTGTGAGTATAGCCCTCTGATCAGCTTGTATTATGTGTCCCGCTCTCTGCTTAATCCACAGAAGATGTGAGTCTGTTATAGGCCCCTGCTGAAGCTTTAGTAACTTAGACTTTTAGCTCTGAAGGTCCCTGGTTTAATATCTGATGCTGGCTAATATCCAAACATCAGAAAACTTCATAGATTTAGAAACTGAAGCCACATCTAGGTCCAAAATGTAGCACTCAGCCTTTTCAATTTGATAAAACAAATTCCTGAATCTGAACCCATATGTGTGTGTTTTTCTAATTTGGGGGATCTTGGGCCTCTCTCTCATAATAATATCAAGCCTCTATATACAACTGTACCTCTTCAAAGAACACATATTAATGCTTAGATTGTGGTATTTCAGCAACTGGTCTTTGTGAAAAGAGGGCAGAAATTGATTAGCCTAATGAGGGAACACATATATGATCATAGCAAGAGAAATAACAACACTGCAAAAGCAGAAAAAGAATATTGGAAGATATGCAATTAATCTGAAAAAATACATCTTTTATTTCCTTATTTTAACTTCCTCTACCCTGAATTATATTTATGAATCATCATGAGGCCTTGGATAAGATATTTAACCTCTCTGTGCCTTGGTTTCCCCAACAGTCAAATTAGCAATAATTCCAATTTACTTAAAATACCTATTATGAGTGTGGTGAAGATTAGATAGCTAATGTTTACACAGTGAGAATTAGTTTGCTAATGTTTGCACAGTCAGCTGAAGAGGTTATATGCTAAAAGTAAATTTTGCTGTTTGTTTTTTGTTCATTCATTCATTTGGTCATTTAATGTTCTTTCCATTTTATTTAACTTCTTTTCCTGTCATATGAACACTTTGATAAATGTAGGGTCTAATCGTCCTCCCACTGACGTTAAAGAGAGGAGGTTCGGGTCTGAAAGTATCGAATAAAATAGAGGAGAACTTATCTGAGGAAACGTAGTAAAGAAGTACGTGTGTGTGTGGTTCAGCTGTGACCTATTATTCATCTTCACTCATAAGGAGACAAAAGATATGTCAGTTAAGGCTACATCACTTCTGAGCTGTTAGTTTTCTCTAGTGAAGATAACTGTTAATATTAGGATTAAGACTGAGGGTTGTCAATGCTCTCCATATTTAAACAGAAAATATAATTTGCACAGATGAATAACATTTAAACCAACATAGGAAATAGAGAACAATATGCTAGAAAACTACAGATATCACAAAACACACACATCAGAGACAATAAACCAAATTATATTCTGTGGGTTAAACAGTCACATTTAGTAAATATAATTTCACTATGTTTTAGTGCCTGGAGAATTTAATGAGCACCATATAGAGGTTGCCACTATATTTCATTTAGCAATCAAGTGAAGGTTTGAATGTTCAGTCGGACCTGATTATATTGTTACGGTAACTGTCTAGTCTTCCAGTAATGTGGATCACACCGAGTGTTATAGTTATGAATAAAGTCATAGAGGAATAACTTATTTGAAAAAAAGCTGAACATTATACTTAGATTTGTTGAATGACATTCTTATAACTCAAATACTGTAAGTATACCTTAAGAAAATTACATTTAACCAACCTAAATGTATGGGTCTATTTACAGAGTATTTTATACATTCATTATATAAAAGAAACATAATAACTTATAAAGGGACAAAAGTGAGATTTAAAACCAAATTTATTTGCAATATCTAATTTAATCTTGACTTCACAAGGAGAACATTTGGTTTAATAAAAAGAGGGAAGCTTCCTGGCTTTTCATGCCTCATAATGTTTCTTCCTTTCTTACAATTTAATAACATAATATATAATGCACACATATTTAAACAATTGGAATAAATGGGATTTAGCTTGTTATTTAGTTGGAATATTTACATCTCTCCCTCTTCAATTGTTGTTGGGTTGGGTTTTTTTTCTGTGAAGGCTGGTGATGGTTGGGGATAATGTTTGGGTTGCATTGTTCCTTTCTTCTGTTACATTTAAGGTATAAAGTTAAAATGGCACACAACAAATGGAGTAAAAGCTGACTGATTACATTTTGAGACCTATTAGTCATAAATGGGAAATCATCATGAAGTGAATATGTTTCTAGTAGTGTCCTGAAGGGAACTGTTTTTGGCCCTACCCTATTTAAAATGTTATCAATGACCTGGAAGAAAATTATCCTCGGATGCATAAACAGGCGAATCTAGTAGAAGCAGAGAGGTTATTTACCTTTGTATTTGGCACGGGTGCCACTGCTGCTGGAATACTGAGTCCAGTTCAGGTGTCCACAATTCAAGAAGGATGTTGAAAATTTGCAGAAGTTTCAGAGAAGAGCCACAAAAATGATTAAAAGATTAGAAAATATGCCTTAAAGTGATAGATTGAGCTCCTTGGGTCGATTTGGCTTAACAAAGAGACAGTTAACAGGTGATTTAATTGCCGTCTGTGGGTACCTACATGGGGAATAAATATTTAATAGTGGGTTCTTCAGTCTAGCAGAGAAAGGTATATCACAATCCAATGACAGGAAGTTGAAGCTATATAAACCAAGGCTGGAAATAAGGTTTAATTTTTTAACCCGGAGAGTAATTAACCACTGGAACAATTTACCCATGGTTTCGATGCATTGTCATTCACTGACCATTTTTAAAATCAAGATTATATGTGTTTCTAAAAGACATGCTCTTGGAGTTATTTTAGGGAAGTTCTATGGACTGTGTTATACCCAAGGTCAGACCAGATGATCACAGTCGTCCCTTCTGGCCTTGGAATCAATCTAGGTAGAAACTCAAGTTGATGCAGCTGTACAAATAATATCTCTTTAACCACTTAAAGTAAGTGTGTGTTTCTTGAAGCAAACTGCTAAATGACAGTATCTGTCACATTTTTTCCTGCAGTCCAAACATGTAGTTCTGCATTTGAGAAACATTTTTTGTAGTATTAGACACTGAAAAGTCACATTAAGAAGACACTTTTCTGTGTCAAAGCTCCAGGTTCTCCTTCTTGGGTATTCTTTCCTCCTTGACTTGTGAGACACTATTACATCTTCCTTCCAGTGTATCTTGTAGGTTAGAAGCTGAGGTCAATTTAACCTGGCAGGGTTCACAGAAGTTCAAATTGCAGATCTTCCTCTGGCAGGGCATTCTCTATGATATGCCATAGAGAAATTCAACCCTGACAGACAGCAGGTAACATTTAAGAGCTGAGCTTTAATTTGTGGCTGGGACTCCACAGGTGTCTTTCCATTGCAGGTTGCCTGGATGGTGCTTGCATCCGTGCATGGTCTCTTCCGTTTCCTGTTAATGTCTCCCACATTCTGGCCACCTGTGCCAGTCGAACAGAACTGTGTGTGCTGTCTGGGTTGCCAGCAGATTCCAGGCCACTATCCGTGTACTGACAGATTTTCTAGATATGTGTCAACATTGTGCTACATATTGTCTTTGCTACTAATGTGGATCTAACACAGACTTTTTGCCATCTGGAACACATTTTAAAATATAAACATTATTTTCACAGATAGTTTGAATTGAACTGATATACTTGTTTATGCTTTACGGTAAAACATACTAATATAGCAGCCAAGTCTTCACATCTAGGTGCCTATATTTGCTTCTACAAAATATCCACATATGGCTTGCATGTCCAAAGTGTTTACTTGTGTGTTAAAACGCAAGAGCTTGAGAATCAGAATGCTGACTTCTGTCTTTCAGGTAATGGTAACAGTTGAAGTCAGAAGGATACACAGTAAAAGTTTTATACAGGCTTCTTCCCCTGGTAATTAGTCTTGTTTTATTCTGGTTTTATACACCATAATATCTGGGAGTAAGGAAGTCAAGAATCATTTATTGTACTGAGTCTATCCTCCGATGTAGTTGAATATTATGTTGGAGTTTCTTTTTAAATATGTGAAAGCAGACATATCTGTTATAGCTGACATGGTGTGAAATGTGAAACTGTGGAAAGGACCAGTCCCTTAGCTCTATAGTTATTTAAAATTCATGGCTGCCCACTGCCCTGTTTGGCAAGATAGAGCAGTCCTGTGACTTCTTAGACTTCTTTGCTCGATTTTTGATATCTGTCCTCTTCAAATTAATTGGAGGTAGTTTAACTGTTCTCTCTAGGCCATGCATATTCCAGGTGACAATATATTTTCTGGACAACTGCTAGCAGAGGAAATTTGATTAAGGCCATATCTCAACAAAGACTTCCGTTTTTGTGACCTAACTCTTCACTGCCCTGGACTGGCAGTTTTCATTGTTAATGAGTTTGGGGTGGGATTTTTCAGAAGTGCTCTGTATTAGCGTAACTGTAATTCCCATGAGTCAAGAGTAAAGCTTCTGTTTACTTCAAAAGGAGAAGAGTTAGACCAATGCTGCCCACTTTGATCAATTCCACCTTGATTGCCCCAGTTCTTTCTTCCAGTGGGGTAAATAGTGCTCAAATGAACAATATATTTTTTTGTACCAGAACATATATCCTATCACCCATTAGGTTCTAAGGAATGCATCAAATACACTCACAATCTTCATGAGGTGACAAATATGTTACAGCAGGAGGAAAATCTTAATAAACCTCAGATTGGGGGTCATGTAGTGTGGAATTCAACACTATTTGTTGACTTCTTCTCTTGGCTCTTTAGCACACTTTTAATACCATATACACTGAAAATACCCTATGACACACACACAAGCTCTGTTTCTGGCACAGTAAAACAAATAGTTTTCAGTGCCTCCATGCTGCTGGTTCCTGTCAGGACATTTAAAGTGGGTTCCACAACATGGAGGGCCTCCACTTACAACTTCATACAACTTCACTGTGTTGTGATTTCCTAAGGGTTCCTCAGGGTATTGGGAGGGCTGATGTACGTCCCCCTGTACCTGCCTCCCAATCTCCTCCTCAGGGACTCTGGGGAAGAGGAAATGGTGACTCCAGAGTAGAGAGAAATTCTTCATGATTCAGACTGGTTTAGGAGGGAATGATCAAGCCCATTGTTAACAACAGCCACAAATCACAATAGTTTCCATAGATCTTTAGAAATGTTTCCTGACTGTGATGCAAAATTATTTAAATAAAAAGATCCTAAAGATTTAGTATAGCAATACTAGATTCTCGTGTGGATCTTTACAACTAATGTAGAATATACAGAATGGATATAGTACATTAACTGTTTTATTATTTGTGTCAGTTCTGTGTTACATTTTCAATGCAAGACTTTGATTGTTTGTACATCTTTGAAAGCTTGTTACTGTATAACACTATACTTCTTAAAATGAGCTGTCTTTAGCTTTTCAGTGTTGAAAGATTAATTCTTTCTTATACTGTCTCCTCAGTAAACAGCTGCAGTGGGGGGAAGACAACATTAGGAAATTCCACATGGAAAATGAAATTCTGAATTCCAGGTACATAGTATTCAAGCTCTTCTGCTTGAAATGTCAGTGCTGTTGGGCCGTATCGAGTGCTGGACTGTTTCACTGCCTTTTTGTATCAGAGGTTGGTCAGGGGGAAGAAAAGTGTGGAAAAACAGAGAAGTACTATCAAAATCTATTCCCATTTTATTAGAAATAAAATATTATAGGGAGTGCATTTCAATTTCAATAACACAATGGACTATTTTAAATTTTACTTATAATGAAATCATGCAATTAATTTCCATACATATTTTAAAAATCCAATTCTTATGGTACTGTCTCATTTAAAAAAGACAAAATTGGAAATACATTTCTGGCCCAGTAAACAACTTACTATTTCAAGCAAGTATTTCAGTAGAAATAGGTGTATGGGAAAACACTTTTGCAGCTTTAGCCATATATTAAATTCATTTTCTTGTTTTTTGGTTGTGGGGTTTTTTGTTGTATTTTTTCATGTTTTAGGGACTTACAGTATAAAGGGATAAGCTCTGCTTTAGGGAGCAACTGAAAAGAGATGCGCAGACTGACTGGAAAGAAGAAAAAGATTTCCCCCCTGAGAGATCACTTCTTAGCAATATATAAACCTTATGTGACACAGAAGGCAATGTATCCATCCAATTATGTCTACCATGCCTTTTCACGTCAAGATATATTGATCTTTAAAAGGTATGCCCTTCATTTTGGTTCTCAGAAATGTGGTTTCTGAGCCAACACAGACATAAGGTAAATGTGAATGAAAGGCAGCTGAACAACATTATGTGATGTATTATGTCACACATGTAATGAAAATATGCAAAGGTGGGAAAACCAGGTATATTTTTTACACTAGCTGGAAACAAGATAATATGAACATTTATGTAGGCTGTATGTCAGATATTCCCTGTCACATGACCATTCCTTTTATAAAAGTAGTCAAAGATAATAATGATGTGACTTTTGTTATCATGAAAAGAATTTTAAAAGCTCTTAAATGAAAACTTCTTTCCTACTCAGAATATAGAGTTGCCCAGTAGTATAAACACATTAACCTGATTGTTCACGTGTGTTTCCCAGTTACTGACATTACACACGAAGGGCTTTTTGAGTTGGGTATTATTGCTTTGATATTCCAGAAATTATTCTGTAGTAACATTTTATTCATTTTTAGCATAATGCAACATAGTCCCTGAGTGGGACCTCTACCTGCTAGCTCAGTATTCATAAAACTGCTGCTTTTTGTCCTGTGATATTATTCTGAATAGAACTGAAGGCTGGGAGTCAGAACACCTGAGTTCTTACTCATGACTTTACTTGTAACTCACTGTCAACTTTGAGCAAGCCATTTAACCTGTTTGTGCCTCAGTTTACCCACTTGTGTTATACTTAAAGGGATATTATCGGACAAAGAGGATACAAATTTCAGTAGCAATGAAATTTCATCTCTACAATATTGGGATTTGTATGTGGGGGGGAGATGAGGGAGGGAGAGGGCACGCTCTGTTTTCTGATCTCTAGTTGAGAGGATTAATTAAGTTTATATTTCCTGCCACAATGAGGTCCAAGGGCATGAGACCTCAGTTTTGTTCCAAAGTCAACTGTTCCACAGTCTGTCCAACGTCTGTGTAACTGGTGAGTCACACACTTACTAGTTGTGTGACCTAGGACAAGTTCATTACTCTCTGTAAGTCTCAGTTACTACACATCTTTACAAATGTGGAATACTAGCACTTTACAATGAGTGACTTACAAAATGGACCAGGTTGAGTTCCCATTTGTATCATTCTAAAATTGAGTTTGTCCATTGAAATGAAGTCTTTCCAGATTAACACCACTGTAACTGAGAGCATATCAGAGCACTAATGTATAATAGGATCTTGTTTCAGACATGAACTTATTTGTTTTTTCACATTTACTTTTCAACTCTTCATTTCAGTGGAGCAACTGCTAGTATTGACTGACTTTCTGCACAAGTCTTAAAGTTTTTTTCCCCCTGTGTGTGTGTGTGTGTGTGTGTGTGTGTCCCATGGTATTCAACATACAGCTCAGATCATGAATACTTGAAACAATAATCAGAACGCAATTTGTGAGCAATCCATAGGCAAAATTTGATCACAGAATATACTCTTGATAACCTGAATAATGAACAAATTCATACAAATCTACATTTGTTTGCAAATTATCCATGAAGAGACATAGGGCTACATTTGTTGAATAAATTGTTCACTGCTAAGAGTTTGCTCAGATCTACTCTTCAGTGCTTTGTTACCTTGGCAGGATGCCATATAGTTTTTGTTTGGGATTTAATTCTCCCCATTTCCCCCACTTGAAAGAGTGGTACTGTTTGGATTTTTTTCACATAGACTTTTTTGTGGTTCATTTTGCTGAAGTTAATTGTTCTAACTACTTTGGCCTTTATTATATTTGACACAAAATTGTGTTGATAGTGAAAATAAGATTTTTGTCTTTCTGTCCATAAATCTGTAAACGGGTTATCCTGATACCACTGTGAAGAGTGTTGTAATATTCTAGCAAAGCTAAGTAATTATATCTAGAATCTTCCAAAGCCTTTTTTATTAAGTTCTTTGATATCTGAACTGCCTTTTCTTGCACTGTAAAAGCTTGTTGTGGTGAGCTTGAACTGTATAGAGAATTGTTCAAATGAGCCACTCATGAATTGTGACGCATTGTCTCATGGAATGCTGTAGTGAGCAACTTATGATTAACAATGTGCTATTACACTGCTACTTGATGTGTTCTTCCAGAGTTCAATTTCAAAAGAATTTGAGTAGTAGGTCA
Source organism: Chelydra serpentina (assembly GCA_037349315.1). Classification (NCBI taxonomy): domain Eukaryota; kingdom Metazoa; phylum Chordata; order Testudines; family Chelydridae; genus Chelydra; species Chelydra serpentina. The sequence goes on from JBAIAC010000004.1 coordinate 74,620,570, forward strand.
CTACTAAGAGATCATCATTCTCATTTGATTTCAATAGATCTGCTACCATTCTTGGACCAAGGGAAAAAATTAATAGCATATAGTTAAAGTGGCTGTTTTGTATTCTGTTTTCAGTATTAGTTACAGATTTTTACCCAGGCCATCAGTGTGTTTTTAATTGTAGTGTAAACATACCCAGAAATCTCAGCTGATAAAAATGTTATGGGTTGGAAGCTTGCGGTCATCCTTTTCGGTGACTATGAAGTGGCTTTCTAAGAGCTGATGAATACACAACGAAAGTATGCTCAGACTGAAAAAGGAATGCTGGCAATTTTCTCTGGCTGTGAACATTTCCATTAATATACCTGAGAGCAGATATTGGTATCTTCGGGAACAAAACTTTGGAACCCATGTCAAGGAAGCCATTGTGGAAAGCACTCCAAAAGATTTTTAGAAGATAATTATGAAATTACCAAAGTGTTCATAGAATCATAGAATATCAGGCTTGGAAGGGACCTTAGGAGGTCATCTAGTCCAACCCCCTGCTCAGAGCAGGACCAATCCCCAATTTTTGCCCCAGATCCCTAAATGGCCCCCTCAAAGATTGAACTCACAACCCTGGGTTTAGCAGGCCAATGCTCAAACCACTGAGCTATCCCTCCATGTTCATTAGATGTAAAATACAGGCCAGGTAAGAAGGTGCTTATTACCAATGTGGTAATTGGGCCTTTTATAATGAGGCCTAGAAACAGCAGTAAGAGGAGTCTGAAGAGGTAAACATTCAAGAACTACCTTTCCAAGAGTGCAGTACAAGTGGGACAGTGAGCCGAAAAAGCCCACGCCCAAACAAATACTGGGGCCAAAGAAATGAAATATACACATATCATAGGATTCTCTATAAAGGAATTTTTTTTCATAATAGCAACCAACATAAAATCAAGTCAAGCACAAACTGCTGTGCACATCTGGGAATTGATAAATGTAAGCTCTTTGGAACAGGAAGCCTATCTTTACATATATTAGTACAGTACCTTCCACAATGAGGCCCCAGTCTTAGTTTGAGCCTGTGGGTGCTACATTAATATAAATATTACATCATAATAATAATAGTGATAGTAACTGAACTAGGGATGTTCTTTTTTATCCTGGCATGAATGTCCATTTAAAATACAGTATCCAGGGTATTTGAGTTAACAAAAACTATGGAGAAAGGCAAGAAACAACTTATCTTGGTGGATTGGGCACAATGATAGCAAGCAGTGATATTGTCATAATAATTTCTGTACTTTTATCTTGTTTTCCCCTTTTTAACGCACCTAAGTATCATTTTTGCTTTCTTAACTGATGGCTAACCAGAATGTATCTGCTGCTAAAAAGGCAAATACGATGCTTAGTTGCTTTGAAAGTATGTAAAGTAATGTCATAGAATCATAGAATCTCAGGGTTGGAAGGGACCTCAGGAGGTCATCTAGTCCAACCCCCTGCTCAAAGCAGGACCAACCCCAACTAGATCATCCCAGCCAGGGCTTTGTCAAGCCTGACCTTAAAAACCTCTAAGGAAGGAGATTCCACCACCTCCCTAGGTAACCCATTCCAGTGCTTCACCACCCTACTAGTGAAAAAGTTTTTCCTAATATCCAACCTAAACTTCCCCCTCTGCAACTTGAGACCATTATTCCTTGTTCTGTCATCTTCTACCACTGAGAACAGTCTAGATCCATCCTCTTTGGAACCCCCTTTTAGGTAGTTGAAAGCAGCTATCAAATCCCCCCTCACTCTTCTCTTCTGCAGGCTAAACAATCCCAGTTCCCTCAGCCTCTCCTCATAAGTCATGTGCTCCAGCCCCCTAATCATTTTTGTTGCCTTCCGTTGGACTCTTTCCAATTTATCCACATCCTTCTTTAGTGTGGGGCCCAAAACTGGACACAATACTCCAAATGAGGCCTCAACAGTGCCCAATAGAGGGGAATAATCACGTCCCTCGATCTGCTGGCAAAGCCCCTACTTATACAGCCCAAAATGCCGTTAGCCTTCTTGGCAACAAGGGCACACTGTTGACTCATATTCAGCTTTTCGTCCACTGTAACCCCTAGGTCCTTTTCTGCAGAACTGCTGCCCAGCCATTCGGTCCCTAGTCTGTAGCAGTGCATGGGATTCTTCCGTCCTAAGTGCAGGACTCTGCACTTGTCCTTGTTGAACCTCATCAGATTTCTTTTGGCCCAATCCTCTAATTTGTCTAGGTCCCTCTGTATCCTGTCCCTACCCTCCAGCGTATCAACCACTCCTCCCAGTTTAGTGTCATCTGCAAACTTGCTAAGGGTGCAGTCTACACCATCCTCCAGGTCGTTGATGAAGATATTGAACAAAACCAGCCCTAGCACTGACCCTTGGGGCACTCCACTTGATACCGGCTGCCAACTAGACATGGAGCCATTGATCACTACCCGTTGAGCACAACCATCCAGCCAGTTTTCTATCCACCTTACCGTCCATTCATCCAGCCCATACTTCTTTAACTTGCCGGCAAGAACACTGTGGGAGACTGTATCAAAAGCTTTGCTAAAGTCAAGAAATAGCACATCCACTGCTTTCCCCTCATCCACAGAGCCAGTTATCTCACCATAGAATGCAATTAGGTTTGTCAGGCATGACTTGCCCTTGGTGAATCCATGGTGACTGTTCCTGATCACTTTCCCCTCCTTAAAGTGGTTCAGAATTGATTCCTTGAGGACCTGTTCCATGATTTTTCCAGGGACTGAGGTGAGACTGACTGGCCTGTAGTTCCCCGGATCTTCCTTCTTCCCTTTTTTAAAGATGGGCACTACATTAGCTTTTTTCCAGTCATCCGGGACCTCCCCCGATTGCCATGATTTGTCAAAGATAATGGCCAATGGCTCTGCAATCACATCGGCCAACTCCTTTAGCACCCTCGGATGCAGTGCATCCGGCCCCATGGACTTGTGTTCGTCCAGCTTTTCTAAATAGTCCCGAACTACTTCTTTCTCCACAGAGGGCTGGTCACCTCCTCCCCATACCGTGCTGCGGAGTGCAGCCGCCTGGGAGCTGACCTTGTCTGTGAAGACAGAGGCAAAAAAAGCATTGAGTACACTAGCTTTCTCCACATCCTCTGTCACTAGGTTCCCTCCCTCATTCAGCAAGGGGCCCACACTTTCCTTGACTTTCTTCTTGTTGCTCACATACCTGAAGAAACCCTTCTTGTTACTCCTAACATCTCCGGCTAGCTGCAACTCCAAGTGTGATTTGGCCTTCCTAATTTCACTCCTGCATGCCTGAACAATACTTTTATACTCCTCCCTGGTCATTTGTCCAATCTTCCACTTCTTGTAAGCTGCTTTTTTGTGTTTAAGACGAGCAAGGATATTGTTTGTTATTTTCTATTCCTCCTTTAAGACACCCAAACATCCTATTTATTTCTCTAATTGCTGGCTGCCCAGTTTGCACCAGCAAATGAACAAGTATATAGGAATATTGGGTGCCTTAAAATGGTAGAACACACAACTGAAAATATTCTAATGACATCACCTTGCTCAGCTGAATTTCACGTGGGCAGATTTTAACTGCTGCTCCACAGTGAGCATGCATAACCTGAAAATAATTCCAATAGAGCATGCTACAATTTCAGAATCAATTGGCATATAAGCAGGGTAAATTATTTTGCTTGATTGCAGATTTCATGGTTTTATTTTAGAGGTTAGCATGGCATTATTCTTCAGTGTTGATCTGAGTGTGTTTGCAAGGTTTGTGTTTCATTTTTTATTGCAGCTGTCAATGAAAAATGAAAGTCAAAACAAACTACAGTAAATTCCAAGTTTCATAAAAGGAGTTGAGTTTTTTAAAAGGAAAACAAAACGCAATTTTGTGGGACATTAACAAAAAGTTATAAAATTAACCAAAAAAATCTGTTTCATATATCTAGAAAAAGATACATTTTCTGTTTTTCGTTTGTTTGTTTGTTTTGGTTTTTGCAAAGGTTCCTGTGACATTATCAGTATTTTAACTGGATTTTTTGTCAAAATGTGTTCAATGATGTTTTAAAACAAATTTTTGATTAATAATTAATAAAAATAATGTCACAAGTTTTCACTATAATTCTGAAGATGTTGACATTTTTTCATTTTTAATCCTTTTTTTTTTTTCAAGAAAAGGTTTGATATGAAAATTTCAACCAGTTGTAACTTTCTGACAGGCAATCATAACTCTGCACAAGTTAATCCAGAACTGGGATCATATTTGCGCAAATGTTTAGAATACGTAACAAGTTCTTTGGCAAATGTGGGCTGAGTCAGTTCTGCAATGAACCTCTAAATCAGGCATGTTTTTATATTTTTTCAGGTTTATATGAGAACTCTTGTGAAGTACAGGGCCAAGTTTAGCTCATCACAACTTAAATAAGATATAACTGTCTTTTAAAGGCTTAAAATAAAGCAATGAAAATGTTACAGTGGGTGTATGTCAGGACCTACATATGAGACAAACACCTCATTATCCAACAATGTTGTTTAATATATAAAAGCTGGCAGAGATCAAGCTACAACAAAATTATGAAGGGTATAGTGATAAAAATGGATGGATCAGTCTCACCTGAATACCTTTATCCCTAAATATGGAAACAAGGGGTAGGACTAGTCAATCATATTAACAGTTGATAAATTTAAAACAAATAAAAAATACTTCATCATACAACTTACAATCAAGCTATGAATTCATTGCCAAGTTAGGTTATCAAGTCAAATACTGTGACCGATTATAAAAAAGTCTTGATGATATTAATACCATTAATAACATTTTTACTTGTGCAAGCTCAGATAAGGGTTATCAGATTTTATGCTTTGTTAGCTGATTGCCTTCAGGAACAAGAAACATATTTTCCTCCTATGTAAAAGTATTGCAAAATAGGATGCATATATTTAGATCTTATTTTTGTACCAGTTATTGGGAAGTAAGATATGAGATGTGATAAACCAATGGCCTAATTTGGCACAGGAAATGTTGTTCCTATTACTGTAACTAAATTCACTGTGAGTTGTAACTAAGTGTAAGTACATACAATTTATGATTGCTGGTGGTACTAAACAATGTATGAGTGCTATGGACTGATTACCAAGGAGGAGGAATAGACAATTTTACTGGTGACAGGATAATCAGGAATACAAAAGCATAAATAACATTGATATAGAACTGGGAAGTGAGTTAAGAAATGAGTGAGAAACAAGAAGCAAATGATCTGTAGTGTTCAACATCTGAATTAGACACTTTAAAATAAACTAACTTATGTTGGTGTAATATATTAAACAGAGCAGATAAGTAATGTGTAGATGGTCTACAGTGCATAAACAAATCCTTGTAAGCAAGGAATCAAATGGAGGATGGAGATAAAACAGAATAAAATGAAGGAAGATACAGATTGAACCTCCTAAAGTACCAGGCTGAAAATGTTTCACATATCGACTATGGAAACCATAAGCTTTTAAGGAAGCTCAAGAGTTTTGTCAACAGAACCAAGAACCAGTCCAAGTAGTACCTGTGGTATTTTCAAATAGATGTGGTATTCATAGATCCATAGGTAACATCTGATAATGTACCAGACAAATGTTAAGGCTGAAGTACCAGGTTTCATAGTAAAATATTCCCATATTCATGATTTTGTTTGTTATTTACTAGATCCTCTACCCTGCATATGTTTTTCCTGTGAAGCTAAAGTACTTACTACAGCACTGTAGGAACTTCAGAATCCCTACCTATACTTATCCCTACAAATAGCTTCTCTTGTTCCTCTGCACTTCACTTCCCTCTTTTCCCCGTCCCCAAGATGGAAGATATATTTCCTTTCAAACGCTGCTGAAGCAAAATGTCACTGGCACTCACCTATGGAGAACATTTCTTCCTTGTACACTAGCAATTGCTTCCCTACGGCACCCAAAACACAATCCTTCATGCTCTTCCTTCCCCTCAGGAGTAACTAGCACCATTGTAGCAGGGCCTCTGGTACAACCATCCCCATCAACTGCCTGAGGCATACATTTATGGTTTTTTTGCCGGCATCTTTTATGGTCAACAATGCAATGTCACTTACAAAGAGGGGTAAGGTATTTCTTAAGTTCACAGAACAGAGGATAGACCACTAGAAAGAGCCCCTTAACATGTGATCTGTTACTGAGATCTGATTGCACATTTCCCAGCGAGGAAGACTGCAAATACACACACTTAACTCTAGCCATTGACATCTGATATTGGTAAAAGTCAGGGATTAAAAGTAGGAAAAGTGATAAGTTCAGTCAGAACTGTTAATTTATATGAAATAATGCTCTAAGCAGGATGATTGGACACTTATCAACAGTAGTTCCCAAAACCACATGACAGAAGTCTGCTACTAATACAGTTTATCAAACAAGATGGGTAAGGGTATGTGACCACACTCTCACAGCTGAGGCCAAACACATATACATTATGACTAAATTGTTATTGTGACTTGAAGTTTTTAAATGAAGAAAGAACTTGAAAATGGGTATAATTAAATACAATCCATGAATTTAATAGATATATGAAAATAGTCTATCACATGGAAATTCAAGGGGACACTTAACCATACAAGGCAATTCCCTAAAAAAACTTGTCCATGATTCTGCTAATCAAAGAGACAAAAGGCACAATTATTTACACTCGGGATAGTGCATGTAAATGTGGTCAGTGACTGTGATTAATAACACTGGTGAATAGTTGTGTGACTCCGTAGGTGGACCAGTGGAGTCTAGGCTACGCGTTTGCAGATAGATGAGTGATGGTGTCTGAGAAGGGAAAACATAGCAGCTTTGTGAAGCTTGTGAGCTAAAGCACTGGAACCCAGCGAATTCTCCAGGGAAAGATCTTGCAGTAACATTTGAAACATTACTCAACTGATACAGTGTCAATGTGATGAGAGAAAAGTTTGCTAATAAGACAGTAAATCAGGTTTATAATTTTTTCACTTCCTGGAAATAACCAGTTATTTTTAAATGTGGAATCTACCTACCTAGCCAAATGTAATTTTTTGTTTGGAGCGGGGTGAGGGGGTTAAATAAAGAGAGAAACGATTAAAAATGTGCTAAATTCTCTATCCTCTCTCTCTTTCTCTCTCTCTCTAACATACATGCTTTCCCTCTCCCTGATGTGCTCCCTCTCTTCTTTCTCCCTGAGACTTTCAGAACCCCAGTGGTTTATTCTGTTAGTGAAAGTGAGAACACCCAGTTCATGAGAAGTAACATGATAGGGTTTCTGATGTGATTAATCATACAAACTGAGCTCTGCAGTTCAGTAAAACACTTAATCACATTCCTAACTCTAAACAAATGGGGAACCCCATTCACTTTTGTGGGACTACTAACGTACTTAAATTTAAGCATGTGCTTAAGTACTTTGCTGAATCAGGCCAGAATATTGAATTTGGAAAATCAGACACATGAAAGAATATATATATATACATACTAGGATGCAGAACCTCAGCTGGTGTAAATTATAGCTCCATGGAAATCAATCACTTCATTGATAATTGAATGACTTCACTGGAGCTATCAAAACTTACACCAGCTGAGGATCTTTCAGCGTGTATGTGTGAAACTCCCAATCTGTTCATTTTAAGTTATTTACATCCATACTGTTTGTAGACACTCACAAAAAAGGGCCATATTCTTTAACAAATAGTTCAACCAGCTGTACAGCCCCAGCATTTCTAGACTGAACAAAACTGAAGAAAGATTAAAATTGGAGAAAATTATGGCCAATTTGAGACAGCCCTGTTGGAGAAAATAAAATGTTCGCTGTAGAAGGTGGTTTCCAAAATAGCCTGGGCACATTTGATTGGTTCATCTTTTGTATCCTCAGAATGGGTCTGTTTATGATTTCTTTTTAATACTCAGTTGTGTGCAGTTTAATATGCTTAGTTGAAACAAGCTGTTATTGATATGCTCCCATTGTAAATTTTGGGCAGTATAATGTGAGGGAAGGTTATAACTATTTGTTACAAAATTGCCTTTCAAAGCCTTTTTTTTTTGCATTGCAGAGGACATAAAAAGTTATAGATACAAATAATTTGATCTAGGAACATTTTGGTAGCAATTTAAATGATGAAATTGCCATGGCCTAACATTGTGTGTGAAAACATATGGCAGTTCTGAAGGTGAAAAACAGATTAATTATAGAGTACATAAATAAGTTTATGAAGGACATAGAAGGTATCTTATGGATAGGCTACTGAGATACAAACCTATTAAAATGTCAAAGAAATAAGCTAATTCTCAATGAACTGAAGAAAACGGAATCAAACAAAAATATTTAGAGTAGGCTAAATCTAGCACCAGGGCAGATCTAGACTCAGAGGAGTAATGTAAAATGATCACTTGACAGAAGACAGACCCTTGTGAATACAATGAAAAATTGTATAGATCAGAATTTTTTAAGTCTGTCTCTTTGTTGTAAGTTTTCATTAAAATATTTTGGTTAAAATTATCTCTGGTCATAATTAACTGTTCAGTAGAGATAAAATCATGTTCTGTTGAACTTTATCATGGAGGCACCAAATAACTGAGACTAAGTATACACAACATACATTTTAAAAACATTACTGCAATTCATAATCATGTTACTAAACCCAAAATTATTAAGTGGAGAACCGTGAGAATTGTTCCGTCTTTTCTAATTGATACCTGAAACTTAGATAACACAATAAACAATTAAAATTCATTGAAAAACTATTACATAGAAATTATTGAATGATGATTATCTCTAATTATGCAAAACATAATTCTTGCAATGTGTACTCAAAATGTTGTTTACAGGTAGTGAAAGGCAGTAGGGAATTCTCTTATTATTCTGTGATCGCTTGATAGAATTCAGCATACATTATTTTATAATTTTCTCTTTAAAAAGTGGAAGTAGATGCATTTTTCTTTGTTTGTTTTGGAAGGGGGAAGGACCATTAAGAAAATGCATTATTTTGTTAATGCCTCTTGTATCTTTCTGTATGTTAACTAAAGTCCTCCAGTCAAAATGTGAATTAGATACAGAGACTGTGATCCTCAAGATGACAGCAAAACAAAGCAAAAAGCACAAAGTAATCCAGATGGAAAACTTGAATACCATTTTAGAACAAATGCAGAAAAAGGTTTTCTTCCAAGAGGAATAGGTAATTATTATGTTTCTGATAACATGGAAATTTCTAAACAGGGACATGAAATAATAGCCAGCTCCGTAAATAGAAGATTAAAAAAACAACAACCTAAAATCCATTTTCTTTGAAAGACAAAAAGAGTTAAAAGTTGCTGTGGGCAATATTGTCTGCAATATCTCTGAAATTGGGCCACCACCCTATTATTGTCACCTCAGAACTAACAATGGCAAACACATTGCAACCTATTATAGCATTTCTAACTGGAGCAAGGGGGTGCTAACCTTCTAAACTCTAAAACTAGGAGAAGAGACAAGCATGTTCAGATCGAAGATCACCTTATTTCTCTAATTTTCAGAGTTGGAAATACACAGAATATTGATTTCAGAGTATATGATGGGGTGAAAAGAGCTAGACAGTGCAAGTGATAAACTATTTCATATAGTAACTGGCAGACCTTTTTATAAAGAAATAAATATAAAAAGCTTACTGTGTAAACAGTGTAAAAGGTTTGACTGCAACTAGCAAAACAAGGCAATTTAGTCAATACTGATCTCAGCCTTTAACTGACAATATGAAAAAAAAACATGCTATATAAACTAGGACAAAAAAGAAGGTGGCAAATCCACTTTAATTTAGTAGAACATTGACGCTAAAGTGTTTGAATAAATAAATAATTTTTTGAAAGTGAAGAAGTTTGCTCTTAAGATTCCTCTATCAATCTTACTACTCCTGATTTCTCCCTACCATTCTTTCCGATTGCATATATGATTTGCACCACTCCTAAGTCAGGATGTGTGTGGTATTTAGATTTTATATCTTCTGTATATGTTAGGGATGGTTAAAATTGATCTTTAGTCTATTTTTACAGGTGAGTGATTGGTTCAATATTTGGAGGATAAAACAGGCAATATGGGATGGATGGGAGCAGGTTGCTCTCTGATCAGTATTAATAAATATAAGATGTGAACCTATACTGGGGAGGTAGTGTAGGGTTTGTGGTCCAGAAGTAGTATAGGAGCTCAGAATTTGCTGGTTGGTGTATTGCATGTTAGAAGGGGAGTGTTAATTAAGGGTAACATGGAAGAGTTAAGATTGGTGCAGAAATTTTGAAATGTCTGTGCTCTGAAAATGTTAATTTTACATTATTAAATGTACTAAATTAGTATACAGTTATTTGCAACTTTAGGCCATAATTTCTAATAATTTGGGGATTGGCCTGTTTATGAATTCCGTGTGAGACTGAACTGTCTGTATATATCTTTATCAGATGGCAAACTACATTTTGGATGCAGGGTTCCTTATTTTCTCTGTTGTGCTGTTACCTCCCTGGACTGAAATTCCAAAGACTACTAGTAAAGGGCTGACAATAGAGAGTTATTGGTTTAAGTGCTCTCCTACTAAAACGAAATAAGCCTAAACAATAGACTCCTACTTAGGAGAACTGGTTTCTCCATGAATAGGTTGCCTAGCACTAATGAAGTCACTTAGCAAGGGTCTGGGATCACCTGCAGGGGATGATCCAGGAATCACTTGACAGAGGGTCTGGAAGGTTTGTAAAGGTCTCAGAGAGAGAAGACAGAGACGAACAGTAAGTTTGGTCAGTAGAGAGGAAGGGAACAGACAGCAAAGGTCACAGAAGGCAAGCTGAGGAGAGAATGCTGCATAGTTCAGAACACAAGCTGTGCACTGGAACAGAAGGACTCTGGATGGCCCAAAGAATATTCCTGGTAGTGAGGATACTAAGGAAGGGAAATATGTGTAGGGTAGAGCTGGGCAGATTTTGAGATTACTAAAATTATTCATGAATTGGATACATATTTGCTGAATAGATTTAGCCAGGAAAAAAAATGGGGCTTGATTCACAAATTGTCCAGAGAAGGAGGTGGTGGCCACCTGATATATTTTAAACCATGGGTTAGAGTGCTCACACAATATGTGGGAGACCTAGGTTTACTTCATCCCTCAGCCTAATGTGGAGAAGAGATTTGAAGTTGGGTCTCCCACCTCCCGGGAGAGTGCCCTAACCACTGGGCTATGGAGTATTCAGGGCACAGTTCTCTCAGTCTCTCCTGTTAAAGCTGTTCCATTCTGTATAAAATACTTGAGTAGTCATTGGGGCAAAGACAGTGAAAATGAATCTATAGCCTGAAAGTTAGGGTAATCCTCTGGGGTGAGAGACACACCCAATTTCAAATCCCTTCTCCTCATCAGCAGGAAAGAGTTGGATCTACTAGTTCCCTAATCCCTGGGCTAAAGACTATACAGTGGGCTGCTTCTCCTTCTCTGGCTGTTTTGTGAATCTAGCCCTTCAAAAACAAATGGAATCGAAAGTTCCAGATCAAACAACATGTTTCTGTTTGACCCAAAACTGACATTTTCAACTTGACAAAGTTTTTAAATTTTTTTAAAATTTGCTTTGACAGAGTAAAAGATGTGGTTAAAGACAAAGAGACATCTTTTAAAAACTGGATGTCCAATCCCACTGAGGAAAACAGAAAGGAGCAAAAACTCTGGCAAGCCAAGTTTAAAAGTATAATTAGGCAGGCTAAAAATGAATTTGAATGTTCATTTCAAATTTGCTAGTTAGCAAAAGACACAAAAGCTAACAGCAAAATTGTTTTCTAATTATATCGGTAGCAGGCAGCCTGTCAAACCATCAGTGGAGCCACTGGATGATCAAGGTACTAAACAAGCATCCAAGGAAGACAAGGCTGTTGCAGAGAAGCTAAATGAATTCTTTGAAATGGTCTTCACTGCACAAGTCGGGAAGGAGGTTCCCACACATGAGCCATACTTTTGGGGTAACAAATCTGAGGAACTGTTCTGGACTGAGGTGTCAATAGAGGAAATGTTGGAACAAATTGCTAAATTAAACACTAATATGTCAGCAGATGGTATTCACCCAACAGTTCTGAAGGAACTCAAATGTGAAATTGCAGAATTACTAACTGTGGTATATAACCTATCACCTAAATGAGCCGGTGTACCGGATGACTGGAAGATAGCTAATGTAATGCCAATTTTTAAAAAAAGGCTCCAGATATGATCCTGGCAATTATGGACCAGTAAGTCTAACTCCAGTACCAGGCAAACTGGTTATAATTATAGTAAAGGACAGACTTATCAGACACATAGATAAAAATATGTTGGGGAACAGTCAACACAGCTTCTGTTAAAGGAAACCATGCCTTACCACTCTATTGGAATTCATGGGACAGAGTCAACAAACAGGGTGATCCAGTGCAAATAGTGGACTTGGACCTTGTCAAAAGCTTCTGAAAGTCCCTCACCAAAGCAAAGTGAGCAGTCATGGGATAAGAGGGAAGGTCCTCTCATGGATCAGTAACTGATTCAAAGATAGAAGACAAAGGGTTGGAATAAATTTTTCACAGTGGAAACAGATAAATAGCAGCATCCCCCAAGGATTTGTACTGGGACCGGTGCTGTTCAACATATTCATAAACGATCGGGAGAAAGGGGTAAACAATGAGGTGGCAAAATGTTTAGATGACATAAATTACTCCAAAAAATGAAGTCCAAAGCTGACTGCAAAGAGCTACAAAGAGATCTCCCAAAGCTGGGTGACTGGGCAACAAAATGACAGATGAAATTCATTGTTGATAAATCCAAAGTAATGCAGATTGGAAAAAAGTATCCCAACTATACATACAAAATGATGGGTCTGAATTAGCTGTTACCACTCAGGAAAGAGATCTTTGAGTCATTGTGGATATTTCTCTGAAAACATCTGTTCAATGTGCAGCATCAGTCAAAATAGCTTACAGAATGTTAGGAACCATTAGGAAAAGGATTTATCATAAGACAGTAAATATCATAATGCCGTTATATAAATCCATGTTAAGCCCACACCTTGAATACTGCTTGCAGTTCTGATTGCCCCATCTCAAAAAATATATATTAGAAGTGAAAAAGGTATGGAGAAGGGCAATACAAATGATTAGGGGAATGGAACAGCTTCCGTATGAGGAGAGATTAAAAAGACTGCGATTGTTCATTTTAGAAAAGAGATGACTAAGTAGAGATATGATAGAGGTCCATAAAATCATGAATGGTGTGAAGAAAGTGAATAATGAAGTGTTATTTACCCCTTCACAAGAACCAGGGATCACCAAATTAAATTACTAGTGAGCAGGTTTAAAAGAAACATAAGAAAATATTTCTTCACATAATGCTGTCAAACTGTGGAATTCATTGCCAGTGTAGGGTTTATTATATTTGTATAGATCTGTGTATTTCTTATGCTATTAAGGAGAAACGCTGTGTTCAAGTCATGTGTGGGGCCTTTGAGTTATATGCTGCAACTTACATGATGCCTTGAAAAGGTCAACCAGAAAGCTCATGTCTTCGGGTGGAGTTCGGAGAGACAATGTTTTTAAACTCCTGGGGTATCTTGGGGGGTCATTGCTGGTCTAGGGGTGTAAGGCAAGTGTGGGCTTCATTATATGAAAGGATGACACTCTGAGGGTCAGCACCCAGAAAATGTACCAGTGAGGCCAAGGGAGCAAACATTGCTGCAGTCTGCTGATACCCAGGGAAGCTTAAAGCACTTGAATTAGTGGCTGGTCCCTCAGCCTCCACAGCAATCTGGTCATCTGCCAGCAAGAGACCCCAGCCATATCCCTGACAATACTGCAACATATTGTCCATTATGCAGCAGTGAATAAAAGACTGTTGGCACTGGAGCGCATGCATGAAAACAGTTAGGCTGTGTGTATGCAACTGAAGTTAATTTTTAGATATATTCCTTGGCGTAGGGTAGAAGACTCAAACCTTTGGGAGCCTGCTACCTTCCTGTCAGGAGTGCTGGGTAAAAAGTGGGCAAGGTATGGGTGGAGAAAGGACATATCTGTGGAGACATGGCCTTTTTCTTGTTGCTAGGCAGCACTGACTTGGTGGCTGCTCAGCAGCACTCTCGGTAATGCACCATCTAGGTTCCCCACTCTCCTTTTCTTGCTCATTTATTTTTACTTTGTGCTGATACATACTAAAAACTGCAATTGGAGCAGAATCGGTCCATCTTAAACAGTCTGAATGAAGGAGGCTTCATTTGCATTATTTCCCTGTTTTTCATCTAGTGTGATTTAACTGATTGTTTTATGTTGTAAAATATTGAGACATGGCTTCCGAGCAGCTATTTCCAGTGTTTAGGCCAAAATTTTAAAAAAATAAGTGCTTAAAGTTAGATTTCTGAATCCATCTTTAGGCATCTAAATAAGCAACCTGATCTTCAAAAGTCCTTGGGATCCAGCAGTTCTCACTGACAGCAATAATGGACATTATTGACAAAAATGTCCTTCCCCCATAATGGACTTGTATGTGGTAGAGTAATTTTCTTCCTAATGCCAGGTAGTGGTTGATCATACTCAGAAGCATGTATTTTATTGTAACTGTAGATGTTCTTATTATCCATACAAATGTCTAATCCTTTTTTGCTAAGCGTGTGGCCCCAATAATACAGTATCTCAAAACAAATCAGAAGATAGAATTGTTGTAAAATAAAAGAAGGTGATGATGAAAGGCATGGGTGTATTTGTACACAAATGCAAGAAGCCTGAGAAACAAGCAAGGAGAACTAAAACATTGCTAAATGAGGGCAGTTATGATCTTGTGAGCATGACTGAAACCTGAGGGGGATGATTCTCATAACTGGAATGTCAATAAAGATTAGTACAAACTATATAAGAGATAGGGAAGAAGAGATGGAGGGGTGCTGTTATAAAGTATAACAAACATATCTACAATGCCAGCAAAATACAGTTTAACAATGATTAGTGTCAAGGGAAAATTCTTTTGAGTTAGGATACAGGGCATGGAAGACAAGAGAAATTACAGGGAGTATGTGTTACAGATAATCAGGATGGGAAGAAAAAGCAAACAAACTATTTTTGCACCAACTTTTCAGATACTGAAAAAACACAAGTTACTGTAATTGCATAGGTTTTTATTTAATTGGATAACAAATTGCAGGCAAACATGCATCATGAAAGTTTTTTTTTATTTGTAAAGACTGTTTGACAAAAATGAATACTCTGCTTAAAGGAGAAACCATTCTTTTGGTTCTGCTTTCTTACGAATAGAAAGAAATTGGCTTGAGAATATGAGGGCTATAAGCAAAATATCTTCTTGAATTCAGCATAGTGAGGAATGAGTTAAATTCAACACTACAAGGATATTAAATTTAAGAGATCACATCTGAAGGAATTAACACATTTAGTAAGAAAGATCTGCTAGGAGGTACTATTACAATTTACTAGTGTGCAAGAAGGCTGGGGAATGATAAAGACACAATTAAGGTGCAACAAACTACAATTCCCTGAAAAGAATAATGCAAGGAACAACTGATTCACAAGTGTCTGTGCAAAGCCTTGTGTGATATGAATGAAAAAGAGGAAGTCAACAACAAAACAATATGTAGAGGCAGCTAAGCCTTGTAGGGAAAAGGTAAAATCAGCAAAACTAGAAAATGTATTAATACTGGAGCTGGTCTGAAAAAATATTTTAGGGAAATAAGAAAAGCTTTTGTAAATACATCAAGAGGAGGAATGACTTTACTGATGATACATGAAGAAGGTCACTATTATTGATGACTCAAATTGGCAAAAATAATTAACATAAGAATGGCCCTACTGAATCTGACCAAAGGTCTATCTAGCCCAGTACACTATCTTCTGATAGTCGCCAATGACAGGTGCTTCAGAGGGATTTAACAGAACAGGTAATCAAGTGATCCATCCCCTGTCACCCATTCCCAGCTTCTGGCAAACAGAGGCTAGGGACACCACTCCTTTTCATCCTGGCTAATAGCCATTAATGGACCCATCCAGACGCTGCAGGTAAACAAACTGTCCTGACCCACCAGCGGATTTCCCTGACAGGCCGCATGCCAAAGGTTGCTGATCCCTGCCCTAGTTCTTGTGTTACGAGGAGTAAATAACACTTCCTTATTTACTTTTCCACACCAGTCATGATTTTATAGACCTCTATCAGATCACACCTTAATCATATCTTTTCCAAGCTGAAAAATCTCAATCTTATTAATCTCTCTTCATATGGAAGGTGTTCCATGTGCCTACTCATATTTGTTGCCCTTTTCTGTACCTTTTCCAATTCCAATATATATTTGTTGAGATGGGATGACCACATCTGCACACACTATTCAAGATGTGGGTGTACCATGAACTTATATAGAGGCAATATGATATTTTCTGTCTTATTATCGATCCCTTTCTTCATGATTTTCAACATTCTGTTAGCTTTTTTGACTGCTGCTGCATATTGAGTGGCTGTTTTCAGAGAACTATCCACAATGACCCCAAGATCTCTTTCTTGAGTGGGAACAGCTAATTTAGACCCCATCATTTTATATGTATTGTTGGGACTGTTTAATTTAAAAAAAATCAGTCTCCAATAAGAAACATAGACAGCTGGGCAGTGAGGTAAATCATCTTTCCTTTAGGTTTCCATCACTTTAGACTTTGTACATTGTTTTCATGTTCCCAATAGTCATCAGGCATTCTAAGCATGCTGTTCCTGTGGAGAGGGAACATCCTCCAAAGAATAGCAGTTGTCCTTCATGACCCTGAAGCATGGAAATCCTGTTGAAACTGCTGGGTCAGCAGCTATCTCATGCCCTTAAAGGGAAATGCAATTTTCTTCAAATGTATGTGTAAATGGCCAAAGTGTGACCTAATTTACATCTCTGTAATCCCACTAGTTGAAAAGAATTTTCACACATACGTGGAAAACAAAAACAAAAATAATCTTACTGAAAAATGTATTTATTTATTGATTCTCTGGTCCTTTTTTCTGGACACAGAAATTGTCTTTTGGAGTGAAGGAGGGAGAGAGAACAACATTTATGTCCTCTAAACAGTATTAAAGAAAAAATCATTTGGGGGATTTAAATTTATTTTATGCTGGATGAGTATGTGGATGAGCTCAGAACAAAATCATCTATTCTTCTGTTCATGCTGCAAAAGATCCCTCCCTGTGCTCTCCCAGGCAAAAGAGATTGAATTCTGCTGTAGCCCTTGTCTGTGTCTTAATATGTTTCCCTTGCCTGTAGCATGCTGAGAGTAGGTACTTATGATATCAGACACAAATTATTTAAAAAGTAGCTATAGAGTCTGTAACTTTGTTGAAGTTAATTTAAACAAGACAACTAAGGGTACGTCTATACTACCCGCCTGATTCGGTGGGTAGTAATCGATCTTCTGGGATCGATTTATCACGTCTTGTCTAGACACGATAAATTGATCCTGGAAGCGCTCGCCGTTGACAGCGGAACTCCTGCTCACCAAGTGGAGGAAGCGCCGTCGACGGGGGAGCCTGCCTGCCGCATGTGGACCCGCGATAAGTGCTTTGAAGTTCGAACTAAGATACTTCGACTTCAGCTACGTTATTCATGTAGCTGAAGTTGCGCATCTTAGTTCGATCTCCCCCCCCCGCCCCCCCCCAGTGTGGACCAGCCCTAAGAGTATCCCAATGGCATGAGATACTCAATGCACCTGGAAGGCTGAAAAACTAGGTTATGTAGCACTAACAATCTAATCTATTTGATATGATCATTGATAGTATAGTATCTGAGGGAAAGATTTTTTCAGAGATATTTAGGCACTTAAAAATGAAGACAGGTACTTTAGCAAATCAACTAGCAGAATAACTCCTATTAATTTCAATGGCAGTTGGGTGCTTAGGTGCTATTGAAAATCCCACTAGGCCTATATGCAACTTTATGTATCTAGATGTCTTTAAAAATCTGGGAGTGCCCTTTCCCAGCAATGGCCTCCTTCCTTTCCATACACATTTAACAATGAGTTTTCTAGTAATACAAACATCTAAACAGGCCTTCAAGTTCCATTTTTTTAAAATGTGGCAATGTTAAAGACATACTTAAATGTCTAATTGGAGCCTGAATCCTCATCTATAATCAGAGTAGTACTGGCTAAACTTTAAATCAGTTTAAAAACTGCTTTAATTAGACTGGTGCAGAGCTCTTGTGGACACTCTTAATTCATTTAAAATCTAGTTTATATTAATTTAGTGTAACTCAGTATGATTATTAATCAGTGAGCTACATTTAATCTTGGAATTTTCTAAACAAAATGGGCCAGGGGTTCTGCTGTCAACTTTTTATTTCAGAAGGATGGTATGAAATAATTCAAGAAACAAATTTCTTCTAAATATCTATTTTGGGCCAGATTTGAAAAGACATTTTCAAAGATGCAGATTGGTGACTCATAGGATTTGCAGAAGTGTCGGTGATTTAGTCACCTAAATTCAATTGACTTTCAAAGGAATTAGGTATCTTACCTGCTTATGTGCTTCTCTAAATCCCAGTGGGTGCCTAACTGCACTTGTAGGTGCCTAAATCACTTTGAGAATCTGGCCCTCTTACTTTTTGGATTTTTATTTTCCTTAGTCAGCTTTGTCAGTTGGTAGTATTTTCTGGGGATACCATCTGAGTGTCAGTGAATCTGATGTCTGGTTTTCAATTTAAATTTTTAGGTTTATTTATCTATTTACACTAAATGACATTTATCCCAGCTACTGGCCTCTGATTTATCCAGTATAGTATTTCCAGAAGTAAAGCTCAATGAATGGCATTAAGCATAATACAACAAAATAAATAATAAACTCCTCTTCACAGATAGTCAGGCATGGCTACTCAATGAGCTACATTATAAGAGGGAAAGAGTGACTGAGTTATGCTCCTTTCACCTTTGGTTCTCCCAAGCATGCCAGGCCTTCTGAATCTGGGTGTAAGGAGAAGGGTGGGAAGATGCACATTTAACCTCCATAAGTATCTGTTGTAAGGCACTGCAATATGATAGTCAGCAGTATGAGAAAGATTAATCTTTTCTGTCCACTTGCCACTACAAAGGAGAGTTGCACCTAAATTGAATTCAGTCTCAGCCCTAAGAAGGGGGCAAAAGAAAATTTAAAATATTCATTAAAGGAATCAGAGATTTTGAGCCAATCTGCCAGGTACTCAGTAAAGATGCCCAACACCTCATAGGAGATATCCAACCTCTTACAGGGCCCTGTAGTTTATTTGGAACCTTGCCGCCACTTTCTAAAACTGGATGTCAATGGTAAGAGTATGTTTCTGCTGTATGGAATAGACAGCTATGGATCCATAGCCCACAGTGTTTTCCCAGTTAAGTGTGTCCCATAAGATGGTTGCTATTTTTGAAGTATCAAGTCCTTAAAATTGTCAGGACTATATCGTAGTCACTTGAAGAACACATTTGTATCCAGGACTGAAGGAGTTACTAAAGGTGAGGTAGTTTCTCTCCTTGCCACAGGCTTGAATTTGAAAAATTGTTCTTTCGTTGGTTTTTTTCTTCTTCTGAATGTTGCAGGATGAAATTTACCACTATAATAAAATAGTATAAAAATAAATTTTAATTAAGGCTTATAAAAATGCATTTCTTGTTAAGTTGTGCTTCTGAGCACTTGACCTTGCTGATGGCACACCAGCAGGCCTCTCAGTAATGTTGATGCTTGATTATATAAAATGTATTTCATGAGTATTCACTGCTAATTGAAATAATGGTGAATTCTGGTGTTCTAATGAAAAGAGAAGTGTAAAGGCTATTTCTTCTATAAAAGGTTAGTTGTATTCTTATTGGAATAACAGGTAAACTTTTCCCACTTCTCTGAAGTGTGGAAATATTTTTATAGATTCCATAATATTTTTAAGCATTTTGTAGCCATGGGAGAAATGTCAGTTCATGTGTCATCAGACCTATGAATTATTAAATACAGCAGGCAATTGCTTGCTATCTCCCTTCTTGTAAAGTTAGCTGACAGCCACTCTAGTTTTATAGAAGTCGCCAGAATGGCAGGTGAGAGCTGCCAGAACAGGAGAGAAGAAGGCTTTGTTTGTGTTTGAAGAAGACTATTGGGGAAAGTAACAAGTGGATGAATTCATGGGTGGCTAGGTGAGGAAGAAAAAGCAGTGAAGGTGGGCAGAAGGAAGGAAGGTAACAGTGACAATGTGAATCTGTAGGAAAAGAAAGCAGAAAGCAGAAACTGTAATTCCATGTTTAGATTCAAATCACTATATAGACCTCCTGAGCTGTCCTGTTACGATTGTGATGTCATTAAAGCCCTTCATTAGAATTATGATTGCTTATTCTATAGCATCATTCACAGTTTTTTGTTGTGAGTATGAATCAGGTTTATTAATTCTGGTTTATTTGAGTTGCTGTTGCTATATGATAAAGCCAAAACATATAGTGAGATCTATGTTAAATGATAAAGCTGGGCAGGATATGGTTTTCTGATCCTGAAAGAATTCTTAAGATTTTTTTCCCCATCCTGAAGCACAAAAATTCAAAATCTCAAATTGTTGCAAACTGGAAATGTGAAAGCTTTCTATCAGGTTGATCAAAATATTTTGCTTTTTATAATTTAATTTTTTTCATTTTGATTTTTATTTTTTATTTTTTTTGTATAAAATAAAATTTTGAAACAAGTCATTTTGAATTGAAAAAAAACCCACAACGCTTTTCATTTAGAAAATATTGAAATGGGACATTCTGAGAATTTTGAAACTTTTTTGAATCAGGACATTGGTTGATTAACAACTCTTTCTCACAGTTTGGATTTTGGCGAATGGTCATTTTCCTATAAAAAAGCCTGTGTCATTGTATATAATGGAGCTGGCTGGGAATTTTACAATCTCATATTTGCATATTATCTGTATGGATTATTTTAGATCACATTTTTATTATTAAAGCCTAGAATGTGATTACATGATGTGCCGTGAACAAGATTAATATTAAAATGAATGGGATTAAAGTACATTTGTGAATAGACATGGATTTAAGCATATGCTTAACAATTAAGGAAGCACTTTGCAAAATCAGGCCCTTTAATATTATTGTAAAGACTAATCTATTGAAAAGAGATTATTAACAGATTCCAATCCTAATGAACCTAACAATATAACTGTAACTAAAGGACTAGATTCTTCCACCCTTGCTAGTAGTTCCTCTCATTTTAATGAAACTATCAGCATATGATACAAAGTGAATCAGGGTGGGAAGCTGAGCAGGTCAGGATTTTTTTCAATTAATTTTTTGTTGTTGAAAAGTAGATGTTCATCAAAACAGAACCCTTTTGTGGGAAAGCATCATTTCTGACAAAACTTTTATTGTGAAGGTTTCTGGATGCGTATTTTGGTGTGAGAGAGCATAGGAACTCTAGAATAACCACTAGCCTGGGGCACTCACCCAGCTTCAAATGCTGATCTGAAACAGGGCCATGAATGCTGGTCTCCCACATCCCAGATGAGTATCTTACCCACCAGGCTACAGAGCAGCCTGTCACATTCTCAAGCTCTCCTGTTGGAGCTGTTCCACTTTGTTTAAATAACTAAATGTTCATTGTGCCACAGAGAGAGATCCAAAACAGTTCTGTAGTCAGGTCAGATGTTTTAGGCATCTCATTCTAATGTTTTTCTGCCTATGCCTAACGTGACAGAATATTTAACTCACTTTCACTGTCTAGCTCCATTAATCAAATGCAGAAGTTCCATGATGAAGCATCATGTCATTTTCACTGTTCTTGATCACTGAAGGCCAGAATATTTAGGCATAGGCAGCAAGACATAAGAATAAGAATCCGAAAATGTTTGAACTGACTACAGAACTGTTTTGGATCCATTATGCTTTTTTAGTGAGTCAGATAGGCAAAGAGAAATCCAAATAGCATTTTTTGGATGTGGGAGTTGATTTTAGCCTGTGTTGGATGATGTATATACAAGATTAAATTTTTGCATTATTAGGTCAATTATTTTACTCTTGTAATAAAAATAGATGGCGTACTTTGAAGCAATGCTAGTTGCATATTTATGATTTAGAAAGAAAATCCTTACCTTCTTATTTTATGCTGTAAAAATGTATGTGTTAATGAGGTCCCCTGGCACTGCCACTTAACAATGTACTTGAAATTCAACAAACACTAATGTAGAGTACTTAGAATTTGAAAATGTCACTTCTTCTTAGCATACGCACAGTGTACCTCAGTTGGCACTTAGAGGAGGTGACAGCTAGTATAAGTTAACGATAAAAACTATGGAAAGTAGAATTTAAGATGGACATTTTGAGAGCTAAAAAGAAATTTGAAGAGCAAATAAACTGACATATTAAAAGAAACAAAGATTTCATCAGAAGCAGGAAGTGAATGATAGAATCAATGATCCCCTAATTCTATGGAGTAAGGAAGAGAAGAACAATGCAGATAACCTAAATTATTTTATTGCATGAGTCTTCTCTTCTGTTTTCAGCTAATTAAAACAATTTGCAAAACGTGGAAGTGCTAGAACAAATTGATAAACTAAGAGCAATAAATCACCAGGGCTGAATAATGTTAATTCAAGAATTCATAAAGAATTTCAGAATGAAGTATCTGAGCTACTAACAAAAAGATGCAGTATCTTGCTAAGAACAGGTACTTTACTGTAGAGTAAAACCATTGCAGACATCTTTCATATCGGTTTTAGGGATGATCCTGGAACAGACTACTAAACCTGACTTCAGTACCAGGTAAATCAGTTGAAACAATTATTAAAGACAGTTTTGAAACATTAAGGTTAATATGATATGTGAAAGGGACAAACCAGCATTGTTTCCTAAAAGGAAACATGCTTGTCCAATCTTGAAGCATGTCTGGAAAAAAGTGAGAAAAGGAAACGTGGTTGATATAATTGAGTCAGTCTTTTAAAAAACCTTTGTCAAAGTCCCTTGTGAGATGCTATTAAAGAAACTAAGTAGGACCATGGTGAGAGGGAAAGTACTGTCATGGATTAGACACTGGTGAAGAAAGACACTATAAAAATAGGAATAGATGATCAATTTCCAGCATAGTTGACAGTGGGTACTTTAAGGATCTGTAGGAGAAGGACCGAGAAGGAGAAAAGGTCAGCAATGAGGGGTAAAATTTGCAGTTGACATGACTTGTAGCTTAGTCAAAACAAGATAAGACTATAAGGGATTCCAAAGAGACTACATACCTAAGTACTGGACATGACAAATATAGATAAAATGAATACTGGACTAGTAAGTGCAATGTAACGCACATTAGAAGGAACCATTTGAATTACTCATGCTCATTTTGGGCTGTATATTTACTGTAATTTTTCAGGAAAACCACCTGGGACAGACAAATGAAAGCTCCTGCTCCTTGTGTGGCCATGGAATGGAATAAAAATAAAGTTAACTGAACTATAAATAAAAATAAAATGATAGGCTATGTAAAGAAAATAACACTAAAATGAAAAAAAAATCATTTTCTTCAAAACTTGTTATTCTATTTTCTGATTTTTTTTCCAATGATTTGGCACATAAAAGTTGTTTCTAATAATTTTGTCAAAAAACAGAAAATTTCAAACCTTATGAAAAAAGATAAATTTTCAAGCAGCTCTAGATATGAAGAGACATTATGTGATCATAGTAAATTTGGTTATATGTTTGGTATATTTGTATTTATTCTTATAAAAGTGCAAATAATTATTATAATGCCTCTCATCTCAAGACCTCGAAGTGCTTTACAAACATTAATGGTCTAAGCCTGAGAGCACCCATCTGCATTTTACAGATGGAAAAATTGAGACATGGTAGGAGTAGCTGACATGTCCAATATCACACTCTTTGGCAGCCCTGTGCTCTAACAGCTAGCCTCTGCTTCCTCTTAGGCCCGAGTTTATGGAAATGTATCTGTCCCTCTATAAACAAAAAAATAATTTAGTAAAGAAAAGCTGTAAGATGGCGTAGCATGTATAAAGAGTAACATCTTTGGTAGATATATGCATTGGGGCCCTTGCTGAAAGCCAGACAGGTACTTTATTACCCTTTACTTTTGTTACATAATTAGTTGACAGATGGACAAAACTACAACCTTATCCAATGGACAGAGTTCAGAATTACCTGACTTTGTTTCCAAATCACTTTGCATACTGCTCAGCTTTAGAGAATGGCATATTTCTGAGATTTACACACATTGTTGGAAGAAATAAGCTACTGGAAAAAAGTGATCATTTGTGGAAATTTTCCATAGTCGTGCCAGAATCTCAGGTTTATGTTCAAGAAAGAGATCCTTTTTACACAATGGTATTGAAGCAAGATACAGTGTTGGAACATATTTGTTCACAGGGTTCATGAACTACTGGCCACAGCAAGTGACCTTGGAATCTGAAAACATCACCCAGCCATGCGAGCAATATTGTATTTGTGTCAGGAGCGTAAAATATTTAAAGTCAAATAATAGAAGATCACCAGCAATTCCAGGATAGTATGTGTGAACATTTTGGCAGCTCATAGATTTACACTGCAACTATTCTGTCTGTGCAGCCATAAACCAGTGAAGTTGGTCTGCAGCAGGTGCCATAATCATTTTACAGGACATTTTAAAAGGAATATGCAACAAGGACACATTCTCCCTAAGGAAAGATATAAATAAAAACAAAAGATTATTTGTGGGGGGTGGGGAGAGTAAAGGCCATTTAGCCTGTCAAAACACATTCCCTTTTCTGTATTTCATTTTCTCCATTGTGCCATATAATATTTGTTTCCTGAATGATCCCTGTGTTGTTTCCTTGAATAACCTTGCCTAATAGGCTATTAGACACATTTATTATTCTTCCAGAGCCCAATTGCTTCCCATGTCTGCATAATATGAATTTGTTTAAAATTTTATGTATGTTCACATATCTTGTGATCAATGAGTTAAGTTGAAAACTGTGCCATTTCCTAGTGGTGTTTTAATTATATAGTTACCAATTCACATTTTATTTTCATATATACATCAGATAAAATACACACACATACCAAAAAACAACCAATGAACCAAAGAGCCGCATAAATATAATATAGACTGTAAAATCAAACATTCAAAAACAAGGAATTCCAAAATCAGGGTTCCTCCAGAAAACTTACATGAAGTTATTACCTACATTGCATATCTTGGACCTGATTCTCCATTAACTTTCTTCTTTTCACCTGTACAAAGAAAGTGTAAAACCTTACAAAACATGGTTCAGGAGTACTTGAATCTGCTTAGGGACACAGATCAACACCACTGCCAGCAGATGTGAGAGACTCATGTGAAGTCATCAAATTCATGACCCCCTAAACTTTAAAAACAGGAAACCTGTTTGGGTTAGACATCTTCCCCTCCCACTTAGGGATCCTTGTGTTATGAGCTGATTTAAAGTGCAGCCAGACAAAGCCTGTAAAAACACCTTGCAACTGCAGACTGAAATTGTCCTAGTTAGACATGTGTGAAGGTGTTTTGTCTGAGAATTATGGGCTCAATTGTAACTCCCATGAAAGGAGATAAGAACAGGCTATCCATTGCTCCAGGTGCATCGGCGTAAACAGAGCTCCTTACCTCTTTATTCCTGCCCCAGGGCAGGTGGGTAGAGAGTGGGAGAGGAGAGGCAGGGAATGAGTGAGGCAGGGCAGACCATGGAGTCCATGTCCCTACTTGCTGGTCAGAATAACTAAGCCAGAATGAGAAGCAATAGCAATTTTCTGCTGTTTAAAGACAATTAGTACATTAATAATCTTCAGGAGCAAACAAAAGGCAAGGCGTGACTTTGAAACAGAGGTGTGCATCTTAGTCAAAATGTCTTTCGGATAGGAGCAATTTATGCACCATCTCTTGTTCAGGGTGGTGCTTAAAGTCACAATCTAGCCCTATGTTTTTAAGGGGGCTTGGTTTGTCAGTGAAATTTGTCATGTTTGTAGTCAGGTTTCTGGTAAGAATTCTTCACCTAATATCTAAAGAGAAAACTTCTCAAATATAATAGTTAAAAGCAGTAGCCCAGAAAGCATAGCTCACTAATACCCAGACTTGTACTGGTCACTGGTACAAACCACAACATCATATCATTTCCTACTGCCTGTAAAGCCCATTCATGCCACAATATACACAAATACATACCTGGTGCCTTTTTTAAAAACGGACCGAATGATGGAATAAAAGCAGGCTTCATTACTGTGCATGGAACTGGAAAAATTACAGCAATGGAAAGGCACTTGAGAGAGAATCACATTTGGCTATTTCACAGTATTAAATAAAGCTAAAACGACCAGCATAAATGAATAAGAAATAGCTTGCACAGATTCTTAAAGATCCAGCTGAGCATGTGCCAGGCAATATGTCTGACTATTGCTCACATCTAATCTATGCATCTGAATGCTCATGATGATTCAGCAGTTCTTAATAGAACCTCTGTATAGTGCCAGTATCTGAAGCAAACTGCACAATCAACGGAAAAAGACTGGTGCATTTGAGTGTTAAAAGTAAGTAAATGAGTTTTTTGTTTTACACCCTTAACTTTCCCCTGAGGCAAGATGCTATCAGATGCATCAATAGATCTATAGGTGTATTAACCAGAAAATCAGATTGTACCTGGCTGTTGCATGGGTGTGCCCCAGGGAGAGCCCTCAGGCCTGGCTCAATGGAGACTCCCAAATGCTGTCCCTGTGCTCAGGGAAACACAATGACTGTTCCCTGCTGCCCTGATCCAGTGATGTTTTTAAGCATGTGCCAAAATGCTGTGCTGGACTGGGACCTAAGGATGGTAATCTTAGGGTTCACATCCCCACACGGGGCAGAGGAAGGAACTGACAGGGGCATGACCTTAGTGATTATAGAGATACCAGTATCAGAGGGGTAGCCATGTTAGTCTGGATCTGTAGAAGCGACAAAGGGTCCTGTGGCACCTTATAGACTAACAGAGGTATTGGAGCATAAGCTTTCGTGGGTGAATACCCACTTCATCGGATGCAAGCAGTGAAAATGTCACAGAAATAAATATGGTGTGTGTGTGTGTGGGGGGGGGGGTGGTAAATTAACACAATGTTTGAAGATGTTCCCCTTCATGACCCATAGCAGAATGAGCTAGATTTTTTTTAAAAAAAGGTACAAAGATCTCTTCTAAATTTTCTCCTAAGCGTCCACTTCTGCAGCTGAATATCAAGGGAACCTCTAGTTCTGTTAGCCTATATGAGCTGTATTTCTATACCATCTCAGCTGTTTGTGATGCAACACAAAGGAATCTGATATAATCCACTGGAAAATGATTGTCATTAAAAATGAGCATGGCCTGATTTAATATAGTACACCTAATTTATTTATTTTTATTTGATACCAGCTCTCTGGTCACACAATTCAAAGCTATTTGCAACAGATGAAGTAAAACAAAAGTGAAAGCACCACTGTGACTTTGTAGATTCCACATTTTGCTAACTACCCCAATTATCACCTAACAGTTTGGTACTCTACATCTAAGCAGCCCAATCATGAAAACACTTAAACACACAAGTAATTTTGTTCCCATGAATGGTTGCATTTATCTTAGACTTACCTGACTAAGTGGCTGCTTGGTCAGGCTGTGCTTATAAAGAATTCACACAATTAAAATTTGGAAAAAGATATGTATACAGAAATAATGCTCAGTATTTTTCCAAGTTCTGTTTAGTATTTTTGTGAATGTTTGTGCTCCTATAAAGGTTTTCTTCCAAACAATGTGATGTCCTGTTTTATCCTAAAACCTCATCTAGTCTGACCAGTAGTGTAATGGTAAAAAAGTGGGTGAACTAACCTAAATCCATATTCCCCAAATGAGAAGTGGGTAAACTCAATTTACCCATGATGAGACTGCTGAGTCTTACCTTATAAGCAACCATATAATTATGTTCATAACAAAAGTAAAATAAATACATGAAAAAATATAACTACTGATTTGGGATATGTCAGTTCTTGGGTGCCCAAACTTTGATCCTTAAAGGGCCTGATATTCAGAAAGTGGTGCCCACACATTCTATGGTGGGCATCCCAAAACTTGTGGGTCACCCAAGTCATTAGTCACCTTTGAAAATATCATCATAGTTTTGTATCCCAACCTCTTACTTTTCTACTTCATGAGTGCTGTCACATGCACACTTTTTTATTTTACATTATTTATTTTTACTACTTTTATAAGTATGAGTGGAGACCTGCAATGATGCTTTCTCAATAAACTCATCCCTCTGCCTAATCTCGCATGTATCTTTGTGTGCCTAGTTTTAAAAAATTATTACACTAAATTACTTCCAACTCTAAAGTTCTAAAACACTATTTCCATTAAGTGTAAAATTGTGCTTCATTTATGGTGTGCAGACACCTTAATTTGAAGAAAAAATGTTAGAACTAGGGATATAAGATTATTTTGCTCTATTATTCCTTTCATTCTGACTGTTTGCTTTTTATTAACCATTTATGAACCCTGCTGTGGGAGCTTCCTGTTCATTTACTGTTGGTTGCACTGATTGCTGGCTATTCAATGTGCAGTGTTCCTCAATGACTTATGCGTTATAATGTGGCTTACTGATTATCTGCATGCAATGATGATATTTATTTACTACATATATCTTACATTGTTTTAAAGAGAAGAAGAAAATGAATTATACTTGTTAGAAGCCTAGGTTCACCATAGAATTATGAATGCAACACCTAACATTAATAGGATTTACACATTGACAAGAGAAGGGATCCCTAAATTAGGAATATATAAATATAGATGGTGATTTATTTGCATGATCTTTTAGTCCCAATTCCTATTTAAAATCATGATCCCTAATTTATTCCATGAGACAATTGTTTTGTTAATAATCCTGTAAATGAGACTTGAATTTTTCCAATTTCTGCCAAAGGAGCTGAAATTGAATAAGCCGCAGTATATCTTATCAAATCTCTTTTGGATTGATTAAGGCAACATATAATTAATGGTGCATAGGGATTGATAAATCACTAGTTGTGGTAGATTATTATAATTATGGAATTTACAGGGGTAGGTGTGTATTTGATATGTCACAGTATTCATACACCAGGATTCCTGAAAAAAGGAATAACATTAGAATCACTACCTAGAATTCATATTTTCCACCACAGTGAATATAGTGCATATTCTCTGCATTGCATTACAGCAACAATTTTCATAGATTACTAATGTCCATGCTTCTGCTGCTGGTTACAGCTCACTGATCTTTGTTTACCTGGCCATGATGAATATTAGAGCCGCAGGGAGCCTACTCTATTCTCTGCTAGTGATGGAGGTCAAAGGATCAGGTGTAGGGGAGATCAGCTTCACCATACCCCTATTTGCCCCAGTCTGACGCTCTCCCTCTTCCCTCTTACACTGGCTAGGCAACTACCCTAACTCTACCAGCTGTTAGTTCAAAAAAAGATTTCTGATACAATGCTATTTTTAACAAATGAAGCAAAGCAACAGCTTGGAAAATATTTCTTCGATGGGAGAGAAATGAATAGATATGTACTTGGGATATGCTTTTTCAATATGTGTGTTGTTCCTATTTCTTTAAATAGGCCAGGATAAAACTATCAAGGATAGAACTTTAGAAGGGATATCAATCAACCTCAAACTTTAGGGCATGAACCCAGTACTATATGTTTGGGGTTCTAAAGAAACTTCCTCCGCAGGTATGTTCTCCTATAATTGTCCATGAATGGGGTAGGGGTTATCCCAACTGTGAAGAATGTGGTACTGGCTATGTTGGACTTGTCTACACTAGCAGTTTTCTAAAATGTCCCATCGTTGCACTACCACCAGTGAAACTTCAACTATGGGAGTGCTGATACAGACAGGGCAAAGACATCCATTGCCATTTTAAACACCATATTGTCCACAAACCATCCATGATGGAATGGAATTCAGATCATCATTCCTCTTTTAGTCTAGTGTTATGCTTTATGGGTCAAGTTGCACAAGATGAATATAAAAGTTATAGTTTTGAGTCTTCACATATTTAATTTAGCTACCACCTAAAATATTATTATACTTCTACTGAATGATAGTTTAATAAACTGATTCATGTACTCAAGATGGACTGAAGACACACAATATTCACTAAGTCTTTCAACAGAATAGTCTTCATCTTCCCTCCATCCCCGCACTGTGAAGAATTTGTCAGGATTTATGTTTGAACTGCAATTTGCTCTAATCAGTGCCAGATAAAATTAGAAGTGGAAATGGAACAATTATTGATTTCATATCAGGATAAACCATGTTTATGTTTAAAAACAGTGAACAAAGGGGCTACTAATTTTAACAAATCTCCTGTACAAAACCTTCAGGTTATTGAGGTGCTTGATCACTAATCTGGAACAAGGAAGACTCTTGGGCTGTTTCTTACAAATACATCATTGTCAAAATTGATTTTTTTAAAACAGTAATTTGATAGAATATCCAAAAGTGGGTCAAATTCTCTCCTCCACTGTGCAGAGAAAAGGAGCAATACATTGGGTTCAAAAACTACCAAGGCTGCAAATGGGAGAGGGAAAGGAGGAAGTAGTGGCTTCAGCAAATGCTCCTACTGCTCCAGCAGCTTGTGGAAGTCACTTTATGCAGACACTGGAGTTTAATTTCTGTAAATCTTTTTCTTTGAGGGAGTTATATGCCAGTATGGAAAAAGAGCCGAGCAGGAGACTTAGGACATAATCAGCTTCTAAGGCCTAGTTTGACTAGGAGTTAACCCAGTCTAACTAACACATTCTACAAGTCAAGTTTAACTTGTGCTAAACTCATTAGGTTAAAACACAACCAGCTTAGCACATGTTAAACTCTAAAGAGCTTTGTCTATAGTAGACTTTTCAAATGTGTTAGAACATGCAACTAACATTTCCTAACACCATGCCTTTAAATCTTAGTCGACATAAGGCATACATGGACATTAAGGGCTAGTCTACACTTACCCAGCGCGTCGGAGGTGTCGGATTGATCTTCTGGGTTCGATTTATCACGTCTTGTCTAGACGCGATAAATCGAACCAGGAAGTTCTCCCCTGTCGATGCTGGTAATCCTGCTCTGCGAATGGAGCAGGTGGAGTTGACGGGGGAGCCTGCGCGCCGCCGTGTGGACCAGGGGTAAGTACTTTTAAGTTCGAAATAAGATACTTTGACTTCAGCTACGTTATTCACGTAGCTGAAGTTGCGTATCTTACTTCGAACTTGGGGGCTAGTGTAGACCAGCCCTAAGTCTCCTTCACAGCAAAGGAAGCCCATGTGGAACAGGACAATAGCAAGTGCAGATGTGCTGATGGGTAGGGGATGAGCTCTGTGAAAGGGAAGGATCTCCCTGGGTTTGTCCTAGGTTCCACAGGACCGGGACAATATTTCCTGTAGATGTACAGGATTAGCAGAATTAGTAGGCCGTGTCCACACCATGACTCTTCTGTTAGACCACAAACTCCTTTCACCCTGACAGAGCACCAATTCCATTAATTGCACCTATTGGTACCCTACTCACTTTGCCCTTCCTATGAGGTTTTTTTGGAGTAGTTTGGCCTGCTGCAGTGCCAGTATTTTTCATATATTCATTTTCATGTATATAATACTATCTTCAGGATATATCTTTTTTTAGTAAATCCTTACACAATCAAGGAGAGGAAGTACTTTATTTTGTTTATGACAATGATCTGCTACTAACTTCTTAGTAAGAGTCTCCCATAAAATCTTCCCATTGTATATGATAATTCTGTTATGAATGTGCTTGAAAAGAGAAAATGGGAGTGTGTGGAAAACCTGTTCATTTGTTTTTCTGGTCAAACAAGCATGTTGCCTTATACCAATGGAGGTAGGAAACATGACTCACCCAACAAATTCATCTTAGTTACACTTCTGAAGGCATGGACTATCAGAGACTGGACTCCTCCCCTCTTTCCTTTTGCATCTGGTGCATATCACCAGTTTAAGGCTTTTGAATGTTAGTAATGAAGAAGGATTTTTTTTAATTAATTGAAATTCTGCTTAGAAGATTTTAACCAGGGTGAGGTAATTTCTCCTTCAAAACTGAATATTTGGTAAAGATTTTATTTGGATAGAGCTTGAGCGTATATAGTATTATTACATGTTTGGCTACAATATGAAGTACCCATATTGTTGCCAGTATAAACTTGTTTCCTGTAAATGAAACATTGTCTCCCCTTCTTTGGTGGGAGGGGCACCTAGTGCGCCAGTGAATAGCTAGCTGCTGAACAGAGGCTGTCAGACTGCAGCATCCCACTGCCTCTAGCAGGAACTCCCAGTTCCTGCCTAGTTAGCTGGCTATTGGACTAATGCCCTTGTGAGGGGAGGGAACACCAGGATTATTCTAAACCCTTCCCCACTCCCATTCTAGGACCCGTCTTCCCATCCACCTTTTTCACTGCAGGAGTGCAGAGTTGTTACTACAGATAGTGCTGCAGTTATCACTATTGTCCTGTAACTTCACACTTATTGCTGTTAGTTTATATTTACTATTGTATTAATGAGTGAAATTTCATTGACTGCATCAGACACTCTGATTCTCCTACAATTGCAGGGTCATGGGTTTTTTTGGAATTAAAATTATTGACTATGGTGTACCATGCAGGTATTGTGGCACCTTTTATTAGAGTGATTTGGATAACTGTTAGTGTTGGAAGCATGGCTACTTTTTTAAGCAAACTTTGTTCAGGTATTTAGTTCATTTTGTGTTACATAGGATTGCCCTGATGTAGCTCAAACTTTCTTTTTGGGAAGGGAGCATTAGCTGACTCATGATCTAATGAGTTTGCTAAACGTGGGATACTAAATAATCTTTGGACCATGCGGAGAAACTTGAAGTCACAGGGATTATGATGAGTTTTGTTTTGAGAAGTCTCCTCCTATTGCTATATGGACTGCTGGATTTATCTAATTATAACCTGTTACTGCACTTGCTGAGTGTCACACATGCAGTGGCCTCCCATGCATTCCCACAGGCCAGACTGAACATCACACACTCAGCTACATTACAGGAATGGCTGCTTTTATAGCACATGGCCACCGTCTCCCTGCTGGATCTGAGCTGGATAAGATCAGCTGTGAAGAGACAGAAGTAGCAAAGACCAAAGGTTGGTGAGATGGGCAGTACTCGCCTCAGTCTCTTCCACCCAGTAACCATCCAGCCTTCCCCCGCCCCTCCTGAGACACTCCCATCTATCTGACAAGACCCAGCTGCCCCCATATTTCACTGCGAAACCTCTCACAAATGCAGACGTTCCTAGCTTTCCTCCAAGAAACCAAAGTACTCCCCAGCTTTCCCTACCCATACTACCTCACTGGATACCCCCACAAATCCAGCTTCCTTTAGCTATCACTAGCTTCCCCAAGCCACCTCCAACTTTGCAACTCCTCTGATAGTCTGTAGCCACCCCATATTTTGCCCAGACACCACAGATCCAGTTGCTCTTGCTTCTTCTACCCCGAGAACCCCCTCCTTGCACTCCCCGACTCTCCAGAAACCCCATCAGCATCCACTCACCTGTCACAACTGCCAGGTTTTGTACAATTTATGACCTGCCCCTTTTACTACATGGTGCTAAGTGTTATGATTTTAATCTGAATGTTATGGTGATATACTAATATTTTACAAATATGCAAACTATTTTATAGACTAATTTATATATATATATATATATATAAAATGCCACACATGGAGCTGCACAAAAATTGTCAGCTATATGTTGTATTTCAATAAAATGGAGGCCCATTTTCTGTAGAGGTTTGTCTTGATGGTATAGAAACAGTTATGTATCATAGATTTCCTAAAACAAACTCCCTCACCTCCCTCTGATTTTTTGTTTTTATGCACTGGATTGGATTTGATGCTGGTAAAATCTCAAAATCTGTTTTTGAGAGGTTTCAGCCCTGAAGTGATAAAAATGTACAAAGTTCAAATGAGTATGAGAAGTTTATACTATATTGACTGATGGGGTCCACGGAAATCATTCACCATCCAAATTGCCATGAAAAAATACAAGTTCGGGATTCAAGGATTCAAATCTGAAAACTTGAAATTCAAATGGGCTTGTATTGGAGGTTCTGGTTTCATTTAGTTACACAGATTTATAAAGATCATTATAGAAGTCTGAACAGAATTCCAGAACTGATGGCAGTATCAAACTACAGAACCTGTATATCTAGTCAGTGAACCATTTAAAATTCAATATTGTTGGCTTTCTACCATCATATTCACATACTGCTATATTCATAAATCTCTTGGAAGCTCTATTTGTGAAATGCCATGTGACATATAGTAATGTCACTATGTGACTCCACTTAAAATAGCATAACATAATGTGACTACGATTCTGAATGAATAGAGTACTATGAATAGCAACATCAACAGATGGAATACAGTCAGTTTAGCATATCTCTATTTGTTATATAGACTAGAACCATTAGATGTTAACAGATTTGTTCTTGCCATTATGACAAATTAAAAGAGATCACGACAACCAGCAAAGCATTAACTTCTTAGCCCTCAAGGTTTTGGTGTGTTTCGGTGCATTGCCTGGAAAGATTAACAAATTATTCTCCAAATTTGTAAATGATTATGCCAATTGTCTCTCTTACTCTCTTGTAAGAAATAGTTGACATATGACAGAAAAATCAACTTCCACATCCTAAAACCTAATGAGGCTGTAATTTTATAGGCCTTTATCTTCTAGTGAAACAAATGGTACAATTAAACTCAGGGAAGACAGGTACCCAGTGGAGTTCTATGAGTGCATACCAGACAACTGGTTTTCCTATTATTATTATCTTTTCATAAAATATAAAAATGTAGTACCACTTTATGCAATCAGTAATATTATGTATCAAATGTTGCCTATGATTTCTTACTACTGCTATATGTCATTGTCCTCACTATGGATATTCTGAAATAAAGAATCTTTTTAAAATGTACATTTTGAACAAGGGAAGTATTAACTTCTTTAAATATCTCTTAATCTTAGGATAAAACCTCTCTTATCAAACATAATAATATCTAGAACTCCTTTATCCAGCTGTCTCCCTCATTTAACCGAACTACTGATTATCCAAAAGTTTCTGGTTCCCCTTGAAATATACAGCCTTTTGTGGTTCCAGTGTAATTGAAAATAAAATTCTGATTGATTATGAGATGAGCTAGAATGGTCTGAAGGGAAACACATTCTGGAAACCTAGAGATTAGATACATAGAACAGGAAAATACTTGCTGCCAGAAGTTTCAGAAACTACTATTGATGGCCTGGTTTTAATTATTTTGCCCCAGTTTCTTAAAACTTTATATTTCTAGAAAAAGTTTTATTTTATTCTTAAGTACTCAAACTAATTACACAAAACTGGCTGGAAAGAATTTTGCCCATTATGATGTGATCAACATTTGCTATTTAAGCCCAGAGCCTGGGAGGAAAACAAATCCATAAACCTAAGAAAGAAGGGAGCACAGGGAAAGGGCACTGGGACTTTGACTTCATTAGGATGACTTGTGAGAAAGGTCCTCAAAGGTATTTAGGTGCCTAACTCCTCAATACCTTTGAGTATCTGGGCCTAAGGTACTACTCAGCAACAATTAGCATATTTTTGTTGTTATTATTATTTAAGGCCTTAGCCTAAAAAATATTTTGTTGCACTGAGAGGAAAAATTCACATTGTCATGTTAAAAAAAAGTAATGCTTGCGTAAAGTGACTTTTTTGTTTCATCTCTTGCAATTAAAAGCAATTGTTTTGTATATATCTACTCCCCATTATTATGAATCATAACCATGAAACTGAGCCCTGACATATGTACTCTCTGGAACAATACTAGTAAGTTCCATCAATGTTGGGATAAAATAACCTATTGTTCTTTTGAATTTTCCAGTTCTAAATCTTCTGGTAATTGAAAGTAAATGCAGTGGATGAAACATTTGATTTCAGATTTATTTCGCTTCACTGATATAGGAGCCATGTAACAGAAGACGATAAATATTGATTTTTGTAAAATGGACTTTATTCATCTTTTTTTTTTCACTTTTCATGTGATAAAATTACTTTTTACAGTCATTTGGATTATTGCCAACACAGCACTGAGTTTGAAAATAGGGACCAAAGTAGATTCACTTATGTGTACAGCTGTTGTACAGATCAGAAGTTATTTGCGTTTAGTGTCTCTCATTTCAGACATTGGTGTTATAAGACCCAAGAGCAACAAAGCTGTCAGCAGTGTGAATTTCATTGGGACTACACATGTGAATAAAGTTAAGCCTGGCTGTAAATGTTTTCAGAATCCCATAGTTTGGGTTGATGATGACTGTAACTTCAGTGATATCTCTTAAACATTTTAAATATTATTTGTTACATGGACACATTTTTATCCTCGCTTTCTAGCTCATACAGGACCTTATTAGTCCTTTTGTCAGCTGCATAGTCATGGCATCCATTTGACACCCCCAATACATCCAAAGCCAGTCCTAGTGAAATGTGAAATGTGCAGTAGTATGTTGCACATTCTTGCCAGGGCTGGGAGTGCCAGCAATAAAGTATATTTTATATATTATTTATATGTGTGTGAATATATAAGCATGTGAGTAGGAGGACAATGGGAAAAAGAGGAATCTCACAGGCAGGGGCTGAATAATGGTAGGCTCCAGATAAATTGGGAACAATAATCTGGCTGCAAAATTGGAACCTTCAGTTGATTTTCAGATTACCTTTTAAGTAGACCAGTTCTGAATATAATAAATTATACAGAAATCTCTATCCACATTCCCAACTTCTACTTGCCAGCTTATTTCTGGGAGGATATTTTTTCTGAAAAAATCAAGTTGTGTATTTGGAACACCAAACTGATACCCACAAAATTCCTCTTGAGGTAAACTGGTGTGAGGTTTCACTTCAATGAAAGATGGGTTTCATACCAGTGAACGAAATATTTAATTAGGATCCTAATAAAGCCATTTTAATACACCTCTTACAATATTCATCCTTTGTACAGCTGGCAAATACACTCAACGTCTTCCTGGTCAGTGTCTTTCCTCAGAATTCAAGATCAGGCCAAATAACATCTTTGGACACATGTGAATAACTCCCATTCTGGGATTAGGAGCATATGGAAATGAACTGTGTGAATGAGCAAACTGTGTTGAAACAGTTCTCCTGCCCTAATGATGCTGACTTCAAATGAAAGGACATGCTGAAAGAAACTGTTTCTCTCATGATTATCATATACTGTATTAATAAGTCTGCATGAAGGCTTGCTTGGTGGCTTAAAATAGCTTTAAAAAGCTGTTTTTCTAAGTAAGGTGAAATATGAAGGACGACAGACTGCTGGAATTTGGCTACATACTTATATTATTATTAGTGTATATCAAATTTGCTCTTAATAGTGAAAAGAATTAGTTAAAAATAAAGATACATATCGTGCCTCTTTGTGAAATGCTGACACAAGGAATCCTTAGTTAATCATTTTTTAAAAAAGAAAAGATGAAATTCAGGGATTAACAAGTGAAAAGACATTTTGGAAATAACAATTGTATCATATCTTTTCAAAATACTAGAAGAGGGAAGGGAGTGTCTTTTTTCTTCCTTTTTAAAAAAAAAACATCTACAACTAATATTTTTACTGAAATAATCCAATGCCACCCTGGGAAGGCCTGGATCCATATGTAAATTTCACTATGCAGGATTGTTTCCTTAATTGGAGTGATTTAAAAAAACCCAGAACATTAGGGAAGTTCAGATTAAAATACAATTTTAGATGTAATAACTGAAACTCAGCTTTATTTCTAAGACCTCAGTCATGTAATTTTTCACCTGTTTAGGGGCCTTAATACAAGAGTCACCACATTGTGGTCACACTTGTGATTTTTGGTCATGTAACATTGTGCATAAAATGAGGGGAAATCTGTTCAATAACCAAAATATAGGGACGCATTCTGATCTTGCTTACACAAGTGTCAATCAAGAGCAACTCTATCAAAATCAATGGACTAACGCTGGAATAAGTTGGGATCAAAATAAAATCTAGATAGCCTTTCTGCTATCTAAGTACGGGGATTTCACCATTTTTTGTAAGTATAATAGTTACAAAAAGAAAATGGCTTGACATTTAGATACTTTGACATTTTCCATCCATATTAATAGGACTATAAAATTGTCATTCTGGGTGCCATTTACCAGTGAAGTGATGCTTATTAATTACAAATGTTATGTCATTTGTTTTTAGATATAAAAGGTTATGGATTCCTTTATTTCTCACTTTGATGAAATCTAAATCAGTACAGAAGCAAAACCTTTGAAAAATAAAATATGAACTTTAAATAAGATTATAACCCCCCAGGGCATGTACATGAGTAAAAGTGCTGCCATTCAAAGAATTAAGAATACATTTTCTACATACAACACTTCTGCATTTGCAGATCTGAACTCTGCGTAAATAGACCTGGAAAGCATGTAAAGGTAAAAATATTAAATTCAGCGATATAAAAAGTGTATAACTCTTGTGGTCAACTGAATGTATCGAAAGAGTTTTCCTACAGAGTAAGGATGTGAATGTTTAATCAGCTCATTTTCAATGGAGAATTATTTGACAAGATATTTAATAAATTTATTCAATCCATTTTCAAGCACTTGGAGGAAAGGAAGGTGATCAGGAACAGTCAACATGGATTCACCAAGGGCAAGTCATGCCTGACCAACCTGATTGCCTTCTACGATGAGATAACTGACTCTGTGGATATGGGGAAAGCGGTGGATGTGATATATCTTAACTTTAGCAAAGCTTTTGATACGGTCTCCCACAGTATTCTTTCCAGCAAATTAAAAAAAGTATGGATTGGATGAATGGACTATAAGGTGGATAGAAAGGTGGATAGATTGTCGGACTCAATGGATAGTGATCAACGGCTCGATGTCTAGTTGGCATCAAGCAGAGTGCACCAGGGGTCGGTCGGTCCTGGGGCCGGTTTTGTTCAAAATCTTTATCAGTGATCTGGATGATGGGATTAATTGCACCTTCAGCAAGTTCGCAGATGACACTAAACTGGGAGGAGAGGTAGATAAGTTGGAGGGTAGGGATAGGGTACAGAGTGACGTAGACAAATTGGAGGATTGGGCCAAAAGAAATCTGATGAGGTTCAACAAGGACAAGTGCAGAGTTCTGTGCTTAGGATGGAAGAATCCCATGCACTGCTACAGGCTGAGGACTGACTGGCTAAGTAACAGTTCTGCAGAAAAGGACCTGGGGATTACAGTGGATGAGAAGTTGGATATGAGTCAACAGTGTGTCCTCATTTCCAAGAGGGCCAACATCATATTGGGCTGTATTAGTAGCAGCATTGCTAGCAGATCGAGGGACGTGATTATTCCCCTCTATTTGGCACCGGTGAGGCTGTACCTGGACTATTGCATCCAGTTTTGGTCCCCCTACTACAGAAGGGATTTTTTAGACAAAGGAAACACAGTGGATCTAATTTACCTGGATTTCAGTAAGGCATTTGATACGGATCCTCTTCAGCCTCAGGTCCACATCCCATATCTTAGCACCTGGCAGACAGCACACCCTCATAGAATCATAGAATCATAGAATCTCAGGGTTGGAAGGGACCTCAGGAGGTCATCTAGTCCAACCCCCTGCTCAAAGCAGGACCAAACCCAACTAAATCATCCCAGCCAGGGCTTTGTCAAGCCTGACCTTAAAAACCTCTAAGGAAGGAGATTCCACCACCTCCCTAGGTAACCCATTCCAGTGCTTCACCACCCTACTAGTGAAAAAGTTTTTCCTAATATCCAACCTAAACCTCCCCCTCTGCAACTTGAGACCATTACTCCTTGTTCTGTCATCTTCTACCACTGAGAACAATCTAGATCCATCCTCTTTGGAACCCCCTTTTAGGTAGTTGAAAGCAGCTATCAAATCCCCCCTCATTCTTCTCTTCTGCAGGCTAAACAATCCCAGTTCCCTCAGCCTCTCCTCATAAGTCATGTGCCCTCCTGTTCTCTGGATCAGCTCCGGTTACAGGCCTGTCTGTTCTTCTCAGTAAGGAGTCCCCAATCACGTAGACCTGCCTTTTCCTGGTAATGGTGTGATTTCCCCTGTTCCCTCTGGCTGCAAGCCCTCTCGATTCCTATTCTCCTAACCCCCTCCTGGGGTTCATATTTGGTTTTGTTATCTTCATTGACTCTTCCCGTTTTCCTATAGGGCTAGCCGTTCTTCTCTTCATCCTTGCCCTCCCACCTTCAGTGACCACCTGCTGTACCCCTTCTTTATTTTCCAACTCCGCAAACCTGTTCTTGAGCTCTATTTCTCCTTCAATAGCCCGCTTTTTCCTGTGCCTGGTTCTCTTAGTCACATGCTTCCACTGTCCATTTTCTTCACCCAGCAGTCTCCCCTCAGAGTTCTTTGATCCTCCTTCCATCTGCAAGTCTGAGCTTTTCCCTTCATACTCCCCATGTCTTTGCTCCATCATCTGTTCGAACCCCCTTCTAAACTCAACCAGAGTTTCCACCTGCATCTCCAATCCTCAGATCTTTTCTTCCAGCAGCTCTATCAGGTGGCACTTAATGTAGACGGAACTTTTTTCAGGTACCCCCTCCAGTATCATGTACATACCGCAGCTTCCACATCCAGTCATCTTAATTGTGTCCTCCACTGCTTGGGTCACTACCACTGCTGCCTCTGTCTCTGTCACAGCCTTCTCACCTAAGTCCTGTTAGTCCGGGAAATGCAAACGAAACCAAAACACCACCACCCACAGCAAAACAAACCCCCAATGAGCACCACAACACAAACTCCCCTGTTTACAGCTCTGTTTGCTGGCTCCTGTGCTGCTGCCTGGCTGCTTGGCTACCTTGATAGGGCCCCTAATCAGAGATGCCCCTGAGCCTAATCAGGGCTCAGCTGCTCTCCCAGCACAAAGCCCCTACAAGCCTCTACACATACAAATAATACAAATACAAAACCTAGGGAGGTGGTGGAATCTAATCCTTAAAGGTTTTTAAGGCCCGGCTTGGCAAAGCCCTGGCTGGGATGATTTACTTGGTGTTGGTCCTGCTTTGAGCAGGGTATTGGACTAGATGACCTCCTGAGGTCTCTTCCAACCCTAATCTTCTATGATTCTATGATAGACTGAGAATAGGTTTTGTGCGGCAAAAATGACAATGTTTAAAAATGAACACCCAGAATGCTTAATTGTGCTTCTGTAATAAAGCTATATAACTCAGAAACCATAAAACAATACTGCCCAAACCTCCAATTTTTCTCCTTTCCTTTGACATAGCATTTCCTCCCCTCCCCCCAAAAAATTCTTCTCTGATAACAGTTTGAAGCAGTAGGCAAATAGGAAAACATTTTGTTCTCACACCTGCACTGTGAATCTTCAATACCGTACATGCTTGGAGTTTCTATGTTTCATTTCCATTGGAAGAGCCACCTATCTAGGGAAAACACAAGAGTGTGGTCTCACAGTAGATTTTTTCCCCATAGTTTTGAAAAATTCTGTAACACCATTTACAGTAGAAAACATGGTTATTCATTACACTGGATTTCTGAAACGAAGGGTAAGTATACTTATGGGGTTCAGATTTAGTTCACAATTTACAAATCAATGATGCTGAAGTGACTTATTCTCCTTTCATGCCAAGCTATTTCTTCAGATTTAATACTGGAAATACAAAATATACAGAGAAAGATTTAGGGTCTAACTAGCTCTGCTTTGGATTATGATAATCAGGGTTGAAAGTAAATGTGCCTTTCTCTCTAATACAGTTGTTGCTGTAACTTATAACTCAACATGGGTAATTGCTTACATTAGTATTTTCTAGCACATTAGCTCTGAGAAAATGAAAGAAAACATTTACCCACATTCGCTAATGCTATCAAGTTCTTCCCCCCAACATCTTAGCACATCCATAGATAACACAGTTTGTTATGTCAGGAGGCTTTGGCTGTTATTGCCTATTGTTATAACTTCCCAGACTACAGTATTAATCTTACAAAGGACTTGAAATTTAATTTGAAGTAATCCAAAAAATGAATATGTCAAGTCTTTTATGCTCTTTGTCATGCCAATGAATAACTGGTATACATTTTTTGTTGTCATTGTTTGTAAGCAAAATTTTGGATAAATGGACTAGGAAGCAGCAGAAGAAAAGTCCTAGTACTGGCAATCCAGACAACCTTTCTGATCCTTTTTGTGTTTTTCGTTGATGAATTCACATCAATTCAGTTGGAACCCAATCGAAAGTCCACTGAAGTCAATGGAAAGAATTCTATTATCTTGAACAGACTTTGGATAGGGCACTCAAAGTCTAAAAACAGAAAAAAAGGGGCTTTTCAATCCCTTGCTTTCTTCTTTTGATTTATGCGTGGGTAAAAGTAAATTTCATCTGCTTCATTGAAATGTATTCTGCATGGTGATATGTCAGACAGAATGATTTCACCAGAATAGTGATAACATTATACAGTGCCATGCTCGTGGGATTATGCTATTGTTTCAGATTTAATTACCAAATTATCACACATTTCCCAAGCTTATGTTCATAAATTGAATCTATTGTCAATCACTTTACTGCTTCTGAATAGCAGAAAGGTGTCTATTGCCGGCATACACTGCTGGACTCATTCTTCTGCATTGCTGGCACCAGGATTGCAGAAGCTATGTCTCTACTTGCACAAACCACTGAGCAATATACTGCTGTTGTTTGTCATCTGCGAACAGACATGTTTGAAAAAACTGTTTTTGTTTGATAGTTTTTAGTGTGAGAAATACTCTGTACAAATGATGGAGGAAAGCTAGGTCGAGGAAAGAATTATCTTTATCATAGTATTTCTAAAAGACAAAGAATTTTATTCACATCCCGATGAACACACACAGCAGTTAAATTATGCAGTTTTAAAATTAGTAATGACAAAACTTGGCTGAATATTTTAATCTTTTACAGGGCCATTTCACGTTTTATTAGGAAATGTTTTATTCTCTGTTTAAAGTTCTTAAGGTCCTCTGGGTTAAGATGGGGAAAATTAAACAATCCTATAAGGTGTTTTCAGTTTGATCACATGAATGTAACAGTAAGAATAATGAAAATCAGGGGCTGGATCAAGCATATCCATGGAGGGGGCCCACCATACATGGATCTCTCCTCCTCTATATGGAAAGAGGGCTGGCAAAGAGATGAGGTTATTCCATGTAAGGAAATAAACTGGAGCCAGGTGAGGCCAGGGAGGCTTACTATTGTCTCCCATCTTGTACACAGAACATAACTGGAAAAAGTAGTAGAGCCCCAGGATGTATGTTACATTTTCTATTGACCTCCCCTGTACATCTGAGAGTCCCAGGTCAGCTGCAGTCAGGAGAGTTCCCTGGCAGCATGGCTTGATTGGACCCACACAGTTAGGGAATAGACAGGGGTGAAAGTGGGCCGGTATGGGCCAGTACAGCATACCGGTAAGAAGCCGATACCAGCCCATATGCAGCTTACGTTAAAATGCTGCCGTGGCAGTGCTGTAAGGAGGTCCTTAAAGTGCTTCTGCAGCAAAGGACCCTCCTTAAAACGCTACCACAGCAGCTCTTTAACATCGCTACCGCTTCCGCCACACCAGCATCCCTGCTGGTAGTGACCCTACCGGCAGGGCTGCCGACGGGGGAGGCAAAAGGGGCAATGATGTTAAAGTGCTGCCCAGCACTTTAACATCATTGCCCTTTTTGCCCCCCCAGCTGCCGACAGGAGGGGGCAAAAGGGGCAGCTGCCCCGGGGATAGCTATTTAAAAGGGCCTGGGGCTCCTGGCTGCCACCACCAGTACCGCAGCAGCGACAGGAGCCCTGGGCCCTTTTAAATTGCCACCGGAGCGGTGGGCGGTGGGGGCCAGGCAGCGTGGATAGGCTGGCTGGAGGAGGCTGACCCCCAGCCCCGCCTTTCCACCTGTACCGGTAAGAGTTTAATATTACTTTCACCCCTGGGAGTAGATGACTGCCAGGAACTAGAGTTGGTATGAGATCCAGAGTCTCTGAGGGCTCATGGGATCTCCCGTATTTTGGAGTAGCTCCCATGGCTTTACCCTGTAGTGAAACCTCCATGAGAGAGTCTTTGTGGAGGGTGGAGAGGGGCTGGCCATGGGTTTTGGTGTTAGTGTTTTCTCACAAGAAACTGTAAAAACATTAGAGGAGCTTGTGACAGTGTACCCCATAAGGCTTTGCGGGGGTGGTGGTGCTTATAAATGTATATATGATATAACTGGAATATGTTTTATGCTACATGTGCCATGTAACATATCTCTGTAAAAGTTATGATCTACTGAATCTATTCCTCCTGTTTGTATGCATGTATCATTTTTGTAGTTGAAGTTATGAATATTGGTTGTATATTTGCTGGTTTTATACATAGCCTTTGTGAGAGCATTGGATCAATGTCTGGGGAAAGGAATGTGCAGGTTAAGAGCCCAGTCAAGAAACTCTTAACAGACAAAAGAAGTTGCAGACACCAATCTAGGTCTGAGCTTGGCCAGGAATGTGGCTAGGCTGGTAACTGAGTTGTGCATGGACATGTGACTTGCCCATGTGACCCCAAAACTCCATCTTGTAACTGGATGCTACACAGGGAGAGGGAGGGGTGGCCACCCAGAGGAGAAAGTCTACTTAAATCCCTGGGAGACCCCTCCATCTGGTCTTCAGCTGGCTAAAGAG
This sequence comes from Chelydra serpentina, assembly GCA_037349315.1. Lineage (NCBI taxonomy): Eukaryota > Metazoa > Chordata > Testudines > Chelydridae > Chelydra > Chelydra serpentina. The sequence goes on from JBAIAC010000004.1 coordinate 74,665,235, forward strand.
AGAGCCTCTCCACCCCCCAATGACATACCTGAAAGAGATTGGAACAAAGCACAAGAACAATAGGGGGTGTGAGCGATTGCTGGACCCAGGCTAGGAGGACCATAGCCTGTAAAAGGAAGTTTACTGGAACTGGTGAGGTTTTTATCTGTATTCAGTTTGATTAGACATAGACTTGCGTGTTTTATTTTATTTTACTTGGTAATTCACTTTGTTCTGTCTGTTATTACTTGGAACCACTTAAATCATACTTTCTGTACTTATTAAACATGTTAGTACCTGGAGGGGGGCAAACAGCTGTGCATACCTCTGTATCTGTGAAATAGAGGGTGAACTATTTATGAGTTTACCCTGTATAAGCTTTATACAGAGTAAAACAGATTTATTCAGGGTTTGAACCCCATTGGGAATTGGGCACCTGGGTGTCAAAGGCAAGTGCACTTCCTGAGCTGCTTCCCGGCAAGCCTTCAGCTGTTAGGGGATGTGGTTCAGACCTGGGTCTGGGTTGCAGCAGGCTAGCGGGTCTGGCTCAAACCAGACAGGATTCTGGAGTCCCAAGCTGGAAAAGGCAGGAAAGCTGGGGCAGAAGTAGTCTTGGCACACCAGGTGCAGCTCCAAGGGGGTTTCTGTGATCCCAACCCGTCACAGAGATTTTCAAGGGTATTAGGTTGATGATGTGTACTGAGTTCTGGTAAGCAAGTTTGCAGCACAGCTTTCTCTTTTTGATTGCCTCACTATTTTTGTAGTTGTGACATTAGCTTCTGCACTTTTGGTTCAAAACTAATAAGGCTTCTAGCTATTTAATGTCAAGCTTGCATGATACTATGTGATATCATCTAATCTTTTAAAGTTACTACCTAATTCTAGTTAAATTTTCTGAAGTTAGACATTAATGGGATAGCATCTGACTTGAAATTGAACTCATGAATGAAATTATGAGCTGTGATTTAGCTGCTAGTGTTCATTTTGCAAGGTTGCACTTCCAGAACTCCCAGATTTAAGGAAAGGAAATGTTGTACTGTTCCTTCAGATTGAAGATTCCAGAGTTTGATCTTGCAGTAAACTTATAGGCCCTTGTCTGAGATAGCCTTCATTGAATGAGATCTATTTGAATGTATTTTATTTCAGGACATCATGATGCAAACCTACTCTACCATCATATTTGGATGTGCTAACAGGTGTGAAACCTTGCATTTATTATAGACCTGACTTAAAATACCATTTTTAAAAGGAATACTAAGCTGTAAGGGCAACATTTTGTTATCAAAAGCTCAAATGAAATTCCTTGTGAAACAATATGAGGCAGAGTTCAGTCCCCAGCATTTTTATCTGTGATGTTTATGATGGTACTAATGAGTGTTCATCCTCTCCCCCACATTGAATCTCCTTTTGTTTTTACTGGCCCATTATAACTTCTCTGATCACTAAATTTTTCCCCTCTGTCCTATACTGGTGTTTGAGACACCTCCCAGTTTAGAATAATTTTAATTGCATGTGATGGTCCATTTATTCTCTCTTCTAGAGCATTAATAAAGCTGCTAATTTAGCACCACATACTCCAATCTTGATATATTGCTCGTTGTCTTTATCCTTTTTTTATAGTTCTTCAGATAGTTTTCAATCTATGTGACAGTGTTGATCTCCAAGGCAATTTGAATTAATTTTTCAAGTAATATTTGACAAGACTTCTATCACATGCTTTTGTAAAGAGTATATTACATCTACTGCATTTAGTAAAAAATTAGATCAAGCATGCCTTACATGATTTGCTCTTTACAAACCCAGACTGTTTATTGATCATAATTCTTTTATCTACTAGATGCATATCTTTTTTTAATTTTTTATTTTATTATTTTATTGAGGATTAAAATTTTCTATATGGTTAAGAACTGTAATTAAACTTTGTTGATTGTTTGTTTTTAGGGCTGTTGATTAATCACAGTTAACTCATGTGATTAACTCAAACAACTTAATCATGATTAAAAATTAATCATGATTAATTTCAGTTTTAATCATACTGTTAAGCAATAGAATACCAAGTTAAATGTATTAAATATTTTTAAATCTTTTTCTACATCTTCACATATATTGGTTTCAGTTACAACACAGAATACAAAATGTACACTGCTCACTTTATATTATTATTTTTCATTACAAATATCTGCACTCTAAAAATTGTAAACAAAAGAAATTGTATTTTTCAGTTCACCTCACACAAGTACTTCCGTGCTATCTCTTTTGTGAAAGTGCAACTTACAAATGTAGATTTTTGTTACATAACTGCACTCAAAAACAAAACAGTGTTAAACTTTAGAGCCTACAAGTCCACTCAGTCCTACTTCTTGTTCAGCCAATCGCAAAAAACCCAAGTTTGTTTACATTTATGGGACATAATGCCTAATGTAAATTATTATTTACAATGTCACCAGAAAGTGAAAACAGGTGATCACATGGCACTTTTGTAGCAGGCATTGCAAGGTATTTATGTGCCAGATATGCTAAACATTCATATGCCCCTTAATGTTTTTACCACCATTCCAGAAGACATGCTTCCATGCTGATGACACTCGTTAAAAAAATAATGCGTTAATTAAATTTGTGACTGAACTCCTTGGGGGAGAACGGTATGTCCTCTTCTCTGTTTTATCTGCATTCTGCCATATATATCATGTTATTGCAGTTTCGGATGATGACTCAACATATGTTGTTCATTTTACGAACACTTTCACTGCAGAGTTGACGAAACGCAAAGAAGGTACCAATGTGAGATTTCTAAACATAGCTACAACACTATACCCAAGGTTTAAGAATCTGAAGTGCCTTCCAAAATCTGAGAGGGACAAAGCATGGAACATGCTGTCCAAAGTATAAAAGAGCAACAGAACAATGCAGAAACTACAGAACCCGAACCACCAAAAAAAAATCAACCTTCTGGTGGTGGCATCTGACTCAGATGAAGAAAACGAACATGCGTCAGTCCACACTGCTTTGGATCATTATCGAGCAGAACCCATCATCAGCATGGATGCATGTCCTCTGGAATGGTGGTTGAAGCATAAAGGGACATATGAATTTGTAGGGCATTTGGCACATAAATATCTTGTGATACTGGCTACAACAGTGGCATGTGAACACCTGTTCTCACTTTCAGCTGATATTAAAAAAGAACAGGATTACTTGTGGCACCTTAGAGACTAACAAATTTATTTCAGCATAAGTTTTTGTGGGCTACAGCTCACTTCATCAGATGCATAGAATGGAACACACAGTAAGCAGATCTTTATACATGCAGAGAAACATGAAAAGGTGGAAATACCTATACCAACTCCAAGAGGCTAATTAATTAAGAGGAACTATATCAGCAGGGGAACAAAACTTTTGAAGTGATAATCAAGATGGCCCATTTTGGACAGTTGACACAAAGATGTGTGTGAGGATAGGGGAAATTCAAATAGATTGAATTTCCCCTAGTTAACTATCCTCACTCACACCTTTGTGTCAATTGTCCGAAATGGGCCATCTTGATTATCACTTCAAAAGTTTTTTTCCCCTGCTGATATAGTTCCTCTTGATTAATTAGCCTCTCAGGCTATGGCTACACTGGCACTTTACAGCGCTGCAACTTTCTCGCTCATGGGTGTGAAAAAAACACCCCCCTGAGCGCAGCAGTTACAGCGCTGGAAAGCACCATTGTAGCCAGTGCCAGCACTGTAAGCTATTCCCCTCGTGGAGGTGGAGTGCCTGCAGCACTGGGAGAACTCTGGCCCTGGACCCCATTTCTGTTAAGGGCTGTACAAACACAGAACAAAAAGACAAATGCTGCCCCACAGAAATTACAATCTAAGTTTAAAACAAGAGACAACAGATGGATACACAGAGACTAACAGGGGAGTACAAGGAAACACTGACACTATATTGGTCAGCATGATAAACTGTGGTCATCACACCAGCAGCCTAACTGTTGTAGGAATTAGTGACACAATTTGTGAATGACAGGGGTCAAGGAGGCCACCATACATCTCGAAATTTTGGCCAACTGCCTTCAACCTTATTAAATCCATAACACGATTACCTCTCAGAGCAACATGTCTTGGCAACAAAAGGAAAAAGGATCTAGATCTAGCGCATACCATTCCCAGAACTCAACCTATCCCCTTAAACTAAGGCCCATCAGAACCTGTGCTACCCAATGCCTTTTCTAGCCTGCGATTCAGAACAGCTTATGGCCTGGGAAACCACCAAGCCTTGTAAGATGGTTCAGGCTTCTCTGTGAGTTCAACCCCCTTTTGTAAGCAAGATATGTTGATGCCTGATCTGCAGGGAAAAAAGGCTTCATCCTAAGTCTCTCCCCTTGCAGGTTTGAGATAAGCATCCCCAATAACTACCTGATGAAAAGCAGTTCTAATACTCTGATGCCTGGATCTACCACACACAGTTGTGACCCTGTGAAACTAAAAATCACAAATTCATTCCAATTCAGCAAATGGCTTATATCAACCAACTGTCTAAGTGCTTCACACCAACTGACTGTGAAGTCCTCAAATACCAATGTTATCCAACCACAAAAATTATTCTCTGACCCCAGTCAACTAAGCAACTGTTGAAACCTGTGAAATCCTTACAACTTCACACAAAACAATTGCACAACTTGCCAAGTCCACAGGAGCTTGCACAACTGATCCAACTCCCTTAATATCCTTAATTAGTGTCAAAGTATGTGATACCCACACCACATAAAACCACAAGAATGCTTCGGTCCAGGTGACTAGAATTCTTCCACTTTTGCACTGTTCTGTGAAAATCCTAAATGTAACTGTAAGACAAAAGAACTCACAACTATATTAGCATCCACTCATAATAGGATGTGGTGTGGGACAGGGGATGGTGGGAATGATTTTGCAGTGATGAGTAGAGCAAGAAAGAGGACCTCTTCCATACTACTTAACTGCCCTGCATCCCAGTCAGCCTGTGGCAGGTATCTGAGAGTTCCCCTCCCAGTAGACCTGGCTTATTGGCTGACTGCTGTTACAGGGCTACCCCAGGGGTTTTGATTACCTTCTTGGTCCCATCCTGCAAATCCGCAGTAGCTATGAAGGCCAGCCTGTTTTCACTTACATTTAGAGCAGGGGTGGGCAAACGTTTTGGCCCGAGGGCCACATCGGGGTTGCAAAACTATATGAAGGACTGGCTAGGGAAGGCTGTGCCTCCCAAAACAGCCTGGCCCCCTTTGCCTTCCCACCCCTTGACTGCCCCCCTCAGAACACCCGACCCATTCAATGCCCCCTGCTCCTTGTCCCCTGACCGCCCCCTCCCAAGACCCCCCACCACTAACCACCCCCCCTCCGTGGCCGCACCCCATATCCAACCCCCTCCTGCTCCTTATCCCCTGACTGCCCCCACCCAGGATCCCCCGCCCCAACCACCAACCCAGGACCCTACCCCCATCTAACCGCCCTGCTCCCTGTCCCCTGATTGCTCCGACCTATCTACACCCCTGTCCCCTGACAGGCCCCCCGGGACTCCCACACCTATCCAACCCCCCCTTTCCATGTCCCCTGACCGCCCCCCCAAACCCCCGCCATATCCAACCACCCCCTGCTCTCCATCCCCTGACTGCCCCTCGGGACCCCATGTCCCTTATCCAACCTCCCCGCCCCCTTACCATGCTGCTCAGAGTGGCAGGACTGGAAGCCATGCCGCCTGGCCGGAGCCAGCTGCACTGCCCACGAGGTGGGACAGCAGGGGAGGGTCCGGGGGCTAACCTCCCCGGCCGGGAGCTCAAGGGCCAGGCAGGACGGTGTTGCAGGCCGTAGTTTGCCCACCTCTGATTTAGAGCTTTATGAGTATGGTGACATTTTCTTGTCTGCATATTAATGAAATACAGCAAGGCAGAGGGCCTGACTCACACTTACATCAGTGCAACTCTGAATAACAGTGATATTTTCAATTTATAATGGTGTAAATGTGTATAAAACACATATAGGTTTCTATAATCCTAGATTAACACACACAAAACTAAATGAAATGACATTTTGTAGATATAAATTTAAATAATAGCATCTGAAGTGTGTCCCAAATATGAACCCATAAAATTTTTTAATGTGATATCTGTGCATTTTTAAGAATCACCAATTTCCCTGTTTAGCCATTTCTCACTCTTTAGGTCTTTGAACACCAGGCAGGAAGTTGCTAAATACCTGTGTCCTCCAGGTTATCTAATGAGAGTTTGTTCTGTTTTCTGAGTGTTTCTCTTGCTCAATAATAAGACTCTTTTTTGCATCATCAGTATCTTGTTATCTTCACTCCTTCAGTGAACTCAGTGGTCTCTGTTGAATACCATGAGACTGTTTCAAACTTTCCTACCTTGGAGAGATTGAGAATGAGGTGGGAGTGTTGATACACTTAAAAATTTATCACATTGCTACTTGCGCAGCACTGGAATACAAATAAAAAAACATGGCTTCCTAAATAAAACATGATTTCACTGAGTTCTTTCCATGTCTGTTTTACCTACCGCGTTAAGGATAGCCTAATATAGACTGTATCAACTTAAAAATTATACATTTATAAAAAGAAACATGGTGTTTGTTAGAGTTCTCTATTCTTGGACAATTAGAAATAGACTAGAGGAGCTCGTTTCATTTTTACTTATAGTTATTCTTTCTGATTCTAATGAAACAACACAGTTTAGGAAATATTAAATACAAGCTGAAAATTTTTGTTCTTGGAGTTTTGTTTTAATATCATTGACACATTTATTTTGTTTTATAAAAGCTTTTTTTTTACGAAAGTGTTGAGCCAAATTTGAGACAATGAAACGCCTCTCAGTGGCTCTCAAATCTTAGTAATTCGTTTATGGATGTATCTTGTCTCTTCATAGGAGAAAATAAATAGCTAGAGCCTAGCCATTTGAAAAATACCCTTCATCATACACAAGCTTGTTATCAACTCCAGCTGACTAGATTTTGGATCAGGCTCTTAAATTTTTTCCAATGAAATGTAAGGGATATATAATTCTTTCAAAACAGTTCAATTTCCCATCTCCTCGGATTATGTTTTTTTCCTCCTAAGAGTAAGGAAGGGTATTCTGGACAGTGAGAAAAGTTGAAAGTTTCTAAAAGAAAACTCCAAAAAGGCTCCAAGGAAGACAATGTTGGTTTATGCGGAAAAGGAGGAATTAAATGCCATTTTGCTGATTTGCATATATATGAAGAGATGATACTATAGAAGGAGGTTTCATTTGGATTCAGTCTTTTAAATAAAATATGGATATTTTAAATGAAAATGCAAGTGGATGTAGTGCTTTTTATTCAGCTTGCCCTGAATTGTGCATAAGGGAAGGACTGAATGCTAACCTGACTAGTCATTATAATTCGTTAAGGTGCTAAGCTGTTGGAGTCCCTCAAATAGAAAATAGCTAGTAAGGCTCTTCAGGGGTGGCTTTTTATTTATGCTGTAAATTATGAGCTGCAGAGAGGCCCAGAGCATCTTTCAAAGGAGCCAAGAGGGTTGATAAGAAGGAGAATCTGGACAAGACTTACAATAGGAAAAGAATCATGCTGGGTTTTCACAGCAAGGATGGACCAGATGATCTGTATTTCTAAGTAAAATCGGAATGCTTACCCTGGGGCAATTTGGCACCAACCTTTGGTGGGTACAGCTGTGCTAATGGGAGCCATGTACATAGGCACTATTTAAATTCTAATATATTGTTTAAAGTTTAATACTTTGATAGTGATTAGTGATGTGTTTGTGTGTTGGGTTGTTGTTTTTTTGTGTGGAATGGATTTGCATAAAGAATGTGTAGACCATTGTGTAAAATTCTGCTTTACATAACCTAGGCTATAATATTAACATGATAGCACTGTTTACAGAGATGTGTGAAGAGATTGTGTTCATAGTGTTTTGCAAAATTTTATCAATCAATATTTGCTGTGTGTGAATGTATACAGTATTGTTGTGATGGGGTGAGATTCCCACACTAGCTCTGAAAAAGCAGAATTGGGCCAAGTGGACCCGATCGGCTAATTAGGCTGCAAACAAGGGAGCTATTGGCTGAAGGCAGCTAATTAGAGAGAGGCTCACCTGTGCAGGAACAGGTTGGGCCTATAATGCCAGGAAGCTGCCTATAGACTGGGGCTACTGCTGAGAAAAGGTAGTCTCTCCCTGGGAAGAGGGAGGAGGGTTCTTAGAGCTGGTGCATCCAGAGAGGAACCAGAATGTAGAAAGCATTCCAGGGAAGGAGCAGTGAGGGCAGAGGGATGAAGCCCAGAACAGCTGAGCTGAGGGTCCCTGGACTGGAACCCTGAGTAGATGGTGGGCCTAGGTTCCCTCACCAACCACTGAGGCAGTGGCACTGGGCCAGTGAATGGGAAGATTGCCTAGGACTGTTGAAGGCATGAACTCCAGACAGGGGAACACTGACTGATCTAGCCAAAGGGCTAAGTGACGAAGAGGATGCTGTGGGTTCTGGAGCAAGAGGAGCTACAGACCAGAGTCAGAGTGCTGGTATGCAAACCATGGACAGAGGCATTGACCTCAAGAGCTAATCCCCAGAGTAACCAGGAGGAGGCACCTGACGAGCGGTGAGTGCAGCATCCCATAACACTGTCCTATAATAGGGTTGGTTGTAATGGATGTATTGCAAAAAAGAATCTTAGAGTTTTGGGGTTCCAAATAAGTGAAAAAAATACCTTTCCCCCCACATTCCCACTTCCTTCATGCCTCAACTGCATGTTCCTGCTGAATGTCTGTACTTTGGATATCCTCCAGCAAGAGTCTACTACCTGACTTCATCAATAATGAAGTCTCTCATTACAGACCCAATGTCATCTGGAAAGGAGGATTTCTGAAGAGTGAATGAAACAGCTGTTACCTAGTGTGGGGTAGAATCAATGACTTTATAAAAATTTGCAGCTGCCAAGTACCAAGTTTAATAGTTGAAAGGCACTGTACAGGAAAATTACCTGTTTCTTAACTATTGGTTTTAAATACCTAGATTTAAAAAAAAAATCTCATGGCTTTTTTCAAGATAAGATTCTTCTGTTTTTCACAACATTCATTAAGAGATGATGGCTTAAATTAAAATTCTCTGACTTACTCAAATCAGAAATTCTATTTTCTTACACAAAATGAGTCACAAAAGGGGAACCAATTATTGGCTGGAGTTGTCAATACATCAAAAAGTTGCTATATTTTGGCTTGATTTTCAGAGGTACTGGGCACCCACAATTCCCATTATAATCATTAAGAAAGAAAGGGAGTTAGCACCTATGAAAATCAGGCCATTCATTTTTGGAATTGGGGGAGGTCTTCTGTTGTGAATGAATGCATAAATTGACACAATATTTTGAAAAAACTAAAAATATGATGTAACAATAATTGTTGAATTTTTAAGAAGTTTGCAAGGAGGATTCATTTTTAGAATATCAAAAGCTTGGTACCATAATTACTAAGAAAAATTTTTAAACTGCGTGTAGCATGATGATTCATTTTGTTGGTACTAAATCATATGCTCACTTTAGGATTAACTTCATTTTGGGGCCAGGATTGATCAACATTACAGAGAGAAGCTGGGATTTAAATTAAAACTCAGTTGCTCAATACTGTCTTTCCTCTCCATCAATTCACAGTTAGTTTAATAGCAGTGCAGAAAATATAAGATCTTACTAGTTTATTCATTACCAAAGAACTATGGGCCTAATCTGTAGTTTCTTATTTGTGCAAACACCCACTGAAGTCAATTTAAAAAAAAATGCTTAACGTCTGATATTTAAAGTCACAACCGTAACAGCATTGTGAATTGTGACTTTTATGACACTCTTAACTTTGTCTCCTTACATCTTGTTGGCATAGCCTATACATGTCTGGTGTCACTTTATTGAAACCAGTGGAGTTCCTCCAGGTATAAATCTGGTCCAGGGTTCTCTAACAGAGGTTCAGAGAAGACTAAGTAGTGTTAAAACCTAGTGGATTCTTTAATATGCCATAGATCATATTGTATTCCACTTATTTTGACCACATTACTCAGGGCAGCTACTTTAGTAGAACATCTCCCATTGATCCAGTTTAGCCCAGTGATAGCCAATGGATGGATTGCTGCTTAACTTATCTGTGCCTCACATTTCTTATCAGTAAATTAGAGCTCTGAGAGCAATGGATGAAAAGGTATGTTATTTATAATTATTCATTTTATCTAATCATAACTCATCTGAATAATGAAATGGCAAACAGCTGTCAGACAACCCAAACAGTACAGCTGTGATAAATGAAGGGTACCGGGGGTGGGGGGTAGCTCCCTTCTATAGACACCCACCCAGCCAGTTAGCTGTTCTCTGCTTGCTTTACCTGTAAAGGGTTAACAAAGTGCCCCAGGTAAAGGAAAGGGAGTGGACACCTGACCAAAAGAGCCAATGGGAAGGCTAGAACTTTTTAAAAAATGGAGAAAAAGCTTTCCCTTTGTCTCTCCATTGTTCTCTCTTGGCTGAAGAGACAGGGGCAGCAGGAATGCTGTGTAAAGTATGAACCAGGTATAAAAAGTTATCTTCTATACCTAGAAGGATTCATTGGGACAGGGAATGTTTAGGTAGATGCGATCAGGTTTATTTCTTTATTTTAGCTTGTGGATTTCTTCTGTGCTAAGCTCAGGTATTTTTGTTTTCTTTTGCAATGTTAAGCTGCACCCCAGGGAGCCATTCCTGATTTTTAACCCCTTTTCAGTTGCTTTATAACATCTAGCAATAGCCTGATTTTCCAGATGTGTTTCCTTTGTTCTTTTTTTAATAAAATTTACCTTTTTAAAAAACCTGATTGTTTTTGTGTCTTAAAGGTCTGTGGATACGTTTTTCAATTAGCTGGTGGCAACATCTCGGTTTCCCTTTTGTTTGTTTTCTTTCTCGGCTTTCCCGAGGGAGGGGTAGAAAAGCCGAGGGGCCTCAGGGAAAACTTTCCAAGTGAGTTTTCCCAGGATTTTCAAGAGGCAGTTTTTTTCACTTGGGTGATGGCAGCATTTACCAAGCCAAGGTCAGAGAAAAGCTGTAACCTTGGGAGTTTAATAAAGCCTGGCGTGGCAAGTATTAATTTTTGGAATCCTTGAGGGCCCCCACCTTCTGCACTTGAAGTGCCAGAGGGGGGAATCAGCCTTGACAACAGCCTTTTCTATTTTTTTACTTACTGCATTATTTTTGTTCCCAGAAGTTCCACAGAATAATCTCAGCATAGTGACCATGGTGCTAATAATTTGTCCTGGGAGCATCTTAGTGCCCTCAGGAGAGCCACTTCTGAGAAAATGCACTGGAAACTTTTAGTGGTTGTAATTTCTGAAATAAAATTGATTAAAATCTCATTGTAACCAAAAGTTAGCAAAGACACTTCCTGTAGGATGTTCTACGTGGTGTTCATAAAGTAGATAAATGATATGTATGAAATGCAGTATAAATGAAAGAAAAGGAAACTACACTCAGATATTACACTGCTGAGAGCCATGTAAGTACCTAGAAAGACGGAGATAGTAGGATCATTTCTTTCAGTCAACTACCTGCTATGCAGCTGGTGTTCACCAGGTGGCACACAACTCTTTTTTCCCTTCATGCATATTCTCCATCAAGCTGTGCATGCAACTCTATACTGGAACATCCTGAGCACTGGAACATCACTCTGACTTCTCATATATTGAACTTACTATGCATTGCTCTTCATCTTACTTTCTCCCTTTTGTGCAGAATTGCTGGGTCTGGTGCTTGAGTATGGGTTATTTGCAGTCCAAGCTCTGGGACTCTCCCATACAGGCCGGCTCCAGGCACCAGCTTTCCAAGCTGGTGCTTGGGGCGGGATCAAGAATGGGGGGGCAGTCCGAGTCCCACGGCAGCAATTCGGCAGCAGGTCCGTCACTCTTCCCACCGCCGAATTGCCGCGGCAGGACTCGGACTGCCGCCCTATTCTCACCTGTTGCGGCGGCAATGGGGCAGCAGATCCGCCACTCTTACCTTGCCGCTGCAGGACTTGGAGTGTTTGCGTTGCGGGCAGGGCCCCGCAACGTCGCCCGGCATAGGGGGCGGGGCCCCGCAATGTCACCCGGCGTCGGTCCTCCTCCCTGATCATTGATGTTTCACTTACCGTTTCCATTTCCTTTTGCTCCCCTCAGAACAGTGCTTGACTACTGCAGCAATAGTGGCAGAGAAGGGAGGGACAAGAAAAGAGATTAAAAATCCAACATACAGGCAGTGGTTATAAAATGTTCAACAGAGATTTCTTGTTTTTTGCCTTTAGAATGCAGCAGATTATCCCAACTGGCAGGTATTAAAAACAAAACGATTCCCAGGGAATAATGCTTCCAGGTCCCATAAAAAATTTACTCTCAAAAATGCAAATGAGTTCAATGCAAATATCTCGTCAATACTTATCACCCAAGCCATGTTACAGCTACCAAAAGATCCTACTTATGCCGACCCCAAACATTCAAAAATAACGAGTCAGGCCCCAAAGTTTCATGAGGTTGGCTTAAAGAAACATGACTTTTTTTAAAATAAACTTTTTGTTTGTCTTTTGTTTTTTATGCATTAGGGTACGCTTTGGTCAAGCTTTCATACTTTTCTGCATAACCATGAGAGCTAGATGCTTATTTAAAAAACCCTGAGGTCCTCACAAAAATCCCTGAACTCCAGGAGTGGAGGCTTTAAGAAAAACACGAAATACTGTTACACTCATGATGAAATTGTGAGACTTGGTAAAACTCCACAAAAATGCCCTGCCAAGTTTGATTTTTATCTTGGAATCTCCCTAAAAACTACATTGAACTCAAGCCCAGTCAATGGCACTAGAACTGTGGTTTGTGATATAATCTTGAGACCATATTGAGTTTCACTCTGACAAAATATTACTTAAAATGTCTGTCATTTATATATAAACTTAGGGCCCTACCAAATTCACGGCCATGAAAAACACATCATAGACCTTGAAATATGGTCTCCCACCGAGAAATCTGGGGTTTTGTGTGCTTTTGTGACAGATTTATGTTACCCTATTCTATACAGATTTCACGGGGGGAAAACCAGCATTTCTCAAATTAGGAGTCCTGACCCAAAAGGAATTGCAGGGTGGGGGGTGGGGGTCACAAGGTTATTTTAGGAGGGCCTCAGTATTACCACCCTTACTTCTGCACTGCCTTCAGAGCTGGGTGGCTGGAGAGTGGCGGCTGTATTAATTAGCTTGCATTGTCCAAGGGAATCTTGCAGTGTAAAATGGCGTAATCCTGAGGTACAAGGCTGGGAGCTTCGGTGATTTTCCTCTCTGTATATGGTTCATGAGTGGCTCAGGGAATAGTCATGAAATTTAGCTGGGTATGTTGCTCCACATGTTGATGGCTGAATGAGCACAGCATCTGGAGGGGTTTGCTGCTTGTCACTGGCATCACTGTCCAGACTGGAGATTTAAGGGGGCACAGCAGTCCTGCAATTCCAGGGATCCCATAATATCAATGCATCAGATTCAAGCACTGCTGTCTTCAGTTCAAGCAAACTGCTTCAGAATAGAGAGATCTTCCAAAAACAATATTAGTGTTGGAGGAGGCTTTTGTCTCATCTGAAAAATTCGGACATTGCTGAATGTTATAAAATAGGAATGGGACTATGTCTCCAGAAGAGTCCTATTCAGATTAGTACAGAAAAAATAAAGGTTAAATAAAAAATATAAAAATGTCAGACATATGGCACTGCAGTACTCAGTGCATAATTAACTATTCTAGCAACATTTCATAGTCTATGCATATGCAAAATCTGATACTGCAGGCAGAAGAATCAGCATAGGAAAAGTTCATCTTTGAAGTGCTCCCTTTGATAGTGTCAGTGAACATAGTGCTGATCCATAACTAAATTCTATATTTTAAATACACTACTTCTAAAACATTCAGAGGGCATGGAAGAAATAATGCTGGCAAATCTTTATATCTTTCTGACTAATGACTTAGCAGAAAGTATCAGAATAAACCAGGAATGACCTTTGGAACCACTTTCTGAGATTATGTCTTTCCATATATAAGGCTACTGCAGAGCTTCATACCTAATGCTAAATTAGTCTAACTAATCTGCTGGGAAACACCTTCTTTTTATAGATAGTTTAATCTCGTTGTAACTGTTGGTTTCCTCTTCAGTTAAAACATTTTTAAAAGAAGTTGGACAAAGACAAGACAATCTATGGATAAGGATGGAATGACCTTCTTTCGGAGAAACTTAGATCAATGTTCTAATGCACCATATACATTGGTAACAAAAGCTAGCTTCTGAGAAACTTTAATGACACCCCAAAATATGTTACTAGTCAGTTCATATTTTGTTCAGATTATGATGATATATGTATATATATATATGAAAAATCTAAGGATACTGCTGTTGTCTCTTGTTCTGTGTGTGTACAATGTCTAACATAAGGAGACCCCAACCTCAACTGGGGCATCTAGGTATTACTGTAATTCAGATAAGAATGATAGAGGATGAATATTTTCTTCTTATTTATGAACCAAATATAAGATAATTTTTTTCACATTCAGTCTTTGAAATGCTGAAATTCTCATATTTAAAGACAATGAAAACATTTTAAAAAATAGGACTCTCGTAGCAAAGATTACACAAACAATGGAAAATTGAGACTTTTCAGGTAATTAAAAACAATGTCTATTAACCTGACTATAACAGCTGTGGCAGGTTCAAGTTTCTTTAATATTCCTGAAGGGCAATTAATCTTAGCTACATATTTTAACCACCAATTATATTAATTGAGATACAAGAGCACAGTCTGTTTTATTTGTTTCAGTAATCACTCTGAAGTGTTTAAGTCAATTCAAGAATATTTAAAAAAAAACTGTTGTCAAGAAATGACAATGGGAAACTAAATTTAGCTAAACCTGGAGATGAGAGAATCAGTTTTTTTTAAAAGACAGATTAAATATACAAGTTGAAAATACAGGAAAACTTTTACTTTGTATCATAATTACCAAAATATGTAACAAACATGGTGAATATAACTTTACCCCATGGGTATTTCCATTGATTTCAATGAGACTTTTCACAGAGAAAGGGCAAAACTCCACCATCTTTACAAACACTATCAGAGCAGTTTCCATTCATTCAGCCAGTAGGAGGAAGTGAAACATGTTTAACACTTTTAACTTTCCATCCAGCAGAAAAGGCATAGGTGGGGTACATACAAGCTAACAGGTTCAAGTATATTTTTGAAAACACCGACAATGATTAAATATTTTCCAGTTTATTAAGTATATCCCAAAAGGTTAAATCTATGAAGTGTCAAATGCTTTGCTTTTTTTCATGCATAATTACTTTAACTTTGAATAAAATCGAAGGCAAAGTAAATTTTATTTTTAATAACTGTGGAACAACCCTTGTTTAGTCTTGACTCCAAGCACATTTTGTGTCAGTGTGTTAAAAACAATTCTTGTATTAGAAGACCAGCTCTTCAAGAATGAATCATTAAAATATCTCAAATGAAGTAGTTTCATTCACGTAGATTAGGCATCTCAACCTTTGGCACACGGCTCGCCAGGGTAAGCCCCCTGGCGGGCCGAGACGGTTTGTTTACTTGCCGTGTCCGCCAGTTCAGCCAATCGTGGCTCCCACTGGCTGCAGTTCTCTGTCCCAGGCCAATGGGGGCTGCAGGAAGTGGCACGGGCCGGGCGATGTGCTGGCCACCGCTCCCCACAAGGGGCTTACCCTGGCAAGCTGCGTGCTGAAGGTTACCAATGCCTGACATAGATGATGTTGGAAAAGTAATGGCTGAAGGACAATACCATGAGCACTTCCAGTTACTCAGTTCACAGGGATAACTAATTGTTCTGTAAGGTGCTTCAGAATAATAGCACAAAAGATCAGGTACAGTTACTGTCTTTTCTGACACTAACAAATCCATGCATATTCTTTGTAGATACTTTTCTATTAGTTATTAATATGTGTACTTTCTATTATCTGGAAGTATTATTTAATATCTTAGTTTATTTATTAATTATGCAGCATGTCATTTTGCTTTTGATCATGATCCTGCAAATCCTGAAGAGTCTAAATGAACTCATTGGGACTATTCTCCTCTTCCTCCTCATCCCTCAGTATCACATCATGGGTATATTTTTGTTTTGTTTTGGGTATATTTTTTTTTGTATTTAAACAAATATCATTCACAACATACTATATATTTAAGCATAAAAAGGGGAAAGTTACTGTTGAAAATTTTTCCCCATGAGTCTCCAATAAATCCTGATCATGAACCAACTCTATGGGTTTGGGTAGTTGGGAGTTTTGTTAAACCCTCCACAGAATTCCTGCATTTTAGGTGCTCAAACACATTTGTTCTTGTATTTTCTTTAAAATGCTCACAATACCTATGATGAGTGCTGTCTTCAGGAGGTCACTGTTTGTTATGTCTTGCACTCCTAATATCTTCTTGAGCTGCTCATTCATATCCTCGAGAATCATTCTAATAATCACGGGATCATCTTTGTTCTAGTTTTCCAAAGTTGTTCCAGTCTGTGGCATCGTTTTTCACTTTTCTCCATCTCCTTTCCTTGTTTATTTTGTATGTTTCTGTCTGCTGGTATGGCAACATAAATTAACACAATTGTGTGTCTTTTCTACAACCACTATGTCCAGCCTGTTTCCCTGAACCCTTCAGTCCGTGATAATTACCAGATCCTGCGGGCCAAGGGATGTGCTGGCTGCTGCTTCCCGCAGCCCCCATTGGCCTGGAGTGGTGAACCGTGGCCAGTGGAAACTGCAATCGGCCAAACCTGCGGATGCGGCAGGTAAACAAACCGGCCTGGCCCGCCAGGGCTTACCGTGGCATGCCGCATGCCAAAGGTAGCCGATCCCCAATATAGTCTCTCCCGGACAGGCTCCTGCAGCCACTCAGTACATTCTCCATTGTCTCTTCCTTTTTGGCACACATCCTGTAGTCCAGGGAGCAGTTATCAGTTAATTTTGTTTTGAACATAATTAAGCCTTAATGACTGCTCTTGTGCACTCATAATGAGCTTCTCTGTCTCTCTTTTGAGGTATCCTTTTACAAGTCATGAGTTTGTTAATCTCCACTTACTCTTCATCACAGTCTGTGCATTGATTTCTGTGGAAATTTTCTGATTCTTTTTTTTGTGTGTGTGACTTGCTCTCTCCTTTCTTTTGTTTTCTTCGACTTAGCCTTTGCTTGTTGTCATGACCTTATGATCTTTTATTCAGGCTAACTCTTATATTTTGAAATTATATTCTTAGCTGTCAATTGCTTCCTTCACATATAGCAGACCTTTTCCTCCATCACATTATCAGATGTACATCCTGTCCATGTCTTGACTGATATTCATTATTCTGTGCATCACCAGGAGCTTTCTTGTTTGGTTGTCAAATTTTTCTTCTCCTCTTGATTCCCCTTGATCACTCCGGCAGTGTACCATACTACTGATATCACTGACATATTAATGGCTCAGATCAAATTATTTGAACTGAATTTTGTCCTTGGAGTAGTTCTTATTTGACAATAATATTCTTTCCTCCTTTCTTATGTTGTAACTCTGACAGTTTCCTAATTCTAAGGTATTTGTAGGGGCCATGTTCAGAGATATCTTGGAGAGTAACTTCATTAACTTGTATGCCATTCGATTATAACAGTTTGCTCCTCTTTACCTACACATATTTAGCCAAGTCAACCTGTATTTTATATCTTCACTAAACCTTTTTACACATCATCAATCTCTGTATGTCTTTTTGCGACCGTCTATAGGTAGTTTCAGATTATCATTGTATAACAAATGGTTAACTGATAGGGTTGCCTCTCTCTGCTGATATGATAAACATAATTTATCACACAGCATCCATGTGAGCAACACCAGCATCGCTAACATGAGCAACATTGGTGATAAGATATCTTCTTGAAAGGGTCCTCTTTTAACTTGGACTTCATCAAAGGGAGTCCGTTCCAAGTAGAGTCAAGTTGGCTGCTAAGGAAAGGAAATGTTCTTTGCATTAATCTTGTGGTTTTTCAGTATCTCAATCCATACATGTAGGAGGTTGTCATATGCTTTTCAAAACTCTATCCATAACTTCTTTTTATTTTTTTTATTGTTTTGCATCTTCTGTGAGCTTCCTGTTCAGCCTGAAGTGGTCTTTTGTGCCTCTTGGGATTACTGTGCAGGCTTTTTGTTCAGGAATCAAATTCCATTGTGAGCTAGCGCTACCTGGCTCTTCTTTGCCAGAATTGCAGTTAGAAGTTTCCACATAGTTGGAAAACGTGTGATCAATCTGTAATTCATATAATCACTGCAGCCTTCTTTCTTTTATTGTATGAGGATGGTTCTCCATGTCACCAGCTATCTTGGATATCTATTTGTCAAACATTTATTAAGTTCAAGTAAACAATCATGGAGACTTGCTGGGCATTTCAGCCAGAATCCATGCACTCTCATCTGGTCTGGGTAACTTCCAATTTTCCATTTCTCTCAGTACCTCATATATTTCTTTCTTTGATATTCCTGTATGTTCTTCTATTGTGCGGTTTTTAATTTTTTCTCACATTTTTAATCCAGTCCACTGTCTGATTATATTGTGTATTGTTAGACCAGATTTCCTTCCACTAGTGCTAAAACGCTTCCACGTTATATATTGGCTCTTTGTTTTTTCCTGTTCTGGTTTTGACTTTGATCCGATCAAAGTTAATAGCTTAGGGTCCTTTAAGAAGAGTCTGATCTGTTCAGATTGACAGCTTCATGCTGAATGTCTTGCACACCTATGAATCAGTGCAATCAGCTTCTGTTTACATTTTTCCTTCACACTCACACATCCCTTTCATTCAGCTGATATTTCTTATCCAGGGCTGTTCGCTTCTGTTTTATCTTCAAATGACCTTTTCTGATATTCATCCAATGGGTTGATATCTCAGTGAAAAAATTGAGTTTTCTAGGTTAACCTTTGTTTCCATGGAGGTGACTGGATGTAGGGAATTTTCTGGTGGTTCACATCCTCTGCTGGCTTGAAGTTAAGCCAATGAGCTGTTACTATTGCTGTGGCATAAATTATATCACTTAACTCATTGGTCTAACAGCCTCCTTAAGCGCTTCATTCATGCTTGCTGTATATCACCCAGTTTTGCTGATCTTCAAATTTCATATTTCACAGCGCTGGGCCATGCTCAGTCTCCATTACACTCTGTATGATCTCAATCAGCAAATGATTCATATGCCCATACTTTCTTCGTATGCTTTTTCACTCACATTTGTTCTCAATATTTCTTCCATTTTGGCTGCTTTTTATCCTGTATCATTGCTGCTAACAATATATCTGCATATGGTTCAACACCTCAAATCTCTCTTTTCAGGCTTCAATCTCCAGTTGTGTAAATTCTCCTCTTTGGATTAAAGCTCTGTTATCTGACAAGTCCATTTCTTTCTCAGTATTGTTGTTGTTTCCTTCCAGTGTTGAAGTATTTGTTTCCTCTGGGCTCACTCTCCTGGTTTGGACAAAATCCAACATCAGCTCACTTCTAGATTTGCACTGAGTCCATTTCACTCTTTTGTCAATATCAATCTCTAGTTTACTTTGGTTGTTTAGACAATTTCATGATATTGACCTGGGATCATTCACCTCCAACAGAACACCCTGCTGGGCAAGGAGCCTGCAGTGTGGCTCAGCTCTTCTCAGGACCATTTTATGCCATTCATAATCATTATAACTTTGCCTGTATGGTATATATTGGGTTGGCTTGGTGGACTATGCCCTGCAGGGTACGAAACCAGTATTTCTAGGCCTTTTGTTATTATTACAGTAGCCAGGGAATGGGACCCTATGTGCTAAGCCTTGTGCAAATATATAATGAAAAGACAGTCCCTGCACTGATTTAGTATATGATGAAGGACAACAAGTATATCTAACAAGTGGATGAAGGGAGCACAAGGTAATGGTGAGTTTGTTATAACAAGTATAATAAGCTGCAGTCACACATACTAGCTCCTAGCCATTGTCAAGTGTCTTGAAGGCATCATGGCAGAGGTTAGTTTTAGGAACAGATATAAAGGAGGCAAATGTAATTCTTTGTAGACTTTATAGGGCGTTCTTCTCATGTATACTGGGCAGTATGGGAGGAAGGAGGATATTCTATTACCCAAGATATAATGGGATCTGGGCCAGAGTTTTAGCATTCTGAACAGAGAAGAGATGCTATATTTTAGAGATATGATCAAAGAAGTGGCAAGATTTAGATATGTCCTGGATAGAGAGAGGGCACATGGTGCATAGATTATGGGCTTGCGAGACAGGGAGGATGGTGTCTCAGAAAGGGGGAAAGGAGGGCAGGATGGATGTAAAAATCACAGGCTCAGTTTTGGTCATTTTGAGCTTGCTTCACCAGGTGGACATGAACAAGGAGATATCAGAAAAACAGGCTGAGATTTTAGATTGGATGGAACAAACAGGTAAAGAAGGAAAAGTACATCTGAGTTATCATCATAAAGACAATAGTTAAAGCCATGTTTTGAAAGAGATCATCAAGAGATAAGGCACGCAGGGAAAAGAGGAGGAGGCCAAGACCAGAACCCTATGGAACCCCCACAGAAAGTTGAAGTGGGGAAGAGGAGAAGTATTTGAATAACATGCTGTCAGAAGGATTAGAGAGGTCCAGGGAAAAACAAGAATGAACAGAATCACAAAAGCTGAGGAAGAACTCAAAGTGTGTGTGGTTACCTCACCAGTACAGATCAGTTAGCTAAGCATTTGATCGGGAATACCTAGAATCACGTATTCAGATCCTAGCAAAATTGACCCACATTCCATTGGAGTTAATTACATTTAATTACATGCAACTCACTATATATGGAGGTTTCAGAAGAAATCCTAAATATGAACATGACTCTGCTACATAAGTATTCATAGAATCATAGAACCTTAGGGACTTAGAAGGGACTGCAATGGTCATCTAGTCTAACCCCCTGCAAAAATCAGATCATTTTCTCTTGTGGTCATTTTCAGAAGACCAGGTTTTTGTCCTTGCATCCTGGTGCTGCACAGCATGCTGATTTGGCTGTATCCTAGAGATGACTGCATCTCAGTTATGTGGTATGTATATATTTTGAGTAATCTTTTCAAAATGAAAGGTGATACATAAATATAATAGGCCAGATATCTGGGTCTGGGTCAACTCTGTTCAGAATGCAGCCTAATTCTGTAATAAAGTTGGCTTTAATCTACTTTTCTTCTCCCCTGATCCTCACACTGAGCAGAGACCAAACCAGCCCCCATGAAAACTACCTTTATACTGGCTAAAACAGAGCTGCTGTACTGACCGAGTAAGGGCTAGAGACTGAGGACTATGGTTCCACCCCTTCCTTCTCAAGATGACATAGGAATCCCCCCTATTTCTGAGGGGAGGAGGGAATAAGAGTCAACGGAAGTGATATAGGGATGGCTGTGCCACCTTCATGCAACCAGAGATTTCCCCCTTTGTCAGGAAATCCTCAGAATGACCTGTACCATTAAGACAGTTCGCCATCATTTTGCCTTTCCAAAGCAAAAGGTATGCAGGCCCACAGTATTATCATAAACATGTTAGAAATGCCTGAGTGACTTTTCTCCTGTTTTTAGAATGTCAAGGATGGGATACAGCCTTAATTAATGTATATTACTGAGATGAAATATTATTTTATGGAATCATGTTAGAGGAAAGTTGATGGTACTATGGAGCCTTTGAATGTATATTTTTCTGTTATATGCTTATTAGTTCATTATTAAGTTGTGCTGACACAGAGCAGCATATGAAGCAGCCCTTATTTTAAATTAAGATAATGACAAGTTCCATTTATTCACATACAATAGCTGTAAAAGGTATTTACTTTAATGCTTCAAGATTGAGGGTTTTTTTTTCTGAAATATCTGCTCTAAGACTTATTTTGGAGAAGTTCTAGGGCCAGTGCTATACAGGAGGTCGGACTAGATGATCACAATGGTCCTGTATGACCGTAGAATCTATAAATGTTGTCTTTACTTTTTCATGTGCAAAAACTAAAGTCAATTCTGCAGCTATAATTAATAGGTTTTCCTTAGTCCCAAATCCCAAAAATACTTGTGCATATGCTTCTCTTTTAGCCAACAAACACTAATCCTGTGCATAAAGGTAAGCTGTGTTTTCAGAATCGGCACCTTAGTTTACAGGTGAAATGAAATCTAACACAATTTATTATATAAGTATGACTTAATGTTCTTTTTTTCAAATCTATCATGGGTATACCTAATTCTTTTTACATGATACTGAATTTCATATATCTTGCGTGCTATTATTTTCCTATTTATATTAGGCAATATTCTTAATAAGGGTATGTATCAGAAAATGTAAGTTTAAGTTAAGCATGGACTTAAGTGCCTTGTTGAAGGGAGGACTACTTCCTTACCTCTTATGCATCCAGAATATTCTTGTACAACATGTCTTGTGCTCTGTTTTCAACCAATGGGATGTGACCTCCCATAGGGTTTATGAAAGGCATTCTACTACAAGGGGTTGTGAGGCATTGAAAAATGTATTACAAACTAAAGCAAAGGAGATCCTATTCCCCCATTCCCTGCACACCCTTACCATTCAAGGACAACTATTCTCTATCAACCTCAAGAAACACACACACAAATTGTATCGCTTAGCACTTTTATCCTTAATACATCTTTTACTCTTATAGTAAATGTAAGGAACTAATGAAATACAAAGATTTGCCAACCTGAAAAGGTGGAGAAGCACTGCCCTGTGTTGTGATGATTACTGGGAGACTTTCTCTTCTTTCCAAATGAACAAGATTTTCATCAAAGGGACAAAGTTGGTGTTAGGGGTGCAGCTTCATTGACTTCTATGGAGTTGCACCCCTTTGTGCTGGTTCAACAAGCACTCTGAGATTCTATTTTTCTATTCCTACCACCTATGTATACCTCAATAAATAATCATCGATTTATCTGATGGGTTAGTAACATGCAAGTTCAGCTCCACTTTTGTTCTGATGGTCATGAGAAAGTGTAATTTAAAAAAATAAATCCTATGAATTTTAAAATGTGCAAATAATATGAATAGAATTATTAATGACATTTTTATCATACGGTATGGGTATGTGAAATTAAACTGCCCGCCATTTGGAACTTAGTCTCCTTGTCTCCCTGGCCAACTGTCACTATCTTTATCCTTCCTGTCACCAGACTGATGACAGGAGGAATTTACTTACCAAGTCACAGTATGTCTGATTAATCACTGAATGCTTGTGGCTCCTAGGGCAGTTGTGGAGGTCCTCAGCCAAAACTCATTGTATAATGCAACTTCATTATGAAATAATGGGGGAAAATAATGAACTAATAAGCATATAACAGAAAAATATACATGTCCACATAGTTACTGTAATTAGGAAACCTATTTTTGGAAGACAGGGATAACCCACTGTTAAAGTTTATTATAGGTACCTCTGGAAATAGGTGAGAGGCAGGTTTACAATGATTAAAGTAGATTAGTCTGTCTGTAAAATCTTTTACTTCAGATTCCACTGCCTGAGAAGTCCTCCCCTCAGCAGCAGAGAAGGAGGAGCTTGGAGGGAGCTGAGCTCCTACAAACCAGGGAAAGGTAGCTTGGGAACTGCTGCAACCTAAGGCCTCATTTTTCACTATGAATCGATGATTTTCCTCTTTCTTATGCCTGCCCCATGGATGCCGAGAGTACAGAAGAAGGAATTATTTCCCCCCAGAACCTTTCCCTTCTGTTTGTCTGTCACATAGATTATAACCTTTCTCAGGAGGGAGGGAAGCAAAACAAAACCTCATGATAAATGAGGAAACTAATCCCCATGAGATGGGCTATGCTCGGGCAGGACAGAGGGAAATGGTAATTGGGGAAAGCATTATCAGGGAGGAGGTCTGAGTTCTCTGATGCAGAGGGGTGTTCCTGGGCCTGAGATGATTTGGAGGTGCTGCTGGGCATAGAGGTGCAGTGTGCTTCTGTTTTAAGGTTTCCTCCTCTGCTTTTGTACATTGGGCCTGTGGTGTATGGTAGCTGCTTCTGAAGCAAGGCTGGTCCCAAGGAGCAACTTTGAGTTGCACTGTGGCACCTAAGTTGCACCAGTAGCAATGTGCTCCAACACATGTTTCATTATATAGGGATAGCATTTTTATTGTGTTTTATGCTTTTTATCTTTAATGCTTGTACTCTAAGAATAAATGTATTTTGCTTTGTGGGGCTGGTTGGTAACTGGTACAAACTATTGTAGTCCTTAGAGAAAGATGCTGGACATAGGTCAAACCTGCTGAGTAAATCACAAAGAGGTACAGAGGGACTGCAAGCCTAAATTACTAGTCTGGATGGGGAGAGATGCAGGTCTCTGCCTGACAGATGTGACAGCTGAGAGCCTGAAATGTTTAAGTGGGTGCCCTCATGGAAGACCAGGGACGGGGTCAAAGGTGGAGTTAACCGTGATGGTTGGAACACAAGAGTGCTCTGGCCATAGCCACGTTCTAGCAGGTTTGCTTAATGAGCCCAAGGGTCTGGCCCCAAATCTCTGCCCTATTGATTAATGAAAGGACACTTCCTGGAATCCTTATGCCTTGAATTTTCCTGGTTTACACTGATGTGCCCAGGGGACTGACTGTCAGACAAGCTCTACAAAATATTGTGGGTCTATAAAAATGTTGCTCATTGAATCAGATTCACAGCACAAACTATTCTATCAAGGTGTATAGTCTGAGAGACATCCATTAATAGCCAAACCCTCCAAAGTGAGTCCTTTTTCTGCTTTGTCCATAGGCATGGTTTCATTAATGAGGTTCACTACACAGTGACTGCATATTAGTAATTATGTTTTGTTTCCAAGTGTAAGGAAAAATATTCTTAGTTTCTGAAAATGTTGTTTCAGATTTTCTTTGAGTTTCATTCTAATTGTATTGTAAAATACATGTAGGACGGAAGGATGCTGATGTCGTTGAATGAGCCTGAGTTATAATATCCTGCATTATTTAGAAAACTATGGGCCTAATTCTACTTTCACTTGCACTAGTTTTCTACTGGTATAACCAATTGACTTTGAGGGAATTTACTTTGATTTACACTTCAGTGAGAAAAGAAGCATTCCTATTGTCTAAACCTGTTACCCAACACAGATCCTAAGTCTAATTCACTATTGCTCTGTACCTTGTATAATAATTTAGTGAGTGTAAAATGGTATCCAATTGCACTATTTGCACTTTACACCCATTTTGGACTCACTTAGAAGAGTGGTAATTAATTACACAAGATGAGATGAATTTGACCCTGTGTGTTATAAATAAATGGAATATAAATAGGGCCCTACCAAATTCCCAGCCATGAATAATGCATCATGGACCATGAAATCTGGTCTGCCCTGTGAAATCTGGTCTTTTGTGTACTTTTACTCTATAGTAAAATCCAATGCAGTTACAGGTTCCAGCTGTGATTACTAGCTTGTTTCAATATAAAAAATAGAAAGGTCATGGACTTGACAGGATTTATTGATTGACACTTTACAGCAGCAAATAACACTCAGGTGTCAACTCACTGATTGGTAGATTTGGGCATCTGGGGTGGTTTTGTATCGTAACGATCTCAATTGGTAGCTTACCGTAAAGTAAGTGAAATTATTTAAAAATTAGTGTCCAAAGTAAATAAAAAAGTTCTATAATCATTACTACAGCAGATCGTGTGAAATAATTTGGAAGCCAAATTCTACATGTCAGTGGTGGCACACTGTTTTGTACAAGCTGCAATATTTGGTGGATCATGCAGGGCTGGCAACGGTTCAATGCCGCTTAGATTCTGAAAGCCATCAAAGCAGAAAGAGGGCTGCGGATAGCGCATTGATGGGAAATGAAAAGGTAAAAAACAAAAAACAATCTAATCTATTTTTAAGAAGATGACAGAGAACTCTGAGGTCCATGATTTAGCTAGAATGAAACTTGTGGCTGCATTTGCTAACATACAGCTGGAAAAACGTGATCACCCAAAGTTGTGTGAATTCATTCAACAGCATGTACAAAATACCTGTTGCTTACCAAGTGAGAATAAGTTACGACAGGACTACCTTCCAAAGGTTTTTGCTACACATTTTGAGGAGTGTACGTTTATAATTAACTAATGCATCTGAGGATAGAACAAGAAGCAATGGGCTTAAACTGCAGTAAGGGAGGTTTAGGTTGGACATTAGGAAAAAGTTGCTAACTGTCAGGGTGGTTAAACACTGGAATAAACTGCCCAGGGCGGTTGTGGAATCTCCATCTCTGGAGATATTTAAGAGTAGGTTAGATAAATGTCTATCAGGGATGGTCTAGACAGTAATTCGTCCTGCCATGAGGGCAGGGGGATGGACTTGATGACCTCTCGAGGTCCCTTCCAGCCCTAGAATCTATGAATCTATGAAGTTCAGTTTGTTACCAAGAATGACACAGGACCAATGGACTTAATTACTTGATTCGAATCTCGAGATGTCACAATCCACAAAGTTTATAACAAAATAATGGATGTTCTGTTCTGGCCTGAAGCATAGACAAACGAAAATCACTGTGACAATGCTGAGTTAAATGCCAGTGCTCAGCAGGCGTTTTCTTGCATGGCAAAGAAGCTCAGACAATATTATTGTTATGGGGTAAAGTCAAGTGATTCAGAAAAAAAACGCTGAAAAGTTTCAACAACTTGCAGCAGGGTTCCTAAAAGCTGTGCTTATTTCTAACCCTGCACAACTGCACTTGTTGATGGTGGATTTAACCTCAATGCAATTCCTGGCTTTGACAAGAATTGTAGGTTGGAGATTCCTGCTTACAAAAATATTGTGAAAGAAGCGGACTGTACGTTGCTTGTGCTGCAGTTTTGGAACTCAGTGGAAGGCAGAATCCCGCACTTAACAAGGCTAGCTCGGCCACTCTCTGACAATTCCAATGAACCCAATGGATACAGAGACAACTGTGTCTGAACACTACTCCTGGTAGAATTCCGCACCAAAAAATTAAAAATTCTGCACACAATATTTTAAAAATATACATATTTTATTTGTCAAAATAACACAATATAATCACAGCAGTTTCAATTATTTTTGGTTATTTATTTCAAAATACCTGTCAGCAAGTAACAAAACCGACAACAAATGTTTGACAAATAGATGCCTTACTAGGAATATTAATGCAGAACTCTGAGTAATAATTCATTTACACTACAATACAAAACCATATTTCCCGCACCCCTCAGAAGCAGTGTAAAGGCTCGGAGTAGTCGGGGGTAACGGAAGAGCTGAGGGAGAGGAAAGCAAATTGCTGGGAAGGAGCTGGGGTGTGAACTTGGAGGGCTGTTGGGTATCGGTGGGAAAAGTATGGAACAGGTTTTTTTGGGGGGGTGGGGGTGGGAGCAGAGAGGGATCGTTAGGGAGCCCCCCCCTGCAGACCCTGGCTGACCCCTAGCCTCTCACATTCAGTCAGGCACATCTACCCCTGTCCCCATGTGTCTCTGTGCCCTCACCCAGCCACTCCCCTGTCCCGATGTAGCTCTGCACCCCCTCCCCATGCCCCCAGCACCTCCCTCCCCCATGACCCTGTGCCTCCACTCCCATTCAGCTCCTGCTCCAGTCTGTCTTCCCCCACTAGCCCTTATGAGCCCTCATCTGACACAGCACCCCACAGCCCCTGTCTCCTGACCTGACTGACATCAGGGCCGGCGCGCCCACTAGGCAACCCTAGGCGGTCACCTAGGGTGCTGGGAGCCGAGGGGTGGCTGGCTGCGGCTGCCGCCCACCTCCTGGCTCTGCGGCCAGCCGCCCCCTGCTCCCGGCTGAGCTGCTGCTGCCGCCCGGCTCCGCACCTGAGCTAGGAGCCTGGGGGGGGGGGCGTGGCTGGCCGCGGCTGCCACCCACCTCCCACCTCTGCAGCTCAGCCAGGAGCCGGAGGGGCGGCTGGTCGCGGCTGCCGCCCACCTCCCAACTTCACGGCTGAGCTGCGGCTGCCGCCTGGCTCCACAGCTCAGCTGGGACTCGGGGGTGCGGCTGGCTGTGGCTGCCGCCTGCCTCCTGGCTCCGCCAGGAATGGGGGGGCCGCTGGGCGCAGCTGCTGCCCACCCTCCCGGCTCCGTGGCTGAGCCGGGAGCCGGAGGGGGCGGCTGGCCATGGGCAGGGGGCTGAGCTGCGACCCGCAGGGGGCGGTGGTAGCTGGGGGGAGGGCGCCGGGGGGGGTGTTAGCTGCAGGGGGAGGGTGTGGGGAGGTGCAGGGCTGGTGCAAGGAAGTTTCGCCTAAGGCGTGAAACTTCCTTGCACTGGCCCTGCTGACAAGCACTGTGAAGGCAACTCTCTCTCTTCCCTCACTGGCAGGGAGCTGCAACTTTGTTCTATTGCCACAGCAACCTCTGGTGGGCAAAAGCCAGAACTGCAGCAATGTTTTGGCAGAAGCTTTTTCTGTGCAAAAAAAATATAGAAATCTGCAGGGCTCATTAAATATGCACGCGCGCTGTAGTACAGAATTCCCCCAGGAGTAAAACAAGGGCAGGTCTTTTCATAGAAGAGACAGGAAATAAAGAAAGACACAGTTGCAGGATGCTCCATGCTCACATTCAACCACTGTCTTCAGTATGTAAAGAGTGTGATCTGTTTCATGCTCAGCTTTTCACAATAGTCTGAGTTCCTTTCAGACAATTTATGAAATTTGTAATTAGAACTTTTTTTCACCTGTCTTTGTTAACTAAAAGGCTTTACATGTTTATATTTTGCCCTTTTTAATGACATATTCATGCTTTGTTACAACACTGTGAAATTTAAGATTTAAATATATAAAACTGTGAATTTCAAGATTTCTAAAATGCTGTGACCATGAAATTTATGAAAATGGACTGTGAATATGGCAGGGCTTTAAATATAAAGTGATTTATTGCGCATAAATGATTTAGTAATGATATTCATACAAACTAAATCCATAGCTAAACCTGTGTGAACTTTTTGCAACACAGGCTCAAAGCATGTGTAACTTAACTAGTTTCAGATTTAAATGTAAAAAAATTAAACTAGGCCAAAGTGGTGGAAACTCTTGGGGTGGGCAAAACTTTCATCATAACTCAGAGTGAAACTTTTTGTTGTCTCTGAATAGGCGCAAACTCTTTAAGACCGACTTTTTGTACTGATAGGCTTTTTTGGTTTAAGTAATGAAACTTGTGATAGCTGCTCATTTGGTGCTGGGATGAATGAACAAACATTAGAGAGCTCATAAGCAATCCACAAAGCTTATTAAAACTCAGTTTCATTTTGTGTTTCGCCTTCCCCATGTTGCATTTGAACAAACTGGAATTATTAAAGCAAACCTCAAGAGACATGAAACCACTCAAACTGAAATCAATGGAAAAGTTTGTTGAAACCCATGAGAGCCAAAAGAAAATATTGTAAGTTTCTCGCAGTTCTACTTAAGTAATCTAAGCTAGACTCCATTCTGTTTCTAACTCTTAATTAAAACTGCTATGGAAAAAAGTAAACAGATGCTCCAGTGTACAGTGAAATTATGAAAAGTAATGCTTCATGGTCAACCTTCTGCCATTGGGCCATATAAATCAGAATTTCTTGTTATTATGACCATATCATATATGAAGAATTTAATGGGCAGAGGGAAAGGGGAGAAAGGTGTGAACTGTAAGTATTATCTAAAAATTGAACCGTCAGATTATGAGAATGCGCTGTTATGAACCGTAGGAAGTTCCAAGTCATTCTAGTCAAATGTACTCTATGTTCCCTATTTCCTCTTAGTGCTTTAATAAAAAATTAAAACAACCTACCCAATGGGAAGGAAAGATTTTTTTTTCACAGATGTTAGCGACATCTGATTTTTGTGTGTGTGCCAAATACCATCTGAAACTTGTACAGAGAATTCCCAAACTGTGAAACATATCTGCTGCAAAAATGTTACAGCTTGGCTTCACAGCTTTTAGAGTGAAAGTTGAATTGGAAGCGAAATCGCTGAAGGAATGATCTTGCTTAAGGAAAAGTGTAATTTCTTATTAATTACATAATATAACAACAAACAGCTTTTTTCAAAATAGTTTCCAGGCTAAATTAGAAAATCTCATTGAAAAATATTTCAACAACCATAATTATTTATCAAAAGAAAAATCCCACAACCTAAAAACAAACTCTACTTTTATTCTAGGTCTTAATAACTAGAGAAGAAGAAGATGGTCCAGTGGTTAGGGCTGTGATGTTGCACTCTATATAATTTTATAAAAATATGCTAATGAGTGTGAATATAATGTAACTGGAATATGCTTCATGCAAAAGGTCTCTTTGTAAGGTATCATTAAAAAGCTTATAATCTACTGAGCGTGGTCATCCTATTTATATAAATGTATCACTCTTGTATCTGAAACTAGAAATATGAAATATAACCCTGAGGTCCTATTGTAGTTAGGCAAAGTGTGGGCCATTAATGGTGGTTTGGAATCTCGATGGCCCCCCGCCAGCCAGGACAATTGACTGTGGATGGCTCTGTTTGCAGGCCGTCCTGTGAGTCAGGCAGGGAGGAATGAGGGCTTGGACTCTTACAGTGACATGTGATCATGTCACCTGAACTGGAATCCATCTTTAACCTGGTGCTTTTCCATTTAGAAGGAGGGGTGGGAACCCAGAAAGGGACAAAGGATTCCCACTTTCTGCAAAAGATATATAAGAGGGTGGAACAGAACAAAGGGGGCTGCGGTCATGAGAAATTTCCTAGCTACCACCTGAGCTGGAACAAGGCCTGTACCAGGGAAAAGGATTGTGCGTAGACTAGGAAGGCATCCAGTCTGTGAAAGAAACTTATTGAAACATCTCTGAGGGTGAGATTTTATCTGTATTTGTTCTATTACTGTATTAGGCTTAGACTTGTGTGTTTTATTTTATTTTGCTTGGTAATTCACTTTGTTCTGCCCGTTATTACTTGGAACCACTTAAATTTTACTTTTCATATTTAATAAAATCACTTTTTACTTATTAATTAACCCAGAGTATGTATTATTACCTGGGGAGTGGGGGGCAAACAGCTGTGCATGTCTCTCTATCAGTGTTATAGAGGGTGAACAATTTATGAGTTTACACTGCGTAAGTTTTATACTGGGTAAAACGGATTTATTTGGGATTTGGACCCCATTGGGAACTGGGCATCTGGGTGTGGGAGACAGGAACACTTCTTAAGCTGTTTTCAGTTAAGCCTGCAGCTTTTAGGGGACGTAGTTCAGACCTGGGTCTGCGTTTGTAGCAGGCAAGTGTATTTGGCCCAAATCAGGCAGGGCACTGAAGTCCTAAGCTGGCAGGGAAAACAGACCTAGAAGTAGTCAAAGTACATCAGGTGGCAGTCCCAAAGGGGGTTTCTGTGATCGATCCCATCACAGGGCACTAAACTGAGATTCTGGAAACCAGCATTCACTTTCCTGCTCCATCACAGACTTCCTGTGTGACCATGGACAACTCACGTAGTCGTCTTCTGCCTCACTTCTCCATCTGTAAAATGGGGATACTAATACTTCCCTTCATCTTGCGTATTGTGAGGATAAATGCATTAAAGATTGTGAGGCACTCAGATACTATGGTAATGGGAGCCTTATACATAGACAGATGTTACGTACTATAATACAATAGTTTCTTTGAACTGTTATCCCGTTGTAATATCTTAGAAACACATTTTGTGCAGCACCATTGTTGTTCCTGAATAACAGACTTATGCATAGTGAAAGCCCCAGAAGGATTCCCTGGTTTGTACTGTCCCTCACCACCCATGGCCATCTTTCTGTGAGCCTGCATAAAACTATCTATTGGGTCAGGATTTATGTATTCGGCCTTGTTCCATACTCTTCCTCTGTGTGTGTGGGGAGCACCACAAGGCATAATATAGCAGTTGTGTAATGCATTCACGGGATTTGAATTCATAGCTTTCTGTATCTGTATTCCCTAGATTCCATGACTTAAGCATGTTATCCCAGTTTTGCAGAGTGAAGAGATATGAAAGCACAGTAAATGATATAAGTGATTAAATGCAGTATTGCGTTTGAAGCTTGGGAGCTAAGAGCAAGGACATCATAGACAAAACTGTAAAATATGTGATAGGAAACTAGAGGATTATAACTAAGGAGAAAAAAGTAGATGAAGTGTCATCTTAATGAATAATGGAGAGAAATAGAGGGATACAACTACTCATAATAGATTTTAAATTTGTATATCACCTGGTATTCAAGAATCTTGGAAAATTTTACATACATTAATAACCTACCTCATTGAGCTAAGTGAGCTTTAAGTTCTTGAGGCAGGGACTATCCTTTCATATTTGTCTGCACAGCACCTAGCATATTTGGGGCCTCACTGTGTTCTAAATAATCATATGCATGTCATAAAAATCATGCTCATTTTATAATGCTGAAATTGAGGCACAGGGAGTTTAAAGCTCACATTTTCAGATACCTGCAACCTGATTTCCAGAAGAGCTGAGGCTGTCAGTCTCATTAAAGTCCATTGGTAGGAACTTGAAAATTTAGGTTTGAATGTATTGCCCAGGGTCACACTTAGTGATGGAAAACACAGATGTTTATTTCATAGCGCACTAGTCTAAGCAGATCACATTACCTATAATACTTTTGGTAGACAAATAGCAACAGAGTTTTAGATGGTAACTGGGCACCAAGATATGCAATTCTTTTCCCATATGGATTTCCCATGGCACCTACTAAAATTATTTGGCAAGGCTATCTTCCAATTGTCACATAAAAATGAATGCATGTATCTATGGCAACAAAGATTGTTCAATACAGAACATTGGTTTTGCCTTTGCGTGGCTTATTATTTTTGAAAATACAACTTGATACAAATATTAATGTCAACATTTATCAGCTCGTTTCTTTTGGATTTGCATGGATTTCCTTCTAAATCATGCTTGTTTTGTGTGAAGCCCAGGTATCTTCTCTCATAGAGATATCATATAGATTGTCTTTCAGGTAGTGCAAAACCTTTATTTTAATCCAGGATTGTGATTGACACTTTTGTGTACCTTTCAAGTAGTGTCAAAAAATGTTTGCTTTCTTCAACTTCTCCTTTAGTTACAATTGATATAATTGCTTAGTTCAAACATTCCACAATAGAATTGTTTGTGTTCAATTTGATGGTGGCTAGACATAAATGTTGGTATTTCATAGGGCTGGTTTTGTGGTATGAGGCAAATAATCAAAGCATCAATTTGTAAGCACTTAGGACATAATAAGGTGATAAGTAACAGTCAACATGTGTTTGACAGGATAACAAGCCTTGTTAATTGGTAGTAACCACTAGATGTCATATAGCTAGACTTTGGTAATACTTTTGATACAGTCTCCCATGAACTTCTCATAAGCACAAAAGGGAAATTTAGCCTAGAAAAACTTACTATAAGTTGGGAAACTGTTTGGAAAACTGTACTCAGAGAGTTATCAATGGTTCAAGTCAAGATAGAAGGGCATATTGACTGAGTTGCCAAAGGGTGTCATGGGTCTGGTTCTGTTCCATATCTTCATAAATGATTTTGATAATGACACAGAGAGTAAATTTATAAAGTTTGTGGATGTACCAAACTGAGAGGGGTTGCAAACAATTTGGAGGACAGAATTAAAACTCAAAATGACTTTGACAAAATAGGATGAAATTCAGTAAGGACAAGTGCAAAATAATACACTTAGGGTACGTCTATACTTACCCGTCGAGTCGGAGGAGTCCAATCGATTTTCTGGGTTCGATTTATCGCGTCTTGTCTAGACGCGATAAATTGAACCAGGAAGTGCTCCCCTGTCAACGCCGGTAATCCTGCTCTGCGAACGGAGCAGGCGGAGTCGACGGGGGAACCTGCGCGCCGCGGTGTGGACCAGGGGTAAGTACTTTTAAGTTCGAAATAAGATACTTCGACTTCAGCTACGTTATTCACGTAGCTGAAGTTGCGTATCTTACTTCGAACTTCGGGGCTAGTGTAGACCAGCCCTTAGAAAGGAATAATCAATTGCAAAAATACAAAATGGGAGACCAATGTCTAGAAAGAAATACTGCAGAAAAGGATCCCGGGGTTACATGGGATCACAAACTAAAAAAGTCACCAATGTAATACTGTTGTAAAACAGTGAACATCATTCTGGGATCTCTTATCAGGAGTGTTGTAAGTAAGATGTCAGAACTAATTTTACCACTCTACTCAATATTGATAAGGCCTCATCTGTATTGTGTCCAGTTTTCGGCACCACACTTCTGGAAAGATGTGGACAAATTGGAGAAAGTCTAGAAGAGAGCAACAACAATGATTAAAGGTCTAGTAAATATGACCTGTGTGGAAAGATTGAAAAAAATGAATTTGTTTTGTCTGGAGAAGAGAAGACTGAGGGGGGACGTAACAGTCTTCAGATATATAAAAAGTTATTATAAAGAGGAGAATGATACATTCTTGTCCTCAGAAGATAAGGAGAAGAAATAATGGGTTCAAACTGCAGCATGGGAGATCTAGGTTAGACTTAAGGAAAAAATTCCTAACTGTCAAGGTATTTAAGCACTGGAACAAATTACCTAGGGAGATTGTGTAATCTCCATCTCTGGAGGTTTTTAAGAATGGTTTAGACAACCACTTGTCAGTGATGGTCTATATAATACTTAGTCTTGCCTCAGTGCAGGGGACTGGACTAGATGACCTCTTGAGCTCCATTCTAGTCCTACATTTCTATGATTCCATGAAAATGACAATAAGGTCTGGGCTTTCTAATCTTTGTAGTTAATGCTGAATTCAGACATATTTGAGTTCACCTACCCCCTAGGATTATATTTCACAGATAGCAGTATGTGCATGAGCGTGTGTATGTATATACACACACACACACATACACGCACATATATATATACAATACCCATACACAGATATATGTATATATACAATACCCATACACACATATATACATGTATATATACAATACATACATACACATATATATATGATAAATGTAGTTAGAGATACGATAGCTTTAATATGAAAGCACAACTCTATATATCAGGAATTGGCAACCTTTGGCACGTGGCCCGTCAGGGAAATCCACTGGCGGGCTGGGATGGTTTGTTTACCTGCAGCGTCCGGAGGCTCGGCTGATCACAGCTCCCTGGCCACGGTTCACTGTTCCGGGCCAATGGGGGTATGGGTATTGTGTATATATACATATATATATGTATGGGTGTTGTGTGTGTATATATATATATGTGTGTGTGTGTGTGTGTATATATATATACACACACAATACATGTAGTTAGACATACTATAGCTTTAATATGAAAGCACAACACTATATCTATATATATCTATATCTATATATTCACTATAAATGTAGTTAGCCATATAGCTATAATATGAAATATATGTGATATAGCTATAGCTTTAATATGTAAGCACAACACATACCAAATACAGCAGATAAAAAGTATCTGAAGAAGCAAAGAGAAAATAAGCAGTGAATCGTACAAGGAACGAAGACATTTGAAAAAATTGCTAAAATATACTTTTGTAATCACAGTAAAATCTTCTAACTTACAGTATGCAGACTCTACATAGTGCTCAAGTTCTGGAGATAGTCTTCACCATTGTAAAATGTTGAAATAACCAATAGTAATGGGAAATCCTAATGCAATAGTCGATTGGGAGATGCAGCACATGATTATCTGGAAAGTGACAAATGTATAGCAAGATGATTCTCCCACATTTAGTACCATTTGTCTCCTTTGGCATCTATCTGAGGAAGAGCTTGAATAATAACACAATGTGTTAATAATGCCCACAAAAATCAAAGAATGCAAGAGACACAAACCCCGGATGAATACTTAAATATAATTGTTGTCTTCTGATTCTTCTTTCTCATCTGTTCATCTGTTTGTTTTGCAGTTTTTTCTGTACTTATGGAACTGGATGTTCATGATTTCTTTGGCCCAGTTGTGAGACCCTTAGACCCTTATCTTATTTCCTAAGTTGTCCCTTTTGATTTCAAAGGAATGAGTAGTGAAGTAAGCTAATGTTCAGTTATTTATTGTGTTATGTGAAGGGGTAAATAACACTTCCTTATTCACTTTCTCCACGCCAATCATGGTTTTATAGACCTCTATCATATCCGCCCTTAGTCTGTTTTCTAAGCTCAACAGTCTCAGTCTTTTAATCTTTCCTCGTGTGGAAGATCTTCCATATCCCCAAATATTTTTGTTGCCCTTCTCTGTGCTTTTTCCAACTCTAATATGTTTTTTGAGATGGGCAACTATAGTGTCATGCAGCATTCAGGATGTGGGCACATCATGGATTTATATGTAGTAGCATTATGATATTTTCTGTCTTATTAGATATCCTTTTCCTAATGGTTTCTATCGTTAACTATTTTGATTTCCACTGAGCATTAATCAGATGTTTTCAGAGAATAATCAATTAGGACTCCAAAATCTGTTTCGTGAGTGGTAACAACTAATTTTGATCCCATCGTTTTATATGTATAGTTGGGATTACATTTTCCAACGTGCAATATTTATCAGTGCTGAATTTCATCTGCCATTTTCTTGTCCAGTCATTCATTCTTGTGAGATCCCTTTGTAACTCTTTGCAGTCAGCTTTGATCTTAATTATCGTGGGTAATTTTGTGTCATCTGCAAACTTTGCCACCTCACTGTTTACCCCTTTTTCCAGATCATTTATGAATATGTTCAGCAGCACTAGTCCTAATACAAATCCTTGGGAAACCTGTTATTTACCTATTCCTACCCTTTGTTTCCTATATTTTAACCAGTTTCTGATCCATGAGAGGACCTTCCCTCTCATCCCATGACTACTCACTTTGCTTAAGAACCTATGTGAAGGACCTTGTCAAAGGCTTTCTAAAAGTCCAAGTACACTATATCCACTGGATCACCCTTGTTCACATGTTTGTTTGACTCTCTCAAAGAATTATAATAGGTGAGGCATGATTTCCATTTACTGTGTTGTCTCTGCTCCAACAAATCTTATTCATCTATGTATCTGATAATTCTCTTCTTACTATAGTTTAAACCAATTTGCCTAGAACGTAAGTTAGGCTTACTGAACTGTAATTATCAGGATCACCTCTGGAGCCTTTTTTTTAAAAAAAAATCATCATATTATCTATCTGCCAGTCATCTGTACAGAGGATGATATAAGCAATAGGTTACATACTACAGATAGTAGTTCTGCAATTTAATAGCTGAGGTACTTCAGAACTCTCAGGTGAATACCATCTGGCCCTGGTGACTTATTACTGTTTAATTTACCAATTTGTTCTAAAACTTCCTCTATTGACACCTGAATTTGGATCAATTCCTCAGATTTGTTACCTAAAAAGAATGGCTCAGGCGTGGGAACGTGACTCACTTCATCTTCAGTGAAGGTGAATGCTGTAGGAGAAAGAGAGAGCCTGGTGAAATCTGAGGCCTGAACCAGAGGCTATGAACCAAAGTTAGGCCATGTATTAAAGTAGATGTTTTCAAGTTCACTATATGACCTTAGCAATAGTATTGCTAGTGTGACTAAAACACAGGGACTCCTAAGAAGCAACAGATAGTGGGTATGTTTGAGAACACACTATAAAAGATTAGCCCAGGGACGTTCTGGCCTAACACCAGATAAGACGGGTCTTCTAGAAGTAATGAATAGGGATGTTGTCCCTGAGACACTTGGAGTACAATACATGGGGAGGTGCAGGGGCGGCTCTCACAATTTTGCCGCCCCAAGCAGGGGTGGCAGCCCCGCACCCGACGCAGGCAGTCCTAGTCCACGGTGGCAAGGGGAGAGCTGCGGACCTGCCGCCCTGTTGTCGCGGCAGCAGGTGAGAATGGGGCGGCAGTCCGAGTCCCGCGGTGGCAATTCGGCGACGGGAAGAGCGGACCTGCTGCCGAATTGCTGCTGCGGGACTTGGACTGCCACCCCATTCTCACCTGCCGCCCCAAGCACCAGCTTGAAAAGCTGGTGCCTGGAGCCGGCCCTGGGGAGGTAACAAGGAAATGTCATGAAACACATAAGATGGTATGAGAGTTGTTTGTCTTAGTCTATAAATATTGGGGTGCCTTGGTTTAATCTTTTGTGTGGCCTTGGAGACAGCAGAAATTCCTGATGTTAACTGAACCATTCTTTGTCACTGGACACTCATGTGTTAGGGTGCCTGTGACCATGGAGTCAGGCAGCTAGTATTGTGTCTTGAGGGCAATAAACCCGGCCAAGTGCCTTTGTCACTGAACTGTGCTAGTGGTCCTTCTTTCTGGTTACTACTGAGGTCTTCTGAACCAACTATCTGTGCAGGGCTGGGGCAGCATCCAGAGAGAGCACACGCACACCTAACTGACAATAAATGCAAAGAATTATTTTAGCTTCTCTGCAAGGGCCTTGTTTTCCTTGAGTGATCCTTTAGCACTTCCAATGATTGTTTGGTTGGCTTTCTGCTTCTGATGTACTTAAGAAAAATTGCTGTTAGTTTTTGTCTTTTGCTAGTTTCTCTTCAAATTATTTTTTCTCCTGTCCAATTATACTTTTACACTTGCATAAACTTAAGTCTCCTTTCTATTTTTCCTCAGTTGGATTTTACTTCCCAATTTGTAAAAGATGTATTTTTGTCTCTAATGGCCTCTTTTACGCTGTTTTCTCCTGGGAGCATTATTTTTTTATCCTCACTGTTGGGGTTTTTTATATATATATTTTTGAGATATACATATAATTGAGCCTCTATTATGGTGTTTTTAAAATGTTTCCATGCAGTTGGTGGGTATGACATCCTTGTGACTGTTCCTCTTAATTTCCACTTAACTAGCCTCCTCATTTTTGTGTAGCTTTCCTTTTAGAAATGAAACACTACTGTTGTAGGTTTCTTTGGTATTCCTCCCTCCCCTGGGATGTTACATTTAATTGTATTCAGCTGTATTCACCTCTTGGACCAGATCCTGTGCCCCAATGACAACTAAATA
Organism: Chelydra serpentina; assembly: GCA_037349315.1. NCBI lineage: Eukaryota > Metazoa > Chordata > Testudines > Chelydridae > Chelydra > Chelydra serpentina. The sequence continues at coordinate 74,704,209 of JBAIAC010000004.1, forward strand.
AAGAGGGTTGTCTCTCCCCTTGTGGGTTCCTGGACTAGCTGCTCCAAGAAGTAGTCATTCATGGTATCTAGAAATTTTATATCTGCATCCCATCCTGAAGTAACATATTCCCAGTTATTATGGGGATAGTTGAAATCCCTCAATATTATTGGGTTTCCTGTCTTTTGTAGACTTTGTAATCTCTCTCAGCTTTTCACAGGTGATGGGTAGTATATTCCTACTGTGATACTCTTTTTATTTAAGCATGGAATTTCTATCCATAGAGATTCAATGATACAGTTAGATTTATTTAAGGTATTTACTATATTTGACACTGCTTTCTTTCACATATAGTGCCACTCCCCCACCAGCATGACCTACTCTGTCATTCCTGTATATTGTGTATGTTGGCATTACTGTGCCCCATTGATTATCATTGTTCCATGAAATTTCTGTGATATCTATTGTATCATTATCCTCATTTAATACCAGGCACTTGAATTCACCCATCTTAGTATTTAACCGTCTTGCATTTGTTTACAAGCACTATCAAATTTGTCACTTTTAGCTGTCTGCCATTATGTGAAGTGACTGAACGGGATTCTTTCATTTGACTGTTTCTTTTCAGTATCCACTTTAATAAATCTCCCTCAAGGGATGTGTCTGTCCAAACTGTGTGCTCCTCTTCACTGTCTGCTTGGAAGCCCTTAATTTAAAAACTCCCCTCTGACCTTTTCAATTTTAGATGCCAGCAATCTGTTTCCATTTTGGTTGAGGTGAAGCCCATCCTTCCTGTGTAGTCTCCTCCTTTCCCAAAAGCTTCCCAATTCATAATAAATCTAAATGCCTCCCCCAAATACCACTTCATCCACTCATTGAGACCCTGCAATTCTCTCTATCTAATTGACCCTGCACATGGAACTGGAAGCATTTCAGATAATGCTACCTTGGAGGTCCTGGGCTTTAATCTCTTATCTGTAAGCCTAACTGGCTTTGCCTCCAGGATCTCTCGCCTACCTTTCCCTATGTAATTGGTACCTCTGTGTACCATGACCACTAGCTCCTCCCCAGCATTGCACACAACTCTGTGTAGATATCTCGACAGGTGCACAACCTTCACACTTGGCAGGCGAGTCACGATGTGGTTCTCACAGTCAACACAAGCCCAACGATCTATATTTCTAATAATCAATCCCCCATTACTTGTACTTGACTCTTCCTAATAACAAGGGGCCCCTCCCCTAGAAAGGTATCCTCAGTATGAGAGGATACCATGGCACTATCTCAAAAGAGGGTCCCAACTATGGGATCATTTCCCTCCATTCCAGCTTCATTTTCATAAGTACTTTCCTTTTTTGGGGGGTATTGCACAAACATTAGACTTACTTTTTTATTAAAGTTTCTCTGTTTTTAACTGGACAGAAGAAAGAATAAATAATTTCTCACACTGACAGGAAAAACAAACTTGTGATATGAGTGAGCCAGGAGGGCAACGGAAATGATCAGGGGGCTGGGGGCACATGACTTATGAGGAGAGGCTGAGGGAACTGGTCTTATTTAGTCTGCAGAAGAGAAGAGTGAGGAGGGATTTGATGGCAGCCTTCAACAACCTGAAGTGGGATTCCAAAGAGGATGGAGCTAGGCTGTTCTCAGTGGTGGCAGATGACAGAACAAGGAGGAATGGTCTCAAGTTGCAGTGGGGGAGGTCTAGGTTGGATATTAGGAAACACTATTTCACTAGGAGGGTGGTGAAGTACTGCAATGGGTTACCTAGGGAAGTAGTGGAATCTCCATCCTTAAAGGTTTTTAAGGCCTGGCTTGACAAAGCCCTGGCTGGGATGATTAGTTGGGGTTGGTCCTGCTTGGTGCAGGGGGTTGGACTAGATGACTTCCTGAGGTCTCCTCCAACCCTAATCTTCTATGATTCTATGACATAAGGTACTAATTTCTTAACCCATGTCAACTGTGGGTTTTTTAAAGTATTCTACAGATCTGTTGTTGTTTCCATAATCAATCTAAGAAATTCAGCTGCTCTTTTCTGATCATAGCCTGCTCTGCGGGGATCCATTTTTCACTTTCTCTTTCACATTTATGTCAATATGCTTTCAAATTCCTACCTATCTGTTCAAGTATTCATACTGCAGAGGACATGCTTCTCATTTTTGCTGAGATGAGTATAAAAGTATTAATATAGTCCTTAATCCAAGATTAATATAGTCAGACTGGACAGAGTGGCAGTTTTTCAGCATCCACTTATCATTGAGCCTGGACAACACAATATTCCCATAAATAGTACCAAATGAGATAGTAACCATGGGTGCTCATGCATTTACAATTTCCTTCACTATAAGCATATGTATGCTTTAAGTAACTGGTCTTTTCATTTATCATGAAACCTCCTAATCATATTTCATGGCTGATAGAGAAACCATTTTGCTAAATAAGCTAAAAAATAAATAGTCATTTTCCACTCTTATATAGTTCAAATAACAGAAATGATCGTAAATGTTTTTAGGTACCTCCAGACCTAGAATATTCAGAGATTATCACTCAATCCACGTAATAAATTCAGACTTGAAGGCTTTAGCATTTGTTACATTGCTGAGAAGTTACTGAAGGAGTAGGGTGGAATTTTCAAAAGCACCTAAATTACTTAGGCTCAAGTCTTATTAACTTTGAGTGGGGCTTTATCTCCTAAATTATTTAGGTGCTTTTAAAATCCCATATTTAGATTATTTCTTTTCATAGACTAAATGAGTTGAGAGCAGATCTGAGATTAATAAATTATCCTATTCTGCAACACTTTAATTTGCCAATATATACAATTCCTGCTGATGGGCTTATGCCAAGAAATATTCAAACAATATGATTGCCACCGAGTCTCTTCTGATAATTCTATGTACCACCGCAATATGTGATGTCCTGTCCCTTTAAATGTTCAGGGGCTCAGTACTTCACCCCCACAGTGCAAAGCCTCATTTTCCTGTTTGTTTCAGTTATGCTGCTGAAACAGTAAAGCCACAACAGCAGACATCTGTGAGTCTATCAGCTCCTTCTGCATCTGTTTATCTCCTTCTCTGCTGGCTCAGAAATATAACATATAGCTATGAAGAATGCATATCCCTTGTGTGTCCAGTTCTGCTTCTGCCTGACCAAGAAGAAGAAAAAGTAAGCAATAATGCCATTAAAGGGAGTTTAAGTTCACCTAGAGGCACAGGGTGACAGACTGCTGCTTTTGCTCCTGGAACAGTGGGAACTAGCCAGATAGAGAAAGGGAAGTAAGCAGGTAATGGTAGAACTAAGGATAAGTGTTCTGCAATGACTGTCCCAACTGTTCAAACAGAGCAGTGAAGAGGAAGTAAGTGGTCATCTTGACTGACTTTGTGCAAGCAGGCAGGCAAACAGCTTAATGTGCACTGAGGGTCCGTAGCCAGAAGAGAGAGACCAAGTACAACCCAAGGAGTATGTAAGCACACAGCCAACTGGCTGGCAATCAGAAGCAGATACTGTTTTTACTATGCACTAATAATAATAATTAATTAATAATTTCCCTCTGGAAAAGGTGTCCAGGAGACATGAAATCCAACAGAACAAAGAATGACATGTTTTGTGAACAATGTTGGTGAGTTTTATGAAAACCGTGGATCATGGATGGTGTACCTCAAATGTTCTAAGTAATTTGTAACCTGCAACACCATTGCAGGTGGACAGTGAGTTTCAACTTTGCTCTAGTGACAGGTCCAAAGACATGCAGATTGCTGAGTGACCTACTTTCTCCTGCTGTGCCTGGAACTGCTACATATGCCACAATTACTGCAGAAATGCAGGCGTGTTTTTCTCCTACCTCACAGATATTTGTTCCATCAGCGATATCAGGAAACTGGAGGATCAGTAGCACCGTTTGTTGCTGCTTTAAAGACGTTGTCAGAACATTGTCAGTTTGGACAAACATTAATTGATGCCCTGCATGACCAGTTAGTCTCTGGATTATACAATGATGAGGTCTGGAAGAAATTACTGATGGTATTAGTGCTTACATTCAAGAAGGCTACTGAAGTAGCAGTTGCAATGGAGATGGCAGAGAAAGACTCCGGAATTTAATGTGAAGTGACAAGTTCACCTCCTGCATCAGCAAGACAGAGAACCACAGGAATGTAAGGATTTTTTTTGGTGGCCATTTTGCACAAACTACACACTCTGAGGATTGCTGGGCACATCAGGTTATTTAAAGAAAGTGCCAGAAGAAAGCACACATTGCCATGACTGCACAGTTCAATGATCAGCTGCACAGAGTAACTATACATCCAATAAGAGGTATGAAGACTGAACCTATGAAGGGATCAAAGTTAGGAATTTATGATGTAGAAAAAAGACACAAGCTCTAGTGACACTGACCAAGACCTAGCACTATACGTGTTAGCAGAAGCTGTAGTCAGAGATGGAATCTGGATTACACCGTTGATCAAAGGACTTCTTACAAGAATGGAGCTTGATACAAGACCTGCTGTTTCAATGATTTCTGCATCTACCAAACATTGCCACAAGTTCCCCTGGAAGAAAGATCCATGATATTGAAGACTTATACTAGAGAAAAGTTAGTCCGAAAAGGAATACTCCAGGTGAAAGTGCAGCTAGATGGACAATAAGTGATTTTGCCCTTGCATGTGATTGAAGAAAAAAAATCTATTATCTGGCAGATCTTGGCTTGAGAAGCTCAAGGTGAATTAGAATGAGATGAAGGTGATCATGACAGTCTGACAGTCAGCCAAAATATTGCAAGTCCAGAGTTGTGCCTTATACTCTGAAGCCTCTACTGGAAGCTGATTTGGACCATTTAGTGAACATTGGAGTCTTGTCACCAGTTTCATGCAGGGAGTGGGCTACACCCATCATAGAAGGATGGCTGAGTCTGAATCTGTGGCGATTTCAGAGTAACACTGAATTCAGTTTTATGTGCAGACCAGTATCCACTACCATGTACTGAAGATTTGCTTGCTACTCTTAGTGGTAGACAGTGTTTTAGTAAATTGGATTTGCTTAGTGCATATCTACAAATGGAGATTGATCCAGCATGTTGCAAATATCTTACAATCAACACCCCAAAAAAGGCTTATTCTATTGCGACAGATTGCATTTTTGGTATCACAATGGCACCTGCTCTGTTCCAGAAAGACACAATGAGATTCTGAAGGGACTGCATGAAATTCAAGAATGCAGTAAGTAAAAAATAGAGAAGGCTGTTGTGAAGGCTAATTCCCCACTCTGGCACTTTGAGTGCAGAAGGTGGGGGCCCGCAAGGATTTAAAAATTAATACTTGCCACTCCAGGCATCTATTAAACTCCCAAGGTTACAGCTTTTCTATGACCTTGGCTTGGTAAATGCTGCCACCACCCAAATGGAAAACCCCTTTGGAAACCCAGGAAGACACACTTGGGAATTCCTTCCTGTGGGGTACCCTCAAGCCCTTTCACCTTGCCCCCTCTGGGGAAGAACTGAGAAAGAAAACAAAGGAAATTAGCTGTTGCCACCAGCTAATTAAACAACATAAGCACAAACCTCTTAGAACAACAAAAATCCAATCCTGTTCTTAAAAAAAAAAAGGTGAATTTTATTAAAAACAAAAATGAAAGAAAATACACCTGGAATTTAGGCTTTTGCTAGAGTATAAAAGAGCAATTCCAAAAATTAAGCACCTCAAATAGCTTTCTTGAGGGTTCATTTTAAAGGTTACAAGCAAATAAAAGCCTCTGGGGTTGGCACAGAGGAGTCCATTAGCCATAGGAAATAAACAGAAATAAACCTAGTCGCGTCTTTTTAAACATTCCTGATCTACTTACACATTTGGGGGTTCCAAATAAGTAGTTCTAGGTATGATATGGTGATTTATTATCATACCTGCTTAAACCTTCTCATAGCATAACTGCTTCCCGTTCCCCTCTTTCCCAGAGAAAAAACAACAGAGAGAAAGGGAAAGGGTTTTTTTTTTCCATTTAAAAAAGTTCTAGCCTTCCCATTGGTTCTTTTGGTCAGGTTCCCACTCCCTTTCCCGTACCTGTAACGAAAGGCTTCGTTAACCCTTTACAGGTAAAGCAAGCAGAGAACAGCCACCAAGAGAGCCTTTTAGCTAACTGGCTGTCTGGGTGTCTAGTCCCATTCTCACCTTCTCTCACATACAAGATACACAGATTGTATTTGATCTGGTTTTGCAGTGCAAGGCTGTCTGCAGTGTATATTAGATGCAAGCAGAAGACTCACACTAACTCCCTGATGATCCTTCTTTGTTTCATGTTTTACAGAGCAGTTGTATGTAATCTCACAACTAAACCGTGACTAATGGATGAGGGGCAGTCAAAAAAAGCACTTCAAAGACACCTTCAAAGCCAACCTGAAGAAGTGCAATATTGACATAACTTCATGGGAAACCCAAGCCCTCAACTGACCAAAATGGAAAAGGACTTTGTGGCAAGGATCCCAGTATTTCAAGACCCAACAGAGACAACAGGAAATGGAGAAACAGGAAAGGAGAAAAATAAGCTGCAGACCACTTTAAAAATCAAGATCCGCCCCTCCCATTGGGAAATGTCTGCCCCAACTGTGAAAAAATCTATGGATTCTGGATCGGTCTCATTTTAGCCACCTGCAGATCCACCAGCAATAACTAGCTATCATTTTATGGAAGACAATCACTGTTGAACTTCAATGGATCACTGCCACTGACTGAATAGTTGGTAGGCATCAACTGTGGTTAATACAGGGGCTAGAATATCGTCCAGATATATTTTGGTGAAATATACAGAGTCAAGAGCCCTATTCAGAATTCAGTATAAACTTATAGAAGCCTCATTGACCATAGACATTACATTAATCCATGTGAAACAATGACTGAGATTCTTGTTCCTTGGAATCTCCTGAGAGATAGTTACAGAAACTTTTGGAAATCAAATATTTTGGTCCTGGTTTATGCCTCCATTATTGTTTCCTGCCTTATCTTCCTGTACCACAGGTTCATACACCTCAGGCGACCATATCCCAGCAAGAAGCAGCATCTGTTTACTCCCTGTTACCGTAAGAGTGACAAGTTGCTGAATCTCTGCATCTAATCAATAACTTCCAGGGCAAGCTACAAACGTCATCTTCAGCTGGGTTAACCATAGGACAGTCCACTAAATGATTGATCTTCATCCCAGAACTCCCATGGACTCACTTCAGAACTGATCCTGTCAGAAAATTTCCCAATTTCATGGATCTCTCACTCCCATCCTACATATTTGCCCCTGGATGGCCCTTCTGAGTCTCTCTCACTCACCCAGTGGGATTGTTATCACCCAGACAACAGCCAGAGACATGGACTAATCTGGTCAGGAGGTAGAGATGAGATGCCTGAACAAACCAAACCTCCTAAAAGAATTTGTGCTGTTAATAAATATTAACCCTTTTAGTCATATTTTCTTTTTTTATATTAATTTCATTTTCATATTAACTCCCCCCTCCAAATCTTTATGATATTAGCAAAGACTATATTTGAATTCTAAGGACAGATTGTTGGTTCTTAGCCTTGGAGTAACCTGAATTCAGGAACTTCATATGATCAAATATTGGACTGTATTTCATTATGGCTCATGTGTCCAAGTCTTTGGGAAAATAAGTGTCCAGAGAAAAGACCCCCTCAAACTACTAAGTGTCTACAGAAGTATAAAAAAATGTGAGGGATTTATATGGGATGTTTGTTATGACAGATGGGTTCTGTAAGGAATAAAATAATAATAATGTCTGGATTAGAATTCCCCTTGTCTTATCGATCATGTAACCTAGAGATATCATAAAAGAAATTCCATAAGTAATGAGGTACAACAAAAATGTTAACACAGGACACATATTAAAAAATAATCTTGGGAAAGTATTTCTCCCTCCAAAAAGGGGTTTCTTTGTCTCATATTCTGTAAAAAGAGATTTTGGAAATTAGATGGAGAGTGCAAACTGCCAGCATCTCACCAGTTACAGAGAAAAGTGCTCTTTACCTTACACCAAGGGTGGTAATATGGCTATTTTTTCTGTAGACTGTTATCAATCTCTGATCGCTAATATTTGATTAAATTTCATTTGTCTGTTATTTAATAATCTCAAATTATTAAATTCAAACATGCAACACTGTTAACCACATCAAAACCCATCCTTCTCCCCACATTAACTTAAACCAATGGGTCTACCTGTAGACTGAGTAAGGCATTATTCAACATGGTGGGAGAACGGGGTCACAAATATTCATAAGGAAAGTTTACTCCTCAGTCTTTTTCAGTCATTCAAACAGAATGGAGACATGGAAAATGTTATGCTAAGATAAAGACTGTCCCTCTGACAATGTCTCAGAGTTGACATCTCTGTTCTTCACTTTTTAATTCAAGTGGTTTTGCAAATAATAATTTAAAAATCCCTAAAATTCCATATAAAGGACAGGGGATTAGATAACTGCAGGACAGTGTGTTAAACTAAGTGCTAGATTCCTTCTGGCCTTATGCAAGTGAATAATGGGAGCAGGAGGGACACAAGCAGCCTCCTTTTACACTATTTGCACAGAAAGTAATGCAGAATTGCTGTCCTTTCTCCTCCTGTAGCTTGTAATGCTCCAGAAAGGAGGAAGGCAACAAATGAAAATCAGACCCTCCACACAAACTCAAGGTGACGACAGTAAGCCACACCCTCCGATGGGGAGTGGTAGCCGCCAAGTTCACTTTGCTGAACTGGATACTCAGGAAGGAATTCTGCCCGCTTCATTTATTGTTTTTTTTCCCCCTTGAGCTCCTTACAATGAACTGAACCTACATCCTCAGAGAATCCAGAAACACCCAAAATGGTGGTATGACATTTCCTTGTAATGAGAAATGAAATGTTATATGTCTGTCAAATAGAAGGGATTTTAGTAAGGTGGAGATGCCAATATAATTTGTAGGTGATCCTGAGTGTAGCAACTTTAAAGAATTCTACACTACTAATTGTGAACTATGTATTAACTGAACTAAGCACTCATTTCTGTTTTGAATCATTTATGAACAGACATAGATATTTACAATGTATATGTTATTACTACAGCAGCACCAGAGGAGAAAGGAGAACCGGCTGCTTTATAGACAGTTCCCCTGTGGCTCGAGTGAAGAATCAGTATGCTGTATTGACAATAGGCTGTGAGGAGCATGTGGTTAGATGTTTGGCTGCATATGTGTGTTCTCCTTGTGTGCTGCCCCACCTCTGCATAGACAGACAGCGCAGCAGACCTCGAGTGTACCGTCCAATGACCACAAGATCCATTAAGGTACGAAGATGTCAGCCCAGATTCATTGTCAACAGAGCACGGTAATAGCACCTGGCAGATTCTACAAGGATACTAAGAAATGTATACCTGTGAAAATGGACACAGCTCAGTGAATGGTGGGACTTTTCGTTCCCCCCTTGGCTGGACAAAGACACTCCCTCTGAGATACATCTTTATATCCCAACACAAACAAGTTAGTACTGCCCCTCTGACCTAGTTAGTTACTGCCCCCTGAAGTGGCTAGTTATTACCCATCACCTTGTACATGTTGGTGCCATCAAAACATATCTATTATGTACTGTCATCCTGACCTTATATTTTAGGAGGGGTCAGTGTGTTCCTGTTATCCTTGGGGAATGTTTTTGTACCATCCTTGATATCAGGATGTTCTGGTACCACTTGATACCAGGATGTGTTTGCATGAGTACCCTGTGCTTAGCACTTCTTAGGAATGTGTATTTATGCAATATCAGCACTGTTTTTGCCAGATTTTTTGAGCAGGTCCTGCCTCATACCAAGCCTCTGATACAAGGGCTTATGTCTCAGGCTCTCTTCCTACTAGAGAGCATACCCAAATGGCCGAGGAAGAGGAGCCACCTGCCTCCAAAGCTTGGAGGTTCATTGCCACCGCACTCAAGAGAGGAGGCATAGGGACTCACTTCTGAGAGGGATGGCGGCATCCATCTGTAGCTGAGTCAACCTGAGCTCTTGGGAAGCCAAGTGAAAAAGAGTCTCATAGGAAATCCCAACACTATCTGCCAACCTGAGATGATGTTTCAGGAGGTGTACTGCCTGCCTGGAGCCCATGTTTGAGATGCTACAGGAAGGATTCCAAGGCTGATCCATCTCTCTGACCACTACCCTATATTAATCATCCTTATGGACACAAAAAATAGTGACAGATATGACTCTCAGTAGATCATCAGGGACTACACAGCTCTCTGAGTGAGGGGAAGAAGTCAGGGGTGCAGGTTGTGTTCTCATCCATCCTCCCAGTTGAGGGTAAAGGCCGAGACAGGAACACATGCATCCTGGAGATGAATGCATGGATGTGCATATGGTATTGACAGGAGGATTTCAGCTTCCTTGTCCATGGGATGGTGTTTCTGCTGTGAAGAGATGGGGTCCACCTGATCAAGAAAGGGAAAAGCATCTTCGAGCACTGACTCACCAAGCTAGTGAGGAGGACTTTAAACTAGTCCAGAGGGGCCAGGTGATAAAGCCCAGAGGTGAGCATAAAAAAGCAACCTTAACAGAGGATTAGATGTTGGGCATGGGTGGGTTGGGGCTGTGGAAAATTACATAGGATCATAGGATCAACAGGAGGGAAATCAGTGGGGAATCTGTTGAACATCTTAGATGTCTCTACAAAAATGCAAGGAGTATGGGCAATAAACAGGAAGGATTAGAAGTATTAGTACATACGATAAATTATGACTTAATTAGCATCATAGAGATTTGGTTGGATAAGTCTCATGACTGGAAATAAAAACAGAGGGGTATAACTTGTTCATGAAGGACAGACAGTATAAAAAGGAAGGAGGTATTATATTGTACGTCAAGATTGTATGCACTTGTTCTGAAGTCTAGAAAGTGGCTTCCAGGGGAGGTTATGGAATCCCCATCCCTGAATACTTTTAAGAACAGGTTGGAAAAACACCTGTCAGGGATGTCTAGAAAGATTTTCGTGGTCCTGTGTCAGTGGAGGGGGCTGTACCTAATGACTTCTCAAAGTCCCTTCCAGCCCTACATATGCTTCTATGATTATTTGAAAATATCCTATGAATGGTTTATTTCAAGATATTTCAGTTTATGGATTGCTCACAAACTATTTGCTGTAGCTATAAACTTTGTTTATTTACTCTTCATAATTTGCAGGTGTGCTCTGGGTGATTGGTCACTTGCATGACATCATATTGTTTCTGCTCTCTGATGGGATTGCTCTCAAGCCTTCACACAACATCTACCAAGTTACTGCTGTCTAGTAACAGCATTAAGGCCAAAGAAGGCAGGGTATAACTCAGCAGGTTTTACATATGTTGTGGATTACATTTAATCTCAGGCATCCTCAGACATACCCATTTTTAAACCATACTTCACACTTTTTCTTCATACTGCATAAATGAGTAAGATAGCAGGTGCATGGGATGCTGAAAACCTACATCTGTTCAATAAAGATGACTAATCCAAGAACTGATCCAATGCCTTTTGAATCATCAGAAAGTCTTCTATTGTCTTCACTGGACTTTGGATCACACACTGTTTTTTATGCTCATGTCATCACACTTACATTGGAGTGCAAGTCCCTCAGTCCCATACATGCCTTGCAAAAGGAAGAAGTGTTACCTTTTCATTTCAACATAAGCAATATTTGCACAAATTGGTCTGCTATTTACATATGTTTAATGATAAATGTTAAAAGAATATTGTTAATAAAAAATGTCTGAAATTATCTCTCATGTTACCTGACATGAACCAAACAGCTCTCCTTTTTAGCAGTGAATCAGTTTGAAGAAGGCCATACTACTATAAAGAGCTGGGAGTTCAGGAGTGGAGGTGAAGCCAAATAAGCATCAGGAAAGTCATGAGGAGGAAGGTGGGGTAGCTCAAATGAGTCAGATAAACACCTGAATTTTCAGTGCTTAGCTGAAGAGCACAGATGCTCAAAACCATTAAGGTTCACACATATTAATTTAGTACCAGGCCTGTAATTCACTTTTATTAATTTTGTAATGAATTATGTATGTTCATTATGATAATAAAGTATTTACTAGACACGCAGTCAGTTAACAGGTGTCAGAATACATATAATTACTCACACAAAAGCTATCGCAAAATAAAATAGAAAAAAAAAACAGAAAAATATGTACCCTTATTGCATAGATCAAATTGTGTTATGTACTGATGCCCTATCTTTCCTTCTATTCTTTGTTGATCTTCATTTAGTGGATACTTTCCTTTGCGGCATATGAATAGTTTCCATTATGTTCATGCTCATATACATTAAAGATAAAGGTCTGATAGAGTATTTCAATTCAGTAAGAGCTCTAAAACAGGTACGTAAGTGCATATATGCCTCAGAGCCCTAGAAAAAAATTGCATAAAACATAAGAATGACCATACTGGGACAGACCAATGGTCCATCTAGACCAGTATCCTGTCTTTCCACAGTGGCCAAAGCCAAGTGCTTCAGAGGGAATGAACAGAACAGGCAATCAAGTGATACATACCCTCTTGTCCACTCCAGCTTCTGGCAGTCACAGGCTAGGGACACCCAGAGCATGGGGTTGCATCCCTGGCCAGCCTGGCTAATAGCCATTGATGGTTTATCCTCCATGAACTTAGCTAATTCTTTTTTTGAACCCCTTCCTACTTTTGACCTTCACAACATGCCCTGGCAACGAGTTCCATAGGTTGACTGCGTACTGTGTGAAGAAGTACTTCCTTTTGTTTCTTTGAAACCTGCTGCCTATTAATTTCATTGGATCACATCTTGTTCTTGTTTTTATGATTCATTCATAATTGTATAGACCTCTATCATATACCCTCTTAGTTATCTCTTTCCCAAGATGAAAAGTCTAAGTCTTTTTCATCTCTCCTCATATGGAAGCTGTTTCATACCCTTAATTGATTTTGTTGCTCTTCTCTGTGCCTTTTCCAGTTCTAATCTATCTTTTTTGAGATGAGGCAACCAGAACTGCTCATGTAGAGATATTAAAGAAGGTACGGACAGTGATTCCCCCAAGTGAACGTGACCCCCCCCCCATAACTTGTCTAAAATCCAACAGCTTCACCAAGTAAAAAGATCTCCTGGGTCTCTTTTGTTAATTTACAAACTACTGTCTGTGTCTATGTAAAGCTTGTAAATCATTGATTGTATCTGTTCTCAGAAAGATACTTTATTGCTATGTGAAACTTGCAAGCTGTTGATTGTGTTTGTACATCCTAAGACAAAGAGCCTGTTCTCAAAGCAATACTTTAACAGTTGTGATAAGGAATGTATGTTGATGAATGCATGATATACATGAATGGCTAGGGAGGTGCTAGCCTAGAAAGGGAGTATCCATCGGCTGAAGAAAGGTTTCAAGTGGACCGATACAACCCCCGGAGGGTAAAACTGGGATCCACCCCACCACCTGGAAGGATGAGAAAAACAAACTTTGGACAGCGTGGAGCCATCAGGAATGTGCCATCTGCTGACTGATTCAGCAACAGCATGATGAAGCAATTCCCATAGACTGACATAGGAATAAATCCCTATAAGAATGGCCTCTAAATACGGAGGACTTTGAGTCTCTGGTTCTGCTGCCAACCTCCAGGAGCATCAGATGAATCTGACAAGAACTCGGCTCCACCCTCATGCCCAGGTTACCTGGCCAGTAACTTGGCATGAGCAACGTCTAGGCTGGTAACTATGACATCTATGCAGAACCTGTGTGTGTGTGTGTGTGAATGAATGAATGTGAAACTGAATGAAATGTTATAGCTATAACACTGCTTACTATGATTCTTTTTGTATTCACAATAAACGTGACATTCTGTCTTATCCCCTTTAAAAAGATCCTGCTGGTTTTTATGTTATTGGTATAACACTCACACTTTTAAAAGTGTGGGGATACCATGGATTTATATAGCGGCATTATGATATTTACTGTCTTATTATTTACCCCTTTGTTCCTAAGATACTGTTAATTCTTTTGACTGCCACTGCATGTCAAAGAGGGGTTAGTCAGTTACAGATTGTTTTAATAAGCCATAAATCCAGTGTCTCTTTTCAATCCATGATTTTTAGTATCTAACAGAGTAATGAATTTAAGCTCCTGGATAGTCTTTGGAAGTGTCGTGCAGGTTTCCTTTGAGAGTGAGGACTGATAGGTCAGATATAGAATGATCTCTTTATCACACAGGTGATAGGGTGGTTTTTTTTTCTTTTATCATTTTCCTGTGTGAGTTCATTTGAGAAAGTAGTGATTGTCTGGTTTTACCCACATCGTTTGTATTGGGGCATAAAGTGCAGTGGATGAGGTGCACCACATGTGATAGGCATGTGTGGGATTCAGGGATCTTGAAAGGTGTGTTGCGGGGGGGTGTTGATAATTTTAGCAGTGGAGATAAGTCTCCAGGTTTTGTCTCTGTTGTTCTGCCAGTGTCTGCTCCACTTTGAGATGGTGTATACAGATCTTGGGGTTCTTCTGATGAAGAGCTTGAGGAGGTTGGGGGTTTGTTTGAAGGCCGGAAGAGGCAATTCAGGAAAGATCTTTCAGGATGGGGTCCCCATAAAGCAGGGGTTCTCAAACTGGGGATTGGGAACCCTCAGGGGGTTGTGAGGTTATTTCATGGGGGGGAGGTCGCGAGCTGTCAGCCTCCACCCCAAACCTTGCTTTGCCTCCAGCATTTATAATGGTGTTAAATATATAAAAAATTGTTTTTAATGTATAAGGGGGGGTCACACTCAGAGGCTTCCTATGTGAAAGGGGTCACCAGTACATAAGTTTGAGAACTATTGCCACAGAGTATGAGTTGTAGTCATGGGTGGAGGGTATAATAGGCCAGGGTAGGCTAAGCTTCCTCTGGCAGCGCCACGGCTGCCAGACCTGCAGTTGCGGGGTTTTGGGGGGAAGTTTTTGATTTATTATGTGGGTTCTGGGGTGGCTGAGGAGGCGGTATGTGCTATTCAGCTTCCTGGGTTCATCAATAATCTTCCTGGAGTCCAGGGAGATTACTGATGAACCTAGGAAGCTGAGTAGAAAATACTGCCTCCTCAGAAGCCACAGAAGCTGCCTTGGGCATATCAAAAGCTTCTTCCAGAGGAGACTGGAAAGATGCTTTTCTCCAGGCAGCTTGGGGTCTGGGGAGGGGAGGTATGGCACAGCGTGGCTTCAACCGGCTTGGGGCTCCTCCAGGCAGGGACGGGGGGTCAGAACTTCGGACAGCTCGGTTCTCCTCCGGCCAAGGGGGGCTTGTGGCTCAGTGTAGTGCAAGAAACTGCTTCCTGTAGGAATTTGCTACCAGTAGCGGTTACTCCTATGCAAGGGATTGTAAAACACTGCTATCTGATGTAGCAAATTCCTATGGATAGCAGTTTCTCACACTACACCAGTAATTAATTTTGGTGTATACCTGTTATGAGTTCATATTGGTCTTTTCATATTCCTGCTGGTAAGGAGTTCCAGAGGTTGACTGTGCATTGTGTGGTGAAATACTTCCTTTTCTTTGTTTTAAACCTGCTGCCTATTAATTTCATTTGGTGACCCCTAGTTCTTGTGTTATGAGAAGTACAATGCAGAATTTGTGCAGAAATAATGTTCCCTGCATAATTTTAGTTTTCCTGCAGAATTTGTCATTTCCTCCGAACAGTCCTGGCCATGCCTGCCATGGTGGCTGTGGTTCACCATTCCAGGTCAAGGAGGGCTGCAGGAAGTGGTGGGGGCCAATGGATATGCTGGCCACCGCTCCTGCAGCCCCCATTGGCCTGGAACGGCGAACCAGGGCCAGTGGGAGCTGCGATTGGCCGAACCTGCGGATGGTGCAGATAAACAAACCGTCCCGGCCTGCCAGCAGATTTCCCTGACATGCCACATGCCACAGGTTTGCCGATCCCTGCTCTAGGTGATATCTTGCTACGCATAAGCCTGAGTTTTACTGCCCCGTTGAGCACTGCTGATTATGAGAGTAGAATAGATTCAGCTGCTAACAATGAGTTGCAGTAAGGATTTATCTTTTGGCCTTTAGTTCCCCTCTCTGTTGTGAACCTAGCTCTATTTATAAGACTGAAATTGTCTACCTTAAGTATCTCTAAATCCAAGAATGATAGGTATGGTATAGTAAATTCAGCAATACAGCTGTAATCTCAAAGATAAACTATGCTATAATTCTGACCATTACAATCTGTTGCTCACTAATACCTGTTTGTACATTTGCCTGTTCATACATTTTCTGCTGTCACTACTTTGTTATATGTATATAATTGTTTTTGTTGGTGGTGGTGCTGGTGTTCCCTCCCCCACAACAAAACTTTGCACTGAGAAGTGCAGGTTTCCCACTGTTTTCACCTTCTTTGTGACTGGTGGGAGAAATCACCTTTTACAGCTGTTTGACCCTGGCCACCCTTGCCACCCTAAAAATAACCCCAATCTCAGAATAATCTCCTAAATAGTGATGGGTAAAATCTAGACGGTGTTGAGATTTGGTTTAAATAATTATCCCAAGTTCAGATGTTTATCTGCAGTGTGTCTGTAAATTGCCTTTTATTTGGAAATAGGGCTAGTAATACCACAAAAATATCCTAGAAGATGTAGCTCAGTACTCCTGATTCTAATCCCACAGGATACCTGCAATTAAAAAAAAACAAAACACAAGATAAACAGACTTTTAAAATCAATGGTTCTGGTTTAGTTTGAGTTTTGAGCGAGGCCTCTATGTTATGCAGACCAGTTCTCCCATGTCTGATTAGTACATTGTCAGAATTCACATAAATGTTTCACTGAAAAGAGGGGAAAAAATGTTTATCATTATATCATGAAATAACAGAACATCAGGTGTTACCAAAGAGATGAAAGGAATGCCATTGTTGGACTTAGGGACACTGAGAACAAGGGGTTGCAGAGAGCATCAAGCTGGGGAGAGCATTTTGAGATGAATAAGAAGTGAGGGCTCATTTATCTCCAATAAAAAGTCATGAATCACTTCAGTTCCCTTTCATTTAAAACAGCTGGTGCTCAAGGACACCTCCAAAAGAACCATTTTTTTAACCACAGAGAAGCAAAGTTGCAGGCCAATGGCTGCCTGTGCCAACTAATAATCACTATTATTAATTAATAATGAATTAACAATGAATCCCATTAGCTCTACCTACAACTGCAATAAGGAGTGAATGCACATACATTGCCAGCTTCTCTTTGAAGAGAAATACTTTAATTTCTTAAATAACAAATTATTTGAAGCCAATGAGAGTTTTGGCATTGATTTCAGTAGAAACAGGGCTTGGTTCTTAAGGATTATCCCTGCTGATATTTCTCCCTCTCTGACCTTATAGTAAGAGGTGGTAATCTGGTTTGGGGTACTAGAACTTCTATGGTAGACTGAGGATTTGTCAATGCCAGGTGCTTCAGAGGGAATGAACAGAACAAGTAATCATCAAGTGATCTATCCCCTGTTGCCCATTCCCAGTTTCTGGCAAACAGAGGCTAGGGATACTTTCGAGCATGGTTTTGCATCCCTAGCCTTCCTGTCTAATAGCCATTGATGTACCTATTCTCCATGAACTTATCTAGTTCTTTTCTGGACCCTATTATAGTCTTGGCCTGCACAACATCCTCTAGTAAGGAGTTCCAGAGGTTAACTGTGCATTGTGTGGTGAAAGACTTTCTTTTGTTTGTTTTAAACCTGCTGCCTATTATTTTCATTTGGTGACCCCTAGTTCTTGTGTTATGAGAAGTAGTAAATAACACTTCCTTATTTATTTTTTCCACACAAGTCATGATTTTATAGGCCTCTGTCATATCCTCACTTACTTGCCTATTTTCCAAGCTGAAAAGTCCCAATCTTATTAATCTTTGCAAATGCACCTGTTGGCTTTCCCCCAGCTCTCAGTTTAAAAACTGCTCTATGGAACTTTTCAATTTGTAAATATATTAATGAATTTCTTCTGATCACAGGTGCTGTTCTACACACAGACCTACAATATCCTGGAAAAATATATATTTTAAGCTAACCAAATTATTATTACTATTATATCTTAGATTTTAGCAGTCTTCGGATTAAGGACAAATGTGTATATTTTAATACTAAAACCAAACTTTAAATAAACGTTATCAGTTTTATGGACTATGCTTTTCCCTAAAAGTGTCCCTTAGAATATTTTTAAATACATATTTTCCAGAGTAGCTTAATTTCACTCTAGAATACTTGTAATAGCTGAACCGAAGAATGAAAATATAGTGGAATTTCAAAAGGGTAGCAAAAAAACCTTTTCTTTGTTTATACAGTCTAAGTACCCTTGACTATAGCACTAAATAGAATTTAAAGTAATGTCAGAACTACCTAACTGCTTAATGGTGAAGTATTGAATGTTATTCAGTGAATAGCCAGGTTGATATCTGGAACATTTAAGAGAGTACAGAGTTTATTTGCTTAGTATATTGGAGTTAATACAGATTTAAAATTCTCCTTTGGAGGTGAAGATTCCGAGACAGTGAGCAATGGAATTTCCAGATAACAGAGCAAGAGGGGATGTGAGAGGAAGGGATCCTGGTGGATATTTGGATATTGATGGATCTACTGCATTAGGAGATAAAAAGCTATTCTGGACATGGACACACACACACAAATATGTTTAAAGCTATATTTATACCAAGAGCAGAATTATACCTTCTAGGAAATGTGGTAGGTGTGTTAAACACTAACATATTTCATTTCTAATTAGATTCAGGGGATAACGAGCTGATAGAAAAACCTGGATTTTCTGCAAAAAAAAATCACATGAAAATTTTTCATTTGAAAATTTTAAATTTTGTGGAAAATTTTGAAATGAAATTAAATATTTGTTTTGTTTCAATTTAAATCTAAACTATCATTCTGATTTTGTTTTTTCAAAAACAAAAAAAATTATAAATGTGAATGTTTTCCCCCATCATCTCTTTTTTTAAATTTTTTTGCCACTAAATATAATCTTTCTTCCTCCTCCCCCCTTTCCTTATTCTTCTTTGTAACTTTTCAATACTTTTGGAAAGGTTAGTGTCATTTTTTTTCTTTTTATCATTCTGTAACTCTTTCCAAACTGGAGTTGGAGAAGTTTTGAAAGTTAGAGTGGAGGAGGGGAATTAAAAAGAGAGAGAGGGAGACGTTAAAAAAGTGGAGAAAAAAATCCCTGGATATTTTTGATTTTATTACATCAAAGGGGGGAAAGGGAAAGGATTAAAACAAAAATTCAAATGTTAAACATCAATTTTTAAAAAGCACAGCTATTATAAACCTAAATGGAACAAAAATCTCAATTCAAAATTATTATTTATTGTGGTAGTGCCCAAGGGTTCCAGTCTAGGACCAGGACCCCACTGCACTAGGCAGTGTATGAAAAAATAATAAATAAATGATAGTCCTTGCCCTAAAAAACTCTCAATCTATGCAGTTCTTCTGAGTTTCAGCATAGTTATGTTTTAGAAGTCTGTTTACATTTGAATCACTAGAAGGTTTGAAGTGGGCTTTTGAATGTACCCATACAAAAAAAATCTTTTTAAAATGGTTGGAAATTATCCAAATCATTATTCTGGGAACAATTCCAAATAAGAGCCTATGTCAGCAGAAGACATAAAAGTCAACAAAAATACAAAACACTTGAAAAATATTAAACTGCTACTTATCTGGCATGGCAGTCCTGTTCAATGGTACTTGAAAAAGTTCTCTGAGCCTCCAAGAATGGCATGCAAACTGGTAAAATGACAGAACAGTCAAAACCCAAAAGGGGTACACTTTCAGGGTCTTTTCTTTTGATTTACTTTTAATGTGGTTCCAGGGAAACAGCTGGAATCTCAGATGTGTCTATCCATTTTGCTTCCAGGGTAGTGAGAATTTTTAATTGCAGCCTTCATTACTCCAATAAAACAATCTCATTTTCTACTCCCTTAGCCATCTGTGATCACCATGCTTAATTATTCTTCCTGAAACTTGATATTTCTTTTTTCATCTCCACTCTACTATATCTAAAGAAACTAAGCCCAGATCCTGCTGTCAATTACACTGATATAAATCCAGAGTAAGAACACTGGCCCAAATTAAATGGTAATTAAAATGTTGAGTGTATTGGCCCGATCCTAAAAGGTGCAGGGCACATCCTGTTAGGTGCTAAGTAACTTCAATTCCCACCGTCTACACTGAGACACAGAGGTAATATTGTACATTGAGGCCATAATGCTCACGAGTGGGAAAGCCAAAAGAATAGAGAGGGCTAGGATTGCTAACTTTCTAATTGCAAAAAACAAACACATTTTCCCTGCACCTGCCCTGCCCCTTCCCTGAAGCCCTGCTCCATCCCTTCTCTGAGGCCCCGCCCACACTCACTCCAGCCTTCCTCCCTCCATCGCTCGCTCTCCCCCAAATTCACTGACTGTCATTGGGCTGAGGCAGGGGGTTGGGGTGTGGAAGGGGGCTCCGGCTCCAGCTGGGGGTGAAGGCTCCAGGGTGGGATCAGAAATAAGGGGTTCAGAGTGCAGGAGGGGGCTCTGGGATAGGGCAGGGCTTGGGATGCAGGAGGGGGTCAGGGCTCCAACTGGGAATGCAGGCTCTGGGGTGGGGCTGGGGATGAGGGATTTGGGGTACAGGAGGGGGATCAGGGCTGGGGCCAAGGGGTTTGGACTAAGGGAGGGGGCTCAGGGCTGGGGTAGGGGGTTGGAGTGCAGAAGGGGGTTTGGGCTTTGGGAGGGAATTTGCGTGTGTGGGGACTCAGGGTTGGGGTAGTGGTTTGGGGTGTGGGGGGTGCAGGCTCTGGGAGGGAGTTAGGGTGTGGAAAGGGGTTCCAACCTGGGGCAGGGAGTTCAGAGTTTGGGCTCTGGCCGGGCAGTCCTTACCTCAGGTGGCTCCCGGTTGCTGGCTCTGTGCTGCTCCTGGAAGCAGCTGCCATGTCCAGCTCCTAGGCGTAAGGGTGGCCAGGCAGTTCTGCGCAATGCGCATGCACCGTCCCCGCAGCTCCCATTGGCCACAGTTCTTAGAACTGGCGCTGGGGCAGCACGCAGAGCTTCCCTGATCACCCCTGCACCTAGGGGCTGCAGGAACATGCCAGTCATTTCCGGGGAGCTGGGCAAAGCCAAGGGAGGCAGGGAACATGCCTTAGCCCCGCTGTGCTGCCAACTAGACTTTTAACTGCCCAGTCAGCGATGCTGACCAGAGCCCACAGGGTCCGTTTTTAATTGGGGTGTTCTGGTTGAAAAACCAGATGCCTGGCAATCCTAGAGGGGACAAAGGTGACTCTGTGTTCCTTTATACTTCACAGGTAGTCAGAACTGCTGGAGTCGAGATTAGACTCTAAGGGTATGTCTATACTTACCTGTCATGTCGGAGGCGCGGGATCGATGTTCTGGGTTCGATTTATCGCGTCTTATCAAGACGCGATAAATCGAACCAGGAAGTGCTCCGTCATCAACGCTGGTAATCCAGCTCGACGAGTGGAGTAGGCGGAGTCGACGGGGGAGCCTGCGCGCCGCGTCTGGACCACAGGTAAGTTCGAACTAAAGTACTTCGACTTCAGCTACGTTATTAACGTAGCTGAAGTTGCGTATCTTAGTTCGATAGGGGGGGTTAGTGTAGACCTAGCCTAAGTTAAGGAAGCCCCGCCATGCAATGTTATACCACTCAGAGTGGAGTGACACATTGTCCATGATCTGTTGAATGGGAGAGAGGGCTGGAAAGACAGGATTGAATGCATACAGCCAGCTATGTCTGCTCTGCGGTATCTGGGAATTCCTCTGTAAGGGCAGCTTGTGACCCCTTTGAATCACTGAAGAGATATAAAAGGGTCCAAGCATGGGTCAAGATCTGGGCTTGTATATTTCTGACCAAGTGGTCTAGTTGGGGGTTACTGTTAGTATGTATTTAAAATGTTAAGTGCTTTTCCCCCTTTTTTAAAAAAAGCTAGTCTGTTTGATTTAATGTTTCCCGTTTATCTTCAGCTGTTCTTTTATTGAACATTAAGTGAAAAAATACTCTGTGGTGTGAACTGTTTGGTCTGAAAACCTACAGCAGCTTGTAGAACACCAGCTGCTTCATCATGAGCCACGTAAACTCTGATGCCAACGGAATGTTTTGAAGTTGCTGTGGCTTGGGGAGAAGCTAGAATTGCTGGAAATGCCAGATTAAAAAAATGAAGCTGCATTTTAAAGATTAAGCAGAAAAAAATGGCTCTTTTCTGCAAAACTCTCCCACAGTAGCAATTTTGAACTATTTATTGTATGTAGAGATTTTATGGTACGGGATGAGGAGGAGAAAATCTCTTCCTACAGGGGTTTTATGCTTTCATAGTAGATAGCCAACTGAACATCAGCACCTAGTGCAATGAGGTGTCTAAGAGAGCAGATGCAATCCTTGGTTGCAGAGAATATAAATAGTAGGCAGGAAGTATCATTACCTCTGCATGTAACAGTAGCGAGACCATGGAATATTGTGTCCAGTTCTGGTGTCTGCATTTCTAAAAACAAGTTGACAAACTAGAAAGCCTGCAGAAAAGAGCAGCCAAGCATTTCGAGGGCTGCAAAACCTACCTTTGAGTGAGATTAAAAAGCTATTTAGTTTGTCTAAGAGAAAGCTAAGAAGTGACATGTTCACAGTCTTTAATTATCTGCATGGGGAGGCATGGGCTGTGGAACACCATTTAAAGTGTGTGTGATTGGGGTGGCAAAGATTTTTTATCCATACAGTACACTCCCCCCAACATCATCCTGACCCTGCTCTTCCCCTCTCAGATGCCCCATTAGCAGCCTGGCCCTCTCTGCCCCCTCACCTAGCCTGTGGTGCAAGTCAGGGCAAGGGGTAGTTCAGTTTCTCTTAATGACGCCCTGTACCTATCCCCACCCAGTAGCTTCTTGGTATGATCCTGATGATTTTTTCATACCTGACCCCAAGCTTCTTATAGCATATTTCTGCCCTGCCCCCTCGCCCTGGGAGAACAACCACAGGCAGACAAAAGGGTAGTCTTCCCATTGGCTCCTTTGGCCAGGAGCCCACTCACTTCCTTTTACCTATGCATCACAGTGAATTTTAACCCTTTACAGGTAAAGCAAGTAGAAAACAGCAACTAAGAGGGATTTTATAGCTAACTGGCTATAAAACTGGGTCCATAAAAGGGAGCTCCCCCCCCTTCATTTATCACAATTCCTTAGACACAGGAGCCGCCCGGCCTTTCCTCCCATGAGCCCCTACACCCAGGATCTGCTTCCCAGGAGCACCTGCCTCTCCCACTCAGTCCCCATTCCTTACCCCGTCCATCCGTCCCTCTTTCTGGTCCTTGGTGCCGAGAGGAGCAAGAGCCTAAGACACTGCCATTTCAGCATGTTGAGGACCCAGCATGCACAGCAGGAACAGGGTGTCACACTGGCTGTAGAAAAATGGGCCAGGCTGATCAAAAAATGGCCAGGTCGCAACGCAAGCTACCTAAAAGTGGTCACCCCTTTCCTTATGTGATGGGGGGGGATTTTTTGATATTAGTGGACTCTTTAATATAGAAGACAAAGGCATAACAGGATCTAATGCTTGAAGCTAGACAAACTCAGGCTAGAAATAAGGCATGCATTTTTTTTAACAGTGAGGGTAATTCGCCATTAGAACAATTTACCTAGGGATGTGGCAAATTCTCCCTCACTTAACATCCGTCTTGGATGCCTTTGTAAAGATTATGCTCGAGATCAACCAGAAGTTGTGGGCTTGATGCAAAAGTCACATAGTGAAATTCTAAAGTTTATGTTATCAACAGATCAGACTAGGTGATCATAATCATTGCTTTTTACCTTAAATATGCTATCAATTATTAATATTTTTTCAACAATCCATGGGAGTAGTGATGCATGTGAGATTAACAGGATTTTGCCCCTCTTTCCCCCCGATTTTTATTACAGATATCTGAGTAGATATTATAAGAGCTAAATATATATATAGTTTGTCTAAACAAAGAATACACAGAGAGAACTATCTGTATGTGTATGGCTTTAGATCTGATTCAGGACTCACTGGTCATTTCTAATTTACAGAGCAGAAAAATACATATTTTAAGAGCTGTGTGTCACTTTGGGGGGACAACGCACCATATACTGTTTTAATGTGGGTTACAAATTGATCTAGTGTAATGAATCCATGTACTTCAGACAGCAGACATAATCACTACATAAATATATCTCACACATGTTGGGAGTCCCTCTTAGACCCCTTTCCACTTGGCTTTCCAAGGACTCCATTTAACTTCAGATTTAATCACTCAGGTATTTTATTTGGCATACAAAGCTATGCTGAGTCAATCAAACCCAAACACAAAGGGACAGATGGAGGGTACATTACAGACCCAAAGTTACACAGAAAACTTCTTCTTTTATATACATCTACACATGATATTGCATTTATTATAGTACATTACATGGTTCGGGACTGGCTTGGTTATTCTGTAGGAATCAATCCCTGTATAGCTGTGCTGTCCTTCCACTGTCCATGGATGGCCTACTCTTTACCTCATCTTACATTCCAGGTTTATTTTGTCCATTGTTATCTTGTCCATTGTAAATGAGTCCCTGGTTGTCCCCCCTTATTTTAGCTAGTACAGACATTCTGTCTCTTAGTATTGAGCCATTCACCTATCTTAGCACAGACATTCTGTTTCTACTGTACTGATCCATACACCTCCCTAATCCTGTCTCCCAAGAAATGAGGCCTCACCAGTGTCCAATTACTCATCTCAAGTCAAGACTACACCTCATGCACACACAAACACAACACGAGACGATGGAACTAGAACCTTAGTGCTTCAACTCCAAAACCACAAGCCTCTAACATTTGAGCAAAAGTAATTCTCCATGGACTGGTAGTAGTAAATTGTACCTTGTGCCCTTTGTGATCCAGTCTTCATGGGACAATGACCAAAACTCACAATATCACCAACAGACATTACATTATACCATTAATGTGATGTAATACACAAATCAATTGTACACATAGCATGGGATTTTCAAAAGCATGAAGCAATGACTTAACTCTGTTTCTATTTAGGTCAATGGGAGTTTTTCCATTGATATCAGTGAGAATAAAGTTGGACCAGTGCTGAGCACTTTTGAAAATCCCCATCCATAGATTAAAATATTTTCCCAGGAATAGTCACTACACCTGATGATATAAAATAATACTTATAAAAAGGAGAAAATCTCTTCCTACAGGGGTTTTATGCTTTCATAGTAGATAGCCAACTGAACATCAGCACCTAGTGCAATGAGGTGTCTAAGAGAGCAGATGCAATCCTTGGTTGCAGAGAATATAAATAGTAGGCAGGAAGTATCATTACCTCTGCATGTAACAGTAGCGAGACCATGGAATATTGTGTCCAGTTCTGGTGTCTGCATTTCTGCAATCCATAGTGTTGTATAGCTTTATAAGAATAATAATGAGTTAGCAAACATATAGCAAAACAGACAATAGGAAAACATTGTTTTGTCATATGAGTACTCTTTACATCAGAACACCATTTCATGGTGCTACATCATAACACAAGACATTTTTCCATTTCATTAAGATTTGAAAGACTGTTTTTCCTTTAATTTCTACAGTAGATAGATGATGTCAAAATAATGCACTAATTATTCCACTAATAAAGTAGTGGGCACACTGTTTATTCACTTAACATCATGTAGTTGAGCACACAGTATGGCTGTCTAATGTACTTATTAATGATTATGTGACATGGCAAATAACTCTATCTACTTGATATGGAAAATACCTCTACATTCAAACTATTTTACCTTTTCTGTATTTAATTAATGCTCTTCCTACATTCAGGACTAACACAATTCATCTCCTTTGTAGTAACATTAAGATCTATTATGTTATCATAACTCTATTTTTGTCTCAGTTTTATCTAGATTACTTTCCATTATTCAGTGACCAGCTGGAATGTGATCCCTGATCCCTCTACTAATTAGCATTGTTGATAGCAATTTTGTACAAAACCTCCAGACATCTACAATACAATTAAAATGATAATAGATTGTTACATGCACTTAAACAAATGAGTACAGCTCATCTAAATAATATACCATTACCGAATTGTTCCAGATTTTTCCTGTCCCAATATGATGATGGTATTTTTTTATTGTTAGTACAGATTAATTTTAATCAAATCATCACTACAAATCTCAATAAAGGTGAGAAAAAGGAGAATTAACTTAGCCAAGGATGTGATATGCAATTATTTCCTCTTGTTTTCATTATTCATCATTGAAATATAAATGTCTTAATTTATTGCCATGCATCCACAATGAGACTCGCTTTGCTTGCCAAATCCACATTTGGTCATTTAAAAATATTAGCAGGGTATAAAATACTCCAATTCAGGAGTCACAAATAAAATTACTATGACAAATATGTTTAATGATTATTTTGCAGATGTTCCATTATAAAATTCCCCTGATGCTATTAATTTTGTCAAGACTATTATTGCTTCTTTAGACAAGACAATCAACCATACTAATGTTGTTAATTGTTTAATTTCAGTAGCCTGAAAAATAGGAAGGAAGAAGAAGCCTGAGGTGAAGCCAAGGAAACTGATACTCTCTGTTTGGGGGATATTGCAACTATTAGGAACTGTAACAAAGAAAATAAGGATATTTTAATACTCGTAATAAGCATGCTTGATTTACAATATCGTGAAGGATTCATAAGCTTAACTGCTTGTAGGTAAATCTCAATTAATTTATTGTATAGACTCATTATTGGGAAATGTCTATGTTCAGTGTGTGTCAGTTTCTGATCTCAGTTATATCAGTGTAAATGAGATCAGATTGTGCCTCGTACTTTCTAGTCTCACTAAAAAATCTCTCCTTGACTGTATAATTTTTTTCATAATAGAAAAGTACTTACTATGAAGTTACAGTTTGCACAGGAGAAATGCAGTTAAACCATAGGTTGCTCTTGTCTAATTACATAAGACATGTTGAAATGTCTGGCATAATTCTTTAAACATAATTTTTCCTGTTGCATTTAGCTACTTCAGGTTATAATCACCTTCTATAATCACCACAGTGAATATATATATAATTCTACTCTCATATAGACTGTTGTAGTCCTATGGAATAGAGCTAGGGTAAATACTGCAAATGAATATTTGGCCAGTGCTTATTAGACTGATGACTATCAAATATAGATTTAAATTTTGAATGAATTGACTTCAGATTTACTAGTGAATCAGTTTATTGGCAGGGATACTCAAAAAACCATCTTATTTTAAGCAACTATTGCTCAGTAGTCACAATTTCAAATTTATAATTGAATGCATTGGCTCTGAATGCTTGATTGTAAGAGTTTTGCTTATCCAATCAGGAACCGGAAATATACTGTATGTTCAACCAGAACAACTTAACTCTTTCATTTTGAATACCAACTACTTACAATGACTGCTGGTGAATGAACTATGGAAAAATAATTGTTCACAGCAATTATTCAGCTTCTAGTTTTGAATAGCAAATGCTTTTGAAAAAATCTTGATGTGTTTGTGCACAATTTGCAAATAGAAACAAAGGCAAAATTCATTGAACAAATTACTTGTTATAAAGCTCTAGTAGTGGAGTTAATGGGCCTATACTGGTATAATTGACAGCATAATTTGGCCTGGTGTGGGTAAAATCAAAGCATTCCTACATTCTGATAGTGTTGCAATTCCAAATATTCTTTTATATTCAAAGTAGGCTATTGAGGATGGAAATTTGGTGCTTGCATTCCCTCCAACAGCTAATAAAAACACACATTTGTTGTTCTGTGCTTGTATCAAGAACCCTTCAAAAACTTCAATTAGCAGTTGTTTTGGAATAGAAAATAATAATTCACAAAGGAAATATCCCAGGTGAGGGTACATTTATTTTTAAAATGATGAAAATATTATTTACCCAGACTAACTATTTACCCAGATACACTACAAATACTAGATTAGTTTCCATCAGGTAGGTTTTTATACACTCATGTTTAAGTCAATGTTGGCTGGCTTCTGATTATGTAGGAAGTATTAGGTTCCACATATACAAATTCATCTGTTGTGCTTCACATGTTGAAAAAAGACTGCCAAAAAAGGACTTTTTTCAACCAAGAGCTTCTGCAAGCAGGTACATTTTGGATTACTTGAAAGAGTAAACATGCCTTTTTTAATCTTGCTTTCACAGGTGTAAAAAGCAGTGGAAATCAGAAGGTCAATTGTATATGATGAAATCAGTCAGTTTTATGAAGCTAAACCAGCTTTGCATTTAATACTCTGCAGAAACAGAACAGCTCTGCAGCCCCCCACTCAATTCCTGTATATGGAGTGTGCTCAAGGTTTAAGGTTAACTGGGTCACATGGAAACAAAGCTGGAGATGTCTGAGGTGGAACAGAGTTTGGTTTAAAGTAATACTTTAAATGCATTTTAACAAGCAGTGTGAGCCCTAAAGTTTGTTTAAAAAACTAATGATATATCGTGATAAGTTTATGTCAGATCAGGCATTCCTCTGAGACCACTTTCAACCCCTTTGTAAACTAGTAGACAGAGCACAGGACTGGGACTTGGGACTTTTGGTCTGCTCTGTGCTTGTGGCTGGTGGATGGGGGCGATGATTGACCATTACTCTGTGTGTGGACTGTTTGTAGAAGTGAGCATTATTGTTATTCCCTGAGGACAGGGACTGTAATTGTATATGGAAACTTTGCAAGGGGCAGGAAGGGTTCTCATCCAGGGTCTAGAGCAGGCCTGCACAACTCGTAAAGTGGTTAGGGCCACATTACTCCAAAGAAAAAAGCCGAGGACCGGATGCGAGGAAAGTTGTTGAGCAAAAAAAATATATATTTTTTTTAGCCAGTCTCCCGCAGGCCGCACAGAGAGCCTCCGCGGGCCGCGGGCCGTATGTTTTGCAGGCCTGGTCTAGAGGCTAAATCTGACCCCAAAATAGGCAAGTAAGCAAACAAAATTATTTGAAAGTGGGTGAGATTGTCAGGAATCTTCCTCAACTCAAAAATGTTGTTGAATATGTACTGAGGATAATCTCTTCAATGGTGACCTATTATATTATCATAATCTACATATACAACACTGAGGGGGGGGAAAGGGAAGGTTATGATTTATAAATAAAAAATAAAGCTTTTGTGGGATCAAACTTTCTATGCTGTCTCTAAGACACCCACATCTATTATCAGAGGGTAGATGCAAAGGTAACATGTCAAAAGAACCAGCCCTAAAAATACATAGTACCTTATATTTTTCCCCATTACAAAAGTACCTTAGTTGTTAAAAGATTAAGTTTATTTCTCATTATGCTTTGATGCGAGTACTGAATTGAGACTGGATCGTTACCCATGTCCTGTCCTGCAGTGCAAACAGCAGCATACCAGAAGCAAAGCAGTGCCAAACCGCCTGCTAGTTAATTTAAGCAGTGTT
This sequence comes from Chelydra serpentina, assembly GCA_037349315.1. Lineage (NCBI taxonomy): Eukaryota > Metazoa > Chordata > Testudines > Chelydridae > Chelydra > Chelydra serpentina. Next base: position 74,733,631 of record JBAIAC010000004.1, read on the forward strand.
GAACATTGGGAATTTGGCAACCCACAGGCAGTGCAGGTATAGTTTACTTGCTGAGACATCTGGTATCTGCTATTTAAGCAAAATGATATGTTGTGAATTTCTGATGCAGTACAAAAGTATTGTGTAGCCATGTCAGTATTCAGAGGCTGACTGTAAACTGTGTTAAACAGATGTGATGTATAAACAGAAATAGGATATGTTACGTTTTCTCTTACACAGAGAGCAAACCAGACTAGATCAGTCTGGATTATTTTTATTTTAGATTAAAGAAAATAACAAAGAAAAAACAACTATAAAATCTCCATGATGTATTTAGAGCACACTGACACATGCTGTATCATTTAGCATCTGAACTAAGACAAAATGGCAGGAAGACACCTATACATTTTGAAAACAACTCTTTTTAAAGGTGATAGAGGAGTTGTTTGACTGTTTAACGGCCAGAATTGGGAGGCAGTGAAGGAAATGGAAGAGAGGGAGACTGGCAGCCACTAGATGAAGGGGGGACTAGGAATGAATGGGCAAAAAGACAGGGGATTTCAAAAAGACAAAGGATGGTCTCATGGTTAAGGCAGTTGAATAACTGCCTTGGATAACAGGATTCTATCCCTGTCTTTGCCACAGAGTTCATATGTGATGCTGAGCAAGTCACTTAACCCAATTTTTTCACAGGGGTTACTAATTTTGTGTTCCTTATTTTTTGGGTGCCCAACTTGAGACCCTGGAGTAGGGGTGGGCAAACTATGCCCCGGGGGCTACATCCGGCCCTTCAGACATTTTAATCTGGCCCTCGAACTCTCGACAGGGAGCAGGGTCTGGGGCTTGCCCTGCTCCACGTGTGCTGGGGCTCCGCATGGCTCCCGGAAGCAGCGGCATGTCCCCACTCCAGCTCCTACATGTAGGGGAAGCCAGGGGGCTCCACACGTTGCCTTTGCCCCAAGCGCTGCCCCTGCAGCTCCCATTGGCTGGGAATTGCAGCCAATGGGAGCTGCAGGAGCAGCGCCTGTGGATGGGGCAGCATGTAGAGCCATCTGGTCGCGCTTCCACATAGGATCTGGTGGGGGGATATGCCGCTGTTTCCGGGAGCTGCTTGAGGTAAGCGCTGCCCAGAGCCTGCACCTCTGACCCCCTCCCTCACCACAACCCCCAGCCCTGATCCCCTTCCCGCCCTCCGAACCCCTCAGTCCCAACCCAGAGCACCCTCCTGAACCCCAACCCCTCATCCCCAGCCCCATCCCAGAGCCCACACTCCCAGCTGGAGCACCCCTGCACCTCAACCCCCTGCCCCAGCCCAGAGCCCCCTCCTGCACCCTGAACTCCTCATTTCTAGCCCCACCAAGAGCCCGCACCCCCAGCCAGAGCCCTCACCCCCTCCCGCACCACAACCCCCAATTTCATGAGCATTCATGTCCCGCCGTACAATTTCCATACACAGATGTGGCTCTTGGGCCAAAAAGTTTGCCTACCCCTGCCCTGGAGTCTGACATGCAAAAGTGCTGAGAACCCCGAGCTGCAACTGAAGTCAATGGGAGCTGTGCTTTGAACGTGTAAAATGCTATATAATGCTAAGTACGCTGAATAATTAGGCCCTCGATATCTCCAATTGTGCACCCAAAATTAGTGGACACTTTTGACTTTAATCTCTCTGTGCCTCAGTTCCCCATATGTAAAATGGTGATAATGGTGCCTTCTCATCTCACATGGATGTTGTGAAAATAAATCCATTGATGTTTGTGAAGCACTCAGATACTATTGTAATGAATGCCATAGAATGCTCACGAAGAAATTAATAATTTTGTCTCTGGAGCAGGATTTGCATAGTGTGCAATAAGGCCTAGGTCCACATATTGAACAATGAGGAAAAAACAAAATATTGAATGGCTGCTTATTAATTGAGTACCATCCATTCTGTGCACTGAATGATGTGAGGGTCTGTGGAAAACATGGTATGTGATTATGTAATTACTGACTGCATCATAATTTGGCAAATTATGATTACACAGGCAACCTGAATTCTGGCATTTCCTAATTTTTAAGTGCTTAACATTGCAACAAAAATAATGTTCTTTTAATGTATTTTTGTGTGTAATATTATATACCTTATTTGTTTTGAAAGATGCAGTAATTCCATATTTCTTTCCTCCACTGCTGCAGAATGCAGTTAACAGTCTCTCTCAAGCGAAACGTATCAATTATTTTCTGTGTTTGAACAAAAATATTTGCAATCTATCCTCCATAAAAGTCTTGTATATTAAAATAAATATTGTAGCAAGAAAATAGAACCTGTCTAAATTAGGGCTGTCAAGTGATTAAAAAAAATAATTGTGATTAATTGTGAATTTTAAAAAAAATCACAATTAATTGAAGTTTTAATTGCATTGTTAAGCAATAATAGAATACAATGTATTTAAATATTTTGGATGTTTTCTACATTTTCAAATATGTTGATTACAATTACATCAAAGAATACCAAGTGTACAGTGCCACTTTTTTATTAAAATAGTTGCACTATAAAAAGATAAACAAACAAAAAGTATTTCAACTCTCCTCATACAAGTACTATAGTGCAATCTCTTTATTGCGAAAATGCAATTTACAAATAGAGATTATTTTTTTTACATGAGTTCATGCAAAGATAAAAGAATGTAAAACTTTAGAGCAGTGTTTCTCATACATGTTTACAGTAGAAGATTTCAAGTGTAGATAAGTTACTTATTTACAGAAGAATATTTCAAGGGTGGATAGGCTACATATTTACTTTAGAAAATTTCAGGTGTAAATAGGCTACTTATTTACAGTAGAACATTTCAAGATGTAAAGGCTACTTATTGACACTAGAATGTTTTAAACTGTGGATATGCTACTTATTTACAGCAGAACATTTGAAATATGGCTGGCTACAGGTTTCACCAATGAAAGACATTTTGTAGTTAGCTTGCATTGTATTTTTTACATTGTGGTTTACTTTTTTTAGAATCCTTGCTCCTCCTGTCCACCTTTTTTTCCACTTTTGCCTGAATCATTGTTGTAACTTGTGTATCATCTGTGAGTTCCCTAATTAATTTAACTGTCTACTTAAAACAAACAAATATTCATATCAAATCTCTAATTTTTCTTAATAAGATTATCATCCATCCTGTTTTCCATTTTTTGATTCTAGCTTTGCTGTTCTTTGATCTTACAATTCAACCATTTTTTTATAACGGGCACAAATAAATAAATAAATAAATAAATAACAAAATAAAACACTAAGCGTTGTTCCGTAATCTTGAAATCCACTGGATTGTTTTTACAAGCTGAATTGGTTCAATTATTTAGAATTGGAAAGGAGTGAATTGAACGCATTTATTTGAATAACTTTTTGAGAGGTTCTCTATTTTTATTTTAATTCCATATTTCAGATAGATCACTATGAAGAAGAGATTTGAAAGTGGTGCAAGCAAGAGACAGCGAAAACAAGAACAAATGAGTGAAGCAGCAGCTAAGAGCTGAAAGCCAATAACTTCATTTCTCAAATCACTGGAAAACACACCTTACCCAACAAACAATGCTACAGATAATGAAAACTCCTCAGCTGCAACAGGTGATATTTCAATGCCAATACCTGAACATGAGGACAGTAGTCAAGAAGGAGATATGCCAACAGTAACAGATGCAGCAGAAGATCCTGTGTATGATCCAGAAACTTAACAAGAACAGGAAGATGTAGATCTTATACAGCATGAACAATTAATGAGTACTACAGGTTTGACTGTGACTGACATTGGAATTATTGACAAGAGCAATACTGCCCAAATGCAATCTTGTCTTTAAATTATTTGTTTTAAAATTCCAGGTAAAATTCCAAGGCTTTAAAACTCTTCCAAATGGTGAGACCTGCACAAGAGACTGGTTATGTTGGACTACAGAAAAATAATCTCTGTACTGTGCACCTCCCTTCATTTTGAACAAAAGTGCTGAAAATGCATCAGTTCTCTCTGATCAATCAGGCTGGAGCATCAACAGATGTTGGAGGAAGTTGAAAGACTCCCACCAAATACTATCACACGAGAGTTCAACATCACAAAAAGAAAACTATTTTGCATGGAAATTATCCAGGGCAGCATCAGCTGAAAGTTCAGTTGAGAATTTACTCTTTACTGAACTCTCTACAGAAACTAATAACTGGAAAAATCTTCTTGAGCACATCCTGAATGTCATCCTTTTTCTTTCTCAGCATGTGGTCTTGTCAATTTTTCCTTTGAGGACGTCCTTGATGGAATTAAATGCACACCATCCTGCCCGAATCCTTTGCGAGAGTTCTCTGTTCAGGTCTTGGCGCATATTAACTTCTTGGCAAATATATGTACTGTTCCACTTCTTCGATGTCTTCTCCTGTTACCGTTATTCGGGCTTTTTATAAGATGTCTGATCGCGTATATTTCGTTTTGCAGCAGTTCATTTTCAGGCCGACCTGACTACTTTTCTTGTTGAGTTTTCGTAGCATGCTCTGCAGTTGGTTGGTGCTTTTGGCAATTAGTACAATGTCATCTGCAAATCTGAGATGAAATAATCTCTCTCCATTTATGTTGACACCACTCCTCCAATTGATCTTGTTCATAACCATTTTGAGGCAGGCGGTGAATAGTTTCGGTGAAATTGTATCTCCTTGCTTTACGCCTCTCTCGATTGGGATGCGGAGGGGAGTTTCAAGGAGAGTAATGTCTGTTGTACATCCAGTATTCACTTCCTTCAACAAACTAATGTACTGCGTGTTAATGCCCTGCTCTGCGAGGGCCTTTAATATTGCGTTAAACTCAACGCTATCGAAAGCCTTTTCATAGTCGACAAAAGCAATGCACAGTGGGAATTTGTATTCCCTCGCTCTTTCTAGGCTGTTGTTCATCTAGACTCTGCGAAAGTCGATTCGTTATCACTTTTGTGAAGAGCTTGTAGATGTGAGAGAGCAGGCATATAGGGCGGTAGTTCTTAAGATTTTCTCGATCACCCTTCTTGTGCAGCAAGATGGTATTCGGCTCCTTCCAGCTTGATGGTGTTTTTCCTTCTTCAAGATATCGACTGAATCTTAAAGCGAGGGCCTTCCAAAGTTTTTCGCCTCCTGCATAAATCATTTCTGATGTTATTCCATCTTTGCCTGGAGCTTTTCCCTTCTTCATCTGGTGTAGTGCGCTTCGGACTTCGCTGACGATTATTGGGGGGACGCGTTCTTCTGACTCTTCGAGGGTTGGGAGGGGGACGTTGATTCTTGATTTGAACAGTTCTGTATAGAAGTCTTTGCAGACCTCCTCCATCCCTGCTCTGTCGATTACTGTCTCTCCATCTTTGTTCTTCAATGCTGTTACGCTCAAGCTATACTGAGTCAATTCCCGCTTGCATGTCCTGAGGCTCTTGCGTGATTCAGCTGTTTTAAGGAGCTTTTCTTTCCGGAAGTTCTCTCTCCACACGGATACAAAATGAGTTTATTGTGCTAAGTGCGTCATTCATACAAATAACAATTCTTGATGGGATTCAAAATGCCAAGAATTTTTCAATAATTGTTGATGTCATTCCAGATTGTTGTCACAAGGAACCGACTACTATGGTTATTCGATATGTTAAGATTGTAGACATCTCAAAATTTTCAGTTGAAGAAAGGTTTATTTTGTTTGATAATTTCATGTGAAAAACTGGAAAAGAAATTGCTGCTCAAGTACTAGCAATTCTAGAAGGTTTTAAGTTAGATTTTCAAGTCTTCATTAGTGAAGCCTATGACAATAGATCTAATATGGCTGGGAAGTACAAAGGTGTACAATCAGTTCTGCTTGAGCATAATTCAAACTGTATTTTATCCAGCTGTGGAAACCACACACTAAACCTTGTAGGTGTTGATTGTGCTGAATCATGCAAGGAGGCAATTACTTACTTTGGAACTGTTCGGCAAATGTACAATATCATGTACAAAATGAGGCAATATCGTCCTCTTTCACGGCATGGGATGTCTGCACGGATTGATGGTGTTCAACCAGTTGTGTAGCATTTGAATTCAGTGAGAAAGGGTTTAAATGAGCTTGAATCTCTCAATCTCACTGCACAGGCTTGAACTGAACTTCAGTCTATTCAGAAGCACATGTCCAAATTTGAATGCATTCTCATGTCATCTTTGTGGATGAAGCTACTTACTTGATCCACCAAACTAATCTGGTAATTGAAGCACGCAATGCTACACTTGATGTTGAGAAGGCTAACATTGGAAATCTTATCAATGTCATTTAACAGATTTGTGAACAATGGGATGTGATCCTAAATGAGTCCAAATTAGTAGCACAGAATACTGGCATTTCATCTGAGTTCTCCATCTTCCTCAAATGAATATATTCCATGAACTTTAAATTGGATTGCAAGCCAAAGGAATTGCTTCAAGAAATACTGGAACTTGGACTCTCTGGGGTGTTTCTTAATATCACAATTGCAGTTCAAATTTTTCTAAGTTTGCCTGCATAAGTGGCTTCAGGTAAATGCACCTTCAATGTGTTGAAGCAGGTAAAGGACTATCACCATTCAACTATGGGATAAGAGCATTTGAATTAGTTCACCATGCTTAATATCAACTGTGACATTGCACAAAAGCTAGATTTTCCCTCAGTAATTTGTGCATTTGCACAGAAAAGTATGGGTAATGACCTCTACTATGACTAAGCAATGCATGCATGGACATGTGACTTGCCCATGTCACTCCAAACACCATCTTGTTACCTGTAATTTTCTACAAACTTGAACAATGGATTTCCCTTCACTTGACAGAAGCTATAAAAGGCCTTGGAAACATTTTGCCTCTTTCCTGCTCAAACCTCTGGACTACGGATTTACACTAATGGGAGCATTCTAGCCAAGGGACCGAGGACCTTCCAATGATTTGGAAGCAACCAGAAACTTGACGTAAGCCAGCAGTTTATTTCATCACTGCTACAAGCCTGATACAATAACTTTGCAATTGTATTTTGTGATCTGGAAAAAGGGGTAACAGTGAGGTGGCAAAATTTGCAGACGGAAGAAAACTACGCAAGATAGTTAATTCCCAGGCAGACTGTGAAGAGCTACAAAAAGATCTCACAAAACTGAGAGACTGGGCAACAAAATGGCAGATGAAATTTAATGTTGATAAATGCAAAGTAATGCACATTGAAAAACATAATCCTAACTATACATATACAATAATGGAGTCTAAATTAGCTGTTACCATCCAAGAAATTGATCTTGGATTCATTGTGGATAGTTCTCTGAAATCATCCACTCAATGTGCAGCAGCAGTCAAAAAAGCGGACAGAATGTTGGAAATCATCTAGAAAGGGATGGATAATAAGACAGAAAATATCATATTGCCTCTATATAAATCCATGGTACGCCCGCCCCATCTCAAAAAAGGTATATTCGATTTGGAAAAGGTTCAGAAAAGGGTAACAAAAATGATTAGGGGTATAGAACAGCTTCCATATGAGGAGAGATTAATAAGACTGGGACTTTTCAGCTTGGAAAAGAGGCAACTAAGGGGGGGATATGATCGAGATCTATAAAATCATGAGAGGTATAGAGAAAGTAAATAAGGAAGTGTTATTTACTCCTTCTCATAATACAAGAGCCAGGGGCCACCAAATGAAATTAATAGGTAGCAGGTTTAAAACAAACACAAGAAAGTATTTTTGCACGCAACACACTGTCAACCTCTGGAACTCCTTGCCAGAGGGTGTTGTGAAGGCCAATACTATAACGGGGTTCAAAAGGGAGCTATATAGATTCATGGAAGATAGGTCCATCAATGGCTGTTAGCCAGGATGTGCAGGAATGGTGTCCCTAGCCTCTGTTTGCCAGAAGCTGGGATTGGGTGACAGGGCATGGATCACTTGATGATAACCTTCATTCCCTTTGGGGCACCTGCCATTGGCCGCTGTCAAAGGACAGAATACTGGGCTTGATGGACCTTTGGTCTGACCCAGTATGGCTGTTCTTATGTTCTTATTTGATGCCTTTAACCAATTTTAACTCTTACCTTATTCTAACTGAATAAAAAGATGGTTATATGTAGCTATTGCAAGGCTAAATTCCAATACCAGTGAAGTACTTCAAGTCTACAATACCACCTACAGGCTAAACATGTTTTCACCTCCAGTTCTAGTGCTACAGATAACAAACTGATAGCAAATGAATCCCACCAGCCATGACAGAGTACGGTTACTCTGGCGTACTCTGTCATGGAGAGTTACAGGATATCTACAAGCTCAGGGATCAAAGAAAGTACAACAGCGTAACCAATGTTATTGCAAAGTGGATAGCTATGGACTGCAGACCAGTCAACATTGTCAACAACAGAAGACTAACAGATGTTATTCAAATTTCATCTTACTATCAGTCATGCACCTTGCCCTCCCGAGGAACCATTGCATCACGAATGCATGACCTATGTCACAACAAGAAGACTACAAATGTGGAGCTTCTAAAAATGCACTAGCTGTTGCTTTGACTGATGATCACTGGATATCCTTGGGCAATCACAGCTATCTTGGAGGCACGGCACACCTGATTGATGCTGCATGCACACTGCAATCATTTGCTTTAACAGTAACACATACTGAAGAGAGACATTATACTGAAATATGTGTAGAGCATTTCTTGGATGTTGTGAAAGAATGGAATATTCAAGAAAAGGAAACAGCAATTAGTACTAATAATGTGATCAAAACTGATTAATTGCAATTAATATTTTTCTCGTGATTAATTTGTTTTGAGTTAATCACTGAGTTGACTGCCCTAGTCTAAACTATCTATACTTCCCTGGGGGTAATAAAATGACTAGATTTAAAATGGACATCCCATTTCTCATGTCACTAGTCTTCAGGCCCTCATCTTATCCCTATTTGAGAATGTGCAGCAAACTTGGTGGAATTTTCGATGACACTTTCCTTGCAGGAGAGAAACACTTCAGAAAACTCCCAGCTGTGTTCCTTCATGAAATAATTAGCATACAAAACAACTGACTATCTATACACAAGAAAACATTTTTCTTGTGTGACCGGAATGCCTGTGACTGGGGCCTCCGAACTAAGAAGAATCAACAGGCCTGTCACCAGACCAGATCTAAAGAACAGAAGAGTGTTCTCTGTGCTGGAAGCAAGGACATATATTGTAGATGTGAGACTGAAGATGATGCTGATGGGAGTGGAGGAGAAATGCCATGACTGTGTTGTGTATCAGGATAGATCAAAGATGACTACTCTTGGCTGGTTAATATGCTTAAGGAACTGGAATATGCTTAAGGAACTGGAATACTTCCAGTCTATAGAGAAAGAGGCAAAGACACGACAAGATAATGAAGATCAACAGATGGTTCAAAGATTGGTGCCAAGAGGAAGATTTTGAGGAAATTGTTTTGCTAAATGAAGATATAGTAAGGGATAAAAGGATGCCAGAAGGTAAGGATATGGTCAGCAAGAAGAAAGAAAGTACAGATATTGATTGAAATAGCTGTCAGGTAGGTGATACAGTTAGTGAAAGGACTGTGCCCAATCCTATTAGACAACTGGGTGAAGGCTGAGGGAAACAATTAAGATTCTTGTATAATAATGTAAGAAATCTGAGTAATAAAATGAAAGAACTGGAACTACTGGTGCAGGAGGTCAAACCAGATGCTGGGATTACAGAAACATAGTAGAATAGCATTCATAATTGCAATGAAGTGTATGTGCTGTTTAGAAGAGATAGAAATAAAGATAAAGGTGGATAGCATTGTATATCAATAATGAGATAAACCTTAAAGAAATAGGAACTGATGGTACAGACAAAATAAAACCTGTTTGGGGCTAAGTCACTTTGGGGAAAGATTGCAAATGAAGTACTATTGGGATAGTGTTAAGAGTTTGCTGTGGACTCCCCAGAGTCAGATTTGGTTATGGATAGAGAGCTCAGATATTATTAGAGAGAGAGATGCTACTGGGACTTGTGTCATAATTGAGGATTATACTTCCTGGATATAGATTGTAGAATCAATGGTACTAAAAGTGATAGGATCCAGTTATTCCTGGATATGATAAACAATTTTCTTCATCAAACAGTCACTGAGCCAACAAGAGACAATGAAATTTTGGACTTGATTTTGGTAAGTAGTAAGGACATCATAGGAAATAAACTTAGACTGCATGATCACAAATTTATTCAGTTTAAATTAAAGGAAGAATAATCAGAACCAAGTCATCTGCTATGATTTTTTATTTCAAAAGGGCAGACTTTGGGAAATTTAGGGAATATAGTTAAAGAAGTCAACTGGACTGAAGAGCTGAAGCACTTAAACGTGGCGAAGTCTTATAATTTCTTCAAATCAATTCTACAAAATCTGCAATTTGCATGCCAAGCAAAGGGAAAAAAACATGTGGGTAAAGCATCCAGACCCATTTGGATGAATAACCACCTCAGAAGGGTTATTTAAAAAAACCAGAGAGCCTACAGGGAATGGAAAAAGAAACTGATCAGCAAAGAAAGCTACATTTTAGGGATTAGAAAATGTAAGAATAAAGTGAGAACTGTTAAAAGTCAAGAAGAATTTGTTCTTGCCAAGGAAGTTAAAATAAATACATAGATTTTTTGGTTATATAAATAAAAAGAAAACCAGGAATTTTGAGGTTGGGCTGCTATACAGGATAGGGAAGAGATTAAAGGTATGGCCCCCAAATTAAGTGAATATTTTGCCTCAGTTTTCAATAAGGACAAGGGCATGAAGGCAGGAGGGCTGGTGGAAATTAATGTATAAAAATGGAAATTACTACATCTGAGGTGGGAAAACAATTAAAGAGCTTAATGCACTCAAATTGGAGTGAATAGGTAAATTCCATCCCAGAATACTGAAAAAAACAAATCCCTGGCACATAAGACTGCTATTCTAATAGCAATAAATCTATCTATTTGGGGTAATACCATATGATTCACATCACACATACAGTAAAGAAACGGAAAAAAAGTGATTCTGACATTTACAGACCTGTTAGTCCGAATTCAGCAGTATGTAAAGCTTTAGAATAAATTGTGAAGAAAAGAATAATTACATTTAATTACATTAAATAAACAATTAAATTTAATAATTAAATTCACTGAGGTAAATGAAAAAAAAGGGAATATTTTATTGTCTAACATAAATGCAATATATCTAATATTCATAGATGGAGATCAGTTTAAGAATTGTAAGGTGGTAAGGAACTAGGTAAAGGGTGGAAGGCTGAAAGTGACATATCACACTGGGAGGAGGTCACTAGTGAGTGGACTACCTCCCAGATCGGTCTTGGGACCGATCTAATTAAATATTTTTAATAATCACCTTGCACAAAAAGTAGGTTGCCACTTTTCAAATTTCATTGCTAATGAAATGTGGTGACGATATAAAGTTGGGAGGCATTGCTAGTACAGAGAAGGATTGAAACATTATACAGGAAAAACTGGATGACCTTGAAGACTGGAGTAACTGAAATGTGACTGTGCAAAGTCATGCACTTAGGGTCTAACAATAAGAATATCTGCTATAAGCTGAGGATGCATCAATTGGAAATGACAGAGGACGACAGAGTCCTGGGCATGTTGGCCAATCACAGGATGACTATAAGCCACTAATGTGATGTGGTTGTGAAAAAGGCAAGGATGTATTAGGCAAAGTATTGATAGAAAGTATTTAACGCTACTTAACAAAGCACTGTAGACACTTCATTTGGAATACCATGTACATGGTCCAGAAAGATTAATTCAAAGAAGAACTACGAGGATGATCATGGGAATAGAAGCCCCAAAGTCTTTTATTTTGAAGGATTTTGCACTATTTTTAGGCAGCAGAATAAAATCAGGGTCACAAAAGTGTATGCTATGATGCACAATACATGACATATAACAGCCATGGTAAATCAAAAAAATGATGCCAGAATTTTGGAAAGCTTCCACTGGAGCAAGTAATCATTTGGGCCCCGTTTTAAGTGTGTAAATTGGAATGGGTCTTAGATGGTATTTTTAAAATGGGTTTTGCTTGTTGCTAAGCTATCTAGATCCTCCATTGTCCAAGGTGTTGAGGGATGACCCATGACTTTTAGTGCAATTCTGTAAGGAAGTCAAGGAGATTTTCACACATGGAGAAATTAGAGGATTGGACCCCATGCTATTTTTAGCACACAATTTAAAATGTACTGCAACTGACGATAAATATAGTGTCAGGTATGCTAATTGATAAAATAAGGGAAAGTGGAATACTCTCAGAATAAATAACTTGTAGTTACTATAAATTGGTCTATTCACCAGATCATGTCTCCAGAGCATTTATGATTGTTTTCTATATGATTCCTTGTAGGTTTTGAAAGGAAGAGGGGAAATTAAACAACTCTGCATGCGGGATTCACCACTGTGTTTTTGATTCACTGTAGGTTTCATTTTACCTTTTTTTTTGGTAGCTGTGGCAAAGAACATTATCTCTGTATTACTGGCATTTGCAATACTGTGTGACTTAGTTTGAAATTACTTTGGACTATTTTTTTTGTGGGAAGGAACTGATTCTTAGTATCCCACTTTAGTATGTATTACTGTGTATTGCTTTCTTCCTTTTGAGAATATTCTTTTGTGTTCTACCTTTTTATTCAGCACCCAAAGTATCCTATATACTTTACAAGAATAAAGGACACAGTCTTTTGCCCTGATGTTCTGATTATTGTTGGAACGCAAATACTCAGCTTGATTTTACAAAAGCAGTCGATTTACTTACAGTCTATTGTATATGTAAGCAGAGTCTGAATGAGCTCTTCTCTGACATCTAGTGGTGAGCTGTAGAAAAGGACTTCAGGAGCTGATCTTATTTGCATGGACACACCCACCCTGCCTAGGTGCTCAGCATGATGCAATTGCTTGCCCAAATAATCACTTGTGGCTGGTGTTGGATCCCCAATCTCCTTGTTATTGGGGCAGGAGTATAAAGGGTTGTTATATTTGTTGTGTGAACTGAGGGCAGCAGAACTGTATCTGGCATACCCCGATGGAGGGACTTTCCCTTAACTGAATGGCACGCTAGGCAAGGGACATGAGACATGGGTTCCAAAGCCCAGTGAGTTGAGAGAGGGTGGGGAGAGGTACTTGTACCTTGTAATGAGGGCCCTGTTTAAGGGTCCTAGACACCATTTGACTCTTTCTTTCCCCATGGTATAATAAAAGAGCTAATTTAGACTCAGTTGAGAGTCCTGTTACACATTGCAGAGCTGAAATCACTGATATCTAAGTATTAGACCTACTTTGGGACAGTGTCTCTATTGCAAGAGACTGTCCAGTGTACACCGGCAGTGAGGGTCCTCCACTAACAGCTGAAATCACTGAGAGCTGTGTTAAGTGGTGGGCCCTGAAGACATTCTGGTGAGTGGAGGGGCATGGCCAGCAGGGCAGTTGGTGGAGAGGACCAGAGCAGAGAGGCATGGCAATCAGCCGGCGGGGCGACAAGGAAGTGCCCAAGCAACAGGCATGTAAGGTACCTCCTTGCCCTTCCACACAGGGTGGGAGGTGAACTCTGTGGATGAACCTCTGAATTCTGGGTCTGCACTGGCCAAGGACAGCAACTGTGAGTAGGGTGCAGAGAAGGGACGGGAACGTTAAAGAGACTTTTGGGTTGCTGGACTTAAGAACCTGAGGGTAAAAGGACACTGCCCAACTTACTTGTGGGTGGGTCTTTTGCTCATGGTTTATGAACCCTAGTTGCTGTGTTTTCCCAAATTAATGCTCAGTGTGCTTATGATGATGTTAGGACAGTTTGTTATTATGAACAGGGTTCTCCTGAAAGGGTAATATAAATATTTATACAAAACACTCTCCTTAAATCTACACATGAAGCTTTTCTGAATTATGAATGGGAAAAAAGAATATCCTTTAAAAACAAATGATCAGCAGCATTAATTTGAGAAACTTAACCACACTGATCACACAATTTTCTTCTATTTTGGGGAGATATTACTAGTTTATCTTCCCATTTCAAATATGGGGACTAACTCTCAAACCCACCGAGTCTTTCAAAATAGGAGAAACTTTTTTTTAAGTGTGACCACTGCATCTAAAAGAGAATCTCAGAGGTTAAATAGAACTGTGTCTCTGGAGAATTTTTTTTCCCTCTGGGTTATTTTGCACTTTGAAGTATATTTTACATTTTAAAAGTCTCAAGATGGGAGTACTATACCAATCATCGTTTCAGCCAAATTTGTCTCAGTGCCATATTTATAGTATGTAGAACTCTGGATCACCCTGAACTATTCTGCAAAATGGAATACTATTCTCCAATCAAACTTTGTATATAAACTATACTTCAGTTGCACACGTATGAAGAAATATGGTGAAAATATATATAAGAAGCAGCAACACACAGGTTGCCACTCTCAAGGCTAACCTTTAGTTAAATCTTTAGTGCCATCTGGTGGGTGTATAAAGATCAGAAAAATGCTATAAAACACAAAAGAGAGAAGAAAGTAATATCTTTTATTGGACCAACTTCTGTTGATGAGAGAGACAAGCTTTTGAGCCTATATAGAGCTCTTCTTCAGATCTGGGGAAAGTAATCCGTTTGTTACAGTTAAATATAAGATGGAACAGATTGTTTGGCATAACTAGTTAATACATATTTTAAGGTGAAGTGGCTCATTACTACCCCTCCAGTCACAGGGGGAGGGGAGAGAGGGAAAAAAGGAGGGAGGGGGAACGCAGCTAAAGGGGTCTCTATTCAGTTTCTCTATTCAGTCCATGATTTTTAGTGTCTAGCAAAGTTATGAATTTAAGCTCCCAGATTCATTTCTTGAAATTGTTGTGCAGGTTTCCTTTGAGGATGCGGACTGTTAGGCCAGATATAAAGTGGTCGCTTTGTGAAAAATGTTCACCCAGAGGTGATAAGGTGTTTTTGTCTTTTATCATATTCCTGTGTGAGTTCATTCAAGAGTGTAGTGATTATCTGGTTTCACCCACATACTTGTTATTGGGGCATATAGTTCACTGGATGAGGTACATCACATGTTGTGATAGGCATGCGTAGGACCCATTGATCTTGAAAGGTGTGTTGTGGGGTGGGGGGCTGTTGATCATTGTAACAGTGGAGACATGTCTCCAGGTTTTGCATATACAGGAACTCCTCATTTAAGTCATCCCAGTTAACGTTGATCAATTAGGGAACATGCTCATTTAAAGTTGTGCAATGCTCCCTTCTAACGTCCCCAGCTGCCCAGAAGGCTATCAATTGCTGGCAGTTCAGCTGTCCCTTCCCACACTGCCATGTGCTGCTCCTGCCCTCTGCCTTGGAGCTGGTCCCTGAGACTCCTGCTTGCTGTGTGTGGGGGGGAGGGGAAGGGAAAAAGAGGGGGGTGGGTGTCTCCCTCCCCTCTGCTCCTGCACCCCGCTTACCCCATCTTCCATAGAGCAGGGGCAGGGCTGGCTCCAGGCACCAGTGTTCCAAGCAGGTGCTTGCGGCGGCAATCTGCAAGGGACGATAGTCCGTGTGCCGTTGGCGGCACGCACGTTTCTGTGGTGGCGCCAATTCTGCGGCAGCTTCTATGTTCGGCCGCCCATGGCAGCGGCAATTCAGTGGCAGCTTCTGTCTTCAGCCGTCCACGGCGGCAATTCAGCGCTCTGCTTCAGGCGGCAAAAGTGGTAGACGGCCTTGAGCAGGGGGGACACACAATGGGGGGAACTGCTGCCTTAGGCAGCAGCTGCAGCTGCTGGCTTGCTGATCTAATTTATAAGGCAGGGTACTTCTGACCCCATTCTTGACCTAATTGGAATACGCATCTCTATCTCTCAAACAAACACATGTGTGTGTCTCTGTCTCTGTCTGCCCTCCCTCCTTCCCTGATGCCTTGAAGAGTGTGACAGTTGACCCTTGAGGGCTCAGTGGAGTGCTAGTTCATCATTTAGCAGTAAGGCATTCCCTGGGAAATATCCCACCCTCTGACTCCTCCACCTCAACCAAGCTTCACAATCATCATCACTGTGTACCAGTATTAAATTGTTTGTTTAAGTCTTTTGTCTGGTGAAAACAATTTCCCTGGAACCTACCCCCCCTCATTTACATTAATTCTTATGGCGAAATTGGATTCACTTAACATCTTTTCGCTTAAAGTTGCATTTTTCAGGAACATAACTACTACGTTAAGTGAGGAGTTCCTGTATTCTTCTGGCAGGGTCTGGTGCCACTCTGAGTTGGTGTGTCCTTGTCTTGGGGAGCTTGCTTCTGATGATGAGCTTGGAGAGGTTGGAGGTTGTTTGACAGCCATAAGAGGGGGTTCAGGAAGGATTTCTTTCAGGATGCACTTGGGGGACAGATTGTCCCACATCTGCTTACTACAGGATTTCTTAAATGGTGAGCTGAAGCAGTTGGTGTTGGCTATGGTCAATGGTAGAATACTGGACTAAATGGACCAAAGGTCAGATCCAGTATGGCAATTCCTATATTGTAGGGCCAGGTGGCTCTCTTAGGTGTGTTATGCCTGCATATAGGCAGCAAAATTTCTTGTTTGCACTCAATGGCCTGATTCGCTACTGCCTTGCATCTTCAGAAGTTCTTTACCCCTTGCAAAGAGGTGATAAAACTGTCAAATACAAATGGAACGAGGAGTCCTTGTGGTACTTTAGAGACTAACAAATGTATTTGGGCATAAGCTTTTGTGAGCTAAAACCTACTTCATCCCATGAAAGCTTATGCCCAAATAAATGTGTTAGTTTGTAAAGTGCCACAAGGACTCCTCACTGTTTTTGCTGATACCAGTCTGAAAACTGTTGAAATACAAATGGGTGTTTTACACCCATTTACCTCTCACATCTTGACCATCACCATATCCTTACTTCTGACCTTCTTGATACACCTCAGACCCCTTCTGTCTGTTCACAACTGTGCTGGAAAATCATCTATTTAGACCAATGGTACAAACATGTTGAGCTTCACATAAAATCCTTTCACTGACTTTTCTGCTCTTCCACAAATATATTTTC
Organism: Chelydra serpentina; assembly: GCA_037349315.1. Classification (NCBI taxonomy): domain Eukaryota; kingdom Metazoa; phylum Chordata; order Testudines; family Chelydridae; genus Chelydra; species Chelydra serpentina. Next base: position 74,750,626 of record JBAIAC010000004.1, read on the forward strand.
TTGTGTTAGTGTAAGTCCTTGCTCAGGCAGAGCTCATATTGAAAAATGGAGGTCAGTGAGAGTAAGGACTGGATTATTTTCTCCAGCCTCCCATAGAATTCAAACAGGCCTGGAACTCTGATTTGGTCGCGTTTTATATCAGTTTTACTTTACTATAACTCCACTGATTTAAACAGTTACTTCTGATTGACACCCTTTGGCTGATAGTACAGTAAAAGAACCAAAATACAATGAGCTGAGCAAATAACCTTAACAATGCACAAATGTGCCTAAGTAAATAGAATTCTGATTCAAAATAGTTATTCAGGCCCTTGGTAAATAATATTAGTTTCTTAACTGTGACTGGGGTCCCAGCGGGGGCCAGCTGAGGTCACTCAGTTAGAATGAACTGCAAAGAATGGGGCAGACAAACCCCAAAGCTGGTGGATAATTCAATACTTAGTGTAATGTTATTGACATGAACTGTGACCGTATAGAATCATTGTTGCTACCAGGGTCCTATGGTTGCACCAGGTCTTGTGCAAAAGAGGTCAAGTGGGGTGTCTATGGAAAGCTTGTAGTTTGCTGGTTATGAGTATGCTGTCTGTATGCATGCATCGTTTTTATATTTGAAGTTATGAATATAGGCTATGTACTTGTATCTCAATATGTTTGATTCTAAGTAGCCTCAGTGAAGCATCTGATCAGCTTCTTGAGAAAGGACTATTCCCAATCAAGAAACACTTAACTGACAACGGATTTTGGGAGACTACAATCCACATCTGAGCTTTCCTGGGAACATTCAAACTAACATGTAAACAATGAGTCGGCCTGCAAAAAGCTGAATCATTCATAGACATGTGACTTGCCCAGATGGCTACAAACTCCATCTTGTTGCTGTGACTTTGCACAGAAGAACAAAGGGGTTTCCGCCCACAAGAGAGAGAATATAAAAGGCCCTGGAAGCCTCTCCATTTTGTCTTCAGCTGGCTTAAGAGATGGCCTCTCCACCCCAAAGAGATGCCTGAAAGAAACTGGAACAAAGGACAGTAACTACGGGGGTGTGAGTGATTGCTGGACCCAGACTAGGAAGGAGTCTAATCTGTGAAAGAAGCTTATTGGAAAATCTCCGAGGGTGAGATTTACCTGCATTCAGTTTCCTACTATATTAGGCTTAGACTTGTGTGTTTTTGTTTTATTTTGCTTAGTAACTTACTTTGTTCTGTCTGTTATTACATGGAATCACTGTAGAATAAAAATCCTACTTTTTATATTTAATGAAATCACTTTTTCTTATAAATTAACCCAGAGTAAGTAAGTAATTCTTGGGGGAGCAAACAGCCATGCAGATCTCTCTATCAGTATTATAGAGAGTGGACAATTTATGAGTTTACCCTGTATAAGTTTTATACAGAGTAAAATGGGTTTATTTGGGGTTTGGATCCCATTAGGAGCTGGGTGTCTGGGTGCTAGAGATAGGAGCATTTCTAAAGCTGTTTTCAGTTAAGTCTGCAGCTTTTGGGTTCAGACTGTCTGTGTTTACAGCAGGTTAGCATGTCTGGCTCAACAAGACAGGGTACTGAAGTCCCAGGCTGACAGGGAAAATGGGCTCAGAGGTAGTCTCAGCATTCACATGGCAATCCCAAGGGGGTCTCTGTGACCCAAACCATCACACTTAGATTTACCAAGCCAGCATAAAACAGCTACTTAATTACCTCTCTGGTTATTCAGAAGTCAATGACACAGTTCCCTTAAAATACCTAGCCTCAGATCTCCATCCAAGTCAAATATGTTGAAGATTTCTGAAAATCTTATTTCAACATATAAAAGAAAAGGTTCTACCAATCCCAAAGGATCGGACACATTATCTCTCAGATTAATGAATATTCCAGATCTTACCCAAATACATGCATACAGCCAATGCTTATCAATTAAACTAAAATGTATTAAAAAAACAAAAGAGAGAACGAGAGAGTATGGTTAAAAGAGCAATATAATATAGACATGAGTTTAATTCTTGAGGTTCAGATTCATAGCAGAGATGGTGAGCTTTGTAGTTGCAAAGAGTTCCTTTAGAATTTAGTTCATAGGTTATAGTCCAATGTCCAGTATCATCTCAATCCTTATGTTTTAAGCTTCCCCTGTATGAAGCCTCAAGCAGATGACAGACTCAAGAGTCTTTTTATACTATGTTCTAGCATTCACTTGACCACAGAGTCCTAGGTAAACAATAGGCTTTTGAGGCAACCTTCTAATTCCTAAACACCGCCAGTAATTAGTTCCACAAGTTAACATAGGGCAATTCATCCATTAGGCTGTCTATTACAAACTTCAAAGAGACATATAGACAATGAGCTTATATCACCCAAGATTCATCTAAATGTTAATATTCCCTTTTGATCTTTGAACTAGTAGCTATAGTGACAGACAGGTAGCATCTAAGATGCACACCCTTAGTATAACTTCTAACAATATAGGTTTGCATTTCAAAGTTCTAGCCTATTTAGCATGAATACCCCCAATTAACATTCCCATACCTTTTTAACATGACTTTAAGTGTCTGCTTTGGGTTAGTTAGCCTGCAAGCTGTTTAGCCTGTAAGCGATTTTTTCTTTACTTTTCTTAATGATGTGTAAATATCAATAAGATTATAATTTAAGAATACAAAGGGCCTGATTTTCATCAATGGGCTCTAATTTTACAGGTGGTTTTGCTCCCCAAATGAACTGTGAGCAAAGTTGCTAGCATTAGACATTTAATCATCTGTTTGCACCCACAAGTCAGGAATATGTGGCCAACATTTTAAAAACTCTTCATTAATTTTGGTTGCTTGAGGTACCCAATTTGAGATGTACAGGTCCTGACTTTCAGAGGTGTTGAGTGGATAAAATCCTCACTGTTTTTAACTGGGTGTTCAGCACCTCTGAAAAATCAGGCTCTAGGTATCTCATGATAGTATCGAAAAATGGAAGCACTGAAAATTAATGGATGCTTTGGAATATTTAGCTCTGGAATGGAAGCAGAATGCATAAAATTAAAGGCTTGGTTCAGGCCCAGCTAGAAATCAGGTATCAAGCTCTCTGGAGTGGCTCAAGAACATAAGTATCAGTCTCAGGGCAGACTGTTAAGAAGCAAGGCACAAATCCCATACTTAGATTTCACCAACCAAAGTAGCAAGGGTGAACTCCGCAAGCACTACAACATCCTTAACAAGGAGTCACAGACAGTCCATATGGGCCCTCTGGTCTACCTTGCCACCCAGAAAAAACTTGCTTTTGAGTCCCTTACACCAAAACCCACAACAATATACAGGGTACTCCCAGTCCCAAAGGACTAGTCACTTACCCCTGGTCAACTACACTTTAGATCTTCCGCCAAAGACAGCACTTGTAGCCAATCCTAAAATAAAGTAACAAAAGCTGTATTAACGAAGAAAAATAAATAAGATAGTTATTTCCAAGGTTAAAGCAGGTAAACATACACACACAAGTGAGTTACAGTGTTAGGTTCCAAAAGGTGATACAAGCTTCCATAATAAGCAGGCTTTATATGTTTTTTAGGGCTAACCCAGGCCAAGCACTGGGGATTTTTTGCCCCTGACAGTCCAAGCATCCTAAAGATACAGCTTCCTCTTCTCAGGGATTTTTATTTCCTCTTCCCAGAGTACGTGCTGATGGGATGAGTCCATATGCACATCTTCTTTTCATGCGTGTGTGTGTGTGTGTTCAGCAATTACTAAAGTCTTTGTTCTTTTATGTTACACAGGCTCATTTGGCTTCAATTGGCCTTGTTGTGGGCAGGACCTAACGCCTTTTCTAGGAAGCCAGCATTTTACATTAGTTAATGCTTCTTTCCTGTTTGCTGAGTTACATGCTTACAGAGGCTTACAATGCAAACATTTAATATAAGCTTATAATATGGGGTACATGTTATAAGTGAGAATACTATCTGCAGAATCCTAGACCTCTTCTGTGGATTGGAGCCTCCCAAGATCCATTGTCAGTTAAGTGCTTCTTGATTGGGCACTTAACTTGCACATTCCTTTCTCAAGAAGCTGACCAAATGCTTTACTAAAGCTACTTAGAAATCAAGCAAGTACACAGCCAATATTCATAACTTTGAACACAAAAATGATACATGCATACAAATAAGAGGAATAGATTCAGTAGATCATAACCTTTACAGGGATATGTTGTATGGCATATGAAGCCTAAAACATATTTCAGTTATGTCATATAAACATTGATAAGCATATTTCCATAAAGCCTTATGGGGTGCACCGTCATAGTGACTATCTACATTTAGGAAAAAAGGGGTATTATAAGTGATAGAAGTTGTGGAATTGTGTAGTGCCTAAAGCAGAAGCACCAGCAGCTGATTAAAAAAAAAGTTCCTATTCAGCAGTCTTCTTTCACTCATATCCTAGTTTACAAATTCAGTCACATTGAATCCCTAATCTTTAGAATCCATGCAAACATAAAAACTTAGAAGCCACCATGAATTACATGATTCCTCCCCTGTGCCTGATGCTGAATATGCTGCAAGCTCTCTTCTTAGAACATAACTATGTGGGATCTGTAGCGTTAGAATTCTGCAGGGTAAAATGGTTTAACAGCTGTTAAGTGTGTGCATGTGTGATTTTTTTTAATTAGACGAGTTTTAAGTGATGTATTTAACAAGAATTAGACAGAGCTTTAGGTCTCTAAACTCCTGTCCAGTGCAAAACAGCTGTCATATATCCCATGCTGTTAATCCATATGGTAGTATACTGCCCATGTTCAAATGTTCTACTACTGGGATCTAAACAATCTTTGACTAATAAATGTAATTAAATATAATTAAAGAAAATATGCATAAATATGTGTCATGCATGCACTATTCATTGAATCATAGTTTAAGGCCAGAAGAGACCAGAGACCATTAGATCATCTAGTATGGCCTCTATAGACCATAGAATTTCATCCAGTTATCCTTCTACTGAGTCCAATAACTTGTTTGACTAAAGCTTATCTTTCAGAAAGGCATCTAGTCTTGAAGACATTAAGATATAGAGAATCCATCATTTTTCTTGGTAGTTTGGTCCATTGGTTAACCACTCTGAGTGTTAAAAAATGGTGCCTTATTTCTATTTGGAATTTGACTGGCTTTAACTTCTAGCCAGTGTGTTTTGTTATGCCTTTCTCCTCAAAATTGAAGAGCTCTTTTGTACTGGTGGTTTCTCCCTGTTAAGGTACTGGGATCAAGTTACCCATTAATCTTTTTTGATAAACTAAACAGATTGACCTCTTGAAGTCTCTGACTGTAAATCTTTTTTTTTTCTAATCCTCAAATAATTTATGTGACTCTTCGCTGTACCCTTTCCAATTTGTATGCATCCTTTTTAAAATGTGGACCCCAGAACTGAATGCAATATTCTAGTATCAGTTTAACCAAGAAATCAAGAAAAGAAGAATTCCATTTTGTGAAAAAAGTTAAGGTTTTGACATTTGTTTTCATTCTGCATCAGGACAAAGCCAAGACATCTTGACATTTTTAATGGGAAAAAATGACACCCAACCCAGAATAGCCAATATCCAAATGATTGTGGGAGACACAGGTTGAAGTCCCTGTTCTGAGTTAGTCAGAGCAGAGACATGAACTTGTATCTTCCATATTCTATGTTCATACCCTGACTACTGGGCTATTAGCAGCAATGAATTTGTCCCAATCATTGATAAAAATGTTGAATAGTCTTGGGTCTAGTAGTAATATCTGCAGAATTCCGTTAGAAACACACCTATTCAGTTATGATTTCACACTGATGAAAACTTTTTGAGATCGGTCTGTTAGCCAGTTCTTCATCCATTTAACATGTTTTGATTTTGTATAGTGCTAATTTTTAATCAGAATGTCATGCTGTACTAAGTCAGATACCTTACAGAAGTCTCAGTATATGACATTTATGCAGTTACTTTTGTCCACCAAACTTGCAATCTCATTAAATAATTAAATCAGGTTTGTTTGACCTATTTTCCATAAAGCTATGATCTGCTATAAGTGATACTGTCAATATGTATACTAGGAAGATTGACAAGGTTACTTAAAAGGGTACTGTCAAAGTTGACAGGCCCTAATTGTAATTTTTAGGTATATGCACATAGACTATTAAAAATTTTAAATCACGGTGACCAATTAAATTACTAACAAATTCTCCCTTGAGAACAGGAGATTAAATCTTTGCCTGGAACAATCTTTGTCTTCATTCCCCAGATACCCTCTTTTTCGTTTATCCTTCAAATCCTTTGAAAAGAGAGAAGGAAATTCACACATTTATATGCCGGACAGAATCACTGCTGTCCTATGTAAGTTACCATGGCCACGGCATACTCACACTGTGGTTATCAGTGAGGATTGAACTTGGGACTTTCAATAGCAAAACACAAGCCAATACTATTTGAACTAAAAGCCTTGAGTTTACCTATGAGAAGGTAGCAGGCTGTATAGTTGCTGCAGATAGCCGCTAGAGGGAGACATTATCACATACACTAGACCAGAAGACCTTGAAGATGTTGCTATCCAAGTGCTGCCAATACAAGTTTACAGCCCAAGCAGTTCTTGAAGTTTCTCGTATCCCCCTGCACCCTCATCTCTTACCTTACCTTACATTTTCCCATAAGCTCCTGTTATTTGCTTTACTTGCTACAGCCCCTTTCCTTTTCACCCCCTTTTTCATATAAGTTACATTGACTTTTGGCCCACAGTCACACCAATATGTATTCACACCACTGCTTCCATTACTTTTCTATCTGGCCCATTATCTTTATCCCACTGTGTCTCTCTTGATAGTTTGGGCTTGATGAAATCAGAAGAGTACCTCTGAGATCAACCTTCAATAGGCAGGCACTTGGAAAACTGACCAAGTCTTACTGAATGATAATCTATTCTTAGATTTGGAAAGATGCTGCCAATACTGCTTCAGAGTCAATAGCAATGTCTATCCCCATGAGGAGGCCATTTGGTGCCAAAGTTCTGGCATCCCGAGGGAGGTGCCATCAGCCATGGAAGATCCTACTTTTGAAGTCCCAGATCTTTTTTTATCATGACAACTGTCAAGATTCTTCAAGTGTTGAATGATTCCTAGGATACGCCTCTCTGTCTTGGAGTTTATATACTGGCTTTTTTAAGAAAACAGGTAAGGCCTCACACTTAAGCTAGAGGCCACTAACTTGTACTTTCCCCCCCCCTACCAGTCTTGGTTCCTGCGGGAAAGAGACAGTGGTTTTAAGAAAGAACGTCTTCACTGGCTACAACTTTATCCCATTCTGCATCTATATCAAAACAATCATTCTTTCAGGGTGGTCAACAGTTACTCTATGGTTAGTCTGTTGGATCTATAGCCTTTCTTCCTCCCCATTTGGGTATCATCTTCAATGTGTCAAGAAGTTATGGAATGAAATAACAGATCACTGGGTCCTAGAAAGTCTCAATCAAATACTCTCTACAGTTCTGTCACAGGGTCTGCGCAGGTTTCTCCCTCTCCTCCGTGCGCCCTGTGTTTGCCTGGTGCAATCAAGAGTCCCAACACCTGCTGTTGCCGGTTCACCCAAGTGTCTTTATTTATAGTGCTTGTGCAGTTCCCAGATCCCTCAACAGTTAGTGCCCCACAGACCCTCCCCAGGGTCTCCTAGCCCTTTGAGGTTTCCCTCCACTGTAAGGAGACAGCTAAACCACCTTCCTGTCTCCTCTCAGGCTAGCCCCCTCCCTGAGGTTTGCCCTGGGCTTTATAGCCCTCCTGACTCCACCCAGCTGGCAGCACTTAGCTCAGCCTATTCCTCTGAGCTGGCCCTCATTAGGGCTTGCAGCCGGGTCGCCTGCTGGATACCTGCAGCCCTACCCCTGGCCAGGGAGCAGGCCGCAGCCAACAGTTTGGCAGGGCTTTAAAGGGGGATTTTACCCCTGCCCTGACACAAGTTCCATACTATGCCTACCTCTCATTCCCATCCCTTCTTAGTGACCACTGTTGTAGGAGACTGTCACATCAGGAGATGGAGTCACTTCTGTCTCTTGGAACAACCGAAGAGGTTCCTCTACAATACAGGGGAAATTGATTTTACTCCAACTGCTTCCTAATTGGAAAGAAAAAGGGAGGGTAGTACCTGACACTAGACGCTCAATGCCTTCATCTGATACTTCAAATTCAGAATGGTAACCCTAGCCTCCATAACTCCACCACTATACACTAAGGACTGGCTTTCAGCTCCGAACCTGCAAGATGCCTTCTTCCACATCTCCATATATCCAGCATTCAGAAAGTACTTAAGATTTCAGGGAAGACAGAACCATTATCCATTCAGAATCCTACCCTTCAGTCCTACCCTTCTATGATGTTGAGGGTGTTCACCAAAGCTCTAGCAGATGTTTCTGTCCATTGAGATGTTAGGGAATAATTTACCAATATCTAGACGACTGGCTCATCTAAGGAAAATAGCTTCAACAAATAGAAAGTTCCTTTAATCAGATTTTCTAACTGTTTTGTACCCTATGGTAAAGATCAACAGATAAAAGTCCCCGTTAACAGCTACACAGAGGATAGCAATCATAACAGCAGTATTAGACTCTACAAAAGCCAAATCTTATCTGTCTGAGGACAGATTCCAGGCCATGTGCCACCTAATCAATTAACTTCAAAAATATCCTCATATGTTTCTAAGGTGAACGATGCTTGGGCATGTAGTCTCCTGAACATTCATTATATAGCATGACAGACTGCATTTACATTGCATGAAGGGTTGGTAAAGTTGGTTTGCACACCAAGGAAACATAAAATGGAAATGTCTCTGCCAATACCTCACAATGTTCTGACATCCTGAAAATGGTGGAAAGACCCCAACCAGGTGTGCAGAGGAGTACCCTTTTATCCATTTTAGTGAACTTTAGTGAAGGGCATGTCCTTTATGGAATGAGGAGCACAACTGGACTATCATTAGGCCAAGTTCTATCGAGCCACAAAGAGACTCATCTATGCACAAATGCACTCAGAGAGGTTTGCAGGGCCTGTACTGCATTTTTACCAATGGACTGACAAATCAAGTTATGAATGACAGACTTTTAAATAAACAGGCAGGGAGGGGTTCATTCACCCACTATATGTCAATTAGTGGTTTGACTATGGAACCAATGTATTCTGCATTGAGTATATCTCATGGCAATTCATCTCCCAGATCTACAGAATGCTCTAGAAGACTGTCTGAACAGACATTTTTATTAGATGATGAGTGAAGGATTTTGTTATTCATTCCATTATCCAGGAGTGGAGTAATTTATCAATAGATTTATTTGCAACAAACAGAAATAAAAAGTGTCTAAGGGTACGTCTATACTTACGCGTCCGATCGGAGGCGCGGGATCGATGTTCTGGGTTCGATTTATCGCGTCTTGTGTAGACGCGATAAATCGAACCAGGAAGTGCTCCGCCGTCGACGCTGGTAATCCAGCTCGATGAACGGAGTAGGCGGAGTTGACGGGGGAGCCTGCGCGCCGCGTGTGGACCCCAGGTAAGTGCTTTTTCATTCGAACTAAGATAGTTCGACTTCAGCTACATTATTCACGTAGCTGAAGTTGCGTATCTTAGTTTGAATTCTGGGGTTAGTGTAGACCAGCCCTAACTTTCTGCCCATGAATACTGTCGAATGCATTCCTCATTCCATGGTCCCCAGGACTGGTGTATGTTTACCCATCAATCCCTCTTATTCATAGGGGCTCAGGAAAATCACACAAAAAGTTGACAGGGTAACTGTCCTCCCCACTCTGAACTCTGGGGTACAGATGTGGGGACCCACATGAAAGACCCCCTAAGCTTATATTCCACCAGCTTAGGTAAAAAACTTCCCTAAGGCAGAAATTCCTTTCCTTGTCCTAGAATGGTATTGCTGCCACCTGCCAACTGATTTAAACCAGAATTCAGGGAGGGGCCACTTGGAACTCTATTCCCCCAAAATATGCCCCCAACCTCCTTCACCCCCTTTCCTGGGGAGGCTTGAGAATAATAAACCAACCAATAAGTTAACAAAGTGAGCACAGACCAAACCCTTTGGTTTTTAGGACACTAAAAAAATCAATCCGGTTCTTAAAAGAATAACTTTATTTTTTAAAAGAGTAAAAGAATCACACCTGAAAAATCAGGATGGAAGGTAACTTTACAGTGTAAATAAAAAGATTTAAAACACAGAGGATTCCCCTCTGACTCTGCCTTCCAGTTACAAAACAGAAATGAAATTACCTCTTAGCATAGGGAAAATTCACGGACTAAAACAAAAGATAATCTAATGCATGTCCTTGCCTTTACTTACAATTTCTGTAATTTTAGATGTATTATTTCAGGTATCTTTTAGGAGATGGTTTACCTGCTTGGTCTCTCTCTCCGTCTTAAGAGGGAACAAACAGAGCACAAACAAAACCTCCCCTCTCACATATTTAAAAGTATCTTCTTCCCCATTGGTCCTTCTGGTCAGGTGCCAACTAGGTTAATTGAATTGATTACCCCTTACAGGTAAGGTGATTCTGTACCTCTGGCCAGGAGGGATTTTATGCTATGCACATATAAAGGTTGTTACCCTTCCCTTTATATTTATGACAGTAACTATGATAGTGTCTGTCTGGGTGAGGGAGTTTTGATACCCAGAGTTGGTACTCGATCAGTTTGTCCACTGAAACCCTTTCTTCTTGTAATGGACCTAAAACCTCAAGACAACAGAAAGATCTTGCATCTGAATGCAGCCTTCCTCCACCTCACAGCTTGGCTACTGGTTGCATGTCACACAGAGTGAGATCCAGTTCCTCAAATGTCCAGAACATTTGGATACAAAGTCACAATGATTATGCCACATGAATTTATGATGCTAAATGGAAAAGATTCCATATTTAGTGTGAATAACCTCAATTACAACCTCCTGACTACCAGATTCTACTATGTTGGACTATTTACTCTCTGTAAAGAGCTCCAGAGTACACTTAGCAACCATTTCTACATATCCTCCCTCCCCCAATTGAAAGCTACCCATTTTTTCCCACCTCATTATAATTCCTTAAAGGCCTTAGGCATGTTTTTCCACTAGTAAAGAATCTCCTCTGCCATGGGACCTGAATGTGATTCAGGCAGGCTTAATTAGACCCCATTTGAACCCTTAGAAACCTGCTCCTCATTGCATCTATCTATGAACATATATTTTTTTAAATGGCAATCACACCAGCTAGAAGAATTTTGGAAATACAGGCTCTCATGGTTACTCTACTATATTCTGTAGAGATAAGGTATCACACAGACCTCATCCCAAGTTCCAGCCCAAAGTAGTCATAGATTTTCATTTGAACCAAATGATTCATTTAACAATATTTCCCCCCCCCACATGGCATACTAATCAAGGGGAGATTGTACTGCACACCTTAGATGTTTCCTGGGCCTTATCTTTTTCTTTTCAAAGGAACAAATCCTTCAGAACTTCCCCAAGGCCACTTGCAGCATTTGCAGAGAGAATGAAAAGGAAAGTGATATGTCCCCAGATACTACAGTTCATAGCACAATGGGGTTTTGGTCCATGACAGGGGCCCTGAGGTGCTACGGTAATACAAATAATAAATAATAAAAATTAGAAAGTTTAAATTCCCCCATCTCAGTTTAGTTCTCACTGCACTGGGGCTTAGGCAGCTTCTGTGGCTGCCTGGCAAAATATACCCATTTCAAACATCTGCAGGGCAGCTACTTGGGGTTCAGTCCACACTTTCACTTAACATTGCTCCCTGATGAAACCATTGAGGTCTGAAACTTCTTTTGGCAGAGGTGTGTGGCAGTGTTTGTTTAAGTGGTCCCACCTCCTTAGGTGTATGAGTCACCAAGAGTGGAATATATAAGGAGAAGCACTTGAAGAAAAAAGAAAAGTTACTTACATTACAGTAATTGTGGCTCTTCAAGATAAGCTGTGTATTTATATTCCACTAGCTGGTCTCCTTCCCTGCTACTATGAAGTCCTGTAACATCTGGATTCTGCACTGGTGAAGGAATTGAATGGTGGTTGGGCCTATTCTGTCCTTTATGCCCTGTAAGGTAAGTAACTTTTCTTTCCTTAAACAAACAAAGAAACAAAAGCAACAACTACTAATCCTGGAACTCCCTCATACAGTAGGTCCCTACATGAGGAGTTTCATCAGTTTATATCATGAGGAGTTTCTATCCATATGTTAATCAGTGAAGCTGTCTTTGGCAATGCAACACTATTCATCTGGTGTTTTGTGGCAGCTTCTAGTAAATGTCAGTGGTAGGAGCCAGAAATAAAAAGGTGCAAAGGATGTGTAAATCTACCTTTTGTGCACAGGAAAGGAGGAATGTACACTCTGGCATAGTGTGCCTTTATGTTCTTCTATCATCAGCGATTCAGAAATCCAAAAGCATCAGCTAAAAGCAGTTATGAAAGTAATATATCTGAAACAGTTTTGGAAAAAAACACAGGCAGACATTTTCATATGCAATAACTGGGTTATTGCCAAAGGGATCTGTAGAATTGCAAATTTAATTCCATATAGAGAGGGGAACTACTGTCATGTGAATTAAGTCTCATCAACTTAAAAGTTTTTAAAAAACAATTTGAACTAAATAAGATCTGGACAATCTTCACAGTGCTAAATTTTCTCTGACTAAGCTTGAAATAACAGCTTCCTGCCACTAGAGATCATTGTTGCTCTTTGTAAAAGTGACCAGACTTAGCTGATAGTCTTGCATATATCCAGAGTTGCAGTCCTTCACTTCACAGAAGAATTCACCTCCTAATATGAGGATTGATGTGAAAGCTGAAATGACTTCCAGCTTCTTTCTGTAAACAGTTCAGGGTAATGTTGTAGTAACTGGAGCCTGAGATACTTCAACCCCAATACGAACGTATCCCTGGTGTCAGTCCTTGACTTCAAATGCCAGGGATGAATCTGATCCCTAGTTTTCATGATAAGGATAATCTATTTCTAGACAAAGGATTAATTTCTAAAATTAACATAACATATATATTTAATAATATTTTCTCTGGTTCTATGGTCCCTGGATTTCACCTTCAGCATCACTGCTAAGAAATCTTTATGTACTATAAATTATCTGGCAGTTTTTGTACTACTCAGAATTGTATCAATGGAAATATTGTCCCTCACTGTCGTGTTTTAATGATTAAGGCCTTGATCTAAAGCCTATTGAAGTCAATGAAAACACTCTCATTGATCTCAATGAGCATTTGAATCAGGCCCTAAGTATTTTAGGTAACATATACTGTATCACATCTAACGTTAAAAAAATTATTGACCAGTTCTAGTCAATGGCAAAACTGTCTTTGTCTTTAGGAGGGCCAGGATTTCACCCTATTCATGGTTGAAATCACTACATAAGAATCACCCTACTTGGTCAGACCAGAGGTCCGTCTATCCAGTATTCAATGCCAGGTGTTTCAAAGGGAAGGAACAGAACAGGTAATCATCGATATTACACTACAACTGATTTTAAGCTGTTGCGTGATTGTACGCTAGTTTTAGACAGAATGAAACATTGGGAAGCAGATGAGATGCAGCAAAACAAGAGTAGGAACAATAAGCTTACATTGTTACTTAGTGCATCTTAAATTCTTGATCCCCATACCTGTTTAGCTGGGAAGGGAAAGTTGCTTAATTTCACTGTCACTCAATATTCATCTGACCAATTTATGCTGGAGTCTTAGGCCTGGTCTACACTAAGAGTTTATGTCGAATTTAGCAGCATTACATCGAATTAACCCTACAGCCGTCCACACAATGAAGCCATTTATTTCAACATAAAGGGCTCTTAAAATCGATTTCTGTAGTCCTCCCCGACGAGGGGATTAGCGCTAAAATCGATATTGCCGTGTCGAATTAGGGTTAGTGTGGATGGAATTCGATGGTATTGGTCTCTGGGAGCTATCCCACAGTGCACCACTGTGACCCCTCTGGACAGCAGTCCAAGCTTGGATGCTCTGCCCAGGTAGACAGGAAAAGCCCTGCGAACTTTTGAATTTAATTTCCTGTTTGGGCCAGTTTTAATTTAATTTCCTGTTTGGCTATCAGGCGAGCTCAGCAGCACTGGTAACGATGCAGAGCTCTTCAGTAGCAGTGACCATGCAATCCCAAAATCAAAAGAGGTCTCCAGCATGGACAGAATGGGAGCTGTGAGATCTGATAACTGTATGGGGAGATGAATCTGTGCTATCAGAACTACGATCGAAAAAACGGAATGCAAAAATCTATGAAAAAATCTCCAAGGCCATGATGGACAGAGGATACAGCAGGGATGAAACGCAGTGCCACTTGAAAATTAAGGAGCTGAGACAAACATACCAGAAGACAAAAAGAGTCAAACGGATGCTCCTGGTCACAGCCCCAGACATGCCTCTTCTACGCTGCGCTGCATGCCATTCTAGGGGGGGGCCTCCACCACTACCCCACCCCTGTCTGTGGACTCCGATGATGGGGTATTCTCAATAGTCGCTTCCTCTGATGTTTTTGCAGATGGGGAAGATGATGAAGGAGATGATGAAGATGAGGTAGTCGGGAGCGCACTGCACACCGATTTCCCCGACAGCCAGGATCTCTTCATCACCCTGACAGAGATACCCTCCCAACGGACCGTGAAGCCGGAGAAGGCACATCAGGTGAGTGTATCTTTTGAATTGAAAAGACATGATTTAAAAGCAAGTGATTTTAATGATTAATTTGCCCTGAGGACTTGGGATACATTCGTGGCCAGTACAGCTACTGGAAAAGTCTGTTAACATGTCTGGGTATGGAGAGGAAATCCTCCAGGGACATCTCCATGAAGCTCTCCTGGAGGTACTCTAAAAGCCTTTGCAGAAGGTTTCTGGGGAGAGCAGCCTTATTGCGTCCTCCATGGTAGGAAACTTTACCACGCGAGGCCAGTAGCGGGTACTCTGGTATCATTGCACGACAAAGTCTGGCAGCATATGGCCCCGGTGTTTCCTAGCATTCAAGCAACATCCGTTCTTTCTCTGTCTGTTTTATCCTCATCAGAGTGATATCATTCATGGTTACCTGGTTCAAATACGGGAATTTAATTACGGGGACATTCAGAGGTGGCTGTTTCTACTGGGCTGTTTGCATGTGCCTGAAAAGAAATCCTCCCCGCAGTTTCCAGCCACGCAGTGGGGGCGGGGAGGGGGACCCTTCATGCTGAACAGTTTGCGTTCGGCTAGCAGGGATCTTCCCTGATACCAGCCCTGCGGTGGGGGAGCGGAGGGGGACCCTTCATGCTGAGCAGTTGGCGTTCGGCTAGCAGGGATCTTCCCTGATACCAGTCACATGGTGGGAGGAAGGCTAAAGCAATCATCCCAAAGAATGGGATGGCTGGGGTTACTTTTGTTTCTGCTGCTGCACGATAACCTACAAAGTGCAGCACTAACTGGCCAACTCAAGGGCCTTTGCTTGGAACGGGAAAGGCGGGCACTGCTGTTAATTAAGGTTTCAGAAGCTGAAAGTCTATGGCTTACCATGGCCGCCTGCTAGCCGAATTCCGTTGCCCGGCCCTGCTTGTGTGATTTGTACACCAAAGCCCCAGGCACTCAATATAAAGATGCAAAATGCGACCTTGTACTGAAAGCACATGTGCTAGATACTGTGAATGGTGTTGTTTACTGCGAAAGAGTATACACATTGTTCTGTAAAATGTATCTTTTAAAAAAATTCTCTCCCTTTTTTTCATCCCGCAGCTGCAACTGTTTCGAGGCTTCCCCCGGCATCTCTCTCCCAAAGGCTATCCCAGATAAGGTGGCAAAAAAAACGCACGTGCGACGAGATGTTCTCTCAGCTCATGCAGTGCTCCTGCACTGAAGTAGCTCAGCAGAATATGTGGAGGGACACAATTTCCCAATACAAGAAAGTGGACAGTGAATGGGAGGACAGGAAGGATGCCCGTGAGGACAGGAGGGACGCTTGAGATGAGAGGTGGTGGCAGGAAGATCAGAGGGCGACTGAGGCAATGCTTGGGCTACTGTGGGAGCAAACCAACACGCTCCGGCATCTGGTGGAGGTTCTGCAGGAACAGAAGCAGGATGACAGACCGCCGCTGTAGCCCATCTGTAACCGCCTTCACCCCTCCCCAAGTCCCATAGCCTTCTCACCCAGAGTCCCAAATACTCGGAGCGGGGGGGAGTGGAGGCTCCGTGCAACCAACCACTCCACCTCGGC
The DNA here is from genome assembly GCA_037349315.1 of Chelydra serpentina. Taxonomy (NCBI): domain Eukaryota; kingdom Metazoa; phylum Chordata; order Testudines; family Chelydridae; genus Chelydra; species Chelydra serpentina. The sequence continues at coordinate 74,766,826 of JBAIAC010000004.1, forward strand.
GGATTGCCCAAGCAGCAGAAGGCTGTCATTCCCTTAGTTTTGAAGTGTCCTTTTCCTTCCCTCCTCCCTCCGCCCGCACCCCACCCTGGCCACCTTCCCAGTTCTCTCACTTTGTTAATAAATGTTGAATAAAGAATACTTGGTTGTTAAACAATGGTGCCTTTATTTCCTTTCAAAGCAAGGTGTGCTCGAAGGGGGGGAGGGCGGTTGTTAATTAGAGAGGATAGGCAATATAAACAGAGTAAACAAAGGGGGCAGGTTCTCATCAAGGAGAAACAAACATAAGAGTCACTCGGTACCCTGGCCAGTCAGGAAGCTAGTTTTCAAAGTTTCCCTGATGCGCAGCGCGTCCTGCTGTGCTCTTCTAATCGCCCTGGTGTCTGGCTGCGCTTAAGCTGGAGCCAGGTGATTTACCTCAACCTCCCACCCCACCATAAACGTCTCCCCCTTGCTCTCACAGAGATTGTGAAGCACACAGCAAGCAGCAATAACAATGGGTACATTGGTTTCGCTGAGGTCTGAGCGAGTCAGTAAGCTGCACCAGCGCCCTTTCAAATGTCCAAATGCACACTTCACCACCATTCTGCACTTGCTCAGCCTGTAGTTGAACAGCTCCTTACTACTGTCCAGGGCGCCTGTGTATGGCTTCATGAGCCAGGGCATTAGTGGGTAGGCTGGGTCCCCAAGGATCACTATAGGCATCTCCACATCCCCAACAGTTATTTTCTGGTCTGGGAACTAAATACCTTCCTGCAGCCGTCTAAACAGACCAGAGTTGCTGTAGACGCGAGCTTCATGAACCTTTCCCGCCCATCCGACGTTGATGTTGGTGAAACGTCCCTTGTGATCCACTAGTGCTTTCAGAACCATTGAAAAGTAGCCCTTTCAGTTAATGTACTGTCTGCCCTGGTGCTCCGGTCCCAGGATAGGGATATGCGTTCCGTCTATAGCCCCACCACAGTTAGGGAATCCCATTGCAGCGAAGCTATGTACTATGACCTGCACATTTCCCAGGGTCACTACCTTTGACAGCGATTGCGTTGGCTACTTGCATCACAGCAACCCCCACAGTAGATTTGCCAACTCCAAATTGATTCATGACTGACCGGTAGCTGACAGGCATTGCAAGCTTCCAGAAGGCTAGCGCCACTCGCTTCTCAACTGTCAGGGCTGCTCTCATCCTGGTGTTCTGGCGCTTCAGGGCAGGGGACAACAAGTTACAAAGTTCCAGGAAAGTGCCCTTACACATGCGAAAGTTTCGCAGCCACCGGGATTCATCCCAGACCTGCAACACTATGCGGTCCCACCAGTCTGTGCTCGTTTCCTGGGCCCAGAATCGGCGTTCCATGGCATGAGCCTGCCCCATTGCCACCAGGATGTCCAATTTACGGGGTCCCGTTCTTTGAGAGAGGTCTGTGTCCATGTCCTCATCACTGTCGTCACCGCGCTGCTGTAGCCTCCATGCCTGCTTTCTCAAGTTCAAGTTATGCATAAAGTGCACGATAATGCGCGAGGTGTTGACAACAGCCATAACTGCTGCGATGATATCACCGGGCTCCATGCTCACTGCGCTATGGCGTCTGCGCTTGCAATCCAGGGAAAAGGGCGCAAAATGATTGTCTGCCGTTGCTTTCACGGAGGGAGGGGGGGGATTGAGGGTTGAATGATGACATTTACCCATAACCACCGGCAACAAATTTCTTGCCCCATCAGGCATTGGGAGCTCAACCCACAATTCAAATGGGCAGTGGGGACTGCGTGAACTGTGGGATACCTACCCACAGTGCACCGCTTGGAATGTCGACGCTTGCCCTGGTACTGTGGATTCACACCGCCGACTTAATGTGCTTAGTGTAGACACTAGATAGTTTCTAATCTATATTGAATTTTATATAACTGAATCACATATGCTTCAATTTCCTTGACTTTTCTCCTCTTCTCAAGTTGTTACTCAAGGCTTATTTGAACATTGCTTATCTTTTGTTATTGCCCTAATAAAAATAATAAAATACATATTTTTAAAAAGTGGCACGTTATTTCAAGCCTACAAATTCACCAATTTTTTAACTAACCTGTACAGAACCTTTAGGTTCTTTGGGTGAGGTCCCAAACTTGCACTCCCCTTCCCTGCAATTGGGTTGTACTTTCCTTCTCCCTTAGCTTTCTTAGGTTGTTTCTAAGTTATAATTTAATTCAGTGGCCTTGCATCTCCTCTCCCACATCATCGGGAATGTCCAAGCTCCTGATGTCTATATCAACAAATAGTTGTGTCTAGGTTGTCTGCTTCCTCTTCCTGATTGTTGGAGGAGTGCTTCGGAAGTCTATACCACCAATAAATCTCACTTTAGTGTCTTCATAGAAATGAATGAACCATTCCTCTTGTCCCTGTCATTCTACAGCAGCAGGATTGGGAGATATTCTTCAATCTTGCGATTGGTTCTTTAACATTTTGGTCTGAGACGCCACAGAATCCAGTAGTTCTGTGAATATTTTAGCATTCTGAACCAAATCCACTGGAAAGGTTCACTATAACACACATAAACTTAATTTGGCAATGCTCACATGGTTCTGACTATGCCACACTATGCAAGCAATGAAAAAAACAACAACACTCTCCTCAAAACAGCTTAATCCTTAATTGATGCACATCCAATAAAATAAACACTGAAATACCAAAAGGAGTCACAGAAGACCAACCGAGGATTGATATAATCAGGAATGTGCTGCAAAACAAAAAGCAGAGAGAGGAAATTTTACACCATAACGTACCTAAACACAGGGAAAAATGCAAATTCCTGCAAACAACTTCATATTCAGCTATATATTAAAATAATCCCACCTGTATAATTGACATGACAGAATATATTAATTTCTGGAGTATTAAAGACTTTTAATTTGGAACCCCTTATGGAAATATGTTATTTACTTTAATGTTTGTGTTACTTTGTTGTTTTTTTCCATCTATTTTCCTGATCTTCTGTGAACTTTTCCTCCTGGGATGAAATTCCAATTGCTTTTTCTATCATACATTTAGTACTTTACTTTTATTCTAAGGATTTTGGTGAATAGTTGCTATTTTAAGCACTTTAAAATATTTTTTTCTCTTTTTAAAATTGGAATTACAACTCAAAGGACATCTAATCCTAGGGTTTTAAGGGAACACAAGGGTCATCTAGTCTAACCCACATCATAGCAAAGTGCTATCAGATAATCTTTCTTGTAGGAGAGAACAGAATGAATGAATTAAAAATAGCAGCCACACTATAGTTGGTGCAGGACCTCAGACTTCCTTTTATGTCTTTCCACCACATTCATAGATTTTTTCCAGTGTTGGGCATAGAATGTAGCCTGGCAAGATCTTTTTGGTCCTCCAGAAGCCAGCAGACCAACTCATATTCCATGGTTTGTGTTTCAGCACTGTCATAAGTCTGAGGGATTGGAATAGCCCCACTTCTGCATATTGCCTTTTGACCTGCCAACTCTTAATTGGGGATGATTTAAACTTCTCCACACCTGCAGGAAGATGTTCAGCAACATCGGTCTGCATTTTGGTGCCCTCATTGAGTATTTCTAGCCGTGTGTACCATATTTCTGGTTGTGTGGCTGTTGGTGATTTTCTAAGCAATTCCATTCCAGATAGGAAACATTTCCATGATTTCAGGTGGCTAATTGCCACAGAGTGTCCATGTAGCAGATGTCTGGTATCTTCTGCCTGTCATAAACATTCCATTTTTTGTGACCAATCTCTTGATATTTGGTGGAGCGATTCTGTCACGCACTTAAAGGCTGTTCATATTTGTTGATTTTAGATTCTCTGTGATATAGTGGCAGCTGTCATTCATCACAGAGTCGAGCTTCTTTGTGTGAGCCAATCTTTTCCACACTTGACATGCGTATTTGGCTGGCAAAGTGCAAGTGCGGTGGCTCTTAGTGTTCTTCGACTGAGTCCCCATTTTGAATTTGCGAGCTTCCTGAGAATGTTTTCTGATTCCGAAGGTGAAAGATACTTGCATTTTTGCTGGGTTGGTGCACAACTGGTTCTTGGTGTAGTAATTGAGAGCCCAGACAATGTCTATGTTAATATAGCTTCAGTCTGGGTGAGATCCGTGGCGTGGGCAGCAACATTTAGGTCATCAGTATAAATAAAACTACTTGTGCTGAGAGATATCAGTTGTTTATTCATGTACAAGTATTGGCAAGGGTATGCTCCCTTGTGGTAAGCTGTTTTCTGTTGCCACCATTGAATCCATTTCCCACATAGTTCCACAAAAAAATCTCAGTCCTGCAAAGTGGTGATCTTTGTCATATTGTATATTTTACTGAGTAGACTTTGGTGATTCACTGTATAGCATGCTGCTGACAGGTCAACAAACATGGTGCCTTTTACCATATTCTTTTCAAAGACATCTTTGGTGTATTGAGTGATGTTCAGCACTTCACTGGTGCATGACTTGCCTAAGTGGAATCCAGCTTGCTCTGGGATTAGGTACTTATCAGTGAGTTACAATAGGTGGTTTAGAATGAGATGCTCCTACAGTTTGTAGTGGTGCCATTATAGTGACATAGGCCTGAAGTTCTTCAGCTCTGTTGCATCCTTCCCTGGCTTCAGGAGTGCCACAACACATGCTAGTCACCATATCTTGTATGCTTTGTATGTGGCTGAGCATGTGTTAAACAAGTCAAGTCACCAATTCTTTCTTACTGGTCCAACGCTTTTGATTTGTTCAGTACAAATATTATCTAGACCAGTGGCTTTGCCATTTTTGAGGGCATTAATTTCTGGAGGTAAATTTGGTCATTGTGCACCAAAATAATAAGTCTCCTGTTCTTCTTGATGCTTTAGCTGTATCTTGGGATTTTTGTTCGGTGCCCTGACATTTTCCAGAAGTTAGTGGGCAACATGGTCTGCGGTAATGTTCATAGAATATCAGGGTTGGAAGGGACCTCAGGAGGTCATCTAGTCCAACACCCTGCTCAAAGCAGGACCAACCCCAACTAAATCATCCCAGCCAGGGCTTTGTCATCCCAGTCAGGGTATCATCCATTTTGTTACTATACTGCCTTTCAGAAGGAATTCATATTCCTGAATTACTTCGTGTGGGCATTTACTGTGTAATAAGATCCACTTTTAGTTTGTCAGGAATATCTATAGTGCTTTAACTTCACACACTACTTTAATCTGGATTAATTTTAAAGTATAGACAAGATCTAAATCAATAGTAGAAATCTTAGTTTTAGTTCTGCAACTGACTGAATTTGGGCACACTCCTGTACCTGAGCAGAGCTGCCCTGAGCTCAAATTTCAATTGACTGGGGTCCATGGGGACTTTGCAAATCTTCAGGAACATGAAGGGAGAAAGGAACAGACCATATGCCTCCACACATGCCCCAAACCTTCCCCCCCAGGGTGAGCTCCTCTTCCCCTCTCTACTGGCAGGGAAATTTCATGGAGGAGATAAGGGTTCTTCTAGAAACAATAATACATCCCCAGGATATACTGCTGTTTCTAGAAAGAAATAAAAACTGAAGAAAGACAAGGACTTTGGGGAACCTTGGAGAAAGATGCAAAAGAAAAGAATAAGAGAAACAGAAACTATTGAAAAAAGAACTGATGCACTTTCCTGCCTCAAATACATACTGAATTGTGCCAAGCACAGTCAACAAGCATGTAAGCAAAACACAAAATACAAAAAAAAGAAATATTATATTCAAAAAGAGAGAGAGAAAGGGCAGTTTTTAGGTGTGGGGTCATTCTAAATCTGGAATATCATATCATACAAATAGTAGCATTTTTTTGTAAATTAGTATGGATTAAAAAATGACGGATCTTGGGTGCCAAGATAGCTGCGGCCCATAGGCCCTACTGGCTATACCCAATCCATAACCCAGTCCCACAAGATTCCATTGAAAAACGTAAGAGAATTTAAAATCCACCTTCTTTTTCACCTCACAGTAACCAGAACAATTTTATTTCTTGCAAATCACAACAAAGATAGAATATACCCCGCCTAGTATATTTAATGATAAATAAACTATTCATAATAGATTAATAAAGCCCAAATGCTGACTTTATTACTGTCTTTGCATTGCCCATAAAAACAGTTAAAACCTACCTGTATTTCTAAATGAACATTATTGCACTTTTAATGTTAACTAAAAACAAAAATGTAGCTGAATTCCCTTTTTTTCCATCAAATATGCCTGCTGTATATCTCCCACATTGTTGAGACACCTACTTTTCAGGTAATAATACAAAGCAAGTGAAGTACAGTATATCTTTTGAGATGAATTCTTGATGTGAGTGATTATAATTTTAACAGATGCTACATTGTTTGATGAAACATTTTAGATCCTGAATGAAGAGTCCTTGAAGACCAAGGATGAAAATAATGTCCTACATGTGCAAAATAAATCTAACTTCTCAAGTACAATAGTTGTTTACTACTATCCAGAGTGCTGTGCAGTACAGTCATCACAGAGTTCATCAACAGACAATAGATGATTATTCTTTTTCTTTGTAAAATAATTATCCTCTTCATATATTTTATTGGTATTAGGCCAAATCACACAGTCCTTTCTTAACCCACTCAAGCCCAGGTTCTTAAGGGCCTTGCTCGTGGTGGGTAGTACCTTACTCCATCAGTATTTATGTTGATATCAGTAGAACTATTTTAGCAGTACAGTACTATTCAATGTGATTAAATGTGCACAATCTGGCATTTAGGCATAACTCCCATTGACTTCTGGGCATGATTAATTAACAAAGCCTCTATACGTAGTAGAAAATATTCCATATCATATGGGACCAAATGGTTAGACCTGATGATTTGACCTAGGAGCATTCATTAAAGAACTCATATGAACTTGTATTTCTAATATAAGAAAGAGGAATGGCATTGAACTGTAAAATCTGAGTATCTTAAAAAGAATTAATGGGTATGAAAACAGTGTTGGCTTATTAGTTGCCATGCCTGCACGCCCAGCTCGCATTAGTTATCCATGCTTATGAAAGCTGTTCAGTTGACTTCAGTGGGACTACTTACTACCATAAACAAGGATTACTGGGGTTAACAAGGTCTTACAGGATTGGGTCCTTATTAAATATATTCATAGTTTTCTGTCATTAGCATCATCCAAATGTTCATAATAAAAAAAAGTGTTGGTATTACTGGAAAAAAATGAAGGCTTAGTATTTACAAATGTCATTTCCTGGAATACATTTAGATTTCACAGCTGCTTTTTTGACATCTACTGAAATATTCTGTTGAACAAATGGAAAAATCACCAGCCTGTCTTATTAACCCTTTTGTCTCATTTGCTTTTAACTGGACTGCAATCTCTGATACATTTCAGTAGCCTTTAAGTCATGTGAGTAGTCTCATACCAACGATGAAGCCAACAAGTCTGCCTTCCTGAGCAAGAGCTAATCACATAAGAATCTGCAGGATCAGGCCCTATTTTCTGTTTTTAAATTAGCTATTTTTGAGCCAAAAGTGTTAAAAACAAAGGTACTTTATAATTAGTCGCAAATGCTGTTTTGAGCAAAAATCACAAAGAAAGAATTTGAGGCCATATTAGATAAATTTTTCGCACAGAAGTAAAGCCATAAAACTACTCAACTTTTTGATCTTTTAATTGTTTGAATAACCATTTTTTCCTTTTTCATTACTTTGTACGAGTTCTTAATTAACACGAGAAAAAGTATTACTAGTGATAACTGGTGAAGCCCTGGCAATAGGATCCCAAACCCAAATTGCTGGTTGTTGATGTTGTTTGCAATGTTGCTGTAGCCACATTGGCCCCAGGCTGTTATAGAGACAAGGTGGGTGAGGTAATACCTTTTATTGTACCAAGTTCCATTGGTGAAAGAGACTAGCTTTTGAGCTTACATAAAGCTGTCATTCAGGACTGACGAGCTCTGGGGCAAAAATGGTCAGAAATGATTTGAAGTTTGGAGTGCTTCCATTTTTGGGTGTCCTGCAGCCCATAGGTACACAAGGCTGTTGAACGTGCCTAAAATGGATGGGCTTGTTCTGTGGGTGGATTTATATATTTCACCTTCCCGTCCCCACTTCCTGGACCCTGCACTTCACCAGCTTTTTACCTTCATAATGAGGATTTATGCAGGTGAAATGCATTTCTAGGATGCTATAGGCACACTTATCAAAAGTGGCTACAAGTGATTTCAGTGGCCACCCTGACACACTTTGAAGGAACATGATTTTAAGAAAGTGCAGTATTTCCATCCTCTGAAAACCAGGCCCTTTTAAGGTGTCTTGGATTGGGCACCCAAAAATGGAAGCACTCCAAATTTCAAATCACTTCTGACCATTTTTGCCACATCATTATTAAGTTACAGATGTTACAAATAAGGTAACTGTCACAACATCAACAAGATGGGTGAGCTAATATCTTTTATTGGACTGACTTCTGTTGGTGATAGAGACGAGCTGTTGAGCTTACACAGAGCTCTTCAGACCTGAATGACAGCTCTATGTAAGCTCAAAAGCTTGTCTCTTTCACCAACAGAACTTGGTACAATAAAAGGTATTACCTCACCCACCTTGTCTCTGTAATAGCCTGGGGCCTGCATCTCCCCATGCCACCTTCATAGGTACCGAAAGGAAGGAACTATTACGCTAATTTAGTCTGACCTTCTGTATAACCCAGGCCATATAATTTTACCCAATAGTTCTTCTGTCTAGTCCCAAAACTGGTGGTAGATCTAGAGTATGTCTTTTATATATGTTGCACCCACCACATTCATATGAATGTGGATCCACTGGCTTTTCCTCAGTTTTAGCCCTTCTCCTGGCCATTTCACTGCCCTCTACACTGCATATGCAGAGATCCCTTTCACATTGCATGGGGGTCAGGTGGGGTGGGAGTTACAAGGCCGTGAAGGCCCCCGGTGCAGCACCTAGGCTTCAGTTCTCGAAAGGGTCTTTGGACTCGCCCTCCATGCCTGAGTGCATTTCACTCATAAGACTGTATCAAAATTAACAGAAGAAAAATAATGTTCTAAATATCACCTTAATCATATTATGCTAAGAGAATTACATGCACGAAAGTCACGTGGAAGGACATTCCAATAGCTTGGAGTCAGAGGGCAGAAAGCAAAATTGCACTTAACACAGGCGGAATGGCAAACAAAAGATCAAACATATACCATAATACACAAGCAGGAATATAAGAATAGACCCAATAACTTAGATATAAGGACACTGAAATATACAATTAAATGAATGAATATTATTCACTTTTGGAAAGGAAAGACTGGACCAGATCTTGTTTTTCTTACTCAAATAAGTGACTGCAAGTAATATGAGCAGTCCGGTATTCACTGTTTAATTATATTAGTTATATATCTTTTCCCCTTAAGTCCTTTTGTAGGATGTGTGTTCCTGATATATATGACTTGAGAAATAGCTATGAGATGATGAAGGTATACCAGTGGCTTTTAAATGATATGAAAATCTAAAGTATACCATGCAATAGTGCTTCTGTATTGTCTTTAGGGGGCAGCAACAGACTGAATCTCATCTACTGATGCTCTAAATGGAGTGGTGTTTCAAGAAAGTTATCTGTATACTAAAGAGGAATATTCTCTTAATAATACATTAACATTATTTAACAGGAACTAGGGAGTCAATAGAATATTAACAATGACTCTCCCGTCCTAAAAAAAAAAAAAAAGTCCAGCCAGAACTAGTCCTTTTATTCAGTGAAATGAAAGACTCGTTCAATTTGCTCAGCGTGGGAGTCTTTGTCATTTTAACTGGATGGCACAATAGATATTGATAAAAATAAAAGTCTTTTAACATAATAAAAATGCAAGACAATACCAAGAAAGTGTCTTGTCTGTCAGCAATGGCTATTAAAAATGTATTAAAACATGCATTCAGCTCTTTTATTTCCTAAAATATAAAAAGGCTGGTAAGTGCTTACATGCAAAAACCTTCTCATAAGGAAAAAGAGAAAAAGAGACAGGGGGCACAGAAAGGAGGCCACCAGATATAGACATGGAAGACAAAAGCAAACTAAGGGAAAAGGGTCCATGAGAAAAAGGAAAAGCTCAGTGACTAGATTGAGCTGGGGAGAAACATAATAAATCTAAACAATGCAGTAAGCTTCCTATAATTCTGTGCAAAATATCATTTGAACCTTCTGTCTATAAAATTCCCAATCACCCTTTTTGACTCCAGTATAGATGTGTTCAGTTTACATTACACTACATAATTAATGGAATTACTGTCCATCTATTTCATCTAAAAAATGCACAATGCAAAACTATATGCATTTTTTACTACAAGGTAGTAAACAAATGTATAACAAAGCATATTATTCCATGAATGCATTGTTTCTTTTTTAGCTCTTTAAACAAAGTGCCACAGTTAAACTGTTTTGTAGGTAAGTGAAGTGAATGTGGAGGATTTACTACTATATGAAAGGATAACTTTCATTGTGGAATAATGTGGAGGAGAGAGAAAGATTAACGGATATATTCATGGGACGATTTTCTGTTGAAACCAGCCAGTGAGGAAGGAACTGTTGTTTTACAGTGCCTCATAGGGTTCAAAGCATATGTAGTAAAACAACTTGCAGATGTAGATTGAGCAAAATATTAGGGAGAGTTCTTACTAAACGTAGTTTGCTCAGCTATTTCCACGCTTTCAAAAGTTCATAAGTCCTGTAAATCCTCCAGAGCCAACTGTCTAATTATATTGGGAATCCTGTATACCTTCTCATTAAAAACTAACCTCCTATTTTAATGAGTTGGTTGAGATCCTTTGAAGATCAGATTGTGTTACTGACTGAATGTTAGTAGTGTGGCTATCCCTACATGCCGTCCTCCTCCCTCCACTCCTTTCCAAGAGTTGATTGTTTCTTTCCTGTTTTCTTCAAAACTATTTTTTAGATGTTCCACCTGACTTCCAGTTGAAGAGTACTGAAGTGCTTCTTCATGAAGGCCCTTTCTGATCCCTGAAAGAATGGGCAGAGTTAAGCGTTTAGGTTGCTTGCACTAATCTGACAAGAGCTCTTTATTAAGATGGGATAGTTACTGAACAGTTGCATCTCTGATACTGTACAGTATTTTCAGTATCTCATCTTTATCAAATTATGCTAAGATTGTGCCTAGGATACTTCCAAAGGATTATTTTGTGCCAATGGATTTAAGATGCTAAATCTTTACTGAGTTTCCTAGTCACAGGGTGTTTTCTCTACTATTAGACTCTGTCTGGGAACACTTAGGTTTGGACAACCACTCTGATTCGCCAGTTGTGTCTTTTGGGTGAATCTCATGCCTAAGGAATTCAGGATCGTGTCTTATATGAATGTACTCGTTACTGTGTCCTCACCAATACAGGTGCCATTCCCATCTTTATTTTAAATCTAGAAAATTATCCATTATTTAATTTTATTTTTTTGTTTCTTTAAAACTGTTACCTCATTTGTATAGGACTTTTAAAATGTATGCAGTAAATAAGTATTTTTAAGGGCAAAATGCTTACTTAACTTAAATATGATGATCTCCCTACATGGGCAGAGCTTCCATTAATATCAAGGAAGTATGGAGTACCATCTTCTTGTGAACCAGATACTCCCTACTCTCTTGCATACTTTTCCCCCAAGACCATCAAGTAAAATACTGACAATGAAGGTGTGTGGAGCATGTGGATATATCCTACATGTTGTCACTTGTCTTATTGTCAGTCCATAATATGTAGCTTATCTAACTCAGAAAAAGGCAGGAAGTGTATCTTCCTTTTTGTCTTGTACCAATCCAAGTGCATTGACAGCATTCAAGTAATAATAAGAGCTTATTCCTTGATAACATGCAGACTTGCTTCACTTGGAGACATATAATATCATTTTTACACTGTAGACTCGATCCTGTATTTCTACTGTGGCAAAACTCATATATGGCCAGACTGTGATACCCTGACTTACAATGAGTGCTAATCTTACACCACAAGCAGTCCCGTTGACTTCAGAGGCACTGCTTGTGGTGTAAGGTAGCGTTCAGAATTAGTATAGGTTTCACAATCTGGCATATAATTAGTCAGTTACAAAGTGACATGTTTTACACCCAAAGAGAAATAAAATACATGTTTCTCCCTCATTTTCAGATTGAAGGGAAGAAAATATAGCCTCCCAACTAAAAACTTAAGTCTGAAAAGTCTTACAGTCTTTGTATAATTACAAATTATACAAAATAGTTTATTTTGATAGGTACAGAAAACATTTCTTAAAATATTTCCTCTCCACATTGAATAAAAGGGAAATAGGGATATTATTTTGATACATGGCCTTACTAACAAGTTCTGAGATGAAATATTGCCATTATTAGAAAAGCCACAAACCTTGACACAAGCCAAATAAATAAATGAATAAAATCACTATCTTTAATAAAAGCCATGTTTTACTGATTAAATAACATTTTATTTTAAAGCGATTCTCTAACATAAAAGGCTTTATTGAAAAGGTCTGATGGGTTGAAAGAGAAGTTTTATTTTAATAGGGTAATTTTCTTAAGTACAAGTCCCTAATGTCTAGAATAAGCCTGGAGTTAGAAAAAACATGAATGGAGCTCTTATTGGAATACCCTGCGTCAAAACACAAATAACTTTCTATTAGCCATGTCACTAGGTTAAAGAATAGCTAGGTGGAATCCAAGCAATTATCAGGAAACATTAGAACATGCTTCAAAATAACCCTGACCTTAATAACTTGTTTAAAGATCTTCTGATGGTTTATGGAAGAAGCCCAACTTAAAAGACAAAAGTGTACTCTCAGAGTGCATTGTTAGTTACTCTAGACCCTCAGTGGCACAGCTACCCAATGGCAATTACTTTTGTGGTGACTGTGACCATGTAATTCAACCCCCAAATATGTGTGTTTCATTTGATCACCCTATTAGAGGAAAAATACCTTCTCCCATTTAATGAATAATAACATGCACTACAAAGAATGTATAGTGGTGTAGCTGACCAAATGTCCTTGTACTTCAGTTAGTGAGTGGATCAGGCCACAAAAACAATGACAGAACAAATGTGTAAAAAAATCATCTCTCCATTAGTGAAAATGATGAAGCCTCTCAAAAAGCTGAATACTTTAACAGAGGGGCAGACTCTAATGTGAGTTACTCAGCGTGCAATGCTGCATAGCTCAACAATGAAAATGTGTTTCTGTGCTTGTGGAGCACACTCTGCCATCTATGTAGGGTGCAGTGTCTCATCCTTTTCAAAAAGCTAGGGATGGAAAAGACAAGTAATTTCACAAAGAGGACATGTATTGATGGTTTCTATCTATTTTCCATAAGGAATTCTGAAACAGGGACATTGATACAGTAAGATTTATAAATTTTGTTAAAAATTAAGGCTAATTTGTGCCCAGTGAAAAAATGCTAATGAAATTCAAATTCTTTCCTAATACTGGAGACTCCGATGAAGTAGTACCATAATTCAGTGGCACAAAAAAAAGTTACAAGTGCAGCATAGAGACATTAATCTATATCACATATCCAGTGGTGAAAATACACAGAAATACCAAAGATGGTGATGGGCAATTCTTGCAGCAAATCCTTGCCAAAAAGGCTTAGTGCCACTCTATTTCAATTTAATGGAGAGAGTGCCTTTATTGCTTTCCTCCACTTCCTCCTCTTCTCTTACCTCTCTTTTCTCTACTGCTGAAAGAAGTGTTCCCATCTCCTAGTTACTGGGAGAAGGAGGGGCTCCAATCACTCCCAATTTAATTAACCTCTATCTTTCCAACCCGGAAAGGCTAGGAAGAATCTCCTCTCTCTCCTTCCTCTGCTCTCCTGCTGGTATGGCAGCACATTCTCTGACCTCCCCTTTGGAGAGAAGGGACCATTATGATTATCTAGTCTGAACTTCTACAAAACACAAGCTAAAGAACCTCACTCAGTAAACTCTGCACGAAGCCAATAATTTCTGTTAGAGCAATAGCATAACTTTTAGAAAGATATCCAGTCTTGATTTAAAAACTGCAAGTGATTGAGAATATAAGCATTCCTAGGCAAATTGTTTGAATGATTAATTATCCTTACTGTTAAAATTTGGGCCTCATATCTACTCATATTTGTCTAGCATCAGCTTGTAACTACTGGATCTCATTATGCCTTGAGATAATGAGCTTGAGTTAAAGAGCTGTCTAGTATTAGAAATTGCTTCCTCATGAAGATACTTATAGTATATAATTAAGTCACCTCTTAAATTTCCCTTGGATAAGCTAAATAGATTGAGCTTCCTAAGTGTCTCATTTTAAGGCATGGTTTCCAGACCTTGAATCATTCTTGTGGCTCTTTTCCAAACCTTTTCAAATTTTTCATGTGTGAAAACAAGAACAAGACACAGTATTCTAATAATGACCTCATGAATGGTGTATACAAAGGTAATACAACCTCCATACTCTTTCTTGATGTTCCCATCTCTAAAAGCAAGAATGGTATCTGCACTCTTAGATACAACATTGCACTGAGAGCTCATGTTCAGTTGGTTATTTGCAGAGAACCTTAAATTCTTTTCAGTTTGACTGCATTCTAGGCTACAGTCCTTCATCTCTTAGCCTGCAGAAGAGAAGAGTGAGGGGGGGATTTGATAGCTGCTTTCAACTAACTAAAGGGGGGTTCCAAAGAGGATGGATCTAGGCTGTTCTCAGTGGTAGAAGATGACAGAACAAGGAGTAATGGTCTCAAGTTGCAGAGAGGGAGGTTTAGGTTGAATATTAGGAAAAACTTTTTCACTAGTAGGGTGGTGAAGCACTGGAATGGGTTACCTAGGGAGGTGGTGGAATCTCCTTCCTTAGAGGTTTTTAAGGTCAGGCTTGACAAAGCCCTGGCTGGGATGATCTAGTTGGGTTTGGTCCTGCTTTGAGCAGGGGGTTGGACTAGATGACCTTCTGAGGTCCCTTCCAACCCTGAGATTCTATGATTCTATGATCTTGTGTGACCTACTTTCTTTGCTACTAGATGTAGGACCTTGCATTTGGCTATATTAAAACATGTTATACAAATGATCCTATTTTACCAAGCAATCTAGGTTTGTCTATTAACTGACCCGTCCACATGATTATTTAGAACTCCACTAATTTTGGGGGAATCTACAAATTTTATCATTAATAATTTCATATTTTCTTTGAGATAATTGATTAAGGTATTGAATAGCATTGAGCCAAAAAAAGATACCTGCATGACCCTACTATTATATGATGATTCCCCATTTATGATTACTTTTTGAGATCTATCTATGCTGTTTTTAATCCAGTTAGTAAGGGCTTCATTGATTTTGTGCAGTGTCATTTTTTTAATCAGGCTGTCACACAGGAATAAGTTTTACAGAAGTCTAAGTAGATTATGTTAACACAGTTACCTTTATCAACCAAACTTGTATGCTCATCAAAAATGACATCAGATTTGTTTGAAAATGAACATACAGGCTTTATGTTGTCTATGAGTTACCTCTTAGTGACCACTGACCTGAAAATGGCATCTCAATGTGTGGTTACACTCTGAAAAAATGCCTTTGTCAAAGTTGCATTGTCCCTGTTATTGTCTCTGATTTACATATCAAATTTGTTCTATTCAAAAGCAAAACAAAAATGATTTTATTTTTGAATTGTCTGAAAGGATCTAAATGTAAAGCTGGGTCTTTTCTGGTATGAGAATTATCATCAGTAATAAAGATTTTACAGCAGAACCATAGCAACTTCTCTCGTAGCTGTATTAGTTCTACAGTGCTTATAAGAGTAAAGAGAGTAAAAAAAAATCAAGTGAAGTAAGGCAATATGGCTCAAAATATACAAAGGAAGTTAAACTCTTGAGTAGAAAAGGCGTCATTTTAACTACAAATGAATTCACATCACAATACTGAATTCTAACTTCCAGAGCTCAACGTTGCAGCTCAGACGCATCTCTGTAATGAGCCTGAATCAGAATTCAAATCCAAACAACCCTGAAATTAAGAAAAGTTCTGAAGTTGGTCTCATCTACAGATCTTATACAATCAGGCATTATTTTATGTCTTGACACTCCCTCCCCCTCCATAGCTACATTTAATGCTGCCCTATTGTTGCTCCTGCCTCTTTCTTGGACATTTTTTCCTGGAGCTAAACATTTCCCTTAATTAAAAAAAAACACAAAAACTTCTTACTGTTATACTCTGTAAACATTCTAAATCATTAGGTAGCCTTAGAGTCAAGAATTACAGTATTGTTTTAGGAGAGAATATGATTAGACACAGACTGCTCCGGACTGCTTTCTCTTACAAATTTCCATTCAAACTGCTTGTCTAATGGCTGAATGTCCAATCTCCAACTCCCACAGAAAAATCTGCCAGATGTTTCCAAAAGGGAACATCCATTTCCTTCCTCCCTTCAGATTACCAGACCTCACAGCTTCCACAGAGTGCAAGGGAATGGGGGATGTTGTCAGAGTGACAACCGTTTTATCCTTCTGCATGGGAAGGGGCGATCGGTTTGTGAGGTTCCCTCTTCAGTTGTCAGGCCACGACCAAGCTCTGAATAAGACCTTGAGATCCAGCATATTAATACTAAATGCACTAGATTCCTGTGTTTTTCAGGAATCTAACTTAAAAATAAAATTACACACAGGAAGAAACATGGTTCAAAGGGTATAAATGAGCAAAAGATATTTTCTCAAAATAAATTAAATTCACAGCCAAGGAAACTTGGGGACTGGACTCCAGGCACCAGCCGACCAAGCACATGCTTGGGGCGGCACCTTCTAAGGGGCGGCCAATCTTGGGGCAGCGGGGCAGCGCTTGGGATTTGTTTGGGTTTTTTTTTACTTCGTCGGGGTGGCGCTTGCAGGTGGGTATTTTTTGTTTCGGCGGGGCAGCGCTCAGGAGAGGGGGGTTGTTTCAGCAGGGCAGCGTTGTGGGGTGGGTTTTTTTGTTTCGGCGGGGCGGCACTCGTTGTTTTTTTGCTTGCGGGGGGTGGTGGTGTGGCGCTCAGTTTTGTTTTGGTTTTTTGCTTGGGGCAGCAAAAAAGTTAGAACCGGCCCTGACTGGACAGGACTCCAACAATACCTCTTCAAAAGGAACCCGATGGTTTAATGCTAGTTTACATGAGGCTGTCCCTCCCTCAAGATGTGGACATACTACCTCCATGGTATTTTTAATTAAATTTTAACATGGTATAAGTACTGTTTTTTCCCCAACTTCACACCATTTTTTTCATTATTTCTAACAAAAACAAAAAAACAAAGAAATATTAATTAAAACACAATTTTTCACAGAGACTGTAAATCCAATCCATGATTGGTGTAAGTGAGCACAACTCCAGAAAGAATTCTGGCCACGTACACAATACCAGGGGTGGCTTCGTTGCTCTTACCCAGTGTGAAGAGGCCAGAGTATGTGAGGGGAAGTGAAGGTCACCAACCCATTGTGTTGGTGTTTCTTGGGAGTTTTTAAACCCTTCCCAAATAGGTTAACTTTATAAAAGTGGAAATAGCAAAGTTTGAAGGGGGTGGGGAGGAGAAAGGCGTATAAGATCTGGCAAGTTGTAGATATAGTATGTGGAAGCCCTTTTTTGGCATGGTACGTTGACAATTTGACCAATTTATAGCAGCAACTAGCTCCTTCACATTTAATATATGCCAGCCTTCACAATTCAATAATACAGAAAATATTCCTGTTTGAATGTGACCCATATAGATTATATAACCCTTCTAAATCACTTCCCCTTCTTACTAGCTTATTTAAGGGGCCATGTCCACAGCCCAATGAAGTCAGTGGGCTTTGGTCAAAGCCCAAGTGGGACAGAAGTTTGCAGGGCAGGAGCTTTTTTATTGTCAGCTCTCAACACAAAGGATTTCTGTGAAAATATAAATTCATACAGTTTAAGCCAGGCCTGCACAACTCGTAAAGCAGCGAGGGCCATATTACTCCAAAGAAAACAGCTGAGGGCCGAAACCCCCCGGCCCCGCCGAAACAACCTCCCACCCAGCACCGCCCCCCCCCCCCGCCCGTGGAAACAACCCCTTCTTCCCCAGCGCTGGGATGTGGAAGCCTGTAGAGGGAAAAAGAAACAGCGTGCATAGGGTGACCAGATCACCTGCCTGCCCGCTGCTGGCCTCTTACCTTCTGCCGCTGCCCCCACCCCCTGCCACTGGCTCACCCTCACTCCCCAGCCTGCCACTAGCCTCTTTACCACCCTGCCCACCGGCCGGCCAGCCGGCCGTTGGCTTGCCCCACCCTGCCACTTGCCTACTCACCCCCCACAGGCCGCACAGTGAGTCCACGCGGGCCGCATGCCCCCAGGCCACATGTTGTGCAGGCCTGGTTTAAGGCCAGAAGGGACCATTGTGATAATCTAGTCTGATCTGCTGTATAACACAGGCCACCTAGTTTCTCACACAGTAATTCCTACATCAAGCCCAATAACTCGTGCAACCCATGCAAGATGTTTTCATTATTTCCTACATTATTTCCTAAAAACTAATACCTGCATAATTTGTTTTAAGGTTTTAATTCCTTTGGTGAAGATTGTGACATAACATTATTGTGGCATGACATTACCTGGCCATCCAGGGTCATAGATTAATAGATTTCAAGGCCAGAAGGGACCAGTGTGACCAGCTGATTTAGCATTCTGCATAATGTGGGTTACAGAACGTCCCCAAAATAATTCCTGTGGAACTAGCGCATATCTTTTTTTTTTAAATCCACTTCTTAATTTTAAAATTGCCAGTCATAAGCTTCCCTCCCACCATAGCCCTGTGTGGCCTCCCAGTCTCCCTGCATCTCCTGGTGCTCAGGGGGCAAACAGGAGCGGCATGTCTGGGAACATTCCCCCATGTACACAGGTGGGTGAGGAGTAGATGATAAGGATCACAGAATGGGGAGATTTTGACTCCACCCAGCACCAAGACAGCTGAGAAAGGTCTAATAGTTTGCTAATGGTCCAGGCCAGTAGTAGAGGTAGAAACAGGGAAGGAATTGTGTGCCACCCTTTAATCATGGCTAGATCAAGACAATCTTAATGAAAATATTTAAGGCCTAATCCTGCAAATACTTCGCATGTGCCTAAATGTACTCAAGGGAGTATTATCATTGAGTTAAATAGGACCATTCATGTGAATAAAGCTGAGCATATACATAAGTCTATGCAGGATCATGACCGAGGTATGTAAATGTAATGAAAGTATTACTAAAAAAATCATAATATTGTGTCAAATTGATAACTAGTGAATCATCACTGAAAGGTATTGTAGCTAATTAATCCATACGGAAACTAATAAAATATCAGCTAACAAATTCCCATATAAATTCATGTGATTTGATAAAAAATAGATCTCCATGAAAATGAATGAATCTGGCCATTCAACTCCCTATTGAAATGAATTTGATTCGATAACTGTCACATCTCAATTGATATGTTAGTTATTGAATCCCATTCATTTTCATGGGAATAAATTGCTTTTATTGGGAGTCATATTGCTTTTGAATACTGTTCATTCTAATGTGGAGAGGCTGGCTATCAAATCCCATTAATTTCAAAGCTGATTTTTTTTTAGCTCATCATATCCCATCCCATTAATTTTATCTAATACAGGTCTCAGTTAATGTCATTATTCTGATTGACTTCAATGAAAGAAGTAATACGTTTTTGTTTGTTTGTTTGTTTGTTTGTGTTTGTTTGTTTGTTTGTTTTAAGCAAGAGACAAAGGCTACATTTAAATAATATTAGGTTCTGGAAAAATGTACATCTGATTTAGGACTTTAGCGGTTAAATAAGAAACCTAAAGTATAATTGTGTAAATGTTATTGTAAATGTGTGAAGCTAGAAGATGTAACCACACATGCTTTTGAATGTAAAATCTGAGGTTTTACACATTTTCACTAGCACTTATAAGTATGCTTGGGCCCACTTTTGAGCAAATGTGGGTTGATTCACAGTTCCAGCAAATTTGCAATTTCTCATGGTTTCATGGGGAAAGCAGTCCAAACTTGCCAGTTTCGTGTGAGATTTGCTCAGAGTCTGGGTGAGAGGTGCAGGAATCAGGGTGCGCAGGGGTGGGTGGGGGGAGAGGGGGGTGTTGCAGGAGTCAGGGAGGGAAGGGGCTGGGTGTGTGTGAGGGGGTGCAGGAGTTAGGGCTGGGAGTGTGTGAGGGGGGTGCAGGAGTACAGGAGTCAGGGAAGGCAGGTGGATGAGGGTGTGTGAAGGGGTGCAGGGCATGGGGGTGGAGGGTGCAGGAGTCAGGGGAGGGAGCTGGGGTCGTGGAGTTGCTCTCAGCCACCTGCACCACCCCAGCCCCCTGCCCCGAGCGGGGGTATGTGTAGGGGGAGTGCGGGTGTCCCACCTTTGCTCCACCCTGCCCTGATTCCACCCCTTTCCCCAAGGTCCCACCCCTGCCTCTTCTCTGCATCCTTCTCTGAGTGCGCTGGAGCCCCGCTCCTCCCCCTCCCTCCTGGAGCACCGGCAAACATTTTTTTGGTGACAGGGAAAGTGCGCGGGGGAAGAGGCAGGAAGGTGGCACGCTTGGGG
Source organism: Chelydra serpentina (assembly GCA_037349315.1). Classification (NCBI taxonomy): domain Eukaryota; kingdom Metazoa; phylum Chordata; order Testudines; family Chelydridae; genus Chelydra; species Chelydra serpentina. Next base: position 74,787,358 of record JBAIAC010000004.1, read on the forward strand.
GAAGGGGGGGGGAGGGGGGAGCTTTGCTGCCGATGCGTGCGGAGTCTGCAGCAGGAGCCCCAGGAGCCGACAGGACTAAGCTTCTTCCCCCCGCAGCTGTCCGGCCCTGGGGCCCCCTGTCATTGGAGGGCCCTGTGCCAGGGCATCCTGTTTTTTACTGTAAATCCACCTCTGGTCTACACTGGGGATTAGGTTGGTATAACTGAACTTATTTGTAATATTATAGTATCACTCCACTGCATCACCATCTATAAAGTAAAATGATTAAATCTACATCAAACATAATAGAACTAAAGTAATTGTAACAGGACATTGTGAAAGGATCAATGTATCCTTATTTGCACCAGCATTTACAAACAGTAGCCTCAGGAGCTCCTTATCTTGTGGCAATGTTCTATTTTACTAACGTTTTCTCAAATACTGTGAGTTCAATGGTGGCGTTAAGCAGCAACCTGCGATAAGGAGCAGTGTGGAACTGCATCACCCAGGAAGGCGCTCAAGAAGGCTAGATTAAATATTAATTTTTATAGGTAGTCAAAATTTTAAAAATAAAAACATGTTTTCATTTAAAAATGGACTTTTCTTCTAAAACTTTTTTTTGGGTATGACCTATACTTTTTTTTTCAATTATTTCTTGTCTTCAAAATATTCTACAGAAACTATAAATGCAAAATGTAACCTTTTTTCTTTGTTTTTCATATTTTGATTCATCCTGTTTGACCTGCTTCTTCCTGGTGTTCTGCCATTATTCTCAGCTTCAGACTGTGTGTGTGTGTGTGTGTGTGTGTGTGTGTGTGTGTGTTTGTCATCTTCAACTTTTTGAGGTTTTTTTGGGGGTGGGGTTGTTCAGTTGCTAATTTTTTATTGATTAGCTAAGTCATTTGGTGAGGTTTTTTAAACTGAAAAATCAGAAAACCTCACTCTTGGGTTGCCCACTGTCCACTCCATCCTAAATTACACCACATAAGCAGCCCCCAGCACATTCATAATACCACCTGCTGTCACTGGGACTTCATGTGAATGCTGAGATGTGTCTGTCAGGAACTCCTTCCAGAAATGAGGTCTTGATCATGACTTGAGCATCTGGACATGAACATAATATAAATAATACAGCTAGTCCAAAATCCACACACAAAATATCACAAAAAACTTGAATTTCATTTCCTTAGTTTTCAGGACAGACCTTTTTTCTTTTCTAAAGTTTTCATAGAATTATTATATTTTTTCTAGTTTGTTTCAGTTTTTGAAAATGACATTTTCTGATTTTGAAATTAAGAATAACTTGCCAAGTGAGTCAGCAGACCAGTCTAACCTGTCAATGCAAAATAACTAGACAGTTACATGGAGTACACAACAGAGAAAATGTAGGGAGGAAGACAAGGCCAATAATAAGCAGCCATGGTAATGTAGGCATGTTTAAAATTTTCTTTTTTTAAATAAAGGTAGTTATGGAAAATGTGATCCAACAGGTAACTGAGACGGACTTGACCAGTACAGCAGTGAAGACAGGTTAATGACATAGTAAGGTACATGATCAAGTCAGTAGGGTGGAGCTATTTAGGGAAGTACCTTTACTGCATACACCAAATGCTTGTTTTATGTGGTGTAGGCGGGAGAGCCAGAGTGGGGAGGACACAATCGAAGTAGAAGATAAGCTTTTTAGTAACAAAGATGTCAAACTGGGTGCCTCGGGAAGCACAGGAGCATAGCTGTAGTCAGGGGCGGCTCTATGTCTTTTGCCGCCCCACGCACGGGAGTCAGGCAGCTTTCGGCGGCATACCTGCGGGCAGTCCGCTGGTCACGGTGGCTTTCGGTGGAGTTTCTGTGGGTGATCCGCCGGTCCCACGCCTTCAGCATGCTCCCCACCGAATTACTGCTGAAACCACAGGACCGGTGGACCTCCCGCAGGCAAGCCGTCGAAGGCCACCTAACTGCCGCCCTCACAGCGACCGGCAGGCCACCCCCTGCGGCTTACCGCCCCAGGCGCGTGCTTGCTGCACTGGTGCCTGGAGCCGCCCCTGGCTCTAGTATCAGCGTGGGAAGCAAGAGAGAGCATGGTTTAGAAACATCCTTGGAAATGTGCAGCATAATCTCACATGCCCTTGGGGAGCAAGCTTTCCTAGCTGGTAAAGGAATGGCTGAGGCCACAGCCTTGTAGAAGAATGTAGTTTCCCCCAGTTAAACTTCAGAGGATGGGAATAGATTGTACATGGCAGTAGGCAGAGTGAGACCAGTTTGTATGATCCTGTCAATATCTTATGGCTTTGAATTGCATCACATGGTTCTGAGAATATTTTTATGTAGATAGCTTATCAGTAGCAATATATTTCAATAAAATGTTTGTTCAATTTTCCTAATAAAATATGTAATAATTACAAATGTAAATTAGCAATATAACATGCTCATGTAATGTGGTAGACAACACCAAAACACTATGTTCCGAAATATCTATTCCCTGGTGACGTCTAGATTTCTAATAATGCTCCCTAATGCAGGGGTGTCCTTTAAATTTAGCACAACCAAGCAGCTATACATCCCTTAGTGGCCATTTTATAACAAGCAGCTGTCTGCACCTCTCTTTCTAGATGATAAGTATTGTTTTCCCTTAAAAATGTAAGGGAAAACAATACTTATCATCTAGAAAGAGAGGTGCAGACAGCTGCTCTTTTTTCTAACCAATGAGGAGATTGTACATCCTCAAACAAAAAATAAAAAACCCAAAGCCATGTTATATAATATGCAATAGGTGAATATAGTTTTCCATTACCATAAATAGAAATCCAAAAAGCCTGATTTTCCACTTTGTCATATTGTTTTTAAGCTGGTGTAACATCATTGACATCTACAGCATTACAATGGTATGCAATTGATATGATGGAGTGGAAAATCAGGCCCGAAATCTCTAAGAAAGTGGTTCAAATATCCTTTCTCTCTAAACTATGAAGCTCTGTAGTCTGTATTTTTATTTGTATCTCAAGTGGAGAACTGTAAAACAGCCCAAAGTGGAAACCATTAATAACATATTTTTTTAACTAATCATGAAATCTTTCACTTTAAAATTGTTAAGTAGTCATTTTCACCGTAGAATTTTTTCAAAGATCTACTTAATGGCACAGTTAATTTTGCCTTTGGAAAAAAATGGGTGGGTTTAATTTGAAAACATGGACTACAAGTATCTGCTCCATTTAAAAAACAAACAAAGTTGAAATGTGTTGGTTTGTATTTCCCAGCTGAATAAAATAAGGGAATGGAGCCCCATTTTGGATACATGACTGCAACTGTGAACCCATCCCTATACAGCTGCATAAGTGATTGTGAAGGGACAGTGATTTTACTCCCTTCTGTGTTCTGGGCAGCCATGTAAGTACTGGTCATGAGTTAGCTCTTAGTAACTCAGCACAGATCTTTATTTGCAGTTTATTTTGCTGGGGGAATTTCAGATTAAACTGTGTCCCTATAGCTTCTGTGCTTGATTATGAGATCAAAGCTTGAAAATCAAGAGGAGAGGAAGGGGAAATAAAGTATGTATCTATTTTCGGTTTTGAGATTCCCACTTCCCGTGAATTTCAGTTGAAATATGTCAAAAATGTGAACCACAAACCACCTATTTTAAAACAAGAAGTGATACACATGGCTTAATGTTCCTTTCACCTCTGTAAACGGTGCAAATAACTTTTAGAACCTAAAAGATAATTTAGCATAATCGTATTGCTGGGAAGTGATGATAACAATGTGGTTTTTGACCACCTTGTGAAATTTCACTACGGTTAGGAAAAACTTTGTCAAATCCGCTGTATGTCATATATTTTATTTCTTACATTACTTCATACTGTAAAGAGCAAGATCCTGTTTTGTTTTGTTTTTATTGCTATCAGTGAATAAAACATTTCCTGAATTATTTAACTTCCTTACAAATTCAAACCATTGATATGTTTTTATCTTTTTTTCTGTCAACAGTCATTCTCAAGAGGAAAGCAGTGTTTATGTTCATGATCACTTTTACTTAAAACTGTTTATTTTAAAAAGGTATGGGAAGAGCTTTGTTGGATCAGTTTGATTGTTATTGATATGTTCTCATTATGGGCTGCTCTTGAGGTAATAGAATTCTTGTTTCGTAAGAAAAAGAAAGATGTAGTTAATTGAATGGAAATAGCATTGAAATAATTACATCTGTATATTTGCTTTATGTAAAATATATCAGCATTGAAATATGAATTTGAAAGCACTGCATGGAACATGTGGAAAGGACAAAAACAGTGCTTGAAAACATGCTTTTTTGTTTGAAATAGGACACTTTGTATATCCTAAACATGAAGTTCTGATTCCCTTCTACCTTGCAACTTGTGCAGTCATTTACCTCTGTGTAAATGGATTTGAAGTGCTTCCAAATCAGAATTATCCAATCACTCACACCAATGGTAGCACTTGACACAGTTATAAATGACTACACAGGGTGCAAGGTAGCAGAGAATTGGGCTAACTGGGTCAAATTGTCCTCTAACTGCACCATCAGCTCAATTGATGTAAAGTTGGTGCTATTGAAAGGAAAACCAGGGCTGATTATTTACTCTGTTACAGCACTTTTAAACTGATGTGTCTCCAATGACTTTCGTTTTAGCTAGCTTTGATGGTACTGTTCACCAGCTGTTTTCTGCTGCTCTAGTTGTATTTTGTAGTTGTTTGCATCACCAGAGCAGCTTAAAGAAGCCAGAGTCACCAATGAACCTGGCCCTATATCTTAGTATGGGTTTTATCAGTCTTGTATGTATGGTAATGTCCCAGGCATCTGAAACCCCATTAACTTCAGTAAGGGTTTTGGTTACAAAGGAACTTAGGTCTGGGTCCTAATTAATAGATTTATTTTAGTTTCTGTGTCTGGTTTTGATGCACAAAACCTTCATGAGAAAGGTTCCTTTTCTCCAGAGCTTTTTGGTTTTATCTTCACATTCTTTGAACCAATACTTTTTTCTCATAAATCTTTATTTAAGTCCTCTTTATTTTTCTTATATTTACTGAACATCTTTATTAAATCAAAATGACTTCTGTACCTCTTACTGTTAATCTCTTTCCTAAGTGTACATATGGGTCATAAAAACGTATCTGCCCATACAATATTACATTGTAAGTATTTAAGCTGGCTCATTTCTGCAACTCTATGCTCCGTTTTATTCAGAGAACAGTGGTTCTCTGAATCTATTGTCAATTATTTCTTGGAAATAAGTTGTGTGCAGAAGTGGGTTATCTTGTATGTCTTTAATATTTGCTGATATAATATTCCGCTATCTCTTTTTCAAGATTTTTAGGGTAGTTTCACCAGAGCATTCTGGCTGTATGTTTTTATTGTTTTGTTTTTTTTGCAATTTGGCAAAGCCAAGCAATCCTAAAACCCTCTTAACTGGCTATTGGGAGGCATGGATCAGCATTCATATTGTGCTCCCCGTCAGGACCCGGCTCAGGACGGGGAAGCTAATGATCCAACCAGCGGACCACATTCAGTGATGAATCCTGGTCACATGCCACCTAAGGCACATTATGCATATGCTAAGAAGAAGAAGACTGGCTAGTTAAGCCAGGCTAATGTTGCTTTGAATCACTGGAGCAGATCAAAGCAGCCAGAGCATACCAGTGAATGTGGCCCTATGAGTTTTGATCTGAGAATCTTAGTCTGATCCTGAAACCCTTTCTCTTTTCTCATATTCACTTAGTGAGCCTCATCCTCTTCCCACTGAAGTCAACGCCAAAATGCCTGTAGGTCCAAATGGTGTTGGTTTAGGCCCATTGACTTCAATGGCACTATGCACATGAATAAACGTGTTCTTACTCACCTGAGCAAGGTTTTATAGGATTGAGCCTTTAGCTGTGTACTGTAGATGTCAAGATTCTGGGCCTGAGTCTCCTTTTGCACTGTTATAAATGAGCTGAAGTCCATAGAATTGCACTGGTATTAAATTGGTGTAACTAAGAAAAGTATACGGTACTCTGATTACAATATCTCAAGTAAAATTGATTCTTTTTACTCAATCATGATTCTGATCATGTAGTTTCCTTTAATAGCTGATATGGTCAATACCAGGCTTAAGACACCTCAGCAGGCTTTAATGGCTATGCAAGTATGACATTTATTTAAAAAGGGAATATTGATGACTTCTGGAGATCTCATTAGATGATCACAAATGAACAGGTTTCTGAAGTTATCAATTCAGTTTGTTATTGCTTAGATGGATTGAATATAAAAAGAGTCTGTGCTCTTATAGATTTGTTGTAGGAAGAAAAACCCAGCACACGACAAAGGTCACAGCTGCATAAAAAGAACGGAAAAATGGAAGAATATAAGAAGGATAGAGCCACATGCAATCATGGAGAAGACAGATACATCAGTACAAAGTTGTCACAGTTCAGCTCAAGATCAAGCTAGCTGCAGGAATCATCATAAATATCTGACATGGTGAGGTTAAAGAAAATATATAAGCATTACAATGACTAGATAATAGAACCACAAATGACTGTGCAAATGTGCTTACCTCTTTTAACTGTGGTGGTTGTTTGTATTACTTCATACTTATTTTATGATTAAATTGAAGAAGATAAGGAATTTAAAATGTCTTCATTGCTAAGAGCATTTTCTTAGAAATATGAACATTTTCTTATGATTTTGGGGAACAAACATAAAAAGAAGGTTGAAAGTTATTTAAATCATACATTATGTAAATTCCACAAAACAAAGTGATCTTTAAAGATTTCAAGTTATGATGAAAAATGATTTTTTTCTGTATAAAGAAAATAACTGTTTCTTCAAATATTTGATAAAAATTATTGTAAATGTTAAGCATTCCTTTATCCATATATTTCTGGTATAGTCTGCTGACCTGAAAATACATGACAGAGTCAAATAAGGGATTACAAATATTTTTTTGGCAATTGCAAAATTCTGTAGCATCAGCACAAAATGCTAGCTGTTATACATCACAGCTTTTAAAATCTTGGTTTATCTGGAGGTTGAAATTCTTATACTGGGTAAGAATGCATCAACCTATATAATAAACAAAATTTTTCCCATTTTTCTTCAAATCTGTTAAATAGAAATTGTTTAAGACTATAAATGTCTTTATTTAAATTATGATTTTAACCTAATTTATTTTAACAAGATTTGTAATGCATTCTGCCCTTTGATCTCTTAGTTTGAAACACTGCCTGTTGTTCCATTATTCCACCATCCATTTGCAGATAACAATACATCAGAACCTTTTTCTTGTTGCAGAAACAATGCCCTTTATTTGAGAAAGGACATTGTTTTGACAGATAAAGTAGGCATTTGATAAATTGAAACAGGTTCTGAATTATTTTGAGGGGAATGTGTGCTACATCTGTCTGCTGATTTTCCACTGAAGCAGTGCTTAACTTTCTTGTCTGTTTGTGATTTATTGAGCTGCAGAAAAGGTTAGGAAATTTTCATGGCTCTTCTCTTATAATTTGTAAGTGAATCAAAAAGCATTTGTTACTGTTTATGATGCTCGAAAGACAAAATTACCTCTAAACATTTATTCACAGCAGAGGCTGTGGTGACCAGAACAAAACAAAAAAATGAAACAAAAAACCTAAACAGTTATCTTCTCTATTATTAAGATTGGAGATTTAAAAATATAAATGTAGTACAGAGTTAAATTTAACTATTAAAATGCACAACATGTTAATAAAGTTTTGAGTGTAAATGGAGACATAAAATTGGGGGGAACAAACTATAAACTAATTTGCAAATGAGCAATATCTAAACATATAATATAATTATAATTATGCATGTGATCATAATGATCTACCTATTTCAATATTTCCCTCTCATTATTACAAAAAGAGCCCTTAGAAAGCTGGGGTGAAATCCTAGCCCCATTGAAGACACTGGGAATTTTGTGATTTATTTCAGTTGGGTCAGGATTTTACTCATATCTTTAGAAATTCCCAGAGTTATACTACTAGACTTCATATAAAACTATGGCCCATACCAGACTCTTTTCTGAGAACTAGGACAGGTGCTGACTTGTACCGTTGTAGGGTGGAAGGGGGAAGTGAAGCCTACGTGGCACTCAAATCTCACTTGTGTACATCTATAAATCTCTCTCCCAAAGGGACATAAGTATTGGTTTTAAGTGTTTCCCTGTTCCCTGATTTTTCTGCAAGAGGGGATGATAGGACCATACATATGTATTTAAACAAAAGCATTATACATGGAAAAATACATATGGAATAGTACAAAGCACAGGTCCTGAAGAAGCTTTGAAGAAAAGCTCTATGTAGCTTGAAAGCTTGTCTCTTTCACCAACAGAAGTGGTTCCAATAAAAGATATTACCTCACCCATCTTGTCTGTCTCTTAAAAAATTAGACAGTTACTGATAATGGTACAATTACCAAGTTAAATAATAGGACATATAAGAGAAATCAAAAGGTAATAGACAAGGGAGAAAAGATGATTTTAGCTGAGACATGAAATGAGGAATTGATGAGGTAAAGAAATATATGAAGATTGTTCCAAGTGACAAAAGCTACTGGGAAGAACGGTCTTTCATCAGTAATGGCAAGATTACATAGAGGAACAGAGTTGATAGTATTCTAGCGGTATGAGTGTAGACATGAAATAAACTACAGCTTGTCCATGGATGGCTTTGAAAACAAAGGAAGGAAATTTCAGATTAGAACAATTAGATATGGGAGTTGTCTGAGGATAGTCCTAATGTTGTTGTGTTTCTTTGCATATGTGAGGTAGTGGAGGGAAAAATTCTGTGTATGATTTAGACTGGAGTGCTGGTCTACAGATCAAACATTTCTTTATACTTCTGGCTGCTGTAATACAATTTGTATTACTACGCATTTCAATTACATATTTTTAAAGAAATATAGCCATTTTATAACTACTGTATATTTATTTACGTCTAAATTTTAAAGAAAGTACCTTTGGATTGGCAAAACTCCCAGACTTCATTTAAAATAGTTCACTATAGTAACTATAAAGCCTCCTCCCAAAACCTAGGTGTGTTCCCACACATCTCATAACGCCCTCTTTTAGATCAGTCAAAAACATGACAGCACCTAAGTTTGACCGGAGACTCCCATCCTCCCAAAACAACTCTGGTGCCCCATATACTATGCCAGAATGTGCCCCTCCCGAGGTCCCGAGGAATTTGGCCACCTCCCTGTTCACATACCTCCTTGCCTTGTCCACCTAGACCGTGCACTGAAGCATGTATGACCATACAATGTTAACTACTGGAAAATTTTTGAGGATCAGCCTCAAGTCCCTCCTTGCTCCGAGCATTAGTTCCACCCCTTTAAGCATTCCCAAATTAATTTCCCCAAGGTGTACCACAATTATATGTGGTGGCCGCTGACCGGCCCACACAGCATACAGCAGCAGTATTAGTTGATCCCATAACATGCCCCTCTTTGCATGCCAACCCAGTACCGCTTCACCACCGGAGCCCAGCTGTGAACCCTCAGGCAACTTGGATGCGTGCCTGTGTGCTCAAAAGACAATACTGTGCCCGCAGATCCACACCATGTCTGCATGGCCGGTCTTCCAACATCTGTAATGAGATTACAAATTCATGCTGACTTACCACCTGAGGTCTTACATACGTTCGGTACGCGTCCAAATGCTAATGCCCGATTGCCTGAATAGCTTCTGCTCTCATACCTAGCAGTGCTGCTGCTGTTGCTGCCCTGATCTGATTATGAATGAGTGGGAACCAAATTCATGGGTTGGCAGCTCCAACCTCGTCAGCTCCGTCTCAACACGGCAACAAATTGATATGTTGTATGGGGACTCCCGTCACTGTGCATAAAAAGGGGGCCTTCCCCCTTTTGCCGTATCGCCATGTAGGCCTTCAAAGCCTGAACAGGGTGGACCACAGCCTCACCACACTCCCAGAGGATAACAGATTCACTCTGGGCGAATTGATCCATTTTTGACCTTCGCATGTGTAATATCACTTAATGCTCATGCCATTGTATATCACACAGTTCCAAAGCCCTTCCCATAGAGTGGTACCCAGGTACTAACTCGCTGACCCTGAAAGCACCAAAAATACTATCAAGCATGCTGCCCTGAAAAAGATCACCTCCTCTCCACTATGACATATGGCACCAAGGATCTGTATGCGATCCCTGAGCATGTAAACTGTGATGGAATGACGGGAATTCTTCCTGGGGCCACCGGTACAGGACCACCCGGCCAAAAACCTTTGAACTAAAAAAACACTGCAAGGATCAGGATAACTATTTAGCCTACTGATGAATGTAATGGCAGAAAGGCGATTCGAAACTGTGGAGGACACCAGTTGACGGGTTGCAAATAACAGCATGTACCACAGCAACTGTTCCTCTGTAATGGGCCATATTGTTGACTGGCCTTCCTAATCCTGAAATTGTATGAAATCATTAAAATTTCTCTCATAGTTCTGCCACGTGTGCGAAGCAACTGATCTCTGGACCACACTGACAACCATCCTATGCCAAGGTTCCAAAGCGCTAGCGCAGGGGTTCCCAAACTTGATTCGAGGCTTGTTCAGGGTAATCCCCTGGAGGGCCAAAAGACATTTTGTTTACCTGAGTGTCTGCAGGTACGGCTGCTCTCAGCTCCCAGTAGCTGCGGTTCACTGTTTCCAGCCAATGGGAGCTGCGAGAAGCGGCATGGGCCAGGCCACCGCTTCCCATGGCCCAGGCCGTACCTGTGGTCGCTCGGGTAAACAAAGCGTCTTGCGGCCCGCCAGGGGCTAACTCTGAACAAGCCTCAAACCAAGTTTAGGAACCCATGCACTAGCGGCATCTGCCTGGGTTCCCGGCTGGTTCCTGGTGCCAGCTCCAGAAGTCTGTGGATCTGAAAATGAGATCAAGTGAGGCTCCATTGCACACACATTCAAGGGCATTACTTGATGCAATAATTTACATTTGCTATGTTAGTGACAGCTAATATAAACATTACTCTTTCTGCACCAGGCCTCACTCCGGCATCTTGGGGGTGGTTGGGCGTAGGACATTCCATTCAATGGCATGCCCATGTGTCATTGAAAGTTCAGCCATTGAAATATATACTAAGTACAAGGATCAGCACCCTAGTTGTCTTTTGCCAGTGCACCAAAGTAGTTAATGGCCTAGCCTGCTTTTATGCTCAATAACCTCTATGTATAATTTATGATCACATGGCCTAATGTGACTTATTGAAATCACTCAGAGTCCTTATTCCCTTTCAAATTTTGGAGAACATCTTGGAAAACTTACTGAATGGCTATTCAAAGGCTCATGTTCAAAAGCAAAGGAATATGTAAAAGGAAACAAGGGATTGTAGCACTGGTAATGTGATGCTATCATTATCGTTAATTGTAAGCCCTAGTATTCTGGCACTCACCCTTTTGTCAGGATGACATTTCTCCTGCTTGTTCACCATTCAATTGTGGGTATTTTGGAGAGGTTGGTAAAATTTCATTCAGCTACTTTTCAGAACCGAGAATGAAAAAAATTTCACTCGTTAAGAAATTATTTACATAGCTCAAAAATATTGTAGTTTAATATTTGAGGGGCCTGATTCTGTAGCCTTTACTGAGTTTAGTATTACTTAACTTTAGTGGATTCTTCCCTTGAGTAAGTGCTACTCAAATGTTTCAGAATCAGGCCTTAAACTTGTCATGGCTTAACACAAATGTTTTTGCCATGTTTGAAGAACTTTCTTTTAGAAATAAACAAGTTACTAGTTTTGTGTCATCCTCAGTTGCCGTATATGATTGTTCTCCACTAGAGATCATTTGGAATTTTCTGATGAAACATATTTTTTAATGAAAAATACCAATTCACCAGATGTGAAACTTTGTGGGAAAGGGTTGTTTTCAATAAAATATTTTACTCCAAAAATTTTGAAAACAAGTTTCAAAATGAAAAATTCAGGTTGTGCACTTCAATCTGACTTTTTATTTAGAAATGTAATATAGTAAAAAAAGAAAAAAAGAAAAACTGGTTGAAATAAAAAACAAAACAATCTTGTCAGTGGGTATTTTTATTTATTTGTTGGGTATTTTGTGGTTTTTCGGTACACAAACATTTTGAAGAGTTTCAGTTTTCTTGCTATGGGAAGATTTTTCAACATCTCAAAATGTTCACAGTATGAGAGAATTATTTTTGTCCCAACTCTATTTATCACTCCTTGAAAAGAAGAGAGCCATGAGTGCCAGGAGAGTGAGCACTTACTGGATCCCTCAGAACAGGAAGCAGCTTCTGTGTCAAGAGAACCCAGGAAGTGCCAAGATTCCATGTTTCAACAAATATGAAGGCTTTCTGTCTGAATCAAACTCAGTGGGCGAGATTCTCAGTTAGCATAAACTCACATATCTCCCTTCAATTCACCAGCTGAGGATCTGGCCCTAGGTATTCCTACTACCTAAAATAAAACTGGTAAGCCTTTTGTGTCTGCTGTAAGCTTAAAGTATGACTGCTACTTCTAAGTCAGGATTTTTGTTTCACTACCATTTATAAGATGTCATTTGATAAAAATCTGCCTATGGTTTGTCAGTTACAAGAAATATTTCTCTTGCAAAATATTGCCATCAAACAACACAGAAAACACATGGGACATGAACTGCTCAAAATAAAATAATTTTAAATGGTCTTACTCTGAAGACTGATAGGAAAACTACAATTGTGGTTATAAATTACTGGCCCCGATTAGGATTTTCAGCGCTTATCTCATGTTTATTGTAAACCACATAATAATTTAGAAAAGAAAGATTTGGGATTTAGTCATATGTCTCTGCAACATTATCTTTGGTTTTTTCTTCTAGACTTTATCACTGTTCAACTACATTCACTCAAAAAAATCAGAGGCCAATTTCTATCTGTGGCACTGGACAGCTCAAGGCTCCTCTTAATTCTGCTTCCAGACATAGACTCATAGGGCTGGTCTACACTAACCCCCCCGTCGAACTAAGATACGCAACTTCAGCTACGTTATTAACGTAGCTGAAGTCGAAGTCTCTTAGTTCGAACTTACCTGTGGTCCACACGCAGCGTGCAGGCTCCCCCGTCGACAGCGCTTACTCCTCGCAGCGAGCTGGATTACCAGCGTCGATGGGGGAGCACTTCCTGGTTTGATTTATCGCGTCTACACAAGACGCGATAAATCGAACCCAGAAGATCGATCCGACGCCTCCGATCCAGCCGGTAAGTGTAGACTAGCCCATAGACTCATAGACTTTAAGGTCAGAAGGGACCATTATGATCATCTAGTCTGACCTCCTGCACAACGCAGGCCACAGAATCTCACCCACCCACTCCTGCAATAATCCTCTCACCCAGGGCCAGTGCAAGGAAGTTCTACCAAAACATGTAACAGATTTGTTTTATATTTAAAGGTGAGAGAAAGGTGAATATAGATTTAACAAAATTTACACTCGCCTTAGAAAACCACATCCTGTCTATTATCAGGGAGTAGACAGGTTAGTCTGTATCCACAAAAACAACAAGGAGTACTTTGGCAAACGATCTACAACCTATCCTGGAAAATGATCCCTCACGCTCACAGACCTTGGGAGGCAGGCCAGTCCTCGCTTACAGACAGCCCCCCAACCTGAAGCAAATACTCACCAGCAACTACACACCACACCACAGAAACACTACCCAGGAACCAATCCCTGTAACAAACCTCGTTGCCTACTCTGTCCCCATATCTACTCTAGTTACACCATCAGAGGACCCAACCACATCAGTCACACCATCAGGGACTCATTCACCTGCACATCTACTAATGTTATATATGCCATCATGTGCCAGCAATGCCCCTCTGCCATGTACATTGGCCAAACCAGACAGTCTCTACGTAAAAGAATAAATGGACACAAATCAGACATTAGGAATGGCAACATACAAAAGTGGAACAAAAGTTCTCCAGTAGGAGAACACTTCAGTCTTCCTGGACATTCTATAACAGATTTAAAAGTAGCCATGCTTGAACAAAAAAGCTTCAGAAACAGACTTCAAAGAGAAACTGGAGAACTAAAATTCATTTGCAAATTTAACACCATTGATCTGGGCTTGAATAGGGACTGGGAGTGGCTGGCTCACTACAAAAGCTTCTTTGCCTCTCCTGGAATTGACACGTCCTCATCAATTATTGGGAGTGGACTACATCCCCCCTGATTGAATTGGCCCTGCCAACACTGGTTCTCTGCTTGTGAGGTAACTCCCTTCTCTTCATGTGTCAGTATAATAATGCCTGCATCTGTAATTTTCACTCCATGCATCTGAAGAAGTGTTTTTTTTATGAAAGCTTATGCCCAAATAAATCTGTTAATCATTAAGGTGCCACCGGACTCCTTGTTGATCCTGTCTATTGTCCATCCAACGATCCTCATTCATTTCCTTAATGTACAGAAGCCAATTAGCATATAACATTTTCTGTGTTACAGCCCAATAATTTGAGACCTGTGACGTGATTTATGGGCTTCTTCCCTAATGTAGTCATGGCAGTGTTAACCATGTGCTGTATTCTGTACCTCTGGAAGGCTTCAGAGACTGGTCACTTAGAAGAACTTCTTAGGTGAGGGGATAGTATTATTCTCTGGTTGCATTCCTGAAGGCAGATTCAGTGCCTGAAACCAGCTCTATGGGTCCCTGGTATATTGTCCCAACTGACTCTTCATTGGCCAGGTACATCCTGACCTTTGATAACTGGTGACCCAATTCTAGCCTTGTGGGTAATTCCAATATGATAGATGGAAGGAGGCACTATACCAAGGCCATGAAAATATAATTTCTGTGTCACATTGTGTATGCATGTAAACAAGTGTAATATCTTACAGCAATAATTGCAACATTTGTGGGGGGAAGGGAAAGAGAGGAGGTTTTCAAAAGCAAATGATCAAAAAGCTTTGAAATGACATATTTGCAACCTGACAGTTACCAAAGCTAATCTTAGGTCTCAGCAAGCCAACTTGGACACTGGCACATCTTTGTTACACACAAAAAAAAAGATTAATTATCCACGCTTACCAAATAGATCAACTATGCATCAACAATGTGTATTCATTCTGAAAGAAGCATTAATCCGCATGAATTGCTGTATGCTTTAGACCATGTTTGGCCCATCACATGTATGCTGCTTATAGGGTGAGATAATGCCTTACCCAGTTCTCCCACAGCAGTTGGGTATTTTGTTATTCGATTGTTCAATTTGCAATCCTTGTCAATATTATTAGTGTAATTTGAATATTTTCCCCAATTGATTGTATAGCTTTTTAGACTGTGTTTACATTTAATGGGGGGAAACACTGCATTTAGCAAATGCTGTACTTTATGTATATATAAGGCACTTAGTTTTCCAAAAGTTCACATATTCCTGATGACCCCATCTCTAAGAATGCTTTTGTTATAGAAATAGCAGATTATGGGATATAGCATTTTGATGGCACCTAGGAAAAAAGAGCTAACTTTGAATTGCATATTTGACGCAGAGTAACAATACATTATAAACCACACATACTGGGGCATCTGTGGGAAGGATGGTAATGTAACACAGCTGCCCTTTATGCCTTCTATCTAGGAAAAGTTACAAAGCTATCATTTAGAATGAAAGTGCATTGTACGTATTTAAAATAAAGTATTGAAATATAGTTTTAATTATAGCAGACACAAAAACACTTAGCATGTTCACTCAAACACAAATGTTTAATCCCCTGAATTCTTTAAATCTCTGATCTCCTTTGGGAATGAAATAACTGCAGGGCTCAATTTGTACTGGTAGCTTAATGATTAAAGATGAAAAATTCTTTGCCTATGCATCTGATTTTGTATGCCTTGTTTTACCGCAAATCCTATTAAAATAAACTCTGTTTTTAGTTGCTGGGAGTAATTGGATCCAATACTTCACAGTTGAAAAAATGTTAGCTCCTATTTTGAAGGCTTGTTGCTGGAAGGGAATTGACACTAAAGAAAAAAAAAAGACTCCATTAGATGAAACTGTACAAAGAGGAACTTTCCATCAGGGTGCTGCATTCTTTGTATTTGTGAATATTCAAAGTGTAAATGAATTTGATTGTAAAAATTAGGCTGGAACTTTGTCACTTACTTTGATTCATAGCTTTTGACATTGCAAACGTAGCAATAATATATATTATTTTGTAAAGCATTTAATAGAGCATTGAGTGGACACTCAGGAATTATGAAAATCGCTTGTAGGTTGGAAACTCTGAGATGGTCTTGCTATGCTGAAGTTAAAGATTTTTAATGAAAACTGTCTTTTTCTGGAATAAAATATTGCTAGGACTTAGTTATTATGTATGGCTTTTCTGTGTAACAAATGTATTTTATGTATTCTTTGAAAAAAGTAGAAAATAACTTTAAAATAAAGTTCAATTTGCAACACTCAAGTGAAATACTCTAGACCAACATGTTTCAGTGACAAAAAAACAACCATATAAATCTTCCATACACAGCTGCAATTTAGTGAAATACGCAGTTTTCTGTTTTCCATTACTGTATACAGTATAAATTCTTCCTGCTGGAAGACAGATAGTGACAAATTTGCAAACAGCATCTGTATTCATACATTTGAAACATTAATTTATCTCGCAATAAAAACTTTGATTTCCCAAAAGAAGTGCTATGTCTGAGAACTAATGCCTATTTTTGAGACTTAACTGAGTTTTCAGTGTTAGTCATTTTCTTATGAGTTACAGTGTTCCTATGGAAAAATATACAACTTACAGCAAGTACAGAGAGTTAAAAGGGTCATGCAAAACATAAATCTGTATGCTTAGTTTATGTGTGTGTGTAATTTATATAAACAGACAAAGTTCTGACTAGGTAGACTTTCCATTGTGGAAAAAGCTTTTGTTAACAGGACTGTGTAAAAAAAATAAGAAGTAAGACCTAGAGTGTCTTTCCTATACTCATTACTTACATGGAAAAATATTTCAAAATGATGGTGCTAAGATTTAATCAGATACAATGATTATAGTGCTTTTTAAAGATAAAGTTTGCTTTTTTTGTAACAGCATCACACCGTTGACTCATATTTAGCTTGTGATCCACTATAACCCCGAGATCCCTTTCTGCTGTACTCCTTCCTAGACAGTCTCCTCCCATTCTGTATGTGTGAAACGGATTGTTCCTACCTAAGTGGAGCACTTTGCATTTGTCCTTATTAAACTTCATCCTGTTTACCTCTGACCATTTTTCCAATTTGTCCAGATCATTTTGAATTATGACCCTATCCTCCAAAGCAGTTGCAATCCCTCCCAGTTTGGTATCATCTGCAAACTTAATAAGCGTACTTTCTATGCCAATATCCAAGTCGTTGATGAAGATATTGAACAGAGCCGGTCCCAAAACAGACCCTTGCGGAACCCCACTCGTTATACCTTTCCAGCAGGATTGGGAATCATTAATAACTACTCTCTGAGTACGGTTATCCAGCCAGTTGTGCACTCACCTTATAGTAGCCCCATCTAAGTTGTATTTCCCTAATTTATTGATAAGAATATCATGCAAGACCATATCAAATGCCTTACTAAAGTCTAGGTATACCACATCCACCGCTTCTCCCTTATCCACAAGACTCGTTATCCTATCAAAGAAAGCTATCAAATTGGTTTGACATGATTTGTTCTTTACAAATCCATGATGGTTATTCCCTATCACCTTACTACCTTCTAAGTGTTTGCAGATGCTTTCCTTAATTACTTGCTCCATTATTTTCCCTGGCACAGAAGTTAAACTAACTGGTCTATAGTTTCCTGGGTTCTTTTTATTTCCCTTTTTATAGATGGGCACTATATTTGCCCTTTTCCAGTCTTCTGGAATCTCTCCTGTCTCCCATGATTTACCAAAGATAATAGCTAGAGGCTCAGATACCTCCTCGATTAGCTCCTTGAGTATTCTAGGATGCATTCCATCAGGTCCTGGTGACTTGCAGGCATCTAACTTATCTAAGTGATTTTTAACTTGTTCTTTTTTTATTTTATCTTCTAAACCTTCCCCCTTCCCATTAGCATTCACTATGTTAGGCATTCCCTCAGACTTCTCGGTGAAGACCGAAACAAAGAAGTCATTAAGCATCTCTGCCATTTCCAAGTTTCCTGTTACTGTTTCTCCCTCCTCACTGAGTTGTGGGCCTACCCTGTCCTTGGTCTTCCTCTTGCTTCCAATGTATTGATAAAAAGTTTTCTTGTTTCCCTTTGTTCCTGTAGCTAGTTTGAGCTCATTTTGTGCCTTTGCCTTTCTAATCCTGCCCCTGCATTCCCGTGTTGTTTGCCTATATTCATCCTTTGTAATTTGTCCTAGTTTCCATTTTTTATATGACTCCTTTTTATTTTTTAGATCTTGCAAGATCTCGTGGTTAAGCCAAGGTGGTCTTTTGCCACATTTTCTATCTTTCCTACCTAGCGGAATAGTTTGCTTTTGGGCCCTTAATAGTGTCCCTTTGAAATACTGCCAGCTCTCCTCAGTTGTTTTTCCCCTCAGTCTTGATTTCCATGGGACCTTACCTATCAGCTCTCTGAGCTTACCAAAATCCGCTTTCCTGAAATCCATTGTCTCTATTTTGCTGTACTCCCTTCTACCCTTCCTTAGAATTGTGAAGTCTATGATTTCATGATCACTTTCACCCAAGCTGGCTTCTACTTTCAAGTTCTCAACGAATTTCACCCACTTTCCCATGTATTGAGTCTAATACCTTCTATTTGACTAAAGCACATCCAAAAAAGGCATTCCAGTGTTGAAGATGATTTATGAATCACTAGCTAGTCAACTCAGAAAGAAACTGAGCACTGCACCATCAGATAGAATGCAATAATGGTTATACACCTGTTCACTATGATTATGTAACGACTAACATTATGTAAATACAGATATTCATTTAGCCAAAACTCATTGCAACATTACCATAAGGTATTTTTTAGCACTTTCTTTTATTTTGTCTCTAGGCTCTAGAATATGCAGGGAAAACAAAGGGGAAGGCCAGAGAGCGATTATGTAAAAAAGAAGAAAGAATATTCACTAGGTGAATACCTCATGTTGTTATTACGTGGCAGGATGGAAAGAAGTAATACTAGTTTCTTCATAGTAGATAATCATAATTAAGGTATATCTTTGTTGTGTTATATCATATTAGGTATTTTAACATTGTTAATTTAAAATACTCCATTTACTCCAATAGTCACATGGAGTCAAATCTTAAGAAATTTCAGCTATATATTTATCTATATCTATATCTATATATATTAGTGAGCACAAATTTTGCACATTCAAGTCACCGTACAAGCAGATTTTTGGCATAATCACTTGTGCATAAAATTATTAGTATTCATTCTAATTTATATTACTTCAGCATCCAAAGGCCACAGTTAGGATAAAGGTCTCATCCCCATTGTGCCATGCACTGTACAAACATATAGTGAGTGACCAACGGTATGCATGTCTTGCAAGGATCTTATATGGCCTAAGTGAGCATGATGAATAAAATTAGAAAGAGAAAAACAATGTTAACAAGGTAAAACATAAGTTCATGCAATTACACAAGTAGCTCTTGCACAATTTGTTTCCTGGATAATAATTTACATGTACAGCTCCCATGTACACTCAATTTGCACACACAAATGGATTCTGTGACTATAAATACAAGCATCGGTGTGCACAAACTGATAACATATGGAAAATGGGCACTCAGAACTGCTTGCACACTAATACAGGTAACATGCCAGAACTTTGGTTCCAATATGACCCTTTTGCACTACTCCAGTTGTGCAAGGGGACCATAAAATGACCCTAATAGACAACTGTGGATTCTGTTGCATGGAATAGAGATCCTAGGGCATGATCAGGGATGTGTCACTGTGCCACTGTAAGTTAAAGTGCTGTGCTGCTGTAAGTTAAAGCAGACCTGAAGAACGAGAGGGCACAAAGGTGACATACAGCCACCTTTGCTTGTCCCTGAACCAAATATTGCATGACAAGATATGAAGATATTTTTTGAATGTGGTCCATGAAACGTAATTGCACCCTTACAATATGTCTGCTTAATGTATTGTAGCCAAGGGTAAAAGCTATCAGGTATATTTGGATATAGAGGCAAATATAAGAACTAATGTAGTAACACAGGGCCTACAGGCCTGTAAGATATGTAGCTTGGCCAAGTTAAGCCTTACAATTTAAGATAAGTTAGTATAAGTAAGATAATAATAAACCTGCTGAGCTTGTGTCTATGTTTGTGATATGTGGATGTTTTGAAAATAACTGCTGAGTTTGGCTAATAATGTCTATGCATAGACAGTAGAGACCACAAGATAACCGTTGGTAACCAAGGTGAAATATTAGAAACCTCCTTACAGTTTGTTACTATGGTGATAAGGTAATGCAAATGTTAATTAGTATAATGGGAAGAAATGAGTTAGCCTATGAAAAATGGGGTACCCCCAAAGTGGTGGGGGAGTGGAAGTTCAAATAAGGAAAATAAGTTAAAACCTTCATAGATATGAATGAATCCCAGTGGGTGTCAGTGTTAAAAGCTGAATCCTGGCTGGCGAACTTTTGTAGGGAGGCACCAGGACGACGACCTCTGGTGATGAGGATGAGCACTAACTCTTCAGGTTTTTCCACGAGGCGTGGCATGAGTAATGCAAATCTTATGCATGCTGTATTGGTGTCTCTCTCTCTCTCTCTCTTCTGCATCAAACTGTAGTGTGTATATTGTTTGGTTTGTTAATACATTTAATTATTATAGAAAGAGTACTATGGATCCTCTGCTGCACCAGAGATCCCCTATCTATTGATATCCTCTCTACTGTAGTTGATCTTGGGGGCTGAACACTCACAGCTTAAAGTAGGTTTAGACCCTCATGTTGAAGTGGGTAATTGCTGAAAGTAACACATAACTATAGATAAGGCTACAGTGTTCTGATGAACTTCAGGGTTCACTTAACTTATACATTCTGGTCATATTGAACGCATTCTTAAAGACATGCAAATAGCAGTATTTTTTTTAAATGAAACACTATACGATTTTAAAATTCAAACAGCTTTCTCCACTATTTGAATAGTCAAGATCTAAAACCTGTATCCATGCTGCTTTTTTAATTAAAATTTTACCCAAAGGAAAAGAGTATTCAGCAGTATGCCAGTTTACTCTCTCCAGAAATTGTATAGTGAATTGTTTGCACATACCATAAGGTGCCCTCGTATCTTGGGCTTTCATGTGGAAACTGACTGATCTCTTTTCCCTGCTGTTATACTTTTGACCCAATTTAATTGATATTAGTGATAGCACTCAGACTATACTCACAATGATCACCTGAACAGGTAGTGAAAAGAAAAGTGCTAAGCCATCATATATTCATTCACTTGCGCAGAGATTGTCATTGGATGAGTGCTTTTCAGGGTGGGGCCTTGAACAGAACTTCATTAGAAGGAAGGCAATGACCACAGGGAGCTATTATCAGTTTTCTAGTTTTAATTAATTTTTTTCTCAAGAGTCAACAGCTTCATATTTAATTGTCCTGTAACATACAGGAGGGGTGGCAAAGCTTTAGCCACCTCACGTTTGTCAAGTACACTGGATAAGTCTGTCAGTCACTCATCTCCTGTACTGCCAAATGTAATTGGTATACCTTAGTGTCCTAATTGGTATATCTTAGTGTCCTAGGCAGCTCCGTGGAACATGTGATTCAAAGAGTACAGGAGGAAGGTGAAGATGGCAAAGAAACAGGAGGAGAAGATGAAAGAAGCACTGGCGTTACTGAGGAGGAGTTGCAAGCTCCACAACATTAAATGGGGACAGAAGAAAAGGGGGAGAGTAGGAATATGATTATTTGCCATATTGTGGTAGGAAATATATATATGTACACCTACGGGATCCGCATTTACTGCAATCCACATTTCACCCCTTCACTCTTTCCAAACTGCACTCACCAGAGTTATTAAGGTCCAAGGATTAATGACCTGGCCAAGTCTAGGTCTTGCCTGGTAACTTTCACTTTGCTGAGGACAGAGCATATTTCTCTTAGCAGTCTGTTGCTGTGCAGAGTATATAGGACAACGGTTACAATGGAGAAGCTTCTGAAAGGTGCAATGAGTAAGGAAGGACTTCAGGAAAGGAAGAATTGGGGAAAGTGAAAAGAGGAATACAGGAGGAGTGAAAAAGAGACAAGGGAGATGCAGATAAGGAGGTGGAAAAGACACCAGGAAAAGGTGAAGGACAGAGGTAACTTAAGGGTGAAATACAGAGGAAGAGTGTAACAGTTAACAGAATATGTTAGTCTGCTTAATCATATAAAAGATAAAAAGTCAAACCATATATTTTTCTGCACTCATAACTAGATCTGTGTGAGTAACTGATTTTTTTGTTTGCTGTATGCAGTGGGTGCTATAGCCCTGTCGGTCTGAGGATATTAGAGAGATAACCAACAGAAGTTGGTCCAATAAAAGATATTACCTCACCCACCTTGTCTTTTTTGTTTGCTGACAGTTCCAGAAAACTCCTTCTCAAAAAGTTTGTTTTGGGTCAAACAAAACATTTTGTTGCAGGCATTTTAACAAAAGCCAAGGAACTGAAAGGTGAGATTCACAAAATTCAGGAGGAGGTGCCTTGCCCAGTGGTAAGGATACTCACCTGGGATGTCGGAGATGCTGGTTTGAATAGAACTCAGACCAACTCCAAGCAGCATCTGACAGATGAAAAACAGACTGTCAGTGCATCAGAAGAATACCCTGGTCAATCATGTTGAATGCTTGGAAAAGTCTGCTAAAACTAGAAGCAATAAAGAACCTGAATCAGCAAAATTCTATAAGCTATAGTGATGACAGAGAAATAATGTTATAAGAGCTAGAGGTATTAGAAATATGAGAAATAAAATGGGCTTCATCTTGGAAAAATGCAAGCTATAATAATACATCCTGTAGGGAAAAAACCCTCGAACCACAGGTATTCCTTGAGAGAGTGAAAATTGGGAAATAGAAATGACAAAAAAGAAATATATCTGAGAGCGGCAGAGACATAAAGTGAAAAAGCACCTTTTCTTTCTCTACACTGGTCAACCATTTTGCTGAATCCTTCCATTTACAATGCTGTAGGAAAGCAGGCATAACAGGGGGAGGAAACAAGGAAAGCTGAACCATAGGCTGCAAGGGAGCGCTCTATAGCAACATATAATGTTCAACTGGGTTCAGAATGCAGCACTAACAGAAGATGGATTTAAAATAACTCTTACTAGATCAGAGTCAGAATTCAATAAAACTCAGATGACTAGGTTCTAAAAGCCACATAGGATGATAAGTTATGGAAACAGAAGAATAGTTTAAAGGAGGCTGAATTTAAAGAGAGTCCTAAAAATAATCAAAAATTTGGTCTTGAGCTGCTGTAAAGTAGAATATGAAAAGCCAAAACTCTAAATGAAATCCAGTGTTTGGATTTTGCTACTGCTTTGGCTACTTCTGAAACTTGTTGAATTGAGAAATTAGAACAGGGGTTCCCAAACTTGGTTCGCGGCTTGTTCAGGGTAAGCCCCTGGCGGTGTCCCTACTGAGGTAAGTATTTACATGTGTTGGTGAAAGGCTCTGGCCGAGGGGCTGCAATGGAGAAAGGCTTCAGGAGCTCCCTGATGCAAGAGCCTTTCATTGCAATCAGGAAAGGCTCTCGCAGTGGTGGGTGAAGCAGCTTTCTCCCCTGTCTCCTCACTGACAGAGCCTTTCCCTGCTTCAGAGAAAGGCTCCAACAAGGGGGAGCTAGCAGAGCTTTTCCCCACTGCTGGACTCTTTCCCTGTGACAGGGAAGGACTAGAAGAGTGGGAAGGCAACAGGAAATAACACTGCTAAAAATAGCAGTGTAGATGTGGAGGCAGAAGTTGGACAAGTGGAGAGTTTTGTAGAATATGTAGTCAGATACATACTCATACCCTTCAGACGTGTCTTTAGTCTACTTGCCTACCTCTTGCCTCAAGGTCTATGCTGATATTTATACCCATGTTAGGGGGAGTTATGCATGTATGTACACTACATGCAGCCAAAAGAAGTGTGCAGTGTAGATATACCTTGAGTGTCCATACAGGGACTTATATTAATATAAATACATTGGTTTAAATTCACAACTTAGCGCTTACCACTATAACTTTCCCATATAGGCAGCCAATATACCTTATTCCCCTTCTTATATGGAAAAAAGCTATATCAGTATAAGCACTTTTTATACTGATATAAGTGTGTCCACATTAGGGGATTATACCACTTTAATTATACCAGCATAGTTAAAGTGGTACAACTTTTGTGTGTTCAAATATACTGTAGTCCTTAAACATTTCCTGAAAGAAAATTAAAAATGATTGTGAAAGCAATGCTATACCACCATCTGTACCTGAACTTGGGGAGGAGTGAAGAAATAGGTATCCTGATGGTCAAGATGCAATAATATAAATTATTAACAAGTTCTTATTAGTATTTATTAATTTCCAGGTCTTTCATGCTATTCATTTAAATCTCGTTCTGTATTAGGATTTTCCAGTGAATACTGTTTTTTAAAATAAGGCATTCTTTCATGCAGGATAGGATGAATTTCACAGGGCATGAATGTAGAAGTGCACAGTGTTGTATAAAAGTTATTCAGGAAGAGTCTTTGCACTGCGGAGCGTGCAGTCTACAACTTTTTAACACAAAGTTTCAGCATTTTCTACAGAGTCTGGGTGCACAATTAATAGAGTTCATTTTGAAAGTAGTGCATGTGAGTTTGGCCATGTAACACCCATTTAGTTCAATGGGAGTAACACGGCTACATCTCAGTGCACTGCTTTGAAAATTTACCTTTAAGTTGTTGATCAAAAGAGCTTTATTCTGCAGCGATGTGATCCTAGACAGCTCTTTACATGTTTTGATTAACCAAAATATTCTTACTTAATCAAATCTTTTATGTAATCGCATTAGTTTAAAGAACAGATTCCAATGCAGCAGACTCTTCTTTCACAAACAAATGTCAAGATATTATTTTACATACCTTGCAATATCTGGAATTCACTTCTTCCCTTCCTTCTACAGATTGTGAAAACCCCAAATGGATTTATGTTCTTATGGCCTGATTTTCAGAAAGTGCTGAGCATCCACTCTGAAAATCAAGTACTATTCAGGAACGCCAGATTGGACAAAAATTCCAGCTTTCAAAATCACTAGTCACTTCTGAAATTTTGCCAATGTATGTTTGTACATAGGAGAACATATGGACCCAGATGTGAAGGATACTACTGTAATATACTGGCAAAATGTGTGTCAGAAGCCTGCTAGTAGCTGGTCCCCTAGAAGATAACAGACAAATACTGCTGCCAGTTAAGCAAGTTTTCCCTTTTGAACAAGTGGTAAAAGTCTGTGCTCTTTTACTGAAGGTCCTGGGTTTAAACCTTCCTAAGCATATATGAAGGGAGTTGCGCAACAATATGACAAAAAAAAATCTGTGGGTGATTCCTTCTTGTGCTTTCCTAGCAAAATGGGGTCTTGGTCCATGACAGGGCTCCTAATCACTATGGCAATATAAATAATAAAAGTATATCACAGCATCTATCATTCAGCATATCATACAATCAGGGCCAGATTAACTCTCCCATGGGCCCAGAGCTATTAGATTTTGTGGGGCCCCATATACATGTCTTTTCCCTAATTTAAAGCATAATGATCACAATTATGGCATTGAGGCTATTAATGTTATACGAAACTAGCCTTTTAATTAACATAAAGCTGTTCTGTGGTTACATTTCAGTCTTAAAACATGTAGAAATAGTTACGTTAATTTAAAATAGTCTACTTCTTACCTTAGAACAGCTGTTATATTAGTTTATTTCTAGGAGGGAGTTTGGGTGCAGGAGGGGGCTCCAGGCTGGGGCAGAGTGCTGGGGTGCAGGAGAGGATGCGGGGTGCGGGCTTTGTGAGGGGGTTTGGGTGCAGGAGGGGATTCTGACCTGGGGCAGGGAGTTCGGGTGCAGGAGGGGGTGCGAGGTGCAGGCTCCAGCTGGGAGGCGTTTACCACAGGTGGCTCCCAGCCAGCAGTACAGCAGGGCTCAGGCAGGCTGCCTGCCTGCATGCAATGGCCCCACGCCACTCCCGGAAGCAGCCAGCTGCTGGCATGTCTCTGTGCGCCCCTGGGGGAGGGGACAGCGCGTCTCCATGTGCTGCCTGCACCCGCAATCGCCATCGCAATCACAGGGAACTGGCCAATGTGAGCGGTGGGGACAGTGCTGGAGGCGGGGGCAGCATTCGGAGCCACCTTCCCCACCCCAGGGGCCGCAGAGACGTGCCAGCAGCCAGCTGCTTTCAGGAGCTGCGTGGGGCCAAGGCATGCAGGAAACCTGCCTGAGCCCTTCTGCAGAGCTGGACTTTTAGAGGCCTGGACTTTTAGCGGCTCAGAGATCGCGGTGACCCCTTAGACCGAGACCCTGGGCTGCAGCCCCTAAAGTCCCCACATTAATCCGGCCCTGCATACAATGTCTTATTGACAGAAATTCTATATTCCGGGAATTGTATGTTTTAAGATAGCGATAGACCTTGCTTGAGAGGTACTGAGTAATGTTGTGGAAGTCATAAATGATCTGGAAAAAGGGGTAAACAGTGAGGTGGCAAAATTTGCAGATGATACAAAACTACTCAGGATAGTTAAGTCCCAAGAAAACTTTGAAGAGCTACGAACGAATCTCACAAAACTGGGTGACTGGGCAACAATATGGCAAATGAAATTCAGTGTTGATAAATGCAAAGTAATTCACATTGAAAAACATAATCCCAGCTATAGATATAAAATGATGGGTTCCAAATTAGCTGTTACCACTCAAGAGTCATTGTCAATAGTTGTCTGAAAACATCAACTCAATGTGCGGTGGCACTCAAAAAAGCAAGCAGAATGTTGGGAATCATTAAGAAAGGGATAGATAATAAGACAGAAAATATCATATTGCCTCTATATAAATGCATGGTACGCCCACATCTTGAATACTGCATGCAGGTGTGGTTGCCCCATCTCAAAAAAGATATATTAGAATTGGAAAAGGTTCAGAAAAGAGCACCAAAAATTATTAGGGGTACGGAACGGCTTCCATGTGAGGAGAGATTAATAAGACTGGGACTTTTCAGCCTGGAAAAGAGACGACTAAAGGGGGATATGATAGAGGTCTATAATATCATGACTAGTGTGGAGAAAGTAAATAAGGAAGTGTTATTTACTCCTTCTCATAACACAAGAACTAGGGGTCACCAAATGAAATTAATAGGAAACAGGTTTAAAGAAACAAAAGGAAGTATTTCTTCATACACCACACAGTCAACCTGTGCAACTCTTGACAGAGGATGTTGTGAAGTCCAAGAGCATAACAGGGTTCAAAAAAGAACTAGATAATTTCATGGAGGATAGGTCCATCAATGGATATTAGTCAGAATGGGCAAGGATGGTGTTCCTAGCCTCTGTTTGCCAGGAGCTGGGAATGGATGACAGGGAATGGATCACTTGATGATTATCTGTTCTGTTCGTTTACTCTGGGACACCTGGCATTGGCCACTGTTATAAAACAGGATATTGGGTTAGATGGACCCAGTATGGCTGGTCTTATATTCTTAAGTTGTGTCTGGATGAATTGGGCAGAAAGAATAAAATCAAAGTTTGTACAAACATATGCCCAAAATGTGTTACTGCTGCATGAGAGGCTCATACTTTTTTGAAAAAACTCAGGGTAATTTCTCTTGTCCAAGATTTAGTAAAATTAGGTTCTTATCTCTGTAGGATGTTTCTCAGAAGACAAGAATAATAGCTTTTGACAAAAAGCATCCATATACTTCAGGGATCAGCAACCTTTGGCATGCGGCCCGTCAGGGAAATCTGCTGGCAGTCTGGGATAGTTTGTTTACCTGCAGCGTCCTCAGGTTCGGCCGATCGCAGGCTCGGCTGATCGCAGCTCCCAAAAGGAATGTGCTGGCTGCCTCTTGCCGCAGCCCCCATTGGCCTGGAACAGTGAGCCATTGGGAGCTGCAATTGGCCGAACCTGTGGATGCTGCAGGTAAACAAACCATCCCGGCCCGCCAGCGGCTTTCCCTGATGGGCCGCATCCCTGATATACTTACTGGAATTGTACCTACACTCGGGATCCTGTTATAAAGCCCCTTGCAGTCATTGGGAGCCTTTCCATTGACTCTGATGGGTTTTGGATTGGGACCATATGGGTAAATTAGCATAATGTGAGCTTCTCTCTTATGCCTTGTTGATATTTGTATTCCCATTGTGTATGATTTTAAGAAACTAACTTTTTGAGTGAAGGAAGAGTGGGAAGAAGGACAAAATCTAAAAGAATTAACATTTCCACCTCCATTCAGAAATAAAACCGTTTACCGCACATGGTCTGCAAATAAACCTGGAAACTCATCCCACCCTTTCATGTGTACATTTTATGATGTAAAGTGCATTTTTAAATTACTCATTCCCATAGAAGTGTTAAATATGAATGTGAGAGCTGGACACTTAAAAGGGACACTGAGAGATGACTCAGAAGATTCACGTTTTGGTGTTACAGAAGAATGTTAAAAATTAGCTGGATAATCAAAATTATGAACAATTTTTTTTTAAAAGCACTATTACTTGAGACTCTGGGTGAGGAAATAACACCTTTCTGTGGACACATTCCTCACCACTTGCAGAACAAATTAATTTTAGTACTCATATTATCAGGCAAAATTGCAGGCAAACCAGGAAGAGGAAGAATAATAACAAATATAGATATGCCAATCTCCTAGAACTGGAACACCCTTGAAAGGTCATCAAGTCCAGTCCCCTGCCTTCACTAGCAGGACCAAGTACTGTCCCCTGACAGATTTTTGCCCCAGATCCCTAAATGGCCTCCTCAAGGATTAAACTCGCAACTCTGGGTTTAGCAGGTCAATGCTCAAACCACTGAGCTATCACTCCCCCCCTGAGAGTCAGAATGAGAATGAGAGTCAGAAACATAGAATCATAGAAGATTGCAGTTTGCAGAGACCTCAGGAGGTCATCTAGTCCAAGCCCCTGCTCAGAGCAGGACCAAGCCCAACTAAATCATCCCAGCCAGGGCTTTGTCAAACCAGGCCTTAAAAACCTCTAAGGATGGAGTTTCTACCACCTCCCTAGGTAACCCATTCCTATACTTCATCACTCTCCTAGTGAAATAGTTTTTCCTAATATCCAAACAAGACCTTCCCCCACTGCAACTTGAGACCACTGCTCTTTGTTCTGTCATCTGCCACCACTGAGAACAGCCTAGCTCCATCCTCTTTGGAACTCCTCTTCAGGTAGTTGAAGGCTACTATTAAATTCCCCCCTCACTCTTCTCTTCTGCAGACTAAATAAGCCCAGTTCCCTCAACCTCACCTCTTAAGTTATGTGCCCCAGCCCCCTAATAATTTTCGTTGCCTTCTGCTGGACTGTCTCCAATTTGTCCACATCCTTTCCATAGTGCAGGGCCCAAAACTGGATGCAATACTCCAGATGTGGCCGCACCAGTGCCCAATAGAGGGGAATAATCACTTCCCTCAATTTGCTGGCAATGATCCTACTAATGCAGCCCAATATGTCGTTAGCCTTCTTGGCAACAAGGACATACTGTTGACTCATATCCAGCTTCTCATCCACTGTAATCCCCAGGTCCTTCTCTGCAGAACTGCCGCTTAGCCAGTCGGTCCCCAGCCTGTAACAGTCCATGGGATTCTTCCATCCTAAGTGCAGGACTCTGCACTTGTGCTTGTTGAACCTCATCAGATTTCTTTTGGCCCTATCCTCCAATTTGTCTAGGTCAGGGCTCGGCAACCTTTGGCATGCAGCCCCTCAGGGTAATCCGCTGGTGGGCCACAAGACATTTTGTTTACATTGACCATCCACAGGCAGCTCCCAGTGGCCATGGTTCACCGTTCCCTGAGGCCCATTTCCCCTCATGTACACATCTACATACTCCCTGTCTTTCTGCTAGGCAGGTATGATTTTTAATTGTACTGTAGTAGTGCCTAGAGGTCTTTTCTGAGTTCAAGGCCTAGTTGTGCCAGCCACTGTACAAACACACAATCTGAGAGAGTCTCTGCTCTGGGAAGACAAAGAGTGGGTGTAGAAGCAGAGATACAGAGAGGTGGAATGACTTTCCTAACATCACAATGTAGATCAGTGGATTATGCTGTCTCTATTGAATCAGACTAGTTAAAGCAAGAATTTAGACCATATATAACTAATATAACCCTTCTGCCAGGTGTTACTGGCAGCAAAAAGGAACAGGTTCAATTTTCTAGGGATTCTTTCTAAAGGCTTAACTAACACCAGCTCAAGCCCCCGCCCAGAAACCTGGGAAACTACATATACTACCTCAATCTTCCTTTGGTAGTTGTCCTTCCCAACTCCCCATTCATGGTTAGCTGTCCTAGGTTGGAGAAATCCAACGCTTCTAGCAGGTCAGTGCTGCCTGGGCTGCTCTGAGGGCTCCACTACCTGACATAGCTGAAGCAATTTCAGATTTAATTGCTGTGTAGGGAGGCCCACACCAGAGTCCCTTAGGTAGGCTGCTGCTCCTTCTGCGTCTTTGACCTAAGCAACCTCACTCTGTGTGAACAACCACTCTGTGCCATCTGTCACCTTTTTTGCATCATCTGTTTTCTCAAAACTGCTACCAGTCTGAACTGTCTACTATTTTGCAGAAGTCTCCGTTCAGCTCTTGGAGTACAACCAGTGGTATCCAGGACTTTTTACTAGAGTCCGACCACCAGGAAGGCACTCCCAGCAGCTGGTAAGAGCCTCTTTTCCCTCTCCTGGCCACATGTAGGCTCCCATACCCAACCGTGCCTGGATACAGTCTCTCTCAGTGTGGTCCCACACCCATTTGGTGCAGATTTCTTGCCCTTCATCTGACAACAGTGTCGACAATATTTCATGGCCCCTAGTCTTAACTGTATTTAACCCAAAAGCCCAAAGTGTCACTTAAAAATGAAATTCAAGTGAGACTTGGTTCATTCAGTCATTTCCCCTTGCTCTCCAACAGATGGTAGCAGAGAGCTCCCTCACTAGTGGAGTCCCTGCCCATTTGTGGTACTTAAGCAGCTGTGGGTTTCTCTTCTCCCATTTTATCAACAGGTAAGCATGGTGAGCTCCCTTCTCTCTAAGGCTTCAGGCTCAGGTCTTACACTAATAGCAAGCTGGAGAGGGAATATCTCTCCCATGTTTCACAGCCTTCATCTTGCTTTGCAGTTACAGATAAAGCAAAGTTCTGAGGAATGTAGAATTTAAATTAGGCTAAAGACAATGATAATGACATCAGACATTGGTGAGCAGAGAGGATGGGAAGCAGAGGGAGACAACACTAAACATTAGTTGTTCTTGACTGAGCCTGTTTTTCCCAAAGGAGATTGCATGATGTAAATTGATTTTTCATCATTAATTTATGTTTGTTGTTTCTGTGAGGATGATCGGTGGTTTTGGTCATTTAAATTTCTTTCATTGGTGAATTCACATTTAATAACTTCAGAGCAGAAATATGTTTTAAGAAGGAATTTCAATAATGAGGTTGACTGACATTTATGAAGTGGGAGACCCATCAAGTATAGGAGGCAGTGTGGAAAGAGGCATGACAAGAAAGTGATAGTAAAATAAAAAGAGAGGTGGAAAGGAAAGTTGGATGGACTGAATGGAATGAAATATGGAGGGGAAAGAAATAAACATGGAGGTAAACACAATAGTGGAGTTGTACAGAATTTGCTTCTTTTAGATGTAAATAACATTCTACAACTTATGTCCAAGAATGCACTGCAGAATTGCACAAGAGATCCCTCTTTGTGTTCCTGCAGTATCAGAAATACTGTAAGTTGCCTGCTGTATAGGATTACAAAGTGATGGTTTGTAAAATTAGTTTTGGACTTAAAGATTATTAAGATTACATTGGCTTTTTAAAATTGTTAAATTATTCAAGGAATTCAGAAGCCACTTCCAATGTATCTTGGATGTCATGGTTATTGGAAAGAAAATCATATCTTAATGATTATATCCACTTTCATAGTGCCTTTCATCTAAGGATTGCAAAACACTTTTAAAAAGAGAATAAGTATTATCTGTATTTTTACAGATGGAGAAATTGAAACTCTAAATTTTCAAGTGCCCACTGACTTCGTGCATGCATCATGAGACATCTTCATTTCTCAATATGGGCACCCAAAACTGCTTGAGAATTTCCAATGTCAGAGGTGTAGAAGGTGACGTGGGTCTTTTCACCCCCAAACCAGTGTTCTAACCTATGCAACATAGGCTAGGTCTACACTAACCCCCCCATCGAACTAAGATACGCAACTTCAGCTACGTTAATAACGTAGCTGAAGTCGAAGTACCTTAGTTCGAACTTACCTGTGGTCCAGACACGGCGCGCAGGCTCCCCCGTCGACTCCGCCTACTCCACTCGTCGAGCTGGATTACCAGCGTCGACGACGGAGCACTTCCTGGTTCGATTTATCGCGTCTTGACAAGACGCGATAAATCGAACCCAGAACATCGATCCCGCGCCTCCGACGCGACGGGTAAGTATAGACATACCCTTAGTCTAAACATTCAACACTGCTTCCCTGAGTTTGGATAATCACTGATTCAGGAAGTCTTCATCCCGATCCTCTGGCCTGGTCTACACTGGGGGCGGGGAGGTCGATCTAAGTTACGCAACTTCAGCTATGTGAATAATGTAGCTTAAGTCGAAGTACTTAGATCTACTTACTGTGGTCTCTTTACTGTGGTAAGTCGACAGCTGACACTCCCCCATCAACTCCACCTGTGCCTCTCGCCCCAGTGGAGTACCGGAGTCGACGAGAGAGCACTCGGCAGTCAATTTATTGTGTCTAGACTAGACATGATAAATCGACCCCCGCTGGATCAATCACTGCCCATCGATCCAGCAGGTAATGTAGACAAACCCTGAGATACCTACTAAAATCAGATCAATAAGCATTTTGTTGTTCTTTAGTCTTTAATATTAGTGCCATCAACAGTCCTTTCAAATGATGAAAAAAGCAATTATAATAAAATTTTGGCTTTCAGGTCCAGGATACTTTGTCTATTGGGTTGAAGCCCAAGCAACTTTAAGAGAAAGAAAATTATATATATGTATAATAATTTTTATTTGTAACACTGTAGCACTTAGGATCCCCGATGATGGACCAAATTCTGATTGTGCTAAGCACTGTATGAACACAGAATAAAAATAATAATCCCTGCCCTAAAAAGCGTACAATCTAAGTAGAAGACAAGAGACAACAAAAGTTTGTTGTTACAGCATTCTGCTGTAGTTCCTGAGTTTGCATGGGATGATCTCTGCTATGCATTAAGTAGTTAAATACTAGTAAATCTCATTGAACCTTAGAAGCTTTATATAATTGCTTAGTAGTAGTAATAGTATTGGATCTCTCCCATTGAGCCAACCATTAGTATTTCTGGGTCCCTATACACACAATTCTATGGATCTGCCATTACAAAAGTTTCAGTAAAGTTTGTTTTTCAATAAATGTTTTGCTTGCTATGCATCATCCCAGTGCACTGCACAATCAGATAGGAGCTAGGGAACCAGAGAAAAGCAGCTATTAGGGCATAAGGGAGTCCTGATAAGTGTGTTTTTAATTTAATCAGACCTGCAGGATTATGAATCTATTCCTCTAAGGTAAATTTCCCCAATTTTTATGAAATGTTGCAAATACGTTAAAGGCTCACATTAACATTAATGAAGGAAGCAGTAAGGAGAGAACTGACACCTGGCAGAGAGAGATACATCAGGGCATTCTTTTTCTGTAGTTGTTCACATTTTATACACACACAGCCACATTAGTCTCTGAGTGAGGCCTTCAAGTTAGCCTTCAGTAGAGGTTCCCAACCTGTAATCTGTGCAGTAGTAAGAACAATGGTAGTCTATGGAGTAATTGCTGTTGGTCTGTAGAGAGCTGACTGGTCCTCTTTGTTTCTAAACAAATAGCTGCTATTTTTTTCTAACAGACAGCTAAACTACATTAAATACTACCCTAATATTTTTTCCATATAATCAGTTGCTCTTTCTGCCACAGTGCTGATATGTGATTACAGATGGGAGGGAAGGTATCCTCACAGGCGTGAATGGGGATCAGGTGGTCCATACAACACTCTCTATTAAATTGTGATCCATACTTGGAACAAATTTGCGATCCTTTGGCATACAGTATTTACCCTCTGCCCCCCAAATCATTTTCTTTTTTAAAAACATATATAATGCACATTGTGCCACTGTGAGTATAGGTGCACTTTGAGCCAGGGATGCAATTTCCAGCTGGAAGAGACACGCTCACATTAACTCTAATAGAACTAACACAATAACAGCATATAGCCAGTGGGGTTTGAGCGGTGGGAGGGCTAGTTGCCCTGAGCAAGTGAGTAGGGTGTCAGATGGACATGTACTTGGGGAGGCTAGCCCCTCCCATCTCTCACGCCACCATAACTACATTCTGTTTTTAGCACATAAACTCAATCAAAGATAACGTGTGTCTCCTCAAGGTGGGAATCGGATCTTCAGCTTCAAGTGTAGTCAGATCCTAAGTTGTCTAATGGTAATTTGGGGGTAAAAGCTGGATCGTCCTTAGTGCCAAAAGGATAAAATATTCCATGTTGCAATATGTTTGCATTCCAGAATATATTTTCTTAAGCAGGAGGTTTTAGGGAAAGGTATGTGCTGAAGTCATTCAAGCAACTAGTTACTATAATATCAACAACTGAAGAAATATGAGCTATAAAGAACTTTGTATCATCTTCAACAAGTCAGCTTGCAGTGGGAGAGGAACCAGCAGCCACAGTCATAATACACGTTTTTCTTTTGCAAAGGTCCAGAAAGGGCTGTAGATAAGGTCAAAGTTCTTATCTTACTCTCCTGGTGCTATGTAGTTCTTCTGAATTGAGCCAAAACATATAGCTATGGCAAGCAGAACTTCCAGGCCAATCTGCTTTGTATAACTAACTTCTCAAGAATAAATCAGGTCCAGATGTTTTGAGAAATAACCATCACAAAGTTTTCCATGTTCTATTACTGACTCATTCTGTCAACATGAAATCCTTCCATAGAGGATGCTTTAAATCTCAGTGCCTCAGTTTACCCATTCATAATAGCAATACTTACCTACCTCATAAGGTCTCATTAGGATGTTTATTAATGGCCTATATTTTCAGAATTGCATGGTCTAATTGCTCATTTGGGCTAAGTGGTCCAACTAATGGTCTAATCGGTCGTTTGGTCATACTCACAGCTCTGCACCACAATGAACCACACTGCCTATCTGGCTGTATAGCTGTATGGACACCAAGAAGACATTGCTACTCTTTTTTGAGGTGATGCATCATTCTTTCTTTCTGGAACAGTAAAGCTGTGGAATAAAACTGTACTGAAGATAAACATCCAAGACGGAGTTCATAGTTATAATATGCGTCAGCTCCATCTATCAAATCGATGAGATGTTTGCTGGAAACCACAGTAAATGACAAAATCAATTCACCAATCAGCTCAGCAATGTTTTCATTCCAA
The DNA here is from genome assembly GCA_037349315.1 of Chelydra serpentina. Classification (NCBI taxonomy): domain Eukaryota; kingdom Metazoa; phylum Chordata; order Testudines; family Chelydridae; genus Chelydra; species Chelydra serpentina. The sequence goes on from JBAIAC010000004.1 coordinate 74,822,911, forward strand.
GCCCATGCAGTTAGGCGATTAGGAGCATACTTGCTGTTTTTATGTCCATGATTTCAGGCAATGTCAGTGGCTGAGCCCTCTTCAAAATTCTGGAGGACTAGAAAGAGCACTTGCTAATGTGGCCAGGGAGCAAATTCTTTCCTGACCCATATTGTGGTGGCCAGTTTAACATTGTGGGTGGGATCATAATTAAATATCTCACCCAGCTTTTTACCCCCTGTTACCTCTGATGTACAAGTATTTGACTATTTTATTTCTGCCACAGCATACCTTGTGCCATACAGATATGTTCCCAACCCCAAGGAGATCTCAATCCAAATCACACACAGAAAGTACAGTCAAGATACACATGACCTGCAGGCTGAAGGTTATATTTCTGTATGGTGCTTTGTGGAAGAAGTATGTTTTCATAAATGGGTGGAAACACACTCTGGACTGTGTCCTGGCCTAAAATGTTAGCTCAGAAGCTAGTGTCTCAGGAAAATAAAAATGCAGCATGTGTTTTATACAAAGTAACCCCTTCTACTAGGTTTTGCTATCCAATGTGTCTTTCAGTTGAAGTGGTGACACATTAAGTTTTTTCATGACCACATCTGTGCTCTGGTAATATGATGTGATCTAATTAGGAGTGTTTGTCTCACAGTACCTCCAGCTGTCACTATGGATGTCACAGTGCCCCTGAGAACTATTTCTGCATACAGTATAGTCTACCCAATTCTCCAAGGAATAAATTAACCATACAGGATATATAATAATTCCTAGTGCAAACACTAGTGAGAATGTATAAGAAGAAGAAAAAAGAATTCCCAACAAAGGAAACAAAATATCTTACAGACTGATGAGCAATAATAAGTGATATTTTCCAACCTCCCATAACCCCTCCCTCCAAACTGAGTCAATATTCCTCAGATATACCTCTCATATCCATATCCTTGCTTCTCTTTCATCTCTGGAGGGAGATGCTGAGGTAATGGGCTATAGCTAGGATCCTACCAAATTCAGGGTGATGAAAAACATGTCACAGACTGAGAAATCTGGTTCCTCCCCATGAAATCTGGTCTTTTGTATGATTTTACCCTATTCTACACAGATTCTCAAATTGGGGGCCTTGACCCAAAAGGGAGTTGCAGAGGGCTCACAAGGCTATTTTAAGGGGGGCACAGTATTGCCACCCTTACTTCTGCACTGCCCTCAGAAGTGGGTGGCTTGAGAACAGCAGCTGTTGGGTGGGCACCCAGCTCTGGAGGCGGCACCACGCCAGCAGCAGCGCAGAAGTAAAGATGGAAATACGATACCACGCCATCCTCAGTTCTGCGCTGCTGCTGGTGGCAGCTCTGCCTTCAGAGCTGGGCTCCCAGCCAGCAGCTGCCGCTCTCCAGCAGCCCAGCTGTGAAGGAAGCACTGCCGCCAGCAGCAGCGCAGAAGTAAGGGTAGCAGTACCACAACCCACCTTACAATAACCTTGTGACCGTGCTCACAAATCCTTTTTGGGTCAGGATCCCTAAAATTACAATACCGTGACATTTCAGATTTAAATAGGTGAAATCATGAAATGTATTATTTTAAAAATCCTACGAGTTTGAAATTGAACAAAATGGACCATAAATTGCCCTAGTTATAGATGAACCTAGTGAACCAGAGCTGGTCAAAGAATGGTGGAGAGGGAAGCGGGGAAATGGCAAACAACGTTCAAAATATCTGAAAATAGGTTTTCTGAAATATGTTTATTAATATTGTAATCACCATTTTTGTTTATCATTTGTCATTTCAATATCTTCAACTAGCTCTATTGTTGACATTTAAGTCAAGGCTGCTGGGAGGGGTTTCTCCTGTTTTATAGTTGTATTTACTGTCCCCTACTATGAAAATTGCATTGTTTTAAGATTGCATCCCCTCACCCAAAAGATGTAACTGCCTGAGTTTTTCAAATCATAGTGAATTATATGTAATTGTCCTCCTCCTCCTCCTCCTCCCCATCTCCTAGGATTACAATTTCACAGTCATCTTCAACTCCTCATGCTCCTTTTTACTCCACCATTGAGCTATGGAATTTCCTGTAGCATTTTTTCCTTTTACAGTTTTTTCTATAAAACATCCTTTCTTCTCCATTCCTGTTGCTAGGTGTATTTCTCATCTCTATTATAGCAACCCCTTCTTTCTTTTTCTCACATTGTTCACTTCCAAAATATTGCCAGTAAAAGACATCTTCCTCTCCAACTGCTCAAGCCCATGTGTCTACTGTTGTTGAATTTGGCTCCTGCTGCAATCTTGTATGAACTTTAATCTTTTCCTCAACCTCTAAGTTATGTGCAGCTCTGCTCCTACTTACACCTCTGCACTCTTTTGTCCCTACTCTCTTTTTGGTCCTCTACACTCCATTCAACAGAGACATCCCTCCTGACCTCTCCTTGTCTATTCTTCTCTTCATCTTGTCTGTTTTTCATGCTGGCCCTTAGACTTGGAACAGAATCTCCCTTTTAATGAGTCAATTAACCATCCTCTTTTCATTCACCTTTCTCCTCAGTGATAATCCACAAAGGAAAGAATATTTAAAGGCAAAAAAAGAATAATGCATTTTTAAACTTTTTAAAACACCGTTTGATACAATTTATAATTATAATTAATAAACTTCATTCACAAAACACACCAATCTGACCTGGCATGAGTTAAATTTGAAGTGCCAATCTTTTGTTTGGAACACTTTATTTAGAATTTTGACTTAAAGAGTCAAGGTGGGTGAGGTAATATTTGTTATTGGACCAACTTCTGTTGGTGAATGAGACAAGCTTTGAAGCTACACAGAGGTCTTCTTCAGGTCCGGGAAAGGTAATCAGAGTGTCACATTATCGTACCCACCTTGTCGCGCTCATATCCTGGTCCAGTATGGCTACAACAACACTGCAAAGAATACTTAGGGCAGTTTGTTCACCTTATTTAAGTATTGTTCATGTGAAATAAAAGAAAGAATTGCATGTGGATGAGGAATATTAAAGGACACATTTTTATAACCAGATGACATATCATCTGTGCAGTTTTATCACTCGTGAGTGTAAAGTTTTAATACCACACTGGTTGTTTCTCTTGTGTTTTATATCTATTAAATATTATTTTTGTTTGTCCACATAATAGTTATAGCCATTACTGTGTGAATATATCTGTGCTAAAGTCGTTAATGATGCCTAAATGTTGCCTCTAAAAGTTATCCCGTTCTGATGTATTGTTCTGTTTTAAAGTGCACCATTTGAAAGATTTTTTTTTCAGTTGCTCTAATATTCTGGTACTTAGAGTGCTCTTTAGATGGAATAAGTCAAACACAGTACTTGCAGTTGCTTGGTTTGTCATGTACAACAGGTTCAGTATAAAAAAAATCCTGTAATGGGGTTTATGGGTCACTGCCTCAACTAAAAGCAGTACTAGCTTCTGGCTGTATAGCAGAATGGGAAAATATGTCCTGACTTCTTTCAGAATTGTAAACATTCAAGTCACCAATTCATATAAAATGATTGTAGCCAATAGAACTTGACTCACATGCACTTGGGAATAGGGAAGTGAGGGATATTCACACAATTGAAGCTGCAATGTTCTGAGATTGTTGCTCAATGAAACAGGAACATAAGGGTTACTACTTAATGCATTTCAGTAGTGATCATGTTTGAGTCTGAGCAGAGCTGCTTTTGTTTTGTCCTCTATATTGTTTTTTGTATGACTGGGAGTTTAATGAAGTTGGCACAAAGCCTGAAATGTAATTTACTATTTTTATTACTCTGTCAATATTGTGCATTAAGGCCCTCAATAGTATTCAATGAATGTAAAAGAACTCTTTAAACCAAGCAATGTAGGCACAAAACCAGGAAATGTCTAATGCATGTTTCTTAATACCAATGCCTAGATTAAAGCTTTTGAAGTAGTCTCACTAATTAATTTGAAACTGTGATGAAAACACAAAGTGCCCATAGATGTAAGGTTTCTGAGATTTTCTGACAAGAGCATTTCATGACAAAATTCTTTCTTGTTTTTGACAAATATTATACATCACAAGGCTGTATAATTGCCCAGAAAGAAGGCATGGCTTCTGCTGTTCCCCATGAGGGCTGGAACAAACATGACCTCCACTTCTGGTCCTGGACTCATAAACTGTAAATCAGAACTACTGGAGAGGAGAGAGGAAGAGATTTAACTCTTAATCTTATTTTCTCCCAATAGTTCTGTTTTGTGTTTTAGACAGAACTTTTCTTTACTTTCCTGTCAAGGCTTTTTACAGAGTAGCACTCTCAAATGCTCCATATAAACTCCATCAGAAAGGCCATAATTTGTAACTATAATAAATAAAAATACATATAATTATAAAGTTGTATCAGTCAATAATTCAAATTGAATAGGTACATTGAAATTGCATCTTTATTTTTAAATATTGCACAAATCATAATATTGTCTCAGTTTAGAAATCTGGGGAAATGAAAAAGAGTAACTCTGCTACATGGTAATCCAAATACATATGGTGAATGGAGCATATCCTACTTTGCACTTACTACCAAAGAAGAGGTAATGTGTGCCACAGTTTCAGGGCATTTGCACCTGTTTTCCTTCTCCATGGTCCACCAAGGGCACCTCTTTAGGCTTCCAGGTCTAAGCCAGCACCTCTCTTGGGAAGAGACCTGTGTTTCTCTGCTCCTGACTGGGGATTTTAAGTCTGTACTGCTTTGTGCCTTACACTGTGATATCTCCAGCAAAAAAGACAACCTAAAAAGGCCAGCACTTGTGCTTTTCTTTTTCTCCAAGGGCTATGACCAGTGCATTGCTGACAGCTATAAATTAACACTGAGCAGCTTCTAAGCAAGTACATTTATTCTTAAGGGAAAAGCACTGCAGAGAAAACATATTTAAGCAATAAAAGAACCTACACAAATGCCAAAAAGCTTATAAGTGCTCACCCCCAACTCCAACCTACTTCTCCGGTAGGCTTTAGTCCTTCAAAACCCACAACTCAGTTTTCCCTATGGTTACAAGTTCATCCATATTAGATCCAGAAGCAGAACAAAGGCTGAGCAGAAGAGTTGTTTCTTTATACAACTTGGACCTTTAATCTCAGCCTTCAGTAATAGGTATCCAGCAGACAATAGACCTCTCCTCAGGACATAGCTTGAAAAGGCTGAGTGTTTTCATAAATGGATATGTGGAATATTCATTAGCCACTCCCCAGGAATTCCCCAGGAAATCCACTTAACACTGATTCTCTGCAAAAGTTCATACTTGTCTGGCACAATTCAATATAATCTTTTAATTTCCTTTACACTTCCCAGGTCTCCCATCTGTCACAAGTCCCCTCCTCACCCCACTCCCACCAGGGCTGGAAGATTGTATGTCGTTCCAGCCCACTTTAATACATAAAATCATACTATAAGGTCTTCCAAGGATATTGCATGAAGTAGCCATGTCTGTCCCAATGTGTATCTTGAAAAAATGGGAATTTGGGCCATCAGATGAGAGGTCTCCTATGTCTAATTCTCCATGTAACAGCTAGTAATCAGGACCGCATTGTGCAAAGCACAAATGTTTGCACAGTGCTTTGCACAATGCGGTCCTGATTCATATCTGGGATGTCTAGATGTCAAACTAGATGTCTAGATGTCAAACTAATAATAATAATGAATAATAATAATTAATAATTGGTAGTTGATGATTAATAATTGGTACATTTATAATTTGTGATTGTCAGAAATTTTCATCAAAATGTGTGTCAGCGAAAAATGCTGTTTTCATCTGAATCTAAACATTTTGGAAAGTACATCAATTTCAATAAAGCTTCCTGTTGAAAAATATATTATGAAATGGAAAATATCAATTTTAGACATTTTTTGTTATGGAGATTTCTGAAATTTCATTTAAGAATTCTGATATTTCATTTTTAATTCTAATGCATTTTATTTTTAATTTTTTATTTTTTTTCATATGCTGGTAGTAGTGCATGTTATACTATTAATGACATTTCATAATATAACAGCATAATATAATAGTTGAAATACACTGTTCTATTCCATTATTATATCTGAAAAATGTTTAAAGACTACTAGTACTTCTATTTAGTAATGACTGAAACATTTTATCTTCTTTTCTAGATCAAAGGGTCTCCTCTTTGTGTTGTAATGGAAGTGTCAGACTGATTCATTACAACACAAACAGGAGCTGCTTTGACTAAGAAAGTAAGATAAAATGTTTCAATCAGTACCAGATAGCAGTTGTCCTTAATGATTTTAAAAATAAAACAAAACAGAATATTTCGACTATTATATTATCCTGTGCATGCACTGATGTTATGAAACAGTGTAAAAATTATTTAAAAATATTAAAAATAAAATTAAAAATAAAATATTATAATTCCATAAAGAAATATTTGAAATCTGAAATTAAATATTTCTATAAACATTTTTTTTAAATCAATTTAATGTGAAATTTGAAAAATATTTATTCTGATTCCAATTCAGGTCAACAACAATTTTTGAAATGTTGAAATTTCCTGCAAACCAGAAATTCCAAATTTCAACCACCTCCATATCCAATATGCCCCGCCATAGCGAGACTATTTCAATAGCTAGATCCTAGTCACATGAGCATCCTGTGATTTCACAGTGCTGTTGCTTAGCTCAATATCAGAACCATCAACCTGTTTAAGGCCATGCCTACACTTACAGAGGCACAGCTGCATTGAAACAGCTGTGCCGCTGTAAGAGAGCTCATGTAGCTGTGTTATGCCGATGGGAGAGAGCTCTCCTGTCAACATAATAAAACTAGCTCAATGAGTGGCCGTAGCTATATCAGCGGGAGAGCATCTCCTGCTGACATAGCACTGTGCTCATGTGCACTTGTGCCAGAGAAACGTATGTCACTCGGAGGTGTGTTTTTTCACACCCCTCAGTGACAAAGTTTTGCCGACATAAGTGCTAGTGTAGACCTGGCCTAAGAGGGAGACTGGCAACTGTTTGTGTCTTGGCCAACCCAAGTAACTATGTGGAAAAAATTCCAATAGCTTTGCGTTTAGGAATTGTACTGTGGTGATGGATGTTGAAGAGCACACCAGCCATAAACATATGCCCAGATTTGTAGAATTCTGGCAGTAAAGCAATGAACACCCTCACACCCATTCATTAGCTAAAGACACAACTCACTCTCCACCTTTAGTTCACACCCATGGTGTATGTCAAAGTACAAGCATGACCATAGCCTCAAACATTTCAAATGAGTTACAGTGTTTCCAATTACATCACATGAAGGCAGACAACTAAATATTGACAAATTGTATAAGTGCTTGTATACAAATGCTACAAATCTAAATATTAAGGTGGGTGAACTTGAGTGCCTGGTATTGATTGAGGATATTGATATAATAGATATCCCAGAAACTTGGTGGAATGATAATAATCAATGGGACACAGTAACACCAGGGTACAAAATATAAAGGAATGACAGAATAGGTCATGCTGGTGGAGGATTGGCACTGTATGTCAAAGAAAGAAGAGTCAAATATAATAAAAACCTTAAATGAATCAAACCTTCTCATAGAATCTCTATGGAAATAAATTCCATGCTTGAGTAACACGAGTACAACAGCAGGAATATACAACTGTCTAGCTGACCAGGGTGGTGAGGGTGATTGTGAAATGCTCAGGGAGATTAGAAAGATTTTAAAAATAGAAAACAAAAACAATAGGGGGGATTTCAATTATCCCATATTGTCTTGGTACGTTACCTCAGGACAGGATGCAAAGATAAAATTTCTAAACAAAATTGGTGACTGCTTCCTGGAGTGGCTAGTCCTGGAACCCAAAAGGATGAAGACAGCTGAACTGCTCAATAATAATGACCATAATGTAATTAAATTTAACATCCTGGAGGTGGCAGGGAGTGTGGGAGAGAGACATACCAAAAAAGCCCACCTCAGTAACTTTTAACTTCAAAAAGGGGAACTACACAAAAATGAGGAATCTAGTTAAACAGAAATTTAAAGAAAGGTCAAGTGTGAAATGTCTGTAAGCTGCATGGAAACATTTTTTTAAACAGCATAATGGAGGCTCAAATTAAATGTATACCCCAAATAATAATAAATAGCAAGAGGGCCAAAAATTGCCACCATGGCTAATCAGCAGAGTAAAAGAGGTTGTTAGAGGCAAAAAGGCATTCTTTAAAAATTGGATATCAATTTTTACTGAGGAAAATAGAAAGGAGCATAAACTCCAACACTTCACTTGCCAAAGTATCATTGACATGCAAAAAAAGAATTTGAAGAGCAACTACCAAAAGACAAAAACTCTTTTTGTACTCCCCAAATTGCAGTCACAGACAATTGTGGGCAAATTCTTATAATTCAAATGCTTAACTGTGTCTTATGTGGGCACAATAAGCTAGTGAAATTGCTAAGTGTCATTGGTGCAGTTTCAAAAATGGTAGGTAACCTGAAAATCAGGTCTATTTTATCTTCACTACTAATATTGTACGTCTACTTTTGGCTGCAGATTCAAAAATGCAATTCATAAGTGGTGGAATTTCTGATTTACTGAAGTGGTTAAAAGCATATGAGTGTGGTTTTACATATGGTACAGGGTAGCATCTTCTATTGCCCATAAGTTCTGGTTATATTACTGGCATCTTGGATTTATGCAGAACTGTATTGCTACAAATACCAGTAACTAACTACCATGGATTGTGTAGTAATAAAAATGGCCTCAAAGAAGTCAGCTGCCACATTTTAGTCATGCTCAAGCAGTCTCAGACATTTCTTCATAAATGGAAAAAGAAGAGGAGTTCAAAAACAAGTTCTAACATACTGCAAACAGTTTCTAAAAATAACCATCAAAATCTTGTGAGAAATACAGACATGATTTATTACATATCATGCACTTTCCCCCCAGAAATATACAAAATACAAAATATCTTCTGCCATATACTGACAAGTTTTCACTAAGTGCTTATTCATAGCTAACATTAACATGGACTTTACTTGTGCATCCAAAGGAGAGAATATATATTTAAAGTAATACTGATGTGATGTTGTAGTACTTCCTTAGATGGCTACTGAAAATTCACTGAGAGTGTGCAAGCTAAGCAAGAATCTTATGAAGCAAGAAACAGCAGGGTGATGTGATGTGTGACTCCACCCTTAGCCCAGATGGAGAAGAGGTCTGAAGAGTTATTGGGAGGGGATGGGCGGGGGGCAGTATGAAGCAACCTATGAAAAAATGCAAAACATAAGTAGAAACATCTGTGGAAAGCTTCTGTTGGTCCATGTGTCTCTGGCTGCAGATCTGAATTATTTCTTGATACTGGCCTGTCTACTTATGTATGGCCATGAACATCATATTGTCTGAGTGGTTTGCAAATACCCTTGTGAGCACAGACTATCACTTTACAGATAGGGAACTTGAGCACAGAATGATCTAGTGACTTGCCCAGGAATTCTGTGGTAGATCTATGTATTTAAAGGCAGATCTCCTGAGACCCAGCCTGTGCCTTGACCACAAAACCATCCATCCTCTCTGGCTATCTATCTATCGGGTGCATTTTCTTTGCCACACTCTGCACACATTTCTCATGCCAGGCAGAGATTTCTGGGGCCACAGTTCTCGTGCTTCATATTTGCACTTTCTTTTGAATATGCTCAGAAGGCACAAACACCACTTTCACTTTGTTATTGCACATTCAGCTGCCTGAGTTAATGGTGCAAAAAATGTATCCAGTCTGTATATTTTAAAGGAAAAGCATATTTCCCTAAGTACATCGCATGCAGTATTCAAAATATAATCATAAATGCTCCACACACCAGTAGATTGATGTGGTTTTTTAGCACAGTAAAGGCTCAATTGTGCCTTTTGGGGAATGTCTACACTGTAGATGGGAGGTGTGATTCCATCTCCATCTACACTGTAGCTAGGAGGTGACTCTTGCAAGTGAAGTTAGCGCAAGTCTGTCTATCACATGGTGACTATCACATCTCCCAGTTGCAGTGAAGTCATATTCTTAGACCCTGTCCACATTGGTAGCATTACAGAGTTGCACCATTCCATGGGGAACTCTGGGAGTTATTCTATCTGAAGTAGGCAGAATTCTTACTGGAGCCCCTTGGCACACAGCTAGAGCTTGCCCATAGTTATACCCAGTCAGTTCCATTACCCAGTGAGTAGGGAGCAGAGCCCTGGCCCCCTTTTTGAGTCACTGCCTCCATTTTGGGGTGTCTTGAGAGCTAGGAGAGACTCTGACTGAACCTGCTTGCTGAGGAGTAGAAGTAGTGGGAGGGTGGGGTGTGTGCCTCCATTTGAAGAACCCTAAAGCAGCTGGTCAGTCTGGTCCTGAGAAGAGAAAAACTAGATTTGTGCCAACATGTACTCATGCATGCAACACGCGCTCCTGGTTTATTGCTATTTTTTATCTGGAGTAAACTACCCTTTTTCTGTTCAAACACGCTGTAAGTATCTGGTATATTGATTTTGCATTTGACTTCCACCCCGGCACCTCCCTATTATTTTTTGCTACTTTCAATCTCTTTGTACTGAAATCTCTCTTAAAATGCATTAGAGTTAGAAAAATATTGTAACATGACTGAGTTGCTGAACAGAATCATGAATAACACCAATTTCATGTCATCAAGGCTAAGGCGAACAATAGAGATTTAGGTTTAAATTCTCTTAGTTGAAACAGTCAATTGAAAATGAAAATCCTTCTAAAAATACAACAGTGAGAAGAGGAAAATTACTAGATAGACACTGTATGATGGGATATTCTGTTTTAAACCTACTCTATTATTACTCTTAAATGATAGCTGCGAGGAGCATTGAAAGGAAGTCAGTTTAGGCTGTAAAAAGGTTGCAATGATGTGTAAAATAATCTGTTTTTTTACGTAAGATTAGTAGTGCAAAGTTAAAATACCTTAAGCCAATGGAGTGGAGACACTTCCTTCTGCAATATAGTAATTCACAAAACCATAATTCAAATTAGAGATTAGGTTTTTATGTCTATCAAGGCACCATTAAATACCTTATTTAAAATACCTGGAGGCATTCTGAATGACACTCATCAGTATTAATAACAGTGGCTCCTGGTGTTCATTCACATTTACGCCCTTTGTTAAAGTAGGTAACACAATGTTAATGAGGTGTGTCCCAAACAATCATGGTAATAAGGAAATAAGTGAGACAAAGCTAATAATGAAATGATTTGTTTATTATAATGGTAATAATAACAATAGTGCTTTTTTGCTGGTATTTTACATTCTTGTTTTTGCTATGATCAAATGTAATTATGTTGCAGTTAGAATCTGTAAAAGTTGCCCCTCATGTATTAGAAGATGCTATAATATGTGCAGGGTCAATGATCCAAAAAGCACATAAAATGCTACCATGTAAGGGATCAGAAATAATATTGGTCCTGATCAGGTAGAGGTGGGCTGAGGGGACTGCCAAGGTAGCATGCTCTGCTTCTGGGAAGAGGAAGCATCTACATTACTCCTCAGCGCTTCTCTGATGCACTGAGTAGCATTTACATTGTCCAAACTGAGGACAGGTCTATACTTAAAAACATTGCAATCGTGCAGCTGCGCCACTGTAGTGCTTCAGTGAAGATGCTAGTACATCAACAGGAGAGCTTTTCCTGTCAGCGCAAGTAATCCACCACCCCAAGAGGTGGTAGCTATGTCAACGGGAGAAGACCTCCCATTGATATAGTGCTTTCTACATTGGGGACTAGGTTGGCATGTGGAAACAGTCTAAAGTGTTGTCTCTTTTGTACCCTTGAGGCTTCCCAGATGCTAAAGTGTAAAAGAGAAGCTTCCTGGATGGAAAAAAAATTATCAAAATAGAGAAGGAAGATGTGTACCAATTGTAAAAAAGAAGAAAGCTATTCCCTAAAAGAAGAAAGTACATAAACCAATAACAGTGTGCAAGGAAACTCTACTTGGGCTCAGCATGACAGATCTTTAGATAGCAAAATGTTTTGCAGTGGGTAAGAGGCACCACTGAAGATACTGATTTAAATCTTTTTAAAAAATCACCACAATGGCAGCTATAACTGTACCTATGGGTCTTTTCAATGAGCAGGTGGAATGATGGAGCACCTGTGCTGAGTGTTCTCCTTGGTTTGTTGGAGGACCAGATTGTACTTACTCTCCAGAGTGTGGTGGGAGGTAAAACTTTCACCCTATTAAACAGTCTAAGGCAACCAGAGAGACCAGGAATCAAAACATATGCAGAGATTGTGCAAGTGCTTTAGACATACTTTCCTCTGTAGTTGGTTTAATTAAAAATAAGTTTAAAAAAGAGGAGGAAATATTTTCGCGATTGATGGCAGTTTTAAAAGAGGCTTGAGGACTATTATGAATTCTATGGTCAATTAAAGGACATCTTTTTCTTGTCTATGTAGTCAGACAATCCAGATCCAATCACTGTATGAGGTACAGCTCGCATAACACTCTGGAGAATAGCAACTGCCATGAAATTCCAATAATTGAATTAATCAGGAAAAATAAGACAACGCTGGACATTTTCTAAGAAAATGCCACGTACCAAGGAATGTGGGTGATATGGTAAAGTAGGGGGAATTCAGAAGAAGTGTTTTGTAAAGGCTTGGTGTAGCCAGTTTTGATAAAATAGGTGCAATGACTATGCCAGCAAAGATAAGAACATAGCTCCAGCAAAGGTTTGTGATAGTTGGATGGGGAGAATTAAAGCAGTACCACAGAAGGCTTTCTTCATTTCTGCAGGACCAGGAAGAACACAGAAAGCTAAACTGTACACCTTGTACTCTCCTTGATAAATGGTTATTCACAGGTGCAGTCCCATTGACAAGCTATTTTAATTTCTCTCTCCAGGTTTACTCAGCAGTCATTGGTATTGCTCATGTGAGCAAGTGGTTCACAATCTGGTCCAGAATTAATAACTCCGTTATTGGAAAGACAACAACTTGGGATAAAAATGAACAAAAGAGCAGTAGTGTCACTTTGTGTCAGCTACACATATCATAACAAACTCTGTCCTTTCCCTTTGCATCCATCAAAACTGCACTGCTGGCATTTGCAGGAGAGACATTTTCATGAACTGGAGAACAGTCCAGTAACTCTGCTCCTCCTGTCCCCAATAAGTCACGTCCCACCCCCAGCACACTCCTATTCTGGTGATGTGAGAGGGGTAATGTAGTATTGAGTACTTTGTCCCAACATACCCAATATTCCTGCACTCTTGTATCAGGGAAATTCCTCCAGAGGTCAATGTGGCACCTTTATGTTTCTGGAGTAGCATGAAGGGACCCAGAACCTGACCCTAAGTGTTTTAAATCCATGGCTACAAGTGTTATAAAATCTACAGGCCTTCAGGATAGACTTCTTTGTCAAGAATAGATGAAAACAGTATACAATAGTCCCAGAGAATTAAATGCAATTCAGTAAACAAAGCAATAGAAGAGATGGAATCAAGTTCTGTGAAGTACATATTTATTTATTTGTTTTGATTTATTATTAACTAGAAAATGCCTATCCCACCTTTTAATCACCTTTTGCAAAATTTACATACCAAATTCACCATCTGGGATACAGAGATAGATTGGCTTCTACAATTTCTGTCGTGTATAGGCTGACCAGTACAAACCCATTTTATATGATTTCTCGGAATTTGTGTGGCTCTGAAAGCTATAGTAAACTCAGGAACTTCTAATCAGAAGGAAACAATTTATCATTACTACATGCTATATCACGTACAGCATCCACCATACAAGCACTGATGGCTACGCTTTTGTCTTTTTCCTATCCATCCCTGCTTTTCATTTTCTCTCTATAACTTCCAGGTTTGCCAAATTGAGATTGAGCCAACAGTAGGGGATTTGTCTTTTGGTTTAACTTCTGCTCCCATCTCTGCATGCAAGATTTTACTATTCTGTTTCTACTATTGGGCAGCCAGCCAGCTATTTCATTGCTTTGTGTTGGCTTGACAACACTAACTAATTACATGAAATGCTTAATAGTCCAAACCTGCACAGAGGAAAAACAAAGTTTTAGTAGCAAGGAATGTCAAAGCCTGATAGGACAAGTTGGCTGGTCAATGGTAAAGAAAAAGGCATTTCAAATTAACTGATTTTGTGTGATACCAAATTATCTGAGTGTGAGATGGTGCTGATTGCAGTTGTCTTGTTTCAGAGTGGGACACATGTCTTCTTTTTAATATTATTTACACAGTGCCAGAGATGTATATATCATTTCACAGACAAATAAAATGATAGCTCCATGCCCCGTCCCACTGACTGCATTTTCTTCATTTCTCCTTTTCATAGAATCATAGAATAACAGGGTTGGAAGGGACCTTAGAAGGTCATCTAGTCCAACCCCCTGCTCAAAGCAGGACCAATCCCCAATTTTTGCCCCATATCCCTAAATGGCCCCCTCAAGGATTGAACTCAAAACCCTGGGTTTAGCAGGCCAATGCTCAAGCCACTGAGCTATCCCTCCCCCCATTTCTTCTTCCTCTTTTCCCAATTCTCTTTTCTCATCATGCATCACCATGTTAACCTTCTTTACCCTTCCAATTCCTTTTCTTGTTATTTCTGATTCTCTTGCTTCTTGTCTTCTCTATTTTTCTTACCATGTCTTTCACCATGTCCTCTCTCTCATTTTCTCTCCTTTTAATGCCCAGTTTTAGGAAATATTCACAGGGGCTGCTGTAATTCCACTGTTGAGTAGGCCAAGAGTTTCCTGAGGCATAAATTCTAGACACAAAGTTTTAGAAATCCCTACTTCCAGTGACACAATTCAGCAGGTAATTGGAGACAGTGTGTGTGTGTGCATATGATTTAGCACTAACAGTGGAAAAAACAGGAGCAAGTCTATGCAATATTGATCTTCTAGCACACGATACTGAAAGAGAACATTTGGAGTTTACCACTGTATTCTGTAACTGGTAAGAGCATGAATCTTTTTCATGCCAAGTGTCTATTAAGGAGAAGCTAAAAGGAGAAATGAGCTGTTCTAGTAATGACTGTGTTGTCAAAGACCAGTCTAAGGGCTTTTTATCTCAGTCCCCTTTTTGTGTCATAGAATCATAGAAGATTAGGGTTGGAAGAGACCTCAGGAGGTCATCTAGTGCAACCCCTTGCTCAAAGCAGGACCAACCCCAACTAAATCATCCCAGCCAGGGTTTTGTCAAGACGGGCCCTTAAAACCTCTAAGGATGGAGAGTCCACCACCTCCCTAGGTAACTCATTCCAGTGATTCACCATCCTCCTAGTGAAATAGTGTTTCCTAATATCCAACCTTGTCCTTACTGTAGTGCAGGGCCCAAAACTGGATGCAATATTACAGATGTGGCCTCACCAGTGCCGAATAGAGAGAAATAATCACTTCCCTCAATCTGCTGGCAATGGTCCTACTAATGCAGCCCAATATGTCATTAGCCTTCTTGGCAACAAGGGCACACTGCTGACTCATAACCAGCTTCTCATCCACTGTAATCCCCTTTTCTTCAGAATTTCTGCTTAGCCAGTCAGTCCCCAGCCTGTAGTGTTACATGGGATTCTTCCTTCCTAAGTGCAGGACTCTGCACTTGTCCCTGTTGAACCTCATCAGATTTCTTTTGGCCCAATCCTCCAATTTATCTAGGTCACTCTGGACACTATCCCTACCCTCCAGTATAGCCACCTCTCCCCGCAGCTTAGTGTCATCCGCGAACTTGCTGAGGGTGCAATCTATCCTATCATCCAGATCATTAATAAAGATGTTGAACAAAAACTGCCCCTATACTGACCCTCGGGGCACTCTGCTTGAAACTGGCTGCCAACTAGACATCGAGCCATTGATCACTACCTGTTGAGCCCAACAATCTAGCCAGATTTCTGTCCACCTTATAGTCCATTCATCAAATCCATACTTTTTTAACTTGCTGGCAAGAATATTGTGGGAGACTGTATTAAACGCTTTGCTAAACTCAAGATATATCATGTCCACTGCTTCCCTCATATCAACAGAGCCAATTATTTCATCATAGAAGGCAATCAGGTTGGTCAGGCATGGCTTGCCCTTGGTGAATCCATGTTTACTGTTCCTGATCACCTTCCTCTCCTCCAAGTGCTTCAAAATGGTTTTCTTGAGGACCTGCTCCATGATTTTTCCATGGACTGAGGTGAGGCTGACTGGTCTGGAATGCCATGGGTTCTCCCTCTTCCCTTTTCTAAAGATGGGCACTATATTTGCCTTTTTCCAATTGTCCGGGATGTCCCCCGATCGCCATGAGTTTTCAAAGATAATGGCCAATGGCTCTGCAATCACATCAGACAATTCCCTCAGCACCCTCAGATGCATTAGATCTGGACCCATGGACTTGTGTCCTCAGAAATGTTTTTTAGGTTTTCAAATTATTTACTTTTTTCAATAAATATTCTGGTGTATTTGACTGCAGCCATGCCTGCAGTCAGGCCACCATGGCCAGGGATCTTATCAAATCTTATCAAATCTTACAAGTTTTCCAGGGATGAGATTGGTCACTAGTTGGATTGGAAAATTTCCCAGGGTATTTTGGGCTATGATTTTAGTGAATCAGTCAGTGCTCTTTCCTCTGAGTATTGTCTCAGCATAGCGGGTTTGATCCAAAAAACTCATTGAAATCAATCAAAAGACTTCATTGACAAACTGTTGCTAAAGATGCTGTCTATAAAAAAAGACATTAATCTGAGGTCCTGAGTGCTTGAGATCATTAAAGATCTAAGGAGACACCTTTTTTTGTTTGGTTGTTTTTTTGCTAGAGTAGGAACGGTAGCCTCAGTGACCCTACAAAATTCTACTTTCTACCAAAATATCCCTACAATTTCAGTTGGATACAGTGTTCATCTTTCTTGTAAATTGATATACAGAGTACTGTACTGTATTGATATACAGAGTAATGTATGTGATTGTATTCAAGTGTGAAGAGTTTCCTATATTATTATTGTTATAGTTCTCCTAAGTATGAAGTGAATCAGAATGAATTCTCAAATTGGTCAGTAACAGTTAATATTATATAAGGTTCAATTTATAAAGGGATAATGAACGACTGATAAAAGTTTTAATAAATGGCTAATCAATTGTTGCAGGTTATTATGTCCAACAGATCAACAAGTTACTTATAAGAAATTGTTATAATTCTTTGTCCCCTATCAATGTGCTTACAGTCTCGTGTTTGTAACATGCTTATAACATCTATCTATTTATTAACCTTTTATACACCATTAATAAATGCAACTATAATAAAGTGTGACCAGATAGCCTCTTGGGGCTGGCTTACAAAGAGGATATAATTATTAAAACTACTGGAGGTTATCCTTTAAATTCACAAGGTAGGTCAGAGCCTGTGCCTTTAGAAGTGTGCATTACAGCTGTGATGTAATGTCTGTGCATATGCACCAATGGATTCACTACAAGTTTATCTCAAAAACCGAGACACATGTACTAGACACATTGATATGGAATAAGTTGATTTCCTTAGCCATACTAATCATGTGAAGCCTACCATCAGAAATATTTCCTTCTACTCAATTTTCTTTTTCATGGAAGGTAGCTCAAGTAATAAGAAGCCAATGGTCTGTCTGAAACTTATAGTGCCACACAGAAGAATAACAAACTATCTTCCTCAGAAACAGGTGGATACCACAGGGCACAATCTTAACAAATTTCTTTTGAGTAGTTTGGTGAATAGAGAAAAAGTTCTCCACAGGAAAACTGTATTTCATACCAAGCAAACAGTAAGAGAAATTGGCTTTTGCTGAAGATTTTTCTGCCTACATTGACTTTGACAGAACAAGCAGCAGGAAAAGGTGGGGGAGTCTTTTGTAAGGGAAAATGTGAACACTGTAGCCTACAGGGTCACTATTTGCTAAATATATTTCCTAAATCTGTTAGCTGTAACTCAAGCAATTTTTGGTATACACATGGAAAGATCAGATGGTTAAGAGTGTAGGATCCCTATAGTCACAGTAGCAGGACGTTTGTCATTGCTAAATACCAAAACTGTGTCTTTTGGATTCTTCAGTAGATTGTTTTAAAATATTGTTTAATTATATTATAAATTTGCAACCTCAAGGTAATCTGGCTCTAATCACATCATATTAATTTCTCAGGACACTTAGGATCAATTCCACGAAGGGAATGAGCATTTCAGTGGCTAATTTCTGAGGCACCTTGCCACTCAATCAAATCGACAGAACCTGAGGTAGGTACCCAGGCTCACTTTATAATGCATGGGAAGACATAGGCACTGAAAAATTGGATCTTCAAAAACCAGCACACTAGGTGGGGATCTGCCTCAGATAGCGAATAGCAGGTGCCAAGGAGAGGGGTGAGCCCTAAACCCTGCCTTCTCAGGGAGTAAAACCCCTATATTCAGGCTGGGAACCCTCTCCTGGAGTCAGCTCTCTAAAGTCCTTTCTTGCAAGAATGGCGGTGGCTACCTCCCTTATAATCTATACAGCGCTGTTTAGCATGCTCTCCCAGGATGTGGAAGACCCCCGTTCAATTCCCCCTTTGGAGTCCAATGGTTAGGATGCTCATGGGAAATCCATGTTCAAATCCCCACAGAGTGGGGAATTGAACTGGGATCTCCCACATCCAGAGAGAGTTCCCTAACCATTGCCATTTGACTAAAAATTGTAATGCAGGCCCCTGTCACCTTCTTCTTCTCTCTCTCCACCCTTGGCCATTATGTGTAGAGTTCTCATTCATGCCTACCAAATTGAGCCCCAAGGATCAGATGGGAGAGGGGCAATACCCAGTTTCACCTAGTTTGAGAATCCCCCTGGGGCTTAGACATGAGAACAGGGGAGCCATAATAGAGGGGGCCACAGGGGGAAGGGGCGGTGCAGGGGCCTGAGGAGAAGGAGTGGTGTGAGGGTGGGGCCTTGGGAGGTAGTGAAGCATGCGGAGTGAGGCCATGGTTTGGGTGCCTGTTCCTCCCTCCCGACTTTTATGACTCTTCTGCCGCTCCTGCATGAGATAGGTTCTGATGGTCAAGACTGAGTCAGCAATACACATGCACAGAGGGAGAAACTTAGGTGCAAAAGGATTTTAGGTGCCTCCATGGTTAGGCTTCAGCTGAGAAGGTGTTTTGAGGATCTCAGTGGTGACTAAGGTTTGAATTTAGCACCTCAAGTGGGGACTAGGTGCCTAAATTATTTTAAAACAGGAGCCTTAAATTATAGGGTTTGTTTCAGGAACAGACATGAAAAAGATATATTTTATTGTAGTACAATTAAGTGTATATATTTTTCCATTCTTAAAACACTTTAAGAAGAGAGGGCAAATATATAAATATACAGTTTTTGCCTTTACAAATACAGTGGAAAATTACCATTTTAGATTAAATTAAACTGTAGCCATCTATCTTATTCAAGTTGTTGGTTCAATCAGTTTTGACCTCAGACTCAGAAGTGAAAGGTCACATTATTAATCTACTATGCCTTCCCATCCATTTCCCCCATCCACCTTTTTGATTCCAATTGAATTTAATGTTGTTTTAAATGGAGTTATCAATAACTTTTGAAATCAGATTTTAGGACAAAAAATCCAGTTGCATTTGCAATGTGCATCTAAGTATATTTATCAATACACCATGATAGATTTGATTTCTGCAGGTGAAAGAAAAAGAACCTTTCATGAATCTTTCTATCACAGTGCTATTAATCAAGATTGATTTCAAGTAGCAGCTTTACATAAACTTTTTTGTTCAGAGAGAAACTATTTTAATACTAGCACAAAAGTCTGTTCGCCCATTACATTTGTCATGAAGAGTGAGCTGAAAAATGTGCCAGCTGACAGTGGGGATGTCTGAAGCTTCAGTGATTTCAAGTATGTGAAGGGATGGAACAATGAAACAAATCTGACTATGCCACATATTCTCACCTTTAAAAAAAAAAATTGCCATGGATTTGATTGCAAAATTGGCATGGCATGTGTATAGGACCATTTTTCAAAATACAGCCTTTATTTATGCATATTTGCCTAAAGGTGTACCCATTGTGGCACTTTTGAATTTTTCCCCCTAAATCTGAAGGGGAGTTTGGAGACCCAGACACCAGAACATGTGTATTATGAGAAGCAGTGTACGCTATTCATGTATTAACTGCATTCAGATCTGTGCAAAATATTGATAGTAACATTCAAAACCATGCAAAACTCACTTTGTTTGGATTTTGTTAGAAACTAGAAAGTCAAGCTGATGAAAGTACACTAATGCTTGTGAAACTTTTAAGCAATAAAATTTCATGTTTTTCATGTTTCCAGCCTGAAACCAGGTGAAATTGATTATTTCTGCTGAGTTACACTTTGAGAGTTTGGGTTGGAATCCAAATCTCAAAGTAAAATACATATCCAAAACTAAAGAAAATGTTCACACAAAGATATCTGAAGAGAAACTATTAGGTTTTGCAAAGAATTTTTCAGAAGGCATAAGCCAGAAGTTATCCAGCTTCCTCATTCTGCAGACTACATTTTAGGGCAGGAAAACTTTTATGGACCCTCTCTCTTCATAACACCTTAATCCCCTCGATTGTTTTGGTCTCAAAAATTTAGTATTCTATTTCCCATCAGGAAAATCTCACTGTAGAGTTTGAGAATCTCTGGTATAAAAATTGACAAGTAAAACTATTGTTCTTATCTCTGGATAGTTTGGAATTGTGTATTAGCTAATGCTTTTTAACAGAGCTGTGCTGTAGCAGTTGTGGAATGTTTATGGAATACTTGTTTCAGATTTTGTAACATTTGAACAATACTACACAGACATTCAAATAATTCCTGTGATCTCTTTGCTGAGAAGCTCAAGCAAAGCGAGAAAGCAATATTTTGAAGAGGATAATAAGATGCTGCTACCCTTGCAAGGAGGTGGATATTATTTTACCATATTTTACTGGGACACAGTAAATCTGCCTTGGAAAGAGCCCCTTTCCATCTTCTCTACTTGAGTAAAGATGTAAAAACAACATTGCTGCTTTTATTCCTAATGTTGCATTCCTGAGAGAGAGAGAGAGAGAGAGAGAGAGAGAGAGAGATGGTGACGGAAAAGGTGGTAATCTGATGCCCCAGCAAGCAGAATCGACCCTTCTGAGGATGAAGGAAAAAAAACATGCTACAGATGCTAATGTACTTTAACTTCTGACACAGATAGTAGTAAGTGGTTTGTAATGTCAACATGAAAAGCTACAAAGTAAAAGAAGTTTCCTCTGAGCATGAATCCCATGGCACCAGAGCAGCAATTAAAATCCCTTACTGGGAAATAATTGACTAAAAAAGCCAAGGATGGCATCATTTAAATTATGGCAAAACTAGAGTTATATGTTTTAAAAAAAGTTAAAGGAACAAAAGACTTGCAATTCTTCCTCATTAATTTAAATATATATACTGGTATCAGGAATAGCTGTAAAGACAAAGTTAGTACAAAATAATTACAGCTTTCTGGGCCACAATACTGCAAAGACAATAGCTCTGTAAAAGTCAGCAGAAGCCTCCAAACTCTATATGCAGACAGCCTTGGGGCTGGTGAAGATCCTGCTCCCCCATCCAACAGTTTTCATGGAAGGTTAATTTTCAGGCTATATAAGCTTCTTTTTCTTTAGCTGGTCTCTGGAATAGAGCAGACATAGTCCACTTAAAATCTTTCCCCCTGACTCAACAATATAGCCAGGACAAAATTCACCCTCATGCTGGAGTTCCCAAGCATGAACAAGTGAGGAAAGATGAAAACAACACTTTCAGAGTCTCTTAAATAAGTGAAACCCATTTTTGGTCAAGTTGCCAACATATGATCCCTATGTGGTGCCTGAGTCTGACATAACAGAGGAAGAGGTGAGAAATATAGTCCAGATAATGAAGAATTGTGAAGGAAGCAAGACCTGATGAAGTGATGGTGGATAATATCATTGTGAAAGTCTTGGCCAAGAGGGCACAAAATGAATGAGCAGAGTGGGTAAAGCCATATGGAAAAACAAGAGAATTCCTGAAGATGTGTACAAGTCTATCTCGGTCCCAATACATAAGAAAGGAAGCACTCATGAATGCAGAACTATTGATGGATAAAGGTACTGTAGCATGGGATGAAGATACTGGAACACCTCTTGGATGCTATGATTAGGAAAAGAGTGGAACCCCTTCTCGAACAAGAACAATTCAGCTTTAGGAAAGGACAAGGAACCACAGATACCATATATAGAATTCAGGAAGTGATAAGAAGAGACTAAAGTACCAACCATATAGCATCTGCACTTTTATAGATCTAGAAAAGTCATATGATAAAGTGGACAGGAGGATGCTCACACCTCTGAGCTCCTTCTTAACAGACAGATAGAGGGGAAGAAGGGTGGGTCATGGAATGGACACATATAACACAACTTGAAGAACAACAGTTATAGAAGAGGTCAGTAACTTTTTTTTTCATTTCTGAGTGATTACACATGTCTATTCCACTTTAGGTGACTCTCAAACAGTTCAATTCAGGGTTTCGGAATTTACCTGAACAATGACTATAGAACCTAGGGGAAGTTTTGCACATCCATGGAGAATACAGGTTGTGAGATGGAGAGTGAAAGGGTTGGGATGTAACATCTGACAGTGGTCTTGAGAGATCAGGTCAGGGCCTTAAGGTAATGTTAAAGGAGCCCTGGCAGAGAGGTTCAGCAGACTAGACAACCAATGCTGGTGAGGCAAAAGTAGTTCTATGAGGAACATGGAAGCATGATACTCATGGAGCTTGGATAACAACTCAACAAGGAAAGAAATAGGAAGGTAGGCAGACAGCAGCTTGTCTCTCCAAGGGAGTAGGAAAGCATCCAGCAGGGAGCCCTAACTTTGACCAGCCCTGAAATAAAAGAGTTGCTATTTTCTGTTGAGACGAGAAACAAATAAATCTATGTGAAGACCCCTTGAATTCATAAGGTGATCTCCACAACCCAGAGAACAATCATCTGTAACCAGAGTCATTGTGGGCAAAGGAGAGGCAAAAGGAACTCCCATGCACATCTATTGGCAGGATCTATCCACCAGTCCAAGGAAACTAAGACTTCTGCAGTTAAATTGATCAGCATGCCCAATGGTAGACGAGACAGGATATTCACTGACTTCAACCAGCCCTGAAATTTTCTGAGATGAAGTAGGACATGCAGAACCCTGTATGTGAAGGAGGCAGAGTAGCCTGAGGCAATTCCTTATAGTGTTGAGCAGAAGAGCTTTGAGATCTATGGAAATGTTTAATATTGTCTGGAACCTAGCTTGTGATAGGAATGCTCTGGCCACTGCTGAATCCAGGATTGCCCCTATGTATTCTATTCATTGAACTAGGCAGAAGACTGACTTTCCCCATCCAATCAAGAGGGATTGGATCCTGGATAAACTGACTTTCACTTGGAGCATGGAACCTCGTACCCAGCCAGGTGTGTAGATAAGGAAATAGTTGCATATATGCTCTCCTTAGGAATAGAGTTAACCCCACCAAGCATGTTGTAAATACTCACAGAGCTGCATACAGTCCGAAGGCCGGGACTGTACATTGATAATGGATATTGTTGACCAATAATCTCAGGAACTTCCTGTGGCTTTGATGGATAGCCACATGAAAATATGCGTGCTTCAAGTTCAGATCAGAATACCAGTTGCCAGGATCCAAGGAGGGAAGATGAAGACTAGGGAGACCATGCAAACTTTATTTTCCTTATATATTTGTTCAAATTCTGCATGTCTAGGATGGGTTTGAGACCCCCATTTGCCATTGGGAATCAAGATGTAATGTGAACAGAAATTTCCCCTAGGTGCAGAAGGGAAACCTGTTTTGCAGCTCCCAAACAAAAAAGAGACTGCACCTGTCTTTATCCTTTGGGGTAGAAAAAGGTCATCCCTGAGATGCTCTTTCATTCACTGCTGAGACAACTAAGGAATCTTGTGAAGGACAGGTATACAAATGTTCATAACCTTGAGAAGGTGCATGGTGCCTTCTCTCAGTCCTTTTAGCGGTCAGAGACAGAGAAGATGGCATTTGGTACAAAGCTTTGTAGGCTTTAGAATGGCCTTGTTTGCAGGTAGAGATGTTTGAAAGGTCCTGGCAAACCCAGTGTGTCCACCAGCCTATGGGAACTCTCCTGAACCATGTCAATTTGAATATCAAGAGATATATCTATTCTCCTTAGTAACTCCTGGTATGCCCTATAGTCATCCTGAACAGATGAAGAATCCCCAGACACCACAGTTTCATCAGGTAATGAGGAGGAGTGCAAAGGAAACTGAATTTGAGCCTCCTGCATTGAGGTGAATTGAGGTTCTGAAATCTGAGACTGTTCTTGAGGTTCCTGCTCAGAATTGGGCTCAGTACTGGGGATAACATCTTGGGCCTCCTCCTGGGAACTAGCCTGGTGTCTGTTAGGCATTCTATATGAAGGAGTAACCAGGAAGAATCTGGAAGTGGGAGACAAGCCCTATGGGTTCCTGAAGGCCATAGGTAAAACATAGATCCCCATCCATGACGGTGCCAAGGATATGTATCTCCGGATCATCTCAAGAAATCTGACAGGTACCAGGAGTCGAATTCTCATTACAAAGGTGAGTGTCGTGTATCTTGGGAGTGTGGGGCTATAGGAACCAACCTCAGACTCCAAGGAGGACCCTGAGTCACCTGATCATGGAGGTGCTGTACCAGTTGGTGCAAAGGTCCAGTAGGAACTCTTTGGATATTCAGTACCTGGGACAGTATACTGGCTTTACCTCTGGACTACACCAGGTGAGGAAGCGCTGGGTGCTCTGAAGAGCTAGCCAAATACAGTACTGAGGGCTGAACTTGTCTCAGAGGTAAATCCTTAGCTAGGGCCTCAGGATCAACTATTACCAGCTAGCATGTTTCCTGAACAGTCAGAGAATTGAACACCAAGAGGCAGAGCAGGTCCCTTGATGCTGCATAGGATTCTGGCATTATCAGTACTGAGAGATTTCCCTGATACTGCTGTTGATGCACAGAAGGACTTGACACTAAGGACTTGACCTTTTCAAGGAGCATGGGTCTGTGAGGAACGAGATTCCGATCTTCTGTGCTTCTTCATTGGCAACAGACAAGGGGATCAGTAATGGCTATCTAATGCAATGTCTGGAGGGGCAGTCCTAATTGAGGTAGAAGTACTTGGTGTTTGTCCCAGCAGGAAGGTTCAGAGCGTATACTCAGGTCAGGTGCCATGAGGATATGACACAGTCTCACCTCTCTTCTTGTTCAGACTTTGAAGTCCCTGAAGATCTGTACAGTGGTCTTGAACACGACCCAAACTGAGGCATTTTAGGTACCTGGAATGAGAGTCACTCACTGGCATAGATTTTTTGCAGCTGGCACAAGGCTTAAACCTCGAGACTGAGGCAGATCTCAGTACTAATCAACAGTATCCTTTGTATATGGATTTGATGTCCAAAGGCAGAAAAACAAAATAACAAAACCAAAATAAACCTATATTATCTTATATGATCAAATACGACAAACTGACTATTGGCAGAAGGGAGATAATCCCACTGTAGGAGAAAACTTGCAGTAGCAGCTGTAACTTGTGACTCTGTGACTACCGATCACAGTCGGTAAGAAGAAACTGAGAGGGATCCACAGTGGTTCTGCTCTTTTAACAGCAGCATGAGACTGCTGAGGGTGCATGTGCCACTGAGAGGGGTACCACTCAGGGAAAAAAGCTCTGACTCTGGTGTACTGGGTGAGCAGACTGCTGAAGTGGGATAGACATGTGCAATCACTTGAAGAAGAACCCCTGTTCAATTCCCTCATCAGGGAAAGGGGGAAACTGAATGGCAGTCTCCCATATTCAACATAAATACCCTAATCAGTGGGCTAACAGTTATAAGGGAGGTTGCCTTTCTCTTTTTCACCTCCACTGCCCCCAAATCCCCAACCATCTTGAATGGAGTCAGACAGACACCTAAACTGTTCATGCAAAAACAGCTAACTGAAGGAGAGGGATTGCAAGCAGAGATAGGTGCCTGCCTGCAACTCAGACTTAAGTTCAGATCTCCAGGAGAGGGACGGGGCTTAGCCCCCATCTACCATTGGCAAGTTTAGGCAGCTCTAAACCTATTATGCTGCCTGCTGGATTTTGTGGATCCCATTCTGGGGTGCCTATCTCTCCCCATGTATTATATAAGGAATGCAGGCACTTAAACCAGGGCTGGAGGATCGCAGTGACTTTCAAGGAACCTACACTTAGGCACATGCATAACATAAGCTTACTGAATTCAATGGGACTACTACAGGAGTAAAGCTAAGCATATGCCTATGGGTGAAATTTTCAAAAGTGCTTTAACAGAGTTAGGTTCCCAGCCCCCTTTGGCATTCAATTCCCTTAGATGCTATTGAAAATCCCACCCTATGTGTTGGAAGGGTCAAGGCCTTAGTCATTTATCAAAATGGAATCTGGTTTTGATGTAGCTGATTCCTATTGCAAAAGCCCTTCATGAATATGGCCTTGAATGTAAAAAAAATTAATATGGTTTATAGCAGTAATCCTCTTAAATACTTGAGGCTTTGCCAGCTTTTAACTAACAAGCTCAGTTATTAACGGCACCAGTCCTACAACACTCAAGGATTATTGTCTAGGTCTGCTGACAATGCATTGCTAGTGACCAGTTTGTAAAATGCAATCTATTATTGTATATCACAACCAGATCAATGCTTAAAACTTTGGGAAGAATGAAAATTTGCTTCTCAAACTAAGCCAACATTTTTTTAATAAACAGTATTGTATCATTCTTTTTATCTGTGATTAAAGGTTATGATTATTACCAGTGTAAGTTATCTGGCAGCATTTTTTAGTTTGTGGTTTGATCAAGTAAACTTGAAAAGAACATCAAGGATAAAAAAATATCTTTACCTTTAGCTATAAAAAAGGGACAGATCTGTCAGAAGGCTGTCTCCTTTCTCCTAGTTCTTAATATGGAATTTCTGACAAGAGTACAGATTTGCCTTAATTATTTATTCATTTCATTGAAACCATCTTCATCTGCTTTAAATTTCTAATAAGTCTATTTAAATAAAGATAATCCTATTTGAATGTTGATTTTACATTTAAAAATCCTGAAGGTGTCTGTATTCAGACAGTGGAATCATGTAGTATGTTCTTTTCTTGTGTTACATCCCTTGTTAAAAACTCACGGTATTGTATAGCAATGATCTTAAAAGACTATCAACAATAAACTTTCATGGTTAAAGTTAGGCATCTAAATTTCTATTTAAGTGACTAACTCTGCAGTTTGGTTACCAAGTCAGTTATTAGGTGCGTAGTTCCTGCATACTAATTTAGGACAGTTGTCATCAAAGCTTGGAAATTGGGATTAGTGTGTCTACAATGTTGGGGGCCAATCCTGGGAAATGGTGATGTAGGATCAGACCATCCTCTTAATTTCATGAGCACAGAGGAATACAATCTGGTGGATATGGGGTACAGGGCATCACATGGATGAGTATATCCCCCATAGCAGTTTCCCCCTCCTCTCCAGACTCAATGGAAGTTTCCTTAGTGATGTTCCACAGGTATGGGACTTTCAGATGCAAATGTTACAGGCTAAGCTAAACCTTATTGTAATGGGTGTGTGTAACCAACAACCTTCCTTTAATATAGTATAAACAGCTATGTGCCTTTATGAAATAATAGCAGTTTCCAAACAAAAACAAAGACACATCCAAGGCCACTCAGGAATTTGACCAATCTGGATGGAAGGCTTTACTGGGTATTTTTTGAGAGAGAGAGTAGGAGACAAGCAGAGAAGTACAGAGAAACACTCTGGCACAGCCTGGACTAGAACAGTGTGGTTCTGGCTACAAGAGGTTTGGGGTTCATTTTGTATTCAGGGAACCAGGACTTTGAACATTCATTGTAAATAAACAAGATTGTATAAGGGTACTTGACTCCATCACCAATTTCTCCTCCTAACTGGAAACCCTGCAGTTCTGGTTAGTTGTGTAGACTCATAGAATCATAGAATATAGGGTTGGAAGGGACCTCAGCAGATCATCTAGTCCAGCCCCCTGCTCAAAGTAGGACCAATTCCCAACCAAATCATCCCAGCCAGGGCTTTGTCAAGCCTGACCTTAAAAACCCTAAGGAAGGAGATTCCACCACCTCCCTAGGTAACCCATTCCAGTGCTTCACCACCCTCCTAGCGAATTTTTTTTCCTAATATCCAACCTAAAACTCCACCACTGCAACTTGAGACCATTACTCCTTGTTCTGTAACCCACACACCTCCTGGGTGTGGTACTCTGTCCCATCTAGTGGCACTGAGACCACTTATAGGTTAAGGGCAAGGTGGCTTTTAAGGGCATGCAGTAGAGGCTCATGCATTTAGCTCCAGAGGTCCCAGATTTGATCCTGCCCGACGATGACCGAGGTCTCTCGGTGTTACAGTTGCTGAGGCCCAAAATGGATAACAAATAATATAATGCATTGTGTACATGTATATAATCATTGTCCTCTTTGAAACCTGTCATCATTAGCTTAAATACATTTTCCCAACATGAGGTGAAATCCTGGCCCCACTGGGGTCAATGGGGAGTTTTGCCATTGTCTTCAAAGGGCTAGGATATCACCACTGTGTGCATGATCCCTCGCCATGAGGTTTTCCAGTGCCAGCTGCAGTCAGGGACACCAGGAATGCCTTGCTCTTTAAGGCATGTAGCTTGGGGAAACCTGAGACACAGGACATCTCTAGGGACAACAACAGTTTACTGTGGATCTCCTGAGATTGGTAAATTTTGGCGATCAACTTTCATGATTAGTTTTGCAAGACACAAAACCCAAATCCCTAAGGGAATGTCTAGGTAACCTCCTTTATTAGGGCTAATCTATATTTTAAAGATGTCTACAATATACCGCAAATTGTGATTTAGCTTAAAACATTCTGTTGTGACACACTGTACCATTTGCTATTTTAAGAACACATCTGTGCAAATTGTTCTCAGAGCCATGATGATGGGAAAAAAGAAAGAATCAATATGGCAACTTCTGAAAAATATTTTAAACTGAAATATTGACTTGACAACAACAATAAAAAAGTGGTGGTAGTGGATGGCAGGGGGGAGGAGGAGAGGAATTCCACATGGACCACAAAAGCCCCAAATGGATGCCTGTGAAATCTTTCCATTCCAGCATACTTTACCAGCAAGGGGGGCTTTGTTCTTTGCTTCACAGATGGTAACAGAACGAGAACTGAAGGCTCTGTAAGACATTTCACAGAGACACTTCTGACAGGTGATCAAATCATCGAACACTTCTCCCTGCAAAACAATGTTCAGATGTAATCTAAGCATACACCCTCTGACAGCACAAACATACTTTCCTCTGTGTTGACATTCATTTTAATAATAAGAAATGCAAGCAGAATTTTTGGCTTTATATATATATATATATGTATAAATAAGAGTTCTACATCGCAAACACACACACACACACATATATATGTTTACGATGCAGAACTCTCATCATTAATGTGTTTCTTGTCTTGGGAATAATGGTTATAATAGGAAACCTTTTAACTTTTGATATCATGTGCAAAAGTAATATGTAGAATGTGAAAACACTACACAGGCTGTTTAAAAGGTAAATGGTCCTATTCAGTATGGGATTATACATGATGGTGCAGATGCTATTAATGGTGTTAACATGATGGCTTCTTACTAAATCGTGTCCTTGATATTTGGAGCTAAACACATAAATAACATTTCAAGGCTCTTGTCACTCAGAAGCACATTTCTGCAGCATAAAAGCATATCTGTCACTCTACGATGTATACAGAATTTTTAAAAATGCAAACAACACGATCATTTTTAACTCTGCATTGTCCAAAAATGCCTCAGGAAGATTTCAATATTTCATACAAATTGTAATCTTAATCTCATAGTTCAATGAAATAAATTGCTAGAAAAAATTTCCCTCTAATTCTGGCCTACATTTGATACTCAGCTTCATCTGATGGCTAATATGAAACATCAAGAGTGTCAGATAATCTACACTATATATTCCAAGTTCTACTTCCCTAAACTTATAGACACTATTAGTGACAAATCTATCAACATGATCAGTTAACCAATAGCTACTTTTTGTGCAGTATTGAAAAGTTAACAACATAATTTTAGATGTTTATCTTTTATTAAGATTCATAAATTCCACTGCCAGCCGGGACCATTGTGATCATCTAGTGTGACCTCCCATATAACACAGCCATAGAAATTTCCCTATGTAATTCTTATGGTATATCTTCTACAAAAAGATCCAATCTTGAGTTAAAAATTGCCATAATCCAACAAGACCCTTGATACTTTTTCCAATGGTTAATTGCTCTGTTAAAAATGTATGCCTTGATTCCAGTCTGAATTTTTCCAGCTTCAACTTCTAGCCATTGGATCGTGCTATACCTTTCTCTCTTAGACAGCATTATCAAATATTTCTTCCCCATGTAGTCACTGTAACCAAGTCATTCCTCAAATTTCTCTTTCTTAAGATAAAAAGATTGATCTTCTTGAGTCTATCATTACAAACAGAGCCCCTGAAATTCTTTTATTTTTTTAACTAATTTTTCATTTTATTGTTCAGGGATTTTGTGTTGTTCTGTTTTATCTCTGGAAGGGCTTGGTTCCTGGAGACCGTGGGGAGGAGGAGAGTTCACAGCCAGCCTTCCTTGTAGCTCCAAGTCATGGCTTCTGTTCCATGGGGCTGGGCCAAGCATCCTACGTGGTGCATTGCCACCTGACACACAAGATTGCAATCACTTAGCTTTGGCCACCCGTCTGTCCTGATGGAGGAGCTGCCAGATCAGATTTCAATGAATGGCACTGCCAATTGAGAATTTTACTCTTTAAGTACATTTCAAAATAATTTTGCTTGTGAAAAGTCAAAAAGTATACAATCTTTTTAGCAGGAATTTTCTACTTTTGCAAAGATATTTGCAGGCGTCATATATGTTTTTTTGTGGGGCGGAAGAACCCAGACTTAATTGCTTAGTTGTGATTAGTGCTGATGATGATTCTCAGTGTGGAGTACTGATCATTTGAGCTGAATAGAACCCTGCAGTTTTCAATGTGATTCACATAAAAGTGCATGAGAAAACTGGTCCCTAATACCAGTAAAGAGGGATCTTTATGGTTGTATTTAATTCGGAAGATAATAGGACTGTTAAATATACAGATGTGAACTTTCAGTCTTAATATTCAAATGCCAAGGCTAGTTCAAGAAGCAATTTTACACATACATCCAGCAGGAAACTAGCAATACATATAGCACTCTTTAGTTAGTGAGAAATGAATTTAACTCCTAATTCTGCTAATAATTTCTAATAAATAGGGAAGACACATTCATGAAAACACAACTGCTCATTTTAACAATGGTGAACTGAAACGACTGTATTGGGAATGAGCAGTACTAGATTAATTCTATTTAAAGTGATGTTTTTAAAAAATAATTTGAGTAATTTTTCCTTCAGTTATATTTTTCAATCCACAGTTTAAAGAAAATTTTTGCTTTTCCAGGCTGGCATATTAGTATCCAAATCCTCTTTATCATACTTCCATGGGTTGTCCCATTCACTGCAGGGATAATACTTGTGTGTCTAAGATGGGTACATGATGCGATAGCAAACTTGCATCCAATCATTTACAAATCTGCATGAGCATAATAAAAATGTGCAGCACCTAGTAGCCATTTTTTTCCTTTTCTATTCTGCTTCACCGTACTTCTATATTTTAATACAATGTATTGCTGTAAGTGTTAAGAAAAGTCATTTTAATAATGAGGTTCATCCTCAGCTATGGCCAAGGAGCATCCACAGCACAAGTTATGGGTTTACCGTGCACAAGTGGTGTATAGCTCACCTTTCTACTGCCCCAAACCTGGGCCTGCTAGGTGTAGAGTAGTCCCCGGCTGTAACGACTGCTATAACTTAATTCAGATGCTAACTGCTCCAAAGGGGCTATATGGTAGTGAAACATCAGTGCAGTGTAGCCATGTTCTGACCATTCCCCCTTTGTTCAGGGCACATTTCCCTATGTAGGCATCAGTGATGAGATTTGGTGGAGAAGTTTCTATCCTGGCCCTGTGTCTTCAGTGGATTCCCCTTGCACTAGGATGAATCGCCCAGCTCAGATATGTTGGGTTCCTGGCCAGAATCCACCAGTGTTTCAGCACAAAGCATTAAGCACAGTTCAGGATCTCAACCAATGTTACTTAGCGTATTGCTGCCTTTGCTACTTATCTGAGAAACAGTGACACATATTCAGCACTGCCATATGCATATAGGAAAAGCATGTGGTGTATGGTATGTTTGTGAGGGAAGCATAAAGCCCTAATTTAGGTTTTCCCCTTTGTACTGTTTTGTGGGGGAGACTCCTTGACATGCTGAGGAAGGAGTATGTCATTGTCAATGGAAATGTACTGTGTGGGCTTTCTGGTATAGGTAAGAAGTGTTCCATAACTTGCTGTTATGTGTTGCTGTTAAATGGTTTGTGATAGGAGTTATTGCCCTTAACCAACCTCGCTCCCTTTTAAAAGTAGTTTTGCTTTCTGGACTGTCTGGGTTTCTAACAGTTTGTAGGTATTGGGAGGTTATTGAAAAAGGGGCAAGGATGCACTTCTGCCCAATTCCACCAACTCCCCAGATCATGTGTGGGGATGTTGAGGGAGCGGGGATGTTTGTGGTGGGAGAAACAGGGAAACAGTACAGTGAGGAGGGTAGAGGTGGTGAGAAAGTCTGTACTCACTATCTCCATCAAAATGGTCCCTGCATTCCTGCTCCTGTTCCACATCTGCTCCTCAGGGGCCAGACATGGCTCCTCAATAGAGCTGGCTGAAAAATGGAAGTTTTTCATGAAAATTTTCACATAAAATTTGTGCCTTTTGTCATTAAAAGAAATTGATTTTTGAAATTTTTCAACCAGCTCCACTCATCAAAGAGGAAAAGCCTCTCTGGAGGTCACAAAACTTTAACAGAAACTTAACCCCCCAGTGCTCAGGTTTGTAGTCCCTCAACCCAAGGCACTCCTTCCCTGTAAGCCCTGGAAGCAGGGCTTTCAACACAGAACAGTGGATCCCAAATGTTATTGGCCCACCCACCACCTTCTTAAACAATTGTTGTGAAGTGAATGGATGAAACATCAAACTCACCTATCTCCAGCAGGTGTCAATATAATGCCATATGATGGAATTTCTGGGTTTTGTGTTTTCTTTTTAAAAAACCTAGTAAATTACTCACATAAAAACTATGTTAAAAGAACATTTGTGAGGTTGCCAACTCAAGCACTCAAAAGTTAGGAAATGCCAAAATTAAGGTTGCCTATGCAACTTTAATTTGACTTCTGTGTGCATCTTCAATATATCATCTTTAATTACATGATCACATCATAGTTTTTTCACGTTGGTTTCATGATTAAGGCAGTTGAATGGCACCCTGGAGAATTGAATTCTATCTCAATGTCTTTCACAGAATTCCTATATGTAGGGCCCTACCAAATTCACGGCCATGAAAAATGCATCACGGACCATGAAATCTAGTCTCCCCCCCCCATGAAATCTGGTCTTTTGTGTGCTTTTACCCTATACTGTACAGATTTCATGGAGGAGACCAGTGTTTCTCAAATTGGGGGTCCTGACCCAAAAGGGAGTTGCAGTGGGGTCATGAGTAGCTATTTTAGGGGGGTCGTGGTATTGCCACCCTTACTTCTGTGCTGCTTTCAGAATTGGGCGGCCAGAGAGTGGCAGATGTTGGCCAGGTGTCCAGCTTTGAAAGCCGCGCCCCACCAGCAGCCGCAGCACAGAGATAAAACTGGCAATACCATACCGTGCACCCTTACTTCTGCATTGATGGCTTCAGAGTTGGGCAGCCAGAGAGCAGCCGCTGTTGGCCAGGCATCCAGATCTGAAAGCAGCACCCCACCAGCAGCAGCACAGAGGTAAGAGTGGCAATACCATACCATGCACCCTTTCTTCTGCATTGATGCCTTCAAAGGTGGGTGGCCGGAGAGTGGCGCCTGCTGACTGAGGGCCCAACTCTGCAGGCAGCAGCGCAGAAGTAAGGGTGGAAATACCATATCATGCTATCCTTACTTCTGCACTGCTGCTGGCAATAGCTCTGCCTTCAGAGCTGGGCTCCCGGCCAGCAGTCACCGCGCTCCAGCTGCCCAGTTCTGAAGGCAGGGATGCCACCAGCAGCAGTGCAGACGTAAGGGAGCAGTACCGCAACAACCCCCCACCCACAATAACCTTATGACCCCCAAACTCCTTTTTGGGTCAGGATCCCTATAATTACAGCACTGTGACATTTCAGATTTAAATAGCTGAAATCATGAAATTTACGATTTTTAAAATACTATGACCATGAAATTGACCAAAATGGATCATGAATTTGATAGTTCTGTTCCTATATGGTGATAGACAAGTCCACAACCAACAGTTTCACAGCTGATCACTGCGAGTTTCTCATTTGGAGTCTGATGTGCAGACAAACCTGATTTGCCAACTTCACAGCTGCTTCTGAACTTAATGGGAGCTTTGCTTGGAACATATAGTGCTATATGAGGATCAGTAGTCTGAAAAATCAGGACCTTGGTGTCTCCAATTGGGCATCCAGAATTAATGGATATTTTTATCTTAATTTCTCTGAGCCTCAGTTCCCAGATCATCTGATCTCACAGGAGTTTTGAAAATAAATAAATACATACATACTTGTAAAGTATTCAGATACTATAGTGATGAGCTTTATAGAAAATCCAACAAAGACATTCATTCTGTCTTCAGAACAGGGATTAAATACTGTGCAGTAAATAAGGCATGGGACCCCTCATTGGATGATTTGGAGAAAATAAAATATTGAATAGGTGAATGATGCTGGAGTCCAACGGAAAAAAAAGCATGTGATCCTGTAATTGAAGAGTATTATAATGCATCTGCACAATTGGGACAACGTTAATTCTGGTATTTCCTAATTTATGAGTTAACCTTAATAAATGGTATTTTAAAAGTGTGTGTGTGTGCGATAAAAGAGGTAATGTTGTTGAGCCTTTAATTTAATGTAATGAGTTTAGTGTTGTTAAAACCAGCATATTGAATATTCCAATTTGGAGATTAATTTGTTAATATTAGCATCCAATGTTGCTGCATAATAATTCTATATAAAACTGAGATGCTGGTGAAAGTCAGTAGGTGTCCATATGATATACTGTCATACTGTAACAATTTCTCATGTTTTCTAGCTTATTTTGAGGCATATTGTGATACCCTTACTGGCATTCAGTAGAAGCTTACTCCAGGTGAAGTCACACTGAAGTCAGTTCATAGACTAGGCTACTATCAGTCATGACCAACAGCATCACAGCCTGACTTTTACTTAGCCAGGGAGTGTCAGACCCTGTTTGTGGTATTTGTACTGTAACATTAAAACTTTTATTCTACGCGAAAGAGTTTGAGCCCCTCAGTTCCAACACTGTTTTCCCCCGAGATTTGCTATTTGATGCTGGGGGGAGTGTTTTATTAGAATCATATCACTGATGCATTCTTAAGAAACATGGTCTCAGATATATTAATCTAAGTTAGATGAAACACTATCTCCGCCCCCAGCCTCAGTATGCTTTCTTTTCTCATCTAGTGGCTGACCCTGCACAGCTTTTGCAGTAAAGGACCTGGCTCTTTTAGCTCAGGCAGTAGACACCCATGCTTTTAAACCTAGAGGTTCCATGTTCAATCCCAGCTGCCTACAAATCAACCCAGCAATATTGCATTACAAGTCGTGGCCCATGGGCTTGTAACACAGTGCTTCTAGCTGGGTTGACAGTAGAGAAAACTGATGACTAGAGCTACAGGGTTTTTTTGTTTCTTTTTTGTTTGGGTGCGAACGTGAAAAATCAAAAAAAGTAAATTCAGTTTCTCTTTCATTGAAATATTTTTGTTGTTCCTTTCCTTTCCCCCCACCCCCAATTTAAGTTTTTTCACACGTTTTTGTCTTTTTTATTTGTAAATGTAGTTCCATTCCTAAATGAAACTTAGTTTTGAAAGTAAAAGTTGAACCAAAATGTTTAGGAGTGGTAGAAGCATGTTTTATTTTGGAAATGGCGGAAATGAACTGTTTTGATGTTTTTTTTAAAAAAATCCCAACTTTTCTTTTTTTGGCCAACATTATTTTGATGAATTTACTATTCTTTTTTTTTTAAATATGTACCCAGCTCTAAGCATAACCTTTTACTACTTGAGCTAAAACACCCATTTTTTTCTTAGCCAAGGTTTTAGGAAGCTCATCAACTCCAGGCCCCGGTAAAACAGGGGGATAGACAGCAGCTCTGCATAAATATGAGTTCTATAGAGAACATGCACCAGTTGTATCTATGAATGTTTATGTTGGAACTCACAACTCACCTTGGTTTCATCACTGGAAATCTCTTTCACTCAGCCACTACTAACAAGGATAATAGAGTCTTTCATACCGCTCATGTATCTTAATGAATCACGATGAGGGAATGAGATGAATGGAATACTTGGCAAACTACAACATGTACTGTCCAAATGCAGTGTCGAGCCCATTGAGGCATATAATGTGCCCTAACCTTCCCAGCATTCATGCTTCTTGCAATTTGTAAATGGCCTTATGTGTCACAGAAGTGGGGTTTCCTTTTACTTCTTACAGATTACAGACCGATTACATGGATAAAGCAACTACTCCAGAAAACTTGGTTTCTATTGGAATATTTGAATGTGTCATGTTTGAGTGCCACTGGATGAAAATATTTATGTACTCATCCCAGTACTTGGACTATCAACCAGCTTTGAAGAATCCAAGGTATTCCAGTTATAGTTTGCCACATAATTATTGTGGCATATCTAATCTAAAGTACAGGTTCAGAAAGTAATCACTGGCACTTGTATATTTTAAAAAAATATTAATGGTAACATCTGAAAGCAGAAGTTGGGTAGTATCTTTTTCACCGTGGGATGTACAAAGATAAAGAGCAGCAGCCTAAAATTTAATCTGCTTCATAGCCTATGAAAAGAAATTGATGAATAGATTTATTTTGCTCTTTGTTAATCCATGATGGAGCTGGGTATATTTCATCCAAAGAAAGAGAAATAAATAGAAACAGCACAGTGAAAGATTATTTCAAATCTGACTTTCTAGTTGGTGATGTCCCTCACAACATATCAATATAGTATATTCTTTCCTATATTGATGTTAAAACATATTAGAAAAAATAAATATTGGCCTTCTTACATCTATTTGAGTTGACTCTAAAGAAACATCCTGGCTTTTAAAAATGGTCAATTAAGCACTTATGATTACAGAACCAAAGAACTGCAGCATTTCTTACAGAAGATACTTAAGGTTTAGCATGACAAATAAATCAGCAAGCATATTTTAGAACAAGAAAATGGCTAGACATTAGTAATAAGCAGACTGAAAAAATCATGAAAACAATTAAAAATATTTATAGACTATGTTTCATGAAACCAAAATAATACTCATTTTTTCAGGAGATGACTATTTACTGTAAATAATACAGTTAATGCCATACATTCATCATATCCCACATTAATTAGTTTTTTTCTCTCTGTCAGAATCTATGAAGCAGTTTTAAGTAGCAATGTCAACAACAGTTAACATGATTAAAACTGCATTCCTATTAAGAATTTTATCCCAACTTGTATTAATATTTATTTTAAAATGCTTCTGTGTTGTGGAACCATCTGTTTTTTTGCTTGTTATAGTACCTACGTTTTACAATCATAGGACCCCAGGGAGAGTTTCACCTTTGTGTGTGTGTGTGTGTGTGTGTGTGCGCGCGCGCGCTATTACAGGTATTCAACAATTCATTCAAAATAAATATTTTGTCTGAAATTTGGACATTGTATCTAAGAGGAAAATGTTCCTAAACTTTTAAAACTGAAATCTCTCAACAAATGTTCTAATTGTGTTATTATCCTTGTTGGCTGTATGTTTGCTTGAGTAACCTTCTTGTAAAGATCCCTGGATTTTTATAAAGGAAGGGGGGAAAAAGACACCAGCATTGTCAAAAAGTCACATTTTTGTATTTATCTAAGAAACCTCACTAGAAATGCAGCTGAGGTGCATTTAAAAATATGACTTTCAAATCACCTTTTGAAGAGAACTGAAATCAATTAAACAATAAGCATGTTCTCATTTACAAAAGAAATCAATCAGCTGTCATTTTTGATTGATTATTCTGGGATAGAGTGGTGTACAATCTATGAATTTATTACACATTATTCAACTCCCATAAAAACTGCATGTGGATTAAGCATGACAAGTCTCATAGTAAATGGACAAAAAATTTAGTTTCCCTTTTGAAGTCTTGGTTCTAGCATGTGATCATCTGCTCTTGATTTGGCAGGTCATTTCTGTTAAGCACAAAACTATATTACTTTCTAATAAAGGTCAAGGAAATAAGTATTACAAAATATAACATTTTTAAAGACATTTTATTGTGTACAGGAGGTCCATCTGTTTAGTCAATAGGGATTTTTCTGGAGGGGAACCACAAGACTGGGTGATATTAAACAAGACTGAAAATAATACATATTTACACCAATATGGGACAAGTGTGAGGATAGGTATAAATACAAATATTTTATATAAAAATGGGAGTTTTTCGAAGAAGGAGAATATATCACCATTTGCATTCAATATTTGTTAATGTACCGCACACATACTTTAGGAAGGACCAAATCTGTGTCTTTACTTAGGCAAAACGTCTACTAAAATTTCAGTAGGAAGGAATAGGGCCTGATATTTGGCCTGAAATATTACAACGATTTGTAAAACTCTGAAGAAGACCTGAAAGTGTCCAAACTAGCTGAACAATTATTTAGTATAAGTAACAACAAATCCCTACAATACACAAAATCTGTGGTGTATACAAAAAATCATGAGGTCTGTATTGTGTAATGTAATAGGATGTAATTATGAAAAGTTATATCCATACTCATTCCATAAGTAGCAGTGATATCCATGTGATACTTTACAGAACTATGTGATTAATTGCATTTATCATGTACTTTAGATCATCTCATCTAATGTCTGCTAATACATTGCCACTGGGACTACTACTAACATTCCCAGCCTCTGAGTAGATGCAGTCTATTAAATAAATGAAATAATAACAGTGAAAATCGGGGCACAATGGGAGTGGTGAAATACGATTCACTAGTGGAGGGCAGGTTGATGGAGGTATGTTAAGAAATGAGAGTAGAGATGTATGGTCTATTGTGGATGGAGGTAAGACCTGTCAGTTTATATTACAGTTGCAGGTCAGCAGATTTTCATCTGTCAAAACACTTTCCGAGGTTTGGTCACTGTGGGTCTGGTCTTCTGGTTTCAGTTCTTTTAAGATTTTGGGAACCAAAACCAACACATTCTAGTCACCCTGGTTTGCTTGTAGTTGACAAAAACTCAAATTCTATAGGAAACTAACGTGAACTCTTGTGATTTGCATGAAAATTGCAAGGTTGCCATACTTCTCCCTATCTGCAGAACTGCCTTTCTCCTGCCAGGCTTCTGGGACCCTCTTACTTTATGAAGTGTTTGGGATGGGGAGGTGGCTGCCCATTAGCCTATTAGTCTCTCCTTTGTCTCTGATGTGGTCGCTGGCTGGCTTCTTCCCTTTTTTTCAGGTTGGAAGTGGCTATTTAACCCACTTCCCTCTACCATGAGTCTTCTAGGGTTTGCCAGAGATATACGTCATTCCCTTCCACATACACTGAGGATAGATATTCTGCCCAATTAGCAACAAAGAAACTTCCACTGATACTCTTCCACCTATCACTTGTTTCAACAGGAACATGGAATTCTTCAGACTAGAATCACAGAATCATAGATCTGAAAGGAGTCTGAGGAAGTCATCTAGTCCATTACCCTGCTTTGAGTTAGGATTACGTATATTTAGGTCACCCCTGAGAGGTATTTGTCTAACTTGTTCTTAAAATCCTCTTATGACAGGGATTAACATAAGAACATAAGAAAGGCCATACTGGGTCAGACCAAAGGTCCATCCAGCCCAGTATCCTGTCCACCGACGGTGGCCAATGCCAGGTGACCCGGAGTGAGTGGACCCAACAGGTAATGATTAAGTGATCTCTCTCCTGCCATCCATCACCCCCCTCTGACAAACAGAGGCTAAGGACACCATTTCTTACCCATTCTGGCTAATAGCCATTAATGGAGTTAACCTCCATGAATTTATCCAGTTCTCTTTTAAACCCTGTTATAGTCCTAGCCTTCACAGCCTCCTCAGGCAAGGAGTTCCACAGGTTGACTGTGTGCTGTGTGAAGAAGAACTTCCTTTTATTTGTTTTAAACCTGCTGCCCACTAATTTCATTGGGTGGCCCCTAGTTCTTTTATTATGAGAACAAGTAAATAACTTTTCCTTATTCACTTCCTCCACACCACTCATAATTTTATATACCTCTATCATATCCCCCCTTAGTCTCCTCTTTTCCAAGCTGAAAAGTCCTAGCCTCTTTAATCTCTCCTCATATTGGACTCGTTCCAGACCCCTAATTATTTTAGTTGCCATTCTCTGAACCTTTTCTAATGCCAGTATATCCTTTTTGAGGTGAGGAGACCACGATTGTACGCAGTATTCAAGATGTGGGCGCACTATGGATTTGTATAAGGGCAGTAAGATATTAATTTCAACACAGTTTTAAATATTCTAGTGCAGCAATATTTAATTGTATTCAAGAATAGTCGATAAAGATGAAGCAGATGACTTCATTGCTTAAAAAGTTTTACAAACTAATAAAAATCTATACTATCAATCCAAAATGACCTGCAAAACTCAAGGGAAAAGTGAACATGGTCTCTTTTCTCTTTCCATTTATTCTACCAGAGACAATATAATTTTTGAATTTCATGACAGCTCTATTGCATTTTGTTTCACGAGTTGTCGGTGTGTTATGGGTACCTTCAACCAGAAATATTCTTTTATCAAGACTGCGTGGTCAAGATTTTTTCCGTCATCCTGCTATGCCACTATAACTAGAAAAAGATACAATAGCAAATATAGCAGGTAGAAAACAAACCACAATTACATTTTAACAGGAATGAATGAACCTTTAAAAATGCACGATTAAACTGTTTACATCTCATTCACAGATCATTTACTTAAACCTCCTCAAAACTGCTTGATTTTATTGAGACAGGGGAAAACTCCCAATAAATAATTGTGGTATTAATTTGAGTTACAGGCAAGCTAATACAAAAATAACAATCAATGTCTTAATGCTTGATTGCATTACCCTTCCTCACACTGAGTAATATTTACCCTGCAAGAAGTCCCATTTAATTGAGTGATACTACTTGGGAAGTAATGTAAGCAACAGTGGCAGTA
The DNA here is from genome assembly GCA_037349315.1 of Chelydra serpentina. NCBI lineage: Eukaryota > Metazoa > Chordata > Testudines > Chelydridae > Chelydra > Chelydra serpentina. The sequence continues at coordinate 74,864,290 of JBAIAC010000004.1, forward strand.
TGGGGCCTCATATAAAGATATTGTTCATACATTTCCTGTGTAAACATAGATTATGTATGTTATACTATTCAAATATTCATACAGAAGAGAGAATACCGGGGGAAACTATAGTCTATCTGGTTATTTTAAAAGTGTACTCTCCAAAGGTAAGCATGCCAAAAAGAGTTAATGCACATTTATGGTAAGTATTTTGAATGTTTTGTTTAGAAAGTATACTATACAGAACAGTTAACTTAAAAGGATCAAGTACATGTGGGAAGGAAGATTATCAGAGGAGACTGCAACTAAGGAAATGTTTTGCAGATGTACTGCATTTAAATTAATAAAATCTCATTAGGTTTTATGTTTGCCAATAACGGCTGAAAAAGTTACCATACATTGTAGGAACAATTACCCAAATCTTCACTGTCTCATTAGGTTTGTCATACTGTTTTCATTATAATACATTAGAACTTGCAAGTGAGCTTTCAGTAATGACATATTGTTCCAATTCTCCTTTCAGCAGGCTCTAAGATATTTTAGTATTTGTATTATAAGCCAGCAGGTGTCTACACTTTGGTTTTTTCTGAATCAGTTTTATACACAGTCCTCCAGACACAGAACGGAATGCAAAAGGGCTTTCAACAACCACATAAAAATGAGTCTGATTAGAGTAAAGCAATGCATACTATTTTTTATGTTTTTATGATAATTCAAGGCACTAAAAATGTGCACCTTAAGTGTATATGTCTATTCCTGTAAGTCCTGTTAGGAAAGCTGTATTAATGTAGATAAACCATGTGATATATAAAATTTGCAGATTTGCATAACAAATGGAAGGCATAAAGCTGATTTGAATATCTAAGGCATTATAAACTTCAATGAGAACAACCAACACTGTTTGAGCTTCTAAGGCACTTACATTTAAATGAGTAAGATTTAAAAATGATATGATTTTAAAAATGCTTTGAAGCTCCTTATTAAAGGTCTTAGGCAGCTCAAGGTTAAAATAAATATTGGATTTAAAATAGAAATCACTTAGCATTGCAATGGTGTGTACATTTATAGCTATTTGGGATAAATGTCACTTGACCTTCAAAAAACAAAGAACTGCTGCATATGCTATTCCTAAGAAAGTATTTTGATATTCAGAGAGTGATCAACACTAAAGCTACTAAACATTTTGCATTCAAAATCATTTTTCAATGAAAAAATAACCATTTTTCTGGGAAAAATGTGGAAAATTTTAATTTCAATCAAAATTTTCTAATATGTAATGGGGTTTTAGTCCCTTTTCCCTCCATTTAAATGTTTGGCCCTTACAAAAGGGAGAAAAAGAAAAAAGGGAAAGAAATTGGGGAAAAAAATGAATGATTGACATTTTTTACAGAAAATTTTGAGAAAAGCAGCCTTGGTAGTATAGGGCATTTTTAATCTCCTTTAATCCTGTGATTGCCATGATATAAGAGTTGAGAAGGAATAGGAGAGATATGTCTTTGTAATATGAAATCTCTTTACCAGTATGAGTTTTACACCTACACCAACCAACCAATCCATGTTAACTGAGCACATATGGTAGACAATAAGGAATCACCACAATAAACCATTTCCTGAAGAATCACTATGTTTAAAGTTGAATCTGTGACATATGATTACATGCCATATGCTTTGAGGCATAACAGAGATGTAGTTCAGCACATTCTGGAAAAAAGGAGATGGTAGAGGACTCTGCAGAACATGTCCCTACCTCCTTAGAGAGTCTCCTAATTAGCAAAGAGGGAGCTAATTAGTCAGCCAAATTCCATTCTAATCACTGCAATATTTTTTATTATAGATTCATAGATTCAAAAGCCAGAAAGAAACCACTGTGATCATCTAGTCTGACCTCCTCTATAACACAGACCATAGAACTTCCCCAAAATAATTCCTTGACCATATCTTTTAGAAAGACATCCAATCTTGAATTTAAAGTTGCCAGTGATGGAGAATCCAGCACAATGCTTGGTAAATTATTCCAGTGGTTAAATACTTCAGTGTAAGAAATATATGCTTTATTTCAAGTCTGAATTTGTCTAGCTTCAACTTTCAGCCATTGGACTGTGTTACACCTTTATCTGCTGGAGTGAAGAGCCAACTATTAAGTATTTGTTCCTCATGTGGATACTTATACACTGTGATCAAGTCACTCCTTAACTTTCTCTTTGTTAAGATAAATAGATTAATCTCCTTGAGTCTATCACTATAAGACATGTTTTTTCTAATCCTTTAATCATTCCTTGGCTCTTCTCTGAACCCTCTCCAACTTTTCAACATGTTTCTTGAATTGTGGACATCAGAACTGGATACAGTATTCCAGCAGCAGTTGTGTCAGTGCCAAATGCAGAGATAAAATAACCTCTCTACTCCTACTCAAGATTCCCTTGTTTATGTGTCCAAAGATCGTATTGGCCCTTTTGGCCACATGAGTCACTGCTTCCCAGGCTAGTGTCCCCCATCCGGTGAGTATGGCTTACTCTAGATTTGTTAAAATACATATTGTTGGCTTGCATCCAGTATCAAGCAATCCAGATCAATATAAGTGACCAGTTCTCTTCATTATTTACTACTCCACCAATTTTTGTGCGATGTGCAAACTTTATCACTGTGAATTTTGTTTTGTTTAACATTGAAAAAATGTTAAATAGTGTAGGCCCAAGAACCAATCCCTGTGGGATCCCACTAGAAACATACCCTCTCCAAGATGATTCCATGTTTACAATTACATTTTGAGACCTATCAGTTAGCCAGCTTTTCATCCATTTAATGTGTGCATATGTATCGTCCTTCACTCTAGAAGCCATAGATTTCTTCTTTTGTCCCTTTGCTTCCCTTATCATTTTTTTATTTATAGCTTCTCATTTATATTCAATACATCATCTTCCCCTTTCTTCCATTTGTTATATATAATTTCTTATAATTTTTAATATCTGCCTTTACTGCGCGTTTAAATCAAGTCCGTTTTTTAACCATTATGGCTTAACTCGAGCTAGGAAAGTATGCTTAAACAATGCCCAATTATCATTCACCTTTTTCTGTATAAATTCCTCTTCCCAGCTGATCTGGCTTATAATTGTTTTCAGCTTTGGGATATTGACCCTTTTAAAGCAACAAGTAGATGATAGATAGATAGATGGATAGATAGATGGATAGATCTTTGTGTGAACTTTATTCTGTTTGTACATTATAAATGTGATCAAGTAATGATCACTTATACCTAAGCTACCATTAGTTTTTAGTTCTGTGATCAGTTCCCCATTTTGTATGAAGGCAAGATCTAAAAATAGAATTCCCCGAGTGAGCTAAACACGTTCTGAGTTAGAAAAGTGTCATGTATAATATTTAGAAATTCCAAGGATGTTTTAGTACTGACAGCATTAGTTTTGGCCCCTTTTTATACCAGACAGAATATCTTAAGGGAAGATAGAAATAGAAGTGCAATCCTGTTGGTGAGAAAAAATTACAAAATTTCATCCCAGAGGCAAATATGAGTAATTGTGAAAAAAATATGTTTGACTAGACAGAAAAAATGTAGCCTTTTCAATAAGAGTTCAGTTTAAACCAGGGGTCTAAAACACGCGGCCTGCGGGCTGCATGCGGCATGCAGAGGTCTTACCTGCGGCCCGCCGGGCTCCCCGCCTGCCCCCCCCTTTTTTTTATACCCCCAGGCAGTTCCCGCCACCAGACAGCTGTTCTGGCAGCGGGAACTGCCTGGAGGTTTTTTTTTAAAAAGGGGGGCGCGGGGAGCCTGGTGGGCCACAGGGAAGAGCTCTGCGGTTTCTAGGAGGCATGGGGGAGGAGCGGGAAGCTGTGCGCACAGGGGAGGAGGCAGAGAAGGGGCGGAGAAGGGGCAGGGCCTAATGGAAGGGGTGGAGTGGGGCGGGGGCAGCAAGGGGGCGGGGTCAGTGATGTGGCCCTCGGGCCAATGCACTAGTCCTCATGCGGCCCGCATGGTAATTTGAGTTTGAGACCCCTGGTTTAAACAGTTCACTGCCATTGTTGCATCTCAATTTAAAATATTTATAACTTTACAACACCGTACAACAACTTGCACAACTAACTCACTGCTCACTTCATCTTCTGCATGATGGCCACCTTTGCCCCATTACTTATTACCACATCAATACCCTTGTGTCTAGTAGTTTTTAGTTTATATGTTTCTTGATACTCTAATTTTGTCTTGCTTTTCCATAGACTTTAATTAAGCTTTTCCATCATGGTTTATAGATGTAGCAAGCTTTTTATTTTGTTATTTTTTTAAAGCAAATCTGCTCACCTAGCAAGATGACCCAAGCTTTCAAATTCTACAAAAAGTCCATTTCTTCACCTCATGCCTTGAATAAGAGAGCTAACAGCAATAAAAATAGAAGAACTAAATATGTCTGTGATCTTTCTTTTTAACATGAGATATTTATTAACTATTTATCTTCATTGTTAACTGAGAAACTACGTTGTTTATAGATAAAAATATAATTTCTCATACATTTAAGATGGATGTATGAGAATAGCAGAATGCAAATATAGTCAGTTGGGCCCTGACTTGGCAAAGCATTTAGGTTTATGCTTAAGTTCATCAACATTCAGGAAAGCTTAAAAATAAGCACTTTTTTTTTTAATCAGAGCCTTATTCAGGGAACGGCAGTGACCTTTATATTTAGGTTGCCTAATACAGTCCGCTATAAAATTCTCTGACATTTAGCAGGTGGATAGTCCTGTGATCAAGGAGGTGCTTTTGGCTGGCCTTATAAAAATCTATTCCGATTTGGTCAAATTATAAATTCCTGAAAACTGTCATCTGCATTTTGCTCACTACAGCTCGTTCCTGGCTTGCTACCAAAAACTAGCAACAATCTATTAGCACTCTGTATGCCCTGCTCTAGCATCTTCTTATGCAGAACTAAGCCTACAGATAGGACATAAGCAAAAAAATTCTATTGTTGGTACTGACCTTCCCTCCACAATAAAAATACTATTTGATGTAGAGGAAGATGCACTGGATTGAGAGCCAAGAAAACATGAATTCCACACTCACTTCTACTTCCTGGTGTTATTAATTTTGTTACCTTCTTTTTGCCTCACTGTGAGGTTACTTAAACTGGGAATGGAACCCATATCTCTAATATGGCATACTTAAGTCTCAGATATTTTCCATGCTGCCTCTTGCAAAGAATCTACTAATTTGTACTTGGCTCTACTGTCTGTAAAATAAGGCAATTTCAGCATATGAAACCTTCTTTCCAGCATATTACATGTCACCCACTAACAGCTAATCCACACAGGATAATAGCTTTTTTCTACCATTGGCTAGTGTAGTTACATCTTTAGCTAAACTGGCCTGTTCCTGAGGTGCAGGGTGAAGCCCTGTTGTTAATGTAGGATAGTTATAGGTGTATGTGATACAATTTGTATTTGCCTTTTTCTCTTTTAAAAAAAAATCTAGAAAATTAAAGTTTATTTTATAGAATGTTATCAAGGTTTCATTGTCAACCACTTAAATTTAGGAATCAACACAATGAAGACTGATCATACAACTTTAATTCTGCCCTGTGTGCATACGTTTTAGGATAGCCTTTAAAGACACAACCACTGTGTAAGCGGGGTTGGACTCACCCCTGCGGCACCTCCTGCTGGTCTCCATCGGGAATTAGCTCACTAGCCTCCGGAGCGCCCTCTACAGGCCGGTGATCCACCTGACCGCTCTGGCCGCATGTCCCTCCCAGGACCCCGGTGCCCCTTTAACTGGGGTGCTGCCCCCTGGCAGTACCCCCCAGATCTGGGTCTCCCCTCGCCAGGGGAACCCCCACCCACTATCCCCACCTCGCCTCAGTCATAGGCTACTGCCAGTCTCCAGCTAGCCCACGTGCCCTGGGGCAAACTGCATTATAAGCCACTCATCACAGGCAAAGGGGGTTTGGACCTGCTGCCTCAGCCTACCCGTGGGCTGCCCCCTGCAACTCCTGTACCCAGTTGGCCACATCCTGGGGTTTTCTCAGGCCGGAGCTCCCCAGCTCCCTTAGCCTTTCCCCAGCCCTGCTTCACTCAAGGTACCCTGCTTAGCCCTTGCAGTCAGGCCCTTCTCCCTCTAAAGACAGAGAGAGAGTGTCCTTTGCTCCAGGCCCAATGCCCTCTTATAAGGGCCAGCTGGGTCCTGATTAACTGGCCACAGCTGTGGCTGCTTTGCCAATCAACCCAGCTTCTCAGCCCTCTCCCAGGGCTGTTTCCAGCCCCTCATGTCAGGAGCGGGGTGCCATCCTGCTACACACTGCATCATAATATGTACACACAGGATATAAAGTTAAGGTTGTATAGGTAACTCTAATTCTGGCATTTTTAAACTTCTGAATGCTTGATTCTCCAACCTTAATAATATTCTCAGAACTCAGTGTTTTTGCTTTTTTTATGTAATTAAAATTATGTTCTAATTAAACAATAGAAGGATCATTATTTAAGGCATGCTTATTCCATTCAGAAAACCAGCATGTGCAACCTTTACTCAGGTCTAGGGAGCGTTTACGAACAGCCTCAATGGGGCCACCTGAATAAGAACTCACCCGCATGAGTAAAGTTTGTACATCTGGACCCTTAATAGGCACAATAATGTGACAGCCACATTTCTGAGCTACCTGTTACTTGTGTGCACCAGTCACCTTGTATTTAGAGATGAAAACTGAAATGAAACCTCTTTATGCCTGTAGTAATATTTTAGACCATGCACATCCTTTGGAACATACTTCTTAGACTGCCAAAAGCCACCTATGGGCTCTTGCCCTTAAAATGTACCACAAATTACCACATCAAAGACATAAAAATGAGAAGGTTAGAAAACTTCAAATATGGGGAAATGATTTTTAAGTGCTAAAAAGATTTTTTTTACTACTTTAGTTCCATAAATTGATACTTATTTTCCTAAACTACTAACTTAAATAGAAAAAAATAACAAAAGATCCAAAATAGAACATTTAAAAATAAAATTTTGTGCTAGTACAATAGTGTAAGATTTGATTTAGCTGGATCACATCTAAAAATAGCTTTACAATTCCGTATGAGTTGTGGCTGCAGTTTTCTTCTCTTCACAATGATGAACACTATGAAAAACACCCTGTCTGGTTATCTTCATAGAGGACTTAAGGAAAAGGTGAAAATACTGGTCCTGATTATCTTTTCACTTACACCTGTGTAAGTCAGGAGTAACTCCACCATGGTCAATGCAGCTACATTCATTTACAGCCAATATTAATGAGAGCAGAATCAGACTAACTTCCTTGTATGTGAGAAATTGATACGGTTTTGCATGCTTCTACTAAATTTAAATGTACAGTATTACATCAAGTTTGTAAACTTCATAATATAGATGTGGGTTTGATGTTTTATTCATATGTCACCTCCAAAAATATTATGAGACGGATGAAAGAATTGGGGCCTAAAATTAGGCCCATCGGTATTTAGTTAGGGCTCAATCCAAAGCACATTGAAATCAATAGAAAACTCATTGTCATCAGTGGGTTTTGGATCATGCCCTTATGCTATTAAATCAGTCACAGACTCATAGGGCTTGTCTTCACTACCGGGATAAGTCGACCTAAGTTACGCTACTCCAGCTATGTGAATAACATAGCTGGGGTCGACGGAGCTTAGGTCGACTTATCCTGGTGTCTTCACTGTGCTGAGTCGATGGGAGACACTGTCCGGTTGACTTACCTTACTCTTCCCAGGGAGCTGGAGTATGGGAGTCGACGGGAGAGTGCTCTGTCATCGATTGAATGGGTCTTCACTAGACTCACTAGATTGACACCTGCTTCATCGATTACAGCAGCGTCGATCTCCCCAGTAGAGAAGACAAGCCCATTGAAATGTAGAGCTGCAAGGGATCTTGGGAAATCATCCAGTCCAACCACCACTGCTGAGGCAAGATGAAATAAAACTAGAAACCATCCCTGACAGGTGATTTTTGAGAGGATTTTCTTTTAAGGGATTCTCAAAAGCACTGAGCACTATGAAACTCCCATTGAAGGCAGTGGGAGCTACTGGTTGCTCAGCCATTTTGAAAATCAGGTCACTTATTTAGAACCCTAAGTATGGACTTAGGAAATATGGAAATGCTTTTGAAAATGCATAGCCTGTTCTTTCAGAGCCAGATCCGACAAGGTGATGAGTACCGTTGTCTCCAATTAAATTAAGTGGGGAGCTGAGGATGCTAAGCATTTCGCAAGACTGTACTGTTAATGTTACAAAACAGAACATTCACTTTAGTGATATATTCAAGGCCTTATATTCACATCTTGGTTTTCACGTTCCACTAGGGACACCATACAGCAAGTGTAAGAAAAATTAGCAAAACCTAGATACAAATCTGTGAGACTGAAAAGGGCATTAAATAAATGAAATTGCTTGTGGCTTGTAGTGAGTTACAAGTTTTGGAGACTATGCAAGAGAACTGTGACATAACTCACTATGGCTTCTGGTGCTAATAAGTTATGAGGCACTCACATGTATGAGATAAACCCCATAAGTTACTGAAGTCTATATCATCTCTTCCTTAAAATTGTGGACATGTGAAATTGCTGAAATTTAGCTCAAAACCCAAAAAGTTCAGCCATAAAACCGAGATCAGCAAATATATTGATTCTGCTGTCTTTTTTTTCTTTTTGTCGTTGTTATTGTTGCTATCCCTTCTCCTGTTAACATCTGTGTGATTTTTGTATTGTTGTTTTTATCTTCTGTTTATTGGCCATACCTTATTTGTAGATACTGAGGCAAATATTAAAATAAGACAGGTTTCACACAGCTTTAGCAGTAATCACGTTAGTTAGACATCATCTTGCATGCTTTACTTCCATCACTGAAATGTATTAATACAATCCAAAGGCAAAGCAGCTGAGAGATTAAAAATTCTACTTACAGAGGGCTAGATTCAGCCTTTAGGCATAACACTGTGTTAGGGAAAGAGAGAGTCACATTTATTCTCTTGCTTCCTCTTTGCCTCAGGGGGAAGTTATTTTACTATAGCTCTCTACGGTATACAGCTTACCTCCCACTTGCCAGCTGTGCTGACCTGCACATTGTGGGGAGTGGAGATAAAACTCCATTTACTCCTTACCCCTCTCCTCCCTGCCTCCTCTTCACCCACCTGCTTGTGCGGAAGAAAATAGGGTTTGAAGCCCCAGTTCCACCCCCTCCCCCAAGATCTGCAATGAAGGAGCCGCAATATGGCCACATGGGAGAGCTGGGGTGAGAGTGAGAGTACATTTAAGGTCAGTCACAATTTTATCTATAGTTTACCACAGTAATATAAACAAATCCCAAAGTAATTCAATAAATCTTTCCTCTGTAGCAAAAGGTTCATAGATTCTAGGGCCATAAGGGAGCATTGGGATCATCTAGTCTGACCTCCTGTAAAACACAGGCCATAAACCTTCCCCTAAATAATTCCTAGAACATATCTTTTTTAAAAAATCCAATCTTGATTTAAAAATTGTCAGTGATGGAGAATCTGCCACAACCCTTGGTAAGTTGTTCCAGTGGTTAATTAATCTCACGGTTAAAAATGTCTGAGTTTGTCTAGCTTCAACATCCTGCCATTGAATCATGTTATACCTTTCTCTGATAGACTGAAGAGCCCATTATTAAATATTTGTTCTCCAGGTAGATACTTGTAGACTGTAATCAAGTCACCCCTTAAACTTCTCTTTGTTAAACTAAATATTTGAGCTCTGTGAGTCTATCACTATAAGGCATGTTTTCTAATCCTTTAATCATTCCCATGGCTGTTCTCTGAATCCTCTCCAAGTTCTTGAATTGTGAACACCAGAACAGGGTACAGTATTCCAGCAGAGGTCACACCAAAGCCAAATACAGATGTAGTATAAGATCTTTACGCCCACTAAAAACTCTCATGCTTATAAATCCAAGGATTGTATAACCCCTTTGGCCACAGCATTGCACTGGGTGCTCATGTTCATCTGATAATCCACCATGACTGCACAGATTTATATATTTAGACTTTAAGGTCAGAAGGGACGATCTTGAACATCTAGTCTGACCTCCTGCACATTGGTGCCCACAGAGTCACTGCTTCCCAAGATAGAGTCCCCAATCCTGTAAGTATGGCCTACATTCTTTGTTTCTACATGTATCCATTTACAATTAGCCATATTAAAATGCACAATTGTGCCCAATTTATCAAGTGTATTAGTGACTTGTCCTCTTTGTTATTTACCACTCCCCCAATTCTGTGTCATCTTTATCACTGATAATTTTATGTTTTCTTCCAGGTCATTAATAAAAATACTAAATAGTGTAGGGCCAAGAACTAATCCCTGCTGTATCCCACTAGAAACACACGTGTTCAATGTTGAGCTTTTGAGATCTATCATTTAGCCAGTTTTTAATCCAATTCATGTGTGCCATATTAATTTTCTCTTTCTGGTTTTTTAATGAAAATGCCATGCAGTAACAAGTCAAATGCCTTTTAGAGAAAGTATATAAAAGAGTATAACAGTGTTCAAAAAAAAGCACTAGATAAATTCATGGAGGACAGGCTCCTCAATGGCTATAAGCCAGGATGGGCAGGGATGGTGTCCCTAGCCTCTCTGCCAGAAACTGGGAATGGGAAACAGGAAATGGATCACTTGCGGATTATGTATTCTGTTCACTCTCTCTGAAGCACCTGGAATTGGCCACTGTCGGAAGACAGGATACTGGGCTAGTTGGACCTTTGGTCTGACCCAGTATGGCCGTTCTTATGTTCTATATTACATCAGTACTATTACCTTTATCAACCAAATTTATAATCTCATCAAAAAAGATATCAAGCTAGGATAGGATATATTTAGATAAACTTGATTGGAATTACCCTTCTTTAATTCTTCATTAATCAAGTCCCATATGAGCCTGCCATTAGCTTGCCCAGGATCGATGTTAGACTAACAGGCCTATACTTACCCTGTTCATCCTGTTTACACTTTTAAAATATTAGCACAACTTTAGCTTTCTTTCAGCCTTCTGGAACTTCCCTGGTTTTCCAAGGCTTATTGAAAAATCAACATCCACGGTCCAGCAAGCTCCAAGCCAGCTCTTTTAAAACTCTTGGATGCAAGTTATTCAGACATGCTGATTTAAAAATGTCTAACTTTAATAGCTGTTGCTTAACATCCTCCTGAGATTATTAGTGGAATAAAAGATAAAGGTGTGAAAGTAAATTCATAATAAATGTATGAGTTTTTTTGAAGATGAGAGTCAAGTATTTCTGGTTATTCTTCATATAATATACTGAGGGTTAAACTTATCACTGTTTCCTGCCATAGCACCTAAGCATACACTACACCTAATCTGCTTTATGTGGAAAGATGGAACATAATATATTATCAGGATTACAATCTGGGGAGGTTTAATTTATAACAAGGAACATTCTTTTCCCAAAGGGTTATTGGGATGTGGAACTGAGTCACTTGATGTCTGAGTAAATAACCATGGGACACATGCTTAGTAGTAGGCTTCAATGGAAATACACTGATTTACACCAGCTGAGCATCTGTCCTAATTAGTTTAAGGGAGAAAGAAATGCATTCTCACAGACATGAAGGTATTGAGGGCACTATCCTTGGGGGAGATCCAGGAGTTGTTTTGCTTCAGGAAGACACAATGCTTCCAGAAGAGCCTAGTGCATTCACTGGACACTACTTAGAAGAATGCAGTGGTTCAATTGCAACCAAGTAGCTCCATTGGACAATTAAGGGAGAGACAAGGCTATGACCTTACATCTGCCCACCTTGGTGATACTACAGGGCGGTGGGGTGGGGAGTAGTCCTTGGGCATTGTGTCAACCCCCAGAAGGTTGAAAGGCTTGAGCCCTTTCTTAACTGTGTGTCTTTGTAAGATTATAAATTATTATAAATTAAGTTGGAGATGTTTGCAGAATAGAGAGATGCACCTATCACCTGGCAGGAAGATAGAGTCGGTGGATGTTTGGGACTCTTTTACTACAAGTTCTTTGTTTCAGTAATTTTTCAATTACTCTGGGTCCTTGCTGATGAAGTTTTTGCTAACAAAGGGTGAAGAATTTACCCGATACTAGACAGTTTTTTTATGTCATTACAGATTCGGCCCTCAGATTCATACAAGGTATTTCACCTTGAATGTAATGGGAGTCACACACTGATGCCTAAGTAGAGGACACATCTTTCCTTGTAAAGTAACATTCCGTCATACAATACCAGTAGATAGAATACTTTACACATATATTTACAGCTTGCAGCAGGTACTGAAGACCTAATACAATTGAGTCTATAGTGTTTGTGAAATGTCAGTGCAAATACCATAAAGCATTACTGCTGAGTTACCAAGAACAGATTTGTTCTATTTCTTTTGCAGATTCATAATGCGGGGTAACAGGCATTGCAATATAACATGATATATATTTTAATATGAACATAAAATTTTGTCCACTGAGAGTTTGTGATCAAGCAAGGCTTAAGAAGTTATCTTCTTGCTAGACTAGTGGTTCTTCAGTATTTCTCATTCATTTATCTGACCCAAAAAAAGGCAACGGCGGTAAGTCTATGGAGTTTATGAATCCATGTGCTCCCATCGACATTACACCTTTCCTTCCTCCTCCTCCCCCCCTTTGTGTTTGACACTCACCTGTCATGTTTTGCCCCTAGTTAGATTGTAAATTCTTTTGGGGTGGGGACTTCCTTCTGTTTTATGATTGTGCAGCAACAAGCACAATGGGGTTCCATGCTTAATCGGGATGCCTGAGCACTACTATAAAACAAATAATAATAGTAATTATTAATAGCAAAAGAATGTAGGAATAAATAGTCTTTTCACCTTTTTTTTCCAGCAGCATTTTTGATATCCGTTTTTCCATTATATCACCTGCTGTTTTGCTTCATGTTGCCAAAATGTTCTGTTTATTTTGCTAATTCTATCATGGTAATGAACAGCAGGTGAAGGCCGTATATCTCCTTGCTAGCTTTCAGCTATGTGTGGACTTCACTGCAGCATATCCAAGTGGTAGAATACGGCTAATACAATTCTAGCCTATATGGAAAATGTCAGATTGGTTTTAAATTCTAGATTGCTTGCTCTAATTCATGGGCACGGGAACTAGAGGTATGAGGGGTGTTGCAGCACCCTCAGGTATTGCGTGGGGTCCTGGCTACTGACCCCCCAAACAGGGTCCCAGCGCTCCCGGCCCCACTCCTAGGGTGCTGATCCTGGCCCCACACCATGGATAAAACAGCCTGCATCATGTGGTACACTTAATCCTGCTGACCAATGATACAGAGACCAGGGCCCTGATCACCTCCCTAACTCCTGTGGGTGTACCTGAAGGCTGACGCCTGCACTCCTTTAGAGCCTCATCATTGCCCTAGGTCCAGGTGTAGTGAGACATAAAGTGAGATCCTATTAGAGTAGCTTTAGTAGCTTGAGCCAGACTTGTGGGCAGATGCTGTGTAAATTTCTACACCCAATTTTGCCATCACCTCCTCAGTCTTGACCTGCTGTGCAATCTCAAAGTAATTTCAGGAACTGATTGGCAATTGTGATGAATTGTTCTAAATAAAGTGTTAGTTTAAAAATGTGACTAAAGATCAGGGGGAATGTTATCCCATTTGATTTGAAACCAGCAGGATTTTTGCCATTCATTTCAGTGTGTGCATGATTGGGTCATAGAATAAGAGCATCAAGTTCACTATTGCTTAAGACTGCCATAAGAATTCACAAAAATAAGGTTAAATTTCCTACATTGCCTCAATATAATCTGTTTACATCACACCATTACAGATGCCACCCAAGACAACTCTCTCCATTTCTGATGGTGTTTGTACAGTCCCATGCTCTTGGATAACAGTCCAAGAGATGTCCTCTGGATTTCTACATTCTGATATATCAAAAATCAATGCAGAAGATTAGTAACTAGTAGTTACCAGGTGGAGCCTGGAATCATGTGGGTATAAAACATAACTCTATTATATTAGTGCATCTTTTTACCATGCTGCAAGTGAGTTATAGAGGACCTCAAACAAAAGAAGAGTGTGTCATTTTTCCTGCATTGGGAAAAATATGTTTTGATTCTAAAAGGTTTATTTAAAAAAAAAACCAAGAAAACCTATATCATGCATTTGAAAGTTATTCTATGGAAGCTACTGAGGTTTGAGTTCCATTTAACTTGAAAAATGTTCTTTCAGGAATAGGGCTAAATGGAATAGGTGCTAGTCATGATACTGACTATAATACGTAACTTAAAGGAATCCTCCAAGACCCTGTACAACTCTAAAGAAATGCAGTGTAGAGCACTTTGTGAGGAAGATGACAATGGTGCTGGGAAAGGTTTTCTTAGGACCTAGCCCTTAGAGGACCTTAGCACTCTCAACTACTATTTACTTCAGTTCCTTTGATATAATGCACAGTAGAATCTCAGAGTTATGAACTGACTGGTCAACCACACACCATATTTGGAACCGTAAAGTATGCAGTCAGGCAGCAGAAGATTAAAAAAAAAAGGAAATACAGTATAGTACTGTGTTAAATGTAAACTACTAAAAAAATAAAGTTTTATAAATATAAGATTTCACAGGGTAAGGAAACTATTTCTGTGTATGTTTCATTTAAATTAAGATGGTTAAAGCAGCATTTTTCTTCTGAATAGTAAAGTTTAAATGCTGTATGAAGTTGTAAACTTTTGAAAGAACAACCATAACGTTTTGTTCAGAGTTACGAACAACCTACATTCCTGAGGTGGTAGTAACTCTGAGGTTCAACTGTAAATGTTCTAGGACAATTGCCTCTTTTTATACACACATGCTTACACTGCACTTAAAAAGTTCATTCCTGTTATAGAGGTATTATTGATGCCAGAAATATTTCCTATAATTAAAATGGAGAATACCAATAGAGGCAGTTACTAACTAGTATGAACTTTCAAAACAAGAATGTTCATAGGTCATACTTGCACAGTTCTGCTCAAAGAAGTGCATTGACATCAGTGGGGTTTGGATCAGTATCTTAAGCTTCTTGCTGTTCATATCCTGAAATAGATTTGTGTTTGGATGTAAAATCTGTTGGTATTGTTCCCAATGTATTTGTCTTTCCAAACAATATTGAACAGAAACTATGATTAAGTGGTTTGGTGGTGATAATGTCTGAAAAAATAAATGTACTCTTATTATTCAATGTATATAGCATGTGAAGAGTTTGTTTTGTTTTTAATAGAGATATATTTGCTCCCTGTAAGCAAATTTCACATTCAGTATTTATTTAGTATGATATGCATACAGTAATGGCCACTTTTAAAGTTGTTTTATTATTTGGCTGAATGCAATTTGGTATTTTACCTTTCAAAAATGTTAACCAATCAATTTTAATTTGATCTTTTGAAATGGGTCACTTGAGAAACAACGACCTGACATTATTTATGAACATTGTTAATGAATTATTAACATTTTTAATAAATAGTAAAACTTTCTTTCTAATCTTGTCACGGGTTCTCACTAATTTCTTTTTTTTATATATATTTTCAAGTTCTATTCTCCATTCTATAGGTATTTGTAGTTCCCTGGCCTGTTAGTTTAGATGTGTCAGTGCAGTAGTTGAACTCAAGTGGAGAGTACTTTATGATTTGCTCTGCTTACTTAGTGAGAACCCGTGTTAATCATTCACTAGGAAATATGTGACAATTTGTTTCCTACAAATCATATTTGTGATGAATCATTTGAATGCTTTCTTAACTTACAGTGCATTTTTCTTCATCTTTTGCTGGGTAGCTGTTTTCGCGTAGTCAAGAAGTTTTGCATGCTGTCTCTGTATGTGGACATCCTTTCTAAATCCATTTTAATTGCATATATTGCTCTTGGGTTTTCATCCTCTCTGTTTCTCTTTTTCTGGATATTTAAACTTATATATATATATATTATTCCTTATTCATCAACACAGCTGAGAATTAGACCTTTTTATTTTCCTTTCTGCGTTTTATGGATTCTCTACAGTTCTGGAAAAGGAAATAAATTCAATTGTTCCTCCTTTATTTGTAAACAAGGCCTATACATCACTTAAATTCCACTTCAGACCTTAAAATAGGTTTTAAGTGGGACTTAAACAGTGTGTAAGCCTGTGCTTCAGGTAAACCAAGTGACAGCTCTGGCCAAGGCCATAGGAATTAGCACAGAACTTGCAAACTCATAGCTGGAAACCAAACTATCTAACCTGTAGGTTAGTTTTGTTCAAAATAGGTATTAGTCTTGTAAGAATTTACTGTTTAGAATCTCTGAAATTCTTGTAAGTTGCTGCATACATTCATCATACTTGTTGCTTTATAACTTCAAAAAGTTTACTCTGAACTTGTGAACCGAGGCATGGGAATCATCTTCCCCACCCATTCTGGAGGCCTATCAAAATTTAATTGGCCATTAAAGAGCATTTCAACAGAAAGGATTGGTGAATAGTCCTATCACATCTTGGAAATGCTACTTGCAAGGGGGCTTGTCTCATAGGTCTGGTCTACACTGGGGGGCGGGAGGGATCGATCTAAGTTACGCAACTTCAGATACGTAGTTAACGTAGCTAAAGTTAACGTACTTAGATCTACTCACCGTGGTGTCTTCACTGTGGTGAGTCAACTGCTGCCACTCTCCTGTCAACTCTGCCTGCACCTCTCGCAGCAGTGGAGTACAGGAGTCGGGAGAGCACTTGGCGGTCGATTTATAGCATCTAGACTAGACGCGGTAAATCGACCCTCGCTGGATTGATTGCTGCCCGCCAATCCGGACGGTAGTATAGACATACCCATAGACCGAAAGATTAAATATAAAAGATAGAATGGGTCACATACACATTTTTCATGTCTTTTCTGTTTGAACTCTGACAGGGCCAGAGACATTAAACTGAGGCAGAGCTCACCATATTCTCAGATTACCCCTGGGTCCACCCTGAAAGACATTTTGAATTGACAGATCACTACAACTCTGTCACTCTTAGGATTTAGATTGCAACTCATTTGTATGTAAATGTTTGCTTGTTAATAACTCTCTCATATCTTTTTCCTGGTTAATAAACCTTGAGATAGTATATTTTAGGGCTGGCTACATGCACTGTCTTTAGTATAAGAACTAGGGTACCAACTGATCTGGGGTAAGGACTGGTCTCTTGTGACTGGAAATAACATGAATATTCTGTAATTTTTGGTGTAAGTTAGCATTTATCACTATTACCAAGGACTATTACCAAGTAATTTATTTAAAATAAATATAAATCCTAACAAGATTATACAGTTCAGACCTTGTATAGATAGCATTTCATTGGCAAAGGACAACTGGGCCACATTGGGTAAATTGCATTTGGCACCAGGGAATATCCCCCAAATAACCTCCCTACTCACATGCCTTCTAGGAATGGGGACAACCAGAATGGAAAATCCCCACTGACTTGAAACTGGGTTTAGAATGAAAAATAATCTCACCTATTGTAGCTGAGACCGCTGAACAAGATGGGCCAAATTCATCCCCGGTGTAACTCTTCCGATATCAATGGAGTTACACCAGAGATTAATTTAGTCCACCTCATCAAGAGATGACTGACACCAACTGACCTTGCTTTTCTTACTCTCAGTATTGTCAAAAGGAGGAGGATGCAGAAGGAGGATCCTTCTGCAGAAAAGGACCTAGGGGTTACAGTGGATGAAAAGCTGAATATGAGTCAACAGTGTGCCCTTGTTGCCAAGAAGGCTAATGGCATTTTGGGTTGTATAAGTAGGGGCATTTCCAGCAGATCGAGGGACATGATCATTCCCCTCTATTCGGCACTGGTGAGGCCTCATCTGGAGTACTGTGTCCAGTTTTGGGCCCCACACTACAAGAAGGATGTGGAAAAATTGGAAAGAGTCCAGCAGAGGGCAACAAAAATGATTAGGGGGCTGGAGCACATGACTTATGAGGAGAGGCTGAGGGAACTGGGATTGTTTAGACTGCAGAAGAGAAGAATGAGGAGGGATTTGATAGCTGCTTTCAACTACCTAAAAGGGGGTTCCAAAAAGAATGGATCTAGACTGTTCTCAGTGGTAGAAGACGACAGAACAAGGAGTAATGGTCTCAAGTTGCAGAGGGGGAGGTTTAGGCTGGATATTAGGAAAAACTTTTTCACTAGTAGGGCGGTGAAGAACTGGAATGGGTTACCTAGGGAGGTGGTAGAATCTCCTTTCTTAGAGGTTTTTAAGGTCAGGCTTGACAAAACCCTGGCTGGGATGATTTAGTTGGGGTTGGTCCTGATTTAAGAAGGGGGTTGGAGTAGATGACCTCCTGAGGTCCCTTCCAACCCTGAGATTCTATGATTCTATGATGTTTAGACATCTGTGGCAGGTAAGAATTTCACCAGATAATTGCCTCCAAAGAGGCTGAGCAGGTTCCTCTTCACTTGAAGTGAGCTGAGAAATAATGAACTTGCAGAATCTGTATGAAATACTGTTTTTTTAAAAAATATTATTGCTTCTCAGTAAAGTCCTAGAAACTCTGCTATCCCTCATTCCAGGATGGAGCAATATTTAGGATTAGGTTCCCTAAACTAAATTTCTATCTCTGGGAACTCAACCCTACTTTCTTCCTGTTTATTTGCATGTGATATTGTGTACTAAAGCAGAAAATAAGTAGGAATTAGGATGCAGATTTAACAGAAATGTATCACATCTTAACCCAGGAAACAGTAGGTCATGCCTACTGAACCATGAATGTTGCAAAGAAACATAAACAAATAATTGGGAAACACTACTAACCAATCTGGAGATGATTTGAGAACCGAAACTTAATGGCAGCTACAGCATGCTCCTGAATGTGGCCCAATATGTATGAACAACAATTCTGAAATGCTGCTTTTATTCATCTTTCTTCAGTTCTTCAGAATCTGTGGTGCTGACCAAAAGCAGTTACTTTTAAGAAGTCTTCATGCATGTAAAATAATATGATTTCACAATGATTACATATTCACTCTACAGCTGGCTGAGTTTTTACATCTCCATTTGTCATTGACTATTGTGTCCAATTAAATGATTAGCTTTTAAAAACTGCTGCACATTATGAGAGTGAACTTGTGTTCCATTGCACTGAGTGATGCAGAAACAAACTCATTACAGCATGTAATTCACCCATATTAAATAACAAACAGATGGCTGCTGTAAATGAGAGCTGCTTTTTCTCTTCAAAAGTGCCAGGAAAAAGGTGTTTTTATTTATCTTTGTTTCCAGCTTCTTTCTGTTTTCTTGACAAGTGGGCAGCTGGTTGCTGAGGTTTTCAATTGGTGCAGAAGAATGAAAAGCCTGTTTCCATTAATTTCCCCATAAAATAAGTCTTTGAATCATTCCTGTTATAAATGCATGTGCAGTAGCAAGCTGCTGCTTGATTAATTCACTTATTATGAAGATTTCATCTTTTATAAGAGGGCCTGCAGGTAATTTATCTTGTTTAGTAAGATTAGAAAAATGTAATTATCTTGATACCTTTGGACCCCTCTCATTTTAATTGTGTTCCCATAAATTTCAAACATAAAGATGTGATTTTTGTGTGTATGTGTGCACAAATGTTCCAACATGTGGTAGAAAAATGTGTTGTAAGATCTGCTTAAAAAGTTATCAACTAAAATACATTTGGGTTGTACTGTTAAAGGAATGAATACAAATAAAACCAGCATACAACAGGGGCAGCATATACAAATATCTGTATTTCTGGTTCCCTGGTCACAGGCTTATAACAGCTGGGGTGGGTTGAAGGGAGTTGGGATTAGTTTAGGGTTGTTGTTTTCTTTAAATCAATCATGCAAGTCACTAGGGAAATGCAGAAATCTGTCTTATTTTCACTAATCAAATTAAAAGTGTTTGTCTTCATATGTACCATTAATATAAAGAATCTACAAACTGAGGTGTGTGTTTAAGCCCAGCTCCTCTGATCCTCACATTGTTCCCCAAAAGTAGCCCTTGTATATTCTCTGACATTCTCTTTTATCTGTCTCTTCCTGAAACTTTCAAAACGGAAACTCTTAATTCAAGTATTTGTTGTGCCCTCATGACAGTGGGAGTTGTTCTCTTTGATCTTCCAGGGTCCTATTTGACTTAATTCCTCTGTTCTGAAAGGACTGATCTCCTTCTCTAGTGTTTTCTTGGCTTCTCTCTTTAGAGCCTCCTGCTTTTCTTTAGCCCACCAGAAATCTCTTGATTCTTCTGCCCCACTCAAGGTAGAGTCCAAGATGATACATTTTTTTTTTTTTTAATTCTTAATTACACTAGTGGTCAGTTTTGTAAATGAGACTTGAAGGATCTTCCCACTCTTCCGATTCTATTTTGAGTGCAATCTACAAAAAGTTCATCCGAATTTCATATTGATACCTTGAATATCATGAGCTCTTAACACTTACCAGTTCTTCAAGAGTCCGCCAATTCTACACTTCTAAGTGGCCTGATGGAGAATGGGAGTGGCTATATAATTTAGTTTTTCCCACATTTTTAAGATTCCTCAAAAAACTGTTGTGAGGCCTGTGAAGTGAAAATTATAAACAGCAGTTGTGGGCATGAAATATAAGCAATATGCAGTGACAGTAATTTTGTTAAAGAAATTTTAGGCTGTAAGGAGATTCATAAGTATATGCAAACTGTACAAGGTTGAAGCCATGAAACTTTGAAATCTGTACAGATGGTTGGAACATTTCAAGTCAGGTGAGGCTAGCAATTGTGATGACCCATGATCTGGGAGACCTGTGTCAGCAACAACACGTAAGAATGCTGAAAAGGCTGAGTGGCTCAGAAGGGAGGATTGAGGAATAACCCCTAATGACCTTGCTAATGCTCTGGATTGCAGTTCAGCTTCAGCACACAGAATCCTACAGTGGGCTTCTCAAAACTTTGTGCATGCCAGGCCCCATGAAAACTCAGCCAGCAACACACACAAATTGGTGATGTTGCTAATAAAAAACTAACTTCCAAATGACATAAACCTTAATACCCACACAATTTACCATTGCAGCTTTACATGTTTTATATTAATTTGTATTAAGTGAAATGTTCGCTCTTAATTAGGAGGATGTGTGATGTATTAAAATGCCTTCTTTGTCATCTTAAGAATATTAATGTGTTCTAGTCACAGAAGGAGCTGAATTACAGTGAGGCCTTTAAGAAAAGAATATAATGAGGAGGAGCAGATCAGCATTCTAAAGGGAATTCTTTATCTAGTCAAAAATCCTTTAGGAAAAGTGAGTCATCTGCAGATTAACAGGGAAAGCCATGAACTCTCCTGTGTGTGTGTGTGCGCACGTGCGCACGTGTGTGTGCGCGTGTGCATGTGTGCACATGCCCAAAAATGTCTTTGAGGGGAATTTTGCTCAGCCAATGCGTATAGCATCCACCTCAGGAGTGAGGATGAACAGCATTTAAGGAAAAGAGGGGTAAATGTCACACTATACTAGGTAGATGCAGCCTTGAGAAAAAAGTTGAAAGCCCTACTACTTCTAACAACTACTGGCGATTCTCTTCAGCTCAGTCGAAGAGTCCCGTGTCTTTGGAATTTAAGGGCTGTTACATTAATCCAGATGCCTTGTGTCCAGATTAGTTGTCAATTGTGAGGTTTGTTCCTATGGCTGCTTTATAGATTTGGTACAAACTGCTGTGAATCCTCGGAGCTTAGAAATGAACTTTGTCTAATGGGGACTGTGTTTAATGTAATGGTTAGTTTGGGTTTTTCTGATTATGTTGCTCCATTGTGATTAGCTGCAGCCCACACAAAGGATAAAAGTACAATTGCAATTAACAACTAATGGATAGTATCCTTTACCTATCTCTGGAGTTAGAGGGAAGCAACCATCTGGTGCATTTCACACTGAACAACAGTAGATGGAAGAGAAATTTTGACCAATAATACTGGAGCAAATCAGAACCATTGCTCTTTAGGGCTAAACTGGGTGTTTAAAGCACAGAACAGAGCATTTGCCACAGGTCCGGAGGTGGCAAATGACTAGGCATCTCCTGTTGAGTTGTGGCTGTGCCCTTCCCAGAGCAGAACTGTTTGCACTTTGTATTGGAAGGTGTCGCGAAGAGATCTATCTCTGGATGGCTGTAGGCAAAACATATCTCTTGGAATACCTTGTTGTTCAGCTTCCATTTGTGGTTGACATGGAAATACATGCTGAGGAGTATGCCACTGTGTTCTGCAGATATATCACTAAGATCTGTTTGCTATGTGATATGCATAAATTACATAGTTTTATGGATTCTGTTAATAAGTACTGGGATCTTGCTCTTCCTTGTTGATTGATACAATATATTTCTGCTCTGTTGTCCAGTATCATTCTGATTGGCTGGTATCTGATGAAGGGTTGGAAGTTCTGGCAAATGTAGCTAACTGCTCTGAGCTCTAATATGCTGATATGGAGGATCACCTCCTGAGGGGTCCTTTTGCCCTGAACTATGTTTTGGAAGTGTGCTCCCCAGCATATCAGGAAGGCATCAGTAGTGATGATCCCCAAGAGAGAATGCTGCAAGAGCAGCACCAACACTTCTGTGGATATTTCCAGCAAGTTAGAGAATCGAGGACCACTGGAGATAAGAAAACCTACTTGGATAGACTGCTTGTTGGGGGTATAGACAGTTCTGTAACTTTAAGATACCAAGAGTGTAGTCTTGCTAAGGGTGTCACAAATGTACAGTCTAATATGGCTTAGTAGTTGCAGGCAAACCCTTGCTACAGTTTGTGGGCTTTGTTGTATTATTGAAACAAGGTTCAACATTATGGCAAATCTGTCCTTGTGCAAGTATGCTCTGGTAGTGGAAGAATCCAGATTGGCACCAATGAAGTCTACACATTGAGTGGGTGAGAGGGTAGATTTTTCTGCATTGAAGCAGAGACCCAGTGAGTGGAACAGAGATAGGGCCATGCTTGTTGCTATCTGTATCTCAAGAAATGAGTGACCTTTCATCCAGTTTAAGAAGAACAATTATTCCCATCTGGTGAAGATGGGCTGTGACAGCCAAGAGGACTTTGATAAACACCCTTGGAGTGATGGAGAAAGCCGAAGGATAGGATGCAATACTGGTAGTAGTCCCTGCCCACCAAAAAATGTAGGAAATTTTTGTTTGAAGATTACATGGTGATATAAAATAAGCATCTTGAAGGAAGAGGGAGACAAACCAATCTCCAGGGTCCACAGAAGGAATTGCCATTAGTAGGGTTACCATTCTGAACCAATGACAGAGGACAATGGTGTTTAAAGTCCTGACATCCAGAAAAGATCTCCATCCCCTTTTTTCTTTGGAACCAGGAAATACTGGGAATAAAAGCCTCTTCCGACTAAGTCCACTGCAACAGATTTGATCACCCCCAGTGTTAGTAGGGACTGTACTTCCTGTTTCAAGAGACCCTGGTGAGAAGGGTCCCTGAAGAGGGATGTAGGGTAGGGGGAGTGAAAAGGAACTGAAATGGATAGAGTGACCTGTGGAAATCACCTCCAGGACCCATCTGTCTAAGGTGACAAGCTCCTAAAAATGTAGAAAATGGGAGAGACGATCCCCAAAAAAGTGGGGAGAGGATAGGTGCAGCATGGGATCTGGAGTGGGAAAGAGTTCTTGACCCTTGACCAATAGGTCAAAATAGTCATTTTGAAGATTTTGTTGACTGGGAAGTAACTGTAGAAGATGGCCCTTTCTGAGTAAACCTGGGCTTCTTCCTGGCGGGTGTTCAGTCATTCTTATGGGAAAGTTGTAGACTGGGTGGCACCATTCAGTTGACTGTGACCAACTGTATTTTCTCCCTGTGCATAGGTACATAGATGCCCAGAGATTGTAGTGTTGCCCAGGAGTCTTTCAGAGAATGAAGGGTCCAGTCTATGGCGTCACTGAACAGCTTAGGCCCCTCAAAGGGAAGATCCTCAACATGTTATATACCTCCCAGGAGAGAGTGGAAATCCACAGACAGGAAGCTTGGTGCATGACTACTGTCATAGCCACGGACCATGCAGCTGTATCGGCAGCATCGAACGAGACCTGGAGTTATGCCTTGGCAGATGTCTGGCCTTTCGTTGTGAGGGCTTGAATTTGTTCCCTCTAATCCTAAAACTGGTGTTCAATAAAAGATGAAAACATTGAAAAGGGTATTAAATCACATTTTTTCCATCAGGGCTTGGTAACTGGCTACTCAGAACTGCGGAGATGCTGAAGACAACTCTTGCTGAGGAGTAACTCTTGCAGTAATTTTAGCTCCTAGTCAGATGCCATTGAGCAGGACCAGTGTTGCCTGTTCCATTTGTTAATGGCTTCAACAACCAGGGAGTTGGGCGTAGGGTGGGATAAAAAATTACTCCCAGCATCTGGATGGGATGTGGTATTCTTTGTCAGCCTGTTTGCACATAGGCAGTAGGGTAACTGGAGTTCGCCACACTGTATGTGCTGGGACCAGCAGAACATTGTTGATGGGCAGGTTATTTTGCCCTGAGGAGATGAATGAAGGATGTTCAACAGGGAATGTTGCATTTCCTATATCTCCTCCAACCTAGTAGGTAAGTTCTCTGCTATATGTATAAGGTCTTGAAAGGCCTTGAATTTATTCATGTTGTAGGAGGAGGAAATTTTTGATAGCCCAGAGCCCAGTGACATGCCTAAACAACTGCTCGCAGCTGGACTACCAATTGTTATGTTCATTGCTGAAAGCAGCTAGAAAGGCTGTTTCTGAAGCCTTAGCACAACTAACAGACCAAGAGGGGATGGGGGAAGTGAGTGACCACAAGGAGTAAACATGAACCTGTGCCCTCCTGACTTGAGCTTTTTCTGAAGCATATAGTTTCGCAAGATGGAAAGACTGGCAATAGTTTACTATTGCTACATAAAATACATCTGGTTAACTGCTAGAAAATTCCCCGCCTGACAGGCTGGAAAACTCCACACTTAACTAAGCTTCTGCTCAGCAGTTTTTTTGATGAACAAGCTATGTAATACTAACAAATTGGGTATAAGAAGAAGAAATCTGGGCTCTGTGGACACTTGAACATTTCGACACTTGGACACCTCTCAAATTCCTCTGCAGATAGAATGCCGGTCACTGGACATCTACAGAAATCCACTCAAGACCTCCTCAAGACCCTGGGTAAATATGAATCTGGGGTTAATTTGCGGTGCTTTACTAACCGGTTGTGGATATTTTTAAGTGCTGGAGACTAATTAAAGTTAGGGTGACCAGATGTCTCAATTTTATAGGGACAGTCCTGATAATTTGGGGTTTTTTCTTATATTGGCACCGATTGCCCCCACCCCCTGTCCCGATTTTTCACACTTTCTATCTGGTCACCCTAATTAAAGTAGAAGCTTTGAGTGAAAGCACTTTCATTTGCCTGCTTGCATCAACTATCTATAGGCCAGATGGGCCGTGTTTCCATTGATTTATTTCCTGCCATCACTTTACAAACAGTAAAGTGACCAGGAGCTTTGGGTTCAGTAATACCATTGGTAACTATGTAAGATGGTGGGGGAGGCATGACAACCTCATTCGGTGAAGAGGAGGACTTGTGGGAAGGTGCTGTTTCTTCTCTCTCAGATGGCTCTTCCTTCTCTGCAAGACTCTGTTGTGAAGCAGGGCCCAAGGGCAATGGTTGTTGCTCCAGATGTGCCCTCTTATGAGATGGTATAGAACACATTGCCAATAAGCCCATTGTGGTGGCACATAAGGGAAGGAGCAGGTCCCAAAGGTTGTCCTTGTCAGGACTGCTGGGTATATATCCCGTGGGGAGTTTCTTCCTTAAGGTGTACATCAAAGGAAGGAGGCTGGAAGGATGAGCAACTTTGTACAGACACCTCAGAAGGGCAAGTGGTGTTAGTAGTTTAGGGTACATCTATACTTACCTCCTGGTTCGGCGGCAAGCAATCGATCTTCTGGGATCGATTTATCGCATCTTGTCTAGACGCGATAAATCAATCCCGGAAGTGCTCGCCGTCGACACCGGTACTCCTGCTCTGCGAGAGGAGTACGCGGAGTCGACGGGAGAGCCTGCCTGCCGCGTCTGGACCCGCGGTAAGTACCTTTTAGTTCGAACTAAGATACTTCGACTTCAGCTACGTTATTCACATAGCTGAAGTTGCGTATCTTAGTTCGAACCGGGGGGTTAGTGTGGACCAGCCCTTAGTCAGTACCAGGGTCCAGAGAGTTTCCTGTAATTGCATCGGTAAAAGAGGTCAATAGTTGGTTGGTTAATGAGACAGTACCAGAGAATGTTGTGTCAGTACTAGCTGGAAGAGTCTCTCAGTACCCTTTAAGAGTTTGTGTGGGACTGCTGATCATGTCAGTACTGGAGGATGAGTCACTGTAGGTGAAGATGGTAGGATTATGGGGTAAGTAGAATCAGGAAGGTAAGTTGGCACAAGTATTTCTCATTTCCCTCTCCAGGATTCGAAGGTCCTCAAGGAATAGGAATCGGAACAGTACTGGGGACTCTGAATAGGGAACCTCGGGAGTCAGAATGTTGGGTGGCACTACAGACAGTACCAACCTTCAAAACTGACTACAGAAGATAGTACCAACAGTGATTTCAGCTTGGCTCTGGGGTCCTTGTGTTTTGAAGACACCGAGCCCAGTAATGATGCCAGTGCTGCTCTAGGTTGTTTACCTGAAAGCTTCTTGGGTACATGGCATGGTGTTCATGGCTGGTGCCATGGTCTCAGTATCAGAGAGGACAGGAGCCTCAGCAGTACCTGAATCAGCATGTAAGGTCTTCTGAGATCCAGACCAAGGGAGTGACTTTCTCCTTCTGTTATCCAATTCTGGAGCAAGGGGTCTTTTCATCTTTGAGAGCATGGATGGTTCTGAAGGAGTCCCGGGGTCTTTGCTTACCATTGCAGCAGAGACAATCGCTGGTGCTCTTGAAGCCATCAGATCCAAGATACAGGAGAGTTGGACCCTGTGGGTCCCTCAACAGGACTTTCAGTTTTTCCTTCCTTAGTTCCTTTGAACTGGTTGTAAAATCTGAGAGATCTTGCATTTGGAGTATATGTGGGTCTCTCCAAGGAAGAGGAGGCAGATTGAACGTTTGTTGATGTGGGGGAAAGAACTTAGGCAGGTCTGGCAGGATTCGAAGCCCAGGGTCTTGGATAAAACCCATTCTTGAGGCTCCTGATGAAAGTCTGAGAAAAAAATAACAAAGATCCAGATCATGTAATTTAAGAGAATGGAATGTAGGCAGGAAGAGAATGAAGTGTTGCATAGTAGCATATACCACAGTTGCCACTGAAAAAATATAATTGATCATAGGTTCATACTATAAGTATAGGAAAAAATTAAGATTTCTCTGTCTGACAGTTAGAAACTGCTGAATTGTGAAAGGTGGCTTCTGTGCATTAAAGTATTTGCTTCTACATTCTTGACAATTTCTGGTATATTCTGTTACAAAAATAAATCATATTGCCGGTGACCAGACTGAGGTTTAGGCTGAGTGCTGGCAGGAACAAACTGGAAGGAAACCTCTCTCAGACAGCAAGTTCATAATGAAATTATTGCTCTGATGCAGAGCTGTATGAACTGATAAGAAAATAACCATCCCTCAAACTTCATTTTTCAATAATTCTGAATTATTTCTTGAGGCACAAGAATGTGATGGCTTAAAAACTATAAAAATAACGTATCTCTATAAGATGCATTCAGAGAAATTAAAATTGCAGCCAAACAGCTGATGCCATGTATGTATTCCGCAGCTTAATTAAATCTCTTAAGCATAGTTTTTATCAAGTGACAGAAGTCAAAAAGAAGAGAGAGATTTAAAAGTTAGTCAACATTAAAAAAACCTCTAGCTTTCCTAAACTGTTTTCTTTACAATGTTATTTGTTCTAATAGTTTTCATTCTTCTGTAGCCTAACTTGTCACAATTGTTGAAAAGGTCCAAGAAATAAAATCCAGCTGCAAATGTTATTTTTTTAATGTTCAGTTTGCTATTAATGTGAGAAGAGTTGGCCAAAACCACTAGTTTTTGAATTATAAAATTTCCACAGAGAAAAATGTCAGTCCATAAATTGTAATAGGTAAACTTTACAATGTCTGCATACTTGTGTCAGAAAAGTATGCAAAAATTCAGAAGCTTATCCAAATACTAGAACTTCTCAGGCCAGATTCTTATCTCAATAATGGTAGTGTTCCAGTTTTACTCAATAAAAAAGTCAAAGGAGTTAATCTGGATTTACACTGCTGTAACTGAGATTAAAATTTAGCAATTTATACATGGAACTTGGACCCTAATTCTGTAAACATAAATTTATTCACATTAGTCTGATTGAACTCAATGAAACTACTCAAGAAAAAAATGTATGTGTCTAAGTGTGGCCTTAGATTGGATTGTGGCCTTTTGCTGAAAAGCTCAAGAGAACAGACTTTGTCCTAAGATTTCCATCATATTTTATTCTTGATTAGCCCAGAAAAGCAACTATAAAAACAGCCTCTTTTCTGTTGTTTCAGCACTTCCATTTCCAATGCTGACCCAGACCTAAAAACATGGCGGTGGGTACAAAAGAAAAATAATGAAAAAATAAATCTTCAAAAAGAAAAAAAAGAGTTTGGAAGTGGATGCTTACATTAAACAAGCCCATCCAAACTTCCCTTCCCAGAATAACAGGGTTTCTTATGAAGCTGACAGGGTGAATCTCATCTCTGTTCAATAGGTGTGCTGATATAAATCTGGGCCTAGGATCCTTTCCAGCTTGACCTCTGCTGCCCCTCTGGGTCTAGTGTGTGTAGCACGTAGACTATAATCCTTATGTCTTCCTGGATGCAGTGTCCACAGCTTTGGTTTTAAATCTCTATCTCATCAATCGGAGAACAAATTAATCAAACTCCAAAAATAAGAGACAGAGTCTGCCTGGTTCTTAAACTCTCCTTTCCCAAAATTCAGCTACCAGAGTGGTGTTGCATTACCAAATAGGGCTATAATTTCTGTCTTTCATGTGGTTACCACTACTATGGTGTATCTGAGTCTAGAAAAAGAAAACATTTTGTGATTAGAATTTTTTTTTTAAATATACATCTGAAAACAGACAAGGAATGGATGTGTGCAAAACTGAAAGCCACTCTCCACACATCTGGTCCTTGAGGAGGAGGGTGGCCTTAGTATTTTTGCTTTAGTCTCATGAAATATTTAACGAATGCACCCTCAATGGGTGAAGAATAGTGGCTGCAAAATATTTCACGGGTTGAAATAAATAGACTCCTGGCCCATCATCACACCTCACACACCCATGTGAAGACACACACACTGCTTCTTCTTCATTATGGTCAGGCTCTTCTTTGTATTACTGCAAATAAAGAACACAATCTCCGTTTTTGTATATACTAAATAGATTAACTCTGTCTCCTTGAAACCTATTTGCAAGGCCTGTTATTTTCAGTTTTACAGAAATCAAATGTTTTGTCCAGGTTTTGGTAAACTGGACATGTGGCATACCCAAAGAGTTGGTGAAAATGATTAGCAGACTGGGTAAGCCCATATGAATCTCAGAGCCCACCCCATGTCCATTATGCAATAGTGTTGCTACCCTTTTCTTCATAAATCTCACCTCTGGATTTAGATGTCTAACTTTAGGCCCTCAAATTTGACGCTGACTCCCTCTGTGGCCTTTGTCAGGTTGCATAGCCAAAATATTCAAAACTAGGATTAATCCTTGCTCAGTCCTTTGTGTCATGCTATCTCTCAGGCTACTAAGGTGCCCCTCTTTGTAGCCAGAGAACATGGTGGCTGCTCAGGAAAGCAGCTGGCTCTGCCACTGGCCCGTAGCTAGTAGAGAGCTTGCAATGTCCCTACTGCCATATACAGTAGCCTGAATGGCATCACCACCTAAAACTGTGAACGTTGTTCTAAACTCTTCCCCAGGATCAAGGGACCTGGATATTCCATGAATCCATGGTTCCAGAATTTTCTACAGATTCCCCAATTTGCTGAAGAACCATGCTCTGGAATCTCAGCTGTCATTTAAATAGAAAATGTCTAGCCCTTGTGGTTGCAAAGATAACCTCAAAAATGTGACCCACTTGTAAACCAGTTTCTGTATGAGTCTGCAAGGAACCTGAACCAATGGCTTTGGCAAGTGTGAACTGCCCCAGTCAAATCCCATAGACTCTATGGTTGTGTGGCCATGAAATATTTTCAGGATAGCACAGAATTAAGCATTTTTGCTTGAGAGTTCATTGTTTTACTTGCAGCCAGGTCTGCCGGGCATTTTCTTTTCTGTCTTCCTATGCTGCTGGGCCTTGCCTGCAGCTGATTCTTGCTCGGCATCTTTCCCCATAAGGTAGAATTAAATGGAGCAGAGTGCACACTCCCTTCACTGTTCTGTGGAATCAGCAGTGGTGGGGGGTCAGGGAGCCAGAGCTGGATTCCTATTTATAACAAGGGAGGAGAGGGAGCCAGAAGTGTATGCTGGATAGTAGGCTGCCTAGACAATAGAGATGGAGTTAAGGCCTGGGAAGTTGAGATGATGAACTGGGTAAGGTGACTACAAGTTTCCCCTTTCCCTGGGAATGACTGCCCCCAGACTGTCAGGACAACATTGCTGAGGTCCACAGATCTGGACTGCCAGAGGTCACAGCAAAACAATCCATTATCAGCAATAATCATTGCTGCAATGTACAAATTGTACATCAAAAGTATTTTCAACTATAGAACATAGTCAGGTGTGGAAGGGATGGATGGTAATAAAGGGTGTTTTATGGAGATACAATACATTAACATTGCTGCAGATGCTTGCCATAGAGATGCTTACCATAGAATTTGGTTCCATTATGGCAGACTAGACAAGCTCCTGCCCACGTCTGTTTTTCTAGATTCTTAAGCCCAGGTCTGTGGTTCTGAAAGGGTAAGATCTTTAAGAAACCTGAGATTTTAAAGAAAACGTGCCAAGCTTTTGATTTTAGTAATCACTTTATTTATAATAGTTTACATCTGCTATTGACTGTCTGCACAAAAAAGGGGATGAAGAGGCTAAAACAAAGAGACAGAAAGAAAAAAGAAAGTTGAAATATGCATTACATTCTTTAAACCCTCAGATAAGGACGTAGGGAAGGAAATGGGACTAAGTGCTTTGCGGCACCTCAAGGGCAAATCTGCTAGGAAACTCTCCCCTTCGGTGAAGATAACTGTGATTACATATCAAAAATGTTTGCTTTTATAGTTGTCATAAAGTGTCCAACCTGCTTTTAAACTGCTATGTAAGACTATTATTATTATAATTTGCATTACAGTAACACTTAGAGGCCAGAGTTCCACTCCACTATACAAACTTATGACAAAAAGAAAGTCTTTTCTCCAGAGTGTACAATCTAAGGCCCCAATTCTGCAACACTTATGCATATATCTTTAGTATTTTAGTACCATGAGGGCATTTTGAACTGGCAATCAAACATAATTAAACTATATTCTAACTCAGGAATAAATCTGAGAGATGCATTTGGGGATGATGCAAGATTAAGACTTGCAATACATTTGTTTCATCCACTAGTTTATAGTCTTACACTTTACAGCTCTAACCCTTCAAACACTTACACAAATGGTTATCTTAATACTATGAGGACAAACTTAGTACAAATCTTTATCTAGCAGTATTCTAAGATGAATCTCACCTTGATTTTTGAGTTAGACTTGAGTTGCCACTATAAACTGCCTTCTGCTAAAGCTAAGTACTGTGAACTCACCTGGGATGTATTTAGTGGTAGAGTTTCTGCAGAGTTTATTTTTACAACAGCAGTAAGTCTTTTAAAGCAATTCTTTGAAATTTTAGAAGATTACTGAAGCATTAAGTCCACTTTTAATAAATTAACAGCATGTTTCCTTGTTTCAGTTTTCATTTCACTTGTATATAAGTTGGTTAATCTGAAAAACAGGAGGGTTTTTTTAATAAAATATAAAAATGATTGCAATTTTTTATATGCTGCTAAAGATTATTGACATACTTTCCTTCAGGACACTATTTTAATTTTTTTTATTGTGACAATTAGAAAAAAGGAATAATTTCCCCCTATTATATTCTAACTTTAAATATTTTGTAGTTTCTATTGTCTTTATATTGGAAACTAGATCTTACCACCCATGCAAATAAATATAAGTAGACTTGTGTTTGAAAGGCAAACATTTGTCTGAATTTTTTTCTCTACATTTTTACTGTCTTTGGCTTTCTAACCTCACGGAGGTTGTGTTGTATTACATTACTAGTGATCAAAAGGTTCCCCGTGGAAAGCCCCAATCCTACGACAACGTGCTTGTGGGTGGACCTGCTGCCCACTTGGTGCTCCAGTGACCTCAATGGGGCTTTGCACAGGTGCAGTGTCCATCTGAATGCATGCAGGATCAGGGCCTACATTTTCTTTTATGACAATTCATTGCATTCTGCAGCCCCCAAAATGTTTATTACTCCATGTAAATATATAAGCCTATATTTTTTTTAAACTGACTGTTGACTGGCCTGCCTTAACGTTTGGCACCTTAAAGGGGCCTGATATTCAGAACATACTGAATATTTGTTCAATGAAATCAGGGCCTTTAAAGGTATCCCCAGATAGGCCACCAAAATTAAAACAGTCACTTTTCACTCCCAGAGTGGCCTAATGGTTCGAGTAGTGGACTGACCCTTAAAGGAGCTAGGTTCCATTCCTGCCTCAGCTGCTGGATGACCTATGGGGCGTCACCTTCTGGTGCCTCAGTTTCCTGTTCTATAAAATGAGGCTGAGCTCCTTTGTAAACCACTCTGAAATATACTGATGAAAAACCCATATAAGAGCTAAAAGTTATTAGTCTTACAAATTTAGGCCTTAGTCTTTTTCCATAATATATTTCTTTATTTTTTTATTAAGATTTGGCCTGTCGTACAATACCCCATTGGAGGCATTTCCCTTGATGACAATGGGAGCCCTGCATGGAGAAGGCTTGCAAGGATCATTTCCTATGTTCTCAGAAGGCTTACAGCTGTGTCTTCCTATATGTGTCGTCGTCATTTCGCTTTCACTATGATTGTTGTGGTTCCTTCAATGCAGGAAGACAGAAGAGATATTCCATACCAATAAACCATTTAAAAGGCTGACTGTATGATGTATAACTGAATCCTGCTCACCTTACTAACCTAAATACTTCTGATAATTTCAATAGGACTGCTTGAGTGCATAAGCAGAAATGCATTTGGTTTACTAGTCATTGAAGTTTTACAATGGGTTTCAATTGGAAAGATAACGATTCATACTACTGTTCATCTTGGGTACCAGCCAAAGCAAGTGGGGAAGACAATGGCTTGGAAGTGAGAGTAGTTTCCGGTGTGGACAGATTTCTGCCTTGTCATTAATTTTACCATTTTTCTGCTTTCACACTATGCTAGTCATACTGATCAGTGCAACATGACTGTACCTTAACTTGTAACTTTACATTTTATGATTCTGTTCTATTACATTTTATAGTGATGATTTAATTTGCAAACTATTTACTCCTCCCTCTGGTTAACCACAACAAGCTAATACATTTTTAAAGGTGTAAATCCTGTTTACACTAATGTTAAAATCTGCTAGCTAACACATTTCTAAACACAACCTGTTTTGCCTAAAGCCCCAGCTGCTGGTGTAATGGAATTATATGAGAATCTTAGCTTCCTATTAATGAAAGCAAGTTTCTAGCCCTTGTGGTTGCAGAGAAAAGCTAAAATACAGGACCCGAATGTTGTTGGCGTCCGTTAGTCTCTAGAGACGATGGATATGCGCCCATGGGGAATGTTTAGTTGATCGTTGTGCAGCGTCTGTTGTGGCTGTAGAACCCCACACGAGAGTAGCAGTCTCAATTGCATTTGCTGCATTTGAAGACGGTATCAGCTGTGGGTTGGAGCCGCCGCTTCCTTTTTCGTTTAACCCACTTTTCCTCGGCAAGCTGCTGCAGCTTGTCTTCGCCAGTTTTCAATCCAGTGGTCAGAGCGTGTCTCCATCTGCATCTGTCCTGGGCTAGCTCTACCCAGCTGTTGATGTCGATTTGAACAGTCTTCAGGTCCCTCTTACAAACATCCTTGAAGCGAAGGTGGGGCCATCCTGTAGCTCTGTTTCCGGAGGCAAGTTCGGCATACAACAGGTCTTTGGGGATCCGTCCATCTTCCATGCTACTTAGATGGCCAAGCCATCTGAGGCGGCATTGATGGAGGAGAGTGAACATGCTGGAGATCTTGGCACGTTCCAGCACCTCGTTGTTTGTCATTCGATCACTCCAAGTGATCCCAAGTATGTGACGGAGGCAGCGCATGTGGAAGGCGTTCAGTCTCTTTTCTTGTGAAGTGTAGAGGGTCCAAGTTTCGCTGGCGTAGAGAAGAGTGTTTAGCACACATGCGCGGTACACAGTGACCTTTATGCTGATGGTCAGCATGTTGTTGTTCCATACTCTCTGTGACAAACTGGCCAAAACTGTGAAGGCCTTGCCGATTCTACGGTTGATCTCAGGGTCCAGTGAGAGGTTGTCCGTGATGGTAGATCCGAGGTAGGTGAACTGACTGACCACTTCTAGCACATAGTCATTGATGGCAATGCTTGGATGTTCCGCATCCTGGGCCATAACTTTGGTCTTCTGAAGACTGATTGTCAACCTGAACTCTTCACAAGCTCTGAAAAGCGGTCAATCAGACGCTGGAGATCGGTTTCTGTGTGGGTGGCCAGGGCAGTGTCATCTGCAAACAGCATGTCTCTGATTGTTGCCTCCCGTACCTTGCTTTTGGCCTTTAGTCAAGCCAGATTGAAAAGTGTCCCATCAGACCGGGTGTGGAGATAGACTCCCTCTGTGGAATTTCCACATTTCAGCAACGCTGCGAAGAAGATGCCGAAGAGTGTGGGAGCAAGAACGCAGCCTTGGTTTACTCCACTGTGGATGTCGAAGGCATCGGAGGACGAGCCATCATACAGTACTGTGCCTTTCATGTTGTCGTGAAAAGACTGGATCACGCTCAGCAGCTTCGGTGGGCAGCCAATCTTTGCCAGGATCTTGAACAGCCCATCTCTGTTCACAAGGTCGAAAGTTTTGGTCAGGTCTATGAAGGCAAGGAGTAGCGGCTTGTGCTGTTCTCTGCATTTCTCTTGCAGCTGACTTAAGGAGGAAACCATGTCGGTTGTGGATCTCCCTGCTCGGAACCCGCACTGTGACTCTGGGTAAACTCTGTCAGCAAGCTTCTGCAGTCTGTTCAGGATCACGCGTGCAAAGACTTTACCCACAACACTCAGGAGTGATATGCCTCTGTATTTGTTGCAGTCGCTTCTATCCCCCTTGTTCTTGTAGAGGGTCACGATGTTGGCATCTCTTATATCCTGAGGTACTGCACCTTCATCCCAGCACTGACAGAGGAGGTCGTGGAGGTTTTCTAGGAGGACGTTGATGCCACACTTGATAACTTCTGGTGGAATGCCATTCTTTCCTGGAGCCTTTCCTGTGGACAAGCTCTCAATGACTTTCTTCAGTTCTTCCATGGTGAGCTTCTCGTCCAGCTCAGTTTCAATGGGAAAACCATCCACGATATTGAGGGCAGCTTCAGTGATGGTGTTTTGCCTGGAGTACACTTCAGAGTAGTGCTCCACCCATCTATCCATCAGCTTGCCCTTGTCCTGGATGTTTCTGCCTGTTGCAGACTTTAGTGACACTCTCCACTTCTTTGTGGGTCCCATGGCCTTCTTGATGCCATCATACATTCCCCTGATGTTTCCAGTGTCAGCAGATAGTTGAATGCTCCGGCAGAGCTGGAGCCAGTAATCATTTGCACACTGTCGAGCTAGTCTCTGTACTTTGCTCCTGGCAAATCGATTCTCATGTAGAGTCCTCTGACTGGGGGAACGCTTGTACTCCAGGTGAACAGTGCGGCGTTCTTCAATGGCTGGAGTGAGTGTGACGGAGTTGGCCTCAAACCAGTCATTGTTCATGTTTCGTTTCTTTCCAAAAACGTTCATGGCTGTGCTGTGTACTGCGTCTCTGATGTGGTCCCATCTCTCTTTGGCGCAGCCACCGGGAGGCATACAATTCAGCACCTCGGAGAGCTCATGGGTGAATTTCTCTGCCTTGTCTGGATGTGCGGTCTTGCTCACATCGATGTGGGGTTTGCCCTCTGGCCTAGAGCAGTGGATCTTCTTTGGCTGTAGCCTCATCTTGCTGCACACCAGCGAGTGACCACTGTCGCAGTCAGCACTGTGCAAGGTGCGAGTAAGCAGGACGCACTTCAAGGCAGACCGCCTGATGATGATCAGGTCGAGTTGGTGCCAGTGCATGGAGCAAGGGTGCCTCCAGGACACTTTGTGTTGAGGCTTTGTCTGGAAGAATGAGTTGGTGATGCTGAGGTCATGGCACGAGCACAGTTCCAGAAGTCACTGTCCATTCTCATTCATTTCTCCAACGCCAAACTTTCCAAGACAGGTTGGCGAAGAGTCGTGGTCAGCGCCCACTCTGGCTTTGAAGTCACCCAGTAGTATCAAATGCTCTTCTTTAGGGATACTCCTGATGATCGTGTCTAACTGGTCGTAGAACTCGTCCTTGGTATCCCTGGTGGCGCTGAGTGTTGGTGCATACACGCTGATCAGGTTGATGGGTCAAGTGGATGTGTGGAGTCAGAGTGATAACAGTCTTTCAGTTCTTTGTTGACCAGGTTCTACCATCCCCAGTAAAGAATTTCTCACGGCAAATCCAACACCACACTCTCTGATTTCTTCGGCACTCTTTCCTTGCCAGAAGAACATACAGTTCTTTTCCCTGAGAGTCCCAGGGTCTGGCAGCCGTGTCTCCTGCAAAGCGACTATGTCGGTTTGGAGTCGTGCTAGCTCATCGTTGATGACTGCAGTCTTCCGAACATCGCTGATTGCCTGAAGGTCTTATGATAGGCCAGTTGTCATGGTCCATAGGTTCCAGCATCCTAACTTGAGGGCTGGTTTCTTAAATGTTGGTTTTCTTTTGTTGTTGCCTGGTGCATGGTTCGCAGTCCACTTGTCGGGTACTCACGTACACTAAGCCCCACGCACACAGTGAAGCAGGTGAACTGTGGCGGAACAACACCTTATTGGCTGGGGGCTGCCCAGTTTGAGGTGGACGATAGTTGTCCAGTGAGACGTGGTGATCCCTCCCACTGTCAGAAGCAACCCCTGGTGCCAGCTCTACGCCAATCGAGTGGGAGGCTTATAACCGGTAAACTGTTGCTTCCCATGTTGTGTCGACACTGTGAGGCGAAGCTGGAGTGTCCTCTCCAGGGCGCAAGCCAGGGTAGGGTGATATGGAGGAACAGCTGTTGCCCATGCAGCAGAAACCCCCTCTCCACGCAACTGATGGATCCAAGGGAAAGACAATGTCAATACAACTTGGCACCAGTGGCATCGCAGGAGTTGCCGGAATGACGTTGAGGTCAATGTCAGACCACCATCGGGACTCCGACACCGGATTTGGTTTCAGGGTTGACTCCCTTAGCCTTTCCCATGAGTGGGTATTGCCACAAGGCAGCGGAGGTTTTAAATCAGAGTTTCCGTCTCCTAGGTGGACTGCCTTCCAAGGCTGACGAGCCCCACCTGCCCGGAATGTAGCAGAATGAATATATATATATATATATATATATATATATAAAAAAGGCCCGACTCATGATTTTTTCATTGCAGGGATATACTGTTTTCTATGCTAGAAGAGTTTTAAAGGTGTGTCTACACTAGGGTGTTTTACCTCAAGGTAGCTAACACATTTGTAAAGCCTAGTGTGGACGCACCACAGATATGTGTTCTGTGACATAAATGTTTGTGGTTTATCATTGTTCTTGAACAAGTAGTAGTGGAGGGCTGACACTAACCTTTACAACTGTATTAGTTACCTCAAATTAATTGTGGGCAATTAACTTGAAATATAGAACTCTAGTGAAGGGAATCCCTAATAGATAGGTTAGCAGGAATTTAGGCAAAAGCAGATAGGAAAGTGATATGTACAATGAAAGC
This sequence comes from Chelydra serpentina, assembly GCA_037349315.1. Taxonomy (NCBI): domain Eukaryota; kingdom Metazoa; phylum Chordata; order Testudines; family Chelydridae; genus Chelydra; species Chelydra serpentina. The sequence goes on from JBAIAC010000004.1 coordinate 74,902,245, forward strand.
CTCACTAGAACTGATTGCTCGTCTGTGAATTGGACATCCAAAAAGCCTGTAAACACTAATACATTTGTGGCAGGAATTAATTCCTGTGCACTAGAACAAGCAGCAACTCTTTTTAAATGTAATTTTTAAAATGACATTGCCCTATTATCATCTGAATCTTCTACTAATAAAAATGTTTATACTTAACATCCTGTGAAAGCAGTGCTTCCTCTCCTAGTTGAATCATATGTGTCTGTTTATGCCTTACTATTCCAAGTCTCTTTGGGGTTGTATCAATACCATCGCTGTTTTCCCATTTCTGAGCCAGGAAACAATGGAAGTAGTGTACTTAGATTTCCAGAAAGTCTTTGACAAGGTCCCTCACCAAAGGCTCTTATGTAAATTAAGTTGTCATGGGATAAGAGGGAAGATCCTTTCATGGATTGAGAACTGGTTAAAAAACAGGGAACAAAGGGTAGGACTAAATGGTAAATATTCAGAATGGAGAAGGGTAACTAGTGGTGTTCCCCAAGGGTCGGTCCTAGGACCAATCCTATTCAACTTATTCATAAATGTTCTAGAGAAAGGGGTAAACAATGAGGTGGCAATGTTTGCAGATGATACTAAACTGCTTAAGATAGTTAAGACCAAAGCATACAGTGAAGAACTTCAAAAAGATCTCACAAAACTAAGTGATTGGGCAACAAAATGGCAAATGAAATGTAATGTGGATAAATGTAAAGTAATGCACATTGGAAAAAATAACCCCAACTATACATACAATATGATGGGGGTGAGTTTAGCTACAACTAATCAGGAAAGAGATCTTGGAGTCTTTGTGGATAGTTCTCTGAAGACGACCACGCAGTGTGCAACAGCAGTCAAGAAAGCAAACAGGAGTAGGGGGGAGGGATAGCTCAGTGGTTTAAGCATTGGCCTGCTAAACCCAGGGTTATGAGTTCAATCTTTGAGGGGGCCATTTAGGGATCTGGGGCAGAAATTGGGGACTGGTCCTGCTTTGAGCAGGGGGGTGTACTAGATGACCTCCTAAGGTCCCTTCCAACCCTGCTATTCTATGATGTTAGGAATCATTTAAAAAGGGATAGAGAATATCTTATTGCCCTTACATAAATCCATGGTCCGCCACATCTTGCATACAGATGTGGTCTCCTCATCTCAAAAAATATATACTGGTATTAGAAAAGGTTCAGAGAAGGGCAACTGACATGATTAGGGGTTTGGAATGGGTCCCATATGAGGAGAGATTTAAGAGGCTAGGACTTTTCAGTTTGGAAAAGAGGAGACTTAAAGGGGAATATGATAGAGGTATATAAAATCATGAGTGGCGTGGAGAAAGTGAATAAGGAAAAGTTAATTACTTGTTCCCATAATATAAGAACTAGGGGCCACCAAATGAAATTCATGGGCAGCAGTTTTAAAACAATTAAAAGGAAATTATTCTTCACACAGTGCACAGTCAACCTCTGGAACTCCTTGCCTCAGGAGGTTATGAAGGCTAGGACTATAACAGGGTTTAAAAGAGAACTAGATAAAATCATGGAGGTTAAGTCCACTAATGGCTATTAGCCAGGATGAGTAAGGAATGGTGTCCCTAGCCTTTGTTTGTCAGAGGATGGAGATGGATGGAAGGAGAGAGATCACTTGATCATTACCTGTTAGTTTCACTCCCTCTGGGGCACCTGGCATTGGCCACTGTTGGCAGACAGGATACTGGGCTGGATGGACCTTTGGTCTGACCCAGTATGGCCATTCTTATATTCTATACTTACATACCTACAAGTATGTAGTGCTATATAATTGTTAAAATATATGGATTTAATCATGGGATCCCTGCTTTATATACTTCATATGTTATTTAGTTGCCTTCTTTAACTAACTGTCCATCAATCATATCTCCATCACTGTAGTATGAGCATCAAGTATTTGTGGTTGATCCCTTTCTGTGTTCTATTCTTTTATTATTTACTAAAAATACAGGGTAATTTTTGTTATTCCACTTTCACCCCACTCCCCCAAATCAAAACTTAGCCTACCTGCACTTTAACTAAACTGTCACAATAGACCAGGTCTATTATGGTCTTTCAGGTCAATAGCTTCTGAACTAAAACAGATTAATAGAATTTATGACCCTCTTTTCAACTGCATGTAGCACAAGCAGTACTAATTATATTTTCATTAACCTCTGTGGCTAGCTCATGTTCTTATAATTTAGCCCTGCTATGGACTAATCCAATGTTTTACATGTTCAATAAAGTGTACTTGCAAACAAGATCTATATAAAATAATCCTTAGGGCCAGTTCATGCCATAGTGAAGAAGCACTTGGGTGGAAAATCTCCTGCTTCCTGCATTCCTATGCAGGGGTCAGCCATAATCTGCTTGTTTCTGCTCTGACTGAAATTTACTCATGTGCAGAGAGCCTATGCAAGGTTTTAGCACCACTTAAGTCCCATTTAAGTCCTTATGCATCTTAAGTGATACACAGGCATTGTGTAGACCCCCTCCACAAGGTTAAATTCATCCTCTGAACTCAACAGGCTCATATCAAGATTGGCAATGCTCATGATTTTCAGTGTTTTCCTGGCCAGGACTAATGATGGGCATTCCCTCCCCCTCCCCCCCCCCCCCGCCCCATCCCACCAAGCATTCCTGGGAAGGTGGGTGTCTCAGAGGTGCTCTCTCACCATCTTTGTTCATGCTGTCTCCTTTCTACTCCCATGAGGTGTTCCCTGGTAAATGTGAGTCAGCAAGGGGAGCAGGGAGTAGTAATGTGGGGGCAGGGCAGTCAACACAGCCACCGTTGAGGGCTAGGATTTGTCACTAAAGCAGCCACTTTCAGTCAGTACCTGTCAGCAAGGCAGAGTGGGGGCAATTAATTGTTCTAGGCCACAGGAAACAGGACGAGAGGGAGTGCTGCCTCTGCCAGGCTAACTATTGGGGGACCAGCCCAGCCCACAGCCAGCCCCATAGTGAGTTGTGTGGTGCACTCCACTTCTGCAGTTGAGGATCCAGGCCCTAATATTATGCATTTGTGTTCAATTAGATAATAATGAGAGGCATATGAGATGTTGGGGTAGCAGGGCTATTCTTCTAGTCATGTAGTCCTAGGGGAGGGCAAGAAAAATTGCCATGGGAACCATGATAGTTAATGTGGTGAAGGGTTTAAAATAAATATCTGCACTGTGGGAAACACTGAATAATTTCCCTCATTTGTATTTTTAACACTAAGTGCCATTGTTAACACTGTTAAATATTCAGTTACAATATTTGTTTAGTGAAGTAACGTAATGAAATACTAACAGTATTCAGAAAATTAGAAGCAATTTGGAAGTGGTTCTATGAAGAGTATCTCCTTCTGGAGAGAAATGGAAGGAAGAGGCATGTGTGTGTGTGTAAAATTACATCTTTATCCCTACTACAGCACCTTAGAATCCTTCTTTGTCCCCTAACAGGTGTCATTGAATTCTTTATGACAAGATGGTTGTAGCGAGATGCTCTATGGAATCCCCCAAACATGGGTAAATTTTACAAGTCCATTTTTATAAGGATAATTTTAGTTTCTAAAGCTACCCCTACCAGCAAATGTTTGGACTGCTGTCTACTGACAGTACAGGAAAGGGTTTAATCATCAAGACTTTTCTTTAGCTTAATGGGTCAGGTGGCTCAGGCTGTAACTTGACTGCCCGTGGAGGGAAATAAACATCAGTGAGAATGCTCCACGCCCACTCACTGGTTCCTGGAGTTATTGGATGAACACAGCATACAAACAATGGCTGGCCTTTATTCATTGTGTCTAAGAGAGTTGGTGCTATGAAAACACTAAACTTGTGTACAACATGTCTGGAATAAAAAGGTATGAGGGCAGTAGAAAACAATAAGAATTTTTAATGTGATGAATCTAGAACCTTTGAACTCAGTCCTGTGATGAATGACATAGAGAAATCTGGTTAAATCTTTGACCCATTGTTATAAGTTATTGCACCTCGCTAGTCTGTTCCTGCAGTTAATCCAGCAAAATGACCTTCCAGAAGCCCTTCTGTGACGTGTCTCCTATGTCATGCTACAATAAACCAGAAAGAACTTAGACTAGCTGAGAAATGTAATAATATAACAATAAAATACTCAGAAGTAATACTGGCCTAGATACACGTTTGGAACTGTACTCCCAAACATTTCCTCTGAAAATATAATGTGGATTTGTTTAATTACTTTTACCTTGTAAAATAATCTTATAAAGTTTCTATTTATCACCACCCAATTTCCCCCTGAACTTCTTCTACTTACCTGTAAGGTACAACTTAGAATCATAATTCTCTTTGTTTTAGTTTTTAAGAAGAAGAGAAATTGGCCCAATTTATTTACATCTCAGTGTCATTCTTATTACTGTTTCTCACACCTTCCAAATTCTGATCTCAGTTACATGGGTGCAAATTCAAAGTAATGTAATTGATTTAAATAGCATTACCAGAGATTAACATTGATGTAACTGGGATCAAAAGCAGATCCCGTATGTATACAAATAGAGGACCAAATTTCAAAGTGGCATTAATTCAGCACTAAACTTGCTCTCCAAAACAGCATACCCAGGTAATGACTCTCAGATAGCTTTCAGCATCCACATTTTTTGCATTTCCAAAACCTAGTATCTGCTAATTTAGGATTGAATCAATACCCACTGACGGCAATAGAAAGACTGTGCTTGAAATTTTAGTATACGTGGTTTGTTTTGTCTCATTTAACAGATTGTGGGCTTGATTCTGATCTCACGTACACAAATTTTATGCAGTTGTATGTAACTCCAGTAACTTCAGTGGAGTTACTCCTCATTTACATCATTGTGAGAGCAGACTCAGATCCTGAATATTACAATAACAAAATATATTGTTTTGTGCCTATCTTCAAGCTTAGATTTTTACTTTGGCTAATATTCTGAAATAGTAAGTTTGTCTTTGGAGAGTCCTTGTTTCATACCTGCTAAACATATAAAGCAAGCATGTCGTCACATTCCTTCTAAAAAAAAATGTACACAAGCAGAAATAGAATGTGTTTACTTCAGATTATTTTGTACATGCTAATCTTTCTGCTCTATGCTGTTGGGTTAGAATAGATGCTACTGGCTTTACAATTAATCAGTTTTAATATTTTCTGTTTTATTCCATGTCTTCTTATGTGATCATACAAATAGGTCAATGTGAAAAATTCTGAAGCTAATTTGAGATCAGTAAAGTTCTCTTTTTTGTGCTGTGTGAAAAGTTGTGCGGGGAGCACCTTTTAAAAATCATTATTGCTTTGTTATTTTTACAGAGAGACTTATTTTTCTAGGACAGCTCCAAAATAATATCATAGTATCTCTGATCCTGGTAGAACAGCTAGAGAATTTTGGGGACATGTGTAATTGACTGCCTAATTTGTGCATACAATTATTGTGATTGTGTGTGCAAATGAAACAAATTCTGCATACAAATGGCAGTTAGAAGCATCACAATTACAGTAATTGTGCATGCAAGATAGACACACAATTGCAGATATATTTTAATTATGCATGCCTAACTGTGAAAATTAGCTTTGAGTGTTTTGTCTTACAAGGGATTCCCATTTGGAAATAGGAGCTTTAAAAAAAATAAAGGCAGTGATTTTAATACTTGTGAAAATTACTAGATTGTTAAACCTGAAAATTTGTCTCCATCTACAGAACATATACAGCTCAGGTAATGGCAGGGTTAATTTCTTTCATTCCAACCCTCCGTTATACCTCAACTATTTCTAGAGGGATGAGATATGTCTCGGTCTATCCTGCTCTTCTTATGTGTGCAGAACTCCCATTGATGTTGATGAGGATTCCAAATCTGGAGGGACAGCAGAAGAGTCTTGAAAAAAATTTTGGTGCAATCTGGAGAGGAGAATGTAGCACTACTAAATGTTTTGTGAGGGTCTGATACAATAGAACTGTGGACCTGAAACATTTAGAGAGAATTAACTGCCTTGAGATTTCATTCTGTACATTGACAGAAGGAGTGTATGTATGACAAAGGAACTATCAGAGATAGCAATGTGTAAGGACATAGATATCTCTATATCTTTAGGGACCAGGAATTGATCCCCCAATATAGCACTATTAAATGGTTTTTTACTTATGTTTCAAAGAAACAAAGAAAACTGGAAGGAAAAGCCCACAATAGCACATTTATGTTTTTATTTATGTGTTCTTTCCCCCCCAGAAACCATTCAAGAAACAGAGAAAGGAAGAAAGGGGAAAACCTGAAAGCAATACTTTCACTGTTTTAACCACTCTTGTTTTCAAAGTTCAGAAAAGCAGAGAAAATCCCCCAAAATTATCTGTAGCCATTTAGATGAAGCTTGTCAAAAGTAGACTGAAAAGTTGCACATGGCTAGTAAAGAGGTTATGTTTTTCAAATCCCTGCTCAGAACGGGTCATTCTGCATGTTTCTGCTTCCGTTAGGCGACTATTCCACAAATCAGCAGATCTAGCTGATACAAATTATTTTCTGGTGTTCAGCCTACATTTTCCTTTGATCAGTTTCATGCATGATCGTGGCCTTTGTACCAGCCTAACACCCTCCACCTCATAATTCTAACTGGTTATCATCATGTCTGTATTCCATCCCTTGACCATCATCATTTGTCCAAGTAATGCACATTTCTGATCATTTAAACTTCCTTCATTAATCCATCTTTCCACCTCCTTCATCACGTTCATTGCTCTTCTTTGAATGCGTTCCAATTTGTCAACATTCTTCAGACAGTGAGATGTCCAGAACAATATATTATAATCTAGGTGAGATTTCACCATTGAAAACTGAGAATTGACCCAAACCCATTGAATTCAGTGGAAAGATTCTCTTTGCTTTCAATGGACCTTTGATCAGGTCTATCAAGACAAACTATCACCTAGTTAATCCATGCTGAGATGTCTCCATCTATGCTGTCCAAAATATCATTGTCTTTTTGACCCTATGTGTATTGCAACCTTATATCTAATTTTCTGATTACTAGCTGTTCTGGATCTTTACCGGCACAACTGATATGTAAAAATATCTCTTTTACTGAATGTGTGCGTTTCAAATGATTGTCTCCCACGTGTATTAATGTGCATTTTTCCCAGGTTAAATCTCACTTAATTTTCTCTTCATAGACCAAATTCAGCCTAGATGTAAGTAAATGCATTCTAAATGACTTCAGTAAAGTTAGACCCATTTACACCAGTATGCCATTCGATCCCATACTTCTAGGCTTTCTAGGCTTCTTCCTCTATTCCTTAGTTCTCAATTTTCAGTGGTGTTTTTAACAGTCTCCCCAAGTTTAGCATTTAGCTCAGGTAAAATGCATCCCTATTAATATATGCATACATTTTTGACTATGTGAAAATTGATCAGACTATCTCAGCGCTTTCAGAAATTTTCTTAAAATATTCCTTGGATGAAATAACACCCACCCCTATTGTGTACAGTAAAGTAACGAAAATACAATTTAGTACAGAACACACAATATTTTTCTTCCTTTTATATTTTCTGGTTAATAACTTAAAGAGGACAGAGGGATATATTTATTTGACTTAATGTCAGAGGTAACAAAAAAGCCTGAGGAAGTTGGGATGTTTTGGTACTAAAACTCCAAAGCTTCAGGAAGTTTCTTTATTACTTAGTACTGTATGTTCTAATCAAGCATAAAGCAGGAAAGTGACTACTATCAAAGGACCCATAAAAAGAGTTTATGATGTTTCAGATTCAGACAACATAAAAAAGGACATATTCAAATTAGAAACACTATTATAAAGTGTGATTCTATAAGGAATCTCCATAACAGACTTAATAATGTGATTAAAGACACAAAGTAATAGCAATATACATAAGTACTAATTAGAACATTGAAACTATTACGCCTCATGTGGGAGACAAGTAATAAAATTCAAAGAATATTCGTAAGAAACACCATCAGACTAGCTTTTAAGTTTTCCACTGCCTCAGGCTGATTATGTGAACTTGTGGCATGTGTCCAATATTTTTAAGCCAATCCATTTGTTTCAATACTTTTTGATTGTTATGCTAAAAAATAGTTTGTCTAACCTACTTCCCAATAGGTCTCCTTTGTATTGTTAAGACTCTCAAATAAGGTTACTTTAATATTCAAAAACAACCTATGGTCTAGTTAAAGAAGTTCTCTTTCTAAAAGCTTGTCTGATACTTGTCTGGATCATCTTTTTGCTATTAACAGTGCTATAGCATTGTGTGTTGTAACAGTGACCAAAAAATACCTAAATAACCATGTAAAATATTAAATGATGAATAAAATGTGCCACAAAATCATCATGGACTCACTTGATTTGAATGGAAGAATCAAAGAATAACTGGATAATGAGGGGTTACAGATATACTAAGTGTTAGTGGTGGAACAATTACAGCCAGAGGCGCCGACTTTCTACTGTGCTGGAGGGTGCTCAAACCCCACTGTGCCCTGAGACCACCTCCATTTCTCCCCTTCCCCCAGGCCCCACCCCTGCCTTTTCCCTCCCCTCCCTTGCCCCCACCCCACCTCTTCCCATCCCATTCCGCCCTCTCTCTTGAGCATGCCCCGTCCCACCCAGCACCTCCTGCACACCGCAGAACAGCTTATCTGTGGCGGGCGTGAGGTGCTGGTAGGGAGAGGGGAGATCCTGGGAGGGGAGGAGGCACTGATCAGCTGGGGGAGGCAGGAGGCACTGATTGGGGGGCTGCCAGTGGGTGATTGGGGGGCTGCCAGTGGGAGCACCCACCATCTTTTTTTCTGTAGGTGCATCAGCCCTAGAGCACCCATGGAGTCGACACCTATGGTTTTCCAGTGGATGATTTACCAGCCAGGGATAAACCATTATCAAAACTTTCAAAACTGGAGATTGTATTTTCAAAAGCACTCAACATTGGTCTAGATCTGGTGCCACTACAGTCGCTGACATTGTAACCCAACACTAAAGATTTTTCCTCTATCAAGACTCTCAGTCCCAGCAAAATGGCAGTTTTAAATATTTGGTGGGTGTAAAATGGCCAATGGATTCAAGTTACAAATGGGTGTAACTTACGCCAATTCACCATTCAGTGGCTATGGAACAACAGTGCAACTTACAGTAGTTTAGTATCCTTTAGGAGCAGATTCAGACTTGTTCAGCCCCCTTTAGACACAATGGACTGAATTATACTTACAGTTGCACAGAACATTTGAGATGCTATTGAAGTAAGGTAAAGGAAATGTTGGGGAATGGCGAGCATTGATTTAGGCTATAGCCTTGTAGTCCCAGAACATGTGAATTACACATACTTTAAAATTTGCAAACTCATCATATACCAAATCAGTTCCAATTATACTATACTGCTGTTTTAAAAAAGAGTTTTAATGATCAACTCAGACCCATTATGTAAACTGCCACTCTCTACATGTCCACTAAATTTAACTCAGACACTTCTAAGTAAGACAAACCCTTTTACTCCAAACTGCATTTGTCCCATTATTTTAAAATGACTTCTGCTGCACTAATGTTAAAAGGTGTAATAAATCTCAGACCGCTATTAAAAACATTAGCATTTGCCTGTATGCATTTGTATTTTAACCCTCTGAGGCTTCCCTGCACAGCATTTCTGCTCATTTTTTCCTCCTTCATTCATTATTAAAATAAATTACTCTTGTGTAAGGCTCAGCTGCAGGCAAAATCCTTCCATTCAAGGTGCCCATCAAGATTTTAAATCAATTAGGCTAATTGACAGCAGATTTAACACTTTCCTTAATTATGACTGCAAACAGTTTGTTAAACAAGCAAAATAAACCCAAACCTATAAAAAACCCCACAGAACATAACCCGTCCTTGACTACTCTAGGGGTTAAAAGGCCTAAAGGTAGAAATCTGGGAAGAGAAGAGGAAGGAAATCCAGTAACAAAACACTTCTCTCTCTTTCTCAAAGTCACTTGACAGTTAATTCACTGGTATACTTCAAAATGTGAAAACCATGTTTGAATTAGAATCCTGTGGTAAAGTGTATGGTGATGACTCAGCAGTCTTCCCTTGGAGTAAATGTGGAACCAAAACTCTGTTCAGGGCCCAATCCCAGCACCTTCAATTCCAGAGACAGGCCAGATATAGGTTAACAAATTGACGGAAAGAGGAAACTTGCAAACAAGAATTTGCATTTTTGGAGTTTGTTCCCTTTATCTGACTACCCAATTTGTGTATGTGAATTTTTCAGCATGAATTTACAAACTAAAATGGACACAAAAATGGTTAGGAAGAGAATTGTTATTCCTTTTTCACATAGCTACTTTTCTTCTTCCAAACCCTGAAGATGAAGAGAGAAACTGTCACACTTTCCATCTCCCAAGTGATCCTCTTTCCTTTTGCCAGCTAACCTTACTTCCTGCTCCAGAGTTTCCCTCTTGTCCACTTCTCCAGACTCCCTTTGCTCCTCCTCCCTTTGCTGATTTTTACATCCTGCAAGAAAATGGATTGCTGCTGCACCACAACCCATATACTGCTGTTTCTTGGCCCTACCAGCCAGTATGGTAGCTCTGGAGCTTCTGCTAAGGGCTTTCTGAAACAGACTGGGAGATGTTACTGTTGCTCTGCAGTGGCTACCAGTAGAGCTGGTCAGGAGCTGGAATTTCCATTTGGTGGGAAATTCTGACATATCAAAATATTTTTTCATTCCAGTTCACAATGAAAAGCCCAAATTTCCAACCAAACAAAAAATCTGGAAAAAAATAATATTTGGGATCATCTACTTGTTTCAATAGTGTTGTTTCAAATTGTTTCATTTTGACTTCTATATTATCTAAAATTATTGGTTAACATATGCATAATATCCAATACAAAATATATTATATAATATTAACTCTTTGTCCCATGTCAGCTGCCCATTAGTGGGCAGCCACCAAAACTCTAAAACTAGCAGCAGAGTGACTGTGTAGTGCTCCCAGAGGCAGCAGTGTGCTGGATGATACTTCTACTCTCCTATCACATGATTTATCCTTGTCAAAAGCATGGTTTGACAGTCCTGCTTCAATGAATCATGAATAAGAAGGAATTCTCCAAAATCACCTCATTCAAGAAAGAAGTATGAGGTCTGGCAAAGGCTGCAATGATGATCAGCTGTTTGGAAAGTCAACTGAACTGCATAATTAGGTCCTGAGTTAGCAAACATAATGTTTTGTATTTTCTGTGCAAGAGCTACTAAATATCAGCGACATATTTTTAGTTTTTAACCAAGTAATACTATAATGTTCTCTTTGCATCACTGGAAAACACAGTGATAATTCAAGCATACCGTGGTTGCTATTAAAAAGGTTATATTTGCCAAGATCCAGTCTTGTTATGAGCTCAAAAATCTAAATAAGGTAATGTTTATTGCATAATTTAAAAATCATCAAACACTGTCAACTGTTGACTCGGACTACACTTCCACACAAGGGAGTAAGTCCAGGACCTCCATGATATTTAGGCTCCTAGCTTCCATTAACTTCATTTGAATCAAGAGAATGTAGGAGTCTAAATATCATTGAGGATTCAGAGCTAAAAACCTCCCTTCAATCCTATGCAGGCTGCCCAGATCTTGCAGGCTGGAGTGGAAAAGCGGGGTGGGGGGGGGGAAAGGTCACCAAAATAAGACATGCAAGTAAACATGCTTCTTCCTTTGGGGAGATGATGAGAGAACAAATAACAGTTGACAGATGTGTAGTCATGTCACTTAATGCACTACTGGAAGGTCCTCAGATACTGTGGTGATGAGAGCAGTATAAAAGCCTATACTGAATAGGATAGGATGGTTTCCACCCACTTACCATCTCCCAGGAGCAGGTGGGTAGGGAAGGTTAATTAATGGATACATCTGCTCAGAATAGCTGAGCCAACACCAAGGGACAGCAGCAAATCCCTTTCTTCCTGTAGCATGCAGGAAACAGTGGAGGAATTGTGATTCAGAGCTGTCTCTCTGAATCACAAATATCTCCTGGGGTGGTACACCTTACACACCCCCTGCTAGGTCAGGGCTGTGCCTAAAGTCACAATCTACCCCAAAAATATTTTGTAAAGCCTATGGCGATTTATAAAATCTAGTAATCTTTTACCAAGATTTGTAAATGAGAATGTGTGAATCATAGAATATCAGGGTTGGAAGGGACCTTAGGAGGTCATCTAGTCCAACCCTCTGCTCAAAGCAGGACCAATCCCCAATTTTTGCCCCAGATCCCTAAATGGCCCCCTCAAGGATTGAGCTCACAACCCTGGGTTTAGCAGGCCAATGCTCAAACCACTGAGCTATCCCTCCCCCAATGAAGGAACAGTGTAAGCTAATTAAGGCCAAACAAGAATACATATTCATTACAGAGAAGAAAGTGAACTAAATCCAAAAATGACTTTGCTTCTTTACAGTTCTTCAAAAATGTATGTACTTCTTTTGCAAAGTTTGGCCTGGGATATTTTCTGAGAGATGATATGATTGTTCCCTATATAGTCTCTAAATGTGCTGTTAGTTGTTAGAGTAAAATTCTCAATTTTATTTAGAATTTGTATCAGTGGGTGGCCCTTTTAATGATTTTGTGATGTTCAAAACTTTAACTTCAAAGACTGCATTTGGTTCTACTTTGAACTGCATTTGTTATTTGTTCAATATGTTTCTGATGCAAACTGTTTTGACTTTGTTTTTCATTGTTGCTTAGATAATACAGTGATGTGCATGGCTTAAAAATCTGGATACATAATTGGATTTGTGCACTGTAATATTTGGAGAAATATCTATTTTGCTTTTCTTATACCCAGCTTGTTATCTCCTGGCTTATGCTATTTAGTTAAAAAGACAAGTCATCATTTTTTCTAACCGCTCAAATATTACCCAAAGAAGTATCCAATCCAGCTTCCACTGAAGTCAATGACAAAACTCTCATTGGCTGCATAGACATATGATTACCCTGAGACTCATTCAGTCCCTTCCTTTTCAATTTGCATAGAACACAGAAGCATGATTTGGTAGATGCCCCATACTTTGAGCTTGCATTGAGTTTAGTGGGAAATTTATATACAGAGAGTCTACAGGTGAAGGCACAAATTCATCATTGTATAAAAAGAAAAATGATGGCTTAACAATGACAGCTGATATGTTACATGAGACATAACACATTTCAAAACCCCAAGAGTCACAATTGTTTTCAACACACAACTTATGTTCACTACTCAGGCACATTATAAAGGAAATTGACCTCTCCACACAAACGTTCATCTAATTTTGGGCCCAATATAATCCTGACCTTAAAGGATTGGTCCTGACCTTAAAGTCAGTTGGTCCATTGACTTCATTGGGAGTTGGATCAGATTCTATAATAGTCAAAATACAAGTTTTAAATAAATTAATTAAAAAGATAAGAACGACATATTAACAACGACTGATTCTGTAGCCTCTCCACATGTGGAACTCATTGAAGCCAGGGTTATATTTATCCAGAAGATTAAAAAATCAGCCCTATAGTGATGAAACACAAAGAAGAAAGATGTGTATGTCAGCTGAAACTTGACAAAGATGATGAAAGTGAGCAGAGAAGTAATAGTCATTTGAGTAATCTAGCGTCAAAGTGAACAGGGATGTACATCAAAAGTGAAAAGGTCATAAATATGAGTATTAACACTCAAAGTTAATAAACATTAATAAAAAATCAACTAAAAGGACATTGTAGATATCTCATACTATTTGCAGTCATGTGTCAGAAATGTAACTTATTCTTCACGTCCACTCAATCCTTGGCCTCTCTGCTGAGACTTCTAGTAAGGGAGCAGATTGTGCTGATGATCTTACTTAAATTTCATGAAACAAGTAAATATTCCATGTGAGAAACATCATAGTCTGTGGCCAGAAAGAATTATACATTAACATGAAAAGTCCTAGTGATAGTTCTAAGAGGAAAGCTAATCAGAAGTAATCATTGGGGGCCGGGGGATAATCTAAGGGAGAAAATATAAATATCGTAGTCACTGATTTGGAGGCCTTGATTTGGGGACCTGTAAGTTTCTTAGTTTTAGGGGTGGTGGTTTTGGGGTTTGTTTTTTTTTGTCAGACATTCGGTGTCTCAAGTTGGATTCCCAAAAGATGAGGCACTCAACATCAGTGGTCATTTTTCAACAACTGTATAGCCACATTTTATCATTTTTACTGTAGTTGTTTTCAATAGTTTTAAAAAGTAAAGTGCATGATGGTTCTGATGTACTCCAAATATCACTTTGGGTCTCATTGATCTGTAAACTTTATTTTTATTGCCCGATCTCTCATGTACCGCACAGCAGACATAGTTAGTATGTATCAAAGACAAAACTGTCATTGTTAGTTAAACTCTAAATCAAGTGTGACAGAACTATTTTAGTGTTACTGAAAAATCTAAAATGGGTCTCTATTTAAGTAGGAAATCATTGCCTCCAAATTGATGTCCGTTTTACACTCCTGTTCTACAGCAGCCACAAAAATGAGTCGCTGACAGCTCCAAGAACAATACTATAACATCCCTCTTTGTGTATAGTATCTTTTTCAACGTCTTCAGCTAAATCCTTTTTTACCTTTTCAAGGAACTTCTGTGTTCCATCAGCTTGACTTGGTGATTTCTATAGAAGGCTTTATTTCAAGTTTAGATGATAGGATCAAGTCCTAGTGAATAATAATTAATTGCATCTCCGCATGTTTTGAATATGACAAGTAAAAGTAGGAACTTTCCCTTTTGCAGCTGTATTACAGATCGCTTTAGAAAAGTTGGTCAGCTGTGGCATTTATCTCTTCATTAAACGGCCATTGAATTTTGTCATCCTCTGTATTTTCCAAGCATCTGTTCTACAGAAGAATCACTCTGCAATTTCTTAATCACTCTGCAATTTCTTACAGGTACAGATTTTTCCAGTTTATCTGGTTTATTTGGATAATATGAGTCAATTAAATTTACGTAGAACATATTTCTACTATTGAGATTCTCCTCCTGAGTCTTTCCATTTCCCTACAGGGTTCTAATACCTGATGATTATTGTTTTTTGTAATTAAGATTTAAGTATCCAATCCCTCAAGACATGCCATACAGAGAGCTGCCACTCATCTGTTCACCAGCCCTTTCAGGCACACCCTCTCTTTGTCACAGTCTTTTTCCAGCATTCCAAGTTTATAAAGAAGCCTTTTGTTGAATAAGGCAGTATTACATCCCACATATTTTTGCTAATCCATCCCATACCCTGGCTCAGATCTACCTGAACCTAATAAAAGGTCAAAATGTGAATGTCTCCTTTAGCAGCTGCCAACAACACATCATGGGAACGAATAGGGCTTCCATACAGCTGAGCAGGCTGAGACATTGCTTGTTTTAGTTCTGAGGCTTATTCTTACTATTAACAATCCAGTGGCTTAAGTATATTAAGTCTCATATTATGGGTCCAATTCTGGCTGTTGCATGGAAATATTATTACACACTTCACTCCACCCTACAGTTAGATAACACAGTGATAGGTATGGTATAACTTCTAAAACATAACATCTAAAACAGAGTACAGATGTTAGCTGGAATAATATGTATGGTGTTGTCCACATGGGGGATATTACCAGTCAGAACATAGTGGAGGGAGGGATAGCTCAGTGGTTTGAGCATTGGCCTGCTAAACCCAGGCTTGTGAGTTCAATCTTTGAGGGGGGCCATTTAGGGATCAGGGGCAAAAATTGGGAATTGGTCCTGCTTTGAGCAGGGGGTTGGACTAGATGACCTCCTAAGGTCCCTTCCAACCCTGATAGTCTATGATACAGTAAGTGAGGAACACATCCACAAGGTACAAAATTTGACTCACTTTTTAAACCTGGTAAACCACTGCATCGCTTGCATTTAAAGTATGTCTACACTGGACATACCTTATCATCAATGGTGATAAATGCAAAGTAATACATACTGGAAAACTTAATCCCAACTATACATATAAAATGATGGGGTCTAAATTAGCTGTTATCACTCAAGAGAGAGATCTTGGATTCATTGTGGATAGTTCTCTGAAAAAATCCATTCAATGTGCAGCGGCAGTCAAAAAAGATAACAGAATTTGGGAATCATTAAGAAAGTGATAGATGATAGATGCGGTCGCCCCATCTCAAAAAAGTTATATTGGAATTGGAAAAGGTTCAGAAAAGGACAACAAAAATGAATAAGGGTATGGAACAACTTCCGCATGAGGAGAAATTAATAGCCTGGGACTTTTCAGGGTGGCAAAGAGATCACTAATAGGGGATATGATTGAGGTCTATAAAATTATGACTGGTGTGGAAAAATAAATAAAGAAGTGTTATTTACTCCTTCTCATAAGACAAGAACTAGGGGTCACCAAATTTAATTAATGTTGTTGTTGTTGGCGTCCGTTAGTCTCGAGAGACGATGGCTATGTGCCCATGGGGAATGATAATTAATAGGCAGCATGTTTAAAACAAACAAAATGAAATATTTCTTCATACAATTCACAGTCAACCTGTGGAACCCTTTGCCAGAGGATGTTGTGAAGGCCAAGACTAACAGGGTTCAAAGATGAACTAGCCGGGATGGGCAGTGATGTTGTCCCTAGCCTCTGTTTGCCAGAAGATGGGAATGGGCGACAGGACATGTCTCACTTGATGATTACCTGCTCTGTTCATTCCCTCTCGGGCAACTGGTATTGGCCACTGTCAGCATAGGCTACTGGGCTAGATGGACCTTTGGTCTGACCCAGTATGCACATTCTTATGTTCTTATGGATCTGGAAGGTATACATATCCAATTTAAAGATACATACCTGCACTAGCTCTGATCAAGCTAACACACTAAAAATAGAAGTGTAGCCAAGGCAACACAAGTGGTGGGATGAGCTAGCCACCCAAGTACCATCCCATCCAAGACCCTAGGTATGTACTTGGGCAGCTAAACCTGTCCCATTGCTTATGCTACTTCAGCTAGACTTTTATTTGTAGCTCTCTAGCTGATATGAGCTAACAGTATGTCGTCTTAACCTGGAAATTACACCTTCCAGCCGCAGTTAGAAATACCATACCACACCACACTGAGAACACCTATAAACCATGGAGATAAGTGTTATGTAAATCCTAAAACAGACAAATCACAAATAAATAATTTCAAAGTAGCTACATTGATTTAATGTAACCCTTAACCTTTTACTTTATCATATCACTAATCTATCAATCTAATCCTGCATTCATAAGTATTTGTTGCCATTATTAAAGAGAATTAATTATTAACATCTATAATATATTTTTTAAATTTTAAATTACCAGTAGGTTGGTAGGGTGCCAATGGACTGCATGTTTGATAGACTCTTTAGATATATCATGTTACCAAAAATAAGTGACCTTTATCCAGATTCAAACTAACAAAACACTTATTTTTGATCACAGATTTCACAAACAGAGAGTATCTAATTAAAACCAAGTGACATATCCAACACTTACTATGAGTGCTTTTGTAGCAATGTCATTAAATACTAAGAATAACCTGGGAGAGATCCAAAAGAACCCTTGCCAAAAATTTCCATAGCTATGGAAATTTTTGGCAAGGGTTCTTTTGGATATATATATATATATATATTAGCAAGAAGAATAAGGCTGAGGACAAAAATTACCTTGCAGAACATAAGAATGAAAATAAATCATATTATATATATCTATATATATAATATCTATATATATATGATATATATATAATATCTATATATATATGATTTATTTTCATTCTTATGTTCTGCAAGGTAATTTTTGTCCTCAGTCTTATTCTTCTTGCTAATATGAGCAACGTACTTTTACCATCTAATTTTATATTAGTTACTGTCTCAGTGCCTACTCTGTAATATATCTTTAGTTTTAGCAAGTACATTTAGTATAAAGTTTCCAAGCAGACAAACCAGCCTTCAAATACACATAAATACCGCATCATTCATGTGAGTCACCAAACTACTGCCTTCAAAAGGAAAAATTGGTTCCATTCATGTATCCTATACATTTGGCATTCCTCTTACAGAGGAAAAGTCCATATCTAAGGTGCAGCTTCATCAGCAGCCATTCCTATTAAGATATACGGCCACAAGGATTTCAGGAGATACTGTATTTGTTTAGGTGCAGCTATATTGGCAAAATGGCTATCCGAAGGAAATCCTGGATATAGTTCTCATAACTGATCCATGTAAATAACTTAATATTTCTGTGATAATGTAATAGAAAAAGCAATGTATAAAACATTTGCCAGTTAAAGGAAGAGAGTGTTCTGTTTCTGAAGTAATCCTAAAGCAATGGAATGGTTCCCTTTCAAGAATTCTAGAGGATAACCTGCGCTAGTTTTACAGTACAGACTAATGACTTTCCTTGCCTGAAATATTGAAAGTAGAAAGTGGTTGTTGCTCTATTACCATAATTCATATGTCTTCACACTACTAATGTACAGCAGTTTATACCAAAGTAGAAGGACCATTTCTCTATTCCATTGTGGCAATACCTATCGTCCTATGTCGTGCATTTGAAATTGTGTGCTGAGCTAAACCTGTTTTACATCACATGCCATTACATGGCTGTGCAGTTCAGGTGATGGAATGGCAGAATAGTGGATTGCAACACTCAAGACACATTCATAAAATTTCAAAATATCAAAATAGGGGCTCCAAATGCAAAGTGAAAAGCCTTTGTGCAAACCACTGTTTAATGTGGAATGTGTGTATTTAATGTAGAACACATATGTCTTTTTTGGTTTTTGTTGTTGTTTTTTTTTGCTGCAGATGGGCTTTATGTAACCATGGTAAACCCTTAACTGTATGATGTATAAAGTTAACACTCAGTCTGTAAAATTTAATTTCCAGTCTTCTGTTGTTCTACAAAAGAGTAAAAAGTAATGAAACAGGAAAGGCTTTTAAATTAAAACCATTGCTCTTTTTTAACATAATGTATTATTTCACCTTAGTGTAATTGCATCATGTGAAACATCATAATGAGCTGTAACCATGAATATTCCAGCATCATATAACTCTGCATTGTAAGGAAATATTTGGGTTTTGTGTTATGTAACCCAGAACTAATTCTCATACTGAAGTCTTGCCAAATTGGCAATAAAGTGTGTGAAGGACAAAAACTTCACTGTGGATTACACCACAATAAGAAGATTATTTTACAAAACACTTATTACAGGCTAAACTAAATGTTAGAAGTGCTTAGTCCATACAACTGCCTTTAGGTAAAACATTCTGCTAGAGTCATTCATCTAACAAGCATAGTTAATCTGATTGGGAGATTTGAAAGATTAACAAGGGCTTCAGAGACTGTTCTTCTACTTTAGCAGGAAAAAAGCTAAATGCCTAATGTTTTTCTCCTAAAATTTTCTTGAAATGGCAGTGAGTTTTTCTCCTTTTATTCTGTCAGTTTCATAAACATCCAGGAAAGACCTTTGTTCATGTAGAGTAATGCTTTCAACACTGAAGTGAATCTAAAATATTTAGAGAATGGTCAGACTGCACCTAAATTGTACATCTTGAATTGCTCAGAAAATAATATGCCTATTCAAATATAGGCTTTTGGTCATACACAATGAGCAAAAATGTCCTCTCATGTGGTTGTCACCCCACTGAAGTCGATGCACTTGTGTTAACTGATAAGATGTTTTGATCTTTTTATGCTGTTAATAAAGAGATTCACAAAATGCTATACTGGTAAGCTGAACTGAGTTGCTCCTAATGCTTTCAAACAGAGTCTACTGTTTTGTTACTCTCACCCATCCTCCAGATAATCTAGGTAACTTCATGATACCTGTTTTTAATGGCCACTTATGTGAACCACTACTGTGTGCAGTAAACAGGCCTGACAAGATCATCACCTGAAATTGGAGGGCCTATTTCTCCACTCAGACACCCGTTCTACACAGGTATATGCCCATTGCCTTCAGTGGAGTTACCTGTGATGAATGATGCTGTAAATGAGCACAGATTCAAGCCAGAAATGCACTTGGAATTTTTCTCCTGCCCATCCACTAGCCATCTTCAAACTGTAATGATGGCAAAATATGACACAGAATAAGAGGTGAACAGTTAGTGTTGAAATCAATGAGAGTTACATGCTGAAATACCTTTGTGAATGCCCCCCTTAATTGTTTACACCATGACTACCACATTTTGAAGGTTACCATAATATAAATAAATAGATGAGTAATTATGGCTAGGAAAGGTTTAGCATAAAAAGATAACAGTCCTGTTAAAAAATTGACAGGATACCTGCATATTTGGCCTAAATATTTATAAGGGTATCTTTAATATTATCTGTTGTTCAGGATAATACTTATAGGATTTACAAAAGGGAAAGGTAGTTTTCACAGATTAATTTACATAAAAAATAGTCACATTTAAACATATAAAAAGTCAATTAATTATTAATTAATTATTAATTATTATTATAAATATAATACATATTTATTTTATACTAATTTCAGAATTTGCCATAGCATTTCTAATCTTGTAAACGGGCATAATTTATCCAAGATTCCTTGTCAGAAAACTTCACATAGACTCAATTTTATGGTATTCTTCAAAAGTAGCAACAAAGTGTTGATATAAAAGAGCATCTGTGTGGTAGGACATCTCAATAGAGTCCACAAAAGACAAAATATGGTATGTGACACCCCTTATGGAGTCAATATTTTTTTCTTCTGAAACATAGAGTTAAAAATCAAAAGGGAAACAAATCTAAGGGAAAAATAGAAGAAAATTATACACAGCGATGGTTAGTTGGAGAATGACCCAACAAAAGTGGGGCGAGGGTAATAAAACTGAAACTGATAAGAAAATTATGAGGGACATTAACAGCTCTGATGTTGTGTAACAACTATGGGGAGTCAAACATCTTGTTGATATAAATGCATACATCTGAACTGTAATAACACTTACAGGCCGCTGAAATCCATTTCCTTCATATAATTCCACTCTACATGGGAGGCTCTAGTTACAACCTTTATTATGTTGTATGAGGTAGTCATCACATTAAAATATAATAACATGTTTGTGAGTTTAGTTTCAAGACTGGGACTTATCATTTAGTACAGCCTGGAGAGGGATGTACATGTGGGTGAAGAATATGTTTGTGTGGAGGGTGTCAATAGAATAAAAGGAAGTCTAGAATTTGGACAATGTTTCTTCTAGATTGAAAATGATACAACTGAATGGATGATGGTGGAAACAGAGGATTGTTTTTACTACAATGATACTTCCTCATGAATTTTATTACCTATGTTTTGTAGTGGCATCTTTGTCTCTAGTTTTGTTTGAGGATTTTCACATCTTATCCAAGTGAGATATTTAAGAGAAGCAGCATGGTCTAGAAATTGGAGCAATGGAGGAAACCCATTCCTGATACTGTCACTGACCTACACTGTGCCTCAAATTCCACCTCTGTAAAATGAAGATACTAATCACTGGTCTACAATTTTTGAGAAGTCGTCTGCTTCAGAGATAAAATGTGCTATTTAGTATGTATTTTGATGTGCTGAATTCAAATATGACAATTAAAACAACTGATTGGCTACTGTTTCTAAGATATTTACGTTTTTACATTTTATGTCTATGTATATTGTGTAGATAGTAGAGTTTTAATCATAAATTGTAAACCTAGGTCTTTTCATGTGTTTATGGTTGCTTTACATGATACTATTTCCCCTGTCCTGTTTATGTAACACTTTAAAAATTAGCAAAGGGGTTATATAAATAAAATGTATTATGAAACAAAAGGCAAAAAACTATTATGTACATAGTTTAGTCCTATTCAGAGTCTACTCGGCTTCTTGGCTTGTCTCTTGTATTCATTAAATGGAGCATCTCTTGTCACTGTCCAGCAATAGTCTGCAAGCATTGATGGGCTCCATTTGCCCTGATAGCGTTTCTCCATTGTTGCAATGTCCTGGTGAAATCGCTCGCCGTGCTCGTCGCTCACTGCTCCGCAGTTCGGTGGAAAAAAATCTAGATGAGAGTGCAAAAAATGTACCTTTAGTGACATGTTGCAACCAAGGCTTTTGTATGCCTTGAGGAGGTTTTCCACCCACAACCTGTAGTTATCTGCCTTGTTGTTGCCGAGAAAATTTATTGCCACTAACTGGAAGGCTTTCCATGCCTTTTTTTCCTTGCCACGCAGTGCATTGTCAAATGCATCATCTCGAAGAAGTTCACGAATCTGAGGACCAAGAAAGACACCTTCCTTTATCTTAGCTTCACTTAACCTTGGCAATTTTCCACGGAGGTACTTGAAAGCTGCTTGTGTTTTGTCAATGGCCTTGACAAAGTTCTTCATCAGACCCAGCTTGATGTGTAAGGGTGGTAACAAAATCTTCCTTGATTCAACAAGTGGTGGATGCTGAACACTTTTCCTCCCAGGCTCCAATGACTGTTGGAGTGGCCAATCTTTCTTGATGTAGTGGGAATCTCTTGTATGACTATCCCATTCCCAGAGAAAACAGCAGTACTTTGTGTATCCAATCTGCAGACCAAGCAAGAGAGCAACAACCTTCAAATTGCCACAAAACTGCCACTGATGTTGGTCATAGTTTATGCACCTCAAAAGTTGTTTCATGTTGTCATAGGTTTCCTTCCTATGGACTGCATGACCAACTGGAATTGATGGCAAAACATTGCCATTATGCAGTAAAACAGCTTTAAGACTCGTCGTCGATGAATCAGTGAACAGTCTCCACTCATCTGGATCGTGAACGATGTTGCGGGCTGCCATCACACCATCAATGTTGTTGCAGGCTACAAGATCACCTTCCATGAAGAAGAATGGGACAAGATCCTTTTGACGGTCACGGAACATGGAAACCCTAACATCACCTGCCAGGAGATTCCACTGCTGTAGTCTGGAGCCCAAAAGCTCTGCCTTACTCTTGGGTAGTTCCAAATCCCTGACAAGGTCATTCAGTTCACCTTGTGTTATGAGGTGTGGTTCAGAGGAGGATGGGAGAAAATGTGGGTCCTGTGACATTGATGGTTCAGGACCAGAAGTTTCATCCTCTTCCTCTTCCTCGTCTGACTCACGTGAGAATGATTCTAGTGCATCAGGAACCGGCAGTCCTTCTCTGTGGGGTACTGGGGGTATAGCTGATGGAATGGTTGGAGAATGCACAGTCCACTTTTTCTTCTTTGACACACCTTTCCCAACTGGAGGCACGATGCAGAAGTAACAATTGCTGGTATGATCTGTTGGCTCTCTCCAAATCATTGGCACTGCAAAAGGCATAGATTTCCTTTTCCTGTTCAACCACTGGCGAAGATTTGTTGCACAAGTGTTGCAGCATATGTGTGGGGCCCACCTCTTGTCCTGATCTCCAATTTTGCAGCCAAAAGAAAGGTGATAGGCTTTCTTAACCATAGTGGTTATACTGTGCTTTTGTGATGCAAAAGTCACTTCACCACAAACATAGCAGAAGTTATCTGCACTGTTCACACAAGTACGAGGCATCTCTGCTCGCTTTGGCTAAACAGAAATGTGTCCCTTTGCAAAATCAAACACTGACAAATAAGAGAGCACGACACTGTATGATTTCTAGAGCTGATATAGGGCAATTTGTTCAGCAGAGTGATGTAAGCTTCATTATGATTGCATCATCCATGACTTCTAGGAATAACATGATGCAATTCATATCATGTATGATGCAATACCAGCTTCAGATTGCATCATTCATTGTTTTGCCTAAAAAGCAAGTACTGTCCAAACCCAGTCATAGATTTATTCATAGATCCAGTCAAAGCTGTATTTTAGTCATTTCTGGTTTAAATTGAGATCCCTTCCCTTTATAACTCACCTATCCTCCGCCATTCCCAAGTCAAGGGTCGTATATACTGACCCAATAGCATGTCTTGAAAACTAGAGCCAATCAACAATTTTAAGCATCATTTTCGTTCTCAGTGACCCAGAATTAGTAAAGTTTGACTACATTTATTTCAGAAGCATTTTGGCTGTAGAGCAGTGTTATGAAAGCTTATATTTAATTTAAATAATTGTAATATTAGAAGCAAGAGGAAGAACTTTCATTAAGAGGAGTTTAAAAACATCAATGGCTGAAAGATCCCAAACCATCCTGAAGGTAATTCTGATGACTTTGGTGCATACATTTCTCTCCAAGAGTCTGAGATTGAAGAGAGTGATTCTGCCTCCTCCTTGTCTTCATCAGAAGTGGTAACCTAGAAGTACCTACAGTTAATCTACAAAAGTCTGTAGATTATTCCGTAATCTGTAAATGCATTAATTGAGAATGCATAGATTTTAACTTGGAAAATGTACACAATGAAGATTGAGCTTTTTGACCTTAAATATGTGTCAGGTGCTCATGGGTAGTATATTTGACCCCCCAATAAAAGATAAGAAAGGTTTTTCTGCGATCTAGATTGAGAATAAAGCCAGAATATAAAGCCAATTAGTTCTTAGAGACTCACACAGAAAGGATTCCAGGAATATGCAGAATATGGCAAACAGATTGGTTCATGCTAACTGTGCCGGCTGATGCCATTATAACTGCTTCTGCTAGGTGATTTTCATTTAAAAACTCTTCAACTTCTGTACCTTCACAGGGAGAGTTTTAATAAACTGCAGTATGTAAGAATTTAAAAATAGAATTTCTCCTAGCTACAGAGAGCATAGCAAACATTAAAATAAGTGCCTAAACTATTATCTATTAATAATATTCTCATAGTGCATGGCACCATAAAGTCACATCACAATGAAGAGAAAACACAGCACACGGCAGTCATTAGCCAGCAGTTTCCCTCCGTGTTTCACAGTTGCCCAAGATATGGAGTCTCAGAATGAAGTTTCTGAATCCAGCATGTTAACATTTGCAGTGGGGAGAAGAGAAATGTGCCGAGAAAACATATATTAAAAACAAACAAACAAACAATGAAACTGGGGAAGGTGTCAACCTGAGCTCTCCAAGAAACTCATATATGGCCAGATTTTGCCTTCTTCTTGCATAAGTGCAGGTGGAGTGGGGCAGCTCACAAAACCTTCTCCAACACTTGTTCTTCCTGCATAAAGACCAGGCAGAATTCTCAGAAGTGCCCACTGGTGCTATTGTTCTGCACTAGTTCCCCATGCATTCACTGCAGACAGGATGGTAAGCTACATCCAGCAACAAGGAATAAAAGCAGTTGGCTGAGGACATGCAAAATGCAGGCAGGGTCTGTTAAGGCCCCTAAGGTAATTCTGCATTTTACAGCTTTTTGTCAGCAGCTCTAAACTAAGGCTGAGCTGGGGTGGCCCAGATCAGGCAGGTGGCCCAGATCAGGGATCTATCTTCCTGATGCCCCTCCAGTCCCTCTCCAGCAACAACTTTTGCTCGGTGCATGAATGCATCTAGTCCATTAACTTCCCTAGACATATAGCTTTAAAAATGCCTGAGAAAGGAAAAGATTAAAAATAAAAATTTGGCTCTCAGTATTGGTAAACAATGTTCCTTTCCTAACTTCTGTCCTAGTTGGCAGGCAGGAAAGGAGAAAGTTAGTTAATAACTCTAATGATTAATGATAACACATGTCAAAAAGGATTTCAACATGAGAAAAAAATTCACAGTGGAAAGGGTTTTACTGGGAAGCAGCTAGGAACATTTTTCCTTTTTATAAAGAAAACAGATGTTTGCAGTTGGAAAAAATTAAGTTCAACATTGTATTTTCCAATCCAGATATCAATTTTGAGCCAAGAGAATGGTAGACCAGCTAGACGGATCATGCTCTGAAACTGATGACTATCTACAAATAAGTACTGACCACCCTAATTTCGCTGGTGACTCTAGCAAATACTTAATATTTTATTTATTATTTAAAACCTTATGCATGTATTATTTTTGTACTTTTCACTACAGCATCTGTGTGCCTCAAATACATTCACGCATTAATCCTCAAGACACCTCATTTGAAGGAGGGAAGGAGGTTTATTAAGAAGTTAATATGAAAGAGAGTGAAAGTCCAAAATGAGCTCTTTTTTTTTTACTTTTAGATGTTCAGAGAACATCTTTTCTACCCTGCCAGATTCCCGTCAGTACTTTGAGCGATATTGCACAATTAATAGAGGCATATTCTGCACACTGCCAGTGACTCAACCCCCAGTCAAGCCAATTGGAATGGTGCTTACTTACACTGCTACCGTTTAGCTCTACTGGGCAGCAGTCATTCGGTCTTTTTTGGTCCTTGTTGGACATGGGGAATTTTTTTAATTATAGCATTTGTAAAGTAGATTTGGCCTAGCCCCTTGCTCTAATACTCCGGTGGCCACAGCACATGTGCGTTATATACAAGAACTTTTAAAATAGGTGAAAAATTAATGATGCATCAGGAGAGCAGAAGGATTTGAGGCATTTTGCCTTTTTTAAAAGCTGTGAAACCTGTTCTTCTCCACTACACATTGATGGAGGTAGCTCTTGGCATTTTCATTATGTTAACTATGCTTATATTTTACAGTTAAAAGAAGGTAGTTCTTTCTCCTTTAATATCTGAAGTATGGGATCAACCAGCTTATGCAATGTATAAGCTCACTCTATATGTTTAGACTTCATATTAAGGAATCCTATGAAGCAGCATCTGTTCAGGCAGTGAAAACCTTCAGGGCAGCTCTTCATTTCTGTAAGTGAAATATTCACTATCTTGGTCCACAATTCCTTTTTACGTTGGAGTTATACTTCTATTATTTCTGCACATTGACAAGACAAGCTGTGTTAACTATATGTGAATAAAATAACACAGTACCAAAAGCAAGATGTCTATCGAAGTAAGCTTTTATTCACTATTGGAGGAATGTTCTCTCTAGGTAACAACAGTCAAACGATGCTCTTTAGTTTCCAAAATTGAACATTGCATACTGCCTCACTTTTGATATAATTATTTCACATAATTGTTTCTGTCAAGAATAAATGAAGCTCTAAAAGAACAACACAATCATTACAAGCAGAACAGTCTAAGATATATATTACAGAGGAACTTTCACCCTCACATTATTCAGAGTTGCTGTTAATGAATCCGGAAGGCTACAAAAGTGTAAGTGGTTAGGTAGGGAATATCTGCAGAAACTACCCCCAGTGTAATTTGAAATGTCCTCCTGTCGCTAGTGAATATCCACTAACTGGTGTTTGTTTCCCTTAATTTGTTCAGCATGAGTGGAATCCTGTTAAGGAGGCTAAGCTGGGATGAGATCCAGGATTCATGTTCCCTAAACTAAACTCACTGTCCATTTACTGAATAAACGTTTCCTTTTTGCATATTTCTTCGAATTGTTCACATTTATACATTGTATCTAGTGTCATATTATACTATAGGAAATAAAGATAGGTTTAATTCTTTTAAAAGATTACCTCTGCCGAAGATGTAACTACTACTATTCTGGGTAGGTGGAATAGTTCTAAGGGGGGGACTCAAAAGACGTCCGGGGTTCAATTCCCAGCTCAGCTACAGACTTCTTATGTGACCTTGGGCAAGTCACTTAGGTAAAGACTTTCAAAAGTGGCTAGTGCATGTAAGTGCTAAATTTGACATTGCTTAGAGCGCTCTTATTTTCAGAAAGTGCTAAGCACCCATCCTATGAAAATTACGCTCTTTTAAGGTGTATCAAGATAGACACCTATTAAATGGAGGCACCCAGAATCAATAGTCATTTTCTTGGCCTAATTCATCTATCCTGTACCTCAATTCACCAGTTGTAAAATGGGGAGAGTACTTCCTTGCCTCACACAGGTGTTGCACAGATAAAATCCATTATTAAATGTGAGACACTCAGCTGCTCTACTGCAGAGGGCCATATACGTACCTACATAGATAGGCTTTAATAGTCAATCATCTTATCTTCCATGCTGGTGTACTGTACCACTTTTAGAGATATAATTAAAGGAGGTGGTAATCCTAAAAAGTGGTACTATTGTTATTGGTGCTGCGATGATCTAGGTAAGTGTGGTTTCCTTAGAGTGGTACACCTTGCCAAAAATATGCTCATCTACACAACTTTTTGGTTTGTTAGATTTTTGTTTGTTTTCACGTGGTAGTGCAAGCCCCACAAACCCCAGTCTGTAGACCCAGACTTGGAGGCTCACTTCTGTGGGTTGCACAGCCATACCCGCAATGTTTCCACTTCTGGATTAGACCCTGAGTTGGCTGTTTTTATTGTATTTATCCAGTACTTTCTCTGTCCTAGCCTCTTAGGGTATTTCTGCCCTGCAATTAAAAATCTACAGCTGGCCTATGCCAGCTGGCTCTGAGCTTGCAGGGCTTGGGCTTAGGAGCTGTTTAATTGTAGTTTAGATGCTCATGCTTGATCTGAAGCCCAGGCTCTAGGATGCTGTGAGCTGGGAGAGTCCCAGAACTTGGGATGCAGACTGTGCCTGAATGTCTACACTGCAATTAAACAGCCCCTTAGCCCAAGTCCGAGTCAGCTGGCACAGGACAGATGTGGGATTTTAATTACAGTGTAGACATACCCTTAGATCCCTAGCCTCTTACTACCTTTCTATCCTGGGGCTAATTAGATCCATATACCATCAATCAAAACTAAATTCCCAGATCTTGAGGCAAGACATAAATCTTAGGTGACTCAGGAGAAGAGCCTTGCATTCCTACACAGGCACTTGAGTCTGCTAACCTTGTTACATATGTTCCCCTTCCAGCATAATACCTTTACATTCCCCTCTACAGCCTATACAGGAGCCAATTCCTGAACTCTTAAGTTGATGCAAAAAATACAGTATCCTTGCTGCCTTTGGCTTTTTTCTCCCTAGAGAGGACATCCATGACCCTATGGGCTTGCCCTGGAATCCAAGAGGCAGGAAAGTGTTCTCAATCACCCCTGAAGACAACACGCCATGGTAATGAGTGAGATCCCCCATCTGAAGTTGACTCATTCCATACCCAGCTCATAGCGATTACAGTTGAGGGATATGTATGAAGGTCCCCATGGACACAAGTCTTACCACGTTCAGCTGCCTTTAGCAGCTTATTCTTTACTAAGGGTCCCACACTATTATTTGGTCTGTCTCCACATGTATGAAGCCTAATGCTGTCCCTGGTAGAGCAGGCCAAAAATGTAAAACATTTTTCACAAAATATTTCAAAATGTTCAAAGTTATTTGTGTTCCCCAAGGGTTGAGGGTATGGCACCTTGTAGGTTTTTATTCCTGCAAGGTGCTAAACACTCAACTTTGTAACATATCAAGGGAATGTTTAGAAAGAGATGTTTCCATGGCTCTCATCACAGGCAGAAAGGGAGGAATTAGAAACTATTAGAAGGGACTTTTATTGTCATAATTGAAACATCTGGGTCTACAGCTCCAGCGAGTTCTGAAAGCCAGTGAAGTCAACAGAAAGACTCCCATTGACTTCAACAGGGTTTGAGATCAGGCCCTTGATACACACCTTGTATAATGTATTGTTTTCAAATCATTCTGAGGTACTTGTGTTCTATAGTGGAGTTCTCAAGAAGATATTCCACAAAGGGGAATCTTGCTGTTGCATTATTTAAAAATACTTGTCTTGTGTTAGTTTTGTTAGTATATAGCACAAGATGTGAGACTTCAGAACCTTAATAGTGTTAGTATCCGCTTTGTTACCATTTGATTTTAAAATGTCCCAAACTAATGGCATGCCTTTAAAGTGAAGTAATTTTCAAGGCAACAGGTTCCAGAACAGGCTATATAATAGGTGTGCCCATTCTTGGGTACCATGGCACCCCTGAAGTAATACTAGCTGAGATAAAAGTAAATTTATTTTTGTAATGTTTAATGACTGAAATAAACTTGAATGATCATTGTGTGAGTGGAAATTAAGTTCTAAAACCAAAAGATCTTATTATCTCCATTTCCACTTGCATACCAATGTTTGCATACAAACTTCGTTAAGATGGTTACAAAGTATTGCCCAGGCAATAAGGTAGCAAAATCTGAAACGTACTATCCTACACATGCATGGCACACAGTTGCACACTGAGATTTATACTCTAATTGCATAAATGTCTTCAAGATGCAATTTCACCTTTCTGAAAGATATGAATGATCATGATTTTTCTTACTGTGTATCATATCCAAAAGCTGCAGTCTTTAGTAATAATAATGGGAAATAATAATGTAAAATGATGGGGTGGTCTTCTGATGGAGCTGAGCTATTAAATTTGTGTTAATAAGATAATAATGATCTTGAAGCAGAGTTTGTAGCATTTAAGTTGAGAGGAAGACACAGTTAGATTACCTTTTCTTAAATTTAAAGCAACAGTAGTGATATTTGTTCTTGAAATATGATTACTTTTTGAGTGCCACAGAACGAGTCCATAATTTAACATAATGGTTTCAAGGTGATTTGCTTTTACAGTAAGAAATCCTGTGTTGCACTTTTCCCACATGTTTCCTAAACATAATCACATATTAGTTGCAATTTCCTCTGCAACATGAGACTTAATTATGCTAAGAAGAAATGCTTCTTCTTATAAAAGATGTAAAATACCACAGGTATCTAGTTTATACTAATACCAAGATTGGAAATTCATTACCACTAAAAGTGTCAGTTCTGATGAAGCATTTAAAAATATTCCCAGAATCAAATTCAGAATGTCTTTACTAAGCTGTTTTATAGTAGAGAATACCATTGGAAATGTGATGAGTCTTCATGTAAAAATGCTGATTTGAATTAGATTTAGAATATATGTCATCCTCAATTAGCCTTCCCTTCATCAAAATGATCTCACAAACACAGAGAATGAATCTTTATTTCCTTCTTTGCACATGGGAGGTCATTTGTCAGATTTAATATACTTCTACCTATGTCTTCCTACATGCTTTGGGTTCACGATGGATGACCACAGACTTCATGGAAAAAAATATCACAGCAGTGAAACCTGAATTCTATTTGTATTAAATGCTGAATATGTTTAATATTTTATGTTGTAAAATACAGCAGGACTTACTGAAATTATAGTAGAGACATTTTACATTAATTCCCTTTAAGAGACAAAAGTTTTAATGTCTTCTGAAATAACTTTGTACTGTAAGTTAATGCTGGTACTTAAAAATGACAAGATATACATTGTGTAAGATTTCATTTTTCTTTCCTGGTGGACTGATGGTTATTATTTTGTGGGAGGAGTTTAATATCAGATCAATTACCTTTTGTACTTTAAAGGCAACACACAACATACATTCAACATGTTTGGCTTTTGGCACTTCCATAGTACAAGGTGGCATATGTATAAAATAATTAAGAGCAATAGGCTGCTGAAAGAGTAACTGGATATTTATTTTCAGAAAGTTTTCCATGTAAAGAGTTTAGGCAAAATAAAGCTTTTCTTTACAGTATGAAACTAGTTAGAGAAAGTCAAACAATGAAAGAATAGTAAAGAACATCACACACTGGGTATCGAAAACAGGATAAGCTCAACATATTTGAATAATATTGGACCAGATACTCATTCGATGTAAATCAGCATATCTCAGTTGCAGCCAATGGAGTTTTGCCAATTTGACATCTTATATTAGATTTAGAAAACTTGACTTATTAAGGAATTGTCAAAACAAAAAGAAAAGATAAGCCTTATTTAAGGATTTTTCATGTTGTTTTTGGATATTTAAAAAGGAATCCCACAATAAAAAGCTTACATAAATGCTTACCTTCTTACCATTGTATGTAAATACTTTCTCCTGAATCTAATATAAGCTTAATAGAAAAATCTTTTCAATTCTTAAGTTTGTTTTACAGGAATGTGTGCAATATACTTCAATTTTATATACAATACCTGCATCTCAAGAAATCCAAACTGAATTATTAAGCCAATTTGAATTTAAATGTTAAACATATTTGTCTTTTTAGCTTCATTGCTTTTTTTTTTACTGCATTTTATAGTATTCCTCTATTTTGTGAGAAGATTATTTTATATTTAACAAGAAAACACAGGAAAAGGAAGTTACCTATACATTTTGACTGGATCATATGCAGCTAGCATGTTACTATTTAAGTTTCATATGTTCTGCTAAATATAAATTATATGTAGCATCTTTACAAATTTTATAACATAAGCATAAAAAATAAATATAAAAATAAGGATAGTTTAATTAATTGCACCTCTTACTGTGCCAACTATTGTACAGGATTTACTATTTCAATTTCAATAGTTCCTTTGATCAGTTCTGTTTTGGATTACAGTGCATTTATGTATGTTTTAAGTAAGTAAGTAATACTATGGGCACAGATTCATCCCCACAGATAACTGTTCTTTTAATTGTTAGTGCAAATGATATGATGTACTTATCTAAGTGCTTGATTTGTGGATGCAAATATGTACCATAATCATATAATCAAATATTATAATTTATGAGCACAATAACATGTAAATACAACTATTTGCAGATGCAAATTTGCGATAATATCTACTCATAGCTGCGTGTAGAGCGAATAAAAAAAGTTGAGCATGTTTCAGGGAATTTTGGAAAAAATGTTTCAAACATTTTTCATGACAAATTTCATTTTTTTTATTTTTGATGAAAAAACACTAAATTGAAAAACTGAAAATATTTCTGTTTCAGAAACCAATTTTAAATCAGGGTCCCCACCACCCCTTAATCTCTTTTTTTCCTTTTTTTCTCCTCTTTTTTTCTTCCTCTCCATCCCTCTCCCCACTCTCCTTTTTTTCTTTTCTGTTTTGCCACTGGCAGGGTGTACAACTAAAAACTGAAAAAAATCAATTTTCAAAAGCAGAAATATTTGTAGGTACTTTTTCAGGACAATGGAAATTTTCTGTGAAAACTTTTTTTTTTTAAAGAAGGCCATCCTTTATTAGAAAAAAATAGTTTTGAATTAAAAGTTCAGCTGGATCTAGCTATGAGCAATCTTCTGGAATTCTTGTGAATGTACCTGGAATAATTGCCTCATATCAGTGCACACACTTTGCATGTTGGGCAAATATATTTATCAATTGCTGTGTTTCTTAGTAACCCCAATTCATATTAATGACTATGAGCATATTGTTTGCTAGTAGGAAAAATGGCATATGGAGAACAATCATGGAGTCTTTAGATTGTGACATGCAGTGCTCAAGGAAACCAGATATTTTAGTGCCTCTCCTTCAATTGATACGTTCAGGCAGGCCAAAATAACAAGTTTCTGCTACTTACTTTGCACTTCTCCAGTTGCACATATCCTGAATTAATGGTCTTTGTAATGACTGATCTTAATCATAACTCTTTCACCTTTAAAAATCAGGGGCCCAATCTTCAGCTGCTGCAAATCAGCATAGCTCCATTGAAATCAATCCTCAGAAGGTCAACTCTTATCTGACACCTGTAAAGTGGAAGTGACTAAATAAACCTTTGCCTCAAATGACTCTTCCACATGACTGTTACCTGTCAGAAGCCATTGCTTAAGGTATCTGCCTGTGTTTAACCCTAGTATCATATTTCGTTAGGCACAGTAACTTTTTTTGTACACTCAGTTATGCTGCCACCAAGTTTTCTTCATGATTGTTTCCAAAAGCTTACAGCGCTTAGTGCTCCAATGTGCTCTGGCCCCAATCCTGGAAATCACTTAACCGTGATCTTAACTTTCAGCATATGAATAAGAACATAAGCATGGCCATACTGAGTCAGATCAAAGGTCCGTCTAGCCCAGTATCCTGTCTTCCAACAGTGGCCAATGCCAGGTGCCCCAGAGAGAATGAACAGGACAGGTAATCATCAAGTGATCCATCCCATGTCACCCATTCCCAGCTTTTGGGAAACAGAGGCTAGGTACACCATCACTGCCTATCCTGGCTAGTTCCTCTTTGAACCCTGTTATAGTCTTGGCCTTCACAACATCCTCTGGCAAAGGGTTCCATAGGTTGGCTGTGCATTGTGTGAAGAAGTATTTCATTTTGTTTGTTTTTAAACCTGCTGCCTATTAATTCAATTTGGTGACCTCTAGTTCTTGTCTTGTGAGAAGGAGTAAATAACACTTCTTCATTTATTTTTCCACACGAGTCATGATTTTATAGACCTCAATCATATCCCCTCTTAGTCATCTCTTTTCCAGGTTGAAAAGTCCCAGTCTTATTAATCTCTCCTCATACGGAAGCTGTTCCATACCCCTATTCATTTTTGTTGTACTTTTCTGAACCTTTTCCAATTCCAATGTATCATTTTTGAGATGGGGCGACCACACCTGCATGCAGTATTCAAGGTGTGGGAGTACCATGAATTTATATAGAGGCACTATGATATTTTCTGTCTTATCATCTGCCCCTTTCTTAATGATTCCCAAAATTCTGTTCACTTTTTTGACTGCCACTGCACATTGAGTGGAAGTTTTCAGAGAACTATCCACAATGACCCCAAGATCTCTTTCTTGACTAGTAACAGCTAATTTAGATACCATCATTTTATATGTATAGTTAGGATTAAGTTTTCCAATGTGCATTACTTTGCATTTATCAAAATTGATACATTTCACTGGCTAAATTGCATGAACATCTTTAAATGGCAGGAAGCTGGAGCATATATGTTTATTTATCAGCTTACCAGACCACATACCATTTAAATTATATGTGTGAACCAGATTCTCAGCTGTGCTGAGCTCACACTGTAAGTGTCACATCTAGCTGATTGATGTCACTGGCATAACTCTCAGCTCAAACTTGCTTTTCATTCCCTTGATATTGGGGCTGCCAGAGACTGAAACAGCCCCTGGTGTAACTGAGAACAGCCTATGTTTTGCTATGACTACATGTTGCCACATGCTGAGGCTCCAACACACACCTCTGGCCTTACCCTGCCCTGCTAAGTAGGGCTTGTGAGGGGTCCTTGGAGGACAGTCGGTGGCAACCTTCTTCAGCTCCTTCACTGGGAGAATTCTGCTGCAGTTGGTTTGAAGATTTTGCCATCCTCTTTTGCTTTTCTGGCTTTTTTACTGAGGGACATGAACATGGGTGAGAGTTTCATCCAATAGGATTTGAACAAGTGATTAAGTACTTTTCTGAATACAGATACTTTACTGAACTGGGACCAAAACTCATTCAACTAATCCTTACCCATGCAAGTGGCCCTGCTGACTTCAGAGGGACTGTTCGTATCTGTGAATGTTGCATGACTAGGCTTTGATATTTTCTTGCCTGTTTTATCTGTTTTCTTCTCGTATTTTATATGAAGATTATTCAAAAAGGAAACAACAAAGACTGAACATACAGTTTCTAATCATGGACAAATGATGAATCATGTTATATTGGACTAATTACAGATTGGAAGTCAGAACCTCCTGTGATCTAAACCTAACGTTACTATGACTTTGGCCTGTATGGGCTAAATACTAGTCTCTAGTCCCAATGAAGTCAGTAAGAGATTTGGATAGCAGTCCATTTAAATAGCAGTCAAATTCTGCTTCTATAGAAGTCCATAGGAGATTTGTGACTGACCTCAGTGGGGACTGGATTGGACCCATCGTGCTATAACATTACTTTGCTTGAATCATTTTTATTTTGAAATTTGTAATGAAGACAAATGGCTAAAGGTGAAATCAGGTATACTACTAGAAAAATGATACAGACAGGCTAGAGTAGTTTTAATTAATAATTGTTTTTATTTGTGTTGAAGAAGCACCAAGAGGCCCTGCAGTGTACAGAAAATGAGAATTATGTCTTTAAATAGTTTATGAACTGTTTAATGGCTTTCTGTACAATTCCAGAGCAGCAGTATATGCATTTCATATATGTTTATCAAACATGATTATTTGGATCCACCATCCTATGTGGTTCCTTCACATTACCTTTCCAGTGTAAAAAGCAAAAAGACACAACAACTGGCAATGAGGATTCCTATTTTAGGAATAGAGTGAAATACAGAGTTCCCGCAGAGGCTAATGAAAGTGAAACCAAAGGAAAAAATAGCTCTCAGACAGTTTGGGACTGTGAGTTAAATGCTTATTTAGAGAAAACACGTAAAAAGGGGTTTAACAAGTCTGTCTCTTGAGGGAAAATTGACTTGTCTGATAGCTCTGTTGAGGCCTACCTATATCAAGAGGCTGGAACAGTATATAATTGCTAATAGACTAACTGATGAGAAAAAAAGTGTTGGTTTTACTGAGTGTAATGGGGTCTAAAACTTGTGGACACTGTGGAAATTCTACAAAATCACCTATTCCCAAAGCCAATGGTGATTGCAGTGTTTCTGCATTTGTAAATGGAATAAAAAAGAAAATGAAACAATTTCTGAATATGTGGCTGAATTAAGGAAATTAACAGAGCATTCCTGTTTGGAGAGCGCTTAAATGATGCATTAGGGGATTGGTTAGTGTGTGCAAAAATGAAGCAATCCAATTTTAAAGCCAATTTAACCCAAAAAATGTGAGCTAGAAATTGCTATATCAATAGAGACTGCTACTAAAGATGCCAGAGAGTTGCAACAGTGCCATGTGCAACAAATAAACTAGTAGAAAGCACAGCATGAACAATTCGGAAGTGTATTCTTTTGTTGTCGTAAACCGTCTCATAATGAAAATTTGCAAATGATATTTGGTCAAGGACAAATTCTCTGTGAACTCAACAAAGTGGCAGAAATGTGCAGATCAGTGCAGAAAGCACAATGATATCACAAGAGCAATATCAGATGATTTCAGATTTATCAATTTACAAATGACAGCATGGAATCCACTGAAACCAGTTATAGCATCTCTCAATATGTTTAATTTAGAAGACACTAAACAAAGTATTTTTTTTATTTCTTTACAAGTGAAAGGAGTAAGGCTTAAAATGAAGCTTGATATAGGGACTCCTGTTTATGTAATTTCACAGCAGGATTATTGGAGACTATTTCAAGAGGTACAGTTGTAAAAAAAAAAATTGGTACTACTAAAAATGTTGGTCCATCACTGATGATGATGATGATATTGTCACGATTCTCATCTGTGGCTATGCATATGACTCTGAAGTCCGAACCCCGATGCACAGACTGAGGGTATGATGCTTGACGATGCAGCTCTGTGGCACCTTTCACATGCAACCTGGAGACTTTTTCTTCGATTCCGTTCAAACCTGGTACATGCTGATCTTGTCAGAGACAGCCATCGAGTCCTGTTCTGAGCCATTTGCTCAAGTCCTTTGAGATTGAGGCCAGACCACTGGAGAATGCTCTTCAGGTTATCTTTGAAGCGCTTATATGGATGACCCTTCTTTCTTTTGTCCTTACTTAGCTCCCATACAAGATCTATTTTGGGACTCGGTGGTCTTCCATTCTGATGACAAGTCCGGTCCACCTAAGTTGTGCTCTCAATAGCATTTCCTCAATGCTGGTTATGTTTGCTCTCTCAAGGACATGAATATTGATCACTCTGTCCTGCTAGTGAATGCTCATTATTGAGCGGATGTGAAATTGCTCAAGATGTCTAATGTGCCATCTATGAAGAGTCCATGTCTCAAAACCATACAGGAGAGATGTTAGGACCACTGCACTGTAGGTCTTCAATTTGGTGGAGAGATGAATGTTGTGTTTGTTAAGGACGTTTGTTCAGCGTTGGCCAAGTGCCTGGCTGGCTTTACTAATTCTAGATGTCATTTCCTTATCAAGGGAACCATCACTCCAGATGGTGCCCCCCAAACACTTGAACTGATCCACATTTTTCAGCTGCTTGCCATGGATGAAGATGGCTGGAGCTCTGACATTAGATTGAGGTGCTGGTTGGAACAAGATCTGAAAATACAAAAAATATACTTGATACGAAAAGATTTTGAGCTGCTCTATTTTATCTCCAAGCACAGCACTGGAAAACATTGCCCTGCCCACATTCCCTGAAAAGGGGAAAAACTGAAATAAAATTAATTAAATTGGTAAAAAATGGGGTGGGTTTGGTAGACCAAAACATTAAGATGCATACGTTAACAAACAAGTATGTATTAAAGAATAAGGTTATTATTTATAGTTTAAAAATTTGGTAATTTTACGTGTGTGTAAAATGTGGCAAACAGCCAAGGATAGTCAATGTTGGCACATAGTCAATGTTGGCACCCCCCCTTATGTTCTTAAACCTAAAAATCAAAGGAATCAGAAGAAGGAGCAGAAGCAACCGCAGGGTGGCTACAGCAGCAGTGATGTCAATGGGATAGAGCAGAAGGACCCTGTCAGAACAGAGGGAAAGAAAACTACAGAGAGTAAGCATACTAGCCATAGAATAGGATATGGAATAGAAATAGATTACTGAGTGTGTATGTTTGGGATAATAAAGATGTATGTCTGTGATGTGCATGTCTATGTTACTATGTGTAATATATTAAGATTGCTGTTAGTGTCCTGCATATAACTGATCACCACCTGCAAAATATAGTTACTTAAACCATTCCAACTGTATGACATTACCGTTTTGGGTACTTTAACTTGTATACCTGTGCTAAGGGATTTATGTTTATGTTTTAGTTTAGGTTTAGATTAGTTGTATTGGGAAAGATCGGTTACACTAAATACATAAAACACTTTGTTTTGAAAAAGTACTGCCTGGGTGTCAATCCTTTGAGTGGAGGGCTGTATCCAGTCCTCCCAGGGGTAAACAGATCTAGTATGTTTTTGGGGAATTTCCTGAAAGGCATAGGGAAATCCAGGGTAAACCCTGGCAATTCTACTAGGGCGAGCCCCTTCCTTTCACCTTGCAGGAACAGATTAATAGGTTAGCATTCGGGAACCCAGAAATAAGCAATGGGAGGGCTACTCTATTACTCACAGTTAACACACATAAGGGCTCCTTCACTATAACAGGCTAATGTTTGGAATAGCATCCCTATTTGCTATTTGTCAGAGAGCCATGGACAAAGCCCTACAGTGCATTCTCATAGACCCATAGACTTTAAGGCCAGAAACAACCGTCATGATCATCTAGTCTGACCTCCTGCACATTGCAGGCCACAGAACCTCACCCACCCATTCAGTGTTACTTGGATGATATACTTGTTGTTGGAGCTAGTGATGAAGAACACCTTAGGAATCTCCAAAAGCCACTTGTGAGGCTTTCTGAGTATATGCTTAAGGCAAATAAGAAAACTGTTAAATTTTCAAACATTCATTTACATACTGTGGCCACACCATTGACAAAGATGATTTGTATAAATAGTACAAGAAAGCTGAAGGAATCCTTAGGGCACTGTAACATGGCGTGCAATCACTGCTGCGGTGCCTCCTGCTGGTCATCTAGGAATTAGCTCGATTTCGGTCTCAGAGCACCTCCTGCTGGCCGGTGTTTTCCTACCAGTACCTGCTTTCTCCTGATCTCCACCACTTGTAGCATGTCAGGCCCTGTGTCCCTCCCAGACCCCAGTGCCCCTTATCTTGGGGTGCTGCTCCACAGCAGTGCCCCTGCACTCTGCGTCTCCCCTCCCAGGGGAACCCCAAACTGCCAATACCTATCTTGCCTCAGTGGCTACTGCCATTTGTCATCTAGCTCCTTCTCTCAAGGGCAAACTTCTGTCTGTAATGGCCACTCATCACTGGCAAGGGGGTTGGACCTGCTGCCTTCCTTGCAGCCCTAGTACCTCCCCTGGCCTTTAGCAAGGCCTCAGCCTGGGGACTCACCAGGCCAGAGCGCCTCAGTACTGCCTGCCCTTACCCAGCCCTGCTCTGCCTCACGTACCCTGCTTGCTCTCCCAGGCATCCTGGTCCTCTCTGCTTCCCAGCTGGAGCAAGAGTCTCTCTCTCACCTCTCAGCTTGCCCTTTTATCAGCTGTGCCCTAATTGGGTCAGCTAAACCTGTGGCTGACTACCCAAGCAGCCTCCCTTGGCTGCTTTTAACCCCTTTCTGACTGGAGCAGGGTGACCACCCCGCTAAAGGCACCCAAACCACAAAATGTGTCACAATTACATTCTTTCCTGGGGATAATCAGATGTTATCATAGGCTCTTGCCTAATCTAGCAACAATGTTACATTCCCTGAATGAACTTGATGGACACAAGAGGAGTTGGTCCATGCAGCATACCAAAACTTTTGATGAGGTCAAGAAGCTTATAGCATCTGAGAGGGTCCTTACACACTACCATGTCTCTTTGCCAATAAAGTTAGTTCATTATGCTTCCCCATATGCAAAAGGAGCAGCAATTTCACATGTGATGGAAGATCATACTTTAGGGTGTATTGCCTTTGCCTCTAGATCTCTTACACCTGCAGAATGTAACTATGTTCAAATTAATAGAGAAGTTCTCGGTTCAGAATAGATAGTTAAAAATTTTCACCAATATCTACATCACGTATGGTTTACTCTTGTTATAATCATCAGCCTCCAATTTCAATTTTTAACCCAAAGAAAGTAACAGTAATGGCTGAAGCACAATTACAGAGATAAGTGATATGCTGAGGTGCTCACTGTTACAATATTGAGTTCAAAAGTACCAACCCATGTACAAAAGTAGATGACTTGTCCCATTTGCAATTTGAAGTGGCAGGTAAGGATACTGAAGTGGAACCAGAGATAGTCTATATGTTCTGTATGGCACAAATTGAACTCTTGCCTGTGACCAACACCATGGTGGAATACAAAACTAAAAGTGATCCAGTGCTGGTTAAAGGGATAGATTTATGCACACAGTCAATTGTTTCCAGCTTTCTTCGCTCAAGAGTGTATCAAGGTTGCCAAAGTGTGGCATCAGAATGGTTAGTCCTGGGTCTCACAGGCTTATTAAAGCTCAATCTACAAGGGGACTTTCTTAAAAAACAGCATGCTTGAATGGCCACAGTCACACCTGTATGCATAGTTTTGATGTGGGAGAAAAAGTCTTAGTAAGAGGCTACCAAGATAATTGATAGAAACCTGGAGTGATTATATCTCAGACCAGTCCTCTCTCTTATAAGATAGAAATAACAACGAACATGTTCTGAAGAAGACAGAAGAGCACCTTTTAATCATAAGTTGCACAGGCTGTTCTACACCTCTGATGGCTATTGAAAATACTGAGCCTACAGTACAGCTGCAGAGTATGAGTGAGCCTTATTGTCCCTATTTCTACTGCAGCTCTGAGTAAAGTCAATTGCAGGATTGGATCACACAAGAAGTCCATTGCAGAGCCGAAAATCAACCTCTGAAGTCTTGATTCCCAGTCTAGTAATTTAACAAGACCATTCTTACCCCCAAACTTTTATTTTCGGTGGAAGGCTGGGAAACATCTAACAGACATCAGATAATTCTGAAACATTTGATCTGTTTTCAAGAGGCAATGCTTTGGAGGCAGGAGGCAAGGGTTATTATACCAAATTTACTGTGAGAATTTAAAACAAATATTTGCATTCTCTATCTCATTTTACAAAATATGTAAATAATACTTACTTTAATAATAATATAATAAAAATAATATCACATTTCACCCAACCAGCTTTTAGTTTTTTACTTGAGAGAAGAAAAGAGGCATTATATCATTGTAATTCTAGTAATGATTATACTTTGGAACAGAAATAATTTATCAGGTATGACAGAATTCTTAAATTAATGCCTCCATAAAAATATCTTAACTATTGGGTAGGATTCCCAGCTCCACCAAATTCACTTTGTACCACTCAGTGAATGTTAAAGGAGGTGGAAGACTGCAAAGGAGAATTTCCACTACGTAGGGGGAATCCTCATCAATGGAGGTGGTTGATTCTATGCTGATGTAAACAAAAGTTGGCTGAAAATCAGGGAACTTTGACTGACTTCCTAACTGCCCCCGTCCCCAGTGGAGTATAAAAACCGTATAGGTCTAATTAGTAGTCAAGTGAGTCAATTTTAGAAAAATGAAGGGGTATATATTAGAATATTGTATACTGCACGTGTGCAAACTGTATTAGGAAATAGTAGAATAATGCACAGTAATTCAGAAAGCTGCCTTTACGTTATGCCATTCAATAAATATTTCTATGTTTGGTTAGTATTTAAGAAAACTGGTCTTACAAGTTAGTATTCGTTTTTGTATTTTTTAAACGAATTACCTGTTGGAAACTTTATCTTTAAAAAGTCTATTGTAATACAAGTCTCCACCCAGGCATTTTATTGTAGCTTATCTCTCTACATTTTTACCTGTTATTCAATATAATATCATTATGTCTGTAATGATAAGGTTGGGAAAATAACCTTTATGATACCTCATGGATTCTAATTCTCAAAAATCTCTGGTGATGACACATTCATGTTGACATTTATACTGACTCCATTTATGATAGACTGAAGGTGATGAACGGGCCCCTGCAAGAGGTCAACTTGTGTCAAGTCTGGTATACAGACTGTCAAACACAGTGAATATAAGGCTGCTAATGAGGAATTAACTAGACAGAATATGGCCATTTTACTGTTTTCATGCAATCCAAACCTGTTAAACAATGCTAATCAGGTGTTTATTAAGTGAAACCATTATGCCAAACTTGCTGCACCCGCTACCATATGTCAGAGAGGTTGTAAAGTATTATTCATCAGATTTAAAGTTGATTAATAACAGTCATTTAGTGAACATTTCTTTTCTTAGCCTCCAGCTAAGCATATGTACCAAGGTTAAACTAGCACATACAATGCTTTAAAAATAAAGTTTCCATTTTTTTTAAAAATCCTAGAAAATGCTATTACAAGTCTGAAAGCTGAGGAACTTGTATGAAATCAAACTCCTTTTATTGTATTTTGTGAAGCCAGATCTATGGAAGGAAAGTTTGATTAATGTAAAGTTATTTAACGGTGAGCCAAACAAAATCTGTAGGGGAACAAGATGACCACCTTAAAAAAGTGCCATGGCCATTACAAAATTGTTCAGTGCATTGTATATGCCTCTGTCATTGCTCAGAGTGAGAAAACTTTTTTATACTCTTCCCATGCCATTTTACAGCTCCTTGCTAATTAGCTCGTCCTTTTTTGTTCTGTAATGTATTTATCAGCTTATGTCTCTACATTATAGCACTTTTTTGGCACTGCAGAATGAGTATAGCACTGTTGGCATATCTTACACAATTATATTTTCCCCAGCTATGTGCACTTCCACAGTGGATAATAGGGAATGTTTTTATGGTGTTGTAAAATAAGTGTTTAGCATGTCTTGGGTAAGTTTGTATCTGTATGTTTTATAGAAGTGCATGACATATAAGCAGGACTTAAATAAGCAGTAGCAAAGTGCTCTCCAAAGATAAGACAACATCGTCAGCTGATGTAAGTCAGCATAGAATCATAGAATCATAGAATCTCAGGGTTGGAAGGGACCTCAGGAGGTCATCTAGTCCAACCCCCTGCTCAAAGCAGGACCAACCCCAACTAGATCATCCCAGCCAGGGCTTTGTCAAGCCTGACCTTAAAAACCTCTAAGGAAGGAGATTCCACCACCTCCCTAGGTAACCCATTCCAGTGCTTCACCACCCTACTAGTGAAAAAGTTTTTCCTAATATCCAACCTAAACCTCCCCCTCTGCAACTTGAGACCATTACTCCTTGTTCTGTCATCTTCTACCACTGAGAACAGTCTAGATCCATCCTCTTTGGAACCCCCTTTTAGGTAGTTGAAAGCAGCTATCAAATCCCCCCTCACTCTTCTCTTCTGCAGGCTAAACAATCCCAGTTCCCTCAGCCTCTCCTCATAAGTCATGTGCTCCAGCCCCCTAATCATTTTTGTTGCCCTCCGTTGGACTCTTTCCAATTTATCCACATCCTTCTTGTAGTGTGGGGCCCAAAACTGGACACAGTACTCCATAGTTCAAATGAAGTATAGTTCAAATGAAGACAACTAACCAATGCAAGTTAAAAGAAAATCAGGTGTTATGCATCTATATTGCACCAGCATGCATGGTACCCACATGACAGCAAAATTAATTCATTATGAAATTCACCATTAATTCTCGTGTCAAGTAGGCCTTGCACAACAAATTCTGGTAAGAAATCTCAAATATTTATATACACACACGCACGTTTGGAAGCTTTGTGTTCTCTCTCCCATACAATTATTATTTAGCACAAGCAGTAAGGGGTTAAATAAAAAGGAATTTAAGACATGCCCTACAATGTAAGGATGATTATGATAAATAGGAGCATGCATGCAAGTACCAGTTAACACAATGCATGTATGTTTTTATTCCGCATTATAGAAATACCTTGAATAACAAACATTCTTCTGAAACTCATAGCTTGTTCAAAGGCCATTGATAGGGTTAGTTAAATCCATATAGCAGGAGGATGCTATATGATGTAAAATTAAGGGTTGTGTCTGTGATTCCTAAGCCCATAATATATTTATCCTAAGGGGCCCTTCTACTTATAACTCTGTTGTATGATAATAACTTAGTTTACACCACATTTGCAAAACAGTGAAAAGACATTTGGTTCTGCCATTCTTATTAAAGTCAATGAAAGTCCCTTGGATATACCCCTGAATACTCAATGACATGTTACCCAACAAGATGCTAGCATCTTCTTCGTGATTACCATAAAAGGGACAAAAAGGTCAACAAGGAGCTATGACAGTGTTGGCATGGCTTGATGTCCATGAGTAAAGAGATTCTGATGTCTCCTTTCCTTTCCTGTTAGGATAAAGACTCTCCTTCATCTGGGGGAGACCTTTGAGCAGATGCTGTGTCAACGAAAGTGCACACTTGTGAGAACTGAGCCAGTGAGGTAACTGATTTTAAATCAGGATTTTTAATATCAACTGCAGTTAGT
Organism: Chelydra serpentina; assembly: GCA_037349315.1. Classification (NCBI taxonomy): domain Eukaryota; kingdom Metazoa; phylum Chordata; order Testudines; family Chelydridae; genus Chelydra; species Chelydra serpentina. The sequence continues at coordinate 74,946,876 of JBAIAC010000004.1, forward strand.
TTTGTGATTCCTGAATTTTAGACTTGGCATGTTTATATTCTGAGCAAGAAATAGATATGATTATGAGCAGGAGAAAATGGGACTGTGATAAGTGTGAAGCCATTAGGAAAGCTTTGTGATAGCTCCATGATATATTTTAAAGTACTGTGTATATTTGTATTTTTTAAACAAATTCTGTATTTCATAACATATATCTACTTGTTGGTTTAGACATAAAAGAAGATAAGGTCCATGCAAAACCTAATTTTCAGGTGCCCTGGCCCCACCCCCCAGTGGAACCCACAGCTTTGCATTAGGTGTCCACGCTCCTTGTACAATGCATGATGTGAGTCAGCCAGCAAGCTGAGTGGACAGCCACCTAAACTAGTCAATAAAAAATTCCAAGGAGTGGGGCGTGGCCTAAACCCACCCCTCTCCATGAGTTAAACAACTAATCCAGGCCAGACAGATGTGCCTATCTCTGCATGAGAGTCTCGGCCAATAACTATCTCCTGGAGTTAGGTGAGTGCCATAATCAGTGGATTATAATCATAATCAGTGGAGTGATTCTCACTCCCTCTCTACCCCAATGCATATTTAAATTAGTTATATACAGTGGAACAACTTGAACAGAAGAGACTGAGAGAAATCCACCCCAGAATACCCCCTGGTCCAGGGGTTAGGGCACTTCCCTGAAAGGTGGAAAAGCCAAGTTAAAATCCCTGTTCTACCTCAGGCAGAGGGAAGAACTGAAACAAGGTCTCCCACATCCCAGGTGGGTGCTTTAACCACTGATCTAAAGGTCATAAGGAGACCTCCGGCCATTTTGGGCCATACAAGTGAAATATAGGCAAGGGAACACCTAATTTGAGGATCACACTGGAGAGAGGGATTAGGGTGCCTAGACCAAAGCAGCTGTGTGCTGGAACGTAGGCACTTATGGAACTTTAATAGTGGGAACTCAGGTGCTGAGGGATTTTTGGTGCCTATAGGGTTAGGCAGCAGCTCACCAGGGGTTTTGAGGATCTCAACGGTGCCTACATGTTGTACTTAAGTGCCTAATATGACAGGCAGCTAAATCCTTTTGTGGATCTGGTATCTACCATCTAAGAGCTAGATCTTTTCTTTCACTTTTGCTGAAAAGGAAGAGCAGTCACTCTGCTTCATGAGCTCCTCTTCCCACTCCCCCGAAACTCACAGAATCTCTTGCTTGATCCAGCACCCACTGAAGTCAATGGACGGATTTGTACTGGATCAAGCCTATGCAACAGAGCTGGGATGCCATGAAGAAAGGAAGAAATGGAGACAGGCAAGGCCCTGACCCACATTGTGACTGGCATATTTTTGAGTAGAAATTTACCTGGAAGTTCAGGCTGCTCGAAGCAACATTATCTCTGTGTCTTACACATCCTTTCTCTTGGATGTGAGAGGCAGTGCATAGTTAGGAGGGATAATTCCAATTTCCTTCCTGCTTTGGCAAATCCCATGGGAGGGGACAATCAGGTCCTTAATTAATATAATTTATAATCAAGATTAACATTTTTAACATTCTGAACAAACATTAACTAGTGTAAGACACCATACAATTTATTACTAACTTATTTTTTGTTTCTTAGTGAGCGGTGCACTATTTAAATGGAATATCACCATCTCACATGATTTTTGTTATGTTTCACATACTCTCAAAGTTCATGGAAGCTAAAAATCTCTGGTAGCACGTAAGAAAGTAAGGAATACAGTTTTGAACCAGTAATATATAGTCAATGCAAACATTTAATGATTTAGAGTCATTAAATTTAATGCTCCTACCTTTACATCATGTTCGAAAATTAGTGAACAGTATAACTAATATGCAGTGGCTGAGTGCACTAATCTACAATCTCCCACATGCTGCAGAAATCCCTTCCTGCATGATTCTTTTTTAATTTACATTTTCTGAAAAGGCATCTCATAGTGCAGTTATCAATGCAGATAATAAATGTTAAAAAAAAATTGGATGCAGGCCAAATCCATCAAGTTCCCCTCCAAAAGATAACGTCCCATAGTCCATCCCTGATGACAGTGCCTTGAATATCTTTAACTTTTCCATCAGAACCATTTAGTGTTACTATGCTTCTCCACAGCTTGAACATCACTACCATTGTCAGAACCAGGCAAACAAATTTATGATGATGTTCCTGGGAATAAGGAACTAATGCAAAGGGGATTTCTCTGTAGTTCTTCATTAACATTTTATTCATTATAACAAGGGAGTTATAAGAGTTTCCTTTTAAGCAAATTAGGTCACAGGATAAAAAATACACAGCATGGAAACACAATGTATTACTACATAGAACAAAAGATCTGGTTAATAAATTATGATAATAGAATTAGTGTACTGCTAATGCTGAAAGGCACATGTAACTATTGTGAAATTTACTTCGAGAGGAAAAAGCACTTGCATGTATTCACATAATGTTATTTCTCCTTTGTGCCTCAGTTTCTGTAGTTCTTACCTGTGTCATTTCTCCCGAGGAGTGTACATACTCTACGTTAAACATTTGCTTTGTTGTGGGGTTTTTTAAAGCCAAAAGAATCGTTTAAGTAGGTAAAAGACAAAGTGGTACAACAGTGCTGCTCAAACAAAAGCTTCTGCTTTATGCAAAGACCATCGAGAGCAACTGAAGCAGATCCAGTGTGGAAGAAGAGACGGTGAAGAGAAATGGAAAGGGCCTATTAAAAGTAAAATCAACCATTCAATTATTTTTAAACACTGATACCAAAAAGGTAACCACCAAGGAAATAAGTGAGATAACTAGCTACATCAGAAACATTTAATTAACTTATATTAATTTATATTCTGATTTTGGTGTTTATATATTCAACTTCCTTCTAACGGATTCCTTAAACAAAATGGACTAAAATCAGCCCTGGTTTTAAATGGCTCAACTCCATTACGCTAATTACTTGGCCACCAGCTCATTAATTCAGTGATTACTTTCAGTTTATTCATTCCATTCAGTTAACTCCTTTTCGTCCATTTACACAAGGTTTGAATTTGGCCCAAGGATTAAAGATTCTGACTGTCCTGCTTGACAGCAAAATATGGAAGGATTCAGGACCTCCTCCAAAAAAGCAATCACCTCCCAGCATTCTGGGACTGTCATGAGCTGCTTGAACAATTCTTCTAGTCAAAAGAACTGATCCAGCACAATGCATATTCTTCTTTATATATTTATCCCTATGTTTGCCACAGTATGGATAAAACTGAATTTTATAAAGGAAAATGACAACAATCTAGTTTTCTCATTTTTAAAAAATATTCAAAATTGTTCAGCCCTAGGATTAATTAACTCTTCTCCACTTAAGCATTTTTAAAGCTCAACATGGACAAAAGCTATTCTCTGCTTAACTTCCAAAACATCTGGCCGCCATGACAGAAAACACAGATGGACCTTTATAATAGAAAATCTTTCTGCCCAAATGTACAGTGCAACTTCACTGTTCTCTTTCAAATGCATCCTCACTCATTGTCACTCAATGTCACCCTCCACCCCCTCCATTGTGGGCATTCTCCTTAAATGTAAATGTTTGTAAACAGGATGGATCTAACAAAATGTGTACATAACAAAAAGCCCATCTCATGTATTTTTGTTGTGGTGGATTTACATCCATCAGTGACAAGCTATCTTTGTTTTGTTGTGTGTTAATTATGTCTGGGATTTTCAAAGTGTTCAGTGCTGGCCTAATTCTGCTTTACCATTTACTTGAATGAGAGCAGAGCTAGAACATGCTAAGAAATCCCACCCAAAAGGCCCAATTCTTCGGGAGTTAGGAACCTAGCCATTTTTGTAAATCTCACTGGTCGACTTTCTGCACCTCCAGACACCTAAATACCTTTAAAAATCTGGCCCTTCAGCGCACATCCACAAAGTGAGTTAGGGATTACAGCACCAAACTTTTAGGCACCTAGCCACCCAGTGGAATCACGCAAAGCCTGAGCTTCCCTATACATGCCTGGGGAGAGGAACCTGAGAATGGGATCCCCAAAGCCACCATGCTATGCAGGGAGCCCCTTAAACTACTCAACAGCCTATACAAACAAGAGTGTCCTAGGCCCTGCACCTCTCAGGGAGTTCAGCACCTAAGTCCAGGTAGCAAGGAAGCGCCTATCTCTTCTTGGAATCCACAGTCATGAACCCTCTCCTGGAGTCAGGCACCTAAGCCATTCATTGCAAGATCAGCAGCAGCTCATACCTAACTCCACACAAAACAAGGAAGGTTTTCCCCGTAATCTTTAGCCCAGTGGCTCAGGGTATTCACCTGAGTACTGGGAAGCCCCAGTTCAATTTCCCCCTCTGCCTGATGAGAGGAAGGGATTTCAACAGTGCTTTTCCATCTTTCAGGTGAGTGCCCTAACCATTGGACTGTTGAATCAGTCTTACTTTCTCTCCAGCCAAATTCTTATTTAATTATATAAAAAAATGGAACTGCATCCATGGGGGAGAATGAAGTACCTCCCAGCAGAATGCCCCTTAGTCCAGGCACCCAACTGAGAGGTGGGAAAACCCTGTTCAAATTCCTTCTCCTCAGAGGGGAGTTTTGAGTGAGCTCCCTAATCACTGGGGTAACGGTTAGAAGAAAGGTCATCCATCCTCACCCCTCAGTGGGCTGTTTTTTGTGGGGTTATGTATGCTCTGAGAACTCCTTCCAGATTGGGCCCTGTATGCAAGATATGTGGCATGATGCCTGTCTTCTCCTCGTTTGATGATTGCACTGGGGCTTAGGCAACAAACAGGTGCCCAGGCACCTGCTCAAGTGAGCAGTGTGCATACGCAGAGGCAGAAACTTAGGTGGCCTATGCGACTTTTACAGCAAAAACTTAGGTGAGTTTTAGTGGCTACAGAGTTAGGTGGCGGAAGAGCTGTGCTTTTGTGGATTGCCACCGAACCTACAACTGCACTGTAGCTACCTGAGTCCCTTTGTGAAACTGAGTCTTAGACCTGGGCTACACTGGGGGGGGGGGGTCGACCTACGATACGCAACTTCAGCTACGTGAATAGCGTAGCTGAAGTCGGCGTATCGTAGATCGACTTACCTGGCCGTGAGGATGGCGGCGAGTCGATCGCTGCTGCTCCCCTGTCGACTCCGCTTCTGCCTTTCACTGAGGTGGATTTCCGGATTCGACGGGGAGCGCGTTCGGGGATCGATTTATCGCATCTAGACGAGACGCGATAAATTGATCCCCGGTAGATCGATTGCTACCCGCCGATCCGGTGGGTAGTGAAGACAAGCCCTTAGTCCACAAGTGGTCCCACCAATTTATGTGGTTTACTGGTAGTAATGGGCTTGTAAGCCCCAGTTTGCTTGTGTGATTGTAAAGCAACATGCATTGTTACAGTGCTATACATATAGGGCCAGAACATGTCTGGAACTCACCCATGTTAGGGGCAGTGCAGCATTTCACTGATCCAGGGAGAGCTCCAGGAGGCATTGTGTTTCTGGGAATCTCAGACCTTCTTAGAGCTTTGGATAGGAGAATGTGTGCCCACTGCACCATGTCTTGAGATGGCCCTATTGCTCTGATACCCATGTAGTTTGTGTCCTAGAAAGCACAGGGAATGAACAATCCTTACGACCAAGAGAGCAAAAGGATATCAGCTGTGTTTGTCTTTTGCCTAGGGGGGTAAGTGATAGAAGGATCGTCTCTCTTCCCTCCCCCCCCTCCCCCGAAAATGTAACCCGTCAGGAAGCACAACTGACAAAAGTGTAAATGAGTATTGTAAGTAAAGAACACTGATTCCAGAACAAACAACCTTTTCTGAACAGACAAGTGTGCATGTTAGAGTAACCCCCTGTGCAGGTCTACACCGAATGACAGATACGTAGGAAAGCAGATAAGCCAAACTGAAATTGACCTTGGCAGCACTCCAGGGATAATATTTTCACTGGGATGAACTGCTCTTGAATAATTTTTCAAAAACTATTTGGCATAAACATTGTATTCGTAGACAGAATCAGACTGTGACAGTGTCCCCATAAAACTTTATGGGGAGATGTTAATAAATGTATATGTGCAGCTTGAATATGTTTTATGCAACATGTGCCATGTAACATATCTCTGTGAAAGTTATGACCTACTGAATTTATTCCTCCTGTTTGTATGCATGTATCATTGTTGTAGTTGAAGTTATGAATATTGGTTGTATTTCTTGAGAAAGAAATGTGCAGGTTAAATGCCCAATCAAGAAGCACTTAACAGACAATAGAACTTGCAGACACCAATCCACATCTGAGCTTTGCCAGGAATGTGGCTGGTCTGAGAAGGAACTGAGTTGTGCATGGACAGGTGACTTGTCCATGTGACCCCAACTCCATTTGGTAACTGGATGCTACACAGGGAGAGGGAGGGGTGTCCACCCAGAGGAGAAAATCTATTTAAACCCCTAGGAAACCCCTCCATTGTGTCTTCAGCTGGCTAAAGAAAGAAGCTCTCCACCCCCCAAGGACATACCTGAGAGAGACTGAACAAAGGACAGAGACAATAGGGGGTGTGAGTGACTGCTGGACCCAGGCTAGAAGCTTTACAGCCTGTGAAAGAAAGAAAGAAAGCTGGAGCCGGTGAGGTTTTGATATCTGTGTGAAGTTTGATTAGACATAGACCTGCGTGTTTTATTTTATTTTACTTAGTAATTCAATTTGTTCTGTCTGTCACTACTTGGAATCACCTAAATCCTACTTTCTGTACTTATTAAAATCACTTTTTACTCATTAAGTTTCCTGGTGTACGAGTTGGTACCCGGCGGGGGGGGGGGGGGGGGGGGGGAACAGCTGTGCATATCTTTCTATCTTTGAAATAGAAGGCGAACTATTTATGAGTTTGCCCTGTATAAGCTTTATACAGGGTAAAACGGATTTATTAAGGGTTTGAGCCTCCTTGGGAGTTGGACACCTGGGTGTCAAAGGCAAGAGCGCTTCCAGGAGCCTTACAGTTGTGAGTGGACTTGGTTCGGACCTGGGTCTGTGTTTGCAGAAGATCAGTGGAATCTGGCTCAAAACAGACAGGATTCGGGAGTCCCAAGCTGGGAAAGGCCTGGAAGCAGGGGCAGAAGTAGCCTTGGCACACGAGGTGGCGGCACCAAGCAGGTCTCTGTGACCCCAACCCGTTACACAGACATTCATCTATTTTCCCCCAGTTTCCTTTTCTAAAACAAATGTAGTTATTCTGGACATTCCAAGGAAATCTTAATCCCCAGATTGCTGACCCAATCTGTTTTCACTGAAATGTATGGCAAAATTCCCATTGACTTGAATGATAAAAATGGATTGGCCCTTTACTGCTTAACTGTGTTATTTGACACTAACAAAGATTAGAACCTTGTTTTGAACTGAATTCCCTTATGATTTGCTCATATAAGAAGAATAGTTTCATTCAAACCAGGATTGCACTAAGCTGCAGTTTTAGCTCACTTGTTAATGGAGCTGGCATTCAAAAATCAGCACAATGTAGTATACTTTAACAGTGGCTGAGTGATGGGATGGCAACCTGGAAATATCTGAGTACCTGAGTGGGTTCCTGCAGCTGAACTAAACCTTGACCAAGTAAGTGTCTTTGTACTTCAGCATTTTCCTTTTTGGTAGCTATCATGTATCTGTCACATGCATCCCACTTGGTCAGCTGGTTGAGAATGAAGATGATTACACATACCTGGAGCTGCATATATTCAAATAGGAACCTATTCAGCAGGGTGAAAAGAATCCTTAATAAATATGATTTTTGCCTGAAAATGTTTTAAATGAAGCTTCAGAACTCCTAGAAGAGCGTTACTTGAACACAAAATATGTCAGATGGAATCAGCACTCTAACAATGGAATATGGTTATGCGTACAGATATACTCAATGATATCAAATATAATGAGTGACCTAGTGGCTACAGCAGGAGACTAGAATCAAATCAGATCCTGAATCTCTTTCACACAGGTGTAGACCAGGAGTAAGCCCAGTGTAAATAAATAAGCAGAATCAAGCCCCCGGGTTCTGCTTCTGGGTCTGTTAGCAACTTGTTGTGTGACTTTTGTCAAATTACTTAATCTCCTTGTGCCTTTATTTACCCATCATAAAAATTGGTGTACCTATCTTACAGATAGTTGTGATTTTATTATATGTTTTTGCAGATTATCTTTTTTTGTGTGTTTATGGTCACTGATTTTATGAGCTTCCTGATTTCTAGCTAAGTTCGAAAGTAGAAGTTTAAGAGAAAGTCTTTATGCTTGTAGACGCAATCTACATTGTAACCATTTTTAGGAGAACATTAATTGCAACTCACTCTGCTGAGCCTACCACAATAAAAATATATATACCTATAGTACTTTAATAAATTATCAAATGAGATATCCATTCTAGCTTCTCCTTCAACTTTAACTACATCCGAACATTTTCTCCCTCTTAAATCAATGTTTAGATCATTTGTAAATTACAGATAGAAATATATTACTTAGCAGCTGCATCCATCCACTAGTTAGTCCCCTAGCAGTAATTTTCATCTTGAGGCCAGTACTTCTAGTAAAGTGTCATAATGCCAGCAAATTTAAAACTCTAGAATGTCGTTGATGAATATACAGTTCTATATTGCACTGAAAGTTATGTTGGCTTTGTAACTACCTCCATATGGGAAGAAACCTAAATCTCTCCATGGATATCACAGAATCTTTTGATTTGCTTCCATTTTCAGTCAGATGAGAAAAAAAGCCAGGGTCTGTAGAAAGATAAGCATTACAATGAAGAAAAAAATTACTGTTCCCAATGATTTCATTTTAAAAAACTGATGCAAGGTGTTGGGAACATCCCCTATAGACTCCTGACCAGGACTTTGGCATAAACAAACAAAAAATGAGACTACTACTGCAGATTTGGAACATGATTCTTATTTATATCTACCTATGTCCCTTGCATTTACACACATTTCAAGACCATTTTACACTACTGATACCTTAGTAAATGAGAATAAGGACTTCATCTTGGGTTTTACAATAAGCTCAATGCACAATGGGATAGAAGGTTGATAGTCTACTTATCATTCATACCACAGCCACCAACTTCCGGTTACGTCAGTGGGTGCTGACGCCCGGCGTCAGGGGCGGGGCCCTGCCCCCGACGCCGGGCCCCGCCCCCGACGCCGGGTGACGTTGCGGGGCCCCGCCCCCGACACCAGGCCCCGCCCCTGACACCGGGAGACCTTGCGGGGCCCCGCCCCTGCCACCGCCGCAACGTTGCCCAGCGTCAGGGGCGGGGCCCCGGAACGTCTCCCGGTGCTCCGGTGAGTTTGCCGCGGGTCCGGGGCGGGCGGGGAGTTGCCGGTGGGTGCGGCAAAGTTGTAAAACCATCACTGAACCCATTCTCTCACTGGGGACATTTCTCAAAGCCAGATGTCAAAGCTTGCATGTGAAGTAACTGACTGTCATGTTGTCCTTTCCAGGGAGAATATTACTTGTGTAAGGCTTCAACCTTGGCCTTGAGTGTGCTGTTCTCTGAACAGTGTGTGAGAGCTATAAAACTACAGACTTAGTGGAAAAACAAAACATGAATACTGAAGGTTTGATCCTTCAACATTGACTCAATGGCAGCTTACCCATTTATTTCAATAGGAGCTATGACAAGCTCTAAGCTGTGAGAACATACAAACAGAAGATACCCAAGCATAACCACTGGGGATAATGGACTTTAATGTGGTCATTCTACCCTCTATACTGTATGAATAAACTTGGATTTTGTGAATCAACATCTACCATTTACATTCTATAGAATCATCAATAATAATATTGTTCAGGTTAATGGAGATTTTAATGTTATAACTACTCACTCCACTGTATGAATAAGACTTGTTTGGGAATCAACATCTCCCATTTGCTTTCTACACAATCATCAATAATAATGTATTTAAATAGCAAGGAAAAATAAAAATCCAGTTCAAGAATCAATGTTGGTAATGATGTATGTAATAGAATACGGCTAGCTTTGACCCTCAGAGGTCTATACAAGCAACTTATTTTGATTAGTAAACTGAGCAAAACATAATGTGGAAAATATATAGACAATAGTAACCCTAATGTTAACATATCCAATAATATATGGAACTTGATTCCATCAGAGGGTTCTGCTGATATCATAAACTGCCTTCAAAATTGAATTATACAGTTTTAGCATTTGATAGGAGTAATGTGAATGATAATTTATTACAGCAATGCCCAATTGTGCTGCTGAATGTAAGGTCCAGTGTTTCCATTATAAAATTTGTTTTTCAGCAGTATTATAACTCACTTGTAAAAATTCTCTTTAGGTGGACTTTGATAGACAATATTTCAATTAAGATTAATGTGTTTAGTGTTATTTATTAAATATAGTTTAAACCGGGCAAACAAACTGATAAAAGTGCACAAAACTTTTCATGTGTCTTTATTGACATGCAACGTGGACCCTTACAAACTGAAATCAATTTATTTTAACATATTTTTCAAGATATTGTTTTTATAAGGTAGTTCTGGAGAATTAAATTTAAAGAATGGAGATAGTTAAATTTTAAAATTGCCTTCACAAATTTAGTAGCACTTTTAAAGGAATATTTGCTGTGTCTCTGTTTCAACACACCAATTTTTAATATCTACTTACATACGGTCTACTGTAAAAGTGAAGTGTACAGGGGGTCAAGGGGGTACAATCCAGTCTCCCAATACGAGACCATATTTGAAGACTTCATTTCTAATTCAGCCCTGCCTCATCCCGTCTCCATGCACAGAATGGCACGGCCTTGCACCTAGGTTGCAATCGACAGCCCAGCTCCTGCAGACACTTAAATACATAAGTGCAATGGGATTATTCAAATATGTAAAGCTAGTTCCATGTGTAAGTGTCTGTAAGGTAGTGGCTCAATTATTTTCAACATTCGTGTTGTGAAAAAAAACCAGATATGGGCTCTTTAAATTAGTGACAATGAGTTAATCTCAAAAGTTCTGGAGAGACTGATAAACCCGTGGACGTCTGGATTCTATTTGGAATCTATTTAAAATATCAATCATCTTATCTTGTACAATATGATTCTCTAACTATCAAGAGAAACATAGGAACTGACATCATCACATATTATTGTTTCATCTAGTATAATCTTCTGCATCCAGCAACAGCCTATCAGTTGTAATTTCCACAAAAATAAATAATTGAAGAATAAATTCCCACATATCAAACCAGTAAATTATACCCTACTTGTATTAAACTGTAATACAAAAACTAATAACATGTGTATGCTGTATTATGAATGGTGGCCCGTGTTGCAGCTGCTTTTACCAACTCATATTTTCTGGACTGAATCTCAGACAACCAGCCCTCATCCAAGCTCAGCTACTCACTGGGATATTTATTTTACTGCGTCAGCCAATATAGACATGGTAGGTCTGGATGTCATTATATTCAAAACATTGTAATCCATGTTTCTTCCCTAACCCTCCCAACAGCAAAATCAATGGGGGGAGGGATAGCTCAGTGGTTTGAGCATTGACCTACTAAACACAGGGTTGTGAGTTCAGTCCTTGAGGGGGACATTTAGGGATCTGGGGCAAAAACAAAAATCAAATCTGTACTTGGTCCTGCTAGTGAAGGCAGGGGACTGGACTTGATGACCTTTCAAGGTCTTTCCAGTTCTAGGAGATAGGTATATCACCATATATTATTATTTAATGTTGAACAGGATGCACATGACAAGATCCTTCAAGGTACAGGAATAATTTCCTTCCAAATATGCCCCCAAAAAGACAGAAATGGAATCTTTTACAAGTGTCTTGATCAATCTCTCTTAGAGTCAACTGAAATCTCAACACAATCTCATGGAGAATACTATCCAAGGCTGGTGATCGCTTTAAAACAATCAGCATGGTCACCATATCTTTAGCGAGGCTGAGATCTGAAACTAATGCAATCAGTGACGTTTTTACATCCTATGCAACCCTATAGTCTGATTATCCAGATGCAAGGAAACTCTCTGGACTCAAGAAACTTCCAGAGTTGTATCAGCACAACTTTCTCATTGGCCTTTCTTAAAAAGAAGATTGAATACTAGAAAATAGTTAACAATAATGTTACAGTAAAGAGTTGATTTCTTGAGCAGAGGCTGCCTAATTACTTTTTTAAGAATATCTGGCAGGGTGGGCAGTGATTCTATCCAGGAAAAGAAAATGATGCACAGTAGCTAATTTCACTGTCCATGACTGTAGGAAAGAAAATATTTTCCTTAGGTCAGCTTGTCTATCCTGTGCAAAGGAAGTAGCCATCACCAATATAATCCAGAAGGTGCATAAAGTTTCTGCATGGCAGCAAAGTAGGTAATTTCTGTGCATCAGGTCCTTAACTTTTCATATAATTCTTTGCTTAGTACAACTAGAGATGCTGTAGCTTATTTCAAGATGACAAGAGAAATAAACAGAACAGTGAATATGAAATATTGCATGCTAGTTCATAAAGGCGGAATGCCATTAGCAGATCTCACACAGCTATATGTGTGCTAGGTAGAGAACTTAAAAGGGAGATATTTCACAAATGAATCTTTATTTTCCTTACTAATTAATAAACACCATGCTGTGAATAACTGGTGATAATGTTCTAATAAGAAAAATCAATAAATTTACACCCAGGGTCACAGTAATTGATGCTGCAGAATAGAAAAATGCATTCTCCATTGATCCTTTAGCAATCTTCTAACTAAAAAGGACAGGAAAGAAAGCCAATTACTGTGGTATGCCTCTGAAAAAGATAAGATTAAAACAAGCTAATTATGTGTTCTTGAATAACTACAATTTTTGATGAAAGTATGTAGAGTAAGGGCATCCTATGTCTCCTGTACAGACGTATTGCTTTTTACTCATTAAAATATAGTAATTTTACATTTAACAGCTCCTTACCAATTGGCAGATAAATAGTTAGAAGAGTCAATCTTAAAAACTTTCCTAGATAAACATTTTAGTGTTGCTGTTAGGAGATGATTAAATTGAAAAATAAAATCAACTCTTAGACAATTATTGTTTAAGTAAACATCACATGAGAACTGGAAAGACTATTAGAAGAGAGAAAATAAAATATTGGGCACAATTGTCCATTGCCTCACATCTTCATCAGGCATTGATCCTTCAATGAGCTCTGCGCAGGTGCATCCATGCAGGGACCCACTAAGTTCAATGGGGCTCTACCCACACAGAGCATAATGAAGGATTGTGGTCATGGTCATTTATCTGAGGGCCCGGTAGGTGTAAAATGATACCACATCAGAATAGTAGTTCTCATTCTGACTTTGCAGTGACATTTCACGAGTGAAAATGGCTCCACGGGGGCAAGGGAATGGAAAGATCAGGCCATTTGGATTTAAGATCCCAAGGATGAAGAAAGTACACAGAAGTTCTATAAAGTTTTTGAATTCTTCAAAATGCATCGACCATTTGCACCCTCAGGCACATCAATTTCTTTTTTCTCTGCTAGACTGAGTGAAGTCAAAATCACCAGAAATAAAGTTCAAAAGAACCATTTGTAGCCCCCCCGCACCCGAGGTGTGGCTCAAACCTCCTCTCTGGTGCTTGCAACTTGTAGTGGCCCCTCACCTCACATGGTCTGCTTTCTCAGTTCTTTTTGTGATGCCTGGGCCCTCCACCCAAGGTAACTCCTCACTGTGCCTGAGAAACAAATGCTGCCATCCCTTGAGAACGTGAATATTGCTACTTCCACTGCTGGCAAGGAGTATAAAGCCCAGTACACAAGAAATAATAAAGTATCTCAACACAAACCCCAGCCAAGAAATGACACACCACAATATTATAACAACAAAGGGGGGTGTTATTGAATAGGTAAATAGGATTTGGGGAAGGAAAGTGATAAGATTAACTAATAAATACTAAACATTAACAAATCAATATATCCCCCACCTCTCAGTACTCACAACTCTTCCTAACCCCCAGATCCCTCCCTGGCACCTTCCTGGGCAGATGGTAAACTAGGGTTGCATCCATAGAAGAGTGCTGGCAACTTAAACAAAAAAATGGATAATTTTACAGTGTCTTTGCCCCTGAGTGGCGTAGGATACTCTCCTGACTCCTGGTCTGGAGTCCCATGGAGGTCTCAGCTGTGTCTTGGTAATCACCGAGATCACCGTCCATCTGGATACTGATCGCTGAAGCGCTAGAACTGCTTGATTCATGCACTAGATCCCACAGCAGTTCAAACATGCCCTTTGTGGGGAGAGGGAGTTAATTAAAAATGCCATGGGCTGCTTCTCTCTCAGCTCCCAAACTCAGAGTTCAAAACTGAAACTAAAAACTAGTCTCCTTGTCTCTGAGTCAGGTTGTCCCTTCCCCCTGAGGGGCTGAGCAGACCTGGCTCATCACTGGGCCTTCAAACTGCTAGTTCATATCACCCTATTCAGAAACCTCTCTACTGGCCTGAGCAGGAGATTCTAGCCCATTCTGTCCCCACCCTCTACTCCAGGATTGCTGGGAAATAATGTCAGAAGACTCTAGTAGCCATTATTGTTACAGTCCATAGAGTAGGACCCCCTAGAGGTTCATTCCAGAGTTCCAGGAGCTGGTACTCTCCAAGTCGGGTTACACATTCAATAATATTTGAATCTGTAGCTTGCTAAAAATCTTACCTATCAACTTTTGCATCAAGTCCAGAACTGTTGGTTGAGCTATAGCATATCATTTAGTAAGACATCCAATCTTAGCCCAGGGCTACACTAGGGGAGGGGGTTGATCTACGATACGCAGCTTCAGCTACGTGAATAACGTAGCTGAAGTCGGCGTATCGTAATCGGCTTACCTGGCCATGAGGACGGCGGCGAGTCGATCGCTGCCGCTCCCCCGTCGACTCCGCTTCCACCTTTCGATGAGGTGGATTTCCGGAGCCGACGGGGAGCGCTTTCATTGATCGATTAATCGCGTCTAAACGAGACGCGAAAAATCAATCCCCGAAAGATCGATTGCTACCCGCCGATCCGGCGGGTAGTGAAGACAAGCCCTATGTCAAGTCTTAAAGTAATAATGATTTTACCAATTTCCAAGGTAAGGTCTCATAAAAAAATTATATCAAGTATATTTTCCATAATACCAGGTAGACTGGCATTAATTTTGCTGCCAGACATTGAACTCTTTACTGTTTGCATCCAATATCCACTTTTGCATGATTTTGCCTGGGAGTTGTGTCAAGCTTAGAGGCCTAGAGTTGGCCAAGTAATCCCATTTACCCTTTTAAAATATTGGCATGCTTAGTTTAAAGTTTGCAATTCAAAGCCTTTTTTAGTTTCAGAATGTAAATTTGAATCTTTGTTTCTTTTTAAATTGATGAAAAAAGCTGGTTTGTCATATTCAGCGATTTTTAAAACAGCTGAATTGATTTCCTTAATAAGTTACAAAAAGAGTCTTTACTGTGATGAGAGTAAGGAAAAGGGAAATTTTTTTGCATTGAAGCAAGGGGTTAAAATGCAAGTGCCAAATTAACAATAACAATAGATTGTTACTAGTGACATTGCTATCTACATATAATATTATGTATACACATATTACAAGAACATTATTAGGATTGCAAAGTCAAGCACTCAAAAGTTAGGAAATACCAGAATTAAGGCTGACTGTGTAACCTAAGTTCAGCCCCCTTGCACTTATGCATTATTATATTTATAATCAATTAATCATGTCCTCTCAAACCTTCCCCTCTCAATTCTGTCTGTTCCCAAACTCTGACTCCTCATCCCATTCACCTTGTCTACTCAGTCCACATCTCCATTGCTCAGCCTTTCCATCCCATTTTCACTTGCACAGCTAGTCCAAGTCATAGATTTCAAGGCCAGAAGGGAATACTGTAAATATTTAGTCTGACCTCCTAATAACACAAGCTGTAGGACTTCCCTGAACTAATTCCTGCTTCAAGTCCAATAGGTGTGGTTGAACTACCGCATATCCTTTCAAAGATATCCAATCTTGATTTAATAACTTTAATAAGTGATGGAGAATCCACCACAACCCATGGTAGGGTGTTCCTGTGGCCAATTACCCTCACTGATAAAAAAGTATTAACCCACGAAAGCTTATGCTGAAATAAATTTGTTAGTCTCTAAGGTGCTACAAGTTTTTCTTTCTTATTTTCATTTTGCTG
Source organism: Chelydra serpentina (assembly GCA_037349315.1). Taxonomy (NCBI): domain Eukaryota; kingdom Metazoa; phylum Chordata; order Testudines; family Chelydridae; genus Chelydra; species Chelydra serpentina. Next base: position 74,963,014 of record JBAIAC010000004.1, read on the forward strand.
ACACAGACTAACACGGCTACTACACTTAAACCTGATAAAAAACTGTGCTTTATTCCCGGTCTGAATTTGTCTACTAATAGACTCATAGACTCATAGACTCATAGACTTTTAGGTCAGAAGGGACCATTATGATCATCTAGTCTGACCTCCTGCACAATGCAGGCCACAGAATCCCACCCACCCACTCCTGGAATAATCCTCTCACCTATGTCTCAGCCATTGAAGTCCTCAAATCATGGTCTAAAGACTTCAAGATGCAGAGAATCCTCCGGTAAGTGACCCGTGCCCCATGCTGCAGAGGAAGGCAAAAAAACCTCCAGGGCCTCTGCCAATCTACCCTGGAGGAAAATTCCTTCCCGACCCCAAATATGGCGATCAGCTGAACCCCGAGCATGTGGGCAAGACTCACCAGCCAGACACCCAGGAAAAAGTTCTCTGTAGTAACTTCTAACATCCCATCATTGACCATTGGTCCTATTTACCACTGATGGCAATTAATTGACCTTTGACTAAGATCATGTTATCCCATCAAACCATCCCCTCCATAAACGTATCTATCTTAATCTTGAAGCCAGTTAGGTCTTTTGCCCCCACTGCTTCCCTTGGAAGGCTGTTCCAGAACTTCACTCCTCTGATGGTTAGAAACCTTCGTCTAATTTCCAGTCTAAACTTCCTGATGGCCAGTTTATATCCATTTGTTCTTGTGTCCACATTGGTACTGAGCTGAAATAATTCCTCTCCCTCCCTGGTATTTATCCCTCTGATATATTTAAAGAGAGCAATCATGTCTCCCCTCAGCCTTCTTTTGGTTAAGGTAAACAAACCAAGCTCCTTGAGTCTCCTTTCATACGACAGGTTTTCCATTCCTCGGATCATCCTCGTGGCCCTTCTTTGTACCTGTTCCAGTTTGAATTCATCCTTCTTAAACATGGGAGACCAGAACTGCACACAGTATTCCAAATGAGGTCTCATTTCAACTTCTAGGCATTGGCTCTTGGTATATCTTTATCTGCTGTATTGAAGAGCCCTCTATTGTCAAATTTCTGTTCTGCACGATGATCCTTATAGATTATGATCAAGTCACCCTTTAACTTAGTCTCTCCGTGGGACTCTCTGTCAGAGTCCCACTTTTCCCACACTCCCAGTATCTTCCCCCCCAGATACTAGCCCCCAGTCTCCTTGCCCAGCTAGTCCTCCTTCCCCATCTCAGCTCTTCATCGATTTGTCTGTACACTTCCACTGGCTCCCAGTCTTAGTTTCCCTCTGTGAATTTCTCATCCCCTAATTCCCCCTCACCAGCTCCTCTGCCCAGTCGCTTTGCTAAGCCAGACCCAATTCCCTGTTAGATCTGTCTCCCTACTCCCCAACCCCATTGGTTCCTTGTCTACGTCTCCTTGTCTTGCCAATCCCATTTTCCTCCTCTTCCCCCAGCTTCTCATCCAATATCAGCTCAACCCATCTTGAACTGACTGGATCCCAGTCTTCACCATCCCATCTCCCTCACCATCTTCCAGTCTCCCCCAATAACTTCCAGTCCCAGTTTCCTTGGCCAGCCTGTCACAGTCTTCCCCCTTCACCAGCACTCAGTCACAGTTTCTCTGTCTGTCAGAGATTCCTAGAAGGTAAGTTCAGAAGGGATCTTTTTGATTATCTCGTCTGACAGCCCTTCTAGTCCCCTCCCACCAGTCACAATGTACTCCATTCCCTTTCCCTTAAATGATCATTTTTTTTAACATTGCAAAAGAATGTATTTTCCCCAGCATCATTTTTGGAACTGGCCAAATAATTTTGTCTGAAATTACAAAAAAAAAAAAAAAAAAAGCATGAGGCAGCATAGGAAATTTCAGTCTAACTGGTTAAAATTTGGAAAAAATTATGAGCAACTGAAAACAGTATCTCATAATGGCAAGTGTTGGGCAGTCTATGTAACAGGTGATGCTACTAGCTCTGCCTAGAATATAATTATCTTTAAGTGAATTGTGTTTTGAATTAAATGTGAGAACCTTGTTAGCTGGTGGGAAGAAAAAAACAAAATGAAGAAATTAAAAAAGAAAAGAAGAGGCAGTGAAACCATGAACTAAAGCGTATATAAAAAGGACAAACAGAATCATGGAATCTAAAGATGGGAAAGAACTTGTAGTCATTTTTTTCAGTCCCTTGGCCAATGCAGGATATTTCCCAAATGTTCATTTAAGAGAGTTGGGCCCAAACCAAAATCCAGGAACTAAACCTGAGATCCAGATGCAGGTCAAATCCCAGTTCACAGCACAGAGCTATCTCTGTAATGGGCTGAATCAGAACATCTCATGTTTTGGGAAAGCACAGATTCAGATCTGGATTGTGACTCCCCAATGTCAGTAGTGTTCATATTAGGATTTTGATTAATAACTTAGTGATTACCATCCAGATACTGAACAGCAGCTGAGAAGCAGCTCTGCAGAAGTAGTTTTAGGTTACCCTTTGTGCTCCCCTGATGCTAGGATGATCTTTGCCAGGCTTGTTTCCAATCAGAGTCTAGGCTGATCTAAGATTCAGTTTCCAACAGCCTAAAGACACCACTGCAGTGGTCAGGGACTGCTAGGGTGCACTGCATTCTTACCACTGACCATATCCCCTCTGTTGGAATGTGACATATCTTCAGTGCTTAGTCTATTCTTTTTTAAACGTTCACTAAGATGAGAATTCCACCACTCCTTTGAGGGACTAAAGAATGAGTAAAGGGCATTTCCTGTCTTCTGTACTATCAGGCAAATATTCTAGTTTATGCCTTAGATGGCGGCTTTGTCTTTAAACCTCCACGAGGTAGTTATTTGTATTTGTGCCAAAAAGAGAGTAGCCACGTTAATGCTGTCATTATGGCAAGGCCATGGCATGTTTTGTAGCAGAAATAATATTGTAAATGTAGATTTTGGTTAGAACTTTTTTGGTCACATATTTATCAGAGAGCTGAAGAGCTGAGCTGAAAGTTAAAGCAGATGTAACAAGCTATGTTTTGCCCTAGGCATGGTTTCACTAATTTTAGTTTGTTGTTATTCAGTTCAATGAGCTTGTGCAATTTTCACATTTCAATTAGTTGCATAACTACCTAAAATAAGTATCAAATAAAGTAATTTGGTTTTTAGGGGATCCTAGAGCTGGCTCATAACATGAAAAGTACCAGCACATACTGTTCAAACCTGTTTGATCAAATGTTGAGGACTTTATCCAGGGGCAGATATTAGAGAGGGCAAAAGAGGTATCTTTTGTGCTATTGCACAGGGACTGGCCACAGTCCTGCTGGGAAACATAGTCACTACTCATTACTAGTACCCCATTTGGGCTCTAGCTCCCTGAACTGTTCAGGAATGGAACAAAAACATGTTCTACCCTTAGGGCACATATCTGCCACCCTTAAAGCGAGTAATACCTTACTTCCATGTCACTCCCATTGAAATCAATCATGAGATGATCATAGTGGGGAACACTGGTTGTACCTGATACAGCATTGCTGGGAGTATATGCTTCTGTACACCAGGAACATTAGGGCTAAAATAAGCAAACTTCCGAAGATACAATATACAATATGGTACAGATACGGTGTGTCGATTCTGCTCTTACACATACAAGTTTGTAAATCTGGAGTACAACATTATAGCACTATGCCATCCACTTTTACCTTTAATGGAGTTACTCTAAGCTAGTAATGTAACTAAAAGGCAAATTTGCTTTTATGTGTGTTTTACTGGGCATTTTGATAACTGTGATTGTTATAATACCTACTACTGAAGCAGTCTCTCTAAATATGTAAAAAGGGAAAGGGAAAATTCAGAGACAATAGAAAGGATTGATCAGAGGGGAAAAAAGAGACTACTTGAACAGTCACCCCAAACTCCAAATTTCAGTTTCACACATCTCTTCCCTGGGCATGATTCTCTGTTGCTTTGCACCTTGTGTTTTCATTCACACCTGCACAAAATATGTATAAAGCCAGGGCCGGCTCCAGGCACCAACGCTGCAAGCGCATGCCTGGGGCGACAAGCCGCAGGGGGGCGGCCTGCTGGTAGCTGCGAGGGCGGCAGTCAGGCAGCCTTTGGTGGTGTTTCTGCGGGAGGTCCACTGGTCCCGTGGATTCGGCGGTGGGAACGCTGACAGCACGGGACTGGCGGAGCTCCCGCAGGAACGCTGCCAAATCCGCGGGACCTGCAGAAACGCTGCCAACGGCTGCCTGACTGCCGTGCTTGGGGTGGCACAAAACATAGAGCCGCCCCTGTATAAAGCACTGCCAAATCAAAATAGTAGCATTTCATACTTACTCTGCACAGATATAAATGACTACCCCTCGCAGAAGGCCATAAACATCTGCAAAGCAATTTGATTATCACCTTCAAACCTGGTCTCAAAATTCTCCTTTACCAGAATGCCTACTAGCAGCTTGGCATCCAGAAACCACTGCCTCGCATGCTGATCGATATTGCCTCATTATTTACTGGCACTCCCTCCCTGTCTGTATCCATCTGTTTTCTCTTGTCTGATACCCGCATTATAACGTCCTTGGGGTAGAGACCATCTTTTTATTCTGTGTTTGGACACCTAGCACAATGGGGTCCTGGTCCATGATAAATTCTACAGTAATACAAATAAATAAAATAATATGAATGATAATAAGGCATTGGAAAATCAGGCCCCATGACATCAGCAAGCATTGAAACCAAAAACTGACCAAGCTATTTATGACCTGGCAGAATAAGAAAGAACAGAAGCAATCTGCTCTTGAGAGATTTTCCTAATGAAGAGTTTGAGATGTTTGTTTGAACCACAGCAAACTGGCAGGAGGTGTAAAAGTCCACACAGACTTTGCATTTGTAATGTAATGTGTCACTCAGTGTCCAAGATCAGGAACTTCAGCAAGGGTTTCTCATTGTATATCTCGTGTATAGACAGGAGAGATATGGGAGGGGATCATCTGAGATTACTGTGTGAGGTATGCTGAAACCAGTTTCCCTGATCTCTCGGAAAAGTAGTCCTTTCCCATAATCAGGATGGCGGGAGAACAATGAAGAAGTTCTAGAGGCAGAAGCAATAGTACAGTTTTGTATTTCCTCGCAGGCATATTTGCAATTGACTAAAAAACATTATAACTGGGAGTGCATCTTAGTAGATCTGAGGTAAACATGTACAATGTGAGAATAAACTGGAGAGCTTCAGTCCAGTTCCAAGCATTGGTCAGATAAGAGAGTTATACTTAACCAACTTGTTATGAGATGGAGCTGAAAATTCTCATACTGCAGACCCACCTTAAAATAATAATTGTTTTGTGGACCATTCCCCCTCCCACTTTTGATCCCATTAACATGCCTGTAGGACTGACAGCATTTGCTTTCAAGGAAAAATAATATTATGAAACCATTTAATGTATGTGTAGCTATGTTATAATGCTACTGAGCAGATGGAAACAATGAGGGAGCCATAATACCACATGAGCAGCCAGTTCTCCACAGACTTTATGAGATCTATTTACCATAGTTGGACAACCACTGACAGAGACCAGAAGGGATTATTATATAGTTTATGTATGACACAATGAGAATTCTTTTAAATGCTGTGTATTAGGGTTAGTCTACACTTACCCGCTGCGTCAGAGGCGTCGGGTCGATCTTCTGGGTTCGATTTATTGCGTCTTGTCTAGACACGATAAATCGAACCAGGACGTGCTCCCCCGTCGACACCGGTAATCCTGCTCTGCGAACGGAGCAGGTGGAGTCAACGGGGGAGCCTGCGCGCCGCCATGTGGACCAGGGGTAAGTACTTTTAAGTTCGAAATAAGATACTTCGACTTCAGCTACGTTATTCACGTAGCTGAAGTTGCGTATCTTACTTCGAACTTGGGGGCTAGTGTAGACCAGCCCTTAGATGATTAAATGACCAACTATGAGTTCAAACCATATACCCAATTGGTATTCTACTGTATTTTAATTAACTTGGTTTCTGTGTATTTCAGTGATTCATACTTGAATACATGTGTATGTACAAGCTGGTACTCAAGGTAATTTAACCATTAAGTGTTTGGAACTTAAAGAATGATAGTGAGGAGGTCCAAACAGTCTAGAGTTGCACTGAAATACGTGAGGATTCCATTGGGCACTCTGTGTTTTAATGCAGTAAGTTTCCAAAAAAGCTGATGGTTGGCTGTTATTTAAATAGTACAAATACAAATTTGATCCTGCCTTTTTCACAGCAAAAGGAATGCAGGAAGAAATCAGAATACTTGATTGACTTAGATGTACAAGTGCTTGGATCAGCGAAGATAGGCTTCCCTTTTACAAATTTAGCCTTTTGTGAATGCGAGCACTTTTTAGTTCGCCTTTAGTTCCTCATCCATGATATACCATTTCATTCCACATCTAGGGAAAAACCCATCCATTTTACTGTTAAAAGGCAATCATAATTTGTTATTTAATTATATATCCTCTTGACATCTATCATTCTTTGGAACCCTGATTTTGGATATGTTTAATAGTGATGACATGCACACATGCATACTCATACATATACAAACACTTTTTTTAGCGTCAGGAAATTTTATATGTATATCATTGTTTTATTTGGTTACTATTTTTTTCATTCCTTTACTCCTTCTTGTTCTTTATGATTTACCTATTTCTTTCTGGCTATAAAGTAGTCAGTGCCAACACAACAACTATTGAAGCACGTATCTTTGCTGTGAATATATTATATTCACACCACTAAAGAAAGAGCATTTGGGCAACTTTTAATAGCAATACACCATGTGCTGATCTAATGCATTTTAATTTTGCTGCTTCTTTAATAACTCTCATTTTGCAATCTTCACTCTGGAGGTGCAAATGTATTCTTAGTTTACATAATTCTATAATATTGTACCTTATTGAAATATGAAGAAACTCCTCTTTTTGAGGAATAGGTGCTCAATAGGTGAGAACAGATGCAAAATATCAACATCAATCCTTATAGACCAAATCCTGTAAATCCTACTCACTTCAACTAAATGACAGCTGGAAGGATGTGTGATGTGGTTCAGATTGATTCTGTGGGGATATGCTGGGTAAGATTTTACTCTCTGGTCTACACTCAGCCCTGGGCTATACTAGAGCGGGGGGTTGACCTACGATACGCAACTTCAGCTACGTGAATAGCGTAGCTGAAGTCGGCGTATCGTAGATCGACTTACCTGGCCATGAGGACGGCGGCGAGTCGATCGCTGCCACTCCCCCATCGACTCCGCTTCTGCCTTTCACCGAGGTGGATTTCCGGAGTCGATGGGGAGCGCGTTCGGGGATTGATTTATAAATCGATCCCCAATAGATCGATTGCTACCCGCCAATCCGGCGGGTAGTGAAGACAAGCCCTAAGAGTTTATGTCGAATTTAGCAGCGTTAAATCGAATTAACCCTGGATCCATCCACACAACGATGCCATTTATTTTGACATAAAGGGCTCTTAAAACTGATTTCTGTACTCCTCCCCAATGAGGGGATTAGCGCTAAAATCGATATGGCTGTGTCAAATTAGAGTTAGTGTGGACGGAATTCGACGTTATTGGTCTCCGGGAGCTATCCCACCGTGCACCACTGCGACCTCTCTGGACAGCAGTCCGAGCTCGGATGCCCTAGCCAGCTACACAGGAAAAGCCCCGGGAACATTCTAATTTGATTTCCTGTTTGGCCAGTTTCACTTTCATTTACTGTTTGGACATCGTGGTGAGCTCAGCAGCACTGGTAACGATGCAGAGCTCTTCAGAAGAGATGACCATGCAATCCCAGGATCAAAAGAGGGCTCCAGCATGGACAGAACGGGAGGTGTTAGATCTGATAGCTGTATGGGAGATGAATCCGTGATATCAGAGCTACGATAAAAAAAATGGAATGCAAAAATCTACGAAAAAATCTCCAAGGCCATGACGGACAGAGGATACAGCAGGGATGCAACGCAGTGCCGCATTAAAATTAAGGAGCTGAGACAAGCGTACCAGAAGACCAAAGAGTCAAACGGACGCTCCGGGTCAGACCCCCAGACATGCCACTTCTACGCTGCGCTGCATGCCATCCTAGGGAGGGCCGCCACCACTACCCCACCCCGTCCGTGGACTCAGAGGATGGAGTATTCTCATCAGTCACTTCCTCTGATGTTTTTGCGGACGGGGAAGATGATGAAGGAGATGATGAGGACGAGGTAGTCAACAGTGCTCTGCACAGCGATTTCCCTGAAAGCCAGGAACTCTTCCTCACCCTGACAGAGATCCCCTCCCAACTCTCCCAAGGCGGTATCCCGGACCATGAAGCCGGAGAAGGCACATCAGGTGAGTGTATCTTTTGAATTGAAAAGACATGGTTGTAAAGCAATTGGTTTTTAATGGTTACTTTGCCCTGAGTACTTGGGATGCATTTGTGGCCAGTAGAGCTACTGGAAAAGTCTGTTAACATGTCTGCGGATGGAGCAGAAATCCTCCAGGGACATCTCCATGAAGCTCTCCTGGAGGTACTCTAAAATCCTTTGCAGAAGGTTTCTGGGAAGAGCAGCCTTATTGCATCCTCCATGGTAGGAAACTTTACCAAGCCAGGCCAGTAGCAAGTACTCTGGTATCATTGCACGGCAAAGACTGGCAGCATACGGCCCCGGAGTTTGCTGGCATTCAAGCAACATCCGTTCTTTCTCTGTCTGTGTTATCCTCATCAGAGTGATATTATTCATGGTTACCCATTTGAAATACGGGAATTTAATTATGGGGACATTCAGAGGTGGCCGTTTCTACTGGGCTGTTTGCCTGTGCCTGAAAATAAATCCTCCCCGCAGTTTCCAGCCACGCGGTGGGGGTGGGGGACCCTTCACGCTGAGCGGTTGGCGTTCGGCTAGCAGGGATCTTCCCTGATACCAGCCACGCGGTGGGGGCGGGGAGGGGGACCCTTCACGCTGAGCGGTTGGCGTTCGGCTAGCAGGGATCTTCCCTGATACCAGCCACGCGGTGGGGGCGGGGAGGGGGACCGTTCATGCTGGGCAGTTGGTGTTTGGCTAGCAGGGATCTTCCCTGATACCAGCCATGAAGTGAGGTGACGGCTAAAGCGAGCATCCCAGAGAATGGGATGGCTGGAGTTACTTTGGTTTCTGACGCTGCACGTCAACCTGCAAAGTGCAGCACTAACTGGCCAACTCAAGGAGCTTTGCTTTGAATGGGAAAGGAGGGCGCTGCTGTTAATTAAGGTTTCAGAAGCCGAATGTGTATGGCTTACCATGGCCGCCTGCTAGCCGAATTCCGTTGCCCAGCCCTGCATGTGTGATCTGTACAGCAAAGCCCCAGGCACTCAATATAAAGATGCAAAATGCGACCTTGTACTGAAAGCACATATGCTAGGGACTGTGAATGGTGCTGGTCACCGTGAAAGAGTATATGCATTGTTCTGTAAAATGTATCTTTTAAAAAAATTTACTCCCTTTTTCTCATCCCACAGCTACAACTGTTCCTAGGCTCCCTCCGGCATCTCCCTCCCAAAGGCTGTCGCAGATAAGGCGGAGGAAAAAACGCACACACGACGAGATGTTCTCTGAGATAATGCAGTGCTCCTGCACTGAAGTAGCTCAGCAGAATGTGTGGAGGGACACAATTTTCCAATACAAGCAAGCGGGCAGTGAACGGGAGGACAGGAGGGACGCTCGAGATGAGAGGAGGCGGCAGGAAGACCAGAGGGTGACAAAGGCAATGCTAGGGCTACTGTGGGAGCAAACCGACACACTCTGGCATCTGGTGGATGTTCTGCAGGAACGGAAGCAGGATGACAGACCGCCGCTGCAGCCCATCTGTAACCGCCCTCACCCCTCCCCAAGTCCCATAGCCTCCTCACCCAGAGTCCCAAAAACTCGGGGGGGAAGGCTCTGTGCGAACAACCACTCCACCCCAGCGGATTGCTCAAGCAGCAGATGGCTGTCATTCCCCAAGTTTTGAAACGGCCTTTCCTTACCTCCTTCCTCCACCCCTCCGCCCGCACCCCACCCTGGCCACTGTCCCAGTTCTCTCCCTTTCTTCCCAAATCTTGAATAAAAAAATAGTTGTTTGTGAAACAATGGTGCCTTTATTTCCTTTCAAAGCAAGGTGCGTTCGAAGGGGGGAAGGGAGGGAAGGGGGTTGGTAATTAGAGAGGGTAGGCAATATAAACAAAGTAAACAAACGGGGGAGGTTCTCATCAAGGAGAAACAAACATAAGAGTCACTCGGTACCCTGGCCAGTCAGGAAGCTAGTTTTCAATGCTTCCCCGATGCGCACTACGTCCTGCTGTGCTCTTCTAATCGCCCTGGTGTCTGGCTGCGCATAAGCTGAGGCCAGGCGATTTACTTCAACCTCCCACCCCACCATAAATGTCTCCCCCTTACTCTCACAGAGATTGTGGAGCACACAGCAAGCAGCAATAACAATGGGTACATTGGTTTCGCTGAGGTCTGAGCGAGTCAGTAAGCTGCGCCAGCGCCCATTCAAACGTCCAAATGCACACTTCACCACCATTCTGCACTTGCTCAGCCTGTAGTTGAACAGCTCCTTACTACTGTCCAGGGAACCTGTGTATGGCTTCATGAGCCAGGGCATTAGTGGGTAGGCTGGGTCCCCAAGGATCACTATAGGCTTCTCCACATCTCCAACAGTTATTTTCTGGTCAGCGAAGTAAATACCTTCCTGGAGCCGTCTAAACAAACCAGAGTTCCTGAAGACACGAGCGTCATGAACCTTTCCCGGCCATCCAACGTTGATGTTGGTGAAATGTCCCTTATGATCCACCAGTGCTTGCAGTACCATTGAAAAGTATCCCTTTCGGTTAATGTACTGGCTGCCCTGGTGGTCCGGTCCCAAGATAGGGATGTGAGTTCCGTCTATAGCCCCACCACAGTTAGGGAATCCCATGGCAGTAAAGCCATCTAATATCATCTGCACATTTCCCAGGGTCACTACCTTTGACAGCAGCAGCTCAACTATTGCATTGGCCACTTGCATCACAGCAACCCCCACAGTAGATCTGCCCACTCAAATTGATTCGCGACTGACCGGTAGCTGTCAGGCATTGCAAGCTTCCAGAGGGCTATCGCCACTCGCTTCTCAACTGTCAGGGCTGCTCTCATCCTGGTGTCCTGGCACTTCAGGGCAGGGGACAGCACGTCACAAAGTTCCAGGAAAGTGCCCTTACGCATGCGAAAGTTTCGCAGTCACTGAGATTCATCCCAGACCTGCAACACTACGCGGTCCCACCAGTCTGTGCTTGTTTCCCGGGCCCAGAATCAGCGTTCCACAGCATGAGCCTGCCCCATTTCCACCAGGATGTCCATTTTGCGGGATCCTGTTCTCTGAGAGAGGTCTGTGTCCATGTCCTCGTCACTGTCGTCACCGCGCTGCCGTAGCCTCCTCGCCTGCTTTCTCAAGTTCAGGTTCTGGATAAAGCGCATGATAATGCGCGAGGTGTTGACAACGGCCATAACTGCTGCGATGATCTCACTGGGCTCCATGCTCGCCGCGCTATGGTGTCCGCGCTTTCAATCCAGGGAAAAGGGCGCAAAATGATTGTCTGCCATTGCTTTCATGGAGGGAGGGGGGGAGTAACGGTTGAATGACGACATGTACCCATAACCACCTGCAACAAATTTCTTGCCCCATCAGGCACTGGGAGCTCAACCCAGAATTCAAATGGGCAGTGGGGACTGCGGGAACTGTGGGATACGTACCCACAGTGCACCGTTTGGAATGTCGACGCTTGCCCCGGTACTGTGGACTCACACCGCCGATTTAATGTACTTAGTATGGACACACACGTTTGACTTCATAATATCGGTTCCCAAAAATTGATGTTGGTAAAATTGGACTACAGTCATAGTGTAGACATACCCTCACAGAATAAAAAGAATCAAGGCTAATAGAGAGGTATATCATTCTCTATTCACACTCACAAAGCATGAAGTACAGAAAAGAACTCAAAGCACACACAGGCATACCTAAAATGTCTAAGGAACAGATCAGTCAGCGAAGTCAATGAAGCTGCTCATGTGAGTAAGACGCAGTCATGTGAGTATGGGTTACAGAATAAGACCCCCAATTTGTTTCCTGAGCCCTAGGGTGAACAAATACGGGATGGCTAATTATGCTGGGCATGACATGAAATACACTATGTCATGTTCTACTTTGCTACACTGCTACACAAGTGCAAACCCCTGTGTCAATGTACTGAAACTGGTATTATAGGGCTTGTACCAGTGCCACATATTCTCATCCAGGGAGTTTGATATGCTAAAGAGAAACTTTTCAGTTTGCTTCCATTTTCCCTTGGGCAATTTCTTCCTTGCTACTTATTCCAGAACTTTCTTGACTAGCTAATTACCCCAACCCCATTTTTGTGTGCTTTTCTGTTACAGATGTAAAGAAACCATATTTGTATCTCTGACAAAACAAATCAACACCAGCTGCCTTCAGCTAACAGAAACTGCCTTTGAGTGCCAATAAGCGACAACAGAAAATTCCAGTATTTCAATATTCATTTCTGTTCCAGGACCTAAAAAGATGAGTGACTAACTCCAAAACTCCATATGCCCTTAGAGTAAAGTCAAAGCCCAAAGGAACCACATTAGAAGTCACCTGCTCCTTGAAAAGCCTTTTAAATCAGATTAAAATCCATTTGGAACAAACCTATGCATCATCCACTTTTCTCATCATTAACATCATTAATAGATCTAGGAGCTTTCCTTTAGTGAACAGAAGACCACATTAGAACATTTATCATTGTAATTGTCATTAATTGGCATCCTGGTTGCTAGAGATTGACCTACATTGTCATCCCTACAAGTGGTCAGTGTTGATGAACACTTATTGTACTGGGTGGATTAGGTCACACTATCCCCACGTGTCCCTGTTTGGAGAAGAAAAGGACGTTGGTCTCCAGAGCAGCCAGTCCATCATGTTGTGGAAGTATTAAAACTAACAAAAATAAATAAAACGTCTTTCCCTTTCATATCAGATGTGGGGTAACATGGATGGCAGTCAAATGACCTCTTTATCTTTCCTCCTTAGTCCTCTTCACGCCCCCTTTCACTGACCCTTTTGACAATGCTCACCATTCTTGTCTCTTATTGTGTTGCCTGCACCCATTCTACCAGTGATATTAGCCTCAGCCTCTTATTGGTACACTTCATACAACCAGCTCCACGCTTCTTTCTACAATGTTTGTTAGCCAATGACTACAGGACACTCTCCCTGAACTAGACTATAAGGTTATTACTCTCCTCTTTCAAATAACTCCTCAACACTCATCTGTATCATTATGGCTGCAACAAATTGGCTGACTGGTAATAGCTATAAAAGAGGCAAAAAGAGGTTAGTTGATTTTATTTTTAAAGGTTTATCACTCTCCCACACCGTACATCTGTGCCTTGTCTTTATAGATTGTAAGCACATTGGGGTAAAGTATTATGCATGAGACACATCATGGGCAATACAATCTATGGGCAATACACATCATGGGCAATACATCTAATACAAATAACAAACACTGGAATATGGCAATAGCAACATCATACAAAACAGCAGCATATACATTATGGGCCTCATCATCAGACTATGAGAGGACATCCATTTATATATGCAAGCCAGGCTGCTGGTACCTTCTAAGTACTACCAGGGAAATGAATTCCTGCGGGCAGCAGGTCCCCAATGGGCATTATACCTAGGATTTTGTGGTGGGTATTGGTGAGTAGGAGGTGTTGGGGATTCTACAATCTATTTACTGTCTTTGGCCCCCAAATCTCATGGTAATATTTATATCCACTAAAGCATATATGAAAATTAGTTATAAATCAAAGAAAAGAGCTGATATTGAAATTGCATGAATGTATTTCTATAATTAATTATTTTCTATTAATAATGCATGAAAAAACTAAAATAATACCATACAGGGGATTTTTTTCTTCTTTTTGATTAAGCCCACATGACAAAATTTGGCAATTTTTACAAGACCTGATAATTGGTATATGATTGGACATGAATTGTATTTCTTTTTCTTAGTTTCTGTCATGAATCATCATGTCGTGTTCAGCTCTGTCACGTTAGCTTAAAACATGAGACAACAAACATGACACAATATGTCACAATAACCCAGATAATATGTCAGAAAATTTTGCGGGGGGGAAAACGTGCATTCAGGTTGGATGCTGAGTATCAAATTATCACAAGAAGTACTTGACATGACTTTATCATAGTAAGAACAGACAGGTAGAATGCTACATAATGGTGAAATACAAGTTACATTTTCAATATGCCACTTGTTCAATTGTGTGTTTCAGATTTATAGACACAGGTGAATTTCAATAAATTATAGACTGATAAAGGAGTAGTTATATCTAATGACAATAATAAATAAAATAAACGTTTAAACTTTAAGGGAAATTTGGCTAGATCTTTTTTCATGTGTTCATAAGAGATAGCTATAACTCAGATGTAGCATCTGTTTTTCAGTGAGATCTTGACTATATCCTGCTTTATAGATGGGCTGATGAAAGAACAAGGAAGTTAAGTGACCTGGCCACGGTTACAGAGTGAACCAGTATATTTAGTTTATTTCTGAACATGGCGTACTTCTGGTTCTTTGTCTCTAATATATACACATAGCACATTGCTTCCCCTTTGCTGTTTTAAATCAAGAAACAACCCAGCATGGTATAAAGTATAACAGAACACTATGTACTGGAAAATGAAAGCACCAGATGCTTGATGCAAAATGTAAAACCTGTCGCAAAGAGTAATAGAAAAGTTATTTTTTAAAGAATGCTGTAGTATGTAATCTGCTTATTCCAGGGCTTGCACAGACTTTTATATAAATTATAAAAGGTGATACTGCAGACTAAAGCTGTTTGCAATTTGCAGAGACCATTTTGTTGTCAACTAGTAGTCTTTTTCAATGTTTTTCATTATTAGGCGAACCAATTAATCCACACTCAGAATATGCCACGTATGCTAAATACATAATTTGTATAAAAATCTTATCTGTCCATTACCTTTATCCCATTGCATTTTCTTCTCCCTGACTTGGAGCAGTGAGTTCCTTTAAAAAAAAAAAGAGTTTTCTGTTAAAACTGGCATGTTGAAATGTCTGACATGAGAATTCTCAAACTGTTAACTAGATTTTGGCATTTAATAAGATGTAAACTGCTGAAGCTATTTGCAGATGAAGTCTCATTTTTGTCCATCAGCAGGGGGCTGGGAGCATAATTAATTGAGTGAAAGTTAAAAGACGGACAGCATGGTTACATTTATGCAAATATTGCAGTAGAACATCTAACAGAAGAGAAAAATAGCTTGTAACTGATTGGTTTGGTTTCAGACCAAAATCCACAGGGCCCATTTAAACATTGCAGATTGTGCATGACAATTAATACCTATAGGTTTTTTTCTTTTAGTATGCGTGCTGCGATTGAAGAAATAGAAAGAAAAAAAAACCCTCAGTAGCAGTCAAAGTTTCAAGTCCAGTGAGACAATTCTATTTCTGTTTTAAGCTCTTTTACTGCTCATGAATGTTAAAGTATAGTCACCGGGAAAAAAAAATCATACAATGCTTGTGCCTTCAACCATATGCCAGTCTCTGCTGTTTGTTTCTTTTATTCATGTCCCAGTCATATGGATCCTGGTACACCAAAGGTTCTATTTAATTAAAGTTAGCTAAAAGCTTAAACCGTAGAGATCAGGACAGCTGCTACAGATATTAACCCAGGTGCTGCTCAGGGTGATCAGACGCTCTTACAAGTATTGCACTCTATAAGATACTCTTTTGTCAGTTTTCGTCTCATGGCTGCCACGGTATGTGGGAGTGACCCCTGAGTCAAGAGTAAGAGCTGAAAACATTTAAAATGTTCAAATGCAATTTCAAATTGAAATCCATTGTTCTTTGTATAATTTGTGCCTCATTTTTCACATTTGCGAGATATGCATGGCTACCTTTTACATTGATTTTTGACTGTGCAGGCATTTGATTTTGTCTGCTGTACAACAACTGATTGTTCCCTATAGAAGGATTTGCTAGGCTGTCTCCCCTTTAATTCCCATTTTGTCCTTATTGTGGTTTCATTTGTGCATCTTATTCCAACAGCCCAATACATTGATATGTAGTTTAGTTTTATTAGCACAGATGAATGTACAGCATGCCTCATTACTTATTTATTATGTATGTACCCTATATACATGTGAGTTTAAGTCTATATTCTTGGATTTGTTTGATTTCACTGCTTATCTTTATATATTTCAAAATGTTGCCAACCATTCTAGAACTAACATCTTCACTTCACTGGAGTGGTTTGAAGAAAATCGTTTAGGAAGCCAAGGGATCATTATTTTCCTGATCTGTATCAACAGGAGACTAAGCGCTTTATTCTTATTTACAATGGGGTCTCTTTACACTGCTCTGGCAATAATATACTCTCACTTTAAGGCTCCTTTATATAGCCAAAGCTGTGTAAAAGGGCCTCAGTATAAATGAGAATCAGCTCCTATGTGTTTTGGGTAATTTGGGTTCTCAGCAATGGAACTTCTACTTAAGGGGACCAGAAGAGTATTGGACTAGGAGAAAACTAAAGCAGAAGCATACAGAAAATATATCTATGGATGGATTACTGATTTTGAGAACGAACTTCAATGGAAGTCCAGCATGCTCAGCATCTCACCGGACCTGCTCAGCACCCTGCAGCATTAGACCTGTAGTGTCTCTCACAACTGAGAACAGGCAGGGTGTCTCAGTCAACACAAAGGGGATTCTTCACTGAGGATGCTGGATACACACAGACCTGCAGCTCTCAAGTTCTCAGAAGCCCTGCTTCACCAAAAAAGCCACCTTGGATTCAATGGAATTTAAACACTTGCTAAAGTGGTTTTCTGAGCTGAGTCCGAAAGAGGAATGCAGCCTGTGTTTCTTGTTGTTACCACATATGGTCTTCCCTAAGCTGTAACCCAGAGAAGGGTATGCAATCATGGAATTGATTGTTTACTACTTACAGGGTCCTTAGCCCTTCTCCACAGGGTTTCCAGTGATCTCTTTCTTTCAGGCTTAACTTCAAAATTAATATTATTTCCAGCCCTTCCTAATGAAAAGTAGAGATGTCACAATATAAACCAGTGCATTGCTTTCTCTTTGAGCCAGCACACAGATTGATCAAATTAGCAATTAGGGCCATACTTGTAGGTTTCCTTCCATTCACCTGTGCAAGAGCAATTGATGCCAATGGAAATTGCATAAATTGATTGAGGAGATATTACATGTAGATCATCCCATTTCCATCTTAATTCAGTGCTAACTTTGAAACTACTTGTGCTCATTTAAATGCCAGCATTTCATTGTGGAATATTATACCACAAACATTTAATTAATCTGTGAATGTATAATGGTGCCATTAACAAATCAGCAATATAGCAATTATTGTATTATTCCCCTACACTTAGAATGGGCCATTTCTGTGGGCATGGTAATAACTGGCACCTGTTTAGTTTTCAGTGGCCTCTAATGTACCTACTGCATGTGGCTGGATGATCATTGCCATTGTTCCATTTATTTGGAAAATGCTGAATGTTGACTATGCCAATTGTTTCATATTCTATCAAATAATTACTAAGAGAATGGAAATATTTGCTGTTGTCCTTTAATCTTCAGGGTAAAGCAGAGGGATAGCCATGTTAGTCTGTATCCACAAAAACAAGTAGCCATCCTTCAACAAAAACACTTCAAAAACAGACTTCAAAAAGAAACTGCAGAGGTACAATTCATTTGCAAACTTAACACCATGAATTTGGGCTTGAATAGGGACTGGGAGTGGCTGGCTCCCTACAAAGGTAGTTTTCCCTCTCTTGGTATTGACACTTCCTCATCAATTATTGGGAGTGCACCACATCCACCCTCACTGAATTCGCCTTGTCAGCACTGGTTCTCCACTTGTAAGGTAACTCCCTTCTCTTCTTGTGCCAGTATATTTATGCCTGTATCTGTAATTTTCACTCCATGCATCTGAGGAGTGGGGTTTTTTACCCACGAAAGCTTATGCCCAAATAAATCTGTTAGTGTTTAAGGTGCCACCGGACTCCTTGTTGGTTTTTTAGGGTAAAGTAGTGCCATCATCTAAGAAGTTTCACTCGTTACAGTTTATTGGTTTCCAATAAAATGGCTCCAAAAAGCAGCAAAGGCAGTTGAGCCTGATACATATTTTGAATGACATTTTGTGCATTTTACAGTAATTACTGATACTGAAATATATTCATATGGACATATACAATAAAAAATGAAATTATCAAAAGACATCCCTGAAGAAATTCCATAAATATTGGGGAAGAGTTGGGTATGGTAAAATATTTGCGGGGGAAATGTTTGTCCATATTTATTCCAAAAAATTCCTTGTGCGTTTAATTGTCCCTGCCTATGATCCACATCAATGGTGTAAACAGGCAGCAAAAACAAACAAAAAGCTATTTGCAATGTTGCAATTTCCCAATTAAGTTTATTAACCTCGTAAAAATAGTGCCCTATTTAAGGAGAAAGCAGACACAATGATATTTGAAAATGACATTTTGCATAATGGCAGCATGACTGATTAATGCATACAATTATTGCTACCTCTGATTATCAAATAACTGATTGAACTAGCAGATCAGGCCCCATTATACAATAGATCCAGGCAACATAATTCAAAAGATATGACAGAGGCAGGACTGTGAGGGCAGAAGATGAAGAGAAATAGAAGCTTTGGAAGGAATAGCACTTATTCCATATAGTGAATGAATTCCTTTTGAGCAATATATTTAAAAGTTTCCAACCCAGCCAATATAATAAAAAAAGAACAAACAAGCATCTGTCTTTTTTTCTGCATATCCTTGTGGGATCTGTGCCAGTTAAAACACCTGAAAAGAATGGCAATAAAAACCTGGTGGTTGTGATTCAGTCAAGCTTATAACTCTTTCTTGGAAACCTCATGAAACAGCAATGTGGTAAACACAAAACCACTTCTAACAAAGTTGCCTGCCAAAATAACTCTATCAAGGTAGATTATGTAAAGTTATATGCAGGATGTCGTTAAGCAGCAGTAAATACTATACTTATGGGAACTATTAGAAGTAGTACTGTAGAAGTCTGTCTAGTGAAAGTGCAGCTGAATATGAGGAACAAGATTTACTCGAGACAGCTACAGAAATAGCTACAGTTTGTCCCAGATGACCCATGGGTTATAGTAGCTATAGAATGTCATCTTTCTAAATTTAAAAGCAAATGATTTAAATACACTGTCACAGTGCTCTGTTATCAACTACAAAACTGCTGCAAAGTAACTTTTTCACCTTTAACTTCATCCTTCCCACCAACTTCAATGTTACAAACTTTTCACATTTGGGTTTTCTTTCACGATAAAAAAAAGTATTTTTAGACTTTGTTTAGTCAGACTAAAAGAAATAGAAATATGCATGGAAGTAGGGGTAAGACACTGAAAAATGCAAAATGCCATCAAAAGAATGGTATGCAGTGTTATTGTGGCCATTTCGGTCCCAGGATATTAGAGAGACAAGGTGAGTGAGGCCATGTCTTTCATTGGACCAACTTCTGCTGGTGAGAGAGACAAGCTTTCAAGCTTACCAAGCTTGTCTCTTTCTCACCAACAGAAGTTGGTTCAATGAAGGATATGACCTCACCAAAGAGCTAGCATTCAATAGTGTGCAAGCTGCCTTCCAGAACAAGGTGCAGCCTACCTGCCTCTGGAACTAACTCTTTGCACCAGGTATCAGGATAATGAAAAAAACTCTGCTTTACAAACTAGCACAGTGAAACTCATGTGTGTTTTCTTTCCATGCATAAAAGGCTATGACATCTTTGGATTAGAAAAGAGGATTAGAAAGAATAATGTACACTTTTCTGTTGTGCAATTACCAAGCAAATCCACCTTTGAAAAAGCTGGAGATAATACTAACTGGAAATAAATAAGTCCATGTTTTAGCTTTACTCCGTTAGTACTGTATCTTTCCAATGTTTTAGTCTTGAGTATAGTGACACACCGGAACTGGAAGCAACAAAATCAGGAAATCTGAACTCGTTGCTTTTTGGCTGTGCAGAGTATTCTGACCATTTATTGGTATGTAATTTCCATTAATTCCACAGACGTTACATGAATACATCAAGGGAAAATGTATTCCAAGATATTATTTCATCTATTTTTTCTTCTGCCAAACTTTGAAACACGTTGAATGGGTCGAACATATTTAGAGTTTTGCTAAAGCCTTAACTTGTCAGGAGTTTGAAAGGATCTCTGAACTCCTCACATTCTGACTAGTCATAATATTGGCAATCTTAAATTTTACCTAGAAATATCCTTGTTTTGTTGACCAAGTAGGATCTCAAATCCTAAATAATTTATACAAGAGTTTTTATTTTAAAAAAGACCTAATAAAGCAAATATGTGAAAGCACACATTTCTTTCCCATTTCTATTATTAGAATGGTTGGCCTTTGAACAAAACTTAAAATCATTTTCAGACTATGTATAGACAACCAATGAGCTGTGGCTGTTGGGAAAGTAGTAACAGATTAGACATGAAAGGAACATACATCTGGGGAAAAGCTCTAATGGCTAGTAAATCTCTCAGAGACTATTATAAAAGGGAAATACACTGTATATCCAGATTCAGAGTGTATCACATGTCAGTGGTGTAAATAGTGGCGTGTAGTTGCTCTGGTTTGAACATTTGTTATGAATTTACACTATTGGAGTTGAATTTTTGGTGAATGAATGTTCATTGTATTAACAGAACAGCCTTCTACCTATTTCTCTAAATAAGTTTAATAAAAGGAAAGCGTGAAGACTTCTATTCTCCTTCCATATTTCTTAAGATTATAGTTTCATTTGCCAAGAAACTTTATCTTTGTTTTCTTTTAAAATAATCTCAGTTACTCTGTTTTCAGATGGTGGGGTAAAAATCTGGCTTCATTTAAATCAATAGAAAATGTATCATTGATTTCGGTGATGCCAGGATTTTACCCTATATATTCTAATTATTGTTAAAGACCTGGATTTACGAAAGAGTACTTTATTGAAAGTAATAAATATGCCTAGGGCAGCCCACTTCTGGGCTATGGCACACAGCTGGACAATGTAAATATTGTTGTCCTTCTTATCGGTCCTGCTATTTGAGTATGAAATACACAAAGCGCTTACAGGTTAAAGAAATAAAACTCCAATTATTAAAACAGCTCAAGACAGACAATTAGGGCCAAATTCTGCTCTCAATGACTCCAGTGTAAATCTAGAATGACCCATAGCAACATAATCCAGAGTACCACTTTAACATCACAAGCTTGATGCTCAAATGTGACATTCGTGAGTATATGATTTATTTCAGAGGGTGGAGAAAGCTTCTAGGGGAGAGGCTGTTCTAGATTTGATTTTGACAAATAGGGAGAAACAAGCTAAGAATTTGAAAATGTAAGGCAGCATGGGTAAATGATCATGAAATGGTAGAGTTCACGATTCTAAGGAATGATATGAGGAAAAACAGCACAATAAAGATAATGGATTTCAAGAAGGCAGATCTTAGCAAACTCACGGAGTTGGTAGGTGAGATTAGATGGGAAGCAAGTCTAAGGAGAAAAACAGTTCAAGAGAGTTGGCAATTTTTCCAAGAGACATTATTAAGGTCACAAGAACAAGCTATCTCACTGCATAGGAAAGATAGGAAGTATGGCATAACCAGGAGATGTTCAATGACATGAAACTTAAAAAGAGCCCTTAAAAAAGTAGACACTAGGTCAAGTTATAAGCAAACAACACAAGTATGTAGGGACAAAATTAGAAAGGCCAATGCACAAAATGAGATTAAACTAACTAGAGACGTAAAGGCTAACAAGAAAACATTCTTCAAATACATTAGAACAGGGATCGGCAACCTTTGGCATGCGGCCCACCAGCGCAAGCCCCCTGGCGGGCCGGCCTAGTTTGTTTACCTGCCGCATCTGGAGGTTTCGCCAATCGCAGCTCCCACTGACTGCAATTCGCCGCTCCAGGCCAATGGGGGCTGCAGGAAGCGGTGCGGGCCAAGGGATGTGCTGGCCGCTCTTCCCGCAGCCCCCATTGGCCTGGGCCGACAAACCGTGGCCAGTGGGAGCTACGATCAGCTGAATCTGTGGGCGTGGCAGGTAAACTAACCAGCCTGGCCCGCCAGGAGGCTTACGTGTGCCAAAGGTTGCCGATCCCTGCACTAGAAGCAAGAGGAAGACCAAGGACAGGATAGAGCCATTACTCAATGAAAAGAGGAAAACCATAACAGAAAATGTGGAAATGGAGAAGTGTAAAATGACTTCTTTGTTTCAGTTTTCACCAGAAAGATTAGTAGCAATTGGACCTCTAACATAGTGAATTCTAGTGAAAATAAGGTAGGATTATAGGCTAAAATAGGGAACAAGAACAAGTTAAAAATTATGTAGACAAGTTAGATGTCTTCAAGTAACCAGGGCCTGATGAAATACATCCTAGAATACTCAAGGAACTGAGTATTAGTGATTAGTGATTAGTGATTATTAGAAGTATTATTAGAAGTATTAGTGATTATCTTTTAAAAGTCATGGAAGATGGGAGAGATTCCAGAGTGCAAATATAGTGCCAGTCTATACAAAGGGAAATAAAGACAACCCAGGGAATTACAGATCAGTCAGCTTAACTTCAGTACCCAGAAAGATAATGGAGCAAATAATTAAGCAATTAATTTGCAGATGCCTAGATAAGGTGATAAGTAACAGTCAGCATGGATTTGACAGGAACAAATCATGTCAAACCAACCTTATAGCTTTCCTTGACTGGTAACAAGCTTTGTGGATGGGGGGAAGCAGTAGATGTGGTATATATTGACCTAGTAAAGCTTTTGATACTGACTCGCATGATCTTTTCCTAAACCAGTGTTTCTCAAACTTGGGACGCTGCTTGTCCAGGGAAAGCCCCTGGCGCGCCCGGAGGGTTTATTTACCTGCCGCGTCCGCAGGTTCGGACGATCGCGGTTCCCACTGGCCGTGGTTAGCTGTGCCCAGCCAATGGGGGCTGCAGGATGCGGCGCAGGCCGAGGGACGTGCAGGCGGTGTCCCAAGTTTGGGAAACACTGTCCTAAACAAACTAGGGAAATACAACCTAAATGGAGCTACTATAAGGTGGGTGCATTTAGGGTTGCCAATTTTGGTTGGATGTATTTCTGAAGGTTTCTTCACATGACATAATCTTTAATTAAAGATTAATATTTAATTCCTGGAAACTTCAGGCCAATCCTTGAGGGTTGGCAACCCTATTGGGTTGGAAAGCCATTTCCAGAGAGTAGTTAGTGGTTCACAGTCAAGCTGGAAGTGCATATTGAGTGGGGTCCTGCATGGATCAGTTCTGGGACTGGTTCTGTTTGATATGTTCATCAGTTATTTATGTAATGGCATAGAGAGTACACTTATAAAGTTTGCAGACAATATCAAAATGGGAGGAGTTGCAAGTGCTTTGAAGAATAGGATTAAAATTGAAAATGATCTGACCAAATTGGAGAAATTATCTGAATTAAATAGGATGAAATGCAATGAGGACAAATGCAAAGTGCTCCATTTAAGAAGGAACAATATGTTGCATACATAAAAATGGGAAATGACTGCCTAGGAAGGAGTACTGTCAAAACGGATCTGGAGATCATAGTGGATCACAAGCTAAATAAGTGTAACAGTATTGCCAAAAAAAGCAAACATCATACTGGGATGTATTAGCAGTAGTGTTATAAGCAAGACATGAGAAGTAATTCTTCTGCTCTACTCCATGCTGATTTGTCCTCAATTAGAGTATTGTGTCCAGTTCTGGGCACCGCATTTCATGAAAGATGTGGACAAATTGGAGAAAGTCCAGAGAAGAGCAACAAAAATGGTTAAAGGCCTAGGAAACATAACTTATGAGTGAAGATTGAAAACAATGGGTTTGCTTAGTCAGGAGAAAAAAAGACTGAGCGGGGACATGCTAACAGTTTTCAAATACATAAAAGGTTGTTACAAAGTGGGGGGTGAAAATTGTTCTCTAACCTCTGAGGATAGAACAAGAAGTAATGGGCTTAAATTGCAGCGTGGGTGGTTTAGGTTGGACGTTAGGAAAAACTTCCTGTCAGGGTAGTTAAGCACTGGAATAAATTGCCTAGGTTGGTTGTGGAATTTTAAAGAGCAGGTTAGACAAACTTTTGGTTAGACAGGTTAGACAAGTTTTTGGAGATTTTAAAGAGCAGGTTAGACAAACACCTATCAGGGATGGTTTAGATAATACTTACTCCAGCCATGAATGCAGGGAACTAGACTAGATGACCTCTCGAGGTCCCTTCCAGTCCTACAATTCTATGATTCTATGACATTATAGGAACCTACATAAAATTTCAGAGTTAGCCAAATGTGTAAGTTTCTTGTTCCAGTGGATATTTCAAATACCATTTCAAAATTAAACCTTTTAGAACTCCTGAACACCACTAATCAAAGTGGAATTACATAAAAATGTAATTCCAGTTGGAGCTCTGAGAACTATATTAAGAACAGTGTTTGCTACAATAGCTAGGGGAGGGAGGGATAGCTCAGTGGTTTGAGCACTTGTCTGCTAAACCCAGGGTTGTGAGTGCAATCCTTGAGGGGGCCATTTAGGGATCTGGGGCAAAAATTGGGGATTGGTCCTGCTTTGAGCAGGGGGTTGGACTAGATGACCTCCTAAGGTCCCTTCCAACCCTGCTATTCTATGATTCTATGACCCTCTCCTTATTTCACAGAAATGTAGGTGTTCCTCAATTTACAAGTTATGACATCTAAAGAAAAAACTATCAGACATAAGTGTGTGGATTTAAACTTTAATAATAAACT
Organism: Chelydra serpentina; assembly: GCA_037349315.1. NCBI lineage: Eukaryota > Metazoa > Chordata > Testudines > Chelydridae > Chelydra > Chelydra serpentina. The sequence continues at coordinate 74,987,900 of JBAIAC010000004.1, forward strand.
ACACATTTTCAAAAACAATGATAGAAGATTGTTCTTTTCTGAATTTCACAGCCATCTTTGCCGCACTCATTTTTTATCCATTTTATATATCTATGTTTTGTAATGACAGACAGAAGGCCTCAAACCACTTAATTGATTGGAAGTGCTCTCTGTATAATAGAAGCACACCAAGTTTCGGAAAAAATCTGAACTATTGCAATAATATATATATAATTATATATATATAATTTCTTATCTTCTCAATGAAAACAAAGTGTCATATTATCATTCTAGATGTGGAGAGCTAGATTTTGACTGGCTCGGTTTAAGGGTGCTTAGATAGCATAAAGACTATAGATCGCTCTTGACTTCCCTGTTGAACACAAGCAACAACCACAATCCCAGAGTTCAAGGGGGAAATCACTGCTCTACTAGCCGTGCTAGACTATCCTAAACAGTAAGGACAAAGGATATGTCTACTCTGCAAAATAGGTGTGTCCTTAACTTGGGAAAACTAACCCACATTAGCTAATTCCGGTTAAAATAGAAGTGAAGGCACGGTAACTTGTCTTTTAACTCAGATTAGCAGCTTGAATTAAAGCCTAAAGAAGCCTGTGGTTGAACCCAATGCAACCAACTGGCGTTAAGAACACATCTTTTTACAGCGTAGACACCCAAAAACAAAGGCATTAGGCATATACCATCTTTAGGATGGGAGTGCACACTGAACACTTTCAGAAACTGGGGGGAGGGATAGCTCAGTGGTTTGAGCATTGGCCTGCTAAACACAGGGTTGTGAGTTCAATCCTTGAGGGGGCCATTTAGGGATCTGGGGCAAAAATTGGGGAATGGTCCCCCTTTGAACAGGGGGTTGGACTAGATGATCTCCTAAGGTCCCTTCCAACCCTGATATTCTAAAATAAATATAGGACCACAATGTGCACTCCTTAGTCACATAGAGTTATACCTCACTCCTCATGTTGTTGCACTGAAGTCAATGGGACTAACTAAAGGATGTCCAACATAGCCCACAGTATTATTTAACTAACAATATAGAATTATATAAAGAGACTATATGCAGTGGATGCCTTTTAAAATATCATAAGTTGCCTTTGTAACTAGCTAATGGTGCTGCAATATTTGTATTATTCCCCAGCATTGTGAATACTACTTAATGTTATATAGTTTCAAAGGGAATTGAAGGGTTTTTAAGGGTGGCCACTGTACGTTAAGGCACAACAGAGGTAGAGATCAAGTTGAGCATTCCACCTTAACTTTTGGAATTTCCTGGGTTTTCAATGCTACATTAATACCAATTTGCTTACTGAATATAATGATTGCATATGAGAATCTATGTGAAAAGTTGAAGAATAACTAACAGAAAAACCTCACACAAGGGAACAAGGATACACAGCTTGTTTTGAACCTGGCAGTCTCCCATTTTCCAACCAAATGAACATGCCACAGGTGCAACCAGGAAGAGCAGGTGTAAAATACATTTTTATTGTGATGGGAATAAATATGATTTGTTGTCTATAATGTATTCATCTCAAGACACTGGTGCATCTGTTATATATTAACAGTCAGTGCTGGATTGTACTTGAGAAGTTTTGAGAAATATAAATCTGAAGTTCTACACCTAAAAGACTCTTAACCAGCTTCTCCACTGCTTGACTCCAGTGCTGCCATTTTAAATTAATGAACTCAACCATTTACATTAGAAATGCCAGGTATGTTCACTAGCACAGGAAATCTGTCTGCTGGATGTACTAACTATTCAACAACAGTGTAAGGAAGAATTGGGAAGTTACACATTGGAAACCCTTGTACTCAGCACCTCTGCCGCCATGGCTGCTATCACAGATGGCACTTGCAGCTTTAGCTGGCACTGGCATCTCTCTCTACAACTTTCCCTCCTTCTGTATTCTTTATCCCTGTTCTGTGATGCATCTAGCCACCATGTGTTATGACAGCCTTGGTCCTGACCCACCAGCATATTACTCTGAGCATAATCAGCCGCTATGCCTCAGAAATGCCTGTCAATCTTCCAGTCAAGTCAGGGACCTTAGCAGTTGTAAATGGCACATTATGTGCTTCTCCTTCTCATATGGGTTCATATAAGTGACTCATATGAGTGACAATACCAGTGGGTTCCACAGCCGCAAGTATGTCTTCTCTGTTGGTGAATAATCAGGCCCTGCCTTCTCATCTATTTATTATAATTATAGTTGTCTACCACCAAAATATCTCAGAGCTATGGGTTATTTTTAATTTAATGTGATTTTAAACATGACTTTTCCTATATCATATTTAAAAACCCTATGTACAGGTTATTTAAGCCCATAAGTAGGCAGTAGATGTCTGGGAACTCAGTCATGAGACGTTCTTACCCTGCTGTCCTGTGTATATGGCCATACTTTTGTTCCTTTATATATTCTGTGTTTAACGGAACTGTACAAAGACAGCTGAATTGCCTCCTTGCTACTTGATAGATGTATCCTTAGCACTTCAGAATCTATTTTACCTTTATAATGCTCAGTGAGAGTGATGATGCGTATCTAGGGCACTGTACCAGTCGAGGTATTCTGCCTGTGGAGAACATTGCTTAGATTTGGAGTGTGTGCTCCTCCACATCAGATACAGTCCACCTTCTGATGTAGAAGTCGGTGAGGCCAGGCCCTGTGTCCATGTCCCACCCTTTTTGGAGTATGTAGTATTTCCAGCAGTGCCAACACCACCTTGACTTTTGTATTAGTAGAGCAGAATAATGGTGGCCCCTTGCTGGGAACTGAAATAGAAACAGGGCTCTTTGCACCCTCTTTCAATCGTTGCACGCCTACACAGCGCCAGACATAATCTGGTTCCCAGCACGAGGATTCTTTTCTGTTGTAAGCTGCAGAAAAAGGACTGCCACAAGTAGAGCTACCAGTAAAGAATATTTCCTTTGGCACCCCTGATACCACCAACAGTGCCAAATCTTTTAGCTTCTCAGGTGAATATGTTTGTGTACATTTTTCTGAACCTGATGTTTATTTACCCAATATTTTGAAATGACTAAACAGCTATTTTATAAATACTACAGTACATTTATTTAAGCACACCATACAATCTGTGTAAGATGTTTTTGAACAGAAGGTACCACGCATTTACAACATGTTGCACTTATTCACCCATTCTACTTGTTTTCCCCTTCACAATTTAAACACTGATCAGGCCATGTTCTGGATGACTTTCTTGCCAAATTTAACTCTCTACTGCTTAAAGCCTCTGTTGAGTCATATGAGCACTGTGAAGGATCAAACCAATAAGTGACTAATTTTAGGCCCTGTAATTCAGTATTCAAATCTTTGCTTTGGGGCTGAGTTTTTCCTCTAACTGTTGGCTGAAGGAACTCCTTAAAACCAAGTTCTAGTGACAGAGAAATATCAGAATATTTGTGTTTGAATTCTGTCCTTCACTGTAGCTCCTTTACACCTCTCCAGAGGCATAAAGGACCCAGTAAGGGGCCAGATAAAGAGGTTCCCCTACTGGCATGCAGCTGATTAAGCAGTCCTATGTGGCCTTCCTGCACACTCCTTGGATAGGGGTCATAGAGGTGGGCCATGCACAGGGGCAACAATCACTGGAGCATGATGCACTACAACTATTCTTGGTAGTGCAGCATCCCATAGATGTCCATACAAGGCCAGGACTGGTCTAAGTGGCCCAGAATTCAAGGGACACAAAGGTCCCTAAAAGCCACACTTGCCAGTTCCTTGGATCACCTTTGCCTCCTGTGCTTTGCTTCCTTCAAGGCACAGAATCTGGCCCTTACTTCTGGTGAATATTTGAAAGTTTCTATGGTTATCCAAATACCAGAACATTTTGAGGGCCCCCCTCATACAAACCTTTCTCCCTATCCCCTACCTTTGCTGTGTGCCTACCTTTTGTCTTTGGCAGAGTTAGAAGGAATAATACTCTTCAGAAGGTATTCAGCAGGCCTTCCCACTGTAGGCAGGGGTGCATCATGGTGGATGTCAGGGTCAGGGAGGATCCCAAGCAGAAATAAACAAACATAACAAATGTTAACCTAGGCTTTTACTGAGCTGCTGCTTTCTTGCTGAAACAGCTAGCTGGATAGAACAAATTTCTATGGCTTCTACACTGCAGAATCTGGAAAATGTTTAAAATTCAATGGAGCTCTAAAAGGCTTGAAGTATTTCAGCAATACTAGTGCAACAACTATCTGAAACCACTGGTAACTTTCTTGACACTTTTATAACTAAAATGGGCTCAACCAGCCTTTTAAATTTTATAAAAATGAAACTGCTTCAGGCAACAGACTCATCACACCTAGCTTCAAACTGAAGTGAATTTTAATACCGAGAATCAGGGTTTATGTCAGATTTGCCACCATGAATAGAGCAATTGTTTTATAATAGCCCTGAATAGGGCTTGTTTTTATTCCCTATTATTCTAGATACAGTAGAACCTCAAAGATTCAAAAACCAGTTACTGATTGACCGGTCAACCGGAGACATGGGGAACAGGAAGTAAGCTTTCAGGCAGCAGCGGAGACCAAAAAAGGAAAAGCAACCACAAACAAACCAGCAAATACAGTACTGTACTTGTATTGCATCTTAAAGGGAGGCAAATCTAGGCTGCTTGTCCCCCACTCTCCTACTCACCACGAGGGGCAGTCACTTACAGGCAGGAGATGGTGAACACTGTTTTCCCCTCTCCCTGCCCCTGGCTGGGAGGGGGGCAAGCTTGCAAGCTCAGAGCCCTGGAAAGAAGCTTCCAGAGCTGCTACCGAAACCTGGCCTAGAGTGTAAGCTGCTGGAGCTGGAGCCCGAGTTCCAGCCTGCACACTGGGCTCTGGCGGAGCAGCTCAGTTTAAAGGGCCACAGCCTGCACCACGCACCCACTGACAATGCGGTGCCCCGGGGTGCCAGAAGCAGCTGCCTGTCCCCATCCCCACTCACCAGGCAGACATAGCAGAGCTGTGAGCCCCCGCTCTGAGCAGTCCTCCCTGAGGAGCATCCCATAAAGGCTTGTTCAGAGTTACAAACATTTCAGAGTTACAAACAACTTCCATTCCTGAGGTGTCCATAACTCTGAGGTTCTACTGTACTGTGGGCCAGATTTTCAAGTGGGGAAAACTAGCTACTGAAGACAATGGAACTACAGCAATTTACACCAACTGAGAATCTGCCTGATTACATCTACCTATATAGAGAGTTATGTGGGCCAGATTGTGAAACAATCCCTACCCAACCTCCCTGCAGGCAGCTGAAGTACTCCAGTTTTCAGGGGCATACCTCAGAGCATAATTTTTGTAAACATTTGCAATTGATATAGCTAAAGACATCAACAGAACAACACCCTTCTAGGGGTTCTCTTCCCCCAAATTTGATCTTTGAACTCTTTCACCAACAGGAAGCAGGAATTTGTATTGCATGTACTTTTTGAGGGGATTTTTAATTTTACGCCCATTTGTCACTGCTCATTTTCATTCCCACTGTTCCCAGCTTAATTGCTGTTGGCTTGATCCTGCTCCATTGAAATCAAGTGGCATTTTTCCATTGATTCAAATGAGCACCGGATTGCACCGTATGGGTAGTCAGCAGCTTACATTTATTTCTTCAGCTGGTAGCCTGTGGAAACTCAATAAGCCTTCCTATTCTAGAGAGCTTAAGAGGCTAACCTCTGTGTCAATGGATATTTCTCCTGAAGAATCCTGCATGTTGTCCATGCTGTTTCGTGGCAAAGTCAGACCCCTCCAAGCAAAATTGCCATATATGGCAATCTGACTGATGTAAATGGTGTTGAAGGAAGGGCTATGGATAGTCAATGCATCCCACAACGGAATCAAGCCCTTCCGTGCTGACACAGCCAGAGAGGAAATGTAAAGAGGTTGCACATATAAAAAAAAGTCTGAGAGAGAGGTAGAAAAGACTGCTGCCCCCTTTCCCAATTTTGGGTCCCCCACTTCCAAAACAGCAATGGAAAAATAGGGTATCCAGTACATCCAGTGAATAGGAGCAAATGTTTCTGCCATCTATTTTTGATCATTGATCTAGGGTGGACATTCTGTCATTATTAGTTTAAATGTTTGAGCTTTTAAACTTGAATGAGACTTCTGGAAATGTCCCTCTTCCTCTCCTCTAAGAGGAGCATTTCTATTGCCCTAAGGGTCTACTAACTCCTAATATCTGTGCAGCCTCCAAAACTTCATTTTGGAGAGGATCACATCAGTGATCTGTTGTATGTGGGAAAGAGGGAGTATGATATGTTGTATGTGGAATCCTCAGGATCAACGGGTAGTGATCAACAGCTCAATGTCCCGTTGGCAGCCGGTATCAAGTGAAGTGCCCCGGGGTGTGTCCTGGAACTGGTTTGTTCAACATCTTCATTAATGACCTGGAGGATGGAATGGACTGCATCCTCAGCAAGTTCGCAGATGACACTAAGCTGTGGGGAGAGATAGATATGCTGGAGGCAGTGGCGTAGCCAGGTTCTAACACCAGGGGGAGCAAACACATAAAACAAAAGGCGCCACCCTGACTCTCAGCCTGCTCCCAGCCTGGGTGAAAGAACCCAGGCCAGCAGCGGGCTGAGAGACCCCGGCTGGCAGGAGCCCACGGGGGGAATCCTAGAGCGGCGGCTGGCTGAGCCGCTGCTCAGCTTGCTCCACTCTCGGATTCCTCCCCTATGGGCTCCTCCCAGCCGGGGTCTCTCAGCCCGCTGCCAGTCTGGGTGAAAGAACCCAGGCCAGCAGCGGGCTCTTGGTGGGGCCAGCAGTGGTTCTTTTGTTATTTTGTGGCTCCACCTCCATCCACTCCGTTTCCACCCTTTCAAAAATTAAAAAGGCGCCACTTTTGGAAAATGTGCTCAGGGGGAGCGGCCACTCCCCCTGCTCCCCCACTAGCTATGCTACTGGCTGGAGGGTATGGATAGGGTCAAGAGTGACCTAGACAAATTGGAGCATTGGAGTAAAAGAAATTTGATGAGGTTCAACAAGGACAAGTGCAGAGTCCTGCACTTAGGATGGAAGAATTCCATGGACAGGCTAAGCCACAGTTCTGCAGAAAAGGACCTGGTGAATACAGTGAATGAGAAGCTGAATATGAGTTAAGGTGACCAGATGTCCCGATTTTATAGGGACAGTCTCGATTTTTGGGCCTTTTTGTTATATAAGCTCCTATTACCCCCCACCCGCTGTCCCGATTTTTCACATTTGCTGTCAACCGTGTGCTCTTGTTGCCAAGAAGGCTAACAGCCTTTTGGGCTGCATTAGTAGGAGCATTGCCAGCAGATCGAGGGAACTGATTATTCCCCTCTATTCAGCACTGGTGAGGCCACATCTGGAGTATTGCATCCAGTTTGGGGGCCCCCGCTACAGAAAGGATGTGGATAAATTGGAGACAGTCCAGCGGAGGGCAACAAAAATGATTAGGGGGCTGGGGCACATGAGGCGAGGCCGACTTATGAGGAGAGGCCGAGGGAACTGGGCTTATTTAGTCTGCAGAAGAGAAGAATAAGGATGGATTTGATAGCAGCCTTCAACTATCTGAAGGGGAGTTCCAAAGATGATGGAGCTAGGCTGTTCTCAATGCTGGCAGATGACAGAACAAGGAGCAATGGTCTCAAGTTGCAGTGGGGGAAGGTCTAGGTTGGATATTAGGAAAAACTATTTCACTAGGAGGGTGGTGAAGCACTGGAATGAGTTACGTACGGAAGGGTTGGAATCTCCATTCTTAGAGGCTTTTAAGACCTGGCTTGACAAGACCCTGGCTGGGATGATTTAGTTGGGGTTGATCCTGTTTTGAGCAAGGGGTTGGACTAGATGACCTCCGGAGGTCTCTTCCAACCCTTATCTCCTATGATTACAGGTCTGTCGTGTCTTACGTGGGGGTTACGTTCTGCGCTGAGCGCGTAAAGCGAAAACCGCGTATAGCCGTTCAAAACCCTTAAATCGCCCATAAAGTAGTTTTGTGTATACAACCCTGTACAGTACTATATATACTATACAGAAATGTACATTACAGTATATAATAAAGAGTATAAACTCAAAATATAATTTTACAGTATTTTATTTTTAATAACATAACAGACAGATGGAAGAATGAAAGAATCAAAAATCAAAACAGTACTGTACAGTACAGTACTGTACAGTACTGTAAACTTGAACAGTTACCAGTCACCCTGGATATTCTTGCTACTGTACACACTCCAATGTACACACTCCATCGTACACACTCCAATGATTAGTCTTCCTCTTCCACTGACAACACTATTAGGAGGTCATCATGGCTTGATGTCAATCTAGGACATGATGGGCCAGGCTCAGGTGACAGAGAGCAAGTCATAGATGAAGTGGTTGGCTCTGGTTCAGCTCGAGAAGTTGCTGCTGGTTGTTTTTTCTTGAAAAACATGGTGATTGGCAACTGTCGCTGTTCTCTCTTGAGCTGCTCAAACATTTCTTGGTACGGTCTCAAATCACCCGTAATACTACGAGTGATTTTGAGGCTTCGTTCCATAGAGGGATCATAGTCAGAAATTAAATCATTCAAGTGTTTCGCTGCTTGGAACACTTCAGCAAATTTATGAAGAGTCCAAGTTGCTGGCTCTTCCTGTTCATCGTCATCATCTTCATCTTCTGTAGACGATTTTATCAGTTCCTCTAACTCTTCGTTAGTCAATGTTTCTCTATGGTCCTCAATTAATTACTCAATTTCTTCCTCAAGGATGTCGACGAAGCCATCACCACCCACTTGCCTGGCCACCTGAACAATGCATTCCACTTCTTTGTCAATGGCCGGGAAACCCTTAAAATCATTCACACAGTCTTTCCATAGGTTTCACCAACATGCATTGACCGTTTCAGGCTTGATTGCATCCATTGCCTGTTTAATATAAGTGATGCAATCAGCAATGTTGAAGGACTTCCAACACTCCATCACATTAACATTGGGATCAGTATCCATAGCGGTAAGGATCCATGAGAATGTAAGCCTCGTGTACGTGGCCTTGAAACAGCTAATGACACCTTGGTCGAGAGGTTGGAGGATGGAGGTGGTATTGGGGGGGAGAAAGGCGACTTCAACGTCATTATGCGCAAACCGGAGTGCATCAGGGTGGCCAGGAGCATTGTCTACGAGCAGCAACACTTTAAAGTCAGGTTCTTTCTCTTCCAGGTACTGCTTGACCTCCAGAATGAAACACTTGTGGAACCAATCCAGAAATGTTGCTGCCGTCACCCAAGCCTTCTTATTTGATTGCCAGAACACAGGCAGGAGATTTTTGTTCTTGCCTTTTAGGGCACGGGGATTTGCAGACCTGTAGAGCAAGCCCGGCTTTGTTAAATGCTCAGCCGCATTGCCACAAAGCAACACAGTCACACGGTCTTTAGCTGCTTTGAAGCCAGGGGCTTGTCGTTCTGATTTCGAAATGTAAGTGCGGGTGGGCATTTTTTTCCAGAAGAGCCCAGTCTCGTCAGCATTAAAAACTTGTTCTGGAAGATAGCCCCTTTCCTCTATGATTTCCTTTAATTGTTCAGGGTAGGCTTTTGCTGCCTCCTCATTGGCAGATGCAACTTCACCAGTAGTCTGCACGTTTCTGAGGTTGAAGCGGTTCCTAAAACTGTTAAGCCAACCTTGGCCGGCTTTGAATTCCTTCTTGTCAGAAGGCTGTCCCTCTTTGGTGGGAGGTTTGAACATCGCATAGATGCTAAGAGCCTTTTCTTGCAACATGGTGCCATTGATAGGCACACGTTTACGGTTCAAGTCTTCCAGCCATAAGTTTAATGCCTTTTCATTCTTCACTAAAGCCTTGTCACGCACTTGGCTCGTCACCTTAGCAGTTCTTGGAGCACTTGATGCCACGGCTTCATGAATTTCTGTCTCTCTAATCTTGATGGCACGGATGATAGATTCATTGCGGCCGTATTTATGTGCCACACTGGCAACTGACATACCGCCTTTCAATAAGTCCAACACATCCAGTTTTTCCTCCAGCGTTGGAACAGATCGCTGTTTCTTTGGTGGAGCACCAGATGAAGTAGCTGGCTTGCGTTTAGGGGCGATGTTGCACTCAGCGCGGCGACATGCACACAGAATGAGAGGCACAGGGGGACTAAGTATGCATTGGGAACAGCAGATTCACCTCTCACGCTCACTCCGGGGCATACGCTGCTGGAATCGGCCGCACTACAAGCGGCCGAGTGAACTTTTTTTTTTTTTTAAACCGCAAACCGCGCAAAGCTGAAATCGCACAAGTTAAATGCGCGTAAGACGCGACAGACCTGTATATGATTTACATTGTTTTCCTCCCCACTAGGTACTCAGCAACTTTGGACCGAGGAGTGTACTGGAGGCTGGAACGTGGGACGGTTCTGTGAAGTAGGCTGACCTTTCTCCCAGACATCTGGAAAACATTTGGGCAGAATAAAGCCTTGGCCACTTTGTTTTAAAGAAATTACAAAATCAATTCCCCAGTTCATGGTACTTCCTCTCCCACCTGAATTCTTTACCTTGGAAGGACCTACTGCTAAACTTATCAGCTAAACTTTTTCATTGTATTTTGTTTATTCTAAGAACTCTCAACATGACATTTCCATTTCTATCTGAAAATTGCGTATTTATTGTTGTTACAAGCAACCATCATGGCCACTGTGGGGAAGCAGTGCAGTCTCGTAGGCAGGTCACTGGACAGGGGTGAAGCAGCCCTGGGTTCTATTCCCTTCTGTATCACTGGCCTGCTGCATGACTTTGGCCAAGTCATATCACTGCCCCATGCCTCAGTTTCCCCTTCTGTAAAATGGAGGTAACAATACTGACCTCCTTTCTAAAGCACGTTAAGGTCTGCTGATGAAAAGAGCTAGGTATTAATATACCTTCACTGGAAAAGATTAAAGAAAAATATCCTTTTCTCCTTCCCAACCCCACCCCTTTTTCCTCCAGTTTGTGTACTTTGAGCAATTGACCATGTGGCCTGCTCAAGCTTGCAATGAAGTCAATGGAGGTTGATCCCATAAGGAGCTGAATCAGGCCCTCACTGTCAGTCAGTTCCACAGTTCCACAGCAGCAAAAATGAAATGGAAACTGCAGAGGCAACAGGCAGCAATATGCACAAGGAGGAAGGGGAGGTGGGCAGATGAGCATGTTCATGGTGTTAATTTCCTGGCGTGCCAAGATGACACTTCTAAAAGTCACAAGACAGCAGGAAACCCTTATAATTTTAACATAATTAATATTATTAAAAATCAGGACACATTGTTTAAAGGGTACTCTATCAGAAAATGTTTTGTTTTGTTTTTAAATCATCAATTTAAAAAATCGAGTTAGCAATTCCTCTGTAAGTTGTTAGGAAAACATTTATATTACAAAAGAAAGAGCTATTATAGCTATTTAAAGTCTTATGAATTTTACACCCTATTACATTCTACCTATCAGTCTTATGATTTATTGACAGCCCAGTATAGATGGTTCTTTATTTTCTACTCCTCCTAACCTTGGTCAAATAACACAACCCTACTTCTTTTCACAATATTTTCCTAATATCTCAGCTCATTTAATTCTATTGATCCACTGAAGAGTACAATGGCAATGAAACTGGAATTAATAGCACCCCTCTTTTCCAATGCTAAGAGCTTTCCTATTTAATCTGTGGATCACCACACAAAATCACAAAAGTAGACAAACCGGGCTGACCTTTATCAGTTACCATTGGGTGGCAAAATTCAGCAAAACCCAGAACATCATTTTCAGTTTCATGGCACTGTTTTCCTAAAAAATAAGAGAGAGGAAAAAAGGAACAACTGACCTCTGTTCAGCATTTACTTAAGCAGAATTGGCATTAATAGAGTATTCTGTCAAAAATTCAAGCTCAAGAAAATGTATGGCTTTGTCCGCAGCAGCAGCTATCTTAGCAGATTGCACTGTCACTGCTTCACACAAAGAGCATTGCAACACCATTAGTGGACATAAATAATGCACAAGCTCTTATGCAGTACTCAGCTAAGTGCATGGAAACCTTGGGCTCCTGTTGTCAGAAATTCAATGGATTAGTACCTAGATTTATTTTAAGTCTGTAAAGCACTTTGTTCTTGACAGCGTTCAAAGTAGAAAGAGTGCTATCCTGAATGTGCATCTTAATACTGTCATTCCTGTCTTGTAAGAGAAGATGAAATATGGACAGCAATACTTCTTATTTAATATTTAAAAGTTTCCACTCTGCAGATGCAATATATATATATATATATATATATTAATAGTTATCCACAGTTACCTTATTGATCTGGAAAAGCAAAAATGAGTTCTGTAATGCAGGCTTACTAAAAGACACACCATCACAATTACGGATTAGTGAAACAGATAATGATAAACAAATTGCTATCACTATCATGAATATGCCTTTGTAAAATAGATGTGCCCTGATGCCAGAATCCTGTATAAATATCACGTTTACTCCTCCATTATGACACAAATTACTTAGCTCTTAAAATGAGCATTACTGAGAAGAGATCATATGGTTAACTGAGAAAATCATGAATATTTTAATCTAATTACTAATATTGAAAACTCAGTAATTCCTTATCGAGCACATATCAAATGCTGAGCAGGTCTTGTACAGCCTGTTTTTTTTTAAGAAGTTTTCAATGCCAGCATTTCAAAACATTTGATAAATGTTCAAGAAATTGCTTCACCATAGCAATAGAGACTTGTGAGGTCTTTTTGCCTCTGGATGTGCTGGAGAGTTAAGCATGATAATCCCCCATGCATTGAGAGGATAACAGGACCCTTTGTGTAGATTAAAAGCAGTTTTCTATTGATATCAGGGTGGTAATGCAAGAACAGCAATATCTCATGTGAAGGTCAATCTTTCACAATGCCACTAAGACATAAAATCTTCGTTTGAAATAACAGTTACCTTTTCTCTTTCCCTGCATGGTCCATGAATTTCTACACAATTCATTGAACAGGAGTCAATGAACTATTCGTTACTGAACCCTACGATTTCAAAGTCACAATATGTGCATCATTAATGCCCATTTGAAAATAATAATAATAATTAATAGACAAATTCCATAGATCCTGAAGAGGTCTGAAGCATACTAAAATCATATTGCAGTATTCACATAATAACCTTTAAAACAAAGATTGAATTGCTTTGTTGCAGACTCTTCTGATATCTGTGGCAAACCCCCATTCTCCACCAAAACCAAAATAAGCAGTTTATTTATCCTCTTTGTACTGAAAGCATCTGAGCTTATCCACTAGGACACAAGGTTCTGTATTAGGTGTATCCTTACGTTCCATTCATTTTAATGGACATTATATTAAAAATGCTGTTGAATTCCTTGTGATTTGTTCATCATAAAGACAAGCTCTTAGAATTTAAACGAAAGGTTGAGTTTCATCTCAGGATATATTCTATTGGCTATCTCAGGGATACATATATATATCTTATTTTTGAATATTATAAATGATATGCTGTAAGTTCTTCAGCAGTGAGTCATGAAAATATATTAACTTATAATAGCCATCTGTACTCTAAATATAGGTTATGATCACTTTAACCATGATTAAAACAGGTACCAAAGAGCAATAAACAACTTACATGCTGTGATCAATAGGTGGCGCTTTTCCCCTTTCTGAATGATGTTATTACCTATCCTTACTATAGTAAAACGTTTTAATGTGGGTGGGGGGGTGAGTATTTAACATTACTTATGAAAGTACAGAACATAGTACCAATGGACCAATTCATAGTCCTTTTTTTCTCCCTCATTCTGGCCTATTCAAGGGACATACATCAGAAATGCATGTGCCTTAGAATTATTATTAAAATTTTAGTACAGAAGTTAAGACTTTACTGTTAAGAAATGGATTTGCAATTGTACATCTGATATGATTTTTCATAATTCCTTGATAATATACATTGTCTATAATCAGCATTTAAGATTCAGCCACAATTGCCAAGGAGCTGAGGAACAAAATCAAAGGGGAGGGGGACACATTTTCTTTTCACACAAACCAGTGTGAAACGTATTAGCATACTTCATAAAATGTGATTCTTAATACAAAAGAATGCCCAGCACATATGGCCTTCTTGTCATCAGTGGGGCAAGGATTTCATCCTGGGTCCCTGCAAGAAAAATCCACTCTCTTCCTGCAGACAGGGAGTAATTTAAGGCTCTGGAGTTATACTTCGCGAGAGAAAGACAGAATACACAGTTGTATAGATATATACACATGCTTTGTTGTATGCACATAGAATATCCTGCCATTTTCTCTCATTCCTGAACTCACATTTTTAACAGTGCATTTTTAACAATTGATTAGCAATGCAAGACGTTTTCTTAACGCTTGAAGGCAAAGTAAAGTTTCTTATCTAACTCCAATTATCAATATAGTGAAATGAAAATGACATTTTAAGAGTAGAATTATATCATGATAAGAAGTTTTGGCCATAACTAGGAGTTTTGCATCGATTAAAACTGCAGCTGCATGCCTGTGTTCTTTCTGTGTATTGCACTGGCTCTGGCCAGATAACCTATACAGCAGGTTCCAAACAAACTGCTCAGTAAAACCGCAAGACTTGGTTTAGTAGCAAAGGCACCTGGCCAGGTTTATTGCCGATGAAGCATGGTGTTAATGCCCCAGCACAATGATTACAAGTACACTAACTCATGTATACCCATGACAATGGACCAGCTCAGTCAGTGTTGGGACTTTCCACTGCCCCCTAGGTCAGATGAAGGGTTAAAGCAAGGTATTCCAACATTTATAGACTGAGACAAACAATCTGGGATAAACAACTTACGTATCATCTTACGCATTTCATGACATGTTTCTAACCTCCCCTGGTACTTTCTTCTTGATGTTTCAGACAAAATATTCCTATTCAGCACCTGTTTTTGTACTTTTACTGCTGACGTTTCTGACAAAATATCACCATTCATCACTTTTGCCAAACCGTTGTATCATGTGCTAGGCTGGGGTATTCTTGTGCTGGCCTGCTGGAATGTGTTTACATATTCAGAGTGTTTTAGCAATGCTAGCAACACTGGTGCCGAGTTCGTGTACTGGACACCGACCTGCAGGCAAGCATCTGCTTTTGACAAGACCCGACTGTTGCTCATAGCATAACTTTTGCTGACTTTGGTTCAGCCCTCAGGCCTTGCACCAGGCCCATGCTTCAGGCTCTCTCTTTCTACTACATTCCTTCTACAACCCTCCCCTCACCCTGCATTCCCACAGAAAGTGCAAGCCATGGTGTGGTGAACTTTTCCTGAACAGTCTCTCCATTTCCCTCACATCTCTCACAACAGAACAGAACTGGTACCTCTGAATATGCAGTCTTAAGTAGTCCACAGGATTTGGCCCCTAATTTACTTAATACTGTTTGGTTACTTTTTGCTTTAGGCTTGGATAGTAAAAAAGACCGGTCAGTTTCTAATCAGATTTCACTTTCTGGTCCTCATGCACAGGCACTCAAAGGCTATAGTGATGGGCACCAATGTGGATGGATGGATGGATGGATGGATAGAATGTGCATTTGTTCTTCTAAAAAAAAAAGTCCCATTTGATTTTTTTAATGCAGAAATGTCTCGCTTAATCTAAGGTTTTATAAGAGATTGCTTTCACTAAATCTACATTGTTGGCCAAATTTGAGTACCATATGTCTTTATAATCCTGTGAAAGTAAATTAAAAAGTCATATTTGCACTAGTGAAATATAGCTCTCTGCATGAAAGCCATGAGATAGGATTTTTGTGGCTTACCAGGGGGAATTTTGCTTTCTCTTTTAAAATATGTAATTATTTCCTATGAATATGTGCGTTTACTGTATACTCTGTAATATTCTTAATTTACCAGGCAAATCACAGCTTCACTATGTTTTACGTAATAGCAATTATTAGCTGTGTGATTGGGGATACATTTTCAAAGAGTTTTAGAATTTCATCCATTACACTCTCACTGAGTTTATGGCAGTAAGGTGGTTAACACTCCATGAAATACTTTAAAAATGTACCAGTTTCTGTCCTGGTCAGGAGTCTTCTTTCTGGTGTTTATTTAAAAAAAATGAAAGTTAGGGTTCTTGCATGTTTTCCTACTTAAAAGTAATATTTAAAAATAAATATTACTAATTAATAGAGGAACTGTACCTATACAAGGAATTAAAAATGTCCAGCAACAGAAAAAAATACTACATTTCTATTCTTTTGTTCAGTGGTTTTGAACAAGCTGCTAATAATGCTCAATTTGCAATGCAGAGTGGATTTAAACCACAGCCTGCTCTTCTATAGCAGAAAGGAAAGAATAACAGACTCTGACCAAGGAAGCAGAACTGAAATAGATGATGTATATAGGTTAGAATGCCACAGAGAAGAAAGTAAGGTAGATAAGTAAACCCACGCTAAGACTCAGGGAAGTGAAGACTGGAAGAGGAAGCAGCAGTTGGCTGAGAGGAATAAAGTTGGTGGCCAATAGCACTGCCAGCATGTGGAGGTCTATGGATTTAGACAGTCAGTTTTAAGAATTACTGATGGGCATCCCACACTACTGTGTGTTCCACACAAGCTGTAGTGGGACAGCTCTGCTTTAAACTGTTATAAGCAAGGATACATGTAGAAACACTTCTGTGAGGTGTCTAAAATGCTCATTTTACATAAATTGGTTCTTAAACTGATATTAAAAGGGGAAAAAAAAACCCAGATTTCCAACACAATTTCGACAACCACCATCCTTCCATCAGACTCTCTCTGGAATACTCCCAAAGCAGCATCAACTTTCTGGACACCATGATCGGCTTCAGCAATGGAATCCTATAAATGACAATATACAAGAAACCCATGGATCAGCACACTTACCTCCAAGATCTAGCAACCACCCCAGACACATCAAGACATCTGTTATTTACAACCAGGCACTTAGATACCATAAAATTTGCTCCAAACAGAATGTTCGGAATACACCTCGACACACACTTAAAACCACCATTACTAAACAAGGACACTCCACCAGAGAAGTAGATTGCATCATGGAATAGCCCACCCCAGGAGAAACTGATTAAATGAAGAAAAAATACCACCACTGACTGCACACCCCTAGTTATCACTTGCCACGCCACACTAGAACCCATATGGGGAATCATCAAACAATTACTACCCATAGTTGATGGGGACTACATCCTAAAAGAAATCTTTAATGAACCCCTTCTCCTAGGCTTCAAACAACTCCCAAACTCCTCAAGCTCATCATCAGAAGCAAGCTCCCCACAGACCAGGACACATCAACTCAAAGCAGCACCAGGGCCTGCCAGAAAAACCTGCAGACATATATTCACTGCTTCAATGATCAGCAGTCCCACAACACTCTTTTCAAGATCCATGGGTCCTATCACAACATGTGCTGCATCAGATGTTCCAACAATAACTATGTGGGTGAAACCAGTACACTCTTGAATGAACTCACATGGAAAAATGATGAAAGATAAAAATACTATATCACCCAGAGGTGAACACTTTTCAGAAATCAATCTCTTCATATCTGACTTCTCAATCCTTTTCCTCAAAGGAAACCTGCACAGAACACCTTCTAAAGACAAGTTTGGGAACTTAAAAGCTTAACTCTGCTTGACACTAAATACCATGGACTAAACAGCGACACTGGTTTTATGGCTCATTACAACAATTTTTAGCATACTCTATTGCCTGCTAAGGCTTAACTGCCCATTTCACTTTAAGTAGTCTCCTAAAGCATGTGTGAACTCCTCATGGTTAACAATCTGTTCTAACTTGTATTTAGCCCAGACATTCTGGGTATCTTCTCCAGACCTGAAGAAGAGCTCTGTGAAGCTAAGAATGTGTCCCTTCTACCAACAGTAAGAGATATTTCCTCACTTATCTTATCTTTCTTATATCCTGCGACCAAAACAGCTACAACAAAACTGCAAACAAGTAAAATGGGAAAGTCGTGAAAAAAATCATAGAATAGATTTTCAGAAATATGGATCATCTGATGAATAATTCAATGAGCTTTAGTATATAAACTAAATAAATAATGAATTAGTGTAATAATAACCGGTTAAAACCCATTGTCAGAGCTGTTATTGTCTGACCAATAACAGCCAAAAGGCCAGAATTTCTAATTAGTAAAGATGATCCAATCATTTAAATATATAATCCCCAATCTACACTAAAAGTATAATACATTAAACATATAAGGAAAGGCATGGCCAATGAATACTGTATCATTTAAATTATCTCACTTATACAATAGTTCAGTTTATTTGACACCTGTCAAAAAATTTCATTGCCAGACATCGCTCTTCAATCTATTCCACCTACTAGGATCTAATCAATCTGTCCAATTTACCATTCATAATTTGCATAGTATACTCACTATTTCAATCCACATTTTATCTTGTAGTTTCTTATCTCAACTTTCAGAGCTCATCAAAAATTTAAATGGGAATCTTGCCACTTCCTCAATAATACATACAATATTGGTGCATTTTTCCAACAAGAGATGAAAGCAAAGGTACTCAACTTACTAATTTTTGACTGTCTCCGTAGAAAATATTTATTTAAAAAGAAAAACATCAAAATTAGATGATTTTATTTTAAAGTTGTTTCAGTGAGGCCATGATTGTTTTAGAATAAATTCCTTGACAAACCACACCATTAAAATGGAGGAATGGTCAGAGCAAATCCCTCAGTCTAAGCCTCTCCAAGAACAATTTGCAAACTGGACACCATCAAATTAGGCCTGAATAAAGACTGGGAGTGGATGGGTTAACACAAAAAGTAATTTTCCCTCTGCTGATACTCACACCTTCTTGTCAACTGTTGGAAATGGACCATTTTGATTACATTGGCCTCGTTAGCACTACAAAAGTAATTTTCCCTCCCTTGCTATTCACCCCTTCTTGTCAATTGTTGAGAACAGGCCACTTCCACCTTAATTGAATTGGCTCATTAGCACTGACCCCCAATTTGGTAAGGCAACTCCCATCTTTTCATGTGCTCTAATATATATATTCTGCTTACTATATTTTTCACTCCATGCATCTGATGAAGTGGGTTTTAGCCCATGAAAGCTTATGCCGAAATAAATGTGTTAGTCTCTAAGGTGCCACGAGGACTCCTGGTTGTTTTTGCTGATACAGACTAACACGGCTGCCACTCTGAAACCTGGTTATACTATAAACCCTAACACATAGGAATGATTAATGACATTGATTTTGCAGAAATATTCTTTGAAGAGTGGTTCTTAAAACTTTTATTATGAATAACATATGCCAGTCAGAAGGGAAGATTCAAGGGTTGTTCTTTCCCTCAAGTCAGCTTAAAAATTGATTGTAATGTACCTGCTAAGGTACAGGTAAAAATGGGTATTTGGGAAAGATCATCAACTCATATAGCATACTTCCATTATCTCCAACAAAGCAGCATTCATTTACACCACCTATGACTCTAGTCCAGAGTCTCTACTTATAATTTAGATTCAAAAACATCACTTTGTTAGAAATGGAAGTAAAGGAATTATAAGGAATTGAAAGAGCAGCATTATTTTACTAATGGAATGAAAAGGACTCTGGAATCAGGTCAGATAAACCAGAGTTATTTGATTTAAATTGGGTGCATTATAAATCAACATATCCCATAATGTTACAATTAACTTAATAATTAACACAATGGAATATTGGAAAGTAAGGAATGATATAGTGTTTTTAGATTTTTCAGTCTGTAGGCATTCCATGCAATAATGAACACTGACTTACCAGAAATGAAATAATCGCATTACGTTTTAAAATCCACAACAGTGTAATTGCCATCCCCGTTGCTTGATCACTTCATCAGAGTTATAATATTAAGCATTTGGTTCACATCAGGTAAATTATCTTCACAAATATTTTCAGTTACTCTTGCTTCATATTTTAAGCCATTGTGCTCATGAATCAATCATATCACAAGTCTTACTGAAATAAACCAATAGAGTTTTTTAGGTTAAAAACAAAAAATAATATATAGTGATATATCTATTGATTTCTTCTAGTTGATCTTCAGTTGATATTGCTGTCTAATTTGACCTTAGTAGTATAGACTCTTTTGGAGTATGTGAACACAGCAGAAGCAAAAGACAGAACAGTTAAGGGAGGCATATTAGTTGCCTAGCTCATAAAACTATGCCTGCCAGGCACAAATACATCTTTTGTCTGCCTTTGAAACATGTCATGAATGGTGCAAAGTTAAGAAGTGTTAGCTTAGCCTCTTGGCCTACTATGAGAAAAAGGACCAAAATAAGCTGATTTCTATCTCTGTGAGCTGAGGGGAGAACATTGGAATGGAGGAGAAGGAGAAAAAATTAAACATTTTAATTCTCCAGACTTTAAGAAGCATACCTAAATAATGTATTTGTAGCTCTATGGCTGATATGAGCAAATTGTAATAGGGTTCTATGGACACTAATGAAAGATTACCTTACCCAACTTTGGCAGTTGGGCCTCTGATCAAGACACTGCATGTTGACATTGATGAACTCTCTGGATATCACCATGTCAATGACTTATCCTTTGGGCAAAACATTGAGAAGATGGTTGCAAGATAGTTCTGACACTCACCTGCAGTCATTGGATTTCTTTGACCTTCTTCAGTTGGGCTTCAAGTCTGGAAAAGATACAGCCCTATGCCAAGTATTCTTCCCCCTATGCTGATTATTTTAGGCATCATCATTGATAGTATTGACCACAAGATTTTGTTGACATGATATTATTGACAGCAGATATTAGCAAGGGCAGCTACAGGTAGGGGTTATCCGTGTTGGTGTGGCTTCTCACTGGCTGTACATTACAGCATAAGACCAGCCATACTGTGTCAGTCCAATGGTCCAGCTAGCCCAGTATCCTGTCTTCTGACAATGGCCAATGCCAGGTGCTTCTGACAGAATGAACAGAACAGGCAATCATCAAGTGATCCATCTTCCGTCAGACACTTACAGCTTCTGGCAGTCAGAGGCTATGGATACTCAGAGCATGGGGTTGCATGTCTGCGCATCCCGGCTAATAGCCATTGATGGACTGATCCTCCGTTAACTTATCTAGTACTTTTTTTAACCCCGTTATAGTTGGTCTTCACAACATCCTCTGGCAACAAGTTCCACAGGTTGACTGTGGGTTGTGTGAAGAAATACTTCCTTTGTTTGTTTTAAACCTGCTGCCTATTAATTTCCTTAGGTGACACCTGGTTATGATGTTATGTGAAGAGTAAAAAAAAAACCCACTTCCTTATTCACTTTCATCATGATTTTATAGACCTCTATCATATCCTCTCTTAACTGTCTCTTTTCCAAGCTGAAAAGTACCAGTCTTTTTAATCTCTCTTCATATGGAAGCTAATCCATACCCTTAATCATTTTTGTTGTCTTTCTCTGTACCTTTTCCAAATCTAATATAGCTTTTTTCAGTTGGGGTGACCAGAACTGCACTCAGTATTCAATGTGTGGGAATACCATAGACTTATATAGCGCCATTATGATATTTTCTGTCTTATTATCTATCCCTCTCCTAATGGTTCCTAACATTGTTAGCTTTTTTGACTGCCGCTGCCCATTGAGCAGATATTTTCAGAGAACTACCCACAATGTCTCCAACATCTCTTTCTTGAGTGGTAACAGCTAATTGAGTTTCCATAATTTTGTACGTATAGTTGGGATTATGTTTTCCAATGTGTATTACTTTGCATTTATCAACAGGGAACTTCATCTGCCATTTTGTTGCCCAGTCACCCAGTTTGGTGAGGTCTCATTATAACTCTTCAGTCTGCTTTGGACTTAACTATCTTGAGTAATTTTGTATCATCTGCAAATTTTGCCACCTTATGGTTTACCCCTTTTTTCAGATCATTTATTAATATGTTCAACAGCACTAGTCCCAGTACAGTTCCCGGTGGTACAACACTATTTACCTTGTTCCATTCTGAAAAGTGATAATTTATTCCCACCCTTTGTTTTCTGTCATTTAACCAGTTACTGATCCATTAGAAGACCTTCCCTCTTATCCCATGACTGCTTACTTTTCTTAACATCCTTTGGTAAGGAACCTTGCCAAAGGCTTTCTGAAAGTCCAAGTATATTATATCACCAATGTCCACATGTTTGTTGACCCCCTCAAAGAATTCTAATAGACTGGTGAGGCATTATTTCCCTTTACGAAAGCCATGTTGATTCCTCCCCAACATATTGTGTTCATCTACATGTCTGTTCAATCTGTTCTTTACTATAGTTTCAACCAATTTTCCTGGTATTAAAGTTAGGTTTACCGGCCTGTAATTGCCAGAGCCTTTTTGAAAAATTGGTGTCACATTAGCTATCCTCCAGTCTCTGGTACAGAAGCTGATTTAAATGATAGGTTATAAACCATAGTTAGCAGTTCTGCAGTTGGGCTGCTGCAAAGGCATGTGCTGTTCCTCCCGGAGACATGTAAATGCCACTGGATTCAAAATGTTTTGGAATGGGTTCCATAGCCTATTTCATGTGGACCAGCAATGTGCAGGAATCTCTATGTGCAGATTACATTCAGTAAAATGGATGAGGCGTTTGGAGATCCTAAAAGGTGCTATAGAAGTGCAATGTATTATTAAAAACCAAAACCCTTATTTTGCCAAATCTCTTACGTAGAAAATATTTGTAATAAAATATTAAGTAACCTATCTCTGAACCAGAAAAACAATTGTAAAGATTTGTATAATCATCATCACCATCATCATCATCATCATTCTGGCCTCTGAAGATCATTCTAATCTTAACCAAGCTGAAGTTGAGTTGAGTATGAAAACATAAATAATATCTTTTGCTACAGTGTATATTGTAAATAAATTGCTCAAAATCACCCCAAAGCGGGTCATCTTAGATTAACTAATTTACAAGTATTTCCAATGTTCTAAATAAAAACATGTCATTCCTATTTCATATTTACATAAATAGTCTGCATAATTGTTTTAGCAAGGTTACTGCATAGTATGATTTGACTAATATTAAATATGTATGAATTTCCAACTATTCCCTAGGGCCCTCAGAAACAAGATGCATCTCAAGAGACTGGCAAGCAAAATTTAAATTTAAAGATAAAAACCCTTAAGGATACAGGCATCTTTGGTTCTGTTTTTAATTGGTGAAATCTAATTTTCACCTCAAGTAAATATTTAATAAATAATTATTATTTGAGGGTTTACAAATAGTGTCAATGTTAAATACATTATTTGTGGATCTTTTCCCCCCAAATCTATGTACAGTTCTATATCCACCCAAACAATAGATATGACATGATTGATCTTAACTGTATTGACTTTATACTCCACTGCTCATGCTGATGAATTAAAGATTTCCAGTATAGCCGACCAAATAACAAAAGGTTTGTTTACACTTGGAACTGGGGATGTGATTCCCAACTCAAGCAGAGATACTCACATTAGCTGTCATTGAGCTAGTGTGCTAAATACAGTAGCATAGCTATGGTACCACGGGCAGCAGCTCATGCTAGTTACCCACCTGGGTGTGTACTTGGGTTTGTAGTTGGAGTGGCTGGGCCCTCCCCACTCATTGATGTTCGTGTTACCATGGCAAAACTACTATTTTTAGTGTGGTAGCTCAATGAGAGTTAGCACAAGTATGTATCTTCAGTCTGGGAATCACATCCCCAGCTCCAACTGTAGACATACCTTAAATATTTGTTGATGCTTTGGAAGATCCTAATAATGCTGTCTTTCAGGAAATGTTAATGCCAGCAATAGTTGCAGCTAACAATCAATAACTAATATCAATAACGGTTTAATAGGACATATAACATTTGATTCATGTTGATAGGAAGTTAATCATTTGTTTTGCATGAAAGACTCTCAAGATCTATAATACAGGCATTAACATTGATGGTCTTGATTTTGCCTTTGCTATTAATTGAGAAGCCCAAGGAATTTTGTAGAATGATGGCAGGATGAGGCACCGAAGGGCATAGAAAATAATCACGTGGGAAGTTTCAAAGTCTGGCCCTCTTCAGTTTGCAGGCTCACTCACAATATCATTTCCACTAATATCTTACCTAATCTGTGTTTGTATATCTGAAGTGATGGTACCTTGACCTTTAGCTGTCTGATCCATGACAACACTCTACTTGCTAGTAAGATAGTTTCTTAATGAGGATCCCATTCTGCATTCCATGAATAATCTATGGGAGTTGTTGAAATGTAAGGAATACAGAATCCTGATTGCCCTACTTATGTTGACTCCTCAGACCAGATACAAGGCCCTGTTGCACTTACCAGAACACTCTGGCAGACCAAAGCAGGCAAAAAACTGGTTTAACTGTCCTGTTAGGAATTCCACCAGCACAGATGGGAGAAAGTAGAACCAGCTGTCTCTGCGGATGTTTGAAGTGGGACCTGGGGTCCAGAGTCACCCTCAGGTGCCTGTGTAGAAGGCCACTTTTTCAGCTCTCTGTGCACAAAATAGTTGGACCCAGGGCACTTTAATTTCCACTAAACTGCTAAATCTACAATAGCAAGAGGTTTGGGGGTTTCTACTCACCCACTAGTTTTACATCAGTGTAGATCAGTTGGCATCACTGGAGTTATTCCCAACTGACATTGGTGTGAGAAAGAATTTTTCAGTTTCCTGTCTCCCTGTGAACCATTTCATATGGCTCTAGTAAGCAACACCTATGCTGCCCCCCTCCAAAAAGCTTAATATGTGAAACGCAAATGTGAAAAATGAATATGTGAGGGTAATAACTCTCATATTTTCCTGATTCTGTACATTACATGCAGATGCTGGATATTTTCCAATTACTCCACTAAACAGAAGCCAACATTTATTCATACAACGGGCAGAAAAAATAAAAATAAAATTTGAGGTGAATTCAATATGAACCAAGTAATGTAATGAATCTGTAATATACTTAGTGAGATGCAGTAAGGCTTGTAGATGTATATACAAAAAGGAATGTTCTAGTTTCATATTTATTATGGGCTTTCCTGATTTAAGACACTATATATTGAAACCCAGCAAACAGTCCCTTATTTACATCAATGTCAACAGCAGAGAGAGAGAAAGAACAGCATAATAGTCACTATGCTCTCTGCAATTAGAGAATAAAGAAACACCATTGAACCCAAGAAATAGTTCAAAGGCTATTAGAAAAAAATCAATAGTCTTAAAAATAATAATGCAAGGATGATATTCTTAAATGCCATCCACTGTAATCTTGCTGCATGAAACCATCAATGTGTAGTGTTCCAGTAACATTTCAATAACATGTTCAGAGGGCAATATAATAAATAGCCAGGATTACACACTTTACTCCAAATATCTTGAAGGATATTCTGACATATGAAAAAAAGAATATGTATAAGTAAACTTCCTTGAGTGAGTCTTTACTTTTCAAAGAGATTAAATATGGAATGACACTATACAGACCAGGCTTGATTCTCCACTACAATTTTAGCTGTGCAAAATGAGGGCAAGCTGGGTGGTCAACCTGGGTACATAATAGTAGAGTTAAATGCCCACTTTGCACAGGTGTAAGAAGCTACACAAGGGAGATTCAGCTCCATTATCTGTTTAAAATTCTGATCTTTGTCTCACAAAGTTAATGGGAGTTTTGCCATTTACTTCAATGGAAATCTGGACTGATGGCTTGACCCTACAAGGTGCTGACTGCCACCTGCTCTTTGCTCAGAAAACTCAAATATCATTGACTTCAGCAAGAGTTGGTTGTGGTTAGGAGATGCTTAGCTTCCCCTGGGAAATGGTCCCTAAAGGCTCATTCCTGGTCCCATTTCAGAAGTAGGTCCTAAATGAGTGATTTTTAAATGCATGTGTGTCAGGCTAAATATGCAAGAGCAGACAAAATAGGAAGTATGATAAGAGATCACCGAGGCTTAATAAGGAAATCTTCAATAATCTGAAACTCAAAAAAAAGGGTCCTACAAAAAGTGGAAATTAGGTCAAATTACAAAGGATGAATATAAACAAAAAAAACCCCAAGTATGTAGGGACAAAATTAGAAAGGCCAAGGCACAAAACGAGATCAAACTAGCTAGAGACATAAAGGGTAACAATAAAACATTCTACAAATAATTAGAAGCAAGAGGAAGTCCAAGGGCAGGGTAGGCTCATTACCCAACTGGAAGGGAAAAAACCATAACAGAAAATGTGAAAACGGAAGAAATGCTAAATGACTTTTTTGTTTCAGGTTCGTAGCGATGGGCCATCTAACTTACTGAATGCCAGTGAAAATGAGATGATGAGCGATTAAAGGATCTGAGGCTAAAATAGAGAAATAACAAGTTAGAACTTAGACAAGTTAGTTGTCTTCAAGTCTAGAGTCCTCAAGAAGCTGACTGAGGAGATATCTGAGGCATTTGAAAACTCATGAAGACAAGAGAGATTCCACAGGACTGGATGAAGGCAAATATACTGCCAGTCTATAAAAAGGGAAATAAGGACTATCTGGGGAATTTCAGACCAGGCAGCTTAACCTTAGTACCTAGAAAGATAGTGGAGCAAATAATCAAGCAACTGATTTACGAACACCTAGCAGATGATAAGATTATAAGAAACAGTCAACTTGGATTTGTCAAGAACAACCCAACCTAATAACTGTATTTTTTTACAGGCTAACAAGCCTTGAGGATAGAGGGGGAGTGGTAGATGTGTTATATCTTGACTTTAGTAAGGCTCTTGATATTGACTTACATGACCTTCTCATAAACAAACTAGCAAAATACAGCCTAGATGAAGCTGTTATATGGTGGTTGTATAACTGGTTGTAAAACCATTCACTGATAGTAGTTATCAGTGGTTCACAGTCAATCTGCAAGGGTATATCGAGTGGGGTCCCCCAGGTATTGATTCTGGGTCCTATTCAATATCTTCTTCAATTATTTAGATAATGGCATAGCAAGTACACTTATAATGTGTATGGATGACACCATCCTGGGAGGAGTTACAAGTGCTTTGGAGGATAGGATTAAAATTCAAAATGGTCTGGACAAACTGGGAAAATGGTCTAAAGTAAATAGGTTGAAATTCAATAAGGACAAATGCAAAATACTCCACTTTGGAAGGAACAATCAGCGGCACACATACAAAATGGGAAATGACTGCCTAGGAAGGAGTACTGTGGAAAGGGATCTGGGGATCATAGTGGATCACAAGCTAAATATGAGTGAACAGTGTAACACAATTGCAAAAAAAAAAAACCCCAAACCCACCATCATACTGGTATATATGCGCAGGAGTGTTATAAGCAAGACACAAGGAGTAATTCTTCTGATCTAGTCCATGCTGATTAGGCCTCAACTGGAGTATTGTGTCTAGTTCTGGCCCCCACATTTGAGGAAGGATGCAGAAAAATTGGAGATAGTCCAGAGAAGAGCAACAAAAATGATTAGAGGTCTAGGAAACATGATCTATGAGGGAAAATTGAAAATATTGTGTTTATTTAGTTGGGAGAACAGAAGACTGAGAGGGGACATGACAACAGTTTTCAAGTACATAAAAGGTTGTTACAAGGGGGAGGGTGAAAAATTGTTCTCTAACTTCTGAAGATAGGACAAGAAGCAATGGGCTTAAATTGCATCAAGGGAGACTTAGGTTGGACATTAGGAAAAACTTCCTATCAGGGTAGTTAAGCGCTGGAACAAATTGCCTAGGGAGGTTGAATGATTAACTTAAGTACAATATTCCTACTGTTAAGCTGGTCACTGTGCATAGTAACAATCACTATCAAGGGTATTTCATAGTGTTTATGCCATGCAGACACAAATGGTGGGGAAATGCTGTATATCTGTTCAGCTGCTGACTTGGGAATACAATAATGGCAAAAGGAACCGGCCATTTCTAGCCCAGATTAAATTTGTTCCATTTTCTTGTGTTAATTCCCTTAAGATCTTGTCCTCAGGAGATGTGAGTTTTTCCATTATGTAATGAGGCTTCTACCACTTCCCTTGGGAGACTATACTGCAGTCTAATAAATCACAGCATTGCAACACTTTTTCATACTAAAAACTTTCCTTTTTTAAAATTTCATCCCAGTACATCTAGTTATATCTTTATGCACCTTCATAAAAATATTTTGTTAATATATTTTATATCATTTGTTTGTCAAATTAACTAATGGACAAAAGGTCTTGTAGCCAGAATTGCAGATTAAAAATATCCTACTGAACTTTTGAGAGAGAGTCTACTACCTCTGTTCTCAAGCCATTTTGGACTTTGGTGATGCAAAAGCTGGTCTATTGAAAGAGTCCAGCTGTGAGTATAGACAGAGAACCTAGTTTGTTCCAGGCATAAGTGCTGTACAGCAAGATATATCCCAGGACTCTCAGCAGTACTCTACTTCCAGTGTACAAAAGGGCAATTCCAAAGCAAAATCCTTTCCACATGAAATATTTAGAGAAATTCCACATAGAGAAGAAGCACCTACTGTGTAGTCCAACCTGCAAGAAAGATACCAAAGAGAGGCCATGTTAGGGATTTAAAGAGAATAAGAACATAAGAATAGCGATACTGGGTCAGACCAAAGGTCTATCTATCCCAGTATCCTGTCTTCCGACAGTGGCCAATGCCAGGTGCCCCACAGGGAATGAACAGAGTAGGCAATCACCAAGTGATCCATCCCCTGTGGCCCACTCCCAGCTTCTAGCAAACAGAGGATAAGGACACCATCCCTGCCCATCTTGGACCTTTCCTCCATTAATTTATCTGGCTCTTTTTTTAAAGAGGGTATGTCAAGTCCCAGAACAGTTCATTTGTATTCCATACTAGCCCAAATAGCAGCACATAATTGCCACTTATTTTACTCTAGCCAACAGTACTTACCCCAGCTGAGATCTGCTATGTATCAGAGGCTTCTCTGGTGAACTATGAGGATCTAGCAACAGGCAATCAAATGACACACACTAGCGAATAGCAACTCTTCCTTCTCTTGGTCTAGGTGTTATTGCAATTATTTACTGCTAATCCAGTGGAAATGATAGAGGCCAAAAGGGGTTGTTGAATATAGGGACTACTGCTACTCCTCATTTGCTTTGTGTATTTTAATTTTAAGGGAGTACATTTTTTTATTAATTTCCTATTGTGTATTTCTGTGAACCAAACACCTTTAAATGGGGCACATTTAAATGGGGCTAACTAAGGGTGAGGTTTTCAAAAGCAACTAAATAATTTAGGAGCACAAATCCCACTGAAAGTCAATGAAAATTCCACTGTAAATCATTATTTAATTTTTAGTATTATTTTACAAGCATTTTGACTTTAAAGTAATGGTCATTCTGAGACACACAAAGAAGCAATATAGAAGAGGGATTTTGCCTCATAGTACTGTAGATTTGATTGTGAAGTTTACAGAAGTTATAATTATGGTAAAATTCTCAGCTGATGTAAATCAGCATAAATATTGACTTCACTGGAGAAGTGTCAATTTACACTATCTGATTATAATCTGACCCATATGTCGCTCCTTAAGGCCAAAATATGGGCATGAACCATGCATATAAATAACCTTCTTTTCAATGGGAAGATCTTACGGGGAAAACTACTTTATTTTCAGGAGATTCCTGGATTCCAACACACAACAGAGAAAAGTAGAATGATAAGAACGCTACACAAGCCTTATTGCATATACGGTAGCTTCACTCGATTTCCTTTTTACATTTATATCTGACTGGATATCTATTCTAGACAGACTATCATTTAAAAGAAGAGACATACCAAATCACTAAATGAGGTTATATTACTAATTAGCATATTGTCTCCCACTACCTCCAGTAAGCTACAAAAATGTGACTTACATTTTATCACAGATGAAACAGTTATCTTTCAGGATTTGAAATTTCTGTGATCTTTATGCTTAATAAGCTCAGTAAAAGGCATTCAAATTATATCACTTTTGTCTTGGAAGTTAAATTGGGAAATATTGCATTCTCTGAGATGATAAACTCTGTAGAAGATAAATTATCATGAGAAATAGTTTTAATTGATTTACCATAATAAAAGTTATGTGACTTTGAAGTGCAAATGACACATTAAAATGAATCTACAGTATGTTGATAATAAAGTGGCTTCTTTGTTAATGGAAGTACTGACACTGCAGATGCTTACAAGAGAGTTGTCTTCTATTGTTAATGAGAAACAATCGATGGAAATTGAAGATATGGTATATTTAAATCCAAGCCCAACATTCCTACTGCTGTGTGCTTTATAGGGATCTTGACAAGTGGAATGCAATGTATTTAAGCACCAACAAGTGCAACATATGGGCAATTTGATCTGAAAGACTCGGCACGGGGTTGGGAGTCAGGAAGCAAAGCTCTAATTCTGGCTTTGCCACTGACATACTCTGTAGCTTTGCACAGTCCATTTAGTCTCTCTGCCTCAAGATGTCCATGTGAAGAATGGGGCTAATAACACCTATCTCACAGGGTGGACTGTGCTGCATAAATGCTTCTTCCTCTTCAAGAGACACTAGAATCAGTATTTAAATTGTGAGAGAGGTTCAGATATGGTCCCACTTCTGGGATACAATTCACCTGAAGATTCTATTCACAGCCTCCTGACTATAACTGACCTGAAGGTACCATAAACCCACTGGGTTTAAACAGATCTCTCTGTTCCTCCATCTCCCTGTTTTATTCTTTTCTTCATTTCCCATTTTCTTGCCTTCCATTTCTTACTCTATCATTCTAACTTTTTTCTTTTCTCCTAATCTCTGTGTTTTCCTCTCCAATCATTTTCTTCCTTTTCCTCCCAATTCCTCCCCTTCTTTCCCAGACCCCCTCATCTTTGTGTTTCAGTGCCCCAGTCTGTAACTTACTTTCTTCACATTTATCTTTCCAGCCATTCCTTGACTTCCCCATGAAACTTACTGTCTCTACCCTCTTCCCACAATGTGTCTTCCCCCAAGTATCATCCTTTCTTGCCCAGTTTCTTACTTCCACCCTCCTGGGTTTCCTTCTCTTTCCCCCCGCAATTTCTCTCTTCTCCCCATTTTCCACTAACTGCCACTCTCCCTCCATTACCTCAGTATCATTCTTCTCCCATCTTTCCCCAGTTCCTCTTCCCGCTCCTTCCCTTCCTGACAGTCTTTCTTTTCCTTTCACAGTTATGATCTCCAATTTTCTGATGTCTACTTGTCTTCTTCCAATCACTGTAGTTCTTATCTTCCTTTACCCCAAAGTGACGATTCCTCTTTCCCCTACCCTACATTCTCTCTAGGTCTCGCTCACATAATTTCTCCCACCTCCATCTTTTCCCCTTCCTGATACTCCTCAAGGAGTCTGTATTTCTTTGCAGGTTGAACAAGATATTTGAAGAATGGTTCATCCAAATGCTTCTGATACCTATGACTTTTAGTCTATAATATTTTAAAACCATAGGTTATAAGAACCCGCTAGCACACTAGGCTATAACCCAACCAGTATTTTGGTTTGTTTTACTTAAGCAAGAATGTTCAATTTTATATTGTTAAAGGAAACAAATGCCCATCCCTATTTAGCAGTATTTCTCTAATGTGTTTGTCTAATTGTTAAAAACAATATTGATTTGCTTCCTGTTTTCCCAGAGGTTTTTGTGCATTACTTTATTTCCTAAGTGGGATTCTTCTTTATACTAAATGATGAATAAATACAGTGAAAATGGTAGAGGTAACAATAAACTTCGGGAGTGTACTAGTGTGTGTTCATTTACCAATTTGCACCACTCATATATCCCAGAGCCTTTCAGCTGGGAAAGCGTCTGATTTTTTTTAGTAGCTGTTTAAACAAAAATAGATGTTTATCTCTTTAAAATTTTGCCAGGAAGCTGTCACTTTCCCATTTACTCATGCTATGTTGTGACAGAATGTGTCAGCTTCTCATACAAATGAAAAGAGATATAGACCTGTATTTACTTTAGCTGAAAAATAAGTAGTCATCAATTCACACAAAAGTGTTTTCCCATCTGAAAAGATAGATAAATAAGAGGTTGTGAGAAGCAACTATTTTAATGCTTAAAAGGCAAGACACAAACCTCACATTCTGAGTCTGATACATTTATAACCAACCCAGAGATCAGATAAACTCATAATATGTAGAGTTAGGTGCTATGTAGCAAATGGCATCAGATGTGCTGCAGCTAACTCCTTCTTGATGTAACAGATTAATGCTCATACCATAGTGTTCTAGGCTTAGGAAGGCTCAACAGTGACAAAAATGGGCAGAAAAACCTATTCAGGATTTGCTGCTTGTTGCTGTGTTTGGACTAGAACAGGGGAGCTGGTTGGTACACTGGCGAAACCTTTATCCTGCAGTAGGCTGAATAGCACAGTGCTAGTTAGTATTATATCTGACGGATGACATTCAGTTTGAGTAATGGATGCTGGATTTTGAGAGCGTCATTATGTTTGTATGCATAGAGAAGAGATCGGGGTAAGACAACATAAATCTGTGGCTTCCTTTTATTGTTATCAATGCAACAGAACCTAAAGTATTTTGTCACGTACATACAGTGTTGAATAAACATACAGGGATTGAATAAACATTAAGACTGAAGTCCTGGTCCATTGAAGTCAATGGCAAAACTTCCATAGGACGGGGATTTCACCCTATAGACTCCTTGGTATACAGGATGGGGAAGACAAAGGTGGATTTGCTATATCTATCTATGTCCCTCCCCTGCACCTGGTGCCAGCCTGAGGCCAGTTTGACTCAGGGACAGTTTACAGCAGCCTTGGGGCTGCTCTAACTTTTGCAGGCTTGTAACATATCCTTATAGGCTATTGCCAGAGGCCAGTACACTCCAGCCATGCCCCCTCCTGCATCATACACCAGTATACACAAGGGGAAAAAAGGCACAAAGGCAGCTATTTTGTTATGGGGAAATCCTTAGTAACCTAGGTCTACTTAGGGCAGTTTTAAACCCCATTGTGCTGCAAGAGCAGTACAAGAGAACTTTATCAAGGACCAAGATCTGGCCCTCTGAGTCAATAACATTCTTACCCCGAGAGAGCGGTCCTCCATAATGGTAAAGTGTACTGGTGGAGCAGTGTGAGAAGCTTGAACCGCTACTATTTCCATTATATAACACATAGTTCTATGGAGAAATACAGGACTTTAGCTGTTAAAGTGATCAATCTGGCATCCTTCAAAGACACTAGGGTGTGGCCTTGGTTTATTAGACATTATACAAAATTACATTGTACAAAAAAACTGTTTAACAGGGACTGCCGTAGGAGCTCACAATCATCACCTGTCCCTCCACAAGTCTTCACTAAATCTTATCTTTTAAGGAATTTTCTTGACATGATAGTTGGGAGTGAATTGTCTTTGTTACATTTACTGTGAACGTTCCTGTTGTTAATAGTGGTGGAAGCTGTAGGTCATTTCCTATGTTTCATACTGAAAATGGTATGGCTTCAAATGGTTTGGCTTGTATCCCTGAAATCCATGTACAAAGGAGACTCTCTGTGGGTGCATCTCCCTGATCCCATACAGAACAGATCCAGGTGCTTTCATTATATCAGGCCCCCTAGCCCAGCACCTGCAAAGGACTGTCCATGGATTCCAAGATCAACAGGCAAGGGTGGGAGGATGAGGGCAAGGTCAGGGAGGATGCACATTTTCCTTCCTCCACACAGAAGGTAATACAGCCCCATCATGGAGGAAGCCCTCCTTGCCCCCTCCCCCTTAAGTGTGATTCCAGGAGCAGGGGCCAGAGAAAAGCCTTGGAAGTGCATCTTCAATAGAGCTTCACTATCAGAAAGCATATGGTAGGCAAGGGGACCCCACAGCCAGCATGGAAACATATGGCCTCCATTTGGATGGAGATCTTGGTATCTGTGGGGATTGGGACCTAGCCTCCTTATTGGTTCTTACACAAAGAAAATATCCATCCATCCCTCTGATGAGGGAAAATTCATGATGGGATTCTTGCAGAATTTTGCACCTCCAAGACTGGCTCCCACTACTGGAGAAGGTGAGCCAGACATTAGCTTTCCATGGCTTTAATGCAGATTTGTATAACTGATTGATTTTGATGTTGAACCAAATGTTGACTAATTTTAGCCATTTTTATGAGGCCTCAACTTTTCAAACACAGATTAGAAAATTATACCAAATATGTATGTTTGTTTTTTTAAATGGTTCAAAGTCCTTAGTTGATTTCAACAATGTAACAGCTGGTTAAAAAAGTGGAGAAAAGGAAAGCTATATAGTGAGCATTGATTAATTTATTTTAATACAGTAGCAATAGGGTTCTTGGACTACAGCAAGCTGTGATTTGTACAGAAAATACAGGCAAACCTAAGAAGTGATGTAGAGTCAAGGTCAGTATATACCAAATTGCTCAAGAATAAACACTTGGGTGTTTAGGATATTTATTCACTGACCCTGAAATGTCAGCTTGACACCAATACTAATGTAGCACACCTCTCTCTAGAGTTTATCCCACTCTGCAATGCTACCACTAACTGTGAGAATCTTCCTGAGGTGCTCCAACAGCAAACTAGAAACCATCTGCATTGTTATTTTATTGCTAGGTCTCATAAATCAATATTATGGGGAAGCATCTATAATTTCATACTGTATTGGAAATAGGATAGCCACAGCTATGTACATTTGAGGTTCTAATGACACCAGTGGTACAGTACTTACATTTTAAAAATGGTTGTTGCTCCACTTGAGGTTATTTGGTTTAGAAAACCCCCAGATTGCTTCCTAGCAAAGCCAAGAGGCACACTGACGTACTAAAGTTCAGGAAGGGAAGGAATCCTACATGTATTAGCTAATGGATGATTGAAGAAAATACAAAGAGAGACAAAAGATCCAAATACCACAGATAATATTAGAAGATTATTTACATTTCTGGATGCGTAGATGTTGCTGCAAAGGAACTTCTATTCAATATACAATAGTCCAGCAAGGACAAGGCAGTGAGCCCTGCACATAAGCAAAGACCCCTTCAGCTAGATCACTCAATCTTGCCATAAATCTGTCATGGCCCACTAGTCCTCTACCTTTGTTCATTTTTGAAATTAGAAATCAGCTGCTTGACAACTAACTACTGGTACTAGTCATGCCACTATGTCATGCAAGGCTGAACTGGCTGTCTTATGATGTCCTCATCCTACACAACACTTTACATATGGGTTTGAGAAGGCAGGAATGATACACCCTCCCTGTTCCCCACCCCCTCCCTGGGACTCCTGTCCAACTCCCCTCCCCACAATTTCTTCAATACATAGGTGTTGCAGAACCGTTAATATAGTCTCTGGCTCCATTACCTTTTTGTCTACTTTTCCCTGCTGTCTGGGTGGTGATGATTGTTTCCCAAGCCCTACCCCAGTCCTTTCCCTTCTGCCCCTGTCCTGTTCCCGCCACTGCAAGACAAACACAATCCACTGGAGGGTTCTCCACCAGTTCTTGGGTAAGGAGAACTGAGCCACAAAGGTAGCTGACCATCCAATTCCATGTGGAAGTGGAGTTGGTGAGCACAAAGATCCTTTCTGTGCTGGAAATCATGGAGTAACAGCTGGACCCAAGTGAAACAAGAACAATGAGAACATTTGAAGGGCATACATAGATATACGTCAGAGATTTATCTGTCATTCCATGTATGTAGCTAAATCAAAACAGGAAGGTGTTTTAGACATTTAAGAAGGGATTTGACTTAGGGTACATCTACACTTTGAGCTAGCACACTAATAATAGTGTGCATTTGAACTGGCATGAGCAGTGGGAGAGGCTAGCTCTCCTGAGAGGCACCTAGCCTCCTGGACAGTAAGTATTCCGGGCAGCTAGCTCCCCCCACCAATTCCACCACTGTACCTATAGTCTATTTTGATCAGTGCTGGCATGGGGATGTCTCCTCAAACTGGTAATTACATCTCCAGCTCAAAGTGTAGATTCACCCTTAGAATTTTGAATGAATGTTTAAGCCTTTTATGGATTATTTTTTTTAAACCTAAGAGAGGAAGTGTGGTGTAGTGGCTAAAACTGTGGAGTGCACAGACCTCAAGCCCTCCACTGATATGCTGCACAACCTTGGGCAAATCACTTCTGTATTTGTTCCCCTTTTCTCTGTCTGGCATATTTAAATTGAAAGCTCTTCGGGGGAAAGGACTATCTCTTACTGTGATTTTTCTACAATGGAGTCCTAATCTTGGACAAAATCATAGCTTTAGTTATTGATACAGATATAGATAGATAGGATTTCAATGTATAGGATTAGAAATGAGAAGTTACCTCATTGTCTTAAGGCTGTGGAATTAGTATTAGCACAAACACTACCTAAGTGCTCATATCCTCTTAAGCAAGTACGTAAATTAGAAAAGTTCTGAGTAGATATATCTTGCCATGTCTCTTAGTAAACTATTACATCTAAGTTAAGAAAAATTTAGGGCAACACATCTCCAATATTTTACTTCCTGGATTTTGGGGTTTTTAACTGTATAATAGTAGATATGTAAAGAGTTAATTAACCACTAATTTGACCAACATAGTCTTTTTCAAACAGTTTCTCAGAAAACCATGCTATAATTTCTCAGGCTGGCATATCACTCCTATGATCATAGATAGATAGATAGATAGATAGATAATTATAGGAGTGATAGAGAGATAGAGAGATATAATTTAGGGGAAAATATTTCACTGAAATACGTGCATTGTGACCTTAGCAAAAGCTAAACTTCCACTTTGTCATCCAGCGTTTAGACAGATTTTGTTTTTAAAGGGTTTTTGTTCTGTTTTTATTTGCTTAAATAGTAAATAAGTTGATTTAGTGTCAATATCATGCTGCAGCAAAAAGAAAGTTAATTGCAGGATACTGAGATTGGGGCTGGACAAGGAAAAAGAGACTATCATCAGTATCTATTAATCAGACTCAACTAGATTAAGAAGAGTTTTGTTAATCCTGTCACCAGAAATAAAGCTGTACATGCTTCAACAGCAATTCCTGGTGGTAGTATAACCAACAGGGAAGCATCAATTAAATGAACCACTATAAGCTGAATGAGAATCTTTAAATGGGCCACTTGCCTAGAATGCTCTTAAGGCTTCAAAAGGAAACTGCCCCTTCAAACACTTTTGAATCTTCAGATTTGATTCCCCCTGTGGCAAAGGAAAGGTTTTTAAGGCAGGGTTTTACTGATTATGTATTATGTGCCCTCTGAATCCATTACTGGCTGCACAATTCCAGAGACCTTGAATATGTCTTATGATTTTTATTCTATATCTGTGTACAGCATGTTGCCAAATCCACAGCTGCCACTCTTTAAAATGACATATTTCACTACAGCAATGTCAGCAGGATCTTGAATTAGAATGTGGAACCATCTTTTAATAATCAAAGTGGAGGCTGTGGGTGAGGTCAAGAAACTGGCCATCAATTATACATAAGTAGAACCCTCTCTGCTGCTACTTGAAACCTAAAATGAAATTAGGAAGAAACAAACTCATGAGCTAGGGGGAGGGGGAAGTTTGCACAAACCTCCACAAATCAAAATGGTTATGTTTTACAAAGGTCTGATTAACATGTGTTGGTGCTACAGAAATAATGAACTGTAGTAGGTGTCCAGAAGGACCATGGAAGAATGAAAGGAAAGAAAAATAAAGACTATCCCCCAACTTATGATAGCTAACTTTGAGTTCTACTATAAATATGCCACAAACATCACAATAAACAATGAGGATTGCTTTTAATTAAGCTAGTACTAATGAAGGGAGAGATTCTCTGGAACTCCAGAGTTTGCAGAGAATGTTGAACCAAAATTGCTATTGTTGGACAGTGCTAAAAAATGAGAGCATCATTGCCAGTTCAGCTACTAGAATGATCACAATAATTGTGAATGCTGAAGCTTTACAATTACTGAAGTTCTATCTGCAGAAATATAAAAAAAGGGAATGAATGAATTGACACAGCAGGCCTAAGGCAAAGTTAGTACAGGATACATTTAAAAAAAATCATGGTATTAGCATAAAGCCTTTTACCAAAGGCATTCTACAACCAAGTCTTTGATTCAGAACTATAAAATGCATAGTATAGTAATGCTCATCTCTCCTCCATTAAAAAAAATCCTGTAATATTGTTATAAGCTGTAGTACTTTGAACCGCTACTGTAAATACTGCAGTATTTTTTTAATAAAGGTTAGGGCCTAATTCTCCAGTCCATAACACAAGTTTTATGCCTCTATAATGTCACTGAGATTTTTTTTTTCTGTTCTGTTAATTTAGTACTCGTGACAGGTGACAGGTTCTAGAGGCTGAAGCTCATTATTCATCCACTGGAGTACCATTTCATCATACGCTATAGCAATGCAAGTTTCCCTGCACTGCCCTGCCATTGGGCTTTTCCCAATTCTGTTGGTGTTGTGTCTGTTGCTGTTTACACAAACACCACAATACGAAGGAACCTGACAATATACAAGGCCACATAATAATATTCAAACTGCTGCACTGGTTGGGTTCTGTTGGCTTCTAAAATGTAGAACACACTAAGCCCCAATAGATGGCTCACAAACTATTTAAAGATTATACTACCCTTCTCCCACATTATATACTGGCTAGGACTTGCAAGTTGTGTATGTTCAGTAAACATGGTTATTTGGACACCTCCCTGTCCATGTGGTATTTTTGTATTTGGACATAAGAACAGGGAAATATTTTTCCATGTTGTCTGTTTTTAATTAACACTTCATCTGCATGAACTTTGTATATCTCTGGTTTCAGAGTGGTAGCCATGTTAGTCTGTTTCTGCAAAAAGAACGAGGAGTCCTTGTGGCACCTTAGAGACTAACAAATTTATTTGGGCATGAGCTTTCGTGGGCTAAAGCCCACTTCATCAGATGCATAGAGTGGAACATACAGTAGGAAGAGAGAGAGAGAGAGAGAGAGAGAGAGAGAGAGAGAGAGAGAGAGAGAGAGAGAGAGAGAGATGGAGGTTGCCATACCAACTCTAAGAGACTAATCAATTAAGGTGAGCTATTATCAACAGGAGAAAAAAAACATGTGTAGTGATAATTAGGATGGCCCATTGCAAACAGTTGACAAGAAGGTGTGAGTAACAGTAGGGGAAAATAGATTTCAGTTTGTGTATTGACCCAGCCACTCCCTGAAGCAAATACTCACCAGCAACCACACACCACACAACAAAAACACTAACCCAGGAACCTATCATTGAAACAAAGCCTGGTGCCAATTCTGACTACATATTTATTAAAGTGACACCATCATGGGACCTAATCATATCAACCACACCATCAGCAGCTCGGTTTACCTGCACATCTACCAATGTGATATATGCCATCATGTGCCAGCAATGCCCCTCTGCCATGTACATTGGCCAATCTTTCTGGTCACTCAGTAACAGACCTAAAAGTGGCAATTCTTCAACAACAAAAACTTCAAAAACAGACTCCAACTAGAAACTGCTAAACTGGAATTAATTTACAAACTGGATACCATTAATTAGGCTTGAATAAAGACTGGGAGTGGCTGGGTCTTTACACAAACTGAAATCTGTTTTCCCTTACTGTTACTCACACCTTCTTGTCAACTGTTTGTAATGGGCCATCCTGATTATCACTACAAAAGTTTTTGTTCTCCTGCTGATAATAGCTCACCTTAATTGATTCATCTCTTAGAGTTGGTATGGCAACCCCCATCTTTTCATGTTATCTATCTATCTATCTACTGTATGTTCCACTCAATGCATCTGATGAAGTGGGTTTTAGCCCACGAAAGCTTATGCCCAAATAAATTTGTTAGTTTCTAAGGTGCCACAAGTACTCCTCGTTCTTTTTGTATATCTCTAATTCTCAGAGCTATTCAAGAACTGTAGGGATGTTTTAAAAAAATAGGAAAACAACAGCCTCCAGTATACCAGTATAGTTGTGCTTGCCTTTTTATCGACAACTGAATTGAAAGTTGCCAATCAGAATACTTGCACTTATGATTACCTGATATGTTGGCACAAAGTAGTCAGAATTTGCACCCATAATTCTTTTTTGTTGGTGCAGTTGTGAGGCTGGCCCTCCCCCCTTTAAAAATCTACGCTGACATAATGTGTGGACATAATAGCTATATGCCTAGACGAACAAAGCGAATAATACCCAAATCTAAAATTGCCAAATTTAGTCCAAATGTGAATATGTTACCTATAATATAGCTCGGCTGTACTTGTGGGTGTTAGAGTATGCATGCGTATTGGGAGGAGACTATGGACCAAGCTAGCTCACATTACATGCAGAAGTAGTGCTACTGAAGTCAGTGTCACTCCTTGGAATAGTAAATTAAGTAGGATTTGACCCTGTGCACACTGTTCTGATTCAGCTACATAATTCTGATTTGTAAGCCCAGTATTACTCACAGAACCAGGCCCTATTTCAATGAAGTCTGCTTTCCAGCACAACATGCCCAGAATCATGTTTTCTTACCTCTTGTTTTGGACAGCTTTGTATTCTCCTGAACTAATCATTGCAATATTTTACTTATTCTACTCATTTCTCTAATAGGTTGTCATGGATACAAAATACAACAGATAGAGCTAACTAGTTCTAGCTGGTGATCTCCCCAGTTCAGAACTAGTTGTACTAGTTATGTAAATTTGATAATAGTTGTACATGCAAAATTGCTGATTGCATCAGAAATAGTAACTAGTGTGTCACTGCCAGCTTCTTCTAACAAGAAAGCAGTCTCGGTACAAAAGTCTGAGTGGTCAGACTGCCTGGTTCCACTCAGAGTGAGGTGCAGGAATCCAGGCCTATCATAGTAGGGGTGCACTTGAGAGGGACAAAAATAGGTCTAAGGTGCAGCTCACCCACTTACCATGATACCCCTGACAATCAAGTTGAATGCTTGTACAACTGACATTTTTAAATATAAATATGCTTCTGATCCAGACGCATTGATTGTTGCTACACATGCTGATAAAAGTGGGAGCAGAAATCGTGATTTCACTGTCTATGCCAAAACACAAAACAAAGACATGGAGTGAGGTTTCTCTTCTCAGGAATCCCCTTTCTCTGCCAAGAATGAAGATTTTTGCACTGGTGTAAAGGTGTTTAATGTAACTACAGATGAAGATTCTCTGTATCAGTGACACAACTTTTATTAGCGGAAGGGTGTATTGGGGCACTCACCTCTGGAGTGCCTCTGAGCAGCTGGGTGTGGTATCACAGTCCTTTTCTCACCCTGGTGCCCCCTGCAGGCTGCCAGCTGACCTTGTGGAGTCTTCAGTGGCTTGACCCTCTGGCCAAATCCCAAAGTCCAAATGAGGCCCTTCCAAAGTATTAAAGAGACCACTAAATAAATAGATTATTTGCCCTCACTAGGGTTTTCAGCTCTTCCACACACAAAAAATAATCATAATTTTCCAGAGGCAAATATCACTTTTGCCAAATGTTTTTACATTGTACTGTTGGTATTTCATGGCCCTGTTTTCGTAGGGTGGGGCTCCCTGATCATACTACATCTCCTATAATGCACTGTGGACCCCTCCAGGGGCTGACCATGGAAGTCCAATGACTGCAATGCATTATGGACCTGCAGTCAGGTCAGGAACCCTATTTGTAAGAAACAATGGGGGCATGAAGCACCCAAACTACGACTCCCATGAGGCACCACTGAGACTCAGATGGATGCAGTTCACTTTGCCAAACCAAACTGAAGTGTTTTGACAA
This sequence comes from Chelydra serpentina, assembly GCA_037349315.1. Lineage (NCBI taxonomy): Eukaryota > Metazoa > Chordata > Testudines > Chelydridae > Chelydra > Chelydra serpentina. The sequence goes on from JBAIAC010000004.1 coordinate 75,029,573, forward strand.
AGGAATATTGAAATATTTTGATTTGATCAAAATGTAAAAACTAAACGATTTAATATTTCTGAATCACTTTTTTTAACTTTGTGGAAAGTTTTGATCTTTTGTCCCAATTAGTGAGTAAAAAAATGTTGCAATATCTGAATTTCCCACTAGACAAGAATACCATTTTCAATCAACTGTAAAATTCAGTGTCAATAAATACAGATTACCACACATTGGTAGGACTAGTTTGAGCTACTTATATAACTCTCTGGTTTCTAAATTAACTAACAACTCAGGAGGAAAAAAAAATGTAAGCAGCCCTGAGTCAGCTCCCCACCCCCACACGTGCTCCCAGCATCTCCCACCCACCGGCACCTCCCCCGCCCTCCCCGCACCTCCCGATCAGCTGTTTCGTGGAGTGCAGGAGGCTCGGGGGGTGGGGGGGGAGGGAGGGCACAGCAGGCTCAGGGGAGGGGGCAGGAAGGGGTGGAGTGGCGGCAGGGTCTGTGGCAGAGCCAGGGGTTGAGCAGTGAGCACCTTGGAAAGTTGGCGCCTCTAACACCAGCCCTGGAGTCGGTGCCTATACAAGGAGCCACATATTAACTTCTGAAAAGCCACATGTGGCTCCAGAGCCACAGGTTGGCCACCCCTGCTCTGAGGACATGTCTACACTGCAATTAGACACCCATGACACTCCTGTGCCAGATGAATTGGGCAAAGGGGCTGTTTAATTTCAAACTTTTGGACTCAGGTTGCAGCCCAAGCTCTGGGATCCTCCCACCTCACAAACTCCTAGCGCCCGGGCACCAGCCTGACCCCAAACATCTATGCCACAATTAAGCAGCCCATTAGCCCAAGCACCACAAGCCTGAGTCAGGTGGCATTGGCCAGTTGCAGGTTTTTAATTGCAGAGTAGACATACCTTAGAGTAGCAATCATAAAAAAACAACAATTATTGAGTATCAAAAATGGGAAAAATACAATACGGGAATTATAATGCCATTAAACAAATCAATGGTATGTGCTCACTGAGTTCTGTTCTGGTCTTCCTCTCTTAAAAGGATACAGCAAAATAAAGGAGGGTCCAGAAATGGTTGACAAGAATACTTAGAAACATAGAGAGACTTTTATATGAGGAGAGACTGGGAAAAAAAGGTACCACAGTAACTCCTCACTTAACGTCCTCTCGCTTAATGTTGCTTCAATCTTACGTCCCTGCTTCATAGCAGAACATGCTCTGTTTAAAGTTGTGCAATGCTCCCCTATAACATCGTTTGGCTGCCTGCTTTGTCTGCAGCTGGCAGCTTCCCATCAGCTCCCCTACGCCCCCCTCCAGCACCTCCCACCTGCTGGCAGACCCCGCAGATCAGCGCCTTCCCCCTGCTCCCCCTTCCTCCTGCCCATGACTATCAGATGGTTTGCGGCTTTCAGGAGGCAGGGGAGGGAGTGGGGAGGCTGAGTGCCGAGTCCTCACTCCTCTCCCCTCCCTCCCCTGCCTCCTGAATGCCGCAAACCAGCTGATTTCCGCGGGCAGCAGGCAGGGGAGGGAGGGGGAGCCTGCGCAACACATCCTCACTCCTCCTCCCTCCCTCCTGCCTGTGGCAATCAGATGGTTTGTGGTGTTCAGGAGGCAGGGGAGGGAGGGGGAACCTGTGTGCCGAGTCCTCGCTCCTCCCCCCTCCCTCCTGCCTCCTGAATGCCGCAAACCAGCTGATTGCCGAGGGCAGGAGGCAGGGGAGGGAGGGGGAGGAGCGAGGACACAGTGTAGGGAGTAAAGAGGGAGACGGTGGGGGGGAGAAGAGGTGGGTTGAGGCTGGCTTGCAAATCCTGAGTGATGACGATCCTGACAGGGAACGCAGCTCAAATAGGGGAGTTGGTCATCTAATGACTTGCTATAAAGAAATATACCAAGGGGAAAAAAGGGAAAGCAAGACAACAATTTCTAGATTTGTTTTTTCCAGTTCAGAAAGTTCAGCAAGAACACCAAGAGGAGCAGCCGGACAATCTCTTCCACTCTCTGACTTCACCACCTCAACCAAGCTTCATACTCAGCAATGATGATTGTAGTATGAAATTGTTTCTTTAAAATTGTTTAAAACTTATACCTGTAGTAAATTGCTTGTTTAAAATGTATATAATGCCTTTTGTCTGGCAAAAAAAAATCCCTGGAACCTAATCCCCCACGCATTTACATTAATTCTTATGGGGAAATTGGATTCTCTTAACATCATTTCGCTTAAAGTCTCATTTTTCAGGAACCTAACTACAACGTTAAGTGAGGAGTTACTGTATTTAGGGAAAAGATGAATAGGAGAGGACATTGGAGGTATTAAAAATGAAATCTATAGCGAAGGTAAATCAGACATTCTTTTTATCCTCTTTTAATACAAAAATAAGGAAACAGTTAACAAAATTGAAAGACAACAAATTTAAAACGGATTAAAGGAAACAGTTTTATTTTACACATAGAACTTATTTCCACAAGATATCAGTGAGGCCAAGAGTCTAGTAAGATCATAAAAAAAGGATTAGACATTTTTAAGAGTAGTGAGAACATCCACAGTTACACTAGATACGATAATTACACACACACACACATGATAAGGGGTTAGGGGCTCTTTTATCACTCTCCCCTAAGCACAGTCTAGCCCTTCATTTATTTCTTCAGGAAACAGAGATGGGGAAAGTATGTAGCAGAACTAAATATGAAAACTTTAAGATACAAGTTTCATTTGGGCTGTAACTAGGGGGTGGCACAGAGCCACACATGCTTAAGGCAGGCTCTCTCTATCTCCTCCATTACTGCTCTCTGTGCACAGGGTGGAGCATTTCAAACTAGCCAGAAACAGAAGGTTCCTCCAAGGCCACCAGCATCAATTGATAGCCACTATTAGAGGCAAGATAGGGGACAGACAGAGTTATTCCACATTCACGCCAGAATCTGGTCCACTGTGTCCTGACCTGAGCTGGCATGGGAAATGTGATGCATCTGTGTGCAACTGATATACCCTAGCAAACGGAGGGCTGGATTCTTCTCTCACTGACTAGTGTACATCAGGATTAATTCCACTGAAGTCACTGGAAATTGCCCTGGTGTAAAAATAAAGTGTCCCACAGATTTCAAATGCCAAAACATGTGTACTTATGTTAAGCTCTATTTTAGCTGAGGTGCTGAAGAAACATCAGTGAAGAACTGTGACTCTGCTCATCTCTTTATGCTGTTGGTCACAGCTAATTTAAAAGACCTGTGTTTGTGAGACTTTTCCGGACTTTTTTGGTAACAGAAACTTAAATATCTGCTGTAAGACATCACCCAGCAAAAAAAAAAAAAAAAAAAAAAAAAAGATATATGTAAGATAAAGAACATGCCTGCATCTAGTAGAAAACAAACTGATGAGCTTGGGGTAAGAGAACTTCCTCAGGGGAGTGGAATGGGCAGCAATGAGAGAAATGTTAACTTTGAATCAAACATAATTAAACAATAGGCCCCATATAACATAGTTTTCAACAATTGCCCTCTTCCCATGTGCCCTCTTCCCACCTACGCTTGTGTTTAAACTAAAGCTCACCAGCAGGATTTATTGCATCTTTTTTGAAGCATCTTGTAGCTGCCATATCAGAAGCAAGATGCTGGACTAGATGGGCCATGAGTCTGAGCCAATACAGCAATTCCTATATTCCTGTTGGGGACCCTCAGTTCTAGAATTCTGCTCTGCTGCTGGTGTGAGAGAGGCCGAGTTTGCTGACCTTCGGAGCACAGAGCTAGACTCATCTCTCTTCGGTATTTGCCTGAGGTGTTGTATGAGTAGCATGTTTGGGTATGTAATTTTATTTGAGGGCAGGAAGGTTTTGATTTTGAAATGAATTTTTTGTGATGAGCTTTCAGAGACTCTTGCAATTGAGCACATTTTTCAAAGACAAAAAATAAGTTCAGAAATAATATCATCTACAGAAAGAAAAATGGTGGCAGAACAAGCGTAAAGAGAATGAATTCTCTTAAGTCACTTTGAATGTTCCTTGGTGTCCACTGATTCGATCAGGCATTATGACAAATTTGTCATAGAGAAGCAACATTTTTCTAGTTACTAACATATGCTGCTGTATCTGTCTGACACATTTCAATTGTGGAAAGGAGTTTCCACTCCAAGCGTTACTGTAGATACAATGTGATAATTGACCAAAAAATAATGGATTCCAAAGTAAAAACAAGCAGAAGGAGGGATGGAAGAGGTAACCTGGTGGCAGGGAAATACTGGAAGAAATCACTTCTATATTGTATCAGTGGGAAATGCACACATAGAGAGAGTAAAATATTGGAATTTAGATCTACTATATGGTTCAGAGAGAAGAGTTTAGTCCTCATCTACATTGCTCTTATCTGTCAACCACAGTGTTGTTCAGATGATATAATTAATACCTTCTGCTTAAGTGATGACAGCGTTGGATAATTCAGAAATAATGATGTTTTCCTTAAAGCTCAAGCTGAGTCCTGTGATTATGTAAGAATCTGAGCATTCATTTAAAATATAAAGTCCATTTCTAGCCCTCATGACTGTGGAGAAAAGCTTGAAAATCTGAACATGAATTGTTACAAAAGCTTGTAGACAAGTAAAAAGACCGCACATTTCTATAAAATGTATGATTTTGGGGGCCTGACTCATTCTGGAACTCTTGGGGTTGGCAATACTGCTGACTAGAGGTAGGTGAATAACTGATTTTTTTGGTTCATTGGACAATCCAAAAAAAAAAAGTGTTTTGGGTTGACCCAAAATGAAAATGTTTTGAATTTTTTTGATGAACTAAAAATTTTTGGAAAAAAAAATGTGTTTCACGTTAATGTAAATGTTTCATTTTGGGTTTTTTTAAAAACCTTTTAAAAGGAAAATTAAACTAAAATTCAAAAAGGAATTTTCAATAAAAAATTGGAAACATTTTGTTTTAAAAATGTTAGAACATTTGGATTTTTTCAGAATATTTTTTGATTGGTTGGTTTTGGATTCCCCTCTTCACTCCCTCCTCCCCAAAAGAAATGTTCACTTATTTGTGAAATGTTTTAGATTAGATGAATTGTTGGTGACATTTTTTTGGCCAAAATATTTCACCCAGCTCTACTGCTTATGCAAATCTCCCAATCATGTCCAATTAGGACAGTAGGATCAGAGCCTTAAAAGTATCTAAGATATTATTACTCTGAAACAAAAACTCACAGAAGTTAAACTCTAGTACTGAGTGCAGGAACTGCCCAGAACACATTTGCTTCCTTTATGGAACATAGTGTCTGAGCTACGACCCGGCGGTGGGGGAGAGAGGGACTTGTGGCCTGCAAGACTCTAAATTGTGCCCTGCTTGGACAATTATGCTAAGAAGAATATTTGTATTTGATATGAAGTGAAAGCATCTTCCCTGAGCCACACCCTGTGATTTTTAAATAGAAGTGTTTGAATTAGAAGCATTACTATGGGGAGGTGGTAGCACCCCCTCTATCACTCTAGGAGCAGCGTGGTGTGAGGAGCTGCTGTCCCTTCCCTGGTGCACCTCAGCATCTCCTCTGGTGGTTGTCTGCAGCATCACAAGAGAAATAGGCAAGTACTTTTGGTTGCTTCCCTGCCTGCTTTTCATCTGGACTGTGGGAGCCCGTAGGAAAGCAAGATAGGTGCTCACCTAGGTTTGCCTGAGTCATGGGAGTGAGGCGGGCTGCCTAGCAAAGGATGGCACTTTTCCTTTGTACAGCCACCCAGAGCAGTCAAGGAGAGTGAGAAAAAACAGGAGCCCCTAAGAACCACTCAGTGATAACTCCCTGATTTTCTGCCCCAACCCTCGAGCAATTTAGAGCAGTCTAGGAACTGCTCTAACTTGTGCCACATAGCTATGAACTCAACCAGGGATAGCTGAAATGCAATTCATTCTAGCCATTCATGCTGCCCACTCCCTGACAGGCTCTTCCCCACACCTAACAAACCCTCTGCACCAGGGCTGCATGAAGGGAGGTGAAGAAGCTAGCTTCACTGGCTGTATCCCATTAGAGGGAAATCTCCAGCAGGGTTTTATGGGTGGGACAAAGGGAACAGACCAGGCTAGATAATCTATCCCAAAGCCTTGATTGTGTCTACTTGACCTTTCTGAATTAGTTTGCTTGGCCCTCAGTCTGAAAAGACTGGACACCACTGTGGGCAATGTTACATATGAAATCAGGGTCTGAATGAATTCTTTTCTGACAGCTAGCTGAGAGGGAGAGAGACTTTAGATGTGTTCATGTAAATACAGATTACTCCTGCTCTGTTTAGATTTCCAGCAGATAGAACAGTGTGTTGCTCAAAGTAATCAACTTTGGCTGGTGTTGGGTTAACAATCACTTTAGTACTGAATGCAGGGGTAGTGAAATGCTGTTACCAATGTTATCGTTATTGTATGAATAAGGGGAGCAGAACTGTGCTTGACCTGTCCCAAAAAAGGGGGTCACCTGAGCTGAAAGGACCTTGTTAAGCCAGGGACTCAAATGGCAGAGCCCTGAGAAAGTAAGAGGGGGTGGGGGACAGGATCTTTGGACCCGCCCCAAGGCTTCTCCCCAGACTGATTTAACCTGTTCCTCCCCATTGTTAAAAAAAAAAGAGCTAACTAGGCTTTATTAGGAACTTCTTTGCTATTCTAAATGCTCACTCAAAGCTGAAGTCAGTTGTGGTGGGACTGTGTTCCTGCCCAGCCTGCTAAGAGCTAAAAAAAATCACCGAGAGCTGAAATCACTTGGGATGGGGCAGTGTTTCTGCCCAGCCACAAATAGCTGATAATTACTAAGAGACTGATGTACAGAGGTCACAGCAGAGAGGCAGGTGGCAGCAGAAGGTGACTGACAGTTGGCTGGTGAATGAGTAGCTGGTGAGGGGGTGAGCAGAATAAGTGGCTGGCAAGGCAGCAAGGAATCGTGGCTGGCATGCTCACCAGTGGAGAGCAGCAGTGGCTGTTGGGACATCCAGTGAAAAGGAGCAGCATCTGGCAGGGTGGCCAGGTGGCAAGGAGCAGTGGCTGGCGGGGCAGCCAGTCAAAGCAAGTGCTTAGATGGCGGAGCAAGCAAGGCGCCTTCTTCCCTGGGTAAGAGGTGAACTCACACAGATGCGCTTCCGAACCCTGGGTCCTCTCTCACCAAGGAAAACTACTGTGAGTGGGGTGTGGTGAGGGAGGAGAGAGGGGCACAGAAAAGGAACTTTTGGTTGTGGAACTCAATAACATAAGGCAGAAGGCACTGCTCCCACGTACTCCGAGGTGGGTGTCCTGCTGACAGTTTTATGGTTGTGAATCCTGCTTGTGGAATTTTCCCTAACTAATGTCAGGTGACTTCCCTCCTTTCATTAAACATTTCTTTTCTACACTCAGACTCTGTGCTCGCAAGTGGGGAAATATTGCCTATCACAAGTGCCCAGGGGTGGTGTGTAATTTTCCCAAGTTACTGGGTGGGAGCTCAAGCCAGTTCTGTGTTGTGTCAATGAAAAGGAACCCCTAGATATTGAACCCAGCCCTGGTTGCTGCTGGCTTCACCTGGCAGAAGGGTTACACATACAATACTTTGGGAAGAGGGATCAAATCACAAATAGCACATAAAACACAAAATATGAAAAAACATTCCAGATGCCTATTGCATAATGTGACACTAATTATTTCCCAGAAGTATATACCATCTCATTCAGTACTGTGACACCCTCTAACAAATAATACGGACATGATCCTGCCACAGTCCTTACTCAGACCAAACGCCCACTGTAGGGTTAGGACCAGTGGAGTTAAAATGAGATTTATAATGGAAGAATTATTATCTTGTGAGCTGAAAAAATGGGATACAGGCAGCTGACTGTGGGATATAATGTCTGAAGATTCAGGATAAAACATACCTCAAAACACAGACACAAACACAGAAAAACATTCCCTGTTTAATGGCACAATTTTTAAAATAATCAAACCATCCTTATTTTTTTTATCATACAGTAGTACAGGATATTATTGTTTAACAACTTGTAATTTACACAACAAAACAAATGTAAGCAGCCATGTCATTATCCCCTATCTGATAAGCAAATGTTTTCACATCGAGCAGGATTATCTAGCAGTGTGATTTGAATAATTAAATATATTTGTTTAAATAAACATAAAATACATAAAATCATTTTTGGCAAAATAAGACAGCTGTAGTGTCAGTGTAGCAAAAATAAAATGAGATCATTACTACCATATACTGAAGGAGTAAAGGAGGATGAAAACCAACAGTTCAGCCATAATGATTTCATTAGGATATATCTGTGGGGAGAGATGAAAGGAGAAGATCACTAACAGATTGCTAGTGAAGCAGAGAGTATGTTGAAGCAGCTGAATGTGATAACACTTTCAGAAATGAAAGTAGAAATGCTTCAGAAAATAAAAATAAGCTAAACATTTTTCCTCTGTCTTTACACAGGGCAGCAGCAAAAGATAAAATGCACATTTTGTCAATTCACCCCAACGTCATTGATCTCTATTGAGTGGTGAGCCTAATGAGGCAAGTAGGAGAAATTCATAATGGTCCTTACATGTGCGCATTGTTGGGCTTGGATTACTCTGCTGAACTAAACAATGTTTTATATAGGAAAGGCTTTCAAATGAAGATGGAACTTCTATTGCAAATAAAAAATATGAATTTTATATCATGATGAAGACTTATTTAACATGGGTGAAGATTTAACGTATTCCACACATACCACCCTCTTTACCTTCATCATGCATTCTTCACAAACACTAAAGCACATGAATTGCTTTGTTGGCTATGCTTTATATAGCCAACAAAATGAAACTAGAGATGTCCCCATAGTCTAACTGCTTCTTTACTATTTCTTTCAGTCCTCTGTGGATATATGCAAACCCTGCCTGCCATACGTTCATCAAAACTGTGCCCATATGATTTTATGAAAGCACATCTTGCGTCCTTATATTGCATATGCAAATCATCAGAATCAGGGCAGCTACCTGCAAAATAAAATAAGAGTCCAGATCTATTAAAATCACAAAGACCCAACTGTGTGACTCACACACAGTTGTGTCCAATAGTCCTGTGAGTTCAGTGGGATTACTCATTGTGCTCAACAGTGTTGCACAATCAGACCTAATTTTTTTATTTAAAATCTACTCATAATATGGTCATCAGCCTTAAATAATTTTCCTTACCGCCCTTACAGCTAACATTCCCACATATGAATCACACATTAAGTTTAAAGGCTGCAGCTACTATTCATAGCAGCAGTGTGGCAGTTCTTTCCAGGAAACCTGTAATCACTAAAGGCCATGGGCCTGATTTTCCACTCTGACATAACTCCAGCATAAAACTAATGTAATGAAGTGGATAATCAGGTCTCAAATCTTGATTCCATTGAATTCACTTGCAAAATCCCCAGTGACTTAAATGTCACCAGGCTTTGGTCCTAAAGTTTAGTCCTGGATATTACACGGGAGGCCATGTTATGCCCGCTGCAATCTGTGTCAAAATAGGAAAATGGAATAAAACACAATTCATATCAGGACAACGGACCTATGAATTGTAAGAGTCAGCCAATCATTGCCACTACAACAGCCTGGCAGTAGATAAAGAGCCATCATATCTCCTATATCTCCTCTTCACACATGAATTTTAAAGTCTGATAGCAACTGGGGATATATTTCAGAGTTTTGATGAGCATTTTAATTCCTTGTAACTATCTTTGTCATATCACAGGAGTTGTTTCCAAGGAGAGGAGGTGGTTTATTAGTTAAAGCAAATTAACTGACAGGAAAGCAAATTCTGTGTTCTAAATTCATACTGAGTCAGTCAGAAAATCTAGCAAGAAATGCATGCTTGGATAAGTCACTTACCTTCCTAGGGTGAAATGCTGGCTTTATTGAAGCCAATGGGAGTTTTGCCAGTGTTTTCAGTGGGTCCAGGATTTCAATCCTGATGTCTTTGTCATCCCAGCTGACAAACACGTAAAAAACAGAGGTCGTAATGAAAATAAGCCTCTTCATTTCAATTGAGCTTTTTATGAATAAATATTTTTTAAAAACAAATAAAATCCCAGATCTGTCTATTCTTTGAAGAGATAAATCTGCATCAATAGACTGAAAGAATTGCAAAAATACCTTTTTATTTAAAATATTTCTGATAATTTGTTGTGCAACTAAGGTGATGGCATGAGTGACTTTTGCCCCACCATTATTTTTTCTCAAAGATACGTGTCATGTTTATGAACACAAACAGAGGTCATGCAAAGAAATGGAACAACCACTACAGTCTCTAGCCTGGTAACATTCTAAAGTCACCAGCACAGATGTTTCAGTGGGAAGTTCAAGAAATAAGAAGCCAGCATTTTAACAGCTTTGGACACTGCTTTTGATGGCTGAAAAAGTATAAACAACATAATTCATTCTGAGTCAGCCAGAAAAAAAAAAGTATCTTTCTTATCTTGATAATAGACATGCATGGCTTTAATTCAATGGGAAACTCCAAATGCATAGGTCCTGTAAAGGCAGGCCACATGCAATGGGCATAGCATGCAGGATCTCAACTGTTATAAGAAGCATCACAAAAACCCTTATATGTTTTCCGATTGATTATAAATAAATTCTCATAAAAATTAGACATTTTGGGATTGCCCTCAATATACAAAATAATTTAGATTAAATTCCTGACTTCATTTAAGTTACTGTAAGCTTGGCAATTGACTTCATTGGGGGCAGGATTTCACCCCCAGAGCTGACAATAGTTGTTCATACAATAATTCTTCATCAGTACCATAGATATTGGTTTTTTTCCCCTTGTTAAACGTTATTACTGAAGTATCAGAGGAGTAGCCGTGTTAGTCTGGATCTGTAGAAGTGACAAAGAGTCCTGTGCCACAGGACTCTTTGTCATTATTACTGAAGTTTCCTGGACTCAATCCCAGCTATATTATAGCAAGTCACCTTCAAGAAGGATAGTGGGTAAATTAGTTATTTTAAAATTAATGATGGTCACTGGTTCAGTGTCTTGAGTTACTTTTAGCATCTGATACCTTCCCACACAACGTTCAGGTATGGCAGGGCTCTCCAGTCATAGGAGCACCTCTTATTGATCATGGAAGTGAAAGTCACAAGGATTGTCTTGAACATGGATCTCTTGCATGACAGCAGAGTAAACTGATACACAGCAGGGTCCATTGAGGATTAAATAGCTTCTGCAAATAATTTCACCCCATCCTCTTCTATTGTCTTTATTATCAAAGTTATAAAACATTTATTGTTCTCAGAACATAACTTGGATTAATACACACAGTGCCTCAATGTCTCAAGAAATTCTCAGTAAAGCTGTTGTGCATATGTATCACTAGCAGCATGAATATTCATACTAGGGATGGTGCTCTTGTATTGTATGCACAGTGCCAACAATCTCTTCGTTTAATATTGCAGTAGCCTATTGTTTCATTTTTGTTCAGTTATATTTCTCAAACTATAACGCAGCGGCTATCAAAATTCTTAGAGAGTCTTGGATGTTAACCGTGATAGTCTTTTCATGAGAAGATTTTATGTTTACCTGGCTTACTTTATACCTACGAGTCCAGGAATTTTTGATTTATTTTATTATTGGTAGTAGATAAGTGACTTTGCAGTTGCAACACAATGGGACTACAGCTGGGAGTGCCACTTGTTATATACACTTTGTCCCTATGGATTCCCTACATTTTCCCTGGACACTTTTTCATTATGTCAATTACTAAATGCTAGAGTGATATGTGTGACATACTTCTGGGATCATGTGAACTTTACTATATTATATTACTATTATAATACCTAGTCCTGCCACGAGTGGAGGGGACTGGACTAGATGACCTCTCAAGGTCCCTTCCAGTTCTATGATTCTATGATTATTTTAACATCAAGTTACAGATATGAGACAAACAGCAGTACTGGCGTCAGATTTCAATGACCCATAATTGAAAAAGGGAAAGTGAAAAACTATAAGTTGCAATACTTTTGGGAGGTATGTGCAAAGCATTTTGAATTTTTTCAAGTTAATTTTTAATATATTCTTTATTATTTTCTAATATACATAAAACAACAATTATGTTATCCAAAGAAAATGTATATACTATATTTTTAGTACAGCGCATGTCCTTCCTTTGTAATTTTAACAATGGATAAGGTGGAAATAGAGACAATCTAACATTTTATATTTGATTAACATTCTTGTTTTATACTAGCTTACATCATTTTGCCACAATAAGCCATTTTCCTTTTTGCATTTACTATTGATGCATAATTATATGGTCATTAATACCAAATTAAATATATAATTATTAGGAACCTCATGTGCGGTATGGCAGGGTTCTGCACTGTGAACCTTCTTGATCAGTTGCATTTGAGGTTAGGGGAGTTATAGCCCAATTCAGTAACACCTACTGACTTCAATGGGCATTGGATCAAGATCTTAGGAAATAGATATGGTCTACAGACAGTGTTTTCATTTGGATGATAACACTAAACATTTGCAGCTCCATTTCATCCCAAAGAATGCAGTTAAGTATCTTCTCAGGATCTGAGTGAGAGTGGGGCATGGATGAGTGAAATGGTTGAGACTCAATCCATATAAAACTGAGGGGACTATTATTCAATCTATGCTACAGTTGAATCAAAAGTTTCTGATCTAGATTGGGGCCCTGTTGGATTATGCACTGTACAAACACAAAAGTAGACATCATTCCTCATTGGATTAAAATTGGAGGATATAGCTATTATTATAAACAGCCCTTCCATTTGAGGGTGTACGGCCATTTACTATCAACATTTGCCAATTGGGAATCAGATTAGATTCCCAGCTGCTTTAAATGATCAAACAATTTCAAGGATCAGGACTGCTTTTTTCCATATTTGCTTTGTCAAGAGATTGAGATTTTTTTTCTCTTAGGTGTAGATATTGATGCCATGATTCATGTCTTTGTTGCCTTTCACAGAGCTATGCCTTAAATCCATCCAGAAAGTGAAACTGCTGACAAATATTGTTGGCCAACTGTTTGTTAATTGTAGTGTTTTAATATGAAACCTGGAAACCAGGATTCCACACTCTTCACTGGCTGCCCGCTGGTTTCCAGGAGTAGGTAAAGGTGTCCTTTGTGACCTCTAAAACACTAAATCACTTAGAACATGGTTACCCGAGAGACACCTCTTTTCCCATGCAATACCATTAGGTTCAGTGAAGTAACTCAAGATGGCAGTCCTGCTTGAAAGGGAAATGCTGAAACAGCAACCTCCATGAGATCTTTGTGATTCACTCCCCTTTTGCTCCAAAATAGCCCAAATTAGTTGACGTTAGAGGTATTCTACAAAAGCCCATTAGGTTAAGCAGACATATGGGGAGGATTGAGGTTGGCGAGAGAGTTGTTCTTTTGAGGATTGAAGGGGTGGACAGTTTTGTTTGCTAATAGATGTTTGCTAGGTAGGTTTTGTATGCTGGATAGAATTTACAGCTAGTTTTGTTTTATGGTTAGGGACTGCATTTTTAATAACTGATGGCACAGTGCCTAGTAAATGAGATAGGTTTTAGGGGATTTTTTTCGGTGTTTGTAGCTAGATGAATAAGGTAATCTCTTTCACATTTATATTATAGGAAGGAATACTGATATGATTTTGAAGGATACAGGATTCACTCATGCAAAGTAGACAAAGGGACTAAAAGACAAATGTTCAATTAAACATTTGTCTTTTAGGGGCTCTGATATAACATCACTTACATGAAGTTTCCATTTAATAATTCTTAGATCAATTAACAGTGAGGGAGGTGCTCCCTTTGGGATATTGTGAGATGAGGTATATGAATGGCTGGCAAAGATTCTTGTGTCAAAATCTGCTCTTGTTTACATTAGGCTGACAGCTAAACCCTGATTCCTTTGAAATTAGTAGGAGTTATCCCATTGACATAATCTGGTCCTGGATTTGTGCTTGAGAATGGAAACTGACCCTCTCACTTTATGTTTGTAGTGCAATTACACATGCTTGGACTCTGTTAATCTGTTTACTGAAAAGACCTTAGGCTTAGCAATACAGCTGAAATTTTCCATTAATTTAACTGCCCTATATGCAGTTATGACAGGAATAAAGAATAGGTTAATTTTAGGAAAGAAACTGGACAAATCTCACCAGTTTCATTGGGTGGGAATAAAATTAAATCAGAAAGCGTTTAAAAAGTAAACATGGGGCAGACAGAGAAAAATTTAAGAAAGCGGAGAGTAGAAAAACTATTGCTAATAATAATCAATTATTATTAATAATGAATAATAGCAGGAATATAGGAATTGCTGTATTGGCTCAGACTCATGGCCCATCTAGTCCAGCATCTTGCTTCTGATATGGCAGCTACAAGATGCTTCAAAAAAGATGCAATAAATCCTGCTGTAGGCAGATGTGGGATACTCTGTCCTCCCATACATAAACACTTCATAGTTAGAGACTGTATTAAGCCCTAAAGCATGAAGTTTTATATTTCTTCCAAATTTGTTGTTAACATTAACTCACTAGCATTAAGTCCTTTTACCCATACAGATGACCAAACCCTCTTTGAATCTTGCTAACTTCCTGGCCTTTAGAAATAACTTGTATAATTTATATAGCACTACAAGTGCCTTAGGTGCAGCTGATCAGAAAAATGCTGATTTGTCAACTCCCAAATGTTCTGCCTGGTTTCATGTCAGCTTGCCTAGTGGTCTACTGGGGAGCCCAGGCTTCTGGGGTCTGCTAATCGCCTTGCAGCCAGGGAACCTAGAGTTTCCAGGATCCAGGAGTCTGGCAGTCCTATGAACCCCAGCTCAAGATAAGGACCTCAGAGCATCTAGTCTCCCTGCTCTGTGGCAGAGAGCCTAGAACCTGGAAGCTTTGACGGCCTTATCTTGAGCCAGGTCTCTCAGAGTTTCCTGCCCTGCAAGCCCTGCCTGGAGCTAAGGTTCTCAAGCCTTCTAGGCTCCCTGCTTCACTCCCTGCTTCACTTCACTCCCTGTGACTCCCCTGACTCCAGGCTGCTCCAGCTGTTCAATGTTGTTTTGAGGGGGTGAGCAGAAATCAAACAAATGGTTCAAGTTTTTCAAAAACACAATACTCAGAATTTCCATTTTGTGGGAAATTTCTACATTTTTAATTTTTGTTAGACTTGTTCAAAACACTGACAGTTCCTACAGAATGGAAATTCAAAGTTCTGACCAGCCGTAGTCCTTGGTGCTTTAAAAGGATTCACAAAGCTCCTCTAATTTACAATCCCAGGATAAGGAGCATGGAAAGGTGGCAGAAAATCATCTATATTCCTTCTTCCCCTAATGCGCTGAGCACTGCTCAGACACATGGGAGGATCTAGTCTGTGAGCTCCATACAGTTGTAATTCTTATTCCTTCTGCATCTTACCCTTCTCTTATTTGTTTATCATTCCTTGATGTTTTACATCTTACCTAGACTGTAAACTCCTCGGGGCAAAAATCTCTGATTTGCCTGAAGAGTGTCAGTTACATGTATGGTACTATAAAAATAAATAAATAAATAAATAATAATAATAAAGGATGTATTCACAATGAGTGAGGCAGAAAAATGAATCCCCAAACTCATACATCTGACAGGTTATAGGCTCAAAGAGTTAGATAAGAGTTTGTTGCAGTTCTTCAAAAAACCAAACTTTTGGCAGTTTAGCCAAGAAGAAAATGAGTCTGACTATTCCTTTTCTTCTGGGTTTCATGTCTCAATGTTTGCTAAGCCTAGCTTTCAAAAGTCAGTTCCTGTCCCCTGCAAATAAGATCCACTGAAGAATGTATACACTTGTTAAAAATAATTCATATGTACACACAGAAAGTTACTCTGTGCTGCATTGCTTCCTGAAGATCTTATACTGCTTTCATTTAGCTGCACAGACAATGCTTTGAAGTTCCATATGAGTGCTAAGCATTATGTTAGAAACACTTTTTCACAAATGCATATGTTACAAAACTAGCAAAGTAATGGTTCACTATGGACATATGTTAATATTTGTCAAGGCTTTTTTTCTGTTACTGAGTTTTAAAACCTTTTTCTCATGGAATCATTTATGACTTTGAGGTTAATAATTCTATATTTTCATACTATACAAATAATAAATAATGTCTCCCTAATAAATGTTTACTTTTAAAATATGAAATAACTGAAGATTTCCTCAATAAATTATTTGAAAACTAGTTATACACAAAAGTAGCTTAATAAATGTTTGTTCCTCCCTTCATTATGAGACTTTTTAATAGTTCCCTGTATAATGACCTTACAGTCTAAGTGACTTTTTTTAGCTCTGGATCCGGTGATTTCAGGGGATGACGAAGTTCAAAATTCTATCTCCTTGAAATTTGTTTCCAGAATGTTAACTGCAAAGCAAGTTATATATAGCAGTAAATGCATGCTTAATTTGTGCAGAAATCATGGTGTGATGAATACAATTAAGAGCCTCGGAGGGAATAATTATATTACTGCATAAAGCTGGTGGATCTCAAATTGCTTGGTGCCTGGACTTTAAATTGGCCTGCGTTCCTGTTGTGAAAGTCATCCATAGTAGTAACAAAAGTGCAGTCAGAAATGGGGTAGTTTCAAAGTCATAAGTATATTTACTTGTCTATCTCCATTGTCAGGGGCTACAAACTAGAGCATCATCTAAAATCAAAAAACAACGTTGATTTAATTAAAATGTGTGAAAATCAGTTATGTAAATAAAATGCAATAAATATTAAGTGTACTTCAAACCACTGTTTCATGCAGAGAAAAATCTCACAGTAATTGCATTTTCAATCCGTATGTCCACAGCTAAAACCATTGGTCTAATGAAGCAGTCTTTACTCACATGAACAATCCTTGCTTGCACTCTCTCTCTCACTAATCTGTTGTAGGCATTAAATTCCATACATAACCAACACATACAACACAAATCCAGAGTTTAACCAATGTAAATTTTCCAGTGGCAGTCATTGGGATGTCTCACCTGAGTAAGGATTAATCATGTGATCAAGCAACACAGGACTGTTAAATTATATCAACAGTGAAACACAGCCGATCCGACTAGATTAAGGTCATGTGACTTAAAATAGTTTTACAATGACAATAGTTTTGCAGCATTGCATTCCTAACTGTTCAGTATATTTTTCTATACTATTGAGCATCTAGCAATTGGCTTACAGAAGGTTCATTTGACGCTGTGACCTAAAACAGAAAGGGCTGCTGCAGCCAATTTAAAGGTTTGAAGCTTTTAAATGTATTCCACAGTCAGTGCAGCATTTGGGACGCATTTTCTTGTACTTCTGCTGCATGGTAGGCTTGTCAACCACACTGCAAGAAACAAAAAAGTGTGTGGGTTGTGCTAGAAAAAACAACATATAAACAGTAACTGCTTTTAAGGTCAATAGATGTAAAATATTACCAAGGGAGTAGAAAAATCTGAAATGGTGATTATGATGTGAAAGGTACAGGCTAAGGGCATTATTTATAAACTGTGGCATAAGTTTCTTCATCCTGGGAAATATTTTACACAACTCAGACTTGGAAAACCAGGTGTTAATTATTATTGCCATTTTTTCTCTGATTGAATTTTTATGTGTCTAATGCATCAGCCATCTTGTTTTATGAAAGGATGCAAGCATAATTTTATTAGGTGTTCTTTGATTTTTGAAGTAATAGCATAGAACAGCATTTCTCAAACTGGGGTCTGCAGACCTCTGGGGGTCCTTGAAGGTACCCCAGGGGGTCCGCGGGCCCCGCTGATCAACTCCTCCTCTTCCCTCCCAGCGCCTCCTGCATGCTAAAAGTCCAGTGGCGCTTCGTACCTGCCCCAGCTCCATGCTGCTCCCAGAAGCGGCTGGCACATCCATGCAGCCCCTGGGAGGACAGGGGGTCTCCGTGCACTGCCCCTGCACTGAGCACTGAGTCCACAGCTCCCATTGGCCGGAAACTGCAGCCAATGGGAGCTACGGGGGCTGTGGGCAGGGGCAGAGCATAGAGATCCCCTCCCCCCTTGCCTAGGAGCCACTGCCAGAGGCATGTGCTGGTCACTTTGGGGAGTGGCCTGAGGAAACCGCTGCCCAGCCACAGCCCGCACCCCTCACTCCCTCCCGCTCCCCAACCCACTGCCCCAGCCTGGTGAAAGTGAGTGAGGGTGGGGGAGAGCAAGCAACGGAGGGAGAGGGGATGGAGTGAGCGGGGACATGGCCTCAGAGAAGGGTGTGGGGCAGAGGCTGAGCAGTGGGGCTTGAGGGTCCCTTAAAATTTTAAATCAAAATGGGAGTCCTCGGGTTTCTAAAGTTGCTGCCGATGATTGAGTTGTAAGGCTATATAGATACCAAGAGGTGTTGTATTAGTGACATCATGGTAACAATTAAATTAAAGCTTGAGTCCTTCTTGGTCTTATCTATTTTAGTGTTTTATACTGCTGTCCATCACCATAGCATCTGAGTACCTTCCATGTAAAATCAATAGCAATAGAGAAGTCCCCAATGGAGTCAGGCTGCTCTTGTCTTTCATGTAAAAATGTTTTATTATTGATTCATAGGGTTTTAGGATACAGTACTGGTCAGTACTGTGAGTATCATTCTCATGGTGGGAAGGCATTTTCAAAGAAGAGGTTAGTGCTGTAGCTGAAACCAAGATATAGTCTATGTCTCAGTTTTCCTAGACCGCACTTTTTATACCCTTATTCCAGCGAAGCATGAGTAACTGTAAGCTTGTAATTAGGCCATAGACGCCAATTCTCAGGAAGAGTCCTGTGATGGGTTGCCCCTGATGTGCCACCTGGAACTGGGGTACCACTGAGCCCCCCTGACCCACCAATCTGGGCTCTCTTTTCACTGTACTGCAGTGACCAGCCTGCCAAGCCCTCTCCCAGGCTCCAGCCTGCACTTTTACTAGCGCACATACAGGTAGGGACACAACCAGCTGCAGTTACATACAGACGCTGTGATCAGCTCTGCATGGGGAGGCTTCAGCTAAGGCACTTCCCAGCTACATGCCCCCACACACCCTGCCGGCGTATCAACCCAAAATTATACCATCTTGCATCTTCTCTGTGCAGCATAAGAAATTCACCCCCTTCCTTAATGTGAAGAGGAAATATACAACAGCTGTCTGCCCTGAGTTATGATTTCCACACACACTGGTTTTAGACAAAGCAAAAATAAATTTCTGTTAACTACTAAAGGTAGATTTTAAGTGACTATAAGGGATACCAAACAGATCAAAGCAGATTACCTAGCAAATAAACAAAACACACAAACTAATCTTAATATATTAAAGAGATTGGATATGAATAGCAAATTCTCACCCTAAACGATGATACAAGCAGACTGCAGATTCTTAAGGAGCAATCTGCACTAACTTACATCTTAAAACCCCCAAGTGTTTCATTCACAGGCTAAACATCCCTTTTCCAACACTTCCCCCCAGTTCTGTCTTTGTTCCTTCAGGTGTTTCCAGGAGTCTTCTTTGGGCAGGGAGTCAGTGAAGAACCACGATGATATCACTTCCGTTCTTTATATAGCTTTTGTATATGGAGGGAACCCTTTGTTCCAAAGCTTGGTTCCCACACCAGTCAGTGGAAAAACACTGGTATCCCAAAGTGGAGTCCAGCACCAGGTGACCTGGTCACATGTCCCTATAATGTTACAGCAGCCATAACTCGGAGGCTGTTCATAGGGTCCTCAGGAAGGCCCCCAGGTGGGAAATATGCTTCTTCTAAGGCCTGTTGTTCTCCCTAATGGTTCATTAACTTGAATGGCCTTCCCAGTCAGACATCTAGACTGAGTGTACATTCTTCCTAGTGGGCATTCCCTATGTCTAAATACACTTGTAATACAGATATATAGTCAATATTCCTAACTTCAGATACAAAATTGATACATGCATAGAAATATGATAATCATATTGAGTAAATCAGAACCTTTCCAATGACACCTCACATGACCTATCTTGCATAAAGTACATCAGTATTATGCCATACTCATATAATAATATCTCTGTGAAGAACATGGGGTGAAGTGTCACAAGTCCCATTTAAATATTTTGTATTTTCAAATAATAATGTTCTGCTGTGAAAATAAAGCATTTTGGGTTTAAGAAACAGCCATGTGGGACTTTCCCCTCTACATCAAGAATGACTGGTCAGAAACATTGGGGGAGTGTTTTTGTGTGTGTGTGAGTGAGAAAGAGAGAGAGAAGAGCTACCTTCTGCCACCTTTATGCCTCATACAGTCCCACAGAAATCAGAAGAGTAGTATTGTGCTGGGCCAGTGCTGACCTTTGCACCTGCCAATCAGTGCTTTGCTAGCCTTTAAGGGGAGGTTCCCTCACCAATGTTATTGTAAGAAAAATGTCTTTTAGGTATGCTGTGTTATCCTAAGAGCTGCCATAAACACACTGACATTACAGCAATTCATAATCCTTTCTTCATCCTTATTTGCTATTGGCATTGCAATGACACAGCCCCATCTTCAGCAGCACCCCTGTATCAGGGTGCAGTGTTGCCAGGGGTCCTCATCTCTGGCACCTCAAGTGGTCACTTCTTCAGCCCTGTCTCCCTCTGAACATTCTGTGGCTGGCCCTCTGGCCAAATCCTATAAAATGTCCCTCCCCTTTTGAGGTAACAGAAGGTTCAAAATAAATGCCCAAATTTATAATTCTTCTGCCCCTCTCAGGCTCCCTGTAAGCACTCTGCTTCTTTCCCCTGCATAGTTTCACTTATCTTGATTCTTCCCCAGCAGGATTCCTACACTGCTTTCCTTCTCCACTAGGGTGATAAGAGAGTAAGTGTGAAAAATTGGTATTAGTGGGAGAGAGACAGGGCTGAAGAAGTGACCACTGGGAAGGTGCCAGAGATGAGGACCTCTGGCAACACTGTGGGGTGCTCCTGAAGATGAGGCTGTGCCATTACAGTGGCGAAAACATGAGCAAATAGTCATCAATATAGTACAAAGCTCTGGATATTGGGCCTATCCCTGTACAATTGGGACATGTGGCCACCCTATTTTGAACAGACTCTGGTAGCTTCCCTTAGGGATCTCCCTGCTCCTGCAGGCCCTATCTCAGAGTTCCCCAATCTTCAGGTGCCAGCTCTGCTCCCTGTGAGTTTACTCGATTCCCTGTCCCCAAGGACTGTCTCCCTGGATAGCTGACCCTTTGTTCCATGAACCCACCCCAGTATTTAACTCTACTCTGATGGCTCAGCTCTCCAGACACAGCCATCCCCAAACTACTGAGCCTTCCCCTGCAAGACAGCCCTTTCTCCTCTGCAGTGTCTCATCAACTCAGTTCCCAACTCTATTTAAGCAGTCCATTCTCTGATCCTTCACAGCTGGGGTCAGTCTTTCTAATTAAGTTCCATCATGCCCAGCTGGGGTCCCTAATTAGCCCTATGTTGCTAGCTCACCAGTGAGGTTCAAGGATAGCTGCTAAGACATAGGCAGGACTGAGCCCAGCTTGTCACAAAGGGCCAGGCAGCCTGTGACCAGCAAGGTATAAAAAGTCTATTTTGTTTCAGTACACTGTGTTCGCACCTACTTTCTCTGTGGAATCTTTGTGCTAAAGGAGATGATCAGGCCCCAAGTATATTGTACTGTCCACCTTTATGCCCTCTCTCTCTTTCCGCATCTTCACAGAGGAAAAACCTTCAAACAAATTACAATCCTTAGAGATAGATGAATCAGGATTAGCATGTGCAACATCCATTTAATCACTGTTTTATTCAACACCTTCAAATGGATAAAGCGTGTTCCCGATGGGACTGCT
The DNA here is from genome assembly GCA_037349315.1 of Chelydra serpentina. Taxonomy (NCBI): domain Eukaryota; kingdom Metazoa; phylum Chordata; order Testudines; family Chelydridae; genus Chelydra; species Chelydra serpentina. The sequence goes on from JBAIAC010000004.1 coordinate 75,051,332, forward strand.
GGTATGGGAAAGCAAACAATGAACATCAGATATGCTGTTTTGCAGCCTAACACCACAAATATAACAGTGCAAGCAGCAAAGGATTCCATTTAAGATAAATGTGTTCACTATAATTTTCTACAAGTTCATAGTAATATTGATTTCCAAAGCCACTACCAACTACTCTTAATAATTCAAATCAACACAATATCTACTTTAAAATGTAGTATACATTTCTTCAGGTGATTTTCACTTACAAGTAGAAATGACTTTCACTGCACTTAAATATGTTTTCATTTTCTCAAAACTAGAATTCTTTTAAAACACGTATCTTAAGTGCACTGCTAAGATGTGTCTTTTCGTCAGTGCTGTAGTGTTCGCTGGATATCACTACAATGTAGTGCCAGCCCTCTTTCTTCCTGGATGGTATTTGCAATGCCCAGATGCTGAGCTATGGGAATTTCCTTTCCAGCAGTAGCATCTGGCTCATTGGCAGCTTCGGCTTGCTGTTCTGTTGGCTATACTGCAGTTGTCTTTAGGCTGTGAAATGATTAGGATACTGATGTGATCTTATTCACTGGGATGGCATTGCTTTTAGCTAACTTATGATTTCTCTTCTGTAGCATTTCCAAAAATAAGTAAATAAAAACAAAGTTTCTCACGAAGACCGCTACATGAGCTGGAAGTGATGGGAGAACAAATCCAGGGTACTTCTCCAAAGTTAAAGCAAATACAGTATGTTTTCCATGCCAACCTGGCAATTTGCTGCCAACAGGTTAGTAAAGATCTACAATTTTTATTTGAGATTCACGACTATAGCATACGATATTTCACTGAAGATGTTGGAAACTGACATTTTCACTTGTGAACACTATTTGTTCTACATGCAGATAGGATTCATTGTGTACATAGTGTAAATGCTGGTCCATTCCCTATGCCTTATCAATTAATAAAAAATTGCCCCACTTCCATCTTTACCATAAACCAAAGGCAATCCTTTCAACTTCAACAGGATCAGGCCCTTGATAGGCCAAATGCAAAATTATCAAATTCTATAAATTTTCCCCCCAACGTTTGCTCCAAGAGGGTAAGAGGAGATATGCAACTGTGCAACTTCATTTTTACTCCTTATTTCTTAGCAATATGTTTTCAAATTCATAGAGTTCAACTGCACAACATTTTATAAGGATACAGAGAGATTGAGATTTCAATCCACCAGAATTTAAGGGTGTTCAGAACTGAGGTTTTAGTTAATCACATTAAAAAGTTAGTGTCAAATGGTCTTCAAATCTGAGGTTATGTTTAGATCCTCTACAATGACTGGATGCTTGCTATCTTGTGATATTGTTCAAATTACCCAGCTGCCCAGCTATTTGTCTTTTATGATATGACATGCTTTAATCTAATAATAATGACATAGTGTAAAGCACTGCTTCTCCACCAGAGTCAAGAGTGGGCTTCTGGGGGGCTGCCAAGCATGGCCAGCATTAGACTCTCTAGGGCCCAGTGCAGAAAGTCAAAGCCCTGCAATAAGGGACTGCAGCCCAGAGTCCTGAGCCCCACCACCCAGGGCTGAAGCCGAAGCCTGAGCAACTTAGCTTTGCAGTGCCCCCTGTGGTGTGAGGCCTCAAGCAATTGCCCTACTTGCTACCCCTTAACACCAGCGTTGGCTTTTATATGCAGAAAAACAGTTGTGGCACAACTGGGCCATGGAGTTTTTATTGCATATTTGGGGGCAGAGAGGGCTCTGAAAGAAAAAGGCTGAGGACACCTGGTAAGCATCATTACATAATGCTCTTGGCTTTGTTTACTTGGAAGGAAATATCATACAGAAGTTTTGTTTTTTACAGAGATGTGCTTCCAGAATTCCTTAAAATCACTGGATTTTTGTAGGTAGAAAGACGGACCAATTACCCACAATGATTTATTTAGCAGGTAGCATTCATCTTACTTATCCAGACTTTCCTTAGTCATCTAAGCACACCTCAGCGATACAGAAAGGGATCCATTTATTAGCTGGATGAAAAGTTTTTGTGTATTATGGAAGCCAAAGCTCTTTCAAGAACTTTTCATTAAGATTCCCTGATTTGTTCTATGACTGTATACATTGCACTCCTTGTCCAGAGGTGAGCTATGTCACCACTGCTTTCTTACTTTTTAACTGATATTTTCTCTACAACTCACATAACCTCAGCAGCATTGTTTATTTCAGACCACCAGTTTACTTACATTTATTTACTTACATTTATTTATTTACAGTGTCTGAAAATTCCATGAGCCCACAGGCTATATTTCAGATAAAAATTGCTATCCATTCATGTATCCTCTATGTAATAAGGGAAAAGATGCAGCTGATATAAGTGAAGCAGATGGTAAAAGGTATCTGCTGACCAAACTGGAGCAGTGGGATTGAATTTGGGTAGGTCAGCTCATCTGTAATGATAATCTCAATTGTCATTACACACATCAATTGCTTTTGATGTTACTGTATGTCATGAAATGCCTAAGAGCCGTATGGCTTTCCTTGAAACATTTAACATAAAACTGCTGAGATACTGTAATATTTGCCTCACATTTTTGAATCAAGTTTGTAAATTCCCCTCCTTAAGAAATGTATGTATCTGGTGTTATTTTATTTTAAATTAAATATGCTTCCCTTTTGTAGAGATACAAGATTATTACTTGATATATATCCAGTTTGTCTGCTAATTTACGCAAGTACTGTATAATGATATTGCATTATTGTTATAAAGTTAATCAAGACTTTAATGGGACAGCTATTTTACTATCAAGGGGTTTTTTTCCCTTTTACTATAATGCATGTGTTCAATGAGCTGATTATGCAGTGACAATGAATTCACTGATTACAAACATATAACGATATCTATAATGTCTATATTTTAAAGAGAATGTTAAGGGGTGACTTGATCATAGTCTATAAGTAACTACATGAGAAACAAATATTTGATAATGGGCTCTTCAATCTAGCAGAGAAAGGTATAACATAATCCAATGACTGAAAATAGAAGCTAGAGAAATTCAGACTGGAAATAAGGCATAATTTTTTAACAGTGAGCGTAATTAACCATTGGAACAATTCACCAATGGTTGTGGTAGATTCTCCATCGCTGACAAATTTTAAATCACGATTGGATGTTTTTCTTAAAGATCTGCTGTAGGAATTATTTTGGGGAAATTCTATGGACTGCATTATGCAGGAGATCAGAATAGATGATCACAGTGGTCCCTTCCGGCCTTGAAATCTATGAATCTGTAATAGGTAGGAACTCCAGCTTTGTAAGTTTCATTTTAAAAGTGTGAAAGATGCTTTCACGTGGTAAAAAAAAAAAAGACAGTTGATATAGCAGGGTATGTTATAATCATGAGGTTGATTGCTGACCTTACTGTTTAGTACCTAATGAAGACATTTACATATGTGCAAAGTAAGTGCAAAGTGAATGTGTAACATTGCCAATCTGGTTTGATAGCATTGCACACTCACTTTGCACATGTGTAAAAGACCCAGAGTGACAGGGAGTGAGGAATCAGGCCTTTGATTTTTAAAAAAATGAAATTAGTTACTTAATTTCATGAGATTTTTCTTTCTGCTGATGTTTAATTTGGAACTGTGATTTATGGCTTTTTTCCTCTCAGAAAAAGGAGACAGGAGGTCACTTGAGTCAAGGAAAGAACACGAAAGAAAATACATACATTAAAATACATAATGGGAAGATAAACTCCCTAGGAGAAATTCCTATGCAAGTGAAGTCAATGAAAGTGTTATCATTGATTTCAATGAGTCAATTATTTAATTCCTGAGTTTATTAACAAACAAGGATTTGTTTTATGAAATGGGGATAATATTGTCAGTCAGCAACACAAGCTTCATGGTATATGCATTCTACATCCTTGAGCTTCTAGCCTCTCAAAAATATATATCTTCAGTGAAAACTCATGTTCTTCAGTTCCATTCATCTCACTATATACCTCAAATGTTTTAACAGCAGTCTGCCTACAAATCAATGGCAAGATAGGGTAAAAAATGGAGGGAAAAAAACAGAAAATATTCCACAACCAAAATCTGGATAACTCTGACTTCAGTCTCTGGAACTGTCTGATGACCTCCCGAGGTCCCTTCCAACCCTGAGATTCTATGATTCTATGATCACAGAAGTCTTTGTAACTCACTTTAAACATATTTTCATTTAAACATCTAATTTTAAAAAGCAGGAGGCGGAGTGTGGGGAAATTAAAATAATAAAACCAAAACCACATAACAAAAGCACTTTGATTTGAAAGAAAAACTGTATAATGAGTAGATTTTGCATTGACCAAGGGAACGTATGTGAATGCCTTTCCCTTGGACATTGATGGAAGAAAAATTGGGTAAAAAATTTAAAAAAATATATTCTTTTTTTTTTTTTGTATCTCTACATAGTGGTTTGGCATTTTCCTTCTGCTTATCCAATTCCCACTCTTGCTGCCATTCTGACTCTGCACCTGATCTCATCTAGGATGCAGAGGAGAAATTTACAAACAAGGTGCACTATACAACAGCCCTCTATCCCCTCCCATGACAAGGGATTATATAGAACCCAACTGCCCACCTTGTGCTGATTGCACAATTTTAATAATAGCTCACTGTAGATTTAAAGATCCTCAGTGGGCACTGTATGAAGCACTGAGTTCCACTGAGTTCCACAATATACAATGGCAAGGGCATATTGTATCAATACATCAGATGTGTAGAGAAGAGACTGTATGCCCTATATTACATATAGTAAACTATTTTTCCATTAAACATTGTTCTATAAAGCGACAGGCACAAGGACATAGGGAAAGACATGGTTCTTGCTCCAAGAAAATTACATGTTATTCTACATGTTCATCCCAAGGTGCATTTGTTACCTATGGAACACCTTTAATAATATTTTAGCAGCTTTGCAGGTACTGACAAAACACTGCATAAAAGGAAAAATTGTCTGAGAGCCAGAAGAGCCAATTTTACACTTGACATACTGTATGTGATAGTGGGAAGGATTGCTGTAGGCACACGAATTAGGATACTCAGGTTTTAGGATCATTCTTCCATTGCAGGTTCATTCTCCCCTCTCTCCCTTATGATGTCTTGAACATTCCCTCCAAAGTATTGCCTCTATATTTTACATCACCAAAGACATTGGGGAAGGTTCTAATTCCCCTTTTTTTTTAAAGAGCATTTCAGTGGGGGAGAAGGGCTGAACTGGCTCTCAGTGGCGCTATTTTGCTATGCAACTTGTTCTCTCAGTTTGGCAGCCAGCACGACCCTGTGCTGCTGTTCTTTAGAAGATGTTGTTTTAATGGACGTTACCCCTGTGAATTTGGCAAGGATTGCAAAAACAGCAAAGTTGAGGGAGATGCTGCTGCATCTTTTGGCAGTGGCACAGAATTTAAATTTACTATCCCGTGGTGCCACTTCTTCCTCTTTTATTATTACTACCATTGCTACAGAGGAAGTTGGTGTGGATCCATGGACCTAGCTCAAGTGGATTGCATGCCTGAGCTTGTCACGGCCCTAGGTGGAGCTAATAGAAATACTACAGTACATTTGTCATAGAGGCACTGAAACCTGAGAGGGATTCTGTAACACTTTTGTCTGTTCCTCCTTCTGTTCCTATCTTTGTTTTCAGGAACCTGTGCCTTTGGACTGAGCCTCCATTCTAAGAGCTCTTTGGATAGAAAAGGAAACTTATTTGGGAGGCATTATTTGCTCCCTTTTCCCCAGTTATAGCTTAGCCAGATCTCCACAATCTTCCTCTCCTCTTTTTCTGTCTTATTTTGGAAGTTCTCTCTCTAAATGGTATTTAGAATTTTTTTTTTTGCTAAATACCCAACATCCCCCTTTCCTTCTTCCACCCTTCCATCCACCTCCCTCTTCGTCAGACCAAAATACCACAGGATCTTTTGAAAATTAGACATGAGACTGTTCATTCAGTTAAATGCCTGATTTTCACTTGTAATTACTGTTGGTGCATGCAAACTGGGCATTTGTACTTGCAAATAGAGATTTAAGCATCTAATTGAGGTAGTTGCACACCTATCTACTTGAAAAGTCAAGCCTACAATGTTTATATTGCTCAGCAGTTGAATACTGTGGATTCATGGATCGTCCCACTTTCAAATTATACATTAAGAATTACATCCAGTCCTAACATGCTCTGCAGCTACAGAATCTACAAAAGGCTTGGAATATGGAGGCTGCTCTATATTCAAAAGAGATACTTCTTCCTGTGAAGCAAGCACACAGCAACGTTTGTGACTACCTGAGAGTTGCATGTCTCTTGGGGTAGACTTGTCTCATGCCATCTAGTATCAGCACCTAGTCTAGTCTACTGTCAGCACCATATTTCCTACTCCCGCCCCTTCTCCAATGTCCTAGCTGGAGTGTAGTCTTAAAATGGGCCCCCCACCTGAAACCTTTAGAAAGTAGGAACTCTTAGCCACATAGAGAAGAGGAGGCCACCCTATCAACCAGTAGAGGTTCTCACCAAACCAAAGCAAACTGCTATAAAAGCTCAGGTAGTGAAAAAGCATACTTCCAGGGCAGATTCTTATAGTTTTATTTTTGATGATGAAGGTGGCTTCTGAATAGGTCAACCTTACGATCAACTTAGATGTGAAGTCCTCTGGAGCGTACATGCCTCAGTAACCCATGTATACTGTGGCCTGAATAGTACTTTAACATGTATGAATATACATGCATGTTTTCAGACATATTATTATCAACTTTGGAAAAAGAAACAAAAGCTTACAAAGGTGAAATTTAAAAAAAAAATCAGCATGAGACATAAATATTTATAAAGGAGCAAAATAACCTTAGCTTTCTGTTCATTTTTGGCTGGCTCTACTCTTTTATTTCTCAATCCTTACCAATTTTGTTAACACAATTGTGAAGGTATTTTGTATGAGGGAGACCTCTATTCTCTCACTTTGAATGGTTTCAGCAAATAGCGGTTCTTTGTATCTACCCAGAAGATTTATTCACACCTTTCCAATGGGCCCTTTATTGTGTATGTGTAATCCTTTTTCTGGTGTCCCTTGCACACAGGGCCAAACTGCTTCACAAATAGAGCAACACAATGCAAAAAGAGCAAGAAGAAATTTATGCAAGGCAGATATGGCTCGCTGGATTAAAAAACCGAGGAATTTTCCAGGGAAGTATCTGGTTGTGTGTAAGACTCAATATGTGGGCAGAAGATTTGGAAAACAGGAGAAGAAAAGCATGGTAGAATGATGCCAAACAGAAGCGAAAACTTGAGATATGATATTGAAGTTGGTAAGTAGCTAAAAAGGCTAGTATTTGACTCAGGATACAGCCTGCACAGAGGTATGAGAAGTATTAAGACCTTTTCTCTCTCATGTCCTTCCTGGGTTACCAGACCTTTGATACACTTGTTTTCTTCCCACCTGAAACTGGTCAGAGTAATATGGGCAACGGAAAGAACCTTGTTCAATTCCCATCAACATGCCAGCCACAACAGCTGATGTGGTAAAGTAATGGTAGCAATTTGCTCCTGGAATATTCCCCCCTCCTGAATTCACAGAGTACTGTACTTCCCAAGAAGAGTAAGCTGTCTGATATATTGGATCACCTCCACTAAAATAGCAGCAGAATCAATCTAGGAAATTACAGAACAGCAAGTTTAACTTCAACAGCTAGTAAATTGCTAGAACATTTATTAAAGCAGTCAATTTGTAAACACCTAGAGGAAAGCAAGGTGATAAATAGTAGGCAACATGTAGTAGCTGCAAATAAATCATTCCAAACTAACTTAATTTCTTGCTTTGATAAGGCTTGGTGAATTAAGGAAATATTGTGAACACACAATAGATCTCAAATTCAGTACAGTATTTGATCATATATATATATATATTGATACAGCATGGCCAGAAGGCAGCAGGAGAGTGATCTAGGATGAGGAGAAGCCTTTTTCCCTGTAGATTAATTAAAAGCACCTGAAACCAATTAGAGCACCTGAAGCCAGTCACCTGATAAAATCCCCCTGCTTCAATCAGCCAGAGGAGGAGTTGGAGCAGAGTGAGGAGGAGTTGGAGCAGAGTGGTTTGGTGGTGGAGCAGAGAGCAGTTTGGAGAAGTGAAGCAGAGTGGATTGGTGGTGGAACAAAGAGCAGTTCGGAGGAAAGCAGAGGAGAGTTTTGAGAAGTGCTGCAGCGGGCTAAGAAGACCAAGATCCTAGGTAAAGGGACACCTGGCTTGTGCAGAGGGAAGGCAGGAAGCCCCACAAGCTAAAGGTCAGGAGAGGGAAGTAGCCCAGGGGAAAGAATCACTGGTACAAGTTTAAGTGTAGTAGCCGTGTTAGTCTGTGTCAGCAAAATGAAAATAAGAAAGAAAAACTTGTAGCACCTTAGAGACTAACAAATTTATTTCAGCATAAGCTTTCGTGGGTTAATACCCACTTCATCGGATGCATGGAATGAAACACACTGCATACAGACATTTATACAGTCAGAGAAACATGATGGTCCAGGTGTATAGACCAATCTTAAGAGGCTAATTAGTTGAGAGGAAACATGACAGCAGGGGAAGAAAAAGCTTTTGAAGTGATAAACAAGATGGTCACACAGGTGTGAATGAGGATCGTTAACTTAAGGGAAATAGATTCAATTAACATAATGGCCGAGCCATTCCAAATCTCGATTTAATCTGGAGGCAACGCAATCTAGTTTGCATATCAATTCGAGTTCAATAGTTTCTCTTTGAAGTCTGCTTTTGGAGTTAATCTGTCGCAACACTGCTATCCTCAAATCTGTCACTGAGTGATCAGGGAGGTTGAAGTGTTCACCTACTGGTTTTTGAATGTTATGATTCCTGATGTCAGATTTATGTCCATTTATTCTTTTGCGTAGAGACTGTCCGGTTTGGCCAATGTACATGGCAGAGGGGCATTGCTGGCACATGATGGCATATATCACATTGGTAGATGTGCAGGTGAATGAGCCCCTGATGGCGTGGCGGATGTGATTAGGCCCTGTGATGGTATCACTTGAATCGATATGTTGACAGAGTTGGCATCGGGCTTTGTTGCAAGGATAGGTTCCTGGGTTGGTGTTTTTGTTGTATGGTGTGTGGTTGCTGGTGAGTATTTGCTTCAGGTTGGGGGGCTGTCTGTAAGCAAGGATTGGTCTGTCCCCCAAGATCTGTGAGAGTGAGGGATCATCTTTTAGGATAGGTTGTAGATCTTTGATATTGCGCTGGAGAGGTTTTAGTTGGGGGCTAAAGGTGACGGCTAGTGGTGTTCTGTTATTTTCTTTTTTGGGCCTGTCTTGTAGTAGGTGACTCCTTTTGGGCCTGTCTTGTAGTAGGTGACATCCGATGAAGTGGGTATTAACCCACGAAAGCTTATGCTGAAATAAATTTGTTAGTCTCTAAGGTGCTACAAGTTTTTCTTTCTTATTTTCGTTTTACTGGTACAAGTGGTTCACCTGCTATCATAGGGCCCCTGGGCTGGGACCCAGAGTAGAGGGCGGGCCCGGGTCCCTCCCTCTCCACTCCCCTTCCCTGGGATACTAGTAGGATAGCTGTTACCCCAGTTCAGGGGCAAGAAATGGCACCCTGAAACCCACCCCCCACAAGAAGAGAAAGTGCAGGACCCATCATAGTAGTGCCGGCAATTTGCCACAATATATAGATATTATACTATATAATAATTCATATGGAAACTAAAGAAGTGTGTAGGAAATACTATACTATGAATACAAAAGATGGACACACGGAATCGTTATCACAGTTTTATGTCAAGATGGAAGGAGTACCAAGCAGCATCCAAATGCTACCCCAGCTGAACTGACCAAAAAGTATTTTCACCTGAACACAAAGCAAAACACTATCCTGATTCAAAAGTTTTCTCCCCAGCCGGAGAAGAAAGTTCCATAATTCAGACTTGTAAGACAGAAGCGAAATCAACTCATGCACATATTCCACACAGCACCAGCATACAGAGAGCTCCATTTCTGCCAGTGCTCCTGCTTTATTCACCACCACCGCATGCACCGAATTTAGCTGATTGCTTTCACATTGCACCAGATCAGAGAGCTCAGTAATAACCAGCATCAGTCTCTCTGTTGATTGGCTATGCTTTCACGTGGCTTGACTACCAGGCTTTGCTGCAAGCTGCTTTCCACAGCTCTAATTAAGATATCAGAGATATACAAATTAGGGCTGTCAAGCGATTAAAAAAATTAATCGTGATTAATTGCGGAATTAATTGTGCTGTTAAACAATAATATAATACCATTTATTTAAATATTTTGGGTGTTTTCTACATTTTCAAATATATTGATTTCTATTATAACACAGAGTACAAAGTATACAGTGCTCACTTTATATGTATTTTTGATTACAAATGTTTGCACTGTAAAAACAACAACAAAAGAAATAGTATTTTTCAATTCCCCCATTGCAAATACTGTAGTGCAATCTCTTTATAATTAAATAGTGAAAATTATAATTTACAAATGTAGAATTATCTAAGTCAAACCTGCATTCAAAAATAAAACAGTGTAAAACTTTAAAGCCTACAAGTCCACTCAGTCCTACTTCTTGTTCAGCCAATCGCGAAGACAAACAAGTTTGTTTACATTTGCAAGAGATAATGCTGCCCACTTCTTGTTCCCAATGTCACCTAAAAGTGAGAACAGGCTTTCACATGGCACGTTTGTAGCCAGCATTACAAGGTATTTACGTGCCAGATATGCTAAACATCCGTATGCCCCTTCATGCTTCAACCACCATTCCAGAAGACATGTATCCATGCTGATTACTGGTTCTGCTGGATAACTATCCAAAGCAGTGTGGACAGATGCATGTTCATTTTCAACATCTGAGTCAGATGCCACCAGCAGAAGGCTGATTTTCTTTTTGGTGGTTTGGATTCTACAGTTTCTGCATCACAGTGTTGCTCTTTAAGACTTGTGAAAGCATGCTCCACACCTCGTACCTGTCAGATTTTGGAAGGCACTTCAGATTCTTAAATCTTGGGTCAAGTGCCGTAGCTATTTTTAGAAATCTCACACTGGTACCTTCTTTGAGTTTTGTCAGTTCTGCAGTGAATGTGTTCTTAAAACAAATAACATGTGCTGGGTCATCATCTGAGACTGCAATAACATGAAATACATGGCAGAATGTGGGTAAAATAGAGCAGGAGACATACAATTCTCCCCCAAAGAGTTCAGTCACAAATTTAATTAACGTATTCTTTTTTTAATGAGCGTCATCAGCATGGAAGCAGTGGACAGGATACTGGGCTGGATGGACCTTTGGCCTGACCCAGTACGGCCATTCTTAAGTTCTTATGTCTTCTGGAATGATGGCCAAAGCATGAAGGGGCATACGAATGTTTAGCATATCTGGCATGTAAATTCCTCATAATGCCGGCTACAAAAGTGCCATGTGAATACCTGTTCTCACTTTCAGTGACGTAAATAAGAAGCAGGCAGAAGTATCTCCCATAAATGTAAACAAACTTGTTTGTCTTAGCAACTGGCTGAACAAGAAATAGGAATGAGTGGACTTGTATGTGCTGAAATTTTACATTGTTTTGTTTTTGAGTGCAGTTATGTAACAAAAATTTCCACATTTGTAAATTGTACTTTCATGGTAAAGAGATAGCACTACAGTACTTGTATGAGGTAAATTGAAAAATACTCTCTTTGTTTATCATTTTTAGAGTGCAAATATTAGTAATCAATAATAATAATATAAAGTGAGCAGTGTACACTTTATATTCTGTGTTGTAATTGAAATAAATATATTTGAAAATGTAGAAAAACATCAAAAATATTTAATACATTTCACTTGGTATTTTATTGCTTACCAGAGCAATTAAAACTGCAATTAATTGTGATTAATTTTTTTAATGGCAAATTTTTTTTGAGTTAATCGTGTGAGTTATCTGCATTTATTCAACAGCCCTAATAAAAATCTGTTTATGAAATCATGTAAGTGGGTTTTAAATTTCTAATATGGTTTTTAAAGGATGTGGTGTTTCTGTGGTGGTTGTTTACTAAAGATTAAAGCAATGTTCACCTGGTAATTATAAAAATTTCAAAATGTTATCATTAATACAACTACTCTACCATCTCTGCATCCTCTGCCCAAAACACACTTCTCACAACCACACATAAATTGCATTCCATCATACATCGGAAAAAACAATTAAACCTCTCCAGCAAACTCCTAACAGATACCATTGCTTTGGTTATGAGAATGCTGTATGTATGTCTGTATATAAGAGAATAATCAATTAATAGATAAGGTAACAGTAGGTGGCACTCAAGAATATGTGATATCGTTGATGGGTTTTTTAAGACCAATAAAACTTATTTTTGTGCGCTACAAATGGCTTCCTTTGTGCTGCCATTTATATCAGCTCTTAACATTTTTGATAGTTATCAAATTATTTTAATGGCTTCTGGGTATTCATGGTTTTGGATAGGAACCATGTCTTTATCTATATTGTTTCATACAGCACCAAGGACACTTAGGGTACGTCTATACTTACGCGTCCGGTCGGAGGCGCGGGATCGATGTTCTGGGTTCGATTTATCGCGTCTTGTCTAGACGCGATAAATCGAACCAGGAAGTGCTCCGCCGTCGACGCTGGTAATCCAGCTCGACGAATGGAGTAGGCGGAGTCGATGGGGGAGCCTGCGCGCTGTGTGTGGACCCCGGATAAGTGCTTTTTCATTCGAACTAAGGTAGTTCGACTTCAGCTACGTGAATAACGTAGCTGAAGTCGAGTATCTTAGTTCGAATTTCGGGGCTAGTGTAGACCAGCCCTTAGTAAATAATAAATAAGAATAATGGGAGATGTTTTACAGCACCCTGTTTTCTGCACGCTCAACTTGCTTTCAAGCAATTCCCCAGTGCATGCCTGTTGGTGTTTATGACACTAAACAGCTTATTTGCATGCATCCAGAGTTTTGCACACAACAGTGGACTTTTGAAAATCTGATGAACAATAGTCTGTGTTTTCACTTAAAAGAGTGGGGCCCATCTATAGTCCTTCTGAATTACACTGCAGCATATATGAAATATCCAAAACACTGAAAAGATGTAAACGTTCCTTTATTGTTCAAGATATTTTGTAGTCAGGCCATTCAATCACATTTTATATTAAATAAATTAGCCCTCGTATGTTATACCCATTACCAAGATTCATCTTGTGATGTTAGTGTAGTTAAGTTGCCAATAGCTGCTCTCACTGTGTAGGAGGTTATTAGGACCTAGCAAGCAAATAAACAACCTGGCAATGGTTTCAGCATACAATGCAAAGGTTTGCAAGACTTGTAGCTCCCTTATAATGGTCAGAGCACAATTCTGCAACCCTTAATATATATATCAATATTTAAAATAACTGTCCCAGGACAATTCATCAAACAAACCAAAGGGCAAGGGGATGCTGAGCATATCCTGGATAATGTTTAAGATTTTGATGTGAATATCTCAATTTTCAGGCCTCAATAGGCTGAAAGAGTTCATTTCAACAGCCAGAAGCTATGCAGAAACCATTACATACAGCATCCTCTTGAGGCACGCATACTGTCTGCAATTAACCCTCCCATTCCCACGTCTTCTCATAATTTCCACCACCTGGTAGCTCCATGGACTCTCTCCCCATTGGAGAATGGTGGGGGGAGAATGGACATCTCCCCCTATCTTTAGCCTCATCACAGATTAATCAATGGGTGTTCACATAGTGGGGTATTCTCCCCACCAAATTAATCCCCCCCCCCCAAAATGATTTTCTCACCCTCCTCTCCAATTTACAGAGTGCAATAAATTGTCCATTACAGGCAACTCCTGAGTAGTAATAAAGCTGCTGTCCTGTCCCCACAAACCTCTAAAGACCCTGCTGGAGATGCCCCCCTACTGCCTACTTAACACCGCTACCGCCATCCAGAAGGCACAGAGCTTTTAAAAAAAATATTAGGCAAATAACAAAACACAGATTGGCCAGGAATTAGGCAGGTCTGCTTCATGCTCTGCACTGTTACTCTTAGTGGTACCCAAGAGGCCAACACTGCAGAGAAAAAAACCCCTCCAGCGGCACAGTTTCTAAGGTATTAACCTAGACTGTAACCACCCAGGATGGGTTTGCAAAACTCCTGCCCAGATTAGGATTGTTGGAAGCTGTGCCTTCCTTACACAGAGTAGTGCTTATTTAGTCATGCTAGCAGTCCTCTTTCTTTTTCAGCATGGTATTTAAGCATATGCCTAACTTCAAGCATGTGATGTGACTATTTGCATGCTTAAAGCTAGGCACATGCTTAAAAAATTTGCTAAATCAGGGACTTAGCAAATACTGGTGTAAAAGTTGCAGACTAAGGCTTTATTAAATAAACAAATTTACATTAAGATTAACTAGGACTAGCAGTTTTTTTAGTCAGTAGCCAAACAGAATTCCACTGAGTGAGTACTGTGACTTGAACAAGTCAATAAGCATAACAGGCCCAGCTGCCAACTTTTGTGCACTTTATGTGACAGAGATGCAAATTATTTTAAAATATTGGAATTTGTTTTGCATATTTTCAAATAATGACATTCAGTTTAAGGTCAAAATGGCCTTCCCCAAGCAGTGATGGGAGTAGAACATGGAGATGCACAAAACTTTTCAGGGGTTGCAGGTGAGTGAGTGCTGAAGGGTGTCAGTGAGGGCTAAGGTAAGTTGATTTGTGGGGGTACCTGGGAAAATGATGGTGGTAGCTGTGGGCTGTCGGGTAGCTGTGGGAGAAGGTGAGTTTGATAGGATGTCTGGAGGGGAAGATGGGGATAGCTGTCTTTGTGGAAGTGTCCAGGAAGGTAGCTGGGAGGTGACGGACTGAGGTGAGCTGGGGATAGCTAAGTGTCCAGGGGAGAGCTGGGTGCAGCGGGAGCAAGGGTAGCTACATTTGTGGGGCTGTCTGGAGGATGTAGCTGGGTAACCTGGGGGAGAATTTGGGGACAGCTAGATTTGGGGGGGTTTCCAGGAGGAAGAAGGTTTGTGGGAGCTGGAGGGGTGTGGAAGATAAGAGCAGCTGGTTGTGCATGGGGGAACAGAATGGAATGGACTTTCTTGGGAGAGTGGGAGATTGGCTGAGTGCTCAAGGATGAGGAGGAGCCTGCAACCATTACTTGGATCTTCTCAGCTTCTATTCTTGCCTCTTCTTGCTATTGCCATCGCTTGCCTGCTCCTTGTCTGCTCAGACCCAGCAGGTGAAATTGAGAAAGAGGCCTTTTGGCTGCCTGCTCACCTGACACTGCAATTCCAGCTCTTCCTGTAGCCCAATTGAAGCATGGTCTGCACTACAATGTTAGAGTGATGCAAGGCAGCTTAGGTCAACCTGGTAGTGCATGTGTCTACACTTAAATTTGTCTCCCACTGATGCAGGTGCCCTGTTACACCAAAATAGTAATGCCATCCACCCAAGCAGCACTGAGCCATGGTCAATGTACTTAGGTCAACACAGTGGGAATGTAGATACTGTGTTACTTATGTCAATCCTAACTGTCCTACAGTCGCTGTCCCACAATGCCCCCAGGTTACCCAGCTACTGCCCTGGTCATCACAGAGGGGTCACAGAGCCAGGAAGCCTCCCCCTGACTTTAAAGCTGCACCAATTTTTGAAATTCCTTTTCCTAATTGCCTGGCTTGGTGAGCACACCTATCAGCTCTCCCTTGTTGAGTGTAGCTGTGCAGCTAACCGTGACAACTACACACTCCAGATATGCTCCTTCCTGGAGTAGAAAGGAGATATTGGCAGGCACAGATTTGCACCAGCTGTATAAACATCGACATCTACTAATTGCTGATTGCTCAGGGGATGCAAGAGAAGGGATACCAGAGGGATCAACAGCAGTGCCACGTGAAAGCCAAGAAGCTATGGCAGGAATACCAGAAGGCCAGTGTAGCCCACAACCAAGACAGTGTTGAGCCACAGACTGTCTGGTTTTACAATAAACTGCATGCCATACCCACTGGAGACCCCACCATCACCCTGCTCACCAACATGGATATCTCCAAGGAGCCATGAACAGCAAGGAGAAGGAGGTGGATGAGGAAAAGGAAAAGGAGTATGGGGGACAGGTAACAGGGGGATCCAGCTGCGCAGTGAGCCAGTTTATTTTTTTTTATTTCACTACAGCCCAGCCAGTCATGCCGGTCAATCACAGGTGAGCTTGGTGCAGGGGAAGGAACCCTAACCTAATGTGTAGATGCATTTTCATTTACAGGGCTGCCTCCCCCCTCCCCCCCAGAAGAAAAAGTAGGAGAAAACACATTAACCAAGAGGGGAAATATAAAGTACAGTACAGTAGCTTCATGCAGAAAGTCATTTTGCATGATTATATAGAGAACCTCATGGTAAAAGCTGAGATATTAAAAACACCTTTCATTAGATTTTTCAATTCACTTTTATCTTTAAAGGTCTGCTTTCTTCCCCTAGGACACTTTACAAAAAGTTCAGCTACTACACATCCAAAATTGTGCTTATTTGGAAACGAGCTTGTGAAAGTTTCAAAAGGCTTGTGTGGTGCAATGGAAGCAAAGTTAGGAATAAATTCCTTATGGTATCCTGCCAACCCTAGAATAAAAATAATAAATGGTGATTTGCCAATCTCCTAGAACTGGAAGGACCTGTCAAGGTCATCAAGTCCAGTCCCCTACCTTCACTAGCAGGACCAAGTACTGTCCTCTGACAAATTCTTTTGCCCCAGATTGCCCCCTTAAGGATTGAACTTACAACCCTGGGTTTAGAAGGCCAATGCTCAAACCACTGAGCTATCCCTCCCCCCGATGAAATGATCGTAAAGAAATTATGTCAGTGTTCTTAGGCAATTCTCAGCTTGTATCCACCTTTTGCTGGGCTGGTGGCCTGCCTCTTTGCAGTAAGGAAATACTTAAAAAGGAAACCTCTGTGATCACCAGTTGCACCTGTGTTGGACTGGACTTTAATCCTGCCTATTTGATAATCTGCAAAAACTCATCCAGGTGCTCCAGGCTTTCCTTTTGAATTTCAGATGCTAAGGAAATATCATCCACATACTGAAACAAAACAGAAGGTTTGGAAAACCTAGACAAAACCTCATCTGCCCATGAAATATCACAGGACTGTTTTGAAATCTCTGGAAAGGGACTGTGAAGGCAGATTCAATGCCTTCAAACATAAATGCTAGATGATATTGACTTTCCTTAGCAACTGGTAACAACCAATAATCATTTGAAACATCAATGGTGGAAAACCACTCCGCTTTGGGATCAACCGATTTAATCATGTCAGGCATCTTGGCCACTGTGGTGGCACAGACCAGTGTGGCTTGGTTTAATCTTCAATAATCAATAATAAGGGACCACAACCCATCTGGTTTTTGCTCTGGCCAAATTGGGGAATTACATTCTGAAGTACATTTATGAATGATTCCTTCTTGCAGCAGAGACTTAATAGTGCTAGAAATATAAGGTCTGGCTTACTGGGATACTGTTTCTGTGTGGAAAAATCTCTGCCTATGATCACAATAGTCACTTCCATCCTTCCACACTCACGCTTGTGCTTAGCAAAAGCATCTATATGTTTAGTCACTGCAGATCTGCCCTTCCTTCTTCAATGTTATCTAGATTATAACTCTCAGGCTTCTCCATTGTTGACACCATATCACATGCAGAAATAACAAAAGCTGATTGTCCAATGCCTGTGTTGTGGTTACACATAACATGTAGCTGGTTAGATCTATAATTTTTAAACAAGAAATCTACTTCCAGTAAATTATATGGCTCCTCAAGATGTGCAAGTGCAAATACATGTGTTCTGTACATATTTTCTATCTATCTGGTCAAGACAGCATAACTGTGACCTGGTTACTTGCAAATGGTGCCAATAACTTTGGTTTTCCTGATGACAAGGGGGAAATTCTGAATCCTTATCCATTAAGTATGGTGATTGTTGCCCTGATATCAATAATAAATTGAAAATGATGGTCCCTCACCATTGCTGATTATGTGGGTCTCCCATTTGCAACCTTGCCCAGAGGGGCTACGGTGTGGCACGGAGCCTGTTGGCATCATGCTGTCTGGTCTTGTAGGTACTGGTTCTGTCCACCCTTCTTGATTCTCACACTCCATGAATGGTCTTGAGGTCCAGGATAGGGTGGTAGCAGCCACAATGGGTTGGGAAGGGGTAATCTGGCAATCCAAAATCATAGAGTTCATTTGATGCTGTATGTCATGCATATCAAGCTTATGGGCTTCCAGGGAGGTTTTCCTATTAGATGATCGTTTTTTTAATGATCATGTCCATTTAGGATTGGAGGTGGATGGCTTGGGTTTTTTTGGTAGGGGTGATAATAGTTGGTTTCAAGTAGGGGTTGTCTCCTACCTGTGGTTGATGAAGATAGCAGAGAACATACCATAGGGACATATGCCCCTTCATTAGGGTTTCTTTGGCTGTTATATCATGGAAATTGTGTTTGGCATAGAACCTTTGGGTCTGATGGTTGGATAAATTTAAGGGACATCTTGGAATGGTCTCTTGACTTTGCCTGATATCTTGTGGGCCTTCCACTTTTACTATGGGCCCAGATGATACTCCCTGAACAGCAGATACAGGAGTGTTATCTCGTTTGGACCCACCTTGTCGGGTTCAAATGTAACTGTAAGTTTTAGACAACACATATAAGATGTCTGGGAGAGTACTTTTGGGATAAACATGCATTATGACCTTCTCTTGAACTACGGGGAGTAAGTTATTTACTAATAAATTAAAATATTGAGGTTAAGTTTCATCTCATTGTGCTTCCAGGCTGCACAATACCTATTATGAAATTTGTTGGGGGCATTCCCTCATGCTGCCTCATGTTGGCTACCAAGGTAACCCCTGCCTGACCTGGATGCATATTTTGCTCTGACAGGCTATACTGTCTTTAAATTATTTTTCCTATGCTTGGAATTCTGGAGGTACTGTATTCCACAAAGCCCAATTCATGGTTAACTCTTACCAAATTCTCTTCCTCCAACTGAAACACCTTCATTACAGTTTCTAAATGCATTGTATGTGCTGCAACTGGATCTCCTTTCTTCATTGGGCCTACTGTCTTTGCAATTGCACCTAGTTTAAACTGGTTTTCTCAAACTGATCAGAATGTGAATGTAAAGGAAGGTATAATTTTCTTAATCATAGAAGCAAGATGATTTTCTATGGGTACTACAAAACTTACAAAGCTACTAGAGCAGCTTTTGGAAATCTATTTTTCTATTGAAAATAACCATGTAGATTATATGATAAATATTTCAGTTGTTATCATGTACCTTTCATCATATAAACTGTCATAATAATTGCTACACAAATTCTTTCCTTTAGAATTGTATATAAGGAAGACATACCCATGTAACCATCTTGTAATTATATTGTATTTACCATGCAATTACATAGTGAATAAGCTGTGAAATGAAAATCATTACATAGGTGCTTGCATTGTGGAACCTATTCCATCCAAATTTGACACATCAAACTGCAGGAGAGGCCAACACACCTCAAGCATTATAAAGATGTCAGCTGCATAGCAGGATCTGTAGCAAGGAAAGCACGCAACAGAGCCTTCTCAAACAAACTCTCCATGTGAAGTCATTATAGCTTGGCAATACTGTAACTGTAATTAACAGACATGGTAACAAAACAGTGAAACCCAAAGGGAGAACGTCATTATATAGTAAAGACATCAACAAACTATCCTATCTATAGAAACACAGATTATTATTATTTGATGCGGTGGTCTCCTGAACTAAAATGTTTTCAGTTTAAAAGATTGAAGATAAGGGATTAGCATTTCAATAATAAACTACTGAAAATGTACATTGTTGTTGCCCATGAGCCACATGCTCTGTAGGGCCATGATCAAGAGAAGAATTTAGGTATATGCTTAACTTTAAACATGTGAGTAATCTACTCAAATCAAAGGAATTACTGATATGCTCAAGGATAAGCACATGTTTAAGTGGCTTTGCTGAATCAAGGTCTAGATGAATAGAGGACTTCAAATCTCCTATGCTTAGTCTGCCAGCACTAAACTCAGTTTAAAGCACACTTTAAAAGAGAGAGATTTAATAGCTAACAACAAACCAATTTAGGTAGTAATTCATCTTCTCCCCACACTTCCACATAGCTATTATAAACAGAATTTTTGTTTGGGCTTTTTTAAGACGAACCTCAAAAATTATTCCATAGTTTTTCAAAATATAAGTAACTCCAGTAGAGCCATTAACACAAATGCTTTGGTCCACATTCTGCCTCCCTCATTTGGGTTGAATAGTTAACTCCATTTGGGCCGGATGCTAAGACTACTGACGTCAACATCAGTCTTTGCATTAACTTCAATAGGCTTTTGATCAGGCCCTCTTTAAGAAATCAATGGAATCACTTGTTGAGTACTACTTGGCATGAGTCAGAGTCGTAGAATCTGACCCTTTATGAGCTACCTTCAGAAGAATTTGTTCCAGTCTATTTTTAACATTTAGACAGAGTTGATGCTGGCACTTGAAAAAAAAAGTATCTAACATAATGCATTATAATGTGGATTCTATCAAATACTGTATTATTAACATATAGCAATCTTATTTATTCAAGTAAATCCATTTATATATAAAAATCTGATATTTGCCTTTTAAAAAATTTAACAGGCATAAGTGCCCATAAATCAGTTATGACAATCATTGTTAAAGCAATCAATAGTAAGGAATATGCATTAATTCAAATAATATTGATAGCCACATGAACCTGCATCATTCTTCTGTGAAATAAGAAAAATGAGACATCTTCTTAAAATCAATATTTTCCTTTTTACGTCATTCATTGGAAGAGTTTCAATAAATACATTACTTTGTACCTTATGTGTCAGTGGTCTTCTAAATGTAGAGGTATCTTAGAAATATATTAAAGTAAAGCAAAGGAAAGAAAGTCATCAAAGCAATGAACTGCTAAAAAGCTTACATTCATCCACTGTATTGTGGGGATCAATCTGAGCTAAAATATGTATGTGCAGCATTACTGGTTGGATATATTATTTATAACTCAGACCTCAATAAGGGATGTTTGAACAGTATCTTTGTTCTGAAGTTAAAGAGCAATGGGGACAACAACAAAAACTCAGTAGTACCCTTATCTGTCCTTGGCCCTTGTGAGCAGAAAAGTTATGCAGGTGTGCAGTCTAAGGTAAAACTACAAGATATGGAATTACAACATCCATTCATCACGAAAGAAACATTTTAATTGGTTATAGGTGGAAAATATCTACTTGACAGTCAGTTTCTCACTTTTCACATAAGTGCTTTGCTGCTTGGATGCCTAATCTTGTTTAGTATAGGGAAAGTAATTTGACATGAAAGTACCTCGATGGCTGCCGAAAATTAATTGCCAATTAAAAAAGAAAAATGTTTGTGCTACTCTATAAACAAGCCAACATATAAACCTTTCAGTCTCGTTGCTTTATTTATGTCTTTGTAGATCTGGTTTCAAGCTATTTGCATACAATTTACAAATTCATATTATAATTCTCTAGCATATTTATGTTTTTATAGTTGTATATATTTTACCTCTATGAAAAATATTTATTTGTGTGTGCTTCTGTTGCTTATTATTTAACAAAAACATTTCATTACATTTGATAGTTTATGGCTCTTCTTTAGAATGAGGCATTTTTATTTCAAGGCTCGAGAAGAGGGTGATTTCTTTTCCCACTACAAGCAAAAAAACAAACACTCCCCTCCCCATGGACTTGTCTCTAACTTTTCATAGCTTACATTGACTGCTTTCATGTGAGAATGAATACCTCAATGAGTCCAAGTATAAAGGTTAATCTGAGTGGAAAGTGAAGGCTTTAATGGGATTGTAAAGCTTAAGGACTCCATTCACCACTAAAAAGGTTTCTGAAAGTTGCAAGCTATGGAAGTTTCATAGGTTTCCATATATTGGCCCCTTAGATTCAAAAACATATCCAAATGACATCACTGATTCTTTCTGTAGAATTGAACATGACCTTCCATTTCCCCTCCCACCAACCCGTTTTCTACACACATCAGGTAGATATTGTGGATTAAACTTATCTGCATGTGGCCACTAATAATTATATCTAGGGTGGATTAATGAAGATGCTAAATTCAAAACAGTTGCTGAGTATCAGCAGAGTTTTAAAGCTTGCATGGCTTTTAAGCAGCAACATAAATATAAGTATATTAAATGAAAAAAATATTGAGTATATTCTCATTCGGAAGGACTCAGAGTGCGCGATTTCAACTTTTATTAATAAAGAAATGGGAATATCTATGTTTGTGCATGGCTGGCCTTAAAAATTATTATTCAGACATCATGCTTTAATGAACATATACTTCCATAGGATTGGAAAGGGAGATGGATAAATAGCCCTCTGCCTCCAACTGCCTTTCCAAAGCCCAAATTTATGAAAGTATCTTCTTTGGCTCTATGGGACAGCAAAGTTTATGGTGAATCTCTTTGCTACATATGGCCTCAGATCTCTGACCTTTTGCAGACTTAACCAGCATGTAGGGCCACAAATCATTTGTGAGGAACAGATTCGTTAAGTTAAACCCATTGTATAAGACTTTCTGCGCACACTTATTTGGCTTCACTTTGTATCCCATAAGCTAACAAAACTAAGTGAAGCTTCAATAGAGTGTGAAGATAATGTAAGGATCTTTAGATTTTTCATTTGAGAATCTCTCTTCTTACTCCCCCTCCCTCCCTGCTAAATGTGTTTGTTGTTGGTTTGGTCTTTTTGTCCTAACACAGGCTTTAACTCTCTGCTTTGACGATCTGGTCTCTGGAGCAGACTCACCTGAAAGATAACATTTAGGTAAGCTGTTTGGGGCTATAAAAACATGAAGAGAGAGAAAGTACAGTTCCTGACTATGGTGAAAAGGCTCAGAAAAGGGCAACAAAAATTATTAGGGGTATGGAACGGCTTCCATATGAGGAGAGATTAATAATTGGACTTTTCAGCTTGGAAAAGAGACATCTAAGGGAGGGATTGATAGAGGTCTATAAAATCATGGCTGGTGTGGAGAAAGTAAATAAGTTTATGTTACTTACTCCTTCTCATAACACAAGAACAAGTGGTCACCAAATGAAATTAATAGGCAGCAGGTTTGAAACAAACAAAAGGAAGTATTTTTTCACACAACTCACAGTCAACCTGTGGATCTCCTTCCCAGAGTATGTTGTGAAGGCCAAGACTATAATGGAGTTCAAAAAAGAACTAGATAAGTTCATGGAGGATAGGTCTATCACTGGGCAGGGATGGTGTCCCTAGCCTCTGTTTGCAAGAAGCTGAGAATGGGCGACAGGGGATAGATCACTTAATGAAAACCTATTCTGTAAATTCCCTCTGGGATACCTGGCATTGGCCACTGTCAGAACACAGGATACTGGGTTAGATGGACCTTTGGTCTGAACCAGTATGGCCATTCCTATGTTCTTCTGATACTACAGCCATTCAGCTGCCAGACTATCATGGTGTGTTCTCTTCATATAAATATCAGAGCATGCTTTTTACTACTAATAATCACATGCCACAAAGAAAGAATCATGATGCCTGACCTGAATGCCAGACTGGAAGCCAGGAACTCTTGAGTTCTAATTTCAAGTATTTCACTGTTTCCTTTCAGGCAAGTCACTTGACCACTTTCTGCCGCAACTCAGCACCCACAGAGACAATTTTCAAATGGCCCAGGTCATGTCAGTATTTGAAAAAAAGTTTTCATGTACAAAAATATACTTCTGTTGACTGCCATTATATAATTAATTTGAATCAAGCAAATATTGTAATTGATGCACTTAAGTGGAAACAAAAGTGAAATTTAATTATCTACTCTTTATATTTTGGATACATGGGACAAAGAGAGAAAACAATACAAGATAAACTTAGATTTCACTTTCTTAAAATTCTTTTTAAAGTTTCCGAGATGGGCCTGGTAACCTCACAGTGTGGTAAATACTGTGTCTTCTTCTGCTGCTAAGACTTATTTCTCCTAGCAAAGAATAACATGAGGGGAAGCGGAATAGAGTGAAGTGCAGAAAACACTTTAACCCAGAGGCATTTGTTAGCTGTTGAAAATAAACCATATGTATTTATTAATTATTTATACAAAAATAAAATTACATCATTTCAGTAAGTACAACAAGGTCACATCATAACATGAATACCAAAATCACCATGTAAACAAATAAACTAGGCAAACCCTACAAACCTCACACAAACGACTACAAACTACTAAGTAAACAAATGTGTCTCTCCAGTCCTTTATGTATTATATTTAGCTCACATTCTGGGGACTTCAATCTCTATTCTCGCCTGCTAACTTTTCTTCAAATCAAGTCATTTATGACTACAAGGCTACTAATTCTGTGCGGTTATCTTTAAAGTTACTTGTTAAAAAATAATCCCTAATACAGGTCTTGATTCATTCAAGTACATGCATCATTCTATCCCCATTGACTTAATGTACCTTTCCAATTTATATAGTAACAAATGAACAAATATGTATTATATTTATAGGACTCTCACTGCAGTTTCTTTAATCACAGTTTTCATCTACTTGTAAAATACAGATTAATTACTTAGCACTACTATTGCCTGTATCATCTCACTTGCCCCAAAATAAATATTAATGATTTAACTTCATATTAATAGGAGATAGGTCGATCGATCAATTGCAATTCTTCAGTCCTTAAACCGAGCAGTCCCTTTAACTTCATTGGAATTATTCACAGAAATTAATAGTAAGCACGTGAGTAACTACTGTTGGAATGGGCTCATGATATCTGTACATTTTTGGTGCATATTGGATTAGACTACAATTTGTAATGAGTAAAAAGGTCTGGAGTTTCAGTTTAGATAGAAGCACAAATAAATAATATTGCATACTTGCTTGAAGCATATCTGAGAAAGCCTGGGACTCAGCTAACAAAAATTGTCAATGCCTCTTGTAATGAAAACTATCCTACGAGCCATCCTACATTATGCAGTATTCTGACCGCTGTTAAAGAAACCATCACTCAATGATAGAAATTTGCATAATACTATCTAATGTCTAATCTTCCTTTTCTACTCATGCTAATTGAGACGCTAGCAAAAAAACAATATCCAATGGCATGTGTCAGCAGTCAGTATCTTGGATCACTTAGGCTTCAGTCCAGTGCATTGTACAAAGACCGAACTGTGGCTCTGTTGGGTGGTGTCCACAGACAAGAGATGTACACTCATAGTCATCGTACTGGACCTTTCTATAGCATGTGATATATAATAATCAATTCAAGAAAATCTACAAATTAAATAATTTTAATTAGAAAATGGAATTAGGAAAAAAAACCCTGTTTTATTGGTCAGTAGCTATATTGCTATTTAGGCATAATACAAGGGGCCTGACTTCTTACTGACTTATGGAGTTGTTTTCACATGTGCAGAGTAGAATGTAAAACGCTGCTAAATCAAAAGTCTATTCACTCCCAAAAATAGTCTCATGAAAGTGTAGGATTGGAAGGGACCTCAACAGGTCATCTAGTCCACTCCCCTATACTCATGGGAGGACTAAGTATTATTTAGACCATTCCCTACAGCTGTTTGTCTTGCCTATTCTTAAAACCCTTCAGTGATGGAAATTCCACCTCCCTAGGCAATTTGTTCCAGTGCTTAACTGCCTTGACAGTTCGTAATATTTTTTCCTAATGTCCAACTGTGATAAAGGGCTGGGTAGCAGCATCTATTGAGTTCCAGGAGGCAGGCGGGTGCAAGCCCACTCACATCTGAAGGCTCCTCCCCCAGCCTAAGGGGAGGAGCTACTGAACCCAGGCTCAAGCAATTATGGGGGACAACTAATGAGAAAACTAGGATAGGAATAAGGATTACAGGTTCAGAATAAGGGTCCTAGAAAGGGATATCGAGCAGAGAACCCTAAACTGTGCCCAGTGCTCCTCAAAGGAGTCTAGGGTGCCAGTGGCCACAGCTGAAAGGAACTCTGCCCAGATACATGAACTTTTGTCTCTCTCTCCAACTACCGAGAGCATGTGGTAATATTGACACATCTATATACCTAGACATTTTCAAAGAGCTATACTAATATTCTGAATTCATTCTCATGGCCACTATGCAACAAAAGTATAAATATTCCTATTATACAAATGGGGTAACAGGAAGGCTAAGTGACTTTCCAAGATTGTACAGTAAAACAAAGCAATAGCTGGTTTGATACTAGGGGCCAGACCCTCTGTTCATGTAAACTGGTTTAGCACCTTGACTTCAAGTCAGTGGCTCTAGGCCTGTAAACTATAAAGCATGGTGTGACATACCAGGGTACAATCCAGACTAATGTGCAGCTGTGTCACCCCTGCCCTGCATTCTTTGGTGCCTTACAATGCCTTGCTGGTGGAGCTGCCACATGGACTGCTCACAAGCAGCCTTCCAGCATGTGAGCCACATCCTATGTGTTTGTGTGTAACTGAAACTTGCCAGTCACACTTGGGTTACATCCTGGCTCTCACCAGCCTTGGTTATACTGCAGGGTGACCCCAAAATACCCCCAGTCTTAGATTCTCCCCCAAGAATATATGTCTTGTACTGCCCCACCTACTCCTGGACAATGCAAACTATATTAAGTCTGTAATTTTAATTGAAATAATATGCACACAATTTGCCACCCCAAATGAAGTTTCCCAGAGAATTCAATTGAAACACACTGTATTAGATTTTTTAAAAAATTATTAACTACAAAGAGATAGACTTCAACTGAGTACAAGTAATGAGGCATAAAAGTCAGAAATAGCTATAAGAAAAATAAAGATAAAATACAACTAGTGCCTAACTTAACAAACGATGTTAAATTCAAAGCAGTTTTCTCACCACATGCTTTCAGCCGTCTGACTGACCAAATTTCTTAGATCAGAACCCTTTCTCTGAGAGTCCAACAAATGCTTGCTTTGTTGCTTCATGTGAAGAGAATGGAATGGGCAGTGAGATAGGGTGTTCACTCTAAAGGGGTTAATGAAAGCAAGATGGGACAATTAACGTATTAGGTTATAAACTGGGAGAATTAAGGCTGAGAGGAAAGCCCTAATTAAGGGAAGCTCATCTGTGCAGGAACAGGCAGGGCTTGTATAAAGCCAGGGAGGTGAGAGCAGAAAGGGGTTGCAGGGAAGTAGTCTTCAGTAGCGTCCTGGGAGAAGGGAATTAAGGTTGGGGCTATTTAAGCAGTTAGCTGACAGTTACTCCTTGGGAGGAGGGAGTTGTGAGGCTGATAAATCAGGAGAGAAGGGGAGAGCCAGAAGATAAGGAATGTCTCAAGGAAAAGGCAGCAAGGGTGGAGACTATGGCTGCTGGTTTGAGGGTCTGTGATATGGAACCTG
The DNA here is from genome assembly GCA_037349315.1 of Chelydra serpentina. NCBI lineage: Eukaryota > Metazoa > Chordata > Testudines > Chelydridae > Chelydra > Chelydra serpentina. Next base: position 75,078,748 of record JBAIAC010000004.1, read on the forward strand.
GAGCAGAGAATTCTGGTCTCCCTTGTGTTCCTCTACCAGCCACTGGGGAAGTTTCACCATAGGGACAGTGAAGGGGAAGATGGTCTGAGACTGGGGTGAGGAAAGACTAAAACCATGGAAAGGCAAAATACATATAGTGACTTTGCTGGAGGGCCGTCACAAAAATGGAGCACCCTGAGTTGCATAAAGTGTGTGTGAGAAAGAGCGGCAATAGAGCATGCAGCAAGCAGCAGAAGAGGGCCTAGGACCTGGACAAAGCTGATTCCCCAGAGTGGCCAGTCGGAGGTGCCACCCATGGTACTCTATGACAGGCAGGGAGAGAAAGAGGGGTTACCTTGAGGTGTTTGTCCCAACCTTAGTTTGGACAGGGTTGTGGGTTTTGGAACATGTGTTAGTATATCGGGGGGAAATCTTATAACTTCACATACAATGTTGCCACATACATTTTATCGGAGCAATAATGACCAACAAATTATGAGTTTTGAAATGATACCTTGCAAGGCATATTTTGTACAAAGATTATTACAATAGCATGTAGGTTGTAAATATAGGAGTACATTCTGTCACACGGGGATGGTAGAATATTTGTGGGAGCAGAGTAGGAAAAGGCCTTCTTATGCCTGGTGCGGTCTTCTATGGGCACTGCTATGCTACTTGCTAGTCAACCTCAGTGCTCCTTAGAGGGACAGGGATTTCCCCCCTACTGAGATTAAATGTCCATTGGCACCATTCTTCTGGCAATGCCCTGAAGTCAACACTGACTGTCATAGCTTGCAATCTTTACTTGCAACCCTCCTCACAGAAGAGAAAGTGCATGGCCATGCTGCTGTTTTACTGAACCCAGATGTAATCCAAGACACTATTTAACTTTTTGCAGAGCAGCTTCACTTTTTTCTGGATAGTAATGTGACCAAAGTGAAAGAACCTAATTTTTAATGAGCCGTCTCAATAGTATTAATCAAAAAACAGATACAATTCATCAGAACCAAATGTGTTTATTTGTGTATGTTATGATATTAAGTTGAACACAGTTGAGCAACTGCAAAACTGGAATTCCTTTCTAATGCAGAATGCAGAAAAGGGCTCATCTATCTTAGATGCAGTTTGGAACTCTACTATGATTATTACATTTAAACTATATTACACTGTCTTCCACATTATTATTTACTATTTTGTACTTTGAAACTTTTTTGGGGGGGTTGTACAGAATATGGCAAATATGATGAAGAACATTTATCCATCTATCATATTAGTCACTTCTATATGAAATATATGATGCTGTTTACAGTTGTTGTTTACAGTTTATAACCCAATAACTCTAGTACTTAGGCTTCCTCATCGCTAATGAGAATAATTGAAGCTGAAAGATTTCCACCTACTAGTTTTGCCATTCTTCATACTAGTTCCTGTATGTGGCTTTGTAAATATATAAAAAGACCAGGCTTGTTTTTGGCCTTTCTAAAAGATAAATCTCATCAATATTTGTATACAATACAAACAGAGCAAGTGAAATTAAACCTTAAATATACATAAATGTAACTGTGAATGCAGAAGGAGTATTATTGCTATTTTGGATGCACTCAACCATGTTGCATTATCCTTTCCCATAAACTTTCATAATTGCTTTTTTCAAGGTGTAGAACAGTATTATGGGCTGCTGTTAGAATTGCTCTTTGACTCTTCTACAGCATCACCTCATGATTTATATGAACTGCAGCCATACAACCTTGGGCTGTGATCTTGTCAGCTCTTACAAGCTATAAGAGCAGCATGAGGGCTGGTCAATACTTAATGGCAGACCGCCAAGAAAAACCCAGAGTACTACAGAAAGTAGTGTTGGTAATTCACTCGGAGTACTCTTCTCTCTGAATCAATATTGAACCAGCCCTTCAACATGGTGTTAACAGGGACACTGCTGCTGGAGATAATGGCCAAGATTTAAGAAAAATAAAACAAAAAGTGGATCCTAAAGTTAGACTCTCTGTTCTATGGTTAGATACTAAATATGTGGTCTGATTTTTCAAAAGTGCTGAGCACCCAAGAAACTCCCATTGAGGTCAGTGGGAGCTACTAGATACTCAGCGTTTTTGAAAACCAAACCGTTTATTTGGGTGTCTGACCATGAAATGAGGAGCTGAAGTATAGGATCCTATTTATAAAAATCTTGGCCTCTTGGCCCCAGTCTTTTTGGACTGACAAAAAATCAGGATCTTATACAGAGACACGAGCACACTTTCTGCAAAAGTAGAGTGTTAATATTATTTTTCTGAATATTTAATTTACATTCTATAGAGTTTAGTTTTCCCTCTTTTTGGATACAGGAAGCCAACTTCATTACAATAAAACTTATTTAGTATACCACCATTGTGCATTGTATATATGCCACATATTTAACAAAGAGCTATTTTTAGTAATATTTTGAGAGCTTTTTAAAAAGATCTCAGACCTACTTTTGCTGCCTTAGTTACTAGGAATCCATCAGTAGAGGCCTTAGGCAGGGAAAATAATAACTAATACCCTCAAAACACATCTAAAAAAGAACTAAAATAGTGTTCTGAGCACATGAATAGTAGAGTTTTAAAACCAGACATCTTAGAACTCCCAGAGTTAGAAGCAAGTGCCATCTCAGTCCCCCTGGAAATGAGGAAATTTCCCCTAGCCTATCGTATAAAGTTCCCAAATCTATCTGTGCACAGTCACAAGATATCAAGATTTTAAATCCTGGTCACTGATTTCTGTAAGGATGAACACAATTCATTCTGGGCCTTAAGCCAGTTCACTTTGGCGGGACAGAACAAAACATTTAGCTGACAGTTTTGGGGTTTTTTTTTAAATGCGGCTGTTGAATTTACTCTCAAGTTTGCAATGCTAAAAGTTAGTCCCTCAGGAAAATGTATATAAAATACATACAACACAGGTGAAGGTGACAGTAATAAATTAGATAAATGGCAGAGCTGTGTGTTAATGTAACTTAGCATGTACCTTTGTTGGCCATTGCACCTGCTCTCTGCCCAATAAATCATTTCCGTAAATATTTCTAATATCTATATAAGTGGTGTCTATGTATATAAAGCTGTGGGATCCTCCTTCGGGATGAATGGTGGTATATACATTTTACAAAATGCTGAATGTGGTAACTGACCCAGAACTTAGGTACTATTTCTGTCAGTCTGCAAACAACATCAAATCTAGCAGGGAATCTCTGAACAATGCCATTATTTATGACAGGTTCGACCTTGTCGGGGGGAAGGGGAGGCAAAGTCAATGAAAAGACAGATTTGGCTTATTGTGTCATACAAACTATATCAAATATATACTTACCACATTATCCAAGGGTTTTGTCCAAGTTCTTCAGGATGATAGCAAGGCCAGTACTTATATATTGACTATACAGTTGGCTCATCAGTAGATGTGATAAGTGATCACAATAACATTAAAACTAAATGCATAACCTGTCAAACTATAAAAAAGCAGACCTTCTGATCCTATTTAAATTAATATAAACTATTTAATAATTAACCAGATTGCATCAATAAGCCACTTGCTACACTGATTTACTGATCACTACTAAGCTCCAAATGTATTTACAGACTTTTTCCTCTTTCTGTAATAGAATTCTGGCTATGTGAGTTTTACAATATAATGAAAGGTTTACACAAAAAATAACAGAGGAGAGACACTGTCATCTCTTTGTTGTTTAGGGGTTTTGTGAGTTATAGGCCAATGCTGTGATTTTTTCCATTTTATTGATAGAACTCGCTTTGCTGCAGACATTTCCTTGGCCTCTGCCATATTGATCGCTGCTGTTGAGGGGGGAATGAGTCTCTGATTGCACTCTACTTGAGAGACTGTTAATGCAGAACAAACCTGGAGATACTAAGCAGGTCACTGGACAGTCCTTCATAAATATTCAGCAGGAACAAACATTGTGAAAGACACTAATGCTGATAGAATTCACAGATATGCTAAGTAAGACTAAAGCATTTTCTGCAGAGAGCTCATGTAGGGATAGTATAGCCTTCTGCTTTAATGAAGTTACACTTTTGACTAATGGCAAATGATGTCAACATTTTCCTTTCAATACCAGAGAATTTTTACCTCTAATAAATTCTGAGTAAAAATATGCAGTTACACTAGTTGATTTCCATTAAAAAAAAACTTTATTTAAAGATACAAATAAAATATTTGTTAAAGTTTAATGCAACTGATTCATTTCCAGTTATATTGTCTACATCATTATCAATGAATCTACCCCAAAGAAAGATTTTATAGAGAAAGATATCCTTTACATAGGATTTTTAAAGCAAGTTATACAATTCCACAACAGAAATTTCATTCTCTATTAAATTCAATAGTCTGGTTAAAAATTCTACAGAAAGGATATAATTCTTTATTAAATTCTATAGGCTTTGATTTCTATAGAACGTCATCGGTCCTATTAATCACTATAGGGGCAAGATCATCAATTGGTGTAAATTATCATAAGCTAGTGAAGTCAATGGAGCTCTGGCAATTTACACTAGCTGAGGATGTGGCCTCAGGTAAAGGTGGCACCAAATATGAGACTTTTATTCAGTCATTATTCCGACAAAACACTCATTAAGTTCAGTGAGAATTTTGCTTGATAATAGAAAAACCAATGGTTAGATTACACAACCATTATTCATGTTAAGTAGTACTGTACCTCAAGTACTAGCAATGATTTTGATGAGACTACTCAAGGAATATGGTGCTAGTCAATGCAGAATCTAGCCCTTCTGAATAAGGGCCTTAGGAGCTGATCCCTAAAAATACACATTACTTTCACTGTTTCATCTGCAACACAATAACAGTGAAAAATAGATGTCTTCCATTCTCTAGTCTTGCCCTTTTTTACTAAGGTTATTTCAGTAAGACATATTTCTGGTAAAAGTTTAGCAATAAAAGGGTAAGATTTTTTCCTCAAAGGAGACAAAATAGAAGGTAAGGATTTATGGCTAGTGCACCCTGGAATATGAATTAAGCAGTCTGACAGCAATGAATCAGACAAAAAAGAAAGGGTGTTAGATTTTGTTGCTAACCATAAAGTGTTCATCCAAATGTGCTACTGTACTGTATGTGCTAGCATGACAAATTCTAGGAAGTACAGATTTCAAAAATTAACTCTTGTGAGTTGCTGTTTTTTTCCTTCTGCAATGCATACAATAAGTGCATACAATGTATAAAGTGGCTCAAAACAGAGAAAAAATCCTGGTCCAGTCAAAGTAAATAGGATTTTTACCATGGGACATATCCTGCCTTCTACTCTGAACCGGAGGGATGGTAAATTCCACTGCATACAGTTGGAAGAGAATTATTTGAGCTTTCTATTCCTTTGCATCCACTCTTTACACTGTAGAGCCCAGGTCCATAGGGGATCACCACATAAGGATTTGGGGGTGGGCTGACCACAGGCCAGCTAAAGGGAGGGCTGGAGGTTTAATGATTGAATTTGATTACCCCTCACCAGGGAGTGGAGGAGTATAAGGACAATGGAGGCTACTCCAGCCATTAGCAGAAACGATAGCTATGAAGCAACTTTCCTGCTCTTTCATGACTTAGCAAGGAGAAGTTTCCTTCCCTAGTTCTGCCCAGATTTCTTCAGCATCCTGCTGAGAGTAGGCATTCATTGGGGGCCATGAATTTGAGATGGATAGTAAAATTGGTTCGGGTTATTACAACCTTTATTCCTATTAATTAGGCTATGGGTTTCCTATGGCGTACTGACTTTCATGCAAATATCATTGGCCAGCACTGTTCCACTGTGACAGTCATATAAGCATTGTTAAAATACATCCCAAACTGGATATTTGCACTCAGTTTATCCCACCTGACAGTCTCTGCTCAGGAGAGGTGCTAATAATTGCAATGATGCAGGGTAGGAGTGAAGTACATTAGTTCTAAGATAGATTGTGCAGTCCCTTTTTTGTCTATGTCTGTCTTTGAAAAATACTGTTAGGCTAGGTCAATACTTGCTGCTGTAAATGATTACATGTGTGTTGTAATATCTGAAGCACATTACTAAAGGAAAATGCACAGCATGAAAGCCAGAATACATGAGGGATGCAGATAAATATACACCCACCTCTTCAATGGCATAGCCCCATATCAGTTCTACAATGTTGTGTGGATGAGGGAAAGGAGAGTGTACCAGGTCACATATATCTATAATCCTCCAGGGTCATTCCCACAATGCATTGACCCTTGCCCAAAGATCCTTGTCCCCCATTGCCAGGAATAGCGGTAACCTGCTCTGAGCACTTCAGAAGAGTGTTGTGCTGAAACCTATTGATCAGTACAAGTTATCATGGTCTCCGGAGCACACCCGAATGCTGATCAATGTGTGGTCAGAGCACACCATCTTCCATGACTTTGACCAGATCAGCAATCCTCTACCAAGATATTTCATAGAGGTTGGAGTAGATGGGCATCCTCTCCCAGTGCCAGGAGTGCATGAAGAACCTGAGGCTCCTGTACCAGAGAGACAAGAAATCTAATAGTCACTCTGGGAAGGGACCTAGCACATGACCATACTTCAGTGATCTGCGCGTATGGAGCCTGAAGTGACTCATGATCCCCTCGTGTACCCTGCCAGCCTCATCGTATGACAGAACACCAATGAGGAGCAGGGCAAGGAGGCAGCAGGGATCTCGAATGAACTCCTGAAGGAAGCCCCAGGAGACCAAGAGGAAGAGGAGCATGTGATTCTGCACCTCTACCCAGTGGACCTGGTTGAGGAAGCCCCACACCACTGAGGAGCCTGAGAAGACTCTGAATTGCTTTGTGAACCAGAGCCCTAGTCTGGTAATTTATAATATACCCCCACATTCCCTAGAAATATAACTCCTCTTGTTCCAGTAATACATGCCTGAAGCTGGCCCCTTCCCACTGCTTCAGCCCAAAATGGTCCCTATGGAAGACACAGCTGTAACTCAATGATTTTATGTAAATCCCATGAAGCACTGTAATTCATTCAGTATAAGTTATAACAGATTATTAATGAACTGACACTGTGCCTCTGTGTCTGTGCATTTCTCAACCAGCACTCTGGCAGCTATAGCCACTTCCCCCACTCCGGGGGAAGTGGGAGAGGGGGCAGGTTCCAAAAGGGCCTGGGAGGGAAAAGAACAGTTATGACACAGATGGTTGTGCAAAGAGCCAGAAGCCCCCTCCACACACACCCACTCTCTTTCCTTTCCCTTATGAATGAGAACAGAACCGAAGAAAAGTGGTGGTCCTTAGTTGCTTGTCTGTGGGCCCGCCAAGGTCTGGAAAGGGAAAGGGAGCCATTTGGAGGAACATCACAGTGGTCTGTTCTCCCTGTGACCATGTCAAATATTTATCCATTCCCAATCCTGGTGTCTGTCCTCTCCTTGTGCTGAGCCACTCTGCAGGAAGCCAGCCGACCCAGAGTGGGTGGCAGTTGCCCAAACAGTGCCGTGTCCCTTAGTAATGGAGAGAGAACTGGCTTGCAGTGTTAATCCAAAAGTTCAGAGAAGAAAATACACTTCTAGTGTGACTCTCGTTCCTTGGTCCCTTCCAAAGCTGTTTGCCAGACATACTCAGATTTTTTGGCAAGGCAGGAGAAATAAGGGGTAAGTGATATTTTCTGTGGTTCTCTGTTCCTCATCCAGGGGATCTCATACTGCTAGCTTAAAATACAGTCTGTTTCATCTCAAACTGCCTCCCAGTTGCACAATTCAGGTCACTCTCTGGCTCCATGCTGACCCACAATGTGAAGCAAATAGCATCACAAATTTCCCTTCCCTGCGAGGAACCAGGAGCAGTGTGCACATGGGTGGGATCTGGCTGCCTATACAGATTTGAAAACCAGATCTCTCCTATGCGCACTTGCTGTGGAAGTATTCCTCTTTAGTCTTGCATATGTTTTGCAAGGCACAACATGCCACAATAATGTGAACTACATTGGCATCCAGACAGGTCCACAAGTAGAATCAAAGAACTTTCAGTTGCCCAAAGGCACACTCCACCACCATTCTGCAGCTACATAATCTTTATTTCAATTACCTTTTTCTTGGGTTGGTGATGTCAGGGTACAGTTTCATGAGCCACATTAGAAGCAAGTATTTGGGGTCTCTCAAAGTAAATGTCAACACAGAAATACTGAACCTAACCATGTTGTTTCTGGGGCATAAAGTCTCCTTTCCCCATCCCACTTCCGTGGTACAATCCTGACCTCTTGACCACCCTACTAAGGACCTTTCCTGAATGTCCAACATTGGTGTTCATGAATTGACCCCTTTGATCCATTAAGCCATGGAGAACAAATGTAGAGTAACCTTTTTGGTTCATGCATTCGCTGTCCCCTTTCAGTGGGCAAAGTACTGGGATATGTGTTCCATCAATGGCCCCTGCAGTTTGGAAACCCACCATCTGAAATCCCTCTGTAATTTCAAGAACTTCAGTTATGGGTAGATTACAATACTTATAGTGTGGCAACCTCTAAAACAGAGCTTTCCAAACTGTGTGTCGCGACACGTTAGTGTGTCGGTGGAAGTGTGTAGGTGTGTTGCGGGGCGGCAGGCGTGCTCCACTCCCCGGCCGGGGGAGCGGGGCAGCAGGCGTCCTCCGCTCCCCGGCCGGGGCAGCGGGGCGGCAGGCATTCTGCGCTCCCCTCCGGCAGGGGGAGCGGGGCGGCAGGCATGCTGCCCTCCCCCCCGGCATTTTGGCGGGGCGGCGTTGTTGGGTGGGGGGTTGTTTCGGCCGGAGTTGGGGGAGGCGGCACTTGGGGTTTTTTTTATTTGGTTTTTTTTTTTGCTTGGGGCGGCCGGCCCTGGGTACTGCGCATGCGCAGTATGTGTAATCCGGGCAGAATTGATTCCGCGTCACTTCCGGTGTGTCGCGAAATGATGCATGTCTAAAAAGTGTGTCACCAACATGAAAAGTTTGGAAAGCTCTGCTCTAAAACCACCACCCCGACAGTTGACATCCCAACCACACACTGGTTTGTAAGTGACTGGTGGCTGTCAGGTATTGCCAGCTTCCAAAAGTCAATAGCCACCCACTTCTGTAATTGTATGTGTTTCCAAAAACTAGTGATCTGGGATACCGCCCCTGAAATAGTAGCTGTACCATCAGTGTGATGGGTTCCCCTCAGTGTGCTATCTGGAACTGGGGTACCACTGAGACCTCTGACTCACCAGCCTGCCTTCCCTTTCACAATGTGCTGCTGTGACACGCTGTAGACCACTCCCAGTCCTACATTCCCACCAGCATTTGCTCAGGCAGGGACACATCCAGGTACAGTTACATGCAGGCTGACCAGACACTGCATGAACCAACAATAGAGAGGCTACAACCAAAATAACCCCAGCTTCCCAGCCTAGCACCTCAGACCTGTACCATCCTGCCCTGAGCGAAACTCCAGTCAGTATGAATGTATTACTTGGTTTGCCTCTCCCTCAATGTGGAGAGGAATATACACAATATGCTTGTGTTAAACCAAGCTGAGATTTTCCCCAGACACTTCAATCAAAGGCACACTGGTTTAGATTAAAACATAAAGCAAGTTTATGAACTACAAAAAATAGATGTTAAGTGATTATAAGGGATAACAAACAACTCAAAGCAGATTACCTAGTAAATAAATAAAACCGCAAACTAAGCCTAAAATACTAGAAAGACTGGATATGAATTAGCAATTTCTCACCCTGACTGACAATACAAGTAGGGTTCCAGATTCTCAAGGCACAAGCTGCACTTGCTTTGCAGTTTGGGATCCCCACCCCCATTCCCAGTCTTTTTCTTTTGGAGCTTCTCTCAGGTGTTGAATTGTGGGGGAGTGACGAACAACAGATGATGTCTCTCCCTGCCTTATATACCTTTAACATATATAACATTTTCCAGTTTGTGGAAAAATACAGGCATGCAAAATGGAGATCGGTGTCATGTGGTCTGGTCACATTGCCCTTGCATGCCCTGCTGAGTCATAGCAGCCATTACTTACAGACTGTCTGGAGCGTTCTCAGGAAGGCTCATCATGTGAGGAATAAGCTTCTCCTAAGACCTATTGTTTCCCCTGATGGCCCATTACCTTGAATAGGCCCTTCCCAACCAGCTATCTAGACTGGAAGCATTGTACCTACAGATGTCACTCAGTTGTAACTACATTTGAAGATACAGATACATAGTCAATATTCATAACTTTAGATACAATAATGATACATGCACACAAATAAGAACCATATTAAGCAAATCATAACTTTTCCAATGACACTTTACATGACCCATCTTGTACAAAATGCATCATAATTATGCTATAATAATATCAGAATAATATTACTATGATGAATATGGGGTGTAGTGTCACACATAGCATATACCCATACCCAGAATAGCATATGTGGACCATCAGTGTGGGTATTGGGTTCATGAGCCAGCAGTACATGGAGAAGTACCTGGGAATGTGTGCCAGGGTAGATTTAGCCTTAATTTTTCATATTATTGTTTGTATTAATGTAGAGCCTAGAAGCACCAATCAGGGATTAAGATAAGCACCAATCTAAGTATAAAACAAGTATAAAACACCAGGCAGGTAAAAGTTACTGTAGGGCAGATCACAAGATACAAGTGAGACGGATATGAGCAGTATGATCTGTAGCAGCGACAGCACATCAGCTGCCTAACTATTTTGAGTGTTTTGTAGGCATTATGGTATGGTTGAGAGTTTTAAGGAGGGTATCTGAAGAAGAACAATGATGTGGGTTTGTGGACAGGGCTGGCCTTACCATGAGGCGAACTGAGGCGGCCACCTCAGGTGCCAGACTGTGTGAGGGGAGCGCAAATAGGTCCCAGAGTGTAGAAAATTGTGTCTGCTGCTGGTGCATATGTATTCTCTCTGCTCCAGATGCACAGAGATGGTGGAGTGCTGTGCTGGAGGAAGGAGGGCACAAGAGACATAACAGGCAGGCAGGAGAAAAGGTGAGAGGGAATAACAGAAAGCAGCAGGAGATACATGGAGAGAGAGGAGGAGGAGCCTCTTATGTACCTCTTTAGCACCCCCAGGATCCTGGACTGATTAACACCAGCTTCTCAGGGAGCTTCCTGTTTCCTGATGTTTCCCTGAAACCACTTGAGGAGAACAGGTAGTCAACTGAAGTAGCAGGAGCCAGTTAGGCTCTTAAGACACTAATATCTTCCCTCACTCAGGCCCTGCTACCAGCCTGCTTATTTGTCCCCTTCAACTGAGTGTTGAGAGCCATTATAGCTGGCACAGAACAGCAGTCATGAGTGAAAGAAGAAAATGCCCCTTTGGGGCAGCATTCAGAAAAAGAAAGAAATCAAAGGAAGATTTTCTATCTAAGCAGGAAGGAGCTCTCCTTAAATACATAGACACAAATGTTCATGGTGAACCTTCCAGCCCCAGTGAGGATGTGAGTGGTGAGGAGATGCCTGATCTTCCAGTTAGTCAGAGTGCAGGTGACCTGGCAGATACTGCAGCATCCATATCTCCATCTCAAATTGATGTAACCATGCACATTCCTGAAGAAAAGTGTAGATCAGAGAAGAGTGTGGTGGAGGCGGAAGAAACAGCTGCTGCTGAGTTTAGTTCCTTAAGTCTAGATGATCCAGGACTATGGACCCACTTGAGCAGTAGCCTGAGGGACTTCCTTGTATTGCATAGGCCACAGCAAGTGAAAAACTTCATGTTCCCCCAAAACAATGAAAATAGAAGTTTCCATCCGACATATTACTGGTGCGAAATCCCCAATGGTGACAAAGTGGAGAGGACATGGCTTATGTACTCAAAAACCCAGAATGCTGCATACTGTTTTTGTTGCAAAGTCTTCCAGTGTAATGTTCCAGCCATATTAGGTTCTACAGGAACAAAGGACTGGAAAAATTTGGCTAGAAATCTGGCATGCCATGAGAAGGCAGCAAATCACCAGAGCTTTCCATAGGTGGAAAGAGCTTGAGATGAGACTAAGGTTAAAGGCCACTATAGATGATCAGAATCAAGAAAAGATTGCATCAGAGTCTCTTTACTGGCAAAATGTTCTGAAAAGGCTCATTGTCATTGTGAGAATGCTTGCTACCCAAAACCTAGCACTGTGTGGCACTTCAGATCAACTGTATGTACCAAACAATGGAAACTTCCTTAAAATTGTGGAGCTGATGGCTGAGTTTGATGCTGTACTCCAGGAGCATCTAAGAAGAGTCACCACTCAAGAAATGTACACACAGCACTACCTTGGAAAAACAATTAAAAATGAGATCATACAGTTACTGGCAACAAAAGTCAAACAGAAGATTGTGGCAGATCTGAAGTCAGCAAGATATTACTCTCTTATTCTGGACTGCACACCTGACATCAGCCATACGGAACAAATGACTTTAATGGTGTGTTTTGTAACAACAATATAACCTCGTGAAAATGTCCCTGAAATGGTAACTGTCAGTAAGTATTTTCTAGAATTTATTGACATTGATGTTACTACAGGAGCTGGTTTGACAAATGTGCTTCTTAAAAATCTGGAAGATACGGGAATTGCGATAGCTGACATGAGAGGTCCGGGCTATGATAATGGTGCCAACATGAGAGGAAAGAACAGAGGAGTGCAGACACGGATCTGAGAGTTAAACCCTCAACCTTTTTTTTGTCCCATGCAGTTCTCATTCATTGAATATGGTGGTCAGTGATGCGGCATCAGCTTCTAGTGAGGCTGCTGAATTTTTTAATGTAATTCAAAGCATCTATGTATTTTTCTCTGCATCAACTCATCGATGGAACATTTTGAAGCAACGTCTGGGAAAATCCTCTCTGACACTGAAACCACTGAGTGTGACATGATGGGAAAGTCGAGTAGAGGCAATAAAGCATATCAAACACCAAATTGGGAAGATAGAAGATGCCATAGTTGCCATTATGGAGGATAATGCTATGACAGGATCTGTTCATGGGAGAACAGTGGCAAAGGGAAATGGAATCACCACAAACATACATAACTTCACATTTCTGTGTGGCTTAGTGTTGTGGCATGACATGCTGTTTGAAATAAATGTTATAAGCAAGAGACTCCAAGGTGTTGACCTTGATATATCTGGAGCAATGGAAGAACTGGACAAAGCAAAGTCATACCTACAGTCTTACCAGTCAGATGAGGGATTTCAAAGCATTCTGAACAGGGCAAAGAAGTTGGCCGAGGAATTTCACACTGAAGCTATTTTTCCACCCATTCAAGAATACAAGGGTCACCGAAGAAGAAGACATTTTGATTACGAGGCACGGGATAATCCCATAAGAGACCCCAAACCTCAATTCAAAGTTGAATTCTTTAACCAGGTGCTAGATTGTGCAATACAGTCAGCTGAAGAACGTTTCATGTAGCTCAAGGAACACAGCAGTATATTTGGGATGTTGTATGATATTCCAAAACTCCTCACTATATCTGAAAAAGACCTACACCCAGGGCCGGCGCTTCCACTAGGCGACCCTAGGAATTTGCCTAGGGTGTCAGGATTTGGGGGGCAGCATTTCGCTGCCCTCGGTGGCATTTCAGGTCTTTGAACATGGAAACTCAATTCAAAATTAATCAAAAAAAATGTAGACATTTCTGAAAAGATTCGTAGATAAATTTAAGGCCTGGAGAGACCATTATGATCATCTAGTCTAACCTCCTGCATGACACAAAGCATTTCACCTATTAAAAAGAGCCTCTCTGTGCTAACTTCTGCCCAATGATTAGGTGTTAAAACCACCTGAAGCTTGTCCATTTACCTGAAAGTCATGGAAAGCCAGGCACTTAGGTTGAGCCTAAGTACACAGAGAATTGTTGATAGTTGAGATATGTAAGCAAATGCAACTGTATCTGATCTCTTCCAAAGGAAAAAAATAATCTGTGTGGCATACTGTGAGGTGGTTCTGGTTTTGTTAATGCTGCAGATGGTTTCTGACCTATTTTTAAATACACCATCACCACATACATACACTGCTAAAGAAGCAGAAAAATAAATTTGTTCCCTTGGATGCAAAATGCATGTAAAAGCTTTTATGTTTAGAAAATGCTTTTTTTTTTAGAAGATGGGGAAGGCAGAATTCCCTCCTTCCCTGCTCCTCTTCAGTCTCAAGATAATAAAAAGCACTTCCGACAGAAATGAACTACAATAGATTCCAATGGCGCAATACTTTGTAGACAAATGCACAGCCCTAATACATAATAGTTCACATGCAGCACTGGATGTAATAATTATTTTAATGAGAGAGAGAATGGTTACTCAGGACACTGGGGTTATGCCCTTACTATTTCAAAGGAATGCTTTGTGATTTTTAAACATTATTATAGGCAGCCACTCAGATACAGATAGAAAGTCATATGTTTAAACTATTTGACAGACAACATCTCTGATACATTGGACAAAATACACACCAGACATTATCCTATGTACCAAGTACAGGACTTTGAATCATAACTTCCCCATGGAATATTGGTGCTTCAAAGAATTGCCTCCATGTTCCATTGTAGCACAAAAGCTGTAGCAAAATACAACAATGAATTAATGCATTATCCAAAGAATGGTACAGAAATTAACCATAAATGACTAAATTCAGTCTTGCTACAGCTCACATATTAGAACCACAGCACCCAAATCTCAATTGCATTGTGCCTTATGTAGTCATTTTTCCCTGTGTAAAGCAAGTAAAAATGTTACCAACTCAAAGTGACAGCACTTTACTAAATACATAATGACTACACTATACCAAGGCAGTGGAGAAGCAGGCCCCAAGTCTAATGATCCTAGGGTATTTGCCTCTCTTTACTGTTCCCTTTGTTCATTGATGACCTGCAAAAATAAGCCTTACCTCTTCAGCTTCTGAGTCACAGGAGAAGTGAGGCTGACTTTTGGCCAGTAGGAGGCAGTTAGGACAGTACTGGGAGATAAGGGTTTCTGGTGTTACCCTAATGGAGTGGTACATACTGTCTTGATAAAATCCGATCAGTATGAAGAACCACTACTAGAACATACATAGAGAATCTGCCCTGAAAGAAGCCTTTCCACTTGTAAATTCTAACATTGTTTCAACCTTCATCTAGTCGGAATGTGGTACTCCCACAAATATATTATAAAGTGCGACCACATATCATACTAGACTAACATCACATTATTGCATATTTAAAAGAATCATTTAAGTGGCAACAGCTACAAAGTAATTCAAAAAACATTTTACTGTGGTATATGCCTATAACAGAAGTCACTGGAAAAGCACTCATAAAACTAAATCAGTCCACCTCCTGCCTTCTTCGCTCATCCTTAGAGAGACAAGGTGGTGAGGTAATATTTTTTAATATCTCTAGTATCCTGGGACTGCCATGGCTACAACAACAATGCATATTCCATCCTTAGAGATTCAGCATTCTAAGAAGAACTCCTACTCCTAGAAAAGAGTAATATAGAGACACTATAAAAGCACTCATTTCATGATTATTTTAAAAATAACGTTGATTTTTATATCTCAAATGCAGGAGGGACTGTGAAATCTGCAATTACTTTCATGTGAAAAAGTGTCCGTTTGCCCACTATGATTACTCAATTTGAACATTTCAGAGGTTTTTATGCTGGAGGAGGTGTTAAAAAAAACCCACAAGGGCCCAGGTTTTGTTATAGGAATAAGGATCAAGTTGAAATGCATCTCTGTTGCCTGCCTTAGCACAGTGATGCAAAGATTAAATACATTCGCTCAGAGAATTCAGAAGCTTATAATAAAGGCTTGCCAAATTAAGTAAGAAAAGAATTACTGGGCCTGATTCTCCACTCCATTACACTGGTTTCACACCAGTGGCCAAAATTTTAAAAAATGGGGTGCCTGAATGTTTGAGTGCCTTACGGGAGATACCTTAAAGGGGCCTGGCTGTTTGTAAGCATTTAGCATTCATCCTCTGAAGTCAGGCCCCTTTAAGATACAATAGAGAATAAGCTATGATAATAATACATTTATATTGGCTATTTATTTCTGCCTAGCCTGACTACACATTATATTTATTCTTTGTAATATTATTCTGCATGTATACTTAAGGATCCCAAAGGGTTTTGCAAACTACATGCAGCATCCCTGAAATGCAGCTACTTCAGACATGAAGGGTGAGAGCCAACGGATAGCATGCTCCATATCTGTGCAGGAGAGGAGACATTTGGGGTATTGGACACTGGGGAAAACCACTACTTTTACAAAAGTTGCCTTGAGACCTTTAGAATCTATGCAGAGCTAAGAGGACTTAGGTTTTTCAGGCCTTGTCTGAGAAACCAAGGGCCAGATTTTCAAAGGTATTTAGCCATGTAAAGATAGGCACCTAGTCGGATTTTCAAAAGTTCCTAAACAGTTGCAGATATCAATGGGAGTTAGGCACAAAACGTGCGTTGGTGCTTTTGAAAATCCCACTAGGTAACTATCTGCATTTTCAATTTTTTTGAAAATGTGGCCCCAAGAGACAAATTGCCTGGAAACACCTTTTATTTTTCTTGGAAGGATAAAAGGGTATGTTGACAACTAGGACTGTAGGGATTTCAGGCTTTATATGTCATCCATCAAGCCATGCTGTCCAAGTTAAAGCAAGTTTCTTCAGGAAAGAGATTGGGCTCAAAAGACTGTGTATGTCTATATCCTGAGACAGGTGAGTAATGCACACAGCCACAGGAAGAGTGTGGTGTTTGTAACTGGTATGTTATGTCTGTGTACTATACCTTTGAATGGAGAGAAGGCCCCCTGCCTATTAGAGAGGCAGCTACCATTTAGTGTTCATCCAGATGGAGTCTGGTACAGAGACATGCACACTGTGTGCTCTCTCAGGGAGACCTGCCTTTTGTTCTCACTTGTTTTGTTGTTCTGTTAATATCAACTAAAGGTCAATCTGACAAAGACAATGGTTGGTCTATGTATATGGAAAAACATAATGGAAAACTTGTTGTGACAGAGTTCCATGTGCCAAAGAAAATGTTAAATTGATTCTCCTTCACAACAAAGATAACTTCATTTATACTGCATAAGTACTATTCTACAAAAGCAGTGCTGGACTTCCATGGGACCACTATGAATATGTTTATAATATGATTAGGCTGGCAAAGCACGCCTAAAGTGCTGCATCACAAGTCCTGTGACTGTTATACTGCTGTAGTGGGACCTCTTATACTTCTAGTGGGCTGAAATAGCACTACTTATAAGTGTACTTATATCTCAGTTAGAATGAAGAGAGACATGCCAGCTGGTGGCATGAGGACTGAAAGATAATATTGGTGATACAAATACTGACAGATTTTTCCTGGCTCCTCTTCTCCAGCTCAAATGGTATAGCATTGTATTGCAATTTTTTAATCCCAGGGTACTTGGTTCAAAATTAATTCCTCTCTGCCATAAAAACAAAACACTTATCAGATCAAAGGGATGATTTTAATGCACATTCATGGACTGCTCATATGGTACTGTCATGGGGGTAGCGGAGCATTATTATGTGACTACCAACCCAAGTGCTGTACCTCAACGGCTAGGATTTCTGGAGACTTCTAGATTTATATTATCTTTGTACTTTCATTAACATTATTGGAAAACAGACTAATTAATGTCTTAATGCAATTCATCATTTATTTGTATTATTTTTTGTTTCTAAAGAGACATTTTGTACTTGGGTAAGGTAACTGAACTGACAACCCTGAAGACTAACAATCTCTTTGCATCCACAAAACAAATACAGCAAAGGCAGTATTAACATGAACTTCCCTGTCAATGTTTCTCTGCGAGCAGGTGGGACCTGCCAAGATTTTCTGAGTGCCTTAATTTCAATGCCCAAGGAACTTTCTGAAAATCCTGCCCCTTTAAAATGTCTCAGACTGGACACCCAAAAATCAAGGAACCCGAAACACTAGCCTCTTTTGAAAATATTGGCTACCACTTTTAAGGTTATGGAGACAGTTGAGTCTCCATGCAATGACGCATATTTTTTTGTGATGCCCCACACAAATGTGGTGATTTTTCATTGTGGTAAATTATTCACTAAAAATGCAGAGTAATTAAATAAGTGTTATTGCAGTTTACCTTCAAAAACAAATAAAAACACCTGTATCCCACATCAGTATATACTTTCTACACATCTATTTTTATTGTTTGCTTCATTTAGGGTCCTTATCTCTCATCATGGGCATCATTCTGATCTTGGCAGATTGAAAGATATTAGGCACCATAGCCATGGAATCCTTGCCTTTTCAGACAAGACAAACAGTTCACTTGCCCACGAGGAATATGACTGATGTCATCAGCTCATCTCATGTAGGACCTCAAACAGCCAACAGATGGTAACAAATTTCTGTTAATAATTACTTGATCAAATATGAATCAGTGACCTAGAGGTGAAAGACTCGGTATCCAATTACTAATTCCCTAAGTCATTTAGTCATTGTAGTAAAAAAAAAAATTAGCTATCATAATAGAAAAGCAGTTTTGGTAAGTGAAAAACCAAACGTATTCATCGCAGCAGTCAAAGGGACTGAAAGCCCACAGGTAAATGTCACATGAGATTACTTTTTGTTTTTGTTTTACTGATTGAGTAAAATTCACAGGATCAACATGACATGCAGATACGCAAGAGATATAATTTCAGGAGGGAAGACACCTAGATAGGTATCAACAGGCAAAAAATAATTAAGGAATTCTTGCAAATATTTGCAAACAAGTAACTAACATCAGCGAACATCATTTAATTTATATTATGTTTCCTTTTGGAAAAGTTGCTTTCCTTGTTCTGTTGTGGGTAATTAGGAGATGGAAATGGAGGAGCTGATGAGTGGCATGAGGAAAGGACATTTGATTTCTTCCAGAATTAAAAAAATATTTAAAAAATTAATATACTGCGTAGAGCATGGACAACGCAGAAGGGGCAAGGTTTCATAATAATTGAGATGACCTAGCAATCAACCAACCCAGGTGATTCATAACTAATATTCACCTCAGCCATGCAGAACCTAAAGCCATTGTGTGAAAACAATATTTTTCTCCTACAAGACTTGTACGTATTTAACGTTAGTTTTATACTATTGTAGGTGTGGCCCGGGTTCTGGTGTAAACATAAGAAAAGTGAAAATTTTAGTCTCTGGATTTTAGAAGCTTCTGTCTCTGCCTTAACTGATCAGTCTGTCCACTTAATGGAGTAGACCCTGCAGTCCTTACTTATGTGAGTAATAAGCATTTATTGCACAAGTAATCTTAGACATTCTATGGAGATATTCACTACAGATAAAGTGCTGAGTAGTCTCACTCAGTCCAATGGAAATCACATGAGTGAGGACAACTGGACCAGGCCCCATTTTTAGCGTCTCCTCCTGCAATCTTCCACACTCAGGTACTGGAATTTTAAGAAGTAGATGCCCACAGCAAGAGGAGTTAAGCTGAAGCAGTAAAAAAGTGTGGTGGTTATGACACTGATGACAGAGGACCAGATTCTCAACTGAGTAAACTGGTATATCTCCACTGAAGTCAATGGAACTACACCAATTTCCATGAGATAAGGATCTAGGCCTAACAATCTGCTATAGTAAAGTTTAGTTTATAAGCCAAAATTACTATTGTGTTATAGCTAAACAAAGAGAGAGACCACCCATGACTATAGGCAGTGTGGTGGGAAGGCGACTGTGTGTGTGAGGGTGGAGGGGTGATAATAATTGTCTATTACATATACTTAGGGCTAGCTTGTTAATCAGAGGTTAAGATAGTTGTTTGAAATGTTGTCACTGGACAGGATCTTTCTAAATGAATGAGTAATCCCTACAGTACTAATGATACCAATGTATCACCTAGCTTCAGTTTCTATGCTTTTTTAGTTTTCAATCCATTATAGAAAAATGGTGGTGGTTGGTTGGTTGATTTCTTTTTATTCTTTCTTTTTTTTTTTTTAAATGAACATTTTAAGTACATAGTTTTACTTCATTTGTGTCAGGAAATTGCCCAAACACCTTCATTAGAAATAAAGCAAATCTGTTCAATACTACTTTGAACAGCAGGCACTATATGCTTTATTGAACAGAAAACCTGTAACAAACCTTATCCTGTACACATGTTCATTCTGCCTAAGAATGTTCATGTACTTACAAGTTTATAAAATTGTGGATGCTACTACATAATAAATAGTGTTTTGCTACCCTACTTTCTTGGCCAGGTGGTTGATTATATGGTATGGGATATTTTTCCAGGTGGTATAGGAAATCGTATACACCAGCTGCTGCACCCACTGAGTAACGGTTTGCTAAATGATCATAGCACCGATCATACATAACAACATTTAATTACTCTAGAGTGATAACTTTATTGGATGTATCTTTACTCATTGTAAAGGACCTTCCAAAAAGACTTTTACCTGCCTCTGTTTTTGCTGCACGCTGTGTAATGTTTGAGAAAACAAATATTCATGGAACATTTGAGTGACTGAAAGAAATATTCTACAAACCAAGCTAGCACTGGAGAGATGCGCTGTTTGTTTGATTACCTGGCACACTGCCACTGGTACTTGGCATAACATGCTTGCTGCTGGCACTGAAGATGTTAGATGTACTAGCCACTGGGCCCCTGTTATGACCACTTACTGTGGAGGATCAATATCAACCTATTGCATAAAAAAACAAAATGAACCTTGTACACAAGTGATAGCAAATAGCATTTGAATTATTTTACATAAATCTGAGACTGTAATAGTGGTTGACATTCCTATTAGTATTTTAGCTGAATGCTATGATCATAATTGAGTAACATTAAATGTAGTTTATTGGACATCAGTCCACTGCCTACTTTGCCTATTACTATGATCTGTGTGATGAAACCAGTGGTACAAAAAAAATCCCTTCAGTTGGTACACTTCTTGGAGGGCAGCCAAAGTATTTATTGCTATTTATGCAATTAATGGCCATATTGATCTCTTGTTTTATTTCCAGTAAATAGTGGATAAACTGTTCATTTTTCCCTCCCTTTGTTGTAATTAATGTGACTGGAGCTTAACTGTTACTAGTACTGTATAACTATTTATTTAGCTTCTGCATTTGCCATTCCCATGTTACCCCTGGTGGTAATAATTATAGAGCGGATAAGCTAGTGCATGGACAAAACTAGTCCCATATGAAAATGTGAACAATGAAATAGTTAACTTCCCACACCAAAATATTACAGTCACAGACATCATCTTTGGCTTCAGGTAACCTCTTAAATTGTAGTAAATGAATTTTAATATCTTTAAGGCAGAGATTGTCCTTCATTTGTTATAGCACCAAAGATATTAACACTAGTGCTAAAAATAAGGATTTCCCTGACAATTGTGGCTGGCATACAGTCCAAAGGTGCAGTGGAATTATTCCACAGGGTTGTGGGAAGTATGCTGCACTCTCAGAAGTGGTGTAGAAGTGAGCATGATGCCCTTTGTGCCAGGGAGCCATTAGAGAAGAGAAGACAGGTTAGAGCATATTCTCAGTTGCTGAATCACAGAAATTGGACTGGTGTGATTGATGGAGGAGAGACACGCAGGCAAAGTAGTTGAGTGGCATTGCTGTTTTCCTTATTACAATAAAGTTCCTTGTTCAGTGTAAGAGGAAAGTTACTCTCTGTGTGCTTCACCATGTCACATGACACATATAGAAGCTGTGGATAAGTGTCCCAAGAGAAGAGATGGGCTCTGCATTGCTTTCGACATTTAAAGCTAGACATATCAAAACACTTCAAATGTACTGTAAAAAACAAACCTGTATTGGCAGGAGGATGGATAATGGTTGGATTGATATGATAGATGGACTGGATGACCTAATAAGCCTTTTTTCCATCCCTAATTTATATGAGTCTATGATGCAAAGGGGAATAGTGAGGAGCCTATTCCCCTTGTTCAATTAAGTTTAATTAAAAAGGAGAAAGGAAGAGAGAAAAAGGAAGGAATTTTTAAATATATGCTAGTTTCAATGAGATACAGCAGGAAAACGTGACTGAGTTTTTGCTGACACTGGTCCACCTTTTATTTTGTTTAGCTATCCAAGATTATTTTTTTTCTGGTGCCATTGACAGTCCTTCCAGAAGCATGATGACAGCTTTGAGCTGACAGAGAATCATTATAATCAGTGCTGAAGTTATAAAGTCACAATGAGAAAGGAATTCATGTTTACAGTAGTGGGGACCACACACTGTGATAGCTAGCATTAGAAACTCAGCAGGGGGAGTCTGAAAAGCTCAAGCGTAATAGTAGATTTGGGAGCTTTTTGGTATGAATAGGTCATGTTTGTTCAAGTACCTGTCTACCACGTAACAATCAAAAATATTATCATATTCAGTAGGACAATTATTGCTGCTACATTGCATATGTAGCCTCTTAATTTTCCTATACCTTTCAAAGTATGAAGACGATGCAACCTCTAATAATGTATTTTTTTTCTGACAGTGTTAGTAGTGCAGTACAGTATGCAATGCCACACAAAGACAAGACTGAGGCATACAAATGAATAGATCAAAAATATGGAACAGGTATAATGTCAGAACAAGGTTATTCCTTCGGGTGATTAAAAAAATGTTAACCCAAAATGCAGAAACAAATCTGTGAAAGAAAGAACAACTGAAGCATTACCTCTAAGCTCAGGAAAAAATATATATTTTAATGTTATAACGAGTGGGAGCTTATAGCAGCTCAAGAGAGCTTTAAAATCCAGAAACTATTCTTTGTGAAGATATATACGCTGAGCAAAACTCCAAGTCTGAGCAAAGTTTTCTCTCCAATTTTTTTTTATACTTTGAATTTACGTTGAACTGTAGGCAATTTGAAATTACAAACAAATCTCTAGGAGAGAGAGATCAAGCAGCAGAAGTTTGACTTGATCCTTGTCCAATAACAAAAACTATCTCAGCTACATTAGGTATATTGCACACAAAAACTACTTTGTAAAGTCAAGCACTCAGAAGTTAGAAAATGCCAGAATTACTTTTGCAATACCCCTGTGAGATGAAGCAGTATTATTATCCATGTTTTACAGATGGGGAGCTGAGGTACAGACAGATTTAAGGTTAAAAGTATCCACTAATTTTGGGTGCCTAATTTGAGATGTCTAGGGCCTGATATATTCAGATCATGCTCTCGCTGACTTATGTTGCAGCTGTGATTGCTCAGCACTTCTACAAATCAGGGTCTGGCCATCTTTGTATATCTAGCCCTCGGATACTATGATGATGGGAGTTATATAAGTACCTTAGCTAGAATGCCTAATTCATAGATGCCTAGAAAAATCACAGGAACAACATGGTGATACGCAAAGACGGTGTTAGGCACCTAGTCTCCCTCTAAAATGAATCAGGAGATGCCTACAGGGTTAGGGTCTTTATATGCTAGGTGAGCATGCTAACCATTGGGCTAAAGGCTATGGGTGGGGGGACACTACTGTTGAGTCTGAACTTTTGATGAGCTTAAACTTAAACTTGATGTCTCTGTCTGAACTTTTAATCAAAGCTCTGACCTGTGAACTACTCATGACACCCCCCCCCCCGCAAGTAGCCATCTCCCCTTTGTCTTTTAGAATTTACATTTTAACCTGTTTTATCCTGTAAAATCTTGATTGATTATGCATGACCATTATGATCTGTTAATCACTTTGTTTACTTCTGTGTATAAATATTGATGCTCACCCCTAATAAACTTGCCACACTTACTCTGAAGCTTTTTGAGCTAAGGATAGTGTGAGCCCGTTGATCAACGAATTGGTGTCTGGTCTCTGACAGATTGTGAGCCCCATACCAACTCCGCACGAACTCGGGTGCTGGAGAGGTGAGTAGGGACTTGCTTTTTACCTAACAATTTGGGGGCTCGTCCGGGATATCCTTCTGGTGCGGTGCCTCTGTCCAGTGGTCAGACCACTCATATACGAATTGGCAGGCGCCACGGGAGATTTCTCCCAGCCAATTCAATATTGAGGGGTCGTGTACTGGACAGCAGGATAAACGCCAGTTGGAGGGCTCCTGTCAGACACCATGGGTCAAGGGACTAGTGTGCCTCTTGAGAGTCCGTTGGGGATTGTAAATAAGTTATGGAACAAAGGGAAACTCCCAGTACAGACAGGAATGTCTAGGAGGAAGTTGTACACACTGTGTGTAAGGAATTGGACTGGGTATACCGCGGTATTGGCCGACCCGGAGATGAGGTGGCCTTCGTATGGTTCTTTCGAACAGGCTGCCTTAAGAGGAGTAAGGAGCCAGATCGAAAAAGACCATCCGGGACAGTTATGTTACTGGTTTTGTTGGGACAGAGCAGCAGAGCTGTGGAAATCTTTAAAAATTATGACAGTCAGGTATTCTCCCGAGAGTGAACCCCCTCCATGTTATTTCGATGAAGGGTGTAAACCACGGCGTGTTTTGACTCGTCAGTTGGTCCCCACTGCACCTGCCCCTATTCCTCCGCAGGGGGACTCTCTCCAGGGCGCAGAGGGGAATCTGCAGGACTCCAGATCGGAATCTCTGCAGAGGGATAAGGGGGAAATGGAAGGTCACACCTTGGGAGGAGTAATTACTAGGCAAAAGATCAAGCAGATGCAGCAGGTTGGGGAGGTGAGTCAGTCACTTCAGTGTTGGACGTAGCTGATTTTGCATGGGAGAAAGAAAGGGAAAGTAGTAAAAAGAAAGAGAAAAAGGAAGAATATAAGTTGATGGCTTTAGCTTTTCGCGGCGGTGTTCGAGGCAGAGGCCGTGGCCGTGGCAGGGGATTTCAGGGTGCTCGGGGAAGAGGGTCCTGGCAACCCCAGCCACCAGGAAATTGTTTTCAGTGCGGACAGCCCGGTCACTTTAAACGTGAATGCCCCTGGGGACGCCCAGAGGGTCCGGTCGCATCCGCAGATACTTACACCAAGGACGAATACACCCCTGCACCACCAGCTCAGCCCATTCCCCAGGCCTGGATCAACTACGGGCAACAGCAGCAGCTGCAGCAAACTCAGCCTCCTCAATGACGGTACCCCGGGGGCGAAGGCAAACAATGTGATGGTCTTATTTCCTTAATGTCTTTAGCCGGCTCCTTCCTCACTTTCTCCCCTCCCAGCAAAGAGCCTCGTCTAACCCTTTCAGTCCAAGGCCTGCCTGTCTCTTTCCTCATTGATACTGGAGCTACTTTCTCTCTCTTAAATCATGCCCCCTCCCCCTGGCTATCCTCTGAGGTTAAAACTGCAACTGGGGTGGAGGGCAACCCACAGTCTCTGGGACTCACTTTGCCTCTAAATGTTGTTTATGCTGATAAATGTTTTTCTCACCGTTTTCTTTTTCCCCCAGCTTGTCCGATCCCTTTGATGGGCCGGGATTTACTCTATAAGCTTGAGGCTACTTTAACCTACGCTCCTGAAGGGGTAGGATTATTGATGACAGTGTTAGGAGATTCGGCCCCAACTCAGGGTAATTGGGAAACCCCCCCCCTCTCTCTCCCCTGACCTCACTGACTTGCCTTTAACCCTCTGGGGAATTTCTGACACTGATGTTGGCCTGCTCCTTTCGGCAGAGCCAGTAAGGATTCCCTCCTTAACCCTCCCGTCAGTCCCTCAATACCCCCTGTCGCTGGAAGCCCGGGAGGGCATCCGCCCCATTATCGAGGGATTCATTGCACAAAAGCTAGTCCGCCCTCAGCGCACTCCCTGTAACACCCCTATACTGCCTGTCAAAAAGCCTCCTAAAAAGGACAGAGACCCTATTCGTTGGCGCTTTGTACAGGATCTACGGGTTGTTAATCAGTATGTGGTCCCTCTTCATGCAGTAGTTCCTGATCCAGCTACTAAAATCAGCCAAATCCCCTGGGATGCTGAGTGGTTCACTGTTATTGACTTAAAATCAGCCTTTTTCAGCATTCCTGTGCACCCAGACTCTCAGTATCTCTTTGGTTTCACCTGGGAGGGACAAAGTTATGTCTGGCAACGACTTCCTCAAGGCTACAGAGACAGCCCCACGATTTTCAGCCAATGCCTCCGCCACGACTTGGAAGGCTTCACCAGTCCGCAGGGATCCACGTTAGTCCTATACGTAGATGACATCCTATTAGGTAACCGCGAAGAAGCTGCCCTCCGCATCGATGGTAAGGCACTTTTATTATACCTATACACCAGAGGCCACAAGGTAGACCCTAACAAGATTCAGTGGGTCTCACAGAAGGTCCGATATCTGGGCTTCCTGTTAACCCCAGAGGGACGACAAATGGACCCAGTCCGCATAAAGACTATCCAAAACTGCCCTCTGCCAAACACCAAGAAACAACTTCGAGGTTTCTTAGGATTAATTGGCTTCTGTCGCCCCTGGTTGCCGTCCTGCGGGGAGTTAAGCAAACTGCTCCACCGACTCACTGCTAACCTTGCTCCTGACCCTTTGCAGTGGTCCCCGGACACGATCCAAGCCTTTCAGTTACTGTCTCTCCGCCCCCCCAATTACAGCAAACCCTTTCACCTTTTTGTCCACGAGAGGGGCGGAATTGCTAGTGGCGTCCTTACCCAGCTGAGCAGGCCCCACCATTTCCCGCTTGCTTTTTACTCTCAGCAGATCGACCCTGTCGCTCAGGGAACCCCATCCTGCACCCGGACTCTGGCAGCAGCTGCCCTGCTGATCACAAAGGCAAAGAGCCTGACCCTGGGTCATTTTACCACGGTTTGGACCTCTCATGCCTTGTCAGCCCTTCTGCGTAGGGGCACAACCCAAGTCTTTTCGGCCCATCGCCAGCAACAGCTAGAGGCCGAACTCTTAGAAGACACTAACCTGATTTTTGAAAGGTGTGGGCCCCTTAATCTAGCTACCTTGCTTCCTGACCTGCCAGTCCTCCAGGATCAGCACGACTGTGTGGAAGTAGTTTATAGCATCTTACAGATAAGGGACAACCTGTTTGACGTGCCACTGGACAACCCTGATTGCATCCTCTTCTCAGATGGAAGCTCCTTCTATGTTGATGGCAAGCGTTTCACCGGTTATGCAGTCACCTCTGAATGGGACATTCAAGAGGCCGCCTCACTGCCAGGCAACTGGGGAGCCCAAGCCGCCGAACTCTATGCCCTGGCCCGAGCTTGCCAGTTGGCCGCTGGTAAGACCGTTACCATTTTTACTGATAGCAAGTATGCTTTTGGAGTTGTGCATTGTCACATCCACCTCTGGAAGTTTCGAGGTTTCTAGACAGCTGCCGGTAAACCCATCCAGCACCTCCCCCTCGTCCACAAGCTTTTGGACGCCCTCCAAGAACCCTCGGTCCTGGCTGTAGTTCACTGCCGGGCCCATACTAAAGATGATAACCCCGTCACCCATGGGAATATCCTGGCTGACGCCTCCACCAAGACGGCTGCCGTCTTACCCTTAGCCATGCCCACGTTGGCTATTGCAGCCTCCTCCTTTACTCCACCGCACCCCGTACCAGTACCCGCTGCTGAACTACAGTCGTGGGAGAGCCTCGGAGCCACTCTGGTCAAAGGGACCTGGCTGATGCCGGATGGCTGAGCCTGCCTCCCTCGCTCCACATACCCCGTGGCAGTTCGCTGGCACCATGATAAGGGGGGTCACTACGGCACGCACGCCCTTGTGGACACCATCGCTCGCTTTTGGTATGGTCCAGGCATTCAACCCTACTGCCTGCCAATAGTGAAAGCATGCAGCACATGTCAGCGTAATGAACCTGCTCCGCCTCTTAACAAAATTAAGGGTGGAAGACCTCCGCCTGCTGCTCCATTTCAACATCTTCAAATTGACTTTGCAGATATGCCAAAGGCTTTTGGGAAAAAGCACCTCCTTGTTTTGGTTTGCCCTCTGACTTCCTGGGTCGAAGCTTTTCCTACTGCTAATTGTACTGCTGCCACAGTGGCAAAGATCCTCCTTAGAGACATTGTACCCCGTTTTGGCATCCCTCTCGTGCTTGACTCAGATCGCGGACCTCACTTTACTGGTCATGTCCTTGGCCGTTTAGAACAAGGACTGGGCATTTCACACTCCTTTCATACACCCTACCACCCCCAGTCTAGCGGGAAAGTTGAGCGTATGAATAGGGAGCTTAAGTTTACATTGGCTAAATACTGTCAGGAAACAGGGTTAAAGTGGCCTCAGGTACTTCCCTTGGTCCTGTTTCACCTTCGTACTTGCCCAACCCGTGTATTGGGATTATCCCCCTTTGAACTGCTCTATGGACACCCCCCTTTCAAAGGCGGGGCGCTACCACGTGCTGATGTTTCACTATTGGGAGGGGATCATATGACCGCGTGCCAGTTTCTCTCCCTACAGGCTCGCCTCCGTACCCTTTGGAAAGCCTAGCAGTTTTCCCAGACCGTGCCGCTGGAAGAACAGATCCACCCATTCCAACCAGGGGACTTCGTCTGGGCCAAAAAGTTCGTTCGTGGCGACACCCTCCAGCCGAGGTTTACTGGACCCCACCAGGTTCTTTTAACAACCCAGACTGCAGTGTTCCTGGAAGGATGCAAATCCTGGATCCACCACTCCCACGTCAAGCCAGCCGTAGTGGACCACAGTGACGGACCAGCAGCTCTTGCCACCACTGAGGACACTGCCTCTGACCAGTGGACCAGCTTACCTCTTTCAGACATCAGACTTAAATTGACTCGGCAAAAATGAGAGGACCTTTTATTCTGACAACTGTATGTTTTTTACTATGCCTTTTTAGTTTATTTTCTGCTTATGAAGGTAATGCTTTTATTAGATATTCCCACGAGGTCGTATTTTAGGAAATAGAAGTAATTGCTGGGTATGTACTCAATTTCCAGTAAATGCAGAACAGGGACTCCCCTTCATACCCATTCCCCTGACCACTGCTAATATGACTTGGATGCCACCGGCTAGAGTAAAAGATCCAGTCCAACACAATCTTACATGGGACAAAACAGGAGTGCCAATTAACAGATATCTCAGGGTAACCAATCAGACAGGATCACTGTGTTATGTTAAAGAAAAGGGGTCAACCTTTGTGGGAACAAGTAAATGCAACATGTATTTTAATGGCACCGCCTTTAGTAAAAATCTTGGCTTCAAGCCTTGCGCATCCCACTTATCCCATATGTGGATCCCTCAAGCCGATCCAACTTTTTCATGGGTGGGCAAGCCTTCAGAGTCAGCTTTTAAGAAGCCCTGCTCAGATCATGAGGGTGTCCAACTAATTGCTAAGGGATATACGATTGCCTTCTACAACTGCTCAAGCAGTACTACACTGCCCTTTGAAAACACCACTACCAAATTGTGCCTCTGCAGTTCGCACAACGACCCCTCTGCGTTACCAGGGGAACAGTGGTCCAACGGGTGGTGGGTTACCTCCTACT
Source organism: Chelydra serpentina (assembly GCA_037349315.1). Taxonomy (NCBI): domain Eukaryota; kingdom Metazoa; phylum Chordata; order Testudines; family Chelydridae; genus Chelydra; species Chelydra serpentina. The sequence goes on from JBAIAC010000004.1 coordinate 75,108,040, forward strand.
TTGAGAAATGGAATACCCAAAATGCATTGTATGGAACATACTGGGTGTGTGGGCCCAAAGCTTATTACTTTCTCTCCCCTGATTGGGCAGGGTCATGTTATTTAGCGTGGCTAACACTGCCTTCTCGCATCTCCCTCACTCCCCCTCATTTTCCCCATGTTCGTAACATCCGTGAAACCTTCAGAGATATTAATATCCGTGATGGTTTGTCGTGGCAGCGGTGGGCTGGTCTCATTAGCTTGAGGGGTGGTGTCATTCGTCTACAGGGACTACTAGAATCTTTAACCAATGAAACTGCGACCCTATTTGAGAATCAGGCCGGGGAAATGTCCCAGCTGCGCCAGTTAGCTTTGCAAAACCGAATGGCTTTAGACATAATGTTAGCAGCCCAGGGAGGAACTTGCGCCCTCATAAATGAAGAATGCTGTGTTTTTTGTAAATGACACCTACTCTGACACTTTTCAACGTACCAAACATCTAAGGGAAATGGCTAAGAACTACTCCTCTGGCCAGCCACCTTATGATTGGTGGGGAGCCTTATGGAATTGACTGCCTGGATTTGGGTGGGTTAAAAAACTCTTGGTGGGTATTGTTGGGGCCATAGTAATCCTTATAATACTGTGTTGCTGTATTCAGTGTGTCCCCTCCCTCATAGACTCATGTGGGTCAGTTTGTTCTTTTCCTACTTCAGCCAAGGGCCCTACTCTCTTCGAGTTGGCCCAGGCTGAAATTGCCAAGCGGCCCTTGGCTCCTTAAAATGGGGTGTAGCTTTTGGTAAATAGTTATCCCAAAGCTACAAATGGAGGAATGTTGAGTCTGAACTTTTGATGAGCTTAAACTTAAACTTGATGTCTCTGTCTGAACTTTTAATCAAAGCTCTGACCTGCGAACTACTCATGACACCCCCCCCCCTCGCAAGTAGCCATCTCCCCTTTGTCTTTTAGAATTTACATTTTAACCTGTTTTATCCTGTAAAATCTTGATTGATTATGCATGACCATTATGATCTGTTAATCACTTTGTTTACTTCTGTGTATAAATATTGATGCTCACCCCTAATAAACTTGCCACACTTACTCTGAAGCTTTTTGAGCTAAGGATAGTGTGAGCCCGTTGATCAATGAATTGGTGTCTGGTCTCTGACAGATTGTGAGCTCCATACCAACTCCGCACGAACTCGGGTGCTGGAGGGAGAGGTGAGTAGGGACTTGCTTTTTACCTAACACTACTGTGACGGTGCTGCCCATGAGAGCCCGCTGAGGTCACTCAATCAGGGTGAACTGCAAATAGAAAGGGGCAAACAAACCTCAAACGCTGATGGATATTCCAATACTTAGATTTACCAAGCCAGCACAAAACAGCTTCTATAATGCCTCACTGGTTACTAAGAAGTCCAAACAACGCAGTTCCCTTAAAGTACCCAGCCTCAGGCCTCCATCCATCCACACACTGTCAGATATGATGATGATTACTGAAAATCTTAATTCATCATATAAAAGAAAGGTTCTTCCAATCCCAAAGTATCAGCCCCAGACCCAGGTCAAATAATAACTTATATCTTACCCCAAATACACGCTTCCAGTCAATTCTTATTAACTAAACTAAAATGTATTAAAAAAAGAAAAGAGAGAGTGTGTTGGTTAATAGGTCAGTATACATACAGACTTGAATTCAATTCTTGAGGTTCAGATACATCGCAAAGATGAGCTTGTAGATGCCAAAAGTCCTTTTAGAAATAGTCCATTGTTATAGTCCAGTGTCCATATTCAGGGTGACTCCAGTCAGTGACTGGGGATCTCAATCCTTATGGCTCAGGGTTTCCCCTTCTTGAAACCCAAAGCAGATTTGAGATGAAGAAGGATCGTGTCCCAGGGTCTTTATACATTTCCAGCAGCCTTTTGGCCTAAGAAAACAATAGGCTTAACTTTCCTCCTTCCAAACATCATGGCCATTAGCACAGGATAATTTATCCATTACACAGTTCAGACACAGGTTATCACAATCTTCAAAGAGACATAGACAATATACTATTTCACTCAAATATCTTCCTAAATGTTAATATTCCTTTTTTGATCTTTGAATCAAAGCTATAGCAATAAACAAGACTTGTTTGCTTACATCACAAGAGCTGAGCAAACATCTACTCTTCTATCTCTAACAATGCAGGCTTGCATTTCAAAGCACTATTCATTTACATATCTTCCTAACCAGTCTTTAAAGTTCGTCCATGGGTCAGGTCAGTCTGTGAGTTCATTAACTCTTTCTGGCCCTGTCACCTTTCAATGAGATATTATATTATACTCATAACATCACAACTACCACCTCCTTGGCATTTTGTGAAAAAGGGCTTAAGTATCAACTCCAGGAGAGGGTCTCTACTAGGCATGTGCAACATGAGATATTTTAAAGACAATAGCCAAATTTGGGCATTCCCCCCCCCCGCCCCAGAACAGTAAAGGGTACATCTCTGACACCAGGTCAAATTTCAAGTCTGTTCTCCAAACCCTGGAAGCTCTAGAGATTTTCAGTGAAATGGTAGCAAGATTGTTTTTAATATTGGTGTAACAATGTACTTTTCCTTTATTCTTAGAAAAAGCTGAATCATTTTTACTAAAGCTTTCCCCAAAAATGTCATCCTGAGGCAGGCACTCAGCATGGAAAATTTCAGCCTGAGTGGTTAAAATTTGACAAAGTTGTAAGTAACTAAAAGAAAGGTCTTAATAATGGAAACAGAATAATGTTTCCTCCCAAGGAAATGATGCAGGTTTCTTACTATCTAATATTTTCTGGTCATCTATTGATACATCATGCTATATTGCTCTTTCTGAGGGTACTGCTTCAGGAGAACACAGCTTCAGGAAAGAAGTTACACTGAGGTTCCCCCTTAAGGAGTTTCATGTGATCTGTTCCTCTATATTGAAGAACAGAGCACCCTGCCATCAAACCATGTGGCTCTGTTGGAGGAATAAGGCCCTCCATTTGGAAACCAGTTGTCCCTGGCCTGGATTGAGGGAACCCTACTCTCCACCTTATTACTGGGCAGTACCACTCCAATCAAGCCTTTCTGCCAAGGAATCCGACATAAACAGCTCCCTACAAGGGGAGATGAGTTCCTTAATGCAAAAGGGTGTCACAATACGTATGTGATGAGAAGCATCCCCATGCCCTCTTTCTCTCCCCACAACTTTCCCTCATATAGATTTAATGCCCCAGGGAAAGCACTCCACAGCACACCAGCAAGGGGGGATTCAGTGCCCCAGAGACAGTTGACAACTCTTCCATGACAGGCAATGGAAGTTTGTGAATGGAAAGCCCCCTCGTTGCAGAGAACATGAATACAATGAAACCCTTGTATTTTAAAATAGTTCAGTTGAACTCAAAGTTGGTATGGAATATATGGCAGATATTCCACGTAGAAAGCAGTTTGCAGTATTTCTAATTAAACATGCTGACTACGTCATATATAGCACCAAACATTTTTAAAGGTATAAATGTATTTAGAGGTATAAATACATTTTTAAAGGTATAAATTTACCACAAAAAGGTCAGTGGAATTACATTGCTGTATCAGAAAATTATCTAATTGAGCCTCATGTGTGCTGCAAAAGTCCCATTATGCAGAAGGATAAATTGAGAAAGAGAGAGGACAGACGACTTGGCCAATGCCTTAACATGAAGAAATGACAGAGCCAAGACTAGAATTTAGTAGTTCCCGGGTCACGGTTTCATTTTTCAAGCACTGAACGATGCAGCGTCTGTACCAGTACTCAGATTAAATGGAACTCATCTCATTAATTGGAAATATTTCATAAATTGTGTTAAAACAGATTACAAAATGGAATTATCCCACTTGTAAGGGTACATAATAACTTCAAATTAAAAATATGTCTTTTCCTGAAGTCAGTTCTGCATGATTTCTCATCATTCCATGCTTAGCACCAAATTCTCAGAGTTCAATTTCAGTACCAGCAAGAAACAGTAGAAGAGCTTAAATTCTGCAGGTAACTAAATAAATTAAACATGAAACAACCTCTAATTGTAAACAGAACAACTGACAATACATTCACATAAGCAACATTTCTACGCTTTGCTAACTGTCCTAATTGCCTAGGCTGAGAGGATTATAACTTGGCAAAAGCAAGGTTTTGTATTCCTCCACTGGTAACACCTCTTTTCTAAAGTGCAACCAATGAAAGTCATTAATGCTGCCCATTCACCTGTATCCCCATTAATATCAACATTGGATGAAAAGTATGCTAGTTCATTGAAATCAACCACATTTGTGATACTGGTTGGTTTATTTTACACCAAAAGCCAAAAAAAAATCCCCATATCCTAAGAGTTCATGTACAGTGGAAACCTGCTAAAAACCTACTAGGCATAGAAAATGCATTCTTTAAACAAAAATGCTTGCACATGGGCTAGATTGTCACCCTTCCCTTCTCCCCAGCAGTCCACACCAACACTTGTCAACTGGTACTGTGATGATTGCCAGTCAGCATCCAACTGATCTCCAACTCCCTGTATTGTTCAAACACCCTGTGGTGCTTGACATTGTCCTAGAGATGCTGGGGGACTCAGGTGCCTCAAGTAATTTCATGGATCTGGACTTCACGTGAGCAGATAATATTCCCACCCAGCGTAAGGACTCCCACAGTGGAGACCTTAGATCTGTCACATCTTTCATCGGCACAGTCTCCCACCAGATGATAACTTAGAGATAACTAGCCTTTGATGCCACTGAGAAATCTTCCAGTTTGGGCTAATTTGTGCACCGCATTCATCAGTTGTCCGTGACCTGCGCATCCATTGGTGGTCAGGCATGGTACACTCTGATTCCTCATCTTGTCAATAAGCTTGTTTCCCCAAGAGCCAACCCAGGACCAGCAAGCCCTTTGCAGATTATTCAGTGCTATAATGAATTCAGAGATGTAAAGAGAGGGTCCAAATGCAACCCAAGCAACCCCCACAATCTTCCCAATGCCTCCAGGGATTCCTGTTAAATATCTTAATTATATCAACATGTTTGACTAAAAACAAAGCCGACCTTTTACTGCCTCATCAAAGCTATGACTGCCCCCTCGACCTTCAACCAGGGTTAGAGTTTCCCTTCAGGAACATTTACTCGCTCTCCAAACCTAAATGACAGATACTCTGGAGCTGTCTCAAGGAAAACCTGCAGAAGGGGTTCATTGACACTTCCACATCCCCAGAGGTGACCCTGATGTTCTTTGTGGTGAAGAAAGACTGTTCCCTCTGCCATTGTGTGAGCTACCAAGCTCTGAATGAGATTACAGTCTGAAATTGGTGCCCCTTATCACTTACTAATGAGCTGCTTGAAAGACTCTGCTCTGCCAAGGTCTTCACAAAGATGGATCTCTATAGAGCTTATAACCTAGTGAAGATCTGGGAAGAAGATAAATGGAAGACCGTCTTCTGTAACAGGAAGGGCCAGTTGAGTGTGTTTGGGTTGTGTTGCACAGCATTTCATAAACACCATTGTTAGGGCACACTGGACCAATTTTTTATCATTTATGTAGGTGACATCCTCTTTTTCTCCAAATGTCAATACCTCCACAATCATAATGTGCTCATTGTCTTGGATAGACTTTGCCAGAACCACCTCTATGCAAAGCTTGAGAAACGCAAGTTCAGTAAGGACACAATGGAATTTTGGAGCTATATCATCTTGCCTGACGGCCTTACCATAGACCTGTATAAGGTGGTGGTGATATCCAACTGGGTGGGGCCCAAAGATATAGAGGGGTTCAGCAATTTTTGGGCTTTGCCAATTTCTACAGGAAGTTTTTTAAGGGATCCTCTAGCCTATTTTTACCCATAATGGTGGCTCCTGAAAAAGGGGGTCCAATTCACCTGGTCCACAGACACTTAGCCATTTAATTGACTGAAGAGGGCATTCATCTCTGCACCCATTCTGACTCACCCAGTTTGTCCTGGGGAGACTAAGGAAGCATGCTTTGTGTGCCAAACTGGAAAACCACACCTTCAACCATGTCACAGTTGCATTTTTGGGCTACATCTTTTCCCTGGGGGAATTCAGACGAACCCCCCAGAAGTTGGAAGCCTTCCACAACTCTACAATAATCTGGGACTTCCAATGCTTTCTGGGCTTTATGTCACCAACTTGAGGGAGCTCAGTACCCAATAGAGGTTTTCATTGACCAAAAGAACCATGAGTACCCGTGCAAGGCCTGAATGTTGAACCAGAGGCAGTTAAAATGGGCCTTGTTCTTTTCTCGGTTCGAATTTTTGATTACCTACTGCTCCGGATAGTGAAATGGGAAAGCTGTTGCTCTATCAGAGAAGAGGGAATACTAGTGGGGAAGCAAATAACTGATTTCTGAGCCCTCCTGCTTCCTCAAATCTGGTAATTTTGCCAATGCCAGAATTCAGCAAGACCTGCTCTCCCTCATCAAGTATGCCTTGAAAGAAGACCCACTTGCTCAAGAGAAACAGTCCATGTTGTTGGGGATTAAAATGAACCATTAGGTGTGGAATGGGATAATATACTTTGAAGAGCACATGCATGTGCCCCCAGGGGACCCCTGACTAAAGGTTCTAGGGCTGTAGCATGATGCTTCATGGGCAGGTCTCTTTGGCCACTCAAATACCTCCCATATGGTTGCCCATTTTTTCTGGAGTCCCTACATGTGGGTTGAGGTCCAAGCACACATGGACTCCTGTGAGTGCTGTCTACATACCAATACACACAAAACCAGACCCCTTCGCACCTTACTACACCTGCAGACTCCAGCTAGAACACCCACCATCCGGAGGCCACACCGTAGTGTTAATGGTTGTGCACGGCCTGACCAAAATGACTCACTTCATCCCCTACAACCACCTGCCTTCTGATGAGATTACCACCCAATTCCTGCTGCTCAATATGCTCCAGTTCCACAGACTCCCAGACCACATAATTTCTGACTGAAGTTCACAGTCCACCTCTCACTTCTGGTGTTGTGCATTCAGTCTACTGGATGTCCGCCTATCACCTCCACCACCTATCTCCCTCAAACAGATGGACAAACTGAATAGGTGAACCAAGTACTGGAGCAGTACTTGAGGTGCTGCATAAATTATCACCAAGATAACTGGTCCATGCTCTTGCCAAATACAGAGTTTTTATACAACAATACCGATCTTCATGGGTCGGAGCCCCTTCTACTCCAATTATGGGTTCCACCCCCATTTTCACCTTGCATTACCAACAGCTTTCCTGAATCACAACAACAACAACAACTGGGTCCAACAGATCCATCTTATTTGGGAAGAGCTCAGAAACCACCTAGAAGAGGTGAAGAAGGCCTACAAGAGGCATGTGGACCATCAGTGAAAAGAAACTCTGGTGGTCATGGTAGGCCAGAAGGTGTGGCTCAAAGCCAAACATCTCCAGACCAGTCAACCTTTGCAGATATTGGACCACCAGTTCCTTGGACCCTTCCCAATATGTCAGCAAATTAATATGGTTACTTTCAAACTACAGCTTCCCCAGTCTCTCAAAATACACCCACATTTCCGTTCTGAAGCCCTCCACTGAGAACCTCTTCCCTGGCCAAACCAAATGGCCACCTCCACCAGTAAAAATCCAAGGTGAGGAGGAATATGCAATGCATTCTATCCTCAATTCCCAACAGCTATGTGGCTATCTGTACTATCTGGTGTATTGGGAAGGCTATAGCCCCGAAGGGTGCACTTGGGAGCTTGCCTCCCATGTCCATACCCCTAACCTCATGGGGAATTTCACAAGGCTCACCCAGCCAAGCCTGGACAGCACGACCCCAAAGAGGAGCCTGAAGGGGAGGATAATCCTAAAACCTGCAGGGCTAGAACCTGGAACCATGGGGTTTCTGGGCCACTGACAGCTCTGCATCTCCTCTAGAGGCTTAGGCTGAGCATCCCCAGGATGACCCTGTGAAGCTAGGCTCAACAGGACCTACTGCCCTGCAGGGCCTGAGTGGTGACCCTTCACATCCCACTGATTGACCAATACCAGGGAGTCATGAGAGTTTCTCTGAGCAACAAGATAGACTGATTTCCCGCCTCTGCTCCAAAACCTGCTTGTGTTACACCCTAGGCTCCAGCTTTGGATGCTGGTTTGTCCTCAACTTTGCTATTTGATTGCTATCTGTAAGCTGGTACCTGATCCTGACTTCCTGGTGTCCTGACCTGGCTCAACTCTGACACTGCTATCTGCCTGCCACCTGCAACTTGGTGCCTGACACTGACTTGCTGATATCCTGACCATGCTACTTGTCTTTAAATCACAACTTAGCAGCTGACCAGGGCACCCCTGCTGCCCATGGCCCGGTCCTAACATTTCTGGTGGCCAGGACTATAGACTTACACCAGGTAATATATAAGGTCCTGTGACCTCTGCACCCACACCAAAAACACACAATCAAAACCGCTTATCTCCTCCAGCCTCCGCTCATACCTCCTCAGTCTTGGTGTATTATATCAATGGACTTTGTTATAGAACTTCTGTGCTATCAGGGATACTCACTAATCTTGACAACAAAGATAGCATTCTTCATCCCAACCCGTACTGTTCCTACCAGAAAGGAGACAGCTCTGCCCTACCTGGAAAATGTCTTCGACTACTGTGGGTTACCAATGGTCCTTGTATTGGACCAGGATCCCCAGTTCATCCCCTGATTATGTCAGGAATTTCTCAGAATCCTTCGCATCGAGTCCCTTATTTCATCCACCTATGACCTACAGACTAATGAACAAACAGAGAGGATCAATCAAATCTTGGAGCAGTATTTCCCCTGCTTTTTGAGTTGCTATCAAAATGACTGGCTTCCTCTGCTGTGCTATCCTGAATTCACATATAACAATGCAATCCACACCTCAACCCAACATAATCCATTCTTTATAATCACCCCTGCTTCCACCCATATTTGCCCATTAGTTTCTTGGTACTGGCCAAAGTAGATTTAGACTTCCACCTTCAACAGGTACACCAGAAGTTCAAGGAACACTTGCAATCCACCAAAGAAGACTACAACTGCTTTTGCAATCTGAAACCATCAAACTGCCCCCAATCAGGATGCAGAGGACAAAATGCAGCTCTCTGCCCAGAATCTTAAATCGAACCACCCATTTGGCAAACTAAATTACCTATATCGGGGGCCCCTGAAGACTGCAGAACAGGTGAAACCAGTGGCCTTCAGGTCACAGCTGCTGGAGTCCTTGAAGATCCATCCCATCTTCCACATCTCATGTTTAAAGCCCTACTCTGAGAATCCATACCCAAACCACTCCAACCCCACTATCACCCATAAGAGTCTGCAGACAGTAGGAGTGCTTGGTCCAATAAATCCTCTACTCTTGGTGAGTTAGAAGAAGGCTCCAGTACATGGTGGACAAGGCTACTGTCCAGATGAGTAGTCTTAGGAACTGGTAGAGAACATCCACCCTTCAGACCTATTGTGAGAGTTTCATTGGAAATACTCCAAGACACCGGGCCCTGAGGAAATTAAGAGGAGCCCTCAGGGGGTGGGGTACTTCCAGGAATCAGGGTCTACAGCACAGTCAGTCTGGAAGTAGGGCCTGCAGCAGAGCCAGTCTCTGGAGAACCTAATAAGGGCTGCTGGCCTGTAGTCGGCTGCCTGTTTGATTATACCACCAGATTGGTTGTAGGGGTCAGCAGCCTGGCTCTTAAACCCACCAGCAGCAGCAGTTCAGTAGTGGCTGCTCAAAGCATTCACCCAGCTGTGATAGCTCTTGTGCCTGCTTGTTCCCAGCCTTGCTCCTGCCTTTCCTCAGTCCAGGTAACCTGGTTCTGATCCTCAGCTCCAATTCCTGACCTCAGACTCTGGCTCTGACCCTTGACTCTGACATTTGGCCTCTCACTCCAATTCTGACCCTGGGAACTGACTCCCAGTTCCTGACTTTGGCTCTGACCCTTGGCTGGGGCACCTGGCCTCTGACTCTAGCTCTCTGACCCTGGGCTCCAATTCCTGGCTACTAATGTCTGCTCTGACCACTGGGCAAGACTCCTCCTCTGACCAATAGCCCTGAGAGCCCATATCCTAGACACTGATGTAATCGATAACAGTAATAGAAGCACCGCATAAAGGTTTTATCTTGCCCCCACTCCTAGTTAAGCATGAGCTTAGACAGTCTCCTGAATCAAGACTTGAAAACACAGGCCTTTTGCATAGATGACCTTGGCCCTTCATGATCTTTGTAGATTTTGTCACACATGTTAAGTTTGGGAGATACATCTTCTTCCTGTTCTCTGATGGTTGAGTAAGGGTGGAATGCTGCCTCCTCTCTCATGGAATGATTAAGAATCTCTGCAAACGGGAATCCAATTGTATGTCCCCTACATGTTTCTTTTTGAAAAATAAACAAACAAACAAACAAACAAACAAGTGGCAACGTGGCCCCAGGATTGGGAGTAATTTTCAGGCGGTGTTGTAAAATTTATATTGCAACTACTTTTAAATTGTCTGATTTCTAGAAAGAAGAATTCATTGCCCAGAGTTCTCAGTTCTACATGTTTTATTAATACTTAAGAAAAGACAAATATTTTCAACTATGTATCTGAGCTAAAGTTGTAATCATCTTTTGATTTCATGATTTTTAAGGCTGTTGAGAAGGTATAGACTTTGTGTGTGCATCTAAGTTACAAAGACAATTACACAGTTTAAGATAAACACAATAAAAGTCTAATTTTTGCAACTGGAGAGGCTTCTCCTTAATTGCCTTTAATCAGTCTCAAAGAAAAAATGAATAGAATAGTTAATGTCAGAAGGCTATTTTAACATTCATCAAGAATAATAAATGATTAAAATTTTCTGAACACACTGTTCTAATTTTAATATAATTTGCTGCTTAAACATGATAATGTGCTTTGTGGAAAGAATTTTAAAAAACCCTAAGAATGCTACATGTCAAAGAACAAAAAAGATTGTTGCTGGTTAGAATATGGAACGTTTTATTTTACAATGTAGAATCCTGTGGTGGACTGAGTGAGATCTTGTAAGCCCTTGAAGCTCATGCCTGTTAAAGAATTTAATGTGATGGATAGGAAGTAAAATGTATGTAAAGAGCAGTTGACCACTGGTATCTGTATACCAAAGTATGGATATCTCAATGAGAATTCAAAGTGAATTGTACCCCTGAGATTTGCTTGCGGAAATAAAAAGCCGTCCTGTTTGTTGGAGTAAATGCAGACATTGCTCCACATGTGGTAGCTCAGGATAGCCACCCATGCTTCGACCCAGGGGTTCAAGCAGGCTTGGACTCAGGTGACTAGCCCAAGACACTACCCATGCCGCAACATCTACACTTCTATTTTTAGCATGGTAGCTCAAGCTGATCTATCATGAGTCTGTGTGCCTGCACTGGGAATTGAACCTCCCATCCACAGGGTAGACACACCTTAGTCTTGGCAGAATAAGGGCCCTCAAATCTTATATGTTATGGGCCAGTCCTGCTACCATCGAAGTCAGTGGCAGCAGGATCAGTCCCTAAATATGATAGGGTGAAACTTTTTCACTTAGGTGAAAAGGTTCAACTGTCCATTTTTGAGTGTTCAACTTGACATTAGCCTCACTACACTTGACTGTCCCCATCTCAGAAATGGGGATAAGAATGCTTGTGCCTTTGCAAAGCCCCATAGGCTGAGTCATTATTGTTATGCCATTCAATAGTGTTTAAACTCAGTGAATCCATATTTATCTGGAGTCTGCTTTATTGAAACTTTCTAGTGCAACACCACGTTCATGTTTCCCCAACATGAATGTATGCCATGCATGATCTGTATTTAACCCAAATGCCACAAATCTGTAGGGTTCAGATGTACCCTCCCACCCTTTAGATATTAGAGTGGCAATGCAGGTGCAACAGGTAACAAACAAATGTAACATGACCTGAAGAAGAGCTCTATGTAGTTTGAAAACTTGTGTCTTTCACCAACAGAAGTTTGTTCAGTAAAAGATATTATCTCACCCACCTTTTCTCTCTTGTATGTAAAATACATTATATTCCACACTGGAAAGAAGACTATTTATAGCATTACTGGATAATCTGGTGCAAAGTACCTGGGAGTGTAGGAATAAGATTTTATATGAAAGCAGTCTGCATTTTAAAATACTGTTTTAACAGGAGAGTGTTTATATATATATATATATATAAACACATACACACACACACATATATATATATAGAGAGAGAGAGATATACACACACATTACCCTGACAATATAAGTATAGTTACAGAATTTCCCACTGACAAGAAAAAATTAATATTTAAAACCATTGTACGCCTTTATCTCCTGCTGATAACGGTTTCCTTAAAAGAGCCGTACAAGACATTTTGAACAGATGGTAGCTGGTTTGCTCTATCCTGCATCTCTTCACAACTGCCACAGAGCCTTACCATTCATTAATCTTCCATACACTTCCAGTAGCACAGCAACTAAATTACACACATACGCACACCGAGGCCAGCACTGCTGTCAAGCTTAAAATTAAACTGAAGTGCAGCATGCCAAGTCTTTTAACCAAACTCCACTATAAAACAGTTAGAAATATAAACATTTAGCTTGGAGCCTGACCCATGAATGTTTTCTCTTAAATGAGGAAGCACTAGCTGGTCATTATTTCTAGAGCCTTCTACGCAGCAAGTGTAGCTGAGATTCATAAGTGGGAATAAAACCAGAAAACATCTGGTTTGAATTCACAGTGACTCATTACAGTTTAAGAAGAGAACTATTTCCTCTACCTTGGAAGCAATGGGGAAAATATATATGTTCCCATAACTCCCGCAATGATGCTTGCATTCATAACAAGGTCTCTACACAGCAGGTGATAACTAAATAAAATTATAATACATTTTCTTGGATTAGACATTAAGCCACAAATGCTGGAATATCTCTGGTGTTTGGAGAACAAATGTATGCTTCAAATTCCTAAACCTCCATGCTTTATTTTCCACAATATAGCTCCAGACTTTATAGCGTATGAACATTGCCAAGGCTTCTTTTGCAAATTTCTCTCTAAAGTATCCTTTAAATTTGCCTGTGATTTAAACCTTCCTTTGAATGCTGAGTGCTTTTGTACAAAGTTTTAATGACATATTGACACCATAGCAGTTCAGAAAGCTGACTATTGGCATTTTCAGTTTCACCAGAGAGTGAGAATCTCAGAGAATTCAGAATGACCTTTGCTCCTGAGATTTGATAGTGCAAAAAGGTTGGCCTCTGTTTGCTGAGATATGCCCAACACCACCTGATGCATATCCAGAAGGTACTGCAAACTGACAAACTCAATAAGAGACACACCAGCAATTTGGAATCCTAACATATCATCTATCATTTATGGCAGGGCAGATGTACATATTATGTGTGTGAGCCAGTGTTCCCTAAATCCAGAAATGACATGTTACAGTGACTTAGAGAACAGAAGCTGCACAGTAAATAATTACATTGTTCCTTCTGTCTCATTCTTTTCTTTATGTCTTTTGTTTTTCTGTGGAAATATAAAGATTACATTTTTACTTTGCAAAGTTTTATTGACTAATCTAATTATTATCTTTCAAATGCAAATTTGAGGTTTTAATTTAGAACTAGTACTATCTTTTAATTGCATCAGTTTTAGTGAAGAATTAGTATTAGTGTGTAATCTCCATAATCTCCATAATTATGGAGATTTCTGCAATGGGAATCATGGAGCTCCAGATATAATGTGTCCGGATTTCTCCATTTACCTTCGTATACTTTTGTTGCACAATACCTCCAGGTACAATATGCAAAGCTACTGTGTTAGAAGACAAGCCTCATTGAAAATTATCTGTATGCTCTTACAACTTCTTAATCACTTTGCCAATATTATTCTATTTAGAGCTGTGTATGTTTCTACTTTGTATACTTTGCATGTGGAGATATTTTAGTAGTCAGAGCCTCATATTTTTGCAATGTTCAAAAACATTTTAAATTTTTCTTTTAATACACAGAGCCACTGGACATGCATGCCAAAGATTTAGGGCCCCTGTATGGATTTTTGATTTTCTACATTTTTTTTAGTAGTAGTTTTTTTCCCCTCAGAGTTTAAGCTTTTCTTTTTAAAGAAGCCTGTATTTTCTGTCTGGGAAAACTTCCTTCAGTATGTGAACTAGTGCAAAGCTATCTTTTTGAGTCAGATTTTAAATAGGCATGAGTTGCTCAGTTCATCCTGATAGGCTGTTAACTCTGAAACCCAATGATAATTTAGGCGCCAATCTTGAAACTGGCTCTACACCTTGGATTAACCATGTCCAGCTCGCACATTAGCTAACAGGTTTACTAAACGCACCTCATTTTCCCACTACTAGAGACAGGGCCCAAGGAAGGTATTCCTGGGTGCAGAGTAAAATTGTTATTGATATGGTCTTGGGTGGAGAATCCATGAGGGATTCCCAAATGAATGCTAATAGAATGCCATCATCCTGTAGTTATTTGTAAAATGTCATTAGGATTCCCTTTAGGAACCCACAATCACCAGTGCACGGTTAAGCAGGTGGGGATCCACAGGAAGGCAAGTGGACTTCTGCCTACTCCACAGACCTTTGAAACAACCTCCAAACTACAAGCAGGATCCCATTCCAGACCCCTGTATTGACAGCCATTTGGCACCCTTAGTGTCATCCAAAAGACCTGTAGGTAAGACTGGACAACTTCCTGTCCAATGCCACTGCTGCACAAAGAAGGTATCCATTTATTCCTTTGGTAGATGGACCATGACCCCCACTTGTGTTTTTACTAGTGGATAGGAAAAACGATCCTAATCAGGAGTAGACATGAATAAATTATATTATCTAAGTAATCTCTTTTGCCAAAGTAAATAAATTATTGGAAAGAGCAAAACACATGGCACCAAATATTATTTCTTCATTAATTTACATAAATAGCACCGTAAATATGCAGAACACCTTACAGACAAATAAAAGACAGATCCCTGACTTGAAGAGTGTGCAGTCTGATACAGAAGAGAGAACAATCTAAAAAACAGTATTAAGGTGAAGAGACCTGGATAAAGGAACATAAGAAAGGGTATGAGTGAATATTTTCCTATGATGGATTGACAGACATTGACAAAATAATGATGAAATTACTGCATGTTGCTATTTTGGTACCAATATTACAGAGGTTATTTCCACCCTCTAGAACAGATTTTTTTTCTGAACAAAGTTAGTAAAGAAAAAAAAACCCAGTTCAGTTATAAGATTCTTAGCAAAGAAACTATAGTTATTTCTATATTATAAGAAATAATTGTAGTGATATTATATTCTAAAACCTATTGTTCTCAGCACAGCGCCTTGTCTCTGATTTATAACTCCTGCTGAAATTTAAACAATTAAAGGTTAATCAAAGACAAAATGTTTTGAAAAGAGATCATAGGAAGATAGTACATTTATCTGCTAATTGTCTGAGGCTAAATTCACAGAAAGCTATTTTGTTGGCTTTTGTTATCTGACTGGGGGCAATGAATTTCAGTTTGTTTGTTCTGGTGATAATCAATTTACTCATCAGGTTGCTAAGGATTAGGCATCATTAGAGATGTTTGATAAATATATGAGTCATATTATTAAAGCATTTTTCCTTTTGCGAGTGTGATATACACCCTTAGACTGATACCAAGTTGCCATATATAGTGAGGGATGAAATATCTCACTTCAGTCAGCATGGTGCACTTTCAGGACCATGTACTCCCAATTATTTGCATATTTACTTCCCATTAGTGCCAATGGGAACAGCACCACAGATATGTCAGACTCAGCAGAGTAAACTCACAGAAGAGTTAGAGAACTGTGTTTGGGTCTCATGGACTTGAATCCCAGGACATTTGCATTTAAATGCACCCAGACAACATAAAACAAAACCGCTGGTTTCAAATGGTTTCCACCTAATTCCCTATGTAAGATAACCCTGGTTTCTTCACAAAAACCCTGAGTTCTGTGTCCTTACTCTTCTACCATCATCTTATCTTGTGTTCAGGGCAAGCATAGTGGCCCAAATTTCACCTCCAATGTTTTCAGGGGCAGCTGGCAGAAACATCAGCTTAGCAAAGGTATTCTGCATTTTACATTTCAGTGGGTTGGCCTATGCCTGTTAGGCATGTGTTTCTATTTATTGGTATGCACAACTATTATTGATTGATATAGAAACTGTTATTGATTGATATATGAAATAAGTGTCAATACACTCTATAGTATTGTGAATTAAGGACTTGGCTGTGTTCAATAAGCGCAGCCTTGAGTAAAGGCACAGCATCCCCGTGACAATTTGGTGTTGGGGCGGAGGTACCATGGTTAACCTATTTCTGTGAATGCTGGGGCTCGAGTAAATTAATCTTCTACAGTTAGATTGAAGGAAAGTTAAGTTAACAGAAACAAATATTGGAATTACCAGGACTTTCTCATATTCTTTCAAGGAAGTGCCATGATGGTGTCAGTGGATTATACATATCATCCAAAATACGGCCGCTAGCATCATATGGGGCAATGACTCAGTACTGAGTCATTATAGTAATGACTCAGACAGAAGAGTGTCACATATGGAATCACTGACGCCATTTTCTCCAGCACTGTTCCTTTTTTTTTTTTTTTGAAATCGCTCTTCCAAGTACTGACCAGGCATAACAATGGTAGATCTTAGTGTGAATTTACAGTTCACTGAAAATGTATTCCAGCATCAACCTAACCAGCTAAGGTTGATCCATCTTCCTATCTTCCTTTGCTGAAAAGACTCTTCACTGAATCTCCATTACATGCATCAAAATTGTGTTGTTTCATGTGTTCAATGGTTTCTTAGACTTTATAGTAATTATTTTGCCCCTTCTTCCACTGACTGAGTGGAATTTAGGATGGTTAGATGGCTTTTGTTTTGCTAGATAGATACTATACATGATTTTCTTTTAGCATCATGCTTCCACTCCTTATGTGCAATACTTTTCCATATTAATATTTCTTGACTGTGTGAGCTTTTAGTGTATATGGGACATTAATCTCTTACAAGTGGCATCCTTGCTTGGATAAACTGAGGTCAGGAGTTTATTCGTATCTTCCCTGGGTTCTCCTGGAATTTTTGTTTCTCATATATCTCATCTGTTAGCTACATGCTCAAATGTAGAATGAGGAGCAAGAGGGATACAAGCAAATGGATATTTGAAAAGCTTCTATCCTTATATTTAAGGAGGAACTGAGACTGTAATATTCTTAGTAAGGTTGGGGAAAACTACCTCAAGTGCTGGCAAAGATATTATCAACACCCCTGTAAAAGAGAATGCACATACAATTTAAGGTTTTATACCTGCCCCTGGACATTTCCACTGCATGCATCCGAAGAAGTGGGTATTCACCCATGAAAGCTTATGCTCCAATACGGCTGTTAGTCTATAAGGTGCCACAGGACTCTTTGTCGCTTCTACAGATCCAGACTACCACGGCTACCCCTCTGATACTTGACACATACAGTTTGTTACTCAGGTTTGCTGCTTAAGCACTTTGTTAAACTTGCTGCTTCTGGCTGTTCACCAATCAGCTGTAGACAATAGCACTTTTGTCTGCTTACATCTGGTGAGGTGAGTGTGACTTTCCTTTTTTTGACAGGGAACTTGTTACAAATTATCCATGCTTTTGTCGTCTTGAGAATGGATTACTGACATGCAATGCACAAATGGCTGATGTAATAGTTTGGGGGGCATGTCTGTGTCAGGTTATTAATTCTGTTTTGTTTTGTGAATGCCATTTATGATTGTGACTTTCACTGTGGTTGAGTTCATTTATAGCAGGGATTTGACACCTAGTGGAGAGACAATGACTGGAAAGCTGTGACGAAACACTCCAGGGCCATCAACATTGAATGGCTCTACCCTACCAGAACAATGGGTTTTTTACAAGCAGGACCACTGACTTCGAATGATTCTTTCCCTGGACTTTCTAAGGAAGGGGCCATTCAGACAGCAGGAAGCACTGCCTGGATTCATAGTGGTTATAAGAATACCAAGGAGGATTGTGTTCAGGAGTTTGCTGTTTTCCATATTTCTGTAACTCTCATGCTTTTTTAACAGCAAAGTGTCTGCGGTTAAGAAATCCCTATGCTAAGCTTGTGTTGCTTGCTTTACTGCAACATTGTCCCTGAACAATGTAACTAGGAAACCAGGTGGACTCTAGGAGAGAATATGTATAAGCATCTGGGGAGTCGGGAGGTTTCTGGTGCTGGTTCCAGGGTCTAGACAACCAGACAGCAAAACCCACTGCCAAAAGGGTTGTCAAACGCAAGGCCACACCTGGGAATTCCCTTGAGAAATCCAGAGCAAAGAACAATGACAAATGCTACCTAGACCCAGGGAGCTCAGAAGCATGTAGGATCCAGCAGTTGCGTCCACTCACAACAGACTGATATGATGTTTACCCAGAGAGGAAGACTGGGCTAGGCTGTGACAGCTACATCTAGACATAAGCTAGAAACTGAATTTCATGCACACTGTGGTCACCAACTCATGAAGTGGTATTTCACACCAAGGCACAAAGCAGCAGTGTTATGGGATGTGCACACATTACCTACAGGCTTGCTGGTGAAATTTAAGGTGTTAATTTTAACCTATAAACACCAAAATGGAGACTGACTGAAAACCACCTGAGCTACAGTCCCCTTGGTTTAAAAAGGCCAGCGCGTCATCTCCACCCTGGAAGTGACTCCCTCTGCTCTATCCCCATTTATTAGCCTTCTGCATATACTGCAGAGACTATTTTTTAAATTGCATAAAAACAAATATTTTCCTAAAATGTAGAACATGTTGCTTAAAATATCATATAAAATATTCACCATAGTGTATGTTTGATGTGTACAAATTATGGAAGTTTTGGCATCTGCATAAATTAAACAGCAGTCTTACATTACTTGAGTTATACAATAGTTACTGATTAGCTGGATATTCAGAATCTGATAAGGGCACAGGATAGCCGCATCAAGTATTGCCCATTAGAAAAACATTAGTCTGCTTATAAATTGTCACTTAGATGGTAGGAAGATGGTATCTTTGTAGGGGGGAAAAGTGAAGCATATGCTATATTAATAGCAGATGTTGCTCTTCGGTATGAGCATTCTTGCTACCAGGCACTCAGATGTTGCTACAAAAGAAGCATCTACACTCCAGTACCTGTAGTTCAATTAGCTTTAAAACATTGGCTCCAAGGTGCCTTATGGACGGTTCTGTAAAAATATGCTCAGCAAAAGCATTTTAAGATAAGAAACTTTGAGGAAGTTTAAGGGCACTTAATGAATACTGAAGCTGGATTTTAAAGGCAGGAATATGAATTGCCTTCAATAGCAAAACAACAGCCAGCGGAAAAAAAATTGAAAGAAAAAAGGTTATACAGAATGTCAAAAATGAACTGCATCTATCAGGAGATAGAAGGAAAAGAAATGGAGTTTTCCCAGTTGACAAACATTCAAGAGCAAGAGGCTAATTGTAAACAAGACTACTGTAAAATCAGTCTAATTGCCAGAGAATGAAGAAAATCTGAACGGGAAGTCAGGGAAGCACACCACACAGAACACACTCCAGTGTTGAGTGATTATGATTATCTTCATCAAGGCATTTTCAAACAGTGCACAATAATGGAAAATAACACAGGCAAGTCACAATCTGTTCAAGCCCTATCAAGCCCTTAAGCAAGTAGAACTATAACTTGGAGATGAAAATACAGAGAAAACAGAACACAATTATGCAAGCTACATCACTAGTGAATCAGAAAATTAAGAAATCTTGAAAATCTGAGTAAAGGTAGTGAAGATAGTTGATTGCTCTATGATGAAAACTAAAACAAGACCCCCTCCACTCTGTCCTTGAAATATTTGTTTGCTAACAATGATACTAAGAATATCAAAAAAACGAAGATTGAAACTGTATAGTCAAAAGAATAGAACATGTGTTATCTAAAATGCATACATAAAAAGATGTAGCTTGGAACTGTTTTGATACTACATACTTAACACTGACCTCATTTTCCTTCTAGCTACATATAAATAATGATCTGTACACTAAGTTTCCCTGCAGGGTGCTACAGGGCACTGTACTGCTGGAAGTGAGATGTAATAATAGTGGGACACAGCTTCATTTTCTCTATGGAGGCAGGGTTTAAGAATGTTGCAGAATTAATATGGAATTTTCAAAATCACTCCGTGTTGAACTAACTCAACTCCCATTGAAGTCTATGAAAACTCCCATGGATTTCCACGAACGCTTATGAAAATTCTATATCTATTGTGTTCACACCAATATATGGTGAGAGAAAAAATAAGGCAGGGTGCCTCATATTAATAGTCCCTGAATCATAACCACAACTTGTTCTGATTGGAAATAAAGTGTAAATTTTTATCTGTGAGAGTGATTAACCTTGGAACAATTTACTAGGGGTCCTGGTGGATTCTCCATCACTGACCATTTTAAATCAAGTTTGGATGTTTTTTCCTACAAAATCTGCTCTAGGAATTATTTTGGTGAAGTTCTATGGTCTGTGTCATACAGGAGATCAGACTAAATGATCACAGTGGTCCCTTCTGGCCTTGGAATCTATGAATCACATGTGCTCACCCTAATACATACAGCTACACCACTACTTAGTGCTTCAATATCTCCAAAACTCAAGAACTACATTTTACTTGATGCTTTATGAAGCACAACGGAATCTATCTGGCAACTAATATAACAACTCTAGTTTGTCCTCACCATGCAATCTTAGCACACAAAACTAATCCAAACAACGCCCTATGAAGGAAGAGTGATAAGATCATTTTACAGATGAGGAAACTGAAGATGACATTGTGGCCTGTATACACACAAAAAAAATCACAAAAGGCGCCTAAAAAATTACAGGAACAATAATGGGATCCATAAAGCCTGAGTAGTGAGAGATAAGCTCCTAAGAATGAAATCCACAAAAGCCAACCCACTAGTCATGGAGTCACATAAGATAGCCAATGAGATGCCAACAAGAAGAATGTGGCCTAAGCCATACCCTTCTCACAGAGATATGTGCCTAAGTCTGGCTGCAGAGAAACTCCTATCTCTGCTAGCAATCCACAGTCATTGGAGCAGAGGAACTAGATTGTGAGTTGCCCGCCTCCCAGTTGAGTGGTCTGAAAAACAAGCTATAGAGTTACTCACTCTCTCTGGGGCTCAATGACTATTTATTCACAGTGGAACACATTTGACAGTAGAAACTGAGGGAACCCTACATCAGACTATTCAATAGCTAAGTGGTTAGCGCACAGTCCTGAGAGTTGGGAGAGCTCATTCAACTCCTTTCTGAGAACAGAATTGAACCTAGGTCTACCATATCAGTGCGCTAACCACTAGGATAACCTTATAAGGTGAGAATCTGAATGGGACCCACTCCAGTAGGTGGCTTCCAACCACACCTACTGGGTTCAGCCCCACAGCTAAGATAGGTGCAGAAGTGCCTATTTTCCACTGGCTTTTGGATCAGAATGGAGCTTAGATGGAAGATAGATATCTTCTGTGCCTAGAGTGAGGCAGTAATGCA
Organism: Chelydra serpentina; assembly: GCA_037349315.1. Taxonomy (NCBI): domain Eukaryota; kingdom Metazoa; phylum Chordata; order Testudines; family Chelydridae; genus Chelydra; species Chelydra serpentina. The sequence continues at coordinate 75,129,608 of JBAIAC010000004.1, forward strand.
CATGTCCAGAGGCAGAAACTTAGGTGCCTAGGGAACTTTCACAGCAAAAATGTACGTGCTGAATAGTTTAAGCACCTGTTTTCCCCAGAAGCTGAGTGGAGATTCTGTAGATCCTAGTAGTGCCTAAAATGTAGGCACCTAGGTACTTTGTGGAGCTTGGCCTAAGTAAATTGCTCAAAGCGACAGAGAGAGTCAATGGATGAGTAAAAGATCGAGCTTAAGAGACTCTACTACCCAACCAGTAGATGTTGCTTCTCACTTTCATTCATAATCTGAGAAGTAATTTATTTTTAAATAGGCCTCATATTCTTTTCACACCCCCCCACCCCTATTATTTTCCCAGTTGCCTACCAGGTGTAAAAGTTAAAATTATGATGGTCAAACCTCAAAAGGTTTCAAAGATGGATTAGGAATGAATAAGCATATTTATTATAAGATTATAAATATCTGGATCTTGTCCAAACTCACCTGAACCTTTTATCAGGGAACTGGATATTTCATAACAGGTGCTAGTCTTTCATGATAGGTTACAGTGTAGTAGCCGTGTTAGTCTGTGTCAGCAAAAAGAAAATAAGAAATAAATAAATACTTGTGGCACCTTAGAGACTAACACATTTATTTCAGCATAAGCTTTCGTGGGTTAGAACCCACTTCATCAGATGCATGGAATGAAACATACAGTCTTTCATGAGATTGCCAATGTTTCTCCACTTCAGCCCAGAAAGTAAGAAATATTCAAGAACAGCATTTCTAAAAGGTATTTCTGCTTCTATCCCAGCTGAAACGGACGTATTTAGACTGATCGATTGCTTAGGAGATTTGGACAGCAACTTCAGCCACCATCTTCTATCCAGTCACTCAGTGGCTCTCTTATAAAGCCATCTCTCAAGATTAGAAGCTTTGTAGATTAATCCAGCTGGACTCTGTGCTAACATTTGTATAGTATGCAACTGCTGTGTGGAAATCTGTTTTCTACCAACTGAAGAACATCTGTAGATTATGTCCTAGTTAGTGTGAGGGCTTTTTTGTTCATTCTTTTGTTTTATGCTATCATACTTTTTATTAGTCTTCCTGCTGCCTAACAAACTTCAGTTAATATAAGACACTGCTATGAAAATTCTAAACTGCATCAGATGGCGCAAACATGTACTGTATCTCCTGTTTTCACTTGCTTAAGGATATGTTCTCCCTGCATATTGCACATATAATTCCCACAAATGTTAATGGGCTTTAAGATTATGTACTGAGGGCAAACTAGACCTGTTATATTAGTTGCCAGTTTCTATTGTGCTTCATAAAGCACTAACTGGTGAAATGTAATTATTAGAACAAGGTCCCTAATGCTACAAAAACTTTTTTTCAAATTCTTATTTGAAATACAATGCATCTAGGACCGTCTGTAAAAAAAATGCTTATGGAAAAAGGATTTTGTAATATTTGTATTTAAATATATGTAGCAGCAATTAGTGATCCTTGGTGGATTCACTGCTATAATACACATTGTAGAGTGATGAAGCAAAAGCTGTTATCAAACTAAAAAGGAACAGGGGTTTTTATAAGGTCAGCAATTTTTCAGTGAACTGGCAAAGCAAGGATTACAACTTCACACATCACGGTAGCTATTTAAATATCTAGAACTTTGAACATTTGTTGGTGTTGCTGGGGATAAAATAAATCATTTAGGAAAAGAAAAAGAAAAACGGTCTCTTTATTACATGTATTTACTTCCCCTTTGATGTTCATGTCAGATTTGCTCATTTAAAAGAAAATAATTCCACTACAGTCATTACAGTAATTCTGGTTCAAACAGCCTATGAAACCAAGCTATAGTCCCCTTCTGTCTGCTTTGAAGATCTTCAGCTAGTTTTCTCACACACGTTTTGAATAAATCTTCTAAAACACAATGCTAAGGGGGAAAAAAGGACAGAATGGAAAGGTGGTAAACCACAGTATGATAGAGGTTAGAAGGTGTGTTGGAGCGGGGGCAGGCGGGGAAATTTTCCTTCAGAAGGTCATGCAAATTATTCTGCTAGAGCAGGATTTTTTTCTATGGCATATGTTCAGGACCTTTCACTTACCCAGTTTTAAATGAAGCAGTATTGCTTCCATCACTTGGGAATGTATTCCACATGTAATACATTTGTCAGCGGGTGGAACTGAGGGGGAAACCATCTCCTTAAGATTTATGACCAGAGGGTCTCAGCACATAGATTTTTGCCTTTTCAGTGCAGGATGGTGCTCAGCCACCTATGTAGTATTGATCTCCTCCCTCCTGCAGAAACTCATCCAATCAAAAAGGGATCAAACAAAGCAAGGGCTGAGAGTTGGCAGGCTGGAGGGCAGGGCCGGTGCAAGGAAGTTTCTCGCCCTAGGCGAAACTTCCTTGCACCAGCCCTGCACCCGCCATCCCCCCGCCCAGCTAATGCGCCCCCCCATGGCAGCCAGCTCCCCCCCCCACATGGCAGCTAATCCACCTGCCCATGGCAGCCATCTCCTTCTCACCCCCCGTGGCAGCCAGCTTTCCCCCCCAAGGCAGCTCCCCACCCCCCGCAGCGGCCAGCCCCCCACCTGTGGCAGCCCTCCACCCCCCTGTGGCGCCCCCCCCCCCACCCGCGGCGGCTGGCTCCCCCCCTCCTCAGGAGTCGCCACCGCCGAAATGCCACCCCCCAAATCCTGGCGCCCTAGGTGATCACCTAGGGTCGCTTAGTGGAAGCGCCGGCCCTGCTGGAGGGACACATTCTAGTCCCAAGCTATGGCTTATAGTGTTTCCTATCCTGTTTGTGACCCTTCTCAACATTGCTGTAGAAAGAAAGCATTTTCACTCCTGATCCCTCACCTTTTCCCTATATAATTGCACCATTACCTACAGAGAGCTATCAGAACTTCCAGAAAATGCAAGGGATAATGGGCACTGAGTGCCAGAACTGCACTGGAGGGATGAGACCATTACACAGATGACTCTGCCCTCTTGCGGCTCTCTAAGGGATTTCTGGGCAAGTTCCACAGCTAGCTGGAGGAAAGGGACAAACTGCACCTCACCCGCAGAATAAAAGGTGGCATGTGGCTATGAAATCCTTGTAGGGTTTTCCTCCCCCTGAGTTTATTAGCATACTTGTGAATTATCGAATAATCAGTTTATCTACTGAAAGAAAGCAAATTTCAATTGTATATTGAATTGTAAAATATACAGTTCATGCTGGGTTGGTTAGTTGTATAAGCTATACAATCAGGGAATAAATACAATACCTCACAAAGTATGCAGCTAACCAATACAAAGTGAATATCAGTAATAAATTGGCTGCAAACAATCTACAGACCTAGAATTAGTCACTGAAGAAATTTGCAAATAATATTGAATAATGAATAAATTGGAGGAGTTTGTGATGTGTTCCTAACCATTTGTGAACAGAAGAAAGATGAAATGTGTTGAATAAATTATTCAGTTCTAGTTGATTTCATAATAAAATAGGTTTGATCTGCATAAAATTATGCATATATTTAAAATTTGGTATGAATGGAAACACTTTGTTTGAACTCTATACAGCTTATAGTTAATATTTTGTTTTTAACTTCCACTCTTATCCTTCCTTGTATTTCTCATTCTGTTTTCACAAGGAAAAAAAAGAACCAGTTCTGCAAATATTTGATCTCTAGAAAAACATCCATTTACCTCTATCAATGCTCAAGGTAAACAAGAAGACTCAGTTATAGCTAATTTGTCTATTCCTCTTAGATTTATAAATTCATAGTTGGTAACACTGGCTTGGAGAGACAGGATCATCTGTTTTTCTCAGATGACATTTTGTGTTAACACTATGTAGTTCTTCTGGAAGTGTTCTTTTCTGGGAAGTCTCACACTGTTACTTACAGTGTTATAAGCTGGCACAAACACGTGCACATTAGCCATTCGGTCTATCTGTAGCGGCCCTTTGCATTGGTAAGCCTTGAAAGGCAACATATATTATGCATCTGAAGAAGTGGGGGGTTTTACCCCAAAAGCTTATGCCCAAATAAATTTGTTAGTCTTTAAGGTGCCACTGGACTCCTTGTTGTTTTTGTGGATACAGACTAACACAGCTACCCCTCAGATACTTGGCATATATTATACCAGCAACATAGCTTGCAGAGTCTGCAACAGTTTCTTCCTATCTATGGCATTTCTGGTGCACCCTTTACTGTAGTATTAACGTCCTTAACCCTGCAAAGTTTAGGTATGTGAGCAGTCAATGGGACTGTTCGTGTGCTTAAAGTTAGGAATGTGTCTAAGTGCTGTGCTGAATTTGGATTTAGTGCCAAGAACAGTAATTAAGTTTTGGTAAAGTTTCATTCCTTCTGATGGATGCTGCTCTAATGTCGGCTTTACTAGTGAAAGTGCTTTTTGTGCTTTTTGTGTAGTTCAGTGGTGGTGAGTGAATGGCAGCTGGAAGAAGCTTGGAGGGTGGGATAACTTTAAAGTCAGGAGCTGAAAGTGCTGTTATATTAGGCACACTTGGATAAATAAAATACCTGAAATAAATCAATTCTGCTTGCCCTGACGTGTTGACTACTGCCAGCTGATAATGTTGACTAAGGTTGCCCATCACTCACATTCAGTCATAATGACAAGACTTGATTTCCAAATTCTATCTCTGCTCTCTATTCTTCTCCATCTGCTCAGCCCAATATATCAGCTCCCTTCACATCCTTGACTAATACAAATCTCCTTTGTTCTTCTCCAAAACAATTTAATTCACAATACATTCTAACTACCATGAGCATCCACCACTTGGTTTCTGTACAGTAGTCTTCATTTTGTGCTATATTACCTGCTGCCCCTAGAAAAGGAGCTCTTTAGGGTAGACAACTTATTAGTTTTTGGCATGGCTTTCAGTGCACACCGGTACACTTACCATACATTGTTATTGTGTACATAGTGTCATAGATGTTAATGGCACTTAATAAACAAGAAGAATCTTGATCTTCTAATACCCAAGGAATTGTTCATGCTCAAGGGGGGGAGGGATAGCTCAGTGGTTTGAGCATTGGCCTGCTAAACCCAGGGTTGTGAGTTCAATCCTTGAGGGGGCCATTTGGGGATCTGGGGCAAAAATTGGGGATTGGTCCTGCTTTGAGCAGCAGGTTGGACTAGATGACCTACTAAGGTTCCTTCCAACCCTGATATTCTATGATTACCTGTTATCATAGCACCTTCTGAATGAATCTTTCATTTATTTATACAGTGCTAAATTCTTCATCTGACAATATATCATCAGACTAAACTGATATTGATTCTGGAAGCAAGACCTCTGAGAGTGGCAGAAAGGCATTGTGCTCCATTTTCCATTTGTCCCACCTCAAACACATGTATTGTCATTGCAAAAAAATACGACTTAGTATATTTACTGCCTGTTGTGCCTAAACTCAAAGTCAGCAATACAATTCTTAAGTTGTCTTTGAGATAGTGTAGAAAGGCTTCCAGGACTGAACTCATTTGTCTGAGTGCTCATTTCACTTTCTCCAGGCACATATCAAGATTAAGTAGGAAATCACTATATCTTTATGTGCTTTTACAAAGAGTGAACACAGTCTTAAAATGACAACAAAATTCCAAATTGATATTCTCGGTGCAATGCCTGTCAATACAAAAGCATCTCAATTTTTATACTCTGAGAAGCAAAACAGAATAGCAAAGTGGAATAGTAAAGTAGGCGGCATAATCTAACACACAGCACAAGCCTTAAAAAGCACACTTTGATCTTGATCAAAGCACGGGAAGCTGGGTAACTACTAACCTGCACACCATCTACTGTACCTAAGACTTTTCTCCCTTAGGGCCAGGTTGGGACTCTAGCTCACATTGATGATCAATAGCTTACAGTGAAGTCAATGGAACTACTCTTGTGAGTCATTGCTCACCAATGTGGCTACCTGCGCCTGTAGCCAGACAGAGCGCCTGAACATGGATGTTTCTACCCAGATCCTGGTGTGGTTTTGCAGGGACTGTAACTTGCAATTCCCACGTACTGATATCCAGGCTGGGGGAACCAACCAATGTGACAGCTGCGTGCTGGTGGAATCTCTCAGGCAGCAGGTGGGAGAGCTGCAGGAGGAGGTGGCTAGGTTGAGGAGCATCCAAGTCCATGAACAATTCCTGGACAGTGTCCATGTGGAGACAGCTGAGGTAGCTGTCCCAGTACACAGGACTGCTGACACACCACTGGTGAAGGAGGAAATGGCTCAGGGTGGACACTGGCAGCTGGTTACTTCTGGCAGCAGGCAGTGCTCCACCCCTGCTCCAAACCCTGCCGCCGTGGTAATAGGAAACCGTTATGCTCTTCTTGATACAGGAGAGAAGGAATCTCCCCCTACAGCAGAGGAGGAGAAGCCTCTTACCCCTAAGGCTGGGAACATAGGGTAGTGGTGGTCGGAGACTTTCTGCTGAGGGGGACGGAGGCACCCATCTGTCGCCCTGACATTTCATCTCGGGAGGTATGCTGCCTGCCGGGGGCCCGTATCCGAGACATTACAGAGGCATTGTCAAGGATTATCCGGCCCTCTGACTACTACCCCATGCTACTCATCCATATGGGCACAAATGATACTGCGAGGTGTGACACTGAGCAGATCAAGAGTGACTACAGGGCTCTGGGCGTACGAGTGAAGGAGTTTGGAGCGCAGGTGGTATTCTCTTCGATCCTTCCTGTCAAAGGTAGGGGCACGGGCAGAGACAGGTGCATCGTGGAGGTGAATGCTTGGCTGTGAAGATGGTGTCGCCAGGAGGGCTTTGGCTTCCTTGACCACGGGATGCTAATCCAGGAAGAACTGCTAGGCAGAGATGGCATTCACCTTTCGAGGAGGCGAAAGACCCTATTTGGATACTGGCTAACCTAGTGAGGAGGGCTTTAAACTAGGTTCGACGGGGACAGGTGAGCAAAGCCCACAGGTAAGTGGAGAACATGGGGACCTCGGAGATGGGTCAGAAATAGGAGGGAGCATGGGCTCAAATGACAAAGAAATAGGAGGGTCAGGGCAAAACTGGGAGGCAAGATCAAATCAGTATCTTAGATGCCTGTATACAAATGCGAGAAGTATGGGTAATAAAGCAGGAAGAACTGGAAGTGCTAATAAATAAATGCGACTATGATATTGTTGGCATCACTGAAACTTGGGATAATACACATGACTGGAATGTTGGTATGGATGGGTACAGCTTGCTCAGGAAGGACAGACAGGGGAAAAAGGGAGGAGGTGTTGCCTTATATATTAAAAATGTACACACTTGGACTGAGGTGGAGATGGACATAGGGGACGGAAGTGTTGAGAGTCTCTGGGTTAGGCTAAAAGGGGTAAAAAACAAGGGTGATGTCATGCTAGGAGTCTACTACAGGCCACCTAACCAGGTGGAAGAGGTGGATGAGGCTTTTTTTAAACAACTAACAAAATCATCCAAAGCCCAAGATTTGGTGGTGATGGGGGACTTCAACTATCCAGATATATGTTGGGAAAAATCACACAGTGGGGCACAGACTATCCAATAAGTTCTTGGACTGCATTGCAGACAACTTTTTATTTCAGAAGGTTAAGAAAGCTACTAGGGGGAAGCTGTTCTAGATTTGATTTTAACAAATAGGGAGGAACTTTGAGGCCCTGGAGGTTTTTTGCCTTCCTCTGCAGCATGGGGCACGGGTCACTTACCGGAGGATTCTCTGCATCTTGAAGTCTTTAAACCATGATTTGAGGACTTCAATAGCTGAGACATAGGTGAGAGGATTATTCCAGGAGTGGGTGGGTGAGATTCTGTGGCCTGCATTGTGCAGGAGGTCAGACTAGATGATCATAATGGTCTCTTCTGACCTTAAAGTCTATGAGACTATGAGTCTATGAAATCGTTGAGAACTTGAAAGTAGAAGGCAGCTTGGGTGAAAGTGATCATGAAATCATAGAGTTCACAATTCTAAGGAAGGGTAGAAGGGAGTACAGCAAAATAGAGACAATGGATTTCAGGAAAGCGGATTTTGGTAAGCTCAGAGAGCTGATAGGTAAGGTCCCATGGAAATCAAGACTGAGGGGAAAAACAACTGAGGAGAGCTGGCAGTATTTCAAAGGGACATATTAAGGGCCCCAAAGCAAACTATTCCACTGGGTAGGAAAGATAGAAAATGTGGCAAAAGACCACCTTGGCTTAACCACGAGATCTTGCAAGATCTAAAGAGTAAAAGGAGTCATATAAAAAATGGAAACTAGGACAAATTACAAAGGATGAATATAGGCAAACAACACGGGAATGCAGGGGCAAGATTAGAAAGGCAAAGGCACAAAATGAGCTCAAACTAGCTACAGGAATAAAGGGAAAGAAGAAAACTTTGTATCAATACATTAGAAGCAAGAGGAAGACCAAGGACAGGGTAGGCCCACTACTCAGTGAGGAGGGAGAAACAGTAACGGGAAACTTGGAAATGGCAGAGATGCTTAATGACTTCTTTGTTTCGGTCTTCACCAAGAAGTCTGAAGGAATGCCTAACATAGTGAATGCTAATGGGAAGGGGGAAGGTTTAGAAAATAAAATAAAAAAAGAACAAGTTAAAAATCACTTAGATAAGTTAGATGCCTGCAAGTCACCAGGCCCTGATGAAATGCATCCTAGAATACTCAAGGAGCTAATCGAGGAGGTATCTGAGCCTCTAGCTATTATCTTTGGTAAATCATGGGAGACAGGAGAGATTCCAGAAGACTGGAAAAGGGCAAATATACTGCCCATCTATAAAAAGGGAAATAAAAACAACCCAGGAAACTACAGACCAGTTAGTTTAACTTCTGTGCCAGGGAAAATAATGGAGCAAGTAATTAAGGAAATCATCTGCAAACACTTGGAAGGTGGTAAGGTGATAGGGAATAACCAGCATGGATTTATAAAGAACAAATCATGTCAAACCAATCTGATAGCTTTCTTTGATAGGATAACGAGTCTTGTGGATAAGGGAGAAGCGGTGGATGTGGCATACCTAGACTTTAGTAAGGCATTTGATATGGTCTCGCATGATATTCTTATCAATAAACTAGGGAAATACAACTTAGATGGGGCTACTATAAGGTGGGTGCACAACTGGCTGGATAACCGTACTCAGAGAGTAGTTATTAATGGTTCCCAATCCTGCTGGAAAGGTATAACGAGTGGGGTTCCGCAAGGGTCTGTTTTGGGACCGGCTCTGTTCAATATCTTCATCAACGACTTGGATATTGGCATAGAAAGTACGCTTATTAAGTTTGCAGATGATACCAAACTGGGAGGGATTGCAACTGCTTTGGAGGATAGGGTCATAATTCAAAATGATCTGGACAAATTGGAGAAATGGTCAGAGGTAAACAGGATGAAGTTTAATAAGGACAAATGCAAAGTGCTCCACTTAGGTAGGAACAATCAGTTTCACCCATACAGAATGGGAGGAGACTGTCTAGGAAGGAGTACAGCAGAAAGGGATCTAGGGGTTATAGTGGACCACAAGCTAAATATGAGTCAACAGTGTGATGCTGTTGCAAAAAAAGCAAACTTGATTCTGGGCTGCATTAACAGGTGTGTTGTGAGCAAGACACGAGAAGTCATTCTTCTGCTCTACTCTGCGCTGGTTAGGCCTCAACTGGGGTATTGTGCCCAGTTCTGGGCACGCATTTCAAGAAAGATGTGGAGAAATTGGAGAGGGTCCAGAGAAGAGCAACAAGAATGATTAAAGGTCTAGAGAACATGACCTATGAAGGAAGGCTGAAGGAATTGGGTTTGTTTAGTTTGGAAAAGAGAAGACTGAGAGGGGACATGATAGCAGTTTTAGGTATCTAAAAGGTGTCATGAGGAGGAGGGAGAAAACTTGTTCATCTTAGCCTCTAAGGACAGAACAAGAAGCAATGGGCTTAAACTGCAGTAAGGGAGGTTTAGGTTGGACATTAGGAAAAAGTTGCTAACTGTCAGGGTGGTTAAACACTGGAATAAACTGCCCAGGGAGGTTGTGGAATCTCCATCTCTGGAGATATTTAAGAGTAGGTTAGATAAATGTCTATCAGGGATGGTCTAGACAGTATTTGGTCCTGCCATGAGGGCAGGGGGCTGGACTCGATGACCTCTCGAGGTCCCTTCCAGCCCTAGAATCTATGAATCTATGAATCTATGAATGTGAGTAAGAGATTCATAATCTGGCATTTAGTAAACTACCACTGATACGTACAAACAACGCACATTCCGGTGTAAACCTGACTGGGTCCGATTGTCACCTGTTTACTTTACCACCTACACAAAACTGGCTAATTCTCCATTACATAAAGGCACACTTAGACAACTCAGACTGCAGAAAGGGGGTTTAAAAGGAGCAGTAACAGCCACTTCAGAATATCCCCTGTGCAAAGGGTTTTCCAACCCTTAATGGAGGCGGTGAAAGACCTCTATGCCAGCCCTACTCCCAGCCTCGAATATAGGGATGTTTACGAGGCAGCAAATACACAAAGGATAGCGTCTGTGACTATAAAACGCTTTTTTCTCTACTTCCCAGGATCCGTAAGGGGGTATTGGAAGTACAGCATAAACTAGAACAGTTTATAAACTGTCTAAATAATATCTGGGGACTGCCAAGACCCTAAGTAGCCCAGAAATAAGGTGGCTTAAAGCCCCTCTTGCTCCCTCCCACCTCCCCACGTTTCTGTGCAAAGCATAGAATTATTCTTGGGATAACCAAGACTCGAATCCTGTTAGTCTGAATTGGACATGAAGACCGTGCTATGTAGGGATTTTTAGTAACTGGGATCTCTCATGCAAAAGACATTCTAGCTTAAATTGGGTTCCAGAAGAATTAGAGCACAGAAGAAGGGGAAAATTCAGAGTAGCCTCCCTGCTGACTCCCTTGTGCCCCATCAGGGGTTGGAAACAATCACAGACCTTGCATTCTGCTGTATTAATAAAATTACCCCACAGGATACCTCCAAAAATGACACCTATTCAAAGAAAGGCCACCACTAACAGCATAGCCACCTGTGAACATCTCCCATCCCAGCCTTCCAAGCTCTGTGTACCCCACAATCATGCCCCTTCCCCACAACTCCACTCAGGAAAGAGTCAAAATGTTAGATCTCTGCAGCAAGTTCTGAAGGTCACCAAGTTCAGGCTCTGAATGAAAGTGGGTGCCAAAGCCAAGAAAACGGCACTGACAAGACCCAGCCACTAGCTCCCTCTTATTTATACTAGCTGTGGTCTATCAGCAGAAAGACCTCAGATGACCCTCTTTATTATGGTAATAAAGGAGAGAGGCAATTTCTTTGCTAGGGGAGAATTTGCCTTGCTATGGTAGATGTGGAAGAACCAATTATGATAGCGATTTCAGGCTTCTGTACCAGGGCAATCCCTATCAAAAGGAGCATAATAAGTCTGATTGTAATGATAGCTCATAGCTCTTTATTTGTCTTGGACAGTAGGAGAAGCCATATGGAAATATGTAAAGCAGCTAATTGGGTACCCATTCATCCTTTACCAAATATTGTTAACTTGAGAGAGGTGGTGCCCCACACAAACCATTTGGTTCAGGGACCATCCCATGTTTCAATAGCGTTTTTTCCCTGCCGTTCCCTTAGGTTTCCATTCTTGAACTGTCACCTGAACTTCAGAACCTATATTTTTGTCTGCCAAAGTTGTGTGAGCAGGAAAAGACATTTTGTCATCCTTTTGAATTGAGTTTTTGTGATGCAGCTCCACTAGTAGAGTCACCTTCCAGGAAATGTTTTAAAATGTTTTCAGGGCATTAGTAACAAAAATGTAGTTTGTTTTTATTTAGGGAACACCCTGCAGGAGAGTCCTGTGCCTAACCCACGGAGGATCCCTGGAGGTGAGATGAATACCAAAATGTTGATTGTACATTCTGCCTGCTTATATCTGTCATGACGGAAAGCTCAGGAGACCATAGTATTAGAATTGCAGTAGGAAAACCTAATTTAGAGATAAGATAAAATTTCTTTTATTAATAATCAAACAGAAATAAATAATTTTAAAAACAAGACTCTACTGAATACATCATAAAAAGCCTTAGAAACGAACAGGGGTGACTCTATGATTTGTGCCGCCCCAAGCATAGGTGCCGACTCTGTGGGTGCTCTGGGGCTGGAGCACCCATGGGGAAAAATTGGTGGGTGCTCAAAACCCACTGGCAGCTCCCCGCCAGCCCCGGGGCCTGCGCCCAGCTCACCTCAGCACCGGGTGATGTTGCGGGGCCCCACCCCCGACGCCGGGCGACGTTGCGTCGGGGGCTGGGCCCCGCAACGTCGCCCGGCGTCAGGGGCGGGGCCCGGCGTCGGGGGCGGGATGCTGGGCGACCGCACCCAGCGGCGCCGCCAGAAGGCGGCGCCTGTGGTCCCAAGCATGGCAGTCAGGCAGCCGTCAGCGGCGTTTCTGCAGGAGGTCGCCCGTCCCGTGGATTCGGCGGCATTCCTGCGAGTGCTCCACCAGTCCTGCGCTGTCGGCAGACCCACAGCCAAATTGCCACCGAATCCACGGGACTGGCGGACCTCCCATAGAAACACCACTGAAGGCTGCCTGCCTGCCGCCCTAACGGTGACCTTTACGCCACCCCCCACGTCTTGCTGCCCCGGGCATGCACTTTCTGCACTGGTGCCTGGATCTGGCCCTGGAAACTAAGCACCAATAGCCATTTGGGTTCCAAATAGCCCTGCAAAGAATGGCAAATTGTGCTTTATAGCTGGGGAGAGGGATGCACAAATACTCACTGGATATTAGCCTGATCCAAAGCCCATGATAGTCAATGGAAAGATTCCTACTGAATTCAATGGGCTTCGGATCAGGTCCAATGTGAGAGGTGGTCTCTGTACAGCACAGTCAGTTAAGGGCTCAATCATGCAGTCTTACAGACAACACTCCCTGTTTTGCCTAGTAACAACAGCCTATTTAGGCCCCAATTTAGGAACGTGCTTAACCATGTGCTTAAGTCAATCCATATTCAGAATAGCACATGCTTAACTTTAAGCATGTTTAAATCCCATTGACTGAACAGGGATTCTTTCCAGAATCAGGGCTGTAGATTACAAAGTCTTCAGTAAATAGACCATGCCAAACTGTATTTGTGCAGCACCCAGCACAACACGTGCTCTGGGAACTATCAGAATACAAATTGCTCAATAACAACAATAGTCAAGTTGAAGTTTCAAGCAGCACTTTTTTTGTGCCAAATTTATCAGCTTTTTAAACAAACATTAAAACACAACACCTTTTCAGCTGCCTCTGCTCCTTCTATGTTAAGAATGTTTAACAGAGCAGGGGCTTGTGCACTAGGGAATGGGGAGTTTAATGAATCATACATACTTTATTTGAAAAATATCAATAACCATTCACAGGTCTATTCTTGCATAAACGACATGAAAATTCCCATGTAAATGGTGCATAGCTTCTTTATGATTCATGCTCTGTTTTTTAGTACAATGCTAAATCATCTTAAAAAGTGTGGCTTTACCTGCCAAGCTTAAGGTAAATTTCCATCAGTGATTAAATACATGTTTCATTCCCTATAATCCTTGTCAGTTATATGAATAGGAGGTAATGGAACACTTTATTTTCTCCTGTTATTAATACACAAAATACTCATACAAATGTACTGAACAATATCTGTTTGGTAGATTGACAGTCTAATTTATGTAACTGAATTCAGAAGCCAGAAACAGAATTATGCTATAAAAAACCTTAAAATGCCACAAAATGACTGTAAAATATACAGGCACCAGCTTAAAACTCCACTTTTAAAGTCTTGTAGGGATCTGTTCTCCCCTCAACAGATACATATAACTCGTACTAATATTGTTATAGCTTACATTGACCTGAACACAGGAACAAGACAAGAGTGATATGGGGTCAATTTGGAAGCTGCAACTGTCTTTTAAATTAGCCATTTATGGTAACCACTACCCAGCAGAATAGTTCTAATTCAGATTTGAAGCTGATAACAACAGTTTGAAATATATCAGAAAGTTTGAAGAGGACCTGAGCCACTTCCATCTTCATGTACTGCCAACCAAGTTACTTGGCTTGCATAGCCAGGCTCCAGGCCTTTCCCTTACATAAGGATAAGGTAAGGGGCACCTCAAGCTACACAAGGCATTCCAGCCCCCCTATGCCAAGGCAATAAAACCAGGACAAATGCCTCTATAATTCTCTACTGTAGGGAATGGACTAAATTAACCCTTTTAAACCTGCAATTCACATTGGGAAGTCACTAAACTTGTCCCCAGTAAACAAGGACCCCCTTCCCCCAAACCAGACGTAATGGATGCCAACAGCAAGGTGAAAAACACCTACCAATTTTGTTGCCAGTTTTGCAGCATGGATAAAATCCCTTCCAGACCCCAGCAGGGTGATTAGCTGACTCAGTAGCCTTCTTGGAGATCCATCAAATCTTTTTAAGGAACGTGAGCATGGGAAAATAAGAACACCAAATACTGGCCACCCATGCCCAGAAGTCCCTAAATATCCCTACTGCAGGAGCCATTCAGGTCCCCTTCTACCCACAAAACCATTAATGATGGGCTAAGGCTGGGGCTGAGTCAAAGTCCACACACCCATTGGAACACCTATGTTTCTCCCACAACATATTGAACCACTCTTCCCTACTACCAGTGAGAAATAAACCTGAGCTTCAACATTAAGCTCTATCGTTGGAACCACCAAAACTCTAACAGACTTCAGGTCCTGCCTTTTGGTTTTGCCCATTAGGCAATATGGGCCAGGTGAACATATTTGGATCTTGATCCAGATTTGGATTTTATTCCTTCCTCCCTTCCAAATCTTGGAGGTGTTTGGAGTCAGAGGTATGGTTTATATTCATGTTTGTTTTTAATACAAAGACCATGTGAAAGTCTGTAGAACTATATATTTTTTTCAAATTACAGGGTGTGGTTATCATAAAGTGCTCAATTTTTGCACATTCATGTCTACTTTATACAAAGTGAAATGTTGCCTGGCTTTGTTCCCAGGCAGCTCATGAACAGAGGGTTTGATTGAAGATTTAATAAAATTAACACTACTTTCTTGACTTATTTTCCTCTTTTCTTCTTAATCGTCTCTTCAAGATTAAACTCATCAGCACTTGACAAAAACTGCAAATAACAACCAGATGCAGGAGTTGGTTTTATCTTTTTATGCAAGTATGTGGTGCTAATTAGTGCAAATTGATTAAACTTTAATTGCCTGATCCATGGCTAATTAATATTTATAAGATGAATGAGCAAGAAAACCAGACATTTATTAAAACACTTTAATGATTTTTCATATGTTTTGACAAAGCAAAGCAAATAGACGTTATATGAGTTTAAATGTGCCAGACACAAGTAGTGTATTCCTTACCTGCTTCTAACTATGAATATCAGAAAGCTAATACATTCCACCCCTTAGAAGACAGTTTTATGAACGTCCTTCTTCCCCGCTCTCTCACATATATGCACTCCTGTTCACATTTTGCTGATACTATGTTCTTGTTTATACTTTGTAAGACATACACAATCCAATCTGAGACTGCATACGACGGAAATTGTGTTCAACTGTTTTCTTTAAAATGGGCTGAATTGAACTGAAGAGACAAGGCTTCTTTTAGAACCCCATCCATCACTTGAGATACTATGTAAAATATCATCAACAAGATGTTTTGCCTTCAAATAGCTATTGTTTGCACACTTCAGAGAGTAAAACTCAACCCTTGCTAAGTTTCAGTAGCTACAAACAATTCTCCTTTACCTGTAAGTGACCTCCATGTTTTGGAGACCCAGTACTGTAGAGAGGAAGCATTTAAATAAATATATGGAAACATACCTTATCTCATAGAACTGGAATGACCTTGAAAGGTCATTGAGTCCAGTCCCCTGCCTTTCCTAGCAAGACCAAGTACGGTCCCCCGACAGATTTTTTTTGCCCCAGATCCCTAAATGACCCCCTCAAGGATTGAACTCTCAACCCTGGGTTTAGCAGGCCAATGCGCAAACTACTGAGCTATGCCTCTCCCCTTGGTCTTACTCTAATACAAACTTTATCACACCATTCTCAAAAAGCAATACATTGACTTTGTAGCAAGGTCCTACCCAATCCAGTATCAGGCCCTGCTGATATCTCCATTTCCCTTTCTTCCCCAGGCAATCAGACATCACAGTACAAATGTTTTCCTCACTAACCCTGACTTTTGAGGAGTCTGTTTTTTTAAACTTATTTTCCATCCAGCTTTCCTAACTAGCTCAGACCCCTTAGTGCAGGCTTCTGTTTCTTTAAGTCTGGTTCCTACTGAGGTTTTCACCCTAGGAAGCTTCCTGCCCAGTCTGTCCTTCCTATCTGATTCCTACTCCAGAAGACCTGCACTTCACGTGGGTGGGTGGCTCCTCATAGAACCCTCTTATTCCTTTGAGTGTCTTATCTGAATAGCAACAGACTGCCCCTTCTATCCTCCAGCCTGCTTGATTCTGAGTTACATGATCCCCTGTCATGTGACCCTTGTATTCACTCCCTCCACCTGGCTGGTACAGGTGGGGCTAAGCCATAGTCCCTTAGGATGTGTCCACACAGCCAGTGGCAGCGAGTCTTCCAGCCCAGGCTGACAGACTTGAGCTAGGCAGGACTCGTGCTAGAACTTTAAAAATAACTTTGTAAACAGTGCTTTGAAGTTGTGGCTCAGGTTCTATAGACTTCAGAGTCCAAGCTCCATCCCAAGCCTCAACTTCAAAGCATTGTCTATACAGCTATTTTTAGAGAGCTAGAACAAGCCTTTTGACCTGGACTAGGAGGCTTCCTTGGGTAGACATACTCTTTAAGGCTAGCTTCCCCTCTGAGAACCCTATATATTTAAGAGATAAAGATTTTATTTTTAAAAGCTACCAATATAGCTGCCCCTGCATTTTTGCTGGACATTTCTGTCCAAATGCTTTATGCCTCTTCCTTTATTTATTTATGAGCCATAAAGTAATGCTTTAAAACAATTAAATTTGTTTTTATACAGAACGTTCTTAAAGTAAATATATTTTGGGAACAAGGATTATATGTAAAAATCACTGAACTGAAAACTCTTTTCATACTTTCTACAGCCATTGAGTAATTCATTTCAGACAATGTTATTTTGAACCTCTCTTGCACTCACACACCCCCACACTTTTCGCTGCATTTTTTAAACATTTGTTCTATAGCAAAAGTTCAGCAGAATGCCTTTACTGCAATCTATTAGGCAATACAGAAGAACCCTGTTAAATGCTTATTTGTTTCACCGATTCATTTTTTTTCACAAACTTCCTGTACACTATCAAGTAAACTACCATACCAAGCATATGAAAAGAATAGACCGCTGGTTTTCACATGAAGAAATGTTCTGTAAACTACATATTGTAACACAATAGAGACCTTTTAAATGACTGTACTAACTTACAGCCTATATATTGAAATAAACCTGAAAAGAAGTAATAAAAGAATCCATTCTTGTCTGTGTGGGGAATGATGAATTGAAGAAGATTCTGGTGAACTTAATTATCTACTATCTGCTATAAGTGTTCAAAAGGTACTTGAAATACACAATAGAAAACATTTTTACAAGCATATATACGTAATTGACTGTACAGATATACTCTGTGGCTAAATGCAAAGAAGACAGAACCAAGTAAATACTTAAGACAAAAATTTCCTTTCTAATCCACACTGTATTGAGTGTTCTACATGCATTCTCACTCCCACTGACATCACCGCACTCTCCACAGGTAACACTAGTACAGAAAGAGCCACACTGGGGATACGAAATACATAATAGGAATCATACAAGAGATCTTTGCCCACAATAATTATAAGGGACATTTGAAGCAATCAAGGTCTGGACAAAATTTGAACAGACCTAAATCTGAGCCTAAAATTCTGACTCAAATAAATCAACCTGAGACTATTAAGGTTTAAATGGCTTGGTTAACCTTAAAAAAACAATGCAGCTCTCCATTTCCTAGTTTTCACTGAGACCTGAAGTAGGAATGCTACAAGCAAACCTTTTCCCAGTCTGATCGGGAACCAAGAAATCCTGGAAATCTCAAGAGGGAGCATGTTCTTGCAAGATTTCCAACTTGATCCTTTGGCATAAGCAGTTAAATAAGCCTTCCGTTTTGGGAGTCCTGTCACAATAGAACCTTTCATCCAACATTTTGTTGTGATCTTATTATTATATTTGAAATGACTAAATACTGTCAGGGGTGTTGGTAGTATTTTTAAAGTGGGGGTGCTGAGAGCCATTGAACCAAATAGTAAACCCTGTGTTTAATGGAATCCACTTCAAGCCAGGGGGGGTGCAGCAGCACCCCGAGCACCCCTAGTTCCAGGACCTATGAATACTATACATATCAATTGTTTTATAGCTGGAGATTTTAACTTCGCAATAAGGCTCTTGTTTCCAGGACAAATATTTGAAATCTCAGTTTTCTACCAATGGAGAGAGTGGTTTTGATTATTTTTTACAAAAGTCTGCTTATTACATGAACTTCTCATGGAAATACAAAGATGCACAAGTAAAAAAAAATGTTTTTTTAACTGACATTTAAGAACAAACCATATCTATTTAAGTTGCGTAAAATATTTTGGACCTGTTGTATCAGTTAATCATATAACTACTGCCAGCATCATTAGAAAGAGGAGTGTGATAACCTTGAGAGAAATAATTTAGAAAAGATATTTTTCAGAAACTTAGCAACAGACAAGCCCTCAGCATATCCCATCATGAGAACAAAGTCTTCTTGGGTGAATGTGTGTGTTATTCAAGGATGTAATGTATATAATGTTATTATTCATTCATGTACCTAAAGGAGATGGTTCATGCATTTAATATAAACAAATTCAGGGAGAACAATTTTTGGACACAGTTCTATGGATGAACATTCCCTCCAGCTCATTCAATTCCAGTTAAGCTCTTATTGAACTCATTTGTTGTTTTTCTAACTCCATTCTGGAGACTTCTTAATTACTGCTGCTCCAGACATAATTTGGTGAGGGGAATGGAAATGAAGGGATATTATTATAATTTACTTATATAACACTAAGTTTAATCTAGGAGCTTCACAGATGAATAAGAAGAAAAGGACCAGGCCCCCAAAAGTTTTTGGAAATGAAGGAGACTATAGTAAGTACCCAAGTGAAATAAAAGAAAGAAAGAAAAAGTTCTAGAGAGAAACTGAATGTTGTTGAGCTGGAGCTACCCAAAGTCTTGGTTGTATGTGGTATAAAGACCAAATAAAGCTATTTATAGAAGCAGACTTCGTACAGGAAGGCAGAAAGAGCTGTTTCTATCATTCATTGAATCAAGGATATCTCTTCTTAAGGGCACTGTGAAAACAGGTGAAATTGAGTTTAATGTTCTCATTAAAGTGTTAAGAGATTTCATTTAAAAGAAAAAAATGTCAGTTGAAATCTGTAGGGCACAAGATTAACAGTAAAGGAGTGTGAAAGGGTTAAAAAGACCCAATGTCAAAAGGTCAAATTCTACTGCCACAGCTTGCCTACACAGGGAAGTAGGTGCACAATAAACTAATGTGTGAATTTAAAACGCTCTAACTACTCTACAGTAATGCCCTATATAGACACATACTATGAACTAAGAGCATCCGAAGGTAGTTTAGCTTAATGCAATTCCAATGGGACATTCCAGCTTTCAAAATTTATTTTCATTCTGAATTGGAACCAAAACAAAAATAAATACAATTAGAACTTTCCCACAAAATGAAAAACTGGAAAAATATTTTTTGGGTCAAAATGTTGAATTTCAATACAATGAAGTGTTTTACTCAGATTTAGACTTTTAAAATAATAATTTATAATAAAATATAAAATAAAATTTTCAAATGAAAAGTCATTTAAAAACAAAATTGAAATATTCTGTTCTGATAAGGAATATATCAAAACACTTTTTTCGGTTTTTAAAAAGAAGTTTAATCCAAATCAACATGTTCCTATATCAAAATTGAAACTTTCTGTAATGCCATTTGCCAACAGAAAAATATTCCAAGAATATATTTTTTACCAGTTCTAGTAGCGTCCACTCCTATTGGATACAACTACAGCATCATTATTCATGCCTTTGTCACCTCCAGATTGCATTAAGGCAAAGTGATATACAAGGCATTGCACCTGAAAAACACCAACTGGTGCAAAAAATGCTACCAACTTTTGAAATGATGTTTCATGTAGGGAATGTATTATATTTGTGATCCAGAAATTACACAGACTTCCAATTCATTTCAAAGTTAAATTCAGGGTATTTGTTTTGGTCTATAAAAACCTATATGGTTTCAGTACTGGGTGTCTCAGGCCTGGTCTACACTAGGACTTTATGTCGAATTTAGCAGCGTTAACTCGATTTTACCCTGCACCCGTCCACATTAGGAAGCAATTTATTTCGACATAAATGGCTCTTTAATTCGATTTCTGTACTCCTCCCAGACGAAGGGAGTAGCGCTAAATTCGACATGGCCATGTCGAATTCGTGGTACTGTGGACGGAATTCGACGCTAATAGCTCCGGGAGCTATCCCACAGTGCACCACTCAGTGGACGCTCAGGACAGCAATCCGTACTCGGATGCTCTGACCTGCCACTCAGGAAAAGCCCTGGGAAAATTTGAATTCCTTTTCCTGTCTGGCCAGTTTGAATCTCATTTCCTGTTTGGACATCGTGGCGAGCTCAGCAGCACTGGCAACGATGCAGAGCTCTCCAGCAGAGGTTACCATGCAATCCCAGAATAGAAAGAGGGCTCCAGCATGGACTGATCGGGAAGTTTTGGATCTGATCGCTGTGTGGGGAGATGAATCCATCCTATCCGAGCACCGATCCAAAAGACGGAATGCAAAAATTTATGAGAAAATATCCCAGGCTATGACGGAGAGAGGATACAGCCGGGATGCAATGCAGTGCCGCGTGAAAATCAAGGAGCTGCGACAGCCATACCAGAAGACCAAGGAGTCCAACGGACGCTCCGGATCGCAGCCACACACTTGCCGTTTTTATGAGGCACTGCATGCTATGCTCGGTGGTGCTGCCACCACTACCCCACCAGTGTCCGTGTACTGCGACGGCGGGGTCTTATCTATGACCACGTCGTCGGAGGTTTTCGCGGACGGTGAAGATGAGGAAGGAGAGGAGGAGGACGAGGCAGTCGACAGTGCTTTCAATGCTGATTTCCCCGACAGCCAGGATCTATTCATCACCCTGACTGAGATCCCCTACGAACCCTCCCAAGGCAGCATCCCTGACCAGGAATCAGGCGAAGGATCAGCAGATCAGTGTTTTAAACATTTATTTGGAATACAATAGGCATGGTGTATAAGCTCTGTGTTTGCATTGCTTAATTGGCCTTAGGCGCTTCAGCTTTGAGTCGTTTTCCAGTGCAACTACTCGAAAAGTCTGTCAATATGTATGGGGATAGAGGAGAAATCCCCATCGGAGATCTCCGCGAAGCTCTCCTGGAGGTACAGTGAAAGCTTTTGTATCAGGTTCCCAGGCAGAGCGGCCTTATTGTCTCCTCCATGGTAGGAAACTTTCCCGCGCCATGCAAGCTGCAGGTACTCTGGTATCATTGCCTTGCATAGCATGGCTGCATATGGCCCCGGGGTTTGCTGGCATTGACGCAGCATGCAGTCTTTCTCTGTCTCCGTAATCCTCATGAGAGTGATATCAGTCATGGTGCCCTGGTTTGAATGAGTGGTTTCTTTAGTATAGTGAATTCTTCATTTTCCCTTTAAAGAAAGACACCCACCGGTTTCCATCCACGCGGGGGGGGAGGGAGTTGGGAGGCTAACCATTCGAACTTAGTGGTGTGCAGGCAGGGAGAGTTGCCGGGACCGGCCACGCGGAGGGGGGGAAAGGGTACGCGAGACGTTCAGACAGAGCAGTTCGCGGGCACTTTCAGTTCCCGGGAGCGGCCACGCGGAGGGGGGATAAAGGGTAGGCGTGCCGTTCAAACAGAGTGGTTCGCGGGCACTTTCAGTTCCCGGGAGCGGCCACGCGGAGGGGGGGAAAGGGTAGGCGAGCCGTTCAAACAGAGCGGTTCGCGGGCACTTTCAGTTCCCGGGAGCGGCCACGCGGAGGGGGGGAAAGGGTAGGTGAGCCGTTCAAACAGAGCGGTTCGCGGGCACTTTCAGTTCCCGGGAGCGGCCACACGGAGGGGGGGGTAAAGGATTGGCGAGCCGCTGTAGATGAGCGGTTTGGGCAGCAGCAGGAACTGGCCGCCGCCAGGAACAGTGATTGAAACATGGGAGTAGAGCACTGCTGTGAAGTAAGCTCTCAGCAGTCCAAACTCAGCAGCTTACCATGGTCTCCAGAGAGCAGATTTCCAGTGTTCAGCAAGGCTTCTGGGATCTGTACACCGGGACCCCAGACACTCAGGATAAAGACATAATATTCGACCTTGTAGTAAGTGGACATGTGATAGGTACTGTGCTTGGTCTTATTCACAGGGAAAAAGTATAGGCATTGTTCTGGAAAAAGTATCTTTCTGAGGAATTCACTCCCTTTCTCTCATCCCACAGCTGCGAGTGTCTCCCGCCCTACCCGTGGATCACCCTCCCAGAGGCTTGTGCTGATCAGGCAGCTCAAAAAGAGAACCCGGGACGACATGTTCTCAGAATTGATGGTCTGTTCCCGAAAGGAGGCGGCACAGTGGAGAGAGGACGTCTCAAGGTCCGAGCGAGCAGTCAGCGAACGGGAGCAGAGGGCTGAAGCTCGCGAGGACAGGTGGTGGCAGGAAGACCAGCAGGCGACTCAAACGCTGCTGGGACTAATGAGGGAGCAAACGGACACGCTCCGGCGTCTGGTAGACGTTCTCCAGAACAGGAGACAGGAGGAAAGAGCACCTCTATATGTTATTTCCAACTGCCCTCCCCCGCCACAAAGTCCAATCCTCCACTCACCCAAAGTCACTAGAACGAGGGGAGGCAGGGCCGTGGAAATAATCACTCCACCTCTGCAGACTGCTCTAGTAGCAGAAGGCTCTCATTTCCAAAACTTTAGGTGGGTCCTTTCCCTTCCTGCAACCGCAGCCCACAACAGTTCCCTGCCCAGGTATCATCTAAAAAATATGCTCCCCTTAATAAAAATGTTTGTTTTGCACAGTGCTGTTTCCCTGACTTTCTTTCACAGGACGGTTTGGTTTGGGGGGAGTGGGTAAGGGGGTTTGTTATTAGTGACGACAGGCGCCAGAACCAGGGTACAGAGAGGGGGAAAGGATCAACATAAAGTCACTCTCACATTGCATGCACTGGGCACACTTGTCATTCTGGGAGGGGGTTGTCTTGTTCTCTATGGGGGGGGGGGGCTGTGACTTTCTGGTGGGGGAGGGTGGCAGCAGATCTTTTGCGGCTGGCGATAGCCTGCATGACAGATCCATGCAGCAGGGGATCTGTGGCCGCAATCCATGGCCAAAAAGTCACAAAGGCCCCATCACACAAAGTTGAGCATAGGAGGGGATGATGGGTCCCTTGAAACAAGCAGTCCAGCACTTCGGACTGCTCCGGGAGCAGGAGCATGTCATTCCCCGAGTTTGGAAGCATACTGTCCAACACTCCATCCGCTCCCCAACCGCGGTATGCGTCCCAGGTTAAACCCTTAACCGAGAAATCAGTAATAGAGACGGTTTTAATAAACAATGTTTCCTTTATTATACTTTTAAAGCGTTGAATGAAGGGGGGGAAGGGGGTTGGTAATTGGAGAGGATAGGCAACAGAAACTGGGTAAAGAAACGGGGGCAGGTTCAGCTTCTGTTTAAACAAGCGTAACAGTCACTGGTTACCCCGCTCGCTCTGGAAGCTAGCTTTCAAAGCTTCCCGGATGCGCAGCTCGTCCGGCTGTGATCTTCTAATCGCCCTGGTGTCCGGCTGTGCGTAATCAGCAGCCAGGCGATTTGCCTCAACCTCCCACCCCGCCATAAACGTCTGCCCCCCGCTCTCACAGAGATTGTGGAGCACACAGCACGCTGCAATCACAATGGGGATATTTGTTTGGCTGAGATCGGAGCGAGTAAGTAAGCTTCTCCAACGACCCTTCAGACGGCCAAAGGCACACTCCACCACCATTCTGCACTTGCTCAGCCGGTAGTTGAAGAGCTCCTTCTCAGTGTCCAGGGCTCCCGTGTATGGCTTCATGAGCCAGGGCATTAGCGGGTAGGCTGGGTCCCCGAGGATCACTATAGGCATCTCCACATCCCCAACAGTTATTTTGCAGTCCGGGAAATAAACACCCTCTTGCAGCCGTCTAAACAGACCAGAGTTTTTGAAAACACGAGCATCATGAACCTTGCCTGGCCATCCGACATTGATGTTGGTAAAATGTCCTTTGTGGTCCATTAGTGCTTGCAGCACCATAGAAAAATAGCCCTTTCGGTTAATGTACTGGCTGCCCTGGTGGTCCGGTCCCAGGATAGGGATGTGTGTCCCATCAATAGCCCCGCCGCAGTTTGGGAATCCCATAGCGGAAAAGCCATCTATGATCACCTGCACGTCTCCAAGGGTCACTACCTTTGAGAGCAGCAGGTCAACGATAGCATGGGCAACCTGCATCACAGCAACCCCCACGGTAGACTTGCCCACTCCAAATTGATTCGCGACTGACCGGTAGCTGTCAGGAGTTGCAAGCTTCCATAGGGCTATGGCCACTCGCTTCTGGATAGTCAGGCTGCTCGCATCCGGGTGTCCTGGCGCTTCCGGGCAGGGGACAGCAAGTCACAAAGTTCCATGGAAATGCCCTTACGCATCCGAAAGTTTTGCAGCCACTGGGATTCATCCCAGACCTGCAGCACTATGCGGTCCCACCAGTCAGTGCTTGTTTCCCTTGCCCAGAATCGCCGTTCCACAGGATCAACGTGCCCCATTGCCACCATGATTTCTATGGGCCGGGGTCCCGTGCTTTGCGAGAGGTCTGTGCCCCTCTCAGAGTTCATGTCCTCCCGGAGCTTCCGTTGCCTCCTCGCCCGATTTCTCTGCATCTGCCTCTGGAAAAGGTGGACGATAAGGCGCGAGGTGTTGACAACGGACAGAACAGCAGCGATAATCGCGGAGGGCTCCATGCTCGCTGTCCTGTGGCGTCCGAGCTGTCAATCACCGGAAAAGGGCGCAAATTAATTGCCCGCTGGCGCTTTCACGTAGGGAGGGCAGGAGTGTGGGTCGAATGACGACATTTACCTATAACCACCCTCGACACATTTTTGGCCCCAGAAGGCACTGGGGGCTACACCCAGAATTCCAGTGGGCAGCGGGGACTGCGGGAACTGTGGGATAGCTACCCACAGTGCACCGCTTGCAATGTCAACGCTTGCCCCGTTACTGTGGACTCACAAATTCGAATTAATGTCCTTGCTGTGGATTCGCGCGATCGACTTTGCAATATCGGTTTCAAAAGTTCGGTTTAAGAAAAATCGAACTAGTCTCGTAGTGTAGACATACCCTCAGAGACTGCAACTCTAACTCCCACATACCTAAACCTAACAGCTGAAATCAGCTGGGGTATTTCAGGTAAAAGAGCCTAGGTTTACATGTGATCAGATTATGTGCACAGCTTTCTCAATGGAGAGTGTTCACCTATGGCATTCACTTATCTCATGGGTCTGACAGCCTGAATTCACTGACCACCCAGGCACAATACAAGAGAAGGGTAGGAGTCATAGCTGTGGTGAGATGATCTTTTAATGTAGTTTCTTTTTAAATTGTTATACAGTAGTTATAGAATAGCTGATTATTTATATAAAATTCTATTGTTCATGCAATTGTAAAAATGTTGATGTTGAGTGACGTATTATACACATTTGTATAGATAAAAAAAAAGCTTGAACTTCTGAAGTTCACCACTGATCATTCCACGTAAGGCAGTCAGGGGTAAGTCCTACCAAACCCACAGATGCCCCCAAGATTTTCAGGAAAAGCTTGGGGATCATAGAATCATAGAACTGGAAAGGACCTCAAGAGGTCATTTAGTCCAGTCCCCTGCACTCATGGCATAACTAAGTATTATCTAGACCATCTCTGACAGATGTTTGTCCAATCTTTTCTTTAAAATCCTCAATGACGGAGATTCCACAACCTGCCTAGGCAATTTATTCCTGTGCTTAACCACTCTGACAGCTAGGAAGTTTTTCCTAATGTCCAACCTAAATTGCTCTTGCTGCAATTTAAGCGCATTGCTTTTTGTCCTATCCTCAGAATTTAAGAAGAATAATTTTTCTCCCGCCTCCTAGTAACAATCTTTTATGTACTTGAAAACTGCTATCATGTCCCCTCTCAGTCTTCTCTTCTCCAGACTAAACAAACCCAATTTTTTCAATCTTCCCTCATAAATCATGTTTTCTAGACCTTTAATCATTTTTGTTGCTCTTCTCTGGACTTTTTCCAATTTGTCCACATCTTTCCTGAAATATGGTGCCCAGAACAGGACACAATACTCCTGTTGAGGCCTAATCAGTGCGGAGTAGAGCGGAAGAATTACTTCTCATGTCTTGCTTACAATATTCCTGTTAATGCATTGCAGAATGATGTTTTCTTTTTTTTGGCAACAATGTTACACTGTTGACCCATATTTAGCTTGTGATCCACTATAACCCCAAGATCCCTTTCCGCGGTTCTCCTTCCTAGGCAGTTATTTCCCATTTTGTATGTGTGCAACTGATTGTTCCTTCCTAAGTGGAGTACTTTGCATTTGTCTTTATTGAATTTCATCCTATTTACTTCAGACCATTTCTCCAGTTTTCCACATCATTTTGAATTTTAATCCTATCCTCCAAAGCACTTGCAACCCCTCCCAGCTTGGTATCATCCACAAACTTTATAAGTGCCATTATAAAAATCATTGATGAAGATATTGAGCAGAACCGGACCCAGAACCTAACCCTGCAGTACCCCACTCATTATGCCCTTCCAGCATGACTGTGAACCACTGATAACTAATCTCTGGCAATGATTTTCCAACCAGTTATGCACCCACCTTATAGTAGCTCCATCTAAGTTGTATTTCCCTAGTTTGTTTATGAGAAGGTCATGTGAGACACACCAGATAATCCATTGTCTAGAGCCAAGCTCTAAGATACAACCGCATTTGCTCCAATCCCTCAGACAGAGACAAACACCTACAAGTTCTCTATCAGGCATTCTTAAAACTACAATACTCACCTGCTGAAGTGAAAAAACAGATTCACAGAGCCAGAAGAGTACCCAGGAGTCACCTACTACTGGACAGGCCCAACAAAGAAAATAACAGAATGCCATTAGCCGTCACCTTCAGCCCCCAACTAAAACCTCTCTAGGGCATCATCAAAGATCTACAACCTATCCTGAAAGATGATCCCTCACTCTCACAGATCTTGGGAGACAGACCAGTCCTCACTTACAGACAGCCCCCCAACCTGAAGCAAATACTCATCAGCAACCATACACCACAAAACAAAAACACTAACTCAGGAAACTACCCTTGCAACAAAACACGATGCCAACTCTGTCCACATATTTATTCAATTGACACCATCATAGGACCTAATCACATCAGCCATGCCATCAGGGGCTCATTCACCTGCACATCTACCAATGTGATATATGCCATCATGTGCCAGCAATGCCCCTCTGCCATGTACATTGGACAAACTGGACAGTCTCTATGCAAAAGAATAAATGGACACAAATCTGACATCAGGAATCATGACATTCAAAAACCAGTAGGAGAACACTTCAACCTCCCTGGTCACTCAATAACAGACTTGAAGGTGACAATTTTAAAACAAAAAAACTTCAAAAACAGACTCCAACGCGAAGTTGCTGAACTTGAATTAATTTGCAAATTGGATACCATCAACCTAGGGTTAAACAGAGACTGGGAATGGCTGGGTCGTTACACGCATTGAATCTATTTCCCCAAAGTTAAGTATCCTTACATCTTCTTGTCAACTATCTGATACAGGCCTTCTTGATTATCACTAGAAAAGCTTTTTTTTCTCCTGCTGATAATAGCTCATCTAAATTAAATAGCCTCTTAGAATTGGTATGGCAGCTTCCAAGTTTTCTGTGTGTATATATACATCTTACTTCTGTGTGTTCCATTCTATGCATCTGATGAAGTGGGTTATAGCCTTCGAAAGCTTATGCTGAAATAAATGTGTTAGTCTCTAAAGTGCCACAAGTACTCCTGTTCGTTTTATGGATTCAGACTAACACGGCTGCTACTCTGAAAACAGTATCAAAAGCCTTACTAAAATCAAGATATACCATATCTACTGCTTCCCCCTATCTACAGCGCTTGTTACCCTGTCAAAGAAAGCTATCAGGTTGGTTTGACACAATTTGTTCTTGGCAAATCCATGCTGATGGTTATTTATCACCTTATTACCTTCTAGATTTTTTCAAATTGATTGCTTAATTATTTGCTCCATTATCTTTCTGGGTTCAGAAGTTAAAATGACTGATCTGTAATTCCCTGGGTTGTCCTTACTTCACTTTTTATAGGCACTATATTTGCCCTTTCCAGTCTTCTGGAATGTCTCCCGTCTTCCATGACAATTCAAAAATAATTGCTAATGGCTCAGATATCTTCTCAGTCAGCTCCTTGAGTATTCTAGGATGCATTTCAT
Source organism: Chelydra serpentina (assembly GCA_037349315.1). Classification (NCBI taxonomy): domain Eukaryota; kingdom Metazoa; phylum Chordata; order Testudines; family Chelydridae; genus Chelydra; species Chelydra serpentina. Next base: position 75,158,208 of record JBAIAC010000004.1, read on the forward strand.
CAGGCCCTGATGATTTGAAGACATCTATTTTGTCTAATTAATTTTTGACTTGTTCTTTCTCTATTTTAGACTCTGATCCTACCTCATTTTCACTGACATTCACTATGGTAGATATCCAATCTCCACCAACCTTCTTGGTAAAAACCGAAACAAAGAAGTCATTAAGCACCTCTGCCATTTCCACATTTTCTGTTATTGTCTTTCCCCCCTTATTAAGTAACAGGCCTACTCTGCCTTGGTCTTCCTCTTGCTTCTAATGTATTTTGTATAATGTTTTCTTGTTTCCCTTTAAGTCCCTAGCTAGTTTGATCTTGTTTTGTGCCTTGGCTTTTCTAATTTTGTCCCTATATGCTTGTGTTATTTGTTTATATTCATCCTTTGTAATTTACCAAGTTTCCACTTTTTGTAGGACTCTTTTTTGAGTTTCAGATCAATGAAGATCTCCTTGTTAATCCAGTGTTGTCTCTTTCCATACTTCCTATATTTCTTACACAGTGGGATAGTTTGCTCTTGTGCCCTTGTTAATGTCTCTTTGAAAAACGGCCAACTGTCTTCAATTGTTTTTCCCCTTAGACTTGCTTCCCATGGGATTTTACCTTTTCCCTGAGTTTGCTAAAGTCTGCCTTCTTGAAATCCATGGTCTTTATTGTGCTGTTCTCCCTCCTACCATTCCTTAGAATCATGAACTCTACCATTTCACGATCACTTTCACCCAAGTTGCCTTCCACTTTCAAATTCTCAACCAGTTCCTCCCTATTTGTCAAATTCAAATCTAGAAGAGCCTCCCCCCAGTAGCTTTCTCCACCTTCTGAAATAAAAAAAATGTCTCCAATACATTCCAAGAACTTGTTGGCTAATCTATGCCTTGCTGTGTTATTTTCTCAACAGATGTCTGGGTAGTTGGAGTCCCCCATCACCACCAAGTCCTGTGCTTGGGATGATGTTGTTAGCTGTTTAAAAAAAAATCCTCATCCACCTTTTCTTCCTGGTTTGGTGGTCTGTAGTAAACCTCTACCATGACATCACCCTTGTTTTTTACCCCTTTTATCCTTACCAAGAGACTTTCAACAAGTCTGTCTCTTATTTCTATCTCAGCCTCAGTCCAAGTGTATACATTTTTAATATATAAGGCAACACCTCTTCCCTTTTTTCCCTGCCTGACCTTCCTGAGCAAGTTGTATCTTTCTATACCAATATTCCAGTCATGCGTATTATCCCACCATGTCTCCATGATGCCAGCTATGTCATAGTTGTGTTTATTTACTAGCATTTATATTTCTTCCTACTTATTCCCCATTCTTCTCACATTAGAATCATAGAATCATAGAATCTCAGGGTTGGAAGGGACCTCAGGAGGTCATCTTGTCCAACCCCATGCTCAAAGCAGGACCAACCCCAACTAAATCATCCCAGGCAGGGCTTTCTCAAGCCTGACCTTAAAAACCTCTAAGGAAGGAGATTCTACCACCTCCCTAGGTAACCCATTCCAGTGCTTCACCACACACCTAGTGAAAAAGTTTTTCCTAATATCCAACCTAAACCTCCCTCTCTGCAACTTGAGACCATTACTCCTTGTTCTGTCATCTTCTACCACTTAGAACAGTCTAGATCCATCCTCTTTGGAACCCCCTTTCAGGTAGTTGAAAGCAGCTATCAAATTAGTATACTGACATCTAAGATACTGATTTGATTCCCCCACCCCAGTTCTGTCTTGTCTCTCCCTTATTCCAACCCTTCTCCCAGGTCTCCATGTTTTTAACTTACCTGTGGGCTTTGGTCGCTTGCCCCCATTGAACCTAGTTTAAAGCCCTCCTCACTAGGTTAGCCAGTCTGTAGCCAAATATGCTCTTCCTCTTCCTCAGACTTCTACGGAAATCAGATGGTACCACTCATCAGTCTAAGCCAATGTGTTTAATAAAAGCTAGCTTAGCATAGCATAAAACTGGAAGAACAGGACAAGATCTGTTTAACTACTTGTCATTAAAATTTCATTTTTTAGCAAGAGGGGGAACCCTGAAAGGGGTAGTGGCTCTTGTTCCAGTGACCTTCATTTTGATGATGTACTTGATTAATATCACCATCATATCACCATCATTGTCATGGAGGGTGTGTGCATGCATGTGTGCATTTGGGAGCAAAATTAGATGCTCAGCATTACTTTAAAATGTGAACAACTCTTTAAACAAGTCTCTTAGACGTCAAGCGAGGACATCTTAAAATAGGCCAAATGCTGTGGTGATTTATACCTAATGTAATCACACTGAAACTAATGGAAAGGGTTTAAATCAGAGAATTTAGTGACCTTTAGTTGCCTACCAAGCATTTAAAATTATATTTTAATAGTTCAGGACAGTGAGCTTACCAATAGGGCTGGATGCAGATTCACTCTAAAAATGGAACATTGCCTGAGCTCTTTTCTTAGTTCTTCCACTGACCTACTGTGTGACAATGGACAAATGTCACCCTGCCTGTGCCTCCAGCTGCACATCTGCAAAGGCAAAACTTATTGACTGAAGTAGAGGAGCTAAATTACTTCAGCAAAGAAGTTCATTTAAAAGGTCAGTAGAACCAGTTGTTTTCAAAGATCACTATTTTGGATGCTTGTTTTCAAACTCATTTCTTATTTTTCTGGGAACACACATACTGCCAAATCTGTTTGGTGGAGAAACAGTAAGATTAACCTTTTACCAAATCCTGGGTTCAAAAATTTTCTTGAGAACTGGTGAATTAGCTAACAATAATAATAATAATTAATAATAATAGGCTAGATCATCACCCAGCATAAATTGGCATATCTTAATTGACTTCACGGAACTATGCCCATTTACCCCAGCTAAGGAACTGTCCAGTAGTGTGGGCAGGTCTGGAGCACAGGGGGAGCGGTGCTATAAAAAGGTTCCCCCCAAGGTTCCCCCTGTACTCACCCGGCGGCGCCTCCGGCGCCGCTCCGGGTCTTCGGCGGCGGTGAGTCCGGTCCGGTGTACCGGCAAGAGCCAGTACGCCATGCTGGACCATACCGGCTTCACCAGCGGTGATTTAAAGGGCCCGGGGCACCAGCCGCTGCGGCAGCTGGCCTAGGGCGGTGCTTTAAAAGGCCCGTGGCTCCGCGCAGTGGCAGGAGCTGCGGGCCTTTTAAAGTGTCGCCCGAGCCCAGCTCCGGCAGCGTGGCTCGGGCAGTGCTTTAAAAGGCTCACAGCTCTCCACAGCAGCAGGAGCCGCGGGCCTTTTAAAGCACCGCCTGAGCCCTGCTCTGGCAGCGGTGCTCAGGTGGCACTTTAAAAGGCCCGCGGCTCCTCGCAAATCCCTGCCCGAACCCGGCTCCGGCAGCGGGGCTCGGGCGGCGCTTTTTAAGGCGCTGCTTCTGCTCACAGGGGGAGCAGCCGCTCCCCCTGCTCCCCCCCGGCTACACTACTGGAACTGGCCTAATATGTATTACTGTCTGCAAAACAAACAATATAATTTATAAAAAGAGTATCTACTCAGGTATATTCTTATCCTTGCCATGCATGTTCTAACCCTTTCATTAATAGCAGCCAATATTATATCTGTACAGGCAGATGAAGTTAGACCCCCCCACTGATATGTTTTCACTTGTGCATAAGTCTGTTTAATGTCTGTGAGCTGGAGAAAGAAGCTACAGAAAAAAACACAGCTTTACTAAAAGTAATGTACCCCCCTTCGCCGGGTATGGTGGCTCATGCCTGTAATCCCAACTGCTTGGGAGACTGTGGTTGGTGGATCCCTCAGGAGTTCTAGGCTGCTGTGCGCTATGTCAATCGGGTGTCCGGTGCTACTGATAGCCTGATTTTTTTTTCGTGGCGGAGGCATAGCTCAGTGATTTGAGCATTGGCCTGCTCAACCCAGGGTTGTGAGTTCAATCCTCGAGGGGGCCATTTGGGGATCTGGGGCAAAAATTGGGGATTGGTCCTGCTTTGAGCAGGGGGTTGGACTAGATGACTTCCTAAGGTCCCTTCCAACCATGATATTCTATGATTCTATGAATATGTAGCTGTTGTGTTATGAAAAAACATTTTTTCTACTTATTAGCATAGCTTTCTAGCCTTGTCCTCTAATCCCCTCAATACATTTAAAAGGCAATGGAACACTGCTTTCTTTCAGGTAGAATATATGCTAATCTGCTTCTGTTTTTAAGAAAATATGACAATCTCTGTGCCTCCATATGGAAGATCCATTTCCTGGATTGACTTCAGAACCAGACTGCCCTTGCTTTCTCGAAATAGACACAGAAAAGACATCATTTGTCCAGTCTTGTGAGGAGCAGCACCCACTGGTGAACTCGTGGAATGACATTTCCAATCAATTCAAGGAGCACAGAACATTCTGTCCAGCACTGGAGAAGGGAGGAAGAGAAGAGAGAGAATTGAAAGGTCAAGAAAATAAAGGGGTAGCTTTCAGTCATCTTTATGAACATAACCCCCATCAAAAATAGATTAAAATAACCGGTCATGCTACTAAACATCTGGAATTCACTCTCTCTTCCCCTTCCTCCTCCAGCTCTACTTCCTTAATAGAATTCTCAGTGTCATGCATGTCGCTGAGACTGTCAGCAAATAATCACCTCGGAAACAACAGGAAATTAAATGCTACTGTAACAAAATAGTAAATGTGATGGGCCCAATTCTGCCCTCAATTATATACATGCAACTCCCTTTCCAGTCAACTGAAGCTTCTGGGATGTGCTTTCCTTGAAGTCAGCTACAGGCAGAATCACACCCCGATCCTTTAAAAGCCTCTTTAATAACTGGAGTGCACCTTCAAAAACTATTATATTCCACAGCTAAATCAATTATAGTGTTAAGTGATGCCGCTACGAAAACAATGAAGAAAATGCACCTGAGCTGTTTGTGTAGGAGCATATTGGTACTGGACAGAATAAAATGAACCATTTTTTTCTTTTAAAGAAATGGAATCAACACACATAAATTATAGAACAAATGTTCAGGCTTCAAGAAACAGCTATCACTTTGGATATGTTGAATCTATTCATTTTTCTCAGAGATGTAACAATTAAATGAATCTATGAAGAACTGAGTAGGAGGCACTTGAGGTCATACTGGACATGTTTTCTCAGTTTGCCCACGCTGTGCTAAAAAGCTGTTGTCTGAGGCAGTAGCAGCAGAGAGAAAATGCATTAAAAAAAGGCTCCTGTGAATTTATGAGAAGTGCATCACAAAGACAAATATTTCAGCCATGCAATTCCATTCGGCCTTTTCAGCTGTGTGTCCATAGCAAGTCAACGGCTAAATTGAAAAATCAATTCCAATTTAAATTATTGGAATAAAGAACACCAGGAGTCAGAGATAAAATGGCTTTGTTCTCTGAGATCCTTTTTAATTGGAAAGTTATTTCTTCAGGGTATTCTAATGGTTCTGAGGAAAGATTGCAAAATAAAGTTGATCGGCTGGGGGAAGGTTAATAGCTAATGTGCTTTTCTTGCTGCACAGCAGCCTCCTGCCTTTATGACAACCCCCCGTCATATGTGAAAAGACCCACGATTCTAAATAATTTGGTATATGCAACTACAGTATTTTTCTCAGTCTTCCAAGAAATAATATTATGGATCTTACCATGGCATATTCATAGCACTTTGGCTAGCTTTCCAATGGGGCTTTCTTTGCCTGCCAATGTATAAGGGTAATTTATATAAAACTTTCCTGATGTTGATGTTTTAGTAAAAAAAATTAGGGTGCATTGAGAGGCAACATGATAGCCCTAACATTGACACTGATAAAGCCCTACACATGCAACACAAGAAAAAACTTACCCTTTTATTAAAAAATTATTTAAACAGTGAACAGTAATCTAGGTGCAGAATCAGCAATAGGAGCTGTTGAAATGAAAGACCAGCTATGCGTCGGACTCCACAGAGGATGCTAGGACAGAGTAGGGAGCAAGAGGATAAGATGAGACATTTTGGGAAGAAAATTACAGATTAATAAACAGTCATCATAATCTTGAAACTAAAGCAGAAGAGAAGGGGAAAAATGTTCCTATCTTGTAAGCCTCATACCCAAAGCCTAGAAATGTCATGGTTTAGTTATAACATCACAATAACCTTTGCTTTGTTGGCAGAAAGCTGTTTAGGGCAGCTGTAGATTAGCCTTAAATGGGCATTTAATTTGAAATTAATAAAACAGTTATGGTATGTGTTAAGAAAAGTTACTGAGGTTTGCTTAGTATATTTAATTAGTGTAAAAGAGATAAATCTAGTTGCCATGTAATGAACTGAGAACTGCAGATATAGTAAATGTGTACTTACGTTCCTATTATTAATGCATTAAACTTGTAAGAATGTTTAGAAATTTAATTAGCATTTAATAAGATAGCTATAGCAAATTACAGTGGTTAGATGTTAAATGTAAATTAATATTTTTAGTATTTAATTGATATTAACTAATTAATTACTGTTTATTACATGGCAACTAGATTTATCTTTTATAGAGTTATTAAATCTAAATTAAAAGTGCTATTTCTAGTGGTCTGTACTCAATTAATATATATATATATATATTCTATAGGATTTTCATGGCTTACCTTCTTGCAGGAATTGGGGTGTATTTGATGTATTAAATCTAGACTAAAATTATATTACACATTTAGATACCAAATATCTATGCACGTGAGTAATGTTATCTATATGGCTTAGGCTCACTAAAGTCAATTAAATTACTCCCGTGTGTAAAGCTGTGTCTATATGTGTTTGCAGGAAGGGCCTTCGTAACTTCAGCACAGAAAGGGGTAAACTTTCAAATCAGACTCATTTATGAATATCACTAAATGATTTTTCTGCTAATTTTGTGCCAGTTTTTCGAGTTCTGCTCCCATTTAGGCAAAAAGATAAGTGCAGGGCCAGCTCCAGGCACCAGCGAAGGAAGCAGGTGCCCGGGGCGGCCAATAGAAAGGGGTGGCACTCTGTCAGTTATTGGGGTGGCACGTCCAGGTCTTTGGCAGCAGTTCGGCGGCTGGTCAATCTTCACGCTTCTTTATTTTTGGCGGCAATTCGGCGGCGAGTCTTTCAGTCCCTCTCTTCCTCGGCGGCGGCACTTCAGCGGCAACTCAATTGCTCCGCTTCAGTCTTCTGCTGCGATTTGGCGGCAGGTCCTCCTGTCCTCTTCTTTCTTCGGCAGCAGCTCTTCGGCGGCACGACTTGGGTTTTTCTTTTTTTTTATCTTTGCCGCTTAGGGCAGCAAAAAAGCTGGAGCTGGCCCTGGATAAGTGGCCAGTAGCGCCCAGCACTTGTGCTGATTGGTTTTGAAAATTGGGTCATAAATGTCACAATGGGGCTGCTGGGTGCACAGTACTTTTGCAAATCTGGCCTTTATTTAGCAGCCTATATAGGAGCTTCACTTTTCTGAAGATCTCACCCCAGCTATTGGTGCTGAGAACTTGACAATCTGGCCCTTATGGGAGCAGCCGTGTGTCCATAATGACAGGGGCTCGTGCAGTTTATTTTTCAAACATTCAGTATACAATTGTAGAAATTAAAGATAAATATACACTAGGTCATCTTCTAGTACATTTACCTGTCTCCTTGCAGTATGTTCTCCAACATTTAGTCTGATTCAAATGATGAACACCACCATTACTTTCCTACATCTAATCAGAAACTTTCTCTGATATACATGCTTACATTTTCTTGGGCTTAATTTCATACTATGACTGGAATCCCAGGGGAGCCAGCTCACATCACTCAAAGAATGGGGCAGGCAAAGAACTGCAAAGAATGGGAAAGGCAATCCCCAAAGTTGGTGGATATTCCAATATCTAGATTTACCAAGCCACCACAAAGCAGCTTCTGTTATACCTCACTGTTTATTCAGAAGCCAACAACACAGTTCCCTTAAAGTAACCCAGCCTCAGGCCTCCACCTAGTCACGCAAGTCAAATATAATGGGAGTTCAGGAACAGAAAATGCAGGCTGGTCATAGCAGCTACCTAGTGAACCAAATTATTACCTGGACACTTCCTGGAATGTACCTTGGGTTTAGTGCAGGGAACCAATCAGGCATCATGAGGCTGCTGTCTGTCAAACCCCTTGAGGAGGGTCTTCTTGTGGTCTGTTCCCACAATGGGCGGTGGCTGGGGGAGTGAAAGCTAGTTCCAGCTACTGCTAGGTGGCAGCATAGAGGTGTTTGCTGCCTGGCAACTCTGTCGGCCCTGCTTCAAGACCTGTTGGCCTTACATTACTCACCAGGGGTGTACTTCTACTGACGTGATGGGTCAGGGGGGTATGGACCTGGGAAGCTAATTTCCAGGATTGGTCTTCTGGGCCATAGCCCTTCCAGTCCACAAAGGATTTGTGTTTGATTTTTGACTCCGGTATCTTGTGGACCTCATACTCATCGTAACCTGCATGGCAGGGGGATGGTTGTATTTAATGCACAAAGGGGTTGGTGATGTATAGCATCAATAAAGAAAGATGAAACACTGGATGTATCTTGAAGGATCTGGATGTTAGAGCTGAAAGATTACCCAGTTGATCACTGATTGGGTACAGGCCAAGGTGCTGGTGGCTCAATGTATGACAGGGCAAGTCTGTGCAGAGGTATTGTGTGGAAAGCCACACCTTCTATCCCAAAGCCAACTGTGGGCCTTCCTGATGCCAACAGTCCATGTTATCCTTTTTTGTGTTTTCAAAATGTGTTTTAAGTTCTTCCTAGAACTTGTGGATTTGCCAGACTCAGAGGCTACAGCGTTCATAGAAGTGGTGGGTATGGCTGGGTGGTGATGGGGGTGAAACCCAAAGTTCACATAAAAAAGGCTTTTCCTGATGGAGACACAGTCTGCATTAGTATGGGTGGACGCTGCTTGGGGCAAAAAGGCCATCGAGTTATTCTGGCTGTCAACCCATTCAGGCACAACAAATGCCTTTTGGAACATATTGGCCCCACTGCCTCCACGTCCCAAAGGGCCAACCTTCTCCAAGGCTTAGAGCCATCCAGGCAAACTGTCAGGTTCCTGGACAAAGGTAGGTAGGACTAATGGCAGGACCTCGGTAGGAAGGAACAACCACTGGGGTCAATAATCAGGGTCAATAGTCAAGCCAAGGGTCTGAAGACAGGTTGGAAATTAGGCTGAGGGTCTATCCTATTGGGATCCAGGAAGTGGGCAAGCAGAAGCCCGCCCACTGCTAAAGGATCCTCCCCCACAGCCTAAGGGGAGAATCCACAGGACCTAGATGCCAAATGATGCCGGGGGACAACTTATGAAATAACAGGGAAGGAGTGAGGTCAAAGGGTCAAACGAAGGGAACCTGACGGGGACACCGAGCAGAGTCTATACTGGGTATTTTGATCAGTGTGGGTGTTCTAGGGTTCGAGTGGGAGTCAAGATCCAAGTCAGAGATGAGATAAATACTGGGAGATGAGGAACAGGGAATGCAGGGTGGTCATGGCAGCTAGCTAGTGAACCACACTGTTACCTGGATGCTTCTTGGAATGCCCCTTGGGTTTTTATAGGGCAGAGAGACCAACAGGCACCATGAGGCTGCTGTCTGTTGAACCCCTTGAGGTGGTCTGTGCCCACAGAGGGTCATGGGTAGGGGAGCATGAGCTAGTTACATCTACTGCTGGCCGGCGGTGTGGAAGTGTTTGCTGCCTAGTAACTCTGTAGGCCTGGATTTGAGACTCTAGGGCCTTCCAATATAGTTAGTTAGATCTATTTTCCATAAAACCATGTTGATATGCATTAATTATATTACCCTCCTTTAATTTATTATTAATTGAATCCATATAAACTATGCCATTATTTTGCCCATTACCAATGTCAGGCTGATAGATCTATAATTAACTGGATCATCCCATTTACCCCTTCTAAAAACTGGCACAACTTTAGATTTTTTAAAGTCTTCTGGAACTTCTCCAGTGCTTCAAGACTTACTGAAAATCAGCATTAGTGATCCAGTAAGTGTCTCAGCCAGCTCTTTGTAAAGTCTTGGATGCAATTTACCCGGACCTGCTGATTTAAAAATGTTTAACTTCAGTAGCTTCTACTTAACATCCTGCAGAGATACTAGTGGAATGGAAAATGTGTCATTATCACCATATGATGATATGGCATCATCTGTTTTTTCCCCAAATACAGAACAGAAATATGTATTGAACTCTTCAGCCTTTTCTGCATTACTATTGATAATTCTACCATTTCCATCTAGTAATGGACCAATACCATGTACTTGTATATACTATATAATATACTTAGTCTTCTTTAAGGCATTTGATTTAGTCCTGTATGACATTCTGATAAAATAATGGGCACGATAAAAAATCAATATGGTCCATATTAAATGGATTAAAAACTAGTTAAGTGATAGATCTCAAAAAAGTAATTGTAAATGGGGAATCATTTTGCAATGGGAATGTTTGTAATGGGGTCCAGCAGGCTCAATGGCTCGATGCTCTTCAATATCTTTATCAATGATCTGGAAGAAAATACATAATCATGTCTAGTAAAATTTGTGGATGACACAAAAATTGATTCCGTGATAAATAATGATGGAGACAGGCCAATTATAAAGGCGAACATGAATTGCTTGGTAAGGTTTTAATACAACCAAATGTAAGGTTATATATCTAGGGACAAAGAATAGAAGGTGGGTGACTGTATCTTGGAATGCAGCCAGAATGAAAACGACTTAGGGGTCCTGATAGATAAACAACTGAATGTGAGTTCCCAGGGCAATGTTGTAACTAACACAACCCTTGGATGTATAAGCAGGGGACTATAAAGTAAAAATAATGAGGCAGTAATACCGCTAAATGTGGCATCAGTGAGGCCATTACTGAAATAATGTGTCCAGTTTTGGTGTCCATACTTAAAAAAAGAATGTTGAAACATTGGAAAACACTCAGAAAACAGCTACAAAAATTATTCAAGGTCTGGAAAATCTGTCTTATAGTGACAGACTTAAGAAGTTCAATCAATTTATTTTATGCAAGAAAATGTTATGAGGTGTCTTCATCATAGTGTAACAGTATATACATGAAAAAGAGATTTCTGAGCCTTAATTTTAGCAGAAAAAGGCCTAACAAGATCTAGTGGTTGATTCCGATGGTTAGAAGCTAGACAAATTCAGGGCAGAAATAAGAAACAAACAGAAAGGGTAATTAACCACTGGAACAATTTACTTATCCCCCTATTTTCCATCACTTGAAGTCTTTAAATCAGGACTGGATATATTTGTAAAAGGCATGCTATAGCTTAAATAGGAGTTATGGGTGTGACGGTGTACCCCATGAAGCTTTATGGGGAGAGGCTTATAAATGTATACATGATGTAACTGGAATATGTTTTATGCTACATGTGCCATGTAACATATCTCTGTGAAAGTTATGACCTACTGAATCTATTCCTCCTGTTTGTATGCATGTATAATTGTTGTAGTTGGAGTTATGAATATGGTTTTATATTTGCTGGTTTTGTACATAGCCTTTGTAAGAGCCTGGAATCATGTCTTGAGAAAGGTATGTGCATGTAAAGAGACCAATCAAGAAACAGTTACACAGACAATAGGAGGTGCAGACTCCAATCCACATCTGGGCCTGGTCAGGAATGCAACTGGCTGGACTGGTTAGGGTGCATGGACAGGTGACTTGCCCATGTGATCCCCAAACTCCAGGGTAAGATGATGCTACACAGGGAGTGGGGGAAAGGCTATAAAAGCCCTTGGAAGATCCCTCCATGTTGTCTTGAGCTGGCTAAAGAGAGAGGCTCTCCACCTCCCAAGGACATACCTGAGAGAGACTGAACGAAGGACAAAGACACTAGGGGGTGTGAGCGATTGCTGGACCCAGGCTAGTTCTATAGCCTGTAAAAGGAAAAGACTTAAATCTGGTGAGGCTTTTATCTGTGTTAAGTTTGATTAGACATAGACATGCGTATTTTATTTTATTTTACTTAGTAATTCACTTTGTTCTGTCTGTCACTACTTGGAATCACTTAAATCCTACTTTCTGTACTTATTAAAATCACTTTTTACTTATTAAGTTTCCTGGAGTACGAGTTGGTACCTGGGGGGGGCAAATAGCTGTACATATCTTTCTATCTTTGAAATAGAAGGCGAGCTATTTATGAGTTTACCCTGTATAAGCTTTATACAGGGTAAAATGGATTTATTAAGGGTTTGAACCTCATTGGGAGTTGGGCACCTGGGTGTCAAAGGCAAGCACACTTCCTGAGCTGCTTCCAGGAGCCTTACATTTGTAAGGGGATGTGGTTCGGACCTCGGTCTGTGTTTGCAGCAGATCAGTGGATCTGGCTCAAAACAGACAGGATTCCGGAGTCCCAAGCTGGAAAGGACAGGAAAGCAGGGGCAGAAGTAGCCTTGGCACACCAGGTGGCAGCACCAAGCTGGTTTCTGTGATCCCAACTCGTCACAATGGGCTTGATACAGAGTTTACAACATGGCATTCTTTCCCCCTGTGTCATGTAGAACGTCAGATGAGATGATCAAAATGGTCTCTTCCGGCTTTAAAACATCTGAATCTATGAGGCTAGCGAGACTCCAGCCCATAAAAGAGGTCCTCCCTCTACTGAACACAGAGAGCAGTACTGAGAACTGCATATGCTCACGGGATGCATATTCAGTACATTTTGAGGCAGAATTAGAGTAGGCCTAAATAATACGTATACTGGCACTGAGAGTGCAAAGCTTGACCTCCATCCCAGGAACAGTACAAGAAGGTCAAGGCCATGTCTACACTTACTAGGGATCGACACTGCTGCAATCGATGCAACAAGGCCGATTTAGCGGGTCTAGTGAAGACCCACTAAATCAACCACAGAGCGCTCTCCAGTCGAATCTGGTACTCCACCGGAACCAGAGGAGTAAGGTAAGTCAATGGGAGAGCATCTTCCGTCAACACAGTGCTGTGTAGACACCTCAGGAAGTCAACCTAAGCTACATCGACTCCAGCTAAGAAAGCTGAGTGACAGAAGCTGTGATTTCAAGGATGCTGCAGCTAAGAGCCTTTGATTGTAGATGAAAGGGCAGTGGGATCTGTGACCCAGTGAAGGGGGTAGGAAAGGGGGTAGGAATGGGGGAGAAAGATCATGTGACTTGGCAAAGGAAAGTGCAAGGGAGAGCAGCAGAAGATTGTGATATGGGGGAAATAGAGAGCAGTGGGGGGAGTAGAGAGCAGAGTAGTAGGCAGCTGCCTGTTCATTTTCAGATGTAGGTGAACAGTGATGGGAGTTACCGCAGAGGAGCTGTGGGAGATGGGAAGGGGAAGAATTTATTTATTGCAAGAGGACAAAGAGACCTGTAGCGAGGTGAGACTCACCCGGCACAGCACCTCCTGCTGGTTGTCTGGGAATTAGCTCCTTTCCAGCATATGAAAGCCCTCTTCAGGCTGGTGTTCCGGACCCCGGTGCCCCTTTACCTCGGGATTCTGCCCCCAGCAGTACCCCCACGCTCTGGGTCTCCCCTCCCAGGGGAACCCCCAACCCTCTAAACCAGGCTTCGGAAACCTTCAGTATGCGACTTGCCAGGGTAAGCCCCCTGGCGGGCTGGGCCGATTTGTTTACTTACTGTGTCCGCCGGTTTGGCCGATCGCAGCTCCCACTGACCATAGTTCACCGTCCCCGGCCAATGGGGTCTGCGGGAAGCAGCAGCCAGCATGTCCCTCTGGCCAGCGTCGCTTCCCCTAGCTGTCTCTTCAAACCATTTCACCCTGGATGGTTTTCTGCATGGTCTCTTACAGACTTATTCTGCTCTTGATGCATGCATGTAACTCCACATTACTGTTAGGATAAATTAGATTTACGTATGTGCATTGAGTGGAATATTTTATTCTTCTCTACAGGATTATAGCCTCTGAGGATAGATTTGATTTTTTTTGTTGCAAGCAAAAACCAGCCTGACTAGTCTTTTGATTGATAATACATTAGGATTCATAATTTATATAATCGTATACCTGCTATTGCGAATAAAGGTTATGTTAAAAAAGTTTAAAGTGTGTGTGCTAGGGCACAGCATGAACTAGAAGGCCAATTTGTAGCACTTGCTCTAATAGACAGAAACAGATAAAACTCCTACTAGTGCTGATCACACTGAAAATATCTTGGCAAGCATTGTAATTAACAGCAAGTTGTAATTAACAGCAAGTTTCCAGAACTTGACATTCTGAGCAAGTGTCATTCCCTTGGTTATTACAGAGGGAATTAGAGTAGCCTTTCACTGTCATACTGATATATACCGCAGGAGCACGACTGAAGAAAAAAGTACCATTCGTGATGTCTATTCAGGATTTAAACATCTGCTGAATTCCATCTCTTTCTATCATCTTCTGAAAATAGATACACATCTCAAAAGGTCTCAGTTCTGTGTGCATTGGATGGATTTAATATTATTATATTTTTCAGCTTTAAAATAAAGCGTGTGTATTGCTCAATGTTAAATGTATGAAGTCTTCCCTGCAGAATATTAGCAAGGCTTTCTCTAGGCTCAAATGTTTTACTTGTGGCTTTGTGCAATGTATCCTAGTGATAAATTTCCATATGATCATTCACTTAAAAGAATCTCAATTACAAACTGAAATAAACCTTTCATTCTGAAAGGTAGAATTTTTCATTAGTCATGTAATAAACTGGCTAGTGTGTGTGAAAACCACTGCTGCTCTGTACTTGATGAATCCAAATTGCTCAGCTGTGTGTCATAAGCCCCATACTGCAAATGGCTAGCAGAGATAAACCTTGGGCAAATGGTAGGGGCCTGTCTTTTGGAGCAATGGGATTTTCTATCCTCACTGTTGCTATGAAGTTCAGAGAACTAACGTTCAAGAAGTACAGATCCAACTACAATATCCTTATGGATGTGTCACAAGAGTAATTATTATTGATTACATATTAGACAGAATAAGCATGACACCACCATGGAAGTTCTTGTATGGGGCCCGATCTAAAGCATGTTCATTGACTTCAGGGACTTTGGATCAAGCTTCTGAAGAGGTAATCTGCAGCAATTGAATGTGCCCCATACATGAATGTGCACAAGTACATCAACATCCACACTGAGGCTGAGTTTTAATGAGTCAGCTCAGGATGACAATGGGTTCTCCCAACCTCACCCAATTTGACTAGACACACGCTGGATCTGTTGTTTGGGTCAGGATTTGAAGCTGAGCATTTGGAAATTATACCCAGTCATGGGCTGTGGTATGAGGTCAGGATGAAATGCTCTTTTCAGGGTGGGGAAAGAGTTTAGATGGTCCACCCACAGAGGCTAGTGGAACTAGGAGGGCATTCAATGAGAATAAATTCTCTTTGCCCTGGCTTTGTCCTCCCAGGTCACCATGTGTGATCCAAGGACCTCTTAACGCTAGCTGGCAAAGGAACACAGAGGGAGCACATAAAGGACCTAGGTCTGAGTTTGGCATGTACATTCTAGTTCACCCAGAAGGGTCATGTAAGTTCTCTTATAAAAGCTTGTCATACTGATACTCATAATCATTGTATTGATGATATTTAAGGAGTTGTATATATGTAGCGAAAACATGTTTAAAAGTCTGTCACCAATCCAAGAGGAAAACATATTTTCTTCCAGATAGGAGGTAAGATGTATATCTCTCTGTCAAAATGTAAATTAAGCATCATAAGCTAAAACAATGAAAGCCCAATTTACATATGGGATCAACAGAAAAGGAACAGGAAAAAATTCAAGCCATAGGGATTAGCCTTTCCATGTGCAAAGACAATGAATTTGGGGGGGGGGGGGATATATAGGAGCCACGAAAGACACTTTTGATCTTTACACTATAGGAAGTAATAATTTACATTTATGAAAATATGATCTCAACCAGGCTTGGTTGAAATGCTGCAAAGAACATTTACTCTTATTTAATCTTTTTATTACTGACCTTGCCACAAAAACTGGGAGTGTGCTAATAACGTTTGCGGATGAGACAAATCTGGGAGGTATTGCCAATACAGAGAAGGACCAGGATATTATACAGGAAGATCTGGATGACCTTGTAAACTGCAGTAATACTAATAGGATGAAATTTAATAGTGAAAAGTGTAAGGTCATGCATTTAGGGATTAATAACAAGAATTTTAGTTATAAGCTGGGGACGCATCAGTTGGAAGTAACAGAGGAGGAGAAGAACCTCGGATTATTGGTTAATCACAGGATGACTATGAGCAGTCAGTGTGATATGGCCGTGAAAAAAGCTAATGCAGTTTTGGGATGCATCAGGCAAAGTATTTCCAGTAGAGATAAGGAGGTGTTAGTACAGTTATACAAGGCACCGGTGAGACCTCATCTGGAATACTATGTGCAGTTCTGGTCTCCCATGTTTGGGAGGGATGTATTCAAATTGGAACAGGTACAGAGAAGGGCTACTAGAATGATCCGAGGAATGGAAAACCTGTCTTATGAAAGGAGACTCAAAGAGCTTGGCTCTTTAGCCTAACCAAAAGAAGGCTGAGGGGAGATATGATTGTTCTCTATAAATATATCAAAGGGATAAATACCAGGGAGGGAGAAGAATTATTTAAGCTCAGTACCAATGTGGACACAAGAACAAATGGATATAAACTGGCCATCAGGAAGTTTAGACTTGAAATTAGATGAAGGTTTCTAACCATCAGAGGAGTGAAGTTCTGGAACAGCCTTCCAAGGGGAGCAGTGGAGGCAAAAGACATATCTGGCTTCAAGACTAAGCTTGATAAGTTTATGGAGGGAGTGGAATGATAGCCTAATTTTGGCAATTAATTGATCTTTGACTATTAGCGGTAAATGTACCCAATGGCCTGTGATGGGATGTTAGATGGGGTGGGATCTGAGTTACTACAGAGAATTCTTTCCTGAGTGCGCCCACATGCTCAGGGTTTAGCTGATCACCAGCAGATTGGCAGAGGCCCTGGGGGTTTTTCGCCTTCCTCTTCAGCATGGGGCACGGATCACTTGCTGGAGGATTCTCTGCACCTTGAAGTCTTTAAACCATGATTTGAGGACTTCAATAGATCTGCCATAGGTTAGCAGTTTATTAAAGGAGTGGGTGGTTGAGATTCTGTGGCCTGCGTTGTGCAGGAGGTCAGACTAGATGATAATAATGGTCCCTTCTGACCTTAAAGTCTATGACTCTTGCAACTTCTTCTGAAACAACTGATACTGACTACTCACAGTCAGAGGTAGGATATTGGACTAAAGAGATCACTGGTCTGAACCAATATGGCAATTCCTATGTTTTGGTTGCACAAAGGTTGTTTGGTATCCTTTAGCTAGTTAATTCTACTAAGCTAAAAATCCTCTCAACCACTGCTACATGCACCGGGGATCACACAGTCCCTGGCAAATACGTTGCAAACAATAGGCAATATTTACCAAAAATTATGATAGTTGGCATCAACGGTGCTGTTTAATGGTGTGCACAGGAATTAACATTTTACTAAAATCAAATACAGAAATAATGCAAAAATAGAGTGGGGAAGCATAAACCACTATAGTTTTAAACAATCTAATTTCTTAAATGGGTTTACTTTCCATGCAGAATATCAGGGGCTATTATTTTTATCCACCTCTCTAAATATTCATTAATCATTGTATAAAGCAGCTAAATAGAGTACTATTTATAAGTATTTGTCATTTGGGATGTACATCCTTGTATAATAGCATTTTTGCCTGCCACTGCATGTTCAGAGGAGGATACAATTGATTCAGGAAGCACCGGGGGGATTTTTCATGGAAGTGCAAATGTAACACCATATTTTATGGTGGAGGATAGTTTATGAGAGAAAGCTTTCTGTGTCTTAGTGGTGGATTGCAAGAGCCAGCCTTTAACACTAGAATTGCCAGTTGATGATGTAGTCCATATTTTTGATAGCAGGTAATGGTTTGTATGTGGTTAGAATGTTCATTTGGATGATGCAATAATGAAAAGAACATTGGGTAGAGAATTAAATGATAATTTTACATTTTCTAGAAAATAAAAGATGCTGAAATCACTACCCGAGGTCAAAATGTTCTGAATACACTGTGTCCTATGGGAAAGAGCAAAAAATAGAAGCATGAAGGATAGTGTAATGATGATTTTGGATTGTTTAATACAATTTACTTTAATATAAAGTGTTCTAGCTATTGATGAAGTTGATTTGCTATTTTTGCAAAATTATTAAAATGATGGATATATGTTCTCAGCTGTAATGTAGGGTGTCTTGTTTGAAAAAAATTATTCTTAACAGCCTTTTTTTGTAAAACTCTCCCACAAAAATATAGCTGTGATCATATTAATGCAGCACAACAGCAAATATCAGCCTGCTGGTAAATAAGGACAAATTTCCTTCCTATGGCAGCAAAGGAAAAATGATAATAAAACAATTTTAGCATATAGAGTTAATGTAAAATAAAGCCTCCACACACAGCAGAATAATATATACATTCACAATACACTGTAGTTTGGTCAAGAATACTAGCATTAGCATATCAAATTTGAATTTCAGCTAACATATTCAACCTTTATGAATTCTGCATATATATGCATATGTATAGGTGAAAGACAGGGAGTTAAAAGCTTAAACAAATGTATAAGCTCTACTAGCTCTTTCCTTTTCCATAATCCAAAACAAAAAATAGCTTGCGCATTTTTTGCAGATCTCCCCTATGTTAGGATAGGGATGGGCAAACCAGTATGGAAAAAACAGAAACTGACCTAACCTTTTGCCCAAAATTTGAACCAAAGCTCAATCCTGCACAGGGGAGCTGGAACAATTTTTATAGTGGGGGTGCTGGGAGCCATAGAACTAAACTCTAAACCCTGTATATGATGGAAACCACTTCAAGCCCAGGGGTGTGACAGTACCCCCCACAACCTTAGTTCCAGCACCTATGGTCCTCCAGAGATATGCAGATTTTTGGAAGCTGCTGTTCTGCTGTATTATCTCCTATGAAAAGCCGGTTGAGTGACAGATTGGCACAGCCACAGGTAAAGATATGAATAAGATATGCATAGCCGATCCCTTTCACACAGATCTTAGCCTATTGGTTCACCTCCATTCCACCCTCATGTATGTACACACATGCACACAAACAAACAATAGGTATTTGGCCATTGTCCTTGCCTAACTGCCATTGGCTAGGCCTTTATGATTGGAACATCCATTTCCAGTCACATGCTTTTAGTATCTTATATTCCACTACCCTGAATGAGAAATGTGGAGAACCCTTCAACTTCCAATCACCCTTGCCTAAAATGCAGGCTTTATAAAACAGGGAAGAGGGATAGATGCTAAAAAGAGCTGTAGTGAAGGGTAATCTGTACCAAACTTTTGGTCGGATACTGAAAATTAATAAATAAATCAAAAGTTGAATATCATGAACAGGATTTTGCAAACAAACCCTGAATCTACAGCTTTGAAGTAGGGCTGTCAAGTGTGTCAAGTGATTAAAAAAATTAATCGCAATTAATCGCACTGTTAAACAACAATAAAATAGCATGTATTTAAATATTTTTGGATGTCTTCTACATTTTCAAAAATATTGATTTCAATTACAATACAGAATACAAAGTGTACAGTGCTCACTTTATATTTGCACTGTAAAAAATAAAAGAAATAATATTTATCAATTCACCTAATACAAGTACTGTAGTGCAATCTCTTTATTATGAAAGTTGAACTTACAAATGTAGAATTATATACAAAACAACTGCATTCAAAAATAAAACAATGTATAACTTTAGAGCGCACAAGTCTACTCAGTCCTACTTCAGCCAATCGCTCAGACAAACAAGTTTGGTTACAATTTGCAGGAGATAATGCTGCCTGCTTCTTGTTTACAATGTCACCTGAAAGTGAGAACAGGCGTTCGCATGGCACTGTTGTAGCTGGTGTCGCAAGACGTTTATGTGCCAGATGTGCTAAAGATTCATATGTCCCTTCATGCTTCAACCACCATTCCAGAGGACATGCATCCATGCTGATGACGAGCTGTCAAGGCTAATTCTCCACTCTGGCAGAAGTGCAGAAGGTGGGGGCCCTCAAGGATTCTAAAAATTAACACTGGCCACTCCAGGCTTGTAATAAACTCCCAAGGTTACAGCTTTTCTCTGACCTTGAATTGGTAGATGCTGCTGCCACCCAAGTGAGAGCCCAGTAAGGCACACTTGGAAATTCCTTCCTGTGGGGTACCCTCAAGCCCATTCACTCCCGCTCTGGGGAAGAGCTGAGAAAGGAAAAAAAGGATATCAGCTGTTGCCACCAGCTAATTAAACAACATGTGCACAAACCTCTTAAGACACAAAAATCCAATTCTGTTCTTAAAAAGGTATGTTTTATTATTAAAAAAAGGAAAGAAAATACATCAGGGAACTCAGGCTATTGCTAGGTTTTAAAAGAGCAACTTCAAGGATTAAGCACCAAGAATAGCTTTCTTGATGTCCAGCTTAAAGGTTACAAGCAAAACAAAAGCACCTGGTGTTAGCACAGAGGAATCCACAAGCTGTAACAAAATAAAAGGGATAAACCTAATTGCGTCTTCCTAGACATTTCCTGATCTACTTACATATCTCAGGTTTTAAATGAGTAGTTTCTAGGTAGGATTCTGATGATTTTTTCATACCTGTCCCAAGCTTCTTACAGCATAGCTGCTGTCCTGTCGACCTCTCCCAGGAGAACAACAACAGACAGACAAAAGGGGAGTCTTTTTTTAATTTTAAAAAGTTCTATATTTTCCATTAGCTCTTTTGGCCAGGTGCTCACTCATGTCCTTTTACCTATGCATAGCAGTGAGACTTTTTAACCATTTACAGGTAGAGTAATTAGAGGACAGGTAGTAAGAGGGATTTGATAGCTAACTGGCTGGCTGGGTGTTCATAAAAGGGAGCTACCCTCCCCCTTCACTTATAACACAGGTTCTGCTCAATAATGATCCAAAGCAGAACAGACTGATGCATGTTCATTTTCATCATCTGAGTCAGATGCCACCAGCAAAAGGTTGATTTTCTTTTTTGGTTGTTCAGGTTCTGTAGTTTCCACATCTGAGTGGTGCTCTTTGAAGACTTCTGAAAGCATGCTCCACACCTCGTGCCTCTCAGATTTTGGATGGCACTTCGGATTCTTAATCCTTGGGTCGAGTGCTGTAGCTATTTTTAGAAATCTCACATTTTTTATCCATAGACACAAATTTTATTGGCACATTTCTGCAGGCCCGCTGTATGTTTTGCTCCATATTTGCATAACATTTGCAAATTTCAGTGGCTGGTTGCCTGTCAAGAATGATCATTTCACGCAACTCTGCAAACATGAGTGTGTGTTTTCCTATATCTTTATTCTAGATAGGCAATTCTGTGGCCACAAGTATGAGTGCCTAATGGCTCCTCTCTCTGCCAGGTTTGCACTTTGAGCTGTTTATTGCCTCTCTTTAGTGTGTTTGAAGTGTGGCAGGTAGGACAATCTGGAGACAGATCTCATTTCAAAGTATTCAGAAGGGAATAGCAAAGAAGAACAGTGATGGCTGCAATGGGAGATATAGGATGGTATTTAGTTCTATTAGTTACAGAAAAGTCTAGACTTTCCCTTTTAAACTGGAAGTGTTAAAGGGGACTTTTATATGGGATCATCTCATAATCTCTGATCTAAATATATTAAGAATATTAGTGCATCCACAAACAACTCAAAAAGAGTGGGCATGGTATCCCGAGGTTGAAGTGCTTTGAAAATGCCTTTGCTTTTCTGTAAGTGGGGATGAAGGTGAGAACAGAAAGAAATCCATTCTGTGAGCAATCAATTTAATTTATTATTACATACATGTCATCTGATTGTTTTAATACTTAAAATGTATGTAAGATTAGATAATGCAAGTGGAACAGTGTGATGTTTCTGGCCCCACACCATATCTATCTCCCTGTTCTTAAGTTATTTTGCTTAAATAGTTGTTTTGATTTTCATTGTTAGGGATATTACATGGATGTTTGTTCCACTATCCTGGCCAAATTCAGCCCTGCGTAATTACATTTTGCCTAATATATTTTACTGAACACGTGCCTTGCTCTTGTTTGCACACATATAGCTGGTTTAAAATTGTCTGTGACTGGAAAATAAGACCTTAATTTTTTTCTTGGAGGATTTGACTTATTTATGCAATAATGTGTCACTATTCTACCCAAGAGTTGAAATAGAAGGACATTTTGTGGCCAGCACTTCCAAGGTACCATGTCATCGCTGTTGCATTGAAAGGCTAAACATTATATTCTAGGTCCTTACAATTGGACTGAGCAGAGAGGGGGACCTGAAGCACACACTGAGCAGTAGGTTACACAATCACATTTTTCCCAGCACTTCCAAAATGTGAAATCAGGTCCCATTAAATTCCTCCTCAGGGTCAGACAGCAAGATGGCCCAGCAAGTTGATTTATGGTTTCAAAGAGATTTAGACTTTAGCTACATCTCTTGTGATATGAATATTATTCCCTCAAAATTACAGACAATTGAACAATCCCATCATAAACAGGGAGAAAAGAAAAGATGTGTCAGAGTCCATGCTTTGGCTCTCAAGGAGCAGAAACATTCAATGTATGAATGCATACTTGAAGAACCATATACTTCAGCAAAACTGTAGTACCCAAGAGCAAGATGCTGGAGAGAGAGAAATTGTGTTTCAATACCAACTTGTCTAGTAGGCCAAGATAACTAAATAAGTTACATTCATTCTTCAGCATGGTATTTCTCTAATACTGTTTCTCTATTCTTGATTCTCCATTCCAGGTTACATTGCACTGTGGTTGTACTCAGGATGACCCAAGGAACTCAGCATGACAATATCATGTCACATTGTGACTCATCAACTAGAAATGTGTAAAAACTATTTTTTTCAAATCTATTACTTTAAAAGAATAAAAAGATCTATTAAACATGTACCCATGATTAATTGTCCAGACATGGCGCCCCTGTTTTACTGTTGGGTTTTATTGTGTCTGCATCTTGTCTTGTTTAGAAGAACATTAAAGATATTTAAAGATATACACAGGTATGGGAAGAGTTGGTTATTGCATTAATACCTTGCTTTCTACCAGATGAGGCAATGTATGTACAAAATTGCCTGCACGAAAT
This sequence comes from Chelydra serpentina, assembly GCA_037349315.1. NCBI lineage: Eukaryota > Metazoa > Chordata > Testudines > Chelydridae > Chelydra > Chelydra serpentina. The sequence goes on from JBAIAC010000004.1 coordinate 75,181,272, forward strand.
GGGTGTTTCAGTGTTATCTACCTGCAGGAGGAATCACATAATGGAAACTGGATTTAATTATAAGTGGTTTTTATAGGTCTATACCATATCTTGGACTACAATGTGATTTGGATTGTATGCTCACACAGAGAGTTAAATACAAATAAATGGAGATATGCCTATCTCCTAGAACTGGAAGGACTTTGAAAGGTCATTGAGTCTAGTCCCCTGCCTTCACTAGCAGGACAAAGTACTGTCCCCTGACAGATTTTTGCACCAGATCCCTAAGTGGTCCCCTCAAGGATTGAACTCACAACGCTGGGTTCAGCAGGCCAATGCTCAAACCACTGAGATATTCCTCCCCCTCGTAGGAGTGAGACCATGAACAATACATCAGCTACCCAGATCTTGTGTTTGGTCAAGCAGCAGTGAACAGTTTCAGAGGAGATTGCGAGGGTGCGGGGGAACAAAGATGACTTTATATCACCACAGGGCATCTTTGAGCTGCAAGTGTCCATATTACCTCCATATTGAAGTAGCCATGAGGGTTGTTACATTAGCCAGGGATTGCCAGAGCATAGCATGCTCTAGTATAACCACGCCCTCTTGATGACATTCCCCCAATATGCACACGGTGCAAGGGGAGAAGGGCCAGGAGGGTCTGTCATCTAGATTCCTATACTTTCTCAATACCATTGGGACATTTCCCCACACCGGAGGACTCTTAGATGCCCTGCTGAAGCAGTTCTATGGCCCAATTGCTCCACCCGTGTGGTGTGAACCAGGAGCCAGCCCTAGGTGTTGTGATAAAACCATACTTTAAGCATACAATTGTATTTCCTCTGTCTGATGTTAAAATGAGCAATTCTCAAGATTTATTGCATGCTGTCTTTAACTGTGTTTGGATTGGAAGTACGTTAGTGGAGTCACCCTGTGCAAGTTACAGTGACCGAGAACAAACAGTGCTTCATCAGCTGATCATTTTCTGTAGATAATCCTTCCTTATTGGGTTCTAGCTTTCTACATGAATCTTCATTAACTCCAAATGTTATATCTGAACCTTTGTAACATCAATCACAGGCTAACTCTGAGAGGCAAACATTATTGCTCTCTCTTTTACAATTCTGAGCTATAGACTGCTTAGTTCCTGTAACAACCAGTTTTCTCTACAGGTTGTTACTTAATTTAAAAGCCACACAGTTAAACAAAACTCTTTCAGCCTCTGCTACTGTAATAAAGGCTCCCTACTATAATGGAAGCACTTTATATGTGTAACAGTGTCAAACTCATTGACTTTCCAGTAAAGCTGAAATCTCTGTGGTTTTTTTGGTTTTTTGTTTTGAGATTTTTGTGCTAACTACTTACACCCAGTTGGTTAAGTTGGTCATAAGGAAATGGAATATTTTTTAAAGGGACACATCTGTCAAATTGAAAAAAAAACAGAAGCAGCCTCTTCAAATGCTATATATCAGTATACTTCTGTTGAAGCTTATAGACCTATGCTGATTACACCAGCTGAAGATCTGGTCACATTTTTTAAAAAGAAATCCTTTTTAATAGCAGTCACTAATATCTGAGCTATTGCAGATATTGGATACCATGGATCTCAAAATAAATTATTTAAATTGAATCCATGTTAATGCGCCCCCCTGCTATAATGCGGTCCCCATGTTAATGTGGTACTGCGCATGGCTCCCAAACCCAGCGTTCTAGCGAGGGTGCGGTGTGTATATATATTAGAGAGAGAGAGAGAGAGAGAGAGTATAAGTTTTAAACAAACAATTTAATATTGTACACAGCAATGATGATTGTGAAGCTTGGTTGAGGTGGTGAAGTCAGAGGGTGGAAGAGGGTGGGATATTTCCCAGGGAATGCCTTACTGCTAAATGAGGAACTAGCACTCGACTGAGCCCTCAAGGGTTAACACGTTGTTAATGTAGCCTCACACTCTACAAGGCAGCACAGATGGAGGGAGGGGAGACAGCATGGCAGACAGAGACAGAGACGCACACCTTATGTGTGTGTGAGAGAGAGAGAGAGAGATGTGTATTGCCCCTTTAAGTACGCTGACCCCACTCTAAATACATTGCCTTTTTAATTAGATCAGCAAGTTGAGACAGCAGCTGCTGCCAGCAAGCTCCCTCTGTCCTGAGCCCTCTTGTGTGTGTCCCCTGCTCTGCTCTATGGAGATGAGGTAAGCAGGGGGCAGGCGCAGGAGGAGGGGGACACCCTGACATTAATACCCCTCCCACCTACCCCCCGCACAGAAAGCAGGAGGCTCCCGGGAGCAGCTTCAAGGCAGAGAGCAGGAGCAGCACATGGCAGTAGGGGGAGGGACATCTGAACTGCCGGCAATTGATAGCCTGCTGAGCGGCTGCCGCACAGGGAACTTAGGGGAGTGGGGAACTCATAGGGGGGTTGCCTGTCCACTCTGGTTCCAAGCCCCCACCAACTAGCTCCAACTGGCTGCTCTTCCTGAAAGCAGTGGACAAAGCAGGCGGCTTCCAAACAACATTATAAGGGAGCATTGCACAACTTTAAACGAGCATGTTTTCTAATTGATCAGCAACGTAACAATGAAACAATGGTAACCGGGACAACTTTAAGTGAGGAGTTACTGTAATTTCTTGAAACCTCTACTAGCAAACTAGCTGGCCATTTCACTCCAAATAAAGGCAGGGACATTGTGCCAGGCTATAGATTAGGGATCGGAAACCTTTGGCATGCGACCCGTCAGGGAAATCTGCTGGTGGGCCAGGACGGTTTGTTTACCTGCAGCGTCCGCAGGTTCAGCCGATCGCAGCTCCCACTGGCTGTGGTTCGGCGTTCCAGGCCAATGGGGGCTGTGGGAAGTGGTGTGGGCCAGGGTTGTGCTGGCCACCGCTTCCCACAGCCCCCATTGGCCTGTAACAGTGAACCGTGGCCAGTGGGAGCTGTGATCAGCCAAACCTACGGATGCTGCAGGTAAACAAACCGTTCCGGCCTGCCAGCGGATTTCTCTGATGGGCCACGTGGCAGAGGTTGCCAATCCCTGCTATAGATACTTGTGGTAAACCAATCATATTTATATTAACATTTATTAAAGGTAGAATGCAATATGTACCTTGGGACTCACAATCTCTAATATTAGGAATAAACTTCACGTAACATTGAAACAGACACCAAAAATGTCTAATTTTCTGAAACGTCCAATCTCTTATTTTAAGTAGCATTGTCGATGTAATCAGAAATGACCTTTTGACTGAAACATTGCCTGATATTTGTATGTATAATTTTTGCAAGAACTTGCACAGGTATATATTTTGTGTACAAAAGGCTAGTTACATACTGTACACCTGTAAGTACCCAATTTGTGTATAAACCATGTAAGCTGATACAAAAAGTAAGTGTACCTCCACTCTTTAAGAATCAGGCCCCTACTGTCTGAGTCCTGAATGTCCTACATTATGCCATTTGCACTGTATTGAAGTATTTTTGGCAAGTAGGACTGTTTTTTCCAAGGACTCCCATGAAAATGAGATGTGTATTTTACAAGGTTATCTCAGTGAGTTATTAAAAATATGTCTCATATATATATATGCATTCATATACATATATACACAGATGCAGAATAGGCAAGACAAACGTATATAATACAAATAAAATTATACACCCTCAATGGAAGCCATTGGGTGTATAACACTTTTTAAAACCAGTCTACTTATTTAGGTGTCTAAATATGGATTTAAGGTCATAGCTTTAGGCGAGATTTTTTAAAATCTTAACTGTAGTTTTCACATCCATATAGGAAATTTCTCATAAGCTCCTATATAAAGATCCCTAACATCTGTACGAGGATGTCTAAGCCATTCCTATCGGTTATTATTATGCCAGTTTTAAGGATGGGTAAACTGAGGAAGGGAGAGGTTAAGTGGGCTTACCAAGAAGACATTGGCAATGAGTCAGTGGCAAACTGAGAATAGGATTCAGGAGTAGTAAACTTCAGTCTCCTTCATTCACCATTACATCACACAGGCAAAAATCACAGATACAGTTAACTAAATTGTTTCAGACTTCAAAAATCATTTGGGTTACACCTCTGGGTGAAAGTTCACATTCTTATTTTAATTTGAACCTATTTACCTATCCTTAATTGAAAACTAGGTTGATAAAACACCTAATTTGAAATGTGCATAAACTGTAAAGTAGTAAAAATGAGGTAGATATTTCTTTGTTCTCAAGAAAAAACTCTTTTCACATATGGCTGAGGCTAATGGACAATAAATTTATTACTACAAGTAACTGTAAATGTTGCTGAACACAGTTTGCACACAGAGATTAACTGATATATAACAGATATATGGATAATAACACATTTCATCTGATATTGCACAATAGTTATCTTCCGTTGGAGGAAACTGTGCGGCTTGATTGAACAAAAGATAAAGTTAATACTATCTAATAAGAACAGACCATTATAGATCAGTGAAACTGCAAAACAGAATTATATGACAAGGGGCAAGCCACATTATCTAAATTAACATTTTTCCAGCATGAACAAGAAGGGCCACTGTAGGAAAATGAGAGCTAAATAGTGTGGCCTGCATTTAGTCAACCTGAAGTAATTATTAATTTATGGTTGTCTGTGATTTTAATGAAAATGAAAGCTGAGAGGAAAGAATTGAGAGAGATAATGTGCCGTGAAATTGAGTTTCATTTATTTGGGGACCACCTTTTTTTTTCCCTTCTCATTTTGGTTGTTGTTAAAGAAAAAGTAGTTAATGCAAAATGGGCCACATTAAATTTTCACCAAGATTATGTAACTGCATGGCTAAGTACTCACATTACTTTGGAAAGTTGTTATTGAAAATGGCCAATGATTGAATTAACTGGACTGCCCAATTTCTTGCAGGTATGATCAGTAGGTGCCTTTTGTTTGTTTGTTTGTTTGTTTATAGACTTACCACCTTTAGAAGTCAGTCATTCAATAGTAATGTCATATCATCAGCCAACCAAATTTGATTAACACTATTCTATCACTTTTGGAAATGCTCCTGTCATTAGTAGCACTTCTCTGAATTCTTTAACTCAGAAGTATGGATGAAACCAACTGAGGAACACAGATAATCAAAATACAGTTCTGCCTGTTGGCTTAAGTTTTTTTTTTTCCTGTAAAGGTTCTACTCATCATTAATAGTTGTATAATGTGTGTGACATAGCCTAAAAAGGAGACAAGTGACTTTCTTCTTTTTAAAATGTACTATGAATGGTTGAGAGCAGTGTGATCATTCTATGGCTTTCTTAGGATGTAAAGAAGGACAATAATCATCTCTTGGTGTCCTACATATTGTGTCTTAGGGTTTTATACAGCAACCCAGCACCATAAAATAGATTGGTAATAGCACGGTCCATAGTAGTTCTTAAAAATTCCAGCTCTAACTACAGCTGAATTCTAGGTTATCTGCATTATTGTAAAATTAACAACGACATGACATTGCATTCTTGAGCGTTACCTTGGGATATATATTTTTGAAGTACATTTTGTTTGCCCTTTCTGTCCTTTGTTAGGTTTAGAATTCCTTTTCATATTCTTCAGTACACTCAGTTCCAAATTTTCAGCTGGTGTAAATCGGTGTAGACTGGTGGAGAGCCTAAGGATGACATTGCTGCAGTTCTACAAATGCTTAAGTCTAAGATGTGCTGTTTTGGGTATTTAATATTCATTTTTGTTTAAAGCTATATTCAGTGGTAACTGTATAATGTGGGCCCAATTTTTACTTAGTTTCTCCTCAGCACTCCCACAGATTTCAGTGGGAGCTTTCTAGGTAAGAAATGAGTAAGAACTGCAGAATATGGTGCTTACATATAGGTAGATTAATAGCATTTATTATGCATTTCTGTTCCCCTGCTTTTCTCCTGAAGGAGAAATAACACGTATTGAGTCTAAAGGTACCTGATATCTCAGAACCCACAACAGTATATTGTCTCCCTGATACTACAGAAGAAAAATGGAGAAGCTCAGTCTTGGACAACATCTGAAAGGGAATTTGAAACCGCGGAATCCCACTTGGTCTGGAGCTCAGAGTGGTGATTCATATGTCATAATGAGTATTTATATTTCTTAATGGTGAAAGCTGTAGTAATCTTTGTTTAAAAATATATCCATTCTGGATCAGATTCAAGTGTAACATTAGCAGGGTTTAATATCACATATGTGTTTAGAAATATATGTTGGTTGGATTAATAAAGGGAAAGTGGATAGGGCAAACATGAAAAAATCTGATGTGATCAAAACTGACACTGAATAAAGGAGACAATGTATGTACTTATGTCACGCTGATTAATGTTAGTAATATTACTGATTAATCAATTGACCCAAGATGAAAGTGTGGAAAGTGAAATGTGAATAAAGCAATGTGGGGAAGGTTATGCTCTAGAACATACTGTAGGCTTTGAATCAATAGCTACCAAGGCAAGCAGTTCATTTCTCACTGTAGTCTACCAAAGTTTCATTGTTTAATGTATACCGATTTCTCATGGAAGTGGAAGTTATTTTTTTCAATTCATGCAGAGACATGAACCGAGGAGGTTATGCTTTCTTTCCATACTAGGTGTCCTAAATACCTCTCTTGGTGTCATATTGAGGAAGTGCAGAAGGGGATGGATGAAAGCCAAAGCCAAAAAGAGCGAAAAGGAAACTGTAGGAGTGAAAGATGGAGAAGACAGGAGGATTAGTTGGGTGTTTAAATTTTATTATATTTTCAAATGTGATTTCCCTGGGTTTTTTTTAGAGGTTTTGGAGAAAGAGTTTAACTTGAAAGACTCAGTGACACCTCATGGAAAACTTGGAAAAACAAAGAGAAAGAATTCCATTTTTATCATATTATGGGAGCATTTTCTTCCCCTGTTGTTTATTACTAAGGTTATTTTCAGGAAGATATCACACCAGATTCATGGCTGGGCAAATCAGCACAGTCCTATTGACTTGAAAAGAGCTTACATGAGCTGAGGATTTGACCCTTAATGGTTATATTTGTTTACTGGTTCCAGCTACTGCCTCCTTTTTTAAACTAAGAACACAGTTACTTGTTCGTGCAAATTATAGTATTACAGGCCCTGATCCAAAGCCCACTGAAGTCAGTAGAAATACTCTCACTTCAGTGAACTCTGGAATAGGTCTATAGAAGGAAAAGATGATCCTGTGGTTTATGACACAACTGGAATTCAGGAGCTCTGGGTTTAGTACCTGGTTCTGCCACAGGCTTCCTTTGTGACCTTTGACAAATCATTTAATTTGCTTGTTACTCAATTCTTCATCTGCAAAACGAAGATAATGCTTCCCATCTTCCAATTTTTTGCTTTGTCCAGTTAGATTGTAAGCTTTTGGGACAAGCGCTGTCTCTTTCTATGTGTTTGTATAAGACCTACCCCGATCTTGGTTAGGGCTTCTAAGGCACAATTGTATACAAAGACAAAATATTAACCATTACTGTCAGAGGATTATGAATAGACTTGAGTAAAACTTTCATAACAAAACCTAAAATTTGGGGCAGGTTCATGAGCTTTTCTAGGAACCAGTTCCAAGGTTCAAGCAAATATGCTTTCATTCATAGTAGACAAGGCAAGATTTGACAATTTTGACTGAATTTCACTTTGAAATTTTGGGTCCATTCGACCCAAAACACAATGGATGCAAACTTATATCAATCAGAAATAAGCGAAGGAAAAAAAATTGTTGACTAAGCCCTGCCAAAGTAAGAACAATTTTGGCACACAGCTCTTAAATAATGTTATAGGAGCACATGAGCTAAGGAACAAAATCAGATTTAACGTCATGTCTTAAATGAAGAAAAATCTGAAAATATTAGTGTGAAAAATATTCTCCTCAGAAATAGTTTGCCTAAATTGTCCATGAAGCATTTTTTTCTTTAAATATTGTGGCAATGGCAATTTATATGATATATACCTTTAATGGGAAAGCAGGGCTTGAGTCTAGAGGGTGAAAATAAGGAGGAGGAAATGCCAATACAAGTAAATATTGTAATAAGTATTATATTACTAAGAATTAGATGTTTAAAGGTATTTAGGTGCCTAAAGATGCAAACAGGCACCTAGTGGGATTTTCAAACGTGCCAAACACCTAACTCCCGCTGAAAATTTGGTGCCTACATGCTTTTGAAAATTCCACTAGGTGCCTATCTGCATCTTTAAACACCTAAATACCTTTAAAAATATGTCCCTTACATGTTTGGGCCAGATTGAGAAGTGATCTGTGAGGGAATGTTGATCCTGTTGATCATTTCATGTTGGTGTAAATCAGGGGTAGTACCACTGAAGTCAGTCAGAATCAGGTTCCATTATACGTACTTACACCCATTTACTGATGTACAAGGGGACTTGTATGTCAAGAAGCTGGAGGAAGATGCAAAAGTAAGAGAATGGATAGGGCGAGTACATATGGGGGGTGGGGGAAGGACAGCCAAAGAACACACAAGTTACAGCAAGACTTCCCTTTAGACTTAAAAATTCACCTCTGAATTTGGCCCTTCATGTGTAATTCATATACTGATCATTTTCTGTGAGTGAAGAAAAATGTCTCAGCAGTAACATTTCTTCCCCTTATTATTTATGTGTTTGGTGGTAGCATCTAGAGGGCCCATATCAGGGTCAGGACTCCATTGTGTCAAGTACCATATTCATACAAAGAAAAGAAAATCCCTCCTACCTACATCTAAGAAAACTGTCTGTATTTAAAGTACAGGTATTTCAGCAAATTACACTGTTAGAGCTATGAGCAAAAAACATGACTTCTACAAAGTAGTATTAGAAACCATCCTCCAATCAGGGAAGATAAAACAAAGATACTATATCTGCACATTATTTCCACCTCAAATACTTCCCTGTCTGTGGGCACATCAAGTAAAATTGATTCTGAGACACAAAGCAGCCATAAACTCAGCTTGGCTGGCCAGTTATATATGAATACAATTCTCATGAAAGTTGCCAGACAGGAACTAAAATCCTCTGTTTATCCACAGAACAAGTATACCATGTGTAGTGGCTTCCCCATGTTACTCTTTCAGCTCTGATCTGAAGAGACCACCTCTAGGGGAAGACAGTTTGTTGTTTGTGCCATTCAGTACTTGGGCTCTGCTGAGATTGACAATGAGGGTGTCCCTTATGTTGATGGTAGGTTTGGTGATATAGTCAGTTCTCCATTAGAAACTCAATATTTTTCTTCAACACTCCACGGCGTTAGCTCTAAAAGGCCACGTATGAAGGGTCATCTTACAGCTATGGCCCATGAGAACTGGCTGATGCTATGAAGACACTACTTGTATTGCTGACTTTGATAGCAGCAGTTTTGATTAAGTAAACAGCCTGTACTGCCTTCAAACCTCCATCTTCATTTAGATGTACAAAATATCTTGAACTAATGTAGCCTCAATTCAGTTCCACTAACCCCACCCTTCCAAACAAAAAGAAAGACAGCTGTTTCCATTATTCTCCTTGATTTCTCATTTGTCAGTGTTTCCTGACAAATACTGACTGGTATTTCCTTCCATCTGCTAGAGAATTAAATAAAATATGAACCAAACACAATACAAACCAAGTATCCAATACGGCAAGATGCTCAGCACCCTTCACTCTCATTGATTTCAATACAAGCCCAACCTTCCTAGAAGCACAAGTGTGCTGTACTTGATCTTTCCATATGGACTTTATTTGCTCTCGTTATTTCCTCTTCCTGCTCTCAGCAAGTTTGCTAATATTTTTAGCCTAACTTAGTTAACTGTAGGTGTTCTATATTTTGCCTTGCTAACTCAGTTCCAGACTCCTTTCTCTACCCCACTCAACTACTGTTCTTATTTTTAATTTTTCCCCATAAATTTGTTTTATTTTTGCCAACTTACTACATTTTATATGAACTTTTAAAATAATCTATAACACACTTTAATATAAATGTATCTAATTTCTAGACAAGTGGGGCTATTGATGGAATTACACCAGCAAAAATGTGTCTCTTAATGTGTCCATTGAACTTTAAGGACCCTATAGCCTTTATATCTGAACTCTGAATATACTGAATTTTCTTTATAGCACTTTTCTAGATATCCTTTGTTCACTTGCAAGTTTCCTTAACACACCTACTACCTAGTCAAACCTCCACTAACAACTTCCCTTCATCTTTGTCTCAGCCCTGCTTTAATTCCCATATAAATAATAGCACTTAGCTCTCTCATATTAATATGATTAGTGCACCATTGTGTTTGTTATTATTTCTGCACTTCATTGTTCTGTTTGTCAGCTACAATTTGTTTGAAGTATATATCCATCATCATCTGTAACACTGTCTACCAATGTACCAGCTGTAAAGGCCATATCAATCTGCAATGTATTTAATTTATATTCTATAGCATTAAGGCTATGAGTTGAATGAATATGAACTCCCCCATACCAAATATGTAATATCCTCTTGTTCTCTTCTTCTATTTTACATGAAACCCAGTCTTCTGATCTCTCTCCCCTCATTCCAGTTTCCCTGCTCTATCTCCTTTCAGTTCTGCCATAGCCTCCCTGTGTAAATCTGCAGTAAAGTGTTGAATGTATAGTGTGGAAACCACCAATGTCCAATGTTCTGCTCACCACCATCTACTGTCAATCCTTTTTATTCCCCAGCTTTATCCTTTGGTGCTAAGACTTCCCATCACCATGCTCTCTCCCATCACAGAATGATCAAACAATAATTCATCTCACCCCATTTTCTATGTGACACTTTGTCACATTCAACTCTACCATTTCTCTTCCCTATTTGCTTAACCTGGCTCCCATCAACTCTCCTAGCTCACAAAGCCCCTCACCAGGGTGTTATCCTGGCTCCTTTGAAGCCAGTTGAAGTTTTGTCATTGACTTTCATGGGATTTAACCAAATCAACTGGATTTCACCCAAACCCAGTGGGCTCATAGAGCAATGCCAGCTACTTCAGGATTTAAGATTGCCCTGTCCTTAGTGGGATAATTCTCTATCTTGAAAGCAATCTATGTTCCCACAATCAACTCATGACTGGAGAGTTTCGATGGGACCAAGTAGACAGCAAAAGAGACAAGAAAGAAAGAAAAATAAAGAAAATCTGAATATATCCAATGGGAAGAAGGGAGAGTGTGAGGACATTTCCTTCTAGAACACATTCAGTATTACTGTTAATCATTCTAGTCCTTAGAATACACATTGTTAGCAATCTGAAAAACCTCAAATATCCTGTAAAGAGTTTATAGGGGATAATATTACTTCATCAAAAACTGAATGGTGTATGTGTGAGGGGTTTTTAATTTGTCTCTGTAATTTTGTGAAAGCAAGTAATGGTCCATCAAATCAAATAAGGTTCATCTTTAGTGTTCTCTGTGTTAATATGTTACCATAATGTGATCTGATGCCCAATATTAATGTCTCCAAAATCCATACTTAAGAAAGATGGAAATAAAGGCTCTTTCCTTCAATCCATACCATCAACTTTACAAAGAATAGAATGATTATTTCTGCCACAAAATCTAAACATCTTTTTTATTCTTATACCTTAATTTGTAGGGAGAGATACAGACAGGAAAGTAACTTTGGTAAGTTGATTCTCTAAACGACTATACCTCTTTTCCTTCTCACACACTCTTCTTTTTGGAACATTTATACAACAGTAATGGGCAAGTCTTCCAAATAATTCTCCTTTACTCAGAGTTGTTTGTCTGAATTATGATCAACCAATCAGCGAGGAGGTACTTACATGTGACCAATCTGTCCAATCACCACAACCTGAATATCAACTAGTCACATCAAATGGCTAGCAAACAAGCCACAGACAAAATGTTTTAGTCACACAAAATTTATTCAGGAAATATTTACACACAGACAAAAGACAGTTGATAAAATGAGAATCTGTTGTGGACAATACACAAACAGCAGAGGATGAAATTACTTCAGTAAACTTTCAGAAATGAATTGTAATTCAGCTGTAGTTATTAGTCACATTTTTACAGATTGTATACAGATATTTTTACAGATTGTATTGTAACACATAGAGAGGTAATGGTCTGAGTAACAATAGTTGGTGAAAAACACTTTCAATTATGATCTGCATGTGTGAGAGCTAATTTAGCTTTGCCACAATGGCTAGTCCTACTAAAATGATTTTTTTCATCTTGGGGATACAACACAAGTCTGGGAGTTAGAAAAGTCTGAATTCCACTCCTGTGTCTGTCCCGACATACCTTTCTAGTGGCCATGGACCTTCATGTAGCATGGCATGAACAAGCTTAAAAGTGAATGGCTAACGTTTGAAAATTGCACTTTGGGATAGAAATATTTATAACTGAGGAAAGTGGTTTTAATTTGTTCAGGTTAAGATAATTTGAAATTTATATAGCAACTTTGCATTATAGAATTTTTGGGTCAGATTTTTGGTAAAAATCATTGTTGCTCAGTTGACTTCAGAAGAGCTATATTAATATACACCGCCTGAGTATTTGGACCTTAAGTGGCACTATCAATCTGTTTAAAATTGCTATACTGTAACCATCACTGAAGTATCTAAGAATGAATGTGATGTATGTATATTCATGAGTATTTATCTGTCACTAAACATTGAGCTGAATTTGTTCATTAGAACAGAATTTTAGGTGTGTTGAGAAATAGTAGATGTATTTACTATATTTTGGCAAAATATTTAATCAGTATCAGATGTTTTTCATCTTAACTGGTGCCACTCAATTTTACTTACCCTACAACAATAGTTCTACATCACCATTATTGGAAAGAAGATGACTTCTACTAACTGCGACTGCTAAGTTTATCTGTTTGCTGGATGTTCATTCAGTGATTATAAATGCCATTCATTTGCAATCTGTCACTAAAATATATTATTTGAATATTTTTTCCTGGAAAGCATATTTAGTAACAACTTAATTTCTCTGTATTACCAAACTTTAGAGATAGCAAAAAGACATCAATGTTCTGTTATGGAAAATACCCTCCACTCCATTTACTGTTCTGCCAAGAGTGTCCAAAGACCAATCTAATTATGACTTCATATGAATGTGTCAAGTTGCCATAAAACAGTTTCTCTGACTCTCGGTTTCTTATTTAGAAATTCTGTTACTAGCTAGTGCCATATCCTTGACAAGTTATTGTTCATGATGCCACTAGCTTTTTCTTTTACTGGAACGACTAGACAAAATCTTCTATAGTGTTTGAGGGGAAAAAAACAGACCTTCCAGCTTTGGATGATTTTTTCTGAGTTCTTGAATCCAGCATTACTTTGGAAAACTCTAGCAAATACCTTAGTATGTATTCCATTAAAACACACTTTGGGACTTCCGCTGTCTCTCTTTAGCTGACTAATAGCCAGTTCCCAATAACGTAGAATGAATATTAAACAAATATTTGCACCATGAAATGTTCCCCAAAATCACGTAACATAAAACTCAGTCTTCAAGGCTCATTATTCAGGACAGTCTAAAGATCACATGCTTTCTTTCAAATACTGAACAGAATGGCCCAAATTCTTTATGAGAAACCCCATGTGATGCCATGCATTTATACAGGGTAAGAAAGGGTGTAATTTGGTCCAATGTATTTTGTTTCTTCTGCACTTTTCAATAATTGTAATTCTTCTCACAGAGGTTCTTAACCTGCTATATCTGTTACATGTCAGGATCTCTCCTTTGTCTAGTTTATCTCCAGAAAAAAAAGAGTAAGTAAGCAGGAAGTCCACTTAAACTACACTCCTGCTTATCAACCTTTGATCCAAAAAAGATTGCTAACTGGATGGATGAGCAGTACTATAATCCTTACTGGGTTCTCTTTTATTTTTCTTTGGAACACCTATCTGTTATTGTCTCTGCATCATTATCATTGCAAGCACAGCTTGTGTCACAATCCCTACACAGATCACTGGTCCTTAAAAACAACAAGGCTGATTCTCCATTGCCTTACATCTTGTGCAGTCACTTACACATATGCAAAGCCAGTGTGTAATACTGCCATCCTGGTTTTGTAGTATTTTACACCCAATTTGCTCAGGTGTAAATGACTACACAAGGTGCGAGGTAATGAAGAACTGGGCCCAGCTTTTTTTGAAAATACACATATTCCTTCTCACACATCTCCTGCTGATACTGCAGGGATGATTCTCCATGCCTTGTACCTTGTACAGTCTTTTACTCCTGGTTTTATCTCATTACCAAATTGGAATGGTAGCATTTTAGACCCACACGCCAAACATCTAAATCACAAAGTGCCAGGCAATCGAGAATCAGGCCCTCAGGGACTAAAATGAAAATTATGGAGAATAAGGTTAATTGTGATCTCATTTAAATCAGGCATATACTGTTGTATCTGTATTGACTTTGGATGAATTGTTCCTTTCCTATATCAGAGTTAGATTAGAATAAGGCTTATATCTTCCCACCTTGGGCGATATATTCCATTGGCCATAATAGAGAACTCTCATCCAGTCAACGACAGTTCCTCATGTATCATGAGGGAAGAATATTGCCATATTGCTTCAAAATTTCAATTAGATTCATCAGCTCTCACTCTCCAGATCTCGGAGAAGGCAGGAGGAGTTTGCTTAATATTTCTGAAACACACTGTCAATATTCACTGGGTAACTAACTACATTTTTGTCAATATATAGTCCCACATCGTGTCCCTCAAACAACACAGTCAGGCTGTCTGGTAATTATTTTGTTTTGGTTTTGGTACTGAAACTACACCGAGCTATCTTTCTTACAGTGACTAACATTATCTGATGTACATTTACATGTGTGCAGAATTACCAAAATCCCAGAAGAATCCCAGTGGATAATTTAAGCCGTTCCACGATGGATTATTTCTGACATTGTTTTGCAAAAATGATACAAATCACATTGATAATGGGAACACACAATATAATGGGAAGGTTACCTATGGCAGTATGATATCTGTATGTAGAGCTGTAAGAGGCTTGGATAGATTTTGCCACAACAGCAGTTTAGAGCTTCATCAATATTTTTAACATCAAATAATTGGGATTCTTCCAAACACTGAACTATATAACCCAAAAATCCAATACAGAGAACCTGACTTTTATGCATTACCGGATTACATAGCCGTAGCTACAGCACTTTTATAGCCCCTGCTATATAATGTCATTGAAGTGAAAGCCATGACACACGCTCAATTTTAGCTATTTTAAATCTCTAGTCAAGGTGCTTTTCTCACTAAGACACTTTGAACCTCATCCTGCATTTTGAATAAACAGTTTCCAATTATGTATCTTCCTCCCTGAATTGTGCTTCCACATTAGTTATATGTGAGTCCTGGGAGCCTCTTACTAGTTAGCTAGATGTCATCTGCTTGTAGGCTAAATAAATGCATACTTTAAATATTGAACCAGGTCCTTATCTGGTGTAAATTGGTGTATCTTCACAGAAGTTACTAAAACTATGCTGACTTACTCCATCTGAGGATCTGGCCTGCAGTGTTTCACCCTAGAATTGGAGGAGGGTGAGACGTTTGTACAACAGAAAATGCAGATCACTTCTGAGAGGGCAAATCTGGGTAGGAGAGCCACTATCTTCTCTATGTGATACAGAGCAGAAGGCATACTGTCTCGTCTCTTAGAGGCATTACCAAATGGAAACTCTCTGGAGAGACGGATATGCTTCATTTTCCTGATCTCATCCAGGGAGAGGGAGAATACTCTATGTTTGGAAAACACATAGCCCATAGCTAGGGCCCTACCAAATTCATGGCCATGAAAAACGTATCACAGATGGTGAAATCTGGTCTCCCCGCATAAAATCTGGTCTTTGAAGTGCTTTTACCTTATACTATACAGATATCATTGGGGAGACCAGAGTTTTTAAAATTGGAGGTCCTGACCCAAAAGAGAGTTGCAGGGGGGTCACATGGTTATTTTAGCAGGGTTACCGTATTGCCACCCTGACTTCTGCACTGCCTTAAGTCCTGGGTGGCTGGAGAGCAGGGGCTGTTGGCCAGGTGCCCAGCTCTGAAGGCAGCACCCTGCCAGCAGCACCGCAGAGGTAAGGGTGGCAGTACCATACCTTGCCACCCTTACTTTGGCGTTGCTGCCTTCAGAGCTGGGTGTCTAGAGAATGGCAGCTGCTGACTGAGGGCCCAGCTCTGCAGGCAGCAGCGCAGAAGTAAGGGTGACAATGTCATCCTTACTTCTGCCCTTCAGAGCTGGGCTCCTGGCCAGCAGCCGCCACTCTCCAACTGCCCAGTTCTGAAGGCTGCCCTGCCGTCAGCAGCAGCACAGAAGTAAGGGCAGCAGTACTGCACCCCCCTACAATAACTTTGCGATGCCCCCACAACTCCTTTTTGGGTCATGACCCCTACAATTACAACACTGTGACATTTCAGAATTAAATAGCTGAAATCATGAAATTCATGATATTAAAAATCCTATGACAATGAAATTGACCAAAATGGAACATGAATTTGGTAGGGCCCTACCCATAGGAGTTGATACTGTAAATACATAATAAAATAGTTATAATAAAACATTAGATGAAAGGGAAGTTTTAAAGGCTCTATTTTTGAGTTTAGAAGGACTGGTTTATTATTTCTGGGGAATAATAATGTGCCTTTTATAAGTTCCTAAGTAAAAAAGTGATATTAAATATCCACTTTTAAGCATGACAGAAGCTTTTTCATCAAATGAAGAACAAAAATGGAATAGATTTTACCAAGGTGATTTCAGTGCTGTAGCTCTGTTCATCACAGGATATGAGAGAGACATGGTAGGTGATGTAATATATTTTATTGGACCAACTTCTACTGGTGGAAGACACAACATTTTGAGCTCCACAGACCTCGTCTTTTGGTCTGGGGAAGGTAAACAGAGTGTCTGAGCTGAATGCAAGTTCAGACAGATTATTAAGCAAGAGGGGTTCACACAAAATGTAGGAGACCAATTAAAATGAAGTGGGCAATTAAGAGTTAGCAGACAATGGTATTACTAATTCTTCTCATGAGACATAAAGCAAGTGTATTTAGTAAGACCACGTACTTTAGTGTCTAGGAAAGTTATGAACTTAATTTCCCAGACTCATTTCTTGAAGAGGTAGTGCAGGTTTCCTTAGAGGATGAGGACTGAGAGGTCAGATCACTTTGTGAAAAGTATTCACCCATGGATGATATGGCGTTTTTATCTTTTACCGTTTTTCTGCATGAGTTCATTCACGAGCATAGTGGTTGTCTGGTTTCACCCACATACGTAGGGGCATTTGATGCACTCTATGAGGTACACCACATATGGTGATAGGCATGTTTAGGACCCATGGATCGTGAAATATGTATTATGGAGGTATTGATCATTGTGGCAGCATAGAAAATGTCTGCAGGTTTTACATCTGTTGTTCTGGCAGGATCTGGTGCTCCTTTGAATTGATATGTCTTGGTCAGTGGGGAGCTTATTTTTGACAACGAGCTTGGTGAGGTTGGGGGATTGTATGAAGAGAAAAAGAAGGGGATTGGGAAAGATTTCTTTCAGAATTTGGTCCCCATCAAATATGGATTATAATACTTTGATGATATCCCACATAGATTCCAATATGGGTGGTAGGTGACAACTAGGGGTCTGCAGTTAGTATATTTCTCCCCTGTATTGAGGAAGGTTTTCCTGGGGTATCTGGGTGACCTGTTCCATAATGTGATGAACCTCTCTGACAGAGTGTCCTTGTTTAATGAAGGCTGTTTTAAGTGTGTTTAGGTGTGCATCCTGGACTTTCTGTTTGGAACAAATTCTGTGGTATCTGAGTGCCTGGCTGTATATAACAGATTTCTTGGTGTACCTGGCGTGATTGCTGGATCTGTGATGGTAAGTGTTTCTTGTATATAGTATTTGTAGGATTCCATTGTTAAAGCCAATTGTGATGGCAAGGAAGTTGATGCTGGTGTGACAGAATTGGATGGATGTTAAATTTGTTATGGAAATCTATGAAGGATTTTAGGTAGTCTATCCAGAGAATGAAAATATCATTGATCTCAGATATATCAGTGGTTTTTTGATGTATTTTTCCAGAAATTCTTCCTCAAGGTGTCTCCTGTAGGTGTTGGCATATTGAGGAGCCATCCTAGGATCCATAGCTGTTCCCATAGTTTGGACAAAGCATTTGTTGTGAAATGTGATGTTATTGTGGATGAGGATGAAATGGATGAGTTTGACAATGTGTTTAGGGTGGAATTCCAAGCATTGTACACTACCTTGTAGGTATTTGAGGCAAGTAGCAAAGCTATCATGATGAGGGATGTTTGTGTATCAGTAGGTGACATACATAGTGGCAAGGATGATGTTCTGGGGGAGGTTGTTAATGTTGTGGAGTTTCTGAAGCAAGTTGGTAGATTCTAGAAGGAAGCTAGCCTTTTGTGTGATTAGTGGTTTGAAGATCTTTTCTATAAGTCCTGATATTCCTCCAGTAAGGATGCCATGGCCAGATATAGTGGGTCTGCATAAGTTCTGGTTTGTGGGAAGCATGTAAGCGGGGTGGGTCCCTGGGGGCTGAGGTTGTAGATTTTTGCTTGGAGTTGTTTGGGGAAGGATTTGATGGTATCTTTAAATTTCTCTGTGAATTAAGGTATGGTGTCTTCTCTGAATTCTTTATAGTAGGTAGTGTTAGAGAGATATCTGTTGGCCTATTGACATAGTCATCATGATGAAGGATCATGATGGTGCTCCCTTTGTCTGCTGGTTTAATCACTATCTGTTGGCTGGATTTGGGGGGACTGTCTAGCTATCTTGTCAATGGTAGAAAGATTGTGTTGAGTGTAATGTTTGTTAAGGATTTCAGTGTTTTTTCCTGAAGCAAATGATCCATGTGCACCATGTGTTAAAAGACCTACATATTATAGAGGTGAAATGTGTTTTGGGGCCTGCTTAATTGCTTACATCTTTGCATAGTCACGGCCTCTGCTTTGACCAATTCAATGTGACCTATAAAAAGCTTGTTTGTCCCAATCTTATTTCATCATTTGTTCATTCTAAGATTTTGCTGGGCCTTTTAATCATGATGTTATTCTTGGCTCTTGCTTTGTCATCAGCTGTATTCCTCTACTCTCATTTACATCCCCTAAGGGTCTATTGATTCACATACTGATAGAATTATGATATAGTTGACAGTCCACACATTAACCTCTACTCATTATATAGTCTGTATGAGCAGAGTTAGAAACTGGGGTGACTATACATGATTCTTATTATTAGATGACTCAATGGTATTTTCAAGAAAGTTGCACATTTATTTATTTCTTGGTGTGCAAATAAAATACTTTATAACATCCTATTTAACTGTGGATTCTGAAGGGCTTTCTAAGTCAAACATGTTTTTGGAACATCCCGGGTCAAATGCCATTCCCACTTACACCAGTGTCAGTCTTGAGTAATTTCACTGGTGTCTCCTGGTCCCACATGTCTAAATGAATTGCACCATGAAATAAGCTTCTGGGGATTTCAAAGAGAATTTTGGCTTTTCAATAGCTCTGCTTTGTGTGCTAACCACACTAGTGTGTGGTTTAGAATTTCCATGACTGCAAAATATATCCCTCTTCCTCCCCACGTCTACCAAAGCAATACATGTGCACACCACACAGAAGAAAAAAATTACTCCATCTCGGGATATCCAGTACCACTTTCTGTATTGTTCTATCCTTCCGTTTCCCTACACTGACTCCTTCTTTCCCAGGCTTAAACATTCCCAGATTCTTACAAGTCCTGACTGACCTTGTGTTGCTACACTACTGTCCTTCAAGACCATGGAAGGAGTAACAATGGAGTATCACTGAGTACTAACCTACAACCTCAGAAGAACTTGTTTAAACTATTTTAAATATTTTTGTTACATTTTATAAAAGTTTAAGCAATGAAATGTCTATTAAATGAGTTGGTGGTCTCAATTTAGTTTCATTAGACAGACATCCAGTTCACATACACTACCATCACCATTGGCATCCTCAATGAAAAAGCAAAACAGAAAGACAAAGGAATAAGTTATCATGGATGCTCAATTTCCTGCTCTTCTACAGAGGTTGCTCCTTTGGGGTCAGTATTGAGGCATATTGGCAGAGTATTATGGAACTCTTGGTCCTGATACTATTAATGCTATTCCTTTCCTGTGGCTAAAGACAGATCCTCAGTGCTGAGAATATCTGGCACCTTTCACTACTACTACTATATTTATATTCACTTTTAAAAGATTGAAAAATGTGTATCGCTGCCCTGCCACTCATATAAGGCCTGAGACTTTTAAGGCCCCAACACAATCACAGAATCAAATGGAAAAGATCTACTAGTCCATTTACTGACAAATGGAGTGTAGGTGCCTATAGCATCTCTAACAGCTTTTCCCAGCCTAGTTTTAAAAGTCCTGTGTGATGGGCTTCACTGCTCAACAGCCTAATATATCTCTGCCATAGGGTCTTCCCTGACCAGATGGCCTAGTGGTTGGATCACTGGTCTTGCAGTCTGGAAAACCAGAGGGGGCTGTATGGGGACCCGGGCCCTCCCTCTCCACCGGGTCCCAGCCCATGGCCCTGTATAGGTCAACCCCTAAACAGGGGAGATGGGTCTCCCTCCTGGAGGTGGTGGGGTATTAAGACCCACTTTCCTGGGCTACTTACTACAAATCTCTTTACTTTGGGGCGTGGCCTCACTAGTCCAATTGCCCCATGGCTGGGGCATATTTGCAGGTTCCCCTTGGCAGGGGACTCCTTACTTGACTCAAGAGGCAGCACGGGTTGGCAGGTCGCTGATCCATCCCTTTGGGCAGGCAGACAGAGAGCTCTTGCTTTCTCATCAGTCAGCCCATAACTGAGCCGGGCTCTCCTCTTTTCTCTCCTCTCTAGACCTGATATTGGCTGCAGGTAGAGGTTTTCTTTAACACCCGCTGTGCCAGACAGCAGGTTCTCTGCTCCCTCATATCTCACAGTAAGAAAAAGTTTCCTGATATTAAGCCTATTTTTTTTTCTTAATTTTGAACCCATTACACCTAGCTTTTAAAAAAAAACTAGAGAACTTTTGCAGTGAGAACTATACATCATTTACCAAATTTTACCTTCCTGACTAGGTCTCCATGCAACTCCATTCTGAGCAGGCAATCATCTGGAAAGAAAACACGATGTATCAACACCAGGGACCTAAAAATGGGAAGGATAGGGCTTGTAGTAATGAGCCACCATCACAGGGATAAAGCTCCTAAAAGAAATATATTAGGGCTCTAAGATCATACATTGTATAGTGTTCTGTCAGGCAAAGGTAGGGAGTGTGAATATGTTTTATGGAACAAAATTTTGCTATGCAGCGTTCACAAAATAATTCCTACGGTAATTTTGGTGCCAACTTTTGCAAAGCCAAACTACTGAGTTTTGATCAGCTTTTATTCTAAGAGTTCAAATCCACAGGGGCATATTTCAACTGGTTTCAATTTCAAGTTCTCATCAGTGCAGCTTTCACTTTACAGCTTTTCAAATATAGAAGTGTTAACCTCTTTATGGTTGCCAGGAGTTTGACTAGCAGCTTAAGATACATTTCAACTGGACGTTTAATACATTTTCAAGTCTCTAAAAATATTTCTGGTACTTACACACAATCGATGGGAATGACCTTATCAACACTTGTAGGAATGTGTAACAAGATTAAATAGTGCTCACTCACTGAAACACACTAAAACAATGCATTGTTTTCAAAAGCTTTTTTTAATTTTACTTATTTTTGAGAATCAACAGTTTCAGCCATTGCAGCAGCCTGATCAAAATAATGTTAATACTGAAATCCCATAAAGCGTCCAGTGATCATAAAAGTTGTCTAATACGCATCTAATAACTCTGGGCATTTATGGAGCAAGATTCATTCCCTCAATCTAGTCTTTTTGCACTGCAGGTGCAGCCAGGTCAGTAGCGACAGTAGCAATGGCGTTGTTGCATACTTCTAGCAAGGCAATAAGACAAGGGGTAAAAGGCATGCCTAACAGTTCAAACACATTATCTAACTGGACTAGAACTAGAAAGGCAGAGGCAATTTTTAATGGCAACATGGGACCTATCTCCCTCTTACATTAGGTGATTTCGAAAATTGTTCTGAAATTAGATAGCTCTTTTCTGGTTCCAATTCAAGCCCAAACCTTCTTAGTTCTAAATCAATAGTCATGTCAGTATCATGGAATTATTTGGCCTCCAAAGACCGCTTATGGTCTAATGTGTAAATGATACATGAACTATATAAAACGTTTTTGCCAGCATGTACGAAGTCACAAATATAATTTTTCAAAAGTCACTGGAACAATTTCTGATCTCAGTTATACTGGCATTAATTCCAGTGATTTTGATGGCATTATCCTGCCCTTACGCTGTCATAAGTGAAATCAGAACCTACCTGTACCATGATACTCAGAATGGTAACCTGAAGGCATTGATCTCAGCCTGAAAGACTAAGAAAAGCCCCTAAAATTTAAAATATATTTTAAAGGCAGAACATATTGGATTATATATAAGTCATTATATATAGGTCATTTATACAATGGTGTGCTTCATTGTTATCCACACTATCTTTTTACTTTGACCACATATCCTAAATACTTTCATATTAACACCTCATGTTACTTGCTAAGTGATTTTAATGCATTGGAATTCACATGGGTTACACAGACCAGGAAAACTATAATAAAAATGCATGTTGCAGGAATCGATGGAATAAGATTCTAAGAGAAATCTTCATATAATCAAAACTTCTGTAAAACTCAGTTACACAGAAAGATCTCCAGAAAGAAGTTTAGAAATTGTCAGATAAAATCTCCTTATCTTAGTACTCAAAGGTGAGAAAATATTTGGTTGCAACCACCCCTAAAAAAAGCTTTTGTTTGTTTGTTTGGTCTAAGCCCCTAGTCTTTATTATTGGTTTTCTAAATTTTTGCAGCTTTGCTGTATCCAGCCAAACTGTGTGGGTCAAAATCTGCCTTCAGATTTTGTCTAATCACACAAACCCAAACACCCTTGCTCTGCCCCCTGCCCTGCCCCTTCCCTGAGGCCCTTCCTTGGCCCTAGCCCCTTCTCTGAGGCCACACCTTGCACACTCCATCCTCGCTCTCTCTGTTGCTCGCTTTTCCCCATCCTTACTCACTTTTACTGGGCTGGGGCAGGGGGTTAGAGTGCAGGAGGGTGTGCGGGGTGCAAACTCTGGAAGGGAGTTTGGTTGCTGGAGGAGGGTCAGGGCTGGGACAGAGGACTGGGGTGCTGGAGGGAGTGAGGGGTGTGGGCTCTGGGAGGGAGTTTGGGTGCAGGAGGGGGCTCCAGGATCGGGGTTGGGGTGCAGGATGTGGTGTGGGGTGCAGGCTCCGGCCAAGCAGCACTTACCTTGGGTGGCTCCCAGGTGGCAGCGCAGTGGGGCTAAGTCAGGCTCCCTACCTGCCCTCGCCCCACACCACTCCCAGAAGCATCCAGCATGTCCCAGAGCCCCTGAGGGAGGGTAGGGGGCTCCGTGCGCTGCCCCTGCCTGCAGGCACCACCTCCATAGCTCCCACTGGCCGCAGTGTGTCTAGATAGCAAGTGTGAAAAATTGGGATGGGGGTGGGGGGTAATAGGCATCTACAAAAGACAAAGCCCCGAATATTGGGAATGTACCTATAAAACTGGGACATCTGGTCACCCTAACACAATACAGTAAAAGCTTTGTAATCCGGCATGTTGAAGGAATGGGGAGTGCCAGTAAGTCAAAAAGTCTGGTTGATGAAGAGGGATTGAGTTTGGGTGCAGGAGGGGGCTCGGGGCAGTGGGTTGGGGTGCAGGAGGGGTTTTGGGGAGGCAAATCCAGGCAGCACTCACCTTGAGCAGCTCCCCGCAAGAGGTGACATGTTCAGAGAGGTGCAGCCAGGTGGCTCTGTGCGCTACCTCCTCCCACAGGTGCTGCTCCCACAGTTCACATTGCCCATGGTCCTCGGCCAATGGGAGCTGCAGAGCCAGTGGCCATTCCTCTGCCTAGGAGCATGGACCGTGACCAATGGGAGCTGCAGGGGCGGTGACCGCAGGCGCAGGCAGTGCATAGAGCCGCCTGGTGGCGCCTCTCCAGACACGCCCTTCCTTGCAGAGAGCTGCCTAAGGTGATCGCCACCTGAATCTGGCACCACGAAACCCCTCCCACACCCAAACTCCTTCCCAAAGTCCATGCCCTGCATCCACTCCCAAAATGCCAATTTACAGAGCTTTTCGGTTTGTAAAGTGACGGATAACACAGCTTTTCCTGTACCTCTAAAAGATTATAAAATGGCAGTAGATGTGACTGTGTAAGCCTTACTAATCAATCATGTGTCACCTTATCATCTGACCTGAAAGTATGCAGCATTTGAATGTAAGGGTGCCATAGTGCTCTTAATTTGTGCCTCTACTCTTCAGCAAATATTGTCCTCTGAAAATGGAGCTCATAATGCAGGAAGATGCCTCATACTACTTAGAAAATAAGTTAGCAATGTGAGCGAAAGATATAGCGTGATATGATTCGTTGGTACTCCACAACTTGACAACATATTTTTAATGACATACCTGGATTAGGAAATGTGATTTACTGGTTTTTATATACACTTTGATAGAATATCGCTGCCTGACCTGAAAGTATCTTTTTTTAAGTCTTTCTTTCATACTCGATGTGGACAAAGGAGAATGTATTTAAGACTGTAACCTATTAAGGCTTTATATTAAAAGTGTATATATTCAGAAATATATTTTTCAGTTCTTAATGATGTATACTAAAATACATAATGCAGACAAGAATATTGTTTTGCATCCTTTGTGTATTTGTGTTTTTTGTATGCACACACTATATTTATTGACCTAGAATCCAAATATATATATATTTATCCAAATATATATATATATTTATATATATATATAAAATAGAGAAGATGAGTAATATATATATTGAGTATATATATATATTGAGAATATATATATATTACTCATCTTCTCTATTTATATTCATATAAATAGAGAGAGTGAAGCTGAGTAATACTCTTGTCTGGAATTATAGATTTGAATCTCTTTCAGTATGCACTGAAAAATACATTTGTCTATGTACATACTTCTTCACACACGGAGAGACAGTGGGTAAATTCCACAATTTAGTATAACATTCTCATAATAGTTTATGGTTTTGAATGCACCCTCTTTTGTCAATATCAAATTACATGAAATACAAAATACAGATTAATAAATAGATGAACAAAAACAATGGTATTTTGCATTGAGACTGTTGTAAACAGTTATAATTTAGCATATTCTGGTTTATCTCCTGGGTTATTGTAGGCCTATATATATCCTGAGATATTTCATTCACTGTCTGTATGTTGTATTTAGAAATTATTTATTTGAAGTATATGTAATATATATTACATGAAATATGAAAGATAGTTCACAAAGTCTGTATCACCCGTAAAAGCTGTCCCGTACACTTATTTGAACGAAGCACATGATTATTAAAAAAATAGCATGTACTCAAAATGCAGCTCAAAACTGATTTGTGTGCAGAAGGTCTGTTTTTCCTCAAAAGTACATTCTTAAATAAGAGAGTGTTGGAAATAAAAGTCTAACAGCACCTTGAAGTGAAAGAACAGGAGCAGATGTCCTTTAGCTGTGTGTTTTATTGATTTATAAACACTCAGTCAGGCTACCTCATCTCTGCAGAGTAATTTAGATATGGGAAAATATCTGTGAAATATATTGATTGCATTATTGATTGAAAAGCCAATTGCTGTTGCACTCCTGTTTTACCATTTAAGTCCTGACACATTTTGACATATGAGCCAGCTGTGACTACTGCCTCGATTCTGCAAGGAGATAATGTGAAAGCTGTCATAACCACTTCTGTGTCAGCCTTAAGAATTTACAGTGTAGTAGTGCTGTTATTTAGCTTGTTCCTTAACAACCTGAATAATTAGGATTTGTTAAAGCTTTTGCTGTTGCACATTTGCTTTATATATGTGCTCTTTTTATGTTTTCCCGCACACCGGACTGATAGCTTGTGAACAAAAGAAATGTGAAAACCAGGCTGTTATTATTCAAAGCTTATACACATGGGGATGATTGTTTCTGCTCAAATATTTTTCTCTTTCTCCATGAGGAATTTGGATTTTAGGGCATTTCACTGGGGAATCCTCACTTGTTACCAGATCAGTTTACGCTCAGCAGCAATAAATCAAAAGAGGACAGGGGAATAAAACACTATCTTCTATTTACAGCTCCATTATTTATTTTGAAAAATTAAGCAGCGGAAAAATTATTGTATGGAGATTAGATAGATAGATAGATAGATAGATAGATAGATAGAATTTACAAAAGCAATTACATGATAATCTTGATTTGAAACTAAAACAAAATTAATACAACAAAAGGCTTCCCTGAACCCTTGTAAATACCAATTAATAAAAAGTTCCCTTGAAGTGCATATTTGAAGAAGAAAAATAAAAAAGAAACTTGCTTCCACTTTTTAGTATAGCACATAGTGAATTATACATTAAATATGTTGATTTCTACTCTTAGCCCAGGACTACACTAGGGGAGGGGGGGTCGATCTACGATATGCAGCTTCAGCTACGTGAATAACGGACCTGAAGTCGGCATATCGTAATCAGCTTACCTGGCCATGAGGACGGTGGTGAGTCGATCGCTGCCGCTCCCCTGTCGACTCCGCTTCCGCCTTTCGATGACGTGGATTTCCGGAGCCGACGGGGAGTGCGATCGGGGATCGATTAATCGCGTCTTAACGAGACGCGAAAAATTGATCCCCGATAGATGGATTGCTACCCGCCGATCCGGCGGGTAGTGAAGACAAGCCCTTATTCATGCAAACATAATGCATCTAGTTAGCTACTGTAAATCATTTTTGATGTATATAGTCAACATGTTTTTTTCAAATAATGTTTATTAAATATATAATTCTTATGACATTCATTGCCCTTCATGTGAGTCAGCACCTGTACCCATATTTAGCCTCATTTGACTTCAGTGGGTCTGCTTAGGTGGGTCTCATTGCAGGATCAGGGCCCTAATTTGCATATGACTAGTCAAAGTGGTTGAAATTCATCCCTGTGCAGAGGTTCAAAGAGACTTAAATTGTCACTAGGCCTTATTCTGCAACACCATTACTTATTTTGTTTCAGTAGTCCAATGAAAATGGTTCCGAATATCATAACTATACTGATAAGCTAGCCTGGTACAAATGGCCAATATTATGAGGATGCAAAGCAGGCCTCCCCATTAGGAACCTACTCACATTTCCTGGTTTAACATAGTATTGATCACATACTTTCCTGGCGGGTGCCAAAATCCCTTTGCACTGTAATGAAACCTTAATTATACCTAGAAGCATTGGATTTTTCTTGGGAAAACATTTTAAAAAATAAAGTTTTTATTATTGCCAGGTAGGATTATCAAATATTGCAGAAATACTAAGGTGTTCAGGCTTAAGAACTCCTTATATTATTCAAGAGAAAATAATTCCAGTTCAGCATGGAGAAAAACTAACTATGGTGCTTGCAGAGATTATTGGTTTTTTTCAACTAATTTTGAAGCAGTAACTACATTTCAAGGTACAAGGCAAAAGTGTCCTTTCTTAGGTGAGTTAGTCACTTTTTCTGTTGAACCTATTCAGTTTATAAATGTTTTGCCAACACGACATGCCAGGATTTCCTTTCTGATGCAAAAACAACATATGAAGCAAGGAAAAGCGTATCTGAAGATTAAGATGTGAGATTATCCTTTTAGATGTGTTGCCAAATCCAAACAAGGCAAATCCTGGAGAAAGTTGTATTTGTTGGTTTCACAATCGGTGCTGATGGGCTGTTTGGACCAGCCCAGGAATAGCTATCCCTGGGTTCCTGACTGGCTTAAAACTGGCCACTCCCCCTTGCTGCCTGGGTGCCCGCTCCCAGTCTGGGTTGACCATCTTGGTGCCCTAAAGAGCACTGGTCTACCCTCCTTCATTGGTAGTGTTTGGTGGCCACAGTGGCTGGATATTCAGGTGTGCTGTGGGCCAAATAACTTCCTGAGCTTGGAAAGAAATTTTCCCATGGACCAAAACTATTCAATGTCCTATGGGCTTTTTTCCCTTCCTTACAGTGCCCTGGAGGCTTGGTTCAGTCAAGAAGGAAAATGCTAATAATGTTCTGCAATGTTGGCTGGTGTTCAGTGTCAATTATGATGGATGGCAGCAAGCAGGGGATCCAAGAGGCTGCTGGCTAGTCTTTGGATTGCTTGCCGGGCCTGGTGGTTTGGGAGTCTTTTGGTCTTGTGCAGCTGAAGGCACCCTTTATCCAGACTCTCTCTCCCACACATAAGGGGAGGGTGGTGGGATTTCAGCTGCTGGACTGAATGTTATGAGTTGTTAGATATGAATTACAACATATTTATTCATGTGTTAAAAGGTCTGAAATAATATGAAATGAGGTATGTTCCTATTCAGAATCCTCCTGATTTTTGTTTTGGTGTGTGTGTGTGTGTGTGTGTGACAGAGAGAGAGAGAGAGAGAGAGAGGGATTGGGATTGAGATTGGGATGTGGAACAAGTCCTAGAGTATTTTGACATTTATTATAGTTTTGTGTATTTTCAAGGCATCTTCTTTGGGTGTAAATTCCATGTCACTCTGAACAAAACTTTGACGTCATGTCAAGAAAGAAACAGACCAACTGAGGAGAAATGACTGATATTAGGTCAGGAGGGTGGTGGAACCTGACCTTGCCCAGTTACCTACACTGGATAGACACAACACAGGCCCCATTTCCCTACTATTTTCAAGGAGTGTCTGATGGGATCTGTGGGGTACAACCTGGAAATGTGGGACTGCTGTGCCCCCTTAACTCTCAAGCTTGGGCTGTGTCTCACCATACTTTGCTAGTGACAAGCAGTAAGCCCCTCCAGATGCTGGAATGCATGAACCTTTCCAAGCCACTCATTAACTATACACAGGGAAACACCAGAAAAACCTTCCAACCCCCAGCCTTGCATTACAGAAATATACCATCATACACTGCTCAAGACCTTCTCTTGAATGGTGCAAGATTATTAATTAGTTCGTCACTTCATCAAAGGAAAGTGGACATGTACCAGCTTTTGTTAACCTGAGCAGATTTCCCAAGCACTTTAGACAAATTCACTGATAAGGATAAAATATTAAACATTAAAATAAGCCTGCCAACTCTGGGTGGGACCTACCACTCAAAGAAGGGATGGAGGTAACCTCAAAGGCATGGCAAACATTTGTTAAACAATGGCCTAAATTAGAATGTCCATGACTGGGAACAATTAACTGAGTTATCAGAGACAGGGTGGAACCACCTGACTGTGTGTCATACCCTGAACAAATCCCTGTTCCAGAGCCAGGATTGGTAACGATAGGATCGGTGTTACCAGTCCTCACCTGGGTGGTATTCCACACCTACAGGGTCGAGGTGCGTATTCCCTTAGAGGAAGTGAATAGACATTGTGCAAGGGTCAGGCCTCAAATGAGCAGGAACATTACTAGCATAACAAACCATATTGGTGAGTACTGAACAAGACAGAAAAGGGGGTTACGAGATACCATTGCAGGGTGGTTTGGTGCAGGTAATTCTGTTGGCAACACCTATACCATAGCACGCCAAGCTGAGAAGAGGGACCGACTTGAATTGAAGCTGGCGGACGTTGTAATATCTAATGCCTGGGGAGGATTGAATACTAATAGGGCCAGTCGATTGATCCTAGCCAGTTTAAAAGATCTCTCAAACTCTGTATCCACCTCATTAGATATAACAAAATACCTGGGTCAAGAAGTCACCAGCCTGCTAATAAATGGTACCAAAATAAAGGAATTGGAGGAAAGTTGTTGGAGAGCAGGGCAAACATTGGCCATCGCCACACAGGGAATTATAACTGATCTCCTAGATGGCCGGGTCCACCCAGCCCTTATGGAAATGGTGGCACCCCATTTCCCCAGTACCCTTCTATGGGAATGGGGAAACAGAGAAGCAATGAGAGTCCAAAGACCAGCTTGGACAGGTCACAGCATAATCTTTAGCCTCCTTGTGCCTCTGGGCATCCCTCATTCACAACGAGCCAGGATGGTGACCTCCCTGCCAGTATGAAGGAGGGGTGATGTTACTAAAATAGAAGGCATTGCATACTCTGAGGTCACTGGGAAAGCATTGTATCCTAGTGAGTGTTGCACCCACTCTGATAAGGAAATTCTATGTACATGCCCATATAATATTCTAACGAATCTGTTTAGGTTCGAGGTGGCCATCACTGAGAAACTGATGCACATGGAGCTTGTCCAGTTGAATGGTACCTACTGGTGTGTGACTGCCCAGAACCACTCGATCGAGTTAAATATAAAGTCCTGCCCCTCAACACATCCATCCGTGTGCATGACGGTCCCCCGAAGGGCAACCCTGACTGTTGACGGGACACGCCAATGACGGGTAACTTAACATGGGATTCGGAATGGCACTATGGCAGTAAGTATCGAGAGAAGGGTCTTCTGGCCCTGCAGGCGAAGATCGAGGAGTTGATGGCCGAGGCCCAGAGACATATTGGAGAAGGCCGTCTGAGGTACACTCAGATAGGGGAAGCCGTGGACCAGGCCGATATTAAGTACTCGGAGGCACAGAATCAGGCAGTGTAGGTTAAATCAATGATTATGGACAATGCCATCTCAGGTGATGAGATCCCCTGGGGGTGGATATGGGTGCTATTTTGCCAAGTTATGTGGGGTGTGTCCATCCTGACATTCCTGATGGTGTTGATGCTTTACCGGCGATTCTGAAGTAAGCTGAGTATGTTAAAGTTGGTATATTTGACCTGGAGGGTTAGGGGTAAAGAGGAGGGACTGAAGGGCCAAAATCCATGTGCTGTGTATGTAAAATCTTGACTACAGGCTCTGTCAGTAACTTTTCACATAGGCCCAAAGTCAAAAGCCTGGTTTGAGGCCTGGGGCCTAGTCCACAAAGAACAATATTGGCTACGAGAAGCTGAATAAACAAGAGACAACCTTGCTTCTTACAAAGATAAGCATAGTCAGTAAAACTCCAGATGGGGAGCAATAATTGGTGTCCTTATCAGACGATACAGA
The DNA here is from genome assembly GCA_037349315.1 of Chelydra serpentina. Lineage (NCBI taxonomy): Eukaryota > Metazoa > Chordata > Testudines > Chelydridae > Chelydra > Chelydra serpentina. The sequence goes on from JBAIAC010000004.1 coordinate 75,212,366, forward strand.
CATACCAAACATTGAAAAGGGCCTCCATGTCTACTCCTTCATGCAGGAAGGAGATAGCAAATATCCTCCCCACATACCAGCCTAGAGTTCCTGGAGAGGCCCAAACATGTCAGTATGGGATATGACATCCTTCTAACTCTCACAGATGCATCCCCCCCCTCCTAGATGTCAATGATCGCTTTTAGGAACACAATGGGGCACCCTAAAAACAATTTCTATTGCCATGTACTTTTCAGTGTCTTTTTGCTTTAACCCCCAGGAATGTACCTGTTGGACAACCGAAAGAGCTACCTCATTCCTATGGACCCCAAATCAGGGTTCAACCTATACATTTTATAATGATACACTGTATACATTGTTTAAGGGAGAACATCTGTGTACTAACAGTATGCTGTATGTTAACCTGACACCATGGGCGGTGCCATTATGTAAAATTTTGGACTATTGGCTTATTGTGCTTATCTTGTCTTGCTGCTAGAACCTATCCAGGGGCTCAGAACCTCTCACACTGTTGCATCCCTCCGCCCACGGATAACCTATATAATCTATTGTAATCAATAGCTTAGCAGTGTCTCTGCACCTAATAAGCAAAGTGACACTCTGCCAGCGCTGTGCATAGTAAACCCACGTGCTTGACTCTACACAGTGTCCATTTTGTTCCTTCACACAGCATGGGCAAAAAGTTCCCAAAACCTGTTCCCAGGGCCCTGACACAGTGGCAGTTAAACAAGATAGAGAAGAATCTAACCATACCCCTCACAACTCAGAACATGAAAATACATTTAATTAAATATTAGCTTTCTAAGAAAGATGACTTTGGTATATTGGAAACTGGTTAAAAATGGCAAGCAATGACTCTAAGTGTAAGGGATTTCCTGCTTGCAGGGTAGGGGGTTCTGAGGGAAGCCCTGTGATTTACTTAAGTATTGTCTGAGTCTGTCAGCAGCCAGACAGTCTGGAAAGAACCATCTTAAAGTAAGGTGAGGTGAGTTTTGCCTCACTCCTTTAGGAAGCAATCTGTTTTGGGGCTCTTGTATGCTGTTGTTCTGAATTTGAAGCAATAATATAGTGTTACATTTCAGCCTTCCAGCAAGAGTATTTATGTTTTATCTTTTTCTCTGTTGTATGCCGTGAACATAATAATGGCCCAGAAAAGGAGAGGATTAAAATTCTCTAAAATTCCCTAAGGAAGCTTGTCTGTAACAGTAACGTTCCCTAAACTCTTACCAATCCCTTGTAGCTTGAGAAACTCAGGGAACAGGAACAATACTTATGTGATGCTTGTGACCAATCACAGCTAATCAATAGAACTCGTATTTTGAAATTCTTAGGACTGGTCTACCCTACAAAATTAGGTTGCTTAAACTACTTCAGTCAAGGGTGTGAAAAATCCACACTCCTGAGCTGTATGGTTAAGACACGTCCCTGTGTGGACAATGCTAGATGAATGGAAGAACTCTTCTATCGACCTCATTTCCACCTCTTAGGAAGGTGAATTACCTATGCCAATGAGAGAATCCCTCCCGTCAGCATAGATAGTGTCTACACTGTAGCATTTTAAGTGTAGACAGGCCCAAAGATAATTACATTTCAGGAAATCTTTGCTGTTCCACAAGCAGAAAAAGAGACTAAAAATTTCTGAGTACCTTATTTGTACATCTTTATTTTTGAATTGACACAAGCATGCTTTTAGAGAGTATGCAGCTAACACAGGAAACATATTTCTCATAGGACGTAACAAAGAAGTGCCTTTATTAACGCTCCCTTGACATTTTTTGTAAGACAAGTCGTGTTAGCCCGGCTGGCTAGACAAATTCCCACTCAGATCATTACATTCTGACTAACTTAATGTCTCCTGCAATTTCAGCTGAATACAGCACTCAGTCATCACTTCCTGTCTTGAATGTTGTGTAAGTCATGCTGTAAGCTGCTAAACAGTTGGCATGTTTTGCTCCCAGAGATAATTCAGTGTTGCATGAAGTGATCTGTGACTAAATTTCGTAAGATATATCAGTTAGGAAAGCAATATGGGTTTCTTAAGATAAAATAACAACTCTCAATACAAAATATTATTTTCACTTACTCATTTCAGCTGTCATTTGCATTTTTTTCAGACTACATCGTGTCTTGGGGCTGGATGTCACCCGGTATTTGCTGCCACCCAAGTTAATACTGGAGTACAACATGTCTTCAGGATGAGCAAGTTTATTCAGTGTGTGGTATTAGCTTTTCCTTTTTCTAGAACATTTCTGGGAACAGCCAGATCCTTCCAATGACACCTCTGAAGGCCTTTCCAAATGGTGACATAAATAAGAGTTAGCGATAACAATACTTCCCCCATAGAGAAGATGCTGGAATTGTCTAAGTAAAGGGAGAGGTTGAATAATCCAGGTAATCAGTGCCTGTGAAAACTTAAGTGCTGTTTTTAATAAATACTGAAATCAGGTTATGCTGTCATATATGCCCATGCTCCATTGATTGTAATGGGGATAGAATGTGTAATTGGGGCAGTATTAGCCCTGCATTTGCATGACGAACTCCCATTCACATCAATCGGAGTTGTATACATATAGAACAAAGACAACATATGGTCCCATGTTTTTTTTCTTTTAAAAGGGATTCATCTTTTTACGCCAGGATATGCCTGTGACCAATTAAAAGCAACCAATGCAATAACACGTTTTAATTTATACATCATGTAATGGACTCCTAATTATAGATATACACCATGTGTTTCTTTGTTATAAAAACTGAATACTTATGAATTCATTAGATGTATTCATTTGGATGTGAGTCAATTTATTGTCATTTATAATGCAATCTTCCAAAGAAAATTCTCTCAAATGCTTTCTGTTACCTTAGGAGGTTTAGATTGTTGTGCAATGCAATTGGTAAGTCATGAAAGACTTGTTTTCATCCAATTTACTCAAATAACATTTAAGAGATTGATTACTAGGATTCAGAGTTATTCCTAACAGAAAACCTGAGCTGATGATTTTTTCACAAACACAGAAAAATGGTCTATGGACTAGATATAAATATTTATTGTAAAAATGCATTTGCTTCTCACTTATATCTCTATTTACAGAATTATGTGTATGTAAGCATATGTCCATATGAATATACTTACAGTATGTTGATTATATAATATCATTCCCTGGATGCTTAAAGCTCAGAAAATGGTTTCTAAGTTACAGACAACATTTAGAACAATACAAAAATATTGCAAATTTTTCTTGAAATCTTTCCAACTAACTTGTATTCTCCCATGACATAGCGTCAGAAAATGGCCCTTATTTGCTTACTTTAGATGAGTTTTGCTTTTACAGAATCTAATATTTTAATGTAGGGCTGATGAAAATTTTAAAAGATTTCATATTTATGAAGTTTTAAGTAAAAGATAAAAAATATAACAAAGTCATCAAAGACCTGACCTATTTATACAATAGACGCTTCATTCTAAGAAAGAATTATGAAGCTCTTTATATGAAAATTTTAGCTTGGAAGATAGATTAACTTTGCACAATTTACTTTGTCAATCTCCCAAAGAAAATGTGTTTATTATTTTAAAAAAAGATTATTAAATTATTAAAAAAATAAAATGTAATATATCTTCTATTTTGTGTTTTCCAGAACTCTTTCCTCTTACCTTTTTATCTAACATGATATAACTAAAATAATCTTCCTTCACCATCATTTTAAACAATGACTACTCTAATAGAATAATAAAAAATGTAGCCCGAAAGGATCTCAAGAGGCTATCTAGTCCATTCCCCATGTTAAGGCTAGACCAAGTATACCTAGATCATCCCTGATAGGTGATTGTGTAACCTGTTACTAAAAACCTACAGTGATGGGAAATCCACAACCTCCCTTGGAAATCTCTTCCAGTACTTAATTATCCTTTTAGTTAGAAAGTTTTTCCTAATATCTAATTTAAATCGCTCAATCTGCAGATTAAGGCATTTTTCTCTTGTTCTACCCTCAATGGATATGGAGAACAATTGATTACCGTCCTCTTTATAACAGCTCTTAACATATGGGAAGATTGTTATCAGATCGCCCCTCAGTCTTCTTTTCTCAAGACTAAGCATGCCCAATTTTTTAACCTTTCCCCATTGGTCAGGTTTCTAAACCTTTTATCAATTTTGTTGGTCTCCTCCTTCATAATTTGTCCACATCTTACTTAATGTCTGGTACTCAAAACTGGAGATAATACTCCAGCTGAGGCCTCACCAGTGCTGAATACAGCAGAACAATTACCTCCCATGTCTTACATATGGCACTCCTGTTAATACACCCCAGAATGATATTAGCCTTTTTTCCAACTGTGCAACATTGTTGGCTCATGATCCACTATAAATCCTACATCTTTTAGCAGCATTTTTGATTGTTTGAAAAGTGTGAATTGGGAGTGCTTTGTTCCAGGTGGGCCTTGAGTGGGCTTGACTTTTATAAAAAGGCAGCCAGTTGCGAACCAGCTGAGTGGCGAACAGTGGAGGCTAACAGATGGAGTTTGACTGGGAGTTCGCCTGGGGAGAGCCCACTGAGGCTTTCATCTTGCAGGCTTCTCTGGGTTGTTACTCCAATAGCTGAGGAAGCTCTTAGAAGGAAGGTAATATGGACGGTGGATGTGGATGAGGGAAAAGCAGTGGATGTGTTATTCCTTGACTTTAGCAAAGCTTTTGATATGGTCTCCCACAGTATTCTTGCCAGCAAGTTAAAGAAGAATGGGCTGGATGAATGGACTATAAGGTGGATAGAAAGCTGGCTACATTGTCGGGCTCAGTGGATAGTGATCAATGGCTCCATGTCTAGTTGGCAGCGGGTATCAAGCAGAGTGCCTCAAGGGTCGGTCCTGGGGCTGGTTTTGTTCAATATGTTCATTAATGATCTGGAGGATGGCGTGGATTGCACCCTCAGCAACTTTGCAGATGACAGTAAACTGGGAAGAGTGGTAGATATGCTGGACGGTAGGGATAGGATACAGAGGGATCTAGACAAATTAGAGGATTGGGCCAAAAGAAATCTGATGAGGTCCAACAAGGACAAGTGCAGAGTCCTGCACTTAGGAAGGAAGAATCCCATGCACTGCTACAGATTAGGGACCGAGTGGCGAGGCAGCAGTTCTGCAGAAAAGGCCCTGCGGGTTACAGTGGACAAGAAGCTGGATATGAGTCGACAGTGTGCCCTTGTTGCAGGAGCAGCACCAGCTTTTTTGCTGCCCTAGGCGGTGGTGGCAGGAGAGGATGCCGCCGAGATCCCCGGAGGCCAAAGAAGCTGCCGCTGAAGTGCTGCTGGAGTCCTCCATTCCTCCAGTCCAGGGACCTGAAATGCTGCCTGCCCAAATCCTGGCGCCCTGGCGACCGCCTAGGGTCGCCTAATGGTAGCGTCGGCCCTGCCTTGTTGCCAAGAAGGCTAACGGCATTTGGGGCTGTATAAGTAGGAGCATTGACAGCAGATAGAGGGACGTGATCATTCCCCTCTATTCGGCACTGGTGAGGCCTCATCTGGAGTACTGTGTCCAGTTTTGGGCCCCACACTACAAGAAGGATGTGGAAAAATTTGAAAGAGTCCAGTGGAGGGCAACAAAAATGATTAGGGGGCTGGAGCACATGACTTATGAGGAGAGGCTGAGGGAACTGGGATTGTTTAGCCTGCAGAAGAGAAGATGAGGGGCGATTTGATAGCTGCTTTCAACTACCTGAAAGGGGGTTCCAAAGAGGATGGAGCTAGTCTGTTCAAAGTGGTGGCAGATGACAGAACAAGAAGCAATGGTCTCAAGTTGCAGTGGAGAAGGTCTACGTTGGATATTAGAAAAAAACAGTGGTGAAGCACTGGAATGGGTTACCTAGGGAGGTGGTGGAATCTCCATCATTAGAGGTTTTTAAAGGCCAGCTGGACAAAGCCCTGGCTGGGATGATTTAGTTGTGGTCGGTCCTGCTTCGAGCAGGGGGTTGGGCTAGATGACCTCCTGTGGTCCCTTCCAACCCTGATATTCTATGATACTATGATTACTGCCTATCCATTTATTCCGTATTTTGTATTTGTGCATTTGATTTTTTCTTTCTAAATATAGTACTTTGCACTTGTTTTTAATGAATTTCATCTTGTTGATTTCAGACGAATTTCTCCAGTTTATCAAAGTTGTTTTGAATTTTAATCTTGTCCTCCAAAGTGCTAGCAAATCCATTATCCAAGATATTAATAAAAATATTGAATAGTACCAGACCCAGGATTGTCCCTTGCAGGACTCCACTAGATATGTTCTCCCATTTCTCAGTGAACTTCTGATAACTACTCTTTGAGTATGGTCTTTCAACCAGTTGCACACCCACCTTTTAATAATTTTATCTAGATCATATTTCCCTAGTTTCCTTATAAGAATGTCATGTGGGACTGTGTCAAAAGTCTTACTAAAATCAAGGTATAGCACATCTACTTCACCCCTCCCTTCCATCCACTAGGCAACTAACCTGGTCAAAGAAGGAAATTAGGTTGGGTTACCATGACTTTTTCTTGACGAATCCAAGTTGGCTATTCATTATCATCCTATTATTCTTTAGGGGCTTACAAATTGATTGGTTTATAATTTGTTGCAGTATCATTCCACAAATTGAAGTTAGACTGAGAAGTCTATAATTACCCAGGTCCACTTCATTCCCTTTTAAAAAATAGATACTATGTTTGCCCTTCCCCAGTCTTCCTATCCTCCATGAGTTTCCTTCCCTTCTGTCTCTGTCTACATCAAGATTGAATGCCTCTTCATCACTTTCAACACACTGCTTCCAGTTCAATTTTTTTCTGCCTACCTGTTCCCACTTTTGCATCCGATGCTCTTGTCTACACTTCTTGACTGCTTGTTCTCATTTGAGATGCCAGAACCTCTTAATTGCCAGTGAATTCAGTGGGAATTGAAGGTGCACACAGAATTTAGCAAAATGGGTATAAGAAGTCTTGAAGCCTTTCTTTATACTGCTCCTTGATCCCTGGCACTTTCTTCAAAGCCCACTTCTTTCAGTTAGCTTTCTGCTATGGATATTCGCCCAAGAACTGCCCATTCTTTGCCTTATCTTATTCTCAATCTAAAACTAAACCAAACAAAACGGGACCTTCACAGTTCATACACAAAAAAATAGTTATATAGCAAATAATTTTTATTTGTTGCAATGCTTGTCTTTCCCTTCCCTGCTATGATTATCAGATGTGTTTGTCTAAATTAGGCCCCTAATAAGTAACGATACACACATGGATAGCCTCATTGAATTCAAGGTACCCAATAATTAGGGCGACCAGATGCCCCTCCACCCACATCCCAATTTTTCACACTTGCTATCTGGTCACCCTACCAATAATGCAAGTTACAGGAATAAAATTACACATATGCTTAGCTGTTTGCAAGATTGGGGTCTTAGATAGTATGCTCTTTGGGGCTCCATAAAGCACCGTGTACACTCCATAAATATTAAGTAGTAAATAATAATAGTTACTTCTGAAAAAGTAGTCCAAACTATTCCCATCTCCAACAGTGACCTGTAGAACATTGCGAATTAGAGAAAAAAAATGGCCTCAACTCATTTTTGGGGGCAGCATTGTGAAGAAGCAACTATAATGAATTTGGACAATAAGACTGTAAATATTTGAACCTAATCCTTTATTTGAAGCACATCTCTTGAAAAGTATTATGCTTTCAAAGTGAAGCAGACTTGACCAACTTCCACAGAAGATCTTTTTAAAGTGACAGCGACAGATAACTTAACTGGGGGATTCAGTATATCCTAGAGGACATTAATTGCTGAACATCACACACAGCCATCATGATCTGTGCAGAAAGCAACTGTTAGTGTTAAATATTAGAGAGATTCATTTTTCTAAATTGAGGTGTGCAAATTAGGATGTCCAGGAATAGAGATATTTTATTAAAGGGACAAGAGAAAATGATTTTTCTCTCCTTGTTATAGGCTTTCCCTTTTCAATTGAAAAAAACACTGATATTTTATGGTACCTTTAGAGGTATTCTTTACTGAGCTTTCCAGGTGCACTTTATAAACTTCATATAAATATTATGTAAGGTAGCTTAATGAAGGAGGGATTATAAGGAAGAATAATATGCACTTTAATAAATCATGCATCCTTGTGCTATTTAAATGTTTCTTCAAGGTTGATTGAAACTTTAACCTCAGTCTCAATAAAGAAGAAAAGCTTCAGATTTTCCAGACCTTGAATTTTTACAACAGTATGTTGAATTATGCAGTGATCAGTCAATTATTCATCTCTCCCAGATCGAGATGGCTGTGCTTTGAAAAGCATGCAAAAATGGGGCTACAGAATGTGATGCTGTGTCAACACATTTCACTCAGGATTGCTTACAAGACAATTTTTTGTTTCAACATTGATTCTAGTTTTCTTGATGTTTGCTTCTAATAAGGTACCTGTTACAAATCAATTTCAGTTTGCATGCTTTAGTTTCTGATTCTGGATGATACACTGCAGAAATGATATTGCTCTGTTTTCCACAGATTTCTACAACTATTTGAGCGATAGAGACCCTTTTGTATTTCAAGGGAATCTTAACACAAAACTCTTTGGGAACAGTAGTTTACAGCTGATGGAACAAGTGAAATCCGAAGAACTAGCTTAACTGAGAATACCAAGCATGAAATAACAAAGTAATTGGGAGACCTCGCCTACCCCTTAATGCCGTGACTCATGAAGCCATACACAGGGCAAACTGAGAGCAGCAAGGAGCAGTTCAAACACAGGCTGAGCAAGTGCAGAATGACTGTGGAGTGTGCATTTGGCATAATGTCCTCCTTAGTTCTTGGATGCTTACTAATTCATAAATTCATAGATTCATAGATTCTAAGGCTGGAAGGGACCTCGAGAGGTCATCGAGTCCAGTCCCCTGCCCTCATGGCAGGACCAAATACTGTCTAGACCATCCCTGATAGACATTTATCTAACCTACTCTTAAATATCTCCAGAGATGGATATTCCACAACCTCCCTGGGCAGTTTATTCCAGTGTTTAACCACCCTGACAGTTAGCAACTTTTTCCTAATGTCCAACCTAAACCTCCCTTGCTGCAGTTTAAGCCCATTGCTTCTTGTTCTATCCTCAGATGCTAAGATGAACAAGTTTTCTCCCTCCTCCTTATAACACCCTTTTAGATACCTGAAGACTGCTATCATGTCCCCTCTCAGGTCTTCTCTTTTCCAAACTAAACAAACCCAATTCCTTCAGCCTTCCTTCATAGATCATGTACTCTAGACCCTTAATCATTCTTATTGCTCTTACCCGGACCCTCTCCAATTTCTCCACATCTTTCTTGAAATGCGGTGCCCAGAACTGGACACAATACTGCAGTTGAGGCCTAACCAGCACAGAGTAGAGCGGAAGAATGACTTCTCGTGTCTTGCTCACAACACACCTGTTAATGCAGCCCAGAATCAAGTTTGCTTTTTTTGCAACAGCATCACACTGTTGACTCATATTTAGCTTGTGGTCCACTATAACCCCTAGATCCCTTTCTGCTGTACTCCTTCCTAGACAGTCTCCTCCCATTCTGTATGGGTGAAACTGATTGTTCCTACCTAAGTGGAGCACTTTGCATTTGTCCTTATTAAACTTCATCCTGTTTACCTCTGACCATTTCTCCAATTTGTCCAGATCATTTTGAATTATGACCCTATCCTCCAAAGCAGTTGCAATCCCTCCCAGTTTGGTATCATCTGCAAACTTAATAAGCGTACTTTCTATGCCAATATCCAAGTCGTTGATGAAGATATTGAACAGAGCCGGTCCCAAAGCAGACCCTTGCGGAACCCCACTCGTTATACCTTTCCAGCAGGATTGGGAACCATTAATAACTACTCTCTGAGTACGGTTATCCAGCCAGTTGTGCACCCACCTTATAGTAGCCCCATCTAAGTTGTATTTCCCTAGTTTATTGATAAGAATATCATGCGAAACCGTATCAAATGCCTTACTAAAGTCTAGGTATGTCACATCCACCGCTTCTTCCTTATCCACAAGACTCGTTATCCTATCAAAGAAAGCTATCAGATTGGTTTGACATGATTTGTTCTTTACAAATCCATGCTGGTTATTCCCTATCACCTTACCACCTTCCAAGTGTTTGCAGATGATTTCCTTAATTACTTGCTCCATTATTTTCCCTGGCACAGAAGTTAAACTAACTGGTCTGTAGTTTCCTGGGTTGTTTTTATTTCCCTTTTTATAGATGGGCACTATATTTGCCCTTTTCCAGTCTTCTGGAATCTCTCCTGTTTCCCATGATTTACCAAAGATAATAGCTAGAGGCTCAGATACCTCCTCGATTAGCTCCTTGAGTATTCTAGGATGCATTCCATCAGGTCCTGGTGACTTGCAGGCATCTAACTTATCTAAGTGATTTTTAACTTGTTCTTTTTTTATTTTATCTTCTAAACCTTCCCCCTTCCCATTAGCATTCACTATGTTAGGCATTCCCTCAGACTTCTCGGTGAAGACCGAAACAAAGAAGTCATTAAGCATCTCTGCCATTTCCAAGTTTCCTGTTATTGTTTCTCCCTCCTCACTGAGTAGTGGGCCTACCCTGTCCTTGGTCTTCCTCTTGCTTCTAATGTATTGATAAAAAGTTTTCTTTTTTCCCTTTATTCCTGTAGCTAGTTTGAGCTCATTTTGTGCCTTTGCCTTTCGAATCTTGCCCCTGCATTCCCGTGTTGTTTGCCTATATTCATCCTTTGTAATTTGTCCTAGTTTCCATTTTTTATGAGACTCCTTTTTATGTTTTAGATCTTGCAAGATCTCGTGGTTAAGCCAAGGTGGTCTTTTGCCACATTTTCTATCTTTCCTACCCATCGGAATAGTTTCCTTTTGGGCCCTTAATAGTGTCCCTTTGAAATACTGCCAGCTCTCCTCAGTTGTTTTTCCCCTCAGTCTTGATTTCCATGGGATCTTACCTATCAGCTCTCTGAGCTTACCAAAATCCGCTTTCCTGAAATCCATTGTCTCTATTTTGCTGTACTCCCTTCTACCCTTCCTTAGAATTGTGAACTCTATGATTTCATGATCACTTTCTCAACCTTCTGAAATAAAAAGTTGTCTGCAATGCAGTCCAAGAACTTATTGGATAGTCTGTGCCCCGCTGTGTTATTTTCCCAACATATATCTGGATAGTTGAAGTCCCCCATCACCACCAAATCTTGGGCTTTGGATGATTTTGTTAGTTATTTAAAAAAAGCCTCATCCACCTCTTCCACCTGGTTAGGTGGCCTGTAGTAGACTCCTAGCATGACATCACCCTTGTTTTTTACCCCTTTTAGCCTAACCCAGAGACTCTCAACACTTCTGTCCCCTATGTCCATCTCCACCTCATTCCAAGCGTGTACATTTTTAATATATAAGGCAACACCTCCTCCCTTTTTCCCCTGTTTGTCCTTCCTGAGCAAGCTGTACCCATCCATACCAACATTCCAATCATGTGTATTATCCCACCAAGTTTCGGTGCTGCCAACAATATCATAGCTGAATTTATTTATTAGCACTTCCAGTTCTTCTTGCTTATTACCCATACTTCTCGCATTTGTATACAGGCATCTAAGATACTGATTTGATCTTGCCTCACAGTTTTGCCCTGACCCTCCTATCTCTTTGCCATTAGAGCCTATGCCCCCTCCTATTTCTGACCCATCTCCCAGGTCCCCATGTTCTCCACTTACCTGTGGGCTTTGCTCACCTGTCCCCGTCGAACCTAGTCTTCGCAACTGTTCTGCCGCCGATAACAAAGAGGGATGCTGTGCTCCCAAGGTCATCTCTATGAAGTTCAAATGCAACATTTTACAGAAGCAGTATTGTTTGCAACACAGACAACACTGTTTCAGTGCTTTAAAGGACAGCCAGTACTCACATACCTGTCACTAACTGGCTGACTCCAGGCAAGCACACATGAGCCACAAGACCCCCAAAATGGTGAGTAGCCACAGGGGCAAGGTAAATCACTGTTCCCGGACCCTGCTGTACAGTTTGCACGTGGCTCTTGGGCACTTGGAGAGAGCCAGCACTGTGGGCCTGATAATCATTCCTGTCCGCACACTTTCCACGGGAGGTGATCATTATGGAAGATATCTCGCTGCTGAGGGTGAGCAGGGAATCAAGGGAGGGTCTTCTCCAGGCCTGCAGCTTCTGCCCTGGCCCCTATGCGGCTAGCCTGTGTGCAACAATGGTTCCCGCCCTCTCCTCCCCCATGACGGCACAGTGGCACGGGAAAGTTACCCTTAATGGGGCAAGAAACAAAGCAGCTGTGCCGAGGAACCTGCGGCAGTGGATTGCCCAGTATCTCCATGAGAGTTTCCTGGAGATCTCTGAGGGAGATTCCCATGAAGTGAGGGAGTCTTATCAATAGTCTGTTCTACCGCTCAAACTAGGCATGAGGAGGGAGACAAGCCTGCTTTCTGCAACCCTCCTGCCCCCAACTACTCATTTCAGCAATTCCCAAAATCAGATCCGCTTACCAGAGGCCTCCTCTCCTGTTTGCGCTTCACCAAGATCCAACTGCTGTGACTGGCTAGGCTCCTCCATGGTAGAAAAGAGCTTCTGACTGCATGCATCTCTGACCTCTGAGTCATCCTCTGCCTCTGGTTCCCTCTCCCCCTCTTCATCCAAGATTGCCTCCTCCTGGCTTGGTCCACTCTCGACTGGCACACGAGCCAATGAAGTATACACAGGGGCCTTCACACTGGAGGTGGGGTAACCACCGAGTATCGCGTCCAGCTCTTTGTAGAACCGGTAGCTCGTGGGCGCAGCACTGGAGCAGCGGTTTGCCTCCCGTGCCTTGATGTAGGCTTTCAGCAGCTCCTTCACTTTGACCCTGCACTATAGTATGTCCCAGTCGTGGCCCTTTTCTATCATGCATCTAGAAATCTGTCTGTAGGTATCATAATTCCGACGGCTGGAGCATAGCTGTGACTGCACTGCCTCTTCTCCCCAAATGCTGATGAGGTCAAGCATCTCAGCATTGCTTGAAGCAGGGGATCACCTTGTGCATGGAGCAGGCATGGTCACCTGTAAAGATGTGCTGAGACCACTGCACGCATCACCGAGCAAACAGGAAGGGGACATTCAAGTTTGCAAAGGAATGTATGGGGTAGGGCTGACAGTTGGTCACCTGAGGGCAGAGCAGTAGAGTTCACATGGCCAGAGAGGTGAGAACAGGCATTGTGGGACACCTCCCAGAGGCCAATTGCAGCGCTGTAATCCCCATGGTGTCTACACTGGCACCGCAGTGCAGAAGCCCCAGCGCAGAAAGCTGTACACCTCTTGTCAGAGTGGTTTTTTTAGAGCACTGCATCTGCGCAGTTTTTGCGCACTAAGTGCCTTGGCAGTGTGTACACCTTGGGAGTTACAGCGCTCAAAGCTGCTTTACTGCCCACAAACTTGCCAGTGTAGATGGGGCTTTAGAAGAGATGATTCAACTGCAGTCTGACTCAGTTAACCCATCTGCAAATTGCAGATAATATAACCCTAACTCATCCCTGTAAAGCACTTTGAGATTCTTTGATGGATTTTGCCATAGAAGTGAAAAATATTATAATTTAAACCAACTCTGAAATCCTTGTTCCAGTTTGACTCAATACATAATTTTGTTATCTTAGTACTATGGTCTGTGAAATTGCTTTATTTTCACCACACTGTATTAAAATAATGTATGAAAGCTCCTAACTGTCTTGTAGCTGTGTGACTACTTATTGGAAAAACATATTTATGAAAAAGAGTCCATTCAAAATGGGACAGTGTGTTTTTGCATTTGTTTATATGTAGGATCAACATAAAGAACTTATCTACATGGACACTAGTAAAAATCTTTACTCTCTTCTTCAAATGTCCCTGAAAGCCCACTTTTTACTGCTTTGCTTTCCTCCACTAACTTCCACTCATGTACTACCTACTCCTTCCCTAACTCAGTCTCTGCTTTAGAATATCAGTAACTGAAGATTCACTTGCAATGAAATATGACTCACTGTCACTGATCGGTCTATCAGCCCTCACAGAGAGAGCGCCGATCACAACATGTCAGACGTGCTGTTCTAGCCAATCCTCCGACTACCCGCTGGTCAAGCTGTCAGTAGCACCGGACACCTGATTGACATAGCGCACAGCAGCCTAGAACTCCTGAGTGATCCGCCAACCGCAGCCTCCCAAGCACCTGGGATTACAGGCACGCGCCACCACACCGGGCCTATATGACTCACATTATCTTTAATTATTTTACTTTTAGGTTCTCCCTGCTCTACCCACTTTCTGATCTATTTCTGATTATTTTCTCTGTTTATTTAATTTAGGCCCTAATCTTGCAAACACTTTCGAAGTAGTGTAAAGTTAAGAACTTGAGTCATTCCAATGAAGTCAGTGGGACTACTCACATGCTCAAAGTTAAGTAAGAACATAAAGACCAGATCCTCAGGTAATGTAAATTGTCATAGCTACAGTGAAGTCCATTTATGTCACCTGGGGATTGGGACCTTACATTGTAAATTCTAGATAGTAATGCATAGACCATGTCTGTTTCTAATCACTTTAAGGTACTTTGCAAATTATGGCACTATATATATAACATTTAACAATAACAGTAATACTTAATATTGCCTACCAGCTCAGTCACTGTTTATTTAAGTTTTTTTTCAAAAACATAACAAACTAAAGTGATTGGGGAATGAAATTTCTAACTGCCATTCACTAAACATAACCATCAAAAGAACTACCTAAGCTAAGAGATCTCCAGAACATTTCAACCTACTTTGAATAGGAGCTTCAGTTTTAGAAATCCTTTCTGTATGTCGAAGTTCCATTAAGACATTAAGCAGTAAGCTTCTTGCTCGGTGACCCACTGCTTCAGTTTCTGTCACCGCCTAGCCCATCCAGCAGGATTTGGTTTCCTTTTGGGGTCACATGAACTGTACTACTCTAGTACTTTGTTTAACAGGTCCTTGTGCTGTCTAATGGACTAAGAGAATTATAATTATTGTTGGGTGCATAGGAGAGTAAGCTGCATGACACACACTGTTAGTTTGATACCCTCTCTGATGACAGTTTATGGTTCAACAGATTGGTTAAACAGCACATCAGCAGCAGTGATGGGTGATCAATCTCATTCCCTATAGAATTGCTCCCCAAAGTGTCATTACTGAGAAATAAATCCAAGAAAGGCCATCAGTGGGAATCACAGGGACTTTTGTTTAAGTCCAGAGATGTTAGAAAGAGAAAGAAAGAAAGAAAGAAAGAAAGAAAGAAAGAAATGTTTTCTATTAGAGCTATACCAGAACTTTAATTCCAAAAACATTCTTACATAACTTCCTACTGTAGGTATAACTGTCATAAATTTCCTGTAAAACAAAATGCCTGCACTTCAAATTGTATAACATTGCTGGAAATTGCTACAACTGAAACCCTCAAAGAACAACTTCATTTCTTTCTACTACAGATTATCCCAATATAAAATTATGCTCCTCATGGTCCTTAATCAATTAAAACAATTCCACTTTCTTTTGAATTCCATGCATGTTAATTCTGCTCACTTTATTCATTGAGTAATCCCTTATTCCATATGTAGCTCAACTGAAATCAATGGCACTAGTAAAATATTACTCAACATGAGTAAGGATGACAGAATCAGGCCTTCAGTCCAGAATATTTATGTGCAGTGTTTGCACTATCAACATTGGCTCCTCAAATTAGCATAATCTAAAAATGACTTCTGCATTTTCACACTGAGTGCCATTGGATGTACAGTAAAGTTGGAAAAGTCTAGTTCTTCCAATCTAAGTAAAAATGCATAAGATTTTAAGCAGATAAATGGGAAATTTAATCTAATCAATTCCACCTAACCAATGCACTTTTTCTTGGTGATTGCAGTGATTTTAGTGGTCATTTGGGTTATGAGGAAGAGTATCTCCGGATGTTTAAATCAAAGTCAATATGAAATTCTCCTTACTCAGACGGACCATGTTCTGAAGCATATTCTGCTGATCCTTTGAATAAATAACAGACAATAATCAATGAGATAAGTAGTTTCCAACCACAACTACCTCTTAAATATCTGGATAGTTCTCTGAACTCATTAGATTCCTCCATAAATACACAGAGGACTATATTGAAGCCTGTGACCAGAGTTACACAGTATTGTAACTAAACATGTTGTCCCTTTTGCATGCACTGCTTTCAACTAGAAGGTCTTTCAATATTTCTAGCAAGCACTAGCCAACAATTCCTTTTAAGCATTCTGAGACTTCAAGAGTGTTTACAGTTCACATAGAAGCATGTCATGTGGGCCTTGGAGGAGCATTCAGGCAGAAAGATGCTCAGAGAAATGACAGGATATTAGCATATGGAAACAGAACACTGCACACACCAGAAAGGAACTTTCTGACTTTAAAAAAGGACTGTCTTGTGGTATTTTGTGCTCTGAATACATCTATGGATGTAATGTATTTTCAAATCTTTATTTGTTATTGTGCACTGAAATGGCTGAAAAATAGGAGATCTTGCAAAGCAGACTTTGATTATACAGAAATGTATTTTCATGAAGGAAAAAAAGTAGAACTACAAAGTCATATATAAAACATACTGTCAAGAAAACCTCTTTAAATCTTCCTCTTTTAAATAGATTGTCTACCTCAACAATTAAGCTCCAATTATTTGAACAGCTAACAAGCAAGTGATGGAGCTTTGAATATGAGGTTTCTTTACTTTCTACAGGGCATAATTACCAATTTTGAGTTTTGACTAGATTAAGAAAAGATGACATTTTCCATTGCTCATTTTGAGAACTGTATAATACATGAATTAAAAAAAAATCAGCATATTCATAGGAGGAAGTTGAAAGTGTTTTGAACTTAAATAACATTAAAATCATATATTTTCTTGATCATTTGGAGTACCTAGGATTATTGCAACATCACATCAAATAGTTGGTTGATTTGGGTTCAATAAGGATGGCCTTATCAGCCATAGGTGACACAAATATTCTATGCTACTCGGCTATGAAGCAGAACCAAATAGTAGCCATTAGTGAAATATATCCTAGTGAATATTCTAGTGAAGGCAGAAATTGCCATCTTGACAAAGATCAACAAGAAGAAATTGTATATTATAACGCCTCCAGATTATTGGCTAATTAAAAAAAACCTCTTTAAAGATAAATCTGCTTTGTAACAACAAGTTCATACATAGTGATCATCTTTTAAAAGTCAACATCTGCCAACAGTTGCCACACAGTGGTATAGTATCTGAGGTACTACATATATATATACCTCTGTGTGATAATGGTAGGTAAATGCTATTGGCTTAATGGCAATCAGTAATGTAGAGAAGTGTGCAATATGGCAGTGTCACCACTTAGGGGTTCATACAAACATTTACTTTAGTATCCATCTAGTTTTGCTTTGCGTTGTGAGGTAGAATGATCCCAAACCTCAAGAAGAGAATGTATTTCCAAAACAATGCATTTATCCTGGATTTTTTTTAAATTTGTCTTATTAATTTATTAATTATTATTTTTATTGAAGTGCTTATTGTCCTCAGTGCTTACTGTCCTATTATTGGGGTTTTATTGTGCTTGGCACTGTATAGACATACAGTGAGATACTTAATACCTGAAAGAGCTTACCATCTAAACAGAAAAGACAGTTAATAAGTTCTCAGTTCTTATTGAACCTCTCAGCAAATTTGAAGTTTGTAAAGAAACTTCTAAACCAGGTGAATTTGGGGTCATTTGGGTTTGGTTTTATTTCTGAAAACCTTTCATACAGCTATAATGTTAAAAGCCCCTGTTTTATAGGGGTGTCTATCAACTGGCACCCTAATATCACATATTAAATCGAATACACATTTTTTCTTTAGTGACACAATTTCCTCAAACATTCCATTTTAATCAAAATAATGTCTTGACCACATATTTGAGAGGGAAAGACGGAGAGAAAATTTGTAAGTGAAATTTTTATGATGAGTTTTTGTTTTCCTGAAACCAGCACCTTATGATGAACAAGATGCAGTGTTGTTCACAGAGCTGGTCCGCTTCTGACAAGGTAGCAGATTATAAAACAGAACATAGATCAGATTCACAAGAGTAAACACAACCACTGCAGGGCAACCTCAATAGGAAATTACAGGATAGAAAGCAATTCTATGATCATGAACAGATACAAGTGATTTTTAAATGTTCATGACCTGGTGAAAAATACCTTCTCTCTCAGACACAAATGCAGCAGAGAGCATTACTGCAAAATTAGCACCAATCTTCACTGGACCATTCAGTGTCACCAAGTATTCATCAGATGTGAATTACACTCTGTACAAATTGCCTGAAGGAACAGATACAGGGATTTTCATGTTCTAAACGTGCATTCCTATTAGTATCAAAACAGTCCATTGGAGGATACCTCAATCCCTGAAGACTTGCAGTGAAGAAAAATGTTACAATACTCAACCATTATTCCAAAGCACTGTTTTAAAGAAAGAAAGATAATATACTGTAGGCTTGACTCACTATTCCCTTACACTCCATTAAAATCGCCCTTATGATGAGCCACACCTCATTATGCTAACAACCAAATTGCTTGGCTCCCAAGGGTAGACTTACAGTCAGGGTGGATTGTACTTATACTCAAAACAACCAAGAATAATCAAGATAAGTCACTCCGTTTGACAATGTGTGACCACTTTTGCATAACTAATGTGGTTCTGACAGAAAAAGAAATGCTCCAGATTAAGAAAAAAGAATAAATCTTCCTAATATTGATTGGGTGTGGAGAAGCAAATGGTGTGTTGGCATTTTTATAAAACCTAAACACGTGTTATAAAAATACATGTTTTCTGGACAAAAAGTTTATTTTCTCAGATACTCAAAAGGATCTCAAAACCTTGGATGTTATAATGTATACATTACTGTTAGAATATAGATATTCAGACCTGCCTGTAAAACCTATACTTTAAGAAGGTAGGTGTATTTGTATCACTTAGCTAGTTACAGAGATATAAAAACAAAGAATTAAAATCACAGTCCGGCTGTGTACGGGCCTTCTCTCACTAGGATAGTCTGAGGCCTTGTTCTTAGGCTAAGGCCTTTGGCTAAGCAGTGGGGCAGCCATAAGCTGGGAAGCATAAGGTCACATCCTCACATCCCAAACCAGTCACATTGAAATAAGGTGGAATTGGGCTGTTAGGAAAACGATCCTGTCCTGATAATGCCCATCACCACCAGATAAAGAAATGGATCTTAACATGGTTAAAGAAAACTTTGTTTGATAGCATCCTGTCTGGCAAGAAATCACTTATCAATGGTTGTGGTTGTGAAACCCTCATTTCAGTATTGTTTTATCTTTATGGCCCTCACTTTTCTATTGTTAACTGTCTGGTTCTCTAATTGTTTCTGTCTGCTGTATAATACAGTTTTCTAGGTGTAAGTAAATTAGGGTATTGGGATATAATTGTTTGGAGAATTATGTTACAATATGTTAGGATTGGTTAGTTAAATTTCAGTAAAATGATTGGTTAAGGCAGTGGTCTCCAAACTTTTTTGATCACACACCCCTATCAGTAAAAAAATTTTGAGCACGCACCTCCGGACGCCTTTTTTTTTTCTCCAGCGGCGCTCCTCCTGCTGTGCCCCCCAATGGCTCATCTTGTGCACCCCCTGGGGTGCACGCACCCCACTTTGGAGACCACTGGGTTAAGGTATAGCTGAGTATATTACTATATAAACTGGGTTCAAACAGGAAGTTGGAGGAAGGGAAATTGAAATCATGTTTGCTAAGGGGGGGAACGGGAACAGGGAATGGGAAAAAGGGACACAGGCAAGGCTCTGCGGCATCAGAGATGGAAAGGGGGACATGGGGTACACACTCTGCGGCATGAAAGGTGGGAAGGGAATACTGGGGAACAGACTCCATCGGCATATAGAGATAAGCCCAACTGATGTGAAGGGCTTTGAAATATGCTTGCTTGGAAACTAACCCCAATAAACATCGCATTGTCTGCACTTCGGAATTCTGGTCTTTTGCTGCTTGCTGTCTGTGTGACAAGAACCAGGGAAGTGGGAAAGCTGAGGGAAAGCCCTCTAACAATTACTTCACTGAACAAGGTACAGCAGCATACTATTTACATTGCCCATTTTTTTTTAATTTGGGTAAGATATATCTACTAATGGTAACTCTGTCACTTAAAGAGTCAGATCCTCAACTGGTGTACATTGCTATAGCTTTATTGAACTCAATGGAGTTGCATCAATTTACATCAGCTGAGGACATGGTGCACAGCATTTTATATCTTCAGAGCAATAGTATTATGTTCAAGATGTTTGCAATGAAACCCAAAGCCATGTAAAGTTATCATGGTATTGGGTTTCACTGGAGACTCGAAACTGAAACCAAGTTCATCAAAAGGTTTGTGAAGGTTCATGGGCATGGAGACTGGATTTGAATTAATACTGGGGCCAACTGATAGATTTGCACTGAAATCATACAAAATTCATATCATTTCACATGGTTTAGATGTGGAAGTAGTGCAAAAACTTCAGGTTCATCTTAGTTTCACATTTACACTTTGCGTTCGTTCGTTTCCAAAACACATACGATGAAATCCTAACACCTTTAAAGACCATGATAAAACTCTCATTGACCTTAGTGGAGCCAGGATTTCACCTGCTGTGATTTCTGGTGGGTGTGGAATGGGGGGTACTCAAGTGCAGCAAAACTTAAAAAAGCAAAAAATATTCACACAAACCACAAAATTTCACACAAGCTTTAATATTTACTCAGACAGGAGTAAGGAGGGAGAAATATTGTTCTCTTTAATCTCTGAAAATAGGACAAGAAGCACAATGGTCTTAAATTGCAGCAAATGAGGTTTAGGTTGGACATTCTGTAAAATTTCTTGTCGGGGTAGTTAAGCCCTGGAATAAATTTCTTAGGGAGGTTGTGGAATCTCTATCCTTGGAGATTTTTAAGATCATGGTAGACAAACACCTGTCAGGGATGATTTAGGTAATACTTAGTCCTTCCTTGAGTGCAAAGGATTGGACTAGATGACCTCTTGAGGTCCCTTCCATTTCTACACTTCTATGATTACATGATTTCTTGCTTGAGTGATAACAGCTAATTTAGGCTCCATCATTTTGTATGTACAGTTAGGATTATGTGCATTACTTTACACTTGTCAACACTGAATTACATTTGCCATTTTGTTGCCCAGCCACCCAGTTTAGTGAGATCCCTTTACATCCAACTATCTTGAATAATTTTGTATTATCTGCAAATGTTGCCACCTCACTGCTCATTCCCTTTTCCGGGTTATTTATTAATATATTGAACATCACAAGTCCCAGTAGAGATCCTTAGGTGACCCAACTATTTATGTGCTTTTCTCCATTGTGAAAACTAACCATTTATTCCTACCCTTTGTTTCCTATCTTTTAACCCATTACTTATCCATTAGAGGACCTTCCGTCTTATCCCATGACTGCTTATTTTGCTTAGATTTTCTGAAAGACCAAGTACACTGTATTGAGTGGATCACACTTGGCCACAGGCTTGTTGATGTCTTAAAATAATTCAAATAGATTGCTGAGGAAGCTTACAAAATCCATATTGATTCTTCCCCAACATATCATGTTTTTCTATGTGTCTGATACGTCTGTTCTTTATTATAGTTTCAACCAATTGGCTTGGTACTGACATTAGACTGAACTTGGCCTGTAATTGCCAGGATCACCGCTGAAGTCTTTTTAAAAAATCACCCTCATGTTAGCTGTCTGTCACTCATCTGATACAGAGGCTAATTTAAGCAACAGGTTACACATCTAGTAGTTCTGCAATTTCATATTTGAGTTCCTTCAGAACTCTTCAGTGAATACGATCTGCTCCTGGTGACTTATTACTGTTTAATGTATCAATTTGTTCCAAAACGTCTCTATTGACACCTTAATCTGAGACAGTTACTCAAATTTGCCCCCTAAAACGAATGGCTCGGCTAGGAGGATCTCCCAAACTCCTCTGCAGTGGAGATGGATGCAAGGATTCATTTAACTGCTTTGCAATGGCCTTAGAGTGACTAGGTGGGTGAGGCAATATCTTTTATTGGCCTTGTGACACCCTGACACCCCAATATTCACCACTGTCATATAATTAGGATATGTTTTGTACAAAGTGTCTTGTGAGCTTTGGGTAAGCAGCCTGTCAGGTACAACAGTAAAAAGGCCAAACAATGTTAATGGCTGACTGAGGAAATGTACACAAACACAAGGATTACCCCCAAGGAAATGTGTACAATAGAAACCTCTCAGAGACAGCACTACACAATGTTTGACCCATGTCACAGCAAAAGAGCTTTCCAGCAAGTGGGAAGAAGATATAAAAGGGGGACAATGACATCATGAGGGGCCCTTTCTCCCTGCAACAACACACCTGGAAACACCTGAGGGGCAAGCACTGAACTGTGGGAAGTGATTGTCCCAGGCTAGAAGGATCATTAACCTGTGTATGAAAACCTGGGAAAGCCAAGGCAACTTGTGCCTTAAGGATCGGCAAGCCTGTTTATCACTCAGGGTGATAATTTGCTAATTTATATTCTACCTATGTAATGTGTTAAGCTCAGTTTGCGGTTTTTGTTTATTTACTAAGGCAGGCCTGCACAACTCGTAAAGCGGCGAGGGCCATATTACCACAAAGAAAACAGCTGAGGGCTGAAACCCCCCCGGCCCCGTGGAAACAACCCCTCCTTCCCCAGCGCTGGAGTATGGAAGCCTGTAGCGGGGAAAAGAAACAGCGTGCATAGGGTGATCAGATCACAGCAGTAAAATAGGACCCGCCCCCTACCCACTTTGCCCCACTATCACACCCCTCTGCACCCCCTAGGGGTCACTATATTACTGCACACAACAGTTAATCGATGGAGTTGTAGATACATCTCTGCATTATGCATTTTTGTATAACTTTTATATGACTTTGTATTGAACCTTGGTAATATGTTATAGCGGGCCCCTAAGGTAGTATAATTAAGGTAAAAGAAAAATGTCTTTTTGCTAGAAGTAGAATAAGATCTTCCCCGCACTTTGTATTCAATTGCCCTGTTGAATGAATGAGGTGTGAATGAGGAAGGCGTGGAAGGCAGGAACCTTCAAACAGCTGGAACCCTTGCCTTCTCACCCCCTGCGGGCCGCACAGTGAGCCCACGTGGGCCGCATGTGGCCCCCGGGCCGCATGTTGTGCAGTCCTGTACTAAGGTAATCTGCTTTGATATATTTGATATCACTTGTAGTTAATAAAATTGGTTTTCTTTTCTCTAAAACCAGTTTGTGGAATTTCATAACTAAGGGGCAAAAAGCTGTTCATATCTTCCTCCACATTGAGGGAGGGGATGGATTTAATGAGCTTATGCTGTATAGTTCTCTGTGCAGCGCAAGATGATGCAATATTGGGTTTACACTCCAGAGGGCGTATGCACATGAGTACTGGGCAACTCTCTAGCTGAAGCCTTCCCACGAAGAGCTGATTTCAGTGTCTGTGTCTTTCTGCTGCTGGGTGTGTCCCTACCTGTGTGTGTTCTGGAGAAGGCTTGAGGACCTGGCTCAGCAGGACAGTGTAAGGGAGCCCAGGCTGGTGGAACAGGTGAGCTCAGTAGTACCCGAGCACATCGGGTGGCATCCCGGAGGCTAACCCGTCACAGGCCCAACTTCTGTTGCTGAGAGAGAGACAAGCAGATATCACAATGGCCTTGTTTTTCTTGAGCTTCTTTAGCACCTAGATTGTCCAATGGCCCCACTGACTATTTGATAACCCTCCTGCTTCTGATGTACTTAAAAAAATGCTGTTAGTTTTTGCATTTTACATTATCGTTCAACCACTGTTTATGGCTGACATTTTCAAAGGAGCCTAGATGAGTTGTGCATCCAAATCTCTGACTTTCAATGGAAGTTGGACAACTTGTCCCCATTTATGGCTTTGCAAATTTTCCCCTGTGTATATAAACTACGAATTAGACATAAATTATTTGCCCCAATCCGTACACAATTATTTATTATGGTTATTACACTTGAGATTGACTGAAAAGAAGCAAGACTAGTGAAACTCCACTGATATGAATAAGTGAAATGCAAGCCTGAATTTAAAGGAAGACATATGGGTGGCAACACTATATGTGATGACAAGGAGCAAGATCAATACAAGAACAAATTTGCTCTTTATCTTAACTAATTGTACTTTTATAAGATACTTGGCATAAGTGACTATGTTTATTTATAAACAGCAGAAAAACACCCACTGTATTGATTCACAGCAGTGATTGATTGACATGGTATGAGTGTAGTGTATTTACTGTATCCATGAAATGATTTAAAATGTACTGAAAGAAAATTAATGTAGTACGAGGGTTATGAGTCTAGTAAGTAGCCAGTTTAATGACAAAATATGCTTGGTGCTCTGTGCCTTAGCGTTTGGGGGTTCAGTTTGCTTGTTAAAAGATATATGCATTATGCAGCAAGTTTTCATTATTTACCAATAAAAGTCTCACTTATAAAGGACTGAATGTTGCCTGTTCTGAACCACAAACCAATGTAATTTTGGGTAGGGAATAGGGGAATTCCACAATGGAAGACAAAGAAGAAAACATTTCTCTGGATGGCTCTTTTATTTGTTTAAAAGGCAGTTTGAACTGCTCAGTGGTTTAGAGCTACCCCTCTGATACTAGAATATTCTCAGCAGTCCTAGCTAGCTAGATTAGACATCAGAGCTCAGGTCAGGTGATGTTTATCATATATTCGCCTCCATACACATGGCACATATAAAAGATAAGCTAGAGCAAGAGACTGGGCCAGATCATAGGAGTTATATCTGTTTACATCAATGTAAATGTACCCAGTCTGTTTTAAAAATGCCTTTTGTTTTCTCTCTCTAAGTGTTATATGCAGAAATCTAAAACTACTGGTAAAACAATACCTGAATACATATTTGCACCTGTTCACATCTTATGGCTTACTGGCAATGTTCCTTCTTAGAGATCTCATCCAAAGCTTGTTGAAGTCAACAGCAGTCCCTCAAATGACTTCAGTAAGCACTGGATCAGGTCTTTTACCTGAAAGAGAAGGAGATTCCTATGTTCAGCTCTAGCCTTGTAATTTTGTTCCTCTTCTATATTGTTACATTTGCCCCTTTCCTTAAACAACTGTTATATGTTTATCTAAGTATGAATTATTATCCCAGCCTTCACAATATAGAAAACATTGTTTTCAATTTGAGCATTATCATGGGTAATCTCATGAGCAGTGTAGGACAACCCTGGGGTAAAGGACAGACTCAGCACCCAATAGCCAGTGATAGAAGGTTCTAAGGGCTGATCTAAAGCCAAATGACATGAACAGGAGTTCTTTGCATTGAGTTCAGTGGGCTGTGGCTGAGAACCTAGTCAGCTAAGTGGCTGCACTAGGATTCAAGTTACATAATTATGCTGGTAAAGGGAAACTGATAGAAGACTAAATGCTGTTTTATGGGTATGCTGGGAGCTTCTTCTTCACCAAGTGCACCTTCAGAGTAGCCAGGCAAAATGCTGCCATCGTGCTCTATTGAACCTTAGCTAGGGGTTTGTTTAACATGCCCAGTAGCACTTCACAGCTCAAGGGGGCCTGACCAAGCACCATATTTGCTTCCAGTTGCAGCCTTCTAACCCGTGCTAACCCTAGAACTGGGTAGCAGTCACAGATGATGCACACTGCTCTTATATGCCATAGCACAAGGAGTTTTACTGAGTTCACTGCACAGAGGCCACTCTCTTCCTAAGCCATCCTACTCTGTGCAGGCAGAATCAGAATCACAGGATTAGAAGGGACACCAAGGGTCATCTAGTCTAAGCACCTGCCAACTCAGTGAGCTCATCATGACAGCTCAGTTCCTCCACTTAAATTGGCTCTGAGAGGAAAATCCAAAATTTAGCCCAAAGTTTGTTGGGTCTGGAATCTGGAATTCAAAGTGAGGGCATGATTCTCAGCGCAAGTTTAGCTTTTAGTCAGTTTTGCAAAAAAGAGTGGGGGAATAAAGAAAGAAAATGAGTGAAAAATAACCATCAGCAATGCTCTGTACTTGGCAATAAAGAGATGTGTATGTATTGTGGTAGATGAAAAAGATAAATGTCAAAAGGCAAATCTTATTTTTTTTACACTCTGTTATTCATTCTTGGTACCCACTCACTACAGTTAGCAGCGTTCCCACAGATTAACGTTCATACTCACAAGACAGAGGGCTGGGGCAATGGAAGAAAACCTAAAGGGAAATATGCTGCTCAAAATGGACTGAGTGGTAAATGATCACTTTTCCATTGAATGTTTTGTCCTTTTTCTTTGGTATTTTCTTTGTTTTGAAGGCAGTGGAAGGGTGGATACACGTTTTGAATGAGGCTGATTGAATTGCTACCACCTTTACGATTAGATGTTCTTTCATTTTTGTAGAGCTCATCCCAAAATCTACGAGCCATCCAAAGGTGAATTTTCACACTTGAATGTTTAAAGCTGAACACCTAATATAACCTGATTTTCTGAGATGTTGGTGCCAATAGGAGTTGTGGATGATGTGAAAAATCAGGAAAACTATACAGAAACTTGAATATGTATTTAAGTGCCCACCTTTTGTTCCCAGGTTTGAGGACTTGGAACCTCAAACCAAGAGAGTGGCTGAGTGGGGAACTGAAACCTGCTATAGTGGAGACATGTTGATATTGATACTGAGCCAGAATTTAAATTCTGGTTCCAGTGAAGTATCAGGGAGTTTTGTCATTGACTTCAGAGGGGCAGGATTTCACTCCTCATATATAAAAAGCTAAGAGGGAAATGTTTGTGGGTGGAAGGGAAGAGGAGATAGGCTTTACGAAATGTGTCATGTATGTAAAATTGAAACAACAGGAAAATACAGTTTTGTATATTATCTTTAACACTACACATGTATAAAAGAAAAACTGCTAAATGCATGCATTAACATTGACATTGGAAGTCATTGCAACAGTTCAGGAAAACCATTCCTTAAAGTATGACCATGGTAATAAAAGTGACTGTGTCAACTTAGCATTTGTCCCCAGCAGATCTGCTTGCTCTCTCTCTCTCTGTTCATAGTCATATCAAAATATGTTTTTATTACTTTTTACTCATAGTACCACTGCAGAGCCAATATATGAGAGTGAGCTGCAGTCTTTTCCATATCATGCAACAGCAACAACATTAAGTAAATCCTAATTTTTGGAATCTTTAATACAGTGCTCTAGAAAGAACCCAACTTGACTTTCAGATCCCAGGTTGACTTGGCAAGGATTACTGATAGAAATTGTTGTTGGCGTCCGTTCATCTCGAGAGACGATGGATATGTGCCCATGGGGAATGTTTAGTTGATGGTTGTGCAGTGTCTGTTGTGGCTGTAGAGCCCCACACGAGAGTGGCAGTCTCGACTGCATTTGCTGCATTTGAAGGCGGTATCAGCTGTGGGTTGGAGCCGCTGCTTCCTTTTTCGTTGAACCCGCTTTTCCTCGGCAAGCTGCCGCAGCTTGTCTTCGCCAGTTTTCAATCCAGTGGTCAGAGTGTGTCTCCATCTGCATCTATCCTGGGCGAGCTCTTCCCAGCTGTTGATGTCGATTTGAACAGTCTTCAGGTCCCTCTTACAGACATCCTTGAAGCGAAGGTGGGGCCGTCCTGTAGCTCTGTTTCCGGAAGCAAGTTCGGCATACAACAGGTCTTTGGGTATCCATCCATTTTCCATGCGACTTAGATGGCCAAGCCATCTGAGGCGGCGTTGACGGAAGAGAGTGAACATGCTGGAGATCTTGGCACATTCCAGCACCTCGTTGTTCATCATTCGATCACTCCAAGTGATCCCGAGTATGCGACAGAGGCAACGCATGTGGAAGGCGTTCAGTCTCTTTTCTTGCGAAGCATAGAGGGTCCAAGTTTCGCTGGCATAGAGAAGAGTGTTTAGCACACATGCGTGGTACACAGCAACCTTTGACTTGATAGTCAGCATGTTGTTGTTCCATACTCTCTGTGACAAACTGGCCAAAATTGTGAAGGCCTTGCTGATTCTACGGTTGATCTCAGGGTCCAGTGAGAGGTTGTCCGTGATGGTAGATCCAAGGTAGGTGAACTGACTGACCACCTCTAGCACATAGTCATTGATGGCAATGCTTGGATGTTCTGCATCCTGGGCCATAACTTTGGTCTTCTGAAGACTGATTGTCAACCCGAACTCTTCGCAAGCTCTGGAAAAGCGGTCAATCAGACGCTGGAGATCGGTTTCTGTGTGGGTGGCCAGGGCAGCATCATCTGCAAACAGCATGTCTCTGATTGTTGCCTCCCGTACCTTGCTCTTGGCCTTTAGTCGAGCCAGATTGAAAAGTCTCCCGTCAGACCGGGTGTGGAGATAGACTCCTTCTGTGGAATTTCCAAAGGCACGTTTCGGCAACGCTGCGAAGAAGATGCTGAAGAGTGTGGGAGCAAGAACGCAGCCTTGTTTTACTCCACTGTGGATGTCGAAGGCATCGGAGGACGAGCCATCATACAGTACTGTGCCTTTCATGTTGTCATTAAAAGACTGGATCATGCTCAGCAGCTTCTGTGGGCAGTCAATCTTTGCCAAGATCTTGAACAGCCCATCTCTGTTCACAAGGTCGAAAGCTTTGGTCAGGTCTATGAAGGCAAGGAGTAGCGGCTTGTGCTGTTCTCTGCATTTCTCTTGCAGCTAGAAATAACTGCTAGAAATAACCTTTTTACTTGTCAACTGAGCAAAATTGATAGGACCATCACAGAAGTACTATGAACATGAATTGTCCAACGGTGCATTTTTAGAGTCACTTTTCAGAGTAGAACCACCTCTTTGGAGGAATAGAGTTCACATTATTATTCTTATTTATGATGGAGCACCCACAGGTGTGCTAAGGAGTTCACAGAAAACATGTGAGAGAATTTCCTGCCCTAGTTAATACATAAGCTTGCAGAGCCATGAGCGTGAAGAAGTCATCATGCTAGCAACATGCGAACCAGGAAGTAGCAAGATGCCAATGAGTCAAAGTGCATCCCTCCTACAACTTCTCCACAAACATATTCCTTTCTAACTCTCCACCACACTCAATTATTGTAACAATCGCCAGAAGTGTTCATTCATATCAAGCCATATTATTTACTCCCTATTATGAATGTGACATTAAATGACTGTTCTAAAAATACAGAGAAACAGATTACTTTCCAAAGTGTAAGCATTGCCCCATCACTCTATGAATAGAAATGAGCATTGATACAAGATGGCCAATGATTTACAGCAGATATTCTAAATGTTATGGACAAAGTTTCATTTTTGATAATGTACTGGAGAAAGATAAAATGATTCAAAAATACTGTACTGACTGAATTTATCATTCATATTGTCAGCCCATCGTGTTTAGTCGAACAATTCATAGGCTGATTATGTGCAAAGTGAATGAATCATATGGCTAAATATTTTCTAGTGACTTTATGAATGATAGAAATAATCAGTAAAGTACCTGAACAAAGTTAGTCTCTGAGGCCATGTCTACACTACCACTTATGTCGGCAAAACTTATATCACACAGGGGTGTGAAAAAAACACACCCCTGAGTGACATAAGTTTCTCCAGCATAAGTAGTAGAATGCACAGTGCTATTGAGCACAGTGGGAGAGCTTCTCCTGCCGACACAGCTACTGCCGCTAGTGTAGGTGGTTTAATTATGTTGACGGGAGATCTCTTTCCCAACGGCATAGAGCGGCTACCTGAGAGATCTTACTGTGGCCCAGCTGCATCAGTACAGCTGTGCTGCTGTAAGGTGTCTAGTGTATACATAGCCTAAGTGTTACTGTTAATTCCCCAACTCTCTTGGTAACTTCAGACCAAAGAAACAACAATGAAATAAAAGGTCTATAAACTCAGAAGTAGATAAACAGGGCCTGATTCTCGGCTCACAGTGTAAACCAGGAATTACCATATTTAAGTTAATGGAACAGTGTCAGAGTCCATAGGATTTATAGCAACACCATTATCACAGTTACATCATTACATAGAGGCATGGATTCGTATTCTCAAGGGCTTTTGGAACCCCATGTTACCTGTGCATCCAGAGGTGGATCTAATCTACTCTACTCCATGCACTGAGCTACAATGTCCAGTGTCCATACCTTATAGACAAAGCCTGATATTGATAGTTCTCTTGGATATAAGGGTGCGTCTAAACATATAGTATATAAAGTATCATATCTGAAGTAGAACATTTTCATACAGTATTTCATCACAGATCCAAGATGATCAGGCCCAAATTAACTAATATGCACTCAGTGCCCTTCCACAGGGCCCCCCATCCCGGGGAGGAGGGGGACTCTGACAACCTGGAAAATGAAAACAAAAAAAACCTGAGTAGCACAGTGAATCCATCCTCCAGGTCTCGATGTCACTCAATCAAATTTGGCCCAGCCATCTCTCTGTCATGATGGAGGAGTGGCCAGGTCAAACCTCAGTGGCTCTGAGATCCTACGTGCCAGGTCATAATACCACTTACTCGGGTTTGTCCTGGCTGCCCCTCCATCATGATGGAGGGGTGGCCAGGCCAGACCGAAGCAGCACAGGGTTATGTGAATGCAGGGTAGGCAATGGAAGACAGTGGGGATGGGAGGAAGGGTCCAGGAGGAGCTGCTGATTAGGTAGAGAAGGGGGGCACAAGTGAATGGCCAGTAAGGTCCCAGGGATGGCAGATGAGGGACTGGGGTGAGTTGTTGGCGGGCTGTGGGGAATGTTGTAGAGCTGTAGGGTAACGGGTTGGGGTCAGGGATGTGGGCTTCCCCTGTGGAGCTGAGGTGAGATGGGTGTATGTTGGGGTTGCTGAAATGTGTAGGGGGGGTGTCAGGATAAGTGGGAGATGGTGGAGGGTTGTTGAGGTATATGTAGGTGGAAGGGGCATATGGAGGACTATGTGATGGGATGAAGTATATGTGGGATGGAATAGGAGGGACAGTTGGTAGGTCTATGTGGGGGGGAGGATATGTAGAAAGGCGTAGGGGGAGCAAAGCCCATAGTGCATGGGAGTCTCAATTTTTTTTTAATCTGGGCCTGCAGATGATGTATAGTATGATTCTCTCCCTGAAGGCACTACAATGACCCCCCCTCCAAGTGCTGCTGCAGCTGTAAAACTGAAAGAACAAACAAGACAAGACAAGAGAAGCCAAAGTAAAAACAAACAGAGCCTATGAATTGCAAGATTACCTGTAACCTTCACATTGCATGGTGCAAATGCCCTAGACTTTCCAAACATCCTTAGCACCTAGCTAGATGAGAAACAGAAGTAGTATACAGGCAGAGATAGGTGAAATTACAAAAAAAAATGGTGTTTCAACCAGCTCTCTATGTATTTTTCTGGAAGTATGCAAAGTAACTGAAATAAAAAATAACAGATGATGTTTTACCCTCATCCTCATGTTTTGCTCTGTACACAACAAACATAACATGAAGAAACCACATGGGCAAAGATGGGTACCAAATAACCATGTTTACCAAATATACTGTACAAACATGCCAGGTCTACTTCTATAGACATGGCTGCTCTGGCTGGTTCCAGGGAGCTTTTAAAACTTAGTACATGATGAGCACTCCTAGAGGGTTCACCAACTTTTAAAAAGGATATTACCCTAGTCCTGTACACTATATATACATAATGAACCCTGGCTTGAGCTAATCTGGCAAACACCAGCAAAAATGTTGGTTATGTGATAGTGGACAGCTCCTACTAAAGGGATAACAAAATTGTACTTCTCGTGAATAAAGTGGTCAGTCAAGAGGGAGAGTGATGTTGGAGATGACCATAAAAAGGGTTTCACGGAAAGCACAAATAAAATAGTCACATAGTTCTGTGATTTAGTAACTGTCCAAAAAGTGCGTCTCCCTCTGCTCCATAACTAGATTCTGTGAATCCTGCATAGGGAGCACTTGTAGGACCTTAGCTTGAGGCAAGTGAGGCTGAAATCTAGACTCTGGCCTGGTCAAGACAAGTTTAATGGCTGGATCCCTCTTTTCAAGGTTTCTTTTAATTCCATTTGCCATATTTCTTCCTAACTACTAAATTAAGCATTTTTTTTAAACAGGCTTATATAACTAAGTATTTACCACACTTGGTGCCCAAGGAACCATGCTTTCTTTACTTCTATTACGTCAACCCAAACCTTAAACAAGATAATGCTGGTATTTTAAGAGTCACTAAAAGTTTAACACAATATACTCTTCTTTCTCATGATCTCATTCTTTGTGGTCACTTGCTTTGGGCCTATCACTCATGCTAACATCCACATTCTATTTAAAACCACAGTTCTCCCAGGTTCAATTTAGGCCTATATGTGACACTCTGTACTCCATGTTCACCATTTTTATAAGGTTATATATTTTGTACAATGTATGCCCTGTGAGGCATCATTTGAAAACTCATAATCTGCTAAATATTATTATCCTGTTGAAATGCGTGCAATAACACTGCATGTACAATTATGAGATTTTGCTATATGATTGTTCCTGAAATGTGGTGTAGCTCTGGGCAATGCCCACAAACCAATTTATCAGAGACAAAGACACACTAGCTTACTAGCAAGGTGTTAAGGGGCCATTACCTACTTAACTGTCCATTCACCAGCAAAGGGGAAGGTATAAACGAGAAATTTACATTGCATTGCAGGAATGTTTCAAACCTCATGTCCACAAAGGACTGCGTGTCACCATGACACTGCAAGGATGTTTCTAGCACAAGAAACTGAGTTATAAAGCGGGGAGGAAAACACTTGACTTCACCTCACCCTCTCCCATATCTCTGCTCATGACATCAGTGAGCACATGAAAGACACTGAATTCGGGAAGGGGTACCTGGCTGAAAAGGAAATCTAGCCTGTGAACTGTTGAATCTTATGGGGAGAGAGACATTTTGCTTTTAAGTTCATTGAGGAATTAGCTTGCATTTTTATCTGTTTATTTCTTCTATAATCAATGCTGAATTGTATGCCTTATCACTTGTAATCACTTAAAGTCTATCTGTAGTTAATAAACGTGGGTTTTTTTGTTTTATCCAATCCAGTGTGTTTGGATATAGGTGGTGGAGAATGTCATACTATATTGTCTCTGAGTTCTTTCTGCTCCCTTCATTTCCCCTCCCCTCCTTGTGAGTAATGTGTCAGCCCAGAAGGCCTGCTGAACCCCTCTGTCCACACCCCTACTTGAAATCTACTGTCAGCTACAGACTGTATTCACTGAGGACTGCTTTAACTGTGTGTGAGGGCAGCCAGTACTAACTGAGATGTGTGTGGGGGGGGGGATGACAGGGGATGGATTAATTGTGTGGAAGAGGAAGCAGCTGGATTTAAAAGGTGAGGGGGCCCCTGGCATGAATTGGGTATGTGTGTTGGCAGCGTCATGAATTACAATACATGAGATGCTGCACATATTGACTTTGGGGGCAGTGTGGGCTGTGATCATCCTTCTCATTGGTGCCCCATTGATGGAGACTGCTTAAGACAATGTGCCACCCTAGGCAAAACTTCAGTATGTCACCTCCCTCCTCATAGGCCAAGGGCAGCAGATTTGACCTAGCTGCCCTCCAGAGGGGTATCAGGACCAAATCTGCTGTCCTAGACAGCTGCCTACTTTGCCTATGGTTAAAGTGACTCCTGCCCATTGAGGAGTCTGGGCAAAGAGCCCTTCCCTGGCTGGGCCCCCAAGTGACCAAACTATGGAACAAGAATATTTAGCTGCATGTCACACTATAACTGAGAGATTATAACCTGTGACAGCCATCACCACCCCCGACCACCATGCAAACAATTAACCGGATTGAAAAATTGGATTATTTGATTGACATCGTGAAAAACACCCATAAAAACAGGTTTTATACTCAAAAATCTTTATAATTTGTCAGGTGTGATGAGACAAGCAACAAAATATACATATCCCACCTTTAGGTCATCTGTCACGCATCTCTGTGGCTTGTGTCACACATTGGCAACTTTGACGGTTAAGAGATATGTCATTGTAACCCATTGACACTCTCTGCATGTCCCCCTCTGTGCCAATCTGCACGGGATGTGACTCAGGCATATCCACCCTCCCGACAATGCACAGAGCCTGGCTCTTTAACTCAAGCTGTACAGACTCATTATTTTAGCTCTGGAGCCCAGATGAGCCCCCACTTATGTGATGACTGCCACCTTGGTTAGCTCACAAGGGATTGAACTGGGGACTCTCCAGAACTAAAAACGTGAGTGTGTATCTCTTGATAATCTCTGAACAAAATGAATATTCATCTTAAATATGCCACTTACCTCTTGATTGCACTTCCCACTGCCAAATAACAAAACCAAAGATCACTCAGTCATAAAATATTTGTTGCAATCACAATTTTAAGAATCAGAGGGGTAGCCGTGTTAGTCTGGATCTGTAGAAGTGACAAAGGGTCCTGTGGCACCTTATAGACTAACAGAGGTATTGCAGCATAAGCTTTCGTGGGTGAATACCCACTTCGTCGGATGCAAGCACACTGCTTGCATCCGATGAAGTGGGTATTCACCCACGAAAGCTTATGCTCCAATACCTCTGTTAGTCTATAAGGTGCCACAGGATCCTTTGTCGCTTCTACAATTTTAAGAAGCATTGAACGAACGAGAACATTCCACGCCACTCTCTTCATTGCTCCTGACCATCCTTTGGCTCACGACAAATCCTACAAGTAAGCAACATAATATTTCCTGAATAAAAACATATGTAAATAATAATTATAGTTCCCTCTTGAATGCTGGCTACATCTGCCATGCAGTGCCCCTGAAATCTTTCAAAAATATAGTCACTAAATTTGTCTTCGGTGTTTTGTTAAACAAATAAAGCAATGCCCCCTTTTAACTAATTTCCCACTATAGTTATCACCAGATGGAAGGGAAAAATGTGACCCAGCCTACTTTTATGGAAGTTTCAAGAGATCTACTGCATGAACCAGAACTTTGCTTAACTGTAGCATTTTTGGCCTTTGTGATCAGTGGTGGATGGGATATAGATTGTCACTTTATCAAATTAAGTTTAATACCTAAGAATGATAGGTTACACAAGACTGGGAAAGGCAGATCACCTATATTTTCACTAAGATGGACCTGTTGAATGGAAGGTGGTGGAAGGTAGGGATGGGATGGCCCTCCACAGTTTTTAATATTCAGAAAGCCTCTATGGGCTACTTAGAGCCAAAGCCCTGATCCAGCAAGGTACTTAAGTACACACCTAACTTTAAGCATGTGAGTATTTCCACCAACTTCAAGTGCTTAAGATTAGGTACATGCATAAGTACCTTGCTGGTTGGGAGGCTGATGAATTCGTTTTTCTCCCTTCATCTGTTGGACATGATCAGCATCCTACAAATAAATAGTCACTTTTCTCTGGGAAAGCACTTCCCCTCGAAACTGAGGGAAAGTCAAGATCAGACCACTTCTAGTCTCTTCTCTTAAGGGTTCATTCTATTCCTGAGGCTAACTCTTAACCCTCATTAATCCTAGTTATGTGCATATTAGTAAGAAAACAGCCTGTTTTGTGTTCATTCATGTATTAGAACAACCACTATTTTGGAAGTAGAAAGGGAAGGGGTGTTCTGTTGATACAACTGGCAATTTTTTATCTACAGGTTTGTTACCAAGGCAATTTTCTCCTGTAATGTTAACAGTACTTTTTCAAATTTGTTTTAATTGAAAAAAAATGAGGTAAGAAACAGTGGGGTTACTTCAAAATCCCTCTTGTCCTGGTCTTTACTGTGCTTCTGTCAAAAGCAAGATAATAGCTAAATTGTGGCATCCCTTGTCAATATGTCCAACTTATGGGCTCCTGGTATGAATGCTTCACTTACACAGAGCCCGATGCACAGCTGTACCTGACTGTTATAAAAGTCAATAAAGAGTTTGTCTCCATGGCTCCAGCTCCATCTTTTAAGTAGCAACAAATTGTTACACAAACATCCGAATTTTTCAGAAATTCATAGCAATTTTCTGTGTGGTTGGTCTAATTGGTAGCAAATATAGCAGCTTATTTGTTGCCAAACACAAATGAAAATCTGGAGCTTCTTTGATCCCATGATTTGCAAAAGTTTAAAGTGCAGATACTCAATATTCAGGTCAGTTTGCATGTTAGTGTGACTGGCATATCAAAATCAAATCTTAATTAAAGCCTTAGAATAATTAAGTGGTGTCAAGAAGAAAAACAGGGAATAAGCAGAACAAGCTCTGCTGAGAAAATAAATAGAATAAAATAATTATTCAGTGTGTCTTGCACAACTGCACAATTACATTTTTTTAAAAAAATAGTGAAGAGCTAAGGTTTACAAGAGTAAGTCCCAACGTTTCCAAAATGAACACGAGCAAAGTTGGCATGATTCCAAAAACAGGGAAATATTTATTATTTAGTTGTGTCTTCCTCTTTTATAATTAATTCACAATTAGACATGTTGTAATTATAATTCAGATACTGGCAAAATACATTTGATGGTGTTAACCATTGATAGATTTGTAAACAAAAGCAGCTGGACTGGAATTTCTTCCAGGAAATATTTACATGCCAACAGTTTATCATACTGAAAGTCTGCAGATAAATCTACACATGGGCATTATGCTAATGACAAGAACAAATATGATTCATATTCTTGGTTGTAGCAGCTTTGTACTGCTCCAGCTAAGAATAAAACCTGGAAAGAAAAAAGCCTAGGGGGCAAGGCTAGGGTTTTTCATTTCCCTGCCTCCTTCAAACTTAGAACATTTGTTCCACTACACTGGAAAAAGATTATACAGGTTAGAAAAGAAAACACTCTTGTGTTTTCTAGTAAACAAGGGAGTGATGAGACAAAAGATGGAGGAGAAAAGTGTACAGAGGAGAAATACTGGTGAAAACGTCAGAATGTAGATTGCTCTTTAAATTTATCCAGGGCGCTGTAAATCTTAACTGCAGCCCGGTTAAGCACCACCTATATATATAGTTCTGTATTTACAGCGAGCAGCAGAGGGGCTGGCGTTCAGTCTGGGAGCCACTACACAGAACGAGACTCAGGGAAACCTTCAACAGGAAAACTTTACACAGCGGCACAAATGCAAACTGCAGTTTTTTGAAGGTGTCCCCTGGTACTAATGTTCTTGTTTGCCAGAGGCTCATTTGCCATGGCCAAGTGCTTGCTGATTCAAATAAACTCACCTCACCAACAATTTATGCAATTATTTAAATTGAACTTGGCCACTTTGGATTAGAAAGGAAATTACTTAAATTGATAAAAGAATAAACCTCTTCAAAATATAGTTTGCTGTTTCTGCCCCAAACTAAACGTAGAGGTTGATATAATGGCATTCTTTTTAATGACCACCTCTTAGAGAAATGTGCAGTACCTGTAAAAGGACTGAAATGCCTGTACAATTAAATGTAATATATAATTATGAAATATTAAATGGATTCATTGTCTAATTCTTATTCCAGGTGCAAACAGTAGTAGAAAGGGTTCAGCATGTGCTCCTTAGTTACAGCCTGTTGTCCCTCTCGGAATAAACTGAACACTTGACTCCAGCCCCCATCTAGAGCCTTAGCCACACTCACAGGATCTAGTAACCCCCATTCACCTTTGCACATGTTCCTTCCCCACTCAGGAAGCACATGGGAACCTGGGAACACGATTGCCTTTCATTAGGGAAAAGACAAACATCTAATTAAGTACAACCCACAAAATGTATGTGAAGAATGGCAGATTGCACAGGCTCTGTTATTCATTGGCCAGCTTATTGAACACCCATTCCCCCTCCCAAAAAAGTCTTGCTCAAAGCCCAAACCCACTAACCTAACCCGAACTCACAAATTTAATCCAAATCACAAACCTCATATGGGTTTTCTTTTAACTTTGTGGGGCTGACACTGCCAAGGTCATCAGTTCAAGTGTTCCACTTAACCACACTCTAGAAGTCCCAGGTCCAATCCCCACAGATGATTCAACCAGAGATATCATTACTAGGGCCCTACCAAATTCATGGCCGTGATAAACACATCACGGAGCATGAAATCTGGTCTTTTGTGTGATATACTATACAGATTTCATGGGGGAGACCAGCTTTTCTCAAATTGAAGGTCCCGAGCCAAAAGGGAGTTGCAGGGGGATCGCAAGGTTATTTTAGGCCAGCGGTTCCCAAATTTGGTTCGCAGCTTGTTCAGGGTAAGCTCCTGGCGGGCCATGAGACACTTTGTTTACCTGAGCGTCTGCAGGTACGGCTGCTTGCAGCTCCCAGTAGCTGCGGTTCACCGTTCCCAGCCAATGGGAGCTGCGGGAAGTGGTGGCCCGGCTTTGCGGTGGCCCGGGATTGTGGTATTGCCACCCTTACTGGAGAGGAGTAGCTTTTGGCCAGGTGCCCAGCTCTGAAAGAAGCACCCTGCCAGCAGCAGTGCAGAAGTAAGGGTGGCAATACCATCCCATGCCATCCTTACTTCAGCACTGCTGCGGGCGGTGGCTGTGCCTTCAGAGCTGGGCTCCCAGCCAGCAGCTGCCATTCTCCAGCTGCCCAGCTCTGACGGCAGTGTTGCCACCACCAGCAGCGCAGCGTAAGGGTAGCAGTACCACAACGCCTCCCCCCCACACACACACACAATAACCTTGTGACCCCGCACACAACTCCTTTTTGGGTCAAGACGTCTACAATTACAACACCATGAAATTTCAGATTTAAATAGCTGAAATCATGAAATTTATGATTTTTAAAATCCTATGAGCATGAAATTGACCAAAATGGACTGTGAATTTGGTAGAGCCCTAATCATTACATATGGTTATCTGTGAAACTGGGGACTTGAAACAGTGAGCCAGAATTTTGGCTGGTGTAAAACTATTTAGCTATATTGGCAAATGCTGACTTCCATCAACTGAGGTTTGTTTACATCAAGGTTACATGCTGTTTTTTTAATAAATACCTGAAGCAATAAGCATGGGCTTAGACAATATATTTACAGGTTTGAAATAAATTGAAGTATTTTTTTGCTAAAACCTGCCACATTTACCTTCTCGCTGTCTCAGTAAAGTTTCATCTGCCACCCTCTTTATAAAGGGATTTGTTTCAACCACTAATTCCCAATAGTAATCTTATCTTCTTACCAGATGCCATGTATATGTTTTGTAGTGTTGTGATTCTGAAGCAGATATGATAAGATTTCACTTGGATGAGGTCAAATATAAATTATTTTAACATTTATTTATTTACTGTATGTGCAAGTTCCTCACAACATGGCCTGTGAACTTGCTCAACTTCCAACAGTGAAAAGGCTTAAAAAAGAAATAGTAGCATCTGTTTCCCAAAGGTGCACTTGTTATTGATCAGCTCGCAAGAGAGGTAATACTTTATCTCTATTCTCCTCAATTTTTAAATTGAGTGCAGATTGTTCAAGAGATCCATATAGAAATGTATTTCTGGCTCATCGCTCACATATTGGATGGCAGCTTCATTGGGGAACACCGAACAGCAGTCAAATGGTCATTAGTTCATTGTGACTGGAATTTAGAACATCTGTTTTTCCCATGGTCTTGCCAATGTAGTTTGTTCAATCTAAATTTGCTAGGCGAGACAATTAGAAGTTATTTAGGCTTGTAATCTGAGTATCATCTTTGACTCAGCTGTCTCTCTAGATCCACACAGCCAAGCCTTGTTTGACTTTTGCCACATTTTCCTAGATAACATCTGTAGGATCTGGTCTTTTCCTGTTGTCCACACAACCATCATCTCATCTTGACTACTGAAAACTCCTTTTCTCACACCTTGATTACTGCAACTTAGCCTTGCTCGAGACCTTTTCAAAAACATGTTGCTCTGAGCATGGTGTAAGTCTAACTTGTAATGAGTAACTTAATGGAGGTAAGGCTTCATTTCTCGTTGGACATGACTGGGAAGATGAATGGAAGCTTAAGTTGTAAATAATGGTGTAACAACCATTAGGCTGGAGTCAGTCTAACTCAGCTAAACAGGAAACACCCTGGGACTAGGGACAATGGACAAGGTAAACCTGGAATGGAGACACCAGCTTGTACTGGAACAGCACATGGACAGAGCAGGTTACACAGGGATTGATTCCTGACAAGTAAGTAAGTCAATCATGAAGCACATGATGCAATGCATAGCCAAGAATGCAGGTGTTAGTAAAGATGTATATAAGAAAAAGTTTTGCTGTGTAACTTTGGATTTGTGATGTGCCCGTCATCCACCCGCTGCATTTCAGCCTGGCCAGCTTGAGAGTACTGTTGCCCTATGCCAAATAAAGCTACCCGAGGGCCAAATTTGGGAGTTGAACTGCTTTTTTGAGAACTGAATAGAAGAGGATCTTGGGAGGATTCAAGCATATGCTAACCCCCACTTTGAGTCCCTCCACAGAATTTCCATTCACCACCATCAAAAAACATAAGCTTCTTCTTTATCTTCAAGATCTTTAATCATTTAGCTTTGTTCTGCTGAGGTGCTGTAGATTGTCTAGTCCACGGGTCGGCAACCTTTCACAAGTGGTGTGCCTAGTCTTCATTTATTCACTCTAATTTCAGGTTTTGCGTGCCAGTAATACATTTTAACGTTTTTAGAAGGTCTCTTTCTATAAGTCTTTTATATATAACTAAACTATTGTTGTATGCAAAGTAAATAAGGTTTTTAAAATGTTTAAGAAGCTTAACTTAAAATTAAATTAAAATGCAGCACCCCCCAGACCTGTGGCCAGGACCCAGGTAGTGTGAGAGCCACTGAAAATCAGTTCGCGTGCCACCTTTGGCAGCCGTGCCATAGGTTGCCTACCCCTGGTCTAGTCAGACCTCCTGTATATCACAGGCCACTACATTTCACCCATTTACCCCCGTATTGAGCCCAATAACTTGTGTTTGACAAAAGCATAACCTGCATTTCACTAAAGCATACTTTACGGAAAGGCATGCAGTCTTGATCTGAAGACATCCAGAGACGGAAAATCTACCACTTGCGTTGGTAGTTTCCCTTGGTAGTTCCAATGGTTTAAAAATGTGCCTTACTTCTAATTTGAATTTGTCAAGCTTTAACTTCCAGTCATTGGTTCTTGCTATGCTAGATTAAAGAGCCTTTTAGTACCCAGTATTTTCTCCCTATGAAGTTACTTATACACAGTAGTCAAGTCACCTCTCAATCTTCTTTATCATAAGTTAAACAGAAAGAGCTCTTTACATTATTCACGTTCAGGTATTTTCTCCAACCCTCAAATCATTTTTGTGGCTTGTTTCTGCACCTTCTCCACTTTGTCAGCATCCTTTTTAAAATGTCAACACCAGTATTCTAGTTTTAGCAATATCATGTACAGAAGTAAAATCACTTCCTTGCTCCTACTAACTATCTCTCTTTCGACAACCAAGGATCACACTAGTCTTTTTTGCCACAGCATCAGACTGGGTGCTCAGGTTGACTGTTTGTCCGCTCTGAACCTTACATTCTTTTCAGAGTCACTGCTTTCTAGGATACAGTACTCCCTGCTGTAGATATGGCCTGCAGACTTATTTCTATATGTATAACTTTGTATTTGTCTGTATTAAAACACATATTCTTTGATGACCCAGTTTACCAGGTGATCCAGGTTGCCCTGTCATTATTATTTATTATACTGTCAACGTTTGTATCATCTGCAAATTTTATCAGTGATGATTTTATATTTGCTTTCAGAGCATCCATAAAAACATTGAATAGCACCAGGACTAGTACAGACCCCTGCAGAACCTCATTAAGCAACTGATTTGATGATGAGTTCACACTGATTGCTACTTTTAGAGATCTGTCAGCCAGTTCTTAATCCAGTCAATGTTGGCTTTATTGAACACTGCCTTCACTCTGCCAACATCCCCACACTTGACTTTTTTTTTCTCTTTTAGATTGTAAAATCTTTGGGGCAGAGATGTGCCTTCTTACCCATTTCTACACTGATTAGCACAAAGGGGACTGAGTCTTGATTAGGACATCTAGAACAGTGCTTCCATATCATTAATAATAAATAAAATAATGATAAAAATCAGGGAATTGTATTTATATAATTCTTGATGTGAAATCCACTGAATATATGCTTCTTAGTCTAAGGGTGAATTTATTCTCAAATGTCAAAAATAACCATAAAAAGCCTATAACAGTCCATTGCAAACCCATGTTCCAAGAATACTTTTCCTGCAATTTTTTCCACTTTATTTTTCATTTCTATTGTGCATCATTCGTGGCTGTCATATTGTTGGCATTTGGCATTGGTAAATGAGGCACAGTGTGGTGACATAGATTAATTTATCCCCTGTAGTGAGATCTTTCCCATGAGATCTTGTGCTGGGTAACACTACCCTGAGCCATTTCGTTTTGAATTCGTGAAATTGACTCATGAAACTACAGGCCAAGACTTTCAGAAGTAGGGGCCTAAAACTAGGCTCCTAAATCCTTTCAGACATCTAAATAAATGATCTGATTTGTACTCAATCTTTAGAGTACCCCAAAGGTTGTGTTTAAGTTACTAGGTGCTCAGCACTTCTGAAAATATTGTCACCTATTTTTTGGAGTCTGAATAAAGTCTCGAGAGCCTAACTTGAGTCACCTTGTTTTGAAAGTTATGGTCATGGGTGAACAGGTTGGTAAATCTTATCACGTGAATGAAATTACATTTATCAATGCTATAGAGTAGAGAATTATTTTAACAAGGCACTAATGATCGCCCTGCACCTTTCAGCAGGGTTTTTTGGGGCTGGGCTGGCCGAGTGAACGAACAGTGTTTTATGGCTAGGGTGGGGGAGGTGGGGAGAGATGAAAATGGCTGCAAAGGGGGCAGAGTGGTCGCTGACTCATCCCCTGGGAATGCAGGTTTTGAAAAGCAGCACAGTGCCGGGAGCCTTCCTTTTTACACAGACTGTGGATCTGCGGGCATAGTATTATCTTTTGGGCCCATAGTCATGTGTCCAGGTTGCCCAAGGGTTCACAGATGGGCTTCGGTGATGAGGTGATACTCAGTTGGCATGCAAGGAGGGACATGTTATAGGATCAGCTAATACCAATGCTATATGCTGTGCGGGCCCGTCAGTGGCCCCCGGATATAATTGTGGTGCATCTTGGGGAAAATGATTTGGGAATGCTTAAAGGGGTGGAACTAATGCTCCGAGCAAGGAGGGACTTGGGGCTGATCCTTGAACTTTTTACAGGAGTTAACATGGTTTGGTCAGACATGCTTCAGCGCAGGGTGGACAAGGCCAGGAGGTATGTGAACAGGGAGGTGGCCAAATTCCTTGGGAGCATAAGAGGGACAGTAATTTCACATCCTGGCATAGTATATGGAGCAGCAGAGTTGTTTCAGGAGCATGGGGTTCACCTGTCTGACTTAGGTGCTGTCATGTTTTTAACTGATATAAAAGATGGCATTGGGAGATGTCTGGGAACCTGACAGGGTGTGGGGAGGAGGCAGACAAGCTAATTGCTAGTGCCTCCTTGTGGCAGATGTCCAGTGCAGGTCATGGGAAAGGTATACAGTGACTGGAAAAATGGCTTGGAAAAGGACATAAAAAGAGGTGTTCATTAAAGGAACAAATCGGGGGCGGTTGGGGACTCCTATGATTGGTACGGCAGGAGCCAACCTCCCATTCTTATAGCCCACCTTAACCCTCCTACGAGCAGGGGTGGGACGTGGATGGTAAGGTCCCGGCAATGGATTTGCCGGAGAGACCAGGAGGGAAAAAGAGGGGGAGCTAGTGGAAGCCCCTCACCACAGGTATGGTAAGGTCCCAGAATGAATTTGCCATTGGAACATGGATGGAAAAAGAGGGGGAACTGGTAAATGCCCGCACCCCGGGTAATTATAGAATAAACATGGGGTTACCTGCACTGTACACTGTTATCTGCTGGGTAGTCCCAGACAATTAATAATAAAGTTGCAGCTTGATTAAACCCATATCAAATGTCTCCTGTCCTTCTTTCGGCAAAGCCAGACAATTGTAGCATATTCTGCTATAGTTAAGGCTGCAAAACAGTTTCCATGACTCTGTCCTATTTTCACATATTCAGAACGTAAATGTAAACCAAATCCTTTCAGCCATTTTTAAAGTGTGTGTGGGGAAACACATTTCACTTTATAAAACAAATTCTAACCTCTGGTTTAAAAACAGAGATAAAGCAAAAATGGGTGGCATTTGAAAATTAAGAATAATAATTCTTAGTGCTCATGCAGCAATTTTCTGCAGTAGATTTTACAAAGATGGATTAGTATTAAATTCTGTACTGTACTGTAAATTGTGGGCTCTTCAGGGCAAGGACCACAATTTTGGTGCTAAATAAATAAAAGGAACAGAATAACCCATATACAATAGGCTAAGAGATAATTAACCCTTAGCTGATTGAACATTGGGCAAAGTCTATAGATAGGGCAGTAAAGTGTCTTAATAGTTTTTGCAAACCAGATGTTTTCTGGGTTTCTGTTTCCTGGAACTACCTGGCAACAGTCTTATGTTGATACATTGCTTCACTATGACCTCTGCACCTTGAGAAATCTCACTGTGTCTGCAGATGAGTTTTAGTGTCTCTCAGAAAGGTGTTGTTGGAGGAGAGCAATAGAATCTAAGCTGGTTAGGTTATTGTTTCTCTCTCTCTCTCTCTCTCTCTCTCTCTCTGCTTATTTTAACATTTGTTGAAGATCTCCAAACAAG
The DNA here is from genome assembly GCA_037349315.1 of Chelydra serpentina. Taxonomy (NCBI): domain Eukaryota; kingdom Metazoa; phylum Chordata; order Testudines; family Chelydridae; genus Chelydra; species Chelydra serpentina. The sequence continues at coordinate 75,257,117 of JBAIAC010000004.1, forward strand.
CGCTTTGCAATGCTTCAGTGTCCACCATAGAGAGTATTACACAATCATTCATGCCATTTTGATAAATAAACAATTACAACTTAGAGATAAAAATAAAACAAGTAGGAGGATTAAAGACGAATACAACAGGATATGGCACTGCTGAGCTGCCCAGAATAGAATATGAGAAGGATTCACTCACCTCCATAGCAGTCGTGCATCATTTCTCAGGATGAAAACCAGCATATGCTCTCCTGTAAAAGGGGAAATAAGGTGGTAGAGAACTTAAACAGAAACCTAATCCTTATTTCAGTGTTTCTGAGATGCCCTCCCATCTTTCTGGTATAAAATATGGCTATAGAACCGCCATTCTACTTAGTACTCTTCTGTTTAAATCCTTCTCCCAGTTTCAGCATATGTGGATTCACATTTCCAGAGTGAGTTTCACTTTTTATAATGTCCACCCAGAACTCAGCCAAAACTAACATTTTTTGTCAGGGTGAAAACCAAAATTGAGGCTAGACTTAGCTTGAAATGTGGCCAGGTTTGAAGTTCATGAACTTCCGCACACTTTTCTGTAAACTTGTGCTGAGCTTCAGATTTGTAACAAAGCCAAGTAAAGGTGAGGTTTGGCTGAATTCTGGTTTTGTTGCAAAAGATTCTCAGAGCTCAAGGGGCTATAAGTCCTTCAAAGAAGGTAACAGTAGCTCAAATTACCTTTCCAAAAGACTAGCAGTAATTAATCATTTCAAACCACAGGTGTAATTCAAAGTTAAACCCTGGGCCATGACTCTTAGGCCATTATTGCCTCATTAGTTTGCATCAGTCCCTTGATTATTGTTATTTATTTGTATTATCTAAACACGTAGGTGCCCTTGTCATGGTCCAGGACCCCAATGAGGTAGGCGCTGTGCAGACACAGAACAAAAACGTGCCTGCCCCAAAGATCTTATAGTCTAAGCATAAAACTAGAGGCAGATGGATATAGACAGAATGGGCAATGTAAGTAAACAATGAGACAGTATTGGTCAACATGATAGGCAGTGCTCACTGCACAAAGAGTTGCCCCATTCTTCTCCAGACAATGCTATAAGATATTTTATAATTTTAGAAGTTATTCTCATACATCTACTCCTTTGACTACTCCCCAGAACTCATGTCTGATCCCTTAAATCCCTTAATTAAGTTCTCAGGGTAAATTACATTATCAATAAACACTTTTTGCAGGGAAGCTTACATATTTTAATCATAATGATGAAGGGAGCATTTAATGGTACATTTAATCACTAGTTAAAGGTATAGTCCCAAATAGGATGATTAACAAATTAAACTCCTAAAAAATTGGTTTCAATTATTAGGATTTTAGGAATGTGAATTACAGTTAATCAACAAGTCAATTCAAAGATTTGAAACGCCTTATTTGAAGGGGGAAAAGGAACAGAATGAAAAAAAAGTAAATGAATACATAGTATTTAATTGGGCTTCATACTGGTTTTCTTTTCCGTTGAGACTGTTGTATGAACACTTTGACTCATCACACAGTGCCAGTCTGCTGAATGTGCTCAAGGGAACTTCCTCCTTGAGCAAATAAGGAGAAATTGTGCATACTATCCAATAGTCACACCTGTTCTTCCCCAAAATGAGCACTGAGATAAAACTCTCCTTCATGGATTTACATTAAAGACGAACATACAAAGCAGCTTTAAGAGAGACTTTCAAATCTGGAACAGTAATATCCTAGAGGACTTTCAAGTTTCTGGAAGTGAACCCTTATACATTTTTGGAGATGGCTAATCTGTTCCCACTAGACATGACATCAGTAGAGTAAATACACTGGTTTTGAAATATATCAGGTTGTACCAAGTGTCAGGCATTTCCAAGTAATCCTTTGTTGAAGTACAGACCTGGGTTTTTCTACAAAATCTTTTTTCCCTCCCTCTTTCAGATTACATGGGTTGATGTCAACATATTAAAACCTATTTTTGCTTTGATGTCTGGCTCACTTTTCTCATACATACATTATGGATAGGGCCCTACCAAGTTCGCCGCCATGAAAAACATGTCACAGACTGTGAAATCTGGTCCTCCCTCGCCTGTGAAATCTGGTCTTTTTTGTGCTTTTACCCCAGGCATCGGCAACCTTCGGCACATGGCTCGCCAGGATGGACCAAGTTGGACATCCAAAAATTCAGGCACACCCAATCCCTAGACACTTTTGAAAAATCTTGCCCTGAATGCTCTGTTTTTGTACATAATCTGAAAGAATTCAAACATAATCTGCAGGTTAATATTATGGCTCCCTATGATGAGGATTTGTACCTTGAAGATGATCCATTGTGAAGTCTCAGTTAGATTCCAGGATAAAGAGGATAATGCATATTGTGACAGGTTGGCGTGTTGGTCTATTAATCACAGAGCTTGTAGCCAAGTATAATTGCTTGTGATGTCAAGAAGCACTTGTTTTACCCACAAGCTTTTGGGAATTACAGTTGTTCTGAGGCTGAAGTCACTGGAATACCTTCGGGGAAATGCATGGTTTTTGCCTCTATGCATCAGGTGCATCAGGAGGCCAGAGGAATGAGCCAGATTAGCAGCAGAGGAGAGAAGGGGATAAACCCAGAGGGGAAAGAAGACAGAGGCTCCCATGAGATTAGAATGTATTCCTTTTAAATAGCTGATCCAGGTTGATCAAGATTTAGGGATTTATGGGATGAAGATTTAGGGATGAAGATGAAGATGAAGATTTAGGGATTTATGGGAAAGTTCACATTTGGTTTTTAGATAATGTATAGGGGTACTCAGATGCTTTTTATAATCAGGAATATGAAGTGAGCGTGATAAGGCTAATAAAATAGAAAGTACTACTTTGGTTGAAGGCAGCTGGGTTTTTTGAGGACCTTCCCACATATGGTTCATTGAACATGGTGTCTGAATAGCCCCAGGACAAGTTAAGCTATTGCATACCATGACTTAGTTGGAAAATGAGTATTGTGCATAATCAGGAATCCACCGGTGCAAGACCACTCCTTTGGTAACATAGCAAAACTGTTTCCTTGACCAGGAAACTGGTCTATGATGGAAAACAGCAACATGTAATTGACATTAATAATGATACGATATCATTTTCCCATGAGGGGGTTGCAAAGATTTTAAAACATTAATGATTTAGTCTCATTAACACCCCCTGGGAGGCAAGCATTTTTATCATCGTTAAACAACTGGGGAAACTGAGGCAAAGAGCGGTTACACCAACGTTTTAAAACTTGGAGACAACTGCGGTATTAGTGCTGTTTAGATTTCCCAGCCTACCCCAATCACTGATGTCATTTGAGAAATCATCGGAACGGATTTTACGTGATAATCTGACATATTTTAAAGTTTTCCCATGTCATTGGTTTGCTGCCACTATTTTAAGAAGGGACTCCCAATTTCCTCCGTTAGCTCGTGAGAGCCCTAGTGTTCCAGCAATGCAGCTTCTTGCAGCAACCAATGAGCCAGATTAGCAGCATAGGAGAGAGGGGGATAAACCCAGAGGGGAAAGAAGACAAAGGCTCCCATTCAGATTAGAATTGGCTAGTCTATTATTTTCCCCCCATTAAAATTACTTTCCCAAAACTGTAACCAAAGAAGGAGTTGTACAGCTGCTCTCTGAAAATCAGGCTCCTTTTCACAGATTCATAGATTATTGTGAACATCTAGTCTGATCTCCTGCCTTACACAGCCCTTGGAATGTTAACCAGTAATTCCTGCATTAAACCCATATCTTGTGATTGAGCTGAAGCATATTATTTTAAAAAGGCATTCAAAATGTCTAAAATTTGGCACCCCAAACCAGAAACAGCCTAACTCACTAGTAACATCTGAAAATCTTGGCCTTAGGGCTTTGTTTATTAGACAGCACCCTGACAAACATCATATAAGCAGTGAACCAGCTTTCAAAGGTGTGTGGCACCTTCAACAGAATTGAGAGCTACATTTCTGGCCAGAAAGCAACTTCAGAGCTCCATAGGTAGTTGAGTCTATCAGCTGATGCCTCAGGGATGTTTGTAAACCTTTAGGTGAATATTTTCCACACAGTTCAGGAGCCTGTGTGTCCTGGCTTGAAACTCCTTGGCAATCTGCCCATGGACAGATCTGATACTACGGATGGGCAAGATGTGAATACTACAACCACTTCCTGGGTTTTTTGCTTCTTTTTTTGCTTCTTGACCCACACTTCTCCCTACTGTCTTCTCTGTAGATATCTTCCACATCTCATTCCACTTGATTGTTTTTTACTGTGGGGGAGGATCTGCTTTTGTGGTTGTACTGTCAGACCTTAAGATAGCCACTACCACTGGTGTTGCTCAACTGGACCAGTCCAGCTGAAGCACTGGTCAGTTCCAGCTGCTGGTTGCTGTCTCACTGCCTGACTACTAAAAAGATGACTCATCGTGCAGAGAGGACAACGTGAAGCCAGTGGAGATGCGGGTAGCTTCTGAAGGAACTGATGGAAGCTCCTTGTCTGGGATATTTAAAACTGGACTGGAAAAATGCTAGACAATTACTGTAAAGAACAATCCTGTACTGGCATGGAGATGGAGATGGCTTCGTAGACTAAACAGTTATCTTTTTTCATCTTAGCTCCATAATTACACCGCTCTAGTCCTCAGAGCTATCAGTAAGCTCCAGTGATTCACCAAGGAGGTACTTGGCTGCACAAGTACATAGACAGTTTTTGACCATGGGACATTTTAAAAGCAGAAAGAGAAAGGAGAATGTTGTTGCTGCACGAGCAGGGGACGAGAGAGCTTCTGTCTGAACTACTGGCCAGCAGCCAAACTCCTGTGGGATCCATGCAGCCCTTAAATCACACAGTTGCAGCACTCAGAATACATAGGAGCAACTAAATAGACTGGTCCAGCTGAGCTAATCTCCTCCTGATTCCCAAAGCAATCCTGCGCCCCAGTGAAGACAGGAAGCAATACTGCAGGTGAAAGCTCCTATATTCTCATCACTGTAAAAAGGGAACATGGCCCTTAACGTGTCAGAAGAATATCTAACTTTGGGGTTCTCTAGTGCAAATATATCATATTTCCAGATTTGTTTTTAAAGACTTGCCTTCAAAAATGCCACCAAGGTCTTTACTCCTTCAGAAACACTTAAACATATGTAGAGACATGAGTGCTGTATTTTTTTAAATAAAATACTTGTTTTTAATAAAATACCTGTTTAAATGTTAGAATACTTTTGTAAAACAAAAATGTAAAACAAACAAACAAAAGTGTTAGGATTTCAAGTTTCTAAATATGTTGTATCAGTTGGAGGAGATTTGAGACAAAAACAACTGGGTTAGAGTAACAAATCCCGCACACTCTTGTAGTTACAGGAATAATATGTTTTGGTCCATCAATATGTCCACTTTACATTATTCAGCATAAAGCTTTGTGAAATAAGAATCATGGGAATATCACAATATAAAGGAAAAAGGTACAAATAACAGCTTCATAAACTGAGAAATGTACATAAATAAATCATGTAGATGGGGGCAGTTTGCTTAGCTAGCAAGAAACAAAATATGGAAAATCTGCTTGTTAAACAATAACCACAGAGTGTGCTTTTATGATGTTTTTTCACCACAGTAATTCATATTAGAGATAGAAGCAGTTGCATGTTAAATAAAATCATTCAGCATTGCTCTCCTCGCATTACAAAGAGCTGACTTATGTTGTTTTTAGATGCCTCCCATTAGAAAGTAAATATTCCTCTGATGTTATACGTTTCACAAAATTTAATAAAGATGAACTGTAAATAAAGTCGCAGGGAGATTTCAGACAGTTTTATTAGCAGATTGTTGAAAAGAAAAAGAAAATTAAATACAATAACAGTAAATGTGGTTCTCACATTGAAACCAGGCTCAAATAACTAGGCTACCATAGAAAAATTTCCAATTCTTGCATTATGATGTAAAAACAGATTTTTGTACAGATTTTGTACAACAAAATTTGTAATAACCTTTTATCATTTTTAGAAAACTTTAAATATATAGATAAAAATAGACAATTTTCATAGGTCCTACATGAAGATGAGAATGTTCTGTTCCAAGGGCTTGCATAGAGCGCAAATGTGGTTATAATATAGAACAACTAGACATTAATATCTTTAAGATTTCAAAAGCATATAAACAATGCAGTGAGCACACTTTTTCATCATAATCTATGCAAAAACAAACAAACAAACAAAGAGAAAACAAAACAAAGAAAAAAAACCAGCAACCCAAAACTCGTGTAACTGAAGAGGGGCAAAAGTTCAACTGACGGTAACATTTCATGAATTGTAATATTTACACCATTTCATTAAGCTCTTAATATCCATTTTATAAATTGTTTCCCCCTTAATCCTTAACATTTCCATTTATGTACCAAGCCAAACACTGAGGCATTCCTAAAGGTCTTGAAAGTATATACTGTAAAACTATTAAACTGACTTACAGGTGACTCTATGCAAGGAGCAGAGCAATGGCAGATGCTACTACATATTTCAGTTGTAGTCTTTAATTCTCTTTGATATATGAATGATTCTAAAGCTTGCCACAAGTCCATCGAAATTTACAGTTGTTAACCCTTTAAAGACTGCATATGAAAAAACTGGTGCACAGAATCTCTGAAGTGTTCAAACAACTATGAAAGAATCGGGATTAAAAAACAATGTTACTATAAAGTATTTGGTAACAATATTTAATGAAAAATATTGCTCAATATTTCTTTTAAAAAATTACCATGATGTGAACTTGTATATACAACTTTTCTATTGTTAGAAAAGGACTGTGGTGGCCTAAATAAGGGGGTACCAGCATGGCACAGAAAGATCTACAAACCATAGAACCGCAAAGCTAGAGTTTACAAATCTTTCGATTTTTTTTTACTTTGATAAAATAATATCCAATCAGAACTATTTTGTAAAGGAGAATTTTCTTAAGTTAGGCATCTTAGACTTTTAAGATTCTGATATGTGTCCATGTAATAAATAACATTTTATATGCGTACAACATTACAGATGAAGAAAGCATAATCACAAAACTTACAGTAACAGTGCTGATTCACAAAATCAGTCTTTAAAGGGGTAACTTAAAATTATGCAAAGCAAGGAACATAATGTAAGTATGTAATAAGCAGTGTGTTGCAGCTTACTTCTAGTTATCAGCACAAAGGTGAAAACACATTGTAGCTTTCATAAAGACAGTGAAAATAACACATAACCACCCTTCCCTAAAATAAGGTGAGGGAGGAACAATAGACTTCAACTGTATCACTCAGCTCTACGTGGTATTGGACTGATACATCAAGTGTTTGTTAGGTTTTCTTTTTAGCAACATTGACGTAATATGACATTAACATATAAAAATATTTCTGGCCTTTTGACTTGCTGCTCAGCCACAGTCCATTCTTAAAAGTGCTGTTTCAGGGCACTAACCAGGGATCAATATACAAATAAAAGTGGCTGATACGGAATTCTGATTCTTTACCAGATGCTTAAGATCTCATTCATTAATACTGTGACTCCAGGACAAATATTTACATGCCTGCATGCGTTAAAACTAGAAAGGCGTCTTTCTGACAAACAGGGTGACAAAACATTATCTAAAATGTTCATTTTCCTAAACGCTAGTATTCTACTGCATACATAATACCTTCCTGGTGTGGTTTGTGTTTATATACTGTACACGTGACCAACAGTTTAAATAAGAAGCAAAGTCTTTTTTTTTCCATAAACCCCTGCCAGTTTAGAATGAGAAATTATTACTCGTTTTAATTTTTTTATGTTTATTTTAGGAAAAGAGAACAGTGAAACAGTTTTGCTTACATTCAGCATTTCTTTTCTCTTAGACAAAATTTCATTTTACTTCATGTGGTCTAGCATCCATGTGTTGGTCTCCTGGAAAGCATGTGGAAAAAAAGTCTTAGAAGAAAACCCACATTCACAGAGTTTGAAAACTGAATATAACACGTTTTTTTCCTTTTACTTTTGTTGTCGGAATCCTCTTATGCCCCCATACAAGTTTACTTCTGAGCTGACTTGCTGGTTTAGGTATGACAGAACAGTCTGTAAGTGTAGGTGGATACTGCTGGAAGGATTGTTTGATGTGCTCAAATACATAATTATCAGAGGAGGACAGAGTTTTCATTCCATTAAAAAGGGAATGCTAGGCCTTTTTCTGATTGGTCTGTAACTTTGTATACAAGGGTCCAACAGCAAAGCTGCAGTTTTTGACTGTAAGAAGAGTGAAACTTGTACATTTACAAACATTCTCTAGGTCTCTGACTTGAGCCACAGTTGATAACCAATGGAGAACACTCTTCCAGAATGCTTTAAACTTTTGAAGAACATTGATACACAAAGTTGAGGAAGTTGCCTTGAAAACACTTTGTTTTTGTAGAACTTCCAAATAGTGAACATCTTACTGCAAAGTTCTTTACCGTAGCACAAATTGCTTCTGCAGGAAAAATTCAGTACATGACTGTAGTTTTCAAATAAAGTCTTCCATCTAAAATAAGAAAACAAATATTTTCTTTAAATATTCAAATATTTTCTTTAAATATTCATTCCCGTACTGTATCAACAGAAATAACAGTTACTTTGTAAAATGGATAATTGCAAAATTTCATGCATTATAAAGCTATTTTAAATTAGCAATGTTATCAAGAAACCTGTTGTCATCAAGAAATCTGTTGACCTGTCACTGATGTAACATCACCTATATGTATTCAAAATTAACTTAATCAACAATTACATACAGTTTGCAAGATTTGGACACTGCAATTGTTTCTAATACCTGTAAAGCTTTTATATATGCTGCATTCCTATCAATGCATGGAGAATAGGAAAGAAGGTGGAGCTTCTGTGCACGTGTTTTTACTGATATGCAAACTTAACTGAGTACTACTGAACAGCAATTACTTCCTTCATGGTTACAGAGCAAAAATATTCCTGCATGTAACCATGAGTGCTCCCATCACTAAAGGCATAGCTTATAACTTATGCCTTAGCTGTGTTGTTAAATATACCATGTAATGTAACCATTGTGCACATTTGTAGCTATTTATATAGAACCCAGTATAGGATATTTCATCAGTATCAGTGAGCCTTTTCTCCCATAAGTGAGATTAACTAAACAATTACTATGTTAAAGATACAATCATATCTCTCAACTTTTACCATCCAACAGAGAAACAGACATTCAAGTGGTGGGGAACCATGAGTAATAAATAATACATTATTTGTGTCAGTAACACTAGAAATAAAAGCACAGGGATGCATAGAGCCTTCTGCCCAAAAATATTGTAACCTGATTTATAAGTAGAAAGCAAAACCTACTGCTTTATGAGTACAAGATGTAAAATATATAGCTCTATGTATATGTATATTTCCAAAGGGGAAATAAACAAGCTCATGGGATCACTCTTACTATGCTGTTCTGTGTGATAAAAAGTGCAGGTCCTCTGGCTCTAAACTACTGAAATTAAGGCAAATTGTGAAGCACATTAATCATATACAATGGATAATTATCTAACACCGAGCCTAACCATGAACCTCAGAGCAGTACACTACACATCTTTGTATTTGAAGACACATGCAGCACAGACGTCCTTTTGGTTCAACCCTAATATACCAACAACTATTTGCAACGTGTTTTTCAATTCAACCTGGTTAATCTAAATTAGTCTGTAAAGCCCTGCAGAGCGGCTGAAATTATAACATAAATGTAACTGACCATATTCTGTCCTCAGGTACCCCTTCTAAGCTCATTGTGAAGCTTCTGTGGTGGCTGCACAGGGAGAGAGGGCAGACTTAGCATCTATTTCTCTCTTCTGCAATTGTTCTGCCCATTTTCCCTCTAGTCTTAATTTTATTTTGTATCACTTTTCCTGATCTTTTCTCCCCTTCACTCCTCCCTGCCCCGCTCCTTTTTCCTGAAGTTCCAAGTCTTTTTCAGTGGAGTGTTCCACCCTCCCACTGCCTGCCACTGCTTACTCTCAGAACCATTTCAGTGTTCCCTTTGCTCTTTATGTTCTTTGTGCAGTAGAGATAAAAAGAAATCGAATAAGGCATCAACTTAAAGGCTTTTTATTCTTCGGTGATGCATGAAGTGCAACCAAAATGTTTGTGAGAATCCTGGGGGGGAAAAGAATGAACATGTAAAAACTAGCCCAGTAAATATCAAAACAGGAGGTATGATAAAACCTATTTTAAAATTGTAAAACTTAGGATGGCTGGACCCATTACAGACTACAGTTTCATATAATTCTCCCACACATATTGAATAAATAGCAACAATAGTACTAAAGCTGTCTCAGTACCTCTGTAGGAGAATTACTCTATAGTATATACCAGCACTTTGGATATCTTGAATGTGTGCATGCTAATGAGTGCTAGGCATAATTCCTGGGCCTAAACATTAAGATAACCTAAATTCAGTGACTTATATTTTATTTGATTATACTTGGTCTCTACATGCTTTTTAAATAAAATATTTAGTTTCAAATATTCTCAATTAAAATATGTCTGTAGGATGCTGAACTATTCTAACCTCTGGCATGAAACAAAGGATATGTAGACAACAGCAGTACATTTAAAAAATCATTGCTTAAGGAGCCAATCTGGCACTGAAGTCGATGGGACTTTTTTTAAATGGGAGCAGGAGCAGGCCTTGCATTTTCTATCTAAAATTAACAAAAGACAATATTGATGAAGGTCTTAGAAAAACTCTGTCTTCTTTACAAAGTCAAACACATATTTGTTTTTAAAACTTGCTACCTTTTAAGATTAGATGGATTTGTATGATAAAATATGAACCTCATTGTTCCTCAACCAGCCTAACGGTGGATCATAAAATGTGCCATTCAATACCTTTATATTGATAATGACCTTAGAATGCTATATGTGAACTAAGTATCTGATCTAATCCTAGAATTCTATATGTGAACTAAATATCTGATCTAATCCTGTTGTTAGGTTCTTTATAATACATCTATATCCTCTATTAACTTGTTTGACTAATTCTCCTAACAGATGGACAAATGTAGCAAGCATTAAATATGTCAGCTGTAAAATATATGCCACCTGCCATGGTTACTGTAGATTAGGCACTTTGAAGATTAAGTCATACTTAGTAAGATTTTAATGGTTTCCAGAAATTGCAAAATATTTTTTTTAACTTTTCAAAATTAAATAAACAGGAGGGATATGATACAAAAATGAACAACTTTTTCTTCAGGACCCATTGCACCAAACTGCGCTTTGAGAAATATAATACCTACACCAAGGTACTCTTCTCAAGAAACTGCTCATGGTAAACGTACAAGCAGGAGAAAGAGAAGGAGTTTTTTTAGGTTTTATGTTCCTCTCCAAGTACACATGCTGTATATAGCAAATAGCCTCATGAAACTACATGTAAAGAACAAACAGGCAACTCGCTCTCCATCTCAGGGACGTGGTGACATCAACCCACAAGAGCAAATGTTGAGTGGTCTGTGAATTGCTATAGCTTCACATTATGATCTAATATAGCTGATCTAATACAGTACTTGTATCCTCTTCTCCCCTTTCCTTTCCTCAGATTACCCACTCCCATCCCATATAGGTCCCACCTTTCCTTTCTCTGAGCTCCTCTAAGTTCCAGCTGGAGTGACTGGAGCCTACCAATGCTGTTATCAAAGTGATCTCAGCCTTATGAAGGTGCTGACAAAATTCCTGCATGGACCCCCCTGGAGTGTTATCATTAGTAGAGTTACCTAACTCAGAGGAGCATATCACAAAACCCATAAAATCTGATAACCTAACAGTGTCTTGCATGTACATTATATTTTATTGAATTTAGTATATATAGAGATTTTATATATGGGCACACAAAGATATTGTGTATACGATTAACACACATTATATCCCCCCACAGACAAATATATAGAAATAAACTCTACTGATTTTTCTTATTGCTCTATGTACATGTCTATAAAAATGAAGTGTATTTTTGTCACTATGAATACTGTTTTCACAAAGTACTGTACAACACTAGATGTATGCATGTTCTAAATACACAGTAATACTTCCCACTCTTAATGTTAAATATAAAATACAAATTAGGAAAATTGTAATAACTTGCTGAGTAAAAGCACTTATAATTAGCAGAATTTAACTATGTTTTAATTGGTCTCCTATAAATGTCAATGTTCAGCAAGATTGAGTTACTAAAAGGAGCTTGCACAATGTGAAAGAGCCCACACTCTTAACACTCATGTTTGTTTTTGTTTGTGGGGGATGTGATAGGAGTTATTGTCTGGGCAAGGGAGTATTTAATTTTTTTTTAAATCCTTTTTAATTAAAACTCATCTTGAGGTTTTTGAATAAACACACCCAAATAGTTACAAGGTCAGAAATGTCATGGACAAAAAACAGTTTTGACCTAACGCTCGAAGTGGGCGGGGTAAGGGTAGCGGGAGTTTTACATTTGTTATTGTTTCCTCTTTACTGGCCAACTGGCTAGTTCACTGTTCTGGCTATGGGAGTAGGGAGCAGATACCTACAGTGTTTGACCAGAGAGGACCTAGGGTCTATTCCCAGCACTACTCATCATCTTTCGACAAGTAATTTCATCTCTCTGCACTTCTGCTTTCGTTTAGTCTTTCTTTTCTTTTTAGATTGCAAAGAATTTGCAGGCAGGGACTGTCTCTTACTGAGTCTGTACTGTGCCTACCACAACAGGGCCCAGACTTTAGCTGAGGTCTCTAGAGGCTACCATAATAAAAATAATAAACTAACACATCACCCTGATTCTAGTTGAAATGAAACGATAGATTTTTCTAATACTGCTAAAAAAAAAATCCATTTGAAGACCACCTTCTTTCATGGCAGCTGAAATGAGCTGAGCTCAGAAAGCAAGCTCTTTGAAAGCCAAATACTAGCATCTAACCACCGGCCCAAACCTTGGCTCTCATTGACGTCACTGGAAATGTTACACTGAAGTTCAATGGATGCAGGGTCAGGCCCATTGCTACTACATTCTGAATACTTTCAAAACATGTCCATTCTAGCCAGCTGGTGTAATTACAATGCATTTCTCCCTCTCTCTGCAAATAGGGCGGCATGCCGGCAAATCAAATAGCACACCAATATAAGTTAATATAACACACATTTTTTGACTTGAGTCATTATGGTTTTTTGACCCCAGCCTTTTATACACGGTGGTACTAGAGTGCAAAACATCATGATCCATCCTCAGTTCAATATATTAAAAGAAATAAAATATTTGTGACATAAAATGGTGCTACTTTGATTGAAATAAAAGAAAACATGCTCACTTGAGCTAAAGAACATAATAAATTGTATTCCCTGTTAAGAAGTAGCTTTATTGAGAATGGCAGCTATTTTCGCAGAAGTTATTTCCAGGTACCTGTAATCTAATGAGGTTTATCCCTTTCAAGGAACAGTTGTACGTATATGCCCGAATGCACACAACCTCTTCAGCCCAGAGCTGATAAAAGCACCAGCAAGCCACAGCTCAAGCACTTTTAAATGATGTTACCAGCTGGTTTATTTGTTTTAATAAGATGGGGCAAATGTGAATCACAGTGTATTCCTAACCTTTCATTCAACCTGATGTTTTAATTATTTGGAGGAAGAAATAATAATAATAATAAAGAATGGCAAACAAATGGTAATGATTCATGTGATGTTTGACAAGAAGGCAATGGTAAGTCAAAAGAAACACAAACATATTGCAACAGATGGCAAGGATCTGAATCAAATTATAACTCTTCTTCGAAAAACTTAAAAGGAAGTAGCTAATTAAGGGTGAAATCTATTTTTGCCTACTCTTCATATATTTTATTTAAAATGCAGACAAAAGAGGATTTATTTACCATAAAAGCAGGAAGACCTCAAAATGGGAGTTTGACTGTTTAACCATGGAAAACCATTTATGATGAGGGTGATGTTCTTTCAAAGACCACAAAATCTAACAGAGAGTATAATCCTGGTGTTTCTAAAGTGAGTTCAGTTCATCATATGTGGCTAATTATTAATCTTTACAAAAATAACATGCCTAGAATGGAAAAGACTCCTCCTGGGTACAAGATCATCAAAACCACTGAAGCCCTTCTATAGGATTCAGGTGGGAGGTCAACTGAGGGAGATGAGAGACAGGTCGTCACACTACTGCATGCCAAAAAGGTGGTCTCTACACTAACTCACAATGGTTGGTGAGGAGACAGGCAGGTAAAGGATTGATGTGCTGATTACAGAGCACCCAGTACCCATGCCCTGTCAAGAAAACGGGATTGAGGAAAAGGGGGCAGGGCCAGAATGCAGCCTGCTCAAGAGTTGAGGCTGGTGGATTTCATTCTCCAACCCTCCGAATAAATCAACGTTTTCCCAGGTTTTATGCAGAGATCAGAGCCGGCACAAGGCATAAGTAGACTAAGCAATTGATTAGGGCCCGGAGCAGCTCAAGGTGGTCCCCTATTAATTATTAATATGTGTTTTGTCTGGAGGGACCCCAAAATATTTCTGCTTAGGCTTCCCAATGGGCTAGTACAGCCTCTGGCAGAGATAGATTATTTTCACCCAGCATGTTCAATAAACTCATGCAAGCATGAATGTACTTAAACACACTGAGATAAATGCTACCCCAATTTGCCTTCTGTACAATGCCACTGAATTCTACACATTACTTCCAAATTTAGCCCTTTGCATAATGTGAGTAATGACATACTTTTAATTTTTCTACTCAACATTCACTTACATGTATCGTTGTGCTAACATTTCATGTAAACATGCAGTGGAGTGATATTTTCATACTTATCTTTTTGAACTAAAGATTTTATACTTAAGATGTTTAAATTTTGCATCCAAATTGCCAGAGATTAAACTACAAAATGGAAAAATATCCAATGAGCTGCATCGGTATTTGTAGTTTCTTTGAATATTAAAGTGGAATCTCCACTATTTCAGGATCTTCTCCTTTCAACAGTTTTCCCATATATTTTCATTGTTTATATTTTTTTCAATCACTTCATAATCACATTGGATATTATGAGAGCAAGCAAAAGGTCAAAAGTCTCATTGGTAAACTAACAATTCCATTAAATATCTGTACATATCTCCTATTATTTAAAGATCATCCAGATGACACAGATCTTGCATTTTAAGTACACAAAAGACACTGATGTGGCAAAGTGAGGTTTGTTTTTTTTAAAAGAAGATATAAAGCAATAGTACACTATCTTATTATTGCTTTGTGAACTCGGCTGCAGTTGTTCTGTTTGTATGAGCAGAAGAAAAGGACTTACAGGAAACAGAAATACAAGAGAATTAATTACTTTCAATCACTGAACCTGCCTCTATAGGCACTGCATTCTGTTCACTTCTCTTAAAAAACCCCCAACACTGAGGAATTCTCTGTAAAACCCTGTAATACCATGAAGTTAATGCTAACTATTATAATTTTGTGGCCCTGCACAGCTCATTGTGATTTACTCCCTTTGTGTCACAATGCAAATAATTCTTATGCTGATCAATTTTACAAAAGTTCTACATGACATATATTAGTCAGATTTAAGTTCCAGATAAACAAATACTTTACTTGCTATGGTGCTTTCAGAAGTACAAAAGCACAACGTTATTTTTAGCAGAGCAGCAAGCAATCTTGGACTTGTAACTATTAGATGCTGAAAAGTCTGAGCATCAGAATGGGTCTCTGTCTGAGGCTATGTCTACACAACTGCGGGATCGACGCTGCTTTGATCTATACACCGGGGGTCGATTTAGCAGGTCTAGTGAAGACCCAGCATGGTGTAGACACCGCAGTAAGTCAACCAAAGCTACATCGACTCTAGCTACGTTATTCACTTAGCTGGAGTAGTAACTTAGCTCGACTTACTGCGGTAGAGTAGAAATGGCCTGACACCTAACTCTCTTTTCCCTGAAGTCAAGGGATTGCTTTCCTTCCCCATATTTTGTTCTCAGTTTTGTATCCTCTCTTTATAGTTCTCCTCATCTGTGTCTCATTTTTAGATAACCATCACCTGCCTTAGTAAATTCTATTGCTCCAAAACCTAAGACATAAAAATAGATCTTGAACTAGGTCAGGAGGTAGATGCAGGGCTGGAGTGGGTCAGTAACAAGGCCGGAGTAAGGTTAGAGTAAACCACAGACAAGGCTGGAGCAAAAACTGGATCAAGGGCAGGCTGGAAGCCTAGGGAGTCTGTCACACTGTGCGATAGCAGGAGGGTTCCTAGCCGGGTAGTGTTGTTGCACAAACTATCTTGAGGCTCTGGCCAGGTCAGAGACATACCTGTGTCTGGGAGTCATCTGACCCCGGCCCAGCACAGGGGTAGACTACTGCAGCATGCCCAAGGGCTGAGTCACTGCAGGAACTGTTGGAGGGGTGAATCATAGCACCTATTGAGCATCCGGGATGCTCGCACCCACCCACATCAAAAGCCGCTCCTCTAGCCTAAGGGGGGGAAGACCTACGGAATCCAGAGCTCAAATGAGTTTTGGGGACAACTAATGAAAAACAGGGAAAGGAGTGTGGGTAACAGGGTCAAAAGCAGGGACCAAGAAGGGGACATTGAGCAGAGAACGCTGGACAGAACCCTCTGCTCCTTAAAGGCACCCAGGAAGCCAGAGGAACTCTGCCCAGATACATGACCTGAGGGAGGAGCGAAATAGGCCTCACAGTCGCAAAGCCATTCCTCGTCCAACATCCTCCTTCTGGTATGATGGATGCCCAGCGTCAGGAGAAGGTTGACGAGGAGGTTTCGTGACTTCATGGGGCCATGGAGCAGGAGGCAAAGAGCAGGAGGTTCAGGGAAAAGTGCAGCCAGAACCTAAGGAGAAGGTTCTAAAGGAGTCGTAATAGGAGCTGCAACCTGGCACACTCAAAGTAGATGTGCTCCAGTGTCTCCTTCATGCCACAAAAGGGGCAAATGTCGGGGGCGGGGGGTCAACTGCACCAGTTACACACCCATGCTCATGGCTCTGTGAAGAAGCTGCTAGCTAATATCCCTGGTAGGCCAGGAGACCAGGGTGGAATACAGACTGGCCCACCAGGGCTCCTCACCCTCCACTAGTGGTGGGAGGTTGTGCCACTTGGTGCCAGGGTAGGACATGGGGGTCAGGAAGTGAAGGGTATGGAGCATGAGTGCGTATAGCTTTTTCCTAGGCATGGTTTGGAAATGGACTAGCTGCATGTCACGCAACTGCCTTGGGCACTGTGGAGGGGCAGCCGGGTGGGCTCATGGAGGAGGGGCCCGATGGCATGAGTCATGGCAGCTGAGTGAGAAGCCCTGATTTGGATGTGGGTTTGCCTGGCTGTGGGTTTGCATCAGGACTCCCGATACCGATTTGGCTTGTCTATGGACTCTGACCTCAGTTCTGACCCACAACCTATCCCTGGACCTGGCTCCAGCACTGCCCTCGGCTCGGACCCAACCCTATGTCCAGCTTCGACCAGCACTCGTCCCACCAGGTCTGACTGCCTGGAACCAGAGCCTGACAACTAACCCCTGGAATTGGTTCCTTCAAAGTAACCAATCCAATCCAAAAATGTGTGATGCAATATATAGTAAATACCATTAACACCATAATCTAAGAAATAAACTACCGTTTCGATGGTTTCAAACTCACTCTTTCCTTAATGCAAAGAACTGGGGCACTGACAGGATCATTTTGCTGCTTTCTTTCATGCTCATTTATTAGGATGGCATTGCAAATTCTCAAAAGGTTGAAGCCCATTTCAATAGGCTACAGCCATTTAAAGAAGGATTTAACTTTACTGCTTACACTAGCTTGTGTATATCAACTGTGATGCAAGCAACCGTATTCTGACATCAATACTACATTAGCACCACTGTTTTCCTGAATTTACAACTATACTTGCTCTCATTTGTGTGCCGACAAAGAATAACTGTCCTATATAAAACATGGAAGTAGAGTCACATGAGGTTGTAAAACAGATAGATTGCATTGCAGGAAGCTTATGGAAAATCCATTAAGGTTGCATGGGATGTCAAAACATATGTGAAACAAGCATGCTGCTTTTAGGTACTCTGTATGAAGGAAAGCTTATGGAAGACAATAGCAGCAGGTAATCAGCTCTAGAACAAGAGTCAAGGTGACAGAAACCAAACCAAATGTCATGCCCTAAGAAATGAGCAATGAACTAAAGTCACACATAATCCTGACTACAAAATAGAAACACAAATAGATCTTAATCAAGATCCTGGGGCTTAGCATGAGCGACATAGCTGAAAACCTGGAAAAAAACAAAAACAAAAAACAAAGCAACCCATTAATCCTGATGAAGGCTCAAACTGAAAGATGTGTATATGGGGTAACTTGGTAGCCAGCCATTAAGCAAAGCCTGTTTCTTTTACTGCCATATTGAATGAAAAATTCTACATTTTAAATGGAAGGGAACTATTATTTGTCTCACAAGTGCTAATGCTGACCCAAGTGGGTTGTTTTACAGTTCCTAATGCAGACTGGTTTCCCTGATGATTGATGTGCTTTCATCTTGGGCACTTCTTTACACATGCACTTCCATACTTCAGTGATAGTTCTACCTTCTTTCCCTGTCCTTTTCCAGTGGCACTACTCTTCAGGGTAGATATTGTAACATTCCTCTTCTCCTCCACCCCCAGCAACAGCCTAAACTGGCCTGATGATAGAATCAAGTAAACTTTATGGTAGACCCTACTGCTGTCTGATTTGAATTTGGTGCTGTATGAGGCTTCACTAGTAGTGGTGACCCAGGAAACACAGCATGTCATGAAACCAAGTTTTGGTACGCTGTGTGGCTTCTGAAGCATACTGTATACACAGGGTTGCTGTTATTGTTGAAGTCCCCAGAACACATGGAAACAGCACCCTCCAACCAGAAACACAACACTGCACTCTGTAAACAAAAGGTAACTAAGGCCAGGAAGAGAACAGGGCCAGATTAAAGCCCAGGCATTCAAGGCCCATGCCTAAGGCACCAACTCCTGAAGTCACATGATTTCATCAGCTTTCTTTCTATGAGCAGCTTTCTACCCCTTATAGTGGCAGAGCTGGTTGAAACATTTTCCTGCTTGAAAATGTGATTTTGTCAAAAGAGAAAATTTTCCACAGGAAAATGTTGGCTTCGGTTATTTTTTTTCTATTTTCCAATCAGAAAAATGAATTGAAAAATGTTGTCCCAAATCAACATTTCAAAAGGAAATGAAAGCTTTTGTTTCTTTTCCATCTTAAATGCTGTTTCATTTTTATTAGGTTTAGGCCAGACATTAGGAAAAACTTCCTAACTGTCAGGGTGGTTAAGCACTGGAAGAAAATGCCTAGGGAGGTTGTGGAATCTCCATCATTGGAGATTTTTAAGAGCAGGTTAGACAAACACCTGTCAGAGATGGTCTAGATAATACTCAGTCCTGCCATGATTGCAGGGGACTGGACTCGATGACCTCTGGAGGTCCCTTCCAGTTCTATGATTTTCCATTTTTGGTTTCTAGATTGTCCTTCCTTTGTCTCTCTTTTTTTACTCCCCTCCTCTTTTTTTCCATCACTGTCCAAAGGAGGGGGGGTAGGGAGGAAGAGGGGCAAGAAAGATTAGAAAAGTGTGAGAAAAACCAAGTTTTACATTTGTTATTGTTTTCCAACTTGGCAAAGCTTGAAAACTGTAAGAAAAGTGTGGGAAGTGAGTATATCTTAATATCAAGTAGTCTAACAATGTACCCAAAGGTTGGAAAATGAACTTAACAATTTAAAATTTAAAAGAGCCACCACTCCTTTAAATATAAGAAAGGCTTACAGAAAATGACCTACATCTTTATCATGGATTGGCAAAGTCGGACGCAGTACAGGAATTATTTCCTGCATTAGATGCTTAGGGTCAGGCTGTGGAAATGTTTCTTACATGGGTGAGCCTTAGCCTGATGAGTAGTCTGAATTGAAGCTAATGGGACTATTTGTGTAAGTAAGTTCTCACTAACATAACTCAGGTTTTCAGTCGGATACATAGTACTTAAAATGGCATAGTTTTGTCCTAGTAGTTACAGTTTTGAGATAATTAGCAGAATATTATAGCACATAAAATGGCATGAATTTGAACAATGGACCTGACTCTCCATTCAATTATATCAGATTTAGATGGTATTCTATCAGTGAAGCCAGAGTCAGGCACAATGACTGTAATTTTTACTTTGAATTCATCAACATGCAAACGTACTGCAAACATAGTCACTACAATGACTGTGAACATCTATGTGACAGAGTGAAAAAAAGGAAAGAGAGTAAATTATTGCTTCTCTTTATTTTATGTTTGTATTCAATATAGTTTGATTACTTGAAAGGACTTGTAGCCAACATACTGCAGTATGAAACAATATCATGAAAAATACATGTCTCTTAATGCAAGGGTTGCACTGACAGTTTGTCATAGGCAAAATCTGCAAAATCAACAAAGAGGCTAAACAAACAAGTCAAACACTGAACTATCTAATATTGCACTGTATATTTTTAGCAATCTCTATTCTAATGTCATGTACATACACCAGTACTGTAAATGTTTTGGTCCTGGCTTTATTACACATTTTTTCCAATGCCAGTTCCAACCCTTTGTGATCCATCCTTTATGACTGCCATAAGAAAACCGCTATTATGCCATTGCTGTTTTTTCTAAGCTATTAGAAACCACATCACTTTTTAATAAATACTGTAAAGCTGACAAGACTATAATAGAAAAAAATGTTCCTTTTACCATTACTGAGACACACTTTATGTTTTTTAACTAGGAAAAATAAAGCAACATTGCATTATCTTTATATATGCTTCTCTTTCCCCAGATGTCCTTCAGGTGTTATAGCAACTTAGCCTCCTCCTTATAAAGAGTCAAAAAGCTAGTTTTTAAAGCCAGTGGCCTATTCTATACAACACATTTTCCTCTTTACTGGCCACCTGGCTAGTTCACTGAGAGAAGAATATGTTTTATAGATATATTCTGACAGTAAATCCTAACTGTAGATGGAATGAGATGCTGGTTAGGTATCCTTCTAAATGCGTTAATTGTAGTTCCATTTCCTTTACGCTTTTATTGATTGATTGAATGACTGATCTTTTTAAAAGGAGCGATATTTTAAAGCGATATAAAGTTACTACTAGAGAGGGGGGTCAAATCAAATCTGTGGGCAAGTGTGAGTACTGGAATAAGCTGATGCTAGTCGCCACGCTAAATTACATCAGTATAAGAATAACCACTGCTAAAGTGTGTAACTTCTAAAATTAACATGATAGCTTTTGGCATATCTCACTCAGTCAGTCTGAAATAAAGCTTTTGTTTGTGTTGATGACTTTAGAGATATTCAAGCATTTGAGTATTTGAATGTAAAATACCATACAAGGGAACTACAGTGGGGGAGAAGGGCGGTGCTGTGTGCTTATCTAAAATAGGTGATGAATGTTACAAGACGCATGTAAAAATGTTCTTTCTTGCTCTGTCTCTCCATCATGCTGGCAAGAAAGTGCAATGATGAAGACTCGTGCATCAAGTTACTCATGAAGTCATCACCTTTGGATACTTTAAAGTTAAAGGAACAGATTACGTGTGGTCCCTTCTGGACTTGGAGTCTACGACTCATCAGGTGTAACTTGGCATAGCTCTCATGATACTTGGCACTCTCTTAGCACACTTCTACTGATAAAAGAAGATACTAGTTAAATGAGGTTTGTCCTAACCTAAGACACACTAGGAGTATCCTTAGAAAAGTGTAGAAAAAGCTTCTCTTTTACAGCCACCAATTTTGAGTTTCTAAACAGATTTTTTTTAATCCATTTGCTAATTGTTCGATGTTTTGCTTGGATGATAATCTTTGAAATTCTAAGAGCAAAACTCTCTTGTTTGATATGTACTCCATATTTCTTATCCATCAGAACTGTGTGCTGAGCTCCCACTGATGCAATAGAAGTTCTGTGCATGGGATAAATTCAGAGTATACAACAGAGATTGACATGCTGGTTGGAGAGGAAAATACTGCCATTGGAATATAGCACTCGCTGGTTTTACCCAGGCCTAACAAAAAAGAATTCAAATAAGTCAGTTTAGTAAGAGTTTCCTATATTGAAATCCATGCTGTCTGGCTTTATTCAAATTAGTACTGTAAACTATTCCCTTGCTAAATCCTATGAAATAGCTCCTGGTATACCCCATGCTAGCTGTCAAGCAAACCAGTCAATAATTGATTGTTAATAGTTATAAATTGCTTTATTTTGTATCATCTCTGTTTGCCACTTTCTAATCCCTGGGAATCTGATCATTCATCAAATAACATATAAAGGATTAGTTAAAAATAACAGTTTCACTTCTACAGTGCCTTACATTAATTAAGTTTCACAACACCCTTGTGAGATATGGAAACATTTGCGAGATATGGAAGCATGGACAGGTCAGCAGATAAAAGCTCTATGCAGCTGGTTATGATTATGGTATAAGTGATTGGTTGAAAAATTAAGAAATCATGCAAAATTATAAATTCTTTCATCTTATTATTCAGCAGCTTAAAAAACAGACCCAAAACATGCATGGATCCTAAACAGCCCTTTCCATTCAAATCTGTCTCTGAACTGAAATCATATAATTATTTCTTTCTGGATTCGAACAAGGACAGTGCTTCTACAGTCGATGCTTGTCACCCCTGGCCTATCACTAACTATATCCCATAGTCAACTCATTCCTAGCACCTTGATTTGGGTTTGGATGAGATATGGCCTGTGCATGCACTATTCCCAGAAAGGATCCCATTCAACATAAAGCTATGGCAAAAGGACACAAATGCCTACAATGATAAATTAAAAAAAAATAATTTTCCCTGTCATTGTAGGTAAGCCAAAATCCAGTGAGCCTCCACTAGCCAGCTTCAACTAACAGGTAAGTAGGTAGATAAGGGAAGGTGAAGAAAAACAGACAGAAAAAACAGCACCAAGCCAATCTGTGATACTGGAAAAATCCTTTCCTATCTCCGTGTTCACATAGAAAGTCAGTGGCAAAGCTTAAATTAAATCCAGACCTCCTCACTCCTGGTCTCTCCCTCTAACAAATTCAAATTTCTAAGGGCAAGTTGTTCTCTGAGTTTCAATTACTAATTTACTATAATTTCTCCGCCCACCCCCCCGCCCCCAGTCCTTGGATTTTGTTACATTTCATGCATCTATATTGACCTCCCTTCACTTTGTTTCCACACATTATTGTCCTAATTTTTGTTTGAGTATTTGTACTGCCCTTTTCATTTTGTGTGTTCAGCTGCACAGTGTTAAATCCAGGCACACACTAAAGCTATAGGGTTAACGATCTTTTATTAGCAGAGTTCCAGCAGTCTATTCTATGCTAAAGATTTATGCTCTAGAACAGTGGTTCCCAAACTGGGGTTCACAAAATGTTACACGGGGTTCTCGGGAAAAAATTCCCTAATGGCGGGCAAAGCTGTCCCTAAGAACTCCAGGCAGCACGGGGCCAGGAGCCCGGAGCCCTTGGAGTTCCAAGAGCTAAGAAGATCAAAGCAAACATATCTGTCAAACTGAGGAGATTTAAACTTCAAGACTCCTTACAAGAAATGGAAAGAGAGGTGAATATTTTTAAATATTTTTAAAATTAAATAGGCAGCTAGTACTGTTTTAAAAATTAGCATGAAGAACAAACGTAAGCTTTGTTGTAAAGTGCATTGTTTGCCTGGACTGCTCATGACCTGAATACGTGTGTAGGAGGAACTCTTTGAGTTAATACCTTCATGCTGTTTCACATCTGATACTCCTTGATGAAACATAGGAGCCTTGTCTTATAACAGGATTATTCAAAGTGATACAAGCTACGAAAGTGAGATCTTGTTGCCGTTTTCATAATGTAATAAAAATACTGTAATGATAAATAATAATTAATACTAAATAGTATGTAATAAGCATGTCATAAAACAAATTTTATATTTCCAAGATCACTGCTTCTATAATTTATACTCAGGTATAGGAGAAAATCCCTGGAAATATTCATTTTTAGGAGGGGGTTCGTGAAACTTGACATTTTAGTGAAAGGGGTTGTTAAAGTTTGGGAACTACTGATCTAGAAAACTTCCAGCATTCTACGGGTGATCAGATTACAATATGCTGTGCTTAAAGGGTCACATCCTTACACCCAGCAGCAGAGGAGAATGATCATGTCTCGGGATTGTTCCTGAAATGACGCACAATTCCTAGCAACAGCAGCTGCAGGAAACTGGCTAAAGTTCAGCTACTACAGTCAGATTCATATTACTGCTGCTCCAGCGTTACCAGGCAAGCAATGGTGCACAGACACAACCACACTCTTTGGACATTCTACATGATTCTACAGTTTATTTGCTGTAAAATATATAGGAGAGAGAGTGTGTGTGGGGGTGGGGGGATAAGAATACCTTGATACCATACACAATTTAAATCACTTAAATCTGCCTTTTCTTAATTTCTGTCTCTCCTTTGCCAGTAAGTACAGACTCTTAAAGGTTTCTTTAATAGCTTCTACTTTTGTATTCCTAAAAGACTGATTTTCAATGCATCACCTGTCTGTCATAGGAGTAAAAAAATGCATTTAGACTCATTAATGTGTTTTCAAACTCCTGTGCAGGGATTTAAGCATGTAGGGCATATTCAAAAACAGTGCAAACCTTACTGTGCATTTCCATTGTACAAATTCAGTTTCTTTGTATTCTAAATCCCCAATCATTTGCTTGGTTCAAGTATACTTTTATTATTCCAATAATACTGTACTTATCCTTTAAAACATGAAACTCCGGTTCACCGATCTTAATATGTACAATGTTAGATTTTGTATAGCAGCAATTTTGTATTGTAACCACACTTTATTAACACTATCCGCCCCTTCACTATCCCCTGCAATATTAGCTAGCTAATACATTACCTTGGGATCTAGGTGGTCCCCTTCTCGAATAATAGCCTTAAACTTTGTCCCTGAAAGACTAATCATTGCCCTTTTAGATCCATCCCTTTTATAGAAATTGCTTTCTGCAAAGTGCTTCATCACACTTCATCTCCTAACACTTCTCCATTCAGATTTTGCATTACATTAACATTCTTTGCACTGCACAGTCTCACCCTCTGAATTTCCCTCCGTCCTGGATTCTACCTCAGACTTGTTCTCCACAACCTTTACTGTGTCTAATTCCTCTGTAACTACTTTTCCTTAGTGTTATTACCCTTTTGTCATTTGGTTTATCCCATGTTGTGTCATTAACATTCTCCACAGTAACTCACCCAGCTGGTTTTCCTCTGCTGTTACTGCTTTGGAGTCTAAAACCAACCATGTACCATCTAAAAAACCCGCCCTTTCAGTATTTTATTTATTGTCCTAAAACCCAGCCCTTCTTTCTAAATCTATCATTGGATCTAAATGGAATATCAGAGCTGTTAAGTATCACAAGTGAATGACAATGCTCACAAAAATGTGTATTTGCCTCTTCAGCCCTAATAACAAGAATAATATATCAAACAAAAAAAGGAAAGCAAACTTGAGATTGCACTCATTGAAAATCCCATGCAAAAAGTGAATATAAGTTTTCAAATATTAAATGTTGGTGTAGTCAAAATGATATAGAATGTATAATAATGAGTTTGTTTTTCAGATGCTGTAAGCCTAAAGAGATTTTTTGAATGCTTCAATTATAAAAACATTTAAAACATACAAACTTGTGCAATTTTTATTTTAATGAAGATGAGAAGTTCATTAAAGAAGATAAATATTTCATTAGATGTTAAATAAAACAAAGAGATTTTTTGGCTTCTCTCAGCACAAAATTCCTTTGAAAGATTAATTAATACATGCAAATTATGCAAATTAGACCCATGCAAATATTTTATGAAGACAATTAAGGGAACCATTAATTACTGCTTTTTTTGCTTCAGTGAGATTCATTCATTTAATTTTAATTTCACTTTAACTGTTTTGATGTATAAGCTTGCAGCTAAGAACTTTATCTTTCCTGATGGGTCACTTAAACTTATAAATTTCATCAAGTGAGCAACAACAGAAATCCGTACAGATTCTCTGGGCTATGTTTAGTATCAAGAGAAATTTTTGACAATGTGCTTCTAGAAACTGGAAAACTGAAAGAGAATGTGAGCTCATTCTTGGACAAGGTTCAACTGCTGGAAAAGCAATTAATTTGCTTTGGCTGTGCTAATATAGGGGAATTAGAAAGTGTGACACAAGACAAATAGAAATAATTAGTTCTCCAAAATGATGTTCTCATTAATATGGTTTGAACAGTAGAAATAAAAAACATTATTGTGGCATGTCTGCATTCTGTCCCTAGCCACAGGAGATAGAATAATGCAAGATGCAGCATTTTTAACCTTTATAGTCCATGCGGTAATGGTGTTTATTTTTATTTTTCATTTTGATGTATCTGGAAAAGCATATTATGGACAATCCAGCAGTCCTGCTGAAAGTGCCTAAATACTGCAGGATCTGGCCCTATGTGTCTAAGCTGTTTTCTGCCTGAGAAAATATGAAGCTATAAATATAATTGACTGGGTTTTTCAAAACTATACACTCAAAGTGCTAAACTGAAATCTGGATTTCAATATTATGCATTTAAATCATATTTTATGACATGCGGTACACAATAATGTATAATGTACTTATCCTGTAGCTTAAGCTACTCTGTAAGTGTAACATTATCCTATCAAAAGTTTTTATAATGTCCTCTTCTATATTTGATAACATAAAAGTTTTTTTTTCTTTTTACTTAAGCATTAAACATACAGGCATACATTTGGTACAGTACAGAGAGAAGCAAATTTCTTGCTGCTGTATCCCCTAATGCTTATTCTTATTCAAACCAGGTAAGTGTTTGCTATTATATCAAGTAGTGAAAATGGCTAGTCAGTACTCTTCATAGAAATAGCCCATTACAAAGGCTGTTAAGAACCCTACTTACTGATAACACATATTTCTTGGATCGCCGCAGAATTTAAACTTCAAAGTAATGCTACCGTATATGAGAGTTTGTACTCTCAAATTATAATAAGTTTTCCTTACAATAATTTGCTATGCCTTGTACCTGTTCTGCCACTTCCCCGTGAACGGCATGTGTGTGTATGTGTGTGTCCGACCTAACAATGCTCTCCCACGTGTTAATCTGAGGTCAAATATTAAATCGTGATACTCTTATTTAATTCAGTTTTTCTTTCACAGAACTTGAGAATCTGACTGACATTGCGATTTTTCTGTTAGAATAAAACAGGAGGAGTGGAAGTAGAAATGGGCATGCCTGGTTACTGCTTGACATTAATGTAGGAGCTTCCATTAAGGAGACTGCCTCCAATTATCACACAGTTCTGCCCAGCAAAGAAAATATTCAGGGCTCATGCTATGAAGTCAGCAAAGGGTGTTAAAACCAGTCCTGTCTAAACAGGAGGCTGTCATCAAGGAAACAGTTGCCAGTGGAAGTTGGGAACAAGGACTTTGCCCTGCAGTAGTTACAGGAGAGCATGGACCTGTCTTATACCTCACATAGTCATTTACACCTGTGGAAAGTGGACGTAAAACTGCTAACATCCTGATTTGGAAGGTGTTTGTACCTGCTTTTCACACACCTATATGACTATATTCAGGGCAAGGTGTGAAGAATAAGGCCTTATGTCTTTTATGTTTTCCCTGATGACCACTGATACTGTTAATTAAATTAGTCTCTCATCACACTAGTTAGCCTATTTGTAAACATGTTTTAATATGCATCGGTGCTAATGAATTCTGTCTAGCCAAAGTTGAAAATGAGTACTCCATCTTCATCCTCTTTGAGATGTCAGCCACCTTTGACATTATCGACCACACTATTCTTCTTGAAATCTTGTCCTGCTTTGGCTTCCACAACTCTGTCGTCTCCCGGTAATCCTCCAACCTCTAATCACTCCTTCAGCATATCCTTCAGAGGATCCTCCTTATCCCCTTTTTGGAGAAGGTTTCCACAGGGTTATGTCCCCTTCTCTTCTCCCTCTACACCTTATCTCTGGGTAATCTCATCGGCAAACACAAATACAATTACCATATCTATGCTGACTATTCACTTATCTACCTATCTACTCCAGACCTGTCTCCTTCTGTCCACATGAAAACCTTGGCTGTTCTCTCTTGATCATCTAGTCCTCTGCTCAAGTTCAACATGGTTAAAACAGAGTTCTTAACTCCCCCAAATCCTCCCTCCTACCATCTTCCTTGATCATTGTGGACAGCACAACCATTCTGCCTATCACTCAGACTGTAACCTAGGCATCATCTTCTACTCAGACTTCCCTCTATGTCTTAATATCCAGGCTATGTCTACATTTTGAAGATTCTTTGCTCATAACTTCTCTAAGATATGGCCTTTCCTATCCATTCACACTGCTAAGTCTTGTCTCAGCTCTCATTACTGCAATATTTTTTCTCTCTAGCCTTGACAAATGCAATCTGGTCCCCTTGAAAATGCTGCTGCAAAGATAATTTCCTAGCCTGTCACTTTGACCATGTCACCATCTCTTTTAATCCCTCCATTGACTCCCCTTCTATCACATCATAAATAAACTACTTGTCTTCACATTCAAGGCCCTTCATGGCCTTTATCGTTCTACCTATACTCTCACTCACTATTGAGATGTCAGTTCCCACTTCCAATTGGCCCATCGTGCCAGCCTCCATCACTCCCACTTGTTAAATTTTCAAATAAGCACCTTTGTGCTTTCTACAGCATTGACCCCCATACTTGAGAGAATCTTCCTGTGAACATCTGAAAAACTAACACATCCTCCTCCTTCAAAACCCTCAGGTGCTGTGATGCCTATAAAACACATGACAATAATTGGGCTGCCTGTGCACTGATACCACAGAGTCATGCTGACCAATACAGACTCATTGTTTCCCTGTACTTCCCTATCTTTCTGTCTTTATCCATCTTTTGTCTCTTATCTTATACTTAGACAGTAAGTTCTTTGAAGCAGGGACTGTCTTTTGCTCTGTATTTGTACAATGCCTAGCACAACAGGCTCCTGATCCATGACTAGGGCTCCTAGGCAGTAGGGTGCCACCTATAAATAATAATAATCATAAGTGGTAATATAAATATGGGTTAAAAAGCTATTTTAAAGGACAAATCCTGCCTAGAGAACTGAGCCAGAAGGCTGCCATAGAGGAACTGCACATAAAGGAGCTAGAAAAAAAGGGCTGGGGTACACTACCGGCGGGGGGTGGGGGGGTCGATGTAAGGTACGCAACTTCAGCTACGTGAATAACGTGAGGACGCTGCAATGTCGAAGGCTGACGCTCCCCCGTCGACTCCGCTTCCGCCTCGTATCGGGGTGGATTACCAGAGTCGAGGGGGAGCGCGTTCTGGGATCGATTTATTGCGTCTAGATTAGACGCGAAAAATCGATCCCCAAAAGATCGACTGCTACCCGCCGAATCGGCGGGTAGTGTAGACATAGCCAAAGAATGCCTTACCCTGGGGAAACTATACAATACTGTATATTGTGAATTCCCAATTCTTCTAACCTTTGTCCCGATTATCAACAAAGCAATGATATTATAGCCATCACTTTGGCACCTAAATAACTAAAAGAGTTTAAGATGAAAATAGTCAAATATAGGCAGCCATGGTTATCTCTGTATACAGCAGCAGTGAGTAATCTGGGAGGCCATTTGCTGTCTTGACAATTAGAGGGCACGTTCCCTAAACAGGAGACACTAGAAAATTCCTCAAAACATTCCCTTCATCCTGCCAACTATCTGGATTTAGCTTCAGCCAGTTTCTCTTCATCCAGACACTGGTCTTGCCCAGGCATCTGGACAACTGAGGGCTACCTGCAGTACATGTAAAGGATGGAGGTGGGTGTTGTCTACATACTGCTGGCATTTGAGTCCATGTTGTTTCAAAGTCTCTCCCAATAATTTTACATAGCTGAAGAGGGGGGAGAAGATGCAGCCTGGCTCTCTATAGGTGAGATCCCTGGGTCTGAAGGTGCAGCTGTTCATCCCAACCTTCTGAGAACAGGAAGAATCCAAGCCAATACAGGATGCTTCCACTGAACCGTGGTAAGTCTCGGACATGGGGGCAGCTTTTCATGAGTCACTTTTGAATGCTAATGAGAAATGTAGGCCATGAAAATGGATGCTGTCCCACATCTAAGACAAGGAGATAGGTTTCAGAGCCACTGTCTGGTCTAAAAATTGATCATGAGAATTCAAGTTACTGACAAAGGTCTAATGATCCCAGTTATATTTCTCTATTAATTTTTTGATTACATTCCTCAGGAATGGGGAGATTAGATTTCAGAAAATATTAGCTGATGTTGAATGTATCAATCAATGGTTTTATGAACACTGGCTAATCTAATACATGTTTAAGGGTTTGCAGCAAACATCTTTGTTCAAAGGATGCATTGGATATTTTTGTTTTAGTTAGCAGATGACTAAAATGCTCTTTTCTAGCTCTTATAATCAAAGAATGGCACAGGACACAGTTGCAGATGGTGATTCAAGTTTCATTTAGTGCTACATCTTGCTTATGAACAAACCAAAATCTGAGAAGAAAGGTGATGCACTTGTGATAGTGTGCATAGTCTTTGAATCCTGGGATTCTGAGAAACTATGCCAGATTTAAATATGCTTCCTAAAGAACAAGAGTATGGTAGGACTGAATTAAAGGGAGTAGAAAAAACAAATTCCACAAAGCTTTGGGTATTTGAGAGCACTGTAGATTCCAGGTTAGTTAAATAATCCACACTCTCTTACTTTAATTTGAGAGATTGACCTTTATTCCATTGTGACTTCACTTCAAGAGCTTTCAACTGAGCTGCACCAAGTTATGCCTGTTGAGAATATGGCCCCTTATGTGAAATTTAGATTCTGGTTGTGGGATATATAAATAATGTTGGAAATCATGCTGGTGGATTTTCAAAGCTAGGTTTAGCAAAGAAAAGACTTGATCAATCCTACCAGAATAGTGAGTGGTTAACACGCAATCTGAGCAGGTGCAGGTGGTAATATGTTCTGTTTATCCTGCTAACATGCAGTCCAGGGACACAATCCCTTCCAGTATTAATGTGGTAAAATTATATTTAATTTTGTGTACCTGGATCAGTTTGTTTACATAAGCATGTCCACAAGGACATTGGAATACAGGGAAAGGATGGTCCAACTGGTTAGGGAGCTAGTCTGGACTTGGGTTCAATAACCTGCTCTAGCATAATCTTACCATATGACCCTGTGGAAGTCATTTAGCCTCAGTTCCCAGTTGTAAAATGGGCATTAGAGTACTTCCTTGCCTATCAGAGTTATTGTGAGGATAAATCCATCAAAGATTGTGAGGCACTCAGGTACTATCACTATAGTGATAGTTAAGGACTATCCACGTTAAGGACCGAACATATATAGAACAAGTGACCTACAGACTGGACCACTGACCAATCTCTTAAAACATTTAAACCCTTGCAGAAATAGGTTGTATTACATGGAGTTACCCTCAGAACATAAATAACACTAATTTAAGAGATCGCTTGAGGCCTAACTAACTTTGGTAGCTTTACAGTTAGTATTTTCTTATGGATAATCTGTTCTTAAACAGTTTCTCAAATGAATTATGCTTTCCTTCAGCATCAAGCATGCATGTTTTGGTACCTCCTTTTTTTCAACATACATATTTACTCTAGCAATTGCAAGAGAAATCACACTCTCTTAACATTCTCCGATCTCTCTCATCGCACATAATTTATTCTACTTGTTTCTTCTTCATACAAATAATTCCTGAAAGCTTCACAGTGAGAGTCAGTTTTAAACTAAAGTAAAAAAGGAATGTAAATAGTTAAAGTAACATAGACGGAGTTGGCAAAGATGTTCCAAACAAATGAAGGAGCAAAAGTAAAAGATTGCTCTAAGGTATGAAGATTTTCAGGGGAAAAAGGAGAGGACCCCACGTGAGAAAAGACAATCTTATGGTTAAGTCAATGGACTCAGACTAATGAGATCTGGATTCAGTTCCCAGCTCTGTCACAGAATTTCTGTGAGAGGCCAGGCAAGTCATGTAGCATAAAAATTTCAAAGAAGCCCAAGTATCTTTGAAAATCAATGTGACTTACATGCTTTTAAAAAAATTGCCCTAAATCTTTTTACCTGGATAATAGTTC
Source organism: Chelydra serpentina (assembly GCA_037349315.1). Classification (NCBI taxonomy): domain Eukaryota; kingdom Metazoa; phylum Chordata; order Testudines; family Chelydridae; genus Chelydra; species Chelydra serpentina. Next base: position 75,289,304 of record JBAIAC010000004.1, read on the forward strand.
CCCACCTAAGAAGTATATTGTGAGAATGTCCAATACTATGCCGATGGAGCCATACAAAGAGATAGACTGGAGCTGTGAAATGAACGTACAAGTCAGTTTGAGGATAAGTGGCCAGAAAGACAAGAACATTTCTGAAAATCAGGTGAGCTCTTTGGCATTGTTTCAGAGGCAGATGGGAAGTCAGTAAAAATGACAGAGGAAGAGAGTGACATGGTCCTTCCTCTTGGAGTAAAAGTTACAGTAAATACTTTTTCACACAGTACATAATAGACTGTAGAACGCATTGCCGTAGCATGATTAAGAATTTATCAACATTCAAAGAATTGTACATTTATACAGATCACAAGATTATCCAGATTTATAATAATTAATGCTAAAAAAAAAGAGTACTGGAAAGGATATACTCATGCTTCAAGGGTTAAAACAATTTCTAGCTATTAGGGATTAAGATCAGACTTTGGGGTGGGGGTGGACACTTTACCCCACATCTCCCTGTTGTGGAGTTTCATGAACCTTTCTCTGAAGAATCTGGTGTTGCCCACGGTAAAACAAGACACTGGATTAGATTGACCATAAATCTGATCCTGTATGGAGATTCTTATTACTCTACTATCTAGTCTAGTTTAGTAAATTTCAGGAGGTGAATTTCTTGAGAAAATTATAGAATACATCTTGCTCTGTATTCAGCTATTTCTTTAATGGATTTCCCTTTAGGTATGCTAACTGGATGGAATAACTTGTAACATTTACACTTGAATAACAAAGGTTCCTTTTTTTTAGGAGAACTGAGAATTAGTATCCTTAACTCAACATAGAAGAATTGGGGTATGCCCTGTCCTGTTTCTCAGGAAAACTAATAACAAGGGATAAGGTGGCATCAAGGAACAACAACGTTAGAAGCATCTTCAAGGGCTGTGTGCATTAAGGTAGTTCTGTCACCCAATTGCCATGAATACATGCAGAATAAATATACCCTCAGCATTAACATTGGTGGATGCAGTTTCTTTGTGGCAGCAGGTTACATACATAATAAGTATTGTGCATTTTCACTCTTCCCTTGAAACAGACAAAATTCTACAATTGCTCAATTGGAAACTGAAACTCATAGATACCACTGTTTCTAAACCCAGCCCCCGAAGAACATTGTGTGTGGTCATGTAACTATGTCTGACAGGATATTAGTATCCATCAGGGCCTGTAATAGAATTGAGTTTGGTTTAGAAAGAAAGTTATGGGGCTCTAAGGGGAGAGGCCAAGTTTAATGTACAGAGAGCTCTTCAGTCTCCAACCAAAGCAGCCTGGAGTAAGTATAGGATGAAGGCCATTTTGGGAAGGCTCAGTCTGAGAAGGAGAATAAACTCTGTGAAGGGACTAGAAATCTGCTTGCTTGTTTTAGTTTGTTTCATGGTGGCACTATAGGCACTTTAGCAGAAAAGGGATCTAGACTGTCTCTTTTTCTGTTTAGCGGGCTAAACAAAAAACTTTCAACGCCACCTACAGAAGTAAAAAGCATTAGACAGATTTTTGCTTTTCAAGTTGCGGAAAATACTTTCACTGCATGCTCCAGCCACAGAAGTTCTAGAGCTGTGAGTATTTAATTTTGCCATCTTGCTCAGGCTTAGTCACCCTTAAAAGGAACAGCTGTACAAAATGTGGTGTTTATGGGAAGGTCAGTGGACTGGAGTCCCCATCTTTTCCAGGTATTGAAGCACCTATAATGACCCAGTGAGACTATGCATATTCTTTAGGCAAGAATACATCCTGCACACCCATCCTTCCTCACAGAAGATCAACGGGGGGGGGGGGGGGAGTGGGGAGGATGCAAATAATGCAAGTCAAACCAACCCTAAATAGCGCTTTAACATTCCCTTTTGTGCACGTTTTATTTAATATTCTTATTGTTCTGAAGCTTCGCATTTGACTGTGTTCATGCTTAGTCATTAATTTTACACATAGTTATTTTGAAATTGTATGAGAGTACCATGTTGGGAAAAAATCCTCTGATTGATTAATCATTTATCTCAGAAGAAAGGCCATGAACATATTTGATTTCAAGCAACTCCACACATACACAGCTATAAAACATGTTGTAAATTGCAGTACACAGCCATTTTAAGTGAATTGTGAAAAAGTTTATATCTGCAACGCTGAATGAAGGGCTCTTTTAGAATGCATCGCAGCATATAAGTTACTGTGCATTAACTAAAACCCCAGCATTTGCTTTCTTACATGATAAATAACACAATTGTCTAGTTTAAAGTTTAAAGGTGTAGCTAACAATGACCTATGAACACTATGAAACAATAGCCTATTTATAGGTTACTGCCTGCAATCAATACTACCTTTTGTTTAACTTAATCAATGTTGTCTTTAATTGATTAGTTTGAGTTGAAGAGCTGCCAAAATACCAGACTGCTGTGTCAGGGGAGAGAAAAATTTATTATTGTTTGGTTTCTGTGTATTGTAGGATAATTCCAGTATTTATTCTTGGTCAAGAAAAAATGCTGTATGTGAGGTAAAGTACATAATTACTGCATTTTTCCCTCCTGACTATTCAGGGATCAATTACAAAATACAGGCAAACTAGAAAGAGATTTCTTGATTGTCTACTGTATTACCTCTGTTTAAAATTTAAGCTGGAGAGAGCTGTTCACTGGGAAGGCGGGGGGAGGGTGAAAGAATCAGGTGTCAAGGACGTTGAAAGCTCATGAGCCAACTGGTGTAGTTTGTTATGCTCACCTTTTCACTGGGAGTCTAGAATCACCCATTAGGATTGGAAAAAAGGTTGAGCACTCCACAAGCTACAGTGACAATACTTAGTTTCAAGGAAAGTTCCACTGCTGCACATGAATTAATTCAAAGTGCTGTACTGAGATTAATGCTGTTATTTATTATGATGTATATAATTTCATTGGGTGCATGGCACTATACAGATGAATAATAAAAGCATGACATTAATTCAAACTTCTGCACCCAGCAGTCAAAAGGCAGTTGAAGTTTAAGTTAACAATCAAAATGAAATTAAAACTTATAAGTATATTTTACTGCATATGAGATGCAGGCCTGATCCTTAAGTACTTTAAGAAGACTAAACACAAATAAAAACGGATCATGGGGACTAGAACTTTCAAAGGAGCTAAAGGGATATCAATGGGATTTGGGCACTTATCTCCATTAGACTCTTTTGAAAGTCTCAGTCTTTGACATAAAAACATACTTTAAGATATTATGTCTGCCATTCAGCATGAGAAAGAAGAGAGGAGAGATGGAGAGAATATATTCACCTCTAGGACTCAGTGGGGCATGTGCATACATTGCCACAAATCCACCAATTTGTCTAACAGACTTTGGCATCGGGTATCTCTCAGAATTTTAGTAGGTATCTAAAGGGCCACTGTAATGGCTTTGCTTTATTCTGTTCCCTTTTTCACATTTCCCCCATAGCTTAATTCACTGCTCTCACCTGAAGATGCTAGGACAACACTGGAGAATCCTGTCAAGCTACAAACCCTCTCCTTTTGATGTCTATAGGTAATTATAAATGTAGGCATTGAGTTCAGTGACCTCTCTGAACTTCGGAAATCTGAGAATCAGTGATAGGAAGAAACTTGAAAGTCAGGCTGGGAAGAACTGCCCTTCTATGTCAGGTTGTTGCCAAAGAGTCCTCACTATGCTACGATCTGATGTTCCATGCCCAGGAATTTGTTTTCGCTATTGGATGGATCCAAACTCAAATCTCCTTCCTCTGAGTTTTTGTCCCATGTATTTCTAGCTTATGTCCAGTTGAAAGTCTAAGACACTGGAAGAACCTGCTGAGGTGCTTCCAAACCAAAATTGAACTTCTGAGACAAATTCATCTTCAAGAAGAAGCCATCCATTATTTTGCCTTTGCTTCATCGGAAACCCCATTTCTACTGCATGGATCTGGATGAGTCGGCTATTTGTTTCCACAAGCAGCCATGGCATAAGAAGCAGCTGATGATTCCTTGGGAAGTTATCCACAACGTCTGAAATAAATTCTCCTGTTCCTTCTAGGCTTCTAAGAGCTCTGTTTCCAGATCCTAGTTTATTTTCCCTTCCTAAATGCTCAACTTCTGCAGTCCCCAGTGTGGACTCAAAGCAGCACCCTAAAAGCCCCGTACTCACCACTGCCATATAATTATGATATGTTTTATACCAGAGGTCGGCAACCTTTTAGAAATGGTGCGCCGAGTCTTCATTTATTCACTATAATTTAAGGCTTCGCATGCCAGTGATACATTTTAACCTCTGGGGTTCCCGCTGCCGGCTCCTGCCAGCCGGGGTCTCAGTCCACTGCCAGCCTAGGTTTCCCTTCACCAAGGCCAGCAGCAGTTGCTGAGTGGGGCCAGCAGCAGGACCCCAGTTGGCAAGGGGCCAGCAGCTGGAATCCCAGAGCTCAGCCCACTGCCGCTCTGGGGTTCCCGCCGTGGGCTCCTGCCTGCCGGGGTCTCAGCCCACTGCCAGCCTGGGTGAAAGAACCCAGGCCGGCAGCGGGCATTTGGTGGGGACAGCAGCAGAACCCCTGCTGGCAGGAGCCTACGGGGGAATCCCAGAGCGGTGGCACAGCCTGCTGCCGCTCTGGGATTCCCTCTGCGGGCTCCTGCCAGCAGGGGTCTCAGCCTACTGCCAGCCTGGGTTCCTTCACCCAGGCTGGCAGCAGGCTCTTGGTGGGCCCAGTGGCAGGAGCCCGCGGTGGCGGGGTGGGGGGCTGAGCCGCCACAGCGGGCCAGCAACAACCGGCTCACGTGCCACCTTTGGCACGCATGCCGGAGGTTGCCGACCCCTGTTTTATACAAAGAATACCTTGTGAGGTATCATTTTAAAAGTCTTGATCAATTGAACATAAATATCCTATTAGATTGTATGTGCTATCATTGTATGTTGAGTCATGAAATTTTGCTATTTGTGTGTTACTGAAATATGTTGTGAGGTTGGGAACATCCACAACCAGCCTTTCAAGTATAACAATGGAGTAACCACTTGCCCAGCAACCATCCCAGAAGACTTCTCTGAGAGAGCACGTAGACAATGGAGGCTGCTTGACCAATGGGTGCTGACCTCCATGTCACAAGCATAGATCTTTCCACAAAGCTGTAAGAAACTATACAAAGGGGAAATGACATAATGACTTGACCTCATTGCCCCTCCCGCCCCCAACGCAACACCTGGAAACAAGTCTGGAGGACAAAGACTCTGAAGTGGGGCTGGAGAGGAGTTCTAGCCTATGTATCCAAGATCTGTGACCTGTTTATACCATCTGTCAGGGTGAGACACTGCTTGATTCAAATCCTGTTTAATATATAGAACTCAGACTGCAAAAAAATCTTTGTATTTCTTAGGTAACCAACTTTGATCTCTTTGCTTTCTACTTATAATCATTTAAATCTATTGTTCTGTAGTTAACAAATCTGTTTTATATTTTACCTAAAACAGTGTGTTTTGGTTAAACTGCTTTGGAAATCTCAGCTCAGTTTATAAACGCTAGTGTGTGTCCTCTCCAAATCGAGGGAGGAGTGGACTGGGTAATGAACTTACACTGGTCAGGCTTCTGACCAGGACAAGATGGTACAAGTCTGGGAAGTTGGGAGGATTGGCTGAATCCTTTCTATTGTTGGTTCATGAATCTTTACATGTAACTCAGTTGGGTTTGTCCTTGCCTGTGGATGTCTGTATAAGTGCAGTACCTGCCAGAGGTTTGTAGCTTGCCAACAGCATTACAGTATGATAGGAAGCCCAGGTTGCTGAGACAGAGGACTCAGCAGTATAACAGTTCAGGTTGCACCCGGGAACCCAGTCACACTCAGACAGCCCCAGCCCCTCTTTACTAAAAGTCCCATATTGGTTGCCTTAAATGAACAACAAAAATTTGTACTTAACAAGTGGCACTACATAGGGCACAACAGCTTCCAGAGCTGATGAGGAAGTATCAATTGAATACCAAAGCAGAAGTTTAAAATGATTATTTGAGATATATATTTACTATATCTATAAACTGTTGGTAAGAGAAAAGTCAAAAAAGACTTGGAAAAAAGTATAATAAAATAATCAGATTTTTTTCTTTCCTTAGGGAGTAATCAATATCACAATGTACATACCATTATTGGCATGTGTGGTACTATACAGATGAATGGCCCTGTCCTCAAGGAAGATGAAATTGCTCTTGGAATTAGAGATGAAGGAGAAACTGAGGGGATTAGAGACAGTGACCTGAGACACATCAGAGAAGCAGAAAGAGAAGAAAGAAGAGCCACCAGAAGAAATGCAAAAAGAGTGACTGTTAGCATGGGAGGTTAATTTATATAAAGATATCACAGTCACCGAAGCCCAGGGAGAAGAGGGTCTTAATGTAAAAGTAATTCATGGTGTTGAGGGAAGTAGAGGGTCCAAACATTTTAAAGACAAAGCCCTTAGATTCCCAGTAATTTCAATAAAGATGGTGGACACCATACATTAAATGATGGAAGAAATAGATCAAAGAAGGATTTTAAAGAAAGGCATTTTAGTTAAATGTCCTACTAGAGGAAACAAGTAAGCAGTGGGACAAGCAAAGAAGAAGCCCCGTCACTTGGGACATTTAAAACTAGACTTGACAAAGCATTAGAACAATCTTTCATTGTCAGGAGATGGGATAGATAACCCACAGTAATATCTGTGATAAATTACCTACAATAATAATCTTTTGTATCTCAGACATAAAATTGTGTACACACTGTACCTGAGCAGACTACAGAGATTTAAATTAAGATGTACAAATTTAGGAAGAAAAGACTGGAACTATAGATTGAACATTTGAGATTAGTGATCAGGTAATGCTTTGAGGTTGTTCACTAATCTGAACAAAATATTAAAATAATTCAGATTATGTTGCACATATTTGCTGTCCATATCTAATAGTTATAAGAAACTATTGTTGTGTTGGAAACTTTGTGAATAATAAAATCCAAACACTAACAAATAGAAATCTCAGTAATTTTTGTTCTTTCAGTGCAAGCTGATTTTAAAACTGACCTGGACAATGCACTAGAGAATACATGAGAGGGAATAATCTGATGGGGGATGGGGTGGACAAGATGACTTAGTATTGAATGTCTTGGCTATCTCTAGTTCCTAAGATTCTAATATCACATAATAGTGAATTTTCCTGTACCTGGAGTTCTATAATAAAATATTTGACTGGTGGCATCACCCATTACTAAGGTTGTCCAATACATCCCGATGTAAGGCCCTATCTTCAGTTGCTTATAACTTTGCCAAACTCCACTCAATTGGGCTGACATTGTCTATGCTGAGTGTCTGCCAATTTTATATTAAATTCCAGCCAAAATGGTTCAGTCCATTTCTAAGATAGGGAAAAATATATTATTTTGGCCATGTTAAAAAATTCTGATGACCTTTTCTTTGAACAGCCTTAGTGCCCCCTTGCTTTGGAACTTGAAATTTGGCAAGGGGTGGCCTTTGTGTCTCTTGTGGTCCCTTTTGAAAATCCACCCAAATTTGGTCAAGTTATAAGCTTCTGAAAAATCAAATGCTCAGCAAAGACTTATTAGATGTTAGGAGTTAAAATATCCGCAGATATCATCCTCATTTACCATGCTCGAACCCCTCATACCTCCTAGTGTTGACCAAACTTTGCAAGGGTCATGCCTACAGAGCAAATGAGCATCTCTTCACAGCTCCTACATGGGACTACACTGCATATGAATCCTCCCTACAGAGTGATTATGCATGCCTCAGCTTAGGGCTACATGGGCAAAGACAGACTTTCCCTATAATGGCTATTCCCAGCTGAATCAGGCTGAGTTGGGGACAGGCACTAGAACTGAAAGTAGGGAACCCATCTCTCCCGTGCTCTCAATGAACTTCTTGCTATCACCCAGGCAGCCTGGAGCAAGAAGCTCTCTGATTCGAATGCAGAGGAGACAAAAGCTGGAGAAGGGGGAAGGGAAAGGAGTACATTGAGACAAGGAATCTGGTGAGACTAGAACGGGAGGGCAGGAGAGAAACTGGGACTGGGATTTGGGGGAAGAGACTAGGACTAGTTGCATAAAGAGACTGATACTCGGAGCTGGGAGGAGAAAAGAGGCTGGGGCCGTTCGGACAAGGTGACTGGGAGCTGTTGAGGGGAATTAAGGGGTGACCACTGTGATGGAACAAGGAGCTGTGGCGAGGCAGGAGACTGGAACTGATTAGTCAAGGAAAATGGGACTAGGAATGAGTAGAGGGAATGGGTTTGAGGGAGAGGGGAGACGCATCTGACAAGGGGCTGAGGTGTGTGGTGAGAACTGGTAGTGGCTGGGCAAAGACACTGAGACAAACAAAGACCTGGGCCGTGGGGGATAGGGGCTGGAGGGAGAATCCAGTTGAGACTGAGGTGGGATGAGACGCTTGAGAAGTGGAGACCAGGGAGTGGGTAGGCAAGGAGAATGGGACTGGAACAAGGAGCCAGTGGTGGGGAAGAGACAGGACTGGGACTGGAATTATTTGAAGGGAATGTGGCAGAAGGGTTCAAGCTTGAGGGGAGAAGGATCGCTGACCATTAGGACACACTCTCTCCAAGAGCCTGGAATGGAATCCACGTTTCCAGAATCTCACCATTCCTTTGCTGTGAGCAAATTATCTGTGAAACCCTCTGGCAAAATGTGCCTCTTGCCCCCTCTACTGCTGGTCCACATAGAGGATGATAATCTACTATTCCTATCCATTACTCTATTAGTTAAAGTGACGCAGGTCTGAGTTGTGGATCTAAAAGTTCCAGCTCTGCTGATGAGCCATGTGAGTGTCAATACCACAGGATGACACTGCTGTTTTTTCAGTCTTCCTTTTTAAAAACCTAGGGATTTATACACATAGAACTATGTTAAAATATTATTAAGGTTGCAAATTCAAACGCTCAAAGGTTGGGAAATGCCAGAATTAAGATTAACCTCTGTAAAGAAACAAAAAAACAAAACAAAAACAAACAAACAGGGATAATAATACTTACCTCCTTTGTAAAACACTTTGAGACCTTCTGATACAAATTGCTATATAAGAGGTAGGTATTATTTTTTCTCTTAACAAATAAGACACAGAGCCACACACTGAATAATGAATATAAAGCAAAATACTGAATAGCTGCTCATTAAGTGTGAACTGTCCATCCTGTGCACTGCATGAGGCCAAGTTTCTGTGGAAATAATAGTACGTGATCAGTCAATTAAAAGCTATATCAAAATGCTTTGTACAAGGGGACTGAATTAAGGTTGCACAGACATCCTTAATTCTGGCATTTCCTAACTTTGAGTGCTTGACTTCGCGACCTTAAAAATATTCTTTGAACGTGGTTTATGTCTGTCATAATAAATGCAGTAAAGCATTGAGAAGTGCTTGCTCAAAATTTTTCATGTTCATGTGGTGCATATAACAACCACATTTTTTTTAAATATGCAGGTATCTCAGAGGTGTACTTTTCAAACATAAGACGCGTATATTGCAAAAGAATCAAACATAAATGCTCATTTACTGAGATTATTACACTCATTTTCATTGTTTAATAATAGATTAAAAGAGTTTCAGATGATTTCAGAAAACAATTCAGGTTATGTTTTCAGTCAAGAGACTAAGGATTTATCTAAATGATTCCCATTAATGTTAGTGGCAGCTGCTAGCAGAGCCTGTGCCCTAAAAAAAAATAGTTTGGTCAGATGATGCATATGGAAACACTGCATAAGCACTGCAATGCACTGCACGGGCTTTGCACTGCATGGGCACTCACAGGACTTTCCCCCTTGTTAGGGCCGGCTCTAACTTTTTTGCCGCCCCAAGCAAAAAAAAAAAAGCCGAGTGCCACCCTCCCCCCAAGCAACAAAACACCCCAAAAACAAGCGCTGCCACGGTGAAACAAAAAAAACCACCACCCCCCAGCGCGGCCCCGCCGAAACAAAGAAAAAAAACCCGAGCGCCGCCCCACCAAAACAAACCCCCTCCCCGAGCGCCGCCCTGCCGAAACAAACCCCCTCCCTGAGCGCCGCCCTGCCGAAACAAAAACAAAAAACCAACACCTCCCGAGCACCGCACCGCCGAAACAACCGCCCCTCAAAGCACCGCCGCGCCGAAGTAAAACAAACAAACAAAAACCCGAATGCTGCCCCGCCGCCCCAAGATTGGCCGCCCCTTAGAAGGTGCCGCCCCAAGCATGCGCTTGGTTGGCTGGTGCCTGGAGCTGGCCCTGCCCCTTGTGCCTCCACAAAGGGGCCGGACATGGTCCTATGAGCCTCTCATACTGGTGATGTTACTCAAAACCCCAGTGGGCCCAGAGCTGACTGAGAAACACCTGACACATCTGAACAAAGGGTGCAGCAGGAGCCATAACCTCTCTGAACAGTATTGTGCCTACCTAAGAGTAGATCGATCATGTACATTGCTCCAATATTTCCTGCTGGGCCCATCCTCTTCATGTCACCCCTATTGCCAGTGGTGGCTTAAAACCACAGTGTGGTCCCTAATGCATGTCACCTAAAAATATCAGTCTGCTGCTAGCAAAGGTGTTGCTCAGCACTAAGCTCATCACGACAGGGAGGTGGTAGGAGGTACTGCCTTCTCAACTGGTTTCTGACTGCCTGCCCCATAGCCCCGAGACCACTACTTCCTTGTGTGACTACGGAATGTGCTGAACTGGAGCTGTTCTCTCTGCTTTGCTGCAACTGCTCGGCATTGCCCCCACTGGCTACCTGTGGGAGGAAGACTTAGCTAGTTTCCCTAACAGGCAATGAGAACCCCACTGTGGCTTCACGGGGAACAGGATAGATGCTCTAGTGAGCCCAGGTCTGGATGGGAACTCCGTGCACAGGATAGCTTCCCTTCTTACACAGGGTCAGGGAGCAGTTGGGAACCATTTCTAGCATCCCTTCACCCATGGTCTGAAAATCAACCTGCAGATATGTTAGAGAACCTGGATGAAGGGAGGCAGAGGAGAGTGGTTTGCTGGGAAGGATTGGGGAAACACAGAATTGATTTGCTTTAGGGGATGAGGGGAGGAAGAAGATAGGTATGCTTGATGGGAGGCGGAAGATCTGCTGGGAGGTAGAGAATTAGTCTGCTCCGGGGCAGAAGGTCAGTTTCTGCAGAACCAGGAGATGGAGCAATGAAGAGATTGGCATCCAGAAGAGGGACTGGAACATGCTGGCATCAGAAGCTGGATGAATGGAAGAGAGGCAAGACTGAAAGAATAATTGAGGCAGGGAAGACATGGGAATGAGCAGAGGGCAAAGGAGGGACTCAGGAAATGGAATGGGGTATCTGGAGAGGCCAGGGAAGTCATGGGCCTCAGACTATGGGACACCAGGGTAAAGAGGATGGACTGTTGGCAGAGAAGGGTTGAGAAGGCATAGGATCTGCATGGAGTATCACATGTGCAAATGGAAAGGATGAACTGGGAACAAATGATGAACTGATGGAGACAGTAGAAAATGGGAAAGAAATGGACCAGGCAAGAGAGAGAAAGGAGCCCCAAGGGCAGGTGGCAATTGAGGAAAGCTTAAAATAAGCAGGAAAGGTTTGGGAGAGAGGACAAATAATGGGAACAGGCTGGGGAATAGGAAACCAGAACATGTGAGACAAAAAGGGGCATAAAGTGAACAGAAGGGGGCGAGAGTTAACAGAGAACAGGTTTTGGATAATGTATATTGGAAAGGGTGAGGAAAGAGAACTGGGACAGCTATGTGTGAGCCAGATGGTAGTAGAGGAAAACGCTGGGGGAAAGAAAGTTGGGAAAGGAGAGATTTATAGGGGTAACAGATGCATTAGAGGGGAAAGGGGCAAGCAGAGAGGGAAAGGAGGTGGAGTGAAGAGACAGATTTCTGAGGAAGAACAAAAAATAAGGGAGTCAGTAAATTTCATTGTTTTATTGTTTAACAAAAGGCCTGATAACAAAACAGTATATAAAAGTCAAACATTTCTCTGTAAGGTACCTTTTTGTGTGGGATGAGGGGGTCTTGGGAGACCTGGTTGGGAGCTAGGCATAGGCATCTAGTGAACCTACAATATGTATGGAGAAGAGGATAACCTGCTTTATTATTTGTTAAAAATCAAAACCAAGAAAGAAAACACATAAAACCAGTGTTGACACCAGTTTTAAAAAAATGTTTAATATGACTGTACGTCATTAGGAAATATATGTGTGTGTTTGGATTTCAGTCCTTACTGAAATCTAGACAAAAACTAAAAAGCAAATTAAAAGGAGTGTTAAGTACTATACCTGCTTTTAATTTCTTCTTCCAGTTTTTGCGCTTTTACATTCACATGTTCCTGTTTTTAAAATGTTTTTTCTTTTCCCTGTTGTTATGTAAAAGACCCACATAAACAACAGAGTGAAACTGACTAAAGGTCTATATAGGGTCAACAGTGAAAAGGATTGCGGAAAAAAGGACTGATCTCTCCCAGTTAAGGTAATCACAACAATGGCAGGTTAAAAAAAATCAGGTTTAAATGTGATTCTTAAGTTGACAATATCTTTTTATTGGGATGCAATTAACTTTCAATTTATTTTTAGAATAAGCAGCAATGATTTTATTTATATTTTAACTTATTTTTATTTTTTGCCTAAGTTCATGGCCTAAACTTTTCTAAAATTGCACTAGATATTTCAAAAATTGTATTAGTTTTATTCTTGCTTCCTCATAGAATCCTCCTGTTCTGTTTGCCTAGCTAAGCATATTCAATATTGAAAATTTAAAAGATTAATGATTGTTGATAAATAGGCAATTGTACCATCCATACTACCAAGAGCTGGACTGGGATAGGGGTGGGAGGGAAGAGGCAGCAGAGGACAAAAAGCCCATGGGGAAGATTGGTACTGGGAAACATTAAGATGGGTGGATACTGGGAATGGCTGAACAAGGGAGGCTGGGACTTAGAGGTGGGATGCGGTGGAAAATGGGGTCAGAATAGCACAGGAGGGAGACTGGAAGCCAATGCAGGGAGGAGATACCCTAACATCAGACTAAGAGCCTTATAGAGGTGGGGTTGCTGAGACTGAGATCAGGAAAGGATCCAGGGCAGGAGAACTGGGAATGGATGGACATAGAGACTGGGAAAAAGAGCCCGTGTGTGGGCGGGAAGATATTGGGATTGGCTGGTGAAGGAGACTGGATATGGAGGAGGGAGGAAGACGAGGATGAGGAGCTGGGGCAGGGAGAGAGAGACTGGCAAAATGAGCTAGAGGGGACACGGGGAAAGGGGGTTAAGCTGAGGGGAACAGGAAAGGGCTGCAGAGTGTCATTTAAAGCATGTAGCGGGGGGTCAGATGGGTGGGGGGAGTTGGGTCCTGCCCCCAGGGGGTGGGAGGCCCCAGGGGGCCTGCACTCACCCTGCAATGGCTCCTGTCCCACAGGGCTAACCCATCCTCCTGTTCAGCCCGTTGTATCTCGCCACAGAGTGCAGCTGGGGCCCTCGCAATGCAATGCCCCACCCCTACCCTCTTCCTGTCCCTGTTGCCACCGGAGCACCTGCTCCAAGCTGGGCTGTGGTCGGCCAGGTAGGACCATGGCCTGGGTGCCCTCCCCAGGGTCTGCAGCCAGTGGGAACAGGGCAGAAGTCTCTGTGACCACTAGAGAAAATTCCTCTCCAGAACCTGTAATTGAATCCAGGGGACACACAAACCAATGATTTAAAAAAAAATAATAATAATTGATTATTAAAAAATTAAATCCGATGTATTTAAATCAGATTTTAAAATTTCAATTAAATATGCATTTTAAAAAATAAATGCATTTACAATTAAATTTGAATATGGCAATCTATGTTAAAACCTAAACTTATCATAATCTTAAAATAATTTAAATTAAATACAAAAATAATATTAAGTACTACATATTTGCTGCCACTTTTTAAAGAAATTCAGATCACTGAACTAATGGTAGTTATTGGCTAAGTTCCTGGAACCAGAGTTTGTTGAAATGCTAAGCCAGCTTTTGATAGAAGAACCCTCTTCTTCATGTAAAGAGAGATTTTTTTTCCATTTCAGTTTATTCTACTAGTTCAGTTCAACTACAACTACTTCAAAGTTTAAACCAAGTGGACGTTGAAAAAGCAGGAAAGCTTGTTTTCATCTTCCAATCTACTAGTAAAAACTAGGTTCTAAACTCTTGTAGGACATGGTGACTAGAAATAATGAATTCAGTTCACTAACTACAGATAGTCCCTTCCTTTGTTTAAGAAATCAGTTAGTTTTAAATTCCAAATATGTTCTGATAAACTTTGTACAAAACTTTTTTCCTTATGGTTCCAGCACATTTAAGCTAGTTTTATTTAATAAATAAATTTTAAATGCTGTGTTGGTGCATTTCAATTGATTGTGAATTTCCATCCAAGTAGAGCTTGACACAAATCACAAGAAATAATCATCATCTAGTAAATAAGAAATACATCACTTGCTATTTCCTAAAATAACTAAAAATGTGAATATTAAGAATCTGAATAATTGTATGTTAATCTATATAATTACTTAAATAAATGTGAAAAATATAGTGTATCCTTCTGGTTTTCAAAAAGAAGCACCAAATGTAGCACAAAGTTCATAGGTTCATAGATTCCAGAACACTATATTTAGAGGAAATCAACATGTTTTTATGGTTGTAAACCAACCTTTCTTTATGAATAAAACTAAATGTAAAATGCAAAAATTATTAAAATCTATTAGCTACATCAGTTTACTGCATGTTAATTTACATTTTGATTAGAACTGGTGATTTAAATCAATCCACCCTGATTGAATCGAAAATTCCTGACTCTCAACATACCTCTGTGGTCAGTAAATGTCTGTGAAACCTACTGGCAAAGTGTGTGTTTCATTCTTCTCTTGTGATAGGTCCACATAGAGGATGACAACCTACTACTACTACTATCAGTTAGCTCAGATAGTGGTGGATCTGAAGGTTCCAACCCTGTTGATGAAACATGTGATTGCTAATATGATGCCACATGATGGAATTTCTGTTGTTTCAATTTGCTTTTTTAAAAGCCTAGGAAATTACACACAAACCTACCTTTTCACTCCACTATTTAAATGAATGTTAAGGATGCAAAGTCAAGTACTCAAAAGTTAGGAAATGCCAGAATTAAGTGTATGCATTATAGTATAGTCTTTTATTACATGATCACATAGTAGTTTTATCATGGGACTCCATTCAGTGCACAGGATAGACTCTGGGGAAGAGTCAATGTTCTGTACTAAAGGAGGCTGTTATTTGTAGGACCTCAGCTTCGTTTATTGCAGAACTTAGAAAGTGATAGAGAATTGTTGAAAGAAAAAGGATGGCCTCCTAATTAAAAAAAAGAATGCCACCCTGGAGAATCGGTTTCTATCCCTGCATCTGCCACGGAGTTCCTATATAATGTTGACAAGGCTCTTAAACTAAACTATTCACAGGTGGCCATTAATTATATGTTCTTCATTTTATGCATGGCCAACTTGATACCTTTGGGCTGAGCACTCACAGCTACACCTCGAGTGAATGGAAGCTGAGATTCGAACAGATAAAATGCTAAGAAAAACTGGAGTACTCTAAAAAATCAGACACCATTGTCTCATAGTGGGCACCCAAAACTAGTGCACACTTGGGCTACAGCTACACTAGAGTTTATAGGGGTGCAGCTGTACCGATACAGCTGTGCTGCTGTAAATTCTCTAATATAGACTCTCTAAGCTGACAGGAGAGAGCTCTCCCATCCGCTAAACTGCTTCAGCCTCCGTGAGTGGCAGAAGCTATGTCGACAAGAGAATCTCTCCCGAGGACATAGCACTGTCCACACCGGCACTTACATCAGTAACTTATGTCACTCTGAGGGGTGATTTACTCACTCCCCTGAGCGACGCAAATTATTCCGACATAAGCTAGTATAGTATAGACAGAGCCTAAAACTTTCTGTTCCTCAGCTCTCCCTCTCTGTACTGGGGATAATATAACCCCTTCGCCTCACAGGGGAGTTGTGAAGATAAATTTGTGAAGCACTCAGATACTATATTGATGAGCAAGACAGAGAAGCCCCATGAGGAAATGGACAATTCTGTCTCCACAACAGGTTTTGAATAGTGTGCAGTAAATGAGGGTAGGTCTACACTTATCCGCTGCATTGGGGGCGACCAATCGATCTTCTGGGTTCGATTTATCGCGTCTTGTCTCAACGCGATTAATCGAACCAGGAAGTGCTCCCCGTCGACGCCGGTAATCCTGCTCCACGAATGGAGCAGGCGGAGTCGACCGGGGAGCCTGCGCACTGCCGTGTGGACCAGCGGTAAGTACTTTTAAGTTCGAAATAAGATACTTCGACTTCAGCTACGTTATTCACGTAGCTGAAGTTGCATATCTTAGTTCGAACTTGGGGGGTAGTGTGGACCAGCCCTAAGATATGGGGTCACATGTTGCAAAATGAGGATAACATAAAATATTGATTACCTGCTCTTTGAGTAAGCACTCTCCATCCTGTGCACTGAACGAGGCAAGGGTTCAATGGAAAATACAGATTTTGATCATGTTAAAGACTGTATCATAATGCATACACATGACAGGGCCCAATTTAACTTGCACATGCAACTTTAACTGTGGCCAGTAGTGGCACCAGGGTTTTTGCCGCCCTTGGCGACAGCGCTCCTCCACTGTGATCAGCGGCAGCTCCGTTGAAGCTGCGTTCTCAGCTGCATTTTGGCAGCCACTTTTCTTGCCGCCAAATCACCGGGAAATGAGTCACCGCCGAAATGCCGCCCCCCCCAAATCCTGCCACCCTAGGTGACCGCCTAGGGTCACCTAGTGGAAGCACCAGCCATGACTGTGGCATTTCCTAACTTTTGAGTGCTTGACTTTGCAACCATAACTTTTAACATTTTTTGTGTAATATGCATATACATTTCTGTAAGGACTTCCTGTCTGTTTTAAATTTCTTTGAACTTGTTTTATTAATTTGAGCTTTCCTGCCTTTTGAATATAATGACAATGCCTTCTTTGTGGAAAGTTTGCCATAACCCTTTAGGAGTGAGAAAAAGTGATTAAGAAACAGACAAAAAGATGTCAAATGATACAGATAAGATGATTGACTTTAAAATGCAAAATAAAGGCAATGGAGAGAGAGATTACTGCAGCTAATCATTTTAGGCTTGCCTTTGAAAAATGCACCTTCATTTACAATTGAAAACAAATGCTATTTCTGTTGTTTAGTATTCATGTTGGTAGAGTTAGCTTACTGACTATAGATGACATTATAACATAAATGCTACCTTCAGAATTTGTTCTTTACTAATATCTTGCTGTTTGCAATATATATATTTAGCTCCACAGAGGAAGTAATATGGCTCCCTTTAGTATTCCAAGTATAAATTTACTCAGCAGATTTGTTTTATTAAAATGCAAATAATGGGATATGGAACATTTGGCAAATGAAAAATCCTAGAGGGGAATACACAGTTTTATTTATTGTTAATGTTTGAAGTAGCTTATTGAAACACACTTTGCAGTAACTGCCACTGAATATTAGCTATGAAGTTCTCATCACACCTTGAATATTACCCATAGGTTAATCCAGGTTTTCACTGGTATGGTTAAAAGGCTCAGTGTTTCAAATATACCTTAAGAAACATTATTATCCTAGATGTGACTATACACATTATCAAAAAATGCACTCAGTATTGCTAAGATTCAATTCAGCATAGTTTCAAATTAATTATTCCTCTTCACTTGCTTTATATAAACAGAATTGACCTGTTAATTTAAAGAAAATCTATCAGCACAGAATGAATTCTCTCTTATAAACAAGCAAGATGAACTTGACCTTGTTTGAACTTGTTTTGATGTGGCCCAGATGGTAGGCTACATGCTTGAATAACAGGCTAAAGTGGAGGAAAAACTCATATAGTAAGATCTAGATTTATAGCCTTTTGCAAATGCCTACCTTGTATTGTCCTTTCAGCATCTGTTCTGCCCCCGCTGCGGTCAGCTTCTATCTCTGGGGTCAGAGAGTCTAGAAGCACAGAAAGGTAAGACTGACACATATTTCATTTGATTCCTATAGCCTTTTTTACAACCTGTTGCTCCAATGCTGAATTACAATACAATCAACCTTTGTCACTTTTTTTTTAATGTTGAACAGTGACTGGAGACCAGGACAATTTTTTTTAAACTGGAAAGATTAATGAGGAATAGATTTTTAAGCAGAGAGAAAAACAAAAAATTGACTTCTAAAGCTAATAATGTAAAATTGTTCTAGTTTGGGCATTCTCTCCAGTGAAGTAATATTTGCTCACACATACTGTACAAAAAAAGCATCACAACAACTAGAGAAGCAATGAAACGAAGGAAAGCAAAAGGGTGTGTTGCACCTCTGCACCACAAAAATAATTGTGACCAGTATAACAACTTATTTCACCACCTGAATTGAGGGTTAATTACAGAGAAGCAAAAAGCTGACTTCTTACCATTTAGGGCCCTGAGACTGTCTGTTGAAGTTGCCTGTTTCAATGTTTGTTCTGTTTGTTCCCGCCGTTTAGTCTCAAATTCAAGCGCTTCCTGCAATTTCCTCTTTGCCTTCTTTTCTTTCTTTAATCTTTTCTGAATTATTGCTGGGGGAGAAAAAAT
Source organism: Chelydra serpentina (assembly GCA_037349315.1). Taxonomy (NCBI): domain Eukaryota; kingdom Metazoa; phylum Chordata; order Testudines; family Chelydridae; genus Chelydra; species Chelydra serpentina. The sequence continues at coordinate 75,307,927 of JBAIAC010000004.1, forward strand.
CAGTGCATTCAGATTTGGTTCTGAGATTTTGGCTAGGCAGTTACTACTTATTAGGGGTTCCTAAAAATAATATAGCTGGGTCACTATCATCTGTCTCCTCCCTTACCACTTATGCCCCCCCTCCCCAATTACTAGCAAGAAAGAGGGTGTGTAACACACTGACCCTAAATTCTGCACTAAAGCACCCTGATCTTTGTTGCATGTCAGCACTGGATCCTGTAGTGAAGTGGAAATTAGGTAACTGTTTGAAATGTATTGAAAAACGTTAACAAAATAAAGGGTACTATGAAATTAAACATTAAGATCCCAATCCTGGGAGCCCTTCACACCCAGATATCCCTTCAGCTGGAGAGCTGCATGTGATGGGCTTACAGAATTAGGCCTTAAAAGTACCACACAATCAACACTTTTACATAGAATTCAATAAAAATCCCCATTTTCTAAATGTTTCTAACCAGCTCACATTCACAGAGTTTAAAATCAGTGTGTCAAAGAACTCAGGGAGCCTGATTCCAGAACTGAGGTCCCTGGTGCAGCAGCATAAGGTGCAATGAGTTCTGTTTACCAGTCCAAGCTACAACAAACCTCTGAAGAAGTTGTGAACAGTTCTGCAACACAATATATCTTGTGCAGAATCAACTACACAGTACCATTTTTAGTACATACCATTAATACACGAGAATTGATATACAAAATCTGAGCTAAATACATCTTGAGTAGTTTCATGGTTTTAATATTTTCTTCATAAATAGTTTGCAAGTGCCTTTCAAACAACATGGCTGACACACTGTAGATGTGACCATAGCAGACGGAGACAGAATTAGCAAAGTCTTATTGTGTAGTTTCTCATAAAAGAGATATTATCCTAGTTTTACTACCTGATCAAACACTACACCCAGACGAGTCACTAACTGGACAACATACAGATTGGTAGGAAAGGGTACGGTAAACAAGACAAAGAAAATAGCATCACTGTATTATATACAGTAGCAGCTAAGTTAACTGATGTTCCCAGAGACACATCTAATATTTAGATTAGTGGGGATAAAGTAAACATAGGTTTCTGTCACATTAACTCAATCAACAATAGGTAGACATTGGAGATATGAGCTGTATGTGACAAGGAACAAATATTTATATTCCATAGCTTTTACTTGTATCATATTAGAGAGATTGTCTTGTGGACCTTCTCCCCTTCCACTAATGATTCCACTAATGTCTGTGCAACATCCTTTTGAAAAGGACAATTGATTACATTATATACTAATAGCAGAAAAGTCTACAGGTGTTTTTAAATGTCTTTAATGCAAGAAATGTGTTCTTAAAATTATCACCCTTGTTCTTTTCTCCTAGTCCGTTCTGTTCCTCTTACAGCAAAACATCAGGCCACTCCTCCTCTTACATTATTAATTATTATTATTACTATTATCTGTATTGCTATAGTGCCTAGGAGCCCCCATCATGGTACAAGACTCCATTGTGTTAGGCACTGTACAAACAGAACAAAAAGATAGATTACAAGCTCTTGGGGACAGAGACTAAGTATAAGACAACAGACAACAAATAGATACAGAGAAATGGGGCCCTCATTTTTTTGGCTTTACTGTGTACCACCACTAAGTGCCAAATCCCATACATCATACAGAAATTGACGTTAAGGCCAGAATGGACCACCAGATCCTCTAGTCTGACCTCCTGCATATCACAGGCCACCAACACCATCCATCACCCACACATTAAACCCAACAACTGAAATTAAACAAAATATTGCAGCCCATAGGAGACTAAACTATTATGTGTGACAGGGAGTGAAAAGGAGGGACCAGCACGCACCAGTGCCTGAGGCCTTTGCAATAGCAGGGACATCCGTAAGTGAGATATACCTAGATAATTGTGGGAAGCATAGGCGCTGACTCTGTGGGTGCTCTGGGGCTGGAGCACCCACGGGGAAAAATTGGTGGGTGCTCAGCACCCACCGGCAGCTCCCCGCCAGCCCCGCGCCCGTGACCGGAGCACTTACCTTCACCCCGGACGCCGGGCGACGTTGCGGCGCTCTGTCCCCGATGCTGGCTGACATTGTGGGGCCCCGCTCCCAACGCCGGCCTACGTTGCGGGGCCCCGCCCCTGACGCACCCACCAGAGCCGACGAAAGTCGGCTGCTATGGGAAGTGACCCACACCCATGCATTGCAGAAGAAGGCAAAAAACTCCCAAGGTCACTGCCAATCTGACCTGGGGGGAAATTCCTTCCTGATCCCACATAAGGTGATCAGTTAGACCCAGAGCCTGTGAGCAAGAACCAGCCAACCAAGCACCTGAGAGGGAGAATAATCAATACCCTGGCTGTCCATGTCCAATGTCTCATCTTCAACTGTAACTATCTCTGATGGTTCAAAGGAAGGAGACCAAAAATACCCCCCCAGAATACACTCTAAGGTAAAAATCCCTTCCTGTCCCCTCCAGGTGACTGTTTGAAACTCTGAAGCATGAGCTTTAGAAACATAAGATATAAACAGGAAGTGAGACCCTACCATCAAAAGCAACCCCATCATACAAGCACACTTATAAAACTGTTCCCTTCTATCTTAAAACTAGTTATGTTGTTTGCGTCCACAACTCCTGTTGAAGGCTGTTCTAGAACCTCACCCTTCTGATGGTGAGAAACCATCTTGTAAATTCCAGCCTGAATTTTTTCATGACCAGTTTATACTCATTGGTTTTTGTACCAACATCATCCTTCAGCTTAAGTAGTTTTTCACTCTTAGTGTTGTTTACTGCTTGATGTATTTCAAGAGAGCAATCATATCCCTTCATCCTTAGGCCCTGCTTCTTATATCAGGTGAAATAATGTCATTAGAGTGGTACAAAGTAGAAGAGTATGCAGTGCACAAGGCTGACAATACAAGTCATTTTTTGTCAGTACCTGGCACAAAATCAGGGACTATCATGTAGTTTTCCTCAATGTCTAAATCTGGAGAAATCACATAACCCCTCTGCTGTGCCTGAGTTTGCCTATCTGTAAAACAGGTATACTATCTATCTCGCAGAGGTGTCATGAGGCATAGAACTGGCTAGTGTTTATAAAAAAATATTTGAGATCCACTAAAAAAAGTGATCTATATAGTAATAGTCATGTAATTGTATTGAATTAATATGCCAGTCAATAGTCTCAGTGAAGATTCTATGCACACTCATGATTATTATTAATAGTTATTGCCTTCAATTATTTATTCTCCTCTTTTTAAAAGGGAAATTCATGGTGTAATAGTTACACCCTCTAGTGGAGAGAGGCATGAAATAAGATTACAATGATACTAATGGGATTCAGTTTAGCTCAAGGTATAAAACTATTGATTTTGAATCCAAGTGTCTTCCGTTCAAGCTGCTGCACAGAGATTTCTTATTTTATCAGCTGCAAGTGACAGAGGAGGAGAAAGAGCTGGGGGTACTGGTCCATAATAGGATGACTAGGTTCCGCCAGTGTAATACAGCCATGAATAAGGCTAATGCAATCCTAGGATGCATCAGGTGAGGTGTTTCCAATAGGGACAGGGAAGTATTCTTACTATTACACAAGTCACTGGTGAGACCTCATTTGGAACACTGTGTATTTTTGGTTTCCCATGCTTAAGAAAGGTGAATTCAAATTGGAACCGGTGCAGATAAGGGCTACTAGGATGATCAGAGGAATGGAGAACCTGCCTTATGAGAGGAGACTTAAGGAGCTTGCCTTACTTAGCCTGATCAAATGAAAGCTGAGGGGAGACATGATTGCTCTCTATAAACACATAATAGGAATAAAGACCAGGGAGGGAGAGGAGTTATTTACATTAAGGGTCAATGTTGACACAAGAACAAATGGATATAAACTGGCCATCAATAAGTTTAGACTTGAAACTAGACAAAGATTTCCCAACCATCAGAGGAGCGAAGTTCTGGAACAGCCTTCCAAAGGGAGCAATGGGATAAAAAACCTAACTGACTTCAAGACTGAACTTGGTAAGTTTATGGAAGGGATGGGAAAATGAGACTGCCTACAATGGCATACGGCCCATCCACGACTGCTGTTAGCAAATATCTCCAATCACTGGAGATGGGGGGGAGCTCTGAGTTTCCCAGGTATCTGGCGAATGGGTTTTGCCTGCATGCCTGAAGTCTAACTGATTGCCATATTTGAGATCGGCAAGGAATTTTCCTCTAGGTCAGGTTGGAGGATTTTTTGCCTTTCTTGCAGACCCTGGAGATTTTTTGCCTCTCTCTTCAGTCTGGGGCATGAGACACTCGTTGGTTTGAACTACAGTAAAGGCTGGATTCTCTGTCATTTGATGTCTTTAAATCAAGATTTGAGGACTTCAGCAACTCAGCCAGAAGTTATGGGCCTACGAGAGGAGGTGTTGGATGAGGTACTGTGGCCTACAATGTGCAGGAGGTCAGAATAGATGATCATGATGGTCCCTTCTTGCTTTAAAATCTAAGGTTATGTCTATATTGCAATAAAACACCCATGTCCATCCATGCCATCTGACTGGGATTCACAGGGCTTGGGATGTGGAGCAAAAAACTGCCATGTAGACATCCGGGCTCAGGCTAGAGCCCTGGCTCTGGGACCATTAATTTGAATTAACAGGGTGCCTCATCTGGTAATGAACATAGTTTCGCAAAGCTCAATTTTATATCAAGCAACAAATGTATTAATTATCACTCTCATGCTTTTAATAATTACATGAATGTTTTTAAACCTTAATTATATGTAGAAACAAAAGGGATTCAAGCAAAGAGCTGAAAACTGGGAGGGTCCTGAGTTCAAAGCCCACTGTGCAAAATTAGGCAAGTCAGATAGATTCCTCTATAAAATGAGGTAAAAAGAAGGGTTTTGATCAAAACTAGGTATTGTATTAGAATTAAACTTTCTTCGATAAATAAATTATAAAGAGGTTATGCCTGCTTATAAAAAAAAACTCTGAGCGTTTGTAAAATACCTCTGTTCTTCTGTTCCACAGCCAGCTGTTTTTCAAGAGTTTCCCTCAGTTCTCGTTCCCTGAACAACTCCATCTTCAGCTCCGTCTTTTCCAGCTGGACCTGTTTCTCTTGAGCTCTGGCATTGTCTATGGCAACCTTTAATAGGCCCTGTTCAAAGATAAAGTTGAACATTGCAAAGTTTGGGAATGTAAAACAGTGAACATAATAAATGAACTTCTGTTGTATTTTCTTGATTAGACATGAGAAATTTTAAGTATAAAATAATTCTGCTGCCAGGTCACGGTTATGTGGGTGCACATAACAGCCTAATAAGCCTTCCTATTATCATCAGCACATTTTTACTGAAATGTGCTGATGATAACAGGTGGACAAGCTATATGTAAAAACATAGGGCCAAATTTTCAAAGGCACTCAACCCATCCTTTGTGTGTACAACTCTTGATAAAAGTTATAGAGCTAGACTTATTCTTCCTGAAGATTAAAATGCAACTGTGTCACCCCACAACAGTGAGGGGCACCATTCCCAAAGGGGATCTTGCCTCAATGTTCCCTTTGGGTTTTCTTCCAGAAAGTGGCTTCTTTAATTTCTGCAATGACCTCCATATGAGCCGACCTGATGGGAGCTCTAGTAGGGATGTAATGAAGCAGCACATCACCCATACACCCTGCTCATTGCTGTTATTATTAATAATAATTATATGTATTAAAATAGCCCCAGAGGTCCCAGCTGAGATCAGGTCCTGATTGTACTAGGCATTCTATACACACATAGTGAGAGAGAGTACCTGTCCCAAAGAGCCAGCTCCCTGGACAGGCAAAGAACAAACTGCAAGCTTGTTCCACTGGCTTTCCCACTGTCAGAGTCTAGCAAGACCTCCTGCAAATCCCTCTTTTAAACCCATTTTAACAGTCCATCCCATTTTCTTCTCAATGCTCCTCAGACCCACTCTTACCTAAACTGTTGTCGCATATTTTGTCTAATTCAGAGCCTAATCCCTCATGGTATTATCACACTCAGCTCCCACTGAAGTCTGCAAGAGTTGAGAAAACTCAGAACTTAAAGGGAGGTCCTCCAATTGTAAAGTTCTCATGGTAGGGAACCTGATGCACTTTATGGGCAAGTACCTTATGTTATTTGTGCACACAAATTTGTTTATGCACAAATGCAGGACACGTTTTGAAAATCCCTATCCCTAAAGATAACAAAATTGCATAAAAATATGTTTTAAAATGGTAACAGTCCACTTGAAAAGAAGCTAAAACTGTTCAAAAATAACCTACAAAAGAATTATGATTCTACTGTTAAATCTGGAAGCTACCAAACAAAACTCTATCAGACTAAATATAAAACTACATAGACATGTTCAAAATTAAGTAGTTTAAAATAAAACAAATAAACAAACAAATACATAAATACTAATAGTAATAATAAACCCCCTCCAAAGTCTTATTTTTAATTTTTTAACATATATCTGGATTTTTCCCCGCAATTTTTTAAAACAAGAAATCATTTTTCTTTCAGACAACCCAAACAGTTTTCACATAAAAGACACTTCTGAACCAATGAGAAATTCAAATGAGGCAGTAAACAAGAGGTTTTGTGGGGTTTTTAGTCAATGTGCTCCTCTTACTTCAGCAAACAGTTGAAATCTAGAATATTCTCAACTCCTCCTATTTATCACCGCCTAGAACATTCAAATTACTCAAATCACTCATAACCCCAAATCAGGTGAAATTATACAAAAAGTTTCCCCTTGATGCAAAATAAATAGACAAAGAATTTCTAAGGTGCAGACAACCCTCTCCCTCACTTTGACAATTCATCTTGTTTAACAATAAAATCTAGCAGCTAAGGCAACTGTCATCTTTACTCAATTCAGCAACATTCATGTACATGTTTCTTCTTCATCAGGAACAAACAATTAGTATCAAATGAAAGAGATCATTACATCAAGTGCCCTTTTAGATCACCCCAATTAAAACTTTAGTTTAGCTGTATTTTAATTCTAAGAAACCAAATTCTAATTTTCTGCTCTGATTGCTCTTGTTGACTTATCTTTGAAAGATGTACTGTCAGTGCAAAGCCTAGAGATTATTTAGCAAGATGCCAATGTTGGCACCACTTAATGTGTTGATTGGTTGTATTATCAGTAGCAGTTTTAAAATAAATTACTATTACAATATCATTGTCCTTGGCTGACAAAACACAATATTTTGGTGTTCTTTAAATATGAAACAATCATTATGAATAAACATGGAGAATAATGCTAAATTGTAATGCTGATGTGTGTAATTTTATATTAAGAATCTGTGCAAAATATGAAGCTGCTAAAAGCATATTACATTTCTACTGAATTTCTGCATCACACCTCTCCCCAACCCTTTTCTTTTTTTTTTTTACACTTGCTGCTAATGTATCTAATGGCAATACATTACTTATTGCTGCTGATTATGTCTGAAAAATATTAGCTTTTTTGGAGCCAAGACCCACTAGGGACTACTTATAAGCTATACAAAATTAAGTTCCATTTTCAGAAGTTAAATTAGTGCACATCAGTAGGCATCCAATGTGAACAAAAATCTGCACAGGAGCCAAACTGATGCATATGTAAAAGTGCTGCTGCTGCCAATGACAGTTTTAATGCAAAAATACTGGAAACATTCAATATCTGTCTTTATTCAATGCAGCAGGAGGCTGGGAAAGGCAACTAATCAGTACAATATCTAAAAATCATCAAAACACCTTGGAGCCAAAAACTGTAATAGTAATTTCAAAGTTGTGTGAAATCCTGTGAATTCTCCCAGTGGTTCATCTGAAAAAGACTACACAAAGTAAAACATGTCCACCTTTTATTTGCTATGGGTAATCCTCTAGTTTGACAATATAACAATTTGATGCCAATTACAATGTGAAATACAGTGCAACACAAGACATGAACTAAAAGAAAATATTTTTCTTTAGGGGAGGCCAGTTATTATGGAGGTTGGATAATGATAATTGTAGCGAACATGCTCAGGTTCCATATTTGTTTTTAATAGAGTATGAATGTAGTGAGGATAAACTGGAGCAAGACTTCTAACATAGAGTTTAATTCTTCCCCTTCAGGCCACTGTTAATAAATCTTCTAACTTTAATGTAAAAATGCTAAGTGTTCACAAAGAAATGCTTTTTCTCCCTGGTGATTTATAAGCCACCACTATTTGGTTTAATTTTTAAAAAAATATTTCCCAGTGATAAATTCTTCAAGAAAAATGCTCCAACAAAAATTATTAGTTTAGGTTTCTTTCCTTTTCTAACTAATATGATCCTATCGGGCAACTGAGTACATCACCTTGCAAGGACAGGCTACAGTTCCCATCATATATATTGATCATAGTCTTAAGCCATAAGGCCAAAATCACCCATTATTGTTTTTCAGAAAGCACTGATATTGTGTTATCAATTCTGAAGTAAATTATATTACTCTTAAAAATAACATCATTTTAGTAGAAACTGAAAGGCATGCAGAAGCTCTTTGTATCTATACTCAGACCTGCTATGTTTTTTATGTAACATATCTTTCTTAGGATTAAATATGAAACAATTACACAAGAACACAATTAAGACAACCCACTAAATGATGGAAAATATAAAGTTGGAGCGTATACTTCATTCTTAACTTGTGACACTGAGAATAGAGGTGTGTGTGCACCTGAGGCTTTATACTGACACACGTGGCTGCAGCAGAGGCTTGGTGAAGACCGTGGACAATTTATTCAAAAAACTTTCCTCCTTTTTTACTCTGCAAATTATCCATGAACAGACCTTGATTTTTACATGTTTGTTCATTATTAAATATTATCCAATGAATGATTTACAAAACATGTATCTGCCTTTGGATTGCTTGCTAACTATTCAACATGACTAAGGCTTTGGGTATTGATTATTTGTAATTCACTATTCGGTCTCTGTTTGATTAGTAACCTAAGTCACATGACATTGTTTCTGTGCTCTTTCAATAGATGACACCCAAAAGAGCTTTATTTGAATAACTCCAGCATGAATACACTGGCAAATGCATATTCGCACAAGTATATTAATATTCAAAAATACCATATTTCACCATACTGCACACTCAAATCATTCATGTGCAAATAACACTTAGCTCTTATATAATAACACTTTTCACCCATAGATCACAAATCACTTCTCAAAGGAGGGTAAGTATCATCATTCCCATTTTACAGATTGGGAAACTGAGGCACGATAGTGAAACGAGTTGTCCAAGGTCATACAACAGATCAGTGGTAGTCCCAGAAGTAGAATCCAGATTTCCTGACTCCTAGACCAGGACCCAGTCTTCTGGACTAGGTTGCTTCTTAAATGCATTTTAACCAACATCCTCTCCTCAGTACAACATCTGGGGATTATAGGGAAATAAGGCATCCTCCCCCTCACACAGTGGACTGGCAACAGAGCTGCTCCATAGCCACTATTCCAGTGTAAAGATAGAAGTAGTTTCTGCTATGCATATGCAGGGGAAAGGACTGGAGGAGACGCCTTGCAGTATATACTCTGGCAGAGATACTGCCTGGCTTTTGCCCTTTTGTATTTCTACTGACCAACTGTGTGTTGATGCACAATGAGGGGGCTGGCCATAAACCGGATTTCCTGCCTCATGAATGTGGGCAGGATTTGCCACTTTTTGTCAAAGACCTCTGCTTCCACTTTTTCCTGTCTAGCCATGTCTGTGTGTATATTTATACAGTTATATACCTGCATTATAGATGCAAGGTTTAGTTGCAGATCTGAATTCCCTTGGGGGTGTTTAGATATAGAGTTTTAGTCTGATCACCATAATAAATTAATAGATTTCCTACATTTCAAAAGGCAAGCCAAAGCCTGAAGTCCCATTAACTTCAGTGAGACTAGTTACAGAAGTAGCATTGCTATAGACTTTGGTGATTAAAATACAATTAATTTCCTCTGTATTTGCAGTGGATGGTGCATTAGTAAAAGAAACGTGATGAAAGATTATAGGTGGAGGTTTGTGGCTGTGCATACAAAGTACAGCTGGAATGAGCATGATAAGGCTGTACTTTCCTGCACTGCCATTTTGCTGCTGCATGTGGCTGCAAAAATTCCATCTGTTGACCACATGATCACTGCATGTATGGACAAAAACAAACAAACAAAAAAATCTTCTCTCATCTCAAACACTCCTTGGCTTCATGCTATATGCTAGTGTAAATCTTGAATAATGTTAGAATCAGACTATACTGTACACACAATAGGCATTCTGACTACTGCATAGGAAATCTGCAGAAAATTTGGTAATGCCCTTTGAAGTCTATTCTTTGAAGATAATACATTAATGGAAATGAGCTTATTTGTAAAAAAAAAGAAAGAAAAAAAAAAGATTTTTGTGAATACCTTTTATATTATACATATTTTAAATAGCTTAACATGCCATTTCTATCTTAACACTCCAGCAGTTTAAAGTAAATATTTATTAAAGAAGCTTTTGTCTGTTTAGTAAATGAGATAAACGTAAACAGTAAAATACATCTCGTTAGCCTGTAAAAAACCTGGTATTTAAGATGAATGACTTTAAAAATACCAATGTCACTTTCATCTAAGTCTCTGCTGTGGTTTCATATGCAATCTATATTTTCATGTACTGTATCTGACAGTTTCTAAAATTGTTTGACTGTTGTGGTTCCTTTAAAACCTAAATTACTACAAAGTCTCAGTAAATTAGTTGATTCAAAAAATCTTATGAACTGATTACTCTAAAATGACTGTCTCCATCCCCAATCTATAGAAAGGCCTACCTGTATGTTAGTCAGAAGGGTCTCTATGGAGGACAATCCATCAGGGAATAGAAAAGGAGATGGAAAACCCGGAGGTAATGGTTGCCCATGCCCAGTTAGAGAAAGTTTGTCAAGGCTGTCTCTTGCGGTTGGTGTGGAGAGCGGGGTCTCATCTGTATGTGATTGAAACAAAAATATAGAACAAGTTACGCTTGTCTGTTTTTATTAGACCTCAGTAATGGCTTCCCTAGTGGTTTCCAGAACATTTATTGCAAATTGGTTCCTGCTATCAGGAGAAAATGCTTTCTGCTGAATTTTCTTTAATGAAAAAGCTGTGGAGATACAACAAGATAACATTAATGAGTAACTTTATAAGCCTTTTAAATGCAGTCTCTAATGAGACTGAGTTTACAGTGCCATAGAATCTTTTAAAAACAAATATTATCTCACATATACTTATGATAATATATTCAGGCTGACTTTATAGGCACCTTCCAAATTATCTCATTTTAGTTTGTGTTCTATTTGGATTGACAATAGAATATTTTGAAGCATGACATATATTTTGTATATGAGTAGCATTTGAATACAGGCAGCCTCCCCATACAGTTAACTCTTCTTACTCATGACAGATTCATATGTGACTTTAAAGATCCTGCAAAACAGCACAAAACTACAATCCTTCATGAATTTTCAACAAGGAAAGTATGCCTGATTCCTGCAATTCAAACTTACTCTAAACAGTAACTGAAATTAACAGTATGGTTACAATCATTGGCCTAAGTTTTTTTAAACATGGACATCTTTTAACAGTTAGTGCTGGACTCCTCAGTAGAATCTTTGTAATAGTGAGAACTGATTATTTGTGACATCACAATGGGAAAAACTGCCACAGGTAGAAGGTTTTTACGATTAACATTTTTCTGATAACCTGAGTCGATAAAACAGGAACAGATGCAAAAACAATATTTAATAGGCACTTCAATAGTCAAATATTCTTTCACAATTTGAAAATTTTATATTTTACTGTTGATACAGTACAGATATTGGGCCAATTTTATTACACCAAGGATTTATCTTGCCCCTTTTGGAGAAAAAAATCTGTCTATATAAATTATACTTACTAAGGGCTGGATTGTACCCTATTGAAAATCCTCATACAAATTAACCTAAACATATTGAGGAATCTCTATACCAGTGGTTGGCAATCTGTAGCCCGCTTCCCACAGCTCCCATTAGCTGGGAACGGTGAACCACGGCCACTGGGAGCTGCAGGAGGCCGTGCCTGCGGACGGTCAATGTAAACACTGTCTCACAGTGGGGCCTGTGGGCCGCAGGTTGCCCACGACTGCTCTATACTATATAAGGGCAAAGGAACTTACTTCTCATACTGACATTTTGCAGATTTTTGCATAATAATCTGACTGTGGAAGGGTTTATCAGATCTGCCCTTCTTCATATAACGATCAATATACATGCATTTTTCCTTGTGTTGTATTTAATCTTAGTTTCAAGACAGCAGAATAATTTTTTCACCACTCAACATATACTAGCATGCACATTGGGAATTGCATTGCATAAAGTTCTGATACTCATTATGTCTATAATGATTTGGTGAAGAAGTGGGGACTTTATTTTCTTATGTACACATAATGAAGAACTAAACAGTAATATTACAATAGAAAGGCTGTACTGGCCTTGGGGCAAACCAACAAACAAAGTAAGAATTTGTTCCTTGGTTTCCCCCTTGCGCTAGAAGAAAATAATCGGTGTCAGCCTTTATCAGGTGCAAATTTCTTTCTACCTCCATACCAGTTCAGATGTGCCAGCCAGTACTTTGAGGGGGTGGAGACAAGGTTTCACCCATTGTATGCCCCTGCATACGCTCTCCTGCCTAGCTATGCAGAATAGGGATTAGTGGTCATATGGAGATTGCTCTTCCTGCTGTGCATGACTCATAATGGAAGCAGCCTACACATGGGAGTAAGAGGGAGCCTTATGCCTTCACTCCCTGTGCAAATGCATGGAGCAAACAATATCTTCCCTTTACAGCATCATCCTACAGCCTGCACAATGTGATTGTGTATGACTTATTGGTGATGGCCAAAAGGAAAGCTTTCAACAGTTGAGAGTCATACAAGATTTTGAAACTGATCAATATTTCCACCTGTTTTCCAACCACATCACAGACAGGTATGAAAAGCTAGCTACAGATTTTTGAATTGTTACCCAGACAACTCCTATAGAACTAAAGTAGCAGGTGCTCTGTGGTTGTATGCTTCCCTTCAACTCCCTTCTTTCTTCTCCCTCCACCACCCCATACCTCTTCCCCGCTACTTGGTGGGAACTGTGTTGAGGGCTTGGCCCTAAATCTGGAAAATTTCTATTGGCCACCACCTTTACTATATTCTAGAAATAGTCACCCACTTCATTAGAAAAAATAAACTAGATAGTGCAGCTGAGTACAACGCTGTAAGAATTTATGGAGCAGTGACCACACACAGGTCAGTTTTTCTCCCCAAATTATTTCCAGTTATGAACAATTATTACAGCATATTTGTTCCAAATTCCTGTCTGAATAGATCATGTAATTTGTTAATGTAAAAAAAAAATCAAAAAGTGTCTATACAATATATTGATAAAGGCTAATCAAAGTCTCATACAAGCACATGTTTTCAGAACTACTTATTTCTTACTTGTGTTGCTGAAGAAATTCTTTTTCAGTTGCAAACTTGGGTTTTGCCAAATCAATATTACACTGCAAAAATAATTTACAAAAGTCTTGGCATTTGTTTAATCCTAATTTAAAATGTGTATTATTTATATACAATTTTATTATTTTTTTAATCAGTTCATTCTGTTTTAAGAGTACAATGTTGCTCATATGAGCACCGAGGTCACTGGGACTACCAACATTATATGCCAAGCAAGATCTGGCCCTAACTATTCCTGCTCCTCCCCAAAACTGTGCAGCACAATAAATAATATATATTTTTTTTTAAAGGACACGGTGTTTCTACCCATGTCAGGAAGGTGGGCCAGGAACCTTTTATACTAACTGAAACTCTATGGACTCTAATTAATAGTTTTGATTCTAGAAATATACAAACATATTAAAACAGTATGCACAAATGATCCACTGAAAGTCTTAGGCCCTGATCCTGTTGGAATATATGGTGTTCCGTACAAATGCAGACTCCCCTGCCCCTACACAGGCTTCACTGGAGGACCCATATCCAGGGCCATAGATTGTAACTTCTCTGTAACGTTATTACGTTGCTAATCAAAACACAGTGAATAATAGTTTTTATATATTTTAAAGCTCTCTGTAATTTGTATGGTCATAGCAAAATGAGTTTGCAAAGGTTTTCTTAGAACTGTTAGGCAGTTTCCCAATATTCAAAATACTTGAAAAGATTTACAACTACATGGAATGTATTAGTTCTCCGTAATGTCCAAGCACCAACTTTCTAATAAATAACAATATCAGTTTTACACTGAAAGGTAGGACTAGAGAGCTGAACTCACTATGAACTTATTTTAATGAAACTTTAACTGAGGGGGAAAAACAGACTAATGTGACTTTGTTTTCTTGATGTCCCATGTGAAATAAACTTTCAGTGTGAGTATGTTTGAAATAGAGCAAATGTACATACTATACACAGGAAGCATGGATATTTGTGGATGTGAGATAAGCGACGACTGAGAGAATCTTGAAAAAAATGTGTTTTTAAGCAAAACTACAATGTAAACATTAGCCAATTAAAACATAACCGCATCTCTTAGTAGCAAAATAATATGACCCCTGCTATTAAAGTATTTAAAAATCTTTTAGTCCTGCAGGCCCTCTCATCACAATGCAATGATGTAACCTTGTTTCTCAAAAATCATTAACCCACCATATTAAAGTGAACATATACTCTTCTGCTGATAGCTATGCGAAGAAAAATAAGGAACCGATTACGCAAAGAACTATAAGTACTCCTCATCACCATCTGGGGAACATCCCCAATACAAGAGACACACGTCTACTTTCTTGGTCTGCACACACCAGAGAAGTTCTGGGGTGGGCCAGGCATTGTGTCGGGGCAGAAGGAAAAGTGGAGCAATCTGGACCCCCCCCCCAAGATTCTGTGTTGCTTCAGTTCCCCCTTTAGGGTCCATGGCCACAGCGGGGCAAGTTACAGCAGCCCACAGGCATGTGCTGAGAACTCAACCAGTATAGATCAACACATGAATAGAGATAGCACAAGTTGCTTCTGCCTGTGGGCCCACGCAGGGAATCCGGCCTCTGGTATATAAGTTACACCACGGTAGGCTCACTTCATTCACCCACTATGAGTAACTAACATCACCTCTTTTTGAAATACCTGTACACACACACTTTTAAGAGACATTTCTCTTGTTTAATCACTTTTTCTATGTTTTGAAAATTCACATGTTTTTAATCTGAGAACAACAGCCGGTTCTGGCCAGATATAACTATCAGCATTTTGTACTGCATTTGGTTTACTGCCATTCTGCTTTATTTTCTCTCACAAATTAGCACAGAAACATTCATCCAGGAAGCTGTGATATTTATTCAAATAATAACAGATGAATAGTGGCGGCTACTCTCTTGTTTGTATCTTTAAAAGCAAGCAAGGCAACTTCAGCATTGTCACCAAATTAGACAACATTGAAATGGTCAGACTTTGAGAGTGAGAGATATAATCAACTACATAAAATACCATACTGGGCATTGCATTTCCACAATCACTTACTTTTAATGCTTTTCTGTTTCACAATGAAATGTTTAAAACTTAACTGTTCTGTATTACGATTGCCATGATACAGATCAGTTTAATTGCTGAGGCAGGGCTCATTTTTTCAAAATATAAATCTGCTTTTTGTGTTTATGCATAATAATGTATCCTGCTTTATTTAGTATGGTTTTATTTAGTGTGGTTTTCTGTGTACATGTTAAGAGTTTAAGAACTTGTTTCACTACAGATAGATACAAGCTCCAAACTTTGGTTCTGGATCCACATCTGAATTTTCCTAATATTAGACATGCTCTGATCTAGAGATTTAATTTCAGCCCTTCTCTTCAAATTGTGGACAATCTATTTTAATTAACTAGCTTGTATGTATTACTTTGTATTCTCAAAAAAACTTGTGGCTCCAACTGATCCACCAAAATGTTGTCTACCCAAGACAGAAACGTTCCTCACCATGACACTTTCCTCAGAAGGCAATCTCTGATTGTGTGCTCTCCAAAATCTTGTCTTTAGTATAATCATAGACAGTCAGCAACAGCACTTCACTCAGGTGACCATGGGAACAGGGTAAAGCAATATAGAAGGATAAGAATGGTGGTGTTACCTCTGGCTGAACATTGTGCGTTGGTCATTTTTGATCTACTGATCTGCCCCTATATCCTCAATAACCTCAATTGACTGATCCATCAGCCCTCACAGACAGAGCACTGATCACAACGCGTCTGACATGTTGTTCTAGCCTGTCCGCCAGCTACCTGTTAGTCAGGCTGTCAGTAGCACCAGACTCCTAATTGGCATAGTGCACAGCAGCCTAGAACCCCTCAGTGATCCACCAAATGCAGCCTCCCAAGCAGCTGGCATTACAGGCACGTGCCACCATGTCAGGTGCCCCTGTACCCAAACATCATAAATAAATTTACATTCTGGTCTCACTGTCTCAGCTGGGCACAGCTAACCAGAAGTCCCAAATATTCTGAAATGAACAGGAGGCTGCATGAAAACTCACAAATGTGACATCTAGAAAAATCGGAAGACGAGCAATTATACAACTGATGCATTGACTCAATGCTTTTTGTTACTGCAACTTTTCTAACAGGTTGGCCTACTTTTACTATTAGCTGCTTCTTTATGAATGTGCAAGTTACATCCTGAGGGGAACATGCTGCCCACAAAAATATATTTCTTGGCCTGCCATGCTTGCTTGAGGGCTTACTGAATTGGAACTCACCAGTGATGGAATGCAAATACAAATAGAAAAGAAGACACTGAAAGACCACAGAAGTAATGAATATATTTTCTAGATGGGCATATTGTGACTAGATTCTCCTCTGCTTTATACCTTGTGCTGTCTTGCGCAAAGTAGGCACTAGGTGCTCTACCAAACCAGAATTCTTCACTAATTTACACCAAGGACAGCATTTTGCATACACTTTGCACATGTATAAATAACTACAAAAGGAGAAAAGAAGTTGAGAATTTAGCCCTATCTGTCTATTCTAGAGACAGTATTATAGGCAGGCTGGTGGCACTGCCTACTAAGGTTGCCCAACACTTCCCATTTTAAGACCCTGTTTTCAGTTGCTTAGAACCTTGCCATATTTTAACAGCGCAGGCTGAAATTTTCCACTTCAGATATCTACCATAGGAAGACTGTTTTGGGAAAATTTCAGCCAAAATGGATTGGCCATTTGCAATAATGAGACTAAGGTGAGATACATTGTTTTATCCATTTTGAAATATTCTGGAAATCTTTTTTTTTAACAGTCCTAGATTCATAGATTCCAAGGCCTGACAGGACCATTGGAATCATTAAGTCTGATCTCTTGTATAGCACACGCTATAGAACATCGTCAAAATAATTCCTAGAACAGATCTTTTAGAAAATCATCCAATCTTGATTTAAAAATTTCCAGTGATGGAGACTCCACCACGAGCACAACGTCCTCACCCTTTCAATCAGGGACTTGAAATTTGGCAGAGGGGAGGCCTTTGTAGCAGGATCATGGCTTTTGCTGTTTCTGTAAAAATGAGCCAAAATATGGCCAAGTTATAAGCCTCTGAAAAATTACACTTTGCACGCACATGCTTAGTAGAAACTGTGAGTTGTTAACTAAAATCTCAGAAGTTTCTGTGCTCACTGAGCATGCTTGATTCTCTCACAGTTTCTAGTACCAACCAGTCTCTACATGTACATCATCACAGAGCAACTGAGCATGCTCCAGTCTAGGGCTATGTGGGTAAAGCCAGATTTTCTCATAAATGCTGCTCTGGGCTGGAGTTAGCCTGGACACTGAGAGCAGGGAGCTGCCTTTCAGGTGCTCTCAGTGACCACCTCCCCACCCACTCCTGGCACCTAGGCAGCATGGAGGAGGAATTTGTAGGCAGAGGGGATAAAATCTGGAGTAGGAGAGGGATAGAAGTAGGTTAAGACAAGGAGTCTGGTGACACTGGGATTGGAATGTGTGGGGGGAGAAAAACTGGGATTGACTGTGCAAGGAGACTGGGACTGGGAGCTGTGGGGGAAGGGAGGCTGGGACTGGTTGGGCAAGGAGACAGACTCTGAGACAGTGAGTGAAAAAGGTCTGTGGGAGTTAGTTGGCTGTGGGTGAACACTTTGATAGAATGAGGAACTGGGGCAGACTGGAACTGGCTGGACAAGGAGATGAGGACTACGGACCACTTTGTGTAGGAAGGATGAGGGTAAGGCAGGGGACAGATCTAACAGGGATCTGGGGACCAGAGGGAGTATTGGGACTGCCTGGATAGATACTGAGACAAGAACCTGGGAGGAGGTAGGGCTATGGGAGACTGAGATATGATGAGAAGCCCAGGAAGGGAGATTGGGAAGTGACAGATTGGA
This sequence comes from Chelydra serpentina, assembly GCA_037349315.1. Lineage (NCBI taxonomy): Eukaryota > Metazoa > Chordata > Testudines > Chelydridae > Chelydra > Chelydra serpentina. Next base: position 75,326,319 of record JBAIAC010000004.1, read on the forward strand.
CAAGGAACCAAGAGGGAAACTAGGACTAGCTGGATGAGGAGACTGGAAACAAGTTGTTGGGGTGGAAGTAGGGAATGAGAACAGGCTCGGCAAGTAGACTGGGAGTGTAATGAGAAATATAAGGAGTGAAGACTGGGACTGGGTAAGCAAGGGACAAGGGGCAGGGATTCAGAGGTGCAGAAGAAACAGGACTAAGACAGTTTGGAGGGGATGGGGCAGATGGAGTCAAGCATGAGGGGAACAGGGACAGAAGGCACTGTGACCACTATTTTTCCTTGGGACCCTGCCTCATTCAGTACACAAGATGGACTGTACTATGGGAATGAATCAGGGTTGTCTAGTGACAACGATTGTTGTCCGTAGGACCTGTGCCTGATTTGTTCCAGAAGTTAGAAGGTGTGTAGTAAATAAAGCAGGGACTTGCAGGAAGAGAAAGGATGGCCTCATGAGTAAGGCAGTTAAATTCTGCTATGGAGAGCTGGAGTCTAGCTCTGTCTCTGCCACAGATTTCCTATATGATGCTGGACAAGTCCTTAAACCAAACTTTTCACAAGTGGTCACTAATTGTGTGTTCCTCATTTTCTGGGTGCCTGACTAGAGACCCCGGGGCTGATTTGTACTGAGAACTCATAGTTGCAACTGAAGTCAACTGGAGATGTGCTTTGAACAGATAATGTGTATATAATACTAAGTACTCTGAAAAATCAGGCCATAGGCATCTCAAATTTGGCACCCAACATTAATGGAAACGTTTGCCTCTGCACCCAATCTGTGAAATGAGGATAATACCACCCTCAAAAGGAGGGATGAGGGTAAGGCAGGGGACAGATCTGACAGGGATCTGGGGCCCAGAGGGAGTATTGGGACTGGCTGGATAGATACTGATACAAGGACCTGGGAGGAGGGAATACCCCTTAGCTCAAATACCTCAAAGGGGTATTGTGAAGATAAATTGATTAAAGTCCATGAAGCACTTGTATACTATAGTGATAAAACCCATAAGGAAATTAATAATTCTGTCTTCAGAGAGAGGTATAAATAGTGTGCAGTTAATAACATAGAACAAGTGGGAGAAAAAAATATTGAATAGACACTCGTTAAGTGAGCACCATCCATCGTGTGCACTAAATGAGACTGGAGACCTGTGGAAAAAATAGTATATGATCATGTAATTAAAGACTGTATCATAACGCATACGCAAAAGAGTGGCAAATTAAGGTTGCACAGGCATTAATTCTGGCATCAACAAACTTCTGAGTGCTTGACTTTGCAATCTTAATAATGCTTTTGTTTTTAATGGAGTTTTTTGTATGTAATTATTATTGTGCTATAAGAATTCTTCTTGAACATCACTGACATTTTGTAGACAACAAGCTCAGGAGATATAAATTATTCTTCATAGTGAATATGTTTTTGTTTTGCTAAAGGACTGCTGGTCTTCTAATGATAACATCATTACAAACAAATGGTAGGGGTTGGCAAAATGCATCCGAAAAGATGAAATGTAATTAGTGGTGATGTTCCAGCTGTGAGGATTTCTTCAGGCTTTATGTCTACAAAGAAGTTGAATTTATTCTTCATTTTACATGGCCCCAAAAAGGCCTTGTAGTCAAACATAATTTATACATTTTTCCATTTCAAAAACAAGATTTTAATAAACTCTATTTCTGACTAGACCTGGGCTGGATAATATTTGCTGAATCGTGTATTGTATGAATTTCACAATATTTTAAAATAAATTATCACACTTGTATTTTTACTAATTTTTGTCCAATGCTAATACTGAAATGCCAGTTTTTTCCTAACTTGTATTATTTTGTACTATATTATATAATTCAAAAAACAAAAATGCAATGGCTTATCTATCCATAAAATAAAAACCACTCGGTGTTCATCTTAATTCTACATAAAAATGGTTCAAGTATAGAATATGTACATATTTTATGACAAAATAATCAGCAATCTGATGGTCAACAATAGTTCCAAGAGATACCACTGCATATATTGTATAATCACACAGCTCAAATATCTTAGCCACAACACAGTAACTCATAATAATTAATTCTTAAAGAAGAAAAATTCCTGAAAAAGTATTTTGAAATAAATGTTTAATGTTTCAAATTGGTGTGTTAATGTAAGTGGCTTTAGAACAAACTGATAAATTAAACAGTAATATGTTACTAGGAGCAGATGCTATTCACCCAAGAATTCTGAAGGAATTCAAATATGAAACTGCAAGACTACTAAAATGAAGGATTAACCTATCACTGAAATCAGCCTCTGTACCAGATGACTGGAAGGAAGCTAATAGAATGCTGATTTTTAAAAAGGTCTCCAAAGGAGACCCTTGCAATTACAGGCCAGTAAGCCTAACTTCAGTAGCTGGCAAATTGGTAGAAACTATAGTAAATAACATAATTATCAGACACATAGATGAACATGTTATGTTGGGGAAGAGCCACCATGGCTTTTGTAAAGGGAAGTTGTGCCTCACCAATCTATTAGCATTCTCTGAGGAGTCAATAGGCATGTGGATAAGGCTGCTCCAGTTGATACAGCATATTTGGATTTTCAGAAGCTTTTGACAAATTTCCTCACCCAAGGTTCTTAAGGAAACTAAAGTGGCCATGGGATAGGAGAGGAGGTTCTGTCATGGAACAGTAATTGATTGAAACATAGGCAACACAATGTAGGAGTAAATGGTCAGTTTTCATAATGGAGATTGTGTCTCATGTTTGAACAACCCTAAACCTCTGACTACTAGAAGCTGGGAGTAGAAGACAGAGGTGGATCACTCCATATTGCCCTGTTCTGTACTTTTGCCCTGAAGCTGTGGGATGGATTTGATCAGAGACAGGATACTGGACAATATGGACCATGATCTAATGTTTTTGTTATATTTGCTTGACAATACATTCATATAAATGCAAGGTTCTAGGCAAGGATTTCACTTCATCTTTAATCCTAGAACTGCAAGCGATGGGAACTGAACCCAGCAGTTACTGAACCCTTCTTATACAAGCAGTCTACAGGTTCAGATTAATATCAACACTATTTGGGTTATTCAGGGGGAAAAAAGTTTGTTATTGCAGCAGCTGTTACATGCACTAATTTGGCTGAAGTCCTGAGTGTTCTGATTAGTGCTCTGCTAGCCCTGTCTAGTCTGTCAGGCAAAGCTAACTGAGTGCTGAGCAGAATGCTCTCCACTTTGGAGCACTTGACACCAACGTGTTTGGATGGAGCATTAACTATGTATGCAAGTGTTTGCAGAATGAGTGGTCAAGCCAACATAGTGTGAGAATGAATTAATGTCCTGAGCTCCAGCAAACTTTGGTAACCAGCAGCAGTCTAAAGTCTGTATATCATATATTTTTATATAACGAACTTAAAAACCACATTTTCAAAGTAATAAAGATAAATATGCACAATACGTCTGCACTAGCAGAGGTACTAAGCAAGAAAAATACCCAAAGCAAGCATATTTATTTTTGTGGCTGCACATTTTATCCCTCATTTTAGCTTTATTTGTACAATGACTTCAAAATGCAGAGATAAAACATACAAAATATTAAACATAGCTTTTGCCAAATTTTACTGGGCAATACCAAGTGCAACTAGGATTTATTTTAGGTTTAATTAACCTCCAGACATGCCTCATGATGTTAAAATAAACTTGCATATTTTTTAGATTTAGAGTAATATTACAAATAAAATGGTGTTTATGTCATTGTCAGCATAAAAAAGAGTAATTTTTTCCCAAGCATAACCTTGGCGGGAAGGGAATTCTTGACTAGCACAGCTGGTATCTTGCAACTCTCAGATGATGAAGACATAATGCTAATGCCTAAAACACTACTGCATTCAAGTTTATTTTTTTAATTAATTCTGTTTCTGAACCTGTTCATTCATTCTCTGTGGAAAAAATCAAGTTGACACCATCAGAACTTGTAAAATTTGTGGGTACCAGCCAATTGAAGTTTTGCAGCTTAGCTTGTTATATTTAAAGAAAACTGTCATGCGACTGTTATGTCACATATTGAAACATAACAGAAAGATGGGGTTTTTTAGATAAATATATAAAATGGTAAATAATCATTTAGCAGACCGAAAGCACATTTCAAAAACATATATGCTCTTATTCTAAGAAACTCGTATTTCTCTTCATTATTGCTACAGCCATGAATGTAAGGAAGAAACCAAATCTTGATAACCAAAATCTTGATCTTGACCATACCTATCATTATCAGAACACATTCTTTATTTTTAAATCTTATGGGTCAGGTTCATCATTTCTGTATATGGTGCTATAAGTGGATCAGAAATCAGTGGGACTTGTCCATAACCTGAACTGATTTGGCTTTGAGTAGATATACAGAAGGAGTATAACTTACACAGCAATGCAACAGTGCAAATTACAGTCCTTCCCATAGTTCAGTTTTCTAACCTGTATCAGTAGCGTAACCGGGGGGGGGGGGGGGAGCGGACGCTCCCCCACTGAGCAGAAGCGCCCTTTGTGTGCTCCGGCGCCTTTGCACTGCAGGCAGAGCGGAGCATTTTTTTATGCTCCCAGTGCCTTTTTTTGCTCCTGACGCTTTTTGCTCCCGGCGCCTTTTTTTAGCTCTGCTCCCCCTGTGCTCTAAACCTGGCTACGCCACTGACCTGTATGTAAATTATTCTACCATTTCTGTCACTGCTGCATTTAGCCTGTGAGTAACCGTACCTGCTTATATCTGTACTATATTATAATATTCTGGAATTGTGTTTTGTTCCTTTGCTAAAGAAATCATATTAATGTCAGATTTGCTGCAGATGTCTTACCACTAATTTGTGTCAATTTTCTTATTTTTTGCAAATTCTTTTTTCCCTTTTTAAAGCCATTCCATAGGTAGCATACAAATATAAATTAATGGGAACAATAAGCAAAACTATATATCTCCAGGTATCCCCAAAAGAGTGTTCAAATGGCAACTGATATCAAATAATTTGTGCATGTGAAAACTGAGGCATAGCCACAGTGGGACTTGAAAGCTATTTACAGCTTTGGTATCACACACATAGTTACAGTCTAAACTAATTCATACTAATTGCTGGCAAGTTTCACCTTAATCTGGACAGATGACTGTATATTTAAGGATAATAACTTTATTCAGTATCCGGATAACTTATTAGTTCTCAGCCTAGTTTTGAGCAGAGAATGATGGCTGCGTTAAGCAATGACACAAATGACTTTGATGAAAAACTTACATTTATTTTCCTAGATAAAAAATTTACATTTATTTTCCTAGATTTGAGTGCGGCCACAGTGTCACTGATGGTGCTTTAACTAGTTACAATAAATAGTTTAAATAGTTACAAAGGCTAGTGCTTTAACTAATTACAATAAATCTCAAAAGGTTCAGAGAATACTCCAAGTCTGAGTTCTTCTGCAAAAAATGTGCAAATGTTTGCAGATCATCTCTATCCCCGCCACACTTTTCTCCACCTCACTTCTTCCTCTCTGCACAGTTCTCCTGAGCATTCTCTTACCTCTCCAATCCCTTTTTCTGTCCCACAACATAGTCTCTCTAATCCTAAAAAGATCTCCTGGTTCTAAATTCCATTTCCCTGACCTCGGCACATTTCTTGACCTTCCAAAATATGGGAGATAGCGGCCACTAGAGCAGAGATGACCCAAACTGTTGAAATCCTGATGTACATTTAATAATAGATTAGGGGGTCTAGGAAGAAGGAGAAGATACTTATGTAAATCTAAAGAAGGGACAATTATAGTTTGGATTTACCAATCCCTGTCTTTAACAGTTTAGCTTTGCAGCTTCAAAATAAATTGTATGAGCCTGATTTTCCAGAGCCTTGCAATTTGTGTAGTCATCTATATGTGTGCAAACTTACTGTAAAACACTACCAAATCAGAGAAGGCCGTGGAAAATCAGACCCTATATACCTGGCAGATAACAGTATACAGTGCAGGTAACCCCATGTTTATTCCATTTACCAGCTCCCCCTCTTTTTCCCTCCAGGTCCCTCCAACAAATCCATTGCCGGGACCTTACCATCCACCACCACCCCTTGTAGGAGGGTTAAGGTGGGCTATAAGAATGGGGGGTCGGCTCCCTGCCATACCAATCATAGGAGTCCCCAACCATCCCCCGCCATTCATTCCTTTAACAAACACCTCTTTTTAAGTCCTTTTCCAAGCCATTTATCCAGTCACTGTATACCTTTCCTATAGAGTACCTGCTCTGAACATCCGCCCTACAACTTAAATAATGAGTTGCAACATATGGCCTACTGCCTGTCATGCCATGCATGATCAGAGCCCTTCCTGAAACCCACTGTGGGGAAGGCGAAAAAAACCCAACTGCACCCAAGACAATATGGTCCTAAGGGAAAAATTCCTTCCCAGCCCCCCTAAGAAAGGAGCAGCTAGCGTAATGCCAACAGCAAGTGTTGATCAAACCTGGTATTTTACCACCTAAAAGTGAGGGAGGGTGAGTCATGTAAAAACGAAGGCTTGAGGTACCAAGCTATCCCCTTTTAAACCTTGCATTCCTAGGGGATGAGTCAGCGACCATGCTGCCCCTTTCTGCAGCAGTTTTCATCTCCACCCACCCACCCATCATAAAGCACCGTTCCCGTCACTTGGCCAGTCAGACAAACAGCCCCCACACACACTTAAAGGTGCAGGGTGGCCAACAGAATATGTCCCTCTCCTTTAACCTCTCTTTTTTCTCATAAAACATACAATGGTTTGAAACAAGAAGGTTGAAATCACAGTGTTGCCCCATTTAGGTTTATTTTGATCAAGGACATGAAACAATGAACAATGCATGAATTTACAGTAGCCTTGTAGTCTTATAAATATGTAAATGTGTAGTTAGTAGAAAAGAGATAGTAGGGAAGTAAGCAATGTGAAACAGACAGCATATGTGTGATGCATGAAGAGCTCATGATCTGTGTAAAAAGGAGTTTCCAGAAATTAATGAACCAATTGTAGAGTATTTGATATGATGCAGAATAAAAGGTACATGCGGCAGTCTGTTTTAAAATGTGTATATAAGCTAATTGATAATTGTGTACTTTGGATGTGTGGTATATCCTGTACCCACTGTCTACATATGCCTCTAACCAGCTTCATGTAGTTTAATTGTATGCCAATAAAGAAACTTCAGTAATGAGGTCAAAGTCGAGCTGAGTTTTTGTGAACTGCCTATATAAGATTTCAGAGGCAACTGAGTGATTAAGGTCTCGGAAACCATTCAAACATACTCCTGAGTGAATAAAGTCTCAAAGGCTACCCCAACACCCCAATTACAATGATTTTGGATTCTTTCCCCCTCATCCATCTCTGAAAATTGACATCACTTTACACCTTCATTATGCCTTCTATGTGAGAAAAGAACATTGCTTGAAAGCGAAACAGCAGAGACATCAGATACCAACAATCAGATCCTCAGCTGGTGTAAATCAGTGTAACTCTAAGGAAGTCAATGGAGCTACACTAATTTATACCGATAGAAGTCCTGACCCTAAAATTATTACTTATATGATTTGCCTTATCACAACTGGCCTCTGATGTAGGAATCCTGAAGCCATTTTTAAATCCAGTTTCTTCTCACCTCATAAATACTTAGCCACTGCTAAACTTATTATTGAAAATTTTAAAATGAGAAAAACAAACTTTTTGAAACTTTGTTTTAATCATATCTCTGCTTTTAGCTGTTTTGCCTTAACACACTGTTAAGCATAGTATTATACTGTACAGCAGATGTTAAAGGCCATGTAAAATTGTCAGTAGTCAATGATTGATGATCCTCTTTCCTATTTCAAAATAAACTCTGATTATTTATATAGTTTGGACATTGAAAGCATCATATTAAATCTAAACAGTTGATCCATTTTTCAATGATTTCTGTGTGCAATGTATTATGTATGTTTTATATTCTTTTGTGTAAAAGGCCCTGGTGTACAAGAAGTGTTTAGAGTTGTGAGTGCTCCACCCCGTCCATATGGTAGGTTTGCGCTGTGTGTAAAGAGTTACCTTTTTCCACAGGTCCATATGGCAAGCTTAGGCTAGCCAGAGCCCTCTAGCCTCCACAGGGGCCATACGGCAAAGAGAGCTCAGTGAACACTCATTTACCTTGTATTAATATTTTATCTGTCTCACACACACACAAAGAAGAGATTGGGTGGAAATGATTCAGCCCCTGAAAATGGGTTAGCCACATAATCAATACTTTTGTGACAGTGTGCTATGAGATGTGGATTCTGTTATTCCATTTTTATTAAAAATAGAATACTCAAATGAATAATTTATCAAATTATTTTATAAACTCATTTGATAGTTTGAGATACTTTGGCAGAATATTATTTAATTTCCTAACCGGCCAGTGGACATTAATAAATGTGACAGTCCTGTTTTATTAGAACTTATACCATTTTAAATATATAGATCCAGATCCTCTGGATCATCCCATCTGTAGAGAGTATGCACATCAGTGGATACTGGAAAAAACTGATTTATGGCTCATTTTTGCACTCCCCTTATACTGATTCTGCTCTGAGCAGGCCAGTTCCTCCCTGTCATGTTAGAGCAACCTGACAGCTTCTCTAATTTATTCCAGGCTCTTATGGTAACAGTAAGCCAACAATATGGCCAAGGATCAGTGTAGCCAGTAGCGCTGGAACACTTTTTACAGTGGGGTGTTGATACCAGTGGTCCCCAAACTTTTTACGTCACACTCCCCTTGCCCCTGTCCATGCCCCCTCTCCCTAGAGCTGGGGCCAGGACTGAGCCATGACTCTGGAAGGGTGAGGGAATGCAGACAGAGGTATAGGTGGTGCAAAGTAAAAAGTTTGGGGACACAGCTGGGTCCGGGAGCAGAGCCCCGGGCATGGGTCCTGCAGCTGGAACCCTGGGTGTGGGGCCAGGAGCAGAGCCCCAAGTGCGAGGCAAGCAGTCGCCAGGACCCCTGGTGTGGGGCGGTGAGCAGAGCCCTGGGTGCAGGGCTAGCGGTAGCTGGGACCCCGGAGGCAAAGCCCCGGGCGTGGGCCGGCAGCACTGGGACTCTGGGTGTGGAGTCGGCGGCCAGGACCCTGCAAAAAAAATGCAGCACCCCACTTCACCCCTAGTTCCCGTGCCTATAGGTCTAGCAGAGGAGTATCCAGGCTACATCCTATTTCTTCCAACTACAACTCTAGCAACAGGGAAGATGAATGATACAAGAGCCCCTATATTGATTGTTTCATCAGGGTATCATCTTTGCATTGTCTTAGTCTTCCCTAGACCAATGAAACAGCTGTTGGGCTAGATTATAAAAGGTGTATGGAGCAAAGGGGCTACATTGAACTGGAAGATCTAGGCCACAGACTTCAAGCCAGCCAAAAGGGGGAAAAAGATGATTGTTAATCTAAATTATATTATATTATTTTAGTAATTCCTCTAAATCCATATTATCATAGTAATTCTTCTGAAATTAATTTATTGTTATAGAATTTACAACTCAACCCAAAGCTTTGTTTTTATTTTAAAGTAATTTAGGAGCCATCAGCACTTTCGTTACAGATAGTATTTGTACAGGAAAGAAGGAAGCAATTTGTAACAACATGTTTATGGAAGTGTTATTGCAAGTGCAAGCTATCACCCTGTAGAAGAATTTTGATATACAACTATATATTATATGAAACTCAGAATCTCGGAGTATGTAATCATTTTAATAAATTATTTTAATGTGTAGGATTTATACTATCTGAATTTTCATCTTGTTTTCTACAGCATTGGTTTATCCAATAAAACTTCTAAATTGTCAAATGAATATTCAGGCAGCTAAAAGAACCCGACAGTGTTAATAACAAATAACACAAATAATTCAAAGTAAACATACAAACAGGTGTTCTAATTATTTACTTTCATAATTAGCCTTTATCTTTATCTTGCAAACACAAACTAACAGTTGTAGTGTTTACTACCATGAATATTCCCACCAATTTCAAAGGATTATTTGCGGTGGGAAGTAATACATTCAGTTATGTATATTTTAAGGATCTGGATCTTTAAAAAATGTGATTTTTTAAAGTTTTAGTTTAAAATAAACAGGAAAGGGCCATCTGAGCCAACACATCATCACCCCCCATGTTCAGAAATCTTAATTCCACCTTCCTGCTTCCTGCTGCTTCCTGAACATGAGATTCCCTGATCCCACTGAAATCAATGACAAAATTTCTACTGACCTCAGTGGTTATAGATCAGGCCGCAAAATTCCTCACTTGCATCCTCCCTAAAAGTAAATCACAGTAGGTATTTCTGGAACTCCTTGCTTCAATTGCTTTCCCTGGTAGTTTACTCAACATGTTTATTACCCTTTGTGTGAAACAGTTCTGCCTATCTTCCCTATATAATCCTAGTTTCTAATTTACAGATTTTGTCTCTTAGTTTTTGACAGTGATTTGTTTATCTACATGGTTATTCATAGAAATACAAATAAATAGCTCACTGTACAAACTATAGATTTTATTGAACACGTGCCTGGAGAGAGACTAAATAATGATTTGGAACAGAAGACAAAGCAGTAATATTTTAAAAATAAAATGCAAATGTCTTTAGGTTTTCCACCAGTAAACAGAAAAACTTATAGTGGATTCTATTGTGTAATAAGTAATAGGTTTTTGACCAGTAAATAGAAAGAACTTAGTTAAGATGTTATAAGTAATTGGTTTTGCCATAAGTATATCATACTATAGCATAATGCAATAGCAATCATAATGTCTAAAGTAATAGGTTATTACAAAACTTAACTAAATTACAAAGAAAACATTATGAACTCTGACACCTTACTGTAGTGTCATATACTTTAGCATATTCTTATAAAAATTAAAACACAATAATTGTATGCATTACACATTTTCATTGAGTCAGCAGTTTTCTATTTTGGGATAACACGTTCAAATTAATATAACATCTTAACTAAATTCTGTCTGCATATAAAGAAGGAAAATATATGAACTTGACTTCATAAATAATATTCACTGTGATTTTGTTAAAGTTTAGATGTGTAGATTTGTATCTGAAATCCCCTGAAGGTTACAGGGTGAAACCTTCCAACAATATCTCCAAGTCTTCAGGGACCAAATCCCATTATGTGGAGTTCAGTGAAGGGGGTAAACACTACCATAAAGAAATACAAATTGCACATATTTCCCATTTAGCCAGTGTCACAAAAGTTCACCATTTAGAATTCTAACCAGTTAGGACTTATTCTTGGAGGTCAAGTACCTTGTGAACCTTGTCATCTCACTGATGACATCATATACCATCCATCAGTTCTTTCAGGAGCATACTTGCCATCTGCTCAGCACGCTATAATAACTTATTAGACATATTCACTGGGTAACAATCTGTACAATGACACTGTTATCTTAATGCTGGCACATGCAAAGGTAACAGCCATCGTTTCTCTGTCACAGCACAATTATTCTATCCTCCAACTTTAAAAGAGAAGTTATTTGGATATTTAAACTCACTGTTAAATGATGTGAAAACAATGAACATTTGTCAGAAACATATTTCTTCTTTTTAACTAAGAATTCACAAAAGAAGGCAACATCACAAAGTATTAATTTCCATTAATGTTTCTATATACCCTGAGATTTTCTGCAGTCACATAACTAATTAACTAACTAAATAAATACATTGTGATCCAGTGGAAGATACAAACATAGCAGTGATATAAAATTTAATATTTGCAAACTTATTTTACTTTCTAAAAATAAAAAAGAATATTATTTCTCTTCCAGTCCTAAATAACTGCAACCTCTTTTCTTTGTAATGGCATCTAATTACTAAAAGGAAAATAATAAAACACCCAGAGAACTTATATATGCTAAAATTTAATAGGATCTTTTGAAAATCAGATAGTGTAAATGATTATGATCTATCTATCTATCTATATATTAGCAGCTTTCTCAAAGCTATGCACATTTAGCACAGCTGCTGTCACAGTACTTATGACTTAATAAAGTCCACTAGAACACTCCCTGTACACCCTCTCAAACTCAAAAAAATATTTTCATAAAAAAGGGCAGTATTTATTTTGCATTACACAGAATTCATCCTCTGTTCCTTCCTTTGGCTTGTCATTTATTCCAGCTTACACTGTGATCAACATTGTACTAAAATAAAGTCAAGTACAACAGCCGCTCTCTGCCCATCAAAACTCACAGACGTCTGCCAAGCACTTGTAACAGCTGGTGTTACATTAATTAGTTTAAACTATTTATTTCATCCATCTCCAGAGCAGATTGAGCAAAAACATTAGAGATTATTCTAGCATCTGTAAGTGCCCTGCAAACATTAACCAACCAAAGTTAGAATATTAGTCGTTAACTTATAATATATGTGATTTTAGACTGTATCGTCATTGTAAATAATAATTAAAAATTCCATAACCAACCATAGCCACAGTATGTTTTATTGACTGTCTTTTTATAAATCTAAGTTATAAACTTATAATAGTCTTTTGTGTCCACAAAGATTTTTTTTTCAATTATTACTAGAAAGCCATAATAACTCCTGGTAGCATGGGTAATTAAGCAATATATGACAGAGACTGGGTGACTCACTGGGTTAGTCACAGGTTTTATGTCCACTGTTGGAATCCAGCTCTAACAACAGTGATCAGAACAGCCTTATCAAATGGCTGCAAAAATCTCAATTAAAATTACTTCAGTGGCTTCAACTAAGTTGTTAATGGATGACTCCATAAAGCTTAGTGCTATTGACAGAGTTCTTACAACGATGTTTCCTTTAGAAAGCTGAGGAGTGAGCAGTGTGAAGACTTTGTTCATTAAAGGCCCTGATCCTTCATTCCCTATGGATCTCTAGCTGAAGTCAATGGGAGTTTTCCACAAATAGGGGATGGTATGATTGGGCCCTTTGCCAGTGTCAACAGGCTTATGCCTCCACAAAAAAATAAAAAGCTTCTCATAGGTCAATTAAATGCATCTGCTTACTGTAAGAATACTTATTATTTAGCACCTAAGGGCCCCAGATAAGATCAGGGCCTTGTACACATTCATAAGAAGACACAATCCCTCCCCCCAAAAGTTTCCACCCTAAATAAAGACAGACAGACAAAGGGAAACAGAGGCACAAAGAGGTGAAGTAACTTGCCCTAAATCATCCAGCAGGTCAACAACAAACTCAGCCATAGGACCCGATCTCTAGCCTGCTAGTCCAGAGACACTGGATCACATGGCCTCTCAATACAACATCATTTTAGAAATCTGATGACTTATTCATAGAAAAAATGTAGTCATCCAGGCTAACTAATATATGTTGCTTGTGAGAATAAGACTATTCATATAAAAATCCTCACGCTCATGATTGGCATTAATACAAGTTTATTTTTGTTATACCACACAAATATATAATATTAATCATGCAATATAGTTGACTGAATTTAGCACAATATTTAATTAACTGAAGCTAATCCCCCCTCAAAGAAAAAACATAGAGACTCTGAAATGCTATGCCGCTGTCAGAACACACAGTAGTAAACTTACAGACCAAATGAGTTAAAAGTTTCTCTTTATATTTCTGAATCCTACAGCTGAGAATGAAACACAACCTTATAGGTCTCTAGTCCTCCAAACTGTTGATTCCATTTAACTCTCACTGGCTTACTATTGCTTGTCATGTCCTTGCAAGGGTGAGCGTGAATAACTGAAAGTGACAGCAAAATATCAAGGATTTTCATTTTCAGACCTGTACCGACTCCAATAAACAAGACTCTTTCTCTTTGCTCAATTTACTCAACATAATGTTTGACATTAAAGAGGCTTACTACATCTTTTCCACCCATCCCACAGTGGCTTCCCAGTGTTATTCCTCCAGCCAGAAAGGAAAGCAAGCAGCTATTGCCAAAGTTGCTCCAGACCATGGAACCAAAAGTGCCAAAGCACACATGAGAATGGCCTTCGCAAACAATACTAATAGATCGTTTTCATGCTCACTCTTTATTTCATGCTCACTCACAGACTCTTTTCCATTCTTAATTCACACAATTTATAACATGCTACATCTGCCACATATCCGGAGGCTTGAATTAGTACTGCTGCTTGATTTGGTGGGAGGGGGGGTGGTTTTTTTTAGTATTAGGAGTGTTATTATGATAATTCATCATATTCTGTGTTTTCAAGAGACAACACAAGAATGTTTTTGTGATTAGGTGGGAATTAATACTCCAAGTTTCCATTATTTTCAGAAGAAATAACTGCTTAACCGGGTGCCAACTGTTACACCTCAATCTATGCTATCATCTCACAACTGAAAGGAGCATGTTGAACATTGCCAGAGAATACTGAACCTCCAATTGCTTGCCTCAAATGTAGTAAATGATTCATAAAAGTCAAACTCTTTTATTCAATATTTCTAAGCCAACAGTTCTGTATTATACATACACACCTACAGCCAGAGGCTGCTTTCATTTACACCCCTGCAAAGCCCCATTAATGTATGTGGTTGTAGAGGTGTAAACAAGGGCAGAGTCTGGTCCCTAACCTACAGAGCCGGCTCTATCAGTCAACTCACTCTTCAAACTCAAGTAATAAAATCCATTAGAAATCCTCTATCGATAAATGCTCCTTCCTCTGCACACACAATTTTTTAGCTTTCAAGAAAAAAATCTTAAGGAAGTCACATACATTCAACAGGAAAGCGTTAACATGTTCCCAGGTCAATATTGTGTTTTACTTTTACTAAATTTAATTTAAATGTCTATACTACTTGTCATTTAAATGGTTAATTGTATTAAGGTTCCTGGCCAACTTATGATTTGTTTCCTCTCTTTTTTTCCCCTGTGAAATTCCTCTTTATGCAATAGGAAAGTTAATTGTTAAACTTTGTTACAGAACCCTTTGTTCTTTCAGCAGTCACTTTGCTTGTCTCTCCTACTGTAAGGACACCAAATCCTAAAAGCTGGCAAGAATGCATATGTTTATTTCACCATTGCTCTGCAATTACTGAATGCCACTTAATTATAGCAACAGATGCTCGAGTGTAGGAACCAGAAAAATCAAACGCCTCATTTCCAGGTTATTTTTTTCCATTGCTTCTGCCAACAGCAGATGTGTGAGCCCCTTGTGCTCTGGCGTAAATACTTATCAAATCCTAACAGGTCACCTATGTCACAAACAACATTTCAGATGCAACTGTTTCACCTGATAATAGGCTCTGAAAATAAAACTGTGAGCTGTAAATACAATGTATTCGGAATGAAATGCCATAATGTGAAATTGCTTTTTCTCCAGCTACAACAGAAGTCCTTGACAGTTTTTGGCAGTGATAAATCACCCTCCCATTAATTGTCTCCTCTCTCATTGTGAGGTGAGCTGCTAAAAGGGGCAGTCAACAAAAATGACTTAAAGGACAAATTTTGGCAAAAAGACAATGAAGAAATCTGTCATTGCTCAGCCTCCAGTAAACTGTCGTGGAACAATCAAAATATATGTAGCTGAAGTATTTATGTCTTTGTTAGAAAGGTTGTAGGATGATAAGTTTATAGTTTAAACAGGGGACCTAGAGATATTCAGGTTGTAGGACCTTGAGTCACCACTTCCCCTTGCATTTTTTAAATTTCATGCAAGTGCTATTAGTGCTTTAATTTATGCAATATTTGCTTGTCTAATCAACCTTATGCTCAGGGCCAAGAGAAAACAAAAGGCCACTGTGCATGCCTGGTGCAAGTTACAATAACCTATGGGCCGAGCCCTGAAAGCTGACCCACTCCCATTGACATTTGTAGCAGATAGGACACTCACAAGATCAGAATTTTAAATGCCATGGACTGGATCACTCTTCCCATTGTAAAATCTGCTGGGGTGGCTCAGAGGGAGGGGATCTCAGGGAGACCCCCTTCACAGTTTCCTACACATGGTTCCATAATGGGAGACACAGTGTTTGCCTCCTATAGAACAAGCTGTGGGGCCAGTCCCCAAGCCTGGAGAATCCCTGCAGATCCTGAAGATCCCAGGGGAACAGCAGGATGCCCTGTACCGCTGCATCAACTGGGGCACCAGTACACACCAGCTCTCCCAGCATGGCTCTGTTGGAGCTGTGTTGTCAGAGACTCCCTCCTGCTTTGTAGACCCAGGAAGGGAGACCTCCATTGCAATAGGGAACTCCGTAGAATATATAATTCAGACCAACATTGTAATCTTTTTTTCCTTGAAAAGTGCAATGTGCAGGGAGTCTGGGATGATGTACAAAATTATCACTCCCCTTGTCCTAACCAGCCCCAACCTCCATGGCATCCAGGGAGCAAACAGTGTCATAAAGGCAGCTGAACCTTTCTTCTGTGCAGGAAAGGAAGATCTGTGTACACAGGGTATCTGCCACACACATATCCTGAGGGGGCAGGTTCATCCCTTTATAAACAAAACAGCATGTTGCTTTGTAAAATCTTTTTAGTTTGTTGCAGCTATGAACTGAAAACATTCAGTGAGATTTTTTTTTAAAAATTCCTGTTTACCTGTCAGTAGGCAGTTGAAATTTACCCTAAAGAGGGTAAGAAAGTGTTTCATTACTAATGTGCCTGTCAAGGGCATCATTCTGTGGCTGATTTTATATTTCTGTTTAGTAAGAAAATTACCATAGAAATATAAATTAGACGCATCAGGTATTTAAACTGAACAAAGCACTAGAAAATATACTGTAGTGAGCAATTGCTGCACCAAAGGGAGATGGACTAGATGACCTAATATGTCTTTCCCATCTCTGACTTCCACAATTCGACATTAACTTAGGATGATTAATACTTCATTCCTCTTGCTGCTCTGCAAGGTGTCTTTCTGCTTCCTGGGAGAGCGGGAGTAATAACAGCAGACTGTAAGGAAGTACTGCAGGGGCTTCTTTCCCAACATAGCTGAGATTGAGGGAAGCCACTCAGTTGTCTAGTGCCTGATTGCCATGGCATGAAGAAGGCTGGCCAGTCTGCTTCCCTCCACCCCGCACCTCACTCCTAATGTTATAATAACTATGATCTGGTGTTTAACACTGGTAGGTACCAAGGGTAAAACATGGTTTATTTGGGGCTAGTCTACACTACCCACCTGATTCGGTGGGTAGTGATCGATGTTCTGGGATCGATTTATCGCGTCTCGCCTAGACACGATAAATCGATCCCAGAAGCGCTCCCCGTCGACACCGGAACTCCAGCTTGGCGAGCAGAGGAAGCGCTGTCGACGGGGGAGTCTACCTGCTGCCATGTGGACCGGGGGTAAGTAATTTAAAAATCGATCTAAGATATTCGACTTCAGCTAGGTGATTCACGTAGCTGAAGTTGCGTATCTTAGATCGACTCCCTCCCCCCACTAGTGTGGACCAGCCCTAACATTGTTACCACAAATTCTCTGTTTACATGTAGAGACGGTACTTATGTTATAACATGATTGATCCACATCCATGTTTCACAACTATATTTAAATCTGGTTGCATTGGTAGTTAAAACTGGGTTTAACAATGTAAGTGAAAGGGAGCATATACTTTATCCCTAGCACTTGAGCACCAAATGATCACACTGCACCTTTACGCAGAGCGGAGGCGGGGGTGTTGTCTGGCTTGCTGAGGGAGAGGGAATAACGCTTTACGGGTGGGGAGTGAGGCTCAGAAGCTGCTGCATAAGGGGAGTGGGTCACCGTGGAAACACTCACTCACCCCAAGGGACCGGAAGGCCCGGGAAGTTGAAAAGGGGCAAGCCTGGTAGAAGATGTCCCTTTTCCCCGGACCATGTTGAGTAGCACCCACCACCTCCCTCCCCTGGACATGGCAAAATACCAGGTTTGTTCAGGACCTGCTCTGGGCATTACGCTAGCCGGTCCTTTCTAGGGGGACTCTGGAAGAAATGTTTCCCTCATCACCAGATTGGCCTACATGGAGTGGGTTGTTTTTTTTCCTCACCTTCCCCATAGCGGGTTCAGGGAGGGCTTTGTTATGGTGAGTAGGGAAGGGTGTTAGGTTATGATGTTGCAACTCATTGTGTAAGTGTGGGGCAAATGGCAGAGAGCCAACCCCCCTTTCTAATAGCCCAACTTAACCTTCGTTTAGGGAAGGTGGAAGAATGGTAAGGTCCCAGCAACAGTTTGGTTGGGGGACCTGGATGGACCTACTTTCAGTATAGCCGGACAACACTAATATGCCACGGAACATCCATTAAACCAACTTCATCAATAAGTCCCTATCAGCCTGATTCTACAGTCCTAATGTAAAACCCCTTCCAGTCAGGGGTTTTGTCTAAGGCACTTAAAGTCTGAGTGACTGGGATCCTTGTCTGTAATTATACTGACATCAATTTAAAATTCAAAATTCTCTTGGTATGAATACACTGGTTTTTTGCCAGGAAAATACACAGCAGAAGCATGCACAACTGGTGTTTTAGATTGACAAAAACACAGCAACAAGTGATTTGTATATAAATATGTCATAGTATAAATCAGCAAGAAGCAAGAAACAGAAAGGAGCAATTTTAAGTAGCAGCATTGCCTTCCAAAAGACTGTCTAATCAACTGAGGAGAAAACTGAAAAATTTGAAAAATCTCAATTGTGCGCTTATTCTTCATTGAATCACAAGTGATTTATATTTTGATAAATTTACTCTGTGTACTTAAAAAGTCTCTTGAATGGCAGAAATGCAGAAGAAATGAAGGGATTGAAGTTTTTTGTTTTCTTTTTTGGTGATGAGCCAGTTTGAGAGCTTACTGTGAGCATATGGAGATAGCATATTTGCAAGTCCATCTCTGGAGGATTGCAAAAGGCCCTTAGCTTGTGAAAAACAGCAATGTTATTTTTTTTAACGTTCCCTATATTTAGAGATTAAATCGCTCACTGCACAAACCCATTTGGAACAGGCGAGAAGGTGAAAAGGATAATCAGTACAGTCACTGGTCCGTGTTTCCTAAACGCTTTTGAAAACATTACTGTGCGCAGGCATAAAATTAGCGGCAGGACCTTAAAAAGGCTGGCATTTAGCATGACTTTTTGGAAAGTGACACCCTCATTTTTTTCTTGTAGGATATCATTAAATTTCAATCGCCCTATGGCAGTGCCTTTCCATTAATAACCAATTCACTGTGTCACTTTGGCTCTCCTTTGAAATAATGAGCCTTTGCTTCGCTTTAATAAATTTAAACATATTCTCAAGGCCAGGGAAGATAGGAAACCGCAGATGGGCTGAGAAAAACACGATTCATAAATCCTTAACTGCCTGAGATCGTTGAGAGCAAAACAAAGTAACACTCGTAAAATATTAAACAATCCCAGCTGTATGAGTGAAGCTTCATTAACAAAAATGGACTATTTACTGCCTTCAACAGAGCCTGTGGGTGGAAAGATTCAAAGAAATCTTCTTTAGAAAAACACTGTCATTCTCATTTTTATTCTTTAACCAATTGATGGCATGGTAGATGCACTTATTTTGCTATTCCATATGCAGAAACATTTTTGCAGAAAATGAATAACATTTTTATAATGTTAAAGGCCACTTCTGTACTAAAGCATTCTTTTGTCAAAGTGCACGAGTGAAGGAAAACAAGGAAAATTAGCAGATATTGAAATCTTGAAATCTTTCTGTGCCATCAGAAGTTAAACATGACAAACTTTATTTAAATCACCAGGGACTTCTGTAGCACTCTAAGGTAAACATAGCAATATGAATAATGGCAGAGAAATCAAGCAATGCCAATTGCTTTTGCTAGGAAGTCTCAGTAATTTACTCTAAAATGTTCCAATTTTTCTTTGCGGCAACCCTTATTAGTATGCAGTTTAAATTGTTTGTATTCTTGCTTAATACACAGAGGAACAAATTCTTCCTTCAGTCATTCATATTTACTTAAGAAACACTCCCACTGATCTAAATTCAATAGGAATTTAGCTTGATTAAAGAATGCACGATTTGAACCTTAGTCTTTAAATATACAAAGCTGGATACTTCAATGCACCAAGTTAATTTTGAGCTACATAACATAGAGCAGTTGGTGTTCTGGATTCGAGAATTACCCCTCTAGTAGTCTACAAATATTAAGGCTTATTCAAGAATACAATTTCAGGGGATCAGAAAGTCAGCTTTGGGGATAGCCCATAAAATTTCCAGATGTTCACAGCAAGGATGATACCTTTCTTAGTACCATGGAGCTTTTTAAAAGCAGGGATTACTCCTGGTTATATACAAGTTTGAACAAGAATAGAGATCAGTGTCAGCCTGTTAAATGCTAAGACCCTAGAAGCTGCAACCTTAAAGACAAGATGACAATTGAATGGACAGAATGTCGATATTTCTAAACATTTCAAAGGTAAAAAATATTGCTTTTTACAATCTGTCATATTTAACGCAAGAAATGAATTTGCTGTCAGCCATTTTGCCTTTATTTAGTGAAGAGCATAAATATAGAGTATAGCACAAATATATGATATCTTTACAAAAGGGAGCAATATACAGTTTGAGCCGATCTGTAAACTGTGAAAAGCCTAATTAGCCATACAGTTCTAGTAAATGCTAAAAATGTTGTTTAATCTATTTCAGTATATTTCACTCATTTGTAAAAATAAGAACATGTGTTTGAAAGTCAAAACAATTTTTAAAACTTAGGAGGTATTTTGAATACAACTGGTGGCATTAACTTTTTGTGGGCCAAATCTTGAGTACTGAGTTCTTACAGCTTCCACTGACCTCAGTGGGAGTTGCAGATGCTGACCACCTCCCAGTGTTTTCCCACTTGTGATGGTTAGAAGTGTTTGGGTATGCCTTCATTGCAGTTAACTCAAGTGATCCGCTCCGGAGTTGAGCACCTGGGTTAGCATAGCCTAAATTCACACTCAGCCACACCGGAGTTACCGTCTCCATACCGGTGTTGCATTTTCCCTGTGCGTTGCTAGGACTTCGATGGGTATATTCCATGGTTCTTTGGTCAACCATAAGTAGAGCTGCTCTATGATTATTTCCCAGTGAATTGCAGAAGAAGTTTTCTGTTTTTCCTGAGCACATGGGGAAAACTGTGGGAAGGCATTGGAGGACTATCAGCACTTTAGTAGTTTAGACTGTTTACTCCAAGCAAAGTTCGGGGGGAAGGGTTACAACCTGAATAAAAGTAGCACCCAGGCTTTTAGCCTATAGCACCTTATAAACCAGCTAGCCCAGGTTGAAAGTACAACTAAACACAGGCTTCGCCTTTCTTCTTGCCCCAGGGGTGATCAACCCCCGCTCCACCCCAGGCCCCACCCCCTGCTCCACCCCTCCCACAAGCTCCCACCCTCACCCCACTTCTTCCCGCCTCTGCTGTGGCCCCTGCCCTGCCCCTTCCCACCCAGTTCCACCCCATCCCCCGTACCTCTTGCATGCCGTGGAACAGCTGATTGTGGTAGGTGTGAGGAGTTGGGAGGGAGGGATAGGAATTGATTGGCGGGGGCACCTGTGGGTGGGAGGCGCTGTCAGGGGGGAGGAAATTAGCTGCCGGTGGGTGCTAAGCACTTGTTAATTTTTTTTCATGGGTGCTCCAGACTTACCCACGGAGTCAGCGCCTATGCAACTAAACTCAGGCCAGAGGTTTGTAGGTGTGGACAGGAGAGGAGTCAGGGGGAACACCCTAACAAGACCCCAGATTAACTCTGTGGTGAAGATATACCATTTAGGGGTACGTCTATACTTACGCGTCCGGTCGGAGGCGCGGGATCGATGTTCTGGGTTCGATTTATCGCATCTTGTCTAGACGCGATAAATCGAACCAGGAAGTGCTCTGCCGTCGACGCTGGTAATCCAGCTCGACGAACGGAGTAGGCGGAGTCGACGGGGGAGCCTGCGCGCCGCGTGTGGACCCCAGGTAAGTGCTTTTTCATTCGAACTAAGATAGTTCGACTTCAGCTACGTTATTCACGTAGCTGAAGTCGCGTATCTTAGTTCGAATTTCGGGGCTAGTGTAGACCAGCCCTAGGTGTATTTCCTTTTCATATCTCTAAACTTCAAGCTTTATTGACCCTCCACTAAATGGAATGGCAAAGTACATTTTTGTCCTTCCACAATAAGAAACAATTATAAAGAAAAAAATCTCATTTAAAAAAAAAATATTGGTAAACAGTTAGTGATTGTGAATGTAAGTTTTACAGACTAATGTCTAGAGAATAAATACACCACCAACAATAGCAAAGAATGCTTCCTCCCATTTTTCTCATCAATGTGCTTGTCCTGGAGGGACCACTTCTAGGAGAGCAGGAGGACATTTAAGTCTCTGCCTATTCACTACGCAGTTCCTCTGTTGAGAATGCCAGTAAGCATCAATTATTGTGAAGTGGATACCAGTCTACTGACAACTAGACTGAGATCACCAAGTTCATTTCTTACAAATCATCAAGAAGTCAGAGGTTAACTACTTTTTGTAACTTTCAGCTTGTGGTAGATTTGAACTGGCTACCTAAAACTGAAAGAGCCCTGTGCTCCATTGCTAGTCACAGGCACTTCAAGGTTTTGAGAGAACCAAAAGAATTTAGACCGATATGGAAATAGCACATTAATTCAGCAGTTAAATGGCTCTTTGAGAAGATTCACTGACAGGGGGGAGAGGGGGAAGCATAGCTCTTTCTGAGTCCCCCTCCTTTTTGGGTCTTTGTGCATTTCCCCTGAAACGTATTTTTTTCTCCAAACAGCCCTTTATCAACTAATACGTGAAACAATTGTAATGTGAGGCATGCGAGCAGAGTCTTTGCCACTGGGCCCTCATAAATCTTGCCAGTTCCCAGTGAACAACACCAAATATTTGCAGCTGAGGAACATTTGGTCTGGCTTAAATTAACATATCTCAGCAGTCAGAAGTCATTAAGCTTTGCCAGTGATTTGAAACCATTTTTCCATTTCAAAAGCAACACTGGCTGTTACTTATTTTTCTGGATGAAGAAGGTGGTAAGGAACAAAAGCAATGAAATGAAAATAGAAGATATTAATGAAAAAAATAATGATAAAAGGGCTCTGAATTGCCTTTAGTAGATTTCTTATTAAGACTCTCTTTAAATTGCAGAGCACTTATGTATATGATCAAATAATAATTAAAGATGATACATATTAATTTTAATAGCAAATAATGTGATTTAAAAGCTGTGAAAATGTATATTTATTTTCTTCCTTAATCCTTGTGAAAATAGGCACTATCAATT
This sequence comes from Chelydra serpentina, assembly GCA_037349315.1. Classification (NCBI taxonomy): domain Eukaryota; kingdom Metazoa; phylum Chordata; order Testudines; family Chelydridae; genus Chelydra; species Chelydra serpentina. The sequence goes on from JBAIAC010000004.1 coordinate 75,349,504, forward strand.
TTAAAAGCCGATGAAAGCTTTAAATGAAAAACAATAATCCAATCTTTTTCAATTAAAGGCTGCAAGTAGATTAAGCACTAGAGTAAAGACATGTGCTGTTGTGGTCCACAAAGATCACATCTTGATATTACTCCATTCCGAAACAAGGGACTGGGCAAACAGTTCAGAGCAATCCAAAGTTTAACAACAGAAAAGGTTTGAAGTTTTAGCTCAGCTCACTCTATTGTAGATGGAGCAGGGGTTCAGATTTCACAAACTGATACTTACATATTATTTATGTAGCATAATACTCCACTGCTGGATTGGTAAATAAAGTCACCAGTTGAGAAACTGAGAGCAACTCAGTGCATGTACAGTCAGAAAAAAAATCCCCTCACATATGCAGTTGTTTACTGACCTGCAATTATCTAGCTCTGTGAAAAGCTATGCATGCAAGGAATGGTTTGTTATGAACTCTGCAGTTTTCATTCGCCACATTTCTAAAAAGCTAAACATTGCTGAAGGATTTTGATAAATTGCATACAACCTGATTTTTATACAATTATACTTGATTTATTCAGGGTGAATAGTTATGAATGTATCAAACCATTCACCTTAATACCAGCCCAGTCCATTATAATTTCCCAAACTCAAAATTAGTTTTGTTGACAAAGCTTTAATAAACTTGAATGTGTAATTTACACATTTCTTTTGAAAAAGCGTAGTAAGACTTGAGCTCATAAACATCCAAGCTTATGAAGCATGGGCAAAGGAAACCTTCCACTTCAAAAGTTTTGTGAGATTTTCAAATCTTTTCAGAGGCCTCTGCAGCATTAGTAAAACCAGCTTTATGAAAAGAATCCAGTTACTGTTGTTCTGAGTTAATCAGATTCACTTTCCAAGTACTTAAAGACAAAGACTTTGATAAAGAACACATTTATTTCTAACGGTGGTATGTCAAGGTTACCAGGATATGTAGGTAATGTATTCACTTACTAGCTCTTTACTTCTTTCAGTATATATTTAAAAAAAAATCTTTTTGAAAAGCTCTTCAGAATGCAAGTAGATTGCACTACAAGCACTACTTAAAAGGAATTAAACAGTTCTTGGTGCTCTATCACATACAGACAGCAAACAGAATGGCACATGGATCCCGAAACAAAGAAAACAAGCTGAGAGTATTTGGCAATATGAAAGCTTTAGACCCAGTGTATTTTGGTTTCTTAGAAAAATTTATTTGTTTTACTTTTCCCACAAGGAAAAATTGTCCCATATTTATTTTATTCACCACCTTTATTTAGGTCATGTTGCATTTGCAAAACAACTGAGGAAAGTGTTTGTCACGTTTCTTTTAACTAAACTACTGATAATGTTTATTTACTGATTTTGTGAAGAAATAAACCACCTCAGAAAGTTTACATCCACTCTTTTTCATCCTTCTGATATTTACTAAAACAGTACTTCTCTCTCTTTCTCTTTGGGCCCAATACCACCTGTTAAGGTCAATTGAGCCATGCAAGTTTACCCCAACAAAGAGTCTGACACTATATCTGTAGTCTCAAGCACCCAACGCTTCCAAAAGCCCCAAAAGCTGGTTCCAAGTAAAGACCGGAAGGAGGGGGGGAAACACCTCCCGAGCTTTGGATTTGAAAGTCTTTAAAAAAACGAGTGTAAATGAACTAGGGTGTCCCTAGCCTCTGTTTGCCAGAAGCTGGGATTGGGTGAGAGGGCATGGATCACTTAATGATAACCTGTCTATTCATTCCCCTTCGGGCAACTGCCATTGGCCACTGTCAGAGGACAGGATACTGGGCTTGATGGACCTTTGGTCTGACCCAGTATGGCCGTTCTTATGTTCTTATGTTCTAACTTCCTCCCCCTTTTCTGGATCTGATTCCTCATGATCCCAGTCAGGCTAGACTGACTGAAAAAGATGCTGCTGTTCAAAAATAGGAAGGGGAAGCAATGTATCCCAGCCTGTTTAAGGGGGCGCATATAAAAGGAACTCTCCTTGGGAAGCGGGGATATTAGTACAGAATCTCCTGACCACAGCAGCCCGAGAAAGTGACAAAAAAACCTTGGCAATACATGGTGTAGAGTATTTTTTGTTCTTGTTCATATTTTGCCCAGTACTATTCTTGACAACTCATCAGCAAGTGGTGGGGCAGGATGTCAGCACTGTTGGAAGGCCCTATCAGTGCTATAATCATTTTGAAGTAGGGTTGCCAACCCTCCAGGATTGCCCTGGAGTCTCCCGGAATCGGCATTGATCTCCTGGTGACTATTGAAAGAAATCCGGGAGATTTAAATAGGATACTTTAAGAAAATGACATTACGCCATGTTGGGGGGAAATCTCCTGGAGTAGCTTCAGTCAGAGTTGGCAACTCTAGTTTGAAGGGCCCTCTTTTATTGTCTCCTGGGTTTATGAGAGGAAAGAAAAGGAGCAGTAAGGGAAAAAGCCTTATAGTCTTCTCTCTGATTGAGCTACAGGTGTTCAATGTCACTGAGGGAAAAAACAGTCTCATCATTATTTGCGCTGCGTAGTCTCCAATAACATACACTAACGTTTGATTTCCACAGACTACTTCTGGGAGGAAGTGGCTCATGTGGCATTCCACAGTTGCTACCAAAGGAAAGTATTTCCTCTCTCTCATCACTGTGTGAAATGGGGTCTGGCTACAAGGAAATTCATTTATTTTCCAAAATGCATAGGTTGATAGGACTTTACATGTCTTACTAAACATACTGCATTTGTGTATATATGTCTCAAGCTACAGGTAAAGCATGAATACAGTTGTATGGTTTCATTACACATACTGAACTTCAAATACATTAAAGTATTGTTCTGTTTGCTTGTAATATAGTTCCTAATGCAGCAAGATTTAGATATGTTTATATTTCTAGAGGCCTAATAAACATCAAATATAAAAAACAATCCTTGAGCTTTCTAGCTCCAGAAAATATTTCATGTGATTTATTATTAAATAAGAATTTAGTTAATGATAGAAATAAGCAGAGAAATAGAGGATATGACTTTTTTAATCTCTTTAGAGACATCATAGCTATAACTTATGAGAAGACTAGTCTAGAGTGAATTGTGTGTCTCCATTATCACTTGTGGGATAAATAAAATAATACTCTATTTAATAGATCTGACAACAGCTATTTAATTTACATCATGAGATTAATGCTACTTCTTTTAATATGAGCTTGGCAGAGCTGGAATTGGGAATAGTCAATAACTGAAATGTTCAAGCTTGAAAGAGAAAATATGGAAGTTCTGGCATTCATAGCTCTTGTTCTCGTTTTGGATGTGCTGGGGAGTAACTCTTAGTTTAGTTTTCAAGCATCTCAGCAGTAATATTTCCACCCAGCTCCCCCAGGAAAGAAAAGGGAGAAAGAAAGAGAAAAAATAACAACAGTGGCTAAATTCATTGTTTACAAGATTGATGCTAGCTAAACAATGGTCAAAATCTGCAGTTGAACTTGGACGTTTGCAATCTCTTTGGAGTTTTGCCATTTTAGACAGATGTTAGTTGGTAGAGATAATGCTTACAGAGTTCAGGCTTTTAAAATGTATTAGAAGGGGTGTTATTTTTAAAAAAGTCAAAACACTATGCACAATAGCTCATTCGAGTCAAGAAAAGATTACAGTTGAAAATCTCTGAGAAGTAGAGGAGCAAATGAAGGAAAAGGCAGACTTGGAAAACTTAAACGACTTCTTACAAGACATTCCCCTCAGTTTTCTTTTTTGGATGTCAACTATTTATGCCACTAAAATAACCTAGTGTCAACAGGAAATGAGTTAGACAATCTTTAATAAACATATAAAGCAACAGCTCTATGGCTAGAGTTGTTTAATATGAAAAGCTTGATCCATTCATGCAGAAAAAGAAACTATGAGAACTTAAGGGGGACAAAGTGCCTCGTGAAGCAACGGGAACCCCAGTGTGAGTGCATACATTTTGGTCTGTGTTGGTAATGCATTAATTATACAAATCTTGCTAACTGACATTTAATTTGCCATTACTGATATTATATTTGTGGAGCCTTGTTTGTATAATAAAATCAGTCGAGCACTAACACAGATCAGTGCTTCCTTTTGCTTTTCTAAGAATCCAACATTAGACAGAATTACAGAAGTGAGAAAAGAGGCACCAAAGAAATTATTTCTGCACCAACGCTAACTCTTCATTACAGCCTAAGTTCAATGGGAGTTTTGTCTGTAAAAAGGCTGCAGCACTGCATTTTCAGAATCTCTGTGCCCTTCTACGAAACATCGTTGTGCCCTGAAAAGCATGCATGATGAAAGGAGATGCAAAGCAAATGAACAGGAGCTGCAATTCTTCTCTCACAATTGAGTAACTTCTGTGAGAATTGCTAAGAGATCAGAATTAGGTCCGCTTGTTTTAAAGTTCCACGGTTAAGCCATTTTGTTCGCTTTCTCACTTCTCTGTTATTGCTGTACATTTTCTCACATGCAGGAGCAGTAAGGCAACTAGAAAAGGAAATAAAATACCCCAAGCCAACAGAAGCAGCAACAGCTCAACTTATCTATCAAAACAATTATTCTTCTTGCTTTGCTTTTTATGATTTCAGAATTTTCCCTCCGATAAACTGGAAATTTCTTTTAACCTTTGCTTTCTCTGTATCTGACCAGGAATATATCAAGATTAGATTTTTTTTTTAAGTGGCAAGAGGGTCATTCTGATTTCTGTTTCTTTTTGTTGAAAAACCAAAATGTTATCTTACTATACTAGAGCAGCCATATACAGAGATGCAATAAAGGAAATCTCCACTGCATATTTTATATTACAAGAAAAAGACTAGATTAAAATGGTTAACAAGTCTCTCCCCCACATTTTTCAGAATAGCTATAATTTAGATATGGAAATTCTTCAAACTTAAATCATGTACAGAAAAACTTGATTGATGATATGTTACATGTTGTGGAATGTTAAGTGGATAGCCCAGACATATCTTATGTTGCTAACTAATATTCAATGCACCATTTAAAAATCTTCCTGAATATCATACTAAAAGTTGATTTAATAATTAAAATATTATTTGTCATGACTACCTTACATCAGATATTAAATTATTTTTGTATCTGTATACAGTATATCTTAAAGGTGCACAGTACTTTGTATTTTCTATTAGTATTGTATATTTCACAGGGCACACACACATACACACACACACACAAACAAACACAAAAGCCTGGTCAGGAAATTAGACATCTTATCTGTGGGCCTGCTAAATAAGGACCAATAACCTAGGTCTGCAGTACTCTGTGCGATAACTGCTTTTACAAAATGAAATTTTGACTTTTTCACAGCTTAGCTGCAAATAGACACTATCAGTCGACCTGCATTTCTGTGCAATATGATGGGAAGTAAAAGATTTCAACATCTGACAGGAGAAAATGAACAGCTGATAAACAATCTTTGAAATGTTCTCTCACTGCAAGGCATACTTTTGATGATGATTTACATTTTTATTATTGTTGACTTTCATGATGGGGCTGATGGTTGGCTAAACATACAATAACTGAAAGAACAAATGAAAAAAATGCAACCCAAACAAAACAAAAACATGGTCAGCATCATCCACTTTAAAGGCTCTAGTTCATTTTTGCCTTCATTTAAATATCTTGGTGAGCACAATTAGACACTCAGTTTATCTTGACTTGGGTATTAGTCATTATGACTTTTTGAATCTGTGAAGTATCTATTAATTGCTTCAAACAAAAAAACAACAAAATAAAAGGATTAAATTCCAATTTTGGTCCCAGTGCACAAAGAATGAACTAGCATTTATTTCTCCTGAGGGGTCTACTTTGATTGTTTAAAGCCAGAAGTCAATGAGGAATTGCAGCTGCGGTGAAAGAATCAAAGAAAGAGCTTCCTGATCTCAACATGCAGTACAAGCACTAGGGTCTTTATCCCTTTAGAATTGTGAAAGAGTAGAGATTTTGAAACTTTATTAAAATGATGAATTTGTTAAGCTGAATCAAGCAAATTAAATAAAAAGTAAATAAACAAATGCATTAAAAACCTCTGCATAAGCATCCCTGTCAAAGTTTGCTTATAAGCATTTGATGTTTACTCTTCAAGAACACAAAACACAAATGCAGTGGATGCAGATATAAAATTGTGTAGATCTAAAAATCACTCAGTAAATGTACCAGTTAGAACCAAGCATATTGTTCTCTGGGTTTTGTAACTATCTGTAATTAAAATTTTGTTCAATACAACATTGAATTTCAGATGTAATTTCCACTCCTGATCATCAAGAAATGAATATAATTGGCCAAATGCTGCGTGGACTTACACTCTGTGTAACAGCATTAAAGTCAATGCAAAGAGTGTTGGTGCAGAATGTGACTCCCAGAAATGGAGTGAAGACAATATAAATACTAGAGATTACCAGCCAAACTATCGTTAGTGTTGGAACAACAGTGATGGTCTAACCTATGCCTGGCTCAGCATTTCTCTATGATATTTACACAGACAACTGTCTCTGAACAGTGCAGTTGACAGCTGATGCACAAATGAGAAAATTAAATGAACCTATAACAGAAATAACTGAGGAGTAGTGAAAACTAAAGATTGTTAGTCTTGATTACATAACAATTTTTCATTACAAGACAATACTTTCCCATTCGAATTGAAAAGCACTATATTTAGCCAGATCTGGGTGGCATTATTTAAAAAAAAAAAAAAAAACTGATGAATTAGAACTCACATTTTTAATGATTTTGGGGGAAAAACGGTTTTAAATGACTTATGCCCATAACTACACTGATTATGAGTTTGAGGGTTATTTCCATTTATTTTTACTTTAAAGGTAAATGATTAATACACTGCTTAATTGACCTACCTCAATAGTTACAGTAGTTAAAATGTAACAGTAAAACCCAGTACGGACTGTAATGTTGCAATACAAAAGCTATTCACAAACTGAATTATCTATTCACAGATAAATAAACAAGTCAATCTATTCTATCTCGATGTAAATTTCACCTTGCATTGCCCTATCCCAGACCAGTTGGTAGTTTTGAATAGAGAAATCTCATTTGGTTGGCACTTGGCAGACATACAACAAGCAAACTACGGATACATTGGCAGGCTAGGATCTCACCAAGCTACCTAAATGGATAAAGAAACAGATGGAAAAAGCTTCCAACTTTAAGTAGCAACCCTGGTTGACTGGCTTCCCCACCTATTTTCTTGCTGTATAACCATCAATAGGCCAGAATTGAGTATAACACTAACGTGCAAGTTTAAAATGGCAGTAGTCCCATAAGGAAGAGTAAACTGACACTGTGGTTTCTATTAAAACCTGGATGGTGGGTTGGGAAATGTGCAACCCCATTATATGCATCCCTATATCTCCACAGCGAAAGGACACCCAGGAATTTGCAGACTGGGTCGTGCTCCTTTTGGATATCAAATGCAAGGTAGACCTTCAATCCTAGACATGGTGTGATCACAGATATTGTGAATATCAGGTTAACATCATGTATTTGTTAATCAAGTACCAGTAAGATATTTATTGCCAGTACTCCATACCAAAAAGACACAGGAGGAGCAGAACGTGGGGCTGTCAGGAGGCCCCATGCTGGCAGCTCCTCCAGTGCAGTTGTACTGCCCCCAGCCCTGCCTTTCGGCAGGACTGCTGTACAGACCCCAGACAAGTCTCAGGAGATGCAGCTGGGGACGGGGCTGGGGACAGTACAACCGTGCTAGAGGAGGTGCTAGAGGAGCTGCCAGAGTTGGGCCTCCAGCGCAGCGAGAGGAGGACAGAGCCCCCCCTTGTGATATTATGGGACAGATCACGGGGAGGTGACGGGGAGTGCATGGGGGCCCCAACCTGGAGGGGGGGAAGGGAGGATTCACATGGGGGGTCACATGGGGAGGTCAAGTGCCCCCCCCTTTAGCTGGTGCCCCCTTTTGTGTCTCTCCCATGAGTACAGCGTACTGATAAGAAATGAATTCTACTTGCACCACTGTACCCTGTCCACAGGTGGTCTAATCTTTCACTACAGTGCAATGGACAGGACTGGGGGCATCTCATATTTGCAGACTCCCATAGGTGTCTTCCATGTAAATGATCAATAGTACATATTTGTATCTGATAAGCCCTACTCAGAGTACTGTGGTGTGTCCAGAAAACTTCCCTGAGTGTCTTTTATTACACTCTTACTTCTGGAAGCAGATGAGGCTGAAAGGGTGGGGATGAGGTATTTTCAGGAATGACAAATCACCAAGATGGAATCCCTCACTAGGTCAGAAGTAGACTGTGGGAGGAAAAATATCCTTTAGTGTGCGAGGAAAAAACAGGTTCACTGGTATCTCAAAAATTTTAAAATAAGATGTTCTATTTCTAAATTAAAGACAAATTTAAGGTCATGTAGTTCAGTGCTAGCTAAATAAATATCAGTTTCTCTTGGGTTATCAAATATTAAAAGGTCCATGTTAATACATATAATTGTAATAATTGTCTAAAACATTACAAATCTGTTTGTCGGGCTCCAGTGGTGAGTCTTTGCTCCTACATATAACAAACATTTTATATTACCAATCTCCTTTTGTATCACTGCCAAGGTCATGGCCAAGAGGCAGGCTGAGTTTTTCCACTTTGCTAATCTGTGGTTTCTGGAGTTTCTTAGGAAACACAGGAAATTCTATGAGCCTAGTAAAAAGCAAGTCATTTGTATAACTGTGGGCAACAGTATCAAATGTTCTGCACCTGTTTTACACTGCAGAACTGTAATTTCTGTAAAGTAAACAGTAGATCTCAGGGTCAGATTTCAAATTCTACTAGGCTGTTTGCTAGATTGTTGCTTTGTTTAACCTTTACACTTTCATTTATAAAGGAAAAAATATCATTGTCACACCAAGTGGGCAGTTAAAGAGTTTTAATTAACTGTGAACGTAATTAGACCTTTCAGTTCAACAATTATGAGACAAGTCTTTTTTTCCTTTAAGTCCTTTCAAGTTGCATAGTTTATTAGAAATAATCTTATGAACATACAGTGGGAAATAACATTAATATCATAGTATCTGCCCCTGGACATTTCCACTGCTTGCATCCGAAGAAGTGGGTATTGACCCACGAAAGCTTATGCTTCAATAACTCTGTTCGTCTATAAGGTGCCACAGGAAAGACCTTTGTCGCTTCCATTAATATCATACACAGTTTTGTGAACGCCAGGGATAAAGGAGTGCATATTCAAGGAAAAACTGAGTTAGCTATGGCATAGTTTCCTTTTTTTCTACTTTAGTAACAGCAACAAGTACAAAATCTATCAGATTTTCATTCATTCTGTACAAAAGTCACACTTCTGGTCCAATTGCTCCTTTTATTAATTCCCACCTCCCATCAGTTTCCTGAGCTTCCTTGTTCTGTGCTCCAGAGTGATATTTGTTGGTGGGTGCCTCAGTATACAAAAAAGAAAGAAAAGTCTTTCTTGGCCCCCGTACAATAAAGTTCACGAGTGACAACCACCGATTAAGCAGTACATGCCCTTTCACATTACAATTACTTGAAATCTTTGATCCAAATACTTTTCCTGCAGGAGACAAGATCGCCACACAGTAATGTGAGACCGCACTATAGTTTTGATTCTTAACCCCACCTTCTGGAAAGTAAATACAGTTCAAGAAGCAACCACCATCTATGCTGTAATAACCCTCTCCCCACAATTTAAAGGCCAACACCACCATGGAAGCTCACCCTAATACAAATGTAAATAGCATACCAATCCTTAGGGCAGCAATAAAAGAACTATTTCCAAACAAAAACCATTTCTTTGTATTTGTTCCCAAACTCTTTGTTTTTGTTGTTATTGTTGTTTTTTTCTGGATTTTGCATTTTCTTTGCTTTGTTATTTTGTTTTAATTCACATGGTTTAACTTGAGCTAAATGCTGAGCAGACAGGTGCTGAGCAAACTTTCTTACATCGTTCTGCCAATACACCTGAATCCTAACCCATATATACATGCTATTCCAGTTCTGAGCCTGGAGCAGAATGTGCCCATTATGCTGAACTGTGAATGTATAGTGACATTTTGTATTTTAACACCTTTCATCTGAGACTCTTAAAGCACTTTAAGAAATGAGTAAGCATATTCCCTATTGTTAGCCCTGGGCAAAGAACTGATTTTTCATTTTCCTGGCAATTCGAAAAAAATAAAATATAAATTGATTTGGGTTGAAACTGAAAATTGAAAAAAATGTCAGTGAATGAAAGAAGTAAACACGAATTTCCTTTCAAGTTTAACAAAATGTTTTATTCAGCTTAGAAAAAAATTTTTTTGCTTCTTTATTTATTTTTGTTTCGGGCATTTTTTTAAATAAAAAGCCAAGAAAAAGAAGGGCTATGTTCACAAAACAGCTAGAGGAGGAGGAGCCTCCCTTGCAACCTTTAGCTTAGTGCAGGGATCGGCAACCTCTGGCCCACGGCCCGCCAGTGTAAGCCCCCTGGCAGGCTGGGCGGTTTGTTTACCTGCCGCGTCCGCACATTTGGCCGATCGCGGCTCCCACTGGCCGCGGTTTGCCGCCCCAGGCCAATGGGGGCTCCGGGAAGCGGCGCAGGCCGAGGGATATGCTGGCCACCTCTTCCTGAAGCCCCCATTGGCCTGGAGCAGTGAACCGTGGCCAGTGAGAGCCGCAATTGGCCGAATCTGAGGACGCAGCAGGTAAAACAAACCGGCCCGGCCCGCCGGGGGCTTACCCTGGTGGGCCGCATGCCAAAGGTTGCCGATCCCTGGCTTAGTTGTTAGGGCACTTGCCCAGAGCATGGCAGATCCAATTCAATTCTCCCTTTTGCCTGATTAGGTCTCTCACATAACAAAAGAGCACCCTAACTACTGGACAGGCTCTCTCAACCACTCCTATTAATCCTGTTCCTCAGTATACAGATAATGATTGTAACAGGGACTTAAACCTCAGCATCCCAAATTCTAGGTGAGAACCGTAAACACCAGGCTATAGAGCAGGGATATGGCAACCTATGGCCCGAGCTGATTTTCAGTGGCACTCACTGCCTGGGCCCTGGCCACCGGTCCGGGGGGCTCTACATTTTAATTTAATTTTAAATGAAGCTTCTTAAACATTTTAAAAACCTTATTTACTGTACATACAACAATAGTTTAGTTATATATTAAAGACTTATAGAAAGAGACCTTCTAAAAACGTTAAAATGTATTACTGGCACACAAACCTTAAATTAGAGTGAATAAATGAAGACTCAGCACACCACTTCTGAAAGGCTGCCGACCCCTGCTATAGAGTCATTCCCCCTTTTGCAATGACTATTCAGTATTTTGTACCAAGTGGAAGAGCTTCAACAGGAGAGACTGAGAAAGACATATCCCATAGCTCAGTGGTTAGGGCACTTTCCTGCATGGGGGGAGTCCTGAGGTCAAATCTCTGCTCGAAATTAGCCAGATGCAGGAACTGATCGCAGGTTTCCCACACCCTAGGCAAGTGCCCTAAACACTGCTGCTTAAGGTTATAAGGGGAGCACCATGCCCACTTCCTTCTCTGGCCACTCTGTGAATAGCACCTGAGTACCCTTATGACTCCAGGCCCCTACCTCACCACATTTTTTGGCTGAAACTATTTGGTGAATTTGTGTCAAATTTGCAAATAGTGTTGTGTCAACTGAAACTACATATCTCGAGGAAACTATTAGTCCAAAAAATGTCACCCAACTCTACCCATTATACACAAGGGAAACTAAGGCCTGCAGACAGTAACTTGAGCATGGTCACAAAGCAAGACAGTGGCAGAGTTGGGAGCAGACACCAGGTGAGTCCCAGACCCAGGCTATGAACACCAAAGGCATGCTGCCTTTTCAAAATATACATATAGCCTGGCTCATTATCAAAGCACTTTCCAACCATCTAATTAATCTGCACAACAGTCCTGTTCGGCAGACAGGTAGCATGTTTCATTAATATAGACGAATGAATGAATATAGACTTGGATGAAACCAAACTCGGTTGCACTTGTAACTAAAGAAGGATCAGAGTTCAGGTAACCACAAATGAATTCTCAGTTCTTTTAGTTATAAGTGAGAGCATGTATGACAGAGGCAAGAAGACAGAGCTTAAAGGAGGGAAGAGTAACTGGAGGGAGCTGGAGAAAGTGAGAGTGGGAAATAAAGTACTAAAAAGGAAGAAAAGTTGCTGAGAAAAGGACAAACTGGGGTCAGAAAGAATATTTTCTCCTCTTACAGAGTTACTGTGTTGTAGAGAAATAAAACACAGGAGAACAGAATAAGACCAGCATCAGCTCAGGGGTTTGAGATGCCATCATAAACCGCCAGGGATTTGCTCTCGTTACATTACCACCTGAAAACCTACACTATAGTTATAAGCCCTGTAAATTCACAGTTGCTTATCATTTATTCTATATGTAATAAATCCTTATTTGTAACATGCACCATATAATGGAGTAGTAAATATTTCCAATTAGCTTTAGTGTCACAGTCCTCAAAAACTGATGCATTTATGTTAATATAAAAGCATACATGGTACATTTTATCATGTATTAGAGATTTTAATCAGGTAATCTGCACGACATCTGGAAACCTAAGCAGAGGCAAAGTCTGCTATAACAAAGGCACTGTAACAGTTCACCTTCAGTGAAGAACAATAATGCATTATTAAATTCACTTTCCTGCTCAGTGGTTACACTTAGCTGACCACAGCAAATTTGCTCTCTGCCTGGTCTTCACAAGTTGGCAGAAAAATAGATTCTGTCACATTTAACGGGTTCTGAAAATGACAGGATGCCTCTCTTGGTTTAACTATAAACCATAATCTTTCAGAAGTAAATACAATTACAAATTCCTTTTGTCATGTAGTTCTTAGGAAGGAAATTATATGTGGGTTATTAGAGTAGTAGAGCTCACTATGTACTTGAATATTGTTAAAAATCAGAATTGATATTGCACATCAGCAGTATCAAAAAGGTTTCAGATTTATGTATTTTCTTTTATCC